>CM060923.1:399825970-404625970 GCA_030737875.1 Allium sativum | reverse complement strand
CCGGTTCGGTTCGAATGTGCATCGTGCTCCAGTCATCATCGGCTCGGTTCGTGAAGCTCTACCAGGGTCGGATCGGTTCGTGATGTCCTTCCCTTGGCGGTTCGGTCCGCGATGCCTCCTCCAAAGTATCGGGTCAGTTCGGCTCATGGCTCCAATCTCCGGTTCGGGTCGGGCTCCTTCGCTCGAGCGGGTCGGTTCGGAATGAATATCCGGGTCGGGTCATTGTCTTCAAGTGCGAGCGGATCGGTTTGTGCCATCTCCATCAGTTCGGGGTCCTGAGTCACAAGCGGTTCATGGCATCTATGTCACGAACGGGTCGGTTCGTGGGGTCTAACACGAACCGGGGGGGGGGGGGGGGAGGGCGATCCGATCCCATTTCATGCACTTTTCCAACAAGCTTGTTTTGTCCATTTTGGCCATATGACGGCGTTTTCAACCATTCTAACCTCACCAAACAATCATAAAACATTCCAAACAGTAGTAACAACATATAGGATCAACCACAAAACCAAAACAACAATTTAACATATTAATATAGATCAAACGTACCCAAAACCCTTGTTTTCCCTTAATCATGTTTAAATATATCTAGCAATCGGATCAGCAAACTTAATCCAAAAACCCAAATTTCTAATAGAGGCATAAAATAATATTTAAGAATATCTACATATTTTTCTAGATTTTTATGATGCATAATTTCGCTAATTATCACTAACCATCCCTAATTAGCCGTAATTAATATAAAAATATGCTAATCACTCATCTTAGCCACAAATTAAGCTCAGATCGGAAAATATCTCTGATTTTGTTCGAATCCTAATGCAATACAGCACTCTACCTCCAATTTGATGTTAATTTGTTTTGATTTGATGTTGATTAGCTTAATATGTGATTAGAAGTGATTTGGGATAGATTTAGAGGATGGAGGCCATTGTTAGGGTTCAAGAGAGGTAAGTGGCGGCTAGAAAACTGAAATGAAATGTTTTCCCAGACCCTTCCAGCCCTCCCATAACCCTAATCCCGAAATAGGTTATGGGCTTAGCTACTAATCACCCGGTTAAGCCCGATTAAGCTGTTTTTCACCTTCCAAACCTTATTTCAGCCATATCTCCCAAACGGTAAGTCCGTTTGATTAATGTGACCACTCTACGGAAATTTAAACCATCATACGAATCCAATGAAAGTGGTTTCAGGTCAAAACTCCTTACCAATCAAAAATTATAGGCGAAACAAGATTCACCAGGGCCAAAACAGTCATATAAATTCGGCAAAAATCGTGAATATGGGGAATGACCCCAATAGTCGTTCCCCAAAGTTACACGACCATACGTATGAGAATGAAATAAATATTCTATGATCCTATGATATATAGAATGCGGGTTGTTACACTCTCCCCCCTTTAAGAAATTTCTCCTCTGAAATTCCTTAACGAAAACATACAATGGTCCCCCGCATGCCTATCAGCCATTTACAACAATCAAACATACATGATAACACAACAAAACTACCCTAGCATGTGGTTTACTAATAAGGGAATAACTATATCGCTATTAAAATCTTACTAGGTAAAGAGTTCTTAATACGACTTCCTTATGCTCTCCTCTGTTTTCCAAGTACAGACATTTTCATTATCGCCCCACTGGACCTTGACTAGTTCCACCGTCTTCCTTTGAAGTTGTTTCGTATTGTGTACGACAGTAGGAATCGTCCAACGGCTCCCAACTGACTCGGATTCTACCTCGATATCATCTAACTGATCTGGTGAAATAATCATATCAGAATCATGCACAAACTTCCTTAACTGCGAAACATGAAATACGTCGTGAACTCCCGCCATCTTTTCAGGTAATCCAACTTTATATGCTAAATTCCCAACTTTTTTGAGAACTGGAAATGGACCAACAAATCTTGGTGCCAACTTACTTCTCCTTCTAAATCGAATCACACTCTTTAATGGAGAGATCTTGAAGAATACCAGATCGCCAACGAAGAATTTCTATTCCCCTCGTCTTTTATCAGCATAACTCTTCGGCCTATCTGGGGCAGCCTTCATTCGATGTTGGATAACCTTGATTTTATCTAAAGTTTCTCTTATTACATCTGGCCCAAGCACAAACTTCTCACCGGTTTCCAACCAACATGATGGTGAGTTCCACGGTCTTCCGTACAAAGCTTCAAATGGGGCCATACCAATGCTAGATTGATAACCATTATTATACGCGAACTCAACCAGATGCAAATGGTCATCACATGAACCTCCAAAATACAATATACAAGCCCTTAAGAGATCCTCTAATACACGATTCACCCTCTCCGTTTGACAGTTGGTTTGGGGATGGTACGCGGTACTAAGACGTAATTCTGACCCTAAAGCCTCTTGTAAGCTCTTCCAAAACCCACTAGTAAATAATAGATCTCGGTCACTCATAATACCTTCGGTACTCCTTGAAATCTCACTACCCACTTCATATACAGTTCTGCTAACTTAGCTGCCGTTCTATTCGATTTGACTGGTATAAACCTTGCACTCTTGGTCAATCGTTCCACAATCACCCAAATACTATCATGATCTGATCTAGTTCTTAGTAAACCATCAATGAAATCCATTGAGACTTGTTCCCATTTCCATTCGGGAATTTCCAGCGGTTGTAATAAACCACTAGGCTTCTTTTGCTCGGCTTTAACTAACTGGCAATTCATGCACTTGGATATAAACTTCCCAACGTCTGTCCTCATCCCTTCCCAGTAGTAGGTCTTCTTCATGTCTCGGTACATTTTGTTACCACCAGGATGTATAGTCAGTTTCGAGTGATGACACTCTCTAAGCACTTCATCTCTCAATCCATTAGCAGTGGGTACAACTAGCCTCCCATTCTTTTGAAGCCATCCTTCTCGACCGAGACCATACTTGTTCATTTCCTCACTGTCTATACCCATCTCTACTTTGGAGATGATTTCCAATAGATTAGGATCGTCCCTCAAGCTAGAGCCAATCCGATCAACCAAAGTCGGTCTGATCGTCAAACTTGCTAACATCTCTGGATCCAATTCGCACATAGGTCTGAAATCATATCCCGCGATATACTCCAGTTGCTTCCATTCCAGAAACATAGCCCCCAAACTGGCATGTCTCCAACTCAATGCATCAGCTACCGCATTGCCCTTTCTGGGTGTGTATGCGATATTGAAATCATATGAAGCCAAGAACTCTAACCATCTCTGCTGGTGAAGATTTAAATCCTTTAAGGAGAAAAGATACTTTAAAGACTTATGATCGGTAAACAATTCAAATCTTTCTCCCAAGAGATAATGTCTCCACATCTTTAACATGAACACGATCGCTACCAATTCCAAATCATGGGTAGGATATCTTTTCTCATGCGGTTTCAGTTGCCGACTAGCATAAGCTACAACCCTACCTCCTCGCATCAGTACAACACCGAGTCCGGTACCACCGGCATCCGTATATACCATCACCTCTTCGTTCCCTTTAGGAATAACTAACACTGGTGCGCACGTCAACTTTTCTTTTAGGCTCTTAAATGCACTCTCAAACCTTTCATCCCAGACAAAAGCTTGATTCTTCTTGGTCAACTGAGTTAACGGTGCTGCTATCTTGGAGAAGTCTTGAATAAACTTACGATAATATCCAGCTAACCCCAAGAAACTTCTCACGTCTGTTGCATTCTTGGACGTAGACCAATCTTGCACTGTATCCACCTTTGCAAGATCCACGGCAATACCATTCTCTGAAACAACATGGCCCAAGATCCTCACTTCCCTCCTCCAGAAGTGACACTTAGAAAATTTTGCTTTCAATTGGTGTTTCCCCAACACCTCCATCACTATCTGTTGACACCAGAAATTGGTTCAACACCCAAATAGAAGAGTTTTGTAGAGAATAAGTGAAGATTAACAATTATAAATAGTACGGAAAAATGAAAAGGAATCACACACAAATTCATAGTGGTTCGGCGTTAATGAGCCTACGTCCACTTTATAATCTTTATATATGATTTCAACTATCAATTAGAATGATTACAATGACTCTTTCCTTTCTCTTACGTCCCCCTTTTCTGAACTAGAATACAAGTATTTATAGGTGATATAATACTTAGTCATTATCAACATGTGTCATCGGATCCAGAAAAATGGTAATGGCTGAACAAATCAGTATCCGCTGAAGAATCGGTATCCCATCCCAAAAATCTGGTGTGAATTGGCATGTAATTCATCTGCCATGGGCACTTTGAATGAAAAAGATCTAGAACGAGATATTATTTAGGCTAGCTTTTCGGGCTTCAGGTGAACACGTAATAGCTGATCAGGCTTGGTCATCTCGGGTTCCTTCTGGGCTGCGCCTAACGGATGAAGTGAACTAGGATGCTGGGCTTCACGAATTTATTCAGTTCGAGTACTTCGGGTATGAATCTACCACGTTATCATGCCTTGATGGGCAGTCCAAAAGGCCCATCAACACTTTGCCCCCCCCCCCCCCCAAAGTATGGTTCATTTAATAAGAAGCATACTTTATTGTCGTATATCCTGAACTAAATTCTATGCATCACGTGTTTCACCGGTTGTTTTAACTCTCATTCAATAGACCTTGCAAATTACGTCGAATCCCATCAATCACTTCAAAATTATGAACGAGTTCAGATAGTGATGACACCTCTCTGTCTTCCCGTCTTATCAGCTGGTCTCTAACTCTCCAACTTCTTTACACGTCAGCTAGGTCCAATCATATTAGCTGAATTTGAATAGCCACTCTTTTTCTCATTATAAAAGTAAAATCCCTTTTTGCCTTTTCTTTTTACTTTTTACCATTGCAGGGACTAATTTGTTGTTCCAAATGAAAGACGATTGGCACTCATCATCTTCTCCAAAGATCACCCTTTTCAGGTATGAATCGTTTCACATGTCAAAACACCATTTTTGCACGGGATCTTCCTTTTTCTCATCATAGTATGAGGTTTAATTTGACCCAATCGATGGGGGTTTTCCGCATCACATCGCCGGAGTCAGCGGCGGTGTGGTCCCCCAAGATGAAACCACCACCTTTTGGGTAAGACGCGTTGATGTTGAATCCCTAATCTTGATGGCATCGTAGATGGAAAAGGGATTTCCCGCCTTCCCCAAGCATTTAGTGTATCAGGGTGTCATTGAATCCTAAGGCACGTGATAGTGCTCGAGGGGGCGATGAAGGGGTGCCAACTTTCGTATGACTCGGATCATATCATTTGTATTTTTTTAGTGCTACAGGTTCTTTGCATATCAATGGTCAGAACATGTGACACTCGTAAGCAAGGACCCGGTGAAGAGATATTTTTTCCAGTAGAGTGGATAGTTCTTTAGAGTTATTGGGTCAGTCAGAACCCACTTTCGACAATGATCCTCGAAGTCGGTCGATGGACCCACTACATGTTCCTCCGATAGCAGTCGAGCTAACCGAAGCGATACCTATTCCCATGGCACCTGACATGCTTCCGGGTGCAGAGATTTTAAGGGACCCTTCAGAAGCAGAAAGATCCAACATTACTCTTAAACAACTACAACATTTAACAGCAAAGCACAGCATTCCTTTTGACGATGTCCTCATCCCCAAGGAAACCGATAGACCTCATAATCCCCCGGATGGTTACATGGCGATCTCTCTTCCAATGTGCAACATGGGGGCCATTCCCCCCTTACTTCTTTCATTGTCAACATTTTACGCAGGATGAATTCGGATCCGATGCAATTTCATCCGATAGCCTATGGCAATTTTCTGTCGACCTGTTATCCATACATGAAATATCTGGGTTATCCTCCGACCTTCGACGACTTAGCCTTTCTTTTCAATTTTAAGCACAATGAGAGGTAGTCCCCTTCTTTACTTTACTTTGAAGCTGTTCGGGGCTTGAAGATTATTGAAAAAGTTCCGAGCAAGGCAGGCGATCCTAAGCGACACAGGTTTTGGATTAAGCAGCAACCGTAGTGTGCTCGATACTGGCTTAAATGTGGTGGGTTCCTCTTTTTTTTTATATATTCCTTTTCCATTGAAAATCTCTCCTGCTGATTACCCTATTTTATATATATAGAGGACGAGCCTGCAAAACCTGAGGAGGAAGTGTTTAAAGAACGCCACAGGCGATTGATCGAGTAAAGAAGGAAGCGACGATGGTTTTGGAAATGTCTATCCGATGAAAACTTGCACTAATATGTCCTCCTCGATCGAAGTAGAACAATGGGCTCAGCAAAAGAAGGGTCTGAACCCGCAACACCGTCCCAAGATGAGGTGCCCCTAGTCAAAAAGAAGTCGGGAGACGAACAAGTGATTCATTCGATCGGTGGATCTTCTACTCATCCCTTGTATGGGAAGAAAGAGAAATCCGGTCCAAAGAAACCTATTTTCAAAAAGCAGGTTCGAGAGGTCGGGTGCCGAGAAGCCGATGGAAAACACATTGATGGAAAACACATTGAGGCTCCCCCGAAAGGCTCGGAAGTCGAGAAAGATTCTCCTTCGGTCCACGATCTACAAGAGGGGTGTGGCGCATCCCCCTTCTAGGGTTGGAAAATTTACAGATGCCTGACATTATTCTCCCGCCACAAAGCTTAGATCCAAATCGATACTTTGCTAACCAATCTGAGGGAATGTCCTTCCCAGACAGACAGAAAGGCATTGAAAGCATGATTTCATCATTGTTATGAGGTTTATCGGATGTCACAACATCAGACTCTTCACGTACGAACTGAAGATTGCTCGTTTCATTTACTTTCTTTATAGGTATTGACAAAGAGTTTTACGGGGACCTGTTCGCCTCCTTCCCGAGGGACCTTAGGCAAGATGAGTCCACTTTGTCGCGTACTGAAAAAAAGGCAATGACAAAGAAGATAATAGCGGGGGGAAGGAGGGAATGGAGGCAGAGGATGCGAGGAGAGACAAAGGCAACGAAGGAGGGAGAGGTGGAAAAGAGAAAGAGAAGGATGGAGAGAAAAGGAAAGAAGGAGAGGGCGAACTACCCGAGGATCAAGATAGGCAGAAAAAGAAATGCTTGAGAAAACAAGGTTGAGCATAGGGAGATATGGAAGAGCTGAGAAACATTCCTAAGAAAAGGAAGGAGGATAAGTCCCCCAAGTCTAAGAAGGAAGAAGGAGTCGAGCTTTCTCGAATAGTATTACATCACTCCAGTCATGTGGTTGAAACTTCTTTCACCGATCGACTCCGAGAGCTGGACAGAGATTTCCCCGATCTCATCTTTTCAGAAATTGAGCCAACCCCCGAGATACAACTATTAACCCATAGCTTTCGCCGCCAAATGCTTAACAACCTCGAATACGCCCTTTCTCAATATGATGCCATGCGTGAGTATGTCGGGCAAGTGAGTGGAGTGATGAAGGAAAGGCTAGCCGAAATGGTTGGCTTAAAAAGAGACATCGAAAGTGGCAAGAGAACCTTTGGATTTCTAGAAAAGAAAATAAAAAATCAGGAGTTGCAGGCAGCGGTTGACAAAGAAAAGTATGGGAGAGAGGTTGAAGACTTGAGCACTCAGGTTCAACAGAAAGGTCGAGAGTGCGATTCAATGAAAGGGGAGATTGAATCTTTGAAGAAGGACAAGGCTCAACTCGATCTTCAAATTCAGAGTCTAAATGCCACCCTTCATTTGTCCGGGTTAGCCAAGAATCAGGCTAAAGAAAATGTCGTTGCAATAATCGAGTCTGCTAACAATCTGAAGCTTCAGCATGATGTTGATATCGAGACCATTAGGATCGAGCACGACCGGGAGAAAGTCGAACTGAAAAAGGGGCATGCTCGCCGGATTCTTTTGTTCTGTGCGCGCTTCCTCCATCACAGGGATTGGTCTTGGATGTCAGGATTGTAATGACCCGGATCCTTATGGGTTAATTTTAATATTTAATACGGATTTAAATATTGGGTGGATAATATAAATGGATGTTTATATCGATTTAATAATCGATTTCGATTTAATATCAAATATATTAAATTGACGAATACGAAAACAATAAATAAATTCGAAGTTAAAACTGAATTAAATAATAGTTCAGACTTCTGTTTGAATCAGAATAATAATATTTATTTATTATCGCAGAATTTGTTGGTTTTAATTTAATTTATATCAATTTAAATTAATATCGCCTCAAGACGATCGAATCAGACTTCGTGACCTATCCCAGTGTGTCTGGAATAGGGGTATTACCCTAGAATTGACAGTTGTTGGGTTCAGAATGGAGTTCAGAATCAAGGTGCATTTTGATTTAAGGATATCAGTTTAATTAAATTAAAATATAATTTAAAACAAAAAGAAAATTTCTACCTTCTCTTTTGTGGACATCAACCAAACACCTTCAGTCCTCTCTCTCCACACAAAGTAGCCTTGTTGTTCAAAGAAAAACCACACCCCTCTTCTATTTAAAACCGCACCTACCCTCCTCGTTAATTCTCTCTTCTGTTAAAACTAAAATAGCCGAGCTCCCTTATTCAAATCAAAACCGAAATCCACAAATCAGTTTCTTCCTTCCTCCACTTTCCACTTCGTTTCCTTTTCCTCTGTAAAATCGAAGGCAAAATCCGCCAACAGAAAACATACAGCTCAAATCGAATCATCTCGATTCGATGATTGGGAGGGAACACTGATGATTTGAGGGGTCTTCGAAGTGGTTAGCAGCGAGAATTAGGAGTTCGTGTTCTACTGGTAAATCGCGTAATCTTTGTTTTACAGTACACGCGGATGTCGATGTCGCGTTCTGAAATGGGAGGCGATGGAGTTGAGTACGACGCTTGTTCTAAAGCCCGCGTTGGGTGCTTACAAGCTGGGGGTGTTCGATGATTACAGGAGTGAGGGTGGTCATCAATTTAGGGTTCGACTTTACTGAAGGCAAAAACGGGATTTTTGGGAATAGGAAATGTGCGATGCAAATCTGAAGTTCAAGACAGTGGATGCTGAAGGAGTTTGAAACTTTGCTGGGATGATCCGATTAAAAATGGTGATCCAATGTGAGGTGTTGTTTAGGAATAGGTCGAGATAAATGGGAAGATTTTGCAGCAATAAGGGTTGTGATATGCTAAGGAGAGGTAGCATTTTTTTCAAGTAAAGAAGAAGAAAATACTACAACGTGAATCAAGGTAAATTTAGTTAGTTAATTTTTATTTAATGAGTAGTGATTAATTAAAATAGTATTAAAGTTTATAAATGTATATATATGTATATGTGTACATATATATAGTCATGCTAACTAAGGAAATAAAATATTAAGGTAATGTTAGTTATATAATTAAATTCTGATTTATAGGTTAATGAAAATTTAAATTATGTCAAATTTGTAACGTAGTTAATTAAACTGAATAATCGTTTAATCTGTAAATTAAAAATCGTAGGTACAAATAGATTTATGTGAGATGATTCGTAACTGCGATAACATGGAAATTTATTGGATATTCAGCAAATAAAACCCTGGTGAGTAAATCTCACTCTATTTTTATTTAGAATTATTTTTATCAGTTAAAAATAATTGTTTTGTTGATTGTTGGATGCTTTAAATATTTATTTATTGTTGTTAAAAATATATTAGTTATCTAGGATTGGTTGACTATTATATCTATATTGGGTTGATGATTGGTTGGATTCCCGCAGTCTCATTAGCGGATGCCCGCGGTACCATAGCGGATGATTACCCTATACGCCCCACGCTATGATAGTGGATGACCTTCTATACCGCGATATCCTGCCTCGAAGCAGGATGGGTATTATTATGTTGACTAACGTTTGTGGATGCAGGAAAACAGGTTGGAGGGATCCAACTGGGTCCCTCAAAAATATATTATTTGTTTGTTGTTTTGTTTGATTTCATATATATTCATATACGATGTGTTAAAAATCAAATGATTTGAAAATTGGTTAATTTGATTGTTTTAAATATCACTGGGCTAAGTATTAATTTATTTAAAATATCCGGAAAGGGATATTTGAGATTTAAAAGAGGGGTTCTATTTTTCTAAAATAGAATTGAATTTTTTAAATAGATTTGAAATATTTACGTGTTTTAAAGAAATAAAACAAGTAGTTCCTTTATAAACGAAGTTTATAAATAGTTCTTTTATAAACGAAGTTTATAAATGAATTGAAAAGAATTATCATTGGATAATTCAGAAATAAAAATACAAGTGTGAAATTGAAAAGGGAAATCTATTTTCCAAAAGTAGAAATATCGATTTCAAAAGGAATTGAAATCGAGATTTGGTTAAGAATGAGTAAAGAAGATTTCAAATAGAAATCGAATATAGAAAATATAAAGGAAATTCAGAAATAGACTTTGAGATATAGAATTTGAATAGACTTTGAGATATAGAATTTGAATAGACTTTGAATAATAGAATTGAAATAGACTTTGAATAATAGAATTGAAATAGATTTGAGATATAGAATTTGAAATAGACTTTGAATATAGAATTTGAATTCAAGAGAATAAACTATGGTATTTGAATTTCAAAGAGAATTAAATAAGGAATGTGGTACTTAAATTCAAAGAGAATAGAATTCAAAGAAAATATAAGGGAGTTTGAATATTAGAGTTCAAAGAAAATATAAAAAGGAGCTTGAATATTGGAATTCAAAGGAGCTAAAATAGAATTTAAATTCAAAGGAATTTAAATAGAAATTGAATAAAGGAATTTAAATAGAAATTTAATAAAGTATTTAAACAGAATTTAAACTCAAAGGAATTTAAAAAGGAATTGAATAAAGGATTTATATAGAAATTGAATAAAGGATTCGAAAGGGAATTTGAATATTTGTAATTCAAATTGAATATAGAAATTCAATGGAGTTTAAATATATGAAATTCAAACAGAATTTGAATTTGGAAAATTCAGATAAAGTTAAAAAGGAATTTGAATATAGGATTCAAATAGAGTTGAAATAGAATTTGAACAAGAATTGAAATAGAATTTGAATACAGAAATTCAAATGTAATTTGAATATAGAATTCAAATAGAATTCAAATGGAATTTGAATATAGCATTCAAAGGGAATTTGAGGATTTATATTTTAAATTGAATATGAAGCGTAAGTTGAAAATGGAGTTCAAATTAGTTGTAAACAAGTTAAAATATATTTGAACATGTTATGTTCAAATATAAAAGTGAAATAGACTAAAGAGTTAATTAACAAATTTATTAACGAATTGAGTTAAAACGATCGGGTATAGTTGGACAGGTATAGACATACAGGAGACAGGTTTGAAATAAAGTGTTAGAAGGTATATAAATAGAATGCTCGACAAAAAGGTACGTATTTAATTCATATATGAGATTTTATGCGCCGTATCGGCTAGCCGCTTGGCTTTTCTTTTTCTTTTTGGATTGGTGAGGGCCATGGGAGGCTATTTGAAATATCCTGATGCTCCCAGTACAAAGGAGGTTATGGCGAATTTTTCCGGGAATTTAAGGAGTTAGAATGTTTTTAAGATAATTTGATAAGTTAGAAATCAACGTATCGATATATATAGAAATCGATAAGGAAACGAACTTAGAAATAGAATAGTATAATCAAAAAGGAAGTATAAGAATAAAATCTCGTAAGAATAGAAAGAGAAGGTGTATATGTGTTTAAAGTGAATCAGTGGTTGTATGGTATTGATTATTCGAGTAAGTAGTCATATTTGTTTTGACGTTATAAATGTTATTCAGTCAAGGTCTGAGAGGTAGTTATACCCCAACTTGATTGATTTCATTATTAACAAATAAATGGTAAGATTTCAGGCTCGAAGATCAATATTGGATAAGAGATAGTTGAATATAGTATTTGGGTTGTCGTAACGATGTTTTACACAACATCCGTTTTAACCCAAATAAGTGGAAGTTTGGAAATATGATTATAAATATTTCCTAAGTCTAAAAATGAATGGTCGGGGAAGAGATAAGTAATTGGAATATTTTCCAATTATAAATAGAAGATATTTTCTAAGCACAGAAAATAAAAGGAGGCGATATATGAAAATATTTGGTTAACAAATATTGATAAAGAAATAGAGAAGAGATTTAATTAATGGAATATTAATTAAAGGCTCAGTGATTGTTGATATGTTGGATGAACACTTGTATTTTTCGATAGTTAAATCATCGACTATTGAAACACTTGTTTTTATTCGATAGTTAAATCACAAACTATCGAAGTTTTTGACCATCGTTGTCAATATGGAGAGACCGGTTGGATTATTATCCAAAGAACCACTCTGTATTGGCATAAGCGTTGCGAATCATATATGCCAAAGAAAATTGAAGACGGAGTAAAATGCAAGGGCTATTGTATAAGTCTTAGATAACAGTGCCTAAGATGGATGTACTGAATAGTGCCTTTGGTTCATCCTGTTCCTGGGTGACTTGTATGGATGAATGTCTGACAGAGTATTTCCAGAAAGGTCACGTACATTGATTTCTTCAACCGTACCAAGAGTGGAAGCGGAGAAGGAAACTTCTTTTAGCTGACACGTAATGTACTGTTGTAGACGTCAATTAGTGATTTTCGATGGATCTGACAATGTGGCATTCGAAGTGAATCTGATGTGATGAGAAATCGTAGCCTCTGGCCTCAACAACCGGTAAATGACAGAAATCGGGCACGCAGCGTGGCTATGTAGGTCGCACCTATTAGGGTGTATAATCACCTGATCTAGAGTTTCATTTACTTCTAAAAATCTATTGTCGATATTGTCCCATTCGGGAAACGGTTGCTGATCCCAACCGTTGGTGATATACATTCGATACACTTAAGAGAAATGAGTGGTCGGTCATGTGTGGCTTAGTTGCAAGATGTTCTTGTTGAACTCGGTGTATTCTCCTCTAGAGATATACCAGCGGAAGGTGGTTCCATACCTTGTCATAGTTGGAAATCCATTACCCTATAAGTGCTTGCGGTTTTGATTGTATATTATATACGTGGAACGTGAGATGCAAACGTTCCACTAGATTATTATCTACTTGATTTAGACATTATTATAATATCAAAAGAGTTTTGATATAAAGATTATCGTTCCTTTCAAAGAGATTTTGAAAGTTAAGTCAAGTGTTTGGACTCTCATAAGGGAAAAACCCATTCCGTGTTATACGGCGTGGTCTTATGAGATATCATTTAGTTTTCTTAAACTGTTTTAAACTGTTTACTCATACCAGTCCATGACTGACCCGGAGTTTATTTTGTTTTGTTCTACCTAAACTCTTGGGTGCCTAAATTTGTACGGGCAGTCAAGTAGTTTAGGATTTTACAGATTTATCTAAAGGAGCTTAGAGCAGGAGGCTTCAGCGTTAGTTATATAGAGTTTTGTTCCGATGTGTTGTAAGTGTTGTACTCTGATAAGTGTATGTTATATAGTTAAGATTTTGTATTTCAAAGGTTATGATATATTATATTTTATTCCGCTGCGATGTGAGATTCTGTGTTGTTATTTCTGTTCTTCTTCTACCCTTTTCTTCTAAAAAAAATGTTTCGTATTTTCGTGATATTTGGGTTGGACGTATGATGTATATAGTCAACTCTGATATTGCGGCTCTGCGGGTCATTACAGTTGGTATCAGAGCTTAGGTTGAGCGAACACCTAGGCTATGTGGAATTGTGCTTATTAGAGATAGGATCAGTAGTATCCTAGAATGAGTTGAGTGTATATATATACGAGAGAGCGTATTTGTTATTTGATATAAAAACTGTTTTATATTGTGTTGACTATTCTGTTGAGTGAATTGTGAATTTTGATCGAATCGTGGGACGCCACGATATCAACAGGAGTTTATAAACACTTGAACAGAAGATTGGACGCGATATGGTTTTAAATGGTTGAGTTGATTGTTAGGATTATAATCAAATTAGATTATAAAAACTGAAATAGTTATATATATAACCAATGGAATTTGTATATGAAATCACATATACAAATGTGATAAATTGAAATTGAATTCCAACAAGAATTTAGAATTTAAAATCCTGGGAAGTTGGAAAATATTTTCCGAATTTTATTAAAAAAAATATAGCTTTATTTTGGAAGGATTTTTGAATAAAAATCATTTGAATGGATTTTGAATATGATAAAGCACTGAACTCACTTCAGTGGCTTGGAAATAATTCTGATGATGGTCGCAACATCATCAGTGTTCGTTTTCGAGTTTCTAAGTGATGAATTGCTGCCTTAGAAAAGTTTTTGATGGAAATTTGTTTGGAAGGAAAACAAGTTGTTTGAAAATTCAATTTTTTTGAATTTGAGATAGAGATAAATATATGTATATATTTATATTACTTCAAAGGAGTTTTGAAATAAAACCCTGGGAATGTGAATGATTGAAATTAAATTTAACTTAAGTAAGTTAAATGGATCGAAATGAATAAATTGAGTAAAATCAATGTGAATGAAATATGAATTGGGTGTGAATAAAGGAAAAACCAAAAGAGTTAAAATGAAAATATATTTGTAAAACAAAATATATTTGTAAAACAAATATAAAGGAAATATTTTTGTAACACAAATACAAAGGAAGATGTGCAAACAAATAGAAGGAGAGATATTTGTAAAAACATTTACAAATAGGATTTAAAAGAAAATATTTGTAAAACATTTACAAATAGATTAAATGGAAATATTCATTTATAGAAAATAAATAGAATGTTATAAATGAGATATTTATTTGTTAAATAAATAGAATTTAATCAAAGGAATATTTAGAAGATGAATAGAAAATGGAAATCTGTTTTTAACAGATAAATAGAAAAGATTAATTTATAAATAACAAATTATAAATTAAATTAAATATTTATCATTCGATAAAGGGAATATATAAGTCTGAACTTATATAGAGAAGAGATATTGGTTTTTAACACCGATAGTTTAAAATAGAAGGGGTACACAACACTAGTATAACTGAAGTAGCGTTATTAAAGAGAACATTTATAAAGTGAAGAATCGTTACTAAAAGTAAATCTTTATAAATGAATAAACGTTATCCAATAGGAGTTATTCGAATAGGAGAAATCAATTAGAGTTAGAATGAATTGATTAGAGTAAGAATTAACCAGTTAGAGTTAATCAGTTAGGGTTAATCCATAGAGTTAATTGAATATTAGTTATTCAATTAGAATTTATCGAATATTTGTTATTCAAAATTAAGAGTTAACCAAATAGAGTTAATTGAACATAGTTAATCGAATTAGGATTTAATTGAATGTTAGTTATTCAATTAAAGTTGATCGAATATAGTTATTGAGATAGAGTTAGTCAAACATAGTTACTCAGGATAAGTTGCCATTTCGTACGACTGCTAGCGTAATTCGTAGGGCTGCAGATAGCCTAGGGCGGTTGGATGTTTCCTGAGGGAATCAGGCGTAACCATTGTGATCTCTGCGATCTAGAGTCAAGCGAATGGAGTTAAATCAAATATTAGTTATTCAAATAGAATTAAAGGAGTCATCGAATATAGCTTATTCGGAAGGAGTTAAGTGAAAAGAGCTAATCAAATAGGGTTAATCGATAAGAGCTAATCCAATAGAGTTAATTGATAAGAGTAAATTGAACAGAGTAAATCGAATATAGTTTATTCGAAGAAAGGTTTTCGAATCTAGTTATTCGATAGAGAGATTATCGAATATAGTTATTCGAAGGGAGGAGTTATCGAATAGGGATTTATTCGAAAGAGAGTTACGTAAGGAAGTTTGAAATGTTGAGTATCAACATAAATAAGTTTTGAAAAGATAAATGGGTTTGTAGCACTTTTTCTACCTTAGCAATTTCGAGGACGAAATTATTTTAAGTGGGGAAGATTGTAATGACCCGGATCCTTATAGGTTAATTTTAATATTTAATACGGATTTAAATATTGGGTGGATAATATAAATGGAATTTCATATCGATTTAACAATCGATTTCGATTTAATATCGAATATATTAAATTGACGAATACGAAAACAATAAATAAATTCAAAGTTAAAACTGAATTAAATAACAGTTCAGACTTCTGTTTGAATCAGAATAATAATATTTATTTATTATCGCAGAATTTATTGGTTTTAATTTAATTTATATCAATTTAAATTAATATCGCCTCAAGACGATCGAATCAGACTTCGTGACCTATCCCAGTGTGTCCGGAATAGGGGTATTACCCTAGAATTGACAGTTGTTGGGTACAGAATGGAGTTCAGAATCAAGGTGCATTTTGATTTAAGGATATCGGTTTAATTAAATTAAAATATAATTTAAAAGAAAAAGAAAATTTCTTCCTTCTCTTTTGTGGACATCAACCAAACACCTTCAGTCCTCTCTCTCCACACAAAGTGGCCTTGTTGTTCAAAGAAAAACCACACCCCTCTTCTATTTAAAACCGCACCTACCCTCCTCGTTAATTCTCTCTTCTGTTAAAACTAAAATGGCCGAGCTCCCTTATTCAAATCAAAACCGAAATCCACAAATCAGTTTCTTCCTTCCTCCACTTTCCACTTCGTTTCCTTTTCCTCTGTAAAATCGAAGGCAAAATCCACCAACAGAAAACATACGACTCAAATCGAATCATCTTGATTCGATGATTGGGAGGGAACACTGATGATTTGAGGGGTCTTCGAAGTGGTTAGCAGCGAGAATTAGGAGTTCGTGTTCTACTGGTAAATCGCGTAATCTTTGTTTTATTGTACACGTGGATTTCGATGTCGCGTTCTGAAATGGGAGGCGATGGAGTTGAGTACGACACTTGTTCTAAAGCTTGCGTTGGGTGCTTACAAGTTGGGGGTGTTCGATGATTACAAGAGTGAGCGTGGTCATCAATTTAGGGTTCGACTTTACTGAAGGAAAAAACGGGATTTTTGGGAAAAGGAAATGTGCGATGCAAATCTGAAGTTCAGGACAGTGGATGCTGAAGAAGTTTGAAACTTTGCTGGGAGGATCCGATTGCAAATGGTGATCCAATGTGAGGTGTTGTTTAGGAATGGGTCGAGATAAATGGGAATATTTTGCAGCAGTAAGGGTTGTGATATGCTAAGGAGAGGTAGCATTTTTTTCGAGTAAAGAAGAAGAAAATACTACAACGTGAATCAAGGTAAATTTAGTTAGTTAATTTTTATTTAATGAGTAGTGATTAATTAAAATAGTATTAAAGTTTATAAATGTATATATATATGTATATGTATATGTGTATATATATAGTCATGCTAACTAAGGAAATAAAATATTAAGGTAACGTTAGTTATATAATTAAATTCTGATTTACAGGTTAATCAAAATTTAAATTATGTCAAATTTGTAACGTAGTTAATTAAACTGAATAATCGTTTAATCTGTAAATTAAAAATCGTAGGTACAAATAGATTTATGTTGATGATTCATAACTGCGACAACGTGGAAATTTATTGGATATTCAGCAAATAAAACCCTGGTGAGTAAATCTCACTCTTTTATATTTAGAATTATTTTTATCAGTTAAAAAATAATTGTTTTGTTGATTGTTGGATGCTTTAAATATTTATTTATTGCTGTTAAAAATATATTAGTTATCTAGGATTGGTTGACTATTATATCTATATTGGGTTGATGATTGGTTGGATTCCCGCAGTCTCATTAGCGGATGCCCGCGGTACCATAGCGGATGATTACCCTATACGCCCCACGCTATGATAGTGGATGACCTTCTATACCACGATATCCTGCCTCGAAGCAGGATGGGTATTATTATGTTGACTAACGTTTGTGGATGTAGGAAAACAGGTTGGAGGGATCCAACTAGGTCCCTCAAAAATATATTATTTGTTTGTTGTTTTGTTTGATTTCATATATATATTCATATACGATGTGTTAAAAATCAAATGATTTGAAAATTGCTTGATTTGATTGTTTTAAATATCACTGGGCTAAGTGTAAATTTATTTAAAATATCCGGAAAGGGATATTTGAGATTTAAAAGGGGGATTCTATTTTTCTAAAATAGAATTGAATTTTTTAAATAGATTTGAAATATTTACTTGTTTTAAAGAAATAAAACAGGTAGTTCCTTTATAAATGAAGTTTATAAATAGTTCTTTTATAAACGAAGTTTATAAATAAAGTGAAAAGAATTATCATTGGATAATTCAGAAATAAAAATACAAGTGTGAAATTGAAAAGGGAAATCTATTTTCCAAAAGTAGAAATATCGATTTCAAAAGGAATTGAAATAGAGATTTGGTTAAGAATGAATAAAGAAGATTTCAAATAGAAATCGAATATAGAAAATATAAAGGAAATTCAGAAATAGACTTTGAGATATAGAATTTGAATAGACTTTGAGATATAGAATTTGAATAGACTTTGAATTATAGAATTGAAATAGACTTTGAATAATAGAATTGAAATAGATTTGAGATATAGAATTTGAAATAGACTTTGAATATAGAATTTGAATTCAAGAGAATAAACTATGGTATTTGAATTTCAAGGAGAATAAAATAAGGAATGTGGTATTTAAATTCAAAGAGAATAGAATTCAAAGAAAATATAAGGGAGTTTGAATATTAGAATTCAAAGAAAATATAAAAAGGAGTTTGAATATTAGAATTCAAAGGGGCTAAAATAGAATTTAAATTCAAAGGAATTTAAATAGAAATTGAATAAAGGAATTTAAATAGAAATTTAATAAAGGATTTAAACAGAATTTAAATTCAAAGGAATTTAATTAGGAATTGAATAAAGGATTTAAATAGAAATTGAATAAAGGATTTGAAAGGGAATTTGAATATTTGTAATTCGAATTGAATATAGAAATTCAATGGAGTTTAAATATATGAAATTCAAATAGAATTTGAATTAGGAAAATTCAGGTAGAGTTAAAAAGGATTTTGAATATAGGATTCAAATAGAGTTGAAATAGAATTTGAATAAGAATTGAAATAGAATTTGAATATAGAAATTCAAATGTAATTAGAATATATAATTCAAATGGAATTTGAATATAGCATTCAAAGGGAATTTGAGGATTTATATTTGAAATTGAATATGAAGCGTAAGTTGAAAATGGAGTTCAAATTAGTTGTAAACAAGTTAAAATATATTTGAACATGTTATGTTCAAATATAAAAGTGAAATAGACTAAAGAGTTAATTAACAAATTTATTAACGAATTGAGTTAAAACGATCGGGTATAGTTGGACAGGTATAGACATACAGGAGACAGGTTTGGAATAAAGTGTTAGAAGGTATATAAATAGAATGCTCGACAAAAAGGTACGTATTTAATTCATATATGAGATTTTATGTGTCGTATCGGCTAGCTGCTTGGCTTTTCTTTTTCTTTTTGGATTGGTGAGGGCCATGGGAGGCTATTTGAAATATCCCGATGCTCTCGGTACAAAGGAGGTTATGGCGAATTTTTCCGGGAATTTAAGGAGTTAGAATATTTTTAAGATAATTTGATAAGTTAGAAATCAACGTATCGATATATATAGAAATCGATAAGGAAACGAACTTAGAAATAGAATAATTTAATCAAAAAGGAAGTATAAGAATAAAATCTCGTAAGAATAGAAAGAGAAGGTGTATATGTGTTTAAAGTGAATCCGTGGTTGTATGGTATTGATTATTCGAGTAAGTAGTCATATCTTTTTTGACGTTATAAATGTTACTCAGTCAAGGTCTGAGAGGTAGTTATACCCCAACTTGATTGATTTCATTATTAAAAAATAAATGGTAAGATTTCAGGCTCGAAGATCAATATTGGATAAGAGTTAGTTGAATATAGTATTTGGGTTGTCGTAACGATGTTTTACACAACATCCGTTTTAACCCAAATAAGTGGAAGTTTGGAAATATGATTATAAATATTTCCTAAGTCTAAAAATGAATGGTCGGGGAAGAGATAAGTAATTGGAATATTTTCCAATTATAAATAGAAGATATTTTCTAAGCACAGAAAATAAAAGGAGGCGATATATGAAAATATTTGGTTAACAAATATTGATAAAGAAATAGAGAAGAGATTTAATTAATGGAATATTAATTAATGGCTCAGTGATTGTTGATATGTTGGATGAACACTTGTTTTCTTCGATAGTTAAATCATCGACTATCGAAACACTTGTTTTTATTCGATAGTTAAATCACAGACTATCGAAGTTTTTGACCATCGTTGTCAATATGGAGAGACCGGTTGGATTATTATCCAAAGAACCACTCTGTATTGGCATAAGCGTTGCAAATCATATATGCCAAAGAAAATTGAAGACGGAGTAAAATGCAAGGGCTACTGTATAAATCTTAGATAACAGTGCCTAAGATGGATGTACTGAATAGTGCCTTTGGTTCATCCTGTTCCTGGGTGACTTGTATGGATGAATGTCTGACAGAGTATTTCCAGAAAGGTCACGTACATTGATTTCTTCAACCGTACCAAGAGTGGAAGCGAAGAAGGAAACTTCTTTTAGCTGACACGTAATGTACTGTTGTAGACATCAATTAGTGATTTTCGATGGATCTGACAATGTGGCATTCGAAGTGAATCTGATGTGATGAGAAATCGTAGCCTCTGGCCTCAACAACCGGTAAATGATAGAAATCGGGCAGGCAGCGTGGCTATGTGGGTCGCACCTATTAGGGTGTATAATCACCTGATCTAGAGTTTCATTTACTTCTAAAAATCTATTGTCGATGCTGTCCCATTCGGGAAACGGTTGCTGATCCCAACCGTTGGTGATATACATTCGATACACTCAAGCGAAATGAGTGGTCGGTCATGTGTGGCTGAGTTGCAAGATGTTCTTGTTGAACTCGGTGTATTCTCCTCTAGAGATATACCAGCGGAAGGTGGTTCCATACCTTGTCGTAGTTGGAAATCCATTACCCAATAAGTGCTTGCGGTTTTGATTGTATATTATATATGTGGAACGTGAGATGCAAACGTTCCACTAGATTTTTATCTACTTGATTTAGACATTATTATAATATCAAAAGAGTTTTGATATAAAGATTATCGTTCCTTTCAAAGGGATTTTGAAAGTTAAGTCAAGTGTTTGGATTCTCATAAGGGAAAAACCCGTTCCGTGTTATACGGCGTAGTCTTATGAGATATCATTTAGTTTTCTTAAACTGTTTTAAACTGTTTACTCATACCAGTCCATGACTGACCCGGAGTTTATTTTGTTTTGTTCTACCTAAACTCTTGGGTGCCCAAATTTGTACGGGCAGTCAAGTAGTTTAGGATTTTACAGATCTATCTAAAGGAGCTTGGAGCAGGAGGCTTCAGCGTTAGTTATGTAGAGTTTTGTTCCGCTGTGTTGTAAGTGTTGTACTCTTATAAGTGTATGTTATACAGTTAAGATTTTGTATTTCAAAGGTTATGATATATTATATTTTATTCCTCTGCGATGTGAGATTCTGTGTTGTTATTTCTGTTCTTCTTCTACCCTTATCTTCTAAAAAAAAATGTTTCGTATTTTCGTGATATTTGGGTTGGACGTATGATG
Organism: Allium sativum; assembly: GCA_030737875.1. Taxonomy (NCBI): domain Eukaryota; kingdom Viridiplantae; phylum Streptophyta; class Magnoliopsida; order Asparagales; family Amaryllidaceae; genus Allium; species Allium sativum. The sequence goes on along the minus strand of CM060923.1, from coordinate 404,604,515 downwards.
TATATAGTCAATTCTGATATTGCGGCTCTGCGGGTCATTACAAGGATATTCCGGGTCATTAGCCGACATATGGAAAGTAGTCTTATGGGAAGAGAGGAAAGCGGCACAGGGTCATCCAGTGGATGAGGCGTCGCTGATGACCCACATTCTAAATGATAGAGAACGAGCCATCGTTGCGGAGGCGAGGAAAAGAATATGGTAGAGGCGGAACATCGCAGGGCGAAGGGAAAATCGATTTTCGACACCGAGGTAGGTGGCAGTCGATCTAAAGCTCCCAAATCTTCCATACACGCGATTATGGAAAAGGGCTTATCATCTACCTTTACATCCATTCCTGTAAAGGCCGCAGGAGGGCAGGTGACCAGCTCTAATGTTGAAGGTAAACTTTAGCACTGAGTCTGAGTCCATCATCTTATACTGGTTGGCATGCATTTCTTTTCTTCGGTAGGAATCTCGTTAGTGGCTGAGAGGGTAGATGAAGGACCTGCGGTCGAATAAAAAGGTAATACTGAAGAAACAAATATGGCCTCGAGAGAAGAGATGATTGACTTGGTGTCTCCCGAAGACATGGACGTCGAGTTCATTGGGGAGTCCAAAAGAGTGGATCGCCCATCCATGGCGGAGATCAAAGACTGGGAAGGCGAGGAAATTTCTATTGTGAAGCCCGAGCCTACTGAAGATTCTCTGAATTTTAAACCTCTCCAGGTCATTCCTCCAACCATTCTTTCTACGGACCTAACTCTCGCGGTCCCCATCAACCCGCAGGCTTCTGCCTCAGCTTCTGGTTCTTTTGATAGCACACTTGGAGGGCCAAGATATAGGATGAACACTCAAGAGATGCAGGAGATGATCAGGCAAAAAGAGTTGGCCGAGATGATAGAACAAGGACTAATGCCACCTCCTTTTTAGAATCTTCCTTCCTTTGTAATTATTAAACGATATATCACCGATGATGTTGTCTGAATAGTACCTATAATGCAGCATTATTCTGTAATGATGTCAGGGTACTTTAAATGGAAATCTACTTATTTTGCAAATGCATATAACGCGTGTGTAACAAGAGTGTCATATGAATATTATGTTTCGTTTTGCTTTAAATGTTATGGATGAATCACACTTTATCCTTGTTGGGGGTACTGATTATTTCTTTTGCCCCTAGTGTCGGGGTAGGTGTTTGAATAGCGAACTCTCATGTCAAATTCAAGCGGACCCAACCCTGATCAAGGGTTGGATGCAATCGAGCAGGAGCGCCTCTAGGCTTTTATACTTATCCTTTAGTCAGTAAAGGGCAATGTTTTATTGTTTAAGTGGTCTTTTGTTGAGGTGCGCCATTCACGCTCTTTTGTCATTTATACTCATCCTCAAGTCAATGAGGTTGGGAGTTGAGTCCTGGTAGTCGACCAGTATGCCTGGATAGGCGTCGACTTTACTCTTGAGTCAACCAAGGAAGAAGTCGTAAAACCAGTCAGTCGGTCAACGTCTGAAATAGGAGTCATTGATAGGGTCGAGCTCTCATTCCTTTGGTCGAGCTATCTCGGTCTATCTCTGTTCGTCTTATCAAAGCGTCAAATTATGATCTATGGTCGGTCGAGTACAATCGTTAGCTTTTACAATAATAACAAAACAGAGCAAGAACAGAGACTCTTATTTATATGCTATCGCGACCAATGCAAGGCCGCTTATTACAATGTCGAAAACAAACTGACAAACTAATTGCTAAAAGAAAGAAAAGAAACACTAGAAAGTAAATTTTAAGAGAGATAAGGTCGCAAATGCTCCACATTCCATGCTCTTTGAAATGGCTCGCCATCTACTGTCGTTAGTCTGAAACTCCCATCATCGAGCTTTCTTTGAATGACGTAGGGTCCTTCCCAATTCGGGCCCATGTGGACGGGGACCGGGAAGATTCGTTTCAGAACCAAATCTCCTACTTCGAAAGTCTTTAATCGTCTTTTTTGTTGTAATACCGAGCGACCCTTTGCATGTGGACCACTGCACGAAGGTTCGCCTCTTCTCTTTTTTCGTCGATCATGTCTAATGATGTCAAAAGGAGCGCCTTGTTAGATAGAGGATCGTAGTAGGTTGTCCGATGAGTTGGGACCTCAAGCTCTATCGGGAGAACTGCTTTGGAACCATATGACAAGGCGAAGGGAGTATGACCTGTAGCGGTTTTATGGGTAGTACGATACGCCCATAATGCCAGAGGCAATTCGTCGACTCATTTTCCTTTAACTTGATCTAGACGTTTCTTCAAAATGATTTTAATGATCTTGTTAACTGCTTCAACTTGACCATTAGATTGGGGGTGTGCGACTGCGGTATACTTCTTCTCGATATGATATTTCTTACAAAAATCTTGGAATTCCAGACTATCGAACTGAGTTCCATTGTCTGTGACAATGGCTCGGGGTATTCCATATCGACATATAATATTTCTGACGATAAAGTTGATGACCTTCTTTGTTGTAATCATAGTCATATGTTCGGCTTCTGCCCATTTTGTGAAGTAGTCTACCGCCACAACCGCGTACCTGGCACCTCCTTTCGAAATGGGCAAGGTTCTGATGATGTCAATTCCCCATATAGCGAATGGCTAAGGACTTGCCATTTGAGTGATCTCTGTTAGGGGCGCTCGTAGGATTTGCGCGAACCTCTGGCATTTATCGCATCTTTTGGAATAATTAGCAGCGTCTTTGTTGACGGTCGGCCAGAAGTATCCATAGCACAGTATTTTCTGGGACAGGGTTTGCCCCCCTGTGTGTGCCCCGCAGTCTCCCTCATGTACTTCCTGCAGTATCCTTTTGATGTCATCGTTGGCTACACACCGGAACATAAGAACAGAAAACCCTCTTTTATAGAGCTGGCCTTGCCAAATAAGGTACCTGGATGCCAGTCGTACTAGAGCTCGCTTCTCATTTTTCATTTCGGGTAGCTTGCCATGGAGAAGGAAATTTTTTATGGGAGTCATCCATGATTCTTCTTCGGGTTCGACATCAGTTTGGTCGACTTCCATCTGATCGATGCTTGGTATTCTCAGGGTTTCTATAGGAACCAACTCTGCCTCGCTCAGACGGCCTGAACTAGCCAGTTTTGCCAGTCTATCCGCTTTCCGGTTCTCCTCCCGGGGAATATGAGAAATGTTATACCGGTCGAAACTCCATAGTAATTTCTCGACCTCCTTGAGGTATGAGGTCAATCGATCTCCCTTGGTAATAAATTCCTTTCGAACTTGGCATACTACAAGCTATGAATCACAAAAGATTTCGAGTGACGTTATTTTCAAATCTTTCGCTAGTCTAAGCCCAGCAATCAGGGCTTCATACTCGATGTCATTGTTGGTTGCCAAAAATTCTAATCTCAAAGCATAATAAATCGAGTGCCCTTAGAAGGACAGAAGTACTACGCCGGCTCCCGAGCGTTGCTTATTCCGGGCTCCATCTGTGTAAAACTTCTAGACTACTGGCTCTTGAGCGGCCTTCATAGGCCCAGGATCATCGCCTTGATATTCATCTTCCGGGGTTGTAAACTCTGCTATGAAATCAGCTAAGGCCTGCCCTCGAATTGATTTCCGAGGAACGAACGTCAGGTCGAACTGGCTCAATTCGATATTGCGTTTTAGCAACCTCCCGCTGGCTTCTGGTCTTTGCAAGATTTGACGAAGAGGTTGGTCAGTGAATATTTTAATTGGATCTGCTTAGAAATAGTGCTGAAGCTTTCTCGATGTGATTAACAAGCTACTTGCCAGTTTTTTGATCTTAGGATAGTTAAGTTCAGCTCCTGTTAATTTCTTACTCACATAATAACCGGTCGTTGTACCCGCTCTTCCTCGCGGACCAAGACCGAGCTGATCGCATGCGCGGATACTGCTAAATAAACAAATAAGTCTTCATGACCGACGGGCTTAGAGAGAATAGGAGGTTTTTCAAGATGGTCGAGCAGATTTTGGAAAGCTTCAACACAGTCGGGCGTCCTGGCGAAGTTTCGCTTTCCCCCTTTTTATTAATTCAAAGAATGGCAGGAATTTATCAGTGGCTTTCGAAATGAACCGTCCCATGGCCGCTACCTTACCTGCTAAACTTTGGACATCCTTTATCCGACGAGGTTCCTGAATTCCCTTGAGGGCCGAGATTTGATCAGGATTTATTTCGATTCTGCGGGAACTCATAATGAAGCCTAAGAATTTGCCCAAAGCTACTCCGAAAGAACATTTTAAAGGGTTTAGTTTTATGCCATATCTCCGGAGAATGCTAAACATCCTCGAAAGGTCATTCACATGCTCTGATGATTGTTTTGACTTTACTAGCATATCGTGTACATATACCTCCATTGTTTTCCCTATTTGATCATGAAACATCCGGTTAACTAGCCTTTGGTAGGCTTCTCCTACATTCTTCAAGCCGAAGGGCATCACTACATAATAGTATAGTCCAAGGTCGGTGATGAAACTGGTATGTTCGTGGTCAAGGACGTGCATGGAAATCTGGTTGTATCCAGAGTATGCATCCATGAATGAAAGTAGTGCATGACCGGCGGTCGAGTCGACCAACTGATCAATCCTAGGCAATGGGAAACTGTCCTTAGGGTAGGCTTTATTTAAATTGGAAAAAGCGATACAGGTTCTCCACTTCCCATTAGCCTTCTTCACCAATACCGGGTCGGCTATCCAGTCGGGATAGGTTGAGTCTCGGATGAATCCGTTGGCCTGTAACTTCCCGATTTCCTCCTTCAAGCCTCTCGACCTTTCAAGACCTAACATCCACCTTTTTTGTTTTATAGGAGTATATTTTGGGTCGATGCTAAGAAAGTGTGTTATAATAGTGGAGATATCCCGCAAATGTCAGTGTGGGTCCAGGCGAATACGTCCAAGTTTGCTCGAAGGAATTCACTTAGCTCCCTTGTCCGAAGGGAATCAAGATGAGACCCAATCTTTAGAACCTTGGTAGGATCATTCTCGTCGATCGGGACTTCTATGGTGGCCTCATTTGGGCCGCCTTTCTACACCCCGACTCATCGTCATCTCGTGGGTCAATATCTTCGACCTCACGGGCTGACGGTCCTGGTCGGGGTGTTCTCTATAATTGCTATGCTTCCTTCCCCTCCCCAGGGGGAGAATATTTTCCAGGCTCCTTGTTACCATTGCTCCTTAACTCCTTCCATTCTGCTAGATAGCATGCTCGACCTGTTATTTGGTCACCCCATACGGTTCCAATTCCACTATTGGTGGGAAACTTCAAAATCAAGCACCAAGGGGCAATACATGCTCGGAATACAGCCAGGGCAGGTCGTCCCAAAATGGCATTATAGTGTGAGTTGATATTCATTACAACGAACGGCAGAATCCTGACTCTTCGTCGGTCTCCATCACCTAACTCCACCGATAGCCTAACCTAGCCGATGGGTTCGGTGGAAGCTCCATTGAAACCACGTATTTGGCCTTCATACAGCTCTAAGTCCTTTTCTTCCAGTTTCATTTGTTCGTAGGTTTGTTTGAATAGGATGTTGACTGAACTTCCGTTGTCAACCAGAACTTTTCGGATAGTAGCTGGGCCAATGATAGCTGTTATCACCAACGGATCGACCATCGGGGTTTCTCTGCCGATTGATTTTCGGTCGCGGAAAATGATATCCTCGACCATCGTTCTTGTTTGTTTAACGGGACTTGCGACCTCATGGGGATTCACTTCTTCGACATCGAGGTGTTTCGCGAATTGACATATCGTTCCATGGCTCTGATACTATGACATGCCGGATGCGGTCCTCCCACAATAGCGTTGATAATAATCCTCTTCCCCTTTTCCTGGTGGGTAATGCAGGATGCAGCTTGACTTTGCTTGGGCATCGAAGTTCCTTGCCCCCTGTCCCTTGAAGTTGTTTTTATACTCATCAATTTTCCCTTCTCGAATCAGTTTTTCGAAGATGTCCGTAAGATGTCGGCACTCGTTGGTCGTATGCCCGTAAATGTCATGGAATAAGCAATATTTCCCAGTCGCTCGTTCCTTCTCCGTGGGCTCTCGTGGGGACGGTTTCTTATACTGCATCGCGTTGCAGGTATCGAGATATATATTCTCTAGTGTATCATTTAAGGTAGTATATGTATCAAACAACTGGAAACGGGGGCGCTTCCGGGAGCTTCCTCTTTGTTTTGAACTCATGTTGTTCTCCCACGACCCCTCGCTGCTTCGTTTGCCATAGTTTTCAACATTTACTTCGACTTTCCCCGAGTTATCCCTAGATTGTTTAAACGTGACATTGTTTCGAGTTGAAGGAGTAAATGTGTCTTTCGGACCAATTGTGGTAGGTGGCTACCCAATCAAATATTTCCCTAACTCGGTTCGTTTGTCGATGCCATCGACCATGGCCATCAAGACGGATTCGTGGTTGGGGTTGCTAACTTCAGTTGCAGCCCGATTGAATCGGTTGAGATAGTTCCTCAGGGATTCACCTCTTCCCTGCTTAACTGCCGACAAAGCCATGACATGCTTTGATTTGGTAGCGTGAAGACGGAATTGAGTCAGGAATTTTTCGCTCAGATCTTTAAAGCTAGGGACTAACATCGCGGGTAAGCGTACAAACCACATGAGGGCTATTCCGCTTAAAAAGATTGGAAAAGCTTTGCACTTAATTTATCAGGGGCAACCGCTACTTCCATGTGCCAAGAGTATCTCATCAGGTGCTGCTGTGGGTCTGAGGTTCCATCGTACCAATTCATCTGAGGCATATTAAATCTCCGAGGGAACCCCGCTTGCAAAATGTCGTCAGTGAACGGTGTATGGTTTCGGTCGACTCCCCAATCTTCATTCCTATGTCCCCGACTATCGTTCATAATTTGTTGTACCATAGCGGCCAGATTCGGCGGAACAACCGTGTCTGGGTCGGCCTCTTCAACAGATGGACTTCTTCTAACCCCTTCGTCAGGAAATGCCGTCCGGGCATTTCTCCTTCCCCTTCGGTTTTCTCGGTAAATCACAAGATTCCGGGGAGGATGTACGGGGGCCCGATTTCTTCGAGCAGCATTTCGATTTACAAGAGGGGACGCCTCACGATTGCGGGGAGGTACAGGATCGACAATTTCCAACTCAGCATGATCAGCATGCTCTTGGTCGCGTTCATCTGGTGGATTCTGATGTTCCTCCATGCGTAGTTGTCAGACATTTTCAACTCTCTCTAATGGACGTCGAGGTTAACGCGGGTCTCTGCCTTCCTACGATGAGGAGGAGATTTCTGACACTTGATCCAACTAAGGAGGCTGGAGTCGATGGTCCCGGGCCTCCCGAGCTTGATTTCTGAATTCATCCCATTGTCTCGCTATGCGAGTCATGTCCTCACGCATAGCGGCGTTCTCTTGAGAACAGGCTCTTAGGGCATCGGTAGTTTCCTTAAGCCGATCTACCACATCTATATACTCGTCTCGGGTAGAGAAAGCAGAAGACGGAGCTAAGACATCTCCGGGAGGTAATGTAGGCTGATCTGGAGCAGTTTCAGGGACGGTCGACCCGTCGGCCGCTTCTGTAGATGTTCCTACATGCTGATTTTTTCTAGTATTGCGAACTGTCTTTCCAGCCATTACTAAATCAATGCAGTAATAAAAATGAGATTTTCATCTTGGACTAGATGATCCAAAAGTAGAGCGAAAACCTGGATTGATCTGAGAAAGTCAGTTCTCAGTAAAATCACCAAAATGTTGACACCAGAAATTGGTTCAACACCCAAAAAGAAGAGTTTTGTAGAGAATAAGTTAAGATTAACAATTATAAACATTACGGAAAAATGAAAAGGAATCACACACAAATTTATAGTGGTTCGACGATAATGAGCCTGCGTCCACTTTAAAATCTTTATATATGATTTCAACTATCAATTAGAATGATTACAATAACTATTTCCTTTCTCTTACGTCCCCCTTTTCTGAACTGGAATACAGATATTTATAGGTGATATAATACTTAGCCGTTATCAACACGTGTCATCGGATCCAGAAGAATAGTAATGGCTGAACAAATCAGTTTCCGCTGAAGAATCGGTACCCCATTCAAAAAATCTGGTGTGAATTAGCATGTGATTCATCTACCTTGGGCACTTTGAATGAAAAAGATCTGGAACGAGCTATTCTTTAGGCTAGCTTTTCGGGCTTCATGTGAACACGTCGTAGCTAATCAGGCTTGGTCATCTCGGGTTCCTTCTGGGCCGCGCCCAACGGATGAAGTGAACTAGGATGCTGGGCTTCACTAATTTATTCTGTTCGAGTACTTCGGGTATGAATCTGCCACGTTATCATGCCTTGATGGGCAGTCTGAAAGGCCCATCAACACTATCCTTAAATGTTCTTTGTGTTCTTCCTCTGTCCTCGAGTAAACCAAGATATCGTCCACGAACACAAGGGCAAACTTATTTAACTAATCTTTGAAAACCCTATTCATAAGATCAACTAAATATGCGAGTGCATTGGTCAACCCGAATGGCATGACCAACCACTCATAGAATCCAGATGGCGTCCGAAATGCCGTTTTAGGTATACTCTCAGCTGCTACTCGAAGCTGATGAAATCATGTCGCGAGATCTAACTGGGAGAACACTCCCGCTCCATTCAATTGATCAAACAAATCGTCTATCTGCGGAAGAGGATACTTATTCTTCCTCGTCACCTTGTTCAACTCGCGGTAGTCTACACATAAGCGAAGGGAACCATCTGCCTTAGTAGCAAATACAACTGGTGCTCCCCACTCAGAAACACTCCTTCAAATAAATCCCTTCTTCAAAAGATCGCTTGCTTGCACCTCGAGGTCTCGCTGCTCCCTTGACGCCATACGACGAAGTGGCATCACTATAGGTCTGACATCTTTAACTAAATCAATCTGAAACTCGATATCTCGATGTGGTGGAAGTCCGATCACTTCCCTAAAGATGTCCGGATACTCGCCAGTAATAGGCACATCTGACAAGTCATCATGCGGGATGTCAAGGGAATTTAGAAAACTAGCCATCACCCCATCACTAGGTAGGAAACCAAATAGTACCCTCCGCCCATCGTCCGCTCTAATGGTCATGGAAGATCCCTCACAGTCTACCACCACCCCATATCTTTGGAGCCAATCGACCTAAAATAATGCCAAACCCAGTAAAGCCCAAAACAAAGCAATCACAAGCAAACATACATTCATGACTCGATAAGACCAAATTACGACAAATCATACTAAGGCTAGTCGAACCACCGATCGGGTTCGTCACAACTAAAGGTCTATCGACAATCTTAGATTCCAATCCCAACCTATTTACCTGGTCACTAGGTATGAAGGAATGGGAAGCTCCGGTATCAAACAATATCCGAACAAGAATATTATAAATGGAAAGCGTACCTTGGATAACGAAACCCTTTCCTTTCTCCGTCGCATTTGAGGCATTCGACGAAGAAGGAACATCATTGATAGCATATGCTTTCACAATTTGCTTCTCTTTAGGTGGTTGGGGACATTTATTCTTGTGATGTCCCACTTAGCCACAATTGAAGCACTTCATGTCCGCTGGCTTTGCACGAAAATCTTTGGCATAGTGGCTCTTCTTGCCACAGCTATAGCACTCAACATCTTTCTTATTCTTCTTCTGACCATCCTTAGCTTGGTTTTGTTTCCTCTTATTCTACGAATTATTCTTGCCTCCACTTCTTGCCTGCGGCTTTGGCTCCCCTGCAGATGTAATAGCAACCCCGGCCTTTGACTTAGGGTAAAGCCTCTACGACCTCAATGCCTTTCCCACTATAGATTCAAATGTCTCATCGATGTGGTTTATAAGTCTTTCCCCCAAGTACTCATCTAAGACGGTTATGAACTTCTCGTTCTTCGTCTCGGCGGTATCAATAAGAGATAATTCATACATCGATAAAGTATCGAACTCAGCAATATATTCCGACACTGCCCTACCATTCTGAATAAGCTCCAAGAATTTTCTAAACAATTCTGATTTCTGAGCAGTTGGGATAAACTTTTCACTAAAGCGAGTCTTAAACTGATTCCAAGTAACTTGATCCTCAAGAGTAGCTGCTTTAATAGCATTCCACCAATTCATAGCCCATACTTGAAGTTCACGCGATGCTAGCTTTCTATTCATTGCATCATCGATCCCTAAATCCTCGAAGATGCGCTCAAAACTATCCAGCCAATCTTGAACCACCATAACCGATTCCATTCCATGGAATGGCTTCCCACCAAGACTAGTATAATCCTTGTTAAGCTTGGCGAAATCGGCTCTAGGCGCCTGCCCTGCTGCACCACCACCATTAGCAGCATTAGGGACTGCTCCCTAAACATCCCTATGCATCTCTCGCATGAAGGTAGTAAACATCGTCCTCATATCAGGGACATTCCTATCATTGGCCCTTGAACCCGTACTCCTCGTATATTGTCTCATCGTTCAATCTGTAAAGAGAAAACGATTTACCGTCTCCATAGTGGTGCCAGTGCAGTGCGACTTCATCCTTAGATATACTAATAGTGTGTGTATATATAGCTTTTTGAAAACCAAAAAAACAAAAATACGTTCTCTCACATACGTATACTATCTCTCCCTGATGTCTTCCCCTAGGTTAACTACACAACCTAGGCTCTGATACCAAGTGTGACAGCCCGCCCCGCACCAGCCGACATTTCCCCAAAATGCGATGTGCCAATGCCCGACTAGCACGGGACGGTCGTCAAAAGAAAAGGTTTTGAAAACTATGAATCACCAAAGAACCTGTAGTATATCTCACAGCGCATGGAATAAAATATAATAATAACATAACTTGACATAAAACAGGCGAGACAGTGCATAAGCTGAAAACTAAATCATCATAGCAGCGGAATCCAAAATACAGCTTATGATCCAAACCATTATTACAACTTCCAAAATACTATCTCTAAAGCAAAATAGAAAGGTACACTACTAATGCCCAAAGTAGTGACCAGCAACAACATAGGGAGAATGTATGTAAATAGTACGTGGAAGCTTCCTGCTCGTCTCCGGACAGCTACTCGTGCATACCACCTAACATGTCTCTAGTTTGCTCTTTTAGGAGCACCTAGAGTAATAAGAAGAGACAAAAAACTTTGGGTCAGACACAAGTCTGGTATGAGCGATAGTAGCAAAACAAATCAATAACAGGTATAAATAATCATACCTGAACCTGGACCTGCAACCAAAGAGTTAGCACAACAAGATGTACAGTACTCTATGTTAACACTAACATAAAGTGTAAAGTGGATGTGAACATGTCATGGTGATAGCAAACATCAAACACAACAATCATCCTCACATCTCTCACTCGGTGCGTAAAGCATACGATACCCACCACTTTGATCACCAAATCCTTAGCTACGACCACTTGCCCTTGGGAGTCTTAATGATCCCATTGCATTGGTCCATAGCCATTAATCCTTTGCTACGATCACTTTGCCCTTGGGATTCCTAGTGGTCCCATTGTGTTGATCCATAGCCATGCTACGATCACTTTTCCCTTGGGATTCCTATTGATCCTATTGCACTGATCCGTAGCCACTAATCCGTCTCTCAGTGGTGAACCAAAGCTATAGATATCGATAACCCCTTTGCACACGTCCAACAGCAAAGCTCAATCATGAAGTTAGCTTGTTGGTTCCCATTTGGATCCTGAGTTCTAACTTCTTATTTGAACTACCTTTGCATCTCGGGTTTTTTTATCTTCTTCCGGTTCGGTTCGAATGTGCATAGTGCTCCAGTCATCATTGGCTCGGTTCGTGATACTCTACCATGGTCTGATCGGTTCGTGATGTCCTTCCCTTGGCGGTTCGATCCGGGATGCCTCCTCCAGAGCATCGGTCCGTTTCAGCTCATGGTTCCAATCTCCGGTTCGGGTCGGGCTCCTTCACTCGAGCGGGTCGGTTCGGAATGAACATAAAGGTCGGGTCGTGGTCTTCAAGTGCGAGCGGATCGGTTCGTGCCATCTCCATCGGTTCGGGGTCGTGATTCACAAGCGGGTCGTGGCGTCTATGTCACGAACGGGTCGGTTCGTCGGGTCTAGCATGAGCCGAGAGGGAAAGGGCGATCCAATCCCATTTCCTACACTTTTCCAACGAGCTTGTTTTGTCCATTTTCGCCATACGACGGCGTTTTCAACCACTCTAACCTTGCCAAACAATCATAAAACATTCCAAACAGTAGTAACAGCATATAGTATCAACCATAAATACCAAAACAATAATTTGACATATTAATATAGATCAAACATACCCAAAACTCATGTTTTTCCTTAATCATGTTTAACTATATCTAGCAATCGGATAAGCAAATTTAATCCAAATTAACCCAAATTTCTAATAGAGGCATAAAATAATGTTAAGAATTTCTACATATTTTTCTAGATTTTTATGATGCATAATTTCACTAATTATCACTAATCACCCCTAATTTGCCATAATTAGTATAAAAACATGCTAATCACTCACCTTAGCCACAAATTAATCTCAAATCTGAAAATATCTCTGATTTGGTTCGAATCCCAATGCAACACAGCAGCTCTACCTCTAATTTGATGTTAATTTGACTTGATTTGATTTTGATTATCTTAATATGTGATTAGAAAGTGATTTGGGATAGATTTAGAGGATAGAGGCCACTGCTAGGTTTCAAGAGAGGTTAGTGGCGGCTAGAAAACTGAAATGAAATGTTTTCCCAAACCCTTTCAGCCTTCCCATGACCCTAATCCTGAAATTGGTTATGGGCTTAGCTACTAATCACCCGGTTAAGCCCAATTAAGTTGTTTTTCACCTTCCAAATCTTATTTCAGCCATAACTCCCAAACGGTAAGTCCGTTTGGTTAATGTGACCACTCTACAGAAAGGTAAACCATCATCTGAATCCAATGAAAGTAGTTTTAGGTCAAAAATCCCTACCAATCAAATGTTATAGGCGAAAAATTATTTGCTAGGGGCAAAATAGTCATATGAAATTCGGCAAAAATCGTGAACATGGGGAATGACCTCAATAGTCGTTCCCCAAATTTACACGACCATATGACTTCGTATGAGAATGAAATAAATATTCTACGATCCTCCGATACATAGAATGTGAGTCGTAACACAATCGTTTACAAATCCTATCTCAAAAGAATAGTACAAGCCAATCACGGTTCCCGTTAAAGTAGTTTACTACGAATGTATGCGTATATCAAGAGTTACAACGATAATCCTATTGGTCGAAGTACATCATACATATATTAAAATCAATAAGCTAGAGTGTTAAGTTTCTTTTGGAACAGCTTCCCGTTCATCGCTTAGACAACTTAGGGCAAGTCTATATTTCACATAAATACGACGAAAGTTACAAATTATAGGATCTCCTTTAGATGCAGGCGTGGCTTGAGGAATAGAGCATGATGAACACCCAGTCATTAAGATAGAATATGAGTATAAAGCATCTATTGTAAATATATCCTAAAGTAAAAGAGAATTTTGTTACTACACAAAACAAGAAGTTTGGGATACAACAAATTATTTTAATCGAAGCAAAGCTAGTTGTACCCCTTTCCTGATTATTATCTAACCCTGCATTATGTTGGCAAAATGTTGTTTTCCGTTATCTATGAATTGTTGCAGAGAACCCATAACCCAGGAACGACATGGTAAGAATGATGCAGTTAAAATAAGAACTTGTTGACGCCAAGAAAAGTCGTCAACACCCTAGATTGTTAGTTACATAACAAAATAGTTTTGCGTATGGAAAATAAGTGCAGAAAAGCAGTAAATGACACAACAGATTTATAGTGGTTCGGTCCCGCGAGGGGCCTACGTCCACTTTGGAAGAGTTGCTGATATTTTATTCACAACAATGAGTTACAAGCTATCGTCCTCTTCTTGGCATTTAATTACAAGCATTTTCATGTAATTTGGAGTCATAATTGTCATATATGAATATTTGGAGAAAGTCACTTTTGTTCTTCTTCTTCCTTAAATCAAGGATGCCATTAAAGAGGTCATTTGGAGCTCCCAGAGGTGTCAAATCATCCAATTTCCAACCCCTTTGATGTGTGAGCTTGGGGTTATTTATAGTGGAGTGGTTATGTGGGAGTAGGTAGGATTTGGGGACCACTAACCTCGTTTTCGTATCCCCTGGAGGTACATACCAAGAAATTCGAATCCCTTTACAATGCTTAGAAAGAACTCGTATCCCCCCATTTGGGATTCTAATTTCGGACCCCTTAGGGTACGAAATTTGTACCCTGTTGGATACGAGTAGTTCGTATCCCAAAAAGGGGGTACGAGCAGTATGTATCCCCATAAGGGCTATGAGCAGTTCGTATCCCCAAAGGGATACGAGCAGATTATATCCCCAAATAAGGGACACAAGCTCGTATCCCATGTGATACGTCAGTAGTGTAGCGGGGTCTGAGGCTTGCTGGCAAGGCTTTTGGGGCTCGGGAGTTTTAGGTACGAGGTTGAAGGGTTCGATACTTCGGGGGCGAGGCTGGAGGGACTCGATAACATGTAGAGACTCAAGTTTTGGTTGTGTCGAGAATACGAGATGATGAGACACGAGACGTATGCCTATGAAGGACACAAAATAATAGAGAAGAGGGATACTAGATGTTGTTGTAGCACGGTTTTGAGGAGTTGTGGGGCTCTTGCTCGCACATCTTCCTCTAGGCCTATATTCTTGGCTATTTGGGGACACTTTGGACTTTAACGTCACGCGATGTGTTGAATCGAGCATGTCTCGTGTACTTTTAGGAACCGGACCAAAAGGTTGGTTAACATTTGCCCCCTAAAGTATGTCTTGTCTTATCATAATGTGCTTTGAGTTGGGAGAAAAAACATTTGCTGAATCGTCTAATTCCTATTGACTCATGAATGTGAACATTAGTTGTCGACCCTCATTTGTGTTATAATGTTGACGAGCTGTGGTCGATATGACTTCGCGTCTACGCTCACATGTTTTCATATGGTTTCACGTGACGCGATTTGGAGTGATAAAATGTAACAGAAAGTGGGCATACTTATGAACAAACATATATATATATGTACGTACGCGCATGCATTACTGTCCATACACCTGTATACTACATTTCTATATACATGTATATTTGCATATATATATATATATATATGTATATATATATATATATATATTATTTATTTATTTATTTTTATTTTTAAAGAGGGTTTGTATCCTCGGTATGGAACATGAGGCTCTCGTATACTGCGTATGAATACGAAATTTTCGTGTCCCTGAGGGATACGAAATTTTCGTGTCTCTGTGGGATACGAGATTTTATTATCCCTGTGTGGGATACCAACCGACTAATTAGGCTAAAGCCCGAATCCTTCTCCCCTATAAATTGTCATACCCCCTTTTTCTCCATACTTTTACTTTTTCACTTTTCCAGTGATTCGAACCCGACTCCTTGAACCCGAAAACATTTGAACGTTGACTACACAGGTGGGTTTAGATCCAAACATTGTCGATCATACCTCGACTCGAGCTCGATTTTGGTCACTGGGATAGTCTCGAGATCGACCTCGGCACGATCTGAAAAAATTCACGCTCGTGGGTTATCGAGGGACATCATGGATGGGCTTCATGTCTAAAAGCGAGATCGATCCTCGAGGCGGAACCTCAAGCTTGTGTCGTGCATCATGACCGATGATAGAGGAAGCTTGAGGGGAGATGGAATACTAGGGAGAAATATTGGATATGAAATTTAAGGAAAAGGAGTTTGACTCGGATTGAAGAGAAAGGGGCAATTGAAGTGTCGGGAGGATGGAAGTGCGTGGCCGAAGTGATAGAGGTTCGTACCCCTCGGAGGGGATATGAATTTTCGTACCCCTTACAGGGGATACGAGGTTTGGTACCCCTCGGGGGGATATCAATCTTCGTACCCTTTGGGGGATTCGAATTTTTGTATCCCTTAAGGGAGTAGGAATTTTTGAATACCTTAAGGGCGTACGATTTTTCGTACCCCTTAGAGGGGATGCGGCATCTTTAATGGTATCGGCATTTCGAGCCCACCTTTGATGTACTTCGACTTCCTTGTCTGAGATCCTAACCCCATATAACTATCCCCTGGGTTCATGTTGCTTTCGCGACACTGTACGGTTGTATCGATGTTTATTTTGACCATAATTGAATTGATAATTCAACCCAACACATAGTAATAGAGCATATATTTGGACTATGACTGAGCTGTTGAGTTGTTGAACATGTTTTGTCGATTCCAATCGTAACGTAGTCGCAACGCGATGCAAATCTATTAACGTTGGCTGATTACAATGATGGTTATAGTCTCAAGGGCTTGTGATCGTCGTCGTGTCCCAAGTTTCCAAATTATTACAGTATTAGCATAGCACCGCACAACACCACACGTACATGTTAATTTACACAAATACGTGGGGTACAGGTTATACAATGCGTTGTCTAACGCAAGTGTATTGAAAGTATAGCTAGCAATGGATACAAGATCTACGAAAAGGCAGTTTTGGGAAGCCAAAGCTTTGCAACATTCACTGTCTCCATCTGGTTCAACTAGTGATGCTATCTCAACAGGCAGCGATCTTGAGACCTCCGAAGAATCCACTCCTTCCCAAACGATAGGCTTGCCGGAGGCTTCCAATCACGGGGTGCAGCCGGAAGGTCAATAATCCTCGGTCGAGCATTCGACAGAAACACTAGCACCTGGAAGGCTTGGAACGACCGAGGGTGAGCACGAAGGGGAAAAGCAGATAGATATTATCGAGGGAAGTACGTTGGTGGCACCAGACATGATGGTAGGTTCAGTTATTCTCGAGAACTCACCTGATTCGGTGCCATCGCATATAAATGAGACGGTGGTGAGGCACATGGTGCTCAGGTTCGGTATCCCCTAAAAAGATGTTCGTGCACCCGGGAAGGACGATAGGGCTCATGCACCACCAGAAGCGTACACTTCCTCGAACAAGAAGACGTGCAATTATAGGTGTGTGCCCCCAGCTAAAAACTTTATTTGGGATGTACTAAATTATTTCTACCTGGCGCCATCGCAGCTCCATCTAAATGTGTATGATTCACTCTTAGGTACCTGCATTCTATATAGAGAGCATCAACACTTAGAGCCTACAGGTGAGGATATCCGGTATCTGTTTCAGTCGAAAATGAGAGCCAATGTCGTGCCCTCTCGGTATTTCTTGGAAGCTTTTCCTAGTACCAAGTTCTTTAGTGGAAAATGGCCCAAGTTGACTGTGAATAAGTATGACAAGTTCTTCGTGCGTTGTCCTCCCGTATTAGCGAGGAGATGGTTGGAAGGAAGTAAGCATTTCCTCTTGCTCTAAGTCGGAAACTTGTGGATTTGATAACTTGGCACTAACCTCTTTCTTGTGTGATAGGTCTGTTGAGAGAACACTTAGGACATACACATTCATAAGCACTGCATAACACTACATTTGCATGCGTACACTAGGTGCTTGAGTAAAAACACAGGTCTATTTCTTTTACAGGTGACACGACTCGAGCAAGAGGAGGAATAGGCTATGGATATGGGAGTCATCGACCATCTAGAGGTGGTTTTATGTCGTACTTTAGGAGGAGTGCTAGTTTAGTTGGCGATCCCCTTCTCCTCGTGATTGCAGCAGCGAATACCGTCATAGAGAACGATCCCGGCAGTCTCTGACTCCTCTACCCCCATTCGGACATCTGGAGCATACATGAGATCTGACATAGCGAGTGTTAGGCATTCCTTGTAGATAGTTCCTCTTCACACTGCACCTTCGGCCCCTTCTCACGCTTCCTGGGGAAAGGAGTTAGAGACTATTCGTCGGAGGAAGAAGGAAGTGGTGAAGAAGAGATAGCAGGATCTGGCCGTTCTTGAGACTCATGAGCTTACTATCGAGGAGAGAAAATCCTTGTTGATCAAGAACTTCCTAAGGCATTAATTCGACAAGATAACGTTTCTTCCTGATATCAACTTGATTCCTTCTGAGGATACTGAGGAGGTGCGGATGAAAGTGAGAGCTGCCTAATTCCAAGTCGACGAGTTTAGGAAGTACTCCGCTAATTTGTCAGACTTGATCAGACAAAAGAATGTGGAAATCCAGAGCTGGAGGCTGACCATAGATGCCGAGTGGACCACCATCCGAAACCAGGAAATAGAGATTGGTAAGGATGATTTTTGTATAGTGACTCCTTCTTTGCCTGTCGTAACCTATTTAGATGTTAACAATTTTCTTTTGAAACAGCGGACCTGAAGGAGAAGTGCGAGAAGATAGAGAGAGTAGCGAAGCATGCTTCTAAAACCTTTAAGGATATCGTGGTCTTGGTATCGACTGAAAATGAAAACCTTAAGAAGGATAATGCCTAACTGGCAAACGAGAGCATCCGTTTGATGACCGAGAATAAGAAAGTATTCCAGCACCAAAAAGATAACGAGACTCTGGTATTGGAGAATGAAAGGCTGAAAACTGAGAATAAGGGGGTCTAGAGGCTGCAAAGAGAAACCTATAAGCGGAGGAGACAGCTGGAGGTGATGAAAAAGGAAAAGGAGGATGTCGACGCTAGCAATAGGGAAGTACTGGTCTCGTTGGAACGACTAAAAGCTGAGTACCAAAGAGAGGTGGAGGCACTTAAAGAGGAGATTGCGAACACCGAGGCCAGTGTGGAGGAATCAATGGATGAACCTATTTGGTGTATGCTTATTAAGTCATTGAAGTTTCGTGGAATCTCATAGCTTAAGGATTATCCCCGGGAGATGGCTCGGAAATGGGAGAGGTCGGTGTCGTATGAGGCCCAGCTATGACAGGTAGGACTGGAGACATTGGATGAAAACTGTTGACGTCAAAATTTGGTCACTAGTGACAGTCAACCCCCAATTGTGTGGAGAAAACACAAATATCGATTACATAATGCAATAAAATAAAGAAAATGGGGAACAAGCAAGACTTTTTACAATAGTTCGGCAAAGATGGTGCCTACGACCACTTTGTATATATTGATTCTTTTTTTGTTACAAGTACAATGCTCTTTTTTGTTTTGAGAAAGAAGATGAATAGGCTATTTTTAGGTTTAGCCGTAGAAGAGAAGTTCAGCCAAAAAGTGAAGTAGTCGAAAGAAGTCTGAGGGCAGAAGTAAAAAAAAGTCGGGGGAGAAGGTCCTTTTCCATTTTGAGCTTGGAGGTATATATAGGTGAAGAACTGGGCTGAACGGGCTGCCATGTGGCTTTCCTCTTTTTCATAGCTTGGATACATGGAGCTCGATTATTGGTTGAAGTTGTGGCGATGGGACCCGGTCCACTGCTGATTAATAGTATCCTCGGAAATATTGGCTTACGTGGCACTCGAGGTGAGGTATATCAAAATTGAGCTTTGTCCGGAAGTGGTTGACCGCCTTTAACGCCTTGAAAGTCGGGTCGAGTATTCGAATGACTCAGCTGGATATTTCTAAATGAATTCCGAGATATTTGGTCGTTCCTACCTTGGTGGGAGTGATGAACTCGGTCAGTTGAGATGAGTGATTCTTCCAAGCTTGATGTGCCTCTTATTTGAAGGAGAACAATTTGGGCCGGCCTAGGTTCGGGTCATTTCTGAAGGAGGTTGGCTTGAACTGAATCTTGCTTAGGCTTCCTAGAGTGTAGGTTGATCGACCGGTATTAAAGAGAGTTCTTGAACATTGGGCTTCGATTCGTTGAACCGTGACATCTTATGCCAAAAAGTTAGTCGACAATTTGCCCCTTAGAATACTTCTGTCTTGGTACAAGAGGTGTGTTCTGATCTTTGTATCGAAGTCCAATGTGCGAGCAGCGATGGTTGAGCCGAACCATATTAAGGCCAGAAGTCCGACTATCCCGATAGTTGTATTAAGACTAGAAAACCGACGATCAAAGTAGAACGTATTAAGGCCAGTAAACTGACAACCATTGAAGACCGTATTAAGGCCGAGTGAGTAAAAGTTAACTTCGGTCGTGAGAACCAATACCTGCAAAGATTATATGGGCCATTCTTCGTCTAGAGAAGGCTCTGGTTTCGTTTGGGCAAACATTAACCATACCGGCCTAAAGATAAGGATGAGTAGTAATTATACTTGGCTTAGATAGGCGGTGAGTATTATCCATACTCGGATTACTGAGGTGGCGAGTATTAACCATACTCAGCTTATGAAGGCGGCGAGCATTTACCATACTCAGCTTATGGCAAGTGTTAATTATGCTCGACTCATGTAAGATTATTCGTGAAGCCCAACAAGTGGAAGGCACACTTGGTTTAGAGAAAGGGTGAGCATTTCCCGTACTTGACTTAGAAAAGTTCTACCGTACTCGGCTCATGGAGTAGGTTTAGATATGTTGGTGGGATTTGATCGTGCGCTATGGACGATGGCTTAGCTCTGACCATATTCAGGTTGGTGATCGTTAGTCATGCTTGACCAAAATTATTCAAACATAATCCATGTTTGCAAAAGAAAGATCACTGTTTACTAAAGAACTATTACAAGAAAATGAAAATAAGTTCTAAGAGGACAGACGTTGATTCCAGAGCATGCCTAGGAGCTAAATCCTAACCCCGTACATGTGTACATCAACATATCCATTTTATTGAAATAAAAAATACAGTGAAAATAAGAAATCTAAATCTCATTAGTTGATGATGATGCCGTGAGAGCTGGACTCGGGGTACTTTCCGTTTCTAGGAGCTTGAGGGCCAACTTGAGGAGCTTGGGCAGAAGATTAAGGCGGCAAGGCCAGTGTTTTTTTTTACATAATCGGGAAGTTCTCCGCGCCTGACCCTATCCTCGATAAGATCGCGCAGGTGCCTGCATTCATTAGTGCTATGACCAACTATGTTATGGAACATGTAGTGCTTGCCGGAATCGAGCTCTTTCTGGATCGGCTCTCTTCAAGGAGGTTTCGGGAAAGGCAGGGATCCTCGTACATCAAGGTAAATGTCGAGCAGAGAAGAATTGAGCTCGGTATATTGATCGTACTTACTTTCTCTTTGAGGTCGTACGTTGCGTTCATTCTTTTCTGAGGCCTTTCCTCTTCCTTTACTCTGGCCATTGGCATTAGATGGACCTCCTTATTTGGTAACGAGGACCTCAAGGCTCTCCATCTTAATGCTGGCATCTTCTTGCCGGAGGAATCGCTCGGCCTCTGCATAGAAATCTTTGATATCCTTGGGGGCATCTCTGGTTAAAGAGATAGAGAATTCTGATCGGTTCTGAACACCTTTGATATCCTTGTCTCAGCTGCATCAGCGATCGTGGGACACGAAGATGTTGGATCATTCTTCCGCTTGTTCGCCATGGATTGGAACTTGCTGAAGGTCGTAGGGTATGTCGACGTCTTCCCCTTCCTGGTGCACCAAAGTGTTGATGTCAAAAGTAGGTCACTAGTGACAGTCAACCTCCGATCGTGTGGAGAGCACCCGAATATTGATTATAGAATGCAATAAAATAAAGAAAACGGGGAACACGCAAGACTTTTTATAGCAGTTCAGCAACGATGGTGCCTACGTCCACTTTATATATAATGATTCTTTTTTAGTTACAAGTACAATTCTCTTTTTTGTTTTGAGAAAGAAGATAAATGGGCTATTTTTAGGTTTAGCCATAGAAGAGAAGTTCAACCAAAAAGTGAAGTAGCCGAAAGAAGTCTGAGAGCAGAAGTAAAAAAAAGTCGGGGGAGAAGGTCCTTTTCCATTTTGAGCTTGGAGGTATATATAGGTGAAGAAGTGGACTGAACGGGCCACCACATGGCTTTTCGCTTTTTCGGAGCTTGGATACGTGGAGCTCGATTATTTGTTGTAGATGCGGCTATGGGACCCGGTCCGCTGCTGATTAATAGTATCCTCGGAAATAGTGTCTTACGTGGCACTCGAGGTGAGGTGTATCAAAAGTAGAGCTTTGTCCGGAAGTGTTTGACAGCCTTTAACGCCTTGAAAGTCAGGTTGATTATTCGAATGACTCAGCTGGATATTTCTTAATGAATGTCGAGATATTTGGTCGATCCCACTTTGATGGGAGTGATGAACTCGGTCAGTTGAGATGAGCGATTCTTCCGGGTTCAATGTGTCGCTTATTTGAAGGAGAACAATTCGGGTCATCCTAGGTTCGGTCCGTTTCTGAAGGAGGTTGGCTCGAACTGAATCTTGCCTGGGCTTCTTGGAGTGTAGGTCGATCAAACGGTATTGAAGAGAGTTCTTGAACATTGGGCTTCGATTCGTTGAACCGTGACATCTTTTTCCAAATAGTTGGTCAACAAAAATGAACTTATGGGGGAGCTCCTAATTGATGACGAGCGTAAGAAGCTGGAGGAAGGAAGGAGGTTTCTACAGGGGAAGCCAAGAGGGAGAGATTGGAGAAGCGTGCTGCTGACATGGAAAATTTTGTGCCTATGGAGAGTGTAACTGTCACTCAGGAGCTTGCCGAGGCAAGTTCTAACCAGTCGCCAGTTCCACCGCCAGCTATGGCCAGTGGTCCCACCGTTACAACTCATGTTTCAGCTGAGTATGACCCCGCGCATCCAGAGTTGGGACTGATGGGACCCACCTTTGCAACGACGGCGAGCAACCTTCCTATCATGCCTACACCATATCTTCTAGGAGGTAAACTTACATTACCATAAATACCCAAAGAGGATGAGAGCACTAAATCCTCGAAAACTAAGTAGTAGTGTTTTTTGTTGTGCAGCCCCCGTCGGAGCGGAGACAACAACAACAGGCTTTACCTTCTTGCTTCCTCGATTATCTGAGTTCGGGCTAGGATTACAGGCAATATAGTTCGGAGAGGAAAGCAGTCATATGGATACATTTTCAGATGTGGACTTAGGGTCCAACCTGTATATGGATATCTTATAGGAATGGGAGGTACTGGATGGCCAGAGTGTCCAAGTAACGGGTGCGGTAGAGGCTAATGTACAGATAATGCATGATATGGTGGAAGCACAAAAGGCCAGTATTGTGGCAAAGTATGAGGAGCAGGAGGAACAAAAGGAAACAGAATGAGGCTGCTTTGCAATAGGCACATGCACAGACTCGGGATGAAGCCGGGGAAAAGGCTGCAGCTGTGGTGGTGGAGAAGAACGTTGCCGATGAGGCGGAGGAGAAGAGAGATGCTAATGAGGCTGAGAAGAAAATGGTCGCTGATGAGGTTGAGGAGTGAGTCGTTGAGGAGGCCAGGAAGAAGAAGGTCATTGATGAGGCTGACAAAAGGGCCGAGGAGGCCAATAAAAAGCTCAAGGCGTTTGATGCTGCAAAACTCTAAGCCTAGAAATCATCTTATCGGAAGGCCGCTAAGAAAGATAAGAAGAAGGAAGAGTTGGAGATCAAGAAGTCCCTGGAAGGAAGTGAGGCTATTCTGTCCCTTGCCACTGATATTGCTCCCAAGACGATGCAGTGTATCCCGCTGAGGGAGGTGATAGTGATCACAAGTGGTGATGATGACGATGGAAACCAGACATTGGTGTCTCATAAGTCCGTCACCCATGTGAAAGGTAGAGGAGGGAAAGGCGGAAGCGGCCCTGGAAGGAAGAGGTCCATAACTGGTGGCGGTGACCCGCCTAGCGCCGAATCAGCCCAGAAAAATTAAAGAAAGAAAAAGAAGAAGGATGGGTGACCTCTAGATTGTCATAGATATTATAGACATTTTGGTTTTGTAGGCCGATAATGTATGCGAGTACGACCCTTGCTTTTGGTTTTTAGGAGGCATGGTGTGGTTCTCATGTTCACCATGTCTTTAGAAAGAAAGAAACATTTAGATTTGTAGTTTGCTTTTGGTATGTGAATGAAAGTGTTGGTTAACTTTTCTTATATCGCATTTCATGTTTAAGTGTTCAAATGTTTGTCTTGTGTTTTCCAGTTTCCTATACTTGCACAAGCATACTTGTAGCTATGCAGTTAAAGCCCCGCTAAAACTCCGCAATGTCCCCGTTATGGCCCGTAGTTCTCTTCAACCGCTACGCTATTTCAATTTAGTGTTGATGAACAGTAGATCCGCTTCTAGCTCTGTTATTTTCCGATGCATCCACTAAATCAACGCTTTTTAGCATCCACTTTAGCAGTATTAATATTTAGAGCTTGATTTAGCTAGTTCTTTTTTTTTAGTTCAGTAAATTTAGAGTCAACGACTAAATTTAAGACATATGTGCCTAACATATGGTAACAATCAATTACACTCGTCAAATTTAGCATGCATAACTATGATATTCGTTGATTTTGTTATATAAGATTAATCTATATTAGTTTCTTGTACATATATAATGTGAAAAAGATGATTAATTAATTTTCAAATATTTGGATTTACATCTAATGAACCTTTTTACGCTTTTGCTATTTCCCCGCTTTATCCCAGCTAAACCTTTTTGCACCTCCACCGCTATAAAACCACTAAGGGCTTTAACTACATGCACTTAAATAAGCGTTATTGGGGACTCCCCTCTGGGGGTGCCCCCAGTCGGGCAGAGATTGGGTGTTGGCCCCACTCTCAGGTTTTCCTTTGGTTAGGAGTCCCGAGTCGCTTGGAGTCCATGTTTGGTACCCCTCCCTTGGAGCTCCCGGAGTTCGTTGGTCCTAAGTCGTGAGACGGCATGGACGTCATGGATTCGTCCTTTAGACTCTCCCATCATTTCGTTTGGGTTAGAGTTCGTGGGCATCGTCGATTCGCCAAATGGTGCCCGGATCCAGGCATGGTCAAGCCGGATAGAGCCAAAGCAGTCGATGTAATGCTTATTTTGGCAGGTGAGCTGCCCCCAGGTCCGGAGACTTGGTGGGCAAGACGATTTATACTCGGTGTTTTCGTTGGTTCAGGACCAAGTAGTGTTATTTACACTCGGCCTCGTCATTGACTCGAGGCTCGAGTTTTGTAATTTATGCTCAGTCTCTTCGTTGATTGGAGACTCGAGTGGTGATGCCAGCTCCCATCAACGAGAAGTCGATCCAGTGTTGTGTGCTCGTGCATGCAAGCAGGTTTTCACAGTTGTTCCAACATAATATACAAAAAGTAAACATGTCAATAACACATAGATAATTGCTCATTATATTTATAAATAACTTTGGTAGTAATAGCCTTTACAATGCCTTGAATTGAAAGAAAACAAAACATTATTGGAAATCGCTAAATCTATACAATAAGTCATGTAAGGTAACAGTGAATGTGTTCACTATTCCATGCCTTTGAGAGTTCACCGCCATCGATGGTAGCCAGTTTGAAGGTCCCATCGCCGAGCATTCGTTGTATGACGTACGGACCTCCCCAGCAAGGACTGAAGACGGTCAGTGTGGTAAAGATCTGTTTCAGGACGAGATCGCCGATATTGAGGTCCTTAGGGCAGACTTTAGAATTCAAGAATCAGGCGACTTGTTGGCGCTGTGCAACAACTCTGAGTTCAACTTCATTCCTTTTATCTTTGAGAAAGTCAAGTGATTCCAAAAGCAAATCTTGGTTGGTCTTCAGATCGTAATAAGAAACCCAATGAGATTGGAGCTTTAACTCAATGGGGAAGACAAATTTGGATTCATAGGCAAGCGCGAACGGGGTATTGTCGATCGCTGACTTGTGGGTAGTTCGGTTGGCCCACAGGGCCGGAGGGAGATCATCTGCCCATAGGGCTCCGGCTTTTTCCAAGCGCTTCTTGATGATGGACTTGATCATTTTGCTAACAGCCTCGACCTGCCCATTGGTTTGAGAATGAGCCACTACTGAGAATCTTTTCTCGATGTTGTGTAGTCGATAGAAGGTCTTGAACTCAGCGCTCTCGAATTGGGTCTTGTTGACATAAACGATCATTTAGGGGACTCCATATCGAGTGATGATATTATGGACGACAAAGTTGAATACCTTCTTGGTGGTGATCGTGACGAGTGCTTCGACTTCTGCCCATTTGGTGAAATAATCAACTTCAACGATAGCATAGCGTGCCCCCTTCTGGCCATTGGGAGAGTCCCGATAATATCTATCCCCCACATGGCTAATGACTGACCATTTGTGTTAGTTTGGTAGGCGAGGCTTTTAGAATCTTTGAAAATCTCTGGCACCTGTCACACTTGCGGGCATAGTCCGTAGCATCCTGATCGAGTGTGAGCCAAAAATATCTGTATCTTAGAACTTTCTTTTCCAAAGTTTGCCCCCTTGTGTGGTCACCGCATTCGCCTTCATGTATATTTGTCAACACGCGGTCAGCGTCGCTGTGGGCTACACACCGGAGTAATGGGACAGAGAATCCCCTTCAGTAGAGCACCCCGTCTAGGATGATGTAGTAATATGATCTGCGAGTGAATGCTCATCTATCTTTGTAGCGATCGGGGAGGATTTCATGCTGTAAATAGTTTATGATCGGTGTCATCCAAGACTTAGGCTCGGATTCGGTCTCAGCTGTGGCTATCGAATCGATTTGCATTTGATAGATGCTCGGAGAGTCGAGAACGTCAACTAGGGCGATTCCCATAATTTGCGCATTCCTGGAGCCTTCCAATTTGGAAAAAAAAATCAGCTTTCTCATTTTACTCTTAAGTAATATGTGTAATAATGTAACTGTCGAAGTTGGTGAGTAGTTCGCGAACCTGAGTGAGGTAGGGAGCGAGTCGCGCCCCGTTGTCTTGGTATTATCTCTGTAACTGACGCACGATGAGTTGCGAGTCAGAATAAATCTGAATGGCTTTGATGTTAAGTTCAGTTACAATTCTGATTCTAACAATTAAGGCTTTGTATTCTGCATTGTTGTTAGTAGTAGGAAAATCAGGCTTTAGAGCATAGCATATCGGGTGTTCCTACGGGGTGATGAGCACGACTCCATCACTGGGACATTGATTGTTAGAGGATCCATCCACAAAGAGTTTCCGTTGAATTTCTGGAGGTTCGATGTCCTCAGGAGGAGGATCTCCCGAAATGGTGAACTCCACTATGAAGTCGGCAAGAGCTTATCCGAGGATGGCTCATTGAGGAATGAAAGTGAAATCGAATTGGCTCAGCTCTATGTTCCACTTCAAGACTCACCCAGATGCCTTCGGTCGCTACAGGATCTGTCATAGCGGCTGGTCACTATAGACATTGATGGAATGACTTTGGAAGTAATGCCACAACTTCCGGGAGGAGAAAAGCAGATAATAGGCCAACTTTTCAAGCTTATGATAATTATTTTCTGCTCCTGTCAGTCTTTTGCTGATGTAATAAATGGGTCGCTGGACATGATTGTCGACGCACATGAGCGCTGAGCTGAATGTCTGCATAGAAACAACCAAATAGATATATAAGCCCTCATGATCCATAGGTTCGGACATTATAACTGGTCATTCCAAGTGATTCATGAGGTCCTGGAATGCGGTAACGCATTCCAGTGTCCATGCGAGGTTGCACTTGTCCTTCCTAAGCAAGTCGAAAAAGGGAATGCATTTGTCAGTAGCCTTTGAGATGAATTGACTTAGGATGGTGACCTTTCTGTTTAAACTCTAAACATCTTTGATGCTCCGAGGGGTTTGGATGTCCTAGATAGCTTTAATCTTATCTGGATTGGCTTCAATGCCTCGCGAATTGACAATGAAACCCGACAATTTTCCCGATGCAATGCCAAAAGAGCATTTCAAGGGATTGAGTTTCATACCGTATTGGGGGAGGACACCGAACATTTCGGAGAGGTCACGGATGTGGTCGTTCAATATCCTTGATTTCACGACCATATCGTCCACATATACCTCCATGGATCTCCCAATCTAGTCCTTGAAAATGAAGTTGACCAGAGTTGCTAGGTGGCTCCAGCATTCTTAAGACCAAAGGGCATGACGAGATAGCAGTAGAGCGCTAGTTCAGTTATGAAAGAAGTATAGTCCTGGTCCCGGAGATACATCAGAATCTGATTGTAGCCTGAGTAGACATACATGAAGAACAACAGCTGTTAACCGACGGTTGAATCGACAAGCTAGTCAATCTTTAGAAGTGGGAAGATGTCATTAGGACACACTTTGTTCAAGTCGGAGAAGTCGACACTTGTTCGCCACTTGGCATTTTCTTTTTCGACAGGGACGGGGTTGAAGACCCATTCGAGGTAGAAGGATTCTCGGATAAAGCCGTTGTTGACTATCCTTCCACCTCCTCTTTGAGTGTCGTTGACCTTTCTATCCCCAAGATGCGGCGTTTTTGTTTGGCTGGAATTTGCAAGGGGTTAATAGCGATCATGTGACAAGCGACTCCTGGATCAATGCCACACATGTTGGAGTGGATCCAAGCAAAAACATCAAGGTTGACTCTTAAGAATCCCACAAGATCTTCCTTTATTGCGAGGTGGAGTTATGATCCAAATTTCAAGACCTTGGTTGGGTTATTGGGGCTGATCAGAACGTCCACCGTTGGTTCTACCAGGGTAGCCCTTTCGAATTCGGGCTCTTCGTCCTCCCATGGATCGAGATCATTGGAAATACGGTAGTGGCGCCTGAACCTGGACTCAGACGCTTTTGATTGCTATGCGGAGACGGTCTTAGCGCAAGAAGGTGGGGGCACGGTCTTTCCTTTGTCCTTATTGCGCGCATTCCTCCATTTTATAAGGTAGCAATCTCTAGTTGTGGCTTGGTCGCCTTTAACTGTGCAGATCACGTTCTCTGTCGTAAATTTCATCAGTAGGGACCATGGTGAAATGCAAACTCGAAACTCTGCGAGGAAAGGTCTTCCTGGGAAAACATTGTATGGAGAGATGACATTAATGACCATATAAGTGAGGATTCAGACCGAGCTTCGATCACCTTCTCTGAGCTCTACGGGGAGGTCCACCATACTAAATGGGTGATTGGAGAATCTATTGAAGCTGTCGATTGTGGCATGGAAGGGCTTCAAGTCTTTTGCCTTAAGATTCGTTTGGTCATAGGCCGCTTTGAAGATGATGTTGAACGAGCTTCCTGAGTCGATAAGAATCCTTCGGACGAAGGCTGGGCCAATATGAACAGAGATGACGAAAGGATCTATAGTTGGGATCTCGATTCCCGTGGATTCCCTCTTGCGGAAGATGATATCATCCTGCATTGTCTTCTAAAGCCTGGCGGGGACTGATTCGTCTAGGGTAGGATAATGTTCGTATGTGGCATGCTTTATAAATTTGGCATACTCCTCCATTTGGAGAAAGCCGTAATGTGTGGGGTGAGATCCACAACAGATAGTGTTGATCAAGATGCAACGTGACCTCTGGTTGGAAGGCCCTGGTGTCGTATTAGTAGGAGCTGGGAGTGCGGGCACTGGAGGGGCCATAGTTGCTTCGGGAGAAGCAGGGATCCTTAACGTACTATTCCAAATGTTTCTCGCGGATGAGTATTTCAATTGCGTCCTTCAGATAACGACAATCATTAGTATTATGCCCGTACATGTCGTGGAACCTGCAGTACTTGCCAGAGTTTTTCTCGCGGTCGGTGGATCCCCTTGTGTTGGGCTTCTTGTATAGGAGGGTATTACAGTTTTCTAAGTAAATGGTCTCTATGTCTCGATTCAGCGGAGTGTAGTTCACGTAATTTTGATAGCGGTCATGTTACTTAAGGTTCGGTGTAGTCTGGTTGTTGTTGCTACCGCCTCGTTTACCGCTGTTCGGCTTCGCCTTGTAGGGGGTTGATCCTTGTGACGACCGCCCACAGCCCCTGCACTATACAAGAGGAATAATGCGCTGAAAGGTGTGCCATGCAGCTATGGACTATCATCAAGGTATGGTAGACAAACGAAACCTGTCGTAAACTCACAGTGCAGGATAAAATATAATAGAACATATACAACAGGTAGTGATAGTGAAGCAGAAAACACTAAACTTTCATTGACAAATAGAAAGCATTTCCCATACACATGGATAACAACAGTAGTGTCTGTACAATTTGCCTCGCTACAGTACTTAGAGATTTAGCAAACAGTGGAAATCCAATTATTAGATAGTAGTAAAGATAGTACGCCAACCTCCTGCTCGCCATCGATCAGCATCACCGTTCCCACTAAGGCATCACCTGTCACCTGCTACTTAGTCTGCCCATCCAACAATCGGATGAATAGCCCAAGGTAATAAGAGGGAAAAATAGAACCTTGACTCAGACAACAGTCTTAGTGAGCGATAAAACAGCTAACAAACTTCATCAATAAAGTATATGAGAATGGGTAAATAATCAATTAATGTACCCAGCTCCAGAGAAGAACTCTCAATTTCCTTCTCCGTTACATGACAGTGATAGCCTTTACAATTCATACACCCAAAGGAATAACAATTCAGTCACGGCAATTAAAGCATCCATTCATATGTGGCAAAGCAACTCAATCACGATCACAACATGCATTCAAACGTCCATGGATGACTCTGACTATCACCGCCAACCTTGCTTTGGAAACTTCGTTATCGTATGACTGGCTAACAATTTGCCGTCAATTGTCAAGGACCACACACGACGCCTCGGTTCTATCAAAACTCCACATGCTATACTCAACACATGCTACACGCTATACTCAACACGTGTCTAGGCCATACACGACTCCCAAGGCACTCGACCTACAATTGGTCTTCAATTGTACCTCTGCTTTAAGTCCGCTAGAACCTACGACAACGATAATTCCTCGGCCTTCTCCTCTCTAGTCGTTATCAATTACGACTATTAATTAGCTTAGAACACCTTAGAATTGTCACTTCACACGAACTCAATACATCCTTGAGTTGTCTCCCTATTTGTTGCATACAATGAACAACAAACACTTTTTAACATTTCCAAACTTCCCAATTGAATTCACTTTGAAGTCACATCATCACCGGAAGTGTTCAACCAGAAAATAGCCGACCAGAAATGGCCACCTAATAGGATAATGGGAGGAGTAACCTATTCTCCATACCCCTCACCCCCTATTTATAATTTCCACCAACCCACTAATGGGCCTCTCCAATTCAGCCCATCATGGCTTACCAAACCTGGACAACCAACTGAAAAACCTTAAAACAGTGATTCCTCCCAAATCGCTGAGCCAAATCCTTAATCTAACCACTCTACGGAAACACAATCATCAATTCCTTTCCAATGGCATAGGTCTCACCATCTAATTCGACCTGAGTCAAAAGTTATGTCCTGTACAAGACTGACAGGGGCAAAATGGTCACAAACAAAATCGGTAAAAATTATGGACATGACTCACTTCCCCATAAGTAACATATTAAAAGATGAGAATGATCCAGCCCTCAGGAAATGAAATAAAAATATTTTACGATCTTCCGATACATAAAATGCGAGCTGTTACATTCTCTCCCCCCCCCCCCCCCCCCTCTTAAGAATTTCGCCCCCGAAATTCCAAATAAACACAAGCAAACACAAGGATTCCGCATGCCTATCATCCATGAGAAGCCAATTCTATCACCCAGACTAGCAACCATCAAGCCATGCATCCATAGCCTTATCCTAGCACGTGGAATTCTACCAAACTACAACAAAGATAACAACAAAATCAACAAGTAATAATGATGGCGCGATTTCAATGGGTCATAAGGATGAAGAGTCTTGGATGGGTCGTCTTTATGCTCTCCCCCATCTCCCACGTAACATCGTCGCCATCCCCACTCCATTATACCTTATTTACATGTCTTTTCCCTAAGCTGTTTCGTGTCATTCGCCATAACATGAAGCAGATTACGAGATTTCATAACTACGAACTCAACTACGAGGTCGACATACTACTCCGGAGGTACTACCACATCCGGACCATTCGAATATTTCGTAGGAACGATACAGGAAAAGAGTTATGCACACATGTCATCTTCTCGAGTAACTCTAATCTATTTGCGAGCTTTCCAATTCACCCGACTATCAGAAACGGTCCATGTAACACCCCGCCTTCGCTAGGGTCACTCGCAAAGGAATGCACTAGCTTTAGAGGGGAATTATTGGTAAACATGCACAGAAATATCACAAGACAGAACATATATAAATAAATAGCGGAAGTAAAATCAAACTTTCATAAACATGAATACATAAGGTCTAAAGCCTTTTACATCAGAGTACATCAAAACCTGTCTTGCAATAGTAAAGAAGCATAAAGACTTTTTAATAAATTATTCCCCAAGTAAAACCGTAAAGTAGCCATAGCCAAGAGAAGTCCAAGCCATCCATGATGACCTTCAGGCAGAAGAAGTCCGAACTAAACAACATTGTTTCCTCCCTGAAACCTGGGGGGGAAACGGAAGAAAAGAGACGAAACAAAACGGGTCAGTCAAAAAGACTGAGTAAGTCCTATCTACTTCCAGTATAAAAACAGGTAAAGGTAACATGACATGCATAAACTGAAAGTAAACATAAGGATAACTACAAGATAGATAAACCAGGGTAGCCGGTTGGACTACTGTGGCAAGGTAAACTAAGGTATCATGATATACTACGGTGTTATGATAAGTCAAGGTATCACATCGTCAGATTTCTATCGAGTACATTATCCCAAGGTATCTACCCCGTCTAACATCCCACGGTATCTATTATGTATATTCTTCCTAGTTCTAACATGTACATTTGCTCTGCACCTCTCGTACTAGTATCCCTACCCGCGTCATGTGTTAACCATGAACGTCCCTTGCTCAAAGTCGTGTAATGGTCCATGTCAACCTAATATATCACATATATAGGTTACTCAAATCATATGTTTCTTTCCATGTATTTAAGTTCAGTCCCTTGCCGTACCTCGTACGGGCTTCCTCATGTCGTATTATCCTTGAAGTTGTTTGGACTGTCACCCTTGTTCCAGCTAGGCTCTTCCGTATGAATCATCGTTTGAACTACTAGGACTTTCGCCACCTAGCACCACTAGGGATTACGCTTGCCTATTGCACGCTTTCGTATTTCGGTTTGGGTTAAACCACCTAGGCCACTAGGGATTACGCTAACCCTCAACCGCGCCCTTTTTCCCACGCATTCATCGTGAATCGTTTTTCTATAACTGTATGCACATGTATCACATCGTGCCATCCGAGTCCTATCACAGGGCAAACCAAGAAATACAGGACTCGGTCGGGAGCTTTAGATTTATCTGCCGATGCAGATACTAAGGTCTGCTTTTCTACACGTGGCTATGGTCCCACGAGACCCCTCCCTCAACTAGTGAAAGGCAACACAAGAGAAAATCTTGCATGAGAACTACACTCCGGCCAGCCCACATCCTACGGCCTACCTCACCCATAATTAGATAGCAAATCATGGTCTGTTGGGTGTTCCCTGCCTTTCCGTACGTACATGCTTGACTCAAGATGGTAGATGATCGACGAACTTGCTATCTCGGGCACCTTATGTATTCGTCGACTCACTGTTATCCACCCCAGTCTTTAGGTCGCTCGCATAGCAACCAAGGCATATTCTTGGTTCTTCTACCGCAGACCTCAACCTCTCGTGAGCCTAGTATAATGACCTGGCAGCTCACAGAGGGATCCCAAGAATATCCTCACGTTCCCTGAAGCCGCTGCTTCGTTACCCAGTTCGTTGGAGCCTTTATCTAAATCAGATAGCCTGCTCCTACACGCATACTTAAACGTTGACCTAACGTATCGGGTTACTGATCTATCTAAGAAATGGTCCAAATTTCCTTGACTAAGAATTATTACTTAGTTTCCCTTAACTAAGGTTTACCACTTAGCCCTATTTCCATTGTCCTTGTTAACTATGGTTATTTACCTAATCCTCCGAATTAGGGTTCATCTAATGGGTTAAGTGTCACTTAAGTTCACAGCTTAACCCGTCTACGAAACATGTCGAAACTGGCTAAGTATCCAAGTCCAAGACTTAACCCTACAGACCATGTGTCAAGTTGGTTAAGTATATCAAGCAATCCATGACTCAATCTCGTCTAATTATCATTTTAGATTGGTTAAGTATATATTAATTTGACCCTATCAAATTACCGAGTCAAATCGGTCAAGCGTATTCGAAACGATTCGTGACTTAGCCTTATCATGTTTTCACGTTAGATTGGTTAAGTATAGGTTAACTTAACCTCATCAAATTAACGAGTTAGATTTGTTAAGTATAGGTCACTTAACCTCATCAAATCATCGTGTTAAATTAGTTAAGTGTTTAACTTGACCCCATCCGATTACCATGTTTAGATTAGTTAAGCCTAATCTTAACCCCATCCATTAACTGTATTATACGGTTAAGTGTCATTAAGAAAATTTACTTAACCTTATCACGTTATCGTGTTGGATTGATTAAGTGTTGGTTAACTTAATCCCGTCCACTAGTCGTATAAAAATGGTCAAGTGTCATTAGGCAAATCAAGTTACTTAACCTACCCAAGCTTATCATGTTTTGTTAAGTATCATTAGCCTAATCAAATTACTTAACCCATTTGTCCATATCCTATTTGGTTAAGCCTCATTGATCAAATTAACTTAAACCTATTATGTGGCATTAATTTAATTAATGCACCCTCAACCTCTCACATTAGACCTTGTTGTGGTTACTAGTTAAGCCGGGCGGGTCCGGGTAGATTTACACCACAACCTAGTCTAACCTCGGGTCTTAAGCGCGACATGACCAACTTCTCACATTGGGTCCTATTGTTTGCAACTACTAGTTAGGCCGGTCGGTTCCGGGTAGTTTTACGTTGCAAACTCAACCCAACCTCGAGTTGGCCACACTCATATTATCTAAGTTCATCATGTTTCCAAAACATGTTACAAGTTTTTCAAGCATTTGGGTAGACCTAACTTAATAGGTAAATTCCCAAAGGGTAGACCTAACTTAATAGGTAAATTCCCAAGCTCATGTTTTTATGCATACTTACATGTCATCTTCCATGTTATCTTTCAAGTCATATTTTCAAGTATAAACACATGTCATATTCAAGTTAAGATTTTGCGACATGTTCATGTTTATCTATCTACCCAAAATCGTGTTTTCCCAACGCAAGCAAAGAGAGTCAACATAGTAAGGATGCTATGTCACATATTGGTCTCAAAACATGCATGATGCCAAAAAGGGCTTGGCTTCCACATGCATAACATCATAAAGGGATTGGCCATAAACATGCATAGTCATAAGGTAATTTGGCCACAAACATGCATATTATCAAAAGGGATTTGGCCATAAACATGCACAACTTAAAAGAGGGGATTTTCCACGAGCATGCATAATCTCATAAAGGATTTGACCACAAACTTGCATGTTAGCATAAGGGGTTTGGGTTCATAAACATGCATAAGCCCCAAAATCTTGTCTTAGCCAATGTTTCACAAGTAAAGTGGTTCATAAAGGTTCATGCTAGCATTTCATGCATAAAGATCCAAACTTGCAAGATAAACTAGGTTATGCATAGCATGAGAGGCATGATTAAGTTACTCACATGGCCTAAAATCATAAACATGAACACAAGAGGCATGGTAAGGTTCATATAGGTTCGCATAATCATGTTTAGCCTCATTTTATCCCATGTCAACATTAAAAATACCGTTTTGATCCAAAAGTAGCTAGAACTTACATAGTTAGGCCTAGGGAAAGGAGCATGAATCATCTTGGCTAAGAAAGGTGCCTCCTTTGTAGAAGAATCGTCATGGAACTCGCATAGCAATGTTGATTTGGCCTTGATTTGGTGTAGCAAGCTTGCACCTTTTGATTTGAACTTGATTTGGATGCATAGGCTCTAGGGATTTGAGATGGAGGCCATGATCAAGATTGATTTTGGCAGCACTTAGTTGCTAGGTTTGATTTTTAGGGATTTAGGTTAGGTTTAGGGTCTTTTTATAGAGATTAGGATAGTTTTAGGCCCTAGGATTAGATCTAGGATTAATCTAGGCCACACAAATCGTCACAGGCCCATCAGACTAGACCAAGACTGCATCCAGGTGCACCAGGCCACAAAACACGGAGTTGTGTTTTTTTGGACCCAGTCGACACCCAAGTCGACAGCCCTGTCGACTTGGGGTCCAGGGGTGTCGACAGCCCTGTCGACTCCCCTGTCGACATGGGCTTTGGCGGGAAAATTCCCGCCTACCCCGAAACTTGAACCTCCTAGGTGATTTTCAAACTTGAAAACCCTGAAAACTTTGACGGATCATAACTTGGTCATACGGACTCCGATTCTCGAAAACTCGGACTCTATTTCGCGTATTTTTCCGAGACGAACGCAATGGCATAGCCGGTTTCACTTGATTCAGAATTTAAAATTAAATTCTGCCTTGATTCTCGTTTTAACATGTTATCGAAAAATACGGGTTGTTACAGTCCAACAAACCATAGCACTTAAAAATGAACTTTTCAATATCTCGCTTCATCCCCTCCCAGTAGTAAACAAGCTTCATGTCGTGATACATCTTATTACCACCAAGATGAATTGTCAACTTCGAGTGATGACATTCCCTCAGAACCTCATCTCTTAATCCGTCGATATTAGGAATAACTAATCGCCCTTGCTTCCGAAGTCAACCTTCTCGATCGACTTCGAACTCTTTATATTCCGGTTCCAGCTTCTGGATAAGCTCGACAAGCTTCACATCTCATTTTTGGCTTTCGCCAATCCTTTAGACAAGAGTAGGACTTATCGACAAGCTTACCAACATTTCAGGTTCCAACTCACACCTTGGCCTGAAATCAAACCTTGTCAAATAGTCGAGGCTCTTCCATTCTGAAAACATCACTCCTAAACTTGCGTGTCTTCGACTCAACGCATCTGCAACTGCGTTGCCTTTGCCTGGATTATAGGCTATACCAAAATCATACGATGCAAGAAACTCTAACCATCTTTGTTGTCGAAGATTCAAATCCTTTTGGGAGAAAAGATACTTCAACGACTTGTGATCCGTAAACAACTCGAATCGAACTCCTAACAGGTAATGTCTCCACATCTTCAAAGCAAACACAATCGCTGCCAACTCTAAATCATGAGTTGGGTAATTTCTCTCATGCGGCTTTAGCTGTCGACTCTCGTAGGCCCCAACCTTATCCTTTTGCTTTAGCACTGCTCCAAGCCCAGTACCACATGCATCAGTATATAACACCATCTCTTCATTTCCACTTGGAATGGTCAACAAAGGAATACTCGTCATTCTCTCCTTCAGGATCCCGAACGCTTGTTCACACTTTGCATTCCATGTGAATACTTGGTTCTTCTTCGTTAATCCTATCAAAGGTGCAGCTATCTGGGAGAAATCCTTGATAAACCATCGATAATAACCAGCCAACCCAAGGAAGCTCTGTACAACCGTCGCATTCTTAGGTATATCCCAGACCTGGATTGCTGCCACCTTAGCGGGGTTAAACGCTGTCCCATTTCCAGAAACAACATGACCTAAGAAACTCACCACATCCTTCCAAAAGTGACACTTCGAGAACTTAGCCTTCAACTAATGCTTTCGCAAAATCTCTAACACAACTCTCAAGTGTGTCTTGTGTTCTTCCTCATTCCTAGAGTAAACTAGAATATCATCCAAGAACACAAGCACGAACTTGTTCAACTGATCTCTGAACACTCTATTCATAAGATCCACAAAGTACGCTGGTGCATTAGTTAACCCGAATGGCATCACCAACCACTCGAAGAATCCGAATGGTGTCCTAAAAGCAGTCTTTGGTACACTATCCTTAGCCACCCTCAATTGGTGAAATCCCATTGCCAAATCCATTTGAGAAAACACTTTGGCTTCGTGAAGCTGATCGAACATGTCATCTATCCTTGGGAACTGATACTTGTTCTTCTTAGTCACCTTATTTAGCTCACGATAATCCACACACAATCTTAACGAGCCATCCTCCTTGGTTGCAAACACCACTGGTGCTCCCAATTCAGAAACACTTCTCATAATGAATCCCTTCCTAAGAAGCTCTCGACTTGCACCTCCAATTCTCGCTATTCCTTAGGCGCCATCCGCCTAAGAGGCATAACGATTGGTCTAACACCCTCGACCAAATCGATCCTAAACTCGATCTCTCGATGCGGCAGAAACCCTTTGACCTCGTCAAAGACATCCTCATACTCATTAGAGATCAGCATAGATGACAAGTCTTCTTATGGAATCATAAGAGAATGTAGATAGCTAACGAAGACACCCTCTTCGCGCTTACACTTTATCAACACCCTTCGCACTTCCACATTCCCGACTCTCACCTCTAGCTTCTCGCAATTCACCCTTGCCGCATACCTCTTGAGCCAATCCATGCCTAAGATGATCCCAAACCCAGCGAGTTTACAATTAAACAACCTCTCGTAAATGAGCATCCTTGAACAAACGATACTAGATCCACAAAGTATGCAAAGAGCATATGAACCCATACTAGATTAGTTACAACTAAAGGTCTATTACAACTTCAAGTTTCGATCCCATTCAACATACAATCTTATTATAGGTAAAAGAAGACGATTCTCTAGTACCAAATAGAACTCAAACAACTTCACTGGCTGGAAGCATATCCAGACAACAACTTCTCCTAGTTCTCATCAGGAATACAATAGGAAATTGGAATAGCTTCCACAACACATGCTTCCTCCGATTGCTTATTCTTTGGAAGGTCCGGACAGTCTTTCTTGTTATGTCCAGGCTTGCCGCATTCAAAGCACTTCATTTCAGTTTTTGGCTTCTTACAATCCTTGGCATAATGACCCTCCAATTGACAATTAAAGCAAGTGACATTCTTCTTAAATTTCTTCTTCTTGATTTTCTTCTTATTAACACTGGGGCCAATAAAGGTTTCTTCATCCGTAGGAGAATATTCCCTCTGTCGCTTAGCAGAATCCCTTCTGGGTACTTGCGCAAGAACACCACGCTTTACTGACGCTTCTGGAACGGGCATCCTTAACATGGCTACTGCCATCACGGCCGCCCCAAACATAACTAGATATTCCGGTGCAACAACTAAAGCTTCCAATCGGCTTCTTCCATCTCCAACTCTTCCAGTCTCAGGCTCACTCCTAGAGGTTTGACGACTCATTCTAAATCTAAAATAGAATGATTAGTCCACTTACAAGATAAACTGCTAAAGGAAAACAACCGTTACTACTATATATGCTAATATATGTATATATATATATATATATAGTAAACATCCAACTGAAATCTACAAGTATGTCTCTCATACGTAATTACGTCTTCGAACTTTGGCCACAATCATTGACCAGAGCTCTGATACCAAATGTGAAGACCGCCCATAGCCCCCGCACTATACAAGAGGAATAATGCACTGAAAGGTGTGCCAGGAAGCTATGGACAATCATCAAGGTATGGTAGACAAACGAAACCTGTCGTAAACTCACAGCGCAAGAATAAAAAATAATAGAACATATACAACAGGTAGTGATAGTAAAGTAGAAAACACTAAACTTTCATTGACAACTAGAAAGCATTTTCCATACAGGTGGATAACAACAGTAGTGTCTATACAATTTGCCTCACTACAGTACTCAGAGAAATAGCAAACAGCGGAAATCCAATTATTAGATAGTAGTAAAGATAGTACGCTAGCCTCCTGCTCGCCATCGATCAGCATCACCGTTCCCACTAAGGCATCACCTATCACCTGCTACTTAGTCTGCCCACCCAACAATCAGATGAACATCCCAAGGTAATAAGAGGGAAACATATAGACAACAGTCTTAGTGAGCGATAAAACAGCTAACAAACTTCATCAATAAAGTATATGAGAATGGGTAAATAATCAATTAATGTACCCAGCTCCAGAGAAGAACTCTCAATTTCCTTCTCCGTTACATGACAGTGATAGCCTTTACAATCCATACACCCAAAGGAATAACAATTCAGTCACGGCAATTAAAGCATCCATTCATATGTGGCAAAGCAACTCAATCACGATCACAACATGCATTCAAACGTCCATGGCTGACTCTGACTATCACCGCCAACCTTGCTTTGGAAACTTCGTTATCGTATGACTGGCTAACAATTTGCTGTCAATTGTCAAGGACCACACACGACGCCCCGGTTCTATCAAAACTCCACATGCTATACTCAACACATGCTACACGCTATACTCAACACGTGTCTAGGCCATACACGACTCCCAAGGCACTTGACCTACAATTGGTCTTCAATTGTACCTCTGCTTTAAGTCCGCTGGAACCTACGACAACGATAATTCCTCGGCCTTCTCCTCTCTAGTCGTTATCAATTACGACTATTAATTAGCTTAGAACACCTTAGAATTGTCACTTCACACGAACTCAACACATCCTTGAGTTGTCTCCCCATTTGTTGTATACAATGAACAAAAAACGCTTTTCAACACTTCCAAACTTCCCAATTGAATTCACTTTGAAGTCACATCATCACCAGAAGTGTCCGACCAGAAATAGCCGATAAGAAATGGCAAAAATGGCTGACCAGAATAGGCCGACCCACTTTGGTCCAACCCAACTTATGTCCGACCCAACTTTAGTCCGTTCCAACTTCGGTCCGACCCAACTTCAGTCCGACCCAACTTCAGTCCGACCCAACTTCGGTCCAATCCAACTTTGGTCCGATCCAACTTTGGCCCGATCCAAAACCTGCATATTGCAATTCAACTCCGATTTCAACCAAAACTTCGGCAAATGATAAATCCGACGAAACTAACTTATCTAATTCAGCCAAAAGGATTACAAGCATGTGGACTACAAGCATGTTATGAAATCAACAATATCATCAATATGACAATTCTATCCATGATAATGTCAAATTCACCAAAATCACCACAAATACGCATATGAACAAAAACCACGGATCTAACTTGCACATTCGTCTGAAATATCATAGAAATTACCTATCTAAACTTGCTAAATCAGATACTAGGGTGGTCTATATGAAAATGAACTTACCAATGCATAGATCTAAGGAAAAACACTTGAATTTGATGAAAAACGTGATCTACTACCCATACACTTTATCGAATCCATGTGAGTGATGTAATCCACTCATCGATTCTCCCAAACAAACTAAAATGATAGAATTATGAATCCGGACGGCAAGCAATTCGAACCAAACTCCTCGATCCGATGAATTCACCTTTGGAATGATGTAGATCTAGCCTCCAATGGTGTAGGTCTATGATTTCCCTCCTCAGATTTGGATTTTTAATGGTGGAAAGGTGTTAGAGGAAGAAGGAGCTCAAGGCCACCTAATGAGAGAATGGGAGAAGTAACCTATTCTCCATACCCCTCACCCCCTATTTATAATTTCCAACAACCCACTAATGGGCCTCTCCAATTCAGTCCATTATGGCTTACCAAACCTGGACAGCCAACTGAAAACCTTAAAACAACGATTCCTCCCAAATCACTGAGCCAAATCCTTAATCTAACCACTCTACGGAAAGGCAATCATCAATTTCTTTCCAATGGCATAGGTCTCACCCTCTAATTTGACCTAAATCAAAAGTTATGCCCTGTACAAGACTGGTAGGGGCAAAATGGTCATAAACAAAATTGGTAAAAATTATGGACATGTCTCACTTCCTTATAAGCAACATATTAAAAGATGAGACTATCCAGCCCTCAGGGAATAAAATAAAAATATTTTACGATCTTCCGATACATAAAATGCGGGTTGTTACACTCCTTTACCCTTATCGAAGGATTCTCCGACCTGTTTTCCTTTGACATTATCATCGTCGGTACCAGTGTGGGTTGTTGGAGTGGATAACCCGTGAAGCTCTGCTGCTCCTTGCTTCCTCTTGGCATAGTAATTGTCCCGCCTTTACATATAATGCTCCTAAGGTCTTGGGTTGCTTCCTGTCGATCCAGGCTCGGAATTGGAGGTCGGAAGAACACCTTTTGCAAGCTGGAAGAGCACGGTGTGAGGTTCAGCATCATCAACCTCGACAAGGATGGTATTGAATCGCTCGAGGTAGCTTTAGAGAGATTCTGCAGGACCTTGGTAAAGGTTGGAAAGAGAGAGGGCATTCTTTGGAGTTGGGAAGTACATTCTGTATTGCTAAACCAATTCCATGGCCAGCTTGTCGAAGTTGTTGACAGAGTGGAGTGGAAGGCGAGAGAACCAAAGAAAAGGTGTGCCTGATAGGTAAAATAGGAAGCATTTGCACTTGACGACGTCGGTGGCCCGGTTGGAGTCCATCTGTCATTCATAGCGGTTCAGGAAAGCACATGGATTGGTCGTGCCAACACAGAGTGTCATCTATGTCAAGTTGAAGTGTCGGGGCCACTCGGCCTCTTGCACAGCCCTAGTGAAGGGGTTACGCCTCAAGTGGGTTTCCCACGAGTCATTGGAGTTCCCCCACATATTCCTCATGATTCGTCGGATCATGTCGGGGAGATA
Source organism: Allium sativum (assembly GCA_030737875.1). Classification (NCBI taxonomy): domain Eukaryota; kingdom Viridiplantae; phylum Streptophyta; class Magnoliopsida; order Asparagales; family Amaryllidaceae; genus Allium; species Allium sativum. Next base: position 404,562,340 of record CM060923.1, on the reverse strand, counting down.
CGCTGGCTGGACATCCTTTGGTGGAATCCACTGGTTTCGACGAACCTCGGGCTGTCTTGTTCCATGGACGCCTCCTGTGATGCACATCGGGCTCATCCTCGTCCATCTCGTCGACATTGATTTCCTCTTTTGTTATGGTTGATGAGGTTGAGCGAGCGGACGTTCATTCTGGTTTGCAGGGACTTGAATCTGCTGGTTTGCCAAGAGTGCGGGCTCCAAGTTTTGAGCAGCGACAGTTGGGTTCTATCGAGAAAGGAGTCGGTTAATTGGACCTGTTTCATCGTTGATAAACAATCGAGAGCAGTCACAGTGATGCATGCCCCCGCTATAAGTGACAGTGGTACTGTCACCATTCCCATTTCCGTTGGTCGGGCCGTGGCCATTGGTATAACCATTAAACCTGACAGCGACGTTGTGATTAAGGCTGAACTTCCTTCGTTTATGTGGGCCCCGAGACTTGGAGGAAGAGGTTTCCGAGTTAGTGCACCTCACTCAGAGATTGTTCTGAGCGATTTGAAGTTGGGCGACAATGCGTTAGCTTTCTTGAAGCTAATGCATAAGGTCAATGTTATTTTTTAACGCTTGGTTGAGTTCAAGAGTCGTGTTTTCATACTTCTTATTAAGCGCGTAAATCTGCGCTTGGTTTGCAGGGGCCTCAGGGTCCATCGGAGGAAGGATGTCCATTTCGGCCGGATTATCCGCCGGCTGAGGTTGATGTAATGTTCCAGGTTCGGCTGTAGCAGAGGATCTGATCATTCTATTCTTTGGTCTCTTAGCCATCGTAAGCTGACTTGGCGGCAGGTTAGAGAAGGAACCTAAAGCACGTCTGAGTCGAGATGGAGACGTGAGACAAAGAAGCGAGCTTTAGTTTCTCAGTCAAAGCACTACAATGTTGACGCCAAAAAATATCGTCAACACCCAAGTTTCTTAGTTAACTTAAGAATATAGTTTCACGTATGGAAAATAAGTGCAGAAACGATGTAAATGACAAAGTGGATTTATAATGGTTCGGTCCCGCTAGGGGCCCACTTCCACTTTGTAAGAGTTGCTGATATTTTGTTCACAACAATGAGTTACAAGCTATCAGCCTCTTCTTGAAATTTAATTACAAGCATTTCCACATAATTTGGAGTCATAATTGTCATATATGAATATTTGGAGAATGTCACTTTTGTCCTTCTTCTTCCTTAAAGCAAGGATGTCATTAAAAAGTTCACTTGGTGCTCCAAAAAAGTGTCAAATCAACCAATTTCCAACCCCTTTGAAGTATGAGCTTGGTGGTATTTATAATGGAGTGGTTAGGTGGGAGTAAGTAAGATCTGGGGACTGTTAACACGCTTTTTTGGTCAAAGCTATCACACGTCAAGTTCCCGTTTAGCAACGCACTCAAGCTCAAGAACATCGTTAGGAAACACAAAGCGATTTAGTTGAAGTCGCGTCACAAATGTAAGAAGGCCCGAAACACCTATCAGACGGCCACTTTTGGTCCGCAGAACATCTGTCACAATGCTTTGCACTATAACCCTTATAGAAAGAAAGTTGTCAGCCGAGCCGAAAGCGATCCGTCAGCGGGTCCAGGCGCAGCGCCGGTGGGGGTGTGAATTTCCGTAAGCAAGAACAGATATTTCTGCATCCCTCCACCGTCTCACGTCCCTTGCCTGGCCTAATTTCGCATCATACACCATGCCTCGCATCCCACCATATCGCATCACCCTTCTCGCATCGCCTCCTCCCTTCATTTCACGACTCGCATCCTCCGGGATGCGAATTTTTACATCCTCCAGGAGGCGAATTTCGCATCCCCAAGATGCGAAATCTGCATCCTCCTCTGCATTCCCGGGATGCGAAATCCACATCCTCCTGGATGAGAAATCCACATCCTCCTGGATGCAAATTTCGCATCCCCAGGATGCGAATTCGCATCCTAGGGAGGGATGCGAAAATTTCCAAGGCCCCCCTTTGGGTGATGCGATTTTTTGGTTTTTGGCTTTTCTGGGAAGCAATTTTCGGCTTTGTGGTCCGCAAATCACACCTACTCCACCATCTAACCTCACCTATAAATACTCCAAGCCTTGGCCTTCATTGGGGGCTTTTTCCTTTGAATTTTGGCCTTCTAGAGCTCCAAAACCTCCATTAATGGAAGCCACCTTCTTCTCCATGGCCATTGGACATGGCATGGAACATTAGAATGTTGCACAAATGTTCTCCATCAACTTTTGGACATTAAAAAGCGTAATTACACCGTTTTTGGACCTCTTGGACATTAAAACCAATTTCGGACATAGTTGACCAAGTCAACTCACTTCAACGAACAAGTAGAAGGACAATTTAGTCAAAGTTTAGCATTTGCACAACTTTGTATACAAATATTGTCTGAACTTGTACATCAATTGTAATCGACAAAGATATGATGAATAGTTACTATGAAGTGGATGTAGGAGTTAGTGCCGAACTACTATAAAAAGTTGTTTCTCCTGCATTTTACTTTACTTTACATTCAGATTATTGTGTTCACACCTCACATACACATTGGGTGTTGGCATTGAGTAAGCGACGACTTTTTCTCGTCAACATTTTGGCATGCCAGGAAAGGGGCGCACAACTTTGGGATTTAACCTCAACTCTCTTTTGGAAAAGAGCTTCATTTGCTTTCCATCATGGTTGCTAAAAGGAAGCAAATCATTCCCTGTGAAGGAGCAGGTGTCGAGGAAGAACAAGAACTTTCCTCGGTCGGAAACCCGTCTAACTACGTTACACGAGATGACATCGACGGAGTCGTCAAAGAACTGACCAAAGATCTTACCTCCCATCTGGAACAACTGGAAGAACACTTCCGCCACTAGGAGGTCTCCATGGCCATTATTTTCCCCCGACTCGAAGGATTTATGGGGCTATTGGGCCAAGAAAACATTGTCGGAACAAGTGCTAGAATTCCACAAGGCTTAGCTTGGGACTTGGAGGCAATTCCCAAAGAACAACCCTGCATTGAAACCAATCCACGGACAGCTATCGGATCGGCTAGGCTCATGGGCAACACCCCCAACCCCATTTAGAATTCCGCTTAGCTTGCAGAAAATCAAGCATCAGGATCAGGCACTGGAAATGCCACTCAAGCGCCAATGCGTGCAACTTTGTACACAGAAACGCCTGTTGTTTCTAATCTTGGATTTGTGCTCGTCGAGGCACCTTAGGCAAGGATCAATCCAGATATTCTTCTTGGCGCTCGACCTTTCGCTAACTTTGGACTCAACGCTGGAGGCATCGGCATCGATTTGCCTAATCAGGACCCATTTCTCGGCACGGGCACCGAGAGTCAAATTGCCGATGCCATTCGATGCAACGCCCATAGCGGGGCATCCCACACCAGCTTGGACAACATTACTTGCAGTCCGCATTCTTTGGATATCAAAAACTCTCGTAATCCAACGGATTTCAAATTGCCTGTTCTGAAACCCTATGACGGTCGCAAAGATCCGACCGCTCACCAAACAAGATATATTCGCCACATAGAAGTCCTCTCGGCTTCAGAAGATGTCATGGCAAGGTATTTATTATTTTTCCTAACGGACATAGCTGCAATGTGGTACAGGCAATTGGAGGCAGATTCCATTTGCTTTGATTACCCGATTTGTGGAACTGTTCAGAGTCAACATTGTTCGTCCGAAAAGCGTGATGACTCTCAACTGCATTAAGCATAAATTCAGCAAGACTCTGTAGAAATTCTTGAAATGTTTCAATGTTGCGGTGGCTTCGGTCGATAGGGCCGACCCCTCTATGGTTTTGATGGTTGCAGTGTCAGGTGTTCTGCATAAATCAGACTTCAAGACTTTGCTGCACCGGGACCTGCCTAGGGATCTCGGAGAATTCTACTTTGAAGCTGAAAGATTCCTTCGAGAAGAAGATGCGAAGACTAGAAAAAAAGATCATCGATGTTAATGCTTTTAAGGGCGGGAAACCTCCTAACTCTAAAAAGCCTAAAGTTTTTGTCACTGCTAGGAAATCCTCCTCGGGGAATGGTCACAACCTGGCTTGGGAATGACTCAAGTTCCCGTCTTACTCTGAACTCACTCATACCCTCGAGGAGATTTTTTGAGAAGTTCATCCCACTACTCCTTTCTGAAGGCCCCCTGCGAGGGAGTCAACTCGAAGAGAAAGGAATTATGGTAGGCATTGCACACTTTATGATATTGATGGTCATGATACGAACGATTGTCGGCATCTTCGAAACCTCATAGAAGACCGTATCAAACGCGGAGAGCTAGCACGGTTCGTTCGAACTCGGGTTGTGGTGCCAGGACAGGCACAACCCCCTCAAAGGAATTAGGATGGGCCCGGGACCAGCGATCGTCACCGCGATATTGTTATCAGTTAAACTTATTACTGGCTCTGATGTCTTGATGCAAGTCTCCTTGGCATTGTTATCTTGTGACTTGCGGCTTAAGGTTCCAATCTTTCGGCTTCAGGGATGCTTTGGTTATTTGATCTTGGATTTTGCTTGGTCTCTTCAACGTTTGTTTTATTTCTTGTGGATTCGTAGTTATGGTCTTCTCTTTGGCTTCTTGGATTCTAGTTTTCACGGCCTTCGGTGCTTAGGCTTCGGTTTTGGCTTTCTTTGGTTTCTTGGCTTCTGTATTTGTGGCTTTCGAATAATGAGCTCCTCACTTATGGCTTTCTCGTTCGGGTTCTCTAGATTTGGTTATTTTTCCCCGGCCCATGGCTCTGATTTAAGGACTTCAGTCCTTTGATGTATCCTTTCTTTTGGTTATTCTGGATTGTAAGATGGTTGAGTCGACATACCCATGTACGGGAGCAGTTATAATCCCTAGACAAGCTCTTTGTTCGATGACAAACCATCACCCCTTATGGTTATTAATGAAAAGATTACTTTTCCCGACTTTGAATTGTGAATGGTTACGTTTGTTTACCCATGTAACAGGAACTAGTGATATCCTAGGCATACTCTTCACGAACCATAAGCCATTCACCTTCCATCATGAATAAATTTGGAATTGGAAAACGGTCAAGTCCGTCTATCCATGCACGTAGGTAGGCCAGCTCCCTAGGCATGCTCTTTACGGATGACGAACCGTTGAGTTTTCTTTTGGCTTTACTAAAAAATCCCTAACTTTTATGACTTTAATAAAATTACTTCGCAAAGTAGGGATACATACTTGTGAGGTATGAAAACGACAACGGGATTGCGAACCTTAATACACTTTTGGCTATCTTAGCCTCTTGTCCCTCCGCGACAAGACTGCCTTGATTTATGGAAATTATGGATCTTGCCCGTTTGGTCGGAAGATCCTACTCATTTGGCTATCTTGGCCTCTTGTCCCTCAACGAAAAGACTGCCTTGATTTACGGAGTGTACGGATCTTGTTCGTATGGTCGGCAGATCCCGCTCGTTTGGCTATCTTGGCCTTTTGTCCCTCCACGACAAGACTGCCTTGATCTACAGAGAGTACGGATCTTGCTCGTCTAGCCGGCAGATCCTACTCATTTGGATATCTTGGCTTCTTGTCCCTCCGTGAAAAGATTGCCTCGTTTTACAGAGAGTACGGATCTTGCTCATATGGTCGGTAGATCCTACTCATTTGGCTATCTGGGTCTCTTGTCCCTTTACAACAAGACTGCCATGATTTACGGAGAGTACGGATCATGCTCGTATGGTCGGTAGATCTTGCTCATTTGGCTATCTTGGCCTCTTGTCCCTCCGCGACAAGACTTCCTTGATTTATGGAGAGTATGGATCTTGCTCGTCTGGTCGGCAGGTCCTACTCTTTTGGTTATCTTGGCCTCTTGTCCCTCCGCGATAAGACTTCCTCGATTTACGGAGAGTACAGATCTTGCTCATATGGTCGGTAGATCCTACTCATTTGGCTATCTTGGCCTCTTGTCCCTCTTCGACAAGACTGCCTTGACTTACGGAGAGTATGGATCTTGCTCATATAGTCGGCGTTTGGATATCTTGGCTTCTTGTCCCTCCACGACAAGACTGCCTCAATTTACGGAGAGTATAGATCTTGCTCGTATGGTCGGCAGATCCTACTCATTTGGCTATCTTGGCCTCTTGTCCCTCCGCGACAAGGCTGCCTTGATTTACGGAGAGTACAAATCTTCCTTGTATGATCGGCAGATCCTACTTGTTTGGCTATCCTGGCCTCTTGTCCCTCCACAAAAAGACTGCCCTGATCTACGGAGAGTACGGATCTTGCTTGTCAGGCCGGAAGATCCTACTCGTTTGGATATCTTGGGCTCTTGTCCTAGTTCGACAAGACTACCTTGACTCATGGCGAGTGCCCGGATCTACTTCTTCTTGTCGACAGATCCTGCTCGTTCAGTTATTGAATCGATCCCATGCAACGATTCACCTGGTTATCGACTATTCTGGATTTATGGATTTCGAGTTTGCCCCGACTTCCTAATTATGGGTTTTCTGGTTATTCAATTTATTGGACCCCTGCAGTCCTCGGGTTATTCTAGTTATTTGGGTTGTCTCTAAGCGATCCGGAGCGATCATCGGCTTTCGATAGATTCCAGGATTTCTGGTTTTACAGTTAATTGATAATACGATCCAGAGCGATTGTGGTTTTCTGGTTTACTGGATTTGGATTTTATGAATTAGTACAATTTTGCACGATCGTGTCTCTTTGGTTTTCTGGTTATGAAAGTTCTTTTCAGACTTCTCTTGGCTCTGATTTCTAGATTTCCTTTCTCCTCGCAAAACATAACTTCCATAGATCAAGCAAGATATGTTTTAGAGGGCAAATGTTGACACGCTTTTTTGGCCAAAGATATCACACATTAAGTTCCGGGTTAGCAACGCACTCAAGCGTCAAGAACATCATCAGGAAACACAAAGCGATTTTGTCGAACTCGCGTCATAAACATAAGAAGGCCCGAAACTCCTATTAGATGACCACTTTTTGGCCCGAGAAAGTCTGTCACGATGCTTTGCACCATAACACTTATATAAGGCAAGCCGTCAGCCGAGCTGAAGGCAAGCCGTCAACGGGTCCGGGCGTAGCACCGGTGGGGACCCGAGGCCCGGTAGTCCCGGTGGAGATCGACCGGTTAATTCAATTTCCGTAAGCAGGAATAGAGATTTCCGCATCCCTTCGTCGCCCTGCGTTCTCCGCCTGGCCTAATTTCGCATCATCCACCTCGCCTCACATCCCACCATCTCGCATCACCCTTTTCAAATCGCTTCCTCCCTTCATTTCACGACTCGCATCATCCGCGATGCGAATTTTGCATACCCCGGGGGGTGCGAATTTTGCATCCTCCGGGATGTGAAATTCGCATCCACGAGGATGTGAAGTTCGCATCCTCCGTGATGCAAATTTCGCATCCCCAGGATGCGAATTTCACATCCCAGGGAGGGATGCAAAAATTTCCAAGGCCCCCCGGGTGATGCGATTTTTTGGTGTTTGGCTTGTCCGGGATGCGATTTTCAGCTTTGTGGTCCGCAAATCACACCTACTCCACCATCTAACCTCACCTATAAATAGCCTAAGCCTTGGCCTTCATTGGGGGCTTTTTTTCCTTGGAAGTTTGGCCTTCTAGAGATCCAAAACCTCCATTAATGGCAGCCACCACTACGCCATAGATGGCCTATGACAACGAAAATGCATGGTGTTGCTAGCTACAATGTTGCCATTGCTATGTTGTTTTCTGTCTACTGCAACGCACACTTAAATGTGTTAGCATATATATCAACATGCGTTGCAGTATCCTCGTGAATAAAATTATCAATCTGCGTCAATACGATCAAACGGTCCAGGTTAGCGATCCGCGTGAAGAAATGTTTAGTCCAGATTAGCAATCCGCGCGTGAAATAATGTCTAGGGCGGGAAGAAAAAACAAAGAGGGGAAAACTAAAAAAATATTGAAAATTTCAATTGAACTTTACAAAAGTACTCCGCTGCTCAACCTCTCACACAGTCACTCTCAGGTTCAATTAGGGCTAAAAGTTCAAGTTTACAAGCTTAATTAGGGTTCGAGTAGGGCAGATTCGAGTTCAAGTTCAATTAGGTCTTCAACTAGGGTTCGTCTTGGGTTTCAGATTTCAGTTAGGGTTTAGATTTAATCTGCTGCTTCAGGTATCACTCAATGTATATTTCAATTTTTTATGATTTCATTGTTGTCTTGCGTAATGTACTGCTTTACTTGTGCCTAATTTACTGCTTTAAGGTATCACTCAATGAACGACGAGGAAAAACTATGGGCAGAACTTCCTAAATTCAGTGAAGGGTACATCAGTGGAGTGAAACTTTTTATTCGAAATAATTTTTCTCAATTTGCAGTAGGTGATGAAATTACATGCCCATGCAAAAAGTTTCATAATCGCAAGTGGCATTGTCAAGAAGTAGTCTACAACCATCTGATTTGGAATGGTCCATCTAAATTGTACATGAAATGGAATTGTGAAGTTTCCTGATTAGATCCTGAAAGTAGCGATAATAATATGGATTGTGAAGCAGGAATAAATTTTGGAGATAATCTCGATGAGATGTTGCAACGTACTTATGGAAATATGCAGAACAATGAAGATGGATCTTCTGATGGGTCAAATGGAATAGATGTCGATGCTAGAAAATTTCATCAACATGTTGAAGAGGGAAAACAACCATTATATCCCGGGTGTAATAAATTTTCGCGCTTAAGTTTCATTGTCAGGCTTTATTCTTTAAAATGTCTACATAGAATCAATGAGTCTGCATTCAGCGATTTATTAGAGTTGATGAAAGAAGCATTTCTAGAAGCCCACATCACTTTATCTTTCAATGCTACCAAAAATATCATTAAAGATTTAGGCCTCAATTACCAAAGAATACATGCATGTCCAAATGACTACATGCTATATTGGGCAGAAAATGAAAAGGAAAATAACTGCAAAAGTTGTGATTTTTCAAGGTGGGTTATACCGGAAGGGAAAGTGGGTATTGACAAAGATTCGGAGAAGCGGATTCACAAAGTACCAGCAAAAGTGATGCGTTATTTTCCACTAAAACCAAGGTTGCAAAGGATGTTCATGTCGAAGGAATACGCAGAACTTATGTTATGGCATGCAGTGGGACGAAAAAACGATGGCAGACTTCGACATCCAGCTGATGGTGAGTTATGGAAGACTATGGATGCCAGTTATCCTCATTTTTCATCAGATAACAGAAATATCAGGTTAGGAGTGGCATCTGATGGATTGATTTCTTTTCGTACAATGACTACACAACACAGCACATGGCCGATCGTACTGGTAAATTATAACCTTCCACCTTGGTTATGCATGAAGACAGAAAATTTGATACTTTCAACCCTTATCCCTGGTCCAGAGTCTCCTAACAATTACATTGATGTCTACATGCAGCCTCTTATCGCAGAATTGAACGAATTATGGGATCTTAGCATACAAACTTATGATGCCTTCACTGGTGATGATTTCACATTACGTGCAAGCGTGTTATGGACGATCAGCGACTTTCCGGGCTATGCGATGTTATCCGGCTGGAGCACGAAGGGTTATTTAGCTTGTCTCGTATGCCATTTCAAGACTTCATCAACTTACTTGAAACACAGTAGAAAAATGTGCTACATGAATCATAGGAAATTTTTAGATCCGGGATACAAGTGGAGGTTTGATAAGAAAAGGTTCAATGGTGAAATTGAAATGGGAACACCTCCCGGTATTGTATCCGGGACTGACATCGAAGAATTGTTGGCTGGTTATGAAAATAATTTTGGGAAGAAAGAGGTGATCAAGAAGCATAAAAATGAATCTCCTTTTAAAAAAAAGTCAATATTTTTTAATTTACCATATTGGAGTCAAAATGTATGTCGACATAACCTTGATGTTATGCACATAGAGAAAAACATTTGTGATAACATACTTGGTACTTTACTAAATATTGATGGGAAGTCGAAAGACCATTTAAATGTTAGGTATGATTAACAAGAGATAGGCATCAGGGAGGTCCTTCATCTGGTTCTATCAACTGATGGGAATTACCTTGAGATGAGAGCTGCCATATTTGAAATGACGAACAAGGAGAAAGAACTATTTTGCTCGGTGTTGGAGAATGCTAAACTGCCTTATGGTTGTGCAGCTAATATCAGCCGGTATGTAAACAAGAAAGAGAGGAAAATTGCAGGGTATAAGAGCCACGATGCTCATTTTCTTCTCCACTACTTGCTGCAGTTTGCCGTGAAGTTGCAATACCTATGATAAGATTTGGTGCATTTCTAAGAAGTGTTTGGAGTAAAAGTACCGATTTGGCTGATCTCAAGAGGCTACAAAAGGAAATTGTGGAAATTCTTTGTCAATTTGAGATGATATTCCCAAATGCTTCCTTCGATACAATGGTGCACTTGCTAGTTCATTTATGCAAGGAACTTGAATATGGTGGACCTGCGCATGTTCGTTGTATGTTTCCCATTGAGCGTTATCTTTGTAAACTGAAATCATATGTTCGCAACAAAAGTAAACCTGAGGCGTCCATTGCTGAAGGTTATCTTGCAGAGGAATGTTTGGTATTCTGTTCAAGGTTCTTAGGTGGCAATGGAGCAGGAAAAATGCAATTTGAAACATGTCCACAAAATCTGGAATATCCTATTGGCACAAGAAGAAACAAAGATGGAAAAACTATTCATCTTAAAAATTCTCAATGGAAGGAATGTCGCCGTTACATTCTATTCAATTGTGGTAACAAGGAAATAGAGAGTTTAATTCGGTAAGTATTTTTATTTTAGTAAGTAGTGAAGTATTATCCCTATCTTTATGAATCCTTTATTAGTCATTTTGTTCCTTTTTTCATAATAAATAATGTTTTCCTTTTTGAACCTGGCAGATGGAATTTTATGCAATTAAAGTTTACAATGGTTTATTTAATTAGAAAAGTGGACAAGTTTTGTTAACATCAATAATAATATTCTTCACGTAGCTTGTGAAATGATGTCAACTATTAAAAAAACTATTTTTGATGTCATCCTTTTGCCAGCAAAATCAGTTCTTTTAAACAATCTACAAACATGTTATTGATTCTAGCCTCACGTAGTGTTAGTTGTAAATTCCAAGTTTCAGCACTTTCAGGGATTTCAGGCATGATTTGTAGTTAAGCTATGTTCTCATTCATACAGAATTGTTTTCGGTATGGTCAGTTTCAGCTTTAGTAATAGATCCAGCCAAATTTGTTTCTATCTTTTATTAACCTGGTCTTTATTCTAGGGAACATCGAGCTTTAATTGATGGTCATGCATCATCAAAAAGGTATAAAAGAGAGAGAGAACACAGTGAAGAATTTTGGAAGTGGTTAAAGGAAGAGGTTGGAAAAAAGGAGGACATTTCAAAAGAAGTACAACTGCTTGCAATGGAGCCTCTTCGAACAGCTAAGCGGTTTACTGGATATGTTATAAATGGATACAGATTTCATACAAGGTTCAGAGATGCCAAATGTACAACACAAAACAGTGGTGTATTTTTGACAGCCTTGACTACTAGCTTTGCAAGTTCGAAAGATCAAAATCCATTGGTTGGTGAAGTTAATTACTATGGATCAATTGAAGAAATATTAGAACTAGATTATTGGGGAGAATTTAGTGTGGTTTTATTTAAGTGTCGCTGGTACCAAGAAGAGAAAGATTTATATGGGCTGACTCGTGTCAATTTTAATCGATTGTGCCAGAAATCTGATCCTTATGTTATGGTTTTACAGGTAAAACAGGTGTTTTATATAGCAGATCCAATTGATAAGATGTGCCACAATGTTATCAAGAAATTACCGAAAGACTGGTGTGAACTTGAAAGAGAATATGAAAATGGATATTTGAATGATATCCAGCCTGCTTATGGAATGGGAAATCAAGATTTTGATGTTCGTTGGTATAGAGATGATATCCCAATAAGATGAATCCGCCTTCCACGTAGCAAAGTGAAAAACATGGCTTCTTAATTTCATGTTTTTGTAGTCCAAGGCCCTTACAAATTGTGCAAATCGGAGATCGTACACAGACACACACTGCTGGTATGTATTTTTGCTTATTTTTATGGTTGGCTGGTGGTATGTTTCAGAATTCCTACAATTTCCGCTTGCTGAAGCATCAGTCTAATTCTTACAATTCTGTAGTTCAATGCTGGTATGTAACTAACCATGTACAAGGCTGATGCTTCAATAATGAACTACAGAATTTTAAAAAATTTATTTTCTCTTCAATCAGTAATGATCGTGTCAGTTCGTAATTGATGCAATGGTTGAGTTTGTACTTGAACGAGTCGTAGAATGTATAAATTTTTAGTGCCTCAGGCATTGTGTTGCATTCCTTGATATTGTAAATGCTTTGAACAAGCCGAGTCATTGCATCAATTTGCAACTCAGCCATAGATTGTGAAATGCAATTCTGTGCTGAAAAGCAACTCTGGCCATAGTTTGTGCTGAAATGTCTTTGTGCTGAAGTGCAAGTCAGTTATACTATGGCCATAGTTTGTGCTGAAATGCAACTGAGGCATGCATGTCTTCCATTTTGTGTTGCAATGTAAACAAGGCATTGCATCAGTTTGTAGCCGAGGCATGCATGACTTTGGTTGTGCTGAAATGCATTAGTTGTACTAAAGGCTTTTGCTGAAATGCATGACTTTTGAAACTGCTTTATTTTGCAGGTGAAGGAGGTAGTAGAGAGGTACTGAATGCACTGGAGGCTCGGGCTTTATTAATTTGAAACTATTTTAGTTTGATGTAAACATGAATTTAGTACCGGCTGTGTTTGTAAGTACTCTGTAAAACTGAATTTATTGGCTATTTTTTGTTATTCTGTAGTTGACTAAATAGTATTTGTGTTATTGATTATTAATTTAAAATGAAAAGTTGTTTATTAATTTCAGTGTGTGATGGTAATTGTTGTTATGTTGCAGTATGTTATATAATGATGCAATAGCTATGATATAATATTGCAGTATGCAGTGTTAAATGTTGCAGTATGCAGTGTTAAATGTTGTCGTAGCTATGATATGGTTTTACCATAAATTTACATAAATGTGGGCCCCACAACAGGATTCCGTGAACCCGGCTACAGAATTTAGGGGCACAACAGGATTCCGTGATCCCGGGATACAGAATTTAGTGGGCCCCACATTTATGTAAATTTAATGCCTGTAGCAACACTTGTAGCGATGCTACCTTAGGATAGCAAAGTCGTTGCCTTTGACTCTAAGGCAACGCGGAAAAAGGCAACCCCAAAAAAGTGTTGTTATAGATCATTTTTGGCCTATACCAACATTATTTTGCACTTCCTGCATCACTTCTCTGGGGTTGTCGTATGCAATCTATGGCGTAGTGCACCGTCTTCTCCATGGTCATTGGACATGGCATGGATCATTAGAATGTTGCACAAACGTTCTCCATCAACTTTTGGACATTAACAAGCATAATTACACCGTTTTTGGACCTCTTGGACATTAAAACCAATTTCGGACATAATTGACCAAGTCAACTCACTTCAACGAAGAAGAAGAAGGACAATTTAGTCAAAGTTTAGAATTTGCACAACTTTGTATACAAATATTGTCTAAACTTGTACATCAATTGTAATCGACGAAGATATGATGAATAGTTACTATGAAGCGGATGTAAGCATTAGTGTCGAACCACTATAAAAAGTTGTGTCTCCCACATTTTACTGTACATTCAGATTATTGTGCTCACACCTCACATACACATTGGGTGTTTGTGTTGAGTAAGCGATGACTTTTTCTCGTTAACAGGGACCACTAACCTCGTTTTCATATCCCTTGGAGGCACATACCCATAAATTCAGATCCCTTTACAATGCTTAGAAAAACCTCGTATCCCCTCATTGGGATACAAATTTCATACCCGTTAGGGTACGAAATTCGTACCCTATGGGATACGATTAGTTTGTACCCCAAAATGGGGTACGAGCAGATCGTATCCCTACAAGGGATACCACTAGTTCCTATCCCCAAAGGGATACGAGCAGATCGTATCCCCAAAAAGGGACACGAGCTCGTAGCCCATAGGATACGTCAGTAGTGTAACGGGGTCCGAGGCTTACTGGCAAGGCGTTTGGGGCTCGAGAGCTTTGGGTACGAGGTTGAAGGTTTCGAGATTTCAGGTACAAGGCTTGAGGGACTAGATAACATGTAGAGACTTAAGTTTTGGTTGTGTCGACAGGTACGAGGTGATGGGATACGAGTTGTATGCCTATGAGGGACACAAAATAATGGAGAGAAGGGATACGAGATGTTGTTGAAGCGCGATGTGTTGAGTCGGATGTGTCAAATGTACTTTTGGGAACCGGGCCAAAAGACCGGTTAACAGAACTATACCTGAGCAGCTGAAACCTCAAGAAGTACACGATGCACCATTTCGTTTTGCATTGGGCCTGAGGAGTCACCGTCCTTGGAAGGAATTTTAGCCAAGTCCGGGTCAAAGGAAACTTTCGAAAGACCTGAAGCTACTTATGTAAAAGCATGAACATTCCCTTTAGGAGGAGGAGGAGGAGTAACCCTCCCTCCATTTAAGTCCTTAAGGAACTCCTTACCCTTGAAGTTACGATCATCGTCATCATCCCAGTCATAATCTGAGTCCGTGGATTCAGATTCCCCCATTCCTGAATCAGGGTCATCCGGAAGGTCCTCAATATATAAAAGATATTTAGGCTTGGACTTACCCTTATGCAAAACTTCAACTCTCCATCTGGCTAACTCAATCCTTTCCATGACTCTGCTTTGGATAGAGGGATGAACGAAAGGAAATTCTATCTCAGGAAACTTTTTGAAGTTATCAGAAAATGCTAGGAAACGGGGGTCTTCGTAATATTCCTGTACAATCTTTGGGAGATGCTCAGAGATAGATGCGTAGACCCGGGGAAGTGTAAAGGAGGCCTTCCCATGATCTTTTGCCCTAAAGGAAGAAAACCATACTTCTAAAGATTGCTCAAAGTCAATAGGATGGATCGTTTCCCTAATTTCTCGGAAGCTTTTAATGTATCGCTGACAACTTGAATCTCCTCGCCACTCAAATCATTTCTCGTAGGAGCAGGGACTGTGACAAAACAAAAGGTTGAAACAAAGTTTAAGAAAGAATGTAATGGGTACTGAGAAGTATGATTTACCTAAGGTAGTAAAAGTTTATACAATAGCCGGAGGACATCTGATGTAGAAGAATTGTGTATCCCAATCCGAGAATTGAGTAAAACCATCACCGATTAACTTCTTGGAAAGGTTGTCATGAAGAAGAGGCAGATTATCCCCTTTGACTACAAATAATTGTGGCAAATAATGCAGGAGGAGAGGATTAAGAGAAGATTGTCTTGACTCCAATATTAAGATTTCGAGGCATAAAATGTAAGTATATGTATTTGGAATCAGTTGAATGAGAGCCAGCTCCAGATATTGTAGGAACTTCACAATGAAATCTGGAAATGGGAAGAAGCCACCGTGCTAGATATGAAAGAAGGAATAAGCAAAGACCCCTCTAGGGGACTCTAAATAGTATTTTTCCCAGAAGCAGGAATGGTATTAACTTTGGTCATACCATAGCTATCGAGAATGGCCCTTACTTCTTCCTGAGTCCGAATAAGAGAATACCGCGAAAATCTTTCCATTTGGAGATCTCAAAGAAGATTGCCCAGGTTCAACTTTCCGACACCTTGCTCTTTAGATGTACTATTGCTAGGTGATATTATTCCATAAAAGATGTGTTAGCATTAATTTTGCAAGACTAATATTATTGTATAAACTCTTTAACACAAATTACTAGTATTCCCTTAAAAGGGTCAAAAGCATGCCATAAGTTATTGGATTCGAAACCTTTTACCACGGATTACACATGGCTATACATTATGCATGCATGTCTAAAATATTATTTAGCATTTAGTTTTGGTCGTATCAATTGTCTTAACACCACAAAGATCAAAAGTGGGATGCCGGTAGGACTAACTTTAACATGCACATATATTAGAATTTTATTGATCTTCAAACACAAAAAGGATATAACTATCAGCATTGATCGTATCCCATGTCAATAACACCACATTTTGAGCCGAGAACAGGTATCAGTTTCGGTGATTGTGAAACTGAAACCGAAAGGGATCGGTAGTGTTAATACTGAGTACATCGGCACTGAAAAGAAAATTTTAACTTTATCCTCATACTGGCGATGAACTTTTATACACACAGTCTTGCATTCTAGACCTTGGAAAATATGATATGGGGGTATGTGCTAATGTCACACAATCCTCCATTATTGATCATTACAGATGCTCGAAAATTCATTAAAAAATATTAAAAAATCACGAAAATTCATTATTAAAAAAGACGCGTACACGCCCAAAAAATCAGGTGGAAAAACAATCAAAAACCAAAACAAAACCCAAAATAACACAAAAACAGCGAAACAGTAGGTTTTTGCATCAAAAGAAGCACCTATTCTTAAATATATGCATACATTCGTGCTTATATTTCAGTGTTGCACCAAAACTGCAGTATAAATGCATACATGTATGCAGCTAAACAGCAATACACGCATCCTTTTATGCATATATTCAAATTTGACCTAAGTTTTCAAGCATTCGTCGTTTTCAGACATTGTTGCACACATTTATGCTCTTGTACAAAGTAAATGCATGCATTCATGCACATATTCACAAGTCGTCGTCCCTTTTGAATTTTTTGCACCCATGCATGCATATATACATAATAGTTGCATTCATGTATGCAACTTTTCGTAACACTTGAATCTCATTTCAACTTTGTATGCATACATGTGTGTAGTTATTTGCTAATAGTTGCATACATGTATGCATATATTGGTCCAGATTTTCAACAGAAATAAACTATATAAATATATGCATGTATGTATGCTACTTTTCAGACATTGTTGCACAGAAGTATGCAACTTTTTTTTTTGGCGAATGCTTCTGGGAATATTTCCTATTTTTTCAAAAAAAAAAAAATTAGTCACTGGCGCATTTTTTTTTTCAAAAAGGGGAAAACACGTAACATATCATGGCAGGAGCAAAAGTACGAAAAAAAAAGTGGGCGGCATCTAATTTTAAGGACCGGAAACATAAGTAAACTCTGGGGAGGATGTGGCGCTAATTAAGTTTGGTTTTAGGGATGTGTCCCTAATTTCACTATAATAAAGACTAAGAACTTATTGATCCTAATCAAATCTGTGATTAGATAGAATAGACGACTTCTCAAATTATTAGATAAAATCTACTAAAATACTAATAGAATCATAGTTGAACTTGCAATCCTGAAAATATACGAAGAACAGTGATCATGTGTGAAACAATTGTTTGCAGGGAAAGAATTAAGGAAGAAGAAGGAGAATTTTATATCCAAGGCGATCCTTAATCCCAGTCGTACAAATAAGCACAAACCAACGATGCCGATCAAATCAACAATACCGAAAGGAGGGAAATAAATGTACAAGAAGAAAAGTCAAACTTTAACTTGGAAAGTAGAAAATACCACTTCACAAGGGGGCAATTGTTACTACCAAATTCAGCACCGAAATAGGCTATTGGTGAAGGGGTATCAGATTGCCACTAATTCAGAAAGGATGATCCGGAAGCATGGAGCTAGCATTAGGCTAAAGCCGTAAGCAAAAAAAGGCAATTGGGTCAATAGGCTATCAGCACTAGCATAGAAGAGAAAGGCCTAGTGCCGATATGAAAGAAGATAGTGGTGGACCAATAGCAACACCAAATCAACTCTGAAGACAAATCACTTAAGGCGAAAGCAGTTGGGAAAGAAAGGACTAAAGCTTATGACCCAAAATTAAAGGCATGACAGGAAGCACCAAGCCAAAAACAAAAGGAAACGAAAGGGCTATCGGCACTAATTAACGTAGTGTCAATACAAAGGGAGATGAAGATACCAAAGACATAAGAAGCCAAAACACAAGTAAAACATCTGAAAGCTACCTGTCGGAGTCAAAGCTTGTCGGTCATCGAGAGATAACTTCAGAAGTCATCAGGAGATGTCCCAAAAGCATACTATCGAAAGTCCAAAGTCAACTCCATAGGTTCATCGAAAGCAAACCAAAACTTATGATAAGAAGGGTTATCCACACTAACTCGCTTAGTGTCGATACTGAAAGGTGTGTCGATTCTAAGAACATAGGAAACGGAGGCATGAAAGCAAATACTATGAAGACTGGCTTGAAGGAGAAACCAGAGCTTATTACCGATAGCTGAAAGCCATTCCCAAAGCCATCCATACCAATTGGCTTGGTATCGATATGGAAGATAGAAGCAGTGTCATAGAGAAGCTCCAAAGACTGAGGCCAACTTTCCGAAAGCTAAGACCGGCACACCGAAGGCCAATTATATCCAATAACAATGTTAAAAAGGCGGCTGAAACCAAGGCAAGCAGAACCGAATGGTGAGAAGCAGCCGACACTATGCTGCCACACCCGAAAGAGGCTTCTTCTGAACCAAGGAAAAAAAGGGGTCTCGATTTGTCTATAAATATGACCCCAAGGGTCACATTTTGGTGGAACTTTCTCATTCCCCAATCTTGTACTCATTTATTAGAGAGTAAACTCTAATTTCTAAATCGATTTGGAGATTTCCTTTGTAAACACTTATGTATTCAAGTCAATGATCAATAAAGAATGGATCAACACTTAGCACTATTTCTTTGAGTTATCTAACTACTTATTTTACATATCACCTTATGCTTTCTTCATGGGAAGGATTCCCTACATAAGCCTTAACCTTTAACCTAGATTACCAAAATACCCTTCTACAAGCCATTTAGCTTCCTAACTTGTGTTGTGCTTAGGGAACCCTTATTCGAAGGTAACTGTTGGTTGTTGAGTCCCGTAAACGTGATACTCACAACTTGAGGGAAGAGTAACTAATTTTCGGACTTAAGACCTTGATATCTCGGAAACGGTGAGCTAACTCAAGCTTGTGGGAAATAAATAATCCCACTTTGCCCTTAGGTCCACTTCCTTAGACCTATCTCTGGTGTTGACGAAAAATATCGTTAACAATGAGTTTTCCCTCATTCCTTGCTTTCAACTCTGCAAAGGTAAGCTCCTTAGTTTGACCAGACTCTCCAGCATACACAACTTCGTCATCTCCCTCGCCCTCTTTACCATCAAGATATTTCAGTGAAGTTATCATCCCTCCCTTTTTTGGAGAATCGCCGGTGGGAGGCACCCCAGGCTCATCAACTGACTTTGTCTCCTGCTATTTACCAACGTTAGCAGGTTTTGTACCTAATGGAGGGAGATTACTAACTGTTAGCTTTGGAGAAATACCGGGCCTTTCGATTGGAAACCTCATAGCACGACGACATGCCAAAATAGCTTTTGTAAACTGTGGAGAAAATGTAGAGATACCTTCGGCCGATGGATCTCCACGAGTTGCAGCTTCCATGATCGGAGAAAGAAGTGCATGTGTGGTAAGTCCTGGACGTTCAGGGTCATACCCCTATGTCTCCCCGACCTTGGGAACTGCATAGGAAGAGTTATAGTCACCCTCGATGGCATCCATACCCTTGGCTTGACGCTTTGCGACTTCCATAGCCTCTTTTAGCGTTTTCTTGCCCTCTGCCAGCCCCTCAGTCTCGTCGCCCCTAAGGGATGTCCTCATCTGCTCCTCTTCATCAACGGTTTCAATCCTCAAACAGCGCTTCTCTTCATCGACGAGCTTATCACAGGCATCAACTAATGTCATGGGATAGTCCTTCACCGAGGATATGTCACGGATTCGAAGGATTGTGCACAGAAGGACTTAGAAGATGTCCAAAGCCATTTAACTCTTCTTGGGCTTCAGTGGGTTGTACCTTAGAATCAGAAGCAAACTCAAGGGCGGTGTTTGAATTATCCTCTGTTGTTCTTGCCCTCTCCTCAACCTCTTCTGTTAATGCTGAAAAACGACGATAACACCCAGAGAGATGTAGAAACACCTTTCAATTGTAGAAAAACCAGATTAGAAGCAGAAAATAACAGATAATTAAAGCAGGACAAAGGATATATAGTGTTTCAGCTACTACTTAGGCTACGTCCACTTTGAATGCATACTTCATTGATTTATCCATTACAAGTTACAAGTTTGATCTCGATTTACAACTTTTCTTGATGATTTACAACGATTCTCTAATATCCAGAGTAAAACACACTTGAATCCCATAAGTAGAGATGTTTATCGAATTTGATCTTCGATAATCGAGCTCGGTGAAGAAGTTAGGTGCATTCTGGAGGAGAAGGATGTTTGAGAAGCTTGAATGATGTTTGAAAATATTGAGATCAATAATGGAAGCCCTGCGGGAGGAGAAAATCTAACCCCTTTTATGTGTGAAGTGGTCTAGTATTTATAGGTGGAGGTTGGAGTGCTTTGGAGCTTTTGATGTAGTGTACGCGGTCCATGTACATCGGCTTACGATCCATGGATAATGTGAACGATCCATCGTTACAACAGGCAATCCATCATAATGAACGACCCATCTCCTTCATCACCAATGGCCAGTGACCCAACATTCTGACTGATCCATCTTGTATGCACACGTTCCGACCCTTGACTTATACTGGCGTGATACATAATTTTGCCTCTGGATTGATCCATGTTTTCACCGGTCCATGCCTTTTCATCGATCCATCCAACGTGTTGTCATGATCCATGCCTTTAGCAAGCCAACGATCCATGCAATGAGTGTGTTTCAACTAGCCGGATCACTAACGACCCACTCTTGTTGTAGCCAATTGGATCTTATATAATCCATTCTGCCTCGAACTCGTTCCATACGATCCACTTGTACAATCCATTCATGAACAACCCGAATACACGATCCATGCATACATGACCAGGTTGATTCAAGTACGAATGGTCCATATTTGAATGATCCACATACGATCGACCCGGTCCATTAATAATTTTGCGACCGACTTATCTTTTTTTTCATGGATCACACACTTCTTCATACTTTGCCTTGTGATTTGTTAAACTAGATCAACATTTTCCCCTTGAAGCATGCGTTGCCGAAGAAAATGCGTGCTTCGAAATGATCATTTCAAATATTTGCTAATGGATCGTGAGCGTAGGACTTTCAATGGGTCGTTGCCTGCTTTTGTGGACTGCGAGCGACCCAATCGACGGATCGTGAAGACTTACTTTCCGTGGACCGTGTGTAGCCCGAATTGATATGTCGCAAGTGTCTCTTCAGATCCTTATATTGTCCCCCTGATCTATTATTTCTTCTTCCACTTTCATTTATCAAGATTATAATTTTCAAAAACCCGAGTTCTAGAGAAAACTTCCATAACCCGAAACCACTACCTTTCCTTCGATCGACTTACATCGACACTAATCGAAGCACCGCCGTTGACTGAAACACCTCGCTATTGGTGCCAACCTCCGAGGCGCTCCAATCCCTATAGGAATTCGATCTCTACCATCAATTTATTCGATCTGGATCCATTCGTGGTTGTTCATCCCAGATCCAAGCCACCACAACATAGCCTTTTTTGAGTTTTAATTGTTTTCATCCACAACCGACCAGTGTAGGTGTTGATTCTTCCTTAGAGCACCGCGTCGAATTGGGTTTTAGTATACTAATTACTTATGATTTTGGGTAGAAATTTTTGATTTCTTTTGTGTTAACCGTGTATTTTGTTGAACTATGCATTGAATCGGCCTTAGCGATTTAGGGTTTGAATTTTTCATGATTTGATGATGATGCACGAATACCATGTTAATTTCTTGTTTTGATGATCTGTTCTTGAAATTGGATTTGGCAACTCGTTGTTTATTGAGACAGAACTTGATCACGACTCATGTATGTTTTGAAGGATTATACTTTGAATTCTTATGTCATGATTTTCGATTTTGGTATTTCAATTGTTCACGGCTTAGTGACGATGCATGAACTTCTGTCAATGTTCATGTTGAATCGATTTAGCACGCTAATCATTAAAAAAATTAAGGGTTGCATAAATTCCCTTGTTGATCGCATATTCTTGATGGATCGCGTCTTGAATTGGACTTGGAGCATCATAACTCGATCGTCATTTCTAGTGGATCTTGCGCTTCGACTGATTGATGGACCGCATGCCTTGGAGGATCAATGATTCGGGTCTGGGAACCGTTGGTCATTGAGCTCACTCCAACCGTGGAACGCTAGACCCGAAATTTCATCGATAGGCTTTAGTTTGAAAGTGGTCATTTATATTATTAACATTTTGAGAAATCCAAGTTGAAAATGACTAAACCAATTGAATCGACCTCTTTTTGTTGATGTCCTATACAAGACAAACACTTGCACTGTTTTGGATGAATATTTTGTTGTTGATTCCCCATGTCAATGACAGATTAGTTTAAAAAATGAAATACAATGTGTTCCTTTACTTAAAACGAAAGAAGTGCTTATAAAGAATCGTTTCGTTCAACCATTTATAACTTGTCGAAAATCACTTGCATGGTCACGACATTCTAAATTGAATTTGCGATGACGCTTGAGATTCGCTAATAGACACATGCCGAATGTAGATTTCAAGCTTCGTTTTTAATAACTTAGATAATCCTGCACAACACTTCTCACTTTAGGAAATGTGCACCTGTAATTACTTTAAAATAACATTTCTTATTTATAATGGATACTCGGCAGACAACTCATCATTATTCTGAAGATGTGAATACCTCTGCTCGAAACGGAGCTTCTACTCAAGTTTCTGATGCTAAAACGACTATGGCTCCAGGGTCGGAGGCACATCAGCCTTTTCTTGTTCCCTGTCCTCTTGGCAATCCGTCGTCGGAGAGAAACTCTTCAACGCTAACTCAACATGTTTTTAAGTAATTATGTGCTAGATTTGGCATTCTCGTTGTGAATTAAGATTATCGAGGAAAAAGGAGTTTGTTGATCGTCAGCCCTTTGGCTTTGTTGCAGTTAATAGACGAATGGGAATGAGTGGAGCCATTCCTCCTTTTAATTCGTTTCTACAGATGGTCTTTCGATACCTAGCGATTTCCCCCTTCCAGCTACAGCCGAATGGTTATGCCATTTTAATAGAGCTATGTGTGCTTTTTATAAGAACAATGCATTATATCCCCACTTTTCAGGACATCCGTTATTTATGCATCTATAAAATGAGAAAAGAACACCCTTCTATTGTGTTTGCCGAAGGCGCTCGAAATCATCGGCTTGTACTCGACTTACAAGGTAGTGCTCCTAGATTCGTGAAAAAAAAATTATGTTCGATGCCCAGAGCGCTTTTATGTAATTTGGATGGAAGGAGGTGAACATATCTGCTCAGAGCTCTTCATCAACTTTTTATAAGTCTCGATTAAAATGCACTAAATTTTTTTTTCATTTGTAAAACTTCATCTCTTGTCAAAGACTCCAATGGTTGTAAGTCTACTCTCGAGACCCTGAAGGTTGTTAATGACAAGGAGAAGACTAAAAAGTTCTGGATCAAGGAAGAATTTCTTTGTCAATTTGGGTTGCTCGACCCTTCTCGGCCTTTTCTTTCTCAAGAAATTTCTTCTGCTTCCCATTCAACACCCAAAGCAATGTATGCCCCAGCCTCTAGAGAGGACGTTGCACCAAAATAATTTGTCAAAGAGACCATATTAAAAAAGTGTTCGGACCCTGCTGGCAAAGCTAGATCGTCTTCCCAGCCCAAACTATCTTCCATTGTCGAGGAAGAAATTACGCATCCTAAAGGAAAATCTCCTGTAAAGATTGGTGAACATCTTGAAGAAGGAGAGATCGCAGGTAAGCGAGATTTTAATGTTGAAAGAGGCAATGCCAACTCCATGCTTCCATCCACAAATGAAGATGAATTTTCTGACATATATAGGGGTTTGAACGACTTTGTTGTAACCTCAGGTGATCTTTTTACGGGTGATATTACAACTTCCAGACTTACTACATCAGTTTCAAAGACATCTTTCAACTTGGCCTTTACTCCTCCGTCTCGAAAATCCATTTCTTCCATTGCATCCACTTTGACGCCGAAAACGATGACTGGTTCATTGTTCGATGTGCGTTAGATCGTACACAGTACACACCTAGGGCTTTTGATATCTTTCATATGTATCTTTCTGTCCTACCCCAGTATTTCCTGCTTTAAATACTCAGGTTCTGTTTTCCTTTTTCAGGTACAGCCATGATATGTTCATATGTGGATGACTTCAATCGTTACACATGTTCTTACAATCAGCGGCGCTATGCACCATCTTATCGTTCTTATTGGGAGTCTGATGAGGATAGAAGGACAAGAAAGGCTCAAGAGGAAAAAGAACGGTGGGATAGGGATGAGCAGAGTAGGAAAGCCCGTGAAGATCGTCGTGACCAGGACAAACGGTAGGAGGATCAGAAGAAGAGGAAGGATAGGGATAACAGGGAGAAGGATTATGGCGAGGATAATTCACACAAACGTGCCAGAGCAAACAAGGATCTTGTTCCTGATGTTTAGACTTCCACAGACCTTAAGGCAATTACCCCTCCGACTGCAACTTCTCCTCTTTTTGATATCCATCAAATCATTAAGAGGCCACCTTACTCTCTCCCAGCAGCACCTTCTACACTCTCTTCACGATTCCACAATTGGTTCTTAAAAGGAGCTCGCTATGACTTGGACGTAAGACCAATAGATAGAGAGGTGATGCTCAAGAATATCGAGACGATGAAGGATGATGCCGAGAGGCTGACTAATTGGCAGAAGCTTGTTGGTGAACTCCAAAGAGTCAACAAACTTAACCATGAGGTTATGCTGACCATGGAGAATGATAAGACTGAAAAGGACATAACTCTCAAGGCACGTGATGCTGCTATTGAATCTTTTGCCTAGAAGAATGGGTAGCTAGCGGCTGAAAAAAAGAGGATTAAGGACAAGTTTGTTGCTGTCTCCTCCTCCCATAAGCAGAGGGAAGACATGTTAAACAACCAACTTAAGGATGCTCATTCAGCTCGGAAGAACGTCGAAGATAAGTTGGACTTGGAGCATAAGGTTGCTGAGACTTATCGAGAAAACACTGCTAGTTTGCAGGAAAAGGTTAATTCCCAGGAGTTGCAGATCTCTATACTAAAGGCCAAAATGGCAGAACTTGGGAGAGAGAGGGATCAAGCTCTTTCGGATAAGGTGGCTGCTGACAAAGCACATTGTTACCACCGAAATCACCAGTAAAATAAGTCGACAATGAAGGGTATCGGACAACCGCAGGCACATAGAAATCCTCTAGGGAGCTAAATCTAGCACTAAAAAGAGACAAGGATAAGGAAGAATATTCCGAAAGCAACATCAACCAAGACCCATCCCCACAACCAGCCAACGGTATCCGATGAACACAAGCACGAAAGAATGATCTGAAAACCACATGAACCGACACCCCTTTAGGAGATAATTGGGGGAAAAGGGGAATAATTGGTAAATGAGGAACTTGGCATAACTTGAATAATGTTTATGTATATGAATTTAGGCATATAATTCATTATGAACATAATTGGGGAAAAAGGGGAATGAAACTTGTAATGCCATAGGTACAAATTAGCTAATAATGGAATGCCTAGGATTACGATAATTAGAAACTATAACTGAACCTAGACACGAGGTAAGATTACACTTGTGGTGGAAGTCTGCCCGGGACCGCCCGACATATCCAGCGACCAAAAGTGGTGAATCTAATGTGAGGGGTCTAGGTGCACAAATACAAGATGTGCTAAGACACGAGGTTAAGCCTGACTTGTGGAAGAAGTCTGCCCGGACCCGCCCGGCATATCCAGCATCCACAAGTGGTAAGCTTAATGTGAGGGGTCCAGTACATTATAACCATAAATGGACATGGTAATGAACTGGAATACTTAACCTAGTTGAATCAATAAGGATTGTATGAACATGAACTTGAATAGGGGTTAAGTAAATTTGGTTGAACAGTAGGTGGGTTAAGTAAATCTGAGGGGGTGGGTAATATTTATATATAGGCCCACAAACTTAACCTAAGGGGATTATGTAATTAAAGACACCAATAGGTATACATAACCGGTGGAAATCCTAGTTGGGATACAAGACAAGGGGGAGAGCTTGTATCATCTTGTGTGTGGGACCCGTTTCAGTCAGTAACCCATATAACGGTATCGAACAAGTACTTCGCCCTAGGTCGGAGTAGGGACACGTTTATTGGGATGATTGTAAGAGATCCAAACGTGGAGGACGGTGTGGGTGGCGCAAACCGACTGGGGACATGTGCGTGCATGTGCCGGGAAGAAGGGGATAAGACGACCGTGACACCAGTAGATATGGTTGTGCACATCACGAAGGGTTGCCACTTTAGGAAAGTGATACCTCCTACTATGGGGCCGGCACTGGGTATCTACGTAGTAGGGAGCCGATCGATTATGGTAGTAGTTAGGGTACGTCTAGACTCTGGTAAAGTTTAGGAGCCTATTAGGATTGGGCTCCCTGTGGATTGTATGGGGTTAAAAAATCTCACCAGAAGGACGCCTAAGTCTACCATCTTATAGTTGTTGGGATCATCTTATTATGGTTATACTATAGTCAAAGAATCAGAGTAATCATTAAGGAAGCGTATACACTCTATCATGTTTACCTTGTCATACTTATCTTTTATGATGTTATCTTTGTTATCCACCTTATATATCTGTCATGATACTTTTATTTATTTACTTGCTAAAAGTAACTAGACCCGCCAGACCTTATGGCTGACCCTTTTTGTTTCTTCTTCTCTCTTCCGTACCCCCTCCCCTTCAGGTTCGTAGGGTGGAATACTCAGGCTTAATCAGGACTCGATTATCATCTTGCTACGAGCTTCTTTTGAAGTATTACTCAAGTTTTTGTCTTTACTACTATGGCTTTGTCTCTTTTGAGGAATTATGCTTTTTCTTTTATGTATTTCTGTACTCTAATGGTACAAGACAGAAGCTCTATATTATTGTAATGGTTTTTATGTAGTTCCAGACTTATGATATGTTGGACCACGATGTTATGAATTATATTTGAAATAAAATTTTAAATTCCACTTCTATCTTTTATTTCCATCTTGTAATGTTCTGTGTCTGCTTACCTATAACGCTTCACGAAACTTAATGCATTCTCTTAATAAGTGACATTAACGGACGTGGGGTGTCACACGAGTGCTCCTGTATTGACCATTCCAAGTGGGAATGAAGAGATGGTTGTATATACTGATACGTGTGGTATTGGGCTTGGAGCAGTGCTAATGCAAAAGGATAAGGTTGTGGCCTACACAAGTCGACAGCTAAAGCCGCATGAGAAAAACTATCCAACTCATGATTTGGAGTTGGCGGCGATTGTGTTCGCTTTGAAGATGTGGAGACATTACCTATTAGGAGTTCAATTCGATTTGTTCACGGATCACAAGTCGTTGAAGTATCTTTTCTCCCAAAAGGATTTGAATCTTCGGCAGCAACGATGGTTAGAGTTTCTGGCGTTATATGATTTTGGTATAGCCTATACTCCTAGCAAAGGTAACGCAGTTGCAGATGCTTTGAGTCGAAGACACGCAAGTTTGGGAGCGATATTTTCGGAATGGAAGAGCCTTGAGTATTTGACAAGGTTCGATTTTAGGACAAGGTGTGAGATGGAACCTGAAATGTTGGCAAGCTTGTCGACAAGATCTACTCTTGTTGAAAGGATTGGAGAGAGCCAAAAGTGAGATGCAAAGCTTGTCGAGTATATCCAGAAGCTGGAACCATAAGATAAAGAGTTCGAGGTCGATCGATAAGGTTGGCTTCGAAAGAAAGGATGATTAGTTGTTCCTGATATTGATGGATTGAGAGATGAGGTTCTGAGAGAATGTTATCACTCGAAGTTGACGATTCATCCCGGTGGTAATAAGATGCATCAGGACATGAAGCGAGTCTACTAGTGGGAAGGGATGAAGCGAGATATTGGAAAGTTCATTTCCAAGTGCATGAACTGTCAGTTGGTGAAAGCTAAACAAAAGAACCCGAGTGGTTTGCTTCATCCACTGGAAGTTGCTACATGGAAGTGGGAGCAGATATCGATGGACTACCTAGAACCAGAGCAGGAAACGAGGTAATTTGTTTCATCGTGGATCGTTTGATCAAAAGTGCAAGGTTCATTCATGTCAAGTTTACTAGGGCGGCATCGAAATTGGCTGAACTTTATGTGAAATGGATAGTTTGATTCCATGGTATCCCAAAGAGTATAGTGAGTGACCGAGATCCATTATTTACGAGGTGATTTTGGAAGAGTTTGCAAGAAGCTTTGGGAACCGAGTTGTGTTTAAGTACGGCTTACCATCCCTAAACTGATCGTCAGACCGAGAGAGTCAATCGAGTTTTGGGAGATCTCCTGAGGGCTTGTGTGTTAGACTTCGGAGGATCATGGGTAGACCATCTACATCTAGTTGAGTTTGCATATAATAATAGCTGCCAGTCTAGCATTGGGATGGCACCATACGAGGCTTTGTATGGGAGGCCATGCAATTCTCCAGCATGTTGGTTAGAAACTCGAGATAAGTTGGTACTTGGGCCAGAGATGATTATAGAGACCTCGGACTGTATCGAGATCGTTCGACAACGAATGAAGGCGGCCCAAGATTGTTAGAAAAGTTATGCTGATAAACGTCGAAAAGATTTGGAATTCGATGTTGGTGATATGGTTTTCGTGAAGATTTCACCATTAAAGCATGTGATTCGAATCGAAAGTAAAGGAAAGTTAGCTCCAAGGTTCGTTGGACCATTTCCGATAGTCGACTTGGAAAGCTCGCATATGATTGGAGTTACCCGAGAAGATGTCGAGTGTGCATATGTTTCCCATGTATCGTTCCTACGAAAGTTCGTGCATGATTCGAATGTGGTGGTATCTCCAGAGCAGTACGAAGAACTAGAGATGTAGGACTAGTTAATCCTTATATCGCACACATTGCTAAACGATCGAGGATAATCTTTTTTGGGTACAGATTCGAAATAAAGAAAAGGAGTCTCGACTTTTCGGTGCTTGAAGTGAAAGAAAAAATTATATCCTTGAAGGTGGACTCAACACCTAGAACCTCCATGTATGGAATGTAAAAGGTGCACAAATACGAGTATGCGGTCGGATGAAGCTGCATGGGAGCTATTCTTAATCATTTGAGGAATTCAACGACGAAAGGGTGAAACGGAGGAATGACCCTGACTGAGAACATATGTCGGCTTATTTCCATATATCCCTCTGGATGATTGTGAGGTTGGTCTAAGACACTTTCGGCAGCCCGAACCTCATCCCAAGATATCTAATGCCTTAGACATAACCGTCAAAGTCTTGACTCGTCAGTGTTATGACATATCCGAATTAGAATCAGATGGAAGAATTTTGGTATTAGCTGACGTTTCTGGAGCTTTGCCTTTCTCAGACTCAAAGTATTTTGCAGGATACTTTCTAGACATGCTTGTTGTACTATCCAAGAAACATTGAAGATTAGAGTAAAATAACCTATACCCCCCTCTGTGTGTGCGCTAGTGTATGCGGTGCAGGTGCGGTGAAGCATGAAAGAGGTGATGAAAGCATCAACATGCATCGCAGTGTTATGACAAGTTATGTTATTAAGTCCAAATTTTTTGAGTAAATATGCTATGATATTTAAGTCTGGATTATGAAAGGCTCTATCTTAACTATCGAGGAGAGTATATATGTTATGTTAATGTTAGTTAATGTTATGTTAATGTTAGTCAACCCTAAAGGGATGGCTTGCACAACCTTCAAGCGGAACTGAAAGGTAAGGGAGTGGCTCGGGTCAAGTAATTCGACCAGAAGGAGGGAATTCTTTGACCCGGTCCAAAAAGGATTACAAACAGAAACCAGTTGAAAATTGAATTTTTTTAAAGAAACAAGCTGACATTCCCAATGACTGCAACATGTTTGCGGCAAGGCATTATGGTCATAGGTTATGGTTAAATTCGACAATCGAGAGCTATTCAAAACGACTTGTGTATGCATGATCATATGCAAGAACCGACAGAGTGACACGACTTATATGGATGTATCTAACCTTTTTGGCACAACAAAGGTTGAAGGATTTACCAGCAAATCTGTCTACGTTCCAATTGAAGATCTTGAATTGCCAATTACAACAAAGACAATCATGGGTGAAAGTTCCTATTTATACATAGCACAGGGAATCAAGATACACAACTTCATAGAAAGGCACGACTGTTGACTGTTGCTTATTCAAGAATACACAGATTGACAAGTTCAAAGCATGCCTTATCTACAATAAGTACTTTGGGGGAGTAATGTTAGCCTGCCTTATGGCAAGGCCGCTCATAGTCCAAGTGATCACGATCATGTGTGTTAGAGAAAAAGAG
This sequence comes from Allium sativum, assembly GCA_030737875.1. Classification (NCBI taxonomy): domain Eukaryota; kingdom Viridiplantae; phylum Streptophyta; class Magnoliopsida; order Asparagales; family Amaryllidaceae; genus Allium; species Allium sativum. The sequence continues at coordinate 404,532,024 of CM060923.1, read as the reverse complement.
TCATGCCCATTCAAGAATTAGGGATGGGGTCGGGTTGAGTACAAGCCAAGATAAATAGTTTCTCACCCTCCGGGTCGATTGGTTTTGGGTCGAACAAAGAAGAAAACACCGAGTCGATGGCGTTGGATCGAATAAACTCGACTCAACCTTAGTTTTAACCCATGAACAACTGTTTCCGACGTTTCTATCCATTACCTCCTTAACATGTGGGTTCCCCGACACGTGTCCCATGACCCGGCATGCTCCCCTGTACAAAGTCGTTGCCACTAACTAGCTATAAATCCGAACTTGGTGTCACGCATGCATAACCATTCCCGTTCGAACTACTCTACCTGACCCTATATATACTCGACCCGGAGAATGATAGAAGGACTTTTGGCCACTTGAATTATGTAAACACTCCATTTGACTCGCCATTATCATTTGATCCGAGCCTTATTTAGTCATATTCGAGTGAATTTCAACATTTGTGAGAGAGATTTGATTGTATTTTAAGTGATTGAAGATTCCAAGTACTTTAATTGTAATTCTTTGCTGAATATAAGAATTATCCAGTGGATGTAGGCTTGTTAACGCTGAACCACAATAAATCTTGTGTGTTTGCTTGTTGTTTCACGTTTTTAATTTATATTTCTTTATTAATCTCTACAAAATCAACGCTATTGGGTGTTAGAGCCATTTTTTGGCCTAACAGTTATTGATTTAAACTAACTAAATGATGAGGAGCGAAAATAATTTGGGACTGTAAGAGTTTATGCCCTAGAGACAATTCATTTGATGTGATTAATAACACTGTTGATGTTATTATCTTAATTTGAATAAAAGATTCTATTATGTTATATTTACTACGTAATGTATATATATATATATATATAATAAGAAGTCCTTTGAATAATAATACAGAATTATATAGTTTCAAGTAAGTAACTTGAACATGAGATTATATAATATAATAAGTATTATAATTCTCCAATGTCCCTAGTCTTGTTTTATTGTATATATGACAACAATAAAACATTGAGACTAGTATGTTGATTAACTGATGATCATATCTCATTGATCATTAATATACATGATAATAGTGTCAAAACATAGATACGTATTAGAGAATAGTGTGTTGGGCTGACCCAACATGTGAAAACTTCATGGAATATAACTAATAGTGTCATAAGTTATTCTCATAGTGACAGTGATGTAATGGTCCTCAGAACTGAAATCGTTATAATTTTATTTGAGAATATTTGTGTTTTGATATCATCAAAAGTTAATTTTAACCGAGTAGGCGATAAAGGTGATTATCGGATACATCTCGAATCGATTAAAAATTATGAATGATCTGGATGGAATTTAACTGTAACACCCCGTAATTTTAAAGGACATTATAACAATAAACTAAAGAATACTTAATTAAATATTGGTAATTAAGGGTAATGGACTGTACCATTGCGTTCGTCTTGGAATTCTGCTTAAGATAGACTCCGAATTTGCATAAAACAGATATCGTATGAAGAAGTTATTAAGGTTTGAAGTTTGTATACGTATAAGCAAAATATATATAAACAAACCAGTCCAGAAATATTCAAAATAATTCAAAAAATCGGAGAGCGGGAAGACGTGGGAAACGAACCCGTTGGGGGGTCGACCCATGCCCCATGGGGGTCGACCCACACATAGGGGTGTCGACCCCACCCAGATCTGGGTCAGATCCCTCCCATGCACTTGGATGCGTTTCCGAACGAGATTCGTTGGCGATAGGCTATAAATAGGACCTCGTTTCTATTGTTTTATTAACCCAAAACAATGGAGACAACGAGATGCTTCCCAGCTCAAATTGAATTAGCCTATTGTTTTGCAACAACGACTTATACGTATTCAAGAATCTCTGCTACACCATCAACATTCATTTCTCGGTTCTTTAGATCCAGTCTTTGATAGTTTATGTTGCTTTTGGATATAAACATTTAATAAGAAATCCTGACATGTTAATAAATTCGGATCTAAACCTATGCCTGTTAAGAATCTGATTCATACCTAAACCGATCTACCATTATGTATACATCTGATCTACTGTTTAGTTCTCATATGCCTATCAGCCTATTCCTGATATGCCTAATTTTGTCATCATATACCTATGCCTATTTCTGTCGCCATATGCTTATTCTATTAGTATGCCTATTTCTGTCATCATGTGCCTATTTTGTTATTATGCCTATTTCTGTTCTCTTCTCCTCCTCCTTCCCTTTTTAGTTTTATAGCCAGACTACCTTCGAGCCTAAGCCTATCGCTGAAATATGCAAACGAACAAAATTGGAATGGATCACCAAATTTTGTTCTTGCTTTTATTTCATAATCAAAAACCACTTAGCAAATATTGATGTAACTTGTGTTTATATTGAATAAGAATAGCTCATTTGCAAATGCGACATAAGCTATCAAATTCATATGTATAAACTTACATCAATATCTCCTATCAAAAAGCACAAAATGAGAGATCACAAATCATGTAAATATTGAAATTACATGAAATTAGAGAGCTTCATTACCCCTAAATTGTAGGGGCTTAGCTTCTAATGTATGTTATCATATTAACATATGTAAGTTTCAACATTGAAAAATAAAGCAAAATGAAAGAAAATCTAAATAAAACAAGAAAAGAACTAAACTAAGTGCATGTAAATAAATCTAAACTATGAACATGAAATAGAGAGCATGTAAATAAATCTAAACTATGAACATAAAGTAGAGCATAGAAATTAAAAGAGACATAAGATAGACATAAAAGAAATAGGCTTGGAAGCCATTTTTGTTTATTTGATCACTTACACTTTCATATGCTAAAAAGGAGATGCAAAATACATGAAACAAAGGGGTATATATACATGATCTAAAACCCTAAAACCCTAATCACTTTCCTTGGGAATTCCCCAAAATGCCCATTCATGAAGCTTCTAATTGATATTAGCAACGAATATGTCATGTAGAATGCATGAGGCCTTTTGTCCCATTCAATAATATGAAGCTTAAGAGCAAGTGGGCTAGTTGAAAGATGGGCCCTCCACTATCCATAAGACGAATTAATTTTTTTCCTTCTCTTGTGTATGTGCATGCTTTCCTTCATCTCTTCATGTGTATATATCATTTTAGCTCCTAAATTCCTACAAGAAATAACAAGGAACAAGTAAAATATTTCACAAATTAAAACATGCACAAGTGACCCCCTTTTTTCCCAAAATAAGTGATGATTTTGAAAATATTTAAAACATGGTTTGATCACATAAAATACCCAAAAATGTTCATTTATTCAACTAAACAAGAATAAATATATGAATATAAATGTGCATTTTTACGTGCACATCAAATACCCCCACACTTATCTTTTTATTCGTCCTTGAATAAAGTAAAGAAACTAAGATAAATCCACTTTCGTAGGGGGCACGATTGCATTGAGCATATGCAACAAGCCGTTAAACCACTGGGTGTCCCCAGTAGGACGAGTGTTGTCTCGTGAGGGTTTTCAGCGGATACTACCCACAAAATCCAAATGTTAAATGTAAAAATATTTAAAAAATTCATTTTTTCGAAAGAATATTTACATACTGGCATTTTTTTTAAAATGACACGAAGAAGTTAATACAAGTCGAGTCGTCACTATGAAATTTTAGTCCGTTACTAATCAAAACTTCAAACAAAAGTCAATTATCGTTACAAACTCCTCCAGCTTGGCCAGTTGTTTTGGTAGAAACATAGTGCAAATATGAAATGAATTCTGTAATCGATATCAACAATCGTAAAATGGCATCTTTAATTACTTTTGGTTAGCAAGTTAGGTCAAATAAGTGAAGAGTGTGCTTGGATTTCAAGTGCTAACTCTCTCTTTATTACAAAATATTTACATTATTATTATTTACAAATACCTAGGTATACCACCCCTACACTTCACTACGACTTATGTGCGGGTCAGTAATCCTAAGGTTTCCAACTCATAAAATGAGACCAAGATATACCGACGCTGACTTTGTCAACAAGGTGTCGGAAAGAGCTTGGCGGGTTTGCACACCAACGCCATATGTACCAGCAATGTTGGATACCCTTGGATTATTATATCTATATACACCAACTCATGAAATGAGACCAAGATATACCGACGCTGACTTTGTCAACAAGGTGTCGGAAAGAGCTTGGCAGGTTTGTACACCAACGCCAGATGTACCAGCAATGTTGGATACCCTTGGATTATTATATTTATATACATTCCCTTATATATATATATATATATATATATTTATTTATTTATATTTACATAAGAGAGAGAGTTAAGCGAGGATATCTTAGCACAACTTCACTTAAAAGATCTAAAATGTTATCGCAAGTAATCTACATTAACCATTCATTTAATCAAATTACAATTTAGAAAACATTTCATACTCGTCACCTACGAATCTCCCTATAAACCAGTTACACCAAATTTGCTCATAATTCAAACATTTCTTTTGTTATTCATTAAGAGAAGTAAATTCCAAATATTTTAATCGTACGACCAAAACCGTATGCTAACTTCATCATGTCATATATAAAAATGCAAAATATTTTTTTTGGTTTTAAAAGAAAAAGAAAAAGGGGAACTTTACAAACTTAAACTATGCAAAACAGAATGAAAATGAGACTCCCCCCACACTTAATTTGGAATGTGTCCCCACAGTCAATGCATGACATAATGAGTGAACGAAAGAGAAATATTTACATATTTACAAAGGAGGGTTAACTTAACTTTCTTACGTGACGTAGCATGGCGCATGAAGAATCATGAGCTCCTCCTCTCGATCAGTGGGTAATTCCAAGAATGGTTTTAGACGTTGACCGTTGACTTTGAATATGGCTCCATCCGTCGGGTTTTCTATTTCGATGGCACCATATGGAAAAACAGTTCGAATAACATATGGTCCGGTCCATCTTGACTTTAACTTTCCAGGGAATAAATGAAGTCGTGAGTCATATAATAGAACTTTTTGGTCTGGAAAAAACATTCTTCTTAGGATTGAGTTGTCGTGAAAAACTTTGGTTTTTTCCTTGTAAATTTTCGCATTTTCATAACCGTCATTCCTAATGTCTGCTAATTCGTTGAGTTGCAATTTTCGGTTTTCGCCAGCTTGTTCAAGTTCAAAGTTTAAGTTTTTTATTGCCCAAAGTGCTTTATGTTCAAGTTCAACGGGTAAATGACAGGCTGTACCGTAGACCAATTGGAAAGGGGACATTCCAAGATTAGTTTTAAAAGCAGTACGGTAAGCCCACAGCACGTCGATCAATTTCTGTGACCAATCTTTTTGATTTTTATTTACAGTTTTCTCCAGAATTTATTTTATTTGACGATTCGATACTTCGACTTGACCACACGTTTGCGGATGATAAGGAGTGGACAACTTGTGGGTTATCGAGTATTTTTCATTAAGGATTCAAAAGATCGATTACAGAAATGTGTTCCATTGTCGCTTATTATCGTGCGAGGTGTGCCGAACCTCGAAAAGATGTTTTCATTTAGGAATTTCATGACAATTTTATGATCATTTGTTTTACATGGAACGGCTTCGACCCATTTCGAAACATAATCAACGACAAGCAGAATGTACAAGTTTCCGAAAGAATTTGGGAATGGTCCCATAAAGTCAATACCCCAAACATCGAAGATTTCGATCGTAAGGATGGGGTTCAAAGGCATCATATTTCGTCAAGAAATCTTTCCTAGCATTTGGCAACGATTGCAATTTTAACAGAATTCGAATGCGTCCTTAAAGAGAGAGGGCCAATAAAAACCACATTGAAGCACCTTTTCGGCGGTTTTCCTAGGACCAAAATGTCCACCGCACGCATGATCATGGCAGAACGAGAGAACACTCCTAATTTCGCTATCAGGAATGCATCGACGAATGATTTGGTCTGGACAATACTTAAACAAGTATGGGTCATCCCAGTAGAAGTATTTCAGTTGGGACAAAAATTTGTATTTATCTTGTTTGGACCAAAAAGAGGGAGTTTCCTTAGTGACTAGATAGTTCACTATGTCGGCGAACCAAGGGTCGATTGAAACAGAAAGGAGTTGTTCGTCAGGAAAGTTTTCGTTGATTGGTAAAGAAGATGGTGCGTTCGGAAGACGAGACAAGTGATCGGCTATAACATTGTCGGATCCTTTTTTGTCTTTGATTGTAAGATCGAATTCCTAAAGTAAAAGTATTCATCGAATTAAGCATGACTTAGCGTCCTTTTTAGCAAAAAGGTGTCGAAGAGCAGAATGGTCAGTGTAGACCGTGATGTGAGAACCAATCAAGTAAGATCGAAACTTCTCGAGCGCAAAAACGACAGCTAAAAGTTCTTTTTCGGTGGTCGTATAATTAATTTGAGCATCGTTGAAGGTCATACTCGCATAGTAAATTACGTGAAGGATTTTGTTGATGCGTTGTCCTAAGACAACACCAACCGCGAAGTTAGAAGCGTCACACATGATTTCAAAAGGAAGTTCCCAGTTGGGAGAGCAGATTATCGGGGCTGAAATGAGTTCGTTTTTCAAATGTTCAAAAGAGGCGACACATTCAGCGTTAAAGTCAAATGTAATGTCCTTTCCTAGAAGAGTAGTCAAAGGACGGGCAATTTTGCTAAAATCTTTCACAAAGCTTCGGTAAAAGCCAGCATGCCCTAGAAATGAATGAATGTCCTTAACGCATTTTGGAAAGGGTAGTTTTGAAATAACGTCAACTTTTACTTTATCTACCTCAATTCCATTATTTGAAATTATGTGTCCAAGAACAATGCCTTGTCTGACCATAAAATGACATTTTTCCAAATTCAACGTTAAGTGTTTTTCTTTACATCGATTTAAAACAAGTTCAAGATGATGTAAGCAAGAGGAAAAAGAATCGCCAAAGATCGAAAAATCATCCATAAAGACTTCAAGAAAGCGTTCGATAATATCGGAAAAGATGCCAACCATATATCGTTGGAAAGTCGCAGGAGCGTTGCAAAGTTCGAAAGGCATACGTCGATAAGCTAAAGTACGAAATGGACATGTGAAAGTCGTTTTCTCTTGATCTTCGGGAGCGATTGGGATTTGGTTATAGCCGGAATAACCATCAAGAAACCAATAGAATTCGTGATCGGCTAAACGTTCAAGCATTTGATCGATGAAGGGAAGAGGAAAGTGGTCTTTACGTGGTGCAGCATTCAATTTTCGATAATCGATGCAAACACGCCAACCCGTTTGAGTACGAGTTGGAAGAAGTTCGTTTTTTTTTTCGTTAGTCCTGACTTTTTAGGAACGACATGAATGAGGCTGACCCATAAGCTATCAGAAATCGGGTAAATGATACCATTGTCAAGGAGTTTAAGAATTTCTTCACGAACTACTTCTTTCATCTTAGGGTTAAGCCTACGCTGTGCCTCTCGAGTGGGTTTGGCTTCGTTGGTTAAGTGAATATGATGTTGAACGACTGCGGGGCTAATTCCCTTGATTTCAGAAATGGACCAACCGATTGCATCTTTGTTTTTAGAAAGAGTTGAAAGAAGAGAAATTTCCTGATCACGAGTAAAATTTGAAGAAATTATGACAGCACAGGTTTCGTTATCACCTAAGTAGACGTACTTAAGGTGATCGGGAAGAGGTTTAAGATCCAACTTTGGTTGTTTCTCGATTAACGAGCTTGGTTGAAATTTGGACTCAACTGAAAGCGATTCAAATGGAAGCGCGTACTCAACTTTATTAGGAGCGTCTTGGAATAATTTTTCGTACTCGGCCTCACGCTCATCATTAAGGTCAATCGATCCGTTTTCGGAATTTTCGTGAATGGCATTAACTTCCAAGGTTTGGTCACACGATTCATTCGAATGACTTTCAAGATTGAAAATATTAAGATCTAGAGTCATGTTTCCAAAAGAGATTTTTATTGAACCGTTGCGACAATTTGTTAAAGCATTTGAAGTAGCCAAAAAGGGTCAATCTAAAATCAGTAAAATTTGACTCATTGGATTATTGATAGGTTGAGTTTCCAAAACAATGAAATCGACAGGGAATATGAATTGACCAACTTTGATGAGTACGTCCTCGATTTCTCCAATAGATTTCTTAATTGAACGATCAGCAAATTGAAGAGTTATTTTCGTTGGTTTAAGTTCACCCAAACCAAGTTGTTGGTAAATGGAATATGGAATCAAATTGACACTCGCACCCAAATCAACTAGGCATTTGTTAATTGTTTTATCTCCTATCGTGCACGAGATCGTAGGGCATCCGGGATCTTTGTATTTAACGGGGATCGATTAGGTTAAGACTTCACTAAGTCCGGCGGCTAAGAAAACTTTCTTGGGTACATGAGTGTGTCTTTTTTGGGTACACAAGTCTTTGAGAAATTTAGTGTAGGTGGGGACTTATTGAATGATGTCAACTCTTTAATTTGGGGGCATAACCTACACCGTGATCTAAGACTTTAATTTGGGGCAAATCGTACATGATGATCTATGACTTGTGGGTAGGGGAATGAAAAACCTCTGATGAGCATGAATAATTGTTTAAGAATGAATATACCTAAATTTACAGTAAATAGAAATGGTAACCGCACTTAAACACGAGCTTAGATTACACTTGTGGTAGAAGTCTGCCCGGAACGGCCCGGCAAATCCAGCATCCACAAGTGGTAATTTAATGTGAGGGGATGTAAATGTACACGTAACGGTGCTAAGACACGAGGTTAAGTCCAAACTTGTGGTAGAAGCCTGCCCGGAACCACCCGGCATATCCAGCATCCACAAGTGGTCAACTTAATGTGAGAGGTCTGGTTACATGAACGGGGAATGGTAATAACCTATTATAATTAATTACATTAATGAGAATATTATATAATAGGTAGGCTTGTCCTAGGGACAAGTGGAAATTATAACATAAGTTATAATAAATGGAAAGGAAACTTATTAATAAACCTTAGTTAAGAGAACTAAGTTAACAAGTAAACAACGACAAGTTGTTGTGACAGTGTAATATGGAATTATGATTAAATAAGAAGGAACGAGGTGAATATATGAGGTGAAATAAGTTATTTTTAATCATAAATAATAAGTGATATGTTAAAAAGAAAACAGGTGAATTGAGATAAAATATACTTAATTACATATTAAGTAAAACATGTTATTGTACTATGAAATCAAACAACAAATAATATAAAGGAATTGTAGATTACTTTCGTTAATTACAATCCAGGGAAAAAAGATTGTAGATTACTTTCGTTAATTATAATCTAGGAGTAAGAGATTGTAGATTACTTTTGTTGATTACAATCCGGGGATAAAAGATTGTAGATTACTTTCGTTAATTACCATATAGCAGTAAGGGATTGTAGGTTACTTTCGCTAATTACAATCCAGGGATAAAAGATTGTAGATTGCCTTCGTTAATTATAATCAAGAAGTAAGCGATTGTAGATTACTTTCGTTAATTACAATACAGGGATAAAAGATTGTGGATTACTTTCATTAATTACAATCCGGGGATAAAAGATTGTAGGTTACTTTCATTAATTACAATTTAAAGGTTAGGGGTTAAGTAAATCTGTAGGGTTAATTAAACCTGTTAAATCTGTAAATTTGTTAAATCTATAGGGGGTTATATAAACCCGATAAACTTAACCTGTTTTATATGTTGGGGTTATGCGGCCTTGTTAATATGTTAAGCATAACCTGTCAAAATCCTAGTCGTGGGGATGCAAGCCTAAGGGGTGGCTTGTATCATCTGTTGCATGGGACCCGTATCAGTCAGTAACCCAGACTGGTATCCAAAGGAGGACCCCAAACTAGGTAGGGGTCAGGGGCACGCTTACTGAGCTAATTATAAGAGGTTCATATGGGTGGAGGTGTTGACGGCGCATTCCAACGGAGCCACGTGTGTACATGGGTCTGGACTGCTCGGGGAAATTAAGACGCTGTGACATTAGTAGATATGGTTTTGCCTATCGGAAAAAGGGGTTGCCACTTTAGGAAGTGGTACATCCTACTGTGGGGCCAACACAGGGTATATACGGGATAGGGAGCCGATCGATTGGGGTAGTAATTAGGGTACATCTAGTTCTGCCTGTTTAGGAGCCCGTTATTATCGTTTGGGTACGTAAAACCCGTTATATTTGTTGGCCTGCCTTTTATTATTGTTGGGGGTAAAACCGATCACTAGAAGTACACCTAAGTCTACTATTCTGTTTCTATTACACTAGTATTGGTGTAGAGAAAAGTATTCGAGAAGCGTAACCTATTATGTTCAGTTTATTCTGCTTATCTTACTCATTCTGGTATACCTGTATTATGATAATGTTATCTCTCTCATCCAATTTATATGCTTGTCATGATGTTTTTGCTTATTTATATGCTAAAAGTAACTAGACTCGCTAGACTTTATGTCTAACCCGTTTTGTTTCCTTCTCTCTCTTCCTCCCCCCTCCCACCTCCCACCCCCCCCCCCCCCCCCCGAGGTTCTCAAGGTGGGAATACTCGGCCTTTATTAGGATTCTATCTTCTGTTTCTACTTGGAGCTGCTTAGATGTACCGCTTTGATTACCTATCTATCTTGCTATGGCTGTTTTTGGGGACTATGATTTTATATTACTATACTCTGATGATTTTAGTATTTTTATTTGATGTAATTGGTTCTCTATATCTCAGACTTATGTTGTAACTGAATTTTGGACCACGATGTTTTCTGTTTGAAGAATAAAGTCTTAAATTCCGCTGTTATTTTATATTTGTCTTGTGATGTTTCAGTTTCTGTTTACCTATAACGCTTCACGGAACTTAATGCATTCTGTTAAAGAGTGACATTAACGGGCGTGGGGTGTCACGTTAACCCTACAATATAAGTAGTGATATTCGAGGGCCTCTTGATTGAGCGAGACTATGAAATGCATGGTTGTGCTCAAAATTGATTTATTTTCTATATTCTACTCATCGATCAAGATAAAATGATTAAATTATAAAGTGGATGGTATGCTCCATGTCACGAGTTTAATCTTCGATATATTGGTTAAAAGGATTAATTTACGTTGAAACACTGGTCGTAGAAAAATTTGTATCAAATCATTAATTTTATTATAACTTGGGTAACAACGATATATTACTAGATGTCGCTCACTGTTTATACTTTTAAATATGATTAAATTTATTGCCAACGTTGTAGTGACCTATACGGTCAGACAATTAGAACGTTGAAAGGAGAAAAACCATTCTTTTAATAAATATCAATATTTATATACTATTGAATTGGTTTAACCGACTATGATTTTCCTAGATCCTATTTTTCTTATCTCGTTTGTTTTAAAGGAGATACACTTTCCTTTTTAACAAAAATACACAAAATAAAATAGAAGAATCGGGATCGAAGAAAATAAATGGTGGCCCGAGGCTAGTAGCACCCTTTTTCATCTTCGATTTCGTGAAGACGATGTCGAAGGGCGTTCGAGTGGACTACCGATAGAGGCGTCATCACTTCAGCGCAAGGATTCGATTCATACCAGATCCAAATAGATTTTTCAAACCCTAGAAGGTATAAAATTTTAGATTTACTAATTCTTGCATAGATCTACTTTTATAATTTGTTAAATAGTTATAAAAATAGGGTTTCCGCTTAGATTGAACAAACCCAACATTGGTATCAAAGAAAGGGCTCGCAAAATTATTATTTTGATCTTAGATTTGGGTTTTGTGTATTTGTTTTCATGGATAATCAATAGTACGTATCAAACTCACGTATTCAGGAATTAACAAGAAACATGTTTCAGAAGTGAAATTGTTTCACTACAAGTAAAAACTATATTTGATACAAGGTGTAAAATCTTTACTATAAACAAAATTTTATATTTGATATAAAAATTTGAAATGAATTCATTGTTAGTTCTAAATATTGACTTTGTTTCATATTGTTGTTAAACTAAGGAAACATGACGACTGATCTATTAAATCTGTGTGTATATTGATATGTAATTTGGATCTAAACCCTATCTTCAATCTTGACTAATCACAATGTTGAATCCTTTGAAGATATGGGGCATTGTATATGGTTTTATGAAACTGGTGATGATTCTTTGGGTTGATAAATTATCACAAGACATGGTACATGCTTACATATGTAGATATTAGATTATATATGTGCTTTGGATATACTACTGTAAATAAATAACAATAATCAAACTCCAAAATGTTTTGGTTGATACAGCAGGGTGAATTCCTTTTATTTTCATACTGTTTGTATTATATGAATCTGAAAATTAAAATTAGTTTTAATAATGATTTATGCTAGGAGACATGAATATTTTTTTAACTCTAATCAGATGTGTTTATTTATGCCATTGCATATGGTTGTGATTAACTTGCATGTAAAACTAGTATTAATTTTGTTGTTTTATGAATTAGTATGACTAATGAATATATATGATGCACTAGTTATGTGCATGATTTATTATTGATGAAACATATCATAAATATAAAATGATTGAATATTCTTGTGTATATCAAAATGTTGTTTTGTCTGGATAATATATAGATACTGCAAGTGTTTTATGGTCCCTTTATGATTGACTGCATGCGTATTTATGCATGCATAAATGAATATTGGAGGCATTAGCCTTCCTGAACATATATATGATATACATGTTTATATTCTATTACATGAATCTAGTAGATAATTTATATCATTAAATATAAAAAATAAAAAATAAAATATGAAGAATATGTTCTTTTAATGGAGTTATTCTTGATGGCTTCCTTATTGTATCTATCTCCAATGTCAACAATTGAAAAATTCATGCTTAAAGAAACTTAATCCCCAAATCTTTGTAAATTTTAGTTTTACAGTTGATATCTTTTCCAATTAGATGGTGGTTGTGATTCTATTTATTCTAAATTGAAATTAATAAAACTCTGTTATATCAACAATAATCATCAGCTACCCAATGTCCCAAGCTCTTAACGGATTATTGTGACCAAACTATTACTTATATTTTGTTATATGTTGATGTGAATGAATGCCAGCACGACTTTCTTAATCAAAACAAACTATGGTGGATATAACATTTCTTTTACAACATTTCGTTATTAGTGCGCTTACTAACTTTATACATATAATGGTGATACAAAATGCAGATTACACTTCAAGTCGCGATTAGCATAGGGATATTTTCAGGTCATGTTTTCTGTTTATTCGACATTTCATACATGTAAAAATCTCCTTTTTTTTTGCAAGGCAAGCAGTTTTTATAGTGGGCATACCACTTTTATTGAAAATAAAGGGAAAACGGGTACTTTGCACAAGCCATAGAGTAACTAGTCCGGTTTGAAGTGTCCAGTCACTATCAATACAACAAAATAGCTAAGATCACGAAACCAGTTAAGCACAAAAAGTCAAACTAGTTAATCCATACCATATCCAGGACATAATTATTCGCATAAAAAGTCCCTACACAGAGAGACATAGCTCGCTCAAAGGTCCAGAAACGACAAGCAAGATCATCAACATAGTAAGATGTCGTGGGGCAAAAAATAAAGTTTCTATCCCAAGAAGAATCCCGCATTAGATCCGCGTTATCGTCTCCTAAAATATAGATTGAAGCAACTATCTTAATTATATGTTTCACCTTGATTGAATTGAATTAAGCTTTGTTTTTTTGTTCACAACTATATGTTGTATTGTGGCAAATATGAGCCTTGACTTTTCATATTAATGTGCATTGAACATTCGAAAAAATGTTTAGTAATTAGTGATATTTTCTCTTTAATTTTTTTTAGACCATAATAGTTCATGGATATTTTCTTCTCTATACTAATTGACATTAATGAATTGCTTCGGTGGTAGTTATTGAAAAAGAAGACTTGCGTCAACACATCACACGTTATTAATTTTGTTTTGAAGTAGGGAGTAGATGAGGTTTACAAAGGTACATCTATTTCATTTTATCCAGATCTTCCCGGCAAATAATTGTCGGTTCGTTATGATTGCTTGTTCTTTAGTCCTTTCCATATATTTCTTGCCAGCATTACCTTAAATTTGAATTCCACGATTATTAACTAGAAAATTCTTATGAATATGTTGAGCAATTCCCTAACTATTGCAAAGTAATTGTTTATTTTTAGTGTAATATCTTATAATATTTTATCATACATTGCAGATTGTGGACGATTAATTTTCTCAAGCTTGAAAATATGTCATATTGAAGTTCGTAAAGAAAGGAGGGGTGAAATGATCTCAGTTTGCTGCATCACTTTTGTACTTTTATCTCCTGCAAAAAATTCATTTATTATTTTATGTCATGTCTTTATGTTACACTGCTTCCAAATATAAACCTTAGTCACATATTAGAGCATCTCCAGCAGCGTTACGGATCGTAACATTAAAGATGGAAGAATTTTGGTATTAGCTGATGTTTCTGGAGCTTTGCCTTTCTCAGACTCAGGGTATCTTGTAGGATACTTTCTAGACACGCTTGTTGTACTATCCAAGAAACATTGAAGATTAGAGTAAAATAACCTATACCCCCCCCCCTCTCTCTGTGTGTGCGCTAGTGTATGTGGTGCAGGTGTGGTGAAGCATGAAAGAGGTGACGAAAGCATCAACATGCGTCGCACTGTTATGACAAGTTATGTTATTAAGTCAAGAATTTTTGAGTAAATATGCTATGATATTTAAGTCTGAATTATGAAAGGCTCTATCTTAACTATTGACGAGAGTATATATGTTATGTTAATGTTAGTCAACCCTAAAGGGTGTCTTGCACAACCTTCAAGCGGAACTGAAAGGTAAGGGAGTGGCTCGGGTCAAGTAATTCGACCAGAAGGAGGGAATTCTTCGACCCGATCCAAAAAGGATTGCAAACAGAAACCAGCTAAAAATTGAATTTTTTTAAAGAAACAAGGTGACATTCCCAATGACTGCTACATGTTTGTGGCAAGGCATTATGGTCATAGGTTATGGTTAAATTCAACAATCGAGAGCTATTCAAAACGACTTGTGTATGCATGATCATATGCGAGAACCGACAGAGTAACACGACTTATATGGACGTATCTAACCTTTTTGGCTCAACAAAGGTTGAAGGATTTACCTGCAAATCTGTCTACGTTCCAATTGAAGATCTTGAATTGCCAATCACAACAAAGACAATCATGGGTGAAAGTTCCTATTTATACATAGCACAAAAAATCAAGAGACACAACTTCATAGAAAGGCACGACTATTGACGTTTCTGGAGCTTTGCCTTTCTCAGATCTTAAATCAGCTCGTGAAGTTGCGAGCTGATTTTTTCGGCGCGCGCCGAAAAAATCGGCGCGTGACTACTTTAGAGTTTGATTTTTTTTCCCCTATCCAACCTTATTTTCTAATATGACAAAATAAAATCGTTATTATTTTCGTAGAATAAACTAATTTGGAACATAATAATAGTTGATTAATAACCCTTACAAATACAGGAGAACACAATGGTACAATAGAAAAGAACAACATCGTTACTGCATACATGATCGATAAGTTCGGACAAGCATAAAATAAAACACGAATTCGGATAAGGGTGCTTCATAACTAGGTATTGCCATAGTGGTTCCAAAATTGATTCATAAGATCCTTCTACAGCCGGTTATGGAGTTCTGCATCTCTAAACATAACCTGACGGGTTAAATGAATGTTGAAGTCCTCCTCTGTTAGTGGTCGGTTTGGTCGGAATACTCGTAATCGCAGTGACGTTGTTCTTCATCCATATCTCTTCCATCTTCTATAATCATGTTGTGAAGAACGATGCATGCAAACATGATTGTAGATATCTTTTTCCTAGACCACAACCGACATGGATTACTTATCATTGCAAATCTAGATTGTAAAACACCGAAAGCACGATCTACATCTTTCCCTTATGACTCCTGCATCGCCGCGAATCTGACTTGTTTAGGAGTCAATGGATTTGGACATGTTTTAACAATGGTGCTCCATTTCGGGTAAATGTCGTCACCTAGGTAATAGCCATGCTCGTAAGTATTTGACCGAGGGTAAATGTTAAAGGAGGTACCTGGCCTTGAGCAAGATCATTAAACAGATGGGATTTTTCTATAACATTTAAGTCGTTATTCGAACCGGGGATTCCGAAGAAAGCTTGCCATATCCACAGATCGTACGATGCCATAGCTTCCAAAATGATGGTTGGTCGCCTTTCCTTGCCGTTGTACGCACCTTGTAATCCCTTAGGACAGTTCTTCCATTCCCAATGCATACAGTCCAGACTCCCTAACATTCCCGGCCAACCCCTGCTTTCGTGCATCTCTCTGATTCGCACTACATCTGCTTCGTTCGGAGACCGTACGTATTCTTCCCCATAGACGTCCACCGCTGCTTGATAGAAAGTTTCAAGTGTCGTGCTCTCTGCTATGCGGTATGCATCGTCCAAAGCATCGGCTGGAGTGGCATAAGCTAACATTCTCATAACAGCTGTCATTTTCTGTTCACCAGACAACCCCTGTTTCTTTGATGCATTTTGTTTGTACTTAAAGTAATCATTGTTACCTTGAATACCAGCCAATATCCGAAGAAATAGATTTCTCCGCATCCTGTATCTTCTACGAAACATATCAGGCCCGTAAGTGAAATCGTCATCGAAGTAATCTTGCATCAAAGACTTATGGTATTTAGCATGATTTCGGTGTATAAACCTCCTTCTAGCAACCGATCCCCCTCTAGTTGTGGATGATGAGCCATACGCTTCACTGTATAGGTCTTGTATTTCTTCTGCTTCCTCTTGAAGGATTTCATCTTCCTCCGAATCGCTATCAAAAGCCAGCATGCATTTCATAAAATTGGAATCCATTTATATTTGTGAATAAGTTTTGATTTGAGATATGAATTGCAATGTTGCTGTTATATATAATGTATGAGGTATTGGTAAGTGGGTAGCTTTATTGGGTGGAGTGTTCTCCTTTATTGGATAAAGTGCTCATTTATTGGATAGAGTGTTCCTTTATCGACATGGTGCTCCTTTATTGTACGAGTGCCTCTTTATTGGACAGAGTTTTCCTTTATTATACAAAGTGCTCCTTTATTGGATAGAGTGTTCCTTTATTGGACAAAGTGCTCCTTTATTGGTAAGAGTGTTCCTTTATTGGACGGAGTGCTCCTTTATTGGTAAGAGTGCACCTTTATTGGACATAGCCCTCGTTTATTGGTACGAATGGTCTTTAATTGGACAGTAAATAGTGCACAGTGTAGATTCTCTGTCATGGCTCCAGTGAACAGTGACTAGGGCATAGTGGATTTTCTCCATTACAGACGTTTAGAGCGTTGGACTTTGCATTACATAACTTAGAAGCTTGCAACAACGACAATTACAACATGAATAAATGCCAAATTACAATTGAAGGAACTACAACAACTGAACACATAAACATCAAATTTAAAGTACAAAAATAAACGATACGAAAGTTTCCACCCACACCTACCACGGACGTGGGTAAAATCCATCTCTAGCTGCCTCAGCAACATTCTTGTTCAAACATCGTATTTCAGCTTGCGCTTCCAATGCATATTGAACTCCACGTTCGCACATCGGAGGGTCAATCCACTGCTTAAAGTAACAACAATCAATTTCGTTAGGAAAAACGGTGTGATCATGGTAGGCTGCACAACCAAAAAATCGGTGCCTAGCATTTTTCTCGGTCTTCGAAACAACGACGACCGATTCTTCTCCACAACGGTACACAGGGTTGGATCCACCTAGACATACTAGCTTGAGAACGCGTCCTTTAACAACCATTTCTTTTCCAGGTCCTTGATTTGCTACCCCCTCATCGTCATTTTCCCATTTGTCCATGTTGGAGGCTACACTTTCTTTTCCCTGTTCCGACATACTCCAAAAAGGGAACTATACTTTTTTCTTAACAACTTGGCTGCTTTGGGGAAAGAGGAAGGAGGTGGCGGCTGGAAGAAAATAAATTGTGATTAAGGGTTTCAGAGAAACCGCTATATATAGGGAAAACCAGAGTGTGGGTCCAGGGTCGTCCACTTACCCGTATTATTTAAACATATTGAAGTTCGGAACGTTATAAAACGAGGGTCGTTTTATAATTAAATAATAAACTAGGATTGTTTCTCAAATCGTTTTATTATTAAATATCACAAACATCGTTCAAACAGAGTTAAAAAACTAGGGTCGTCCACTTACCCGTATAATTTAAACATTTCAGCACACGAATGAGTTAAAAAGGAGGGACGTCGTCCCCATTTTATTTTATAAAAATCCTTTAACTTATATATGTAAACAATATATTTTATAAACCATTTCCACGACGACTTTATGATATTTTGATTTGGACGTAAAACAAAATCAACAACATGAAAACCGATTTTTTCTCTTCCACTAGAAAAATATTGTCTATTAGATGCGAACGTGTCTTGTTGTGAGGAAATCCGACTTAGATTGGATTTCGTACAACCAATTGAAGTTCGAAACGTTATAAAACGAACTGCAGCGCCGCTGCAGTTCATTTTATAATTAAATTATAAACCAGGATTGTTTCTCAAATCGTTTTATTATTAAATATTACAAACATCGTGCAAACAGAGTTAAAAAACTAGGGTCGTCCACATTTTATTTTATAAAAATTCTTTAACTTATATATATAAACAATATATTTTATAAACCATTTCCACGGAACATATGAAACGAGCAAACATTACCAGATTTGGCACTTGCCAAAGTACCAGATTTGGCACTTAGCAAAGTACCGGATTTGGCACTTTCCAAAGTACCGGATTTGGCACTTGCCAAAGTACCAGATTTGGCACTTAGCAAAGTACCGGATTTGGCACTTGCCAAAGTACCGGATTTGGCACTTGGCAAAGTACCAAATTTGGCACTTGGCAAAGTACCAGATTTCCACGGAACATAATAAACGAGCAAACATTACACAGAACATATGAAACAAGCAAACATTACACAGAACATATGAAACGAGCAAACACTACACAGAACATAATAAACGAGCAAACATTACACAGAACACATTAAAAAATAACATATAGTCCAATACATCGAGACATACACAAATATACATCGAACCATACATATATATACATCGCGATATACACATATATACATCATGATAAATCTGCGGCATCATCATCAGCACCATCCAAAGACATATCATCCCCGGTATCAGAAGGGTCATAATACGGAATATCGTCATCATCACTACCACCTCCCGATCCGCCACCACCACCTAATCTGTCACCCGCTCCTAGTCCGCCATACCACCTAATCCGTCACCCCCTCCTAGTCCGCCAGCACCATCTAATCTGTCACCCCCTCCTAGTCCGTCACCCCCTCCTGGTCCGCCATCACCACCTAATCCGTCACCCCCTCCTAGTCCGTCACCCCCTCCTAGTCCATCACCCCCTCCTAGTCCGCCATCACCACCTGATCCGTCAACCCCTCCTAGTCCGCCTCCTGAAACTCCACTAGTACATGACCCTACAGCGGTACCTGATGCTCTGTATCACCACCCCCTGCTGCCGCTAATCTGGCCTGTAAGTCAGCGATCTGCTCCTGCAATCCCTGAACTATCGCGTGGTGCTCCTGATATAAGGACTGAGAATGTAGCAGGGCCATCTCCTGAATAGCCGCAATACATATCCTATGCTGGTCTAACCGGGGTGCATACTGCATATATAGAACATATAAAATCAGTTTCTACAGCATATAACATACAACGTAAGTTCGCAAGTACAAATTTTACCTCATGTGGCGGATATAATCCAGCAGTAGGGACACCGTGCACCATGTGTGCATGTGGGTAAATAATAGGCAGGAATATCTGTGCACCGCTAAGATCAAATGTCTTAAATGTATCGGCCAGAGCGAAATCCGTAGGATGGTCGGAGATCTGTGAA
Organism: Allium sativum; assembly: GCA_030737875.1. NCBI lineage: Eukaryota > Viridiplantae > Streptophyta > Magnoliopsida > Asparagales > Amaryllidaceae > Allium > Allium sativum. Next base: position 404,512,091 of record CM060923.1, on the reverse strand, counting down.
GGGGTCAGGTCAAAAGTAAACGATGGAGGATGAACTCTACCACTAACCAATCGGGGACCAATGTGATCGGAGTTCACACCCCGCATATAATCCGGTAGCAAGTACCGTCTACGAGCTACCCGAACCAGATAAGGACCAAAATCTTCGTCGGGTAAGTGAAAATCGGTCGTATTAACCCGTCCTGCCTGTCTCAGACCATCCATATACTGTCTCCCTATAGAACGCTGCGACCTGAACATATCAAGTGGTAGAGGTGGATCTCCTGACCAGGACCCTGGTAATAACATCGATCTCCCAAGTACCAATTAGGAAGGTGGGCTGGTGGGAACAAGAGGACACGTCGAATAAATAAGCGACATGCAATGGCTAATGGATGGGCATCAGGTAGTGGGCCATCCGCTGAAAGTAACAAGCAATAAGAAGTCCAAGGTGCTCGTAATATGTTCCCCCTCTCCCTTATATCTAACTGAGTACGAGCCTCCATCAAGTCATGTCTCACACCAGCAGGAGCACGCCGAACCCCGCGAGTACTCTCCCATCTACGCATGCGTGGTAAAAAGGTCTCAGCGGCATGACTGACGGTGGGTTGTATGCGTGGATGCATGTTGGCCGTGTACTCGTGGTACCAGCACGGCAACATGTACTAAAAAACGAACATCTGGCGAACCTCTCCAAAAGCATAGGAGTCAAGGGCGGTGTATAGATAACCCGATATGGCAGAGCCCTAATCAATCATATGCAGCTGCTCTAACTCGACTAGTGTTGCTAGGTAGCCCAGCCTAATCGTACTCCATTGGTTCGAAAAGAATGTCGAACCAAGGAGGTATAAAATGGTAGTCCTGTATACTATGTCATGGAAATCTACCACATGGAGATGCGCTGTAATATACTCAAGTAAATATGTGACAGAAACGGCACCGTTAGCTATATGAGCCGCTGACAAATCTGGCAAATGCTGTAGGTAGGAATCGGGTGACTTAAAAGAGGCATCAAATGGACAAGTGACTCTATCTGGACGGCCAATCTCAATCACAGTAAGCATGTAAAAATCGGCTGGGGTAGTACCTAGCTCAAAATCCGGAAAGTGAAAAATGTGTGTCGTAGGGCACCATCTCTCTAATAAGGCCTCAACCAATGGTCGATCAACAGACCGGGGAGGTATAATACGTAAAAAGAGTCCGAACGGACTAGCTAGTATCCTCTCTCGAATATGTAATGGTAATATGTCAATGGCATGTGAAATAAACTTTAGCCTAACTCCCACGAAGGTAGACGTACTCAGTCTATTAAAATTATAACAGTTAAATGACTATAAAACCACTATTAAAACGTATAACGTACATGCACTAAACTATAACGTTGAACCAACATGGCATACTGTTTAACAGTTCATTAACTATAAACATTAAAAAAATTAAAATTCATACCGAAACGGTGGCCAGCGCGGTAAAAGATCGATGAGTGAATCGCTGTGACAGCTCGTGGAGGATCCGTAAGTCCTCAATTGTCGTCCCCGCTGGTGGAGGAAGGTGAGCTGGACCAGATGCGTCGTCTGGCATACGTGGAACTATCCGTCTCCCCATCTTCATTACGCATTGCAGCATCCCGACGTCGTACCGAATAAAAAAAAGGGATTTGGAAAGGGGATGGGGATTTTGCCTCCCGCGCCATTTCTTTATAGACGCGGGAAGTCGCGAGCCGCTAAAATCGGCTCGCAACCGGCGAGCCGATAAAATCGGCTCGCCATTGCTAGGGAATATCAAAGATATTCCATGAACGTTACGGATCGTAATGTTATGATCCGTAACGCTGCTGGAGATGCTCTTAGAGTTCATTGCTGAATTGAAATATACTGAAGTGGAACCAATCTATTGTAAAACTGCAAAATTAATAATTAAACACAAAGCATTTATTTTTATGTAGAGAATAAGTAAACTTTACTAGCGCTATGTATAACGGATTGAATAATTTGTAAGACTTTATCCTTGGCAAATTAATTCTTCATTTAAATAATGCATAAAACTTGACCCTTATGCAACGCACTTTGACCCTTATATGAAATTGTTGTGAAATAAATAGGTTATACATATGCATGGGATGACAATAAAATGCAATGCACCATTATCAAGTTTTTTTAGACTTCGCTAGAACTTGACGGTCCTTCTCCTTATTTATTTTTTCTATACATGATAAAAAATTAGTATTTATCAATTATGTTCTTTCAGGTTAATTAACAATAGATTGGAAAAATGCAGCAAAAGGCATTTCAAAATGTAAAAATAGGATTTTTTTTTTTTTTTTTAACTTCCATTTAGACTAGTAAAGGTTTCTTCAAAGATGATATTCATATGTTGAATTAAAGAATTCACTTAAATCAATTGCCAAGGTTATGTGAAAAAAGGTAAAGAACGTTTCTACAATTATGAGTTGAAGTACACAAAGCTTTTAGAGAATTTTCAGGGTTGATGCATGCAACCATGAAACCTTCATAGTGAGATATCCTATAATTTTTTGCATTTTGCATGTAAATGGTCTGTAGATATATTTTGACAGTGTGTCCTATGTTATTCGGCAACTGTTGACAGCAAAATTTCTGAGACTTGATTCATATACGTTGTCACGTTGATGCTAATGCGGTTTCCATTAAGGGTGTAAATTGTTTGGACCAGACCGAACGGAGGTTCTTTTTCAGTTTCTATTAAAAAAAATCGGACCGAACATGAACCGGACATCATTTTTTTTAGAATAAATTTTTTTGTTCTAATTTGTATTCTAAATAAAATCGGTCAGATACGGACATGTGTTACGCACAAGGACATGAACGGACCCGGTCGGATATGACTATTTATATCACACTTTATACTTTTTTTTAGATTTTTTCTAAATGATATACCGAATTACAAGGAATTCGGACGAATTCGAACGAACACGGAACGGACGTGATTTTTTTTTTGTACAAATTTCCTAACTCGTGTCCTAAGTGAGAATCAGATGAACTTAGACGGACATATTTCGATCACGGACATGAACAGACATCGGACATTCGTACAAAATTTACAGCCCTAGTTTCCATAATTGTTTCAATAACTGCCAGTGTGCTAATTTCAGTTTCCGCATTTCTATTCATAATAATATTTCTTTTTCATAATTAATAACAAAACAAATTGATTGTAGTTAGGTTGTGGACTCTCATAAGCTATATGGGCCTAAGTTTGCTAGCTTTTCCACCGATGAATCAATCCATGTGCTCCTAATTTTACTGACTATTTTAGGATGAAGAGGCTTCAAATAGTAAGATTTAAGAATTTACTATCTTGAATAATTTTTGTTACCATTTATGAGTATCACGCGAGTGTTTTATTATATTTGGAATAAAAGGTGCAATTGTTGAACATTAATTGGTTTTAAATGCGTTATTTAAAAAGTCTCCTATTAATACTAACTACATTGATAATTAACCTATATCAACTTTGAAATGGACAAAAACCATTTGGTTGATTTGGTATCAACTGCAACATTAGTGACAAAAAAATGACATATGAACCATGTATTAAATTTGTGCCTTTTATACGATATTTTCAAATAACTGTTTTCACATTGACATAGAAGCTACTCCCTCGAGTCCAAAATATAGAACGTTTTGTGAAGTTTTTTGTTTTTCAAAATATAAGGCGTTTTTACCTATAATAAACTCATGTGAGTAGGTGGCTGCTTTGAAAACCCCAACAACCACTCTTTGTGCTTGGAAATAGAGAAAGTAACTTAACTTTGTATGAAAGAAAGGAGCCAACCCACCAAGAAGAAGCATTTGAATTTTTTTTAATTCCCGTGCATATCTCTAAAACAACTTATATATTGGATTGGATGGAGTATTTGTTTTCCTTGACAAATAGTAGTGGCCAATCTATTAACTGTGCATATTAATAGCACATATCAAGGGGTGGCAATTAGACCCGACCCGTTGGACCCGTACCCGACCCGTCGGATCTCGGTTCTAGGCGGATCAGGTTTCGTCGGGTCCGAACTATACATTTCAAAAATCTAGATCCGACCCAACCCGACCCGAGCTTCGGTTCGGGTCGGGTCGGTTCGGATTCGGTTGAATAATAACAATAAAAATACATATATTTCTATGTTTTTTGGTCAGGCCTTTCGGGTCGGGTCAATACGGGTCGGATTTGATCGGGTCTTAATTGTATTTTTCATCATTTAGACCCGACCCGAGACCCATAGGGTTCAGTTCGGGTTCGAGTCTTTTCGGGTCGGGTCGGTTCGGGTTTTCGGTTCTCGGTTCTAATTGTCAGCCTTACACATATGTCAGTTTTAGGGGTGGGCAAAAACTGCACCGCAATGCAAAAAGCACCCAGACCGAACCACAAAAACGGTACGAAAAACCGCATCGAATCCTTTCTTTAAGGCAAATACCCCAAATCGAACTCACTCGCAACGATACGGTTCAGTTGCGGTTTGAACTATTGACCCAGTCGTTTTAAACCGAACCAAACCGCATATCTAAACTTGTAATATTATGATAAAAATATAACTAATTCCTATTTAATCATTATTTTAATGATATATATCCTACTTCCAGCGTATGTTGTTGTTATATTAATAGTAATCGTTATCGCAAAAGAAAAAAATTATAGTTACAGTATATTAATTTCCATAACATTATTTTGGATATGTTAATCATAACCTTATTTGAGCTATCTTAGTTAAAGTTTACGCATTGATTAATGTTGATGTTTGGTTGATGTATAAAAACAATTTCATTTTTCATTAATTGTAAAATTGAAGTATTCATATAGTTATATACTAGTCTTTCAATTCAAGATAACACTGTGTGTTTTAACATTTAAGTGAGACAACATCACACAATCGTAAATTGATTATTGATGGAAGTAATTCTCGTGTTTCATATTTAATATGGATTAAAACCGAACCGAACCAAAACCGAACCATTTGAATGATTATTATAATTGTTTGTAATTCTAATCAAACGTTTTATGCGGTGCAGAAGCGGTTTGGACTCCAAACCGCACCAGACCGAACCGCGTCCACCATTAGTCAGTTCTTTGCTTTAACATTTTATACCAACACCTATTGATATAGTAGATGAAGTCAAGTTTACATAATTATAGTGAAATAAGAGGACGTAAGAAAATGCATATAGCTTTTATATTTTGAGACAATGCTATAGCCGAACATTTTATGGGCTCCTTTTAAATATCAATATTTAGTTAAGTACTCTTATAATCTTTATATAGACTTTTAAGTCTTCCTTTTATCTTTTGAAATCAATCATTGAAACAATTAACAAAGTTCAAATTCTATCAAACCTACCACGCAATCCTCCATAAAGATCTATCTGCTTGAAATGGGTTGACAATTTTAAAATCTTAGTAGGTAATTATTTAATCGCTTAACAAAAAAAATTGAAGATCAGCTTAGGATGAAGAAAAATAAACAATCGTTCACATGGATGAAGAAATTCAAAGTTCGTACTTCTAACAAATTTTTGTAGATATTCAAATGTTTTGTGCTACCGATTGCAGATTGCATCTAAATTGAGTTTATTTTATTTTTAGTAACTTTTAAAATGTCTAAATATTGAATCAGAAAATGGGGACCGTTAAATATTCATCGACTTTAGTAATCTATTTTCCAAAAAAAGTGTTTAGAAATGAGCAAAAAAGAACATGGACAAGCTAAAACGTTTTCAAAATAATAACAGAAAAGATAGATGAACTCAGCCAGAGACGTAACGGGATTGGGGTGGGGTGGACAGCTGCCCGAGGCAAGGTTTTCCTAAGTAGTTACATCCCTGCTGGTTTGACTTGCATATTTTCTTTTGTTCAGATAGCAAATTAGCAGGCAGGCTTTCAATCATTTAAACTCAGGAAATTAAATTAAAAAGTGGTTTTAAATCCTATTGGTTTCATGATATCGGTATGTGTGTACTGTTGGAAATCATTGGGCGCCATAAACATATATAGCTTCATACACAGTCTTTTGGATTTATCTACGAGGTTTTATTATGTTATCTCTTCCATATTTTGTAGGCTTGGTCGCAGAAATTAGAAAATGAGAGGGATGGTTATGTTGATGGCAGACGATGATAGGCTATATTCCATCGTTGTAATTATGTGATACTATAATCAACTTAATCTGATGTTCTTTATTATTTAAAGCTTAGATAATTATGTGATACTTTTGGGTCCTTGTCATATTGAGTGCGAATGTTTGTAATACTTTTGTTTGTAAATACATTTAGTTAATCTTGGTTATTTTGATATGCATGAATGTGATAAATTTTGTGTAATTTTTTTTTTTTTTTTAATCAATTATTCATATAATCTGTCCACTTCAAGTTAAATTCCTAGTTACGTCCCTGAACTCAGCAGCATTTTTTCCACTTAACGTATTAATCTGTGTTTCATACCTGCATGCTCATTTCCTGTAACCAGATTTTTCAAGACGAAGTAGAATATTATGCTTCCCTCCAGACTTGGTATTTATCACTTTTTTGTGGAGCACAAATGAAAAACACTATATTTTGTATTAGCTAAAACTTCACAATATGTGGTCAAATTTTGTGCTTCCTTTATGCCAGGTTTTTAAAATAAACATCCACTGTCATATATTACAACCACAGGTCCACAATGCAAAGAAACACCAATATTAAATGCTGAAACCAAAACTTTGATGGACATCAAAACAATGATGTTGCAAGCACAATGCACGGTTAGATAATGCTATTTCTTAATCACCTGCTGCCAACTTCAATAAGAGAACATGAGAACCATGCACAATCATACAGGCTGACCTCAAGCAATATATCACAAATCTCAACAAGTGTAGATGTGGTTGTGAGAAAACTCCATAAGCTAATCAATCCATAAATTAAATTGCACTTAAAAAAAAAAAAAAAAAGGCCCAACTCGCTTCTTTAAAAAAAAAACTACAAATTTTCTGAAATTCCATAAAATTAGGTAATGGTACAAAAAAAAGAACTTATTTGTTAGGAATCATAGTTAAACATCAATCATTAGAGCTGACAATTCGAACCGAGAACCGAAATTCCGAACCGACCCGAACCCGATGGGTCTCGGGTCGGGTCTAAGTGATGAAAAATACCATCAAGACCCGATCAAACCTGACCCGTATAGACCCGACCAAAAAGAATTGAAATATATATATTTTTAGTGTTATTATTCAACCCGACCCGACCCGACCCGAACCGAAGCTCGGATCGGGTCGGGTCCAGATTTTTGAAATTTATAGTTTAGACCCGACAAAACCCAACCCGCCTAGAACCAAGACCCGACAGATCGGGTTCGGGTCCATCGGGTCTAATTGCCATCCCTATCAATCATACACATTTTCGGAAAACATGAATTGAATTTTAGATCTTGTTAGCCTTCCTGAGAAGCGCAGGTTAGCTTTCCTTTTAGCTTTTTAAGAAGTACAGATACAGTAACATTCTCATTGCTAAAACCAAAAAGAAATGTATTCGAAGGTCGCTTTCACAACCCATATTTAGTAGAACCTTATATCATGATTAAACAATTTTAATCCCAAGAAAATTGTTACAAAACAATTTAAAAAGATAAACAAGAATGTAGAGTTGGCCAATTCAACTTTTTAACTCTTCCATTGACTCCCAATACCGAAAACCGTAAAACATCACGATACAATAGCTAACAGGGATTAAACAGTTGAATAAAATTCAAAGTAGAATAACTATAACTAAGATAGTACCCTCCATCAGCTATCAGCAGGATTAGTCTTTGAAGCAGCAGCTGGGGAGGCAGAAGGAGCAGCAGCAGTGGTAGCATCGGTAGAATTGTAAGCAGCAGGAGCTTGAGGGAATCCATACCCATATCCGTAACCCGGCTGACTATAGTATCCAGCTTGTTGTTGACCATTGTATCCTTGTGTAGCAGCAGCAGCAGTGCTATTGGCACCACCATCTTGAGGTGGGTATGCAGCGTAAGCCTGCTGCTGAGGGTACGTAGTGCCGTCACCGTATGCATTGCTGTAGTTGTAAGCAGTGTTGGTGTCTGTAGGAGCTGCAGTAACAGGTAGCTGTTGCTGTTGAGGTGTATTATAGTAGTCATACCCAGCCTGCTGTGGTGGTGGGTAGCCTCCATATTGGGGATACGATTGCTGAGCATAGTAGTTAGCTGCTGGCGGTGGTAGCGGCTGCTGCTGCGGTGGTGGGGTCCACATTGGCGGCTGAGGTGGCGGTTGGTAGCTCTGTTGCGAGTATCCTCCTGATACTGCCTGATTCCTCATACGATTCTGTAGAATAAAAGAATAAAAATAAATTAAAAAATCATGTCTATGTAGTCAAAAGATTACTATACCGCTGAGGAAAATAAGCAAACCATAATACATTCAAAGTTAGACATCCACGTGGAAGGAAAAAAGTAGAGGTCTAACTTGCCAAAGCTAAAAAAGTATTGAAAAAAGAGCGTCAAGCTACATCCGGAGTCGGCTCTATCAACTGATATCCTAGATGCAGAAAATGCTTATATTCACATCTGCATCTGAAATAGTTAGATGGACGAATATAAAATACCTATCCACTACGTAGATTAACTTGGTCAAACAAACAACAGAGTTTTCTTATTCATCGTAAATGTTTTTCCATGATAATATTAACATGATTACGAAAAACAAAAACGGTGATGATGCTAATTTATTTTTGATAGCAAATATTCATTTATACATGCACAGTATGAATCATTATGCATGTTTCCCTACATCAAATTACTGGATGCAGATAGTGTCATAACCATATCTTGTTTTACGGATTTCCGATATTTTTTCATTCCCTAAACACAAATGCGTATGGACTTCAGACTTTACAAATTCTAGTACTTACTGACAGCCCTATCCCTATCTTGAGTGCCCATGCTTTTCCCTTACAAGTGAAATTGTAAAAAATATTTAATACAAATTGCTAATTGTTCTATGGTCACTAGGGGCAGAAATATTTATCACTAATTTAAAACCAACAGTATCTTTTATATAAAAAACAGAATGCTCCTAACATACATTCTGCACGGACAGTTTCTGCTGAAATAAAACATTAATGCAATGAAATATGTTTCTGTTACTTGCATATTAGAATTATATGCATCCATTATGATAAAATATCTGATCTGATTGTAGCCTACACCTATAGAATATAGTTCAGAATATAAATGAGATGGATTATCCTATATAAACCGACATGAATGCGGATGAAGCATATAATCCAAAATTCAGAAAATGGTGATATTAAATTTATTTTCAAATAATATTCTTATTATGCTTTTTACTGTTAATGCTGGTATGCAGGTAGTGGTTTATTTCCAAATAATATGATATGTATGCTGATATGCAGTTCAAACAGACATTGCATCTTGGTAGCTACTTTTCAAAAGCAAGTGTGCAATTGTCGTCTTCAATATAGTATCAGAGGACTTTGAATCATAAGAATTTCGATCGAACGTTATTACTGACTCGGTTATTCAAAGAATAGCCTATCTGGTCAAGACATTGTTGACACCAATACATGTCCCACTCCCAACAACCTCAAGTTGTTTAATGGAAAATTTTCAGACCTCATGACGGTTTATATAAACAAACATTATTATCTAATAAATTAAAAAGAATGATTTGTCTAGTTCAGTAGTACCATATGGAGAAAAAAAATTAAGAAAGGTTACTTCTACACTAAAAATCAGAAGAGAAGTTGGCTCGTAATATACTTTGGAGAGGTATAAAAACAATATTTTTGATTTTGCTGAAAAAACACCGGATGATAAAATGCTATTCAAAACAGCACAACACTGCTGCTACAGAATATACCAAAATGTACGACAAATCGTTAATAACAAAAACTATTTTAAGCTAAGGTAATGTATACAAAAAAGCAATTGATTGTAACTACCAACGCTATGTGTTAGCACAGTTATCCGAATCGACTGCACAAATATCAATAAACAGAGCTAATACGAAATATACAAATGCTGCTTACAAAGCTAAAATGTCAATTTATTACTTTTTCACACGAAGAAAAAAACAAGCAACAAAAGCTTGAGATGCACAGCACCGTGAAGTCTAAAAGTGCAAAAAAAAAAAAAAAAAAAAAAAAAAAAAAAAAAAAAAAAAAACCCTAACAGATTGTATGATCAGAATTGGTTACACGAATTTTCAGCATTTTATATATCATCATACAATATTCGAGTTTTTAAAGCATAATATTCGAGAAAATATTTCTGCACGATTGCCAATGCACAGTACCACACATCATAATGAGGGTTCTTTTTTGTCTACTAGTTTAAAGAATAATAATATAGAATGGGTCATATTAACATGAAAACAAAAATTTCTAACACCTAGTTTTCTTTATAACAATACACACACACATGTAAATGTGTATGTGCGTACGTATCGAGTTTATTTGTTGAATTGGTGCGGCAGCAACAGAAGGAAGGATCTATAATTTGCTTCTATATCCAAAAAGCATGAAAATAAACCACCATGAGAAACAGGCGAAAGCAAGTTGCCTCAAAATACGACACTGCTAGTAATTCCAGATGTGCAACACCAACACGGTAACTATACTGAGGTCACAAAAAAAAAGTGTCATTCTCTGAATATAGCCAAAACATTAAAAGCAGTGGCAATAATGTCATCTTCATGCATAAGTGGGGAAACACAGTTACACAAACTTACACACACACACGCAAACAGACAGAGAGAGAGAGAGAGAGAGAGACGTGTGTGTTTAAGTATATTGTTATCAAATATCTTGTGATCTGAATCCCATTTTGGAATGGATCTCTCCCACTGCAATTCGAGTACATTCGAATCTAAACTCAGTTAAAACTGTTCGGGCAAAAAGCCATCCAATTCATACTTCATACATTTAATATGCTTATTTTGAACCAGAAAATTCCAATTCTTATGTTTTGTAAACAAATAAAATTGACCTAAACAGAGAATTGAGTTATAGGTTTAAATGCAGAATTTCAAACATCATAATCATTTTTAAACTGTGTAGAATCCAAGGTTCAAGAACTCAGCTTTGGTTTTCAGCGATTTGAAATTTTCATAGTTTCAGACAATTTCGGTTTTAGTTTGGGTTTCGGCCCTTTTTTCGATTTTCATCAGTTTGTTAATGAAATGTAATATAAAGTTAGCATTTATGCTGTGTTCATTTGAAGTTTGGAATTAAATTAAATCAGCTCAGCCCACCAGTCACTTAGTTGCTTTCATCAAAAAATTGAAATTAAATCAGCCTAGCCGACCTGCAATTTATATTGTTTCAATAGCACAATAGCACAGGTTTTGTTTGAATTAGATCAGCCCAGCCCAACATTTTACATTTTTTATTTATTACCAAACCCCTCATACTATACCTAGTGAACAGCCTCTTCAATTTTCAAACCTAGTTTCATTTAACCCTAATCAAACGCTATCTCCAATTAATAACCGCATCCTTTCATAAATTGAAAACGAGCACTATAAAAAAAAGATGAAGACGGACAAAGATCATGTTTGTCAACAATTGAAGCATGAGAAGTTGCTTTACAACTGGAAGTTGAAATAGAAAATGTGTTATTTACGTAAATGGTATCAATTTTCTTTTTTCTTTTTTTACTTATACTTCCACTTTGATTTTTCTTTGTGTTTTTTGTGCTCTCTTTAGAATCATTTTTTGCTATTTGCTGCCTTAGCCCAAAACCGAATTTCATCATCGGTTTTCGACCGGAGCTTGTCGATAAAAGTCCGGTACCATCGGAATTTTGGGCTACCTGTCGAAACCTTGTACCTTGGTAAAAACCATAAAGTTAGGACTTTTTGAATCAATGATTAAGTATACACCACCTCTGCTACATCAATACGGTTTTTAGAGATACAAAATAAAAAATTAAATGAAACTTTAACAATCTTCAATCTGCATTATGAACGTTGTGTTGACAAAAAAATGAGATCATTTCGAAATTTAAAGCATGTTTAAAATGTTAAATACCAACCGAGCCAGAGGATCTTTAATCATATAAAAACACATCCTCAAAGATGGTTTCTATTTCAAATTGTTGAACCAAAGAAAATTATAAAGACGTAGAGCAAGGGTGTGCGATCAATTGGTCTCCATGTACCGTTACTGGAGGACCGCATGGTTGAGCACCAAGCTGAACGGTAAGGGTCCAAGAGATGCAGAGTACAAAACCCCATTAAGGCAAGACCTATTATTTTTGTTCACATGTACGTTAAAACCATGAATATATTCCTTTATACTGATGAGTATGCGTATGTATATGTGTGTATTAGGTCAAAGAGACCAGTATATCTCGTTAGTTTAATCAAATCAATGATCAAAATGACAAGTAATGGATAAGGATAAGAGGAGGCATTTGGGATTAATACTCATTTGTTATGACGCTGCTAAGGTGTGATAGTTACATATTTATAGCAGACCATTATTTTAATTGTTTTGCTATAAATAATTAATTAACAAACTCTGGCAACCTTCATAATCCAAATGGCAGTTAACGCTCACTAATTCTAAACTGCATCAAGGGAAGGAAAGAAGTTTGATTGCAGGCTATATTCATAGATTGTCTATTTAAAATGTTTCCGATATATGTCTCCGTTGTATTATCATTGCTTTATTTGTAAACAAAAAACAAAGATTAACGGTAACTGGGAATATAGACATAGTAGATGCTGTATTTGTGATACTGGCTCTCGTAGGATATACATCCGTTGAAAGACTATATAAATATTCATTCTATTTACCTTGTAAAGGTTATTCAGAATTTTAGTTTGGAACTATTTTATCATTTGAGCTAATGTACAACCGTTAATTTTAGACATTAACAATTGTGGGTCATCACATTTGCTAGTTAGTATCAGAAATTATTGCAGGAAATTATGGATAATCCCCACAAAAATCAAATGTTGATTGAAAATTAATTTTATAGAAGTTTAAATTTAGTAATATGTAACAGATTGAAGAATAATTACAAATAGGAAGTGGAGCTTCTGACAATGTGGAGCGGTAGAACAAACAGGAAGCAACTTGAGGCTATGAAAGAACATTAAATATTGTCGCATATAACAAACTGAAGCATAGTTTTGAGAATAAGATTGGTGCTTCATAACAAATTGAAGAATAAGCATAGTTTTGAGAATAAGATTGGAGCTTGATAACAAAATTGAAGAATAATTACAATTATGAAGTTGATCTTTTGATATTGCAGTATCATTTGGATGAATAATAATTATAGTAGACCAAAATTTGGTACAAAGACCCAAAGGCTGTGTGAAGGCCTCACAATCACAAAATGCAGAAAACGGTAAATAACAGGAAGCACACGAGGTTTTATAGTGGTTTGACTCAATCTAAGCTTACTTCCACTTTATAATCTTTTATTTATACTGACAGATTACAAGAGAAATCAGTACATTTGTAAGAAAGAGGAGAATAAGAATGACTTAACACACGAAATCCTCGTGTCAATGTGATTTGAATATGGCGCAATGTCCTTGCGTAGTGGCAATGGAGGATGAGGAGTTAGTGCCAAAAGATGCCTGAAAATGCCTTCAATACCTTGAAATGACTCCGGAATCTCAAAATGAAGTGGAAAGAGTAGAGAAATCCTCTCCAGATCGTGCCATGCCAAGTGTGATTCGATCCATGCTCGTAGGAGTAGAGAATGCCTTGAGATTAGGTCAAGTCCATACGTGCAGGGCCAACTCCAGGTGGGTCGGGTCCCTCCAATTCGACCCGAGCCGATGCTTGCGTGCCAGATGTCCAGGTGCAAAATCATTCCAGCATATCCAATCGGGTCGGGTCTCATCCATTCGACCTGACGCCAAGAAGTTCCAAAGCTCTGAAGCCAACATGTCCCAGTGCTTGTGATCGGTTCGGGTCGGATCCACTTCCATCCGACCCACCCTATTCGATCCGACCAGGTGATCGGGTGAATAAAATCCAAAGTCTTCCAAAATTCAACACTTCCCAAGATCCGACCCGAAGCCTTCATGCATGAAAATGCTAAGTTTTCCAATTTTTTATCACTTCATTTAAGTGATTGTCAATCAATGCCAGTTTATACTCAAATCTTAAGTCTGCACACGTTTACGGAAACAGACGTAACTTCCAAACCATAAGGACGTTTGAGCCAAACGGAAGTTGTACCTGAAGCTGATTCAGATGGCTACACGTAACAAAGCACCTTAATTGATGTTTTCATGCCCAGAAGAGGGCATCTAATAGGAGTTTCGGACCATTTTATGTTTGTGTCGCGACTTCGACCAAGTCTCTTTGTGTCTTCTGATGATGTTCTCAATGCTTGAGCGCGTTCCTAACCAGAAAATCCACGTGTGACGGCTTTGACCATAAAACGTGTCAACAATTTGCCTCTCAGAACATATCTTTCTGAATAAAAGAAGATGTATTCTGGATAATCCAAGAAATCCAAAATATATAGAACTCCAGAAAACCGACGATCGCTCGGAACCGTATTAAGGCCAAAAAACCGACGATCGCTCGGAGTCGTATTAAGGCCATAATAAATCCAAGAAAACCAGGGTCACGCTGGATCGACCAGATGTGAGTATAATACATACCTACAAAGAAAAAAAGGCAAATAGATATGTCAAATCCTGACAGTACTGCTTAACATTTCCGAGCATAAACTATGCTTGGGCGTCCAGTTGAGCATAAACCATACACGAGGGACGTCTGAATCACCCTACCAAGTCCTAACAAGGGACCTAACCTTCCAAACATAATCCATACCTGAAAGTTCAAACTGTGCATAATCCATACTCGAGTTTTATGGGGTCCCTTTGTCAGATCCTGACAAGACGATTTAACATTCATGAGTACAATCCATACTGAGGAATCAAACTGAGTACAATCCATACTCATATCAAGATAGAGCTATACTTGCCACAGCCTAACAAGATAGTCCATCCCTAGGCATAATCCATACCTAGGGTTCTGAGATAAGCACAAGCCATACTTAGGTTGAGATTAAGAATCCTGCTACAACCTGACAAGATACTTAAGTTCGCTAAACATAATTCATGCTCGGAAAATTCATTCTTATTCAATTCAAAATACAAAACCAAAGCAAATCCTGATTGGTTTATCATCGAATCCAGAGCACGATTTGGGGATTGAGTTCATTCTTATTCAATTCAAAATACTAAAACTAAAACAAATCCTGATTGGTTTATCATCGAATCCGGAGCACGCTTTGCGGCTAAAACCTAACACCATACGTGTGTACTCCGATCTAGCCATCTGGAAAATCTAAAGAAAGCAGAAACATATCTTAAATCCTAAGAAATGCAGAAAATCCACGCTGATCTCATCCAGATCAGTTGATGATCTCGCAAGAGCTCGATCCAGGATCATTTCCTCTCCAGGGAGCAGGAGGTGGCAACGCGGATGCAGGCACTGTTTGTTGTTTCACATACTCGGGTAGCTCTCCACGTCTGACTCGTTCCTCAATCAGATCTCGCAAATGCATGCAGTCGCTTGTACCATGATCGTCTATATCATGAAATCTGCAATGTTGTCCAGAATCACGTTCTCTTTGCGATGGCTCCCTCTTGGGAGGCTTTGGGTAGGAGATAACACCTCTCGTATCCATGTAGATGTCAATCGGAGTTGCAGAGAGTTCAGTGTACTTTTCATATCTGGGCCCTTTCCGGGGCTGAGCGTTACGATCGTTCCTCGCAGCGGCCTTTACTTTGCCTCTGTCATTGCCATTTCTAGAATCAGACGGTCCTCCGTCTTTAAGCATGTTGACATCGAGAATAGCCTTCTCGGAATTTGCATCTTCCTCGCACAGAAAATCTATTCGCGGTGGGTCTCAGTGCAAAGAGGTTTTGAAGTCCGACTTATCCAGAATGCCGGATACTACCACCATCAATACTATAGATGGTTCAAGTCGATCAACTGATGTTACTGCAACGTTGAATCTTTCCAGAAATGAACGCAGGGTTTCGCCGGACCTTTGTTTAATCGAAGGGAGTGACATGACGTTCTTGGACCGTGCAATGTGGAGCCGAAATTGTCCAATAAAGCGAGTGACCAACACATTCCAGCTGTTGACCGATTCCAGCTCCAGCTTCCGAATCCACATAACAGCCATATCAGTCAGGAAGAGGAAATCATTTAGTCATGACGTTTTCCGACGCAAACAAGACTACCATATGTCGCTTGTATCGAATCAAATGCACGGTAGGATCCGTCCTGCCGTTGTAAGGCTCCAAAACTAGGAGTTTAAAATTCGAAGGGTTACGGGAATTCTAGATTTCCCGTGTGAATGGGTATGATTGGCGTTATCCACATCATCATGAGAAGTGTGGCCTCTCGAGAGACGTTGAATCAAACTTGCGAGGTGATTTCCATCATAAAGCCGTAGCAAATTGCCAAGATCAGAGCTGGTGCCCCCAGCGTTGAGTGCATGAGGATGAGGAAGTGTGTGTGGAGCTTCTGCTTGCGGATCGAAAGTACCACCGGGTCGCGAGTCGAATGGCTCGACCCGACCCGACGTGCTCCGGTCTGGAGTTGCACTAACTCTGGTGCTCTGTTGTTCATGCAGATCGGGGCAGATACGGTTCGAGGTTGACTCGAGTTTGTCGCGATCGTTGTGTTGCCGATGTTTTCATCCAAAACGTCAAGTGTTGTAGTTGCATGTTGCGCATCTCAAAAAGTGGGATGGTGGCCCCTTGTTCCATTCAGTTTTGGGTTGCCTGCAGTTCGGGTGGGATCCGACGCGACCCAGGGTGCTTGAGCCAAGCTCGTTGCTGCCTGAGCTTCAGTTGCATTATTTCCAGCAAGTTGAAGATTGTTGCTCGGTCTTCCATCCATTCGAGTGAAGATTTTTTTTTATCATTTCCTGCTGCTTCTGAAGGAGACCAACTTGTCGTGCCATCAGGCTTTTCAATTCAGCGATAACTCCGTCCATTTCGTCTCTAGTCAAGTACGTTGATGGATCTCCATGAGAGAAAGCTTCCTGACTTCCTTCGTTCCTAGCGCCTTCAGTGACAACATCCTCAGCACGGGAGAAGGTTTTGTCTTTCTTCCTTTTAACTGTTGAATCAATAGCCATGCAATCCGCTTCATTTCGAGCTAGAAGAAGTAATCGCGTGTGCCCCTACCTAGCACGCCAAAATGTTAGACCAAAATTTGATATTAGCCCAAATGCCGTGTGAAGCTCTCACAATCACAGAATGCAGAAAACAGTAAATAACAGGAGGCACACAAGGTTTTTATAGTGGTTCGGCTTAATCCAAACTTACGTCCACTCTATATTATTTTATTTATACTGACATATTACAAGAGAAATCGGTACATTTGTAAGAAAGAGGAGAAAGAGAATGAATTTATACACGAAATCCTCGTGTTAATGTGATTTGAATATAGCGCAATGTCCTTGCGTAGTGGCAATGGAGGACGTCGTGAGGACTTAGTGCCAAAAGATGCCTAAAATGCCTTCAATCCGTGTATTTATAGCCTTGAAGTGGCTATGGGTAAGATGTCACGTGGTGAGCATCCCTCAAATCTCAAAATGAAGTGGAAGGAGTGGAGAATCCCTCTCCAGATCGTGCCATGTCAAGTGTGAT
Organism: Allium sativum; assembly: GCA_030737875.1. Taxonomy (NCBI): domain Eukaryota; kingdom Viridiplantae; phylum Streptophyta; class Magnoliopsida; order Asparagales; family Amaryllidaceae; genus Allium; species Allium sativum. The sequence continues at coordinate 404,494,439 of CM060923.1, read as the reverse complement.
TCGATCCATGCTCGTAGGAGTAGAAAATGCCTTGATAATAGGTCAAGTCCATACATGCAGGGTCAGCTCCAGGCGGGTCGGGTCCCTCCAATTCGACCCGAGCCGATGCTTGTGTGCTAGATGTCCAGGTGCAAAGTCATTCCAGCGTATCCAATCAGGTCGGGTCCCATCCACTAAACCCGATGCCAAAAAGTTCCAAAGCTCTGAAGCCAACATGTCCTAGTGCTTGTGACCGGTTCGGGTCGGATCCACTTCCATCCGACTCGCCCCATTCGATCCGATCAGGTGACCGGGTGTATAAAATCCAAAGTCTTCCAAAATTCAACACTTCCCGAGATCCGACCTGAAGCCTTCATGCATGAAAACGCTAAGTTTTCCAATTCTTTGTCACTTCATTTAAGTGATTGTCGATCAATACCAGTTTATACTCAAATCCTAAGTCTGCACACGTTTACGAAAACGGGCGTAAGTTCCAAACCATAAGGCCGTTTGGACCAAACAAAAGTTGTACCTGAAGCTCATTCAGACAGCTACAAGAGTTACGTGCAAAGCAACGTAATTGATATTTTCCGGCCCAAAAGAGGTCGTCTGATAGGAGTTTTGGGACATTTTATGTTTGAGTCACGACTTCGAGCAAGTCGCTTTGTGTCTTCTGACGATGCTCTCAATGCTTGAGCGCGTTCCTAACCAGAAATTCCTCGTGCGACGGCTTTGACCAGAAAGTGTGTCAACAAATTACAAATAGGAAAACATTGCATGAAACTAAAGTTAATTCCAACAAAATCAATTTTTTATAGGAAAATAATTTTGAAACAACTTTAAAAATTGTACAAATTGAAGAATAGAACAACAATGGCATACATACCCGGTTTAACAATGATATGTATGTAGCTTCTGTATCATGTTAAATACATGATGACAGAGCATTAAAAGGTGAGTATTCCATAAGTTGGTGCAGCTTTAAGCTAAAAAGCCAGCGAAGCAGTTGAAAATATATACAAGAGGTTGAGTAGTGATAGGATGTTATTGAAAAAGAGGAGAGAGAAAAACTCCACGAAATTTGTCAAAAATGTTAAGTTGAGCTTAATATGTTGTTTATCAAATGATTGTTTGAAAAAGAAGACAACAGACAACCACGATCTAGATAGGTATCTTCACTTTACTCACTTCTAGGCCTTCTTGACATTGCAGAGTGGCAAAACAAATAAAATGACTAGAATATGAACAAAACAAATCTAAAGAAAAGGTCACTATAAACCAGCAATACATTTATGCATGGTTACCCATGGGAATTTACAGGATCAGTAATGTACAAACAGAAACATGCAAAACGAGTACCATAAGTTTTTTTAGGACCGTAGCTTATATTATAAAGCCTTCAATCAGTGACTAGGAATTCTCATTTTTTATTAGTATATATAAATTATCAAAGTGTAATTATGTAACCACTAAAGTATATGTGTTTGCTTTTTCATTACGGCATTGAAGTTCAAAATGATCTAAAAACAACTGGTTTAATCTTTAACTTCTATTTGTGAACTTGGATCGCCTTAGGAATAGACACTGCAATAATATCGAATAAAATAGTTGTAATCAGCAATAAACATTTTTTTCTTAGCTTTATGGTGGACAAGCAAATCAAACAAGCACATTTTGTACCCGATTACTTGTGTGAAGCCAGCACAGGAGCCATCAAAGTTCTTACAGAATTCAATTAGACTATTTATGATCATTACTGTTTCTCTTTTTATAGTATGATTATTGATGTCTCAACGATTATTTGATCTCGAGATATTAAGGCATGTTAGACTTGAATGTGAGTTGTATGTTTTGCATTTTCTATATATATTTCAAATGAGGTGGGAAAAGAGGAAAGGAGTGTGGAAATCCCAGTTATTACAACAAAAAGGAGAGTGGCAAAGACTAGTTTTTTATGTATATTTTTAAATGCAGAAAGCAATGAAAAAAACTGCATCCAATTTCATATATCAAAGTAATTTTTTAATTGACTATTTTCCATGCATTCTCCTTGCAAAACACAAAACTCGTTGAAACCAAACAAACAGGCCTTCATGGCTTTCGCTTCACATCCCCAAAATTTACCAATAAACAAGTGCATCTAGTTAACCTGATTTTTGACTTAGTTTGTTTTGAAAATATAAAAGAGAAGAATACTCAAAAACTAGCGAATACTGCTTCCTACACATACCTCGCCGCTTATAACTTCATTAACCAACTGTTTTGCAGCTTCGATTTGCTCATTTGTGCCATCAATTTGCACTGTTCTCTCTAGTGATGTATCACCGGGAGGTGGATGTAAAGGTATGACCTGTAAATGTGATAAGCTGTAGTAAACTGAAGAAAACAATAGCATCCAATCTTAAGGGAAAAACAAAGTACTAGTCACAAATAAGTCTCATAGAACAGAGCCAAAGCATAGATGAAGCAGAACGACATGGCCTTCAAAAACTAGATGTTAACGATATATCAAATAATTAATTAGAAGTAATCACATTGTCAAAAATTCAGAAATAAAATTCTGGAGTTATATCCATCCTTAATAGTATTAATATATTGTATCACATTTTTAGTACAATGGCAAACAAATATCCCATTTTATTTATTCTAATTTGAATGCATAACACCATGAAATATTTCCTATGTTTGGCACCACTTATAATCCCAATAGCAACTTCTACCCTTTTTCTACATTTAAGTTTTCTTAAAATCATTATTATTATCAGTGCATCTCTTTTTTAATATACATTTTTTCCTTGGATACAATCAAGGGTTTGAACTTTGGATTTCATCACAGATTGACAACTCTGTCTATGTATTGGATTTCGTCTCAGATGAGTGTTTGTCTCGCCCAATTGTGAAAATGTGATCTTGGGGAAGATCTCAAGAAAGATGAAGAAGATTTAGATATACCGTTACGGTTAACATTCACTTAAAACCAAGGTTTGAATTTTCGTTGTCCGTTTACGTTACGATTGTCTGATAGTTTTAAATTTTGGGTTTCCGCTTGGAGAATTCTGGAAATTTCCCCTTATTTCCAGTTTGCGAATTCAGGTACTTTCATGGTAAATATTCCGTAATAATAAAAATTCTAGTCATTTTTCAAATTATATAAAAGACATAAAACAGGGCTCATAACAAATTTACTACCAATAATCATTTCGTATCTAATGAATTATGATAAGTGCAGTTTGATCAATACCGATTGTTGTACTGTAACAACAAAGAATATTTTTTGCCATCATCAACCTGAAAACAAAGTTATACAAAGAAGAGATACTGAACAGCCCAGCTAGTGAATTCAACCACTCAGATTTATAACCCCGCCAATTCCAACAATCCCCCTCACCCAAAACAGCACCGTCTTCTTTATTTTGTTTTCATGATCGCATGCCCTCAAATTTCTTGTCGATGAACTCGAAAAAAAGGACGACGGGTCCTAAAATAAGAAGCTATGTAGTTTGACTTTGATTGTATCGACTTCAACTTGTTCATACTTTGTAAACGGTAGTGGTAAGCTTTCTTTCAAATTTTTTTTAAACCCTAAATCCCAAAGCGGAATTTTCCTCTAATTCCAGTCCGGCGGATGCTGGAACCGGAACGAGATCACCAGAAATCCAGCTTGCCGACACGAAGTTCAAACCATGCTTAAAACAACAATGTTTACCACTAGTTGATATTTCTGTGACTTTGAATTGTTTTTCTGAACTAAAATTTAAACTTTATAATATTATGTTTTATATTTAAAAGATAGAAAGTTTTAATGTCAGTTTAAGATATATATTATTGGTATATTTTTAATTTTGCAATTTCAGATTATGTATTAAAAGAAAACTGTATTTATATCCAGATTCAACAGCTACACTTTCTGAAAGTACATATTTTCAAATACATTGATTGCACATGTTAAGGAATAATAAAATTGATAATAAAATTAATCTCATTTATCGAACATGGAACAAATAATCCTTCAAAGATATTTTATCATTTATATCGCTTTTTTTTTTTTTTCAAATGCTGTCATTTATCTTATTTTAATACTTAGTTTTAAATGAAAAGCTTGGACGCTGCATTCAATTATATTTGTATTCCATGTTCTATCAATTAACAAAATTAACCATTTGATTCATTTTGAATAAATATCTTCCTAAATTAGTTTGGTATCATAACTTTTTTTTAATATACACGTGATGCGCAAAGAAACTTCCTCAAATATAAACAACAACAAAGCCATTTGTACCAAACAAGTTGGGGTTGGCTAGAGATGGAACCCAAAACCGAAAGAAGTCGATATAAATGTAATAATAATAACAAGAGATTTTAAAGGAGAAAGCATAAATACAAATAAAACAAAATTTAAAATTTAAAATAATTAATCAAATAATAATAATAATAATAATAGCATTAATGAATACGTAAACCATGATGCTAATAATGATGATGATAATATAACAGTAGTAGCAATAAATACCGAAGACCAAGACTACGCCTTATGTCCCTATATACTAGTCCTATCATCTAAAAGTAATATCACTCTCCTTAAACTTCCTCAAATATGTATAAATGAAGTTGTATTTAAAGTTATGATACACCCAATCTTGAGCTGCATATCATATCATATCATGTGTGTGTGTGCGCGCGCGCACGCGCGCGCGTACACACACATATCAGAAAAGCTGACTTCTTTTGAAAATCTGGTACTTATAGCATGAATTTATTCAAGAAAAAAGGTATATTTTCCTGATTTCAAGTTTTACGGATTTTATTTTCATGTTCACACTTCTTAAAATTAAATACCACTTAAAATCAAGCATGCATACACATGCAAACGTGTGTGTGCACGTGTATATACATATATGTGTGTGGAGAGAGAACTTGATTTGTAATATGTGCATAATATGTACATAAACACACACACACACACATAGAGAGAGAGAGCTTGATTTGTAATTATGCATGATAAAAAAAGCATTTAATGCAAAACTTCGGTGTTTATCATTGAAATTCCACATGTTATTTTACTTTTAAAAAGTCATTTACTTTTTATATGGTAAATGATCTTCTCATTACGACTTTTATACAATTTAACTTGCTTTTTGACATCGTTATCTAAAATATTGTAAAGTTTGCATTAGACATTTTTTACAATCTTAGATTATGATTTTCCATCCGTGTTTATGTAGCAAGTTGACTAAGAATATATATATGCATTGAAATTCAAATACGTGGACATCAGGAAAAGAAGGGTGGATGAACTTGATAATTACACGGGTTTTTAATATCAGTTCCCATACATTTAAAGTTTCATTGATAATCCCATAAGTTTAGTAGCTACTACAATTTTCAGATAATAGGCATATCTTAAATGAAAAGAGAAGTTTCATGTCTAAAATCTTGTCAACCATTTGTAATATCTATTACTGCTAAATATTCTCATGTAGAATTTTCAAAACAACTACAAACGCGAATAGATTACATTAATATAGTTAAAAGCTATTGGTTAAACGATAACAATGCACTTACTGTATAAATCGGCACAAAGTTCATAGGACCAAAGGGGCACAAAGTAACAAACCTGTATACGAGCACCAGATTTGGCTTGCATGCTTTTAATTGTCTCTCCTCCTTTGCCAATTACCAATCCCACCTATGAAGTTTTCAAAAAACAATATTTATTGATCTATTTAAGAAAGTTGATCACAACAAATATTGAGTATAATATTCATGCCTTACACACCATTATTATCATTGACATGGATGTTATTCATCATTTTTCTTTTTCAATTCCAACGTTAAGAAAGCATGTATAGTTTTTTACATAAACAATAGCCTTGTAGCATAAGACTAAGTATCACAATCTTATTAAGAAATCCTATTGCCATTGAAAAAGTATGGTAGCTACAAAAATGATGACCACAAATAATTGAACATGCAAGCTTTCAAGTATGTATGTACAAAAAGTGGCAATGCCACTAGCATTCTCTCACATTTGCAAAATGGACACTACTCACTGAAATATGATAAACAATCAAAACATCATAATATATATGTATACATATGTATACATACATATATACACACACATAAATAAAAGAACCTTATTAGTTGGAACTTTCATTGAAAATTGCTCTCCACCATACTGCATACTGCCGACTTTTCGAGCTGCAAGAACACCTGATCCCCCAACATCAGCCTTAAATATAATAAGACGCATAAAAAGAATTAATTGTTATTTTATTGAAACTCTGGCAAAAACGGTAAACCACATTTTTTACGTATAGTAATATACCTCAGCAAGCACATCATTAATCAGTTGCTCTGCCCTGTTAACTTGTTCAGAACTGCCAGTAATATCCACGCTCCTTGTTTGTGAAAAAGGAATTGCATCTGCATCTCTTGTAATTTGTATTTTTGCTCCAGATTGTGCTTGAAGATATTTAATGGTCTCTCCACCTTTACCAATTAAGACACCAACCTAATCAAAACATTCGATACTTCTACTAATGTATTTTTTGTTAAGATTAATATCTACATTGATGATGATAAACAATATTTACCCTTCCATTTGGAATTTCTATTGTCTTGCTGGAACTTTGAGATCCATATGTTGACATGAAATACTGTGACTGTGCTGGTTGCCCTGTAGGATTTTGTGCATAATCTGAAATTTCAGATGCCATGAGAAAATCAAAATTAAGATAGATAATTAATATGAAATAAAATTTGAACAGATTAGTAACTAAGGAAAAACTGCACATCGTCAGTGTGCTAGGAATAGGTACCATTTATATACAGTATTGCACTATCTTAATAGTACCAGAGCATCAATGATTTGTTGTCTAAAATAACATGTAGCACTAGATACTTAATAGCCCTGAAATTGCAGTAATCTAAAAGACTAACAAATCCAATAATTAATTTGCATAACTTCAACATTTTAGTTCTAGGTTTCTTTCAACTCGTCCAACATCTCGTAAGATATGTCATTTTACACTTTGGACAAGACAAAACATCAAACCCCGTTCATATTTTGCTTGACACTTTCGGCCGAGATATTGAGTCTCATCCCAAAATTGAATCAAGATCTCAATCCAAAATGTAAAAAACTAATGTTTTCCTTTTATATGACTTTTTTACATTCTATGTATGATTCGAATGAAAACGTCTACCCTTAATAATTCATCTTATTCTATGTTTTACTTCTTATAAGGATAAGCTGAAATAAATGACATCATACTTTTTTCTTTTGGGGCAATATTTGAATGAGAAGTTCTAAAATTAATTAAATTAATCGAGCTACTACACTTATTTATAAAAAGAAAAAAATATTATCTTTCTATGACAACAGATATCTACTACCTATACAAATTAAGCTTGTTAACTTATCTATACAAATTAAGCTTGTTAATTAATCTGTACAAATTAAGCTTGTTACATTGTTTTCCCAATAGCAATCATTACAGAAGTCTTTTAAAAATGACAACTTCAGTCATATAACTCCAGGTGGTAGCCAATACGCATTTCATGATTCGAGATGTCAATCAGAAATGTACATCTGATGTACTTATCTCATTCAAGATTCAATCTGATATGAGGTATCATGGGCGAAAATCAAAAAACAAGGCATGATTGAAATGCAAGAATTGAAAACGTTGATCGACATACAATATGTTTCAATAGCCTTATCTTCACACTATATATTGTTAATATCTTTGAGATCATAACTATTGGAGTAAGTAGATGTTGTTGGTTCGAACAACATATTGATGATGTACTCATGCAATATTGAAAAATATTAGATGGCACCAATACTGGGAATTTATTACTTATATTAATTGCATAATTGTTTGTACTAATTGGACTCCTGGTTGGCTACCAGTTATAAAATCTTGACTATTTTTAAACTTCATCATCCTATTTAATTTTTCTTGGATTTGTTTCAATTCCAATTTTTGTTTCTATATTAACTTAAATGATATGATGAGAGATTACATTTCTGGTTCTTGGTTCATAATCAACAGGTCAAACATAGTACATAACCTATTCAATTTCTACTCCTAGCTGTTAGTGACGTGGCATTATTCAACAACACCAAAAAAAAAGTACCAATTGGAAGTTACAAATGACAAATGAAGAAAAACAACAACAAAAATATAACTGATTCTCACATGGTGTTTTTCCAAGTGCCAAAAACTCACATAAAATCAAACATGTGAACTGATAAAAAGCTTTTGGCCTAGAAGTCTTGGTGAAAAACAGAAAAAGAGAGGATGATGCATTGATAAAACTGAGTAAAGAGCATACTTGGAATCTTAGAATGGTTCACATATTGTCAAATACTACACTAAAATTTGATATTTTACACTAAATAAATATACCAAATTTTCAACGATATTTCAAAAGAGTTAGGTCATCTAAAAATCAATGTATGACACATTCCCAATATATCTGCGATATTATCAAATATTCACTACTTACCTAGTCGACATAAAAGTAGGCTACTAAAACAGCCTTCACATTCATTAACATATTTACTTGCTATTAAAAAAACCAAAAAACAAACAAGAAATCGTGATAAATTACCAAAAGTTTATTTTATTAAAAAAATGTAAATTGTTGTATTACACTCAATTTTCATCAAAATTTCAAAACAAAAGCTTAAAAAACAAAAGCAACTCAAATATGATCGATGAACTATTTTGAAAAATTCTGAAAGACACATGCAAAAAATATTTGCCTCATCTTTTACCAAAACTTGTAAAAACTGTTTTAGAGCCTAGGCCTTGCCTGGGCACTAAATCCAAGGCTTACGGCCTAGCTATTCATCTAGGCTTGCCAAGATAGATGTAACTGTCTCATTTAAGAATCCAAACAAGTATACATGCAATGGTTAGGTATTAGCTGAAGTGTGAAGCATAAAATCAAGGTTTTTAAAATGGAATTCAAATTGTAAATTACAAATATCAAACTTCAAATCGTACCAAGCCAAGATTTAAAATCTTGGATCACAGATTCAAAAATGTCCATATACCAAGTTTGTATACACATTTAGAAATTGATTATGATGTCTGAACTTCCATATCTAAACCAAAATATAAGTTTTCTCTCTAGGTCTATTTTTATTTTGTATAGAAAATACTATAATTGAAATAGTGGATCGAGATATATCATTTCGAATTAGTAAGGATTGACAAAATGATTTCTCTCAATTATGGTTCTACCTGAGTTGGAATCGAAATGTAGATCGAATAAAAACAAGATAGATTTGATCCAAAAGGGAACTCAAAGCGTACAATTTTAAGATTTTTGATAATTATGCATAGTATAAGCATCTCTGTGTAAATTTTATGGGTTTATGAAGCCTTGGCTGGCTTCAAACTAGTCCTACCCCCGAACTTTTCATATATGATTTTACCATTAATACTAGACTAAATGCTAAAACCTTAACCATAGTACGTGAGTTATCAAAAACTTTTAGCTCCAATTAATCCACGCTTAAACGGTTAATCTATAGTCCATACTTACCGCCAAACATGCACGTAGTTCCTTTTTCTAAAACCAATCCACCAAATATTTCAAATTACCTAAGTTCAAAATTTTCCTTGTGAATGTATTCCTTAACTCATAATCACAAATTTTTGTGATAAAAAATCACAAATCAACTCAATGCATTTGAAATATTAACGCAAATACAAACTGCATATTCAAAATTACAAATCACAAATCGCATAAATCAAGAGCTATTCAAATTGCATAATTTAACTCTTGTACTGATGTGTCATAATAATAGAATTGTGAGTTATTTTGATAGCATTAAATTGTTCTCATTTTACTTTCTTTTGTTATAATGATCATGCATGAAGGATTCAAATGGATATAGTATTGTTTATGATTGAGAAGTTACGATAAGAGAGAACAAATCAGTTACTTGTGCTTTATAAGGAAAGAGCATAAATGTAATTTTACTATACTTTTGTAAGGGGTCAGATCTCACTTCCCCTAGGTAATATTCTAGATTTTAAAATTCTGTGTTATTATCACTCCCCTTAACCATTTTGCCATTCCCTTAAACAATTTTTTTAAAAAAAAAAAACTTCACAGTAGTAAACTATTACATTAACCTAATAACATGTCAAGAAAAAAAACAAAACGAGGCTGTATTCATGAACCACAGACAGCTAAATGATATAGTTCAAGAAGATGAACTGAATAGAAGGGTACTGGTTCTCTGATTAATAAATGGTAACGTCAAGAGCTAAATAATTAACAATGGAAAACACTAAAACTTTCAGATCTGTCGAAATCAATATAGTCCGTTAAGCAATAACAAAAGATTTGTAAACCATTGGAGTAAGCCGGATTGTCTCCATTTTCAGGTTTGACAGCAGAGTTATACAGCCTAGCAGCAATTTCCTGCGCCTTCTGTTTTGCGAGCTCCAGTTGCGGTTCCGCCAGCGCAGAGCCCGGCAACGCAATTGGAGCGGAGAACCCAGTGGCGCGACGGGTTGACTCCTGTAGCGTAGCATCGGGGTCGTCAAATTTGCGTTTGTTAGTTGAGTAGTCGTCCGCCATTTGAGATATTATTCTATTGGTAGGCTTAGGGCTTCAAGGAAATAAGGGGACAGAGATACCCGAACTGTGCAGGAGAAGAGCACCACTTTAGCCCCCTTTTAATTGCAGCTGCACCACAAGAATTAGAGAAAAAAATAGGAAGAAAGCACGTAGTTTTAAGCCTTTGACCCTCGAGCGTTACTCAAATGTTAATCGAAGGTAATTTGATTTTTATTACATAAGTAAATTAGGGAATTTCGTTTACTCATCTGGCGTTATTTGGTTAAATCAATCAAAGTAATCTATTTCAAGTTGTTTTGCTTTTAATTTGAAATTATGATTGATTTTTCAAAAAAATCAATTTGGTATTTGAGAATTTCGTTTACTCATCTGGGGTTTAAATCAATCAAAGTAATATATTTCAAGTTTTTTTGTTTGAATTTGAAATTAGATTGATTTATGAAATCAATTTGGTAATTGATTTAACTAAATCAACTGAATTTTTATTATATTTTCAAAGTGGTTTTTAGCTTTAAGGACAAAATGAATGAAAAAAATGTTCTATAAGGACAAGAGGCTAACAAATTTTAGTGTAAAAGGGGGAATTCAAGGGCCTACTATAATTTCATACTATACACTAAAATTTGTTCTTATGGACAAAATTTTAGTCTTTTGTCCTTATGAAACAATTTTTTGATCATTTTGTCCTTCACACTAATTTCCTGTTTTGCAAAACTATAGCTGTTATAATAAACTTTTAGCACTAGTCTAATGATCCAAATAAATTTGGTTTTTCTTATACGTGTCGGATTCATTTTTAAGATGCATAAGAATGATAAATAAGAAAACTTTAACCCTGTACTTTTGTTTTATTTTAAATTGCAATGAATATATTAAACATTTTATATCTTTAGTGTGGTTAAGTTGGATAACCAACCGAACCAATCAAATTTAGTTTGATGGTTTTATTTGGTTTTTATTTTTATTATTTTTTACTTGAATTAAAAAAGGTATATTATCGTATAAACCAAAATAACCAAACGCTTGCCTCTAATTTTTACACAAAATTTTTTGCTCGTTTGTTATATATTGAATGCGTCTGACGCCCGCAATAGGTAAATGATCTATCGCATAAATGCATGAAAAATGTGCATTTTGTTAAGGGTTGTTAAATCTGGACACTATCATGATTAAACAAGATAAAGATAATAAACTTAGTAGTAGTTCTAGTGTTATAAGGTAACATGTACGTGCATAACTTAGAATGGTTTCTGAGGAAATTGGGTTATTTGTCTAGTTCAAGCTGAAATAACTATTTGATTGTTTGCAACTTTCTACCGTTTCGAAAATCTAACTAGGGTAAATTTCCTAATCGTACTAATCGATCGGCTCTTCGTACTTACCGCAAGGGAGTAGCATGTCATGGGTAAGCATGCACCAACTAGCAAAGAACACCATCTAGTGTGTGGACGTAGTAGCGAATTATTACCCTAATTGATGTCCCGTACGCACGGTCATCACTGGTACATACTACTGTAACGCTACTCTCTTTGACCTCTTATTTGCCTTGATTCTACATAAGTGTTTTTGGTCTTTCTAAGGCCAGCAGTTCTCGGTTGAAAAGGGATGCGGGCGGTATGTGTCCTAACAAACAATATTCTAATTTGCACTCCTAACTCATTCTTGTTAAACTATTATTTTAATCTCTTATTTATCTATATTCTGCATAAGCATGCTCGATCTTCCCAAGACCATCAGTCCTCGACTGAAATGGAATGCGTCTGGTACGAGTCCTATCCGATAATTTGTGTTCTTTTTTCTTAGCTCAATCCTAGATCTGAGCCTAACCCACTGACTATGTCCTTGCCTGAGCTTATGATATTCTAGGTTTTATTTTTTTTTATTACGAATTTTTAACATGTCAATACAATTCTTAATTATCATAATAATTTGTTTCTCTTTCTCTTACTTTTCAAATTACAACACTTATCATGATTTACTGCGAATTCTTACATATTCGTCTAGTTATGTATGATTCCTTTTTATTACAGATCTACAGTTTATACTTGTGTTTCTATGAATTTAGTTTTCTTTTATTTAAATTTTTTTTGTGAATTTTACTCTTTTTATTCTATTTTTTGCGCGTAAAAAAGGGTTAAATTTACATCTATAAACTAATATATATAGATCTAGCCATTTTTAAGAACAAATATAAATGATTGTAGAAAACTGTAAATAACTGAAGGGAATAAAATAACTATTAAGGAAAAAGGGCTGAAAAACAAACTTAAAGAATTTAACTAAAAAAAAATTGTAAAAAAAGACCGAAAAATACTTATAGAAGATAACTTACAGAAAAATTACTAAACTGTAAAAGAAACTACAGCTATTAAGAACTTTATTTCTTTAAATGACTAAAAAGTCCAAGTAATTACATCACTCACTTGGAGTCCTTTGTTCTTATGCATGCGACCTTCCCAGACCTGTCCCTAAGCTGATCATAGATACTTTTATTTTTAAATTTTCCCTAAAAAATATTAAAGTCCGTCTCAGTTAAGAGAGAACCAAAGGGGGGAGATTTGCATTGTGAATGAATAGTTAGGTCTATAGTCTTATTTATAGTGGAATAAGGGGATCTCAAGCCATTTAATTTGTGGTTTATCTGGTGCAGACACGTCACTAAACTCATTTTTGCCATCTGATCGACAAATTAACAAACCAGATCACTCGAAATAAATTTTTAAACATTATTGGCTCGTACCCAGATGAAATATCATCCAGACAACTTTACGGGTCGACTTAGATGTCTACGTTGGGTAGGTCGGGTCGACCTTGGACGATCATTTTTTTCTTCATCCCTTCGTTGAACTCTGAATTTTATAGATTAAATTTGAATCTTATTTCTTCTGTAACTTCTTTATACCAACTTCAATTTCAACAAGCTATATATCTAAATTGCTCAAAAAAATTCCATAGACTCAATGGTGTCACTCTCGTAGCTAAACTCTGATAAGTTTACGGACTTATTTTATTATTTAAGTACTTCTTTAGTTAACTATTATTTAACTTTCAATAAATCCCATTAATACCTGACTTAATTTCTATTCTTGACGCATGTTAGTTTTTCAAATTCAAACATGTATGTGAACATTAGTAAATTAAATCTTTTATTGACTTTTATTCTTATGCTTGTGACGTCAATTTTTACTTAACTTCCATTCATTTTTTTATAATGTAACTGGTAACATTTTTAATTAAATCTGTTCATTACTCTGTAACGTTATGTTTACATAACGTTAGCTTTTAGTATTCAAATTATGAAAGATCTTAATTAATTATTATTACTTTAAAAAAAGTAGGTTGTTGCATTCTCCCCTACTTAACGGATTCCATCCTTGAATTTTCCAATTACACAAGAATGAAATCAGAAATCATAATTAATGCCTACATACATCTACTCATACATCATCCACTACATTCGTTGTCCTTAAGTAATCTAATGAAATTTATGTTATTACACAATAGTGTAGTACATGTCTCTAATTAATGCAAAAAGACAATGTTGTCTACTAATTTAGTGTAACACCCCACCCCGAGACCAACATTATTAAAGAGGATTACAAAGTAATCATGTCTACTAATGCATAAAATAGGGCTTGTTAGAGGCAACCAACATGGTAATGCATTAACTAAGAACTAAGTCTGTCGAAAATATCTCTATTTTTTTCTTTTACCTCATGATGGTCGACACACTCATCTTTTATCTAATACGATACCATGGTGGGTTTGGATCATTTCTAAACAAATGTAAATATATCATAAAAGAGGTCACGAAACAGCATGACAAATACATAGAATGCATGCATACCCATACATCATACAAATACACAGCATACTTAGCGGTGTGTCACCACAATATACATATACAACCATCCCATAATAAATACAATATAGGTTCAAGGCAAAAAGGACAACTAAATGAATGATAATATGCCTAAATCCAAAAAGTGTAATCCAATAAGAGCAATCCCAAAAATATCCATGAAGAAACGCTAAACCAACATATCATGCAACTCGGTCTGACTCGAGTGAAAAGCAAACACGGGTCAGACAAGCTAGAACTTATTAGTAGTAAGGATCTCAGTAACAGGCGGAAGGGTGAAAACCATTCCGTTGTTGTTAACGAAATGATATATTATTCATCATATCATTCATAAGAAAGGGAGCATTAGTGATTCATCTATCTATTTCAAGGGAATCCAATAAGTATCAAGCATATGGTTTATCCTAAGGACATATATAAGTAAAGTGGATAGGGGATGAAAACCATATAATAACTTCATAAAGAAACATCTAGTCATCATAATTCATCATAAAACTCAATAAGTGTAAAAGACAACATAATCGATAATAGTGCAAAACAAGTTTATCCATTCAATCGGTTTCACAAGCATCTTTCTACTAGCCATTACATTCATGCATCTTTCATTTCAGGCATCTTTCTACTAGCCGTTACATTCATGCAACTAGCTGTTACATTCATGTATCTTTCATTTTAGGCATCTTTCTACTAGTCGTTACATTTATTAGCTATAAATTTACATACTAATGTATCCAATCTTGTAATCTGTATCATTACATCTTCTTGAATAATAAAATCTTCTCAGCTATTCTTCTATATGGTATCAGAGCCTAATTGCCGAAAGGCTTAATCATCAAGCAGAAAATTGATTTTGTTTTATTCTCTCCTCGGATTGGATCCTCATCACTAGAGCTCAAACCATCTTCGCCAAGCATTAACTAGCTGCTGATTTGAGATCTTACCGAGCTCAACTGCAAATTTTTCAGTCTGCCTCTCACGATCTTTGATCTTTTATGGCCAACAACAATGAAGCAACCTCCGCTGTTTCAGGAAGTATGGGGTACATCGCTCCACCAAACCACCATGACCTGATTAAACCAAAAAGCCAAATTATCACCACATCTTTAGACGAAGACAATTATATTCTATGGAAATATCAAGTAGAGATCGCTTTAAGAGGGTATGATTTACTGCAGTACATTAATGGGACAATAACAGTCCCATTAGTGATGATAACCAATCCGAAAGGAGAAACTGTGCCTAACCCAGACTACATAAATTTTCAAAAACAAGACAGCCTCCTCTCCTCATGGCTCCTATCTTCAGTAAGTTTGAATTTATTATCACAAAAGTTGGATGTAGCACGTCTTCTGAAATATGGAAAACAGTTGAACAAATTTTTAGTTCTCAGTCTGCAGCTAGAGTTATGCAGTACATGAGGGAATTACAAAACATTAGAAAAGAAGGCCTAAGTATGGAAGAATACTTGGGTAAAATAAAAAACATACGCGACAAACTGAATGCCGTAGGTCATAAAATCAATGATAATGAGCAAATCCTATTTATTACGCAAGGATTGGACGATGAATATGAGTCTCTAATAACTGTTATAGCAACACAACAAAATTTACCAGACTTACAGTTTGTTCGATCAACACTCCTCGCCCATGAAGGCAGGATTGGACAAAGGAAAATAACACAGGGAGAGTTTTCAGCTAATTACGCCACTGCTAAAGCAAAACAGACACAAAGCAACAACTACGGCAACATGAATAAACAGGAAAATCAATACTAGCATGGGAATCAGCCACCAAGAGGAGGACATCAACCCCAAAGAGGTCGTGGACGCGGAAGATGGAATAATAACAATCGTGTTAAAGTCAGATATGGCAAAAATTTGGACATATGATAAACAAATTCTATTTTTTGTACAACTCTGAAGGCAATACTTCACAGAAAAATGCTCAAGCCAACACAACAACCATGGGAGGATTAAACATGAACAACAATGAGTTGAACAAAAGTCAAAGTGCAAGCAATGATGATGCAGACAAGACTGATGATACCAATCCTGAAGAGTGGTATCCAGACTCAGGTGCTACCCACCATATTACCAATAATCTCCAAAATTTAAACATAGGAAGCAAGAGCTACTCAGGTATGAAATCTCTACACATGGGAAATGGTGAAACCGCTAGTATAACTACATCGGTAAGGGTACTATATTTGGTAAAAGACAATTCAAATTGAATAATTTACTTAGAGTACCCACTATCAACAAAAATTTATTAAGCGTATCAAAATTTGCCAATGACAATAACGTATACTTCGAGTTTCACCCAAATTTATGTTTAGTTAAAGATTCACTAAGCCAAGATATATTACTACAGGGTAATCTACATGATGGCCTATGCAAATTCAGCAACTTGAAGACCGCCAATTCTAGTAAAGGATTTTGGTGTAATAATCTAGATGTTAGCAGTAATGATAATTGTACTAGGAACTTTTATAATAATGATAGTAATAGATGCATCAGAAATACTAGTAAATATAATTCTCTTGAATCATGGCATGTTAGATTGGGTCACCCAAGTCTTGAAACTGTTAGAATAATTTTAAATAGCAATAATATCTCTTTTGATAATAACACACTTGTCAAGCACACATGCACACACTGCCAACTCGGCAAAAGCCATAAACTTCCGTTCAGTGATTCTAAAACTATTTATGATAAGCCACTGGTGCTTATAGCGGCTGACTTGTGGGGACCAACGCCACTAAATTCATATCAGGGACACAGGTACTATCTTTCCTTTGTTGATGCATATTCTAGATATACGTGGATATACATGCTTAAAAACAAATCTGAAACATGCAATACGGTCATACAATTCATAACATATGTTGAAAAACAACTTAATCACACTGTCAAAATTATGCAAACTGATGGGGGGCAGAATTCAAACCTCTTGCTAATTATTTTTCCAAAAGAGGAATAAAACACAGGTTAACCTGCCCTCAGACATCTGAATAAAACGGTTTAGTGGAAAGAAAACATAGACACATCGTAGAAATAGGATTAACTTTAATGTCTCAAAGCGCCTTACCTATGAAATATTGGAATGAGGCATTTTATAGTTCTGTTTTTCTCATTAATAAGCTACCCACTAGAGTGTTAAATAATAAAACACCACATGAATTGATATATAATATAAGGCCAGATTATAACTTCTTAAAATCATACGGCTGCTTATGTTTTCCATGTTTGAGAGACTACAATAGACACAAACTAAGCATGAGATCAAGTCCATGCATGTTTATTGGGTATGCTCAAAATCAGAAAGGATATAAATGTTTGGACAAAAATGGTAGAATTTATGTTTCAAGACATGTTATATTTGATGAAAATATTTTTCCCTTTGTAGGAAAACAAGAAACCAAAGACAGGAGTATGGGACACACCACTATAGCTGAGCAGTTCAAACCTTTTATCACTGAACCACTTATAGACAATGCTTGCCAAAAATCACATAACACCAACATGCAAGATGAACATGAGGAAGATACATATGCAAGCAATATTGAAGGAAACATTGATCAACCTTATCATGACATGAACAACAACAATATGGAAAGGAACAGCAATACAAACACAAATGCAAGCTCAACTGCATAACAGGAGGCACAAATGCAAGCTTATCATGATGTGAACAACAACAATATGGAAGGGGACAACAATACAAACACAAATGCAAGCTCAACTGCACAACAGGAGGCACAACAGATACAAGCTAGACACCTCATGACCACGAGATCAAAGAGTGGCATTTTCAAACCTAAAATATGCAGTGTTTCCATGGTTGAGGCTGAGCCTGCAAATTTTGGCCAAGCAATAAAATCAAATAAGTGGAAAGAAGCTATGAATATTGAACATGAAGCACTCATGAGAAATAAAACATGGAGTCTCGTGCCACTGCCAAAACACAACATAATTGGATGCAGGTGGACGTACAAAATAAAAATGAAAGAAGACGGAACCATTGACAAATACAAGGCCAGACTGGTGGCCAAAGGTTATGCGCAGCAGTTCGGGTTTGACTTTAACAAGACATTCTCCCCAGTAATTAAACCCACAACCATCAGAATAACTATAGCTTTAAGCCAAGGTTGGAACGTGAAGCAACTAGACATCAACAACGCCTTTTTAAATGGAGAATTGAATGAAGAGGTGTATATGCAACAACCGGAAGGATATACTAATGGAGACAAAGTTTGCAAATTACACAAGGCCATTTATGGTTTAAAACAAGCCTCGAATGCGTGGTATGAGAAACTAAAATCTACCCTATCTAACATGGGTTTCAAGCAAGCAATGTCTGACAATTCCTTATACACGAAGAAGAGCACACTGGAACTATTTTGATACTGGTATACGTGAACGACATGCTTATAACATGAGACAATGATCAAGAAATAAGCAGAATTGTACACTTATTAGATAAAAGTTTCGCTATCAAAGATCTGGGTGAGCTAAAATATTTCCATGGAATACAGGTGATCAAAAGAAATAACAAAGATCTAATCTTGTCACAGCAGAATTATATTTCAGAGATATTACAAAGAGCAAATATGCATCACGCAAAACAATTACCAACACCGATGATCAGCAATCTACGGCTATTTAAACATAAAGGTGAGGCCATAGATAATGTCAAGCAGTACAGAAGTATAATCGGGGCACTGCAATATGCAACCATCACAAGACCCGACATATGTTATAGTGTGAACAAATTAAGTCAGTACATGCAGAACCCACTGACAGAACATTAGATAGCATTGAAAAGAATTCTAAGATACTTACAGGGCACGAGACATCATGGAATAATTCTGAAATCAGAGAAAGAATGCAACTTACAGTGCTTCAGCGTTGCCGACTGGGCAAATTACATTGATGATAGAAAGTCGGTGTCAGGATACTGCGTTTACCTAGGATCCAACATCATTTCATGGTCACGAAGAAGCTGCAGACTACCTCCAGATCCAGCACAGAGGCCGAATACAGAGCATTGGCAAGCGCAACAGCAGAAGTACTTTGGATAGGTTCACTCATGGAAGAACTAGGGTTTCCCTTAAAGAGAAAACTAGTTATCTGGTGCGATAACAAGAGCACAGTTTCACTGTCACTTAACCCAATCCAACATTCAAGGACAAAGCACCTCGAAATTGACCTCCACTTCGTAAGAGAAAAAGCACAAGCAGGACGATTGACAATTTCTCATATACCATCGTATTACCAAAGAGCCGATGCCCTCACCAAAGCTCTATCGACTAAAAACTTCATCAGAATGAGAGAGGAGATGAGGATAATAGATGGACGTGAAAATGGAAATGAGAGCGGAAAACCCAGATCTAATTGAGGGGGCGTAATAGTGCAAAACAAGTTTATCCATTCAATCGGTTTCACACACATCTTTCTACTAGCCGTTACATTCATGCATCTTTCATTTCAGGCATCTTTCTACTAGCCATTACATTCATGTAACTAGCCGTTACATTCAGGCATCTTTCTAATAGCCGTTACATTTATTAGCTATAAATTTACATACTATTGTATCCAATTTTGTAATCTGTATCATTACATCTTCTTGAATAATAAAATCTTCTCAGCTATTCTTCTATAATCGAAATCACCATATAGCATGTCATAAATGTATCCTTTTTCATACTCAAGGTCGTATTCAAACAACATTATAAAAGAGTGAAATCAAAACATCAAAAACTTCATAGAAGATTGCACGTGCTTTACATCTTGACTAGTACTACTATTATTTGGTACGATTCATCGTGATGACTTAGGGTCATAAAAAGACATAACATCGAGTAAGAAATAATAGATAAATATCTTGCCGAATATATCCAAATGACTTGCCGCATATCAGGATGATTTCTTTCCGCATATCGGGATGATTTCTTTCCCATTATTTCACATTCCTATTTTCCCTTGCATTCCTATTTTCCTTTGTTCTCTATCTGATATTATAAATACAAGTCCATACCTATGTATTCTACATTTAACAATGTATTCAAAGATCGGAATAAGGCACAATGCCAAAATAATAAAAACATTATCATCTTCATTTTTTGTTGCATCACTGCAAGTTTCTAACTTGGTATCAGAGCTGTTATGCTTCGCAACATCCCATCAAATATGCTTTCATGTTTGCCTTTCGAACTTTTTTCTCTCAGCCCTTGTTTTCCCACTCATTTGTATTAAGATGGGTGATGAAACCCTTTCTCCAAACTCTACATCAAGGATCTCTCACAGTTTACAAGAATCAACCCTTGATCAGATCAAAGCCATCATCAAGCCTCATACCAACTTGATTGCTGTGCAACTGGATGATTCAAATTACCTATTATGGAAATTACAAATTGCAACCGCTGTTAGAGGATACGGCTTAGAAGATTATGTGCTTGGAACAAAGCAAATTCCAGCAAAGTTCATTAAGGACAGCAATGAAAACTTAATATTAAATCAAGATTACACCATCCATCAACGGCAAGACAACCTGATTTGCTCATGGCTAATGTCATCGATCAGTCCTGCCTTGCTTCCATAAATTATTGGATGCAAGACGACTTACAATGTTTGAGAAGTTGTGGAGAGAAACTTCACATCATAGTCTTCCGCAAGAATTCTGCACTTTAGAATACAATTACAAAGCATGAGAAAAGATAACATGTCAATGAATGAGTATCTACTCAAGATTAAAGGTATCTGCGATTAACTTGCATCTAATGGACACAAAGTAAGTGAGTCAGAACAAGTTCTTTCAATTATCAGTGGCCTTGATGATAGCTATGAAATTGTGGTAGCAATTATTTCATCTACTGGGCTTACCCCAATCCTCCAGTATGTATATTCCACACTCTTGGTACAAGAAGGAAGAATTGAACACAAATGCGCTGTCAACCCGGAACTCGCTGTCAACTATACCACTAATTTCAAAGGCAAGCAACATGAAAGAAATTATGTGCCAAGGCAGCAGTTTTACAACAACCAAAGAGGTGGTCAAAGCAACAAGTCAAGAGGAAGGGGAGGCAGATTCAACAACAACAACCGAATACGTTGTCAGATATGTGAAAAGTATGGACACAGTGCCAATAAGTGCTACCTTAGGTTTAATGCCAACTATGTGCCAAATCAAAACAATACAGGTACAAACATCAACAATGTCAGCATTCAAAAGGATAATCAGGGACAAGCAGAGGCACAAAATACTACTACATCAAAGCTTGAAGATATAGATGATGAGTGTTGGTATCCCGACTCAGGGGCAACAAATCATGTGACAAACAACTTGAGCAACTTGGATCTTGGGAACAAAGAGTATAAAGATATGCAAAACTTACTTGTTGGTAATGTTTAAAATGTTCATATCACACATACTGAAAATGCAAGCATAAATGGAACCAAACAGTTATATCTTAAAAACCTATTAAGGGTACCATCGATTAAGAGAAATCTAATAAGTGTTTCTGAATTTGGCAAAGATTATAATGTATTTTTGAGTTCTACCCAAATGTATGCTTAATAAAGATATATTAACTCATGATGTCATTTTGCAGGGTAAAGAATGCAATGGGCTATACAAATTTCACTCTACAAAAGCTAGACAATATGAGTTTAATAAAAGCAATTGTACTTTGAACATTGAAAGTATTCTGGTAGCAGTAAAAAACTTAATCTTTGGCATAATAGATTGGGACATCCTAGGGTGAAAATTGTTAAAACTATTTGTAATGACAATAATGTTTCTACTGATAACTTCCCAACTAAATATGTGTGTGAATTTTGTCAAATGGGAAAAATCCATAAACTTGCATTTCTAGATTCTGAAATTACTCACAACTCACCACTTGAATTAATTGCCACTGATGTTTAGGGTCTAGCACCCATAATTTCAGATTATGGGTATAAATACTATATCTCATTTGTTGATATATATTCTAGATTCGTTTGGATATATTTTCTGAAATGTAAAGCAGGTGTTAGTAATGTCACAATACAATTAATCACAAATGTTAAAAATCAAATAGGCAGTTAGGTAAAAAAGATCCAAATAGACGGTGGATCTGAATTTTTTCCTTTAATTTTTTTTTCTAAGAAGGGAATTGAACATATAACAACGTGTCCATATACCTCAGAACAAAATGGTTTTACCGAAGACACATCATTGAGACTGGTCTAACCCTTCTTGCTAAGGCCTCTATGCCATTAAAATCTTGGCCAGAGGCATTTAACTCTGCTCTACACTTAATTAACATAATGCCAACAAATGTGCTTAATTTAAAGTGTCCACATGAAGTGCTAAAAATGGTTAAATCGGACTATGATCATTTATAGGTATTTGGGTGTCATTGTTTTCCTTGGATAAAACCATACAACACACACAAACTTGAGTACATGTCCACTTCATGTACATTTTTGGGGTATCTCAATAATCAAAAGGGATACAAATGCATAGACAGGAAAGGAAGAATCTATTTTCCATGCATGTAGTATTCAATGAAGATGTTCTCCCATATAGTACATCAGAAATTAAGACAACAAACAAGGTGCAGAATGCAAGACAATACAAGACTGGTATGCAAGATAATGAAGTATTAATTCAGCCAGTACAACATGAACCATGTTGCACTGGTAATCTCACTCAACACAGTACCACAAGGGAAGGAACAAGTCAAGGAGAGGCTCCTCAAACTACTCACAATTGTGAAGAAAATGAAAACACAGAAGAACAAGAAATTCAAAGCTAAAATCATACATCAGAGACTCAACCAGCAAATGATGCACGCACTGTACATGTTCTGTCACACAGAAGTAATGCAAATCAACATCCAATGATGACAAGGGCCAGGTGTGACATATATAAACCCAAAGTGATCAACACAGTTATGGATTCAACAGAGCCCATGTCATATCAGAAAGTAGCTCAAAATGCAAAATGGAAGGCAACAATGCAAGAGGAGTTCAATGCTCTTGCCAGAAATAACACTTTGACTTTGGTTGAAATGCCCAATGATAAAAATATCATAGGGAGCAAATGAGTCTATAAAATCAAAAAAATGTGGATGAAAGGCTAGGCTGGTAGCGAAGGGGTATTCACAACAATGTGGATTTGATTTTACAGAAACTTTTTCACCTGTTGTGAAACCAGCCTCAATTCGAATAATTTTAACCATAGCCTTATATACGAATTGGACCATTAGACAGTTAGGTGTTAATAATGCTTTTTTAAATGGTGTTTTGCAGGAGGAAGTTTTTATGGAACAACCATAGGGTTTTCTTAGCAAAGGACAAGAGACATTGGTGTGCAAACTCAACAAATCAATTTATGGACTAAAGCAGGCACACAGAGTGTGGTTTGACAAATCAAAGTCCACTCTTTTAAAGCATGACTATTAGTCAACAAAATCAGACAACTCTATAGTCACAAAATTCTCTAACAATTCTACCACGTATATTTTAATATATGTTGATGATTTCATTATAACCGGCAGCAGTGAAGTAGAAATCAAAGGAATTACTCAACTTTTGAACATTGAGTTCTTTATAAAGGATCTTGGAGAGTTGAAATGCTTTCTTGGTATTGAAGTAAAAAGAGAAAATGACACTAAAATACTACTTAGCCAAAGAAAGTACATTCATGAGATACTATCAAGAGCAAAAATGAAAAAGGCTAATTCTCTTATAACACCTATGGTTACCAGTGCACAATTGTCTAAACACAAAGGGCAAGCATTTCAAAACCTAAGACATTACAGAAGCGTAGTGGGAGCCCTGCAATACATTACAATTTCAAGACCAGACATCTCTTATAGTGTTAATAATGTTAGGGAATGTGGAATGATCATTAAGGCAATACTAACACTAGAGGGGGGGATGAATAGTGTTTTCAAAGAATTTAAGAAAATCTAAAACTAATATAATCTATGATATGAATCACACACCACAGAGATAATCACAGACACAAAATCAAACACAAAAATAAAACGCAGAAAACGAAAGAACACACCGGATTTTATACTGGTTCGGATTACTCCTACGTGCAGTCTCACGCATCACTGAATTGCACAGAGTTTTATTACTATCAATATCTGATTATAACACCCTTGATTTCACGGCTACAAGGTTACCACCGTTTCCACCATACTTGATTTCCCCGACTACAAGGTTAACACTGTTTCCTTCCTTGATTTCACGGCTATAAGGAACACACTATTTCCAGACTATCCCAAAACAATCCCAAATGATTACAACAGCCCTATAACTTTTCAATATCACTTCGATTCAGAGAGTAATGAGTAGAGAGTGAGAAGATAAGAAGTTTTATATAATTAGAATTGAAATCGGCTGAGTATAAGTGTAGAAATCATAAAAATATGAAATAGTGATAGAGGAATGAAAAGGGATGAAGATGGAGAAGAATAATTTATAAAAATTTCGAAATCAACACCTATTTATAAGATTTAAAAGGTTGCAACGCTTCTGGAATGTTACAAATAGTGAAAAGACACTTCCTTTGAAATTTAAAAAATGACAGTTATATGTTGACATGCCAACATATGTATGTCGACATATGTAGTTCAAAATTTGAAATTTGAGTATGTTTCAAGTGTTTTAATATATATTTCTGGAAATTATTGGATTAAAACATAGTGATATGAATAAGTATTATAAAGTAGAAAAGCATATGAAATCATAAATATACTTTATATATTATAAAGTTATAAAGTTTAAAACTATATCGATATAAAAGTATATAATTTATATAAATATGTATGAACTTATAAGCTTTGAAACTCAAGTTTAAAATCAAAATTAAAATAGAAAAGCTTAATTAGAATCTGAATAGAATATAAAAATAGAATTGAAATTTGAAAATCAGAATTTGAAAAACAGAATTTAAATTTGAATTCGATTTTCAACCTCGAGTGATATTCAGAGTCTTACATAAACTAGACTCTATTACTATATTTATCTTGAACTCTTGAACTCTTGATTTCTTGATTACTCATGAGTCTTGAATCTTCTCAGAATTCTGAATATCTTAAATTCTTAAAACTCTAGAACTGTACAGTCTTCAGTATCAATTCCTGTATACAAATCCTGCATATATGTGTATATATATATATTCTAGATAGAGATGTTAGTATATATTTTATAATCAATTAATATTGAAATAAGGTTGTTGGCATCAAAACTCCATTTTCCAACAAATAAAATGAGTCAATACATGCAGTGTCCTACAGATGATCACTGGAAAGCAGTAAAAAGGATACTTCGATATCTAAGAGGAACTATCAAATAAGGACTAATAATTAAGACAAGCAACTCACTAAATATCATTGCATAAGATGATGCTGATTGGGGAACCGACCATGATGATCAAAAGTCAACATCAGGATACTGTATTTTCCTAGGAAATAAAATCCCGTGGTGTGCAAAGAAACAAATACAGTATCTCGTTCGAGCACAGAAGCTGAGTTTAGGAGTGTAGCAAGTTGTGCAGCAGAAATTTTGTGGGTGCAATCACTATTAAATGAACTACAAAGCAAAACCGAAAAGAAAGCTAGCATATGGTGTGATAATGTAAGAACGATTGCCCTCATAGCCAATCCAATTCTACACTCCAAAACAAAACATATCGAGCTTGATTTGTACTTCGTTAGAAAACAACTCATCAAAGAAAAAATGGGAATCAGATACATACCATTTACACACCAAAAGGTGGATATACTCACTAAGCCGCTTTCAAAATCAAGCTTTACCAAGCTTGGACATGAGTTGAACGTGGATGAGGAGGAAATGAACTTGAGATCCTCTGCTCTTGCCTATCTTCCAGAATATAAGCTTTGCTTCCTCACTCTCTCACCTAAAGTTTTTTGTTAGCTTGGCGTCTCGAGCTCAAATGTGGTGGAATTCGCTTTCATTTGACGATTGTTGATGGTGTCGGTTGCAACCCTAATTTTGGTAATTAGGTTTGAAGGGGGAGTAAGAAATAACAGATAAATATCTTGCTGAATATATCCAAATGACTTGCCACATATCAGGTAATTTCTTTCCACATATCAGTATGATTTCTTTCCCGTTATTTCACATTCCTATTTTCCTTTGTTCTCTATCTGATATTATAAATACAAGTCCATACCTATGTACTCTGCATTCAACAATGTATTCAAAGGTCGAAATAAGGCACAATGCCGAAATAATAAAAACATTATCACCTTCATTTTTTGTTGCATCACTGCAAGTTTTCTAACTCATCATGATCATCTTGATTGACTATAGTTAGAAATATCGTGATGACACCCAGTCATAAAACTCGAGTAATGACATCATGATGATTAGAGGCTAGTAACAACATCGCAAACATCGTGGTGACCTCAATCGTGTACTCGGTCTATAGTGCTAGTAGCATCTTAAATGTGTCTCAGCTTCTCGAATAAGAACCCAATAGATGTTAACGTACGTCCCATACCATACGTTCGCACTTATTAGTTTACTCATCGTTAGTCAATGCCACATTAGAAAAACCATCATAAAACATCATCAATTATACATTGCCTCATCTCATCGGCGAGTGTAGAGATACCCAATTCGTCACATCTCTCTCTCTCTCTCTTGATGAGTACTAAATGAGGTCGTGACTGTCTCATCTCATCGACAAGAAAATCCATTATAAATGTTAAAACACTATTAATTCATCGTAAATAAATCGCCTCATCTCCTAGGAAAGTATAAGAAACATCGTGAAGGTTATATCTAACCATAATCTCAAATTAGAGTTTCAACATCAAAATTGTCTCATTTCATCGATAGTCATAAAAATACACCTAGATTGGTTCGTCATCGAGCGTACTCAAAAAGAGTAGTTCCCAAACCAATAGTCTTCGTCCAAATTTGGAAACCTTTAAAACATCTCAAAATTTCACTTCAAATTGGTTCTGATAATACAAGTCCGATAATAAGCGATAAAGCAAAAACATATGTCACATACTATATGTTTTGACTAAATCATTTAATTCTCATTCTTATACGCCGAAATACGTAACAATAGGATAAAATATATTTAAAGTAATTTTATAGAGAAAATAGGATTTTTCAATAATTTTATAACTTTTTTATATAAATTTTTAAGGAAAACCCATTATTTAAATAGATTACTATTTTTAGAATACTTTAAAAATAATAAATAACTGATTAAAAATCCTTTAAAATGACTTTAAAACATTTGTTTTCCAACCCATGATTTTTGAGAAATTATCCAAAATTTATTTGAAGTAAAAAATAATTAAAACCATCAAATTTTCTAAATATCGATATTTACCGATATTTAAGTTTAAATAGAATTTAAATTCCAAGTTTCTTTAAAACTTAGCGAATCCATTAAAAATATCATAGCTTTAAAATCCATCACCTAATATTTCAATCCTCTCATTAGTTAACTCAAAATCAATAACAAAAATAATTGAAAAATGATGCAAATTGAAAACCTTGTTTTTGGCCAACTTTGTCGATATGTTTCATACATCAAAACAACCAGAATTGAACGGAAATATGCAGTAGTAAACTTTAGCACATGGAAAACATCATGCTGAAATTTGACAGCATTTCAATGTAAAACGAAGGAGATAAGATTTTTCAAAGATGGAAATCTTCAGATACAAAATGAACTCAACTGAAAATCTTGTTTTTTTCCAACTTTGAAGATATGTTTCAAACACTGAAACTTTCCAGAATTAATCAAAAAAATGCAGAAATAAACTTTAGTACATATACAATAACATATTAAAATTTGATAGCATTTCACTGCAAAACGAAGGAGATACAAATTTTCAAAGATGACACATTTCAAACACAAAATGAACTCAGCCGAAAACCTTTTTTTCGTCCAACTTTGAAGATATGTTTGAAATATTAAAACTACCCAGAATTAAATAAAAATTAGTAATAATAAAATTTAGAACATGAAAAATGCCATACTAAAATTTGATAGCATTTCGCTGTAAAACGACGGAGATATGAATTTTCAAAGATGATACTTTTCAGATAGGAAATTAACTCAGCTGAAAATCTTAATTTTTTCCGACTTTGAATATATGTTTCAAATATTGAAACTAACAAGATTTGAATTAAAATTAGCGGTAAGTATACTTCGGGATCTGAACCATTGATTTCAGGAAGGTCCATGCGGACCCCGTTGAAATCAACGGTTCACACACAACAGTATACTTACTGCACTGTGAATGGACTTCTATTCGTAATAAACTTTGTAACATGGATAATAACGTACTAAAATTTGACAACATTTCGCTATAAAACGAAGGAGATACGAATTTTCAATGATGGCACTTTTCAGGCACAAAATGAACTTAACCGAAAATCTTGTTTCTATCCAACTTTGGCAACTGAATTTCGGCACCTAGACAACTCAGGTTTGAATGAAATTTTGCAGCATTAAATTATGGTGTAAAGACTACGACATAATAAAATTGGCAGCGTTTCCCAGGAAAATGTAGGAGATACAATTTTCCAAGATGACACTATACAACAACAAAACGAACATAAATACCGTAGCTTTTTAGCAACAGAACATACAGATTATCATCAAAAATTGCAAATTTAGCCATGGCTTGCTGGAAGCTAAGAGCTACCTTTATAACCAACGATATAGCTAAATTTTAGCAGCAAAAGATGAGTTTTGATGGAGAAAACACATCTAAGAACGTGTAGGAACTGATAAAAGCGGCATGCAAACAATAAAATAACGAAGTTAGAATTATAGCAAACAAAATTTGGATTTTGATGGATTCTAAGGATTTAATAGGAAGGAGATTACCTCTGTTCTTGTTTTAGGTAGGAATCACTACAACAGATTTACCTTTTAATAGCATATGAAAAACGCTATAATAGGTTACTGATCAGCATAGAAATATGTTAATTTATGCACCTATATTTTATCTTTTTGTATATAAATAAATGTTACGCTGGGTATTTTCTTGTTGTTTTTATAGGTATGTTGACCAGACCTCATTCAGCCTTAAAAGTGAAGAATAGATGCCATTTAGTTGAAGAAATTCATAAGAGCTTTCATTGGAGACTAGATGTGTTCACATTGATCACATTAGAAGAAGATTGGTAGAAGAAATCTCCTGAAATCTTATCTTCCTTCAATTAATCACATTCCAGACAAGGAAGATATGAGAGAAATAATGGCTAATAAAGGAGAGGAATAATGGCTAATTAATTGCAGGAATAAATGCTGATTAATATAAGAGAAATAATTGCTATTAAAAGGGCCATATATGCATATATTGGATTAAGGTTTGAGGTTGGCATTTTATCTTATAAATACCATTGTACTCTCATTGTAAAAATCATCCTGGAATTAACAAAGTCTTCTTCTTCTCTTTTCTGCATTTTTTTAATTTCTTATCAATTAGTGTTCTACACAATTAGTTTTGGTAGAACACCAATTGTATTTTATATTTTTTTATTAGTGATTAGTCGTTGATTAGTTTCAACGACAATCCTAATTTTACTTTTTATTGTTCTTCTTTTCTGCAATTTTAATTTCATGTCATTGCTCTTAGTTGCTGTTTTCTTTTCCAGTTAATTGTCCTTCAGTTTCAGTTGTTGAATTTGGTGTTGATCTGATTAGATTCAGATCAACAGTAAAATCATTAGCGTTAAAAACATCTCCAGAATATGTCTAACTCGCCCAAGAGATTAGATTCATAATAATTTTTAATTACACCTCCCTGTGTTCGACCTGTATGCTACGCACCTGTATGCTTGCAGAATTTAATTTAAATATCGCGCTTTTCTAGTTCTTAGAAAGCGGCGATCAGTTACCATAGCATTAGTGACGACGCTATATAACGACATGCAATAATAGCTCTGCTATATCTTATAGCTCAAATCTAAAAGCTATAGTATCATACATTTTATAGCGCACATTCACCATCATGAAATGTTCTACATAGCGTTTAGACCTTGCAATTTATTTTCTTACTAATATCTTAACTTATTTTTTTATAGCATTATTCTTATTTTCATAGCTCATATTCATTGCTATGAAAAATGTTTTCCATTTAGTTTTGAAAAAAAAATTCCGCTATTATTGAATTTCCTATTGATAGCGTTCTACTCGCCTTTTTTATAGCATTATCACTGTTTTCACAGCTCATATTCAGTGATATGAAAAGTTTTCCACATGGTTCACATAGCATTTCAGATTATGATTTCATAAGTGAAGTTTTCTGCTATGAATATCCGTTATATACATAGCATTTTCACTATATTTATAGCACGCATTCAATGATATGAAAAAAAAATTCCACACTATTTATTTTTTTACATAGCATTTTCATCTTTTGTTTCCATAAGTGCAATTTTCCGCTATTAATACTTTTAATTTATAGCACATATTTCAGCTATGATCTTTATATAGCTAATCTCTTATTTAATTTGTGCACAGTTAAGCAGTAAATTCACAAGACAAAACTGTCAATAACAAAAAATTAATACCAAAAGCAAATTTGATTTCAATTACAAAGTCACAGTTGATAGATCTACTAACACATGTAGAAATAAGTCATCATACATGTTCAAACATTGTTTCAAAACAAGATTACATGAAAAATCACTTCGTCAGCTTGTATGCTCGTCCAACTTGCCTGCAATTCACACAAGCACAAGTTACAGTTTAAGTCATCTCAATATTATTAGCTCATATGAACACAACCTATAGCAGCATAACTGGTAGCATAGTTCCAAAGAAAATACAAAACACACGCATAGTCCAAGCATGCCAATAATGGTTGCATGAAATAAGATATATGAACAGATAAAATTCCTGTAGGAAGCCAATCCAAACCAAACACAAGTTCATACGTGATTTCAGCACACTTACAGGCCAAGATGGTCACTGAAGAAAATTTAAAAGCACTTTTTGTACCTAACCTGTGGCAATTGTGCACTAACATTGGTTAGAATTTAATAATTTATCCTACCAAATTTTAGTAATGCCAAACCTACGAAAATTGTTGGAATTATATCTTGGCAGGATCAAATCACTTAGGATGGTAAAACTAATCCAAGGCAGCATATATTTTTCAAATCAGCATGTTTAATAGTGTATATGCATAGTACATATAAATTGCTTTAAGAACATGGTGATCCAGAGAAGAACTTATAGTTAATAAATGTGATGCAAGGTATATATATTTCAGATCCGCATGTTTAACATGGAATAGCAGGGTAAACAAGTAACAAGACAAGGGGGATGGCAAAATCTTTTTCAGGTTCAGATTGCATGCAATTTGACTTATATGTGTACTAGTTCAAACAAGTCAAATTGAATAGGTACAAACAGGATAATAAAGAGTGCAACCAGGTAGCATGTCAGGATAATAAAGAGTGCAACCAGGTAGCATGACGGTGGTGGTGTTTATAAATATATAACCATAGACTATTTAAGTATTTAATTTATATAAATTGCGGATGATAAGAATCACACCTGAAAACAACTCCTGCTCAATAGTTCCGTTGACTGAACCAGAAAACTTGAAAATACATAGAGCATTAGTCATACTGCTGGTTGACGCCTATATGGATCAATGCTCTTGTAACTTTGTAGATTTAATGAAATGAAAGTTGCCAGAGCAGATATTATATACTGATCACATTTGCTGACAACAAATAAATATATAAATTATACAAGTTTAACCTAAAATAATATTCAATCTGATTGTTTATAATGAAAAAAATCAGACAAATTTAATGATAATAAATAACTGAAAGTTAATAAACATTAAGGGATGAATACGATTTCAGTTTTCTTGCTCTGTAGCAAGGGTTTCCTTCTACAAAAAGTTCATAAATTATGCAGCACTGCATGATGAATAAGAAAATCACTCAGTAATTCCTCTTTATCATTCATCAACTCAGAATCCACTAGTTCAGTAAAAATTCATGATAAGCCATTTCACCAGCCATATCGCTTATAACATCAAAATACAACATATGCCTATAACCAAATACAAGAAGAAATGAGAACAACGAGTGTTATGTGGACTTCTAAATCAATGCTCTGCAGTATCATGTGTTTGCAAATGTTTACTTGTACTTTTGTGCTTAAACACCATGACAAATTTATTATAAAGCAAGTGATCAAGTGACAAATACTGGCATCACTTCGGCCGTGTATTTAAGGGAAGTGCCAACTGATAAAGCAAGTAACTTGATTAATGATTTAATCAAAACTAATTCAATTCTGTTGGGTCCCGACCACATCTGGCAAACCAATAGCTTTCACCTCCATCTCAAATTAATGATTTTCATGGTGATATGGAATGGATTATGCAGACATTTGGGCTCAGTTGTGTGTAGATCTCTATGATGTATAAAATATGAAATTTAGCACTGAACATATATTCCTGTATGCTGTATTTTGTGCTTAATCTTCAACAATGTAGTAATCTGTACAGTTTAAAAAAGTTTTCTTGGTTGCTTCTGTTAAATGATGTTGGATTAGGGCCCAAATGATTTTTTATATGGGTTATATTTGCTGATATATACCACTGGATTAAATTGTTGATTAAGTAACAGAAATTGTGTAATTTATTTCAAGTAAATGCGCAGCTTTGTAAATATTTGCTAATTCGCCAATGCTAAAACAACCGCATGATTTCAGTTTCGGTGATTTTCACCGCTTTTCTTTCGGTCGATGTAGCATCGTCCTTGCTAATTTTATCATTGCAAAATTAGTGTTTATCTTATATATTGTAAATGATTGCAATGAAACTGTGAACTTAGAGGAAAAAAATCCATGTTTTTCGAATCTTAAGTATAAATAATCGCATGATTTAAGACATTAGCAATGTGGTAGAAATAATCTTCTAGTTTTGATTGTAAAATGCACTCCACGGCTCTAAAGATGCTTGGCATCTAAGATACCGATCGTGGCACTTCAAATATGATCTCCACGGCTATAAATTCAAGCTTGCCTCATAAATTTAGCACTTTTTATAATTTTGTACCCAGATTTCAAAATCGAGAGAAAGAGAGCTTCCAATTTGCTAAACTTATTTGCTACTTAAACTGGCAAGAGTACTAAATTTGCTAAAACTTATTTTACTTGTAGGAGGATCAAGGTGTAACAAATATAAAACTTATTTTCCTACTCATGATTTTCCCTTGAAAACTATTATCCCAAACTCTGTCCCTCCCGACCAAAACCAAAACACTCAAATAGTAACTGAAATTCATCAACTTGACTTTATACACGACCACCTCGCTGCTCGTGATGGGTGGAATAATGAATGACCAGAACTTCACATAACTCTAGACATATGTCATAAAACTTTGGTTGTTGATACTGTCATAGCCAAAACATCATCTAATACATCAAACAAAGTCAAGAAATCTCTTCATGATACATAATTAAGTGCATCTTCCTTGCTTTCAACTCCTATCCTTGATTATATGGAGAATTAAACGCCTACAGGTATGAAAAGTGATTTATTGAATGCAGAAGGGTTTAATCAATGATGCAGAATGTACGCATTTGGAACACTAGGGGTCAAACAAAACCAGTGCAAAGCAATCATTCATGAAGGAATGACATTTACACAGCAAAGGGGCGACTAAAGCAGTCAAGCAATACATAGTTTTCAAAATAAATTACCTACATAGGTAGCCAAAGTCCACGTCTATTTTCCAAAGACTATCAATTACCTATATACAAGTAGGATATTTGATTCATAAATTCAAAATTTTATATTTGAACAATTTTAACAATAATGAGATAGATATGCTTACTAGAAGATGAATCCGTTATAATATTTGCCATAGGCCAAGCTATTGTAGAGCCAACGGCATCTTCAATGTATTCGAACTCAGTCGTAGGTCTCCACAAACGTGCATTTGGAACTGTTGCAATGTCAACCCAAACTCTAGCCACACCCTCTCCTAATGGGACGAAATGTACCGTTATTCTTGGGTCGGTTGAAGCCATACGTCCCTCGGCAACTATATTTTCCATTCCAAATACATCAACCAACTTACATTTATTCGATGTAGAATTTGCAACCTGTCAAGTATGATTATATAAACAATTTGAAACGCATTATCTTGCAAACGAAGTGGAACTAATATTTGAACTACAAATGATATATTACCACAGGAATTGATACCGGGTTCGCTAAAGGACTGGAAGATGCTTGAGTGCTTACTTTCTCAATAACTACTTTAGATTCTGGCCAAGCTACTTTTTTACCAAAGGCTTCTCCAACATATCTCATATTAGTCGTTGGCTTCCATAAAAAAGCCTTCACTGTTTTCGGATTGTCTATCGACACTAGCTTGGCGGATAGTCCAAGTGGTATACCATTAACAAGTTTTTTTGGATCACTATCGTAGATTCGTCCTTCCGCAACTATTTCTTCGCTTCCTATCCAATCATAAATCTTGCACTTATTATCTTCACTTCCCTTCTGGAAAAAAAATCTTCTATCAATAACAAAAATTACAATAAAGTAATACAAGTTTTTAATATCTTGGCCCAAAAGATTGCATATTATTTCTGGTGCAATTATCCGCAAACAGGTTTTGCCGCATGATCTAGATTTGCAAGTTGCATATTATTTTTATTTTAAAGCGAAAATATAAACTAAATTAAAATGTTACCACAATATCTTCTTTCTCTTTTTCTATCGTGCGCACGATTACTCTATCAGCTGGCCATGCTACTACAACATTCTTATCTTCTCCAACATGTGTCATAGTAGCCGCGGTCCTCCACAAATAAGCATCTGTTATCTTAGGAAATTCTATCAAAATTTTCATAGCATTCGGTCCTAAAGGAGCTTGGTGTACAAAATCATTCGGATCAGTTGATAAAATTCTTCCTTTGGCAACTATTTTATCACACCCGTTACAATCTAATAAATCACACTTTTCATCCATTTTCTCCTGATTACCCTATATTTAATTAAAAAAATTTAAAATTATATTAAAAACCAAAAAAAAATGTTGCAATGAAACTTAAAGTTACCATTTCAGATGTGCTTGCATCAGTCTGATTTTCTATACCCTAATAAATTAGTAAATAAGTTATCACTTTACAACACAAGCCGCTCTAAACAATAATATGTTATATCACATAATGAACAAACTACTGATATTTACCAAATTATTCACTAGCATGCGAATTGTCTGCTTCAATTCCAAAATAGTATTCTGAAAATCGGTTAGTTTCTTATCATTAGACGTGATAAAATGAACTTGGTGAGAGTTATTCCTCTTCCCATTGCTCTTAAACGCCCTGGTTTATCTTGTCCTAGCACTTGTGAAAGAGCGTCATTGCTTGGGAAACTATATTTTGATTCACTTTCACAATGTTTTATCTTCTCCTATAATAAAAATATGCGGATATATATATTGAGAATGCGCAGTTTTTAAAATGTTAAATAAATAAAAATAATGTTTAATGTGACAATAAGTAATTAAAAACACTTACAATAACCTCTGCAACATCCTTGTTAACCGGTTCACCATTTTTTCGAATGCGAGATTTAACCCAAACTTGAGATCTACAGATGGAAGAAGGATCCTCACTCAACATTTTCTACATTAAAAGAAGATTAAATTTTAGATATATTCAACATTGATTAAAACTGAATATATGAAACAAGCTAACTCGTACGATTTTAAATCCAAACTAATTTCTCACCATGTCTTCTGTTAGCCGAGCTATTCCTTTGCTGCTGCACGTATGTGGCATTTGCTTCCGTTTCATAGCTTTGTATTTCTCACTTCATGTCTAAAAAAATGGTGTCATTAAAGTTGTTTCAGACTTTCTGTAATAGTAATAAACTTTTAATAAATATTTCTCATGATTTAATGCCAATAATAGAAGGTTGGGATGGCACTAGCAAATGGTGGCATTGACCCTTTTTTGTTCGTAGACATATGTTCCTAGTTTCTTTTTATATATTTTCTGCTAAATATAAAGATGCTTTTGGCATAGAAATTTTCAGTGAACATATTATGACTTATGTCAAGAGTGATGCATGTTTAAAATAATTGAATAAACCTGGCTGATTCAATATTAGTATGCAACTATAGTATAAATATACAATAAATTTTAGTCTGTAACATAGTGTTATTCAATCATATTGGGTAAAAGGAAATAACTGAATAGACCTGGCTAAGTAGCAGATTAGGTAAACATTGCACAACCTTATACTTGAATTTTGTATGTTTAAAATATCATACTACAAGCTTTTTTTGTTGCGCCATCTAAACTTGTCAAAAAATCATCAGCTTCGACTGCAGTCTGCAACTATAGTATAAATATACTGAATTTGACATGGTTTGAATATGGCGCAATAATAAAAGCATACAGTATGATATTTATAGATATAATAATTTAAAATATGAAACACAAGCTCTGAGATTGTTCATGGCGTCCTTTTCGCTGCAAAAAAACATAACCTCAAGATTTGATTTTTATGCAAAAATGATTTTCATTGCGTTTAGCTTTATACACAATAGTTAACTACAACTTAACATGCATTGCATCATAACTCATGACAGGTGTAACAATGGTTTTCCTTAACATGCATTGCAGCAAAGTGGATTTGGAGGTGGTCAGGCAATACATAACACAGTAAGAAGAAAAATATTACCTTAAATGTTGAACTTGTTTTCAACTTCACAAAATCTCTCCATTCGTTCATGTTGTCAATGTTACCTGGTTTTAGTTGTAGTACTTCCTCTTTGGTTTTTGGTTTTTGGTTTTTTTCTTTTACCAACTGCCTAACGAATCTACTTTTTGAGGCCCTCCAAATAGCTCCCATTTGTTGGAATATAGACACTTTCTGCCCGTCTTCATCCAATTTGAATCTAGCCTAATATCAGTATACAGAATGAAAAGCACAGTTAATCAAGATGGCGGTAATGTCACTTGATATGATCAATTTAAATTTGATATTAATATAAAGATACAATAGCTATAGGAAAAAAAACATAGATACGGTTTGCTAATGTAATCAACCTGTAATATACTGAAGGTTATTTTCCTACAATATTTTAGGACTGCTACTCAGACTATCATTCTCTGGCTGAACCAAGCTTTGCAAAAATTAACATTCTTGGAATTAAACATTAGAAATTATATGGTAATTTGGCTCTTTGAATACGATGACAGAGACAAAAACTTTTAGAACACAGGTTAAAACCCTAGAATACATCGGTCATGATGTTTTCTGTGTTATATTTGTATTTCTCCACTTCCTAAGCAACTTGAAATATTTCTAGTTGATAGCATGGAGCTGCTCTGAATAAACATTAATAGGCATGTAACTTCAGAACATGTTCATCATTTTAAGGTGGTACATAATTTATCGACTTAAATTTCACATGTATTAAAGACATGACAGTGTGCACAACCAAACTGGTCCTAGAAACTGCGCATAAAACAAAAAAGAATCAAGTTTTACTAAAAGTAGAATGTGAAAGGAGACATTCCAAACATAGAAGAGTAAAATAAAAAATAAAAAAACTGTCGATATCAACAAGAAGTTAATTTCAGTGCACATTCCACAAAATAAATTTAATGAACAGGAAGAAGACTCCCCACAAAATAAAGAGGCACAAATTATTATTGAATATGTCAACTAGGGTGACCTGCTAATGAAATACTTGAATTTTCATGTACCATTTAATGTGATCACCGATAAAGAGTGAGGCGAACCTGTCAAAATAATAAGATAGAAGTTGAATGGGTGGATTTCTAAGGTTCTATCCTTTTCTTGTCAAGTTTAGCTTGTTCATACTATTATTTTAGCCAAAGCTAAACTCTGGATGCAAAATTATCAAATTCCCAATTGATCTATTAAAAAATTAACTTAGCCTATGTTAATTTCAAATGGATGGGAGGGCGACATAAGGTTAGCTATGATATTCTTTGTAGACCTAAGTTAGAACAAAAGGTCGACGTAGCTAATTTTAGGTGTGCAATCTTAAGCTTGTCTGGATAACCATAAACTCTGAAACTATATAGGCTAGATGGATATTGAACAAATATATCAAAGACAATTTATGGACTATGCCTTGTGATAAGGACGCTTCTACAGTTTAGAATCATGTTATTACCGGTTGGGATACCATGGTAAATCTCATTTAAAGACAAATTGATGATGGAAAAAACAGCAGTCACTAGAAAGACTGTGGTTGAATGGTCATAGTCTTATTTTGGATGTTGGTTAGGTCACACCTGCAAGTGTTGCAGGATATGACTGCAGTATTAACAAGATAATTTTCGAAAATAAGTGGTACCCTAAAAATTAGAATTTTGCATAAGCATTTAAACAAAACCTAGAGTGTATCCTTATATATATATATATCAATCCTGACCCAGACACATGTATATGGAGTAATTTATCTGGGAGGCCATTAGGCAAAAACATGAAATTGAATTTGCAAAGCTACACAAATAAATCAAATAGCCTTAAGATGGATTTAATGATTTACAAAGCTATAAATTTAAGACTCTTTACAGCCGACCGATTAGCAAAATAGGGCATGCAGGAGTACCTTATCTACAAATAATGTGGGAGCCACAATGAAAGTCACTAACATTTTTGTTTTTCTAGTGTGATTTTAGCAAAGAAAATCATGCAAAACGCAAAACTGCAATATGGTAACAAACAAAATAAGAGTGATTTGAGAAGCTACAGCCTTCATGGGTTTTACAAGCATAATAGTTTTGACATGATTTCATGATTATTTGATCTTTCCCAGCACCCGGAAGAAAAATAAAACATCATCGTCCCATGCAAAAGGCAATTCAATAGTATGTTCTCGCCAATAGTGCTCATCGTCTCATGTTATTAATGTTTATTCATGAGCAGCTCTATGTTATATGTGTATTGCAGACTGTGCTCCCACTTATCATATCACCCTTTTTAAATAAGTATGTGAGCTTGAAAAGAGAGCTTCAAGAGAAAATATTACTTTTTGAGACTCTCCCTACAGTTAGACATGGCTTTTCAAATCACTTACAAGAAATCTGTTCCATACTTCTTGGTTTTAATTTTTATCCAGGATATGATTAAAAATCAGTCTCATATTACTGTTTATCCAGGCTATGTTGTCAAACTATCAGTTAACTACAATGAACTAAGCATAATTGGTTGGCGAATATGAATCATAGTAGAACTAAATCATACCTGAATGGGCTCCCACAAAACAATTTTTCTACCATCATCAAGTTGCCTATAATCAGCGAGTGTAAACGGAACAACCCCTCGAACTAATTGCCCTAAATAAGAAGATAACACAACTGATCTAGGGCCTATCGGTTCTGCCATCGCATTAAAATCTACCTCAACTCTACTCATAGCTTCTGAAGGAAGTCTTTTCATTTTTGTCGGACCTCTAGTAGCTTTTTTGGCATGCGGACATGTAAGTGTATCATGAACCGGTACATCAGCCTCCACTGGAACTTCATTATTTCCATCAATTGACATTACATGATCTTCATTTGCTTCCATGTTGCCTTGAAATGCATTAGCTCCTGTTTCTTCTTCCATCGCATTTAAATTGCTACGCTCGATACGCTCTTCCCTGGCTAACCACTCCTTTAATGCTTCTTTTTCTTTTTGTTTGCCACTTACATTCTTCTTCTTTGCCATTATTCTGCAAAATTAAAAAAGCATATTCAAACCGAATATTAAATTTAACATTTAGTTTGAGATCCTAATTTTAGAATTAGAAATAAATAACATGTTTTTTTTATAGATTTGCGCTTATTTCAGACATGTATGACATTAAATGCTTATTTAATGTGTTTGAAATCAATAGCTTATTTAACAAAAGTCAAATGTCAAGTTAATATACAAAACTCCTGTTAAAATGCCTACAACTGACTCTTAATCCACTCATCAGTGTTGCATGATATATTTTTCAATGTGATTTCAAAAAATTGTACAGTATAACTACCCAAGAAAACATTGTTTACACATGCTCATATATTTCTACATCTGTTCTTTGCATATAAGACATATATATGACTCACGGCAGTTTCTACTTTAGACATACATTAGTAGATACTCAATGTAACAATACAAATATAAATGTATCAAATTGTTATAAACAACAGAGAAAATGCAACAAACAAAAGAAATAAAAACCCCCATAATAAATATAATGAGGTGGCAAAAAAAAGGTCCACATCCAGGAGTAAATGTATCAAACAACATCAATATATACTCAATGTAACAATGCAAAAATGTTGGCACTGTAGAAAACATACAGCAGAGAATGCAACAAGCTGTTATAAACATGGGTACAGTACAATACAAATGATACCTTAATAATATCATGCATCCTCCACTAAACTATGTAAAACAATAAGCAGTTTAAAATAAACAATTGAAAAAATACCAAACCTATTGAAAAAGCTATTAAAACCTCATAATATCAGTATTTAAGAAAAAGGTACTAAAATGTCGCCTTGAATAAATCCTTACTCGGTAATTTATATTCTAGTTAGTTTATGGAGGGTTTAAACATGTTGTAACCTAACAGCTTTTACATTGTTTCTAATATTATCTTTCTGTGCATTCATGTAAAAGAAGATAATGAACAAAACATATAACACAAATAAGTTACAAATGTTTTATATAATATGTCGCAAATCAAAATACCTAATGTATATTTGTATCAATGTTTCCCTTAAAATGTATCAACTCTAATCAAATACCTTGTTTTCAGTTGATAATGTACCGATACTATAAATGAATCGAAATACCATATTTTAACTTCTCAACTGTCCCTTCGCAGTCATCTCTTACATAGCTAACGTCCTCACTAGAATCATCAACATCCATATCACTTTATCTATAGTATTCCGCGACATAGTCAACTTCATCAACCGATTCATTTGTCTCTAACTCATGAAAGCCTCTTGGTGGTGTTTTCATTACCACGTACCAATTAGACTCATTATTGTCTTTCAAGTAAACAACTTGCTTCGCTTGGGATGCAAGAATATATGGATCTTTTGAAAAGGAAGCTTGATTCTGATGTAAATTTACAAGAGTGAATCCATCTTCAACTTTTACAGCATTTCCTACATTTTCCCAATGACATTTGTAAACCGAAATATAAAAGACATGATAGTCTAATAAAAATATATCGGTCAGTATTCCATAGTAACTAACTACGTCAACCACTTGAGATGTATCTTTTGCACTTGCTCTACACATGCTAGTGGCATCATAAGTTACTCCACTGTTTTGAGTTTCTCTACCAATGTCCTTCGTGTGAAAACGTTTTCCGTTGATGATATATCCTTTATAGGACACGACATCATCCTTTGGACCGTAAGTAATCCATTTTAACATTTTATCATGATCATCGGAGCCAATATATATCTATAAAAATATATTTAAAAATACGTCATGACATTGCAAAGCCGATGTTATTTTTTTTTTAAATTTAACTAACCTTCTTTTTAATCCAATCGGCAAAGTTATCTGCATGTTTTTTCCAAAGCAAGGTTGCATTTCTTCCCAAACATTGGTCTAAATCTTGCAACTCTTTCAGATGCAAACTGATAAAGAAAAAAAATTATAGCTTGCATTTTCATAAACGAAAAATACTGACATAGGTTTAAATATACTTACTCTAAAAACGGTTCAACCATTGCCATATTCATTAATACGGCTAAATGAGCATTTTTTTTTCTCGTTACAAGATAATGTAACTATCTTGGAAGCGGAAATCGGACGTCCTTCAAGTATTGTAGAATTATCATAGTCCTCGTTTCGAACACCGTTCTCTTCAATTTGTCCTGTTTCTTTTAAAAATTTACCAAAATATCTCATGCATTCTTCAGCAAGATAGGATTCGGCAATACACCCTTCTGGTCGTGCAGGATTTCTAACATAATCTTTAAGTGTTTTCATATATCTTTCAAAAGGGTACATCCAACGAAAATGAACCGGACCACACAACCGTGCTTCTCTTCCAAGACGAATCGCCAAATGTATCATTATGTCAAAAAAAGAGGGTGGAAAATATCTTTCGAGTTCACATAATATGATAATAATTTCATCATCAAGTTGCTCTAGATTCTCTCTATCAAGCACGCGGTGACATATTCTACTAAAGAATGAACATAAATGAACTATTGTTTCCCTTGGTTTCTTTGGCAATAGTCCTCTTATTACAGCCGACAACAATTGTTGCATTAAAATATGATAATCATGAGATTTTAACCCACTAATTTTGCAATCTTGCAGCGAAACACAATTTTTAAAATTTGCACAATAACCATCGCGTCCTTTGAAATCATACAATCTATTACAAAATGTTTTCTTCTCGCAATTTGATAATGTATATAGCGCCGGAGGAAGATACATTTTTTCCCACGAGGTTGTGCATAAAGTTCATGTCGAATCCTCAAATCTTCTAAATCTTTTCTTGAGTTAATTCCATCTTTTGATTTACCATCATGTAGCATCGTGCCTAAAACGCTTTCACATATATTTTTCTCCACATGCATCACATCTAAGTTATGATGTAGTGGAAGCTCCAACAAAAGACAAGAGTGCAATATTTCAATGACATAATATTTTTGTTATTACTAAAGTGTAAAAAATTTCACACTAACCTCCCAGTATGGCAAATCGAAAAAAAATGACTTTTTTTTTCCATCTTGATAGCTCCATTTTCATAGGATCAACTCCAATGTGAAAATTAGTGTCTCTTTTCTTCAATGGTCTCTTCTTCTTTTGCATTGTTTTCTTCTTTTTTGTGTTTTTTGGGTCTTTAATTTCCTTTCCGAAATCATTTGGGAAATCCTTTAAAATTTTAAAGATATTTCTTCCAGTTAATATTCTTGGTTTACTTCCATTTTCTATAGTATTGTCAAACCAAGTCTTTTTGTTCCTCATTCGATTAGAAGGGTCTAAAGATCTTCTATGACCCATATACACAATCTATAGACTATGCTTCAACCAACGATGATGAGTATTTACACCACATGAAGGACATGCCTTTTTACCCTTTACACAACATCCAGCTAGATTTCCATAAGCTGGAAAATCATTTATCGTCCATAACAAAATTGCTTTCAGATTGAAACATGTTTTAGTAAATGTATCATAAACTCCAACTCCATTATTCCACAAATGACACAAATCTTCTATCAATGGCGCCAAATAAACTTCTATATCATTCCCTGGTTGCTTAGGGCCAGGAATTAGTAATGTTAGCATAATATTTTCCTTCTTCATGCATAACAAAGGCGAGAGATTATATGTTACAACATTATTGGCCAACAACTATATTTAGAATTTAACATAGAAAATGGATTGAAACCATCGGTAGCAAGACCAAGTCTGAGATTGTGAGGGTCATTTGAAAATGGTTTCCATTTCTCATCCACTACATTCCATGTTACAGAATCTACAGGATGACACATTTTTCCATCATTACTTTTGTTATTAAAATGCCATCTTAAATCTTCCGCCATAGTTTGTGATCTAAACATTCTCCTGAATCTTGGAATTATTGGAAAATATCGTAATACTTTTGCCGGGATTCCTTGCATGATCTCTCTTGTACGTTCATTAATTTCCATCTTGACGATCCACATTTCGGACAGTTAATCAAATCTTTGTAATCTTTTCTAAAAAGGTAGCAATCATCTTTACAAGCATGAATTTTTTCAAATCCCATATCAAAAATCTTCAGAAATTTCTTCACCTCATATAAAGTTTTAGGAAGTACATTATTTTTGGGTAACAACAATAGTTGCACATTCAAAAGCTTATCAAAACCACTATCAGATAACCCTGTTTCACATTTAAGATTATACAAGGCAACGATGGCGGATAGCTTTGTTTGATCTGCACAATCGGTATACAAAGGGGTTTCCGCATCTTCTAAATTTTTCAATAAATCGTCTTCTCGTCTCTACACATCATCCTTATCGTTATCATTAGTAAAAG
The DNA here is from genome assembly GCA_030737875.1 of Allium sativum. Classification (NCBI taxonomy): domain Eukaryota; kingdom Viridiplantae; phylum Streptophyta; class Magnoliopsida; order Asparagales; family Amaryllidaceae; genus Allium; species Allium sativum. The sequence goes on along the minus strand of CM060923.1, from coordinate 404,449,912 downwards.
AAAAATGAGTAATGAAATCTTCATCTTCATAATGAACCCCTTTAAACAAGTCATATGCACCATCCAACTTAATCTTTTTTCCAGTATCTACTTGCTCGCCATGATTGTACCATCTACCGCTTTTATATTTAGGATCCATTCCCCTTATAATCAAATGCTCGGCAATGGTGTTTCCAAATTGGTGTGTAAGGTTTCGACAATCAAAACAAGGACACAATTTTTTTCCCATGTTTCCCAAACTTCTCTTTGCCAAATCCACAAACTTCCTAGCCCCTTGCTCGTACTCAATGTTAGTTCTATAATTACAGAATATTCATAAAATAAATAAAAATTGACATGCAAAATAAAATAAAATAAAATCTTCACTTGCAAACACTAGCAATTACCTGTGTAGATGCACCCAATTTTTATCCATTTTGAGATGCAAATTACTTCAGCAAAAATGTTTCTAAAATTTAAAGCAATAATTAGTAATTAAAGGACAGTCATACAAATCATATGAAAAGCAATGAAATTTAATTATAGCAGGACTGTTGTTTACAAATCATACGAAAAGCAATGAAATTTAATTATATCATTTCATTTGCAGGCTTTGGGTCCATTTCCATGGACTGTATATCATATCATTTTCTGCTTGCATTCTTCTTTATTTTGTAAGTAGTGCTTCCTTCAGAAAGTATAGAATACTGTATGGATATTTTACTATTATCAAATTGTAATTTGCAATATTCTGTCACATCTTTTACTATCAGGAGTACGAGAGAATTGCCAAAATGAGGCTAGCTCATATAACACGGTCCACTCTTAATCCTAGTCATTTTACAGTGTTGGTTCGCTCTATTCCATGGATACTTGATGGTACACACAGCGATGCTGTCAAAAATTTCTTTATGAAATACCACGCATCGGCTTATTTGTCTCATCAAATGATATATCGAGTTGGAAAAGTTCAGAGAATTATGGTTTCTTATCTATTGCACTTCTTTATGTATTTACTTTCTCATTTTTTATAGGCACATCTGCTAATTCTTAGTGATGAAAACTTATTTTAGAATTTGTCATGTGAATAGTATGATAATATTACACAATATCACAGTTATATTGTACCATTTATTCAGGCTGTGGACCCAATCGTAAATAGATTTCTCAACGTGTACATATTCAGCTGCAGATGGTGTCGTATGTGCATCTGCATCTTGAAATTATTTTTGGACATTAAAAATCCGCTCCCGTAGACAGACGAATATATGTTTTTTTAATCATATCCATTCACAATTAATATATTTCAAAGCATAACTAGAAAAGTCAACATAAATCTGTTCAATACTAATTCCTATAGAAACCAAAAAAAAAAAAAAATTGATGACAGAAATAGCCATATGAATAATGAACATTCATCTATATCTACATAAATATGATATAAATTATGCTGATAAAAGAAGTAAACATCAATCATTCTATGTGGTAAATATCCATCTTTGAGAAAATCGAATGGTTAATTTCTGGATTTGGATGCCTTATGTTTGTATCCTATTCCCTGATTTTTAGAATTTTCTTTTTTCTCCCTATTGCAGATGCCAACCAATTTTGGATATTTTGAGGTAATTATGGACATAGTTATAACGCCTATCAGATTATGAATTTGTCTTAAAACAAAAATCATATATCTTGACATCAACATCATTAAACCAATTCAAATATATAAATACTTTATTACATCTCAAACTATGTCTAAATATCGAAGAACAAAGAATGTACTAGGATTTCATATCAATTCAAGCAGTTGCCTCTACTTGGGTCAGTTATTTGGTTCACCCTACTTTGATGCAACTTGATTTAATCATATGATTCAACAAAGAAAAACATCGAGGATGATAGCTGGAACAAGGGAGTCGTTATCAAAGTGAATGTTGTTCACAAGGCTGTGACCCCTTGAAGATATGGGTGTGAACTATGAAGTCACATTGGGAACCCGTCTAAAATAGGAAAGGAATACCATATCATTGTTTTATATATGATTATAATTTGTCTATATTGAAGCGTATATAGAAAATTTAAAGCAAACTATCTTTTGGGGTTTTAAATTGAGTGACATAATGAAAATAAATTGTGAATGGAAGTCCAAGCTATTTTTTCACATTTTTTTTCATTTACACATTTGAACCAATATCTAATAGATTAAAATCTTATGTATCAATATATGCAAGCAATGAGAGCCAACCCACTAATTAAAATTTGTTTTAATCCCAAAAAGATATTCTCACACCTTTATTTCATTACAATTGCTGTTTAAATATATAAATACATATCGGAGGTGGATGTAGCCATGCTTATATTGTTTTAACTAGGGATTCACTTTTAAGAAGAATCTGATGCATGCCCTACTTCTGTTGAATCTTCATTGCTTATTTCTCATATTTATTTATATTACGTAATTTCGTATTAACCCACGCTCATGTTATGATCTTCCAAAATAACCCAACTCGTTGCTTTAGTTAATGCGTGGTGTGAGTTGAAAGATCAAATGTCACGATTCCTAGTTGTGGTAATGGAGACAAAGACAAACATATAAACGCTATGAGAGGCCAAGAGTATCTGTGTGTGGTGCACATTTCCTCAAAGTTGACATAAAACGATGTTTGGTTTTCTGGGTGCTAAAAGAATTATATCCCAAAGAAAAAAATTATGAAATAACAACCCCTTTAGGATTACAAAAAATACTAATCATTGAACATTTACCTTAATCATTGATTTTGAAAAACTTAATTGATTATGCTACCATACAAATGGAGCGATTTCCCAAGCTATAACTTTTCCATACGTCAGACTATCAAATTGATTGAGGGAAATTTGATACAGGTGTGGCATGTCCTTGATTAGTCTAAAGTCAAGTATGGGATTTTATGGTAATGGCATGAACTAGTAAACAATTTCCACTATACAGGTTACAACAAGGAACAAATGTGTCAAATTGTATGGCATGGCAATAAGTCACTACAAGAAAATCTGTTTTTGATTACAGTATATAGCAGCGTTGGATGGCTAAATGCATCCGTTCGCATAAAAATAAAATATGAAATTAAGCGCAACTCTTCTTATACATCCCGCCAAACTTTCACCTTACCCGCTCTCACTTTCATTATCTTTGTACCTTGTATCGTGAAAATCCACAAATCCCTAAAATTAAACTTCTTCCAAACGTGAAACAAAAATTTATTCTTTCAGATTTGTAATAAATCATCCTTCCTTTTTTCATAAGCTTGGAATCTCTTCCCGTTACCACTTTACATCCAACCAACCTGCTGCCTACGCGCGTCATTTCACTTCTCAGCCTCCCATGCCATATTACACCGGTGAGCTTTTCATCAGTCCTTTGATTTTTCAGAAAAAATCAAATTCGGATTTGATGCCCGTTAAATTTGAGTTATTTTTACTAGCTATATGACTCAGTTCAACTTTTTTTAATCTATATGGCTGGAATTTAATTTGAGTTCTACCACTTATTTTAATATTAATCTTGGATGACATTTTGTGCAATTTGAGAAGAAGGAAAGATGAAGCAGCAGTAGGTTCGGATTCGTTGAAGGCGTTGGGCATATTGCAGCTGTAGACGAGGCCTTCTTTAGCTTCTTCAGATAGGCCCAGAACTCCCGCTAAGGGGTTGGTGATGTTATACGTCTAGTATATCAAAAAAGAGAATAATCAATTCTAAACCCGTCGCATAAGTTTATAAGTAGAATTTAAACTACTCTGGAATTCAATATTCGCAATAAGTATGTTGTAATCAATTTACAACAACAACGTTATACTATTTTAAGTAATAGCACAACATAGAGAAAGGAGAGATTATAGAATAATGTATATAAATATACAAATAAACTTGAAATCTAACCCGATGATGTCTGAGGCTTGTCGTAACAATTTCCTTAAGAATTTTATTTTAAAATTCTCCCAAGATACAACAGACGTATTCTGCACGAGACTGTAATGAGTATGTCACTCTGTGATTATTTATAAGAGTATTAGAGAAGAGAGAAGGAAGTTCGGATTGGAATAATTCAGTGAGAAAAGTGATCAGGTTTCCTCCTTATTTATAGTTTATCCGCATCCCTTCTGAACGGTCGCACCCGTACCACTTCGTACGATCGCATCTCTTCTGAATGGTCGCACCCGTACCTCTTCGTACGATTGCATCTCTTTCGAACGGTCGTACTCGTACCTCTTCGTACAGACGCATCTCTTTCTATGAAAGGAAGTGTTTTTTCGCGAAGTGTCTTTTCGCTGAAATGTAACCGTTTGGCGAAATGAAGTGCCTTTTCGCGAAGTGTCTTTTCGTGACGTGTCTTTTCGCGAAGTGTCTTTTCGCTGAGATATGACCGTTGGGAAATATGACCGTTGGTGAAAGGAAGTGTCTTTTCGCGAAGTGTCTTTCCACGAAGTGTCTTTTCGCGAAGTGTCTTTTCGCGAAGCGTCCTTTCACGAAGTGTCTTTTCGCGGAAAAGCATGCTTCTAATAGTCACATCCTTTCACTTAACAGTCGCACCTGTTCGCTTAATGGAAAAAGTATATTTCATTCAATACTTACGAATTCCAACAATCCCCCACATGAATGATAATATTCTTTTCCCCCACACAAAGCGAAATATCACAGAGTACATATGGAATAATGCTTTATCGTGGATAAGTAGATATTTCACTTTGAACTTTCCCTAGTTAAGACTTATCGGATCTACTCGGCTAATCGGTGAATTATTTCATCTTGAACCGTCAGCCTTTATTGTATATCCAAACAATAAGTCTTACGAAGCATTGATTCCCTTCTCATCCAATCTCTTGGCTGTGTTCATTTTGGTCCTGAACATTTTCTGGTTCTACGAGTGTTATAGAGAATTCAAGCCTTTTAAAATTCTCATAGAGCCGACCCAGCTCACACTAACATAGGTGATCGCAACCATTAAGAGTATCCTACCTATACCCCACTTGTTTTTTTTAATGATGACCATATCTTGAAAATAAAAAAACAAGTGGGGTATAGGTAGGATACTCTTAATGGTTGCGATCACCTATGTTAGTGTGAGCTGGGTCGGCTCTATGAGAATTTTAAAAGGCTTGAATTCTCTATAACACTCGCAGAACCAGAAAATGTTCAGGTCCAAAATGAACACAACCAAGAGATTGGATGAAAAGGGAATCAATGCTTCGTAAGACTTATTGTTTGGATATACAATAAAGGCTGACGGTTCAAGATGAAATAATTCACCGATTAGCCGAGTAGATCCGATAAGTCTTAACTAGGGAAAGTTCAAAGTGAAATATCTACTTATTCACGATAAAGCATTATTCCATATGTACTCTGTGATATTTCGCTTTGTGTGGGGGAAAAGAATATTATCATTCATGTGGGGGATTGTTGGAATTCGTAAGTATTCAATGAAATATACTTTTTCCATTAAGAGAACAGGTGCGACTGTTAAGTGAAAGGATGTGACTATTAGAAGCATGCTTTTCCACGAAAAGACACTTCGTGAAAAGACGCTTCGCGAAGTGTCTTTTCGCGAAGCGTCTTTTCATGAAGTGTCTTTTCGTGGAAAAGCATGCTTCTAATAGTCACATCCTTTCACTTAACAGTCGCACCTGTTCTCTTAATGGAAAAAGTATATTTCATTCAATACTTACGAATTCCAACAATCCCCCACATGAATGATAATATTCTTTTCCCCCACACAAAGCGAAATATCACAGAGTACATATGGAATAATGCTTTATCGTGGATAAGTAGATATTTCACTTTGAACTTTCCCTAGTTAAGACTTATCGGATCTACTCGGCTAATCGGTGAATTATTTCATCTTGAACCGTCAGCCTTTATTGTATATCCAAACAATAAGTCTTACGAAGCATTGATTCCCTTCTCATCCAATCTCTTGGTTGTGTTCATTTTGGTCCTGAACATTTTCTGGTTCTGCGAGTGTTATAGAGAATTCAAGCCTTTTAAAATTCTCATAGAGCCGACCCAGCTCACACTAACATAGATGATCGCAACCATTAAGAGTATCCTACCTATACCCCACTTGTTTTTTTATTTTCAAGATATGGTCATCATTAAAAAACATAGTTTTAACCTTGTAATACTTCTGTAGGCATGCATTTATATTGTGCACCATAGGAATGGAGTAGGACTGTGTCCAAAAATGCATTACGTCTTGAGTTATTCATAACCGGTTTGCCTATTGATCCTAGTCCGTGGGATCTCCAGTCGCTAGGATAGTTTTCCATATAAGATAACTCTTGTTGGTTTAAGCTTTTAAACCCATTCCCCTCGATGCGCAGTCAATTTTCTCTCTTGATAAACCTTTAGTTAACGGATCCGATAGGTTATCATTTGTTCTCACATAATCTATGGAAATAGTTCCATTTGAGAGTAACTGCCTAACTGTGTTATGGCGTCTACGAATATGTCGTGACTTTCCATTGTACACAAAATTATGCGCTCTACTTAGCGCTGCTTGGTTATCGCAGTGTATGCATATGGCCGGTACAGGTTTAGGCCAGAATGGGATATCTTCTAAAAAGTGACGAAGCCATTCTGCTTCCTCACCAGCTTTGTCTAATGCAATGAACTTTGATTCCATAGTGGATCGAGCTATGCATGTCTATTTAGAAGATTTCCATGACATTGCTGCCCCTGCTAGGGTAAATACATAACCACTTGTTGATTTTGATTCCTCTGAATCAGCAATCCAGTTTGCATCACTATATCCTTCTAATACGACTGGATATTTTCCATAGTGTAAGGAATAGTTTGTAGTATTTTTCAAATATCATAGCACTCTCATTAGTGCTTTCCAATGTTCCTTTCCTGAAGTGCTTGTATACCCGCTTAATCGACTTACTGCATAAGCTATATCTGGTCTCGTGCAGTTCATAAGATACATTAGACATCCTATTACATGAGAGTATTCAAGTTGCATCACACTTTCATTAATGTTTTTATGCAGTATTTCTGACGGATTAAAAGGTGTCTGTAATTCTTTAATCCCAAAGTTTTTGAATATTTCAATCACTTTGTCTACATAGTGTGACTGAGATAATTCAATTCCATTAGGTGTTCTCATTATTTTGATTCCCAAAATAACGTTTGCAACTCCTAAGTCTTTCATATCGAAATTGTTAATTAACATTTTCTTTATGGACTCTATTACTTGGGTATTCGGACTAAATATTAACATATCGTCTACATATAGACAAATCATTACATATGACTGTCCAACTTGTTTACAATAAACACACTTATCACATTCATTTATATGAAAACCATTTTTCATCATGACACTGTCAAATTTTGCGTGCCATTGTTTTGGAGCTTGTTTTAGTCCATATAATGATTTTACTAATCTACAGACTTTGTTTTCATTTCCTTTTGAAATGAAACCTTATGCTTGCTCCATGTAGATCTCTTCATCGAGATCGCCATTTAATAATGCTGTCTTTACATTCATTTGATGAATCTCTAGATTATAAATGGATGCAATTGCTATTAGCATTCTTGTTGAGGTTATTCGTGTAACAGGTGAATAAGTATCAAAGAAGTCTACACCTTCTTTTTGACGATATCCTTTGGCTACTAATCTGGCTTTATATTTATCGATAGAGCCATCAGGTTTCATTTTCTTCTTGAAAATCCATGTTTTAATCAAAAAATGATAAAACACCAAATACGATGCTCTAAAGAGTGCGTTGCCCGTTCAGTGGCAAGGTGCTAAGAAAGCACGTTTCCAAATTAGGGGAGAGACACTTTAAAAAGCATGTATGAAGAAATGTGAGATCGCAATTCGCAAAAACAAAGCAATAAGAGAGAGGAACACACAATTTTTAGAGTGGTTCGGTCAAACGTGACCTACGTCCACTATGCAAACATTTTCCATTATCACTTTCATGATTCCAAGTACAATGCCATACAAATCTCCCTCAATTTACAATGAATCTCTCATTTCTCCCTCTTTGATGTGAATCGCACTTGAATTAGCTAGTGGATCGGTTAGATCTCCCCAAGTATTGATTGAAATGGATGAAAAGCCTTCAATGCTTCACTTTAGAGGTAGATCTCTTCGATTCCATAGCATTTTGATAGTAGATCCAAGCTTCTAGAGAGAATTCAATGGAGACTTGTGTTGCTTAAGTGGAGCTTGAATGGATTTCCGTGGATGAAGCTTGAGAATGCCTTGGAGAAATGATTTTAGCAGCCCTTCGGGGTGTTGGAATCTCTCCCTAAATGTGTAGAGGAAGGGGGTATTTATAGTTGGAGATTAAGGGTTGTGGCACACTTGTAATTTGAAGTGTATAGTTGGCGCTAGGTTGGCGACGAATTGGCGATGGGTTGGCAATGAGTTGACAACATACACCGACCAGATGTATGAAGTGCGGACCGACCAAGAGCTGCTGAAGTGAAGACTGACCAGGATCCGTATTGTACAGAACGACCAGCTATGCACCCTCATCTAGGACCGACCACAATGCTTCCTTAATGGGACCGACCATTGCTAAAACAAAGAGTGTACGACCAGGATACATGCGAGTAGGATATGCTGTATGAGAAGCCTTCGTGTGCGACCAATATAATAAACGAAATCTCCTTTAATGGCCTCTTTGCCACCTGTACTTTGCTACTGCCCTTCAAATATTGTACTTGCACGTGTCTTACCAACCTATGCATGTATATTATCCCATGCTGATGGCTCGTGTTTTCCCATTTGTGGTCCATGCCAATACCGATCGCCTTCATGAGCCAGGTTGCTAGCGAGCAGACCGACCAGGTCTTTGGAGAGCAGATCGACCAGGCTGCTAGCGAGCAGACCGACCAGCTAGCTGATGTTTGAGCGACCAGCACTTAGAGAGGGGAGATCGATCAGCACCCGAAACCTGTACGTCCAGCTCCTTCAGATGGATCTCGCTCGACCAGATGATGCTTTCGAGACCGAGCAGATGATGGTGTTCTTCTCGACCGACCCTCGGCTTTCTTCCAAGACCGACCAGATCTCGAAGAGGAGAAGGCCGCCCAGATCTTTTTTCTTGAACCAAGCTGATGCCGAAGGTAACATCCAACTAACAGTGATGAACAAGGTTTGTGTCCTTATCATGTTCGCCGGAATGTTAGAAAAAGCTTTTCAGCTAGTTAACATTTGCCCCTCGAAGCTTGTATTTTTTGCTTGCGAGAAATGCGGGCTTCGAAAAGAACATTGCTATCATGGTCTGTGTTGGAATTCAGTCGTAGCTCATTTGTTTGTCTTAGCAAGTCACAATTCAATGCTTTGACGTGTTGATTCCAAATGATCCAAGTTTGAACTTTTTGACTGGACTTTGTGCTTCGTAACACCTGTTCTGTAATGAAAACAAGCACTTGCACGATTTTGGACTTATACGTTGTTATTGATCGTCCACATCAATAATAGGTTAGTTAATCATTAATGAATGATGTACAATAAATTGAATGTCATATCTACGCAGAACTGCTTTATTTAACAGTTGTGATTTGTCAAACGCTGTTTGCATAGACATGGTATTCGAGTTTGAATTCATAATGGCACCTGAGTTCTGAATTGCAGATTTCAAGTTACGCCTTTGCTATGAATTACGTGATCTCATATGCCGGTTTACGTTTTATGAGACGTGTACCTGATCGGATCAATACTTTGCTTTGTGCTTCTGATGCCAAGGCGATTGTGGCCGTTGGATGGATCAGAATTTTCAATTTGATCGATTAATTTGGACTTCTACGTGGAGAAGTCATTGTATTTTTCTGCCTTTGCTTGAAAAGGTCTTATGTAAGGTGCCCCCGCCAGGGGAGGACTTTGGGTTTGATGCCCCCTACTAGGGAAGGACTTTATGTTGGATGCCCCCGCTAGGGGAGGACTCGGGATTTGATGCCTCCGCTAGGGGAGGACTTTATGTTGGATGCCCCCGCTAGAGGAGGACTTGGGATTTGATGCCCCCGCATGGGGAGGACTTTCGTCGTTGCTCTCACGAAGAGGGGCTAGACTTTTTTATGCCCCCGCATGGGGAGGTCTTTCGCCGTTGCTCTCAAGAAGAGAGGCTGGACTTTTTTATGCCCCCGCATGGGGAGGTCTTTCGCCGTTGCTCTCACGAAGAGAGGCTAGACTTTTTTGTGCCCCCGCATGGGGAGGTCTTTCGCCGTTGCTCTCACGAAGAGAGGCTAGACTTTTTTGTGCCCCCGCATGGGGAGGTCTTTCGCCGTTGCTCTCACGAAGAGAGGCTAGACTTTTTTGTGCCCCCGCATGGGGAGGTCTTTCGCCGTTGCTCTCACGAAGAGAGGCTAGACTTTTTTGTGCCCCCGCAGGGGAGGTCTTATATTTGAATCCGTGGGACAGACGCCAGTTCCTTTACTGGATGCTTTGGCATGGCAAACGATCTCGATTTAGGAATCTGGGCCATAAGTAGTCGCTTGTTCCTACATGGGTTGTTCAACTTTGTGAGTCACCTCGATGTATCGTGTGGTCAACGCTTGCGGGACCTCGCTAAGGAAGCTGCGACTTATGAAGTTGGCTGTTCCGCTATGGGTCCTCGACCTGGTGAGCCCTCTTGATGTATCGGGTGATCCATGCTTGTGAATTGCACCACATCAGGAGACAGGGACTTAATCAAGCTGTCAGGGATCTGCCCTTTTTTGTGAAGCTTGGAACCCATGAGGTAGACTTTAACAGTCGTGTTGGATGTGCTTAGTTGTGATAAGCAATTGCAACCGGATTGAGAAGTCGTGCACTTTTGGGATTTGCGGGGTTTGCGTCATTCCGTGGAGCGAACATTGGCCTTGTACTGGAAGCACTTGATCATGGCAAGTGTTCATGATTGAGCGCAAGTTGCCCCTTGGAACTTACAACCTGCGGCGTTGATTTTAGATATGCTTGTTGACCTCTCCACCATCTCATCTTTGGCTATCCCTTCTAACCACCCTTCAAGATGGTGTTTTTATGATCGCACTTAGATGTGTTGACACTTTGTGCATCCCATGCTTGAATAAGTGTTGTGGAGTTCGCCATAGTGCATCGGGTTTCGAGGAAGCGAGCATTTGTCCTATAACCTGTAATAGAGAATCGTCTTTTAGCAAGTCTTGAATTAACGAAGATCTTGTAAGTAAGAGATTCACACAAGTATGCAGGACTTTATCCATAGAGATATTGTTCAGTACAATCCTTATGCAATATTACAAGTTTTTTACAAGAAGTTCTGAATGTAACAGAAAGCAAGATGTAAAGTAAAGCAAGTAACAAAGCAGTAAGTAAGGAAAGGCGATGATGATCGCTTATTTCGAGTTGTTGAAATGAGATTCCCATTAGCCCTCAGTTGATGATTGGCCTGTTATTGGGTTGAACCGAGAGAGAGCCTTGCCCCTGAGGAGTCTGAGTAGTGTTTGAGGATTGTAGATTCTTGATGTACTGTTGCAGTTTGCCATTCTGAATCATTTCCTCAATTATGCTTTGGAGAATTCTGCATTCATTTGTATCATGCCCGACAACTTGTGGAGTCGACAGTACTTTCCAGAGTCCAGAGTTTTCTGTGTAACCTTGAACTTTGGTGGCTCCGGATAGTGCTCGGTATCCTTGGTGGCAAGGAAAATGTTTTCTATGGTGTCATTCAGAGGAGTGAGTTCTGATGGGTTGTAGAAGCGAGACTTCTTGTTTGCCTTGTTGCTTTTCCCATCATTGGCTCGTTTCTGCCCCTGGATATCGTGCTGATTAAGCTGGATGTCAGCGCTTTTGGGAGGATCAACAGTCTGATGAAGCACAGGATGATCTCCCACTCTCATATACTCCTCGGCTTTCTTCTGGAACTTTTCCAGCGTGTTCGGCTCCTTCATTTTGATCCATCGACCGAATTCGCTATTCTTGTCTATAGCGCCAATTAGAGATGCTAAGATCATGCGGGGGTCAGGATTCCCTACTTCAGTTAAAGCGGTATTGAACCTCTTGAGGAAAGCTTTAACTGACTCTCCAGGATTCTGCTTCATTGATGTGAGGGAGATGACATCCTTAGCTTTTGTGGCCTGCAACCTGAAATGCTCTTTGAACTTATGAGTCAAATCATCAAAGCGATCGATGGATTTGGGCGGGAGCCTTGTAAACCATAGTGATGCGATGCTTTCTAGATAGAGCGGGAAGCACAAGCACTTAATCTCATCCGTCGCTTTAGCCACATTCATGTCCCACTCATATCTGTATAGGAAGTGATTTGGATCAGCAGTCCCATCGTATGGAGGCAAGGTGGGATGTGCGAACTTCTTCGGAAGCTCAGCTTTGTGAATTCTCCTGGTGAATGGGTTTCTGCTCGGAGAAAAATCCCATTCCCTTTCGCTATCTTTGCGGGTTAGGCCGTCTTTCATCATCCGCTTCACCACGTCCTCGATGTCCCCTTTTGAGTAGTGTCGCTTGGGAGCATGAATGTCGGCTCCGTTGAACCCTTCAATGTTATCATTGCAATAATGATCGGAAGTTGATGAACTTGTGTTTCCCTCAAGGTTGACATGAGCCTTTTGAGGAGGAGCGGGATTGGCTTGAGCGTTTAGGAGAGCGCTCACTTTATCCATCAAAGTTTGATTAGCATCCACAAGAGTTTTGTTAGCATCCAACAAGGCTTTACTGTAAGCTTCCATCCGTTGGTGTAGATTAGCGACAACGACATCTAGCTCGGCCCTTGTTACTCCGGCTCCGGTTATGGAATTTTGACCAACCTCGAAGCGGTTAGTAAGAGGTGTAGCTTCGTTGTTAGCAACATTGTTGACGTCGTCGTTGTTGTCGTTTTCTCCAACGGTTTTACTTGCGGTTTTCTTGGACATAGCCATTATCTCGGACATGGATTTAACTTTGAAAGATAGCTCGTCGATTGGCCCAGATATGAGATTTGCGAGATCTATGGTTGAAGAAAGCCTAGATCTTACGTGCAAAGTTCTTAACCTTGTCGAGTTTGGGAGAAGTGCGAATGCGGCCCCACGGTGGGCGCCTAATGTTTTAATCAAAAAATGATCAAACACCAAATACGATGCTCTAAAGAGTGCGTCGCCCGTTCAGTGGCAAGGTGCTAAGAAAGCACGTTTCCAAATTAGGGGAGAGACACTTTAAAAAGCATGTATGAAGAAATGTGAGACCGCAATTCGCAAAAACAAAGCAATAAGAGAGAGGAACACACAATTTTTAGAGTGGTTCGGTCAAACGTGACCTACGTCCACTATGCAAACATTTTCCATTATCACTTTCATGATTCCAAGTACAATGCCATACAAATCTCCCTCAATTTACAATGAATCTCTCATTTCTCCCTCTTTGATGTGAATCGCACTTGAATTAGCTAGTGGATCGGTTAGATCTCCCCAAGTATTGATTGAAATGGATGAAAAGCCTTCAATGCTTCACTTTAGAGGTAGATCTTTTCGATTCCATAGCATTTTGATAGTAGATCCAAGCTTCTAGAGAGAATTCAATGGAGACTTGTGTTGCTTAAGTGGAGCTTGAATGGATTTCCATGGATGAAGCTTGAGAATGCCTTGGAGAAATGATTTTAGCAGCCCTTCGGGGTGTTGGAATCTCTCCCTAAATGTGTAGAGGAAGGGGGTATTTATAGTTGGAGATTAAGTGTTGTGGCACACTTGTAATTTGAAGTGTATAGTTGGCGCTAGGTTGGCGACGAGTTGGCGATGGGTTGGCAATGAGTTGACAACATACACCGACCAGATGTATGAAGTGCGGACCGACCAAGAGCTGCTGAAGTGAAGACTGACCAGGATCCGTATTGTACAGAACGACCAGCTATGCACCCTCATCTAGGACCGACCACAATGCTTCCTTAATGGGACCGACCATTGCTAAAACAAAGAGTGTACGACCAGGATACATGCGAGTTGGATATGCTGTATGAGAAGCCTTCGTGTGCGACCAATATAATAAACGACATCTCCTTTAATGGCCTCTTTGCCACCTGTACTTTGCTACTGCCCTTCAAATATTGTACTTGCACGTGTCTTACCAACCTATGCATGTATATTATCCCATGCTGATGGCTCATGTTTTCCCATTTGTGGTCCATGCCAATACCGATCGCCTTCATGAGCCAGGTTGCTAGCGAGCAGACCGACCAGGTCTTTGGAGAGCAGATCGACCAGGCTGCTAGCGAGCAGACCGACCAGCTAGCTGATGTTTGAGCGACCAACACTTAGAGAGGGGAGATCGATCAGCACCCGAAACCTGTACGTCCAGCTCCTTCAGATGGATCCCGCTCGACCAGATGATGCTTTCGAGACCGAGCAGATGATGGTGTTCTTCTCGACCGACCCTCGGCTTTCTTCCAAGACCGACCAGATCTCGAAGAGGAGAAGGCCGCCCAGATCTTTTGTCTTGAACCAAGCTAATGCCGAAGGTAACATCCAACTACCAGTGATGAACAAGATTTGTGTCCTTATCATGTTCACCGGAATGTTAGAAAAAGCTTTTCAGCTAGTTAACAATCCATTTGCAGCCAATTGGTTTTATTCCAGGTGGAATATCTACAATTTCTCAAGTTTTATTACTTAGAATTGAATCAATCTCACTTTGGATTGCTTCTTTCCAACATACAGATTCAGAAGATGGCATTGCTTCCTTTGCCAAGCACCCCCACACTTTGAGGTATTTAAAGCTTGGTTTATGCCCTTTCCATAACTCATATGGAAGTGTTTCTGTTTTATTGTGAGTGGCCTTATTTAAAATATGATTAGACATATTTATGGCCTCCCTCCACAAGTTCGTCAGTAAACCAGAGGTCAATAGCATCGCATTAATCATATCTTTTAATGTTCTATTCTTTCTCTCGGCAACACCATTTTATTGTGGTGAATATGAGGCTGTTGTTTGATGAATTATTCCATTTTCTGCACAGAATTGTTCAAACGGTGATTCAAATTCTCCACCTCGATCAGATCTCAATATCCAGATCTTTTTATTTAACTGATTTTCTACCTCAGCCTTTGTTGATAATTCAACTGTTGCCATCTCTGTTTTAGTAAGAAAACAGATTTAAAATTCTTAAGATGTTATACGTCTAGTATACCAATACAGAGAATAATCAATTCTAAACCCATCGCACAAGTTTATAAGTTGAATTTTCACTACTCTGGAATTCAATATTCGCAATAAGTATGTTGTAATCATTTTACAACAACAACGTTGTACTATTTTAAGTAATAGCACAACATAAAGAAACGAGAGATTATAGAATAATGTATATAAATATACAAATAAATTTGAAATCTAACTCGATGATGTCTGAGGCTTGTCGTAATAATTTCCTTAAAAAATTTATTTCAAAATTCTCCCAAGATACAACAGACGTATTCTGCACGAGACTGTAATGAGTATGTCACTCTGTGATTATTTATAAGAGTATTAGAGAAGAGAGAAGGAAGTTCGGATTGGAATAATTCAGTGAGAAAAGTGATCAGGTTTCCTCCTTATTTATAGTTTATCCGCATCCCTTCTGAACGGTCGCACCCGTACCACTTCGTACGATCGCATCTCTTCTGAATGGTCGCACCCGTACCTCTTCGTACGATTGCATCTCTTTCGAACGGTCGTACTCGTAGCTCTTCGTACAGACACATCTCTTTCTATGAAAGGAAGTGTCTTTTCGCTGAAATGTAACCGTTTGGCGAAATGAAGTGCCTTTTCGCGAAGTGTCTTTTCGTGACGTGTCTTTTCGCGAAGTGTCTTTTTGCTGAGATATGACCGTTGGTGAAAGGAAGTGTCTTTTCGCGAAGTGTCTTTTCACGAAGCATCTTTTCGCGAAGTGTCTTTTCGCGAAGCGTCTTTTCACGAAGTGTCTTTTCGTGGAAAAGCGTGCTTCTAATAGTCACATCCTTTCACTTAACAGTCGCACCTGTTCGCTTAATGGAAAAAGTATATTTCATTCAATACTTACGAATTCCAACAGGTGATTATGTCGTTGATGTAAGTACCAAGATTTGTGTGTTTTCTTCTTTATTATTAAAATTTTGCTACTTCATGATTTGGATTTCACCCTTGATTTAGTGTTTATTTTTCTATGATATTCTGGATTATTTTTTATAATGCAAAAGGAAAAATAGATTGTGGATTCATTTTCTGATTATATATTATAATAACACATGCCAAAATTTCAATTTTTTTTCTTTTAATTTATAGCAATGTGATTATGGTGTTGGAATAAGATGTTAATGATAATGATAAAAAGTAATCCATCTGGACCAGGGTTGTAATCATCCCTATGAAATGATAAAATTACAAAAATACTAGATTTTATAGCTACCTCATGTTGGCTTGTCGTAATAAGAATGTCAGAGATTGATACTAGTTAGTATTTATAAAGTAGAGCCACATGATCTAATGCTTTCTTGCTAGCTTAAGGAAGCATGTTACTAACTTGAAGTTCAAAGCAATTCAGTGATATATAAATTGGTTAAACATCTAGTTACCCATGAGGCACCTGCAGACAGTACAGATTAGAGGGTCGATCGAAGAAGACGATAAATAATGAATACCAGAAGTATTTTTTATTTTCTCTTTATAGAACACTCATTATCTTCTCCTGCACGATTAACACGCACTTAGCATAATGATTCCTTTATCGCTTATGACCTGTTGCTGATTTATGAAAAAAATAATTGAGGGTTAGCTTAGTTCGTTCATAAAATAAAAGAGATACCAAGTACGTCCTCCTTCAAGCGTGCCCCAAATTTTGCATACGCATACCAAATCTATCTTTACTGTATCACTTGATATCCTGCTAATAAGGGACATCAGGTGGCATTTCTCAAATATGATAGAAATTTACATAACAAAAGCGAAAACAATTTGAAGGCTTAATAGTTCATTGACAAATTCCAATAGGGCGACTTATTTGATACAACTGCCCATATACACTTTGATACAACTATATGAGGGGCATCTGGGTGAGCATTTGAAAATGTAGAAGAAATTGCCGATTTCATGCTCTGGTTTCCTCTAGCATCGTCCGAGAGTATTTGTTTCCTAATGATATGCCAATGTTGTTCTTCAATATTGTTTGAATTATATAATCCAAGTAGTTAACTACTTCACTCACGAGCTTGTTTGAATCAATTTTGTTTGCTCTTCTTCATCAATAAGATTTATTTATACCTTTTTTGTTGACATCATTATGTGAAATAATTTTGAGCATTGACCTCTACGGGTAAGCCATGTAATTTTTAACTGTTATTGGTTTACAATGGCTTCGAATAGTAAAATTCTATGTTGATGGTTTACATTGTCTTTGTTATGTTGTATTAAACATTGATCATTAAGTCTGTGAAGGAACTTGAAGATATTTGGATTGCATAGAGCAAAGGCATAAACAAGTTGTAGAGGACACTAATATTGCATCCCTGTATCAGATGTAAGCCAAGTTTAAGAGGCAATTATCTAAAGGCAGTGAAGTTGAAGAGCACCCTGAAGACATCTTCTCTTGCCTTGGCAATGCAATAGGGACCGAGGTTATGTGCAATTACTGCTGCGCTATGTGAGCGATGGGGACAAAGATATTGTGCACCTCTACCGTAGTTTCTGATTATCCTAGCGAAGTTGCATAAGGCATTGTCACTTCTACCACGTAAGCTACTAACCTTCCTATACTTGCTTAGTTGCTTCAGTGGAACAAAAATGTAACCTCCTTAGCACCACCTTGTTTGCTCTCATTTTTATTTTTAATATAATTTGTTAGGTTACAGAACGTCACTTGTATTGTCTTTTTTGTATTTTCATTTGAATTTACATACCTTTAGAAGGAACTCATGCAATGAACACATATTTGGTTCTCATTTTTCTACAAAAACATATGGAACTGATTGTATCTTCATTAGCCTGGTTCTTTTTAGTATTATAATGTTGAATTGATTTTGTTTGCAAGTTTATAAATTTCTTGTCATGTTTACTTCTTCAATTAATGGTTCTATAGAAAAACCATTTTATTCTCTATTTTTGGAGAAATACTTAAACAATAAGTTTCTCTTACTGGAGCTAAGCTAAGAGAGTTTTATATAAATTAATAGGTTTATGATAATAATACACTATGGTTTGATACAAACGAACTACATTTTTATTAATAATAATTCAGCAAAGTCTTCCCTCTCGATGTACGTTGTTCTAATACTTAAAGAAATCAAAGCAATAGGCTTCAGTATGAGAAAATGAAGAATCTGGATACAGTGCAAACCAAACTTATTTACACACTAATAGGCTTTATGCTCTTGGGCTTTATGTTCAGCCCAGTTTTCATTTTTCTCCGATGTGTATATATATTACAGCAAACGTTGCATCAGAGCCATCTAGCCAAACGGCAATTCAAGAAATCATCTACTTTTATCAATAAAAAAAAAAGAAGAAAAAAAAAGGGGAAGAGAGGAAGATTAAGTTGGGACTCCTCAAAGTAATTTCATCATTGGAGAGCACCCTTCCCCGATCGCATAGCAATTGTTCTCACCAGTTAAAACAGTGCTTGCCAGGCTGGAACAGTGTTCACAGCGGCTACAACTGTTTGGTATCCTAATCATCAGAGATTCTTGGATCTCATCCTCTGATTTTACCCACTATTCAGTGATTCTTGAATCTCCAAGAGAAACAAGAACCACTGAACATTACTATTGCTATAGTATATTACCATCATAGGCTGCTACTGTGAATTAGTAGCCTCGCCTTTCTTTCTGTCATGGCAGGAGCCAGCGGTGATCAATCATCAGCCACGTCCAGGACTGGTAATAATGGACCACCGCCAACTTTTCCACCACCACTTGTTAAGCCAAAGACCCAGGTGATAACTGTTCCTCTTGACGAGGACAATTTCTTGATGTGGAAATTCCAGGTTGAAACAGCCTTGAAAGGATACGACCTTCAAGATTATGTCAACGGAACCAAGCCAACACCACCTGCAATGATAACAGATGCGCAAAACAATTTTATCAGTAATCCAGAATATGTTCACCATCAAAAACAAGATAACTTACTGTCTTCTTGGCTTCTATCATCTATTAGTACCAATCTATTATCACAAGTTATAGGATGTAGTTCATCTTATGAAATTTGGACTACGATCCAGCAGATTTTTAATTCTCAATCATCGGCACGCATAATGCACTACAGAAGAGAATTTCAAAATGCAAGAAATGGTGATATGAGCATGCGTGAATATATTTCTAAGGTCAAGACCCTTTGTGACAAACTGAAGGCTTTTGGACACATAATTTCAGACAGTGAACAAATTCTGACGCTAACCAATGGACTCGATGAAGAATACGAATCACTTGTCACATACATAGCCACACAACCCACGCTACCTGATATTCAAACAGTATATTCAGCACTATTGGCACATGAAGGCCGAGTGGAACAAAGAAAGGCCATTCAGAGTGATTTCAGCGTGAACTTGGCATCAAATTCAAGAAATACAAATCAACAAAAAGGTGTACCTGGGTATGGCAGAGGCAACCAGCAAGGTTCAAGAGGCAATCCCAATCAGAGAGGCAGAGGAAGAGGCAGGTCAAGCAACACAAACAGAGTGAGATGTCAGATATGTGATAAACCAGGACATACAACAAATAGATGTTATTTTAGGTTCAATGTGGATGTTAATAACACACAACAAGGTCAAGGAGGACAAAGAGGTATCAATGTCAACATGGCACAAGCAAACTATCAAGGGAGGACAAACTCTGAAGGCACTACATCACAAAACATATGCAATGATGACAGCAGTAAGGCAGATGATATAATCACAGAGGACTGGTTTCCAGACTCAGGAGCAACCAATCATCTGACCAACAACCTTCAGAATTTAAATCTTGGTAACAAGAATTACTCAGGTACCCAAGTTATACACACTTGCAATGGTGAAACTATGAATATATCTCATATTGGGGCAGGATATGTCAAAGGGAAAAAGAAACTCTATCTTAATAATCTTCTTAGAGTTCCCACAGTTAAGAAAAATTTAATTAGTGTGTCCCAATTTACTAATGATAATCAGGTATATTTTGAGTTTCACCCTAAATACTGTTTAATTAGAGACTTGCTAAGCAAGGAAATATTATTACAGGGTAGGATGAGTAATGGCCTTTACAGGTTCAACAACATGCAATCAAGATTGGGTAAAGAAGACAACACATGGTGTTGTAATGCTAATATACAGATTAGCAGTGTAAATGAGAGTGATTCCAATTGTACTAATGATAGTAACAATCATATTCATAATGAGTTAGAAGTTTGGCATTGTAAATTTGGACATCCTAGTTATGATGTTGTAATGCACATATTAAAAAGCAATAATATTCCTTTTAAACACTCATCTGTTCCCAATATGTGCACACATTGTCAACTTGGCAAGAGTCACAAATTACCATTTGCCAAGTCTGAAACTGTTTATTATGATCCTCTTGAGTTAATTACAACAGATTTATGGGGTCCAGCACCAGTTTGCTCAAGACAAGGACACATGTATTATCTATCAATAGTGGATGCATATACAAGGTACACATGGATTTTCTTTCTTAAGGCAAAATCAGACACATATAATATAATGCTACAGTTCATGAATGCCATAGAAAAACAACTAAACTGCAGTATTAAGGCGGTACAGACAGATGGGGGCAGTGAATTTTTACCACTTAAACATTTTTTCAATCAAAAAGGTATCATTCACAGAATCACTTGTCCACACACATCTGAACAGAATGGAATTGTGGAAAGAATGCACAGGCACATTGTAGAAACAGGGTTAACTTTGTTATCCATGTCATCTCTACCCTTAAAGTACTGGACTGAGGCATTTAGCACAAGTGTCTACTTAATAAATAAAATGCCAACCAAAGTATTACAGCACAAATGTCCTCATGAAATGTTATTTGGTAACAAACCAGACTATAAGTTCTTGAGAACATTTGGGTGTTTGTGCTTCCCATGCCTCAGACCATACAATAATCACAAACTTTCTCTAAGATCAAGCCCATGTACCTTTTTGGGATATGCAGATAACCATAAAGGATACAAGTGCTTAGATGACAAAGGGAAAGTATATGTATCTAGACATGTTGTTTTTAATGAATATGTTTTTCCTTTTGCAGACAAGAAAAACAAAGGGAATTATAAAACTGATCAATCAAAAACAACCATGGGACCTATTCCTGTTTTGACTGAATGGACTATACAACATGAAGATAAAGAGACACCACAGATGACAACAGCTACTCCAACTATTTCTAGTACCAGATCTGGATACAGCTCCAGTGAACACTTAAGTGATGATGATAATCAACATTCAAATCATGACAGTCAAAACAGTGATCACCATCAAGGAGAAAGCAGTGAAGATGACACAACAGATACAAGAATAAATACTCAGACACAACCACCAGGGCATCACATGATTACAAGATCTAAAAGTGGTATTTTCAAACCAAAGATTTATCATGCCACTACAGGAAATGCAAGTATGATGGAACCAGTCACATATGAAGAGGCTGTTCAACACAGAGCCTGGTGCAAAGCCATGAAAGAAGAATATGATGCATTAATTAAAAATAAAACTTGGGAGTTAGTCATAGCACCAAAAGGTCAGAACATTGTGGGGTGCAAATGGACTTATAAACTCAAGAAAGATGCTGATGGAAAGATATACAAGCATAAAGCCAGGTTAGTTGCAAGAGGTTTCTCTCAAAAATATGGATTTGACTTTAATGAAACTTTCTCTCCTGTGGTCAAACCCACAACCATCAGAATTGTCTTAACTATAGCCATACATAATGGATGGGACATAAGACAGTTAGATGTATGCAATGCATTTCTGAATGGAGATCTACATGAGACAGTCTACATGCAACAACCAAAAGGATTTGTGTGTGAAGGAAAAGAAAACTATGTTTGTCAATTAAACAAGGCAATTTATGGTCTAAAGCAAGCTTCAAGAGCCTGGTATGTTAAGCTCAAGAGCACATTGGCTGAATTGGGCTACATGGCTACAAAATCTGACAGTTCATTGTACACTAAGGTTCAAGATCAGCAAAGGGTGTACATACTTGTCTATGTAGACGACATTCTCATAACAGGAAGTGATAACTTTGAAATCAATAAAGTCATAGCTCACTTAAACAAAGTTTTTGCTATTAAAGATATGGGGGAAGTGAATTATTTTTTGGGCATTCAGGTTCAAAGAAAGTCAAAATCAGAGATTTTTCTATCTCAAAGAAATTATATATATGAAATACTTGCTAGAGCTAACATGGACAAGGCAAAATCTATATCCACACCAATGACAAGCAATCTACGGTTATCCAAGTACAGAGGAGAGGCCATTGATAACAGTAAGCAATATCGCAGTATAGTTGGGGCTCTGCAATATTTAACTATTACTCGACCCGAGATCTGTTTTAGCGTAAACAAGGTGTGCCAATTTATGGCTAATCACCTAAGTGAGCATTGGAAAGCAGTTAAACGAATTTTATGTTATTTAAGAGGAACTGTAGATCATGGATTAGTAATAAAAGCAGGAAATGATATGAATCTGAATACTTACAGTGATGCAGACTGGGCCAACGACCCACACGATAGGAGATCAACCTCCGGGTATTGCGTATTCATGGGATCAACTCCAATTTCCTGGTGCACGAAGAAACAGTCAACCATCTCCAGATCCAGCACCGAAGCGGAGTATAGAGCTGTTGCCTCGGCTACGGCTGAAATCATATGGATTGAAACCCTAATCAAGGAATTAGGGGTTTCGCTTTCAAGGAAGCCAATTGTCTGGTGTGACAATAAAAGCACCGTAGCCCTAACCAGTAACCCTGTAGAACATTCAAAGGTAAAACACATGGAAATTGACTTTCACTTCATCAGAGAACGAGCTGAAGCAGGGAAATTGGTCATCAAACATGTGCCATCCTACTTCCAGAAGGCAGATATTTTGACTAAAGCGCTATCCAGGAATAATTTCGAGCGATTAAGAGGAGAATTAATGGTTTTGGAGGCGGCGCAGCAGAAGACATGAAACCCTAAGTTTGGTTTGAGGCGGCGTATGAGAAAATGAAGAATCTGGATACAGTGCAAACCAAACTTATTTACACACTAATAGGCTTTATGCTCTTGGGCTTTATGTTCAGCCCAGTTTTCATTTTTCTCCGATGTGTATATATATTACAGCAAACGTTGCAATGTACTAATTCAATTGTTCTGTTGCAATAATATCATCACTTCAGTTTATCAACATACACAAAATTTCACATTCAGCCTGATCTAATTAATTATTTGGTCGAAAGTACCGTGGATTGTCAGCCAATTTGTTTTCTCTTATAAGGTTCATCTTGTATAAACCACCATGATCCACTTTGTCAGTTTCATTATAAGGCACAAAAATCTGGTAGTTCCTGAACCGTATGTGATCATCAACGATTGAAGAAACAAATACATGATCATGAAATGGTTTCACCTTTCTCTGATCCTTTGTGTTCCAAATATCCGATTATCAATTCTTTCATAAGCAACCACCGAGATTCTTTATCAAAATTTGTCGAGAAAGTTAATATTGGTCGTTAACCTTTAAGATGATTACCAGTAAGTTTCAGTTCTTCCATTTTGTGCACAACATTGGCCAAAAATATGTACCATTAGGTGACTTGGCCATTCGTTAATAAATATCTTTTCTATTCCTACATTCAAAGAAGAGGCAGCTTGAGCAATTTCTTAGCTCAACCAACTCATTAAGTGTAGCTCCTTTACTATATTTAGATTCAATTTACTGTCCTTAGCATGCGATAATAAGGACACCACATTTAGCATCAAATTCCTGTACCTGTAGATAATTCTTCGAGTGCATGTTATTAAAACCTTCTCTTTATTTCTAAAAACTGGTTTATTGGTGTTTTCTTCAGTGGCTAGTCCACTTTTGAGACCTAAAAGAGTTATTTAAGTCTTGGCGCCTCAACTTGTTTTTTTTCTTCCTTCAATGTTTGCTCAAAAGTTTCAATTTGCTTCCTCTTTTTGGTCGTTTTCCCCTTGAGCAGTTTGTTCTTGAAAGCATGGTTTTAGACTGTTGCAAGGATGTGTGGGCTAATGTAACAACCCGGTTTTTGAAGGGTTATTGTAACGGCTCGAAAGTTCTGATGTTTAAATTATAATATAGATTAAGTTTTAATGATTTTTTGTTGATGTAATATGTATATTATAGAAAACAAAAAGGAAAGAGAATACAAGTGTTATTGTCGCTATTAATTTATTTGAATGTGTGAATTTACCATTGTTAATGTATTCTTTTTAGAAATCTGGTATATCAATTAAAGGAGAAAAATATAATTTGTATTAAAATTTATAAAGTTGGGAATTTTGGTTCAAACAGTCGATAAATTTTGCTTCCAATAAAACGTTAAGTATAATTTTAGTTCAAAACCGCAATGTCTGAATTACGGTTGATGAAATAAAAACAATTGTGCATGTACTTCATGTTAACTTATTTAGTTGTGAAATTTAAACTCATTGAAAATAAAACAACTTTTGCTTCATTCAACCTGTTCTTTCGTAGCTCACAGTTTCCTTCATGAGATAGCGAGGAAGCTTTGACATCTTGGATAATGTACAACATAAATATGAAAAAAAAAATGTGGCTTAAGATATGGCAATAGCACCAAGATATATGGTGCTAAGATTATCTGCCACTTGGGTTTTATTTTGGCTGTAATTTAAACGCTTGTCCTTTTGTCTCTGTGTTTTTACACTTGTCCTACTCTGTCTGAAATTAAATTACACGTTGTTGTTGGTTTCTGGGAGGGGTTCCCACTCTTTGGTGTTAAAAATGGTTGTATCTTTCATTTCGGGTACAAGGAGGAACTAATTCCTTTTTCTCTTGTTTTACAATTTCAACCTTGTATCTTTTCCCCTTGAAAACCAAAATATT
The DNA here is from genome assembly GCA_030737875.1 of Allium sativum. NCBI lineage: Eukaryota > Viridiplantae > Streptophyta > Magnoliopsida > Asparagales > Amaryllidaceae > Allium > Allium sativum. Next base: position 404,424,949 of record CM060923.1, on the reverse strand, counting down.
TTTCCCAAAATTGAAGTGGCTTCCTCGTCGATCCTTGGAATTGTCGTCCCCCTTCGCCGTCCGTCGCTTCAGCACCACCGGAGGGTGCGTGATTCTCCTACTTTGATTTCCGTGGCCATCGTTCTTTCAGTATACCTGAACCCACAGTTTTGTCCCTCTACCTCGTCCTTAGCCTAAGCCAGCGTCTTTGGGGCTTATCAACGCCTCGCCAGTCAGTGGCTGCTGCTGCGGTTGCCTTTACGCCGTGAGTGAACTCGGAATGACTGCAGCACCTAGAGCTGCCGCTTTCCTTTTCCTCAAAACCGGTCCACGTCTGCTGTCTACCCCTCGTCGACAATGCGAGATGTTCACCAATGGCATGACTGAGCTTCTATAGCTAATAATTTAACAGTTTTTACTATAAGAGTAGCACAACTTTTGTGGCATGATGAGAAGATTGATTGTCTAGTTCCTTCAGATGCGGTTTTGTTTAAACAAAGGTATGTACTTCTCCTAAATTATAAGATTCTAACTTCATAATTCTTTTGTAATTTGTTTCCTATATATTGTTTATCTTGTACTTGCTTTGAAACGTGTATATGATGGATGCATTTCATATGCTCCTGATAAATACCTAAACCACTTGCATAAGCTTAGAGAATTAAGATCAAACAATGTTTAAAAATGATATACAGGTCATTGTAAGGAGTAGTTCTTTTAGATTAAAACTGCATTTCATAATGCATTTGGACCATAACAATTCAAAATTTGATGTGTTTATAAACTGTATATTGCAAATTCTGGTCTACATAGGTTATACATTGATCTTAGTTTTAATAATTGAGAGGTTTGACACTTAAATTGGTTATGCTATGGGATTTTTTATAGGCACTCGAGAGTATTACATTTTGTTTCCTAAAACACCAGAAAAATAATAATGCAGTTGCATTAATTGCTAGAGAATATGAATTCGTGGATTTCATTGTGAAGAGTTGCTGTCAAATATGATGTACTACTTATTATATTACACCTTTCATGTTTGTTACCCAATGCCGGCTCCATGCAGTTAAAAATCCATGCAATTCAAAATCCGGCTCTCTTATATGCGTAGTGCTTACCGTTTTGCTGTTGTAATGGTATATGTAACCGGCAAATCTTAATCGTTATGTTATCTAAAAAGTTAATACATGGAATTCTTTCAATACTGCATTTCAATTCATAAAAGCAAGAATCGATACCGAATATGTAAACAATACCGGGAGGGTAGTCGTGTCCAGTAAACACCTGAGTTTTCTTTTATGCTTTATTACTGAAAATAATACCCTGGTCTATCTCATTGAATACACTTTGAGTTTTGTAACATGACCACTTGGAGTTTGTTGTCAGCTGTATTTAAGGGTGTTGATTCCTATCTTCATATGTTCTGTTTTGGCGTTAGAGGTTAGTTTTGTAAGAATAGATAATGGATTTTTACTCCTTTCCATTCTACTATTTTCAAGCATATCCTCAAATTTTGTTAGTGCCGCATTTTCCGTGGTTAGCTTTTCTACTTGTTTAATTGGTCCCATTACTTCATGTTGCGTGCTCATTGAAGCACCTGAAACTGTGAATACAATAATTATTTTAATAGCCTTTAGGATACATGTTAGTATCTTGAGTTGAGTTATGTGAAGAATGGAACCTTTTTAAACAGAGATGACTTCATTTAATTCACACAATCGTATCTGGCTTTTGTGATAGTGAGCTATTTGTTCTGGCTTGTACTATGAATTTATACAAATCCTGCTGGTTACATACTTTTGCTCAAATGCTTGAATTGTACAACAAATCTACATGTCTCTAAATATTATATGTATCAGTTTCCATTTTATTTCATGTACGATATATTATTCATATATTTAAAGCATTGGAAGTATTCATATGCCTAACCTACCATATTGCTTGAGGGACGAAGGTTGGAAATGTCTGCATGAGCTATAAGAATTGTCGTTTGCGATGCATGCAAATTTAAAAGCTTCTTTAAATGCAGGAAAAAGGCAATGGATAATCTTAATTTATCACATTATAAGCGGGTTATATGTTTTTCGATTTATGTGATCTGATAGTCAGGTCTCAAGTGTTAAAAATGCAAAGGTTAGCTCTTAAAGAGGAGAGGCGCGGGACGACGCATGTGCGCATAGCTCGAGATAAGCTGTAACTAAAAGAAATCATGTGTAAATTTATATTTTTCCCACCGAACAAAATAACTGAAAATAATAATATGATTTTTGTATAAAAATTTATTACGCTGCAAAAAAAAAAAAAAAAAAAAAGAACTGAAAAATTTATTTTTAAATCATGTGTAAATTTATATTTTTCCCGCCGAACAAAATAACTGAAAAAAAATATGATTTTTGTATAAAAATTTATTCCACTGCAAAAGAAAAATTGTGTACTGTGATTCTGGATTATTCTATTTAAAGTTTAAACCCTGTAAGCCGATAACAATCCGTCGTTTTGAACGTTACGAGTCGGTTTAATCGCCGACTTGGGCGGTCAAAATGGCGGGTTGTTACAGCTAAGACCTATTAAACAGATTAATCATTTCAGTTCAATGGGTTATTGATGATATTCTGAAAGGAGTTGTATGGTATAGAGAGGACATAAAGGAATGAGCTATGTGTGGCTTCTTTGCAGCAGTCTCTAGGTCTTATTATAATAATGTTGGAATTAGGCTTGGATATGTTAATAGGTTGTATTATGGTTGGCTTGTATCATGTTCGTATATGCTGCCTTTTGGTCTGCATGGATTTTGGTGCCTCATCATATACGGAAGTACATGTTTCATCTGATTTGTCATGTTCATCAGTTTCTTTTGCATCTCACCTGTGTTTCCGGTTGCTTGTTTAACGTTGCACTTTCCTTGTTTTGGTGGGCAATTGGTAAAAGTGTTAACCGTTTTGATTCTAGTGTGTCCGCTAGTTCTCATTAATAAGTTTCAGTATTTTCCTATGCTTTGAATGAGCATAGGTAGCATACTCCATTTGCTTTAGTTGTCCGTTCCATGGAAGATTATGCTATGAATTTGGGTATGCCTATTTTGGTGAAAAGTTGAGGCAGTGAGTCTGTTGCATGTAATGTTTGTTAGCTTGGTGAAAAGTTGAGGCAGTAAGCAGGTTGATGTTATGATATCTGGCTGGGATGTTTGAAATGCGTTTGAGGAATGAGGGGTTGTTGAGGGTTTGTGGTTTAAAGGTGAGGGACAGTTTGAGATGATTGAGGAAATATTTGGGAGGGACCTAATTATGTTACAACAATGTTATGTTCAAAATCATCATTAAATTATACAACCCTAATTAAGCAGCTAGTTAATATTTGAAATCCATACAAAATTAGTTACTACTGCTGACCACAAATAAATCACAACTAATTAAACATCTACACGAAATAGCTATGAATTAGCTAAGTAATATTTTAAACCCATACAAATAGGTAATAAGTCAACCGAAGCTAATTTATTTATTAGCTAACTAAAATTATTAATCAACTAAATATGTGTAAGTTAACAACTAGTTATGTGCACAAAACGTGTATTGCAATTAATCAGCTAACCCAAATTAGTATAAACTGTTCCAGAATCCCCCTCCCCAATCGCGCACACAAATACATCTTGCGCCGCTTCATTTTAAAAAATACTCATCAACTTTCTTTTACAGAGAAGGCTACAGACCCATGAAACAAAAAATATTAAGGATTTATTCATTTATTTTTGATTTTTCTGCTTGTGAGCTGAATTGAGAAAAGTAGGACCTCATTAGTGAGGGACAAATCAAATTTTACTGAGGCAAGTGTTCAAAATTTAATTTAATTTGGATTCTACTACTTTAATACTTCATATTTTTGTTAGTAGCAATTTTGGGGGAAAATTAGGAATTTCGATTTTTTCTTTCTTTCTTTAATAGTTTGGTATGGGACATGTTGTTTGCTACTGAACAAGGTATCGTCGATATTAGTTGGGTACAATTGGAATTCCATCGTATTAGCTTTGTTATTAACTATTTTTTAATCTAAATCCTGTTTTAGATCAAATTTCTTAATGTTCCGATATGCTTTTTGATTCATATTCAGTTAAAATCACAACTGATAAAGTAATCATTCAAGTTGCAATGTTACATCAAAATACTTAGATCTGCAGTTCCAATTTAATGTTCTTCAAATAAAATAAGTTGCAATGTATAAGCTCTATCATCAAAATCAATTAAAAAAATGTGTACTAACCTCAAAACATGGGTCTTCTGATCTTACGGTACGCGATTTATATTCCATTTTGATTTGATGTTTGAACTTTACAATTTGAATCACTATTCGAAAACATTGCTGGCTGGTTCTTTGTACACCGATATGTATGTGCGTGTTTGTATATATATGTTGCATGTATTTATATATATCAGAAAGTAGGTAAACTAAAATGTCACTGGGTGATGCAAGCTAAAAAATGCAAAAACATGTAGTATGCACAGTGAGGTTGGTACTTATTCACTCAAAAGTTTATTGTTTGTTTTGCTTGGATATTCAGAGACAAATCTGTGTGTATTAGTTCTTGAACCTTGTTTGAAAATAATTTTCAAATCTTACAACATTATATCATGTAGGATAATATACACCATATACACGAAATAGCAGTTGATTTCAGAAGTTTTACGAGTGAAATTCTTGACAGAACTAGTGGAGTATCTGAATCATGTAGATGGTGAAATCCCTGTTATATGTGTAGATATATCCATATTGCATAAATTTCTTCTTCTTCATGATATCATTGTAGATATGCGTGATCTTAGAAACTGTGCTGGCGTTGTTCTATTAGGCCAGCTTCTGTGTTCCTGATATACTTTGTTGCTTGGTTACCATTGTTTTACATTATTTTGACATCATTTACATTATCCTACATAGCTTTCTGGTTGGCTTATTTTGTTGATTCATAATTGTAGGCATGTTGAAAGCTTTGCGGCACTTCAGCACTTAAAGGCAATGGCACAATATTTCTTGGGAACATCGACAAAAAGTGGAAGAAAGAAGATATATGCAAATTTTCATGTGAACTAAGATATACATAGGTAGCTGTTTAGATTGATACCTTTTTATGCAAAATCAGTCGCAAAAAAATGATATTATACTTTCTTGTTGAGCAGATCATGGAGTTGTTATTGGATGTTGGTGCTGAGAAAATTGAAGATGTAAGCATTATGCCTGATTTACATCACGTAGGCTCCAGTAGAGTTTTTGCATTGCTTGAGCTTCAAATGAACAAAGATACACGTAGTGCGTATAAGATGCTGCAGAAAAAAGATGTTTTTGGGAAGGGTTAAATGTCAAAGTTGCTTGGGCAGAACCATTGAAGGATCCTGATGAAGAGGAGTTGAGAAAGGTCTCTCTCATACCTCAATCCTATTTTGTTTCTATTTCCTTTGGTTTAGCCACGTACAATTTGTTAAGAAACTTGGATGGACCAAACATTCAGACTTTTTTTTCTTGTCCTAACTAGACAGCCAAGCATTGTGTTTTAATTAGTTTAGTTATGATTCACAACTTTACTCTGATATTTTGCACCTGGTTGACGTAGACTTACAGTGAAGCAAAAAGTAGTTTGTGAACTCTTATAATGCACGTTAAAAGGGATTTATGTAGAAAATAGAGAGTGTTTTTGAAAAAACAGAAACAAAATAGTATATGGGTTCAAAGATGAAAATTGAAATGCATGGATTAAATGCACAAAAATGCGATGATGTGAGAATAATGAGCAAATAAAATACCAGATTTGCAAATGTTGAACAGTGTAACTATAACAAAATAAAACAGATAGATACTAACTACTTGCTACTGGAACAAAGAATGTATAAGAGAGTTTATATGTGCAAATTAACTTCTGTAATTCACGAATTTGTTTATACGAAGTGCAAAATAACTTTTGTAATTACAATACAAGTGTAACAAAACAGATATATGGCATTCAAGTACTTGTTTTGGTTTTATAATAACAACAGAAGTGCGCTTTAGTCTTTGAATATGTAAATTTGCATTCTGTTTTGCTTTGTAATTTTTATTATTGATTGTTAAACTTGTCAGCAGGTTAGCTATTTCAAAGTGAAGATTATCGACAACAAAGAATTATTGTTAACCAAGCAATCAACATGATTTTAGTTATATATATTGTCATATTTTGTTAGTACAATTTATGTAAACTTCTTTCTGATGGCTTGTGGTATGTGATTTATTTTGTTGAAAAACTACATGCGACGGATATTACATTTGATTAATGTGTTTTTTTAATTATTTGTATATAATGATCATATATTTGATTAATTGTTTGTTTATAAATGTTAATTATGTGATTTAATTGTTGGTTTGAATATGAAATTATGTGATTGGTCGCTTGTTTTAATATGGATATTATAAAAATTTACTGAAAACGGTAAAAGTTATCAATTGTAAATACCATCATTTAGCATATGTTGTCAAACAACCAACAACTTTTAGTAGCGTTTTAAAAATGCTACAGAAACAAATGTAAATTAATAAAAAATTATATAGTTGCATTTAAAAAGCGCTACAGATATCGGTTTTTATATCATATAAAAAAACTTTAGTTGCGTTTCAAAAACGCAACAAATGATGATTTTTGGTAGCGTTTACTACAACGCAACAAAAAGTTTCAGACTTTTAGTTGCATGTCGTATTGCAGCGTTCTCTAAAACGCTACTAGAAGTTATGATAGCGTTTTTTCAACGCTACCAAAAGTCATTTCTGGTGTAGTGAGTGGTTTTGGCATGTATAACTTTCAAGAGATATCCCAATAAACAACATATGAGAAAGCACAAACCAAAAGAACATGCGATCAGGATCAGTTTTTATACATAGTTTACAGGTACAAATAAGTCAAGACCATCATATGCATGGTTTAACATGGAAGTAGCACACGCATGCACCCTCTTGTGTGTATATGATTACTATATATGTATACATGCTTGGCACTCAGGAAATGAGAACAGTCGTAAGAGATCATGGCTATGCACAAGTTAGAACCAGACCAAATTGCAAGATGGGCACGACACATGCAATGACATGTAAGAATGTATCGTCAAGTACAGGTAATACAGTAAGACAATGTAGTGGTTTAAATCAGAGAAATATGGTCTTAAGTTTGAGCAAGTGGCAAACAATGCACAAGATCAGTGTTGATCATACTACTGCTCAGATATAAAATGCCATGTATGAATTTATACAGGTGGAAACTAAGTGTGCTCGTACATTTGCAACCCAACAAACATAAGTCTGATCGACAACGGTTTATACATAAGCTCCAGTTTTCTTGACCCATACAACATATATGTTAAAGGGCATACATGTGTGCATGTTTCAAGATTCTAGAACAATGTGTATATTTCAGTATTATAGAACAAATGGCATCATGTATTCATTTACATGAGTCAGGAAAATGCTAACAGTATGGCAATTCGAATATAACAAGATGCACAGGAGGTACAAGTAGCAATACACTTGAAAACGACCGATTTCATAAATAAGGATGCAGGCAATCCGAAGGCATAGTCAGGATGAAAACTTAAGCAAATGGGAAATTAAATATATAGTAATGTATATATATAGGTTCAGGTTTATTAACATAAAAAAGACTTTAATACTGCCAAAAAAAAAATCATACACAAATGAACTGTTCCTCAGTCAAGGTGAATCCCACATGTACTTTACTATGTTAGCCGGTTAGTTAAGTATTTAAAAATGTTCTGAATAGGAATAACATACATGCTGTGAACTCCATTCACTTGATTTCAGACAAGGGGATTCCATAACTAGTGTATTTTTATGAACTTACATGTCATTTTCAAACCAAAATTCTGTAACAAAGCTTAAATCAGAGAATGGTAATGCAATGCACGGCGGGACAGAGGAGACCAAAAATGCATCAAACAGGGCACAACCAAAATGCAATAACAAGCGCAGGCTAAAGTCAAGCATAACCCATACTTTCCTAACTGTGAAGTATTACCCTTGTACTTTTCTGTTCCAAAGTTACTGAACATGATTTTGTCTAACGCGATCTAGCACACTGACTTTCCATTACTTTCTTAAATATTGTTGCAACTGATTTATTAGTTATATGGTTTAGACATAAATAAAATCAGAATTATTAAAGAGCCAAGCAGATTTTAAGGATGGAATAAAAATGCAAATGCTTACTTAATGCGCTGTTTTTGCAATATCTGTGCTGCAGATTTTACAATGACTTCTTGCTTTGCTTAAGTACAGTCCCACTTTCTCCTGCTTTATGCTCTATTTTGACTACTGTGTCTTCTTTGCAAACTTCAGTTCTTATTTCGAAGTCGAGAGCGGGGAAACAACTTCATAGTTTTTGAAAATTAAGGCCCTAAAAATTGTGTTTCAGCTTAGCATAACCTATAAAAGGAACTTACAACATAAATCATGGTAACAAGGGACCAGGATTTAGACTAAAGAAATTCCTATGCGCTTGCTAGAGACTTGAAAGGTTTGTCCGGTTCGGTGTGAGCCAACCAAACCAATAAAGTTCCAAACATACTTCAACCAAAAATTCCATTACCAAATCACTATAACCAATTCAAACGTTTTTAACTCAGTCATAGCAAGCTAAATACAAGTAATCTATCATAAATGAAAGAGTACATTTATCAAAAACAAAACCCATTTCCGAAATGACTTAATTTCCAGCTAGGCTAGCAGCATGTACAAAAGCAACTTAAGATTATAGAAAAATCAACGAGACACAAAATATTGGCAAAAGAGCGAAGTAGTTCACTTCAAAATTTTCAACCAATCATGACTTAATCTCAGTTAAAACTTCACAGTTAAAACTGAAACATAAATGTAATATTTTTATCTCAGTTAATATTTTTATCTCAATCAAAACTGAAACCAATCATGACTTGATCAATGAGACACAAAATGTAATGTTTTTATCTCAGTTAAAACTGAAACCTAAATGCAAAATTTTCAACCAATCATGACTTAATCTCCAACATGATTCAACCAATTAAAACTTCACAGTTAAATTCATGTATTTTGAAGGACTAAACATTTAGAAGTAGTTCGCTTCAAAATCTTCCAAAATTAGATTGCAGAAACTGTGTAATACAGGGCTCAGACGCAGTAAAAGTCCACCAAACAGCGAGTGGAGCGAATTTATAAAAAAACGAAAGTACTACTCTTAACGATTTCGAAAAAACTCACAGTTGATTTGGAAGACAGAGTGAATCGGGGGGAGATGCTCTCGATTTATGGTTGACTGGGTCGGAGATGAAGGAATTGATGTTGGATTGAACCAGAGATTGGATGAAGGAAGTTTTACTGAAACGAAAAAAAGAAAATTTTGGGGATAAATTTTCAAGGGGACGGAGGGAATGTTTTACTTTCGCGGTTCACATTTCACTTAAGTCCCGCGCTCTGGGTTTTCGCTCCCGCTCTTTGTATTATTAATGTTACATAGCGGAATACACGTTAATATAGCATAATTATTTTGTTATTTTATTTGCTTCTTTATATAGCACAATTAATGCACTATTTTATTTTCTTTAACTATTTTATTATAGCACTTTAATGTAAGGCTATAATATAAAGCTATCTATATCATATTTTCGTGTAGTGAATTAGCTTAATTTGTGGAGAAATTGCTAGGAAATTGATTTAGAGGGAGGTGACCAATATTGGGTTTTACCGAGTTTTGATAATAAACTAAGGAGGAAGGAGAAGACTTTTCTGAAAGTTACGTACAACAACAAAAATTCTGGAGAAATCCTTCGTTAATCACTTCATTAAGGCCCATTAATGCCTAATTAAGCTCAAGGTAATTAGTTTTAGCCAATTAGCACATGTTTAGGCCACAAAGCACTTATTACGGCTATTTTCACATAGTTTAACCATGTTTTCACCATTCTTAACCCAAAATTTACAAGTTTTAACACAAATTAATGAATTAAAAATTATAACAATATTAAATAAATAATTTAGAAACTTTTAACACTAATATCTTCAAATTTACAACAAATTTTACAAAAATACAAACATTTTGATTTAATTTACACAACTTTCAAAATACTCAAAATCAAATTGTTTAAATGTTTGCATTTTTACATAATAAATCACCAAAGCTTGGAAAAATACAATTTTTTCCAATTTACTAATATTTGCAACAAATTTCACATTTTATATTTTATTCTACTAAGATGTTTATAACTTTCGCATATGAATTCCAATTCACATGAAATAAATTGCATTTTTCATGTTTTAACGAAAGAAACATGTTACTAATATTAAATATTAAATATTAAAACTTTCAATAAAAATACCTTTTCTAATTTGACATGTTTTACCCAATTAACCATTATTTTTCACTCCTAAAAATTATACAAAAGTGTTTTAACACTTTTTAAAATATTAAACACCATTTCCAACAATATTTCATCTATAGAAATTTATTTCCTTCTTGTTTATCCTTTTATTTTAGGATAAAAAGGCTAATATTTGAATAAAATTCCAATATCATAAATTTTAACCCAATAATTTATATTCATCATTTATCTTCACTCTATAACCCATAAACACATTATCTTACACTTCATTTCGAATTGTTTACACCAAAACCTAAACTCTTAACCAACATACATTGTGTACTTTTAAATAAACCATAATATCATTAATTTATTCCGTATACTAATTCTTAATCCCATATTAAATTATAATTTAGTATTTCAGTAATCTTCAGAGTCCCGGGTTGTTACATTCTTCCCTCCTCAAAAAAATTGCATCCACGCAATTCCTAGAGGAAAGACCATGAGCAACTCAACAAATGCACCAAAGAATGGAAAGAACAAATGTGTAACACCCCACTTCCGTTAAGGTCACTCACAAAGGGAATGCCTTAACTTCAGTGGAGCATTATGGGTACTGGAACAGAAATATTACAAGACAGACATATATAAAACAGCGGAAAGTAAAGTGGAAGTACTTCAAATCATTTATTAAATATAATTGTTTACAATAAAAACACATCAACTTCCAATACCCAATTACATAGCTAAAATATCTGTCTTGCTCAAAAACAAAGAAGCATAAAAAAAAATTGTGATATTCCCCAATAAACAAAGCAAGCCATTGCCAAGAGAAATCCAAGCCGTACATGAAAGAGCCTTGGAGCTTGGTAACATCCGAACTAAGCTGTATTCCCACCCTGCGAACCGGGGGGGGGGGGGGAAGAAAAAGAGGCGAAACAAAATGGGTCAATCATAAAGACTGAGTAAGTCCTTGTGACTTTCAGCATAAAAACAGATAAGATAACATGGCATGAATAAACTGAAAGTAAACATAAGCATGATGACAAGATGAGCTACAGGCATGATAACATCATATGATTTTTGTCATGTATAACATTGCGAGGTTCCCATTTAAGATGAACCAAGTATAACATCGCAACATTTCTATCAAACATCGCAAGATTTCTCTATTTCACCATTTAAAATATTTCTATGATATCTATTTGCTCTGCACCACCCGTACTAGCATCCCAACCCGTGTCATGTGTTGACTATAAATTGATCTCTAGCCCAATGTCATGAAATGACCCATTACTTGGTCCCACTAAACGATCTATTAATCGATCGGCTCCCTACAAGTCCTAGCTCGTTCATGTGTCTGTGTCATACGGCCCAACGAAATGTAGTCACCTGTGCTAGGTCCACCCTAGGGTGTATCAAGCCCTAGGGTGCCAACCACCGACACGAATCAAGCACGCACAGTGTAAACCTACCGGTGCCCAATGCTTGCTTTTTCAACTCCGGACTACGTGCACGACCATAGTCCGCCTGAACCTACAATGGCGCACCAACTCAGCCGTCGTTCTGGTCGCTTACAATCAACCCAGTAATCATGCCCCACCATGCCTAGTTCCAGGGTACCATGATACATCTAGTGGGTTGCTGCTGAAAAGGACCGCGTAACTAGGGTTTCCGTCCAGCAGGTTAAGTGTTGTCATTTAAATTCGAGACTTAACCCCATCAGTCTAGCATGTCAAGTTGGTTAAGTGTGGTCATTCAAGTTCGTGACTTAACCCGTCTACGTGTCATGTCAAATTGGCTAAGTGTTGTCGTTCAAGTTCATGACTTAGCCCTACGAATCATTTATCAAATTGGTTAAGTATATTCAAGCGGTTCATGACTTAACCCTACCAAATGATCGTGTCAAATTGGTTAAGTATATTCAAGCGGTTCATGACTTAACCCTATCAAGTCATCGTGTCAAATTGGTTAAGTATATTCAAGCGGTTCATGACTTAACCATATCAAGTCATCGTATCAAATTGGTTAAGTATATTCAAGCGGTTCATGACTTAACCTTATCAAGTCATCGTGTCAAATTGGTTAAGTATATTCAAGCGGTTCATGACTTAACCCTATCATGTGGCATTAATTCATTAATGCACCCCAACCTCTCACATTAGACTAGTTGTTGTGGTCACTGGATTCGCCGGGCGGTTCTAGGCAGATTTACACCACAACCTAGTCTAACCTCGGGTCTTAAGCGCGATATGACCAACTATCCACATTGGATCCTATTGTTTGCAGTCACTTGATTCGCCGGGCGGTTCCGGGCAAATTTACACTGCAAACTCAACCCAACCTCGAGTTGGCCATTTTCAAGTTCATTCTAATGTCATGTCCATGTTCAAGTTTCATGTCAAGTTCGTGTCTAGTTTCATGGCGAGTTTCATGTTTTCACTTATGCCTATTATCAAGTTAATGATTCATATTCATAACCAATTCATGTTTCAAGTTCATAAGCATGCTTACGTGCCTTCTAGATGTCCAATACATACCAACTATCCAAAACCCAATTTAGGCGCGTTCATATTAAACTTTCTCCAAGTCATAAATTATCATATATGTTCCTACTCCAAATTTTACATAATTAAAATATGACCAAGTTCTAGGTTACATGTCAGTTTTATATATGCCCAATTTACATATGTTCAATTCATGCCGTTTTACATGTATGCCAATTTTTATGCCATTTTACCATATCAAGTTCTAGCCAAAATTACATGTATCAAGTTTTATACCCAATAAACCCAAATCATGATTCATGCTGTAGTTATTCCAAACTATAATCTTTTTATTACAATACATGTTAGTTGCCCAAGTTCATAATACATGTTTATGCCAATTATCAAATTTACAATTGCTTTCATGTTCAAATTCCCAATTCTACATATGCCTAATTAACATAAGCCCAATCTTTTGATTTAAACTTACATAGTCCCAAACTCGTGATTTAATTTACATGCCAATTCATGTATGCCTACTTCATGCCAAATTATTTATGCCAATGCCCAAACTTGCAATTTCAATTATATTGACAATACCCAAATATCCAATTTCACGTTAATGGTAGTAATACCCAAATATCCAATTTTTATGTTATGCCATCAATTCCACCAAACACATATATTCCACTAGGCAATATTCCAATATTTCCCCTGTATACCATCGCACATATATCGTAGTTTAGGCCTAGGTCCGAAATTGACCTAGGTTCATCAAAAGAAAATAAATAGGGGAAGGTAGAATTTTGCATAAAAATAAGATCAGAGAGAAAAACATCATCACAGGCATGAAGATTACAACTTGGTAATAATATCAATATGAATCAAGAAAACTGATTTACAACAGAATGAATAGATCATAAACTAGACATGGGAATAAAGATAGACAAGTCTCAAAACTCAAGATCCAAGAAGCAATAGAAATAGATCGATAAACATACTTAAATCCAATTTCACTTCATCACATGCCCATATTATATTTAAATATTTTAATCTGAAAATAACTAGAACTTACAGAGCATGGCTAATGAATTAAGAACTGAATTTGTTGTAAAAATGTCGCGGCGTTGTTGATTTATTGTCCTGAATCATTGTAGAAGCCTTGTTCTTTGAATTGATTTGAGTTTGAATGCTTGTACTTTGATTTGGAGACGGCGGCCATGGTTTAAGAGGGAATTCAATAGCATAACGGTGTATGAATGATTTGTTGTCAATTAGGCTAGGTCTTAGGGTGTTTTTATAGGTGTAGGAACTTATTTAGGCCCTTAGATCAACCCTAGGGTCAATCTGGACCATCAAAACACGTCCCGGGCTTCAAAAATGGGTTCTGGGCCAAAACAGGCCGACCAGGTCGACCAGTAAGGGGGGGGGGGGGTCGACACTATGGTCGACCTGGGGGGTAGGTTGACCCTATGGTCGACCCCCTGGTTCAGTGCTGCCTGAAATCTGCTGAATCTTCTAAAGGCCATAACTTCTTCATCCGGACTCCGATTTTCGAAAACTCGGACTCTATTTCATGTATAATTCCGAGACGAACACAATGGAGCAACCCGTTTCCCTTGATCCTCATTTTAAAAATTAATTATACCTTGATTTCTTGTTTTAACATGATATTAAAATTCGGGTTGTTACATTCTCCACTCCTTAAAGGATTTCGTCCCCGAAATCTTCAAGTTAAGAAGAATGTGTCCTACCATCCAATCATCCATCTACTCAATCATCAATCACAGGCATTCATGGTCCTTAAGAGATTTCTAATGCTGTATAAACATATGCAAGAAGTGTGTGTATATGTTCCTTGTCTAATGCAAATGATCATGCCTGATTGATCTTCTTAATGCAAAATATGTTTAGTGCCATGAGTCCAACATGTATGCAAATAGTTCTAGTCACATAAACACTACATGTGTGCACAAACATCCATCCATATGCAACATCCACATGATATCACATTCAATTTCATCCATAAACAAGTATAAACACTCATGCATATGCAATATGAAAATGTGTCTGAGCCGATCTAGTGCCTAATGTGTGTTATGCAACCACGAGCAACCACTAGCAACCGCTTGCAATCTCTTGCAACCATCAATCATAACATGTCTCAAACTCATGTTTACATCCAATTGTTCCTCTCTAAAGATATAGTCGAATGATAGAAGCAAGTAAAAACTTTTGTGCCCATTAGGCAATATCAAAACTAGAAATCTACGTCACATATATACTGATTAGGAGAAGAACTCCCTAAGCACCAGCCCCGAAGACCGAAATCAACATCAGACTGACACCCAAAGAATTACTCAACCCAACCAATATATATGATTCTAGGAAATTAAGCATGATGGACTCCTTTTAGGTCACAAGGAAATCCCTTCCTAAAACCAACCCATATCCTATAAAACCCAAAAAGTTTAGTCAACCCAACGGACACCCTCAAGCCCCAACATGTATTACTAATAGATGAGTCATACTCCCTATGGGGTTTGCAACAGAAATAGGATTGAGAATAGGGCCGAGAGGATATACATAAAAGATAGCAAGCAAGTAAACTCTACAAGAAAAGGGGGATCAAGTATATGCTCTTAAAAAAGAGATATGATGCGCGTATCTAGTCTTCAATCTTCTAAGTCGCATTTCCTTGAGCTTAACTCCATTGTGCTCTAACCGTCTTTAACTTCACAATTTCATAGCTTCTTAATTCTTGTTTCCAAAATATGAGTTGGAATTCATTTCACTGTTGCCTCTCGTTCCACTTTCACTTATTCCCTTTCTAGTATACTTGGCTCAAACATATCTGCGTACTCATGGTTTCATGCAAGCTCTCCAAAAATTCACTAGTGAATCCTGGATCTCGTTTACTTATTATAGGGTATTTCACGCAGAAGAACTATCTCTTGAAAATAAACAAATGTCAACCATGTTGCCAAATGTACTTACTAAGGTAATTTTCTATAACTCATGCATAAACGAAATGAACCATCCACCTTAGTGGCAAACACTACTCGAGCGGATCAATAAATGTATCAAGAGATTCTAGGTAACTAAGCATGGCAGAACCCTAAGGGTTACACTAGACTTCGAGGGCATTACCAAGGCAAGTGAAGAATCAACTACCCTCCTTTCAAAACCGAGAATGGCACCCTTACTGGATAACCACTCCATCCCTAGAATCAACCCATAGCTCAAAAAAACATAAGCATTACTTCTAAACTCAACACTTAGCATAGACATTCTCAAATCCAAGTCATGAATAAATGAGCCGGTTCCCCAACAGGATTTGAGACAAAATTGGGATCCTCTACTACGCTAGTACTAAGGTGCAGAGACTCAACTATCGAAGCAAAATTAAAAGGATGCGATGTACAAAAACAAAGTTCTAACGGGATGATAGAAAAGAAAAGATAAACCTTTAACAGAAACGTTACCACCTCTCTTAGGTACGCTAACAGTGAGAGAATACCATTACCCTCTCGACGATCTCGTTCTTTGCCCTTGTCCTTGTCCTATAATACTTAACTACATGTCCCTTTTTACCATACTAAAGACACTCTCTCTTGTCATGGGTTTTATTATTCTTTTACTTTGGCCTCTTCCTTTTCACCTCTTCCTCCTTCGTGGATTACGCCTTATCAACCAGTTTCTCATCCCTAGGCTAGTGTTCTTTATCCTCATTCTTACTATCCTTGTATAGCTTGTTGACAAGTCTCTCGAAAGTTACCTCCATCGCACTGCAACTCTACAAAGCTTGAAATAAGATTAGTCGCAGATGTAACTACTGCGGCTACTGATGGGGGTTGGGCACTCCTTTGCCCTCCTACATGTGTCGTACACCTACAAAACTATGGTGAAAAAGAAAGAGAGAAGAGACTCAAGGAGAGAATCAAAAGATAGTGCATATGGCTTTGGGGAAAATGCCTTTCGTAAAACAAAAATTTTCTTAGAAAAATGCTTCTTTGTAAACGTTTTGAAAATAGTTTCAGAAGGTTTTTAAAAGCTTTTGCCCAGTCTGCTAACCTTCTACTCTGATACCAAATGTAACACCCCACATCCGTTAAAGTCACTCACAAAGGTAATGCCTTAACTTCAGTGGAGCATTATGGGTACTGGAACAGAAATATTACAAGACAGACATATATAAAACAGCGGAAAGTAAAGTGGAAGTACTTCAAATCCTTTATTAAATATAATTGTTTACAATAAAAACATATCAACTTCCAATACCCAATTACATAGCTAAAATATCTGTCTTGCTCAAAAACAAAGAAGCATAAAAAAAATTGTGATATTCCCCAATAAAGCAAAGCAAGCCATAGCCAAGAGAAATCCAAGCCGTACATGAAAGAGCCTTGAAGTTTGGTAACATCCGAACTAAGCTGTATTCCCACCCTGCGAACCTGAGAGGGGGGAGGGGGGGAACGGAAGAAAAAGAGGCGAAACAAAACGGGTTAGTCATAAAGACTGAGTAAGTCCTAGTGACTTTCAGCATAAAAACAGGTAAGATAACATGGCATGAATAAACTGAAAATAAACATAAGCATGATGACAAGATGAGCTACAGACACGATAACATCATATGATTTTTGTCATGTATAACATTGCGAGGTTCCCATTTAAGATGAACTAAGTATAATTTCGCAAGATTTCTATCAAACATCGCAAGATTTCTCTGTTTGACCATTTAAATTATTTCTATGATATCTATTTGCTCTGCACCACCCGTACTAGCATCCCAACCCGTGTCATGTGTTGACTATAAAATGATCCCTAGCCCAATGTCATGAAATGACCCATTACTTGGTCCCACGAAATGATCTATTAATCGATCGGCTCCCTACAAGTCCAAGCTCGTTCATGTGTCTGTGTCATACGGCCCAAACACGAAATGTAGTTACCTGTGCTAGGTCCACCCTAGGGTGTATCAAGCCTTAGGGTGCCAACCACCGACACGAATCAAGCACGCACAGTGTAAACCTACCGGTGCCCAATGCCTGCTTTTTCAACTCCGGACTACGTGCACGACCATACTCCACCTGAACCTACAATGGCGCACCAACTCAGCCGTCGTTCTGGTCGCTTACAATCAGCCCAGTAATCGTGCCCCAACCTGCCTAGTTCCAGGGTACCATGATACATCTAGTGGGTTACTGCTGAAAAGGACCGCGTAACTAGGGTTTCCGTCCAGCTAGTTAAGTGTTGTCATTTAAATTCGAGACTTAACCCCATCAGTCTAGCATGTCAAGTTGGTTAAGTGTGGTCATTCAAGTTCGTGACTTAACCCGTCTACGTGTCATGTCAAATTGGCTAAGTGTTGTCGTTCAAGTTCATGACTTAGCCCTACGAATCATTTATCAAATTGGTTAAGTATATTCAAGCGGTTCATGACTTAACCCTACCAAATCATCGTGTCAAATTGATTAAGTATATTCAAGCGGTTCATGATTTAACCCTATCAAGTCATCGTGTCAAATTGGTTAAGTATATTCAAGCGGTTCATGACTTAACCCTATCAAGTCATCGTGT
This sequence comes from Allium sativum, assembly GCA_030737875.1. Taxonomy (NCBI): domain Eukaryota; kingdom Viridiplantae; phylum Streptophyta; class Magnoliopsida; order Asparagales; family Amaryllidaceae; genus Allium; species Allium sativum. The sequence goes on along the minus strand of CM060923.1, from coordinate 404,406,549 downwards.
CAAATTGGTTAAGTATATTCAAGCGGTTCATGACTTAACCCTATCAAGTCATCGTGTCAAATTGGTTAAGTATATTCAAGCGGTTCATGACTTAACCCTATCAAGTCATCGTGTCAAATTGGTTAAGTATATTCAAGCGGTTCATGACTTAACCCTATCATGTGGCATTAATTCATTAATGCACCCCAACCTCTCACATTAAACTAGTTGTTGTGGTCACTGGATTCGCCGGGCGGTTCCGGGCAGATTTACACCACAACCTAGTCTAACCTCGGGTCTTAAGCGCGATATGACCAACTACCCACATTGGATCCTATTGTTTGCAGTCACTGGATTCGCCGGGCGGTTCCGGGCAGATTTACACTGCAAACTCAACCCAACATCGAGTTGGCCATTTTCAAGTTCATTCTAATGTCATGTCCATGGTCAAGTTTCATGTCAAGTTCGTGTCTAGTTTCATGGCGAGTTTCATGTTTTCACTTATGCCTATTATCAAGTTAATGATTCATATTCATAACCAATTCATGTTTCAAGTTCATAAGCATGCTTACGTGCCTTCTAGATGTCCAATACATACCAACTACCCAAAACCCAATTTAGGCGCGTTCATATTAAACTTTCGCCAAGTCATAAATTATCATATATGTTCCTACTCCAAATTTTACATAATTAACATATGCTCAAGTTCTAGGTTACATGTCAGTTTTACATATGCCCAATTTACATATGTTCAATTCATGTCGTTTTACATGTATGCCAATTTTTATGCCATTTTACCATATCAAGTTCTAGCCAAAATTACATGTATCAAGTTTTATACCCAATAAACCCAAATCATGATTCATGATGTAGTTATCCCAAACTATAATCTTTTTATTACAATACATGTTAGTTGCCCAAGTTCATAATACATGTTTATGCCAATTATCAAATTTACAATTGCTTTCATGTTCAAATTCCCAATTCAACATATGCCTAATTAACATAAGCCCAATCTTTTGATTTAAACTTACATAGTCCCAAACTCGTGATTTAATTTACATGCCAATTCATGTATGCCTACTTCATGCCAAATTATTTATGCCAATGCCCAAACTTGCAATTTCAATTATATTGACAATACTCAAATATCCAATTTCATGTTAATGGTCGTAATACCCAAATATCCAATTTTTATGTTATGCCATCAGTTCCACCAAACACATATATTCCACTAGGCAATATTCCAATATTTCCCCCGTATACCATCGCATGTATATCGTAGTTTAGGCCTAGGTCCGAATTTGACCTAGGTTCATCAAAAGAAAATAAATAGGGGAAGGTAGAATTTTGCATAAAAATAAGATCAGAGAGAAAAACATCATCGCATGCATGAAAATTACAACTTGGTAATAATATCAATATGAATCAAGAAAACTGATTTACAACAGGATGAATAGATCATAAACTAGACATGGGAATAAAGATAGACAAGTCTCAAAACTCAAGATCCAAGAAGCAACAGAAATAGATCGATAAACATACTTAAATCCAATTTCACTTCATCACATGCCCATATTATATTTAAATATTTTAATCTGAAAATAACTAGAACTTACAGAGCATGGCTAACGAATTAAGAACTGAATTTGTTGTAAAAATGCCACGGCATTGTTGATTTATTGTCCTGAATCATTGTAGAAGCCTTGTTCTTTGAATTGATTTGAGTTTGAATGCTTGTACTTTGATTTGGAGACGGCAACCATGGTTTAAGAGGGAATTCAATAGCATAACGGTGTAAGAATGATTTGTTGTCAATTAGGCTAGGTATTAGGGCATTTTTAAACGTGTAGGAACTTATTTAGGCCCTTAGATCAACCCTAGAGTCAATCTGGACCATCAAAACACGTCCCGGGCTTCAAAAATGGGTTCTGGGCCAAAACAGGCCGACAAGGTCGACCTGTAGGGGGGGGGGGGGGGGTCGACACTATGGTCGACCTGGGGGGTAGGTCGACCCTATGGTCGACCTGGGGGGGGGGGGTAGGTCGACCCTATGGTCGACCCCCTGGTTCAGTGCTGCCTGAAATCTGCTGAATCTTCTAAAGGCCATAACTTCTTCATCCGGACTCCGATTTTCGAAAACTCGGACTCTATTTCATGTAGAATTCTGAGACGAACGCAATGGTGCAACCCGTTTCCCTTGATTACCATTTTAAAAATTAATTATACCTTGATTTCTTGTTTTACATGATATTAAAATTTGGGTTGTTACAAAATGCTTGAGATGAAGAATTCTCACCAACACTATGAGAAGAAAGAGACCATGATACAAGAGCTCGATAAATTCTTTGGTTTCCCAAGTGCAGTCATTGGGATTATTAAACCAATAAATCTTAACAAGCGATACATTTTCTTTGAAGGCGCCTCACCTCCAAACCAAGAACGCGAATAGGCTGCTACATGATAGATAGGTCTGATGAGATCTCAAGCTTAAGCTATTTGAAATATTCAATTAAAGATTCAGATTAATGAAGGTATTACGAAGTTGAGATACGCGAAGGATGTCATGAATAATCAAATGATAAGGTGGAAATGGTACTTAATTAGCATCCGAGACTAGGTGCTCAGTAAACGGAAATGGTCGTATATAGTGAGGTGCCAACTTCCTTGATATTAAAACACATAGTAATCTTTCTCAATTTTTTTAAAGACTCATAGCCTCTAATTTTTCATATTTATAAAAAGGTGACAAACATATTGCTAAAACTTTGTTTTTCACAATTCTTCACTACCTAATAAAGTTAGGATTTTTCGTCTCATTTAACATATAAAAAAGCTTAGTATTTAATCAAGGTCTTTACAACTTTAATGTCATACATGTATAATAAAGAATTGATTTAAAATAAAGTCCTTTTCAAAATTACATCATCTCCATTCTAAAGTACAAACCCATGGTTGTATATATAATTCAAAATTCTTGTTTTTTTAGATTCAAGCTTCACCATTATCGCTTTATAAATTAAACGCTAGGAATTTATAAAATATACTTCTCAAAATTTTATTAAAACTCAAATACTACTTAATTCTTCACAATATTAGAATCATTCACTAGAAAGTTATAAAAATAATTCTATTAATGTAAAATTTTATACTGGTTATTTCCCATGTCAATAATGTCTCATATGTTATTTTGGAACACCTTTTGACCTAAGGCATTCCTCGTCTTGACCAGAATTTTTAAACCATGACTAGACACCCCAACATAATCAATAACCACAACAAAATTTGCTTAATACTTCCATCTTTAAATAAATCCAATTTAATACCTTTATCTTTAATACCAGAGTAATTAGAAAATATTTTCCAAGCATCCACAAGGTATATTAATAATTGTACTTTGCCGAAATAGTCAATTTGTTACTGCTACACACTCTGATAAATTAACATTATCTACTTATGGATAATCAAGTTAGTTTAAATCACATTTTAGCCCCACAAAAAAGAATACAAGAGATGGTGACCTAACAATATAAATCAAGTGTTTGGTTTTCAAAACACAAACTGTCACGATAAGGAAGAAACCGTAAACATTCCAAAGGATTAAGGTTAATGGTTTCACCGTGCCTTACGAAGTTCAACAAGAATATAAGGGTAGTGTTAACCAGTTTTTTGGTCTGCTTCCCAAAATCATATCAGGTCCGCTTGACTCGACCCATCATGCAGCACCAAGGTCCGAAGTGTTGCCAAAACACTATGGATCCAAACCTAACAGAAGTCGTGCAAGCGAAGACCTCTCAACCCCTCAAACATATATAACTGCATCCCTCAATATGAAAACTAAAACCATAATTTCGCATCCCATCCGGCTCGCCTCATACATCTCGCATCCCCAATGGCCACACATACCACAAAATCTGCATCCCTCCGGATGCGATGAGTCGCATCCCTCTGAATGCGATCATTCGCATCCCTCCAGATGCGATAATGCGTATCCCATCAGGATGCGAATTATCGCATCCCCGGGATGCAAAATTCGCATCCCTTAAGAGGGATGCGAAATTTTCCATAAAGCCATGATGTGATGCAATTTTATTTTCAGCCGCTCTTTGGGATGCGAAATTTGTCGTGGTGGTCCCTAAATCTCACGTAATCCACTACCTATAAATACCCCTTTTCTCATTCTTCACAAGGGTTGAATTTTTCATGATTTGAGAGCTCTACAAGGTCCTAAAACATCATTAATGGCTGCCTAGAACTTAAGGAAGAAGAACTTAAAATTTTCTCCCAAAACATTGCATATTCAAAAATATGACTCCCAAAAACTTAGCCAATATTTGTATGATGATGACATGTACTTGTATCCTCAATAACCAATAAAATCCTCAAACGCCTTCAAAGTGGACGTAGGTTCCTTATGAACCGAACCACTATAAATCTTTGTGTTGTTTGCTTACTACACTTTAATTTTTCGTAAGCAAAACGCTATTCTCAAGTAACCGAGAATCTTTGGGTGTGACGGCAATTTTAGCCATCAACACTTTGGTGCTTTCATTGAGAGATCTACTCACTTCTTTCCGTTCAACTCTCATCTCGACTTCGAAGCGCTACTCAGGTTTTCTTGACCTACCGTTCGATTCTGCTCATGATAGTTAAGAAAGGAAAAAAAATCTGATGGTTGGAACTTCCGTAGTGACCGACGTACTTGCTACTTCTCATCAACCCTAGTCCACGGAAAACCCGGTCGAAATAAACATTGTTCCTCCTTATGATCCCGATGCTCTAGCAACTCAAGCTCAAATGTTCGTGCTTATCAAGAAATTGGAGGACATGACTCGAGAACTCAACGACCAGTTGAGGATGAATATGAGTTGATGCAGCGACTCCAAGAGAGTCAACGCAATGTCGCTCACTTCCAACTCAACCGAAACAACTCTCGTTCTGCCCCCAATCTTTCTGGAAGCTCCTATTTCGACACTCATCGCAGGAAGTGAAGTTAAAGAAGGAGGACCAATATTGCTAATACCCTCGCCAATGCCAACACTAATGCCAATGTCCATGGCAAAACAACGGTAATGGTAACGGTAATGGAACTACCGTGACTTTCAGTGAGGGAACACATCAATGCGACCGTTCCCGGATGGTTACCAATGATGAAGCAGATCCTAGTAACCGACCACCTCCGTGACAGAACCCAACTGTCGCCGCTCTCAACTTGGCGCTTATGCGTCCCGTAGCTCAACAGATTCAGGTTCAAAATGATCAAGCTCAGGCTCAGGCCCAGCCTTACCAACCTTACCAAAACCTAGCAGATAGGTTGATGACATGGATGAAGATGATCCCGATGTTCATCCTCAAAGACGTCAACAGCCTAGGACTCCCGAGCTGAACCACGACCGCTTGATTCCAGTGGAGGTTCAGCCTTCTTATCTCCCAACATGATCTGAAGGATCATGAGAGAAACGCGGGGAAACGTCAACGACATGTGGGAAAACAACATGAGATGCAACCCCTTCACTAGGGCCGTGCACGAAGATGAATGACTTTGACGCTTTAATATTCCCCAGCTATCACTTTACGGAGGAAAGACGATCCTTGTGGCTTCCTAAATCACTCAAATAACATATGGACTCTAATCGAGTCACTGATGTCGTCAAGTGTAAATGCTTCCCAGTTTTTTTAGAAGACACAACTCTGCTTTGGTTTACTCAACTCCCGGCTCGATCTATTTCCACATTCGACCAACCGGCTACCGAAATGGTCTAGTAATTCAGAATGCACATGTCTAGGCCGAAGGATACTCTCTCACTCTCTCCAGCATTCTTATGACCGAAAGGCTCCAACATTCTTATGACCAAAGGGCGTAGCGACATAACAGTAGAGCCCATGTTCGATGATGAAAGAAGTATGATCGTAATCTGGAAGGTACAATGGAATCTGATTGTAACCTGAGTACGCATCCATGAAGGAGAGAAGATGATAACCGGCAGTTGAGTCAACAAGCTGGTCGATCTTTGGTAGTGGGAAACTGTCCTTTGGGCAGGCTTTGTTCAAGTCTAAATGTTCAACGCACGTATCGCAGACAAAGTCATTATCAAATAGCCTATCCACCTCCCCTTTAAGTGCAGTCGATCTTTCGGTTCCAAAGATTTGACTCTTCTGTTTGACTAGGAGATGCTTGGGTCGACACTGAGCATGTGGCAAGCGATTCCTAGGTCAATGCCGCACATATCGGAATGGGTCCAAGCAAATACGTCGGGTTTGGCCCTTAAGAATTCTAGAAGCTCTTATTTTATTGCTGGGTGGAGTTGCGATCCAACTTTCAGGATCTATGTCGGGTCGTCAGGGCTGATCGGAACATCCACCGTTGTTCTGCTGGGGTACCCCTCTCGAAGTAGGGCTCTTCGTCCTCCTTCGGATCAAGATCATCGAAAAGACGGTAATGGTGTCTGAGCCAGGGACTCAGATACCTTTGATTGCCATGCTAAGGCGGTCTTGGCGTAGGAAGGTGGAGGCATTGTCTTTCCTTTCACCTTGTTGCAAGCATTCTTAATTCTATGAGTTAGCATGCTCTTGCAGTTGCTTGGTCGCCTTTAATTGTGATGATCCCATTATCTGTCAGAAATTTCATTAGAAGGGACCACGTGGCATGCAGACTCGGAATTCTGCAAGGAAAAGACGTTCGAAGAAAACAATGTATAGAGAAACAACGTCGATGACCACAAAGGTGAGTATTCGAACCCGACTCTGATCCCCTTCTCCGAGTTCTACTGAAAGGTCTACCAAGCCTATGGGTTGGTTGGATGAAGCGTTGAAGCCATGAATCGTGGTATGACAGGGCTTCAAGTCTTTGGCCTTCAGTCTCTTCTGGTCGTAGGCCGCCTTAAAGATTATGCTGACCGAGCTTCCTGAGTCGATGAGAATTTTTCGGACAAAGGTTGGGACAATCTATGTAAAGATAACGAGTGGGTCTATGGTTGGTATTTCAATTCCTGTAGACTCTCTCTCACGGAAGATTATATCGTCCTGCATTGGCTTCTGGAGCTTGGCAGGGACGAAATTGTCCAACGAAGAGCAAGCTTCCTAGGTGGCATGCTTTATGGAGTTGGCATACTCCTCTATCTTGCAAAAGTTGTCATGTGTAGGTGAGGTCCACCGTAGATTGTGTTAATGACGATGCCACATGGCCTTTGGTTGGACGGCTTTGGACCGCATTAGTTGGAGGGAGAGCAGGCGTTGAGGGTCCCGCGGCTGCTTCGGGAGGAGCAGAATTCTGAATGTACTGTTCCAAACATTTCTCGCGAATAATTTTTCGATTGCATCCTTGAGGTGGTGACAGTCATTGGTATTGTGCCCAAACATGTCGTGGAACCTGCAATACTTGCCAAAGTTCTTCTAGCGGTCCTAGTACTCGACTTCTTGTACTGTAGAGTGTTATAGGTCTCTACGTAGATGGCCTCCAACTCCGGGTTGAGCGGAGTGTAGTATCTGTAATTGCGGTAGTAGTAGTGGTTCTTAGGATCTCCAGGAGCTTGGTTGTTGTTACGGCCGCCTGCTTTGCCATTGCTTGGCTTGGGCTTATATGGGGCCGCCCCTTACCTTTGTCGGAAGATTCCCCGACTTACTTTTCTTTGACACTGTTTTTGACGGTGCCAGTGGGTCGGTTGTTGCGTTGGCCTCTTTGAGCTGCCCTGTTGTGCCGAGTTTCCTCTTGACACAAGAATTGTTCGACTTTTTCATAGAAATCTTCACTGCAAGAAATTATGTTATTAATAACACTAATTGATAATGGGTAATCATGAAGCGTTATTTTTTATTGTTGTCTATCTACTTTTCCACTTTATTTGTTCCAGTGTACACACGTAACACACAACGTTTGGCCTAAAAGAGAAGTATCCCTCCTAAAATTCCTGTTTCCCTCTCAAAAGCATTTATTCTGCTCGTCTTCTTCCCATGGTCGAAATAGCATCTATTCATCCCTCGCCATCTCTGATCCAGCTCACTCATCTCAACGTGTTTTGGCCATTTCATAGTGTATACACATCCTGAACACTAAGTCACCTGCTCGGAATTCTAGTTTGGTCTCCCTCCAAAACCACTCATCGCTTACCATCTTTGATCTCCGATCCAGCTCGCCATCTCCAATTTCCGTTCATCACTCTTCAATAGTTTGAAGTCGAATCATATATGACTTTAAATCGTTCGCTCGGATTTCTAGGTTTTGTTTATTAACTATTTTATTCTGATTTTTCATTTAATTATGTTTATTAATAATTTTATTTACTGTCTCTAGTCATATTTTACTAGAAAAAATTAGTTTATCGAGCGTTTGATGAGGTACCCATGTTTAAACTCATTCGTAGCAACAGATCAACTTTTAGAACATTTGAGACGACCTCAAATAGTAAATATAAGAGCAAGAGATTTGTTCATGCAGGAGATGATATCATATGCTAAGGTCAAGATTACATTTTACACTCGCATCAAAGGAGAGCATTCTTGTTTTCACTGGTCATTTACAGGCTGCTTGGCTCCTTTTTTCCTGTATTTTTTTTTGCTTGGTGCATCACTGAGGCGATGCGGCATTTGTAACGGTAGCTGTACAGGTGAGAAAATTTTGGTATTACCATCTTTTTCGCCTTTAAATGAAAGGTTGAACTAGGAAATTAGTGAATGATGGATTTTAGTCCAACAACTAGTGAATGTTGCCATTTGCTGCAGGGGAAGATTGCACCGTGGCTAAAGAAAGAAAGGGACAAAGTCTTTCCTGATTAAGTTATGTGCGAGACTGAAACTAAAAGATTTGTTTTTATATTTGTTTCTCCTATTAGTTTGAAAGTAAATGTCATATATAAAATAGTCGAAGGCAAGTTTGGTTTCAGAGGAAGGTATATGCGGTTGTATTTGTTGTGAGGTAGGGAAGTTTATTGTGATAGATTAATGAATTTCTGGTGTTGAACTGAGGATGGGGGGTTTGTGTGGACATGTAGTTTGGGTAAACTGATTGCATGCAGTTGTAATTTTTGATGGTTGCGTCACACACCCTTGAAATAATATTCAGCAAATGATTTAGTAAAGAGAATGAACTGTTTTATGGAATAATATTCCGCAACTAATATATTTCATTTTCATTAAGCAAATAATTTAATTAATAGAATAACATGCAGAGAATAATTCATTTAGTTTAGTATGGAATGATTCAAAATATGTATTTAACCAGAAGATGATTTGGGAAGGCTTGCTACTGCACCAGTGTAGGCATAAAGACTGCTAAATATATTGGTTTCTCAGTTGAAGAAGGTTGTCCCTTTCCTTCCTTGTCAACTGCTTCTAAATTGGAAGTTTCTTATAACTTGATTCAAGAATAACGGGTGCATAGTCAACTCCTTGCTGGCTTTTTTCATTCTAAATGCCTAATCGCTGGTTAGAAACTTCACTTCAAAAAATAACAATAAAGTGCACTATACATATTGGACGATGCGAACATATTATTGGACTGTTGCCAGTAACTAGTAAACAAACAACAAAACATTTTTATTAAATAGCTACGCAAAATGATACGCAAATAGAGCTCTAGTGCATCATAATAATCAAAGAAGTTTGTTAATAGATGCTACATGCTATTGTGAATTTAAAATTAAATAGCTTTTGCAATCATCATATTAAAAAATTGCCATAAGAAAATAGAGGAGTATATCTTTCGAAAGCGCTTTAAACACACTCTAGAAAAGGAGATAGCGTAGGAATTACTAACTAGATTAAGAACTATTGGAAAAACTAAGCAAATATCGTTTTGCTTTCTTATTGTATATTACTCAGCTAATTAATAAGTTGAAGCTAATTAACAAGTTGATGGGTTAAAAACCTCAAAACTATTACATATGATAAATCAAAGTCTTGTGGATATTATAAAATACAATCAATTAGTAATCATGAGAACACTACTCTTATGAATGTTAAAAATGTATGAAATAATAAGATTAAAGGAAAACTAACTAACCATTTCAATTTATTGATATGCTAGAAGTGATGTGAAAAATTGCCTCATCGATCCTATATCGCCGAATGGTTATCGAGAGAGTCAATAAACTATAGAAACGAAAATTATTCAGTTAATAACTAAAAGAGCATTTTTTTGTTTTTTTTTTTTTTTTTTTGTTTTACATTCTAATATTGCTTCTGTTAAGCCTTAGATAAATGGATGAAATCAATATTAGATATATGAACTGTCATACAATATATATTTCAAATAATATACACATTTGCTTATGTGTCATATTGTTTTTTAAGTTTTAACCAAGTAAAAGGATTATCAGGAAACTCATGTCAGTTATTTACATTTCTTTTATATTCACAACCAATTTTATTCTGTCTTTGCCACTATTAGAAGTTGCTTAGTAAGAACAAGCTTTGGGTACCCTTTTAACTCATACCTCAGCCTATATTATTTGTTAATAACCGCAACAGGTTATTGTGTTTAAAGCATTTTGCTAATAAAATGATAAGCCAAAACAATTGTAATATATGATTAATTAGATTTTGTGGTTAAAGCTAATCAGTACGGATGGTTACACGACATTAATGCTATAATAAATCTATAAGAAAGACTCTCATAAATATCTACTAGAGTGTGTGAAAACATAGAAAATTATAGCAAATTAAGGGTTGGATTCAAAGCTACAATAGATGTTCTTTTACCGGTTAAACATAGGGACTAGTGATTTAGAAAGACAACACTATTCTTTACACTATTTTAAAATAAAATTGTAAAACTAACATTTGTATAGTAATATACCATTCTTTTAGTCTAGATTATTAGGTAGCCACCAATGCTTGAAACAAGCGCACAAAAATAAAGATATATGATCATGCACAGTGGTAGATCTAGGATTTAAGTTGAGGTAGGGCCAAAAAATTCAAAACTTTTGTCCCACACCATCAAATAGTTTTAAGTTCTTCTACATATATACAACCTATTTTCCTACAATGCCAATCAACAATAAAGTGAGATTGGCTAGGTAACGTTTGGTGCCTTGTAGCCAGGTAGGACAATAACATACTTTCCAGGTAGGGCAAGCATGAAAAAGCTGGCCTATTTTGCCAGTAAAACATTTTTCAAGCTAGGGCATTGGCCCTTGCTGGCCTCAATGTCCATCCGCCCCTGATCATGCATACATAATATCCGATTGCCAGTAAAACATTTTTCAAGCTAGGGCATTGGCCCTTGCTGGCCTCAATGTCCATCCGCCCCTGATCATGCATACATAATATCCGATCGTTGGACGACATTATATCCGATTGTTGGATTCCTATGCAAAATGATTAATTCAAGTTACATATATATCAAATTCATAGTGTGGAATTTAAGACTAGAAATGAACAAAGTAATCAAAAATTGATTATTTAAATAACTATGAACGTGGAAACATTGATGTGTTGAAATAACATTTCTGAATCTAATAGAGCAATTTGTGATTACCAACCCTGAAATGTTAAGCAACAAGAAAACATGAGATTAATTTATTTAAGAAAATTTGGAATGATTCATGGACCCTTTATCCATTGCGGTAGAAATGGAATATAACAATGTATCGAAAGTTTTCTGTAGTTTCAGGCCATTCATCAATATTCATATATGTAAATGAAAGCTTCTTAAAATCATTGCTCAAGTCGTTGAATGTTGGTAGGATTTGAATTTTCCGAAACCTCAATTCTCAGTTTGTTTCACAACTTAAATTCTATGTTCTCCATCTTCGAACCTTGTTGTCGACCTTGTTATCGCAGAAATCCGATCTTCATACAAAATTCTCAACCTTGATGAACTTCATCTTCATCCATGCAAAAGCTCTTTTGCGGAACCATCAGTTATCCGTGCTCGATTTTTGCTTCTAGTTTTTTTGTTATCCATGCCAGTTTCGCTTCATTTTAACCTTAACCCTAACTCCACCCTTCAGTTTCAGTTTCATACAATTTGCGAAAGTCGCAATCAAATTTTATGCAGATATGCACATGAAAAGCCAAAAAAAGCTTGGGTCCAACCCCTGAGACAATCTGCTACGTGGAGGGGTGTCTGGGAGGTTGAGTGTATAAAAACAGATGAGAAAGTTGGAGTTTTGGACGGTTTTGATTATGAAAAAGAAAATGATGAGGAGGTAGGAAGTGAAAACGAGAATTGCGATGAGTTAACTGTGAAAAAAACGGACTTGGGTAGTAATAATTAATAGGGTTGTTTATAGAAGGCAAAAATGTGTAGTGGCAGCAAATGTTGATCTTCTGATGATACTATTGGATAAAATTTAAATGCATTATTAGTGGGAATGATAAAAATGAAGGGACAAGTGACTTTGTAGGTGAAAAGTCAAGAGAAGTCAATGGTCTTTATGTTCATTCATCAAATGTTGTGTCCGTTTGTCAAAAGTCATGCCTGTTTGTTAAGTGTTGTGTCTATTAGTGAAAGGTAATGTCTATTAAGTATGAATTGTCATGTAAGGCTGCTATATAAAGCCTACCGTTTTGAGTTGTTGAATGCAAGCACCCAAGAAAGAGTTTTGTAAGGGGAAGGTAAGGAAAAAAAATGAGGAAGTGAAGAAAAAAGTGAGTAAAGAAACTAAAGAAGTTCTTCCTCAAAACAAAATTAAGTTTACTCCTCTTCCTAAATTTATCAAATTGGTATCGGAGCTCGGTCGAAATCATGCGATTTCTATTTTTTATGCCTTCCGTTCTCACAAAGGAAACTATAAAAGATGGAGTAACAAAAAGAAAGAAGAATTAATCTCCGAAGGGCTATGGGAGATTGTTGAGTGTGGCTATGAATTTCCAAAAGATGTTAAAAATACGACGGAGAAAGAGAGTGAGGTATTTACAAGTTTGAGAAGGAAAGATCTTCAAGCTTTTTTGGTGCTGAGTGAGAACGTCGATAAAGAAGCACGGTGTCATATTAATGGAGAAAAAACAATAAAAGATTCATGGAATTTACTGAAAGAGGTGTATGCAAAGGATGACACCGAAGTAGTTGAAGAAGATGATGAAGAGGAGGTCGAAAAAGCTAAAGAGAAGCCGATTAGAGAGAAAGTTGCTAAAGAAGAAGAACCATAGGAAATGTTAGAACTTGAGGACAACGAGCCTGAGGATGAACATGAAGAAGTAAAGGATGAGAAGGAAAAGAAGGGTAAAAATAAAGGAGACGAAAATGAAGAAGGCAATGCTAAGGAGAAGAAAGAGAAGAATAGAACGAAAGACAAGGACAAACACAAAGGGAAGAGCGAAAAAGAGGAAGCAAAAAATAAAAAAGAAGAGAGAGATTGTAGAGCTGCAAAATTGATGGGAATGATGAAGTCTTGGTTTTGCAGGATAAAAGTGGTAGTGTGAGAAGTCCAAAGAAACCCGATGATTATATCGACCCTTGGTCGGAAGAAGTAAATACTGGACTAGGATGACAAGAAGAGATAAGACAAGAGAGTGGAAAAGAAAGTAGTAAGTGGTCTCCGACCATGAGGAGGCTTTTTAGAAAGAAGGAATACAATGCTGGATTTGCACCTGAGATGGAAAGGAAATTCCCGGTCCATGAGGATTGGTGGGGCATGAAAATGAGGGAACCTTTGCTAACTCCGGATAAACAACCAGTCAAAGAAGATGAAGTTGTGACATTCATATTAGATGAGAAAAAATTAATATCATTTTAGAGAAATGTTGTGACTATTTTGATATACCTAAGCCATACCGAGCGACTATGGAACAAATAATGAAGGGAGTAAATGATAGTATGGATGCTGTCAATTTGCTTAAACCAATGTTGGCGAGAGGGCATACTAAGGCAAATAATCAACGTGAAGAGCTAACTGGTGACATATACAAACCTCCTTAAAAGCATTTAAGTTTATGGGAAGTTTTGTTGGATAAATGTTAAATGCATTATTAGTAGGAATGATAAAAATAAAGGGACAAGTGACTTTGTAGGTGAAAAGTCAAGAGAAGTTAGTGGTCTTTACGTTCATTCATCAAGTGTTGTGTCCGTTTGTCAACAGTCATGTCTGTTCGTTATGTGTTGTGTCTATTAGTGAAAGGTAAGTCTATTAAGTATGAATTGTCATGTACGGCTACTATATAAAGCCTATCATTTTGAGTTGTTGAATGTAAGCACCCAAGTAAGAGCGTTGTAAGGGGAAAGTAAGGAAAAAAAAAAAAAAGAGAAAATAAAGAAAAAAGTGAGTAAAGAAACTAAACAAGTTCTTCCTTAAAACAAAATTAAGTTTTCTTCTCTTCCTAAATTTATCAGATACTAGGAGTTGGGCCTAGGAACTTGAGGAAGTTGATTAATAAGGGATATAAGGAGGTTGCACAGTTGAAAAAAACTTTACAAGGACAAGTTTTATGGAAACTCAAGCCAAAAGATGGTTGAATTTTTAAGAAGCTCATTTGGAATCATCAACAAAAACCGTGCAGAAAGTATATAACATCTATTATAAAAGAGAGCGTGGATGAAGAGTTGAAAGAAGACGATGGTAGCTCGGATCCGAAACCAACTCAGAAAAAGAAGGCTAACGTTTTGCGTAGAGGGGAACATTAGTGTTAGGAAGTCAACTTTTTTTTGCAAAGAATTGCTAATGAAACACTTGAGTTACGCGATCTAGTTGAAATTGTTCCTGAGCCTGTTAATAAAGGGCAAGACATTGGTCCAAATCATTTCAACATACTGGACGCTTTCTATAAATGACCCACAAAGATATGCCTACACTTTCCAGAACAAAGTGTTTGTTACTAGGATTATGCAAAAACGTGAATCTTCAGTTGGAATTAGACCGCTACGTTTGATGGAAAGAAGCATATTCAACTACCGAATGGTATTTGCGGGAGCAGTTCATGAAGCTTAGTGGATGAACGAGATGGAAACTAACATCCATGACTCGTGGTTCGATCCAGTTTTATTAACACTGCCTGGGCTTGTACTCGATGGATTCATATATCTAAGAGCAAGCCCAGATACATGCTGTAAGAGAATGATGATGTGAAACAGATCTGAGGAAGGATCAGTGAGCCTCGAACATTTGAGAGGTCTGCATGAAAAACACGAGAGTTGGTTGCTTCCATTTTAGAGTGGTAATCATGGTGTGCTGTCTTTTAGTTAGTTTCCCACTCAAGTTGACGACTACGTCCATCCTGATATAAGAGATCGTGTTTTCTAATGGAATCATTTGCATATAAGTATTAGGAAGGTTCCTGCTTTGGTTTTGGATTGCGAGCCTAAAATTGACTTTAACAAGGATATTGATGCTAAGAGAGAATCTGCTCGTCAAATTGCCGAGTTCTTCGAGTTTACCAAAAAATGGCAAGAAGGAACACCTCCAAAAACAAACAAAAAACATTGCACTCAGCAAATAATGTTACCGCTGGATGGTAAAGTTTAGCTCATAGAAGCTGCACCTATATTACTAAATTTACATTATTATAAAACTAAGGCTGGAAGTAGTCGTGGTTTGAGCTCTTGTCTGGTTTCCTTTTCCTTCCTTCCTTTCTTTTTTTAGTTGGTTGGGGGGGGGGGTGTTCGATTGGGCAACAACAGTTCTTGAAACCATTGTTATGCGCTTCCGTTTATCTCTTGTAGTTTGAATTGTGTTCATAGTAGGAAACTTACTATTTGACCCGAAAAAATGCTGGTAGGATTTGGTTATGTACATGGAACTTGCGGATTCATAATAAAACATTTGAATAGCAATACACATAATAACGCCTAAAATACAGTAGTATATGCATATATGCAAATCAATCAAGTGTAACATTTTACAAGAAAAGCCCAAACATTATAATCCGAATCTAATTATTATGATTAATAATACCAGAATGGTTTAAGAGAATTGGATAAACGATTAACAAATTTCTTTCCAATATTTTTTGCATTAAATCAAAGTACCTAACTACTGTGATAATAGTGCTGGTTAATTATTGCAATATTTTTTTGGTTTTAATAACTAACTAGCTATTTCCTTGTATAATATAATATGCATATAGCCGAATAGCAAAATGGTGATAGTCTTTTTGACTAGGGAGGGAGCAAGCAATTAGTGACTGTAGGACGATTAAATTCAATAACCTCAGAGGAAATTGTTAACGATGTTCCTCTTTCTAGTTTCCACACTAGGATCATGCCATGCATCATCCATCCGTGTTGTTCATTTAGTGAACATGACCGCTATTGTGTTTTTGACAGGACTTCTTGAGTTGAGCCGTTGAATTCTAGGCTTTGGCGAGAGATTTGAAATCGAAATGAGACCGTTTGAATTTGAGGCAGGAAACTTTAAATATGAAAGAATTTCATATTTCCTCCTTCTGAAGGATGAGTGTGACACCCCATGTCTGTTAATGTCACTCATTGAGGGAATGCATTAAGTTTCGTGAAGCGCTATAGGTAAACAGACACAGAATATTACAAGACAGATATAAATAAGATAGCAGTGGAAATTCAAAATTTTATTTTAAACATAAATCATAACATCGTGGTTGAAAATACCGTAAGTCACAGAAACCATTACAATAATACAACTTCTGTCTTGTACCATCAGAGTACATAAATATATAAAAAGCATAATTCACCAAATAAAAGGGCTAAGCCATAGTAGAGATAAGGACTTGAGCTATACTTCAAAAGCAGCTCCAACAAGATGATAACCGAGCCTTGTCCAAGCCTGAGAATTCCCTCCCTGCGAACCTAGTTGTGGGGGGGAGAGGGTGGAGAAACAGAAGAAAGAAGAGGAAACAAAAAAGATCAGACATAAAGTCTGGCGAGTCCAGTTACTTTTAGTAAGTAAATAAGCAAAAGCAACATGCCAGGCATATTGGATAAGAGAGAGCACTACAACAAAAAAGGGATTTTATAGCACCAGCTTCGTATCTTTCTTAAAACGCCATTCAGTTTCAACGTTATTTGAGAAAAGAGGCGGGATGGTCAATGCTATCAGAAAACATCGCGGGAACTAAAATTTCAGCGGCAAAATAAAAAAAAATGTTTATAGTTTGTCATCTCCTCCCAAAATCACCTCCAAAATCGATTAACGCAGCCATGAGAAACGATTAATCTCCGCCATCATCACCTCCCAAAATCGAAAACATTCAGTCCACAGATCCATGTAACCCTAATTGCCTTCGTCGAAGCCGTGGTGCCCTAATCCCTCTGTCGAGCTGTTAGTCCCAATATCTAATCGTAGCCGGCATTTCAAATACTTTGCCACGCCTCTCATATTCGGACAACCGTGAGGTATTAATCTATGTTTTTCATATAATTTGGTTGTTTATATAAATATTTCATCATACTATTAACCGTGAGGTATTAACCATGAGGTGTTTGTTGGTTCACTGCTTGTTACATCGTTGTTATATTTATCATACTATTTTATTTTTATTTGAGCTGTGTTGTAACAATTTGTTCAATAAAAGTGTTTTACAAACTGAAATTCCCCTGAAGTTACCAAATAGTATTCTCTTCTGCTTGTGCAATGCTCACAGTGACCTTTCCATAAGATAAAACAAGAGTATGGTTCAATTTTGCTTATTTCGTTGTCATGGTAAATAGTTGACGATAATAATATAGCAGTGATAGCAAAGTTTTGACAAAAATCTGCTATCTGAAGATGAACAAGTGATTGTACTGAATTTAGCCGCACAGGCTTGCGTATGTCTTCTTCTTGTGAGTTGGGCCTTTCATTGCTTCTCTATTATTTGTGTAGATTGCTTAAGAATAGTACGGCGAAGGATAGAATAGCATTGCTAAAACATTATAAATGAATTAGTGAAGTTTTGACGTTACTATATTTTGATATTCTCATATATTCAAATTATGTACCGTCATTTTTGGTTAATATTTTTTTTGTTTATAATGGGTGTTGTTTCTTACATGCTCTTTTTGTTGAGAGGACTATACCATTTACTATTAAATTGCCTTGGATCTTGTCGACATGAACAACATAGATCCAAACATGTTAGGGCTGTCAAGTTATTGGCAGTGCCTTTGTCTGTGATAGTCTTGCTTATCAGTAGAATTCTGCATAAATAAATTTTTTTTTGAAAATTTTCTACACACACACACACACACACACACACATATATATATATGTATGTATGTATATATATATATATATATATATATATACATATACATACATATAACTATAATTTGCCGCCCTATGGGCAGAGCAGACATCATTTTGCATATGATTCATGTGTGCAAACGCTTGCTTTTCGTTTTGCAGCCATGCAAATTCATTGAATGATCTTCATTTTACACTTCATATATGATTCAAAACTGGTTTTTTTAAAATAAGAATTATTGTATTCTATTGCAGTGTTTTATCCTTCGTCTTTTTGTGTCCAGATCCTATTTTTGTACAGTGAATTCTGGTAGGGTTAAGATGGATGTATAAAATACAAAAACGTTAATCGATCCCCTCATTTTCAGAACACTTGGGTTTATAAAAGCTGCATTAAAGCGAACTCGCCAATCTTTTACTAGTTCTTGTTCAAGATGAGGAACATGTGGTAAACAGAAAAGTTGTATTATTTATTTGTTGATACCGAAATTGGATTGTGGATTTTTAGCTAGATGCTGGAAAAATAGTGAAGGGATGCTGTACGAAAAAATACAAACCAGATGGCAGTGAAAAGATTCGGTATTGATGTTACAAGGTCTGATTATAACATGAATTATTTAGTGTTTGCATACTATGAGAGTAGAGATGAATGGATAAAGGTTAAGAGTTTTGGAGATATTGCTTTGTTTGTGGGATGCAATAGTTTATCGATTTACCCTGATCTGCATTGCGAGTCCTCTGCTGTAGTAAATAATTGCATTTACTACTTTGATCAAGTCGAGGAAAGAGATCCCATTATATACATTATCGATGGCTGTATAGTTCTCCTGTAATTCTTGTTGGAAAATCAGAAAACCTGTTAAAAATGAATAATGCGGATGTTAAAGCATATTTGATTTTGGAAAAGTAGCTTAACTAATAAAACAATAATTTGAGAATGATAATACTGAAAATGTACATAACTTCACTCTAAGGTCAAAACAACTGAAATAAGTAAATAAGTCATGTAGATTATAAAGCTTCTTACTTATCTATATGGCTCCAATCCGAAGTAATTAAGCATAGGATAAAATTTCTTAAACCATCTTTTTTAAATGGAGACAGTCAGTTTGTAATTGTAAATCTGGAGAAGGATCAAACCGAACCTGAATACATGTGTCAAACCGTACCAAGTCTTCATGGTGATCAAGACAGACGTAGTTAGTTAGAGCTAAACCATTACCCACATCATGGGTAGACTTACTCAAAATTAAAATGAAAGAGTTCACTTTTTTACATCAAAATTAAATATACAAAACTTACAAAATCAATGATTAAATGGTTACACCAGTTCAGTAGTATTCCAGGGAGCATTAGCCCGCCTTACCTACCTCGATTGGCGCCCTAGGGCTTCACGACCGCTTTTCAAGTGACAACCACAATGTCCTTGGCCAGGGCGTGGGAACCCTTAGCATGACTCTAAATGTAGGTTGTATCTGATAGCATACGCGGACAAAGGTCATTGAGGATTGAACAATAAAGAAACTATGCATGCCCCTAGCTTGCAAATACGCACGCACTCTACAAGGAGCCAATAATGCCTGCAATATGCTTCATTTAATTTTTATACCTGGTCCTCTTGGCTTGCAAATATGCATACATTCTAAAATGAATCAATAATGCCTACAATATGCTTCATTTAATTTGTGGGGACGTTTCAATTATGAAACAAGGAATAGGGACAAAAACTAGTGCGGTTCAATTTTAAGATGAAAAGTGAAACAAGCGCCTGACATGCTATGAACAGAAGGAATGGCATAATATTAACACTTTCTTATGATTCGTATATATCATCATTTTTACTTGCTACTATAACATAAACGATTAAGATTAATTCAGGTAAATCCTGCATCAATAAATCTAAACCGCTTAATGTTCGATTTAATGCTTAAGATCAATGGCTAAGCATCTGCTTGGTTTAACTAGTTCCAAAACTGAAACTACTAAATGGTAGATGGCAACAAATAATAAAGAAGCTGGCTACTATTAAAAATTTAATAACTACTTACTGCAAATTTGCATTCAGAAATGAAAAGAATAAAAAGGAGAAATGAGAAGAGTAAAAAAAGAAAAACTAACTACATAAATTTCTTAGCTAATTTAGAATATGTACAGGGAGACGAAGTAAATTTCCTGATTTGATATATTTTTGAAAGAAAACAATAGTAGAAAACAATATGTTTCATTTAATTTGTTGGGGGAGTATAACTTAAGCAAATTCTATCCAGATGTTATTTAAACGTAAAAAAATAATTAAAATAATAATAAATAAATGCATGAACCGTATGTTATTGTTGCTGCATTGCAAGCGTATGTTAAACTTATTCACCAAATTTTGATGATATGAAATTTATGTTCATTTTCTTTCCAAGTTAATTATACTAGATGGTTGTAAAAGATAGATATTTGTATGTTTAAAAAGATATACTCGAATACTTTATAGAAATAATTCATGGGATTAACTATACTTGTTGGAAAACAATGGCTGAGTCGCGGACTAGGTCGCTTTCTTGAAGACGATTCGGCGATTTGGTCAGAGGTGCAAACCAATTCGTTCCTTCGCCGCCGCCTCTAGGATAAAACAGCCTCTAAAATAGTAACTGATTTGCTTGCACAAACAAATCAGTGCAGATTTGCATTTTCGGGAAAAATACTGCTCGGAATTTGTTAGAAGTTTTAATGGCGGCTGAGAAGAAGAGAATATAAAATTCGGTGTTTTTCTCGTCTCAGATAAAATAGTATATATAGAACGAGAATTAGGTTTTGGGAGAAAATATCGGATCTGCTAAAATTTCGGGGGGATTAATTATTTTACCGTTGCAAAAATTTTTCCGTTGCAGAATAAATATCGGTGCGCAAAATAATTTTTCCATAAAAAAACGGTTCGAAAACAACTAAGTTTTATGGTCCAAAAATATAAGTGCCTACACCACAAAGCCCGAGCCCGAGCCCGAACCGGGTCGGGTCGGGTCGGTCGGTCGCGCGCGTGTGTGGTGGTCATGATGCATGGTCTCCCTCCTCACAACAATGCATGTATTGGGAGCCCAAGGCCCCAACATGACTTCTTAGAAACAAGTATAAATCCTTGCCTCTTCCCTATAATCCCATGATGTGGGACTACTCAAATATAGGAGCCATTCATACACTTATTCAATCATTTTTAATAATTCACATAATGTTTGTAAAACATTTCCAACAATACTAGTATTCTTCATTAACCGTACATGATTATGATGTTGATTAACTGTACGTGATTACTGTAGTTTGAACGGTCGATGTTTGAGAAATTTTGCTTGCTTCGATTTGAGAGATTTTGGTATTTTATGAATGATGGATAAAGACTGGGTACGTTTGAAACCACTTAATCAGAAATAATTGTACATATAGAGAAATAAACAAAAAGGCATAATACTGTGGGATTTTTAGCTAGATGCTGGAAAAATAGTGAAGGGATGCAGTACGAAAAAATACAAACCAGATGGTAGTGAAAAGATTCGGTATTGATGTTACAAGGTATGATTATAAGATGGATTATTTAGTGTTTGCATACTATGAGAGTAGAGATGAATGGATTAAGGTTAAGAGTTTTGGAGATATTGCTTTGTTTGTGGGATGCAGTAGTTTTGGTCGTATATATTTACATAATGTAATGCCTCGGCATATGTACGTTTACTATATGAATGATAAGAAAATGCAAGTGTCAACTATATGCATATATATATATATATATATATATATATGTATATGTATGTATGTATGTATATGTATGTATATATATGTGTGTGTGTGTGTGTGTATATATATATATATATATGCATATTCATCAACTTGGCAATGGTTTGTGAATTGATTGGCTTGGCTGCATGTTCAACTGAACCGGATATATAAATCATATTATGCTTAATTATCGATGAATAAAGACAAACGCATATGTGTTCATAGAATATATATACACAGCCACAGGGATGCAAGACTGCAATTTGCAAGCATGTACTGTGCCTATGTGCGTCATCATCGCATGTGATAGCGAGCGGTGGTTGAGATTCTCTCCTACTCATTGACCATACATATTCATGTGTGGACAAGTTTTTGAATAACGACTTGGTGTATTAATTTTATTCGTTATTGGAATGCATACATTTCTAGTCATAGACAGCGAAAAGTCTTTCAACGAATATCTTCCTTTTCTTTTGTTTAACATTGGTTTTGGACAAGCAACAAATCGTCTTCCAGAACCTGTAGTTTTGACAAGAGCTGTTTTGGCTGAGCTTCTTCTCTTTCCGGAAACCACTTAATCAGAAACACAATTAAAAAACAACTGTCCGTCAGCAATACTGTCACAAATTCTTGGTCTTCCATTCTGGTTAAACTTGAATATTTTTTCATTGTTGTAGCCTTGTGGCTTTGAGCTAACTGAGCGCATGTTAATGAGAAAAGACCCGGTTTTCTTGTCAAGAGAACGCTGAGATATTACTCCTTAATGTATTCCAGGTTTGCAATATCTTTTTTTTCTTTCTGAAAGGGGGTTTACAACATAATTTTTCGTTGATGGTGGTATGGACAAATAGGTATGAGTTTTGGAGTGTACGTGTCCTTGTCTGCGTTAATCATCATAGATTTTATTTTATTTTTTCCATTTTTTGACAAGATTTTGACAACTGAAAAAAAAGTAGATTGTATTAACTGGTTCCTGATCACTTCCTCCGCAGCAATAAATTGATGGAATCACCATAAAATTGGCGCCCTCTTTAAGGAGTGTTTTCGGTAATACTTTTGGATATTATTCAGATTCCATTTTTACTCTTGTTGAAGCATTCCATAGCGAACTGTAATTATTGGTGCTTTCTACTTCTGATATAATCAACATGTTTTTCTATTTGGTCGCTCCAAAGCGTTCTTTTGTTCAGGCAATTTTACCACAAAGATACATAAACAAATAGTTCAGCTGAAACCCATTAATTTCACAAAAACTCAATCTCTATCAAAAACATGTAAAACAAGATGAAAAAAAACCTCTTATCCAGCTGAACTACTCTGAAATCTTGAACACCACCTTTTATTTGGTTATTTTAATTTGGTTCCAGTCCTACAATATTTAGGTGACAATTAGTGTTTAATATAATAATGCAAAAAGTATGAGATCGCTTGTCCTAAACCAATGACTATTGACTAGTAATATACCAACAAAATATTAGTATTACATGTTTACGCCGCAAGCAATTTTCATAAAGATGAAAAAGCATAACATGTTGATATATAACAGTTCACAACAAGTTACTAAAACATAACTGGTTAAAATAGATGGAAAGGCAAGAATAAAAATTATGTTGGATTTCTATCAGTAACCATAGTCTCAAATTTCAAGAACCAATGAATTATATTGCTTCTAAAATATAAAGGCATAATTTAATGGTAGAAGATAAAGATAGAATATAGATAAGAGAATAAAGTGTGCGCGTGAGCTACATTCATTGCCATCCTAGGATATTTCGAATTCTTCCGTGAGAAGTAAAATGTGTCACCCGTTTTTCTCTAGGAAGTATGTCGCACAATAAAGAACAAAATGAAATAATCTCTTTCTTTACCCGTGCAACATTCGATACAAGACAAAGCAAAAGTAAGAACGATACCATGCATTAACAACTTTTGAAACATGCATAGTAATTGGCCAAATATTATAATATAATCAAATTTTATATTGAATGCCAGAAGGCAGAACTACGTCTGGTGAACAGTCCTCAATTTTCCTCATGAGGAAGTCCCAGATCTTTATGAATTTTAAACAGGAAAAGGTAAATAAATCAAAATGTATATTGATAAATGGATAATATGAGTATAAAATACTGGTACCACTTTATACCCAGTATAAGCATGCTATAAAAAAGAAAGAGCTTGAAAATGTAATGATACCATATAGTTCACCTAAATCTTTGTTGCTCATATCAAAATACTCACTCCTGCTCACCGACCTTGCCAGTATCAAAATAAGTAGAAACAATAAATGTTTTGATTTAACCTGGCATTTTAAATCATTCCAAAAATGAACATCTCATGTTAGTTTCTTGTATTTATTACTATATTCATACAGTGATAACAATGATATATTTGTAGTTCAGATTGTGCTGCGCCTGTAATATGCAGTGATGAAGTTGATATCCGGGCAAACCAAGTAGGTTGGTGTTTTAGGGGGTTTAGAAAAG
Organism: Allium sativum; assembly: GCA_030737875.1. Lineage (NCBI taxonomy): Eukaryota > Viridiplantae > Streptophyta > Magnoliopsida > Asparagales > Amaryllidaceae > Allium > Allium sativum. The sequence goes on along the minus strand of CM060923.1, from coordinate 404,382,257 downwards.
AGGAGGGGTAGCAGATTAGAAAAGAGAAAAAAAATCCTATAAGTAACACAATGTGTTGTGCCTAATTTTTTGCAAAAGTCAACTCTTTAAGCTAAAAGATAAAAAAAATTTATTGAAGATTATGTTGTGTTCATTATATTTTATTGTGATCATTTTTTTAAATAGTCAGTACTTGTTTTCTTTAGTATTGGTCTTATTGAAAGTTACATTTTACAAGCAAGATTTAAATTAGATGAGGAATGACAGAAAGTGCCTATTTTTCAACAAATGGGATGCATCCGGAGGGCTTCATAAAGCAGACTAGTTAGGCAAATAGTGAAAGCAAAGAACATAAAGGAAAGGATTAAGCTCAAACCTAGCAATGTCGAAAATATGAACGATTGGAGGGATTTTATAAAGAAAAAAACAGACTCAAAGTTTAAGGTAAATAAATATAAAATTCAGTTATATGTAATAATTATAATTAACCAATTTATTATATCTTTTCATCTTAGACACAAAGCGATAAATTCAAAGCTATCAGAAGAGTTCAACTGCCACGTACAGTTAGTCGCAAAGGAATGGCTCGACTAGTAGAGGACATAGTAAGAAAGAACAGTCGATTTAATTATTTTTACATGTCACTTTTTTCGGTTACAACCATTCATTTTATTTATCATTCTTACTAATAGAGAAATGAGAGTGGCAATACTAACCCCAGTCCTAGGGCTCAAATTTGGATTAAATCCCGCATTCGAAAAAATGGTGAACCGGTGAATACATATGTCCAGGATACTATTGTAAGACACTACAGTACTGATAAAAATCCTATAATATTGTTTTTCTAACATTTATTCGCATTTTGTCTAGTAGTTATAAATATGTAACAAAATGTTAATTTTTGTAGGTAATCAGTGTTAAGTTTGTTAGCTGATCAGAAGGAAAAAAAAAGCTATTTTCATCCTAAATGTAAGTTTATAACTCCTGCATTTTTTTTGAACACTGCCCTTATGCCTTTTAGTTGAATATATCTAACTGTTGTAGTCTAAATGTGGTTGATCTTTGTGTTTGAGTTTTGGGTTGACTTCGAGACTCAACTTTGAATTGCATCTGATTTCCAGTTTTCATTTTCTAAAACTGATATTATGGGTAGATGGTTTGAGGGGGGGGGGGGGAAGGTAGGTGGTTGCTGAATTCATATGCACATAAAAAATTTAAACAACTAACTATATTACAACCTAAATGGAAACTGAATCCAAACCATATAATTTGTTGTAAAATGGTTATTGTTAGTTAATTTTCCATTATATATAGCTCAGTCATTTCTCCATTTATTCAAAAACCAATCAAAACGCAAAGATCTTTAATGATAAATCAATTTTGTTTCACAATTAAATCATAAATTATGCAGATGTTTTTAATGATTGGCATTGCACACAAATACAAATTTATTTTGTATAAGTCGTATTTGATGACACACCATAAAACTGATATATTATTAAAAATGATGTTAAACTATCTTTCACAGTTAAAAACTTTTTTCGGTCAGAAGGCAAATATAACTGATGATTTTATTGTCAGAAGGCAATGGAAGTATTAATATATGACACTAAGACTGCTTATTTCTCAAAAGGGAAGCTAAACAGATCCTTTGCTTAAATCTTATTGCTCAAAGAGAATGTTGCTCAAATTAGCATTAGCAAGAAAAGAAACATATTTAACATTTGTCGAGACTTATCTTCTTTGTCTCCAACATTTTTTCCCCCTAAAGACACCAAAATTGCCTTTTTACAGAAGATTGTTTAATTATGTCAAAATTACGAGTTAACTGCTAGAATGGCCAAATATAGTAGAGGTTCCTTAATAAAAATTGAAATAGATATAAAGTATGATTTTCAGGAATTGTACGTCCATATTTATATGATTTATTTATTAGACCCTAAAAAATTCGTAATTTAATGGCAAAAATAGAGTTTCAAGCCGATGTTTTAATAATGAAAACTCCGCATTTTTCTTCCTTTCTTTTTAACTGCAAGTACAAAATCCAGCCTAAAGCAATACCTGAGCTTGTAAAATAAATAGTGCATATGTAGTTATGCAGTCAATCCTAAGAACAATAGTGAAAAGAGCGGTGAATAAAAAAGTGGACTGCGAATATTTCTCGTGATTGACGCTGCAGTTAGCAGGAAGCTCCAATGCGCCAGTGCGATCGACACTAGAAATAGGGAGGCCATTAGCAATAGCACATAAAAAGGGCTGCCCTAAGTTACGAGTCGCATTGCAGCACAACTCGGCAGGACTGAAAGGGGCTACTGCAGGCCTACAAGGCATCAGTTGCACCAGGGCTGGGAAGAAGGTAGTCCCACATGCATGGGTTGCAACTGTCTAGCCCTTCACTACTTCCCTCGATGATACAGGGTTACCTACGCTGATACATAGATTGATTTCATCTTTTGATTCTTTTTCTTCTTTTGTTGCTTTCCTGGTAACAACGAAGCTAAAAGTCTATTTATGTAGAGCACCAAATTTTTATATGACAAGATCATGTGGGTTGTGTTGTTTTAGTTTTCAGGTAGAGGAGAAAACTTGTGTTAAATATATTGATCACAAATAGCAGAAATTTTATGTTGCACAGGTTCCTCAGGAAGAATGCATTTCACAACACTTTGCATTTTGACTTAGTTTGTAAAATCTGTGCTTAATTGAGCTTCTGGTACACAACTTAAATAAGCATTGTTGGGACATTAATCTACCAGTTCAATCTAGAGATAATGTGGCCCTCGTAGAAACAATTAATATAGCAATGAAGCTTATTTTCAAGATATGGATATTACATAGCCAAGGATGCAACAAAATGCAGGAAATATTTTCCTTAGAGGTACTGAAATGGGTAAATCCATTTGCGGCTGAAATTATGGAAGTTCCCTTTTTTTCTTCTGTTGCTAGGTCTTTATTCTGCATACTAGTTCGTTTTTTTGTCCTCTTGCTGCTTTGCGACCTTGATATGTCATCTGTCAACATTCCTTTCTTTAGCCACTCTAATTTGTAAGACATCATTTGAAGATATATACAGTATTATCCATCAATAAGGACCTTCACTGTTTTGGAATAAGTGGCTGAATTCAGCTTAGTGTCAACCTAGCATGTACACATACATATCTATATAATTGGCTATAAATATATTTATTTACTTCATTCCAGTGTAAGCTGTGTACCTTTAGATTAGTTGGTTCCAGATATTTTAACATTTTATGAGTTGGGTATTTGTACAAATTGGTGGATCAACTGGTACTTATATAGCAGCAAATGGTTTCTTCTTGCTTGCTAAAATATAGACATTGGTTACACCAGATACTGTAGAATTCCCACTTAAGGTAATGGTGATCCATTTGTTTCTAAATTACCAGCATTAAAAAGATGTTTTAAAATAACTAATGGTCATGGAAGAATAATGGCTACCGTAATCATAAATTACAGTGGAGCAATTTTATTGTAAATGGATATTTTCAGTTAATATCTTGGCCTGACCAACTGAACATTAATTGAAGTTTTCTAGTGGATTGCTAAGTTAGTATTCATCTCTACATGATCAAGCAGTATATAATAACTCTCATTTGTAATTGACCATATATAGGGCTTGCTAATTTTCCACTATTCAGATTTATTGTTTTGCTTCTATAGTTCTTTATAGACTAATGATTAAGTGTATGCGTTGAAACGGTTGCATGCTAATGAATTTCAATGAAGAAATTATGGTTATGCCACATCCTCATTTCCATTTTCCACAACCCTTATATGTCTAACATAATTGACTTGCGAATTATCCCATTTTACTGTGCCTCATTTTCGTATGCCACAGCCTTTATATCCCATTTTTCTTGGTAGTCCCATTTTACTGTGCCTCTATATCCAAGAAATCTATCATATTCATTTATTTATTAGGATAGAATAAGTTCAAACATGGACATTTATTGGAAGATATGTTGTTACTGAAGAATACATCTTAAATTTGTTTATATGAATGCATGCAGGATTCGATCTGTGTAGGTGGTATTCAGTTCTTTGTGGAATGAAAATTGGTGCATTGTATTTTGGAACAACTTAGGTAGTTGGCTGCTGCTGTGCTACTTGCCATGCTACTTTTTATTAGCATTTTCATTGTTTTTTCCTCTTGAATCATTTTTCAATTATGTTGTGCCTCTGTGTATGTGTTACATATATATATATATATGTATATATATATATATATATATGTATATATATATGTATATATATGTATGTAATTTATATATACATATATATATATATATGCATATATATATATATGCAAATTTAAATATTTTGACCTAAGTATTGCTTATTTTTGTTGTGACAGGACCAAGTTGCTCATGTTTTGGACAAATTATCAGAAGCAAAGCAAGATTAAGTATTTGACTACTTTGTAAGTAACTTGTTAACGCAAGTATATTGACGTATTATCGACAAGTATGCATGAATTGTTAAGTTTGGATATGTGAGAAGTAATTTGAATTATATGTATGAAATATTAAGTTTGAATATATGAATGTTGTTTCAATGATATGTATGAAATATTATGTTGTAGTTTACATGTTTGTTTGCGAAATATGTTATGTTTTTATATATTTGAGAAACAGACTATGATATATATGAGCATTGTTTGAATGATATTTTGTGTTTAAAATTAATGAAAGAGCTGAAATGGTGATATACAAATGGTAAATGCTATGGATTGGCATGCAAGATTATAGGGTTTTTAAAACGCTATAAATGATCCCACCAAAAAGCTATAAATGATCCCACCAAAACGCTATTGGTAACTTAGTGTAAACGCTATTCAAATGTACTTCTAAACGCTATAAAGCTGTACTATAAAACGTTATAGAAATAAAAGAAAACGCTATAGTAGATGTAGGATGAACGCTATACAGTTTAGGCATAAACGCTATAACAGGTTGTTGTTGGCTATGATTTCATATAGCGTTTACGTTTGATAGCAAAGTAAAACGCTATAGAATATCAAGTTTTAATAGCGTTTTACCCAGTGCTATTTAAAGTCGATGACCTAAGATAGCATGTCGTTACATGGCGTTCTTTGAAACGCTATATTTGGATTTTTTTTCAAACGCTATAAATTCCCATTTTTGTTGAAGTGGAGATAACTACATAAATGGTAGGTATGACAAGGTAAATAGGATATGGTGTATACGCTTCTAATGATTACTCTGCACTGATACTAGTATATAACTACAATGAGACGATCCCAACAACTATCAAATGGTAGGATTAGGCATACGTCCAAATGTATCCTAATTACTACCCCAATCGATCTGCTCCCTATCCGCATGGATACCCTGTGTCGGCCACACCATAGGAGGTATCACTTCCTAAAGTGGCAACCCCTCATTAATAATGTGCACAACCATATCTACAAGTGTCACGATCGTCTTATCCCCCTCTGCCTGGCTCATACATGCACATGGTCTGGTCGGTTTGTGCCGCCCACACCATCCTTCACGTTTGGATCTCTTACAATCAGTCCAGTAAGTGTGTCCCTTCTCCGACTTAGTTCGGAGTATATATTTGGTACCAACTCCGGGTTACTGACTGAAACGGGTCCCACACAATATGATACAAGCCCTCCCCTTTATCTTGTATTCCCCACTAGGTTTTTATTGGCTATGTATACCACTAGGTGTCTTTAGTTACATAACCCTATTATTTTTACAACTTATGCTTACCCTAAAAGGTGTCATTAATTACATAACTTTATTACTTCCTCCGGTTATGTATACCACTAGGTGTCTTTAATTACATAACCTTATCAGGTTAAGTTTGTGGGCCTATATGTAAATATTACCCATCCCCTCAGATTTACTTAACCTACCCACTGTTCAACCAAATTTACTTAACCCCATCTTTAGTTCATATTCATACAATCCCTATGGATTTACTAGGTTAAGTATTTCAATTCGTTACCATGTCCATTTATGGTTATAATGGGCTAGACCTCCCACATTAGGCCTACAACTTGTGGATGCTGGATATGCCGGTCGGGTCCGGGCATACTTTTTCCACAAGTTGGGCCTGACCTCGTGTCTTAGTCCGTTTCGTATTTGTACACTTAGATCCCTCACATTAGGTTCAACATTTGCGGTTGCTGGATAAGCCGGTCGGGTCCGGGCAGGCTTCCATCGCAAGTGCAACCTAACCACGTGCCATAAGTGTAATTATAGTTTCTAATTACTGTAACCCTAAACATTTAATTATTATCCAATTTAACCTATTTCCTTATAGGTATCCATGTCCTTTTCCCCAAATTGAATTGTATGCCAAATTCATGTTTATAAGCATTATTTGAAATTATGCCAATACCAATCTTTTTCCCCCATTCCCTAACTAGTGCATTCACATAATTTGCGGCATGCCTAAGCTAGATAATAGCCTAGTGATAAACGATTAAAGGGAAAGGTGATGGGAGTATGAAAAAATGATTGTTTTAACATAACTGGCATAAAGAAGTACTAACATGGTGATAAGGTGAACATATAAGCATAGATCCAATGAACTTGTGACAATTAACTAGTTTCAACATAGCAAAGATGCCATGACAACATCTAAATATTAATTTAGTTGTCCAGGAGGTTCATATCTAATATGATAAGCATAAGGGGATCTAAATAATAAGCTAGATCTGATTAATAATTTAGATGTCCACATAATTCATATCTAATATTCAAATGTAGATTTGACACAATTAAGGTTTAAGATCCACATAATAGGATGTCACAGAAGTTACAATAGATCCAACAAGATAGAGATTTAGATCTAAGTTATAACCAATTCAGAATGTCACATGTTCATGATTTATGATGGATCTAGTATAATTTAGGCATAGGAACAAATCCGAACTATAGTCATATCAGGTTTACTTTTAAATATTTAAATCTAAGAGCAACTAAGAACTCACAGTGTTTGGATTAGAAAATAGAACAAGAAAAGAAGCTTGTTGAGATGCGGATCTACACTTGAATGATTAGCCTTATTTGTTTGTTGTAGAAGATAAACGATTCGGTTCAGTTCAGTCATCGGTAGAGTTTGGCCACCATGGATTCTCAATGAAGAAAACAAGAGAAATGGACTTCTATATATAGCTGCCAGCCTCTCAGGAACCCAATGCCACCTCAGCCCTAGGGGGGGTCGACCCCTCCTTTATGGGGTCGACCCCCCCTTGAGGGGACGACACCCCCACTATGGGGTCGACCCCCCTACTAAGGGGTCGACACCCCTGGAGTAGGAATTTTACCACCTCCGGTATTTTGAATTTTGAACCAAAATTTGAATTCCTAGACCCTATATATATAATTCTTCTATGCGTATACAAATTTCAAACCTTCATAACTTCTTCAAATGGTGTCCGTTTTGCGCAAACCAAATGTCTATCTTGACCATAATTTCGAGAAGGACGCAATTGCATAGTCCGTTTCCCTTAATTCTGAATATTAAATTAATTATTATTTAATTTATCCCCTTTTAGTGTCATTAAATTACGGGGTGTTACATTCCCCCTACTTAAAGGATTTCGTCCCCGAAATCCCTAAGTTGAGAAGAATGTATATCCTACCATTCATCGTCCATCTACTCATACATCAATCATAGGCATCCATCGTCCTTGAAGACTTCTAATGCTTATATGAACATATGCAAAGGTGTGTGTGTATATGTCCCAATACTAATACGAAGATTAGGCGGTCTACTGATTCAGTCGACCTCCTCAATGCAATGTATGTTAGTGCCATGAATCCAATATTTTGCAAATAATCCTATTATAATACATAAGTTCTATATGTGTGCACACTCATTCGTCCAAATGCAACATCCATTTGATAATACATCTATTTTCACCTATTGAAAGAAAAAAATGTACACCATCCATATGCAGAATGGGAGTGATTGAGCCGATCTAGTGCCTAATGTGTGTGTATATGCATCCGCAGGCAAGCACTTGCATTCGTCAAACATAACATGTCTCAAACACATGTTTACATCCACAAGATTCCTATATAAAGGTCGAAGGTACTATTGACGGGACATACTAAAATGATAGAAGCAAGCATAGGTAAATTTTTGGAAAAAGGAGTTAAGAACATACCCTCGAAAAGAAAAGGGTATGAAGCACGAATCTTGTCTTCGGTCTCCCAAGTCGCATCCTTTGGGTTATCTCCCCATTGAACCTTTATCAACTTGATTTCGTTATTGTGTAGCTTCTTAACTTTCGATCCAAGAATACAGTTAGGAACTCGTCTGACTGTTGCCTCCCGTTCCACTTCCACCTCTTCCAATATACTTGGCTCAACAACTTCTGCAGTATCATGCAGGCACTCCCACAGATGAGAAACATGGAAAACATCGTGAATGCCAGATATATTTTCTTGTAGCTTCACTCTATAGGCCATTTGGCTAATTCTTTCGGTTACGGGAAATGGTCCCACAAATCTGGGTGCCAACTTCCCTACAGATCCGAAGCGAACCACATTCCTCAGAGGTGATACGTTAATAAAAACCAAGTCTTCCTCTTCAAATTCGATGTCAATTCTTCTCTTGTCTGCATAGGATTTCTGCCTATCTTGAGCAACCTTCATTCGTCGTCGAATAAGATCAATTTTCTTGGACGTTTCTCTAACCATGTCAGGTCCAAGTAATAATCTTTCTGTAGATTCCCACCAACAAGTCGGTAATCTACAGGGTCGTCCGTACAATGCTTCGAAGGGTGTCATGTCGATGCTAGCTTGATAACTGTTATTGTAGGCAAATTCTACTAAAGGAAGGTGCTCTTCCTAAGTCCCTCCGAAGTCTAGGATACACAGCCTTAAAAGATCCTCTAGAATTTTGTTCACTCTCTCCGTCTGACCATCGGTCTGGGGATGATAAGCGGTGCTCAAACACAACTGTGTACCTAATGCTTCTTGCAAGCTCCTCCAAAATTCACTGGTGAAGATGGGGTCACGATCGCTTACGATGCTGGAAGGTACTCCATGAAGACGGACAATCTCACGAAGATAAATTTCTGTCAACCATGATGCCGTCCTTTTACTCTTAACTGGAATGAAGTGAGCGCTCTTGGTCAGTCTATCCACCACAACCCATATACTGGTGTTGCCTTTCTTTGACCTGGGCAAACCATCTATAAAGTCCATGGAGACACTCTCCCATTTCCACTGTGGAACCTCCAAAGGATGAAGTAAACCATAGGGCTTCTTTTGCTCAGCTTTACCTTGCTGGAAAACTAAATATTGAGAAACAAACTCTGCCACATCTTTCTTCATCCCAGCCCAAAATAAAACCCACTTCATGTCTCTGTACATCTTATTACCACCTGGATGAATAGTCATCTTAGAATGGTGGGCTTCTTCTAGGACTGCCTTTATCAAGATTCCAGTTTGAGGAACACAAAGTCTTTCATCACTTCGAAACCACCCTTTTCATCTATGGAATATCTACTGAGGTAACTAGAAGTCTCCCCTTTTCTGAGCTTACCCATGATGTCTAAAATTTGTGGGTCGCCTTGCTGCGAAGCTCCTATCTGATCCATAAGAGTTGGTCATATTTCTAGCGATGCAGACAAATCAAGCAAAATCTCGATGGAGGGTCTAAAGTAAAAAGTTGATATGAGCTCCAAGCTCTTCCTTTCCACAAACAGAGGACTTAACGCCACCTTTTGCCTACTCAGTGCATCGGCCACCACATTACCCTTTCTAGGGGTATAAGCGATTTCAAAATCATAAGAAGCTAGGAACTCCATCCACCTTTGTTTCCTTAAATTAAGATCCTTCTGAGAGAACAAATACTTGAGAGATTTATAATCGGTGTATAACTCGAACTTCTCTCCAAGTGAGTAATGGCGCCACGTCTTTGGTGTGAATACTATGTCAGCTAGCTCTAAATCATGGGTGGGGTAGTTCTTCTCATGAACTCTCAACTATCTACTCCCATAACACACCACCTTTCCTTCTTGCATCAAAACCGCACCAAGCCCTGTACCACATGCATCGGTGTAAACCATAAACACTTTGTTCCCATTGGGCAAAGTTAAGACTGGGGCAGTTGTCAGATCCCTCTTCAACCGTTGGAAAGCAACGTCACAATCTATATCCCATGAAAATGCCAAGTTCTTCTTTGTCAGCCTGGTGAGTGGGGCTGATATCTTTGCGAAGTCCTTAATGAACTTCCTATAATAACCTGCCAATCCCAGAAAGCTTCTTACCACTGTCGCATTTTTAGGAATTTGGCAATCCTGCACTGCAACTACCTTTGTGGGATCCACAACTATCCCTTCATTGGAGACTACATGCCCTAAGAATCTCACCTCTTTTTTTTTGAAAATGGCATTTGGAGAACTTTGCCCTAATCTGATGCTCACAGAGAGTTTTCAAAACTTCTCTCAAATGTTGGGCATGCTCCTCTTCGCTTTTGGAGAAGATCAAAATATCATCAACGAAGACTACGACAAATTTATTTAGAAACTCCCAAAACACCCTACTCATCAGATTGACAAAATAAGCAGGTGCATTTGTCAGCCCAAAAGGCATAACTAGCCATTCAAAGAAACCATCCGGAGTCCTAAAAGCAGTCTTGTCTATACTGTCCTTAGCCACCCTCAACTGATGAAACCCCATGGCCAAGTCTATCCGAGAGAACACCGAGGCACCAACAAGCTGATCAAACAAATTGTTTATCCTCGGAAGTGGGTGTCTATTCTTCTTTGTGAATTTGTTCAACTCTCTATAGTCCACACACAAACGAAGCGAACCTTCCGCCTTGGTCGTGAATACAACTGGAGCACCCCATTCTGATATGCTTCATCTGATAAATCCCTTTTCAAGTAGCTCCCCTAATTGCTTACTCAACTCCATCCTCTCCCTCGGAGCCATGTGGCGCACTGGTAATGCAACTGGCTTTGCATTGTCCCCCAAATATATACGAAAATCGATCTTGCGCCTCGGAGGTAAGCTCTAGACCTCCTCAAAAACATCATAATATTCACGGACTGCTGGAACAAATTGCAAATCACTGATAGATGCATCGAGAGACTCTAGGAAACTATGCATAACTGACCCTTGTAGGTCACAAGGAATCTCGAGGGTCCTCCTATGGCAAGTCAAATGTCTAACGACCCTCTTTTCACAATCCAGAATGGCACCGTATGTGGTTAACCAATCCATCCCTAAAATCAACCCATAGCCCATAAACCCGAGCACATACGCGTCGCATTCAAATTCAATGCCTAATACAGATATTATCAAACCCCTATAAATCATAGATAAATGAGCCGAACCAACAATGGGATTTGAGACAACTACGGGATCTACTAACATACTAGTATTTAAGTGCAGAGATTCAACCACATAACTATATAAATGAATGTGAAGCGCTAGAATCAAAAAGTGTCCTAATAGGATGATTTGATATAGAAATTAAACCTTCCAATTTTTCTACCTCTATCAGGAGCACTAATCGCGAGAGCATGCACCTGCCTTCCAGAAGTTCATGTTCTTTGACCTTGTCCCTGTTTCTTTGGGCACTCCTTCGCAAAGTGTCCAGTCTCTCCGCAATTTAAGCAAGAATTCTTTCTCCTTTTGCAATCCTTCACCAAGTGACCCTCACGCCCACAACTGTGACACTTCCTCTTTCCCATACCCTTGTCATTCTTCCCTCCTTTCTTCTATTGCTATTGTTGTTGTTGTCCTTTCTTGAGCCATACCTTCTTATTTTGCATTGTTTCCTCAGCTTTAACCTCCTTCTTTTCTCCTTTCTCTTCCTCATACATCAAGGCTATATCAATAAGCCTTTCAAAGGTAGCTCCCATAGGGATATGCGACATGGCTAACCCATGAAGGGGTTCGTTTAGCCCTTTAACAAACCGCAAAGCCTTCTTATGCAGAGTGTCTACCAGTTCCAGTTCAAATCTTGCCAGCTGGTTGAATTTGTTCACATACTCTCTAATCGTTAAGTTTCCTTGTTTGAGTGCTAAGAACCTCTCCATTTGCATGCTTTTCTCATCTTGGGAAAGAAATTTCATTTCAAACCTCTATCTAAAGTCATCCCAAGTTTCCACCGGATGGCCAGCTTGGGTTACCTCCTACCAAAACGAAGCTTCATGTTTCAGTAGCCAAACAGCTAACTGAATCTTCCTTCGATCCTTTACTTCAAAGATTACAAACAAGTCCTAAGTCTCCTTGAGCCAATTCCTTGCCTCCACGAATGACTCCGTTCCATGGAATGGCTTTCCTCCAATAGCACGAAAGTCCTTGCAGATTTTAGAGAAGTTGTCTACACGCGGAGGAGGAGGAACAACGGGTGCAGCTGTGGGAGAAACGTTTCCTTGGCCTTCGGCAGGCGTTGTGGCCTCCAGGTACCTACGGAACTATCCTGGTATCATAACGCCCTCTGCAATGTTAGGTTCCCCATACATGCTAAAAAAGAAAAGGAAAGAGATCCAGACAAAGGACCGAAAGATATTACTTATGGCTTTTGGGGGATTTTTTTCAAAACAGACCCTTCTTTTTGAAAAATGCTTTCTTTTAAAACCTTTTTGAAAATAGTTCTCAAAAACTTTTATCTAATCTGGTAACCTTCAGCTCTGATACCAAGTATGACTCCCCACGTCTGTTAATGTCACTCACTAAGGGAATGCATTAAGTTTCATGAAGCGTTATAGGTAAATAGGCACAGAATATTACAATACAGATATGAAAAAGATAGCAGCAAAAATTCAAATTTTTATTTTAAACATAAATCATAACATCATGGTTCAAAATACTATAAGTCACAAAAACCATAACAACAATACAACTTCTGTCTTATACCATCAGATTACATAAATATATGAAAAGCATAATTCCCAAATAAAAGAGCTAAGCCATAGTAGAGATAAGGACTTGAGCTATACTTCAAAAGTAGCTCCAACAAGACGATAACCGAGCCTTGACTAAGCCTGAGAATCCCCCCCCCCCCCCGAGGGGGGGGGGGGACGGAAGAAAGAAAAGGAATCAAAAAGGGTAAGACACAAAATTTGGCGAGTCCAGTTACTTTTATTAAGTAAATAAGCAAAAGTAACATGACAGACATATAAAGTGGATAAGAGAGAGATAACTACATAAATGACAGGTATGACAAGGTAAATAGGATATGGTGTATACGCTTCTGATGTTTACTCTACAATGACACTAGTATATAACTACAATGAGATGATCCCAGCAACTATCAAATGGTTGGCTTAGGCATACGTCCAGATGTATCCTAATTACTACCCCAATCGATCGGCTCTCTATCCGCGTAGATACCCTGTGCCAGCCCCATAGTAGGAGGTATAACTTCCTAAAGTGCCAACCCTCGTTAATAATGTGCTCGACCATATCTACAGGTGTCACGGTCGTCTTATCCCCCTCTGCCCGGCTCATGCACGCACATGGCCTGGTCGGTTTGCGTCGCCCACACCATCCTTCACGTTTGGATCTCTTACAATCAGTCCAGTAAGTGTGTCCCTTCTCTGACCTAGTTCGGAGTATATGTTTGATACCAACTCCGGGTTACTGGATGAAACGGGTCCCACACAATATGATAACAACACTCCCCTTTGTCTTGTATCCCTCACTAGGTTTTTATTTGCTATGTATACCACTAGGGGTCTTTAATTACATAACCCTATTATTTCTACAAGTTATCCTTACCCTAAAAGGTGTCTTTAACTACATAAATTTATTATTTATTCCGGTTATGTATACCACTAGGTTTCTTTAATTACATAACCTTATCAGGTTAAGTTTGTGGGCCTATATGTAAATAATACCCACCCCCTCAGATTTACTTAACCTACCCACTGTTCAACCAAATTTATTTAACCACAACTTTAGCTCATATTCATACAATCACTATGGATTTACTAGGTTAAGTATTTCAATACGTTACCATGTCCATTTATGGTTATAATGGGCTAGACCTTCCACATTAGGTCTACAACTTGTGGATGCTGGATATGCCTGTTGGGTCCGGGCAGACTTCTTCCATAAGTTGGGACTAACCTCGTATCTTAGCCCGTTTCGTATTTGTACACTTAGACCCCTCACATTAGGTTCAACATTTGTGGTTATTGGATATGCCGGTCGGGTTCGGGCAGACTTCCACCGTAAGTGCAACCTAACCTCGTGCCATAAGTGTAATTACAGTTTCTAATTACTATAACCCTAGACATTTAATGTAGTGACCCAGAATTCCATAACATCAGAGTTGACTATATACATCATACGTCCAACCCAAATATCACGAAAATACGAGACATTTTTTTTTAGAAGAAAGAGGTAGAAGAAGAACAGAAATAACAACACAGAATCTCACATCGCAGCGGAACAAAATATAATATATCACATCTTTGAAATACAAAATCTTAACTGTATAACATACACTTATCAGAGTACAACACTTACAACATAGCGGAACAAACTATAACTAGATAACGCTGAAGCCTCCTGCTCCAAGCTCCTTTAGATATATCTGAAAAATCCTGAACTACTTGACTGCCCGTACAAATTTAGGCACCCAAGAGTTTAGGGAAAACAACAAAGTAAACTCCGGGTCAGTCATGGGACTGGTATGAGTAAACAGTTTAAAACAGTTTCAGAAAACTAAATGATATCTCATAAGGCCACGCCGTATAACACGGAACGGGTTTTTCCCTTATGAAAATCCAAACACTTGACTTATCTTTATATCAAAACTCTTTTGATATTATAATAATGTCTAAATCAAGTAAATAACAATCTAGTGGAACGCTTGCATCTCACGTTCCACATATATAATATACAATCAAAATCGCAAGCACGTATTGGGTAATGGATTTCCAACTATGACAAGGTATGGGATCACCTTCCGCTGGTATATCTCTAGAGGAGAATACACCGAGTTCAACAAGAACTTCTTGCAACTCAGCCACACATGACCGACCACTCATTTCGCTTGAGTGTATCGAATGTATATCACCAACGATTGGGATCAGCAACCGTTTCCCGAATGGGACAGCATCGACAATAGATTTTTAGAAGTAAATGAAACTCTAGATCAGGTGATTATACACCCTAATAGGTGCGACCTACATAGCCATGCTGCTTGCCCGATTTCTGTCATTTACCGGTTGATGAGGCTAGAAGCTACGCTTTATCATCATACCAGATTCACTTTGAATGCCACACCGTCAAATCCATCAAATCACCGATTGACGTCTACAACAATACATTATGTGTTAGCTAAAAGAAGTTTCCTTCTCCGCCTCCACTCTTGGTACGGTTGGAGAAATCAATATACGTGATCGTCTGGAAATACTCTGTCAGACATTCATCCATATAAGTCACCCAGGAACAGGATGAACTGAAGGTACTATTTCTATAAATAGAAAAAGTCCTTGCACTCTACTCCGTCTTCGATTATCTTTATATAATCTAATTCGCACGCTACTGCCGATATGGAGTGGTTCTTCGGATAATAATCCAACCGGTCTCTCCATATTGACAACGATGGTCAAAACTCCGATAGTCTGTGATTTAACTATCGAATAAAAACAAGTGTTTCGATAGTCGATGATTTAACTATCGAATAAAACAAAGTGTTCAACCAAACATCCAACCATCACTGAACCTTTAATTAATATTCCATTAATTAAATCTATTCTCTATTTCTTTATCAATATTTGTTAACCAAATATTTTCAATAACCATATTGGCCTTTTACGTTATTTGGAAAACATTTCCGAATATCGCCTTCTTTTATCTTCTAAACTTTAGAAAATATTCATTATTCTATTTCCAAGCTTTGCACATATTTGGGTTAAAACAGATGTTGTGTAAAACATCGTTACGACAACCCAAATACAGTATTTAACTAATTCTTATTCCACATTGATCTTCGAGCCTGAATCTTGCTATTTATCGGTATATCATGAAATCAACCAAGTTGGGGTATAATTACCTCTCAGACCTTGACTGAATAACATTTAACGTCAAAACAGACAAGACTACTTACTCGAATAATCAATACCATATAACTGATTATTCACCTTTAAACACATATACATTTTCTCTTTCTATTCTACTAGATTTTATTCTTATACTTCCCTTTATAATTTTACTATTCTATTTCTAAGTTCGTTTCCTTATCGACTTCTATATAATTTGATATGTTGATTTCTAACTATCAAATTATCTTAAAAATATTCTATCTCCTTAAATTCCCGGAAAAATTCGCCATAACCTCCTTTGTACCGGGAGCATCGGGAAATTTCAAATAGCTTTCCCGGTCCTTCTTATCTCAAAAGAAAAAGAAAAAGCCAAGCGGCTTGCCGATACGGCGCATAAAATCTCATATATGAATTAAATACGTACCTTTTTGTCGGGCATTCTATTTATTTCACTTCTATACTTTATTCCATACCTGTCTCCTGTATCTATACCTGCCCAATCTATTTAACTATACCAAATCGTTTTAACTCAATTCGTTAATTATTCTGTTACTTAACTTTTCAGTCTATTTCACCTTCATATTTGAACATGACATGTTCAAATATATTTTAACTGCATATTAACAAATTCTAATTATACTCATACTCTCGTTTCCTTATCGACTTCTTATTCAAATTCCAATTCAATTCTATTTGAATTCTCTTTATTTAAAACTTCATTTGAATTCTATTTTCAAATTCTATAGTTTAAAGTCCATTTGAATTCTATATTCAAATTCTATAGTTAAAGTCCATTTGAATTCTATATTCAAATTCTATAGTTAAAGTCCATTTGAATTCTATATTCAAATTCTATTTGAATTCCATTTGAATTCTATATTCATATCGTTTAAAGTCCATTTGAATTCTGTTATTCCAATCTATTCAAAGTCTATTTGAATTTTATATTCAAAGTCTATTTGAATTCTCTGCATTATTTATAAACAACGTTTATAACTTCAATTCAAATCCCACCTTTCCATTTATAAACAACGTTTATAAATTCAATTCAAATCCCATATTTTCATTCATAAACAAAGTTTATAAATTCGGTTCAAATCCTATCTTCCATTTATAAACAAAGTTTATAAATTCGATTCACTTGTTTTATATACCTTCAAAACAAGTTAATATTTTCTATAGTTTTATTTAAAATTCAAATTCTATTTATAAAAATAGAATTCACTTTTTAAATCTCAAATACTCTTTTCGATATTTTTATAAATCAATATTTAAGCCCCATTGATATTTTAAACAATCAAATCAACCAATTTTCAATCATTTGATTTTTACACATCATATATGAATATATATGAAATCAAACAAACAACAACAGATAATATATTTTTGAGGAATCCAGTTGGATTCCTCCAACCTGTTTTCCTGCATCCACAGACGTTAGTCAACATAGTAATACCCATCCTGCTTCGAGGCAGGATATCGCGGTATGAAGGTCATCCACTAATCATAGCGTGGGGCGTATAGGGTAATCATCCGCTATGAAACTGCGGGCATCCGCTAATGAGACTGCAGGAATCCAACCAAATCAATCACCCAATATATATATAATAGCCCTAAATAACTAATATATATTTTAAAACAATCAGACAGCATTCAAACAAGCATAGACAATTATTTTTAACTATATAAAAAAAATAATTTCCAAATAAAAGGTGAGATTTACTCACCGAGATTTTCTTTGCTGAATATCTAAATAAATTTCCATGTTATCGCTGCTACGAATTGTCTCGAACAAACCTCTTTGTACCTACGATTTATTTTAATGTAGTGATTAACATTTATTTAAATAACTATTTAAACGAATAAATAAATTTCCTAATCTCCTTTTATCACAGCTAAATATTGTATTTAAGTTATCGTGACTATATATATACATATATATATATATATACATATATATATATATATATATACACATATATATATAATCCATTTAGCAAATTTGACTAATCATATACATAAATCTATTTATTTTTATATAAACTAATTCCCTAAATAGTTTCAATTAGAAATAAAATAGATAAAATTACCTTAATCAAGAAAAACTTCCTCCTACATCAAACAGCCCCAAAACTATTCTTATCCTTTCTTTGGCAATTCATCGAACACGTTCCCGGCATCTACTATTACTGCTGTATCTCCCAGTATCTTTCTATAGCCGCTCCTCAAATCCACACAGCACCCGCCTTCAATACGCCTTAGGACACTGCACTACTCCAGATCGTCACTTCCATAGTATCATCGGCCTCACTGCCACACTTCGCAACCCTCCTCCGTGACCGCGACTTCAACACCCCCTAAGTAAATGCGATGCCATCCCCAAATCGACATTTGTGTTCAAGTCCAAATCTCCAGATTTACTACAGGAATTTCATAACTGAAACAAGATCGAGCTTCACCTTTCTATCTGCCAAACACGCAACTCCCCTATACCTTACTGATGCAACCTATTTCCACGTTGATTACAGGATTTTGAAGAAGTTCGAACATCAGGAACATGTCGACCTTCAGGAAATGATGCGCACCCTTTTTTTTCAACTTCGAACTCACCTCTACAGTCGCCTTTGATTGTCGCGACTTCCTCAAATTTCCTGATGCCCTAGTTCGCTTCTAATGACTGGAACCCCAAATCGAAATCTCGCCCAGACCATTTGCGGTGGACTCTAGTAGCACGAACCTTGCGTTCGATTTGTAGCTGTAGGATCTTTGGGATTGGGATTTATTCTGCTCGAGGGATCGAACTGGAAATGGGATCCGATTTTTAATTTGTTTAGCTGAGAACGGAGGAACGAAAGGAAAGAAGGGGAGTTCGCAATTTATAGAGAAAAATTGGGGTGCGTGGCCATTCCGATTTCCTTTTGATGTTGAGTGGAAGGAGATAGCGCATGTCAGTTATAAACGTGCATTCATCAGCACCAAGGAATTTTAAGTGGGTATTATATTAAATAAAAATCTCTTTTATTTGTATTTTAAATTAATTTTGAACCGGTGTCCTTAAAATAAAATACTCCACTATTCCGAACTCCTTTCTGAACCCAACAACAGTCCATTCTAGTGTAATACCCCTATTCCGGACACACTGGGATAGGTCACGAATCTGAATTCGATCATCTTGAGACAATATTAATTTAAATCAACATAAATTAAATTCAGACAATTTATTCTTCGGTAATAAATTAATATTATTCTTCTAATTCAAACAGGAGTTTGAATTGATTTTCTGAACTGTTTCTAATTCAGTTTTCAACTTCTCAAACTGACGTATTACGATAATTTAATATATTCGATATTAAATCGAAATTGCTTATTAAATTGATAACTTAATATAAAATTTCCATTTATATTTATCCACCCAATATTTAAATCCATATTAAATATTTAAAATTAACCCATAAGAATCTGGGTCATTACAATCTTCCCCACTTAAAATAATTTCGTCCTCGAAATTGCTAAGGTAGAAAAAGTACTACAAACCCATTAACTTTTCAAAACTTATTTATGTTGATACTCAACATTTCAAACTTCCTTACATACCTCTCTTTCGAATAAATCCTTATTCGATATCTCCTCCATTCGAATAACTATATTCGATATTCTCTCTTTCGAATAACTAGATTCGAAAACCTTTCTTCGAATAAACTATATTCGATTTACTCTATTCTATTTACTCTTATCAATTAACTCTATTGGATTTAACTCTTTTCGATTAACTCCATCGAATAACTAAATTCAATAACTCCTTCGAATAACCAATATTCTATAACTCACTTCGATTAAACTAATCGATAACTCTTTTCGATTGAACTATAATTGATAACTCCTTTGATTAAATAATAATGGATAACTCCTTTCGAATAACCAAATTCGATAATTCCTTTCGAATAAACTATATTCGATAATCTCTATTTCGAATAACTATATTCGATCAACTTTAATTGAATAACTAACATTCAATTAAATCCTAATTCGATTAACTATGTTCAATTAACTCTATCTGGTTAACTCTTAATTTGAACAACAAATATTCGATTTATTCTAACTCTAATCGATTTCGCCTATTCGAATACTCCTATTGGATAACGTTTATTCATTTATAAAGATTTACTTTTAGTAACGGTTCTTCACTTTATAAATGTTCTCTTTAATAACTTTACTTCACTTATACAAGTGTTGTATACCCCTTCTATTTAAAACTATCGGTGCTAAAAACCAATATCTCTTCTCTATATAAGTTCAGACTTATATATTCCATCTATCGAATGATAAATATTTAATTTAATTTATAAACTGTTATTTATAAACTAATCTTTTCTATTTATCTATTAAAAACAGATTTCCATTTTCTATTCATCTTCTGAATATTCCTTTGATTAAATTCTATTTATTTAACAAATAAATATCTCATCTATAACATTCAATTTATTTTCTATAAATAAATATTTCCATTGAATCTATTTGTAAATGTTTTTACAAATATTTCCTTCTAAATTCTATTTGTAAATGTTTTTACAAATATTTCTCCTTCTATTGGTTTGCAAATAACTTCCTTTGTATTTGTGTTACAAATATATTTCTTTTTTTTCATTCCCAATTCATATTTCATTCACATTGATTTTACTCAATTTATTCATTTCGATCCATTCAACTTACTTAAGTTAAATTTAATTTCAATCATTCAAATTCCCATTAACTAGTTGCTAATTAACCGTTTTGCCTACTTCACCCTTTTTTTTTTGAATATAACTTGTTCAAATATATGTCAACTTAATTATAACTAATCTAATTATATTTTCAACTCGAGTTATATATTCGATTTCGAATATAAATTCTCAATCTCTTTCACTTATCCAAAAACCCAATTTCGATTCAAATTTGATTAACTAATTTCTCTTTTACTTAGTTAATTCTATTCAATAATCAGAAATATGATCATTGTTTCCCAAATCGTTTTATCTACTTCACTTGAGTTCACATTCATTTTATAACTCAAGTCTATATTTTTCTAATGGCCATTCGGATTTTATTTACTTTAAAAATCCTTTTACTTATATATATATAAACCATTGTGGTTTTAAATGGTTTCCGGCGCTGCACTTTTTGAAATTTGATTTTGACCTATATCAAAATCTATACGACGAAATCCTGATTTTTCTTTTTCATTAGAAAACTATTGTTCAACCGGTCCCGACGATTCTTGTTTCAAAGAATTCCGACTTAATTTGAGTCCTGTATACTCGATTGAAGTTCGAGTCGCCAATTTACGAACTGCCGCGCTACGACGAGCTCGTTTTAATTATATTTATAAATATAAGCGTTCTAACTTTGTTTATAATAAATTCAATTCCATTCTGATATATTTTCATTTATGTATCAAATCCATTTCAACATAATATCCCCGATCTATTTCTCTTCTAGTATTCAAATCCTATATATTTACAATATTCAAATTCCATTTGAATTTCTTTATTCAAACTCTATATTATTTCCTTCTATTCAATTTCTATTTGAATTTCTTCTATTCAAATTCCTATTTCAATTCCTTATCTTCAAAATCTGTTTGAATCTCTTGTCTTCAATTTCTATTTGAAATCCTTTATTCAAAACCCATTTCAAATCCCTTATTCAAATTTCATTTGAAATCCTTTATTCGATTTCTATTTAAACTTCTTTGTTCAATTTCAAATTGAAATCCTTTGAATTCAAATTCTATTTTAATTTCACTTTGAATTCAAATTCTATTTAAATTCCTTTAAATTTTCTTTGAATTCTAATATTCAACCTCCACTTTATTCTCTTTGAAATTCTATTTAACCAAATTCCGTTTGAATTCTAATATTCAAATCTCTATTTGACTTTTCTTTATTCAAATCCATTTGAATTCCCTTGAATTCAAATTCCATTTCAAATTTTCTTATACAATTTCTATTTCACTTCTATTTGAATTATATATATATTCAAATTCCTTTAATGTACTTCTATTTGAAATCTATATTCCAATTTCCATTTCACATTTCAAAATTCCTTTGAAGTCATATAAATATATACATATATTTATCTATCTCAAATTCAAAACATTTGAATTTTCAAACCACTTGTTTCTATTCAAACAAATTCCATCAAAAACTTTTCTAAGGCAGCAATTCGTCACTTAGAAACTCGAAAATGAACACTGATGATGTTGCGACCATCATCAGAATTATTTCCCAGCTACTGAATGAGTTCAGTGCTTTATTTCTTTCAACTCCATTTAGACAAATATTTTCCAAACTCCCAGGATTTTAAATTCTGAATTCTGGGTGGGATTCTATTTCAACTTATCACATTTGTATATTTGATTTTATATACAAATTCCATTGGTTATATATAACTATTTCTGTTTTAATATCTCATTCGATTATAACTCTAACAATCAACTCAACTATTTAAAACAATATCGTGTCTAATCTTCTGTTCAAGTGTTTATAAATTCCTATCGACTTCGTGGCGTCCCACGATTCGACCAAAATTTATAATCTACTCAACAGACTAGTCAACACAATACAAAACAGTTTTTATATCAAATAACAAATACGCTCTCTCGTATATATATACGCTCAACTCATTCTAGGATACTGCTGATCCTATCTCTAATGAGCACATTTCCACACAGCCTAGGTATTCGCTCAACCTAAGCTCTGTTACCAACTGTAGTGACCCAGAATTCCATAACATCAGAGTTGACTATATACATCATACGTCCAACCCAAATATCACGAAAATACGAGACATTTTTTTTTTAGAAGAAAGAGGTAGAAGAAGAACAGAAATAACAACACAGAATCTCACATCGCAGCGGAACAAAATATAATATATCACATCTTTGAAATACAAAATCTTAACTGTATAACATACACTTATCAGAGTACAACACTTACAACATAGCGGAACAAACTATAACTAGATAACGCTGAAGCCTCCTGCTCCAAGCTCCTTTAGATATATCTGAAAAATCCTGAACTACTTGACTGCCCGTACAAATTTAGGCACCCAAGAGTTTAGGGAAAACAACAAAGTAAACTCCGGGTCAGTCATGGGACTGGTATGAGTAAACAGTTTAAAACAGTTTCAGAAAACTAAATGATATCTCATAAGGCCACGGCGTATAACACGGAACGGGTTTTTCCCTTATGAAAATCCAAACAGTTGACTTATCTTTATATCAAAACTCTTTTGATATTATAATAATGTCTAAATCAAGTAAATAACAATCTAGTGGAACGCTTGCATCTCACGTTCCACATATATAATATACAATCAAAACCGCAAGCACGTATTAGGTAATGGATTTCCAACTATAACAAGGTATGGGATCACCTTCCGCTGGTATATCTCTAGAGGAGAATACACCGAGTTCGACAAGAACTTCTTGCAACTCAGCCACACATGACCGACCACTCATTTCGCTTGAGTGTATCGAATGTATATCACCAACGATTGGGATCAGCAACCGTTTCCCGAATGGGACAGCATCGACAATAGATTTTTAGAAGTAAATGAAACTCTAGATCAGGTGATTATACACCCTAATAGGTGCGACCTACATAGCCATGCTGCTTGCCCGATTTCTGTCATTTACCGGTTGATGAGGCTAGAAGCTACGCTTTATCATCATACCAGATTCACTTTGAATGCCACACCGTCAAATCCATCAAATCACCGATTGACGTCTACAACAATACATTATGTGTTAGCTAAAAGAAGTTTCCTTCTCCGCCTCCACTCTTGGTACGGTTGGAGAAATCAATATACGTGATCGTCTGGAAATACTCTGTCAGACATTCATCCATATAAGTCACCCAGGAACAGGATGAACTGAAGGTACTATTTCTATAAATAGAAAAAGTCCTTGCACTCTACTCCGTCTTCGATTATCTTTATATAATCTAATTCGCACGCTACTGCCGATATGGAGTGGTTCTTCGGATAATAATCCAACCGGTCTCTCCATATTGACAACGATGGTCAAAACTCCGATAGTCTGTTATTTAACTATCGAATAAAAACAAGTGTTTCGATAGTCGATGATTTAACTATCGAATAAAACAAAGTGTTCAACCAAACATCCAACCATCACTGAACCTTTAATTAATATTCCATTAATTAAATCTATTCTCTATTTCTTTATCAATATTTGTTAACCAAATATTTTCAATAACCATATTGTCCTTTTACGTTATTTGGAAAACATTTCCGAATATCGCCTTCTTTTATCTTCTAAACTTTAGAAAATATTCATTATTCTATTTCCAAGCTTTGCACATATTTGGGTTAAAACAGATGTTGTGTAAAACATCGTTACGACAATCCAAATACAGTATTTAACTAATTCTTATTCCACATTGATCTTCGAGCCTGAATCTTGCTATTTATCGGTATATCATGAAATCAACCAAGTTGGGGTATAATTACCTCTCAGACCTTGACTGAATAACATTTAACGTCAAAACAGACAAGACTACTTACTCGAATAATCAATACCATATAACTGATTATTCACCTTTAAACACATATACATTTTCTCTTTCTATTCTACTAGATTTTATTCTTATACTTCCCTTTATAATTTTACTATTCTATTTCTAAGTTCGTTTCCTTATCGACTTCTATATAATTTGATATGTTGATTTCTAACTATCAAATTATCTTAAAAATATTCTATCTCCTTAAATTCCCGGAAAAATTCGCCATAACCTCCTTTGTACCGGGAGCATCGGGAAATTTCAAATAGCTTTCCCGGTCCTTCTTATCTCAAAAGAAAAAGAAAAAGCCAAGCGGCTTGCCGATACGGCGCATAAAATCTCATATATGAATTAAATACGTACCTTTTTGTCGGGCATTCTATTTATTTCACTTCTATACTTTATTCCATACCTGTCTCCTGTATCTATACCTGCCCAATCTATTTAACTATACCAAATCGTTTTAACTCAATTCGTTAATTATTCTGTTACTTAACTTTTCAGTCTATTTCACCTTCATATTTGAACATGACATGTTCAAATATATTTTAACTGCATATTAACAAATTCTAATTATACTCATACTCTCGTTTCCTTATCGACTTCTTATTCAAATTCCAATTCAATTCTATTTGAATTCTCTTTATTTAAAACTTCATTTGAATTCTATTTTCAAATTCTATAGTTTAAAGTCCATTTGAATTCTATATTCAAATTCTATAGTTAAAGTCCATTTGAATTCTATATTCAAATTCTATAGTTAAAGTCCATTTGAATTCTATATTCAAATTCTATTTGAATTCCATTTGAATTCTATATTCATATCGTTTAAAGTCCATTTGAATTCTGTTATTCCAATCTATTCAAAGTCTATTTGAATTTTATATTCAAAGTCTATTTGAATTCTCTGCATTATTTATAAACAACGTTTATAACTTCAATTCAAATCCCACCTTTCCATTTATAAACAACGTTTATAAATTCAATTCAAATCCCATATTTTCATTCATAAACAAAGTTTATAAATTCGGTTCAAATCCTATCTTCCATTTATAAACAAAGTTTATAAATTCGATTCACTTGTTTTATATACCTTCAAAACAAGTTAATATTTTCTATAGTTTTATTTAAAATTCAAATTCTATTTATAAAAATAGAATTCACTTTTTAAATCTCAAATACTCTTTTCGATATTTTTATAAATCAATATTTAAGCCCCATTGATATTTTAAACAATCAAATCAACCAATTTTCAATCATTTGATTTTTACACATCATATATGAATATATATGAAATCAAACAAACAACAACAGATAATATATTTTTGAGGAATCCAGTTGGATTCCTCCAACCTGTTTTCCTGCATCCACAGACGTTAGTCAACATAGTAATACCCATCCTGCTTCGAGGCAGGATATCGCGGTATGAAGGTCATCCACTAATCATAGCGTGGGGCGTATAGGGTAATCATCCGCTATGAAACTGCGGGCATCCGCTAATGAGACTGCAGGAATCCAACCAAATCAATCACCCAATATATATATAATAGCCCTAAATAACTAATATATATTTTAAAACAATCAGACAGCATTCAAACAAGCATAGACAATTATTTTTAACTATATAAAAAAAATAATTTCCAAATAAAAGGTGAGATTTACTCACCGAGATTTTCTTTGCTGAATATCTAAATAAATTTCCATGTTATCACTGCTACGAATTGTCTCGAACAAACCTCTTTGTACCTACGATTTATTTTAATGTAGTGATTAACATTTATTTAAATAACTATTTAAACGAATAAATAAATTTCCTAATCTCCTTTTATCACAGCTAAATATTGTATTTAAGTTATCGTGACTATATATATACATATATATATATATATATACATATATATATACACATATATATATAATCCATTTAGCAAATTTGACTAATCATATACATAAATCTATTTATTTTTATATAAACTAATTCCCTAAATAGTTTCAATTAGAAATAAAATAGATAAAATTACCTTAATCAAGAAAAACTTCCTCCTACATCAAACAGCCCCAAAACTATTCTTATCCTTTCTTTGGCAATTCATCGAACACGTTCCCGGCATCTACTATTACTGCTGTATCTCCCAGTATCTTTCTATAGCCGCTCCTCAAATCCACACAGCACCCGCCTTCAATACGCCTTAGGACACTGCACTACTCCAGATCGTCACTTCCATAGTATCATCGGCCTCACTGCCACACTTCGCAACCCTCCTCCGTGACCGCGACTTCAACACCCCCTAAGTAAATGCGATGCCATCCCCAAATCGACATTTGTGTTCAAGTCCAAATCTCCAGATTTACTACAGGAATTTCATAACTGAAACAAGATCGAGCTTCACCTTTCTATCTGCCAAACACGCAACTCCCCTATACCTTACTGATGCAACCTATTTCCACGTTGATTACAGGATTTTGAAGAAGTTCGAACATCAGGAACATGTCGACCTTCAGGAAATGATGCGCACCCTTTTTTTTCAACTTCGAACTCACCTCTACAGTCGCCTTTGATTGTCGCGACTTCCTCAAATTTCCTGATGCCCTAGTTCGCTTCTAATGACTGGAACCCCAAATCGAAATCTCGCCCAGACCATTTGCGGTGGACTCTAGTAGCACGAACCTTGCGTTCGATTTGTAGCTGTAGGTTCTTTGGGATTGGGATTTATTCTGCTCGAGGGATCGAACTGGAAATGGGATCCGATTTTTAATTTGTTTAGCTGAGAACGGAGGAACGAAAGGAAAGAAGGGGAGTTCGCAATTTATAGAGAAAAATTGGGGTGCGTGGCCATTCCGATTTCCTTTTGATGTTGAGTGGAAGGACATAGCGCATGTCAGTTATAAACGTGCATTCATCAGCACCAAGGAATTTTAAGTGGGTATTATATTAAATAAAAATCTCTTTTATTTGTATTTTAAATTAATTTTGAACCGGTGTCCTTAAAATAAAATACTCCACTATTCCGAACTCCTTTCTGAACCCAACAACAGTCCATTCTAGTGTAATACCCCTATTCCGGACACACTGGGATATGTCACGAAGCTGAATTCGATCATCTTGAGACGATATTAATTTAAATCAACATAAATTAAATTCAGACAATTTATTCTTCGGTAATAAATTAATATTATTCTTCTAATTCAAACAGGAGTTTGAATTGATTTTCTGAACTGTTTCTAATTCAGTTTTCAACTTCTCAAACTGACGTATTACGATAATTTAATATATTCGATATTAAATCGAAATTGCTTATTAAATTGATAACTTAATATAAAATTTCCATTTATATTTATCCACCCAATATTTAAATCCATATTAAATATTTAAAATTAACCCATAAGAATCTGGGTCATTACAATTAATTATTATCCAATTTTACCTATTTCCTTATAGGTGTCGATGCCCTTTTCCCCATATTAAATTATATGTCCAATTCATGTTTATAAGCATTATTTCAAATTATGCCAATACCAATCTTTTTTCCTCGTTCCCTAACTAGCGTATTCACATACTTTGCGGCATGCCTTGGCTAGATAATAGCCTAGTCATAAACGATTAAAGGGAAAGGTGATGGGAATATGACAAAATGATTGTTTTAACGTAACTGGCATAAACAAGTACTAACATGGTGATAAGGTGAACATATAAGTATAGATCCATTGAACTTGTGACAATTAACTAGTTTCACATAGCAAAGATGCCATGACAAGATCTAAATATTAATTTAGATGTCCATCAGGTTCAGATCTAATATGATAAGTAGAAGGGGATCTAAATAATAAGCTAGTTCTGATTAATAATTTAGATGTCCACATAATTCAGATCTAATAGTCAAAAGTAGATTTGACACAATTAAGGTTTAAGATCCACATAATAGAATGTCACAGAAGTTACAATAGATCCAACAAGATAGAGATTTAGATCCAAGTTATAACCAATTCAGAATGTCATATGTTCATGATTTATAACGGATCTAGTATAATTTAGGCATAGGAACAAATCCAAACTACAGGTTTAATTTTAAATATTTAAATCTAAAAGCAACTAAGAACTCACAATGTTTGGATTAGAAAATAGTACAAGAATAGAAGCTTGTTGAGATGCGGATCTACACTTGAATGATTAGCCTTATTTGATTATTGTAGAAGATAAATGATTCGGTTCAGTTCGGTCATCGGCAAAGTTTGGCCACCATGGATTCTCAATGAAGAAAACAAGAGAAATGGACCTCTATATATTGCTGCCAGCCTCTCAGAAACCGAATGCCACCTCAGCCGGAGGTCGACCCCCCTTTATAGGGTCAACCCCGGGGTCGACCCCCACTTGAGGGGTCGACACCCCCACTATGGTTTCAACGCCCCTAAGGCGGGAATTTTACTGCCTCCGAGATTTTGAATTTTGAACCAAAATTTGATTTTCTAGACCCTATATATACATATATTTCTTCTGCACATATACAAACTTCAAACCTTTATATCTTCTTTATATGGTGTCCGTTTTGTGCCAACCAAATGTCTATCTTGACCAGAATTTCGAGACGGACGCAATGGCGCAGTCCGCTTCCCTTAATTCCGAATATTAAATTAATTATTATTTAATTTATCCTCTTTTAATGTCGTTAAAATTATGGGGTGTTGCAATGAGTGTCCCAGGTACCAATTTATTTTTTAATGTGAGTATGGCAAGTGTTTTTCCCCACTTTTCTTTAGGATGAACTGCACCATCCTTGTTGCTATTGTTTTAAATATGTTGACTATTGGTCCTTATTTTAAATATGTTGATTATTGGTCCTTATTTTGCCTTATGCATTGATGATATTTACTTGGCTAACTTGTCCCTTTTGGCACATCAGATGCTACTGTCATGGAAATAGAGATAGTCAAGTCACATTACTTGGTAAGGGTGATCGAGTGACTACTTGTGTAGTTAGTTGGCTTATGTGGTTTTATGCCAAAGTGCTTTGAGAATTGAATTAGTGTGAACCATTGATAAAGGAGACTTGCATCTTTGCAATCTATTAGTGATTGTGGATCCACGTTGGTGCATCATTTAAGTGGCCTAATATGTAATCTTTTAGAATGATTTTGATTCTATGCAGTACTATTTTGATTTCCCTTAGTGGACGTAGTGCAGCTTGAAAGTGTTAGCAAGGTACATGCTTTAGGAAAATGTTAGGGTTTATCCAGTCATTCAATTCTTATGCAATTACTTTTTTGTACTTTAGTGCTTAGCTATTTCTTCATGAAATAGTTCTAATGGCGGTGCAATTATTCAGTGCTTAGCGATTTCCAGTTTTTGATATAAATAGTTTTGTGAATGAACACGGTGGCAAATACACCGGTCTTCTGAGATGCAAAAAAAGCTTCATAGGAAAACGATTTTGCATGTACGGGCTTTGTACATGCCTATTTTTTGAATATGATGGTTTTAGATGTATCAAATCTTTTGTATGTGTGAGTTTTCAAATAAACGCAACTTCACATATTTAAATTTTCAGTCCAATTCAGTGCATAGCTTTAGATATATATAAATTTCTAAAAGTAAACATTTCTTAGTATGCACCAGTTTTATGTGAAAATAAAATTTAAATTTTAAAGAGATGTGTTTTAGCAATATATGTATATTTTAGGTTAGAAATTCTCGATAAATGCCAGTTTCTTAAGTCAAATTTTGATATGTGAAATTTCAAACATGTGTTATTTTGAAAAGTATAAAATATTAAGCTGTGTACATGAAGGAGGTGTTATGGTATGCTGGTCACACAATTGTTTAAAGGTGTGCTATTTAATTATAGTAGACTGTCTCTCTGGTGGCGGGGTACTAAGGCGACGAGGATCCGAGAAAGGCTGACTTGGTACTGCGCTAGGAGCTATAGTTGTTCTAGCCCCAGAAGGAGATGTAAAAGTCTCAACTTATGCAGAAGCGGATGCTCCTTCAGTCTGAAGGCGAGTCTTCTGTCTGTTAGTCATTCTACACAAATAATCTCGTTTATAAGCATATCACATGTACGCATTTCCTAAATGTAAAGTGTCATGCAGAATTATACAAGTCATAAAAAAGTGTAGCTTGAATTGACAATCGGAGTGTGTCAATTAGTTGATCCTAAGCGTCACTACTTATTTGAACAAAAAATATTGTGTATATACAAGCAAAGTTCGACAAGTCACAAACTGTTGTATGAAATATCCCTGTGTATATGCATCATCTGGTATAAATCTTGAAATCCACTGTAAAATGTTTTATTAACTAATCCGTTATTGAAGTGGATGATCGATAGCGAAGTATAAGTCCAAAACATGAAAATGCTTGTTGTAATCATAAAGCGTGTAGCATGAAAAACATATAGTTCAGCTTTTAGGTCATGAGCTTAGGTCTTCAAAGAGTTAAGTTGTGGTTATGCTTAGATCACTTCATTGTCTTGGATCAAGAAGATGTACTTGGGTGTCAAAGACTAGGTCGTTCAACGACCTAGCATCTAGGTTGCTCAACGACCTAGCGTTCAGGTCACTCAATGATCCAGAACTTAAGACTCTAGCAAATCCAAAGAAGTAAGGATGCCAGCTAGTCCAAAACTTCAGATCGTGCATCAACTAGAAGGCATAGGTCATCCAAACGATCTAAGGGATACAAGTCATTTTCCGGTCTGAGGAAGCACTAAATCGCTAAATGGTCTAAGAGCTTAGGTCACTCTAACGACCTAAGGTCGCTCAACAACCTAGGAACTTGGATTTCTTGACGACCTAGGAGCTTAGACTTGATCGCCTACAATATGGAAGCATGGATCATTCAAGTGATCTGAAAACCTGCTCTGTTCTACGACCTAAATCCTAAGGCTGTTAAATGTTGAGTCGATCATCAAGTATTGATCCAATCTACCAAGCTTATATATCATCAGTAAAGACTGCAATGATTTCATGCATGAATTTCTAACTGTAATCCACTAAAATATACAAACACAACGATATCATATGAAATTGCCAAACAGTTCAAAAGTTCAAAGTGACGAATCTAATCAACGCATTATGTACAGCAAACAATGATATCAGATCCAAATCTGATTACAAACTATTGGATATACATATCAACATAGAAGCTGATGGTTATCAAACAACATTCCTGAAAATTAAAGTAATACATGAATCATAAACAGTGAAAATAAAAAAAGATTTGCTTATGATTTCAAGTTTAAGGTACAATTGATTCAAGCATACATTTCCTCAAATCGGTTTCGATCTCAAAATCGCAGAGCCCAAAAATCACCGGATCGAATTAAGGCCACGAATCCCCAAATTCACAATACATATTCCCAAATTGATTTAAACCCTAGAATTGTGAAATCAAGTTCAACAGGAAAGCAAAAAGAAAAAAAAACCACCTACGACTATCTCTGATGATGAAACTTGGTGATGGAAGCTTTCGTGTGACTCAGCGATTACAAGACACCTCAGATTTAGCAGATCCGATTGCAATTTGAATAAAAACTGATTGCAGTTGAAGTAGCGATCTATTCAGGATAGGGTTTGAATTATGGTGAAGTTTCTCAGCAGATAGCCGCCATCAACAAGTTTCTCTAGTAAGAGGAAGATAATGAGGCACAAACGACCTAAAGCAGAGTATAATGGGCATTTTTAATGGGCATCATCCAATCTACTTAAAAGGCCTAAAACAACCTAATATTGTATGTGCATATCGTCCCTTCACATAAATGGGTGAATGACCTAACAAGAATAAATTTAAATGACACTAGAGCTCTATATTTAGAAGCTCATTTATTTGCAATAACATACTTCGAGGGGAAATAGTTAACCCATAAAAATATGGTTCAAACATAAAGCTTTCTTGAGGCAAAATGATAAGCTATTCATATGTGTGTGCAAGGTATAATTTGTCACTAGGCCATTCAGATCTTAGATTGGGCTATACTAGATTGTTATATCTTAGGTCGTTGGCTCAAGAAAGCAACGCTAAGTCGTTTAACAACCTGGAGGATCAGGTCATTACATGCTAGATCGCCCAAGCACTAGGCCGCTCAGGCATTAGGTCATTGTAAGGCCAGACTCTAGATCATTCAAGCTTTAGATCATTATGACTCCCTGGATCGTTGTCCTTTAGACCGCTTATCAGAAGCTCCCTTGGTCGTGGCTCTCTAGATCGTTCAAAGGAAGTTCTCTAGATCGTTGCTTGCTAGATCGCACACACTCAGTTTTTTAACACATGAAGCTCAATGACCTAATCAGGTCGTTTTCTGGGACACCATTAGATCCGTGAACTTAGGTCGTACAATGATATATCGAAGCATCAAGGCCGGTCATGTCAAACTAGGTCGTGTTCAGTTAGATCGTGGAACAAGCTAAGGGGTTGCCACACTAGGTCGCGCGTCGACCTAGAGGGTTATGTCGTATAATGACCTAGTGAAGTAGTTCGCTCAAACAACTTAGAGGCCTGTATATCTCATTTCACAACCTCTCCGCTCCACAACCACGCTTATAAATACCCCACCATTAAAGGGACCGATTTCTCTGACCATGAAGTGCCACTCATTTCATTTTTCAACAACTCCAAATCATCTCAACCTCCATTAAAATTCTTCCATGCTTCGATTCAACGTCTCAATCATCAGGAAATTGTCAAAGATCGTCTAAGTGCTCAATTGTTGAAGATCTACTCCAACAACCACTGCAGTCGTAGAGATCAAATCATTTCCATGGTGAAATCGAGTGAATCATGAGATTAAAGAGAAGAAGTATAAAGAATTGTTGTAAAAGAGAAAAACGAGAAAAGTTATAAAAAGCATATACCTTGTAATATCGATGACCATATTGAAATCTCTCTTCCAAGTGGATGTAGGCCAGATCTAGACAGAACCACTATAAGCCTATCCGTTTTTACTGTTTTTGTGTTTGTGGTTTCCCATATTCTAGATCTAAACCTCTTAAAAGTGTTAAAATACACCTTGGGTGTTAGTGATCAATTTTTGACATTAACACACGCTTTTTTGGTGAAGCTGTCACATGTCACGTTTTCATCTTGCAACAAGTTCAGGCAACAAAAGGATCGTCAGCAAACACAAGGCAGTTTGGTCGAAGTCACGTCTTGAACATAAAAATGGCACGAAACCACTTTAGATGACCTCTTTTGGGCCCGAAAAGATTAATTATGGTGCATTGCACAATAACTCCTGTAGCTCTCTGAATTAACTTCAGGTACAACTTTCGTTTGACCAAAACAGACTTATGATTTGAAAGCTATGCCTGTTTTTGTGAACCAGCGTCGATCACTCAAGACCACTCGAGCGACTTAACATGGCATCACACCACATCCTTACTAGGTTCGCATCATTACTTTGTCGCATCGCATCGGCCTCACTTCGCCTTGCATCCCCTCCCTCGCCTCACGAGGATCTCGGATCCCTTCATCTCGGCTCGCACCCAACAACCTCCATCGCACCGCATCACTCCGTCCCACGCCTCAACATTACATCGCTCAACCTCCATAACTCGCATCCTCCCAAGGATGCGATTTCGCATCCCCTAGATGCAAGATCTCGCATCCTTTCTAGACGAGATCTCACATCTCTATTGGATGCGATTTTGTATCCTCTTGATGCGAGATTTCGCATCTCTGCTGGAAGCGATCTCCCATCAATGCGGGCCCGCATCCCCTTAGGATGCAAATTTCACATCCTAAGGGATGCGAAATTCGTATCCCCTAGGGGGGATGCCAGTTTTTCCATAGCACGATGGAGGGATGCGATTTTCTGGTTCCCTCTCTTCCATGATGCGATTTTTCCGCTCGTGCACCCTAAAAATCACCTACTCTAACTTAACCCATCACCTATAAATACCCCAAGGCTTGGCCTTCATTTGGATCTTTTTCCCTTGGAATTTTGGCATTCTAGAGTTTCCAAACCATCATTAATGGTAGCCACCTTCTTTTCCATGGCCATTGGACATGGCATGGACCTTTAAAACGTGGCACACACATTTTCCATCAACTTTTGGACATCTACAAGCATAATCATACTACTTTTGGACTGAATTGGACTATTTAGACAATTTTTGGACATTGAAGGTAGTTTTAAACATAGTTAACTAAGTCAACCCATCTCAACGAAGAAGAAGAAGGACAACTTATTCAAAGTTTAGCATTTATACAACTTTATACACAAATATTGTCTGAACTTGTACATCAATTGTAATCCACAAGTATACGATGAATGATCACTATAAAGGAACATAGGCGTTAGTGCCGAACCACTATAAAAATCCGTGTTTTCCCGTAGTTACTTACTTTACACTCATCTTATAGTTTTGATCTCACACACACACTCGGGTGTTGGCGTGCGAACGATTTTTGCCGTTAGCAATTTGGCGCGCCATGAAGGGGTCCACAACTTGACTTCAATCTTCAGCTTAGTTCTCGACCTTCGTTCTCGACTTCGGTCTTCAGAGTTCAGAATCCAACCTCAGCTTCACTTGCCTCCGACATGGAGTTTAAGCGAAAGCAAGTGATCCTCTCTGAAGGAGGAGGTGCCGAGGGAGAACAAGAACTTTCCTTGGCCGGAAACCCATCTAACTACGTCACACGAGACGAGATCGACGTAGTCGTCAAAGATTTGACAGAAGATCTTACCGCCCGCTTGGAACAACAGGAAGAACACTTTGTCACCAAGACGCCTTCATGGCCACTCTTATCGTCCGACTCGAAGGTTTTACAAAGCAATCGGGCCAAAGAAATCTTGTTGGAACCGTGTTAGTGTTCCGCAAGGCTTAGCTCGGGACTTGGGGCAATTCCTGAAGACTAGCCTCGCGTCGACACCAATCCACAGACAGTTATCGGATCGGCTAGGCTCGAGGGAAACACCCCCAATCCCATTCGAAATTCATCTCAGATTGTGGCCAATCAAGGTTTAGGATCAGGGACTGGAAATGCCACTCAAGCGCCAATGCGCGCAACTTTGGACACAGGAACTCCCGCATTTCCTAATATTGGATTTGTGCCCGCTGAGGCATCGCAGGCTTGGATCGAGCCGGATATTCCACTTCGCTCTTAACCTTTCGCTAACTTTGGACTCGATGCTAGGGGCATCGACGTCGATTTGCCTAATCTAAACCCATTTCTCGGCATGGGCACCGAGAGTCAGGTCGCTGATGTTATCCAGCGCTACCCCCGTGGCAGTGCACCCCATGTCAGCTTGGACAACATTAATTGCAGCCCCCTCACTGCGGACATTAGAAATTATCATAACCCACCGGACTTCAAACTACCAGTGTTGGAACCTTTCAACGGTATGAGAGACCCTACTGTCCATTTCATGCACCACATGGAAGTACATTTAGTCCTAGAAGGAGTCGTGGCTAAGTGCTTCCCGCTTTACTTCACTGAAATTGCTGCTCTATGGTTCAAACAATTGGAACCAGAGCCTGTCAATAGCTCGAGTGTCTTAGTCTCGATGTTCATTGAGAAATTCAAAGTTCACGTCGCTCAACCAAAGAGCGTCATGACCCTGACGTCCATCAAGTAGAAAAAAAGGAGAGACTCTTCGCAAGTTCTTGGAGCAGTTCAATGCGACCGTAGCCTCTATTGACAGACCAAATCCATCCATGGTCCCAATGGCCGTCGTCTCCGGCATTCTTGATAAAACCGGCTAACGGACTTTATTACGAAGGGACCAGCCGAGGGATCTCGCCGAATTCTACTTTGAAGCTGAAAGATTCCTAAAGGAGGATGACTCCCACGATGAGAAGCCCGTCCAACGAACCAACTCCATTATAGACTCACGGCCATCCATGCTCGAGAAAGGCAAGGGCAAATCTCGCGACGGCCAAAGCTCACGACCTCGGCTCTCGGCCTACACCGAGCTTAACCAAAGCCTGGAAAGGATCTACCTCGACACACAGGAGACTGCTCCGTTCCAAAAGCCATTCAGGAGGGACCAGAATCCACAATACGCCAGCTCTGATAGGTATTGCCTCTTTTATGAACTGCCAGGTCATGACATCGACCACTGCATGCTGTTTCACAACCACGTTAAAGCCCACATCAGGCATAGTGAGCTATAACAGTATGTCTTGAATCCGACTGCAACAAGAGTTGCACCACCAACTTTACCCCTACAACATCTCAGGATCGAGGTATACCTGGTCTTCCCCAGGGCATTATCAACAGCTGATCTCCTCAATGGATGTTCTTGGCTCTCCGGACTTTCGTCCATTATCTTTGCTTATTTTTTAATGCTGGCGATTCTCGCCTCGTTTTTTCCTTTTTCATGTAATCAAAGCGGTAACGTTGGCCCACACGCACAGAACTGACATGTGGTCTCCATTCGTATATGGGGTTGGACTAACGACCGTTGTACTCACAAGGAATTAATAAAATAACGTTTTCGAGCTCCGGCTCACACTGGATCAGTCCAGTATAAATAAAGTTCACAATGGGCCAGCCCAGTATAAATAAAGTTCATATTGGGTCAGCCCAGTATAGATAAAGTTCACACTGGGTCAGCCCGATATAGATGAAGTTGACACTGGGTCAGCCCAGTATAGATAAAGTTGACACTGGGTCAGCCCAGTAGAGATAAAATTGACACTGGGTCAACCCAATATAGATAAAGTTGACACTGGCTAGCCCAGTATAGATAAAGTTCACACTGGTTCAGCCCAGTATAAATAAAGTTCACACTAGGTTATCCAAGTATAAATAAATTTCACACTAGGTCAGCCTAGTATAAATAAAATTCACACTGGGTCAGCCTAGTATAAATAAAGTTCACACTGGGTCAGCCCAGTATAAATAAAGTTCACACTGGGTGAGCCCCGTACAAATGAAGTCCATACATAACATTACATAACTTGGTCCACCAAGTGCAAAGTCCTCTTTTTGCAGGTACATACTTGCTCTAGTATGGCCTAACAAGCCCATGGCTCCTTAATTTAAGGATCTCAAGCATCGCAGACTCGACAATCCATTCTAAATATGGTGTTAACTGCCGTCGGACTTCTATCATTACGATCTCAACGATCGTCGATTTCTAATTAATACAATTCGACGCGATCGTGGCTCTTCAGTTTTCTAATTACATAAGTGCACTTCGGACTTCTTCTAGCCTTGGTTTTTTAGATTTCCAGTCTTCTCGCAAAACTTATCTCCCTTATATCAAGCAAGACATGTTTTTGGGGGAAAATGTTGACACACTTATTTGGCAAAGCTGTCACACGTCAAGTTTTTAACTAGTAACAAGTTCAGGCATCAAAAGGATCGTCAGCAAACACAAGGCAGTTTGGTTGAAGTCACGTCTTGAACATAAAAATGGCCCGAAACCCCCTTTAGATGACCTCTTTTGGGCCTGAAAATATATATTACGTTGTTATGCCTAGTAACTCTTGTAGCCCTCTGAATAAGCTTCAGGTACAACTTCAGTTTGATCAAAACCGACATGCGATTTGAAAGTTACGCCTGTTTTTCATGAACACACGTTGATCACTCAAGACCGCTCGAGCGACTCAACATGGCATCGCACCGCATCCTCACTAGGTTCGCATCACATCAGCCTCACCTCGCCTCCCTCGCCTCACGGGGATCTCACATCCCTTCATCTCGACCCGCACCCAGCAGCCTCCATCGCACCGCATCACTCCATCCCATGCCTCAACACCGTATCCCTAAACCTCCATAACTCGCATCCTCCCAAGGATGCGATTTTGCATATCCTAGATGCAAGATCTTGCATCCTTTATGGATGCGATCTCACATCTCTGTTGGATGTGATTTCACATCCCCTTGATGTGAGATTTCGCATCTCTGCTGGATGCGATCTCCTATCGATGCGGGCCTGCATCCCCTTAGGATGCGAATTTCGCATCCTAAGAGATACGAAATCTGTATCCCCTAGGGGGGATGCGAGTTTTTCCATAGCACGAAGGAGGGATGCGATTTTCTGGTTCCTACTCTTACATTATGCGAGTTTTCCGCTCATACACCCTAAAATCACCTACTCCAACTTAACCCTTCACCTATAAATACCCCAAGGCATGGCCTTCATTTAGATCTTTTTCCCTTGGAATTTTGGCCTTCTAGAGCTCCAAACATCATTAATGGATCCCGCCTTCTTTTCCATGGCCATCGGACATGGCATGGAC
Organism: Allium sativum; assembly: GCA_030737875.1. Lineage (NCBI taxonomy): Eukaryota > Viridiplantae > Streptophyta > Magnoliopsida > Asparagales > Amaryllidaceae > Allium > Allium sativum. Next base: position 404,343,512 of record CM060923.1, on the reverse strand, counting down.
ATTTAAAACGTGGCACACACATTTTCCATCAACTTTTGGACATCTACAAGCGTAATCATACTACTTTTGAACTGAATTGGACTATTTAGACCATTCTTGGACATTGAAAGTAGTTTTAAACATAGTTGACCAAGTCAACCTGTCTCAACGAAGAAGAAGGTTAATTTATTCAAAGTTTAGCGTTTATACAACTTTGTACACAAATATTGTCCGAACTTGTATATCAATTGTAATCGACAAGTATACAATGAATGATTACAATAAAGTGGACATAGGCGTTAGTGCGAACCACTATAAAAAGCTGTGTCTCCCCGCACTTACTTTATATTTAGCTTATTGTGTTGTTCTCACACACATTTGGGTGTTGGCGTGCAGACGATTTTCTCCGTCAACATCTAGTTAAGAGGTGAAAAACCACAATTGAAATTTAGGCTTTTCGCTGATTTTAGTTGCTTTTGTCTGCCATCAGCTACTTCCTGATCACCTGTATATCAATTCTTCTTTATATGGTTACAATTTTGTTTTGAATTTGATTTTGATGCTTGAGTTGATCCACTATATCTTTGTAGTTAATATTTTTCTCGCTTCATCTTTTTTAGAATAATAAAGTTTGTATTTTAAATTTAACGAGTTATCCTATGTACTTCTATTTCCATAGATTCTTTTTTCTAAATTCTTGATAACAAAGTGAGAATCATGTTGCAGTTGAAATGTTAATTGATTTTTTTTTAATATTCTTGATAACAAAGACAAATAGAATATATGTATTTACTTCCGAGACATAGTTTTCAGATAACATATATCATAGATTTAAAGTATGGTGATCTTTGGTGTTCTGCATCTGTAAATATGTATGGCAAATCTTTGATATGAATAAATAAATAAAAAAGGAAATCAAACTAGAGAATTACGTAAATGTGAAAGTTCAAATATTAAAATAGTACATATGTGCCTTTCAAAATGTATATAGCAAAAAATACTCCTGTGCATTTTGAAAATGCACATGCAGAGTGCATTTATGCATGCAATTGATCAATTCCAGTTATCTTGAAAAGGATGTACCGAGTTTTAACTAAGCTTATTAGTATGATTTTTTGGCTTGTATAAATTTTTTCCTGAAATATCTTTACTAATAATCGGAATATGTTTCAATCACACTTTTTTGGTGTACACCTAAACTGAATAAAATGCCCTTTAACAATTTAGAAAAGTATTGGTTGAATTCAAAAAAAGTAAGATCTGCGTACATTCAGTGTATGTGGCTAATATTTTCGTTTTATTCTTTGAATACTTAATTTAAGTAAGCAGCTAATATTTCTCTTAGAATATCGAGTTTGATTGAATTCAAAAAAAAAAAAAAGTCCTGCATAAATGCTGATATTTTTCGTTTTTTTTCCTAAAAAATTCATCATTTAAATATGCGGATAGTATCTTTTCTTCTTGAATAACGAGATATCTCCTCTAATTGCACACTTTTATTTATTTCCACTTTCCAATTTCTTTTCCAAATTTTTGGTACAATTTCTTTTCCTCTTTCAATTTCCTTCCAATTTAAGTAAGCGACTTATATTTTCGTTTTATTCTTTGAAAACTTAACTTAAGTAATCGGCTAATATTTCTCCTATAATATCGAGTCTAATTGAATTAAAAAAAAAAGATCTACATAAATGCTGATATTTTCGTTTTTTCCCTAAAAAATTCATCATTTAAATATGTGGATGGTATTTTTTCCTCCTAAATAACGAGATATCTCCTCTAATTGCACTCTTTTATTTCTTTCCTATTTCCAATTTCTTTTCCAAAATTTTAGTACAATTTCTTTCCCTCTTTCAATTTCCTTCCAATTTAAGTAAGCAGCTGATATTTCTCCTAGAATACCGAGTCTGATTGAATTAAAAAAAAAGGATCTGCATAAATGCTGATATTTTCGTTTTTTCCCTAAAAAATTCGTCATTTAAATATGCAGACGTTATTTTTTCCTCTTGAATAACGAGATATCTCCTAAAATTGCATAGTATTGCACCTATAAATGAACATGGCCTTCTTTTTCTTTCTCAACCGCTGGGAACAACACCTTTCTTCCTTTTAGCCTTTCATACTCAATGAAAGCCTCTAATTTCAGGTAAACCACACTTTATATATTTGTTTCCCAATATTTTTGAACTCCTCCATATATGCCTTCATCTCACTGCCATAAAACAACAATCTTTCATACAGGAATCTACAACTTTGATGCTTTCTCTGTTTCTTCTTCTTTTTTTGTTCTTTTTTATGTTCCATGTTTCGTGTTTTTCCCCCTTCAATACAGAGGGGAAAATAAGATTAATTTTACTTAAATATGTACTATACTGATTGCAATGCTTCGCGCTGACTGAAGTGCTCCTCTTTATGTGTTTGCGCACATTAAGTAGGGCTATATATGTACTACAATGGCAATAATTCTTTGCACTCATTAAATATGCATTGGACTACATTGCTTTGCCAAAAGAGTATTACTTGAAGCTGACATGCAATGTTGGTGTGTAAGGTCTACCTGATTGTACAAAATGTGTAGTGTGCAGCTACCCCAAGATTGAATTTAACTGCCGTAATACATTCCCAAAATTGAATTGTTTTTATCAATTTTTGCTTATCAAATATTCTTTTTTTATAGAAAAAATCAAATCATGATGGATGTGAAAAGGCAAATTTTTGTTGCCCTCATTTCCATTCGTTGCCTGCCAAATCTGTTATAATTAATAACCTAAATTTTCTTAACTTCATATTTATGCTACTTTTACTCATTTAAATATTTCTATATTTAGTCATTCAAATTTGCTGCTGCGCATACCTAAGTTTACTCATTCAAAGGTGAGCCTGTAGTACATTTACACATTCAAATTGCTTAGATCCATGTGCTTCCTGATGTGCCCACACAATTCTAAATCTCTCTACCTGATCGTACTTAGTATGTGTTCGGATATATATTCATACTCTAATAAAATATTAAAACAAAGTAATATATTCACTATGTACATATATTCAAATATGTATTCTACATCTCCTCACATATATAAAGTACACAATATTTGACGAATAACAATCCACGTGCGAAACGTGTGCCACGACCATGCGCGAAGCATGTTCTGTTACCACGTTCGAAACGCGTGTCGTGACGCTCGTGTATATATGTATATATACACTATATTATAATTAATGAGTTTGGTTTCAGCAGCTCAGAAGCATGCCACCTCAGATTAGAACTCAACCGTCAGAATGTTTTTTTCCATTTACCAAAGACCATTTTCTAAAATTCTCCCTTCCTCTGCATTATTCCTAACCCTAACTATTTAGTTACCTGATTTGGCATATAATCTTTGGATCCCGTAGCCGCGATATTGGTTTCTTTTCAGTCATTTAAAATTCGTTTGTTTCCAACCTCTTCAAATTATCAATCAACCCATCCTCACGCCATTGTATCTTCCCTTGGGTCTGAGCTTTTTCGTATGCAATACCCAGATTATAAAGCTCGAGTTCTGTCAAAGCTCGAAAGCATCTATAAGATTCACTTGTTTTGCATGCAGTTCATCTATTCAACTATCAAACAAACGTGATGACAACGGATATGGAGGAACCAAGGATAGTTTTATCATTCTCAAGTTTAATTCTTCTTCACTTTTATTAAATTGGATTCAGATCCGTTCGAAAGGTTTAAGTACTATGTGTTCCTATGTTTATGGGTGAAGATTCCAATACGCAGTGTTGGAAAGTAAACCCAATTAATGTGCGTTCGTAGTTTGTTGTGTCTATTTAAGTTAATGGTTGTGTCTTATGAGTCAAAATTCATGTTAATTAATGGTGTGCCTGTTCATTAAGTGTTATGCCTATTAATGAAGGGGTCTCTATTGAATTGTAAGGTCATGTAGACCACTATATAAATATGGGTGGTCATTTTGTATGGTTGTAAGAGGAAGGAATTAAAGTAAGGAAACTATAAAAGAGTTTTTCCTCCATTAAAATTCATTATCCTCCTCCTCTTCAATCCAACAATTTGGTATCAGAGCATCGGGTTGAAACTATAGCTTTTTTATTCTTCTCACTGTTTGTTCTCACAAAAGAAAACTTCGAAGAGTGGAGTAATAAAAAGAAAGAAGAGTTGACTCAAAGGGATTTGGGAGATCGGTGAGAATGGCTATGAATGACCAAAGGACATTAAAAATATGACGGAGAAAGAGAGCGAGGCATTTACAAGCTTGAGACGAAAAGATCATCAAGCTCATGTTGCTATGTGTGAGAACGTTGATGAAGAAGCTTTTAACCATATTATTGGAGAAAAATTCACAAAAGAATCGTGAGTTTTATTGAAGGAGATTTATGGTAAGAAGGATGAGAAGAAAAATAGTGAGGAGGAGAGAGATGTTGAAGTCGAAAAATTGGAAGTTGAGGATGATTATATGGCTCTGAAAAGAGTCGAGCAAGAGGAAGCTGTTGACAATCAAGAATCTGATGAGGAGTCAGTACAAATGATCATTACAGATCATGTTGATAAAGCACCAATGGAGAATAAAAAAGAAGTGGTTGTCGACGATGGAGCAATGCATGAAAAAACAAATGAGTTAAAAACTCAAGAAGTGAGCATTGCACGACATGTTGAGGAGAATGAAGGATATGCTACAATCATGATGAAGAAGTTGAGTATTTCAGCTAGCTCCATACATACTGGAAAGAAAAACTTTGAAGATGATGTAGCTTCTTTAGAGGAGAAGGTAAAAAAATTGGTGTTGCCAAAGAGAGACCAAATGAAGTCTTTTGTAAAGAAGGTATCAGAGAAGAAAACAAAGGCAGCATGTTGAAAGAAACAGAAAATGATGTAGAACAAGATGATATCATGCATGCAGCAGCAGGAGTATCAATGGCAGAAAAGGAACTTGAAGGCAAACCATATGCAGGAGGAGGAAGAAACATCACTGAAAATGAGAAAGATTCCACCGTTGCTGTTTTTGGCCTTGGTGGAGCTGGCATTGAGGCCATAGTCGGAGCTAAGTTGCTAGATGCAAGCAAGATTATCGCAGTGGATGTAAACAACAAAAAGAGAAAGAAAGCAATGTCGTTTGGAATAACGGACTTTATAAACCCGAAGGAACATGAAAACAAAACAGCGATTGAGTTGATCCAAGAAATGATCAATGGCCTTGGAGTCGATTATGGTTTTGAATGCTCCGGAATAAGATATGTTACTAATCAAGCCTTTGAATCTACTGTCATGGGAAGAGGTATCACTGTTGTAGTTGGAGCAGCAAAAGAAAAATATGATGCGGTTAATCGCTTATTGCTTCTGCATGAAGGACAATTAAAGGTGCTATGTTTGGAGGAATTAAGCCACATTTTCATCTTCCATCGATTGTGTCTAAATGCATTGATAAGGAAATTGAACTGTATGAAATGTTGACACATGAAGCTGGTTTGGAGGACATAAATAAGGCATTCGATATGCTAAAAGATGCTGAGGCATAAAAGCAACATATAGAAGCTTTAGCTCAACAACAGTTACTAAAAGATCAGGAAAACGGAGATTTAAGGAATAAAGAAAACGTTGAGCGTAAACCTAAACGCGTGAGATATAAATCAATCAAAGCCCGTATGCTCTCAGAAGGTTTGAAGTTTGAAGAAAAGTTCAAAATGATTAAAGAATTGGGTTTAAGGGGGATGTTGGAAAGTAAACCCAATCAATGTGGGTTCGTAATTTGTTGTGTCTATTTAAGTTAATGGTTTTGTCTTATGAGTCAAAAGTCATGTTAATTAATGGTGTGTCTGTTCGTTAAGTGTTATGTCTATTAATGAAGGGGCGTCTATTGAATTGTAAGGTCATGTAAACCACTATAAAAATATTGGTGGTCATTTTGTATGGTTGTAAGAAGAAGGAATTAAAATAAGGAAACTATAAAATAGTTTTTTCCTCCATTAAAATTCATTATCCTCCTCGTCTTCGATCCAACACACAGCTAAAACAAACTGAGAAAGTTGTTATGGCTTTGGAAACATAATCGATTTCAGATTCCAAATTAAGCGCAGTTACTGTGACTGATGATATAGAGGCTAGCTCTACTGGTAATCCTTCTTCGTTCATGGCTGAAAGGTATATTTTGCTTTTCAGTGTGGTTTTTTTAATTTGATTGTTCAAGTGTTTTATTTCTATGAATGGTTAGAGGTACCATTGGATCTAGAGCGGATTGATTTTTAAAAATCCTGCATTTTCTTTATTTTACCTCCTGAATCCTGGTATTCTTGCTTCTTTTGTGATTTTGCATTCGTTTTCTGTTAATATCTACCAGATTGGTCTTTTTTTAGGCCAGCATCAACTATAGGAAAGTAACATGTGAATACTGTTGACCTTAAATTTGTATTTTTTTCATTGGAAACTTGTATTTATATTTTGTGTCATTGGCATGCCAAATTTTCCCGACTGAGGTGCAATTGCAAGTAATGACATAAATGGTCTCAAAAAATATGCAATGGACTTAAATATGCACCAAAGATAGCGGGATCCAATAAGATATAGCTTTAAATAAATATCAGTAAAACATCAATCGTTAATTATATTTTAATACATATTTAGAAGCATTTTGGTTTTGGTATTTTTATTTTAGTGAAAGGCTAGCTGTTTAGTGTAAAACCACGGACTGAGAATAATTAACAACTTTGCAAGCTTGCTTATCATTATCTTTAGACAGTCTATGGTTGTATACCAAGTGCTATGCTGTTAAAGTTAATGCATCAGTGCTACGAGCCTGTAGATATTTTCTCAAAGCACTTATGTGTGTGTCCCTGCTTTACCTTTGCAGCAGAGTAAAAGATGCAAAGTCCTTTTTAAATATGAAGTTAAGATTAATGCCCATCTTTATCGATGAAAGAATGTAACACGCGCGCGCGCGCGCGCGCGCACACACACACACATATATATATATATATATATATATATATATATATATATATATATATATATATATATATATATATAATCTAAAAATTATCGTGACATGTTACATTTGTTTGTAAAATGTTACTGTGGGGTACATCGTTTCTTTTATGAACTTTTTTTTTTTTTTTTTAAACAGTATGCAAGGCCATAAATCAGCAGTTCTTTCAAGCATAAATGCCTTACATGTAAATCGCATTCTTACGTTGTTGTGATTGGCTACAAAAGAAAAAAAGAAGTGTAAAATTGCTGACAACAAATGAGATATAAGCAAGATGTGTATGCATCATGTTATATACTAATCTACAACATTTAAAGGTTTTACTTGGTTCCATATACTTCTAATAGAGAACCCATTCCAGTAATTATTTAAAAATACTAGATAAGAAGTACATTAGCAGTTAAACTATTTTCACAATGAATTTAGGTAAATTAAACATTTACACATCTAAGTTATGGTGGAATCATTTTATACAGGCATTGTTGAAGAAGATGCAAGTTCAGAAATTATTTTTCATTCATGTATAATTTTTGGTAATTGATGTGCAGACATTGAATCAAATTTGGACTCAAAATTTAGTTAACAAGCAATGGGGCTTACAGCTAGATAAGTGTCTATTCGTCTAAATGCTTGGGTTCAACATAGGAATAAAATATTTAAGCCATTTGTATCCTACGACTAAGTGCACAAAAAGGATATAATACGTAAGCAACTCATATATTACTGACCAATACACAAATATACAAATGATGTTGCTTGTGCCGCATTTGGACCGACTTTCTCTTTTTTGATATTAGAAGCTAAAAATCAGTTCATTTTGGATTCTAAAAAATTCAAAAAGTTATGTTAATGCATATTGTTTCAAAAATATTTTTACCATATAAAGATATCGATCTTTAAGCTACAGCCAAAAATATTTATAAGCTTTTAAGTTTTCGTCTTATGTTGAATTTTGGAACATTTGCTTGAATAATCTTAATTTGCATCATGCAACTTTGCCAATGTTAGCACCATCAATAGGTAAGTGTGTTGCCAATAGGAATTGAAAAAGTTTCATCCTGTAGTGATTTTCTTTTGGAAATTATAGCATCCACTAGGTAGTACTGGATGGTTACTCTATGCTTTTTTGATTTTGGGAAGCTGGAAGCGCATAATTTTCTCTTACAATTTAGAGGAATATTCAACTTTAATGTAAAGCATGCTTTGCATACTAGCTTAAAGTATTCGTATATGAACAGCTTGCAGAAATATATATTTCGTTACAACTATGTGCTCCCTTCATATACTCTTAAAGATATGGTGCATATGCATTTCCACGTAAGATTTCTTCTAATGTTGATCCTACTCATGCAAAATTTTCTTTTATAGGATCTTCACATGAATATCAATTTGTGCTGAACACTGAAATCGCGCTCAGTTAACATTACTTTTAAAAATTGCTACAACACATGACATTGTATTGCAAAATACACGCAAACAATGCACAGTAACTGTAGATTGTGTCCAAGATATTGAATCATCACGTTGTACCCAATTATAAGCAAGTAGTTCAACTTGAAAATGAAAGCCATAAAAATGTGGCGGGATTCACCTGACATGTTACCATGATTGGATCTATATTAGAATGGTTATTGGTATTTGATTGGCCAGCTATTAAATTTTCTTTATTTTCTCTTATTTCAGCTGTAAACATGATATATTCTATTGCAAATGTCCCCTTTCTGGATATTTAAAAAAGAACACATATTTGAAGCTAGATCTTACTCCTATTTAATGCCACAGTTTTCTTTCTAAAATTTTATACATTCTCTTCTTACCTCTTTTGTTTTCACTGTCATATGTGGGTTTATATGCTTCAATAGAAACCAACTTCTTGTTATTGATCTTTGATAACAACTAACAAGTTGGACTAACGAAGTTAGAACCTATAAAATTAGAAAAATGGTGAGCATATTTAGAAATGTTTTTCAGTCATTTCTTGGTAGTCAAATGTCTAGCATGTATAGCTTTTTATTTAAGAGTTGTCTAGCTGTATATGAAATTGCAAAGTGTTACATATGTCAAAAGGTTGGTTAATAGTTGTCAAAAGAAGAAGCTTTATAATCTTCTATGGTATATAGCGGAGTGCATATATTGCTTCAGATTGGTAAGTCTTTTTCATTTTAACATATAGTATTAGGCTATTGTATAATTCATTAAATGCATTTTTTATTGTAGTCATATTCTTTAGTTTCTGTCACAAGCAGGCAGTCTTTTGTTTCATATCTAATTATATACATAAATTTTTTCATATACAAATTTATGTCACCTACACACAAGTTCATACTTGCATAGGTACCTTAGTTTGTGCTTACAGGCCATACTGCTAGTCAGTCGCTCAATGCATGCAGGTCAAATTTTGGGCCCATCGATTGCTTTCAGCTAGAAGTACTCCTCTCAACCAGAGTTTATTCCACCTTGCACATCCATGCTACATTCACTCTACAACACCACCTAATAAAGTCATGCAACATTGTCTCCTCTCACTCTAGCCATGCTATTTCTCATAGGCATGCACCAGCATGCTTCATCAGGACATGCTCTGCCTCTATCCTATCGTGGCTCTATAGTGGGACTATACAATAGTTTATAGTTCTTCCATATTCGCTTTATTTCGAACTGCAATCTTGGTGACCTTTTCAAGCTCAGCCTATCTTCATACGTCAAAGATGGATGGTTGCTGCACCTCATTACTCTACTGCTGCAACGCTTGGCATGTTGCTCCAACTATATTGTCCCGTGCACCTCATTGCACAATGGCAACACTGCCTCATTTTCTGACATGCAACACAAGCACCTCATGTAATACCCGGTATTTTAATAACATGTTAAAGTGAGAAATCAAGGTATAATTAAATTTTAAAATAAAAATCAAGGGAAACGGGTTTCGCCATTGCGTTCGTATCGAAATTCTGCTTGGAATAAAGTCCAAGTTTTCGAAAAACGGAGTCCGTAAGACGAAGTTATGACCCTTCAAAGTTTCAGGAAGTCCTAGAACTAAAAACAGCTCGAATTTGAATTCGAAATTCAAATTCAAACCCCGCAGCAGGCAGGGCTGGAATTTTCCCGCCCCAGACCAGGTCGACCTGGGGGTCGACCATAGTGTCGACCTCCTAGGGCCAGGTCGACCATGGTGTCGACCTGGGGGTCGACCTGCCTCCCGGAACCCAGTTTTTGAACCTGATGCATTCTGATGTATTTAGACTCATTTCGTGACCAGATTCATGACTCTAAACCTATATAAACAACCTCCTAGCCTCATTCTCTCTACACCATTTCATTCTGTCCTTATGCTGCCTCTGAGAAAATCAAAATAATAAAATTAAAATAAAACAAGAGGACTATTTCTTGAAGACTACGACTAGGAATTAAAAATTTGGGAATTTTCAAGTAGGACGATCAAATAGAGATTCAATAATCAAATTCGGCTTTCTAATTCTTGATCCGCGCACTGTAAGTTCCAGTTACTTTTTAGATTGAAACAATAAACTTAATAGGGACATGTTATAAATTGGAATTGGACTTGAGTATGATAATTGATTCATATCTATCTTCGTTCATCTTGGATCTTGACTTTTGGAAATATTACTATGAAATCTGTTTGGATCTATTCATGTTGTAAATCAAACTCTTTCATGTCCATAACATTATCATGCCGGTGATGTTGAATCAGTCTATTATTTACAAGTTTGGGACTATCACCTTATGCCATGACTATCACCTTATTATGCTAGATTTGAAATCCTATTATTTTCTATATGTCAGTGATGTTGTAACCAATTATCTCAAGTTATATCATGCTAGTCTTGTAATCCCTTTTATCACTTTATGCTCGTCCTTTTTGCTTATCATAGTTTTGATGTTATTCCCTTTATTTCTGGATTTGGATTTACTTGTAATTTAGAACGATTCACGTTTACATGCGATGGGAATACGATTTGGGTAGATTAGGCAGAACATGAATTGGTTATGAACATGAATCATGAACATGATAATAGGCATAAGTTGAAACATGAAACTTGACATGAAACTCGCCATGAAACTTGACACGAACTTGACATGAAACTTGAACATGGGCATGACACAATGAACTTGAACATGGCCAACTCGAGGTTGGGTTGAGTTTGTAGTGTAAATCTGCCCGGAACCGCCCGACAAATCCAGTGACTGCAAACAATAGGATCCAATGTGAGTAGTTGGTCATATCGCGCTTGAAACCTGAGGTTAGACTGAGTTGTAGTGTAAATCTTCCCGGAATCGCCTGGCATATCCGGTGACCACAACAACCGGTCTAATGTGAGAGGTTAGGGTGCATTAATGAATTAATGACACATGATAGGGTTAAGTCATGAATTTGAACGATAACACTTAACCAACTTGACATGCTAGACTGATGGGGTTAAGTCACGAATTTAAATGACAACACTTAACCTATTGGGCGAAAACCCTAGTTACGCAGTCCATTTCAGCAGTAACCCACTAGATGTATCATGGTACCCTGGAACTAAGTAGGGTGGGGCACGATTACTAGGCTGATTATAAGCGATCAGAACGACGGCTGAGTTGGTGCGTCAGTGTAGGTTCAGGCGGACTATGGTCATGCACGTAGTCTGCAGTTGAAAAAGCAGGCATTGAGCATCAGTAGGTTTACATGTGCGTGCTTGATTCATGTCGGTGGTTGGCACCCTAGGGCTTGATACACCCTATGGTGGACCTAGCATAGGTAACTACAATCGTGATAGGGCCGTATGACACAGACACATGACGAGATAGAACTTGTAGGGAGCCGATCGATTAGTTGATCGTTCTGTTGGACCTAGTAATGGGTCATTCATGATATTGGGCGAAGGGATCATTTCATGGTTAATATTTGACATGGGTTGGGATACTAGTACAGTTGGTGCATCGAATCTTGAACATGCGATGCTATACTTGATTTATCTTGTTATCTTAGTTTATCATGCCGATCTTGTCATCATCCTTATGTTTACTTTCAGTTTATACATGTCATGTTACCTTTACCTGTTTTTATGCTGAAAGTCACTAGGACTTACCAGTCTTTATGACTGACCCGTTTCCTTTCGCCACTTTTTCTTTTGTTCCCCCCCAGGTTCTCAAGGAGGAAACTCTAGCACTTAGCTTGGATTTCGCCTGCTTTCGGTTCAGCTCATGTACGGTTTGATCTTGATCTATGCTATGGCTGCATTTCTGCTACCTTTAGGGAATTAAGCTACTTTTGTTGTTTTAAGTTTTATGCTTCTTTATTTATTCAAGGCAGAACTTGTTGTAATGGAAAATGATAGTTGGTACCTTGGATGTAAAAGGTTTTGACTCTGTTTGAAAGTAATGAAATTTAGCTTTTGACTCCTCCAAAACTAGTGCATTCCCTTGGTGAGTGACCCTAGCAGAGGTGGGGTGTTACACTTGGTATCAGAGCAGAAGGTTACCAGACTGGGCAAAAGTTTTAAAAACCTTCTAAAACTATTTTCAATGCTATTTACAAAGAAGCATTTTTCAAGATTTTTTTTAAAAGCTATTCCCTAAAAGCCATAAGCACATCCTTTGTTTCCTATTTTGAATCTTTTTCCTTTCGTTTTTCAGCATGTCTGGAGAACCTACTCTGCCGGAGGGTATCCCTATACCCGCTTGGTTTCGACGATATCTCGAGGCTAGGGATAATGTTATGGGCCCGGCCAATGTTCCTCCTCCTCCCTCAGCTGTTCCTCCTCCTCAACCTCCGCGAGAAACTACTTTTTCGAAGATATGCAAAGACTTCCGTGCCATGGGTGGAAAGGACTTCGTAGGAACAGAGACCTTCGTTGAAGCACGGAATTGGCTGAAAGAAACCGAAGATTTGTTTGTTATCTTCGATATAGAAGATCATAGGAAAGTTCAGTTGGCAGCATGGTTGTTGAAAGAGGAAGCCTCTTATTGGTGGGAAATCACCAACGCTGCTAGGCCCGTTGAGACTTGGGCGGACTTTAGAGGGAGGTTTGGGCTTAAGTTTTTATCGTCAGCCTAAGAAAGTCTTCAGATGGAGAGGTTCCTAGCGCTCAAGCAAGGGGACATGACGGTTAGGGAGTACGTGAACTAGTTTAACCAACTTGCTAGGTTTGGGTTGGAGTTAGTAAACACTCCCTAGAAGAAGGCTCTATGATTTGTACGGGGACTGAACGAGCCACTGCACGGTTTGGCCATGACTCATGTACCCATAGGGGCGACCTTTGAGAGCTTGGTGGATATGGCCCTACTTTATGAAGAAGACGAGAATGGCAAGAAGGAGGTCAAGGCGAATGAGTCTCAAAACAAGAAGGTAGACTCCGAGAAAGGAGGCAAGAACAACAACAACAATAATGACAACAAGTCACGTGAGAAAAGAAAATGCAACTTCTGTGGTATTGATGGGAATATAGCCCAAGATTGTAGAAAGAAGAAGATGAATATAGGAACATGCTTTCAGTGTGGTGATACTGGACATATCTGCAAGAATTGCCCTAAGAAGCAAGGGCAAGGCCCGCAAGCAGGACCTTCTGGGGGTACATCTTTAACTTCTTCTCCTAGATGCTTTGTTTTATCTTGCTTATCTTCTCAATCCTATCTTGAGAACCTTAGGCAAAACCCTATGGATGTAAACATGTATTTGAAACATGTTATGGTTGATGTTTGCAAGTGGTTGCTCGTGGTTGCATAACACGCATTAGGCACTAGATCGACTCAGTCACATTTTCATATTGCATATGCATGAGTGTTTATACTTGTACATGGATGGAAACTTGATATGCTATCATTTGGATGTTGCATATGAATGAATGTTTGGGCACTCATGTAGAAATTGTGAAATGTAATAGGAATTTGCATACATGTTGGACTCATCGCACTAGCATACTTTGCATTAAGGAGGTTTACTGAATCAGTAACCGCCTGATCTTTTGCATTAGATAAGTACATATACACACACTTTCCGCATATGTACATACATCATTAGGAATCTTTTAAGGACAATGGATTCTTGTGGATGTTGTTTTGAGTAGATGGATGATGGATGGTAGGACACATTCTTCTTAACTTGGAGATTTCGAGGACGAAATCCTTTAAGGAGGGGAGAATGTAATACTCGATATTTTAATAACATGTTAAGGTAAGAAATCAAGGTATAATTAAATTTTAAAATAAGAATCAAGGGAAACGGGTTCCGCCATTGCGTTCGTCTCGAAATTCTTCTTGGAATAGAGTCCAAGTTTTCGAAAAACGGAGTCCGTATGACGAATCCTTCAAAGTTTCAGGAAGTCCTAGAACTAAAAACAGGTCGAATTTGAATTCGAAATTCAAATTCAAACCCCGCAGCAGGTAGGGCAGGAATTTTCCAGCCCCAGACCAGGTCGACCTGGTGGTCGACCATAGTGTCGACCTCCTAAGGCCAGGTCGACCATGGTGTTGACTTGGGGGTCGACCTGCCTCCCGAAACCCAGTTTTTGAACCTGATGCATTCTGATGTATTTAGACTCGTTTCGTGACCAGATTCATGACTCTAAACCTATATAAACATCTCCCTAGCCTCATTCTCTCTACACCATTTCATTCTGTCCTTATGCTGCCTCTGAGAAAATCAAAATAATAATATTAAAATAAAACAAGAGGACTATTTCTTGAAGACTACGACTAGGAATTGCAAATTTGGGAATTTTCAAGTAGGACGATCAAATAGAGATTCAACAATCAAATTCGGCTTTCTAATTCTTGATCCGTGCACTGTAATTTCTAGTTACTTTCTAGATTGAAACTATAAACTTAATAGGGACATGTTATAAATAGGAATTGGACTTGAGTATGATAATTGATTCATATCTATCTTCGTTCATTTTGGATCATGACTTTTGGAAATATTGCTATGAAATCAGTTTGGACCTATTCATGTTGTAAATCAAACTCTTTCTTGTCCATAACATTTTATGCCTGTGATGTTGAATCAGTCTTTATTTACAAGTTCGGGACTATCACCTTATGCCATGACTATCACCTTATTATGCTAGATTTGAAATCCTATTATTTTCTATATGCCGGTGATGTTGTAACCAATTATCTAAAGTTATATCATGCTAGTCTTGTAATCCCTTTTATCACTTTATGCTCGTCCTTTTTGCCTATCATAGTTTTGATGTTATTCCCTTTATTTCTGGATTTGGATTTACTTGTAATTTAGAATGATTCACGTTTACATGCGATGGGAATACGATTTGGGTAGATTAGGCAAAACATGAATTGGTTATGAACATGAATAATGAACTTGATAATAGGCATAAGTTGAAACATGAAACTTGACATGAAACTCGCCATGAAACTTGACACGAACTTGACATGAAACTTGAACATGGGCATGACACTAAAATGAACTTGAACATGGATAACTCGAGGTTGGGTTGAGTTTGTAGTGTAAATCTGCCCGGAACCGCCCGGCAAATCTAGTGACTGCAAACAATAGGATCCAATGTGAGTAGTTGGTCATATCGCGCTTGAAACCCGAGGTTAGACTGAGTTGTAGATTAAATCTGCCCGGAACCGCCCGGCAAATCCAATGACCACAACAACAGGTCTAATGTGAGAGGTTTGGGTGCATTAATTAATTAATGACACATGATAGGGTTAAGTCATGAATTTGAACAACAACACTTAACCAACTTGACATGCTAGACTGATGGTGTTAAGTCACGAATTTAAATGACAACACTTAATCTATTGGACGGAAACCCTAGTTACGCGGTCCATTTCAGCAATAACCCACTAGATGTATCATGGTACCTTGGAACTAAGTAGGGTGGGGCACGATTACTAGGCTGATTGTAAGCGATCAGAACGACGACTGAGTTGGTGCGTCAGTGTAGGTTCAAGCGGACTTCGGCCATGCACGTAGTCCGAAGTTGAAAAAGCAGGCACTGGGCATCAGTAGGTTTGCCTCTGCGTGCTTGATTCGTGTCGATGGTTGGCACCCTAGGCCTTGATACACCCTATGTGGACCTAGCACAGGTAACTACAATCGTGATAGGGCCGTATGACATAGACACATGACGAGCTGGAACTTGTAGGGAGCCGATCGATTAGTGGATCATTCCGTTGGACCTAGTAATGGGTCATTCATGATATTGGGCTAAGGGATCATTTCATTGTTAATATTTGACATGGGTTGGGATACTAGTACAGTTGGTGTAGCGAATCTTGAACAAGCGATGCTTTACTTGATTTAACTTGTTATCTTAGTTTATCATGCCGATCTTGTCATAATCCTTATGTTTACTTTCAGTTTATACATGTCATGTTACCTTTACCTGTTTTTATACTGAAAGTCACTAGGACTTACCAGTCTTTATGTCTGACCCGTTTCCTTTCGCCACTTTTTCTTTCGTTTCCCCCCCAGGTTATCAGGGAGGAAACTCTAGCACTTAGCTTGGATTTCGCTTGCTTTCGGTTCAGTTCATGTATGGTTTGATCTTGAGCTATTCTATGGCTGCATTTCTGCTACCTTTGGGGAATTAAGCTACTTTTGTTGTTTTATGTTTTATGCTTCTTTATTTATTCAAGTCAGAACTTGTTGTAATGGAAAATGATAGTTGGTACTTTGGATGTAAAAGGTTTTGACTCTTTTTGAAAGTAATGAAATTTAGCTTTTGATTCTTCCGCTGTTTTATTTATGTTCTGTCTTGTAATGTTTCTGTGTTTGTTTACCTCGATAACGCTCCTCCAAAACTAGTGCATTCCCTTTGTGAGTGACCCTAGCGGAGGTGGGGTGTTACACCTTGCCTCAGTCTCTAAGTTAGAAGTTAGTGTTATATCTTCAACAATTGATTTTGTCATTAGAAATTTTGTAAACATAATGTTTTATCAATGACAATCTCTCTCATTGCATCGATGATTATGATGAAGACCAGATGTTTTTTTTGTACTTGCTATTCCCCAATAATTTGTACATTTTTTATTGTTGTTTGAGTGCAAATACATTAATAATTACTGTTATTATATGTGTTATATTTCGTATGCAGATGATGTTTGAGTCAGTATCATGCTTTAGTTGTATCATAATTTAAATGCTTATGTTACTGAACATTAATCAGTTACAATATTGCATATCAAGATCCAACATATTATTTTATTTTCAGTGTTATAAATGCATGATTTACGAGACATTACTTACTCTAAATCTTTTATTGAATAAATTTAATTTTATTATTAGATTTGTTTCATGTGCATAGCAAAGCTAGATAGGGTAAGTATTTGCATATAGAAATGCGTTGAACATGATTCTATATTCGTACTTGGCAGTGTATGACTAATCCCGTTTTGTATGAATGATTTATGCAATAGCCGTGTGCAAAGCACGGGTATGCACTTGTGTGTGTGTGTATATATATATTGTAGATACTTTTGGTACCTCAACAGCTGAAATAACATCACGACCAAGTTCTAGTTTGGCAGGTAACTATTAGTGTAAGTTATATATCATCTGCTAATTTCTTTTTTGTAATGCTGCATCCTTGCACCACTGGAAAAGAGATGCAGCTTATCAGTTTTTGGCATTTTCATCTCATTTTTTAAGCAATAAAAGACTGAAAATATTCCTTTTTTCTTCAACACAAGACTCTTAAAGTAGTTTTTATCGTTCACTTGTACTTATTTGTGATTATAGTGTACCATTTTTTACATGCTACTTCATAAGTGAGATGTGTTGTGCTTTGATACTATTTATCCAGCTTCTGATGCTGCAGTGCAACATTATTGTTTGATTGTTACTTTGGATTTTGATGGAGAGCTGGTAGGAACTAATTAATCCCTCCACATACCCTAGGTCCATATCCTTAGACCTAATTTTGTTGTTAAAAAAAATATCATTAACATTTTGGTGCTAGAAGTAGGGCTTGAACCTCCGAACTTGCGGTAACCTTTCCACGTCACAGGATGTTCCATCCTGGAGTGGACTAAGTGTTGAAGAAGTAAAACCAAGGGGAAACTGTTGACGTGCCTTTTTGTCAAAGCAGTCACACGTCAGGTATTTGGTGAGCGACGCGCTCAAGCGTCAAAAAGCACAAAGCAATTGGGTCGAAGTCGCGTCGCAAACACATTGAAACCCGAAGCCTCTATCAGATGGCCCCTGTCGGGCCCAATGGACTCTTAGTCAAGCCGTCATCTGAGCCGAAGGTGAGCCGTGCTCTGAGCCGAAGGCGAGCCGTCCTGCGGGTCCAGGCGCAGCACCGGTGGAGATCCGGGGCCCCACAGTCCCGGCGGTGATCGACCTAGCCGGTTAGGTTGAAACTATGGGCACCGCCCGATTCATCCAATTTCCGCCAACAAGTGTATTGCCCAGAATTACCAAATCAGCTCAAAGTCAAGATTCAGCCAGCAACTTCAGCGAACCTCGCCGCTCCTCTAAAAACATTCCCGAACCAAGTCCTCGACATCCTCGGACGGACCTCGCGCCTCTCAAACGGGATTTTCATACCCCCGAGAGGTGTGAAATTCGTACCCTCGAGGTGCGAATTTCATATCCTCGAGGTGCGAAATTTCGCACCCACGAGGTGCGAAATTTCGTACCCTCGAGGTGCGAAATTCCGCAC
Organism: Allium sativum; assembly: GCA_030737875.1. Taxonomy (NCBI): domain Eukaryota; kingdom Viridiplantae; phylum Streptophyta; class Magnoliopsida; order Asparagales; family Amaryllidaceae; genus Allium; species Allium sativum. The sequence goes on along the minus strand of CM060923.1, from coordinate 404,324,917 downwards.
CCTCGAGGTGCGAAATTTCGTATTTTCGAGGTACGAAATTTCGCACCCACGAGGTGCGAAATTTTGTACCCACGAGGTGCGAAATTCCGCACCCTCGAGGTGCGAAATTTTGTACCCTCGAGGTATGAAATTTCGCACCCACGAGGTGCGAAATTTCATACCCTCGAGGTGCGAAATTCCGCACCCTCGAGGTGCGAGATTTCGTGCCCTCGAGGTGCGAAATTCCGCACCCTCGAGGTGCGAAATTTCGCACTCCCGAGGTGCGAAATTCGCACCCTCTAGGGGAGGTACGAATTTCCTGCGTATGGTCTTGTTTGAGTACGAAAATTACTACTATGGGCCCCGCCGCTCAGCTACTCCCACCTAACCTCCTTCCTATAAATACCCCAAGCCTTGGCCTTCAAATGGATCCTTCTCCCTTGGAATTTTGAGATCTAGAGAGCTCAAAGCACTCATTAATGGCCTCCAACACCTTCACCATGGCCATGGGAGATGAGATCAATAATTAAAACATGACATGCATGTTTTCCTTCAACACTTGAAGACTAGCAAGCCTTGCTACCTCACCTCTAGACCTCTTAGACATTAAAGCTTACCTTGCTCATAGTTGACCAAGTCAACTCATCCCAAGGAAGAAGAAGAAGGGAAATTTAGTCAAAGTGTAGAAATAACATGTATTTTGTTATTCTATTGTTACTCTTTGTACTTAGCTATTGTCCGAACTTGCACAACTTTGTAACCGATAAAAAGGAATGATGAATGAGAATTATAAAGTGGACGTAGGTGTTGCCGAACCACTATAAAAGCTGTGTCTCCCTGCATTTATATTATTTACTGCTTATTCTGATAATTGTTCACTTATACACATTGGGTGTTGGCATGTGACAATTTTACCCGTCAACATTTTGGTGCGCCAGGTAGGGTACGCACAGCTTCGACCTTTGCATCGAATTAAGTACTCGAACTTGTCTTCAAACCTCGACTTCAACCTCAACTTTACCCACTTCATACCATGGGTGTTAAACGCAAGAAGCTCCCAGCTATCACTGAAGCTCTTGAAGTGACTGTAGATGAAGTAAGTCGTGAACTTTCTTCAAGTGAAGTTCTATCGAACTATGTCACTCGAGAAGACATCGATGGAATGATCAAGAATATCGCCTCTGATTTGAACGCTCGACTCGAGCGACAAGAAGATGCTTTCAATACCTTCCTCGATCGTATGGAAGAAAGGATAAGGAACACTTCAAGGCCGACTACTCGGGCTGACATTATTGGAACTAGCACCAATGCTCCTCCACCCGCGACTCGATACACGGGGGCAACCCCGCCTACTAACCAACAGGCCGACGCCGCCCCTCAGAATGGTGCCGGTCCCGCCATACGTGGGGGCACCACATACCTCGACGTCGCTCATCCGAATGGTGCCGATCCCGCCACATGCGGGGGCACCCCAAACCTCGACGTCGCTCCTTCCAATGGTGTTGGTCCCGCTACACGCGGGGGCACCCCTAATCCTGACGTCAGTCCAGCCTGTGACGCTACCTCTGAGGCTCGGACTACTAGTAGCGACAAAACTCAAGAACATTCTACCAATGAGGAACTCTCGGACTTAGTTACTCGAGAAGGCTTAGCGGAATTGGCTAGAGGATTGATCGCATGTCTGGATCAGCAAACCGAAGTTATGAACACGTTCATCGCTCGAATTGAGTGTAAATTACGTGGCTTTGGAAGGTCGATTGACCAAATAGACATCATTAGAACAAGCACTTATGTTCCGCAGTTTGTAACTCGGGACATAGGGGCAAACTTGCACACCCCACAACAGGACGATGTCGATCCCCGGATCAGCGCCACTCCCTCAACACTCGGGGGTACCCCCATTCCCGATAGAAGTGTAGTCCTACAAGTTTTGGATACTCGAGCCATGGTTTCAAGTAAAGGAAAGTCCCGCAACAAGGCTGACAGACAACGTAGGTTATCGAACTACTCAGAGCTTACTCACACCCTCGAGGATATCTACAAAGAGGTTCACCCTATCGCTCCTTTTAAAAAGCCTCCCGCTCGGGAGCCCTCTCAACAAGAAAGAGATTCCGACACTGCATGTTTCATGACGTCGCTGGTCATGACACAAATGAGTGTCTTCATCTTAAGAATGCTATCGAAGAGCGTGTTAGAAATGTAGAACTGGAACGATTCGTTCGAACTCGGGCCGGGGTGCCAAGACAGGTACAACCACCCATTGCTCTTCGAGATAGGCTCGAGCCCCGCGCTCGGGAACCCCGATTCAAACTATACCTCTCATCGAGTCTGATGCCTACGGTCCAAGCCTCCTTAGCATCAGTAACTTGTGGCTTCTCTATCTTCCAGACTTATTATGGTTCTTTATGGTCCTCAAATAAGGCGCTCCTCACCCGTAACTGTCTCGGCCTCTTGTCTTACTTCAACAAGGTCGCCCTGACCCTGCATACCAAGGTCATATCGCTCAGGCGAGATCTCCTTGAATGCCTGCTAAGGTCGTCTCGCTCAGGCGAGATCTCCATGAATGCCTGCCAAGGTCATCTCGCTCAGGCGATATCTCCTTGAATGCCTGCCAAGGTCATCTCGCTCAGGCGAGATCTCCTTGAATGCCTGCCAAGGTTGTCTCGCTCAGGCGAGATCTCCTTGAATGCCTGCCAAAGCCGTCTCGCTCAGGCGAGATCTCCATGAATGTCTGCCAAGGTCGTCTCGCTCAGGCGAGATCTCCTTGAATGCCTGCCAAGGTCATCTCGCTCAGGCGAGATCTCCTTGAATGCCTGCCAGGGTCGTCTCGCTCAGGCGAGATCTCCTTGAATGCCTGCCAATGTCGTCTCGCTCAGTCGAGATCTCCTTGAATGCCTGCCAAGGTCGTCTCGCTCAGGCGAGATCTCCTTGAATGCCTGCCAAGGTCGTCTCGCTCGGGCGAGATGCCCTTGAATGCTTGCCAAGGTCATCTCGCTACAACGAGATCCCCTTGAATGCTCCCTACCAAGGTTGTCTCGCTCCGGCGAGATCTCCTTGAATGCTACTTGCCGAGGTCATCTCACCAATGTGAAATTTCCTTGATTGCTACTTGCCAGGGCTATCTCACCAACGTGAGAACTCCTTGAATGCAGTCTACCAAATAAACAAGATGACCCATGGAAGCCTTGTCGGCAACACGACAAGACCGCTCACATATATTGTGTATATACCTTTTCTATGTAGGTTACCAGGATCCTCCAATTTCTCGGATACCCTGGTTGTTCTGGCTTTCTATTAATGTGATCCCAAGCAATCGTGATCTTCCACTAATATGATCCGACGAGATCATGGGTTTCCGGTTCATCAGCTTTGGTTTTCTGGATAATACGACCCGGCATGGTCGTGGCTCTTCCGTCTTATGGATATAGAAGCTCACTCCGGACTTCTCCGAGCTCTGGTTTCTGGATTTCTCTTCTCCTCGCTAAACACATCTTCCTTAGACCAAGCAAGATATGTCTTGGGCGAAACTGTTGACATGCCTTTTTGTCAAAGCAGTCACATGTCAGGTATTTGGTGAGCGACGCGCTCAAGCGTCAAAAAGCACAAAGCAGTTGGGTCGAAGTCGCGTCGCAAACACATGGAAACCCGAAGCCTCTATCAGATGGCCCCTGTCGGGCCCAATGGACTCTTAGTCAAGCCGTCATCTGAGCCGAAGGCGAGCCGTGCTCTGAGCCGAAGGCGAGCCGTCCTGCGGGTCCGGGCGCACCACCGGTGCGGATCCGGGGCCCCACAGTCCTGGCGGCGATCGACCTAGTCGGTTAGGTTGAAACTATGGGCACCGCCCGGTTCATCCAATTTCCGCCAACAAGTGTGTTGCCCAGAATTACTAGATCATCTCAAAGTCAAGATTCAGCCAGCAACTTCAGCGAACCTCACCGCTCCTCTAAAAACATTCCCGAACCAAGTCCTCGACATCCTCGGATGGACCTCGCGCCTCTCAAACGGGATTTTCGTACCCCCGAGAGGTGTGAAATTCATACCCTCGAGGTATGAATTTCACATCCTCGAGGTGCGAAATTTCGCACCCACGAGGTGCGAAATTTCGTACCCTCGAGGTGCGAAATTTCGTACCCTCGAGGTGCGAAATTCCACACCCTCGATGTGCGAGATTTCGTGCCCTCGAGGTGCGAAATTCCGCACCCTCGAGGTGCGAAATTTCGCACCCCCAGGAGGTACGAATTTCACACCCCCGAGGTGCGAAATTCGAACCCCTTGGGGGAGGTACGAATTTCCTGTGTATGGTCTTGTTTGAGGTACGAAAATTACTACTGTGGGCCCCGCTGCTCACCTACTCCCACCTAACCTCCTTCCTATAAATACCCCAAGCCTTGGCCTTCAAATGGATCCTTCTCCCATGGAATTTTGAAACCTAGAGAGCTCAAAACACTCATTAATGGCCTCCAACACCTTCACCATGGCCATGGGAGATGAGATAAATAATTAAAACATGACATGCATGTTTTCCTTCAACACTTGAAGACTAGCAAGCCTTGCTACCTCACCTCTAGACCTCTCGGACATTAAAGCTTACCTTGCTCATAGTTGACCAAGTCAACTCATCCCAAGGGAGAAGAAGAAGGGCAATTTAGTCAAAGTGTAGAAATAACATGTATTTTGTTATTCTATTGTAACTCTTTGTACTCAGCTATTGTCTGAACTTGCACAACTTTGTAACCGACAAAAGGAATGATGAATGAGAATTATAAAGTGGACGTAGGCATTGCCGAACCACTATAAAAGCTGTGTCTCCCCGCATTTACATTATTTACTACTTATTCTGATAATTGTTCACTCATACACATTGGGTGTTGGCATGTGACAATTTTACCTGTCAACAGAAACCGTCTTAGAAAGGGATTTATGGCCTTCGACTTACTACTTAGAATATATCGCTGATCAAAAGAGCCGTTTAACTATAAACCTCCAGCCTTTCCATTCATATCTTCCTCCTTATTCCCCATACCATCCTTACTCTATATCCATCATAACGAGATATCTTTTGAATCCCTTAGAATGGCTAGACTACAGGAAAATTGGGAGCAAGGTTCCAATGCATCATCTGTTATAGAAACTAGCATGCTATCAAGTCCCAACTCTACAAACCTAAGAGCTGAGAAACCTTAGATTTTAGCAAAAGGAAGAGATGATGAGTTGGAAGCCTTATACTTGACTCTACAGTTTGACACTACTAGGAGTTCTATTAAAGAGAATTCAGCCCAGAGAGCATTTGAAATGGAATCCTATCGAACGGAATTAATGGTGAAGGCACCTTCCAAGTTCAGTAATAAAGCTAGATCCCTGTACAATCTACAAACAAATCATGTTTCATGAAAGGACAATCAAACATCAAGAGAGACAACCAATGTAGAAAGAGATATGCCTCCACCGTTGAACCTAGTGATGCTGTAGTAGGCAGACCCTTAATTCTAAAACAACCTCTAAGCTTGGGTTTCGAAGATGGATGTGCCAAAAGGATCAAGTTCCTAGAGCAACATTTACTTAAAATGAAGACTCTACGGGAGAAAGCTCAATCGAAAGAAACTTCAGGAAGGCCTATTTCATCAAATGTTAATTACAAAGAAAGCTAAGGCAATAAAGGTAAAGGACAGTCTGGGAGTTTAAACATTGGAGGATCCGATTCCGAAAGATCAAACTGTGGAAACCTAGTAGCCTACTTTAGAGACACGACAAAGAAGACTATTACAGATCTATTTGAAAGCAAGGGGAAAGGAGCCCCATATAAGCATCTTAGAAAAGATGAAAGAATGGCACCCTTTACTACATGAAAATAGTAATACTATCATAGATGAATGTTCCTATAAGACGCCATGGAATTACTAATCTGGTAAAATCAGAAATCAAGGTGTAACACCCCGTAATTTTAAAAGACACTATAATGATAAACTAAGGAATATTTAATTAAATATTGGAAATTAAGTAAAACGGACTGTGCCATTGCGTTCGTCTAGGAATTCTGCTTAAGATGGACTCCAAGTTTGCATAAAATAGACATCGTATGAAGACGATATTAAGGTTTGAAGTTTATATTCATATAAGCCATTAATATATATATAAAAATAATTATTCTAGAAAATCAGAAAATCTTAGGCGGGAAGGGGCGGAAAATCGACACGTTAGGGGTCGACACCAACCCTAAGGGTGTCGACCCATGGGTCAAAACCACAACAGGGGTGTCGACACCTATGTCGACACCCCCAGATCCGGGGTAGCTGCTGTTCTGCGTATGTGGACTTGTTTTCTGACCGGATTCATTGCCCCTATGCTATAAATAAGACCTCATTCTCATTTTTTTTATTCATCGAAGTCAATGGCGACAACGAGGTACTGCCCCAACTCAGTCTAATCTAGCCTATTTTTCTTCCTCAAACAAGTTATACAAATTCAAAGATCTGTGCTACAACAACTACAATCAAATCTTCTGTTCTTTAGATCCATTCACAGTGAGTCTATGTTATTTTTAGATATAAACACTTAAAATGTAATCTTGACATGTTTACAAGTTTGGATCTAAGCCTATGCTTGTTAGTAATATGAAATCACAATAGTTCTGCCATTACTTATATATCTAACTCACCATTTAGATCTCAGTATGCCTATTCATGATATCCCTATTTTGTTAGTTTGCCTAATCATGTCACTGTATGCCTATTATGTTGGTTTAGCTAATCATGTCACTATGCCTACGTTGTTAGTATGACCAACTCTATCATCATATGTCAGTTTTTATTTGCTATGCCTATTCTTGTTCTCTTCTTCCCCTTTCCCCTTTTTGTTTTTATAGCCAGGCTACCTTCAAGCCTAGGCATATCGCTGAAATATGAGAATGCACGAAATTGGGAACGATTGGGGATGATAAATATAGGGCATAATTCTTATTGTAAAACATGATTGGGAATTTTGGGAATAATTTATATTTTGATCTAAATCTTAATCAGGGCATAACTTATATCATGAATTAGACGGGGATTTGGGGCATAATAAACATGAAAATTGGTTAATAATGAACATGCCTAGATTTACATTAATTAGAAACCGTAACCGCGCTTAGACGCGAGATTAGATTATACTTGTGGAAGACGTCTGCCCGGAACCGCCCGGCATATCCAGCATCCACAAATGGTAAATCTAATGTGAGGGGTCTAAGTGCCTAAACACGTAATGTACTAAGACACGAGGTTAAGTCCGACTTGTGGAAGAAGTCTACCCGGAACCAACCGGCATATCCAGTATCCACAAGTTGTAGGCTAGATGTGGGAGGTCTAGCTTAACTAGAAATGAATGAATGGTGATGACTAGAAATATGTAACCTGTTTGAATCCATAAGGGATACATGAACCTATTAACTTGAGTAGGGGTTAAGTAAACTTGCTTGAAACAATGGGAGGGTTAATTAAATCTTGGGGCGGTGGGTAATATTTATATATATAGGCCCACAAACTTAACCTGTTAGGGTTATGCAATCTTGTTAAACTGGTAGGCATAACCTACTGAAATCCTAGTAGTGGGGATGCAGGCGTAGGAGAAAGCTTGTATCATTTGTCATGTGGGACCTGTTCAGTTAGTAACCATCTTATTATCAAATGGGGAACCTTGAACCAGGTCGGGGTCTGGGCAAGCTTACTGAGCTGATTATAAGAGGTCACTTGAGTGAGGGTGTTGATGGCGTGTTCCAACGGGGTCATGTGCGTGCATGGGTCCGCTTGCTAGGGAAGATAGGACGCTGTGACATCAGTAGATATGGTTGTGCACATCTTGTAAATGAAGGGTTTCCACTTTAGGAGGTGATACATCCTACTGTAGGGCCAGCACAGCGTATCTACGAGTTAGGGAGCCGATCGATTGGGGTAGTAATTAGGGTACATCTAGTCTTGCTTGTTTAGGATCCCGTTCTTGTCGTTGGGGGTTAATACCTGCTAGTTCTATTGAGCTGCCTGTTATTGTATGGGGGTAAAACCTCTCACTAGAAGTACACCTACGTCTACCATCTTGTACTTATTGGGATCATCTTATTCTTGTTATACCAGAATTTGTGCAGAGAAAAGTACTAGAGAAGTGTAATACATGTCATGTTCCTTTTATCCTGTTTACCTTGTTATACCTACCTTATGACACTGTTATCTCTCTCCAACTTATATGACTATCATGATGCTTTTACTTATTTATATACTAAAAGTAACTGAACTCGCCAGACTTTTTGTCTGACCCATTTTGTTTCCTCTTCTTTCTCTTCTGTTTCCCCCAGGTTCTCAGTGTGGGAATACTCAAGCTTGATCAGGATTCTTCTTTCCTTCTGCTTGGAGCTGCTTAGATGTACAACTTGATTTCATATATTCTCTACTATGGCTATATTTTGGGGATTATGCACTTTTATGTATTATTGTACACTGATGATTTTTTGCAAGGCAGAAGTTTTATGTTTTCGGTATTTTAGAGTTATTATGTAATTGGGTTTGAACCACGAAGTTTTTCTATTAAATAAAGTTTTAATTCCGCTGTTATTTTATATCTATCTTGTAATGTTTTTGTTTCTGTTTACCTATAACGCTTTACAAAACTTAATGCATTCTGATAAAGAGTGACATTAACGGACGTGGGGTGTCACATTTAGTATCAAAGCTGAAGGTTACCAAATCGAATAACAGTTTTGAAAATTGTTTTTAAAAAGGTTTTAAAAGAAAACATTTTCAAAAGAAAATTCTGTTTTGAAAAACACATATTCCCCAAATCCATAGGAAATATCTTTCGATTCTCTATTTGAATCCCTTTTTCCTTTTCTTTTCACCATGTCTGGGCAAGATAATATTCCTGAGGGCGTTACGATATCGGGTTGGTTCCGTAAGTATATTTGGGCTACGCGCCTGTTGTAGGTCAAGCAGACGCCCCTCCCCAGCTGCAGCTGCCATTCCTCCTCCTCCTCCTCCTCCTCCGTGTACTGATAATTTCTCTAAGATATGCAAATATTTCTGTGCTATGGGCAAGAAGCCATACCGAATAACTTAGACTTTCATAGAGGCAAGGAACTGGATTAAAGAGACGGAGGATTTGTTTGGAATTTTCGAAGTTGACGATCGTAGAAAGATTCAGTTAGCCGCTTGGCAGCTGAAAGATGAGGCTTCATTCTGGTGGAAAGTGATGCAAGCAGAGCGTCCAATGGAGACTTGGGATGATTTCCAAAAGAGATTCGAAATGAAGTTTCTTTCCCAAGCCGAGCAATGCATGCAAATGGAAAGATTTTTGGCGCTTAAGGAAGGAGGCATGTCTATCAAAGAGTATGTTAATAAGTTCAATCAACTGGCGAGGTTTGGGTTGGAGCTAGTGGATACCCCGCACTAGAAATCTTTGAGGTTTGCAAGAGGATTGAATGAACCCCTTCATGGGTTGGCTATGTCTCATATCTCGATGGGAGCAACTTTTAATAAACTCATTAATATGGCATAAATGCATGAGGAAGAAAAGGGTGAGAAGAAAGAGGCTAAGGTTGAGGAAACACAAAATAAGAAAGTGTTGTCCAAGAAGGAACAACAACAACAAAAGAAGGGCGGTAAGAACGACAAAGCTCGAGATAAGAGGAAATTTCATCATTCCGGATGCGAAGTTCATGTGATCAAAGATTGCAAGAAAAGAAAGAATGCTTGTTTTCATTGTGGAGAGGTCGAACATCTTGTTAAGGATTGCCTGAAGAGGCAAGGGCAGGGTCAAAGGGCATGATCTTCTGGAAGGCAGGTGCATGCTATCATGGCCAGTGAACCAGATTAAGGTAGGAAAGTTTCCGTTGAAGGTTTGATTTCTCTTTCCAGTCATCTAGTTAGAACTCTTTTTGATTCTGGCGCTTCGCATTCTTTTATATCTGATTCTGTAGTTGAGTCTCTGCACCTTAGTAATAGTATGGTTTTGGATCCCGTAGTTGTCTCAAACCTCATTGGTGGTACGACTCATTTACCTATAATTCGTCAGGGTTTGAGAATAACTGTGTTAGGTGTTTAGTTTGAATGCGATGCGTATGTGCTTGGTTACATGGGTTATGGTTTGATTCTAGGGATGGATTGGCTAGCCATGTATGGTGCCATTCTAGATTGTGGACAATGCAAAGCCAGTTGCATTGCCTGTGTGCCATATAGCTCCAAGAGAAAGAAGGGAGCTCAACAAGCAAGTAGGGGAGCTACTTGAGAAAGGATTTATCAGGCGAAGCATAATTGAATGGGGGTGCTCTAGTAGTATTCGCCACTAAGGTGGATGGTTCGCTTCGCTAATGTGTAGATTAGAGAGTTGAATAAACTCACTAAGAAGGATATGCACCCACTTCCGAGGATAGATGATCTGTTTGACCAACTTGTATGTGCATCTGTTTTCTTTCAGTTAGACTTAGCCATGGGGTTTCATTAGTTAAGGGTGGACGAGGATAGTATAGAGAAGACCACTTTTTGAACTCCAGATGGTTTCTTTGAGTTGCTAGTTATGCCTTTTGGGTTGAATAATACACCCGCCTATTTTGTTGATCTAATGAGTAAAGTGTTTCAGGAGTTCCTAAATAAGTTCGTTGTGGTCTTTTTTGATGACATCTTGATTTTCAAGAAGAACGAGGAAGAGCATGCTCGACATCTAAGGGAGGTTTTGAAAACTCTCTGTGCGCACCAGCTTAAGGCAAAGTTTTCCAAATGTCATTTTTGGAGAAAAGAAGTGAGATTTCTAGGGCATGTGGTCTCTAAAGATGGGATAGAGGTAGATCTCGCGAAGGTTGTTGCGGTTTAAGATTGTCAGATCACAAAGAATGCAACAGAGGTGAGAAGTTTTCTTGGTTTAGCGGGCTATTATATGAAGTTCATTAAGGACTTCGCAAAGATATCAGCCCCACTCACCAGACTGACGAAGAAGAATCTAACATTTTCTTGGGATATAGATTGTGATGATGCTTTTCAGCGATTGAAGTGGGCTCAGACAACAACCCCAGTCTTGACCTTGCCCGATGGGAACAAGGTGTTCACAGTATACACTGATGCATGTGGTACAAGGCTTGGTGCCGTTCAGATGCAAGAAGGAAGGGTAGTATGTTATGGAGGTAGCATTTAAGAGTTCATGAGAAGAACTATTTTACCCATGACTTAGAGTTAGCTTCCATAGTATTTGCGCTTAAGACTTAACGCCATTATCTACTTGGAGGGAAGTTCGAGTTGTATACCAATCATAAATCTCTCAAGTACTTGTTCTCGCAGAAGGATCTTAATTTAAGGCAACAAAGACGGATGGAGTTACTAGCGTCGTATGATTTTGAGATTGCTCATACCCCTGCTAAGGGTAATGTAGTGGAGGATGCATTGAGTAGGAAGAGGATGACTTTGAGTCCTCTGTTTTTGGAGAGGAAAAGCTTGGAGTTTATATCGACCTTTGATTTTACACCCTCCACCGTGTTTACACTTGGTTTATTGGCATCCTTAGAGGTGCGACCTACTCTATTAGACCAGGTAGGGACATCGCAGCGAGAGGACCCACAGCTAGTAGATATCTTGGATAGGCTCAGTAGAGGGGAGACTTCTAGTCACCTCAGTAGATTCTCCCCGGACGATAGAGGGTGGTTTCGACGATATGGAAGGCTTTGTGTTCCCCGAGTTCGGAGTTTGTTGAAGATAATCCTTGAGGAAGCCCATCATTCAAAGATGAATATTCATCTAGGCAGTGATAAGATGCATAGAGTTATGAAGAGGGTTTTCTTTTGGGCTGAGATGAAGAAAGATGTGGCGGAGTTCGTTTCTCGATGTTTGATTTTCCAGCAGGTCAAAGCTAAGCAAAAGAATCCCAGTGGATTACTTCATCCTTTAGAAGTCCTACACTGGAAGTGGGAAAGAGTCTCTTTGGATTTCATTGATGGTTTTCCTAGATCAAGGAAAGGCAACACAAGTATTTGAGTTATAGTCGACAGGCTTACTAAGAGACCTAATTTCACCCTATTAGGAGTAAGAGGACAACAACATGGTTGGCAGCAATTTATCTTCATGAGATAGCCCATCTTCATGGAGTACCTTCCAGTGTTGTGAGTGATTGTGACCCCATATTTACTAGTGATTTTTGGAGAAGCTTGCAAGAAGCATTAGGCACACAGTTGTGTTTGAACACCGCTTATCACCCTCAGACCGATGGACAAATGGAAAGGGTGAATAGAGTCCCTGAGGATCTTTCAAGACTGTGTATCCAAGACTTCGGAGGGACTTGGGAAGAGCATCTTCCTTTAGTACAGTTCGCCTACAACAACAGTTATCAGGCTATTATTGGCATGGCCCCCTTCAAAGCGTTGTACGGACGACCCTGTAGATCACCGACTTTTTGATGGGAGTCTACAGATAGACTTCTACTTGGACCTGAGATGATCCAGGATACTTTAGAAAAGATTGATCTGATCCGTAGGTGTATGAAGACAACTCAAGATAGGCAGAAGTACTATATAGATAGGAGAAGGACTGACATTGAGTTCGAGGTGGGAGACATGGTTTTCATCAAGGTATCACGTTTGAGGAATGTTTGTTGTTTTGGATTTGTATGGAAATTGGCACCAAGATTTGTAGGGCCATTTCCCATAACATAAAGGATTGGCCAAATGGCCTACAGAGTAAAGCTACCAGAATGACTGTCCGACATTCATGATGTTTTCCACGTTTCTCATTTACAGAAGTGCTTGCATGATACCACAGATGTAGTTGAGCCGAGTATGCTTGAGGAAGTAGAGGTGGAACAGGTGGCAACGGTTAGACGAGTTCCTACTCTTGTTCTTAGATCAGAAGTTAAGGAGCTACGTAACCGAGAGGTCAAGTTGATGAATGTACAGTGGGGAGATAACAAAGAGAATGCAACTTAGGAGACTGAAGGCAAGATTCGTGCTTCGTACCCTTTTCTTTTCAAGGGCATATTCTTAACTTCCTTTCAAAGCTTTTATTCATGCTTGTTTCTATCATTTAAGTATATCCTATCGATTGAATCTTCGACCTTCAGGTAGGAATCCTATGGATGTAAACATGTGTTTGAGACATGTTATGTTCGATGGGTGCAAGTGGATGCAAGTGTTTTCTAGTGGTTGCTCATGGATGCATATACACACACATTAGGCACTAGATCGGCTCAATCACTCTCATACTACATATGAATTGAAAAGCCGATGTGTACGACTTAAACAGGATCGATATGGATATAGCGGAAATGTAGATGATATGCTAACCAGTTAATATGCAATTGTTACGCAGGTAAAAGATAAGCTATAGAAATATATCACAAACAAAATAAATGCGGTAAATAAAGTAAAGTGACACAAGGAATTTTATACTGGTTCGGACTTCCCGTCCTACATCCAGTCCTGAAGCTCCTCTTCAGAATTCACTAACAACGCCCTCTCTTAACCCAGAGGAATAGGTCAGTACACCCGAGCCCCAACAAGGATGTCTCTCGTTTGAGTAACTACACAGGTCTTAAAAAATTACATGTATTTGACTTCTTCTTTGTGTTCTTGAATCAACACAGATAGTCAATAGTTTAAGTACAACCTTCCTATAATCTGATCCTCGAGTATATGATTTGAATGTGAAGATTTAAGGAAGAAAATTGCTTGTTGAATCAAGTGATATTAAATCAATTCAAGGATTCAACAAGTATTTGAATTTGGAGAGCTTCTTATTTGCAAAGAATGTAAATTCAGAGAATGGATAGAATAGAATAGTAATTTGTACAATCGGTTATTGTAAAACATGTTTGAAGTTGTTTACATAATAGTATAAGAGTAGCATTCCTTCATGAAGAGTTTCTATAAAAATTTATGTCCATTTCCATTGATTATTGAAGAGGTATCTTTTCATAAAAGATGGTGACTCTTTATAAAATTGTTTCTGGGTCGAATCAGTCGCCTGGTTAAAAAATCATCAGTTGACCGGTTGAATTAAATTGTATATATAAAAAAATTCAAAACTAGCCATTATATACAAAAACAAGCTGGCCAGCCGACTGGTCCTTTTTCTACCAGTCGACTGGTAGACTAGTTTTTGTATATTCCTGTATTTTTAAAGGCTTATATATATATATTACCCTTTTTTGGACATTTGTGTATACTTAAGGATAGATTTTAACATAATTCTAACATGACTCAATGTCTGTGTGTGTGTATATATACATAACCTTATCTCTATGACATGATTCCCATTGCAACTCCATTTGTTGGCAACGATCAAAATCTTGTTATCAGCATTCTTCCCTTTTTGATTGATGACAACACTTTGAATTTTATCTCTCTGAATGTTTAGCTCCCCCTGAATTTCTACAATATTTTTTTTGTTCATAATTTTTATAACATTACCATTTGATTCCTGCAACAAGATATGTTAGCACACATTTTCCAGTAGCATGGAAACATAAGAATATATTAGCATGGAAACATAAGAATGGTATATAACATATATAGCATGAGAGATATTTCTCCCCCTTTGTCATCAATTAAAAAGAAATTAAGATATCATAAGCACAAAATAATCGAATAACATTTTAGAGATGTTTGAAGGATACAATTTCTAGTTCTCGTCGGAGTCTAATGAAAGAATTCTCTAAAAGGTCTTTAGTAAAGATATCAGCAATTTGGTTTTCCGAGCTAACAAATTCTAAATTAATAGTTTTTTTTCAATATTATCTCTCAAGAAGTGATGTCTGATATCAATGTGTTCAGTTCTGGAATGGTTTACTGGATTCTTAGATAAATTTATTGCGCTTGTATTGTCACAATAAATTATGGAATTTGACAAATTCACATTGAAATCTTTTAATGTTTGCTGCATATATATTACCCGAGCACAAACTAGTGCAGCAGATATGTATTCAGCTTCGCATGTTGATAATGAAACACAATTTTGTTTCTTGCTGAACCAAGATATAAACGATTTACGATAAAGTGACAAGTTCCACTTGTACTCTTATGATCCGTCCGTGATCCTCCAAAATCAGCATCACTGTATGAAACTAATTCAAAAGAACATTCTTTCAGATAGAAGAGTCCAAAATCTTTAGTACTACTAAGATATCATAATATTCGTTTAATTGCTCTCAAATTTGATTCTTTTGGATTAGCTTGAAAACGAGAACATAAGAAAACACACATCATAATATCCATTCTACTTGCAGTTAAATACAGAAGTGAACCTATTATACTTCGATATAGCTTTTGATCGACACTTTTTCCATTTTCATCTTTATCCAAATGTGTCGTCGTACTCATTGGTGTAGGTTTACTTGATGTGTTTTCCATTCCAAAATGTTTTATTAATTTAGTACAATATTTTTCTTGATTGATGAAAATTCCATCAGATAATTGCTTAATTTGGAAACCAGGAAAGTAAGATAGTTCTCCCATGTGTGACATTTCAAATTCACTGGTCATTATTTTTGAAAATTCTTGACATAATTGATCATTTGTTGATCCAAAGAAAATGTCATCTACATATATTTGACTATTTGAATATCTTTATTGTCTTTCTTGATAAATAGTATTTGATCAACCTTTCCAATTTGAAATCCTGAATCTAACAAGTAAGTTTTGAGACGTTCATACTAAGCACGAGGTGCTTATTTCAAACCATATAATGCCTTTTCAATTTATAAACTTGATCAGGATATTTTTCATGAGAAAATAGTGGAGGTTGTTCAACATGTACTCGTTCTTTAATGTAACCATTTAAGAAAGCGCTTTTAACGTCCATTTGATATAGTTTAAAGTTATGATGACAAGCGTATGCTAATAGTATTCGAATTGCTTCTAGTCGTGCGACTGGAGCAAAAGTTTCTTCATAATCTATGCCTTCTTCTTGATTGTAGCCTTGTGCAACAAGTCTAGCTTTATTTCTAGTGATATTACCCAATGCATCTGCTTTATTTTTGTAAACCCATTTTGTTCCAATAAAAGTTTGATCACTTGGTCTTGGAACTAGTTCCCAGACTTCATTACGTTCAAACTGATTTAATTCTTCTTTCATGGTAATTATCCAATTTTCATCTGTAGATGCTTATTTAGGATTTTTGGGTTCGATTTTTGACACGAAGGCTACATTACTTACCAAATTAAGATGACTTCTTGTTCTAACGTTTGAAGTTATTTCTCCAATAATATTTTGTGTTGTATGATCTCGTAATATTCTTGGTGAAGATCTGACTTCATTAACAGGAATATTTGGATTATTAATATTATCTTGAGTTTTTATAGTATTATTCCCTATGTTGTTATGAACAATGTTTTCATTTTCTGTATATATTATCAAATCATCATCGTGAGAAGAATTATTTGTTGTAATATATGTATTTAAGGAATTTTGAATAAAATTTTCATCAAACAAAACATGAAGTGATTCTTCTATTTTATCGGTTCTTTTATTGAAAATACAATAAGCCTTGCAACGCCCAGAAAATCCTAAGAATATTCCTTCGTCAGATTTTGAATCAAAATTTCCAAGCTGATCTTTTGTATTTAAAATGAAGCATTTTGAACCAAAAACTTTAAAATAAGATATATTTGGTTTTCTACCAGTAAAAAGCTTGTATGGAGTATTTTTAGTAAGAGGCTGAATGGAAACACGATTCAAAACATAACAAGCTATTGCGACTGCTTCAGCCCAAAAATGATTTGGTAGTGTACTTCCATTTAATAACGTTCTTGCATATTATTGTAAAGTTCTATTTTTACATTCTACAACTCCATTTTGTTGTGGAGTTCTAGGAAAAGAATTTTTTTGAAAAATTCCTTTCTTTTGACAAAACAAATCAAATTTCTCATTTTCAAATTCTCCTCCTTGATCACTTCGTATGTTTTTTTATTTTTCAAACAGTTAAATTTTGAATTTGTTTGACAAAATTCTTAAAGATACCAAAAGTATCGCTTTTATTCTTTATAAACATAGTCCAAGTATATCTTGAAAAATCATCAATAATTACAAACACATATCTACTATGATTTATGGACTGAACTTTAGTTGGTTCGAATAAATCCATGCGTAGTAACTCAAGTGGTTGTAAGGTTGATATGAACTTTTTAGATTTAAAAGAGGATTTGGTTAACTTTCCGAGTTGACAAGCATCACATAAATTTTCAGTTTTGAATTTTATTTTGGGTAATCCTCTTACAAGATCATTTTTAGATAATTTTTTTATCGTTTAAAATTAATATGGCAAAATCGTTTGTGCCATAACCAAGGATCATTGTCTTTGGCTAATAAACACATACTTGGATTATTATTAATTGCCATATTTAAAATATAAATATGTTTGCCTCGATTTCCCTCAAAAATGAGATTTTGATTTGAATCAAATATACCACATTTATTTTCAGAAAATGATATTTTAAAATCTTTATCACACAATTGACTTATACTTAATAGAATGTGCTTAAAGTTCTTAACTAATAAAACATCTGAAATAAGAGGTGAATTAGATATACCGTAATTGCTCACATCACCTTTACCGATGATGTATCCTTCAGAATTATCTCCAAATGTGACAGTTCCTCCTTTTGAGTAATGATATTTGATAGCATTTCCTTGTCTATTGTCATATGTTTTGAGCAACCACTGTCGTATCCATTTTCCTCTGTTTTTGTTGAGTGGGACCAGCAAAAAATAATTTAAGAGATTTCATTGGTACCCACTTCCTCCGTTAGGGTCCTAAGGGTTAAGTCTTAGGAAGCCAAACCTAAGAGGGCTTAGGTTCCGTTTTGAAAAAAAATAACTATTATAATGAACAGAATCTAAAAAGTTTTCAATATATTTGTTCCTGATAAGAACATTATTTGTCTTCGAAATCCATATACTTATATTATCCGAATATTTTTTCTTAGTAGAAATATTTAATTTACTGCTAGAAATTTTCGGTTTAATATTAGTATTTTTTAAACTGGATTTCCTTTTTGAATCAATTTCTTTATCATACCCAAGTCCTTTTTTACTAAAAGCCGGTTGAGAATTTTCTAATATTTTAGATAAATTCTCTCTACCCTTGTTAAAATTATTTACATTTTTAGAAATGCTTTCTAACTTAGTTTTTAAACTAGAGTTTTCTAGCTTTATAATTTTAGTGTTTAAATCATGATTTTGAGATGCTAATAAATCATTTTTGTTCTTTTGAGTCTCGATTTCTTGACTCAACATAGAAATTTGAGAATTTTCTATTGAAATAGTGTCTTGTAATTTTCTAATTTGTTCTTCTAAAATTTCGTTTTCATCTTTTAAAAGATCTCTCTCAAATTCTGCTTTCTTTTTATCTTCTTTAGCTTGCTTAAACTTTCGCTTAAACATTTTCCTAGACTCCAGTATTAATTTCTACTAATTCATCGAAAGTAAAATTACTTACATCATTATCCTTAGCCATGAAGCACACGTTTGCTTGCTCACTATCACTGTCGCTATCACTTTCAGAAGATGAATCCAAGTTGCCCCAAGTAACTGAAAATGCTCATCTCTTTGATTTCTCATTTTTTCGATTTCTCTTTAATTCTAGACAATTCTTTTGATAGTGTCCAGCCTTGTGACAGTTAAAGCATTTTACTAGAAGCAGGGTCAGGTTCTTTTGATGAGTTCTTTACATTTTTGTTTTGGCCTTTTCTATATTTTATAAATTTTCTAAAATTCTTAGCAACAAATGCAATATCTTCTTCATCTGAATTGGAATCATCTTTTTTAGCATAGAAAGCTATATTTTTCTTATCTTGTACATGTGATTTCTTTGACTGCAAATTTACTTCGTAAGACATTAGATTACAGATCAATTCTTCTGGTTTCATGGTAGAGAGATCATTAGCTTCTTCAATTGCTAATACTTTTCTCTCCCATTCGTACGTTAAAGAATTCAAATTTTTTGATACTGTATCAAAGTCGAAATACTTTTCTCCTAGTCCTAGCAAAGAGTGATAAATGTTTTGAAAGCGTGAATACATATCATTTATGGATTCATTTTCACTCGTCTTAAAATTCCGAAACTGATTCTTGAGCATTGATATTTTGCTCTGTTTAACTTTGTTAGTACCTTCATGAGTAATTTTAAGTGTTCTCTAGATTTTATATGCAGTGTTGCACATACAAATCCGATTGAACTCATTTCTATCTAAAGCATAGTGCAACATGTTCATAGCCTTAGCATTGATATTAGCCTCTGCTTTTTCAGATGCAGACCATTCTGTGAATAGTGTAGTAGGTTGTGTGTACTCTTTTTGTGTGATATTCCATGCATCAAAGCTATTTGCTTGCATATAAATCCTCATTCGAGTAGCCTAATAACTATAGTTCATGCCATTAAAGAAGGGTGGTGTAGCAGTTGATTGGCCTTCAGTATATCCGGTGTTATTTCTAGTACTAGTGTTATTATCCATATTATCTAAATATCAAATAACGGTTTTATGGTTATGTGATGACCTTGCTCTAATACCAATTGAAAAATCGATGTGTATGACTTAAGCAGGATCTATATGGATATGACGGAAATGTAGATGATATGCTAACCAGTTAATATGCAATAGTTACGCAGGTAAAAGATAAGCTATAGAAATACATCATAAACAAAATAAAATGCGATAAATAAAGTAAAGTGACACCAGGAATTTTATACTGGTTCGGACTTCCCGTCCTACGTCCAGTCCCGAAGCTCCTCTTTGGAATTCACTAACAACGCCCTCTCTTAACCTGGAGGAATAGGTCAGTATAGCCGACCCCAACAGGGATGCCTCTCGCCTGAGCAACTACACAGGTCTTCAACAATTAAAAATATTTGACTTCTGCTTTATGTTCTTGAATCAACACGGATAGTCAACAGTTTAAGTACAACCTTCCTATAATCTGATTCTGGAGTATATGATTTGAATGCGAAGATTTAAGGAAGAAAATTGATTATTGAATCAAGTGATATTAAATCAATTCAAGGATTTAACAAGTATTCGAATTTTGAGAGCTTCTTATTTGCAAAGAATGCAGATTAAAAGAATGGAGAGAATAGAATAGTAATTTGTAAAATCAGTTATTGTAAAACATGTTTGAAGTTATTTATATAATAGTATAAGAATAGCATTTCTTCATGAAGAGTTTCTATAAAAAGTTATGTCCATTTACATTGATTATTAAAGAGTAATCTCTTCATGAAAGATGGTGACTCTTCATAAAATAGTTTCTGGGTCGAATCAGACGACTGGTTAAAAAATCATCAGTTGACTAGTTGAATTAAATTGTACATATAAAATTTTTCAAAACTAGCCATTATATACAAAAACAGGCTGACCATTCGACTAGTCCTTTTTCTACCAGTCGACTGGTAGACCAGTTTTTGTATATTCCTGGCATTTTAAAGGCTTATAAATATAAATATAAATATAAATATAAATATATATATATATATATATATTTGTAACACCCTGCGTCCGTTAATGTCACTCACAAAGAGAATGCATTAAGTTTCGTGGAGCATTATAAGTAAACAGAACAGAATATTACAAGACAGATAAAGTTGTACTTGAAAAATTTATAACTTTATTGCAGCGGAAACAGATTTAGGTTTGGTTACACCTTCAAAACAACAAAACTAAGTACATAATATCAGTTTTGTACAAAAGCCTTCAGAGTACATAATTTTAAAGCCATAATCCCCAACAGAAAATGTCATAAGCAGAATCAAAGCCAAGCAACACATCTTTCAACTTCAAGCTGGAAGAAAGAGATATCTGGACTAAGCTTGAGTATTTCCTCCCTGAGAACCTGGGGGGGGGGGGGACAGAAGAAAAGAGGCGAAACAAACTAGGTCAGACATATGTCTGGTGAGTCCAGTGACTTTAACAATATAATCATTAAAGTAACATGATAAGAACATAAACTGGAAAGTAAGAAATGACTGTACATAAGCATGCATGAAAAGGTAGGCAAGATGAATAAGATAAACGCTGATTGAGCTTCTAATCACTATAGGATAATTACTACACTGCACCAATGCTAGTTACGCCGCACCATTACTAGTCCCGTACTAAAAGTTAATCCCTCTTACAAATCACGATAATGGTAGCTTCGTGTACTCCTAGCTGCTATCGTAGGTGCCACTTTTGCTCTTACCCCAACTAGGTGTACTGTAACACCCCAACTCCGCTAGGGTCACTCACAAAGGGAATGCACTAGCTTTGGTGGAGCATTATCTAGGTAAACATACACAGAAATATTACAAGACAGAACATATAAAACAGCGGAAACCAAATTTCATTTCTTTAAAATCTAGTAAGGTTTAAAGCCTTTTACATCAAAATGCCATTAAATCCATTACATCGAAATATGTCTTGCAATAGTAAAGAAGCATAAAACCATAGTCATAAATCATTCCCCAAGTAAAACAGTAAAGCAGCAATAGCCAAGAAAGGTCCAAGCCATTTATGATGATCTTGAAGCAGAAAGAAGTCCAAACTAAGTAGTAGTGTTTCCTCCCTGAGAACCTGGGGGGAGAAACGGAAGAAAAAGAGGCAAAACAAAATCGGGTCAGTCATACAGACTGGTAAGTCCTAGTGACTTTCAGTATAGAAACAAGTAAAGATAACATGACATATATAAACTGAAAGTAAACATAAGGATGATGACAAGATAGGCAAGTTAAACTAAGATAACAAGACAAACTACGCAAACAAGAAAAACTAAGGTAACAAGATAAACTACGCTAAAGCATCGCATGTTCAACATTCTTTGCACCAAAACTAGTCTGACAGAACTAGGTGTTATCCTAATGTCTAAACAGAACGGAAACAGAAACATAAATGGGCCTTTACCACCTGTACTAGTAACCCAACCCGTGTCATGTATTAACTATGAAATGATCCCTTGCCCAATATCATGAAATAACCCATTACTTGGCCCCACGAAACGATCTATTAATCGATCGGCTCCCTACAAGTTCTAGCTCATCATGTGTCAGTGTCATACGGCCTTATCATGAATGTAGTCACCTGTGCTAGGTCCACCATAGGGTGTATCAAGCCTTAGCATGCCAACCACCGACACGAATCAAGCACGCACAGTGTAAACCTACTGGTGCCCAATGCCTGCTTTTTCAACTCCGGACTACGTGCACGACCATAGTCCGCATGAACCTACAACGGCGCACCAACTCAGTCGTCGTTCTGGTCGCTTATAATCAGCCCAGTAACCGTGCCCCACCCTGCCTAGTTCCAGGGTATCAAGATACTTCTAGTGGGTTACTGCTGAAAAGGTCCATGTAACTAGGGCTTCCGTCAAGCAGGTTAAGTGTTGTCATTTAAATTCGAGACTTAACCCCATCAGTTTAGCATGTCAAGTTGGTTAAGTGTGGTCATTCAAGTTCGTGACTTAACCCGTCCACATGTCATGTCAAATTGGCTAAGTATTGTCGTTCAAGTTCATGACTTAGCCCTACGAATCATGTGTCAAGTTGTTTAAGTATGTTCAAGCGGTCCATGACTTAACCCTACCAAATCATCTTGTAAAATTGGTTAAGTATGTTCAAGTGGTTCATGATTTAACCCAACAAAATCATCGTGCCAAATTTGGTTAAGTATATTCAAGCGGTTCATGACTTAACCCTATCAAGTCATCGTGTCAAATTGGTTAAGTATATTCAAGCGGTTCATGACTTAACCCTATCAAATCATCGTGTCAAATTGGTTAAGTATATTCAGGCGGTTGGTGACTTAACCCTATCAAATCATCATGTCAAATTGGTTAAGTATATTCAAGCGGTTCATGACTTAACCCTATCAAATCATCGTGTCAAAATGGTTAAGTATGTTCAAGTGGTTCATGACTTAACCCTATCAAATCATCGTGTCAAATTGGTTAAGTATGTTCAAGCGGTTCATGATTTAACCGTACCAAATCATCATGTCAAATTTGGTTAAGTATATTCAAGCGGTTCATGACTTAACCCTATTAAGTCATCGTGTCAAAATGGTTAAGTTTATTCAAGCGGTTCATGAATTAACCCTATCAAATCATTGTGTCAATTTGGTTAAGTATATTCAAGCGGTTCATGACTTAACCCTATCAAATCATCGTGTCAAATTGGTTAAGTATATTCAAGCGGTTCATGACTTAACCCTATCAAATCATCGTGTCAAATTGGTTAAGTATATTCAAGTGGTTCATGACTTAACCCTATCAAGTGGCATTAATTCATTAATGCACCCCAACCTCTCACATTATACTAGTTGTTGTGGTTACTGGATTCGCCGGGCAGTTCCGGGTAGATTTACACCACAACCTAGTCTAACCTCGAGTCTTAAGCGTGATATGACCAACTACCCGCATTGGATCCTATTGTTTGCAGTCACTGGATTTGCAGGGCGGATCCGGGAAGATTTACACTACAAACTCAACCCAACCTCGAGTTGGCCATTTTCAAGTTCATTCTAATGTCATGTCCATGTTCAAGTTTCATGTCAAGTTCGTGTCTAGTTTCATGGCGAGTTTCATGTCAAGTTTCATATTTTCACTTATGCCTATTATCAAGTTAATGATTCATATTCATAACCAATTCATGTTTCAAGTTCATAAGCATTTTTACGTGCCTTCAAGATGTCCAATATCAACTATCAAGTCACAGTCAATTTTGTATTCAAGTTATTCCCATCGTATCAATTTCATGCTATTTGTCGCGTTCCATAATTACCTAAAAACATGGTTTGACTACCCGATTCTATTTTCTTTAATTATGTTCCTAGGATCTTAACAACATATCCAATTTCCAAGTTCACAATCCACGTTCGTGACAATTATCAAGTTTACGATCACTTCCGTGTTCAAGTTATGCCAATTCAAGTCCAGGCTAATTACCAATCTATGTTCAACAGAATCAGTGTATAATAGTTTAACACATCATAGGCATGTGAATAGGATTCAGAACAACAATATGTAAATCAAGGTTTAAGAATATAAATAGACTTGCATTAATCCCAAATTCAAGATTCAAGAGAGAGTAGGGTGAAAACTGAATTAAAAAGTCTTATCATCAGTTCAAGGTCCAAGAATTCATTTTACAATCTAGCATTTGAATAATAAACTAGGTCCAACAATATGAAAGGCATGATTCAGTCGATAAGAAATAACCCAAAATCATAGATTCAAGAAGAGACAAGAACAGATCCAAATAGATAATCAAGCTTAGGTCTAATTTCATTTTATTCCATGTCCATATTAATTTTAACAAGTTTCAATCTCAAAGTAACTAGAACTTACAGAGCACGGATAGAGAATTAGAGTGCAGAGATTTGATTCTAGAAACGGCTGTTGTAGTTGTTGAATCTCTATTCGTTTAGTCTTGTTCTAGTTGGAAACCCCCAATTTGAAATTCCTAGATGTTGTCTTGACGAATAAGAAGTAGTCTCTTTTAATTTTAATATTATCATTTTGATTTTCACAGAGGTAGCATAAGGACAGAATGAAATGGTGTAGAGAGAATGAGGCTAGGGGGCTATTTATATAGGTTTAGAGTCATGAATCTAGACTAAAAACGTGTCCAAAAACATCAGAATGAACCCAGGCTGAAAACCAGGTTTGGCACCTGGTCGACCATAGGGTCGACCTGGTCCCTAGGAGGTCGACCACAGTGTCGACCCCCAAGTCGACCTGGTCCTGGGCAGGAAAATTCCCGCCCAGTCTGCCCTGGGGTTTGAATTCGAATTTCGAATTTGGAGCTGTTTTTGATTATGAAAATTCCTGAAACTTCGGAGGGTCATAACTTGGTCATACGGACTCCATTTTTCGAAAACTCGGACTCGTTTTCAAGCAGAATTTCGAGATGAACGCAATGGCGCAACCCGTTTCCCTTGATTCTTATTTTAAAATTTAGTTCTGCCTTGATTTATGGTTTTAATATGTTATTAAAATACGGGTTGTTACATTCTCCCCTCCTTAAAGGATTTCGTCCCCGAAATCTTCATGTTAAGAAGAATGTGTCCTACCATCCAACATTCATCCTCTCAAAACATCATCCAAAAGCAACCATTGTCCTTAAAAGACTTTTAATGCTGTATGTACATATGCAGAAAGTGTGTGTATATGTACTTATCTAATGCAAAAGATCAGGCGGTTACTGATTCAGTAGACTTCCTTAATGCCAAATATGCTAGTGCGATGAGTCCAACATGTATGCAAATTCCTATTACATTTCACAATTTCTACATGAGTGCCCAAACATTCATTCATATGCAACATCCAAATGATAGCATATCAAGTTTCCATCCATGTACAAGTATAAACACTCATGCATATGCAATATGAAAATGTGACTGAGCCGATCTAGTGCCTAATGTGTGTTATGCAACCACTTGCAACCATTTGCAAACATCAACCATAACATGTTTCAACTACATGTTTACATCCATAGGGTTCTACCTAAGGTTCTCAAGATAGGATCGAGAAGATAGAAGCGAGTAAAAACTTTGTGCCTATTAGGCAATGTAAAAACTGGAAATCTACGTCACACATATACTGATTAGGAGAAGAACTCCCTAAGCACCAGCCCCGAAGACCGAAATCAACATCAGACTGACACATAGAGAATTACTCAACCCAACCAATATATTTGATTCTAGGAAACCAAGCATGATAAACTCCTTTTTAGGTCGCAAGAAATCCTTTCCTAAAACCAACCCATATCCTATAAAGCCCAAAAAGTTTAGTCAACCCAACGAACACCCTCTAGCCCCAACATGTATTACTAACAGATGAGCCATACTCCCTATGGGGTTTGCAACAGAAATAGGATTGAGAATAGGACCGAGAGGATATACATAAGAGATAGCATGCAAGTAAACTCTACAGGAAAAGAGGGATGAAGTATATACTCTTAAAAAGAGATATGATGTGCGTATCTAGTCTTCAATCTGCTAAGTCACATTTCCTTGAGCTTAAATCCATTGTTCTTTGATCGTATTTAACTTCACAATTTCATAGCTTCTTAATTCTTGTTTCCAAAATATGAGTTGGAACTCATTTCACTGTTGCCTCTCGTTCCACTTTCACTTATTTCCCCTTCTAGTATACTCGGCTCAAACATAACTGCGTTCTCATGGTTTCATGCAAGCTCTCCAAAATTCACCAGTGAATCTTGGATCTCGTTTACTCAATATAAGGTATTCCACGCAGAGGAACTATCTCTTGAAAATAAACAGATGTCAGCCATGTTGCCAAATTTACATACTAAGGTGATTTCCTATTACTCATGCATAAGCGAAATGAACCATCCGCCTTAGTGGTGAACACTACTCGAGCGGATCAACAAATGTATCAAGAGATTCTAGGTAACTAACCATGACAGAATCCTAAGGGTTACACTAGACTTCGAGGGCATTACCTAGGCAAGTCAAGAGTCTAACTACCATGGAACTAGTACAAACAAGTCATGAATATACACTTAGCATAGACATTCTCAAATCCAAACAAGTCATGAATAAATGAGCCGATTCCCCAACCGGATTTGAGTCACAAAAAAAAGAGGATCCTTTACTACGCTAGTACTAAGGTGCAGAGACTCAACTATCGAAGCCGGATAAAAAAGGATGCGATGTACAAAAACAAAGTCCTAAAGGGATGATAGAAAAGAAAAACTAAACCTTCTATTGAAACATTACCACCTCTCTTAGGTATGCTAGTAATGAGAGCAAACAATTGCCCTCTCGACGATCTTGTTCTTTGCCCTTTTCCTTGTCCTATAACACTTAACTACATGTCCCTTTTTACCATACTAACGATACTCTTTCTTGTCATGGGTTTTATTATTCTTTCACTTTGGCCTCTTCCTTTTCACCTTTTCCTCCTTCATGGATTAAGCCATATCAACAAGTTTCTTCTCCTTAGGCTTGTGTTTTTTTATCCTCGTTCTTACTATCCTTGTATAGCTTGTTGACAAGTTTCTCGAAATCTACCTCCATCGCACGACAACCCTACAAAGCTTGAAATAAGATTAGTCGCAGATGGAACTATTGCGGCTCTTAATGGAGGTAGGGCACTTCTTTTCCCTCCTACATGCATTGTACGCCTACAAACTATGGTGAAAAAGAAAGAGAGAAGAGACTCAAGGAGAGAATCAAAAGATAGTGCATATGGTTTTGGGGAATATACCTTTCGTAAAACAGAACTTTTCTTAGAAAAATACTTCTTTGTAAACGTTTTGAAAATAATTTCAGAAGGTTTTTAAAAGATTTTTGCCCAGTCTGGTAACCTTCTGCTCTGATACCAATTGTAACACCCCAACTCCGCTAGGGTCACCCACAAAGGGAATGCACTAGCTTTGGTGGAGCATTATCTAGGTAAACATACATAGAAATATTACAAGATAGAATATACAAAACAACGGAAACCAAATTTCATTTCTCTAAAATCTAGTAAGGTCTAAAGCCTTTTACATCAAAATGCCATTAAATCCATTACATCGAAATCTGTCTTGCAATAGTAAAGAAGCATAAAACCATAGTCATAAATCATTCCCCAAATCAAACAGTAAAGCAGCAATAGCCAAGAAAGGTCCAAGCCATATATGATGATCTTGAAGCAGAAAGAAGTCCAAACTAAGTAGTAGTGTTTCCTCCCTGAGAACCTGGGGGGGGGGGGGGGGGGAACGGAAGAAAAAGAGGTGAAACAAAAACGGGTCAGTCATACAGACTGGTAAGTCCTAGTGACTTTCAGCATAGAAACAAGTAAAGATAACATGACATATATAAACTGAAAGTAAACATAAGGATGATGACAAGATAGGAAAGTTAAACTTGGATAACAAGACAAACTACGCAAACAAGATAAGCTAAGGTAACAAGATAAACTACGCTAAAGCATCGCATGTTCAACATTGTCTGCATCAATACTAGTCTAACAGAACTAGGTGTTATCCTAATGTCTAAACAGACGGAAACAGAAACAGAAATGGGCCTTTACCACCTATACTAGTAACCCAACCCGTGTCATGTATTAACTATGAAATGATCCCTTGCCCAATATCATGAAATGACCCATTACTTGGTCCCACGAAACGATCTATTAATCGATCTGCTCCCTACAAGTTCTAGCTCGTCATGTGTCAGTGTCATACGGCCTTATCATGAATGTAGTCACCTGTGCTAGGTCCACCATAGGGTGTATCAAGCCCTAGGGTGCCAACCACCGACACGAATCAAGCACGCACAGTGTAAACCTACTGGGGACCAATGCCTGCTTTTTCAACTCCGGACTACGTGCACGACCATATTCCGCCTGAACCTACAATGGCGCACCAACTCAGCTGTCGTTCAGGTCGCTTACAATCAGCCCAGAAATCGTGCCCCACCCTTCCTAGTTCCAGAGTATCAAGATACTTCTAGTGGGTTACTGCTGAAAAGGACCGCGTAACTAGGGTTTCCGTCCAGCAGGTTAAGTGTTGTCATTTAAATTCGAGACTTAACACCATCAGTCTAGCATGTCAAGTTGGTTAAGTGTGGTCATTCAAGTTCGTGACTTAACCCGTCTACGTGTCATGTCAAATTGGCTAAGTATTGTCGTTCAAGTTCATGACTTAGCCCTATGAATCATGTGTCAAGTTGGTTAAGTATGTTCAAGCGGTTCATGACTTAACCCTACCAAATCATCGTTTCAAATTGGTTAAGTATGTTCAAGCGGTTCATGATTTAACCCTACCAAACCATCATGCCAAATTTTGTTAAGTATATTCAAGCGGTTCATGACTTAACCCTATCAAGTCATCATGTCAAATTGGTTAAGTATATTCAAGCGGTTCATGACTTAACCCTATCAAATCATCGTGTCAAATTGGTTAAGTATTTCAAGCGGTTCATGACTTAACCCTATCAAATCATCGTGTCAAATTGGTTAAGTATATTCAAGCGGTTCATGACTTAAACCTATCAAATCATCGTGTCAAATTGGTTAAGTATGTTCAAGTGGTTCATGACTTAACCCTATCAAATCATCGTGTCAAATTGGTTAAATATGTTCAAGCGGTTCATGATTTAACCCTACCAAATCATCGTGTCAAATTTGGTTAAGTATATTCAAGCGGTTCATGAATTTACCCTA
The DNA here is from genome assembly GCA_030737875.1 of Allium sativum. NCBI lineage: Eukaryota > Viridiplantae > Streptophyta > Magnoliopsida > Asparagales > Amaryllidaceae > Allium > Allium sativum. The sequence continues at coordinate 404,295,803 of CM060923.1, read as the reverse complement.
TCAAGTCATCATGTCAAATTGGTTAAGTATATTCAAGCGGTTCATGACTTAACCCTATCAAATCATCGTGTCAAATTGGTTAAGTATATTGAAGCGGTTCATGACTTAACCCTATCAAATCATCGTGTCAAATTGGTTAAGTATATTCATGTGGTTCATGACTTAACCCTATCAAATCATCGGGTCAAATTGGTTAAGTATATTCAAGTGGTTCATGACTTAACCCTATCAAATAGCATTAATTCATTAATGCACCCCAACATCTCACACTAGACTAGTTGTTGTGGTTACTGGATTCGCCGGGCGGTTCCGAGCAGATTTACACCACAACCTAGTCTAACCTCGGGTCTTAAGCGTGATATGACCAACTACCCACATTGATTCCTATTGTTTGCAGTCACTGGATTTGCCGGGCGGTTCCGGGCATATTTACGCTGCAAACTCAACCCAACCTCGAGTTGGCCATTTTCATGTTCATTCTAATGTCATGTCCATGTTCAAGTTTCATGTCAAGTTCGTGTCTAGTTTCATGGCGAGTTTCATGTCAAGTTTCATGTTTTCACTTATGCCTATTATCAAGTTAATGATTCATATTCATAACAAATTCATGTTTCAAGTTCATAAGCATGTTTATGTGCCTTCTAGATGTCCAATATCAACTATCAAGTCACAGTCAATTTTGTATTCAAGTTATTCCCATCGTACCAATTTCATGCTATTTGTCGCGTTCCATAAATACCTAAAAACATGGTTTGACTACCCGATTCTATTTTCTTTAATTATGTTCCTAGGACCTTAACAACATATCCGATTTCCAAGTTCACAATCCACGTTCGTGACAATTATCAAGTTTACGATCACTTCCGTGTTCAAGTTATGCCAATTCAAGTCCAATCTTATTACCAATCTATGTTCAACAGAATCGGTGTATAATAGTTTAACACGTCATAGGCATGTGAATAGGATCCAGAACAACAATATGTAAATCAAGGTTTAAGAATATAAATAGACTTGCATTAATCCCAAATTCAAGATTCAAGAGAGAGTAGGGTGAAAACTGAATTAAAATGTCTTATCATCAAGTCAAGGTCCAAGAATTCATTTTACAATCTAGCGTTTGAATAATAAACTAGGTCCAACAACATGAATGGGCATGATTTAGTCGATAAGAAATAACCCAAAATCATAGATTCAAGAAGAGACAAGAACAGATCCAAATAGATAATCAAGCTTAGGTCCAATTTCATTTTATTCCATGTCCATATTAATTTTAACAAGTTTCAATCTCAAAGTAACTAGAACTTACAGAGCGCGGATTAGAATTAGAGTGCAGAGATTTGATTCTAGAAACGGCTGTTGCAATTGTTGAATCTCTATTCGTTTAGTCTTGTTCTAGTTGAAAACCCCAAATTTGAAATTCCTAGATGTTGTCTTGACGAAGAAGAAGTAGTCTCTTTTAATTTTAATATTATCATTTTGATTTTCACAGAGGTAGCATAAGGACAGAATGAAATGGTGTAGAGAGAATGAGGCTAGGGGGCGGTTTATATAGGTTTAGAGTCATGAATCTGGACTGAAAACGTGTCCAAAAACATTTGATGAACCCGGGCTGAAAACCAGGTTTTGGCACCAGGTCGACCATAGGGTTGACCTGGTCCCTGGGAGGTCGACCAAAGTGTCGACCCCTAGGTCGACCTGGTCCTGGGCGGGAAAATTCCCGCCCAGTCTGCCCTGGGGTTTGAATTCGAATTTCGAGCTATTTTTTATTCTGATAATTCCTGAAACTTCGGAGGGTCATAACTTGGTCATACGGACTCCGTTTTTCGAAAACTCGGACTTGTTTTCAAGAAGAATTTCGAGATGAACGCAATGGCGTAACCTGTTTCCCTTGATTCTTATTTTAAAATTTAGTTTTGTCTTGATTTATGGATTTAATATGTTATTAAAATACGGGTTGTTACATGTACCCACTACCCTCCCCATTCGATCGGCTCCCTAACTCGCATGTATTTATTACTTGTGTCATTCGGCCTCGCTTTTTTGTAGATACCTGTGCTGGTCCCACCATGGGGTGTATCAATACCTATGATGGCAACCCGACACAATTCAAGATGCACAGTGTATAACTACTAGTGCCCAGTGCCTGATTTTTACACGTCGGAGCACGTGCACGCCCGTACTCCATTGTAACCTACACTAACGCACCATCCGCCGCTATTTTGACCGCTTATAATCAGCCCAGTAATCGTGCCCCACCCTGCCCAGTTCAGGGTACCGTGATACATCTGTGTGGGTTACTGCTGAAATGGGTCCCCGTTGCTAGGGTTTCCTAACCAATATGTTATAATGGTTAAGTGTTCTCAATTTAACTTAACCCCACCCATTTGTCTAATTAACATGTTGTATTGGTTAAGTGTCGCCTATTCATATGTTACTTGACCTTACCTTTTTTAGCAAGTCTGTTCATTGGCATTAATTGATTTATTAATGCACCAACCTCTCACATTAGAACTGTTGTTTGCGGTTACTGGATGTGCCAGGCGGTTCCGGGTGGACTTCTACCGCAAACTCATTATAACCTCGGGTTTTGGGCTTAATGTGCTAACCTCTCACATTAGATCTGTTATTACAGTCGCTTGATGTGACGGGCGGCTCCGGGCAGTCTTACACCGCAACTCAATCTAACCTCAGGTTAGGCATGTTCATCTTTTAACCAATTTACATATTTACCATTCATGTCCAAGTCTAGATTTATATGTAAATTATCCATAAGTGTGGTCAATTCAAGTTATGTCACATTTACTTGTTATGCCCAAAATTAATTATATGATTACAACCCAATTTATGCCAATTACATAATATTCAACTTTTATCCAAACTTTACCCCAATGTTACCATGTCGTTCGTACGTATAATTCATGTAATACGTTAGGCTCGCAATTAGCCCAACTCATAAAATGGAAGAAGGGAAGAAACACATGACATTATAACTGACATAAACAATGTAGATCTAATTAAGTGTGGGTAACATAAACTTGGCATAGAACAACATAAATATTGTTAAGCATATAAACGTGAACAACATATAAGATAGATCTAATCAACATATGGAATGCGAACTAACATAGATCTAAACATATAAACATAGACTTACACAGATCTAAACATATGAACTAGCATGGATCTAAACATATAAACATATAGATCTGAACATATGAACTGGTATGGATCTAAACATATGAATATAAACTTGCATAACTTTCATAGATTAACATAACTTGCATATAAACTTGCATAGATCATAACTTGCATATAAACTTGCATAGAACATAACTTGCATATAAACTTGCATATAAACTTGCATAACTTGCATATAAACTTGCATAGAATATTGCATATAAACTTGCATAACTTGCATATAAACTTGCATAGAACATAACTTGAATAACTTACATATAAACTTGCATAGAACATAACTTGTATAACTTGCATAAAATGAATCTAATCAAACATATGTAATTAGACCTAGGAATTAACATCAAAAAAAGAATCCAATCACATGTGACAATAAACTGGCATATATTAACAAAATAGATGATAATAGAACTGGCTAATAGCATATAATTCAACAAGCGTATTCATACAGTCCAGATCACAACTTATCATAATTAATTTAATTAATTATATTGTGAAAGCAATTGTACTCACAGAGAACGGATTAAAGAAGAGAATAATTCTGGGTTCTGATTTCTGAAGTTGATAAGCTAAAATCGTTGATGTAGGCTTTGATATTTATCTTTAATCTTGAATTTGATTTGTTATTGTGGAAGCTAGATTAGTTTAGGATTCAACAATATATAGGCTCCTGTATGAATTTAGTTTAGCTTAGGGTTTAGGTTATATGTGATTATATAGATGTGTAGGATTAATTAGAGCCTTTAGATCAACATAGGATCCATCCAAAACATCCAGTCCAAGAAAATGCGTCATCAGGCCAATCAGAAGTCTCCATGTAGCCCTAAAACTCAGAAAATCGTCACTGTCCAAAACAGTCAGCAGGGGTCGACACCTACAGGGGGGTCGACACCTATGTCGACATCCCTATAGGGGGTCGACACCTGTATCGACACCCCCTTAAAGGGGGTCGACACCCTCTGGCAGGAATTTTCCCGCCCACTTCTTTTCGTTGGTTTGAATTCGAATTTTGATTTATTAATTATTTATTTAATTATGATATAAACTTGAAATCTTCTAAGCTCTATAACTTCTTCATACGGAGCATGATTTACGCAAACTCGGACTCTTTCTCAAGCAGAATTCCGAGACGAACGCAATGGCGTAACCCGTTTCCCTTAATTCTTCTATTAAAATTTAAGTGTTCTTAAATTTGTTAATTTTAATATCTAAAATTATGGGGTGTTACAATATTACTTTGTTTTGCACATTTTTGTATACTTGAGGATAGATTTTAACATAATTCTAACACGAGTCAATGTATATATATATATAAAACCTTATCTCTATGACATGATTCCCATTGCAACTTTTTTGTTGACACCTATCAAAATCTTGTTATCAACATGAATGTGTGTGTATTTTTCTTCTTTTAATGGATGAAAGTAGGTGTATCATCATTTGGATATTGCATTTGGATGAATGATTGTGCATGCATATAGAACTTACATGTTATAATAGGAACTATTTGCATACATGTCGGATTCATGGCACTAACATACCTTGCAGTAAGAGGTCAACTGAATCAGTAGACCGTCTGATTTTTCGCATTTGTATAAGGACATATACACACACCTTTGCATATATTCATATAATAATTAGAAATCTATTAAGGACAATGGATGCCTATGATTGGTGGATGAGTAGATGGATGATGGATGTTAGGATATACATTCTTCTTAACTTGGAGATTTTAGGGATGAAATCCTTTAAGTAGGGAGAATGTAACACCCCGTAATTTTAAAAGACACAATAATGATAAACTAAGGAATACCTAATTAAATATTGAGAATTAAGTAAAGAAGACTGTGTCATTGCATTCATCTTGGAATTCTGCTTAAGATAGACTCTGAGTTTGCATAAAATGGACACTGTATGAAGAAGATATTAAGGCTTGAAGTTTATATACATATAAACCATTAATATGTATATAAGTAATTATTCCAAAAAATCAGAAAATCGTAGGTGGGAGGGGGCGGTAAATTGGCCCGTTAGGGGTCAACCCCAACCCTAAGGGTGTCAATACATGGGTCGACACCACAACAGGGGTGTCGATACCCGTGTCGAAACCCCCCAGATCCGGGGCAGGTACAGTTCTAAATATGTGGACTTTTTTATGACCTGATTTTTGACCCTAGGCTATAAATAAGACCTCATTCTCATTGTTTTATTCATCTAAATCAATGGAGACAACGAGGTGTTGCCCCAACTCAGTCTGATCTAGCCTATTCTTCTTCCTCAAACTATTATACAAATTCAGAGATCTGTGCTATAATAACTACCATCAAATCTTCTGTTCATTATATCCAATCACTACGAGTCTACGTTATTTTTAGATATAAACACTTAAAATGTAATCTTGACATGTTTATAAGTTTGGATCTAAGCCTATGCCCGTTAGTAATCTGAAATCACAACAGATCTGCCACTACTTGTATATTTAATTCACCGTTTAGATCTCAGTATGCCTATTCATGATATCCCTATTTTGTTAGTTTGTCTAATCATGTCACAGTATGCCTATTATGTTGGTTTGCCTAATTATGTCACTATTCCTATTTTGTTAGTATGATCAATTCTATTATCATATGTTAGTTTTTATTTGCTATGCCTATTCTTGTTCTCTTCTTGCCTTTTTTTCCTTTTTGTTTTTATAGTCGGGCTACCTTCGATCCTAGGCATATAGCTGAAATAAGCAAACGTACGAAATTGGGAACGATTGGGGATGATAAATTTGGGGCGTAATTCTTATTGTAAAACATGATTGGGAATTTTGGGCATACTTTATATTTTAATCTAAATATTAATTGGGGCTTAACTTGTATCGTGAATTAGACGGGGATTTAGGGCATAATAAACATGAAAACTGGTTAATAATGAAAATGCCTAGATTTACAGTAATTAGAAACTGTAACCGCGCTTAGACATGGGGTTAGATTACACTTGTGGAAGAATTCTGCCCGGAATCGCCCGGCATATCCAGCATCCACTAGTGGAGGATCTAATGTGAGGGGTCTAAGTGCATAAACACGTAACATGCTAAGACACGAGGTTAAGTCCAACTTGTGGAAGAAGTCTGCCCGGAACCAACCGACATATCTAGCATCCACAAGTTCTAGCTCTTCGAGTCTTGTATTACATCTTAAGTCATATTCATTTCTTTATCCCTAGGATAAGTTTATCTATTATTTAATCTTATCATTCCCCACTTTTCCTTGCTTTGATACTGTTGTATTGGTTAAGTTTGCCCATGTGTAACTTTGGGAATGACTATTGGGGTAATTTCCCATGTTCACGATTTTTACCGATTTTTAAATGACCGTTTTACCCCTAGCAAATCTTGTTTCGCCTATAACTTTTGATTGGTAAGGAGTTTTGACCTGAAATCACTTCCATTGGATTCGAACGATGGTTTACCTTTTCGTAGAGTGGTCACATTAATCAAATGGACTTACCTTTTGGAGATATGGCTGAAATAAGGTTTGGAAGATGAAAAACAACATAATTGGGCTTAACGGTTTGTTTAGAAGCTTGGCCCATAACCCATTTCAGGATTAGGGTTATGGGGAGGCTGAAATGAGTTAGGAAACCATCTCATTTCAATTGTCCCAGCCGCCACTTTCATTTCTTCAACCCTAGCAATGACCTCCACCTTCTAAATTCACCTTCTTTCTAATCACATATTAGCCAAATCAACATCAAATTAAAGCGGATTAGCATAGAAATCGAGATAGAGTTGCTGGAATACATTGGGATCCATGCCAAATCAGTTAGAGTTTCAAATCTGAGATTTATTTGTGGCTAAGGTGAGCGATTTGCACTTTTATTCACTAATTATGGCTAATTATGGGTGATTATTGATAATTAGCGAAATTATGCATCATAAAATTCTGGAAAAATATGTAAAAATTCTATAATATTATTTTATGTCACTGGTGTAGATTTGGATTGATTTGGATTAAATTTTCTTATTTTATAGTTAAAACATGGTTAAGGGGATTAAGGGGAAAATCATGCTTTTGGGTATGTTTGATCTAAAATATTTCACATGATTGATGATTTAATGTTTTTTTATTGATTCTACATGTTACTACTATTGTTTGGTATGCCTTATGGTTGCACAGGAAAGTTAGAATGGTCGAAACCGCCATCGAGAGGCGAAAGTAGTTTACTGGAAAGTGGTGCAGGTTTTGGGTCGCACGGACCGATTCCTAGGGGAGCGACCCATAGGAAATGAGTGATTCCTAGGGGAGCGACCCCTAAGAAGTGAGCGATTCCTAGTGTAGCGACTCCTAGGAAGGGAGCGATCCCTAGGGGACAACCACTAGGATGGGGGCGATACCTAGGGGGACGAGCCCTAGGATGGCGAGATGTTCAAGAGGGTGAGATACGATCCATGATGCATGTTCGACCGAACCAGATGACGATGGTGATGTTCGACCGACCCGAGGATACATGTTCTACTGACACTATACAATGATGTTCGACCAACCCAATGAAGTATGTTCGATCGATCCTGATGAAGGAGCTCGACTGTCCGACCGATCCATGGAGGAGGAACTACTGGCAATGACTGCGAACTCTTATGAAGATCAATTCTAATTCAACTATAACCCGAGACGCAAAGGGAGTCCAGATGATAAGTTATGGCTTAAGATCCAAATAGGGATCGACGAGTTAACTTCTAAAGTTGGGCTTTGCTGCGGGACGTGTGCAGAGGAGTTACCGATATATATAACTTTAGTTCACCGTTGAGAGAGGAGGCATATCGACGAACCAGAGCCATAGGATGCATGGACCGGAAAGGATTATTGGCTATAGACCAAAAGGGCATGGTCATAGAAATTAATTGTACAGAGTTTAGAAGGGCATGGACCCGTCATGGCCCCATTGGATTTGGTGATCAAAGCGGTGGATATCGTATGCTTTACGCACTTAGTGAGAGATGTGAGGATGATTGCTATGTTTGATGTTTGCTATCACCATGACATGCACACTCCCATTTTACACTTTATGTTAGTATTTACCTTAGAGTAATGTACAACTTGGTGTGCTAACTATTTGGTTGGAGGTCGAGGTTCAGGTATGATTATTTATACCTGTTTTTGCTTTATTTTATTGCTATGGCTCATACCAGACTTTTGTACGACCAGAGTTTTATGTCTCTTCTTATTACTCTGGGTGCTCCTAATCGAGCATACTAGAGGCAGGTTAGGTGCTGATGCGTGAGTAGTTGTCCCGAGACAAGCAGGAAGCTTCCACATACCATATACATATATTCTCCCTGTGTTGTTGTTGGTCACTGCTTGTGCATTAGAAGTGTACCTTTTCTATTTCCCTTTTAGGAACAGTATTTTGAAGTTGTAATAATGATTTGGATCATAAGCTGTATTTCGGATTCCGCTGTTATGATGGTTTAGTTTTCAGCTTATGCATTGTCTCGCCTATTTTATATTATGTTATTATTATATCTTCTTCCATGCGCTGTTAGATATACTACAGGTTCTTTGTTAGTTTATAATTATAATTATATATACATGTTTATGCAGTAGACCTCTCCCAATAAGCCTACACTTGTGGATGTTGGATTTGCCGGGTGGTTCCAGGTAGACTTCTACCACAAGTTGACTTAACCTTGTGTCTTAGCACCATTACATCTATATTTATGCAGTAGACCTCTCACATTAAATTAACAACTTGTGGATGCTGGATTTGCCGTCGGTTCCGGGAAGACTTCTACCACAAGTTGAATTTAACCTCGTGTCTAAGTGCATTACGGTTTTCTATTTACAGTAAAATTAGGCATATTCATTCTTTCAAGTTTTACCGTAATCTATTTTTACATGTCATCATATTAAGCCCATTTTATGTCGCATGTTCTTCCTAACATGCAATTAACTTCATCTCAAAATAACATGTAATCGTCAAATCATGTAATAATTCTAATTTACCATGTAATTATTCCAATTTCTACAGTTAAGGGTTCAAGTACATAAATGTCACAAGTAAACATGTGATTAGAACATGTATGTATACAACAATAATTGCTACACATATTTTTAACAACTTTATATTTCAACATATGAACATTTTAGCACATTAAACGTTTAAACATATGAATTTTCCAACATATTAATATTTTAACATATTAATATTTCAACATGTCATATTAGCATTTCAACACTTTTAATCATTCTAGCAGATTTACACTGCATATTAACGGGGAATGTCAAACGATAACATACCATTATCAAAAATGATATAACTTAAATAAACTCACCTAATTTGCTTCCCAAATCCTGAATCTGGTCCAGATCTAGTGTTTTATGGTCCCTCTAACTGAATTTAGAACCTAGCAACCATGGATCCACAATTCTGACTAAAAAAAGGGAAGAAAGAGGATAAAATTGCAATAGACCAGATCTAAGAAATTACCTTGCTTTGAATATGATTCTGAACACCTTCTTATTAATATTCATTATTTTCCTCCAGATCTTGATTCAGAATTTTCCTAAACTATATATCTTATTTTTTTGATGAGATTTGAGGAGGAAGAAGAATGAGAGAGTATAGACTTCATCTCAGAAATATGAGATTTAGGCTAGGCTCTCATAACCTATTTATAGGTGTTTAGGGTCTTATCGTACATGCAGTGCTGAGTCAGCAATGAACGTCGTTATGAAAAAAGTCCAGATTCATCGATAAATCTGGCTGGATCTGGGGTGGGTAGACCCCTACGTCGACCCCCCATGGGTCCGCGAGCTGTTTTGGCGTAGAAGTTTATTTGTTTGAACGTTTGAATTTCTGAAATTTATTTAGACATTACATTCACATATAATCTTCTTATATGCATACAAATCTTGTAATGACAATTTTACATGTGTGTATGTGTGTGTCTATATATATGTGCACATAACTTTTATTTCTTTTTCAAAATTTAAACGGTGTTGTACCGCTATTTAATTCTTGCCATATTTCTTTTATTGCAGCTTTATCTTGAACTTTATCTCTTGTATATATATATATATTCTACACACATATATATGCGTATATTTACATATACATGTATACATATATTTTCCTACACTTCCTTATATGTATGCCTTTTCTTATATGTGCGTTTATACATATTTTCTCTTATGAATATGTGTTATTTTAGTCGTTCCCCTAAAATAAAAATTTGTCGCGGGCGGGGATCGAACTCTATACCTCTTGTATTCAAGCCACATGCTCTAACCAACTTGACTACTAAGGCTATTAATAACAAGGCTTAGAACAATGGTGGTCATTGTTCTTTTCCCATTCCTCTTTTTCATATTTGTTGTAATCTTTTATTTAAACTATTGCATGTAACTTTATCGTTTTGCATGCATCGTTTTCTTTTATTTCTCTTTCACTATTAATGCAGAATATTTGTAAATCAGTGCATGCAACATATTTACACTGCATGCAAACAATCATTTCTTTCTTTTAATGCATGTGATACATTGTTATTTGCATTAATCTTTTCTTCTTTTTCAATGCATGTATTTATTACATGCAATCACATAGTATCTTTATTTTATTCTTCATATATATATATATATATATATATATATGTTTATGCATATATATACACATATGCATTATTTAATTATTTAATTGTCATAAAATATGGGGAGTTACATACGGCTTGGAATCACACTTCCATTAGTACTAAGGATAAGCTCATTGGCTTTCTCATTCGCTCAGTGAAGTGTCTTTAACTTATACATTCATCAATTTATTATTCAAACATGTCAAATATTTGCACTAACACACAAAAAAAACGAGTAAGCACTATTGACATCTCTTATCTCCCGTACCTCGACACTATTAACCCCATTGATGGCGTGTGGCGCTGTACGAAGTCCTACAAGGCAAACTTCTAACAAAGTATGTCGGATACGTACACCATGTCATGGTAAAGCTCTCACGAAAGCAAAACATTTACGGCAGAATGTGTGATCGCATGATTAAGTGATGCGGTTATAAATCCTACCTCTATTTGTGAGCACCATCATTATAAAATATTATATACAACAGGAAAAATGTTAAATACTTCATATCTTACATAATTATTTACAAGAAAGATTGTAAGATAAACACATCTCCAGAGGAGATAACACCCATACTCTAATACCAAAAAACTTTCATATAAGTGTGACCTAGCTCTCAATAAAGCAACGTTATAAGTGTTTATCATGAGTATCAGGGCAAGGAGGCAGCCTTCCTCACTTTATCCAGGATGTCAGCCATAAGATCGAGTGAGGAATCAAAGGGAACTTTGAATCCATCAGGTGCATAAACCGGCGGACAGTTACGATAGTCCCACTTGCCAACAGGCGGGCTGTCATAACCACGAACAACCTCGACTGATATGTGTGGACTTATCTTTAAAATTGATCCTTGTTCTCACTGAGGAAATCTAGGCGAATCCGAGGTAACAAGTATAAACTTTCTCCAGATCCCTTAAAAAGCAATATCGTGCCCAGGAAGAAGACTTAATAAGAGGAAGTGTCTCCTGGTAATCTCTCTTCAACTTAACATAATCTTCTAGGATGGCCCCAGAGAGTAAATGCAAGGCAGAAGACAAGTTCTGAAGAAAAATGTCAGAGGGAATTAGAGAGAGAGAGAGTAAATCATTATATTATCAACCAAAGAAGTACATTCATCATGGATATTCTTCTCGCTCATACAAAACTGATCTTTTAAAGGTTTCAGTTACAAATCGATGCTTGTTAAATTTAAGTTTATCCAAAGACAACTTTCTGGGAATGGAAGAAACTCGTGGATGGTTACAACATTTGTTAGGGTGTGGGTCCACGCCATATTCGTTTAGGCACCTTCTGTGAAGACGTCTGAGCAGGCCGTTGCTATGATTACCTAAAAAGGAGAAATCTATAGTTTCATATCTACGATAAATGTGATACAAAAAGTTTACTTATGTATCCTTGTCTTCGATTAACATCCAAGACAAAGTCACAAGCTCAGAATTTTCGTTTAAGATCCTTTAACATCGCAATTGGGCCGCTTGCAGCCTAGGAGCCACTTCTTTCTCTTTAAAAAATAGTAACTTCGTGGCACTCTTATCAAAGAGATGATATTTGTGGGACAGTGTGTTATACTCGTCCATCTGTTTGTCTAGTTCCCTAGTAAGGCGAATCGCTTCCAATTGAGTCTTTCTAAGGATGGAATCCTAAAACTAAAGCATTTTCTTCCCGTCTAGACGAAAAGAATTACTGATTGATTATCGAAAAAGATCAGAAGAATTAGTGTATAAGAAAAGATGTCATACCTCAGAAGTAGAGACAGAAACTTGTGAATTCTCAATAAGCAGGGAACCCAGGGAGTTCGGGCCCTTCCCCTTCCTTCGTGCCTCCAGAAGGTCAGGGGGGCCGTTTGGGATATGATATTCTTCAACGGATTTGGCACCTTTGCCTCCACTTTGTCTAAAGTATCAAAAGTAGAGAAAGTAACACCCATAGAGGAGCTGCCTCTGCCTTCCTCTTCACCTGCAGTAATATTGGTATGTTGGGAGTTGTCGTCATTAGCATGAACAACATCGACACCATCACAAGGTCTCCTTCATAATTGGCACACAACTCCTCGAGAGGAACATCCTCAATAAACAAAAGTTTAGATACGTCAATATCCCTCCTAGTATAAACTTCTTCTCTCATCCTAATACGAGATATCTTGGACATAAACCTTGCCACCAAGGACGGGTCAAGAGAAGAAAAAATTTAATCCGAACATTTATCCATGTTGTCTGCATAAATAAGGAGGAAAGAATCTTCAAAGGAATTAACCATGATCTCATCCAAAGTAGATTGAAGGAAACAGGGAATTCTATGTTTAGTGTCACTGACTACACTAGAAAACCTAGCCAGTAACGCTTTCTTCTTACCAAGTTTGATCTTAAGGGAGCCGTTCTCTTTTTCCAAAAGGAAATTCTGATCATAAAAGGAAGAACAACGAGAATCGAGCAAGCCGATATCCTCTTTGGATCTCTCCTGGCTCCTCTGCAAAGCATTATTTTCTTCGACCAGGGATAAGTTGGATTCTTTTACCCAGGCAATAGTACTCTAGCTTTCGATATAGCATGCTCCAACCTTCTTTGCTCCGCAGCTAGCGCCTCTTTTTAAAGAGCCATAGCATCCTTTCCTTCTTCAAGGTCACGGTCTCTCTTTTAAGCTTCAACTCAGAATTAGGATCTGGAGTATCGTCTTGCATCACAAACCACCGCTTGATAGACTATAAAGAACATAACAGTCAGGAAAATAATGCTTGAAGAGAGACAAGAAAATAGGAAAGAGGAAAACAAAATACCATAAGTAGCTGCTTGGCCAAGGCTTGACAGCTTTGGGCTGAATCAAATGAGGAGTCGATACCAGAAAGAGAAGAAGAGGAAATAACCTGGCCAACTAATTCATCAAATTTACCACCATTGGTGGGGTTGATAAAATCACATTGGGAAATGTCCTCAGAGGAGGAAGAGAAGCCCATCACATGATGTAACTCATTGGAGACTTCGGAAGACCCAACACAACGAGGGTTCGAACCAGGAACCTTCATTGGAGAAGTAATCTCCGGGGTATCAAGAACCGCACCAGAATGAGAAGCTAGGTCCCCCACACCTTTGGACCTCTTCGGCGGAGAATCTTCTGAACCTTTCTCCAGAAGTTTCCTCTTTATATTTTCCCTAGATTATAATAATGCATCCTTGATTGAAGAGACATCAACTCTCGGAGCCAAGGAAACAGAACCAGTCTTACTAGACCAAGTGCAAGAAGCTTCAAAAACACACAGTGAGAAGAAACGATAAGAAAGACAAAGAACAATTCCATCTTAAAAATAAGAAAAATCATATCTGTGTTGTCAAGGGATAGGGGAGAGTTGGAGGAGAAAGGAGAATCTCTCCCCAATGACAAAAAAGGGATCCCCTTATTAAGTAGGACCAAAGGAGGTTGCCCAATGATAAAGTGACCAGCTGACAATAAAGAATTCCTCGGAAGGATAGAAGAGTTGAGCAGCAGAGATAGGTTACTAAATTTTCTGAAGGCCGCACCCAGGGCATCAATCAACTCCTTATCCGCGAAACTTGGCAATTGGGGAATAGAATCTTCTAAGAGGAATACAAGACATGATAAAAAGAGAGGCTTTCGGGTGAGCATACTTAGAGTGCGAAAGCCGCAAGTGATACTTGGAAGACATCGGATAAAGAAAAATTGATTCTCCCAATCTTTGAACGTCGTCATTCCCTCAGACAATAGTTTCTTAGTAGGAATTGCATGAAAAATCAGAGGATTGACATCACTAAGTTTGGAAAGACGAACTAAATAGTTATGTGTGGAGGTACTCAGAGAACCATTACCGGATTCTAAAGACAAAAGTTCTAAGCCCAACAGGTAGGTGTAGCTGTTAGGAGAAAATTAAATGGGAGCAATTCCCAAGTGTTGTAGATAACGATGAAGGAAATTTGGAAAAGGAATGAAACCTCCATGCCAAATATAGACTGCAGTAAAAGCAAAGTAAGCCTCTAAAGGAGAGGAGATGGTGTCCTTTTCACAAGGAGGGATGACGTCAACCCCTGAAATCCAGAAATCCTGGAGGGTAGCATCTACTTGCTTTTGAGACGAAATCAAAGAATGCTTTCCAACAGCGCTAACTTTCCTAGAGGTAGAAGGATCGATTGGCAAAGGGCCATTACTATCAGGTTTGAAAGCAATATGCTTCTTCCCTATAGTGACAGTTATGATCTATTAAATTTGACGCAGCTAAGGTGAGATCAATATTCGAAGGATATGAACTTTATTATGATATGAAAACCCCCTCAGTAACATGATATTTTGCTTTCAAACGCTACCACTATAAGATAAAATCATAGTTAAAATGCTAATATAAGCTGTCGAATTTGGAATTGTTCGTCTAAAACTGGTAATAAAGAAGCTAAAAACATGGATGACTTACTGATATGATTATTTGAATAGCTAATACTTCCTTGAGGTAACTCTTTCAGGAAATGATAAGGAAAAGAAAGAAGCTAGTAAAGAGGGAGTATATATACTGAAGGAGAAAGATAGAAGGCTCGCCTAAAAATTTGACTTGAAAAGTCGAAAACACCCCTTTAATAAGGAGAGGCAAATGTTACTACCAAAAGTAACTCCTGAACATGCTGACGGTGAAGGGGTATCGGATGACCGCAAGGACATAGGAATTCTCCAAAAGACGAAGAAAAACACTAGAAAGAACCAAGATCAAGAAGGAATGATCCGAGAGCTGCATAAACCAACACCTTTTAGGAGAAAGGAGCTCCAAACCTACAAAATACCAGCAGAGTATATCTGGCAAGATATATCCGGTCGGGTATATCTGGCAGGGGGATCCTATAGTGAAAGGTTATCTAAGTCAGAAATTAAGAATAAGGAAGGCAAGAGCTCCTCCTATTGAAACCCATAATGGTGGAAGGGCTGTCGGTATCAACTTGCTTAGTACCGATAAATCAGGAGGCAAAGGCATCCAGAGTGTCAAGCCAGAAGTACATAGAGATTATCGGGAACCCGCTTTCGAAACATCTACCGCATAAACATCGAAAGGTCATATTGATAGACAATAGATAAATCACCTGGAGAAACCTTCTGGAAGATCAGGATATACCTGGATACTCCACCGGAAGGCAAAACGGAACCCTAGAAGGAATACAAGCCATCCAAACCAGTCTACCTAGTACAAACACCGACAGTGGTTCCGAACCGGCAACTATCTACGTACATCATGAGGGCAATCTCCTCTAAGTATTCATGAGAAAACCAGAAGCCTACATCCGAAAGCTTGTAACCGAGAGCTCAAGCACCTTCTTAAGATCTACTACATCAACAAGCTCATATCAAACTCAAAGAAACCCCAACTGACTGGAACCATAACTACGGAACCTATAATCAGCACCACGAAGTGTCCGGAAGCTAAAACATCCGAGATCAAGGAGAAAAAGCGGCCGACAGAGGCTCCTGCAGGCCCAACGGCCCAACAGCAGAAGGGCCCCCGAATTCTCTATAAATAAGACCCTATGGGTCTCATTTTCGGGACAATTTTTTCATTCTTATTATTGTATTATTTTCTTCTTGAGAGGAAACCCTAATTCTTAGATCAATTCGGGGATTTCTTCTATTTTGTTCATGTATTCTAAATCAAAAATCACTAAAGAGTGGATCGGTTCTTATGAAATTTCTTTATGAGTTTTCCATGCTATTTCCTAGTTATTATTACTGCAGCTTACTGCTTGCTTCTTACATGCACATAAACCTTTACCCAAGCCTTTCTGCAGGTCAGGTGAAATACCCCTTCCTACAGGCTCAGACCCTTCCTGCAAGCATAGACCTTCGGCAAGCTTTGCGTAGAGCCTCTTCTTACCAATCATTAAGTTCTTTATCAAGGGTTGTGTTTAGAAATTCATCCTACCGAGGTAACCGTTGGTTATTGAATCGCTTAAGCATGATACTCGTCCCATCGAGGGAAAAGTAACTATTCTTTCGGATTCTAGACCTTAATACCTAGGAAATGGTGAACTAACTAAAACTTGCGAAGACTAAATAACCAATTTTTGCCCTTAGGTCCACTCCCTTAGACCTATCTCCGGTGTTGACGAAAAATATCGTTAACAATATGCAAGCTTCTCCATCTTGGGATAGTTTAATTCTGCTCCTGACAGCCTCTTGCTGATATAATACACCAGCCTTTGGATTTTCGAATCCTCTCTAACCAAAGCATTGCTCAATGCGTGGGTTCGAACTTCCAGATACAAGACTATATCTTCTCCGTCATTTGGATTGAACAATATTGGTGGCAATTCCATATGTTTGATTAGCTCTTTAAAAGCAGTTTGACATTCCAGGGGCCACTGGAATTCTCTCCTTCCTTTTCTTAGAGCATCGAAAAAAGGAATGCATTGATCTGTTGCTTTGGAAATAAAGCGATTCAAGGAAGAAACTTTCCCATTTTGGATTTTGTAACTCTTTCTTCATTCTGGTGGCTCTCATTTCTCTCGAAGCAACAATTTATGTAGGGTTGGCTTCAATGCCCCGGGCATTAACCATGAACCTAAAAAACTTTCCTGAAGCGACCCCAAATGAACACTTGAAAGGATTGAGTTTCATGCCGTATTTTCTCAGAATATTGAACATCTCGAACAAGTTTTCTAGATAATCAGTAGCTCTTTTGGAGTTCACCAACATATCATCCACATACACCACCATAGTCTTGCCAATTTGAGATTTGAACATAGAATTGACAAGGCGTTGGTAAGTCGCTCCGACATTTTTCAACCCAAACTGCATCACTTTATAACAATACAACCAGACATCAGTGATAAAGCTCGTATTCTCTTGGTTAGGATCGTGCATCACAATTTGATTATAGCCCGAGTATGCATCCATAACATAACACCCCCGCAATTTATGATAATTAAATATTTGAATAGTGCATATGTGTATAAATATGCATAGACATAAATATTTAAAAGAAGAATAAAATAATGATAATATATGATTGCATGTAATAAATAAGTACATTAAGAAGAAGAAAATATTAATACAAATAATAATGTAATGCATGCAGTAAAAGAAAGAAGAAATCAGTTGCATGCAGTGTAATATGTTGCATGCAATGATTAACAAATATTATGCATTAATAGGAAAAGAGAAATGAAAGAAAAAGATGCAGGCAAATTGATAAGGTTACATGCAATGGTTTAAACGAAATATTGTAACAAATATGAAAAGGAGAAATAAGAAAATAACAATGACCACCATTGTTCTAAGCCTTGTTAATAAAAGCCAAAGTGGTCCAGTTGGTTAGAACATGTGGCTTTCAAGTAAGAGGTGCAAGGTTCGATCGTCGTCGGTGCCATATTTTTGTTTCAAGGGAAAGGCTAAGATAACACATGTTCTAAAGAGAAAATATGTATAAACGCACATATAAGGAAAAAAATTACACATATAAGGAAGTATAGAAAATATGTGTATCTATGTGTATGAAAATATATATGTACACACGTGCAAAAATATATATACAAGAGAAAAGTTAAGAATACGGCTGCTATCGAAGAAATATGATAAGAATTAAATAATGGCATAACATCGTTTGGATTTTGAAATCGAAATGGAAGTTGTGTGTATATGTATATGCGTAAAATGGTCATTAGAAGTTTTGTATACATACAAGGATATTATGTGTAAATATAATATTTGAATAAATTCTAGAAATTCAAACATTTAAAACAGAGTTAACAAATAAACTTTTGTAACCAAATAGTTTCTGGGACCCATAGGGGGGTCGACCCAGGGGTCGACACACCTAAAGGGAGGTTGACCCACCCCAGATCCAGCTAGATTAATCAATGAATATGGAGTGTTTTCTTAACAAAATACGTTGCTGACTCAGCGCTGCATGTACGATAAGACCCTGAAGACTATAAATAGGCTAGCAGAGCCTAGCCTAAATCTCACCTTTTCTAAGAAGCTGCCTAAGCTCTTCCATTCTTCTTCCTCCTCAAATCTCTTAAAAAATAGAATAATTAGTTCAGGAAAATTATGATTCAACATCTGGTGGAAAAGAATGTAGATGAATAAAGAAGGTTTGCAGAATTCTATTCGAAGTGAGGTAATTTCTTGGATCTAGTCTATTTGAATTTCCCCTCTTTCTTCCCTTCTTCTTTTAGTTATGAATTGTGGATCCATGGTTATTTAGGTTCTAAATCCAGTTAGGGGAACCATGGAATGCTAGATCTAGACCAGATTCAGCAATTGGAAAGCAATTAGTTGAGTGGATTTAAAATAAACCTTTTTGATAATGGTATATTTATCGTTTGACATTACCAGCTTTTATGCAATATAGATTTGCTAGAATGATTAATCTGTTAAAATGTAAATCTGCTAGAATGCTATTATATTGAAATGTAAACTTTTTAAAATATGTGTGACGGTTACTATTGTATACATACATGCTTTGATTACATGTTAATCTGTGACATATTATGTAATTGAATGCTTAATTGTAAGAATTGGGATAATTACATGTTAACCTATGACTTATCATGTACTTGAACCCTTAACCATAGAAATTGGGATAATTACATGTTAACCTATGACTTATCATGTACTCGAACCCTTAATCATAGAAATTGGGATAATTACATGTTAAATTGTTAGATTAGAATAATTACATGATTGATAGTTACATGCTATTATTTTAGAATGTAGTTAATTACATGTTAGGAAGAACATGCTACATGATTATAAGTTAAAATGGAATTAACATGATATTAAGTATGACATGTAAAAATAGAATTACAGTAAAAATTTGGAATAATGGACATGCCTAGATTATATGGAAAATTTACAGTAAATAGAAAACTGTAACCGCAGTTAAACACGAGGTTAAATTCAACAAGTGGTAAAAGTGTTCCCGTCACCGCCAGACAAATCCATCATTCACAATTTTTTATTTTAATGTGAGGGGTCAAGTGCGTAAATATACATGTAATGGTGCTAAGACACGAGGTTAAATTCAACTTGTGGTAGAAGTCTGCCTGGAACCGCCCGACAAATCCAACATCCATAAATGTGGGAGTTCAGGTGCATAAATATTTATATATGAATATATGTAAATAATAGGATAGATGCAATGGCATTAATTGTAATTAATGGAAATGAATGGAATTGAATGAAAGTAACAACAATAAAAGGATTGGAGTGAACGGGAATTGATAATAACCTATTATAATTAATTACATTGATAAGAATGTTATATAATAGGTAGGTTTATCCTAGGGGCAAGTGGAAATTATAACTTAGGTTTTAATAAATGATTAAGAGAATGGAATAACTTTTGTAATGAGATAAATTATACTTAACTGAAATTAAGTTATCTGTAAGAAAGGCAATCTAAAATCTACTGATAAGGACAATATAAGTTATATTAATGGAAAGGAAACTTGTTAGTAAACCTTAGTTAAGAGAACTAAGTTAATAAGTAAACAATGACAAGTTGTAGTGATAGTATAAGATGAAATTATGGTTAAATAATAAAAAATGAGGCAAACTTATGAAATAAAATACGTTATATTTAATCATAAATAATAAGTGACATGTTAAACATAAAACATGTGAATTGAGATATACTTAATTACATATTAAGTAGAACAAGTTATTGTAACTACGACGTTGGACAATGAATAATGTAAAGAGATTGTAGATTCCAGACCTTGAATTACAATCTAGAGAATAACATGTTATGGGCTTATTAATGAATGTAAAAGGATTAAGTTTTGAAACCAAAATTAATAAGCAAGAGGGGCTCATTCCTTAGAGATATAAGGGGCTCGGAAAGAACTAGGTAACTTGAATAATAAGTAAATAGGGTCGAAAATAACTAAGTTATCTGAAAATCGGATGAGGTAGAGCAAGCGCATAATTGATTGTTTAGACAATAGGTCTAACAACACATGAAAATGAGGCACTTGGACCAGTCTGGACGTTTGAGGGTTGAATAACCCAACGGGGTATATCATCGTGGTGTCATGAGGCACGAAGAGAGCACACGTCCATATGATTATTCTATTATTCTACTGGCTCCGAAGGACTAGAAGGGGAAGCACGCAGCTTCTTTGGACGTGGAGGGTACTCCTGGTAGTCCTCTGTGTTGTGAAAGCGTTCTACTGTGCTCATAGAGGTTAGGTATGCGCGTTTCTACTCGATGAGTATGCCTTGATTTCCACAGTAGTGGGCAATCAAAATACTATAGGGTGGCATAGGTGATTCGGCGATCCAAGTTACCTTGTGAATAGGCTAGGTTACGACCACTCTTGTGTACTGACAGGTCTAACTAGTAGATAGCAAGACGTCAGGTACCTACCATCGACAATCAGCGTGATGCTGATGCGGAAAGGCGGAGAACTAAACCAACAGACCATAGACCTTTTGTTATCAAGGCTATGGGTGAGGGACATGCCCATTAGGAATTGTTGTTTGTTCTTTTCTCATGGGCCAGATCATTAGTTCTCAATCTTGTTCGTCTTTCATTAGTTGAGGGAGGGGCCAGGTGGGACCATAGCCATTGAAAATGCAGACCTTAGCATCTTTCTATACAGATATCTGAAAAGCTCCAGACCGACTTCCGTGTTTCTTGTACAGCCCTGCTACGGGACTCAGTGCATAGTAGAGGATATATGCGGTTAAGGTATTGAGTATGATTGACGGTACGTACGTGTGAAAGTCCAGATACATGCATGCCTGCTCTGGGTGGTGTATCGTAGACCCTAGGGCATTACTCTTTGATCTGATTCAATAAAAAGGTGGTAGTCCATACGCTTACATAGTATGGCGATGGCGGTTCTTTGCAGAACGTAGTATTGTTATATAGAAATCCGTATGTCACTCCGATGTAGGATGAGGGACTTGTATATTTATGTGGCATTATGGCGGAGACCGTCGATTGGGGTACCAAGGGAAGTAGATGGGTATGACGTGTGTGTAAGCCTTGAGTGCTGTTAACCCAAGTAACCTAATAATTAAGAAAATTTAATTAAATGGTATATGTAGGGTTATTCTGAAAGTGTAGTTTAAATCTAATCACCAGAACTTGTGTTCTGACTCCCTCCTCATCACATACTCGCAGGTTAGACTTGTGCCAGAGATATGATAGCTTTGGACACTGGTTAGGCGGTATTAAAATTTGGGTAAGGCTATATTTTGATTATATTATATTTTTATACATTCCGATGTGAGATGTTTTCTAAGCTCTGAGATATTTTATTTCTCTGTAGTTTTTGCAGGATACCAGAGCAACCAATACGAGTTTCGATATATTATAATTTTGAAAAAATATTCGGTCTGTCGGAATTCGGGTTGTTTCACCTGGTATCAAAGCCTAGGTTTAGGATTCTTGTATAGATAGTGAGTGAACGTATTTGTATTTTTAAAAATATAAATATTATATATATATACATAAATGTTAACCCTGTTAAAAACACAAGTCAGAAATATTCAGTTAAATGCATACGAAATAGACCAGTGACAAGGGTCGGCTTCAAAATCAGTTCCTAGTCGGCCTCAAGATTGGGTCGGCTTCCAAATGGATTCCTGGTCGGCCTCAAGTTTGGGTCGACCTCAAAATGGGTTCCTGGTCGGCCTCAAGTTTGGGTCGGCCTCAAAATGCGTTCCTGGTCGGCCTCAAGTTTGGGTCGACCTCAAAATGGGTTCTTGGCCGGCCTCAAGTTTGGGTTGGCCTCAAAATCAACCCAGTGGCATTTTCGGAAATAAGTTCAGACCGACCCAAAAACCTACACATTACACCTATGAATATCCCACTTCTCAACCATTTGAAGGGACCGATTCTTCCACCCCGAGGGGCTGCCCAAATCATTTCTCCACCATTCTAAAGCTTCTCAAGCTCCATTAATGGCTTCCTAATCTTGCTCCTTCCTCCTCCAACAACATGAAGATCAAAGCTTCTCTAATCACCTTCATATGCTATGGAAAATCGCGCTAACTTAATTCTAGTGATCTCCAACCGCCATTAGCCTTCTCTAAAGCTCGGATCTACCACTAATTTCATGATGAAGTCTAGGAAGATCATCTAATCATGATATCTTATCCATTTCTTCCCGAACTCAAGTGTAATCTAAATCTAAAAGAGAGCAAAGTGAGGAAAATCACTATAAAAAGAGAGAATGAGTAAAAATTAAATGTATGAGATGATAAACTTTGTAAATCTCTCCATAATAATGAAAATCCTTGCCAAAGTGGACGTAGAACTTTCCTAGATCGAACCATTATAAAAAAAACCTTGTCTTTTACTTAACTTTTTCCCACTTTTTACTTGCATTTGCATTTGTGGCCCCATTTTCATTTTGCATACTGTTTGGTGAAGTGTGATTTCACAACTTTGGTGTTTGAACCATTTTTTGATTCAAACATTTGGTGCCCACCGTGGGGCCGCATTCGCACTTCCTTCTCTCACACTCTCACAAGATTGAAGGCCTTGCATTGAAGTTCTATGCCCACTTCTACTATATGTTCTCTATATCTAAGATCGGGCCAAGTGTCGAACTCTCTTCCAAATTCAAAGCCTTATCCGAAATAATGGCCAAATCTAAGAAGCCCACTAGTAATGGCATTGAAGAAAATGACAATGTTGCTAAGAATGAGACCACTCCACTTACCAACTGCTTTGAAGTTGGAGAAAATTCAATGAGTGGAGTCAGAGTAACCAAGGTTGAATTAGATGCCGTCGTCGCTAACTTGAGTCAACGAATGGAAACTTCAAACAAAGATTTAATCGATGCTAATAAAACTCTGTTGGTTACTAATCAAGCCTTGATGGATAAAATGAGTGCTCTCCTAAACACTTAAGCAAATCCCGCTCCTCCTCCAAAGATCCATGTCAACCTTGAAGAGAATGCAAATTCATCAGCCTCCGATCCTCATAATGACAACTTGGAAGGATTTGTTGACAAAGATGACGCTAATATCAAAGACTCAAAGGTGAAAGCTGAAAACCATTCCAATTGAAATAACCAGCGAGTTGCAAGTCCCGTTAAGGGAGCACCATCCCATAGCGGAAGTAAAAAACCTAGATCCTCTATTCGCGATCGCTCGCCATGACGAGCATCCGGAAAAGCGATCGAAGTCCACTCTCCGTAACAACACAACTCGAAGGAATATATCACAGATATGGTAAAGAAAATCATTATAGATAACATTCCTCGCAAAGATAGTGAAAGGTAATGGGACTTCTCCCTCGGCAAAAATCCATTCACAAAGAGGATTTGCAAGGCTGAATTCCCTAAAAAGTTCACTCATCCTACTCTACCTCCATACAACGGGACTTCAGATCCGAATCACTTCCTATCCAAATACGAGTGGCACATGAATGCAGCCAAGGCAATGGACGAGATCAAATGCTTGTGCTTTCCTCTATATCTAGAAAGTGTCGCATCGTTGTTGTTCACAAGACTGCCGCCCTTAATCCATCGACCGATTTGGTGATTTGACTCTGAAATTCAAAGAGCAGTTCAGGTTGCAAGCTATGAAGGCTAAGGACGTCATTTCTCTTACATCAATGAAGCATAATCCAGGAGAATCTGTCAAAGCTTTCCTCAAAAGGTTTAATGATGCTTTATCCGAAGTAGGAATTCCCAAGCCCTGCATGATCTTAATGTCCCTAATCGGCGCCATAGAAGAGAATAGCAAATTTGGCAAATGGATTAAAATGAAAGAGCCAAGTGCGCTTGATAAATTCTATAAAAAGGCCGAGGAATACATGAGACTGGATAATAATCCTGCTCCTCTTCAAATCGTTATTGCAAAACCAACCTCTTGTAGCTCCTAAAAACGCTCCTACTCAGTACAATCAGAAAAATCCCGAAGGTCAGAAAAGAGGAAGCGATGGGAAAGACAATCGAGACGGCAAGAAGCCTCACTTTTCCAACCCATTAGAGCCAACACCTTTAAATGACACTCTAGAGAACATCTTTGCTGCAACTAAAGACACTGAAGATTATGCAATACCTAAACCTCAGAAAATAAGTAACCATCAAGAAAACTGTGGAAAGTTCTGCCGATTCCATAATCAGCCGGGTCATAATACCAACGAGTGTGGGAACCTAAGGTCATTGATCGAAGAGCTGATTAGGAATAATCATCCACAACAATATGTGAAAAATACACAATCCTCAAATGCTATTCCGACTCCCCAGGGCCAGGGGGCAACAAGCAACGAAGCTCTTATTCAAACCATTCCAAGGCTGATCATCAACTAATAACCGTTGATTGTGCTTCAATTTCAATGCCTTATAATAAGCGATCAACGTCACCACCGCTTTGCTTCATGCTCTATTTCCTTCTTTAGTTCATGCTTTACTTCATGTTTTACTTCATGTTATATTCAAAACTTCTTGTAAACAGTCCGTAATAATCTGCAAGTGATGCACTGAATATTAGCTCTATGACTAAGATCATATCTGTTTGAATGAATTGCTAGTTTGCAAAATTATATGTCAAACCAAAACTTGCTTAAAAGATGATTTCATATTGCAGGCCATCCGTCGAGCGCTTGTCCCTGTAACATCGCGACCCCAACAATGCTAGTTCAAATGCCAAATACTATAAATATCAACGTGCACAAATGCAAAAATAGAAAAGCACCGCCTTGAAAAGTGAACAGGAAAGTCGCAAAGATTGAAATAATGAACAAGCGCCACGACAAATAAACAAGAATGTTGTAACTTTCATCGAAGGGGTATTACCCTAAGTGAGAGTTTCAAAGCTTCAGTTCCAAATCTGAGATAGCCCGCCAGGTCGAGCGTCCAACAAAGGAATTGGAGCCAACCCTGAGCCGAAAGGACAGACAAACACGCTGGAAGGAGCAACACCGTGTCGGAAGGAACGACAAACCTGATGATGGAAGTACCAACATCAGGCCTGAAAGATCGGAAAACGAGTTGGAAGGACCAGCACAAACCAAAGTCCTCTCTGGGGGCACCTAATTGATCGCCAGTTTCAGGATGTACCTGATCCGATCACAACAA
Source organism: Allium sativum (assembly GCA_030737875.1). NCBI lineage: Eukaryota > Viridiplantae > Streptophyta > Magnoliopsida > Asparagales > Amaryllidaceae > Allium > Allium sativum. The sequence goes on along the minus strand of CM060923.1, from coordinate 404,269,963 downwards.
AATTGGGGTTTTAACCAAATTCCTCTCCAGGGGAACTCAATTAATCGTCAATATCAGGAAGTACCTGATCCGATCACGAAAAACATTGGGATCTAACCAAATTCCTCTCCGGGGGCATCCAATTGATAGTCGGTATCAAGAAGTACCTGATCCGATCACGACATACATTGGGATTAAAACCAAAGACCTCTCTGGGGGCACCCAACTGATCGTCATTATCAGGAAGTACCAGATCCGATCACAACAAACATTGGGATTAAACCCCAAGACCTTTCCGGGGGCACCCAATTAATCGTCAATATCAGGAAGTACCTGATACGATAACGACAAACATTGGGGTTCTAACCAAAGACCTCTCCAGGGGCACCCAATTGATTGTTAGTATCAGGAAGAACCTGATCTGATCACGATAAACATTGGAGTTGTAACCAAAGACCTCTCCGGAGGCACCCAATTGATCATCAATATCAGGAAGCACCTGATCCGATCACTGCAAACATTGGGTCTTAACCAAAGTCCTTTCTAGTGGCATTCCTTCTGAATTTAACGATGCTTGGATTAATCAGTGTAATTGAGTGGCTAAAATCTCCAATGACTAAATAAACCAAGATGGATTGTAAACGGTGTTTGGACATTAACCAATTAACTTACGTAATGTCTAAAAATATCAGACACGACAAGTGTTAAATTTTAGCCCAAGCAAGGGACATGAATATCAAAGCTTCTCAAAAAGGATGCAGAAGACAAATTACAGATACAAATTTCCCGAATGTGAAATATCATACACCATCATATAATTTGTTAAAACAATGACTCTTGAGATCCACATTCAGCTTCCGTCGATTAGTTGATCTTAAGCGTTAACGCGAATTAGATATCGTGCTTGTGCAGATAAAATTTTACGAGTTATAAACCGTTGAATAAAACAATTCTGTATCGACACTTCATTTAATTCGAAGTAAAATTCACCACAGTTGTAAATTCTAACTGACTAATTTGTTGTTGAAATGGGAAGTCGATAAAAAAATATTAGCCTAGAAATGTGCAATGCTTTTGTTATTGCAGCATTAAAAAGGCACAACCGTTGTTCGCTTTAGAAGCGATAAATATTCGAATTCAGAACTGGGGCATCTATTAGCACAACAAGATTTGCGCATTGGAGCACTTCAAATGGGCATTCAAGACCAAGATCAAAGTTCCAAATACAATGCGAACAAGATTGAGTGCTCAAATCCAATGGTTTATGTTCCGGATAGTGAGAAAACTCTGATCCATCTTGAGTGTTTGTTACAATCTGTTCATGTGCATTGAACGTAAAATATGTTAGCAACAACGTTCATTTGGAAGCCCGTATTTTTCAAAAGAAAAAATACAATCTTCTAGGGGCAAATGTTAACGCTGTTAAAAACATGGGTCAGAAATAATCAGTTAAATGCATATGAAACAGATCAGTGAAAAGGGTCGGCCTCAAAATCAGTTCCTAGTCTGCCTCAAATTTGGGTTGGCCTCAAAATGGGTTCTTGGTTGGCCTCAAGTTTAGGTCGTAACAAAACGGGTTCCTGGTCGGCCTCAAGTTAAGGTCGGCCTCCAAATGGGTTCCCGGTCGGCCTCAAGTTTGGGTCGACCTCAAAATGGGTTCCTGGTCGGCCTCAAGTTTGGGTCGGCCTCAAAATCAACCCAGTGGCATTTTCATAATTAAGTTCAGACTGACCCAAAACTTTCAGATTACACGTATAAATAGCCCACTTCTCAACCATTTGAAGGGACCGATTCTTCCACCCGGAAGGACTACCCAAATCATTTCACCATCATTCTAAAGCTGCTCAAGCTCCATTAATTGCTTCCTAAGCTGGATCTTTCTTCCTCCAACAACATGGAGATCAAAGCTTATCTAATCACCTTCATATGCCATGGAAAATCACTCTTACTTAACTCTAGTGATCTCCAACCATCATTAGCCTTCTCTAAAGCTCAGATCTACCACTAATTTCATGATGAAGTCTAGGAAGATCATCTAATCATGAGATCTAATCCATTTCTTCTCGAACTCAAGTGTGGTATAAAGCTAAAAGAGAGCAAAGTGAGGAAAATCACTATAAAAAGAGAGAATGAGCAAAAATGAAATGTATGAGATGATAAACTTTGTAAATCTCTCCATAATAATGAAAATTCTTGCCAAAGTGGACGTAGATCTTTCCTCGATCGAACCACTATAAAAAACCCTTGTCTTTTACTTACTCTTTACCACTTTTTACTTGCATTTGTATTTATGGCCCCAATTTCATTTTGCATACTGTTTGGCGAAGTGTGATTTCACACCTTTGGTGTTTGAGCCATTATTGGTTCAAACAATAGATCCATAGAAGAACCCACTAAATAGAAAGAGTATAATATGGTAAGAATTGGGATGTCTGTTTTGTACACTAAAGTAATGAATATGGAAATGTGAGACCCTTAGGAAATTTGGATGGGAAGTGTACAATATGTTTGGAAATAGAGAAAGGTTGATCCCATATGTTAATATTTCGTATTAGTGGGTTTGGCGGTAAAACCTTATAAATTGGAAAAGGTTGAAAAGAGAAAATGGACTAGGAATATATATAGTTGAGAGAATTGGCTTTGTGGTGGTGTCTAGGAATGCCTAGGAAAATTGGAAACCCGCATTGAGTCTAACTCCATTGTTAACTTTTAAGAACTTGAAATGGTAAAAGCTTTTGGAAGATGGTTTATGGTGTTTGCAAGTTTTGATCTTAAAAGTTATAGTTTTAAAATATGTAAAGAGCATATTTGAAAAAGTACATATTGAGTTTGGAAGTAAAATGGGTCATATTTTGAAAACACTGATTTCTTATGAAAATTTTGTCTAAAATAAAATTATCTCAGTAAAAGGTGCACATTATAGAGCATGTATAGCTCGCTAGTTTTCTTGTTATATTGCATGAAAGGATTAAAAAGCTAAATTTAGAAAATGTTGCATTTTGTTGAAAGATGGAATTTTTTAGTAAAGAAAGCTTTGAAATCTCTATTCTTTTGACAACCTTTTTTGATAAATTGTCTTAAGATAGAAAATTTTGTTGGGTGACAAAATAAGTTGAAGAAATTAAGAATAGAGTAGATGTTTGCACCTTGTAGTAAATAATTGAACTGGCATTGTAAGTAAGAGCACTTGTAAACATAATTGAGAAATAGTTGTCCTTGTCTACTCCCGTTTTTGTGATTTGAAAAAAAAAATGATTTACGTATTTTTTTATGAGATGACATGTTTTTTTGGTTTGGAAAAGTAAGTTTTCATGAGGAAAACGAAGTTTTAAACACTTTTAATTTTTGGAAGAAAATCTAAATGAAAACGGCCAAACCGTGTTTTAAAAGTGTGGAGTAGGATTAGTGCCTAGAGAAGATGGGAAACTTTTGAGGCTATGAAGTAAATAGCAAGAATTATCTTTGAATAGTGGTAAGTTCCCATAGAATGCGTAAGCATTGAAAAGCCTAGGGTGTTGCTTAAAAAATTATGTTAGTACACAGCAAGGTCTAGTGGTGACTACTAGACTGTAGAGTGAAAGTAAGTGTTTACATCCTATTGTTTGAACTTTTCTGTCTGAGGGTGACATAATCCTGAGATTCTTGGCCGTTAGTAGTAGTTGTGTAGAGTGTTTATTTTCCTGTTTTAGTTGAAGGACTTGAAGGCTTATTTGAAAATAAACTTAGATCCGAGGATTAAGTTAAATAATCTAAGAAAAGAGTAATGGCACAACTAAAAAAGGAAATAACTAATTCAGTGAAGCAATAAACATGACAGTTAAAGAAATGGAAAATTATGAGAAAAGATGAATAAGAGTAAAATTTTCCAAGATAAGTTGGAAAAGAAAATCTATAACAAAGAAAGTTTTCTTATGTGAGTTGTGCTTGGATAGCAAAAAAGGGAATCTTAATATAATAGTTAAATAAATCCAAGTACGGTTGGAAATAGGTCGAAAAAGAAAAACAGAAGATGTGAAGTTTTCCGTTTTCCACCTTTTTGTAACATAATAAATTGAATTTAGAAAATTATTTTTTTTGAAATTTGAAAAATAAAGTATGTTGGTATGATTTATGATGCAATAATTAGATGAATTGCGCTCTTGCTCTGCAAGAGTGTGGGAAAATTTGGATGAAAATATATTTTGATTTTTGAAATATTGCATTCATGTAGAATTGACAGTATATTTAGGATGTGCGCACCATGTTTTTAAAGAATTTTTGAAAAATTTGCATACATATAGGAGGTACCACTTACGCATATATGTATTGCTATGTTGTATTACACTTTTCACAATTGCACAATGTTTGCAAAAAATTGGAGCACACATGATGGATGGATATAATGCGAGGGGTTATTTGATTTTTACCATTATCAAATTTCGGGGACAAAATTTCCTAAGGGTGGGAGAATGTAACACCCCACATTTTATGATAACCAAATATTTAAATAGTGCATATGTGTATATATATGCATAGACATAAATATTTAAAAGAAGAATAAAATAATGATAATATATGATTACATGTAATGAATATATACATTAAAAAGAAGAAAATATTATGCAAATAACAATGTAATACATGCATTAAAAGAAAGAAGAAATCAGTTGCATGCGGTGTAATATGTTGCATGCAATGATTAACAAATATTATGCATTAATAAGGAAAGAGAAATGAATGAAAAAGATGCATGCAAATTGATAAGGTTACATGCATTCGTTTAAATGAAATATTATAACAAATAAGAAAAGGAGGAATAAGAAAAGAACAATGACCACCATTTTTCTAAGCCTGGTTAACAAAAGCCTAAGTAGTCTAGTTGGTAAGAACATGTGGATTTCAAGTAAGGGGTGCAAGGTTCGATCCCCGCCTGCGCCATATTTTTGTTTTAAGGGAACAGCCTAGATAACACATATTCTAAAGAGAAAATATGTATAAACGCACATGTAAGGAAAAAAAATACATATAAGGAAGTATATAAGAATATATGCATATATGTATATGAGAATATATATGTATATATGTGCATATATATATATATATATATATATATATATACAAGAGAAAAGTTCAAAATAAGGCTGCAACCAAAGAAATATGGTAAGAATTAAATAACGGCTTAACACCGTTTGAATTTTGAAATCAAAATGAAAGTTGTATACACGTAAAATGGTCATTAAAAGTTTTGTATACAAATAAGGAGATTATATGTAAATATAATATTTAAATAAATTTCAGAAATTCGAACGTTTAAAATAAAGTTAACAAATAAACTTCTGTGCCAAAATAGCTCGTGGGACCCATAGGGGGGTTGACCCAGGGGTCGACCCACCCATAGGGGGGTCGACCCACCCCAGATCCAACTAGGTTCGTGAATGAATCTGGACTGTTTTCTTTACAAAATCCTTTGCTGACTCAACGCTGCGTGTACGATAAGATCCTGAACACCAATACATAGGCTAGCAGAGCCTAGCCTAAATCTCACATTTTCTAAGAGATAGCCTAAGCTCTGCCATTCTTCTTCCTCCTGAAATCTCTTTAGGAAAATAGAATAATTAGTTTAGGAAAATTCTGATTCAAGATCTAGAGGGAAAGAATGTAGATTAAAAAAGACGGTGTTTAGAATTCTATTCGAATTAAGGTAATTTCTTGGATCTGGACTATTCAAATTTCTCCTCTTTCTTCCCTTCTTCTTTTAGTTAGGAATTGTGGATCCATGGTTGTTTAGGTTCTAAATCCAGTTATGGGAAACATGAAATGCTAGATCTGGACCAGATTCAGGAATTGGAAAGCAATTAGGTGAGTGGATTTTAAATATATCTTTTTGATAATGGTATATTTATCGTTTGACATTCCCCGCTATTATGCAGTATAAATCTAATAGAATGATTAATCTGTTAAAATGTAAATCTGTTAGACTGTTAATATGTTGAAATGTAAACCGTTAAAATATGTATAACGGTTATTGTTGTATACATACATTTCCTAATTACATGTTAATATGTGACATATTATGTAATTCAATGCTTAATTGTAAGAATTGGGATAGTTACATGTTAACCTGTGACCTATTATGTACTTGAATCCTTAACCATAGAAATTGGGATAATTACATGTTAAATTGTTAGATTAGAATAATTATATGATCTATAGTTACATGTTATTATTGTAGAATGGAGTTAATTACATGTTAGGAAGAACATGTGACATGATTATAAATTAAAATGGAATTAACATGATATTAAGTCTGACATGTAAAAATAAAATTACAGTAAAAATTTGGAAGAATGTACACGCCAAAATTATATGGAAAATTTACAGTAAATAGAAAACTATAACCGCATTTAGACACGAGGTTAAATTTAACTTGTGGTAGAAGTCTGCCCGGAACCGCCCGGCAAATCCCGCATCTACAAGTTATTAATTTAATGTGAGTGGTCTAGTGCATAAATATACATGTAACGGTGCTAAAACATGAGGTTAAATTTTACTTGTGGTAGAAGTCTTCCCAGAACCACCCGACAAATCCAACATCCACAAGTTGTTAATTTAATGTGAGAGGTGTAGTGCATAAACGTATTGTTGACACGCTTTTTTGTCGAGGTTGTCACACATCAAGTATTTGGTTAGCAACGTGCTCGAGCATGGAAAACGGCATCAGGAAACACAAAGCGGGTTGATTAAAATCACGTCACAAGCACAAGAAGGCCCAAAACTTATATTAGATTACCTCTTCTGGGACTGGTGATATTTTAGGCCAGCTGTCAGCCGAGCTGAAGGCGAGCCGTGCTTCGACCCAAAGGCGAGCCGTCAAGCATGTCCGGACGCAACGCCAGTGGTGGTCCGGGACCCCACATCCTAGCGGCAATCGACCTAACCAGTTAGGTCGAACAAATGGGTACGCCCCTTTCATCTGATTTTCTCCAAGCCGGAACCTCAGATTCCTTCACTTCGGACCAGAAAAACCTCAAAATCCCTCACTTCGCATTTAGGAACTTAGACTCCCTCGGTAGCACGATTTCGGCCCCTCTCCATCAATTTCGTATCCCTTGGAGGGGTACGAATTTCATATCCCTCCGTGGGGTTCAAAATTTCGAACCCCCCTCATGTGGTTCGAAATTTCTTACCCCAAGGGGGTTCAAAATTTCGTACCCCTCCAGGGGGTTCGAAATTTCATACCCTCTGTTGGGGTCGAAATTTCATACCCCTCGCTAGGGGGTGCAAATTTCTGTATGGATTCTCTTGTTTGGGTTCAAAATTAAGGGGTTGTGGTCCCATTTAGTACCTACTCCCACCTAACCTCCTTCCTATAAATACCCCAACACTTGGCCTTCGTTTGGATCTTTTTCCCTTTGGTTTTTTGGACCTTGAGAGCTCCAAACACCCAATAATGGCTTCCAACACCTTCTCCATGTCCATTGGACATCGCATGGATAATTAAAAGGTGGTGAACACATGTTCCATAGCTTGTTGGGCACTAAAAAGCATAATGGCATCGCTTTTGGACCTTTCGGATCTCAATGCTAGTTTCGGACATAGTTGACCAAGTCAACCTATCTCAAGGAAGGAGAAGAAGGATAATTTAGTCAAAGTTTATCATACTCACGAATTTGTAAACAAATATTGTCATGTCAATTGTAATCGGCAAAGATATGATGAATGAGAATTATAAAGTGGACGTAGGCGTTAGTGCCGAACCACTATAAAAGATGTGTCTCCTCGCATTTACATTGTTTACTGCTTATTTTGGATAATTCTTCACACATACACATTGGGCGTTGGCATGCGACAATTTTGCCCGTCAACAATTTGGCATGCCAGGTAAGGGTCGCACAGCTTCGACCTCTACATCGGATTAAGTACTCGAATTTGCGTTTGAATCTCGTCTTCGACTTTAACGATACTCGCTTTACACCATGGCTAAGCGCAAGAAGCTGCCAATTATCACGGAAGCTCACGGCGCGATAAGAGATGAAGGAAGTCATGAACTTTCTTCGACTGAAGTTCTATCGAACTGTGTCACTCGAGAAGACGTGGTTGTACTGATCAAGAACTTCGCTATGGATTTGAATGCTCGACTCGAGTGAAAGGAAGATGATTTCAGTACCTTCCTCGCTCGTATTGAAGATAGAGTAAGAAACGCTTCAAGGCTGCTTGGCTAAGCAGACATTATTGGAACTAGCACCAATGTTCCTCCACCAATGACTCTAGACTCTAGGGCAACGCCGCAAACTAATCAACAGGCCGAAGCTGCTCCTCTAAACGGTACCAGTCCCACTACACTCGGAGCCCCCCAAACCCCGATGCCGCTCCAACCCGTGACGCATTGGTCGGACAAGTCGCGGGCTCCGCTGTTTGTAAGACTGCTCAAGCGCCAGCACGCACAACTTTGGATGATAGTGCTCCCACGGTTCCGGGAGTTAGGATTGCGCCCAATACATTCCCTCAAGTTGGAATCCAACTGGACCCTCTTCTCAATCATCTGATTCCCAACTTGGACCCGAACACTGAGGGCACCAGTGCCGCTTTAGTTAGCTTAAATCAGCTTTTCGCTCTTGGAAATGGATCAGAGATCGCAGATGTCCTCCTTCGGTTCACTCGAGGCGGTTCTTTTTGTATGGGCATGGATTGCGTGACTCGTAGTCCGCTCTCTTTGGATAACAGGAACTCTCGGAACCTACCTGATTTCAAACTACTAGTGTTGGACCCCTATGATGGTCGCAAGGATCCGACCACTCACCTCATGAGATACATTCGGCATATGGAAGTTCCCTCAGCTTTCAAAAATGTCATAGCCAAGTGTTTGTCTCGCTCTTCTTAACGGACATAGCTGTGATGTGGTACAAGCAGCTGGAGCCGGACTCCATCACTTGTTGGAATGCTTTGATTACCCGATTCGTGGAACAATTTAGAGTCAACATAGCTTGCCCAAAAAGCGTCATGACTCTAAACGACATTAAGCAGAAGTCCAAGGAGACTCCTTGGAAATTCTTAAAACAGTTTAATGTTGCGGTCGCTTCAGTCGACAGAAATAACCCCTCAATGGTTTTAATGGTCGCAGTATCTGGTGTTCTAAATAAGTCTGAATTCAGGGGTTCACTACATCGGGACCTGCCAAGGGACCTTGGCAAGTTCTATTTCAAAGCAGTAAAATTCCTTCGGGAAGAGGATGCAAAGGCTAACAAGAAGAAAGCCCTCAAAGTTAATGCGGTTATGGACGGGAAACCATCCGACTCTAGAAAGGCTAAGATTCCCACTAAAATGAAGGGACCTCCTTCGGGGAATGACCGTGACAGGACTAATAGGCAACATAGGTTTCAACCTACTCGGAGCTTACTCACACTCTCGAGGAGATATACCGGGAAGTTCACCCTATTGCTCCCCTCAAAAAGCCTCCTGCTCGGGAGTCCCCTCGACAACTAAGTGATTCCAGCTGATCCTTTATATTTCATGAAGCCGATGGTCACAATATAAAAGACTATCGTCATCTCAAGAGCGCTATTGAAGAGCGTGTCAGAAATGGAGAGATGACACGGTTTGTCCGGACCCCTCAATGGAATCAGGATAGGTCCGGGACCAGCACCCGCCACGGCATCATCATCAACTAAATCTCTCACTGGATCTGATGTCTAGGTTCCAAGCCTCCCTAGTATCAACATCTTACGGCTTTTTAGCCTTATAGTCTTATTATGGTTTTCTATGGCTCTCAAATAATGCGCTCCTCACTTGTGGCTTTCTCATCCTGGCTCTCTAGGCTCGGTTATTTAGGCTTCGGCTCGTGGCATTGGCCTTAGGAACTTTAGTCCTTTGGATATATCCTTCCTTTTGGTTATTATTTTTGTAAGATGGTTGAGTCGGGGGACTCATGTACGGGAGTTGTCATAATCCCTAGGCATGCTCTTTGCTCGACAAAACACCATTACCCTTTCTGGTTATTAATGAAAATTTTGCTTTTCTGACTTTGAATTGTGAATGGTTATGTTCGTTTAACCATGAAATAGGAATCAGAGAGATCCTAGACATGCTCTTCACGAACAATAAACTATTCGCTTTCCTTGATAAATGAACTTGGAATCAAAAAACAGCCAAGTCCGCCTATCCATGCATGGCGGCAGGCCAGCTCCCCGGGCATGCTCTTCGCGGATGACGAACTGTCGGGTTTTCTTTGGGCTTTACTAAAAAATACTTAACTTTTATAACTTTAATAAAATTTCTTCGCAAAGTAAGGACACTTACTTATGAAGTATGAAATCTATAATGGTATTGCAAAATCTAATAAGCATCTGGCTATCTTGGCTTCTCGTCCTACTTCGACGAGATCGCCTCGACTTGTGGCGAGTGTCAGATCGTGCACGATCCTGCTCGTTTGGATTAGCAGGTTTCCTTGTCAATGACCTTGGATTATGCTGGGTGGACTTATCTATTACACAACAAGAATATCTTCTCAAGGATTGGTGATGAGTTTCGGATCTCGTACGATCCTGCTCGTTTGGATTAGTGGGTCGCCTTGTCAATGACCTCAGATTACATCCGGTGGACTTGTCAGTGACACGACAAGAATATCCACTCGTGGATTTGTGGCGAGTTTCAGATCTCGTACGATCCTTCTCGTTTATATTAGTTGGTCGCCTTCTCAATGACGTTGGATCACATCGGGTGGACTTGTCAGTGACACGACAAGAATATCCACTCGTGACTATCTTGGCCACTTGCCTTACTTCGATAAGGTCGCCTTAACTCAAATTGCCAAGGTCATCTCCCTAACGCAAGATTTCCTTGAACGCCACTTGCCTAGGCCACCTCCCTATCGCGAGATTTCCTTGAATGCCACTTGCCAAGGTCATCTTCCTAACGCGAAATTTCCTTGAATGCCACATACCAAGGCCATCTCCCTAACGCGAGATTTCCTTGAATGCCACTTCCCAAGGCCATCTCCCTAACATGAGATTTCCTTGAATGCCACTTGCCAAGGTCATCTCCCTAACGCGAGATTTCTTTGAATGCTACTTGCCAAGGCAATCTCGCCAATCAGAGATTTCCTTGAGCACTCTAACATGCCTTGTCCATCTTAACAACGTGAGATCACCTTGAATGTAGTCTATCAAATGTACACGATGACCTGTGGCAGCCTTGTCGATAACACGGTAATACCGCTCACATATGGTTAAGTGTATCCTTTTTTATGCAGGTTACTGGGCTCCTCAAGTCACTCGGATACTTTGGCTATTCTGGCCTTCTATTAATACGTTCCCCAGCGATCGTCAGATTTCTTTCCCTAATACGATCCCAAGCGACCGTGGTCTTCCACTAATATGATCCGAAGAGATCGTTGATTTCTGGCTTATCTGCTTTGGTTCTCTGGATTATTCTATTCGGCATGGACGTGGCACTTCAATCTCATGGATATAGAAGCTTGCCCCGGACTTCTCCTAGATTTGGTTCCTGGATTTCTCTTCTCCTCGCAAAACATACCTTTCTTGAATCAAGCAGGATATGTTTTGGGGGAAAATGTTGACATGCTTATTTGTGGAAGCTGTCACACGTCAAGTATTTGGTTAGCAAAGTGCTCAAGCATGGAAAACGGCGTCGAAAAACACAAATCGAGTTGATCAAAGTCGCGTTGCAAGCACAAGAAGGCCTAAAAATTATATCAGACTACCTCTTCTAGGCCTGGTGAACTCTTAGGCAAGTTGTCAGCCGAGCCAAATGCGATCCATGCTCCGAGCTAAAAGCGAGCCGTCAAGCGGGTCCTGGCGTAGCACCGTTGGGGTTCTGAGGCCCCATAGTCCCATCGGCGATAGACCTAACCGGTTAGGTCGAACAAATTCACACCGCCAGATTCATCTGATTTTCTCCATGCCGGAAGCTCATATTCCTTCACTTCGGACCAGCAAAACCTCAAAATCTCTCACTTTGCATTTAGGAACTTCGACTCCCTCGGCAGCACGATTTCGACCCCCTCCTCCATCAATTTTGTATCTCTTGGAGGGGTACAAATTTCGTACCCCTCCAGGGGGTTCGAAATTTCATTTCCCCTGGTCGGGTAGAAATTTCGTACCCCTCCACGGGTTTCAAAATTTCATATCCCCTGGTAGGGTTCGAAATTTTGAAACCCTAGCCAGGGGGTGCGAATTTTCTGAATAGAGGCTCTTGTTTGGGTTTGAAATTAAGGGGTTATGGTCCCATTTCCTACCTACTCTCACCTAACCTCCTCCCTATAAATAACCCAACCCTTGGCCTCCATTTGGATCTTTTTCCCTTGGAATTTTTGGACCTTGGGAGCTCCAAACACTCATTAATGGCTTCCAACACCTTCTCCATGGCCATTGGACATGGCATGGATAATTCAAAGGTGGTGCACACATGTTCCACAGCTTGTTGGACACTAACAAGCATAGTGGCATCGCTTTTGGACCTCTTGGATCTCAAAGCTAGTTTTGTAAATAGTTGACCAAGTCAACCTATCTCAAGGAAGGAGAAGAAGGATAATTTAGTCAAAGTTTATCATACTCACAACTTTGTACACAAATATTGTCACATCAATTGTAATCGGAAAAGATATGATGAATTGGAATTATAAAGTGGACGTAAGCGTTAGTGCCGAACCACTATAAAAGTTGTGTTTCCCCGCATTTACATTATTTATTGCTTATTTTGGATAATTGTTCGCACATACATATTGGGTGTTAGCGTGTGACAATTTTTCCCGTCAATATGTATATATATATATATATATATATGAATATATGTAAATAACATGGTAAATGTAATGGCATTATTTACAATTAATGGAAATGAATGGAATCGAATGAAAGTTACAATAGTAGAAGAGTGGAATGAACGGGGAATGATAAAACCTATTATAATTAATTACATTAATGAGAATGTTATATAATAGGTAGGCTTTTCCTAGGGGCACGAGGAAATTATAACTTAGGTTATAATAAATAATAAATAGAATGGAATAACTTATGCAATGAGATAAATTGTACTTAATTGAAAATTAAGTTATCTATAAGAACGAGAATCTGAAATCTACTGATAAGGACAACATAATTATATTAATGGAACAGAAACTTATTAGTAAACCTTAGTTAAGAGAACTAAGTTTATAAGTAAACAATGACAAGTTGTAGTGATAAAATGAGATGAAATTACGTGTTAACAATATTTTTCATCAACACCGACGATAGGTCAATGGGCATGGACCTAAGGGAAAAATAGGTTGTTTGGCCTTCTCAGGTTTGGGTTAGATCATTGTCCCTAGATATCAAAGCCTAGTATTCGAAATAGTAATTACTCTTCCCTCGATGAGGTGAAGGTCACACTTAAGCGATTGAAGAGAAAAAAATTTACCTTGGGGAGAAGGATCATTAAACTCAATCCTTGAAATAGGACCTAACGTATGGTAGCAAGGAATTTTACACTAAACTTACTGAAAAGATATGAGCTCATAGGGAAGGTTTAAGCTTGCTAGTAAGGCTTGAGCGTATAGGAAAGGGGGGTGTTTCATTCGATCTACGACAAAGCTTGGCAAGGATTCACACAGATGTTGGAAACAAACAACAAACTACAGCAAGAAAAATTATAAGCTTTCAGATGTAGGCTTTTGGCTTTCTCGCGTATACTTAGAGGTGATAGTCCTCCCAATGTATGTGGATAGATGTCGGTTCGAAACCGCTGTCGGTGTCTGTACTAAGCAGATTGCTAAGAAGAGAACAGCGTCGACTACCAGCAGTGGTTCTACCAAGAGATATAAGAGAGAAAATTCAGTCTCTCCTCTTTTTGATGATGAGACCGTTGAGTCTCCTCGCTATCAGTCGTTATCTAGCCCCCTCGCCACTTTTCTTGGAGACTCTCCAAATATGTGTCCTTCTTCAGTGGATACCGCAGGATGTGGTTTTATTACCGGCCTTCTAAGATCCGATTCTTAAGTAAATTTGGATTTGGGAGAATGCAAGCCACTTTCCCCTTATCGACAATGTGACCTTGTAAATCCTCTTTTACCGACTTGAGACTTTGATAGTTTCGCCAGATCTATCTTACCTTATGATGATGGGTCTGATATTCTAGGGTTCGCTTTTACACAGATTGGTCTGGTTTTTGTCTCCATCTTATTAAACAAAAACTCCTGGTTCATACTCTCGTTCTCCTAAATTCTTTGTATGTTTACCTTATGCAAGTGTTAATGCCACATCATTCCTTTCCAAATATCCGGTGGTTGGTATGTCACCCGGAAAACAGCGACTTCATTATCTCATGAGGCAAGAGAGCTTATAAAGATAAGTCCGCATTAGATTCTAAAATTCGTCGCTTAGCTTTAGCAAAGAGCCATAACGAGGAAGCTTGTAGTCAGCTGATAGTGTTTCTTGAGATGGAAAAGACTAGCAACCAAAGCCGCCAAAGTTTTGACCCTTAAGCGTGAGCAGTCGGGTATGTTGGCAAAGCCTACAAGGGAACTAAGAGTAAAGGAGGTAACCCTTTCCGATGCTAAACGGATAATTTATGAAACCTAGGAAAGAATTTCCTCGTTTTTTAGGGTACATCTTCTAGACATAATGGCCGAATATTATGAAAAGGCCCACTCTTTGGTCTACCGTTATAATTGTGGCATGTTTGCGGATATGGATTTTCCTTCTCTCCTTCCATATCTTCAAAGCAGGATTTTGAGGTGAATTAGGATGTCCGGACAGGATGTCGAAATTTCTAAAGGGGACAAAGAGAGGGTTGAGGGTCTTTTATTTGTTGAGGAGCTGCCTGAGTATCCAACGCCTGGAAGTGGTGAGAATCCTACTTCACTTATTGGTAGTGATGACATTGGCGGTCGCAATAATGAATTTAACTTCCAATGTGGAAATGATAATGATAGCTAGAAGGAAGGTATGTTCTCTATGTTTATAGGTGACTACGTGGGCTTCTCGAGTGCTAATTCATCTCATATTTCAGTTACTTCATGCGGAGATGGTGGGTTTGCTGAAGAGATTTATTTCCCAAAACCTGGTGAGAAAGATCAGACAATACGTACGGTTTCTCCTATCCCTCAGGTATGAAATTTCATCCTTGAATTTCTTCTTTACTTGTGGGCCTCGACCCTTAATGACTCATTCTTATGGTGATGAAGATTATGTTTCCATTAATTATTCTATTTCCAAGGATGATCAGCACTCTCTCTAGGTTGAGGAAGGAATTCCTCATAAAACATTCCTACAAGTCCAACAGAGAACATTTTTTGAGAGATCTTAAGCATATTTATATGAAGCACCCTCAACTGTCTTTCAATTTCTTGGGGAACGATAGGCAGGTGATATTAAAGAATCTTAAGGCCCACCATGCTAAATTAATATGTAATATGAAGGAAAGGAGTATTGGGGGGGAAAATTAATTTTTTATGCCCTTTGAAGTTAATGTTAATTCGCATGGATATGAATTGTGCTTGTGTTCATTTTCTATCTTTCATAAGTCGTTCTATGGGTTAAATATTGATGTTCATTATATGAAAATTGATCCTATAAGTGGTAGCTTATTTGTTTACACAAACAAGAATATTTTCTTGAAGACACTTCCTTCTTCATAAATGAGGGTGTTCGAATTACTCCATGCCCTGGAAACTTTCTGGGAGACTTTCTTAGCGATATTGACGACAGGTTTGCCATGTCCGGGGAACTACTTGCACAACGCTTGAAAGAGGAAATAGGTATATTGGAGGCTCAGATAAAGTAAAAGGACAAAAACATCCTTGAAGTGAAGAGGGATATAAAGACAAATCCTTCTATATATTTTGATGGAGAAAAGGTTGAATTCCAACGTCAAGCCGTTGACTTAGAGATAGGACGTGACGATGTATTGACAAAATGTAAAGAATGGGAATCTATCTTTGGATATACTATTGAAACTTCCACTCCTGGTGCCTTGCGGGTTTCGATGGGGTCCAAATCTTCAGAGCTTGAGATAAGGGACTTTCCCTTTGGAATGGATCATTCCCTTGCCGCTAGGTGGCATAGACATGTTAAGGCCAACAAGAAAGGGTTTTACGATAGGAAAAGCGTTGAGGACAACTTTCGTTGTATTGATTTTTACACTTCCAAAATTAAGAAATTACAAAAGGAGAAACAGTTTTTACACAAAGATGCTTTTGACTTAAAGAAGGAAAACAAAAATCTTCATGAAATGGGAAAGGCTTCCAATCGAGCTTTAAAGTGTCACCCTAAACCCTTGGACGATTATGCGTGGTCATAGAAAGATGCGAAAGGTTGATGTACTTTTATGTACTGCAATTCAACATTTGGTAACTTCTTCCTTGCCTATTGAATAAGAAACTTTTCACTGAGAGCTAGGTAATAGTTTATACTGAAGTTTTAATGCTGGGATATGGGTGTTTTTTTTCCAAAGGAGATGCGTTTGTCTCGCAAATTTTCTTGTAAGTTACTATTTAAGATATAAAATGCCTAGTATATCATCTGTCATATGTAATATTTTATAATGATGGTGTTTACGAACAGAGGAAAGACTTACAACGACATTGCTTAACGCCTGATTACACATTTTACCATGAAAATTTTTCTTTCGTTATTGTCATGACAAGGTGCATGTCTTCGGTATACATTGTTGAGAGTTTGTCTTATAGACCTTCTTAAAGTGTCATTTTCTTTCAGTGGGGTTAATAGTATAGAGATGCAGAAGGTGTGAAATATCTATAATGCTTACTTGCGTGGTGTGTGTTAGTACAAACATTGGATATACTTAGGTAATGATTGATGAAAGCATAAGTTAAAGACACTTCCCTGAGCAAGTGCGAAGGCCATGAGTTTACACCTATATATAGAAGAAAAGTGATTCCAAGCCAGATTCAAGTTGGCGAGAGGGTTGATTAACTCCCTCTTATTCAGCTTTGAAAATCTGGAGATATCCAGATCTAGATATTTTGTAATGAGACCGGAACCCTATATCCAGTTGTGGTTTACACCTGAATCGACCCAGTTTTGGGCATTAAGATGGAAGGCTGATAATACGCTTCTGGAATTTGTTGAAAGTTGAACCAACCCGGGTTCGGTATTGAGGTAAGAGCAGATTTCTCCATCAGGTATTTGTGAAGGCCTGAACCAACCCAGATTCGGGTTATTTAAAATAGAAGACCAAAAAAATCGCTTTCGGCGTTTGTGAGAAACTAATCCAACCTAGATTCGGGTATTAACATAGAAGACTTGAACCAACTCTTGTTCAAGCGGTTAAAGACTGAAGACCATAAATTCCTTTCTGGTATAGATAGAAGTCCCGAACCAACTTTTTATTTGGGTAATTAAAGATTGAAGACCGGGAATCTCCTTCCAGCATTTATGTTTTGGTATCCCCCTCGGATTTGATTTCGAAAGCAGAGGTTTTACGTGCTTCCTGAGCCACTCTCTGGGCTTTTAATGTCAAACCAGAGGATGTACGTGCTTTTTTGGAAACTCTTTGGGCCTGTGCGTCCAGTGGATTGGCTAGCTTATATCCACAAGCAGGGCCCAAGGACTTACCCGACCTTCCTCCAGGAGGCGCCTTAACATAGGTGATGATAAGGTCTTAGAGACTTAGACAGGGCCATTGTAGACACAGAAGTAAGGTTTACTCTTTTGATGCTCTATACTAACCATTGTAGTTAGTGATAGATGCTTACGCACTGTTGGAGAATGATGTTTCGATGACAAAAGCCTTATTTCAATGTTAATTGATTATAAAATATATACTAACACTTTTGTGTAGAATATATATATACACACACATATGCAGGATTTATATATAGGTAATATTACTGAAGCCTGTACAGTTTAAAGATATTAGAGATTCAGAATTCAGAGAAATTTCAAGACTCATGAGTATTCAAAATTTCATGAGTTCAAGAGTAATATAGTTATAGAGTCTAGATTATGTAGGGCTTTAAATAGCACTCCAGGTTCAAATTCAAATTCTGATTTTCAAATTCTATTTTCAAATTCGATCTTCTATCCTCTCTATTTTATTTTCTCTCTATTTCATTTTCTATCTTTCTATTTTCTTTTCTTACTTTACTTCTGTTTTTCAAAACTTAAGTTTTACATATTTATATTTTTATACTTTTATATTTGTATAGTTCAAAACTTTATAAATTTATAAACATGTTTACATAGTTTAAATATATGTTTTCATATGATTTTTTTACATAATAGTATTAATTTATAACACTATATTTTAATTCAAGAATTTCCAGAATTATATTTATATCAAAACACTTAAAAAATGCTCAAAAATGAATTTTGAACTAAGAGTATGTCGACATACATAAAACACTTTGTCGATATATAACTGTCATTTTTTCAATTTTGAAAGGAAGCGTCTTTTCACTATTTGTGACGGTTCCGAAGGGTGGCATCCTTTCATTTACTATAAAAGGGCTTGAATTCGAATTTTTTATTATCCCTTCTTCTCTAACTTCATCCTCTTTCTTTATACCAACAGCCTTAATCATTTTTATGATTTCTACACTTATACTCTGTCGAATTCAATTATGTTTTGATCAAACTTCTTCTCTTTACACTCTCTATACTCTACTCTCCAAATCCAGTGCTATTGAAGGGTTATAAGGTTGTTTGTAATTACATGGGTGGTATTTGGGGTTAAAAGGTTTTATCCCATGTAGCCGTGAAATCAAGGACGGAATCGGTGGTATCCCTTATCGCCGTGAAATCAAGGAGGTTGTAATTGGATATTGATATAGTAATAAAAATCTACGTAATCCAGCGTTGTGTGGGACTGGACGTAGGAGTAATCCGAACCCGTATAAAATCCGGTGTGTTCTTTTCCTTTCTGCATTTTTATTTCTGTTTATTTTTGCATTTGTGTTTGAATCTGTGTCTGTGATTGTGTTTGTGGTGTTTGATCAATTTGGTGATTGACACAAGTTTTAGATTTTTCAGATTCTAAAAAAACACTGTTCACCCCCTTCTTTTGTTTGTTCTGCCTGAACGATCCTTTCCGCATTCCCTAACAATTGGTATTAGAGCAAAGTCTTTCTAAAAGTTCATAATCTGATTTTTGAAAATAGTGATAATGGCAACCAACACTGGTAGCAATAATAGTTCTTTTATAGAGGGTCAGTCCACTGTTAGACCACCATTGTTAAATGGTAGTAATTATTCATATTGGGAATGTAGAATGAAAATATATTTGCAATCAATAGGTTTAGACACATGGAATCGTACACAAAATGAATATGTTGAACCCACAAATGATCAAAAGACCGCTACATAAAGCAATTCTAAGGCTATGAATATGTTATTTTGTTCATTAGATAGGAATGAGTTTAATAGAGTGTCAGTATGTAAAACTGCTTACGAAATTTGGAGAACTTTACAAGTAACTCATGAAGGAACTAATAAAGTTAAAAAAACTAAAAAAGCAATGCTAGTTAGTCATTATGAATTATTCTAAATGAACGAGAATGAGTCTATTTCAGATATGTATTGCAGATTTCAAGAGATAGTGCATTCATTAACTGCACTTGGAAAAACTTATTCTAAAGTAGATCAAGTCAGAAAAATATTAAGTTCATTAACTCTGGAATGGGATCAGAAAACTTTGGAAATTAAAGAAGCCAACGATGCGAATGAAATGAAGATTGTAGAGTTAATTGGAAACCTGATGTCTTACAATGTCCAATTTCAGAAAAGAAAAGAAAACAGATCAACAGAAAAGAAATCTATTGCATTGAAAGCAACAACAAGTGATTCTGACTCAAGTAGTGAAGATGATGAAGAAACTACACTTGTGACAAATCATTTTAGAAGATTTCTAAGATATGGAAGGAAGAATTATGATCAAGGAAGTTCAAGAAGTAATGATGGTCGGTGTTATAACTACAACAAACCAGGACATAAAAAGAATATGTATCCATATCTACTCAAATCGACTAAACAAACAGAAAACAACAATTCATCCAAAAAGAGAAAGAAAGCATAAGCATCAACATTAGATGATTCAGAACCATCATCAAGTGATGAAGAACCAGAAATTGGAAATACAGATATATGCTTTACGGCAATTCAGAGTTTCGAAAATTTCGAAGAAAAGGATCTAAAAACCGGGTACGCTTTAATTAATTTTTAGTTTTACTTGGATGAATAGTTTCTTTGTTTGTTTGCTTTGATTTGATTTTAAAACTTTTAAATTTAAAATTTGAAATTTGAAATTTAAAATAATAGTATAATAATAAATAACAAATAATATAAATAAATAAATTGTTTGTGTGTTTACTAGGAGTAGAATTATTTCAGTAAATAATTTAACCTGAAATATAAATCGATAATTTAAATTTCAATTCTCAAAATTTAAATTTTCCTTAGAAATAGAAATATATGTCAACATACAAATAAGTCTATGTCGACATTCCTGACCAGTTTTGAAATTCAAAATTTGAATTTCAAATAGTTTAAACTTTCAATCTTCCCTCCAACTTTTCACCAACTCCCAAGGTCTGAAAAGGTGTCATTTCAATCTGAATAGTTGTGCCTATTTAATTCGTATCCATTTAATTCATATCCATTCAATTTCTATATATACATCTGCTCTTTCTACCTTTCATTCACAACTCAAACCAATATTCTTCATATCTATTCTCTTCAAAATTATCAATTCAATGGCTTCCTCTGGTTCAACCAAAAAATTGAAGGTAACCAAAACCATCAAAGGCTATCTTCATAATGACAAAGAGGCCATCAAAACCTATGGCAACTACTTAGCAAATGCTAAAGTTCATTCGCGTGCTTTCGCCGTCTTTAGCAATTTTCCCTCTTACGATCTCATCTCTCTCTTTCAAAACAATGAAGTCTTGAGTCAAACTGACTCTCGTGATAACGAAGAAGTGTATTATTCCAAACTCGTAAAGATGTTCTATGCGAATCTCAATCGCGAATTTTATGAAGGAAACAAAGACCAAATTTGGATTAGTGTCAAAGGCACGCAAATTGTTCTCGATGCTGAACTCTTAGGCACTATTCTAAATTGTAGAAACACGAGCTCGAATTTTTCGGATTTTTTTATCGACGAATCTGATTTGGAAACCTACCACGACTTATTTGAAGATAGTGCTCCAATGGAATTCAAAAATTGTTCCTTTTTTCCAAAAACAAGAATTGTCAACCTTCTCCTTCAACATACCATCACTCCTCATTCCGGAAATTTCAAAAATCCTACCATCATAGTCCAAAAGGCTCTTTTTGCTATTATGGGTAGTTATACTATCAACTGGGGCGAAATGATCCTAAGTGAAATGAAACCCATAGATTTATCAACAAGAGAAAACACTCTCTACTATGGTGTTTATCTCACTTGCATTTCCAAGCACTTTAGCGTTGATCTTCATGGAGAAGAATTTGTGCCTAGGAAAATATTTGACGCATCAAACATTCATCTCATGCAAATTCCGCTCATTTTCAAACCGTATGAGACATTCAAAGCCAAACAAGCTCGAATACAACAAGAACAAGATCCAATGGAAGTCGAAGAAGAAGAAGAGGATTTTATGGAAAGTGTTGAGTATCCAACCTATACTAGATGCGACGATTATTCAAAATCAAGTGAAAATCGTTAATAATCATAAGAAGCTAAACAAGAAACTTCCCAAAATATCCAAATTCATGGTCTAGATAGGAAGAAAACTTGGAATTTCATCTTCCTCATCATCATGTGAAAACTAGTCTATTTAGTTTAATCTATCTTTTTGTATTTGTTTAAATTTCCTTGTATTTTCTTTTCGAATCTCGTATTTAAGTATGTCTTGATTAGTTGGATGTATATGCTTTCTATTAAGTAATGAATGGAGTTTTAATTATGATAAAATCATCTTTATGTTTCTATAAAAACTTTAAAACTATTTATAAATAATAGAGTTCAAAGAATTTAAAATTTTAAAATTTCAATAATTTTCACTATAGTATGTCGACACAATGTTTTCTGTATGTCGACCTATAAATGCCAGATTTTTAAATTGTTTCAAATTTTAAAAATAAAATAACTACTCATGCCCATTCAAAATCCAACAAAATCCAGACCCTATTTAAGCCTATTTCGTCCATAAAAATTCATTATTCTATTTCTCCTTCTTCCTTACTATTTTCTACTCAAATCCATGGTAAATCCAATCCATAATCATAGTGAACATCTAGAAGAAACCTTGAATTCTTTCAAAAATATTCTCTTTGTCATTCTACGAAACCAGCTCATCCCGAACTAAGCCGAATAAAGATGTTTGAACAGCAAGAGAAATATTTTGATGCAATGTGATGGCTAATCTCTTCTCTTTTCAGAGATGAAGATAATTATTTCGTAAAAGTCCTCCAACTAAAGAAGATGAGGATTGGGAAGTCATTAAGAAGGATCCTATCTTTGGAGAAAACAGTTGGATTGAAGTTCCAAGAAATGTTTAATTGTTCGATACGATTTGATTGATTTGTTTGAATTTTATTTGGATAATATGATTTGAATACTTGTATACATATTAAGACATATGGTGTGGTGTGATTTGACTTGATTTGGTTTGGTTTGTATATATAACAAACAAACATATGTAATTATAATACATGGATTGGTTTTTGTTTCATCATTATTATAATCAAAGATTTGTATAGATTAAGGGGGAGTATTTATATTAGTTATAGATTATGGGGAATATCATGATTAGATTAGTTACTTAAGTTTTATATGGTTATCCAATTTAAGGGGATTAATTTTAGAATTTCTTTTTGATAATTCCAAAGGGAAAGAAATTATAAAATATAGACATAGTTTATAGGATTCATATAGATAGGGGGAGTATTTGAAGGATCGTCATCAACATGTATGTATTGGTATGATATTTTATAAACCAAGGTTGTCATCATCAAAAAGGGGGAGATTGTTGGAGAATGGAGTTCTGATGACATCAACCTTATTCCAATATTAACTGATTACAAAATATATTCTAACACTTTTGCATAGAATATATATATATATATACACACACACACATATGCAAGATTTATATACGGGGAAATCGTCCCTAGGCGCCAGCACTACTGCGCCACCATTGTTAGCAGCATTGTGAACTTCTCCCCGAGCATACCTAAGTATCTCCCGCATGAAGGTAGTAAACATCGCCATTATATCAGGGACATTCCTACTTTTGGCCCCCGAACCCATACTCCTCGTATATCGGCTCATCGTTCAGTCTGTAAAGAGAAAACGATTAACCATCTCAATGTGGTGCCCGTGCAGTGCGACTTCATCCTTATATATTAATAGTATACATATATATATATATATAGCTTTTGAAAACCAAAATATCACAAGTACGTGCTCTCATATATGTATATTAACTCTCCCTAATGTCTTCCACTAGGTTAACTACACAACCTAGGCTCTGATACCAAATGTGAGGGCCCGCCCCGGACAAGCCGACATTTCCCCGAAATGCGCTGTGCCAATGCCCGACAAACACGGGATGGTCGCCAAAGAAAAAGGGTTTGAAGATAAGACTACCAAAGGAACCTGTAGTATATCTGACAGCGCATGGAGTAAAATATAATAATAACATAACTTTGACATAAAACAGGCGAGACAGTGCATAAGCTGAAAACTTAACCATAACCATTAGAGTTGCGGAAATCAAAATACAGCTTATTACAACTTCAAAATATTGTCTCTAAAACAAGATAGAAAGGTACACCACTAACGCCAAAAGTAGTGACCATCAACAACATAGGGAGAATATATGTAATAGTACGTGGAAGCCTCCTGCTTGTCTCCGGATAGCTACTCGTGCATACCACCTAACATGTCTCTAGTCTGCCTGTTTAAGAGCACCCAGAGTAATAAGAAAAGACATAAAACTCTAGGTCAGACAAAAGTCTGGTATGAGCGATAAGCAGCAAAACAGAACAAAACAATAGGAATAAGTAAATCATGCCTGAACCTAGACCTGCAACCAAAGACTTAACACAACAAGATGTACAGTACTCGAAGGCAACACTAACGTAAAGTGTAAAGGTAATATGGGGTGTGCATGACATAATGATAGTAACCATCAAACATTGCAATCATCCCCACATCTCTCACTTAGTGCGTAAAGCATACGATATCCACCACTTTGATCATCCAATACTTTGCGGCGATCAACTTGCCCTTGGGAGTCATAATGATCCCATTGCACTGAAACACAACCACTAATCCTTTGCTATGTCCACTTTGCCCCTTTGGAGTCATGATGGCTCCATTGCACTGACTCATAGCCATGCTACGATCGCTTTGCCCATGGAAGCCTTGACGGTCCCATTGTGTTGACCCATAGCCTAACCTCCATCTCTCAGTGCTGAATCAAGGTTTTAAATATCGATAACCCCTTAGCACACGTCCCGCAGTAAAGTCCAATCATGAAGTTAACTCATTCGTTCCCATCCGGATCTTAAGTAACACTTCTCGTCTGGGCTTCCTCTGCATCTCGGGTTTTTTTCATCATCCCGGTTCGTGACCCTTCAGCTTCCATTTGGTTCATGGCGCGTGGTCAGCTCGTGATGGTGCTTCGGGATCGTGACTCATGGTTGGATGGTGGATCACCTTTGTGTCGTGGGATCCTCCTCCAACTAGCGGCTAGTGACACCATGGTCTGCTCGTGGTGGTCGGTTCATGAAACCTGGTCTGGTCCGGCTTGTGGAGGTGGTTCGTGATCAGGCGGCTCGGCTCGTGGCTCACTTGGATGGTCGGCTTGTGGTGGAGTCTTCAAGCACGGTTCGTGGAGCTTGGTCCACTCGTGGAGTGCAGTGTCACGATCGGGTCGTGATACGTGCTTCACGAACGGGAGTGTCTGACCAATTTATGCAACTTTTCCAGTAATCTATTTATGTCATACGACGACGTTTTCGACCATTCTAACTTTACTAAGCAATCACAAAGCATACCATACAGTAATAGCTACATGTATAATCATCCATAAACATCAAAACAACAATATAATATGTTTATATGGATCAAACATACCCAAAACCCATGTTTTCCCCTTAATCCCCTTAATCATGATTTAGCCATGTGATTAGCAAAACATATCCAAATTAGCCCAAATTTCAAACAGAGGCATAAAATAATATTCAAGAATTTTTACCTATTTTTCCAGATTTATATAATGCATAATTTTGTTAATTAAGACCAATCACCCCAAATTAGCCGTAATTAGTGAGAAACATTGCAAGTCACTCACCTGGGCCACAAATAAATCTCAGATCTGAAAATATCTCTGATTTGGGTCGAATATCTATGCAACACAACAGCTGTACCTCGATCTCTATGATAATACGCTTTAATTTGATGTTGATTCTGCTAATATATAATTAGAAAGTGATAAGAAGGTGATTTGGGAGTTCGAGGCCATTGTTAAGGGTTAAGAGATGTAAGTAGCGGCTGGAAAAATGACAAAGAAAGGTTTCTCTAACCCTTTTCAGCCCTTATAAAACCCTAATCCCGAAATCCCCAATGGGCATAGCTACTAATTATCCAATTAAGCCCGGTTACGCTGTTTTTCACCTTCCAAACCTTATTTCAACCATATCTCCCAAATAGTATGCCCGTTTGATTAATATGACCGCTCTACGGAAAGAGAAACCATCATCTGAATCCAATGGAACCGGTTTCAAGTCAAAAATCCTTACCAATCAAAAGTTATAGGAGAAACAAGATTCTCCAAGGGTAAAATGGTCATTTAAAAATCGGCAAAATTCGTGAACATGGGAAATGACCCCAATAGTCGTTCCCCAAAGTTACACGACCATACAACTTCACATTAAAAAGAAATAAATATTCTACGATCCATCGATACGTAGAATGCGGGTCGTTACATTCTCCCCCCTAAAGAAATTTCGCCCCCAAAATTCCTTAACCAAAACATACAAAAGGATCCCGCATACCTATCAATCATTTGCAACAATCAGACATACATAACAACACAACAAACCTATCCTATCATGTGGTTTACTAATAAGGGAGTACGATATGGAAATTAAAACCTTACCAGGCCAAGAGTTCTGGATACGTCTTCCTTATGTTCTCCTCTGTTTCCCAAGTACAGTCTTTCTCATTTTCTCCCGACTAGACTTTGACTAGTTTCACCGTCTTCCTTCGAAACTGCTTCGTATCGTGCTCGACAATACGAATCGGTCTGCGGTTCCCAACCGCCTGGGGATCTACCTCGATATCATCCAACTGATCTGGCGAAATAGTCACATTAGGCTCGTGTACAAACTTCCTTAATTGGGAAACATGAAATACATCGTGAACTCCCACCATCTTGTCAGGTAATCCAAATTTATATGCTAAACTTCCAACTTTTTCGAGAACTGGAAATGGACCAACAATCCTTGATGCTAATTTACCTCTCCTACCAAATCGAATCACATTCTTTAGCGGAGAGATCTTGACGAACAATAAGTCCCCAACGGAGAATTTCAATTCTCTTCGTCTCTTATCAGCATAACTCTTCTGCCTATCTTGGGCAACCTTCATTTGTTGTTGAACAGCCTTGATCTTGTTTGACGTTTCCCTTATTACATCTGGCCCAAGCACAAACTTGTCGCCGGTCTCCAACCAACATGATGGTTAGTTGCATGGTCTTCCATACAAAGCTTCAAATGGAGCCATACGGATACTAGACTGATAGCTATTATTATATGCGAACTCAACTAGATGCAAATGGTCATCCCATGATCCTCCAAAATCCAATATACAAGCTCGCAAAAGATCCTCTAATACACAATTCACCCTCTCTGTTTGAGCATCGGTTTGAGGATGGTATGCGGTACTGATATATAATTCTGACCCTAAAGCCTCTTGTAAGCTCTTCCAAAACCCACTAATAAATAACAGATCACGGTCACTCACAAAACTATTAGGTACTCCATGAAATCTCACTACCCACTTCATATATAGTTCCGCTAACTTAGCTGCCGTTCTATTTGACTTGACCGGTATAAACCTTGCACTCTTGGTCAATCGATCTATAATAACCCAGATACTATCATGACCCGATCTAGTCCTCGATAAACCATCAATGAAATCCATTGAGACTTGCTCCCATTTCCATTCGGGAACTTCCAACAGTTGTAACAAACCACTGGCTTCTTTTGCTCAACTTTAACTAATTGACAATTCATGCACTTGCAGATAAACTTCCCAACGTCTCTCTTCATCCCTTCCCAGTAGTAGGTCTGCTTCATGTCTCGATACATTTTGTTACCACAGGGATGTATAGTCAGTTTCGAGTGATTACATTCTCTAAGCACTTCATCTCTCAATCCATTAACATTAGGTACAACTAATCTCCCATTCATTCAGAGCCATCCTTCTTTGTCAAGTCCATACTTGTCCATACCCTTACTATCGATACCCACCTCTAACTTGGAGATGATTTCCAATAGGTCAGGATCGTCCCTCTAACTGGAACCAATTCACTCAATCAAAGTCGGTCTGATCGTCAAACTTGCCAACATCCGTGGATCCAATTCACATTTAGGTCTGAAATCATATCCTGTGATATATTTAAGTTGCTTCCATTCTACAAACATAGCCCTTAAACTAGCATGTCTCCTACTCAATGCATCAGCTACCGCATTGCCTTTCCCGGGTGTGTATGCGATATTGAAATCATACGAAGCCCAGAACACTAACCATCTCTGTTGACGAAGATTTAAATCCTTCTGAGAGAAAAGATATTTTCACGACTTATGATCGGTAAACAACTCAAATCTTTCTCCCAAGAGATAATGTCTCCACATCTTCAATGCGAATACAATCACTGCCAATTCCAAATCATGGGTAGGATATCTTTTCTCAAGCGGTTTCAATTGCTGACTTGCGTAAGCTACTACCCTACCTCCTTGCATCAATACAACACCTAGTCCGGTACCACAAGCATCCGTGTATACCGTCATCTCTTCATTCCCCTTAGGAATGACTAACATTGGTGCACATGTTAACTTCTCCTTTAGGTTCTTAAATGCATACTCGCACCTTTCGTCTCAAACAAAAGCTTGATTCCTCTTGGTCAACTGAGTTAACGGTGCCGCTATCTTGGAGGAGTCTTGGATAAACTTACGATAATATCCAGCTAAACCTAAGAAACTTCTTACATCTATTGCATTCTTGGGCGTAGACCAATCTTGCACCGTACCCACCTTCGAAGGGACCACAACGATACGATTCTATGAAACAACATGGCCCAAGAACCTCACTACCCTCCTCTGGAAGTGACACTTAGAAAATTTTGCTTTCAATTGTTGTTTCCTCAATACCTCCAGCACTATCCTCGAATGTTCCTTGTGTTCTTCCTCCATCCTCGAATAAACTAAGATATCATCCACGAACACAAGAGCAAACTTATTCAATTGATCCCTGAATACCCTATTCCTAAGATCCACAAAATATGCTGGTGCGTTTGTCAACCCGAATGGCATGACCAACCACTCATAGAATCCAGACGGCATCCGAAATGCCGTTTTAGGAATACTCTCAGCTGCTACTCAAAGCTTATGAAAAACTGTCGCGAGATCCAACTGGGAGAACACCCTTGCCCCACTCAACTGATAAAACAAATCATCTATCCTTGGAAGAGGATACTTATTCTTCCTCATCACCTGGTTCAACTCGCGGTAGTCTACACACAATCAAAGGGAACCATCTGCCTTCGTAGCAAATACAACTGGTGCTCCCTACTTGGAAACACTTCTTCGGATAAATCCCTTCTTCAAAAAATTACTTACTTGCACCTCGAGCTCTCACTGCTCCCTTTACGATGAAGAGGCATCACTACAGGTCTGGCATCTTTCACTAAATCAATCCAAAACTCGATCTCCCGGTGTGGTGGAAGTCCGGTCACTTCCCCGAAGATGTATGGATACTCGCCAGCAATAGGCACATCTGACAACTCATCATGCGGGACGTCGAGGGAATTTAGAAAACTAGCCATCACCCCATCACTTGGTAGGACACCAAGCAATACCCTCCGCACATCGTCTGCTCTAATGGTCACCGAAGACCCCTCATAGTAGACCACTACCCATATCTTTGGAGCCAACCGCCTCCCAAAATAATGTCAAACCTAGTAAAGCCCAAAATAAAGCAATCATAAACAAACATACATTCATGAATCGATAAGACCACATTACGACTAATCACTCTAAGGCTAGTCAAACCACCCATCAGGTTCGTTACAACTAAAGGTCTATTGACTATCTCGGGTTCCAAT
This sequence comes from Allium sativum, assembly GCA_030737875.1. NCBI lineage: Eukaryota > Viridiplantae > Streptophyta > Magnoliopsida > Asparagales > Amaryllidaceae > Allium > Allium sativum. Next base: position 404,240,673 of record CM060923.1, on the reverse strand, counting down.
TCCAACCTATCTACCAGGTCACTAGATATGAAGGAATGGGAAGCCCCGGTATCAAACGACACTCAAAAGGGAACATCATAAACAGAAAGCATACCTTGAATAATGACATTCTTTCCCTCCTCCGCCGCAGTTGGGGCATTCAACGAAGAAGGAAAAGCATTAATAGCATATGCTTTCATGATCTGCTTCTCTTTTGGAGGTTGCGGACACTTATCCTTAAAATGTCCCACTTGGCCACAGTTGAAGCACTTCCTGTCCGCTGGCCTGGCTCTACAATCTTTGGCATAATGGTCCTTCTTGCCATAGCAAAAACACTCAACATCTTTATTGTTCTTCTTTTTCTGATCATCCTTGGTTTGATTCTGCTTCCTCTTATTCTGGGAAATATTCTTGCCTCCGCCGCTTGCTTGCTGCTTTGGCTCTCCTGTAGATGCAATAGCAACCTCGGTCTTCGACTTAGGGTAGAGATTCTCCGCCCTCAATGCCTTTCCCACAATAAACTCAAACATCTCATCAATGTGGTTTATAAGCTTCTCCCCCAAGTACTCATCTAAACAAGTTATGAACTTCTCGTTCCTCTTCTCGGTAGTGTCGATAAGAGATAATCCGTATTTTGATAAGGTATCGAACTCAACAATATACTCTGAGACTGCCCTACCATTCTTCTTAAGCTCCAAAAATTTCCTAAACAATTCTGATTACTGAGCAGCTGGATTAAGCCTATCACCGAAGCGAGTCTTGAACTGATTCCAAGTAACTTGATCCTCAGGAGTAGATGCTTTAATAGCATTCCACCAATTCATAGCCCGTCCTTGTAGCTGACGAGAGGCTAGCTTCCTCTTCATTGCATCCTCGTTCTCCAAATCCTCGAAGATGCATTTACAACTATCAAACTAATCTTGAACTTTTGTAGCCGACTATGTTCCATGGAACGACTTTCCACCAAGACTGGTATAATCCTTGTAGAGCTTGGCGAAATCATCCCTAGGCGCCTGCACTACTGCACCACCACCGTTAGCTACATTGGGAACTGCTCCCCGAGCATCCCTAAGCATCTCCCGCATGAAGGTAGTAAACATCGCCCTTATATTAGAGACATTCCTACTATTGGCCCCTAAACCCGTACTCCTCGCATTTCGGCTCATCGTTCAATTTGTAAAGAGAAAACGATTAACCATCTCAATGTGGTGCCAGTGCAGTGTGTCTTCATCCTTATATACTAATAGTATATATAACTTTTGAAAACCAAAATATCACAAGTACGCACTCTCATATACGTATACTATCTCTCCCTGATGTCTTCCCCTAGGTTAACTATGCAACCTAGGCTCTGATACCAAATGTGACGGCTAGCCCCGGACAAGCCGACATTTCCGTGTAATGCGCTGTGCCAATGCCCGAGTAGCACGGGATGGTCGCCATAGAAAAAGGGTTTGAAGCTAAGACTACCAAAGGAACCTGTAGTATATCTCACAACGCATGGAATAAAATATAATAATAACATAACTTTGACATAAAACAGGCGAGACAGTGCATAAGCTGAAAACTAAACCATAACCATGAGAGTAGCGAAAATCAAAATACGACTTATGACAACTTCAAAATACTGTCTCTAAAACAAGATACAAAGGTACACCACTAACGCCCAAAGTAGTGACCATAAAGAACACAGGGAGAATATACGTAATATTATATGGAAGCCTCCTGCTCGTCTCCGGACAGCTACTCGTGCATACCACCTAACCCGTCTCTAGTCTGCCCATTTAGGAGCACCCAGAGTAATAAGAAGAGACATAAAACTCTGGATCAGACAAAAGTCTGGTATGAGCGATAAGCAGCAAAACATAACAAAACAATAGGTATAAGTAAATCATACCTGAACCTAGACCTGGAACCAAAGAGTTAACACAACAAGATGTACAGTACTCGAAGGTAACACTAACATAAATTGTAAAGGTACTATGGGGTGTGCATGAAATAACGATAGTAACCATCAAACATCGCAATAATCCACACATCTCTCACTCAGTGCGTAAAGCATACAATATCCACCACTTTGATCACCCAATACTTTGCTGCGATCACCTTGCCCTTGGGAGTCATAATGATCCCATTGCACTAATCCACAACCATTGATCCTTTGCTATGTCCACATTGCCACTTTGGAGTCATGTCGGCTCCACTGCACTGGCTCATAGCCATGCTACGGTCATTTTGCCCTTGGAAGCCTTGACGGTCCCATTGCGCTGATCCATAGCCTAACCTCCATCTCTCAATGGTGAATCAAGGTTATAGATATCGATAACCCCTTAACACACATCCCACAACAAAGTCCAATCATGAAGTTAACTCGTTGGTTCCCATCTGGATCCTGAGTAACACTTCTCGTCTGGACTTCCTTTGCATCTCGTGTTTTTTTCATCATCCCGGTTCGTGACTCTTTAGCTTCCATTCGGTTCGTTGCTCGTGGTCGGCTTGTGACTCATAGTTGGCTCATGGACCACCTTCGGGTCATGGGACCCTCCTCCAACTCGCGGCTCGTGACACCATGGTCTGCTCGTGGTGGTCGGTTTGTGAAACCCGGTCTGGTCCGGCTCGTGGACGTGGTTCGGTGATTAGGCGGCTCGGCTCGTGGCTCGCTTGGAAGGTCGGCTCGTGGTGGAGTCTTCAAGCACGGTTCGTGGAGCTTGGTCCATCTGTGGAGTGCAGCGTCACAATCGGGTCATGATACGTGCTTCACGAGCGGGGGTGTCTAACCAATTTCTGCAACTTTTCCAGGTAGCTATTTACTCCATACAACGGCATTTTCGACCATTCTAACTTCACTAAGTAATCACAAAGCATACCATACAGTAATAGCAACATGTATGCTCATCCATAAACATCAAAACAACAATATAACATGTTTATATGAATCAAACATACCCAAAACCCATGTTTTCCCCTTTATCCCCTTAATCATGATTTAACCATACAATTAGCAAAAGATATCCAAATTTACCCAAATTTCTAACAGAGGCATAAAATAATATTCAAGAATTTTTACATATTTTTCTAGATTTTTATAATGCATAATTTCGTTAATTAACACTAGTCACCCCTAATTAGCAGTAATTAGTGAGAAACAATGCAAATCACTCACCTTAGCCACAAATAAATCTCAAATCTGAAAATATCTCTGATTTGGTAGAATCTCTATGCAATAAAGCAGCGCTACCTCGATCCCTATGCTAATCCGCTTTAATTTGACATTGATTCGGCTAATATATAATTAGAAAGTGATTAGAAGGTGATTTGGAAGTTGGAGGCAATTGTAAGGGTTGAAGAGATGCAAGTGGCGACTGGAAAAATGACAAAGAAAGGTTTATCTAACCCTTTTTAGCCCTTATATAACCTTAATCCTGAAATCCCCAATGGGCTTAGCTGCTAATTACCCAATTAAGCCCGGTTAAGCTGTTTTTCACCTTCCAAACCTTATTTCAGCCATATCCACTAAGTCCGTTTGATTAATATGACCATTCTACAGAAAGAGAAACCATCATCTAAATTTAATGGAAGTGGTTCCAGGTCAAAACTCCTTACCAATCAAAATTTACAGGCAAAACAAGATTCTCCATGGGTAAAACGGTCATTTAAAAATCGGAAAAAATCGTGAACATGGGAAATTACCCCAATAGTCGTTCCCCAAAGTTACACAACGATACGATTTAACATGAAAAAGAAATAAATATTCTATGATCCTTCGATACGTAGAATACGGGTTGTTACGTTGTAATTGGATATGGATATAGTAATAAAACTCTACGTAATCCAGCGTTGCGTGGAACTGGACGTAGGAGTAATTCGAACCAGTATAAAATCCGGTGTGTTCTTTCCCTTTCTGCATTTTTATTTCTGTTTATTTTTGCATTTGTGTTTGAATTTGTGTTTGTGATTGTGTTTTTTGGTTTTTGATCAATTTGGTGATTCACACAAGTTTTAGATTTTGTTCAAATTGTAAAAAAACACTATTTACCCCCTCTAGTGTTTGTTATGCATGAACGATCATTTCTGCATTCCCTAACACACACCACCACCCTCCGTAGGGTGCCTTATCCTGACCATTGTAGGTGATGATAGGGGTTGGCGTTCCCTTCTACGGGTAATGAGGAACATAAGAAGAGGTATGACGTGCTATTCTGCGAGCAGAGGTAGGACAAGCTTAGTTCTAGCAGATCCAGATCGTACTCTTTTGCGAGCAGAGCCAGGGCATGCCAATGTTAGATGCACCGCCACGACCATATCTGGTGTGAAACAGAGGCTTACGCTTTTAATTCTTTAACCTAGCCCCCTCTGATTTGGGCATGGAGAAACACTATAACCATCCCCCCTCCAGGGGATGCCTTGTCCTGACCAATTTGGTGATGACAAGGGCTTTAATCCGTCTACGGTTTGACCCATTTTTGGTTTCTTTTAAGTTCCGAATGGAGGGCTTTCTGTACCCTCAATCATGTTTATAAATCCTTTTCCTAAGGAATTTCGTCGAACTCAATTTTATCTTTTTATAAATTCTGGTAATTAGCCTAGGTTGATGAACTCGATAACCATTTCCTCACGGATTCTACAGTGATTGGTTTCGTGCCATTCGCCATGTGGTATTGACAATAGGGCCCTCCAGTTTTTGTTTCGTACTTGGGCTTTTTCTTTGCGGATGACCAATAGTTGAGTTCATGTTTGGTTAGGAAGTAAAAATTCTCCATCGAAGTGGTGAGGTAGTATCTCTTGGGCAATCCTGGCATCACCCTTTCTCCTTTCTTCTAGGACTTAACACTTTTGTGGCCCGGTCTTGTTGTTGGATCTATATCTTTGCTCCTACTTCCCAAAATATACTGAGGTTCAGGTATTAACCTCTCAGACCATTTGTTGGTGAAGTAGTCAAAATCATTCGTTATTTCTTGTTCAAATGTCTTTCCTCTGATCTGCTTGTAGAGAGTTTTAATTAGGTGAGAGATAACGTTAATATCCTTTTATGTAGAGCCATTTGGAGGAGGTGCTAGTATTGGTCTTATGTGGGAAAGGTTATAATCCTCGATTTCGGAAGCATATTGTTCTATTTCTCTTTTGCGCTTTATTATCCATAAGGCTTCCAGTCTCAACCTTCGCTCTTCAATCACTCCAGGGTCAATGATTTTTGACTTATCCATTCGAGATCCTAAATGCTTTTGTCGGGACCTCTTACCCATAACTTTGCTTCTTCGAAGCCTTAGTCCAATCCGGGACGGAACAACACAGGTAAATATTTGGTAGGGTTAACCAAAGGACGGAGGTTCAGGCCCTCTTCTAGCACCAAAATGTCAACGATATTTTTCATCAACATCGGAGATAGGTCAATAGGGATGGAACTATGTGAAAAATAGGTTGTTTGTCCTTCTCAGGTATGGGTTAGATCATTGTCCCTTGATATCAAAGCCTAGTATCTGAAAGAGTAATTACTCTTCCCTCGATGAGGCGAAGGTTACACTTAAGCTATTCAAGAGCAAACAATTACCTTAGGGGAGAAGGATCACTAAACTCAATCCTTGATACATGACCTAACTTATGGTAGCCAGGAATTCTACACTAAACTTACTGAAAAGATATAAGCTCGTAGGGAAGATTTAAGATTGTAGGTAAGGCTTGAGCATATAGGAAATGAGGTGTTTCATCCGATCTGCGGCAAAGCTTGGGCAAGGATTCAAACAGATGTAGGAAACAAACAACAAATTATAGAAACGATAATTAAGAAAAATCACAATAAACTCATAAGAAGATACTATTAGTTTAGATCTGCTCTTTATTGATCTTTAATTTAGAGCACATGAATAGAATAAAAGAAATCCTTAAAGTGATTTAAATATTTGGGTTTATTCTGGAGAAAAAGAGTACAAGAATCGGAAAAAATGAGAGCCTCTCTCCTAAATGTCATCCTTAGGGTCTTATTTGTAGTTAATTCGGGGCCCCTTTCACTGTTGGGCTATTGGGCTTGCAAGATCCGCAATCAGAAGCTTTTCTCCTTAGTCCGGGATGTTTGGCTTTCAGCCGCTTTGTGGTGCGGATTATAGCTTCTGGAGGGAAGGTCCCGATTAGTTGAGGCTTCTTTGAGATTGAGATGAGATTTTCGGCGTGGTGACTTTCAGAGGGTATTTAACTTTCGGTAGTGGCTCCCGGGTGTAGGCTCTCGGACGGAAGCTTTCAGATGTAGGCCTCTGGCTTTCTCGCATATACTTAGAGGAGCTGGTCCTCCCAATGTAAATGGATAGATGACGGTTCGAAACTGTTGTCGGTGTTTGTACTAAGCAGATTAGTATAGATAGCCTGTATCTCCGCTATGGTTCCAGTTGGCCTTCCAGTGGAGCTTTTGAGATGGTCTGGTCTTCTGAAAGGTAACATCCGGTGATGCATTATTGTCTATCAATGTGACCTTTCAACATTGTAGCAGATGTTTCGGAAGCTAGTTCCGGTAATATCTATATACTTCTGGCGTGATACTTTTGACATCTTCGTCTCTTGATGTATCGATATTAAGTGAGTTAATACCGATAGCTCTTCTGGGTTCAATAAGTAGAGCTCTTGTCTCCCTCTTTCTTGGTTTTCAGTCTAGACAACCTTTCGTCATGGAATTTCCTTACCGGATAGATCCTGTCGGATGAACCATGTCAGATAGGCCCTGCTAGATAGACTTTGCTAGCACTTTGAAGACTTTGAGATCCTTTCTCCCTGGTGGTTGTCGGTTTATGCTACTCTCAGATCCTTTTTTACTGCTTTTGGCTCATCATTTTATTCGGCCTTTTGCTTTCGGAAGGTTCTTCTGTGTTTGTGTTCATCTGATACCCCTTCACCGTCAGCTGGTTTCAGAGTTAATTTTGGTAGTAACATTATGATTAAATAAGAAAGAATGAGGCAAACTAATGAAATGAAATAAGTTATATTTAATCATAAATAATAAGTGACACGTTAAAAAGAAAACATGTGAATTGAGATATACTTAATTACATATTAAGTAGAACATGTTATTGTAACTATGAAATTAGACAGTGAATAATATAAAGAGATTGTAGATTGCAGACCTTGAATTACAGTGTAGAGAATAACATGTTATGAATTTAAAAGGGTTAAGTTTTATAACCAAAATCAATAAGAGCGGCCCATTCCTTAAAGATATAAGGGGCTCGGAAAGAACATGGTAACTTGAATAGTATGTTAATAAGGTCGAAAATAACTAAGTTAACTGGAAACCTGATGAGGTAAAGCAAGCTCATAATTGAATGTTTAGACATAGGGTCTAACAACACATTAAACTAAGGAGCTTGGACTAGTCCGGACGTTTGAGGGGGAATAACCTAACGTGGCAGATCATCGGGGTGTCATGAGGGAAGAAGGGAGCGCACGTCCTTCTGATTATTCTATTATTCTGGTGATATTTTGCTATCTTCAAAGGACCGGACGGGGAAGCACGCAGCTTCTTGGGATGTGGAGTGTACTCCTGGTAGTCCTCTGTGCTGTGACAACATTCTACTGTGCTCACATAGGTTAGGTATGCGCGTTTCTACCCGATGAGTATGCCTTGATTGCCACGGTAGTTGGCAATCAAAAGATTGTAGGGTGACATAGGTGATTCGACGCTCCAAGTTGCGTTGCGACTAGGCTGGGTTACGACCACTGTTGTGTACTGACAGATCTAACTAGTAAATAGCAAGACGTCGGGTACCTACCATCGATAGTCAGTGTGATGCGTGATGCAGAAAGGTGGAGATCTAAACCAACATACTATAGACCTTTTTCTTCAAGGCTACGGGTGAGGGAAAGACCAATTATGAATTGTTGTTTATTGTTTGCTCTTGGGCCAGGTCATTAGTTCTCAATCTTGTTCGTCTTTCATTAGTTGAGGGAGGGGTCAGGTGGGACCATAGCCACTAAAAATTCAGACCTTAGCATCTTTGTATACAAATATCTGAAAGCTCCTCACCGAGTTATGTGTTTCTTGTACAGCCCTGCCACGGAACTCGGTGCACATTAGAGGATATGAACGGTTAAGGTATTGAGTACGATTGACGATACGTACGAAATTATAGATACATGCATGTTTGCTCTGGGTGGTGTATCGTAGACTCTAGGGCATTACTCTGCGATCTAATTCGATCAAAGGTGGCAGTCCGTACGCTTACATAGCATGGCGATGGCGGTTCTATGTGGAACGTGGCATTGTTATATAGAAATATGTACGTCACTCCGGTGTAGGATGAGGGACTGCGTATATTTCTATGGCATAACGGCGGAGATCGTGCGAGTGGGCTACCATGGGGTGTACCTTAATTTGGGGGTAGCTACATATATACTGTATTAGGTTAATCCACTGAGAAGTAGATGGGTACGACGTGTGTAAGCCATAAGTTATGTTAACCCAAGTAACCTAATAAATAAAAAAAATGTAATTGAACAGTATATGTAGTGTTATCCAAAATGTGTAGTTTAAATCCAGTCACCAGAACTTGTCATCTAACCCTCTCCTCATCACATACTCGTAGGTTAGACTTGTGGCAGAGATATGATAGCTTTGGACACTGGTTAGGAAGTATTAAAATTTAGGTAAGGCTATATTTTGTTTATATTATATTATATCCATTCCGTTGTGAGATGTTTTCTATGCTCTGATATATTTTATATCTCTTTTTTTCTGCAGGATACCAGAGTAGCCAACACGAGTTTCGACAGATTAGAATTTAAAAAAAATGGTCTGTCGGAATTTGGGTTATTACACATAAAAGATAGAAGTTCATGCCCCGTTGTCGCATCAATGAGCTGATCATTTCTAGGCAGCAGAAAACTGTCGCATCAATGAGTAATCAGTGCACACTCGCCACTTGTCGTTGGGTTTCTTTATATGTACTAGATTCGAGACCCAAGTAGGATATGTAGATTCTTGTATGAAGCGATTCTCCATAAGTTTGTCCACTCTTTCTTTGAGTGCAGCTGACCTTTATGGGCCCTGAATCCTTCTTTTTTGCTCAATTGTAGTGATACTTGGGTCAATGTTGACTGCATGAACCACCACTTTAGAGGATATGCCACATAGGTTAAAATAACTCCAAGCAAACACGTTAAGATTAGCTTTCAAAAACATGATCAAATCTTTCTACTGCTTCAAGCCTAGCTAAGAGCCTATCTTCAACACTCTATCCGGCTCTTTATCTTGAACTGGAATTGAAATTGTGACCTCAACGGGCGTCGCCCGCTCTTCCCCCATACTGGCTTATTTTGGATCCATTTCCTTTTGGGCCCCACTATGCTCACCAGTGCAGGGGTCATGCCCAATTTGCTATAAGGCATTATCGTGAAGGTGGAGCGGATCCCCCACATACTTTCCCTTGTCTTTCTTGCTCGCTTCTCCCAGCTTATTGATATAGCATTCTCTGGAAACTTCTTCATCTGCTTTGACTACACCAACCCACTTGTCAGTTGGAAACTTCATTGTTCAGCGCCAAGGGGCTAGTATGATTCTAAAGGCTACCATAGCTGGCATACCCAGAAAAGCATTACATGCCAACGGGTCATTTACCAGAACAAAGGAATGCACCAAGGTAACCTTTCTCTCTCCATCTCCAAGTTCCATGAGTAGATCGATAACCCCAATAGGTTATTTTGGTTCCCCCTTGAACCCTTGAATTTTCTATTGGCATGTTCGCACTTCTTCCAATGAAAGGTGTATTCCACCGAAAGTATCTTTGAGCATTACGTTCACTGAAGCTCCATAATTAACTAGGACCTACTTTACAGTTGTCGATCCTATCCCAATAGTTACCACTATGGGGTCTTGGGTCGGAGCAACTATTTCTTCTTCATCCTTTCCATTGAACATGACATCCTCAATTGAAGACTTCTATTGTTTCACGGAAATGCCATTGCTCAAAACCATGCACCTTTCATCCCTCGAAATATTTTTGAGTGCGTGAGAATACTTCTTCATGTCTCCCCAACTCGCTCCTACCGGGTGAGGACGCCCAGAAATGATGTTGATTACGAGCCTTTGGTTTGCTGGTGTCGGGAACCTTTCCCCTGATCCTGATGCATTCTATTCTTGGGTAGTTTTGGGAGGATTGGCAGACTGTGCTTTTTGACATACTACTGCAGACGGTTCTTTCTAATTGGTTCCTTAATCAGGTTCTTAAGTTGCTTGCACTCATTTGTATCATGACCCGGTTGATTGTGGATGTGATAGAATATCCCGGATTTTTCTTGATTATCGCCCATTTTCTAAGCCTTCAGCTGTGGTTAATCCTCAGTATCCTTGGTGGCCATAAAAATGTTTTTTGGCATCTTTGTTAATGGGGTTAATTCCATGGTCTTAAAGAAGTGAAACTTCTTTCCATTCCGGTTATCCTTAGCATCATTGCCCCACTTTCCCCATTTTTCTTTTGGCCATTTTGAGCATCATTTTCTTTCTTTGTCGGTACTGAGCTACCTCTACCGACATCCATGTAATCTTCTGCTTTTTCATAGAATCTCTCCAGAGTGTTAGGCATTTTTATATTAATCCATCTCCCAAACTCTGACTTCTTGATTGTAGAATGCTTTAATGCCATCAATAATAGTTGAGGTTCAGGATCTGCCACTTTTGCTCTTGCGGCATTATAACGAGCGAGGAAAGCTTTGACCGATTCTCCAAGCTACTGTTCCATGACATTTAATGACATCACATCTTTGACCTTGGTGGTTTGCAGCCTAAACTACTCTTTGAACTTCTTAGCTAAGAAGGAAAATTTGTCCACGGATCACGGTGGTAGCTTAGTAAACCAGAGCGAGGCCACTCCTTCCAAGTATATAGGAAAATATAAGCATTTGAGTTCATCTGGGCTTTAGCACCATCTATGTGCTGATCGTATTTGTAAAAGAAAAATTGGGATCGCCGGTCCCGTTGTAAGCTTAGATAGTCGGTTGATAAAACTTTAATGGGAACTTGGTCAATTTGATCCTTTCAGTGAGTGGAATTTTAGACGGAGTGAACTCCCATTCTTTCTTGTCTTCATTTCCGTTAGCACTTTCCTTCACGATTTGTAGGACCATATCTTTGAGATGTTCCTTCTCGTTGCACTGATCCGCGGGGTGGACGCCATCACCTTCACCGGATGTTCGCTTAAGCAAACGATCACGGATATAGATCTGGGGCCTTGTGCCTCCCTCATAGGGAAGTGATCCTTTTGCGGAACTAGTCGCTTTCCAAGAAGTTGGTCTCTCGGTTTTGTTTCGAGAAGGTGGCTTTGAATCTTCATGATTGGCCTCGTCCGAATCATCAAACTCATGAATGGATTGATCTCGATTTGGACTTGTAGCAGAAGGATTAGCAACTTCAGCATGAGTGGCGTTAGCATTGACTTTTTTCGTGGTGGCTTAGAGAGCAAATAGAGTTTCTAACTTTCCATCGTGGCTTTATTGGAAATATCCATTTGTTGGGTCAATCCAGCAACGACTTCTCACTACGCCATAAATGGCCAACGGCAACCCCAGAGAAGTGACATAGTAGGTGCAAAATAGTGTTGCTATAGGCAAAAAATAATCTATGGCAACACTTTTTTGGGATTTCCTTTTGCCGCGTTGCCTTAGAGTCAAAGGCAACACATTTGTGACCCTAAGGCAACATCAGCACAGGTGTTGCCGCATGTAATAAATTTACAAAATTGTGGGGCCCACTAAAATCTGTAACTAGTGTTTACAGAATCGCCACTAAAATCTTTAGCTCGGGTTCACGGAATCCAGTTGTGGGTCCCACATGCATAAATCTATGGCAACAATTTTACCACCCAATGGCAAGACTATATCATAGTTATGGAAACATTTCACTTCATATATTGCAACATTATATCATATATATGGCAACATTACATAACATAACATAACATCAAACTGAAATTAACAAAGAATTTTTTATTTCAAATTAATTAACCAGCAAACATAAGTATTTAGTCAAATACAAAATAACAAAACATAGTCGCTAAATTCAATTTTACAGACATTTCAGTTACAAACACAACCATTCCTAAATTCATGCATACATAAAACTAAAACAGTTTCAAAATATAGCACAAGCCTCCAATGCGTTCAATGCCTCTAGTGCATCAAGTACCTCTAGTGCCTTCGGCAACAAGTTCTTGAAAATCCTCATCACTGCCTCCTTCACCTGCATACATCAGTTGCATTTCAGCACAAAATAAGAGGTATGCATACCTCAATTGCATTTCAGCACAAACAATGGTCATAGTATAATGGATTTTCCTTTCAGCACAAACTGAGTTTCATAACTGAATTCCATTTGCATTTCAGTATAACATAGTATACTGATCTAAACAATGTGTATACAAGTGTACTGATCTAAAAAATGTGTGAGTTACATAACTGATCTAAACAATGTGTATACAAGTGTATACTGATCTAAATATAATTGAGTTTCATTTGCATTTGCGTTTCATTTACATAATGAGTTACATAACAGTGGCACAATGTGATCACAAGCGTATACGGATCTAAACATAACTGAGTTACGTAACTGATCTAAACAATGTGTATACAAGTGTATACTGATCTAAACATAACTGAGTTTCACTTGCATTTGCGTTTCATTTACATAACTGAGTTACATAACAGAGGCACAATGTGATCACAAGTGTATACTGATCTAACATAACTGAGTTACATAACTGATCTAAATAATGTGTATACAAGTTGATATAAACATAACTGACTTTCATTTGCATTTGCGTTTCATTTACATAACTGAGTTACATAACAGAGGCACAATGTGATCACAAGTGTATACTGATCTAAACAATGTGTATACATAGTATAACAGAGGCACAGTGTGTATACAAGTGTATACTGAGTAAACAATTAGACAGTTACATTGTGGATAAATTTATCAGTAATCATTAATTTAGGTTTAGTGGGCAATGTAGCAAAAATTATCACTAATCTACAATGTGAAAAAGCTTAAAATTATACCAGAAAAATTGCTCGTGCATGCCATTCCATGTTACTTCACTGCACTACATTGCCATAACAACACACAAAAGAACTCCAAACATGATCCAGGACACAGCTAAAGCTTTTGCATAGAATTTTTCTCCTGTCTCGTATTTTCCACATTCAATGCGCATTAGGGCCAACTCTTCCTTCATATCCGCCACAATTTCATCGGCTTTTGCCCTCTTTTGCTTTTGTTTCAGCAGCTTTTCTTCAATTGTCTTCTTTTCTACGAGCAATTGCGATATAGTCTTTTCTTTTTCTACCAATTTAAAAGTAGTATCATCCAATTCAGCATTGTTTTTGATTTCATACACTTTGTCATGCCACATAAAATACCCGCAATTGCCATTCTGCACATATCTTAAATTCTCGACTAAAACATCAATGAAAGGAATGATAATCGACATGGAGCAACCAAAAAAAACCTAATTTATACTTACCGGCCATATGGAGCAACCAAAAAACTTCTTCCCCGCATTCAATCCTACTTTCACAGTCCTCATCTTCGCTGGGATTTTGCTGTGGCAGTTCTTTCTCACAGCCGCTGTTGACGAATTTGAAGTAGAAATTGGTTGAGCGGTCATTGAACTCGAATTGAAGGAAGAATTGAAGTGATATCACAAACTGCAAATCATTCCGTAGGCTTTCATGCATGTATTTCATGTATTTAGTTTTTTTGTGCATAACCAAAACAAAACATGTGTATGTTTATTAGCCAGTCTTACACACACACACACACACACTTACTTAAGAAATCATGCGTATACTTATTAGACGGTCTTATGGATACAGATCATGATAATACTTAAGAAATGATAACTATCATGTATATATAAGCATCCTTTTGAAACTATTTTCATAAACCAGTGTATCATGTCTCAATCATCACAAGCAACAACAACCATGGAAACCCGAGCAGTTGTTTAGAACATGCAGTTCATACAAGGTCAATGGTCTACTTGTTCACAACCACACTTCACTAGGAACTAAAGTTCTGTGTTATTAAATTGATTAACAACCAAATAGCGGCTCAAAGAACATTTTAGCGAATCAACGTACAACAAAACTACAAAAAAACACCACCAACCAAACAAAATTATACACAAGGTGATAATAATTTCTGTTTTTCGGTAGACTAACGAATAGCAATGATAAAAAAAACCAACAGAAATGTACATGAGAAAGACAGGATAAAAAGCCAGCACCTTTCTTCTTGGATTGACTGTCGTTTGATGATGGGGAAGGGGAGAAGTGGGTGCGTTTGGAGTCGAGGACTCGATGGAAGAAGTGGAGGACACAGAGAGGATTGGAGTAAAAGAAGTAGATGAATGAAAATTTGGGATTGGAATTGGAAATTTGGAGGTTAGAACAAACAGATCTGCGAAATTGAGAAAGAGGAATCCAATGAGTAACGTAGGTTGATTTCCTATTGGTGGTGAAGTATTTTAACGGATTGGTGAGGTGTCAACTTCATATGTTGTTTTTAAAAGGTAATTTGATGGATAGATATGAATCTTTTTATAAACGCAGATTGATGACATGAAAAATTAAACTTATAAGTTTTTAACTATAGCTACTGCAACACAATTTGATATTTATGGTAACACATTAAAGAGTGCGTTGCAATACACAAAAATCAGCATAGCTGTGGCAACACCTTGAATTTTTATTGTAGTAGGCATACTATGGCGTAATGTCTTTAAATTCATCTTTAGTTACGACAACCCCCGCTCAAGAGGATTTGTCAACCTAAAAATTTGTCTACAGAGTGATAGGATCATCCGCTACATTTCCAGAGTTGTAGCTATGACAGTTTTACTAGTCGGTGGCTTTTTCGGTCGCATTATGTCAGACAAATTTCTAAACTTCAAAGAGAATTCGTCAATGGGCCTGGACCTTAGATTTGAAGGATCTATCGTAGAAGCGTGCTTCGCACTTCAATGCAACCAAAAAGCACTTGAACTTGAGAATGTGAACGTGGCCCCACGGTGGATGCTAAAAATGTTGAAATCAAAAATGATCACAACACCCAAGGTGTTTGGCAACACTTCATAAAATGTAAAATCTAAGAATATGGAACCACAATCACAAAAAAAACAAGTAAAGATAAAGAGATTTAGAGTGGTTCGTCCTAGAAATGGCCTACATCCACTATGGAAGAAGTTCTCATTATCATCATAGAAATTACAAGGTACATAAGTCTTGTTTTTACATGCATTTCCTCTCTTTTTTATAATACTAGCTTGGAACCCGTGCTTCGCACATAGGTAATCATGTGACATTGTTGGTAGTTCAGTTGAAGGTAGATATGATTAATAATCATGTCGTGAACATAAGTTCTTATCTATTTCTATTTGTTATAGGCTAATATGAAAACATGAAGTTAATTGGCATATTGCTTGAGAAGATGGACATATGCGAATGATAGAGATGAACTACAGTAGTACACAGATGACACAAATATACTTGCTTAGACTCCATTCTTGGAACAGAGTAATATTTATTATTCAAACATCAGGTGAGATAGTGACTCCAGCAACAGTTGGTCTTCAAATTTATTCATTGTTCGCCTGACCAAATTTATTCAAAGTTGGTCTTCCATGTACAAAGTGATTCCAAACTGTGCAGTTCATGCCCTGCTATTACCCCGCCATATCTCCGCTATATCGTGCAACGGATTTCTACCGCTACACTATTTCCAAATAGCATCTGAAATAGCCTTTCTGCTTTAAGCCCTGCTATATTCCGATATTCCCGATATATCCCATTATTTCGGCTATATTTCTCTATATCTTCTATAAAAGAAATGAATTGAAAACAAATATTTTTACATTATAAAATTTATAAAATTATTATTTTAGTAGAATATTTTGACATATATTTTTCATAAAAGAAAGTACTATAAAATTTTATTAAATTTAATCAAAATAAATTAAAATTTGTATTTATTTACATATATTTGCACATGCTTTTATTTAAAATTAAGAATATCCTAATTATAATTAAATTGAGTGTTAATTTCATATTTATTTATCATTAGTATATTTGCAAAAGCATTAAATACGTGTTTTATTTGACTTTTTAGGCTCATCTACTATATCCTGCTATTTCCTCGCTTTATCTCCCTACAACTTTTTCCACTTCCACTGCATTGGATCCTCTGAGTTCTTTAACTGAACAGATTCCAACAATAGTTGCAAATAACATATTCTGGAAAATATGAAATTAACTAAACAGTAATTTGCTGCAAATTTGTGTGACCAATAACAAGTAGTAACCGTGACACATGAAGAACAGTGCAAAAAGAAAATATATTGTAACATAGACAAATGAACAGATGAGAAATAGGTGACAACTCAAACATCTTTATTTTCCACACGTAGAGGATACTAAAATGAAAAGAAGATTCAAGTAAAAATAGAGAAAGGGCACCATAAGGTGGAAGAAAGAGGAGGTTCAAACAAATATAAAAAAAGTACGCTACATATGTTAAAGTGAAAAACAAAAACAACAGCTGCACGGAAATTATTAACGTTCGAAACGAAGAGAGACATGAACGAAAAGAAATGGTTAAAGTGGAAGGGCGGATGGTGAGTTGAGAAGACCATCAAATTTTCTTCTTATCTTTCTTTTGTTTCTTTGCTTGGTTTGTTATTCAGTATGAGGCTCGTGCTTCACATACGGGTTGTTTTGGGATAACGATATCATGTTTGTATTGGTTTGGAATCAATTATGTATGACTGTATATGATTTGGTACGGCATGTAAACATAACGTGGTACGGCTGTTAATTCAGCAACAGTAATTTGCCACTTTGCAGGCATCACCCAGACACAATGGGCAATAGAAATCTTTGCATGATATTCCTCCCTGCATATGGAGCCCAAATAAATAGTAAAAAAAAATTTGAAAAGAACAACCGAAATATATTATTGAAGTATCGTAAATATTTTTCTACATATAATGTCATATGCAGTAGAAACAGAGGTTATAATATCACAAAGGGACAAAAAACACAAAGATAAAAAAAACAATGTTTAAAAATAGCTATACCAAACAAACATCAATAGTTGAAAACATTTTTTTCTAAACTACCACTATTCAAAAGTTTTCTTGCACATTACCGTTTCACTTCTATATGGATGAAAATCCAAAACCAGAAATGGTAAACTAAACGCATCTTAAACATTTGAGGGTATATTTATGTTGGGAAACAATGGCTGAGTCACGTACTTTGTCGCTTTCTTGACGACGATTCGGCGATCTGGTCGGTGGTGCAAAACCAGTTCGTACTTCCGCCGCCGCCTCTAGGATAAAACAACCTCTCTAAAATGAATAACTGATTTTCTTTGCACAACAAATCAGTGCAGATTTGCAATTTCAAATTTAACTGCTTGAAAATTTCTGAAAGAATATATTTTTTTAAATGGCGGAGGAAGAGAAAGTAGAATTTTTTTCTATGCCAATCTCGTCTACAACTGAAGATAATATATAGACAGGATTATGGCTGAACGAAAATGCTGGTCAGTGGAGGAAAATAGGATCTGCGAAATACTTGGTCAAAAGTTTACCGCTTCATATAAAAGTCGGCACAAAAATATTTTCCGTATTTAAAAACTGGTTCGAAAAATGCAGTGTTTTCTGGACCAAAAATATAAGTGTCTACACCACATAGCCAAGGCCCAAGGCCCAAGCCCAATCCCGAACCGAACCGAGCCGAGCTGGGCTGGGCCGGGTCGGGTCGAGTCTAGTCGGTCGGTCGGTCGCATGCGCATGTGTGGTGGTCATGATGCATGGTCTCCCTCCTCACAACAAAACTTGCATTGGGAGCCCAAGGCCCCAACATGACTTCTTAGAAACAAGTATAAATACTTGCATTTTTCTTATAATCACATGATGTGGGACTATTCACAAATAGGAGCCATCGTACACTTATTTCATATTTTAAATAATTCATAAAATTTCCAACAATCCCCCACTTGAATTTTTTAAAATATTATCAAGCAGTTTCTAAAAACGTAAGACTGTGCGTAAACAAAGGTGTCATCCGACTTGAACCTTTGCATAGTGAATAAGATTCAGTTTTTACTAGAGTGACACGTAGTCTTGAACTCTATTCCTGACATCAAACCACACACAATCTCTTCTATAGTGCAATCAAATAAGCCCGTTCATTTATGGCCATACACGTCTATCCCAGTTTAGTGAACGCTCTAGAAGTTTTTCCCAAAACTCCATAGGAAACGACCACATTTCCACATTCACATAGGTGAGTCTATCAAGAGTACTCCTGAAGGTAGGTACTCCACTCCAAATAGAGTACAGATCTCATTAAGAGTTTCTATTAACTCATCCTCTATCACTTCAGGAATACATGCTTCTTATTTTATTATATAGCATGTTCAACTTCTATCACTACACAACTTGTTTTTACCCATTGAACCAATTTCTTGGGATCTGCAATCATTTAGGTCGGGTTACCATTGTGCGTGACTCAACAATCTAAGGGAAATAGTCCCATTCTTTTAGAAGAATTATGGACTTTCTCTCTAGACAGTCCTTTCGTCAAAGGATCTGCCAAATTTTCTTCGCTACGTAAGTAATCTACTCTAACGGTACCTGTAGAGAGTAGCTCTCTAACCGTGCTGTGCTTACGACGTATTTGTCGTCTCTTACCGTTATAATAATGGTTCTGAACTTTTGCAATAGCCGCGGTACTATCGGAATGTATCAACACAGCCGGTATCGGTTTTTCCCATAAGGGAATCTCAGCTAGCAGATTTCTCAAATACTCTGCTTCTTCACTAGCTGTAGCTAGTGCTATCATCTCAGACTCCATAGTGGACTGAGCCAAAATAGTTTGTTTCCTCGATTTCCAAGAAACAACTCTTCTAGCGATGCTAAATATATAGCCACTGGTCACTTTAGAATCATCTGATAAAGTAATCTAGTATGCATCTGAGTATCCTTCAAGTACAGCTGGAAACTTTTCATAATGTAATCCAAGGTTCATAGTTCGTTTAAGGTATCTCATGACCCTTTCAATAGCATGCCAGTGCTCTATAGTAGGTCTACTGGTAAACCTGCACAATAATCCCACGACATAGGCAATGTCGGGTCTAGTACAATCAGTGGCATAACGAAGGCTGCCAATGATGCTCGCATAATCAGACTGTCTTACACCTTCACCAGTGTTCTGTAATAACTTTACACTTGGATCGTATTGTGTACATGCAGGTTTACAGTCAAAGTAATTATATTTCTTTAGTATCTTCTCAATGTAATGAGACTGATCCAAAGAAATTCCCTTTTCTGACATAGTAATTTTAATACCAAGGATTACACTCGCCTCACCTAGATTTTTCATATCAAAATTGGCACTTAATAAGGATTTGACTGAATTTATGGCATGAATATTTGACCCAAAGATGAGTAGGTCATCTACATAAAGGCATATAATAGTGCAAATGTCATTCTCAAATTTGTAATAAATGCATTTGTCACTTTCATTAACTTTAAAACCATTTGAAATGGTTAAGTTATCAAATTTTTCATGCCATTGTTTAGGTGCTTGTTTTAAACCATATAATGATTTATCTAATTTTCATACTTTATGTTCTTGATCATGTACTACAAATCCTTCAGGCTGGTCCATATAAATTTCTTCGTCTAATTCACCGTTCAATAAAGCGGTTTTAACATCCATTTGGTGTATTAGTAAATTATGAATGGAAGCAAGTGAGATTAATACTCGAATGAATGTTATTCTAGTTACAGGTGAAAAAGTATCTAAGAAATCTATATTTTCTTTTTGTCTAAAACCATTAGCTACTAGTCGTGCTTTGTATTTATCTATAGTACCATCAGGTTTTAGTTTCTTTTTAAGTACCCATTTAAAGCCTATAAATTTACAACCAGGGGGTAAATCTGCCAAATGCCAAGTCTTATTGGATTCAAGAGAATCCATCTCATTATTTATAGCCTCTCGCCAGAAATCGGCATCTAATGAAGATAAGGCCTCTTGGAGGTTTAAGGGATCCTCCTCTCTAGTAAAAGCGCTAAAATCTGAACCAAAATCTTTTACGGTTCTTGCTCTTTTACTTCTCCTAGGTTCAGCTTCAGAACTTTTATTAAGTTCTGTTCTAACAGGCATACTTGATGTGCCCCCACTATTCCTTAATTTAAAAGGAAATTTAGTTTCATAAAAATCGGCACCATTTGATTCAATTATGTTATGTGCATTTATATCATAAAATCGATATGCTTTGCTATTAATAGCATTACCTACAAATACATATTCATATGCTCTACTTGCCAATTTTATTCTCTTAGGGTCTGGAATACGAACATATGCTAGACAACCCTAAGTTCTAAAGAATGAGACATTGGGTTTATGATTCTTTAAAATTTCATAAGGTGAAATTTCATTCTTAGATTTAGGGATTCTATTTAGAACATAACATACAGTCAATAAAATATGCCCCCACCAATGTTTTGCTGCACTAGAATTTAGTAGGATGGCAACTACTAATTCGGTAAAAGTCCTATTTTTTCTTTCAGCTTTACCGTTCATTTCAGGTGAATAGGGTGTAGTTCTTTCATGTACAATACCATGTAATTTATAGAAGTCCAGAATTGAATTGGATTCATATTCTGTTCCTCTATCACTACGAAATCTCTTGATTTTCCTATTTGTTTGATTCTCAATCTCAGTTTTGAATGTTTTAAACATGTCAAAAGCATCACTTTTATTTTTCATAAGATAAACATATGTGAAATCATATTAATCATCGATAAAAGTGATAAAATAACGATGTCCATGTCTAGTCAATGTGCCATCAAGTTCACATATGTCAGAATGAAACAGGTCTAAGGGTTCAGATTCTCTATCAGCAGATTTATGAGGTTTCTTTGTGATTTTTGCTTGTGTACGGAATTCACATTTACCAGATTCTGCTATCTTAGGTATCATATCTAGAGTGCTCATGTTATGAATTATCCGTTTATTAACATGACATAATCTAGAGTCCCAAATATTAAAATCACACAGCATATAAGCAGAATGATACTGTTTGGTATAGCTATAAACATGACATACAGAAATTGTCTCCATATCTATAGAGTACTTGCTGCGAGATAATACTGTTGTTACTTTAAAAAAAATCTGCAAAAATTTGACCAATAAAGGAAAAAATTGTGAGAAACAAATTCAGACATAAATTTCATACAACACTTGCGCCCACTAATTATTACCAGCCTTTTGATTGCCTTTCAACAAGCTCTATCTTTTTCTACCTCGTATCAAAATATAACGACCCAATATAATGCTTCCTTTTATGCAATTTTGATCGTTTACCTTTGCTTGTTGATGCCGACAGATAAGCGGGTCCAAAACCAATCTCTGTCACTCTAACTTGGTGTTCTTGTGGTCTATTCTTAATCAACTCAGCTTGATTCACCTCAGCAATCTCTGTCTACAATAAGATACATAGTTAGACAAAACCACACAAACTGGGTAAACAAAATTGCAGTTTTTTACAAACAATGAGGCCCGTGCATCACAGCTTGTAACTCACCATCATAGCCCATTCCTCACCATCTCTTCAGCCTCACTTTTCCAACCAGTTTGTTCTTCAGCAATACACGCCCTGTACAGCCCATGGAAAATTTCATAGATTCGGCACATCAGTTTATAAGTATCACATTTCGCCAACTCCAACATGCTTGTGGTTAAGTTATTAAACTAGAAATGTCTGAAAATCAATATAACATGGAGGTGTGAACTTTAAATGATGATAAAAAACATGAAATAGTGGCATAAAGCTGAATACAATTCACTAGCCAGAAATAAGTTTAAACGATTAGAATTTGGGTTAAAGTTCCATGCTTTTTTGCATTGCAATAAAAGAATATGGTAAGTACATTAATTCCTTTATATATTTAAATTAGTTTTCAATAATCAGTATGATCACCATATAAATAACATATATTTTCATATATAAATACGTAGCAGCAAAATTTTTCTTGAAAATTACTTTTATTACAGCAATTTTGATATAGGAAAGTTAATTACTAAACATCAAAATTTATCTAGTGTTATTTTATTTTATTTACCTAAAGTTGGCATTTTCAGGTGGACATCTTATTGTTCTCCGGCCAGGAGTTCATGGCAATGCATGAATTACAGTAAAATAAAATGACAATTTGTTGTAGAATACAATCTTTGGTAGGCAGATAGTGGTTGAAACTAAAAACAACACTGCTAGCTTATACACACCATTCAAAAATTCAACCAACTTTACTTCGGTTACTAAAATAAAAAATTCTTGTAAGCCAGTGTACTATTCTTTTAAGATAAAACATAACATAGTTGACAATATATTAAGTACCCGTTAAAAGAATTGAACTGATTATTGGTATATGTCAAACTATAACCAAATCAATGTCGTATTGGTAACTAAATTCTATAATCCAATATATGCACACAAACAAAAAGGTTAACTTATTAAAACAAATTTAAATAAAAAATAGTTATGAAATCAGTAATTTACCATTGGGTATGATCAAGAACTGCAATATATGTTGTCGAACTATCTACATTACATTAGTAAATAGTTAAAAATTGGATAGGGGAGTAAGAAAGAAAGTATTGTTCTTCAACTGGCTTCTGTTATTAGTTGAGGAATGCTAAAAGTACGAAGTGTTGGAAAGATAGTCTAAAGTTGTAATGACCCGCATTTTCCAGCGGTATACTAATTAATTTATTTAATTTTTTATATAGTGAATTAAAGGATTTAATGGTCGTGGAATTAAATAATGGTGAATATTTAATTAATATAATAATTAAATAATATATTTAATTCTGAAATAATTAGAATTGGCTGAAATGGCGATATCGTGTGAACTGGGGAATTCAAAAAATATATATTCAGTTTGGAATTTGAATTTAAATAACGAATATATTATATAAACGAAGATTAAACGTAGAGTTATAATATAATTAAAATCGAGCTTGAAATGGCGCTGCAGTTCGTAAATTGGCGATTCGAACTTCAACTGAATGTACAGGATTCGTTTTAAGCCGGATCTCTGTGAAACAAGAAACGTGTGGAGCTGGTGGAGTATATCTTTCTAGTGGAAGAGAAAAATCGGGATTTCGTCATATAGATTTTGATTTACGTCCAAATCAAATTTTAGAAAAGTCGCTACGGAATTCCTATATAATTTATAAAGGAATTATTTATATTTTAAAAAGGGATTTCAATATAAATCGAATATCGGGTTGATCCAGAAGTGAATATCGAGTTAGAAATTCATATAGGAATATTCTAGAGCCGTATGGTATTCCACTGTGAATATATACGATAATATAAATTTATTTATGTTTAATTTAATTATATTTAAATATATTTATATATTTAAATATATTTATATATTTAAATGAGTCATTCAGAGCTGTACAAATAAGCCACTTTTGCAAATGAAGTCGGAATTCGACGAAACTAATTTTGTTGGATCCGCAATGTCAAATAGTTGTCAGATTTCTAGTTCCGTGATTTTTAGAGTCACTGTGTGGTCGTACGGATTTTTAGAGTGAGAAATAGTCGATATTTCGACAGTTAAAAATGTGCTGTGTGAGCATACGAAGTCGGAATTCGACGAAACCAGTTTCATTGGGACCGTAATGTCGAACTGAAGCTACATGTCTAGTTTCGTGATTTTTGGGTATTGTGTGTGATCACACGAATTTTTAGAAAGCAAAAATAAGCAAAAATAAAATATCTAAAACAAATGTGTGAACATTAAAGAAGCCACATCTTCATCCTTTCCAACCACACAAACTTATCGCCCTCATTATAAATCACTCTCATCAGGCCGCCACTGTTTTCTCTTGTTCTTCAAACAGTATAATTCAAAAATCCAAAAAAAACTCAAATCAAATTCAGAAAATTCGAAGTTGGTTTCTTTGGGTTCGTATGGAGTAGCTCTTCGATTCCATACCCATTATGTTGTGTTCGGTTGTGTTTCGTGGATGTTGGTTTTTTTCCAGGCGAACTAGGGTTCACGAAATTAGCAAGGGCAAACATTAATTCACGAATTCGAGTTCGGTTTTGGGATGAGTGAATCGAATGGAAACTTGGGTGAATTTTTGGTGGATTTCTGTTGAAATGAATGTCGATACCTGTACGTTTCTTCCTGTCTACGCGATGCACTTGGAGCCGCCGAGTTCGGAGAAAAGGGTATGGGGAGGAGCGGTTTCCAAAGGGGGAAGGGTTGGTGGTCTCGGTTTGGATTTTCGTGGAGGAAGTGAAGAACGATGGAGGTTTGAAGAATCGAAAATGGAAAGTGGTTTGATACGGGAAGTTACGGGTTTGGTGAGTATTGGATGGAGGAAGAAGGGTTGCGGGTTAGTGGGAAAAGGGTTGGAGGGAAAATGGTTTGGGCCTTATGAATATGTGAGCCCAATTTGATTATTAAGTTCTGTTTTAATTTTGTTTAAATTGCGTTAACTTGAAAATCGTATAACTCTATCATACGGTATCATAATTTCGAACGGTTGGATCCGTTAGGACCGTATGGACGAGAGCTCCACAATGGAACTGACTGAGAGTGGATTGGAGCTAGTTTGAATTTACGGCGAATTAAATTGTTTGATTCAAATCAAACAACAGTTTATCATTCTTTAACGATGATCTTCCAATGTGAGTAAATCTCACTAACTCTGAACAATTACAATTTCATGTTGTATTTTTAGAACTGTTAAAAATTGTCTGATTGACTATGTGTTGACTGTTTGATTTAACTGCTAGTCAGTTAGTGGAAATTATATATATGTATATATATATATATAAACCATTAAATCTATATATGTTGATTCTGTTAACAAAATATTTCATATTGAACTGAAAGTGATGTTGATTATATTGTGTAACATCTATGATGCAAGGAAACAGGTTGGAGGAATCCAACTGGATTTCTCTACATTTATTTTACTGTGACTCATATATTGTGATATATGATGTGATATAAAATATGTTGTTGATTATGTGTGTTTGGACGATATTTATCGTTGTTATATGGTATGTTAAATACCATAAGAAATACTAGATGTGGGAAATGGGATTTTCAAAGTGTATTTTGAAAATGAATTATTTATATAAAATCGATGGATTTTATATAGATAAGGAAAAGGATTTTTATAAAAGGAAATAATTATAAATTCGAAGGATAAGTTATAATAAAGGAAATATTTATTTGTTAGAATACATAGAACAGAACAAAAGGAAATATTTATTTGTTAGAATAAATAGAATAGAATAAAGGAAATATTTATTTGTTAAATAAATAGAATAGAATAAAAGGAAATATTTATTTGTTAGAATAAGTAGAATAGAATAAAGGAAATATTTATTTGTTAAATAAAAAGAATAGATATAAAAGGAAATATTTGTAAGACATGTACAAATAGAATTGAAAGGAAATATTTGTGGGGAATATATATGTTAAAATAGAGATGAAAGGGATATATTTGTAAACCATTTACAAATAGGAAAGATAAAGGAAATATTTATTTGTTAAATAAATAGGAAAGATAAAAGAAATATTTATTTGTTAAATAAATAGAATTGAAAAGGGAATAGTTATTTGTTAAGTAAACAAATAGAAAAGGAATAAATTAAGGGAGTTAATTCGAGAGAGTTAATCGAAATGAGTTAATCGAATATTACTTGTTCGATTAGAGTTAATCGAATAGAGTATGAGTTAGAGTTAACCAATTAGGGTTGACTAGTTAAAGTGATCAGTAAGAGTTAACAAGTTAGAGTTAATCAATTAGGTTTGATCACTTAGAGTTATCAGTAGAGTTAGTCAATAGAGTAATTAAATAGAGTTAATCGAATTAGAATAAATCGATTAGAGTTAGTTGAATAAGGAGTTATCGAATATTAGTTATTCAAATCGAGTTAAAAGGAGTTAATCGATGTTAGTTTAATCGAAAGGAGTTAATCGATGTTAGTTTAATCAAATAGAGTTAATCGATTTTAGTTTATTCGAATAGAGTTGAAATTAGTTATCGAATATTAGTTTATTCGAAGAAGTGAGTTAATCGAATCAGAAATATTCGAGATGAGTTAATCGATTTGAGTTAATCGAAGGAGTTAATCGAATAATAGATATTCGAAGTGAGATAATCGAATAATAGATATTTGAAGTAAGATAATCGAATAATAGATATTCAAAGTGAGATAATCGAATAGTAGATATTCGAAGTAAGTTAATCAAATACAAGTTATTCGAATAAGAGTTAACCAGTTAGAGTTAATTAATTAGGGTTAATCGATTAAAGTTAAATCAATAGAGTTGATCAAATATAGTTTATTCGCAGAAAGGTTTTCGAATCTAGTTATTTGTAAGAGAGAGTATCGAATATAGTTATTCGAAGGGAGGAGTTATCGAAAAGAGATTTATTCGAACGAGAGTTACGTAAGAAGTTTGTTGAAGGTTTTAAAGGATAAACTTTGACCATTTCGAAGTTAAAACGTTGTTCAGTTAAGTTCTGAGAGGTAATTATACCCCAACTTGATTGACTTCCTCCTTAACTAAGGAATGGTAAGGTTAGATCATGAAGGAGTTTGGAAATGTTTTCCAAATAAGAATCAGAAATGTTTTCTGATAATAAAAATAAGAATTTAGAATATATGGAAACATGAGATAAGTAAATTAATGAACTAAAGGGATAAATGTTAAATGATGATTGATCGATATAATTTCCATCTGGAAATAATATCGTTGTTTGCACACCTGTTTTCCTTTGATGGTTAAATCACAGACTATCGAAGTTTTGACCATTTTAACATTGTTAATATGGAGAGACCGATTGGATTATTATCCAAAGAACCACATTGTATTGGCATAAGCGTTTCGAATCATATATGCCAAAGATAATTGAAGACAGAGTAAAGTGCAAGGGTTGTTGTATAATTCTTAGATAACAATGCCTAAAATGGAAATACTGAATAGTACCTTCGGTTCATCCTGTTCCTGGATGACTTGTATGGATGAATGTCTGACAGAGTATTTCCAGAAAGGTCACGTACATTGATTTCTTCAACCATACCAAGAGTGGAAGCGGAGAAGGAAACTTCTTTAGCTAACACGTAATGTACTGTTGTAGACGTCAATTAGTGATTTTCGATGGATCTGACAATGTGGCATTCGAAGTGAATCTGATGTGATAATAAAGCGTAACCTCAAGCCTCATCAACCGGTAAATGACAGAAATCGGACAGGTAGCGTGGCTATGTAGGTCGCACCTATTAGGGTGTATAATCACCTGATCTAGAGTTTCATTTATTTCTAAAAATCTATTATTGCTATTGTTCCATTCGGGAAACGGTTGTTGATCCCAACTGTTGGTGATATATATTCGATACACTCAAGCGAAATGAGTGGTCGGTCATGTATGGCCGGGTTACAAGATGTTCTTGTTGAACCCAGTGTATTCCTCTCTAGAGGTACACTAGCGAAAGGTGGTTCCATACCTTGTCATAGTTGGAAATCCATTACCCAATACGTGCTTGCGGTTTTGATTGTATACTATATATGTAGAACGTGAGATGAAAGCGTTTTTGCTAGATGATTATTATATTGTGGTTGATAAACATTATTATAATATCTAAACCGTTTTACTCATACCAGTCCCATGACTAACCCGGAGTTTATTTTGTTTTGTTTTTCCTAAACTCTTGGGTGCCCAATTTCGTACGGGCAGTCAAGTAGTCGGGATTTACAGATATACCTGAAGAGCTGGAGTAGGAGGCTTTAGGATCATATAGCTATAGTTTATTTCCGCTGTGTTGTAAGTGTTGTATAATGATGTATATTCAAGTACAGATGTATATTTCAAGTTATGTTATATATATTATATGTTATTCGTTCCGCTGTGAGGTTCGTGTTACTCTGATGTTGTGTTCTTCTTCTTCTTCTTCTTCTATTCTAAGTTTCTATCATATCTATTCTCACACTCTAATTTCTTTCATTAATCATCCGGTATTTTCGACCCTTTGATGTTCGATATGTGTTGTATATCGGATAACCAAGATCGCCAAAATTCCGGGTCATTACAGTTGGTATCAGAGCTTAAGTTAAGTGAATTACCTTGGCTCTGTGGCGTGACTCGGTAGAGATAGGGTTAGTAATACCCTAGATCGAGTTTGAGTGTATATATACGAGAGCGTATTTGTTATTCAATATAAAATTGTTTTATATTGTGAAGATTTATTGGTTGAGTAGTTTATGGGTTCTGGTCGATCAGTTTGATCCACTGTATCGGTAGGAGTTTATAAACACTCGAATACGATGGGTCGACACGATATGTTTTGAAAAGAGGGTAAATGAAAATAAGTTTACCCAAATATATTTTGATATATATTGGATATATTGTTTATTATTATAATCGAATAAGATTATAAGAATGTGAAATGGTTATGTAAATTGCCGATCAGAATTCAGATAAGCATAACGAAATGAATTAAATCTGAATTTAAAACCAGAAATTGAATTAAAACTCTGAAAAATTGGATAAGTGTTTGTAAATGGATTTGGATTAAAAATAAGGAAAATTTAAGATCCTGGGAGATTCTAAATTGTTTTACAAGCAGTGTGAATTATATTTTGAAATGGATTTCAAAGTGGAAATGTTTAGAAATGGTTTTATAGTATTGAACTCACTTCGATCGCTGGAAAATAGATTCTGATGATGACAGCTGCATCATAAGTGTTCATTTTCAAGTTGTATGTGACGAATTACTACCAGAGATACTGTTTTGAATTTATTTTGGGAAAGACAAGTTGTGTTGAATTTCAAAAAGGAAAATTTGATTTTTGAAAAGAGTAAACTATTTAAAAACTCCCAGGGAAAGACTGTTTGAATTAAAAACAAATTTAACAGAAATTTGTGAAAGCAAAATTGAATTAAAGTAAAGCCAGTAAAGTGGTAACTGGGATTGAATTAGAATGATATCAAGACAAATTGGATTGTGAGATTCAAATTTGAAGTGTAATGTGATAATCAAGTTAAGAGTTGGGAATCGAGAAGAAACTCGAGTTGAAATGATATTTGGCTCGGATATAAGCGAATGGTTGTGTTGTGGATAAAAGCAGATTGGAATTTGAGTGAGATGACCCTTGTATCTGCTGAATTGATAAAGGTGGAAATGATATAACGTTATGCCGACAAAAGGTACAAGTTTATATTTCTATTTGATACAATATTTATGAGCCGAATTGGCAAGCCGCTTGGTTGTTTGATTTTCTTTTGGGATGGAGATGGCCCAGAGAGGCGAGTGGTGGTTTGACGTATTGACCAGTACAAAGGAGGTGCTGGCGAAATTTTTCTAAAAGTTAAGGCATTAGAAAATTTTCAGGATTTTTGGAAATTTTCGTTAAAAAGAATTAAATAAAAATTTAATTGAAATTTAATTGGTTCAGTTGAAACTGAAATTATGAAGTGAACAAATAAGTTCTAACCCGTTGATAGGGTTTGTTTTCTAGCTTTAGCAATTTTGAGAACGAAATTATTTTAAGTGGGGAAGAATGTAATGACCCGCATTTTCCAGCAGTATAATAATTAATTTATTTAATTTTTTATATAGTGAATAAAAGGATTTAATGGTCATGGAATTAAATAATGGTGAATATTTAATTAATATAATAATTAAATAATATATTTAATTCTGAAATAATTAGAATTGGCTGAAATGGCGATATCGTGTGAACTGGGGAATTCAAAATATATATATTCAGTGTGGAATTTGAATTTAAATAACGAATATATTATATAAACGAAGATTGAACATAGAGTTATAATATAATTAAAATCGAGCTCGAAATGACACTGTAGTTCGTAAATTGGCAATTCGAACTTCAACTGAATGTACAGGATTCGTTTTAAGCCGGATCTCTGTGAAACAAGAAACGTGTGGAGCTTGTGGAGTATATCTTTCTAGTGGAAGAGAAAAATCGGGATTTCGTCGTGTAGATTTTGATTTACGTCCAAATCAAATTTTAGAAAAGTCACTATGGTATTCCTTTATAATTTATAAAG
Organism: Allium sativum; assembly: GCA_030737875.1. Classification (NCBI taxonomy): domain Eukaryota; kingdom Viridiplantae; phylum Streptophyta; class Magnoliopsida; order Asparagales; family Amaryllidaceae; genus Allium; species Allium sativum. Next base: position 404,210,538 of record CM060923.1, on the reverse strand, counting down.
GAATTATCTATATTTTAAAATGGGATTTCAATATAAATCGAATATCGGGTTGACACAGTAGTGAATATCGAGTTAGAAATTCATATACGAATATTCTAGAGCTGTATGGTATTCCACTGTGAATATATACAATAATGTAAATTTATTTATATTTAATTTAATTATATTTAAATATATTTATATATTTAAATGGGTCATTCAGAGCTGTAAAAATAAGCCACTTTTGCAAAAGAAGTCGGAATTCGACGAAACTAATTTTGTTGGATCCGCAATGTCAAATAGTTGTTAGATTTCCAGTTTCGTGATTTTTAGAGTCACTGTGTGGCCGTACAAATTTTTAGAGTGAGAAACAGTCAATATTTCGATAGTTAAAAATACGTTGTGTGAGCATATGGAGTCCGAATTCGACGAAACCAGTTTCGTTGGGACCTTAATGTCGAACTGAAGCTACATGTCCAGTTTCGTGATTTTTGGATATTGTGTGTGATCACACGAATTTTTACAAAGCAAAAATAAGCAAAAATAAAATATCTAAAACAAATGTGTGAACATTAAAGGAGCCACATCTTCATCCTTTCCAACCACACAAACTTATCGCCCTCGTTATAAATCACTCTCATCAGGCCGCCACTGTTTTCTCTTGTTCTTCAAATAGTATAATTCAAAAATCCAAAACTAACTCAAATCAAATTCAGAAAATTCAAAATTGGTTTCTTTGGGTTCGTATGGAGTAGCTCTTCGATTCCATACCCATTATGTCGTGTTCGGTTGTGTTTCGTGGACGTTGGTTTTTTTCCAGGCAAACTAGGGTTCACGAAATTAGCAAGGGAAAACATTAATTCACGAATTCGAGTTCGGTTTTGGGATGAGTGAATCGAATGGAATCTTGGGTGAATTTTTGGTGGATTTCTGTTGAAATGAATTTCATTACCTGTATGTTTCTTCCTGTCGACGCGATGCACTTGGAGCCACCGAGTTCGGAGAAAAGGGTATGGGGAGGAGCGGTTTCCAAAGGGGGATGGGTTGGTGATCTCGGTTTGGATTTTCGTGGAGGAAGTGAAGAACGATGGAGGTTTGAAGAATCGAAAATGGCAAGTGGTTTGATACGGGAAGTTACGGGTTCGGTGAGTACTGGATGGAGGAAGAAGGGTTGCGGGTTAGTGGGAAAAGGGTTGGAGGGAAAATGGTTTGGGCTTTATGAATATGTGAGGCTAATTTGATTATTAAATTTTGTTTTAATTTTGTTTAAATTGCGTTAACTTGAAAATCATATAACTCTATCATACGGTATCATAATTTCGAACAGTTGGATCCGTTAGGACCGTATGGACGAGAGCTCCACAATGGAACTGACTGAGAGTGGATTGGAGCTAGTTTGAATTTACGGTGAATTAAATTGTTTGATTCAAATCAAACAACAGTTTATCGTTCTTTAACGATGATCTGCCAATGTGAGTAAATCTCACTAACTCTGAACAGTTTATAATTTCATGTTGTATTTAAAAATTGTCTGATTGACTGTGTGTTGACTATTTGATTGAACTGCTAGTCAGTTAGTGGAAATTATATATATATATATGTATATATATAAACCGTTAAATCAATATATGTTGATTCTGTTAACAAAATATTTCATATTGAACTGAAAGTGATGTTGATTATATTGTGTAACATATGTGATGCAGGGAAACAGGTTGGAGGAATCCAACTGGATTCCTTAACATTTATTTTACTGTGATTCATATATTGTGATATATGATGTGGTATAAAATCTTTTGTTGATTATGTGTGTTTGGACGATATTTATCGTTGTTATATGGTATGTTAAATACCATAAGAAATACTAGATGTGGGAAAGGGGATTTTCAAAGTGTATTTTGAAAATGAATTATTTATATAAAATCGATGGATTTTATACAGAAAAGGAAATGCGTTTTTATAAAAGAAAATAATTATAAAATCGAAGGATAAATTATAATAAAGGAAATATTTATTTGTTATAATAAATAGAATAGAATAAAAGGAAATATTTATTTGTTAGAATAAATAGAATAGAATAAAGGTAATATTTATTTGTTAAATAAATAGAATAGAATAAAACGAAATATTTATTTGTTAGAATAAGTAGAATAAAATAAAGGAAATCTTTATTTGTTAAATAAAAAGAATAGATATAAAAGGAAATATTTGTAAGACATGTACAAATAGAAATGAAAGGAAATATTTATGGGGAATAAATATGTTAAATTAGAGATGAAAGGGATATATTTGTAAACCATTTACAAATAGGAAAGATAAAGGAAATATTTATTTGTTAAATAAATAGGAAAGATAAAAGAAATATTTATTTGTTAAATAAATAGAATTGAAAAGGGAATAGTTATTTGTTAAGTAAACAAATAGAAAAGGAATAAATTAAAGGAGTTAATTCAAGAGAATTTATCGAAATGAGTTAATCGAATATTACTTGTTCGATTAGATTTAATCGAATAGAGTATGAGTTAGAGTTAATCAGTTAGAGTTAACCAATTAGGGTTGACCAGTTAAAGTGATTAGTTAGAGTTAACCAGTTAGAGTTAATCAATTAGGGTTGATCAGTTAGAGTTATCAGTAGAGTTAACCAATAGAGTAATTAAATAGAGTTAATCGAATTAGAATAAATCAATTGGAGTTAGTGAATAAGGAGTTATCGAATAATAGTTATTCGAATCGAGTTAAAAGGAGTTAATCGATGTTAGTTTAATCGAAAGGAGTTAATCAATGTTAGTTTAATCAAAAGGAGTTAATCGAGTTTAGTTTATTCGAACAGAGTTGAAATTAGTTATCAAATATTAGTTTATTCGAAGAAGTGAGTTAATCAAATCAGAAATATTCGAGATGAGTTAATCGATTTGAGTTAATCGAAGGAGTTAATCGAATAATAGATATTTGAAGTGAGATATTCGAATAATAGATATTCGAAGTGAGATAATCGAATAATAGATATTCAAAGTGAGATAATCGAATAGTAGATATTCGAAGTAAGTTAGTCAAATAAAAGTTATTCGAATAAGTTATTCGAATAAGAGTTAACCAGTTAGAGTTAATCAATTAGGGTTAATCGATTAGAGTTAAATCAATAGAGTTGATCGAATATAGTTTATTCGCAGAAAGGTTTTCGAATCTAGTTATTCGTAAGAGAGAGTATCGAATATAGTCATTCGAAGGGAGGAGTTATCGAATAGAGATTTATTCGAACGAGAGTTTACGTAAGAAGTTTGTTAAAGGTTTTAAAGGATAAACTTTGACCATTTCGAAGTTAAAACATTGTTCAGTTAAGGTCTGAGAGGTAATTATACCCCAAGTTGATTGACTTCCTCCTTAACTAAGGAATGGTAAGGTTTGATCGTGAAGGAGTTTGGAAATGTTTTCCAAATAAGAATCAGAAATGTTTTCTGATAATAAAAATAAGAATTTAGAATATATGGAAACAGGAGATAAGTAAATTAATGAACTAAAGGGATAAATGTTAAATGATGATTGATCGATATAATTTCCATCTGGAAATAATATCGTTGTTTGCACACCTTTTTTCCTTTGATGGTTAAATCACAGACTATCGAAGTTTTGACCATTTTAACGTTGTTAATATGGAGAGACCGATTGGATTATTATCCAAAGAACCACTCTGTATTGGCATAAGCGTTGTGAATCATATATGCCAAAGATAATTGAAGACAGAGTAAAGTGCAAGGGCTGTTGTATAAATCTTAGATAACAGTGCCTAAGATGGATATACTGAATAGTACCTTCGGTTCATCCTGTTCCTGGATGACTTGTATGGATGAATATCTGATAGAGTATTTCCAGAAAGGTCGCGTACATTGATTTCTTAAACCGTACAAAGAGGGGAAGCGGAGAAGGAAACTTCTTTAGCTAACACGTAATGTACTGTTGTAGACGTCAATTAGTGATTTTCGATGGATCTGACAATGTGGCATTCGAAGTGAATCTGATGTGATGATAACGCGTAACCTCAAGCCTCATCAACCGGTAAATGACAGAAATCGGACAGGTAACATGGCTATGTAGATCGCACCTATTAGGGTGTATAATCACTTGATCTAGAGTTTCATTTATTTCTAAAAATCTATTGTCGATATCGTTCCATTCGGGAAACGGTTGCTGATCCGAACTGTTGGTGATATATATTCGATACACTCAAGCGAAATGAGTGGTCGGTCATGTGTGGCCGGGTTGCAAGATGTTCTTGTTGAACCCAGTGTATTCCTCTCTAGAGGTACACTAGCGAAAGGTGGTTCCATACCTTGTCATAGTTGGAAATCCATTACCCAATACGTGCTTGCGGTTTTGATTGTATACTATATATGTAGAACGTGAGATGAAAGCGTTTCTGCTAGATGATTATTATATTGTGGTTGATAGACATTATTATAATATCAAAACGTTTTTGATATAAAGATATTTTGGATTCTCATAAGTGAAAAACCCATTCCGTTATACGGCGTGGTCTTTTGAGATATCGTTTAATGGCTCAAACTGTTTTAAACCGTTTTACTCATACCAGTCCCATGACTGACCCGGAGTTTATTTTGTTTTGTTTTCCCTGAACTCTTGGGTGCCCAATTTTGTACGGGCAGTCAAGTAGTCGGGATTTACAGATATACCTGAAGAGCTGGAGAAGGAGGCTTCAGGATCATATAGCTATAGTTTATTTCCGCTGTGTTGTAAGTGTTGTACATTGATAATGATGTATATTCAAATACAGATGTATATTTCAAGTTATGTTATATATATTATATGTTATTCGTTCCGTTGTAAGGTTCGTGTTACTCTGATGTTGTGTTCTTCTTCTTCTTCTTCTTCTTCTGTTCTAAGTTTCTATCTTATCTATTCTCACCCTCTAATTTCTTTCATTAATCATCCGGTATTTTCGACCCTTGGATGTTCGATATGTGTTGTATATCGGATAACCAAGATCGCTAAAATTCCGGGTCATTACAAAAGTTGAAGTGGTAGAGTAAACATGGTTGTCGCATGGTGTGGTAAATTAGCAAAAAAAGCTAAAAATATGAAATACAACACATTGTCATCGAACTGATAATTTTCCCAATGCCTGGGAACATAAAAAAAAATCCATGAAATAAATGACATTAATTAAGTCGACATATCTAAAGATGGATGAAAACTAATATGTCTAAATACAACTTTTGCATTCCCAATACAGTGTTGACTTTTAAAAATTATATGTATACTGCAATGCAGTTAAATTTTGTCTATATATTACATGATGACAGACCTCTTTTATATTTCACCTGCTAATTACGGAATGCCTTCAAAATTTAGGATTTTTTTAGTTAAGGTATATGTCACACAACATGCAAAGAATCATTCACCATAATAAGAAAATATCTGATAGTATGCATGATACAATTGACACGAATCTTTGTATTGGGATAGCATATATTCTTTTTCAACTTTCTGTTAGGAGTCAACAAAAAAATTGGCTGCAAACAAAGAACAATAAAAATGAAGGTCAACTACAGTTCATCATGCTGCTAATTTGGATAATTAGTCTAAAGAAAACCAAATATGGAAAATGAATTTAGAAAAAACTTATAGGAATGGATAACTAAGTGCATAAATCTATTCACAACGGTAATCTAACAATATAGAAATTTATATTAAGTTGATTACATATCTTTTAGTTATAGTAAAAAAAGAAATACACACAAGGGAAAGATGCCAAGCTCACATTTGATTGCCTGTACCTAACTCTAACACTTTTAGACAATGCTTTACTGCATTTTTTTTATAGTACAAAAATTAATGTGGATTTTGAAGGCCTTAATTTATATACAGCCCATCTTGTATGCATTTTTAAATGAATTATTACTTTGCAATATTATGAATTTGATGCTTTTAAGAATTTTTTGTTAGTTATATAAGATGTTAAAATAATTATCCCTCATAGTTTATTGTTTTTAAATCATAAATTTTACTATGCCATCAAAATAATAAACAAAGCAAGTATAGATTTTTGTTATTCCTATGTTTTTCTATTATTTTTGATCCATTATCAATGTACCAACAACAATTAACAATTATATTAACTTGGATGCATTATTTACAACTAAATGCTGAATTAAACTAAAACTAAAATTCATACAAAGATGCGTTAGGTACTTAAGCTGCCGCAAAAATGTCCGTATCAGAAAATTGTCATATATTAATCTATCAAGTATGTTTGCACTAATGAATACAATTTATGACTAAAAGGAGCAAAATCCTCGTCATAGTTCTAAACTTAAATCATTATTTATTATATTTTGCTAAATAATGACAATAAACAAAAAAGTTTGGCCAATTTCCCACCTTATTTATTATATGTTTGGATGTTTAAAGTCATATCTATGAATGCATTTTCCCTATCTTTCTCTTTAAGGTATTAGCCAAATTCTCTAATGTGAATCCAAATAATTTGTTTTGTCTGATAACAGATTGTATCCAACTGCTCATCCTTTTACTGCTTTGATGGATTCTGGCTATAATGATTACTAAAATCCTGATATTTTTCAGTTGGTAAATTTATTTCATTTTCTACGACTTCAATTGATTTAGGAATTCTGGGTTTTATTTAGTTTTTATTGATTTTTACGAGTATTCGGTCCGTACTAGAGCGTTTCACTTCACAAGACCAAGATTTAAATCGTTTCATCAATGAGTATACTGAATCTATATTTACACCGTGTTTTAATCAAAAAATGATCAAACACCAAATACGATGCTTTAAAGAGTGCGTCGCCCGTTCAGTGGCAAGGTGCTAAGAAAGCACGTTTCCAAATTAGGGGAGAGACACCATGAAAAGCATGTATGAAGAAATGCGAGACCGCAATTCGCAAAAACAAAGCAAAAAGTGGGAACACACAACTTTTAGAGTGGTTCGGTCAAGCGTGACCTACGTCCACTATGCAAACATTTTCCATTATCACTTTCATGATTCCAAGTACAATGCCATACAAATCTCCCTCAATTTACAATGAATCTCTCATTTCTCCCTCTTTGATGTGAATCGCACTTGAATTAGCTAGTGGATCGGTTAGATCTCCCCAAGTATTGATTGAAATGGATGAAAAGCCTTCAATGCTTCACTTTAGAAGTAGATCCCTTCGATTCCATAGCATTTTGATAGTAGATCCAAGTTTCTAGAGAGAATTCAATGGAGACTTGTGTTGCTTAAGTGGAGCTTGAATGGATTTCCTTGGATGAAGCTTGAGAATGCCTTGGAGAAATGATTTTAGCAGCCCTTCGGGGTGTTGGAATCCTCCCCTCTTAAGTGTTGAGAAAAGGGGTATTTATAGATGGAGATAACGGGTAGTGGCAGGCTTGTAAATATATGGTGTATGGTTAGCGTTGGGCTGGCGATGAGTTGGCGCTTGGTTGGCATCAAGCAGGAGTTGGAGCGATCAGCTTTTGGAGCGTCTATCATTTGGGGCGAGCAGCATTTGGACCGATCAGCTCTTGGGCGAGCAGCATTTGTTGCATTTTATTTTTACACTGTACAATTTGGGGTATAAAAATTACAACAATGCCATCCCCCTTTGAACTGTTGTTGATATGCATGCTCTTGCTCACGTGTCCACTTTGTATGTTAGCATATTGCATCCGACTCGTCCATTGAGGCCCATCTGTGCCTGCACGCTATTGATTGACCTAGCAGTGCCAACCGACCAGGTGGGGGCATCTCGTGACCGAGCGACGCCAAGACTGACCAGATCTATGCTTTAAAACCAACTACGTTTTCATGCTCTGGAGTCACCGCCTTTTGTTCTTGGAACCGATCAGCCCTGGAACTTGGACGACCAGTGACTGAGAGCGACCCGTGCTGCTGATCGACTAGGCGAAGGATGCTCGACCTCACCAGCTTGCTTGACCCGACCAGCACTTGAGGGAACGACCGTCCAGATGGCGCTCCTTTCGTAGCCGACCAGGTGGTGCTTCTCCCAAGACCGACCAGCACGGCAGAGACTCGAGACTGACCAAGCGGAGGATGTTTGAACCGACCAGGTTGGTGAGCTTGTACTGTTCGACAAAATGCTCAAGTAAGTTTTTTGGCAGTTAACATTTGCCCCTCGAAGCTTGTATTTTTTGCTTGCGAGAAATGCGGGCTTCGAAATGAACATGTTTTGCATTGAGATTCAGTCGTAGCATTTTGTTTGCTATAGCAAATCCTGCTTTGACTTATTGGTTCCATACGCTCCAAGTTTTGAACTTGTTGACTGGACTTTGTGTCTCGTAGCACCTATTCTGATGGGATCAATACTTTGCTTTGTGCTTCTGATGCCAAGGCGATTGTGGCCGTTGGATGGATCAGAATTTTGTATTTAACTGATTAATTTGGACTTCTACGTGGGGAAGTCATTGTATCTTTCTGCCTTTGCTTGAAAAGGTCTTATGTACGGTGCCCCCGCTAGGGGAGGACTTTGGGTTTGATGCCCCCGCTAGGGGAGGACTTTATGTTGGATGCCCCCGCTAGGGGAGGACTTGGGATTTGATGCCCCCGCTAGGGGAGGACTTTATGTTGGATGCCCCCGCTAGAGTAGGACTTGGGATTTGATGCCCCCGCATGGGGAGAACTTTCGTCGTTGCTCTCACGAAGAGGGGCTAGACTTTTTTTTATGCCCCTGCATGGGGAGGTCTTTCGCCGTTGCTCTCACGAAGAGAGGCTAGACTTTTTTATGCCCCCGCATGGGGAGGTCTTTCGCCGTTGCTCTCACGAAGAGAGGCTAGACTTTTTTATGCCCCCGCATGGGGAGGTCTTTCGCCGTTGCTCTCACGAAGAGAGGCTAGACTTTTTTATGCCCCCGCATGGGGAGGTCTTTCGCCGTTTCTCTCACGAAGAGAGGCTAGACTTTTTTGTGCCCCCGCATGGGAGGTCTTATATTTGAATCCGTGGGACAGACGCCAGTTCCTTTACTGGATGCTTTGGCATGGCAAACGATCTCGATTTAGGAATCTGGGCCATAATTAGTCGCTTGTTCCTTCATGGGTTGTTCAACTTAGTGAGTCACCTCGATGTATTGTGTGGTCAACGCTTGCGGGACCTCGCTAAGGAAGTTGCGACTCATGAAGTCGGCTGTTCCGTTATGGATCCTCAACCTGGTGAGCCCTCTTGATGTATCGGGTGATCAATGCTCGTGAATTGCACCGCATCGAGAGACAGGGCGTTAATTAAGCTTTCAGGGATCTGCCCCTTTTTTGTAAAGTTTGGAACCCATGAGGTAGACTCTAACAGTCGCGTTGGATGTGCTTAGTCATGATAAGCAATTGCAACCAGATCGAGAAGTCATGCTCCTTTGGGATTTGCGAGGTTTGCGTCATTCCGTGGAGCGAACATTGGCCTTGTACTGGAAGCACTTGATCATGGCAAGTGTTCATGATTGAGCGCAAGTTGCCCCTTGGAACTTACAACCTGCGGCGTTGATTTTAGATATGATTGTTGACCTCTCCACCATCTGATCTCTGGCCATCCCTTTTAATCACCCATCAAGATGGTGTTTTTATGATTGCACTTTGATGTGTTGACACTTTGTGCATCCCATGCTTGAGCAAGTGTTGTGGAGTTCGCCATAGTGCATCGGGTTTCGAGGAAGCAAGCATTTGTCCTATAACCTGTAATAGAGAATCGTCTTTTAGCAAGTCTTGAATCACCGAAGATCTTGTAAACAAGAGATTCACACAAGTAAGCAGGACGTTATCCATAGAGATATTGTTCAGTACAATTCTTATGCAATATTACAAGTTTTTTACAAGAAGTTCTGAATGTAACAGAAAGCAAAATGTAAAGTAAAGCAAGTAATAGAGCAGTAAGTGAAGAAAAGGCGATGAAGATCGCTTATTCCGAGTTGTTGAAATGAGATTCCCATCAGCCCTCAGTTGATGATTGGCCTGTTATTGGGTTGAACCAAGAGAGAGCCTTGTCCCTGAGGAGTCTGAGTAGTGTTTGAGGATTGTAGATTCTTGATGTACTGTTGCAGTTTGCCATTCTGAATCATTTCCTCAATTATGCTTTGGAGAATTCTGCATTCATTTGTATCATGTCCCGGCAGCTTGTGGAGTCGACAGTACTTTCCAGAGTCCAGAGTTTTCTGTGTAACCTTGAACTTTGGTGGCTCCGGATAGTGCTCGGTATCCTTGGTGGCAAGGAAAATGTTTTCTATGGTATCATTCAGAGGAGTGAGTTCTGATGGGTTGTAGAAGCGAGACTTCTTGTTTGCCTTGTTGCTTTTCCCATCATTGGCTCGTTTCTGCCCCTGGATACTGTGCTGGTTAAGCTGAATGTCAGCGCTTTTGGGAGGATCAACAGTCTGAGGAAGCACAGGATGATCTCCCACTCTCATATACTCCTCGGCTTTCTTTTGGAACTTATCCAGCGTATTCGGCTCCTTCATTTTGATCCATTGACCGAATTCGCTATTCTTGTCTATAGCGCCGATTAGAGATGTGTAACGACCCAGAAAATCTGAACCAATTTAAAATTTTTAAATTGGCTAAAATAATGGATTTTAAATATTTAAAATAAATATTTTAAATAATGGCGAGTTGAAATCGACATTTGAAAACCAATATAATTAATTATAATTATATATAGAATTGAAAATGGCGCGGTAGTTCGATAATTCGATTTCAAACTTCAATTGAATATACCGGGTGCAAAACAATCCGGATTTTAGTGAGACCAAAAACATTAGTATCTAATTGATGATATCTTTCCAATGAATCTGACCAATCGAAATTTGATAGCGGGAATCAAAAGATATGTCCAGTTGAAAATTCTGAATAGTCGCTATGGAATTCAGGCCCTTAAAAATGGACATTTTGCAAACGACCTCGGATTTCGATGAAACCACTTTTGTTAGATCCGCAGTGTCAAGTTATTGCTAGGTTTCAAATTTCATAATTTTTCGAATCAATATGTGAGCGTGGCAAGGGAAAACGCGTTTGACCAGATTCTGTTGATTTTAATCGACTGGAAATTGGCCATTTTTCAAACGGTCTCAGAATTCGATGAAACTAGTTTTGTTAGGACCGTATCGTCAATACGAAGCTAGAAAATATTTTTCTGGAATTTTTCTAGTTAGTATGTGACCCCGGTAATTTGAAATGTGCGTTTAAAATTCAATATAGTGATTTAAATGAAAATTCAAAAGGAAACTGATTGTAACGATCAAATCAGCTTACGATACATATCCCATTGTGTTCGGAATGGGGGTAAAACGCTATGGACGACAGGCGGTGGGCCTCGTTTCGAGGTCGTATGTAAAAGTCAACCTTTTTCCAAAAATTAAATAATTAAAAAATATATATATATTTCCCCCCCTTTTCTTCTGCTTGCCGCCCCCCCCCCCCCCCCCGATTCATTTACCAGAATGAAATAAAAAAAAAACCTAAAGCAAATCGAGCCGCCGCCCCCCTGACCTCGACGCCGACGAACCTATCGCCGCCGCCCTCCGTTCAGCCTCCTCCTCCCACCGAACAACACCTCGAAGCCGCCGCCCTCACTACCGAAGACCCCGCCGACACCATCGAGCAACCCACAAACGCCCTGCCGCCGACACCACCGAACAGCCCTCGAAACCCTGCCGCCGACGCTCCTTCTTCTTCCCTCCCCTTCGCATACCACGGTGAGCAATTAGTTATTTTATTTTTATTTTATAAAAACTGATTTGTTAAAGTTATAAAACTGATTTAATTAAGATTTAAAAACTGATTTTAGATTTTTTTTAAAAGTATAAAACTGATTTTTTTTATAAGGTGAAAACTGTTTTTTTTTAAAGTATAAAACTGATTTTTTTATAAGGTGAAAACTGTTTTTTTTAAAGTATAAAACTGATTTTTTTATAAGGTGAAAACTGTTTTTTTTTAAAGTATAAAACTGATTTTTTTATAAGGTGAAAACTGTTTTTTTTAAAGTATAAAACTGATTTTTTTATAAGGTGAAAACTGTTTTTTTTAAAAGTATAAAACTGATTTTTTTTAAAAGAATATAAAACTGTTTTTTTATAAGGGTTAAAACTGATTTTAAAAGAATTTTAAACTGATTTTTTAAATGAAATTAAAACTGATTTGAAAAGCATTTTAAAACTGATTTTAAAAGATTTAAAAACTGATTTGAAAAGCATTTTTTTAACTGATTTGAAAAGCATTTTTAAACTGATTTTAAAAGATTTAAAAACTGATTTGAAAAGCATTTTAAAACTGATTTTAAAAGATTTAAAAACTGATTTGAAAAGCATTTTAAAACTGATTTTAAAAGATTTAAAAACTGATTTGAAAAGCATTTTAAAACTGATTTGTTTTTTTTATAGGATGTTAAAAACTGATTTTTCGAAAGAGTTTAAAACTGATTTTATTTTAAACTTTAAATAGAAAAAGGTTTGAATTTTAAAAGAAAAAAGATTTAAACTTTAAATAGTAAAAGATTAGAACTTTAGAAAAAAAATAAAGATCATATTTTTAAAATAGAAAAGATCATATTTTTAGAATAGAAAAGATCCTATTTTTAAAATGGAAAAGACGGAATTTTTATTAAGTAAAAGAAGTAAGATATGAAAATTTATATTTTTAAAGCAATAAAAATATAATTTTTACATCATAGGAATATTAAAAAAATATGATCTTTATATATTTAATAGCGAAGTCAAAACGCAATCTTTATATATTGAATGACATAGTAATATTTTGATTTTTACATATGTAGAGAATACGGGCAACGAAGCGACGAAAGGCGAGATTGGCGAAGATTTCAGAAAAGGAAGAGTCGTGAAGTTGGATAGCTATTGGTGAGATTTCTGATTTAAAAATATTATATATGTTTTGAAGTAACAGTGAATTGCTATATATAAATAAATATATATATATATATACGCCCCTCGTCCACAAACCATGGACGATATTTATTGATTGAAATTGTTGTGATAATTGGTTGATAACGAATGGTTGTTTGGGATTATTTGTGATTGATATTGGTTGATTGAGGTTGAAAAATACCCATTGTGGTTGAAAAATATTTGGTTGAAACCACATAGGATTAGTTTGTGGAAATGAAATAAATATATACATGCCGCCTGCGTGCGAACTAGATGCATGATCACCATTGTCAAAAACCGCGAGGTTTTAAGGTAGAGCGAGGAGCCGTACTAGGGACGGTCCCGGTTTAACTACCCTGCCGTTATGCTGCCGAAATTTTGAATAATATTCGTGTGTTTGAATTATTTTCATTTGCTTAAACTATATTTATTCATTGTATAGAAAACATTCATGTGTTGAATTGATATTCATTCGTTGATTAGAAATTCATGTGTTGAATGGTATTCATATTTTGAAAATAAATTGTTTGATAATAAAAATCACATTTTTATCTATATATAGAAACTATAGAAAACATTCATGTGTTGAATTGATATTCATTCGTTGATTAGAAATTCATGTGTTGAATGGTATTCATATTTTGAAAATAAATTGTTTGATAATAAAAATCACATTTTTATCTATATATAGAAACTATAGAAAACATTCATGTGTTGAATTGATATTCATTCGTTGATTAGAAATTCATGTGTTGAATGGTATTCATATTTTGAAAATAAATTGTTTGATAATAAAAATCACATTTTTATCTATATATAGAAACTATAGAAAACATTCATGTGTTGAATTGATATTCATTCGTTGATTAGAAATTCATGTGTTGAATGGTATTCATATTTTGAAAATAAATTGTTCGATAATAAAAATCACATTTTTATCTATATATAGAAACAATAGAAAACATTCATGTGTTGAATTGATATTCATTCGTTGTTTAGAAATTCATGTGTTGAATGGTATTCATATTTTGAGATAAATTGTTCGATAATAAAAATCACATTTTTATCTATATATAGAAACTATAGAAAACATTCATGTGTTGAATTGATATTCATTCGTTGATTAGAAATTCGTGTGTTGAATGGTATTCATATTTTGAAAATAAATTGTTTGATAATAAAAATCACATTTTTATCTATATATAGAAACTATAGAAAACATTCATGTGTTAAATTGATATTCATTCGTTGAGTAGAAATTCATGTGTTGAATGGTATTCATATTTTGAAATAAATTGTTCGATAATAAAAATCACATTTTTATCTATATATAGAAACTGTAGAAAACATTCATGTGTTGAATTGATATTCATTCGTTGATTAGAAATTCATGTGTTGAATGGTATTCATATTTTGAAATAGATTGTTCGATAATAAAAATCACCTTTTATCGACTATATGAACTATATAGAAAAATAGTGTTTTGAAAGGAATTGTTTTACAATAAAAATCACATTTTTATTGTATGCATAAATCGTTGAAATGTGAAGTGTTAAAAATAGCCACTTGTTCAAAATAAACATATATGAGTTGAAATATTCATTAATTAGCTAATGAAATGATTTGCACCTATTTATGTAACATTAGAATGAATGGAGTTTTTAAACCAAGTAGAAATCAAATATGAAGTTGAATAGAAATTGATAAATGATAAGAACTGTATATATATGTACATGCAATATTCATTGAACAGGTTATAACAAAGGGGCTAGAGAAGAGGAATAAAATTTTGTGCCCGACAAATAGGTACACATTTACTGATTTGTTTGGGTGATGATTTTGAGCCTGTTGGCTAGCCGCTTGGCTTTTTCTTTTTCTTTTTGAGATTAGAAGGACCGGGAACGCTATTTGCGATTTCCCGATGCTCCCGGTGCAGGGGAGGTTATGGCGAAATTTTCCAAAATTTTAAGGTGTTAGAAAATTTTTTGAAGTGAAAACTATATGGAAATCATTGAATGAACTATATTTATATAAATATATAAATATAAATAAAATTAAAACGAAACGAAGCCGTGCAGTTCGTATTTTGAAACCGTGATTTCAAACGACTAGTGCGGGAAATCCGACCATTGGATTTTCCCGAAACCTCAACCGTCGGGTTCGCCTTGGAATAATCTTTCCAACGGCACCAACCTTGTAAAAATCCAACGGTTGGATTGTCTGGAATGTTTAAATCAAATTTGATGAAAAACAGCGCCAGAAGCGATTATATTTTTATATATATAAATATAATTATATATATATAAATATAATTATATATTTAATCGAATAACGACGCTGCAGTTCGTATTTTGAAATCGAAATTTCAAACGATTGTACCGGGAGATCCGACCGTCGGAATTTCCCGAAACTGGAACCGTTGGATTCGTTTTGAAAAGACCTTTCTAATGATGTAAATTTTGTGAAGATCCAACTGTTATATTTTCAGATATATGTAAATCAAATCTGAAGAAAAACAGCGCCACGGCCGCCTTATGGCCCGAAGTGTCGTTTTGAATAAATAGGCTATTTTAAAATAAATAAAAATAGCGATAAATCCTTATAAAATATCATAAACGATATGGAATGGAAATAAACTGAATTTGCTTGATTTATGTGGCTTTTGATGGTTGAATTTGTTTGGTGTGAAAATTACATTAAAGAACACAATTGGTGTTGTCGAATAATTTAACCATTGAAATAAATCGATTAGAAATTCTAAATATACGTGAATTATTTGAAAAGGCCGAGTTAATTCTCATTTCGAATAATCGACCGACGATTGAAATTCGAAGATGAAGACGATGGTCGAAGACCGGAGATCTTCACCTCGTTTGGATGGTAACCGAGGTCCTGATTGGGAGGCATCCCGAAATATGGATAATGAGTGGTGATCGTCCAGACGTACGTGGTGATCAAAGGGTTTGCGAGGTATTTAGTGCCTCCGGTTTCGTTCAGACCCAGAACGGACTTGTAAATGGACTATGTGTCTGACATTGGAGTTTATTCTGTGTTGATTGATTTCTGTTAAATATACATCTGTTTGGCGGCGGAGAATTTATTCTTTTGCTTAACGCCCTTCTCTGAGACGCACGAGCTCAGAGGTTGTATATCGATGGACATCAATCGCATGGCGTGAATTGCCTGTGTGGCATGCTAAGATGCAGTGATCAGGGCTTCTATTGAAAAGCAAAGTCTTGTGGTGATGATCAAAGCACCGCCTGTGTGGCGTAGCTTTGTGTATAACGTGAATTCGCGAGCCTCACACCCCGGTATGAACCAGAACGGGAGAAAGGACCTCAGGGAGGGCCTGCGTTTCCTCCTAGCTAAAAGTGGCGTCAGTGGTTTTACACGCCCTGACGAGTTTGACTTATGTGGTTGTTGCTGTTGCGAGGCGCCTCGGTTTGATCGGATGATCCGGGTCCGATGGAGTCATTCGTTGGCTCGTTTACGCCCCAAAGGGCGGGGAAACGTATGGTTCAGGCATTTTAATCCACATCCGTGGACCGGCCCTGACGATCCTAAGGCTTGACAGAGTACTTGCCTGAGGCTCGGGCTAGGCAGTCTCGAATTCGGTAAGGACTATCTTTTGCCTTGGTTCATGACGGAAATCCAATTTCCAGATACGACATCATGCGGTTTTGATTGTATACCTATATATGGCGACATAGTGGTATGGGGCATTAATGCCGTCTATGATTGATAGTTATGATTTGAAATTGTTTTCAAAACATATAAACACTAGCAATAATATCAAATGCCTTTGTTTTATTCATATCAAGCATATCTTG
This sequence comes from Allium sativum, assembly GCA_030737875.1. Lineage (NCBI taxonomy): Eukaryota > Viridiplantae > Streptophyta > Magnoliopsida > Asparagales > Amaryllidaceae > Allium > Allium sativum. The sequence goes on along the minus strand of CM060923.1, from coordinate 404,193,839 downwards.
GCCGTTATAAGGTAAAACTCTATCCTCCGGTTTGCGTTGCATTGTGTGATGGGAACTGAGTCTTATAATGGCTTCATTTTTATAAAAAGCATAGCGATGTTTAAAAGAAAGATTTGTTTTAAAGCACTGGCAATCCAATGGAGTAAACCCGTTCCACGAAAGTGACGTGGTCCTGTGATTAGTCAATTATATATGTGTTGAGTAGATTTCTCATACCAGTCCCATGACTGACTCGTAGTTTGTTTCACTCTCAAACTCGGGTGCCCCTTTTTCTACACGGGCAGCCTTGTATTCAGGTTTAGCTGGTTCTTTCTGGATAGCTGGAGCTAAAGATGGATTCTATCATCTATTTCTTTTTATGCTGTTCAGCTCCTATTGTACATATTTTGTTTATTTCCGCTGTAGACATTTATGTATAGCTGAACTGTATTTGTACTAAGTAAGATCCTGTATACTGTGTAACTCTGATGATTACTTTTATCCAGTATATTTTGTTGTTCATTCTGGTGTATTTATTTAATTCTGTTATGCTATTATATGTTTCTGTGTTATATTCCAAAGATAACCTTGTTTCCGTGAGAACGGGAATTCAGGTCGTCTCATCGTGGTATCAGAGCTTTGGTTAAGCTTAGTTCTGGAATATAACATTTGAACGAACTCGTCGGAAATAGAACCAGTAGTGTTCTAGGACGGGCAACTCAATACAGATAGGATCAGTAATATCCTAGTATGAGTATAGGAGAATCAGAACAACTCGTTAGAGATGGGGTCAGAAGTGCCTCAGAACGAGTCGAGAGTAATATGTTTTTAAGTAACGTATTTGTGATAATATATATATAGTCTGGTTTTAGAAATATAATTTTTGAATATATAAAAGATATATGTTTGAAAAGTTAAGAAGGTTAAAAACAATTGGATTGGTTGTAGTGTTGTGTGATCGTAGATTTATCAAACCACTTTCGACTTTGTTCCTTTTCGGGGACGAAAAGTTTTAAGTGGGGGAGATTGTAACGACCCAGAAAATCTGAACCAATTAAAAAATTTTAAATTGGCTAAAATAATGGATTTTAAATATTTAAAATAAATATTTTAAATAATGGCGATGAAAACTGAGTTGAAATCGACATTTGAAAACCAATATAATTAATTATAATTATATATAGAATTGAAAATGGCGCGGTAGTTCGATAATTCGATTTCAAACTTCAATTGAATATACCGGGTGCAAAACAATCCGGATTTTAGTGAGACCAAAAACATTAGTATCTAATTGATGATATCTTTCCAATGAATCTGACCAATCGAAATTTGATAGCGGGAATCAAAAGATATGTCCAGTTGAAAATTCTGAATAGTCGCTATGGAATTCAGGCCCTTAAAAATGGACATTTTGCAAACGACCTCGGATTTCGATGAAACCACTTTTGTTAGATCCGCAGTGTCAAGTTATTGCTAGGTTTCAAATTTCATAATTTTTCGAATCAATATGTGAGCGTGGCAAGGGAAAACGCGTTTGACCAGATTCTGTTGATTTTAATCGACTGGAAATTGGCCATTTTTCAAACGGTCTCAGAATTCGACGAAACTAGTTTTGTTAGGACCGTATCGTCAATACGAAGCTAGAAAATATTTTTCTGGAATTTTTCTAGTTAGTATGTGACCCCGGTAATTTGAAATGTGCGTTTAAAATTCAATATAGTGATTTAAATGAAAATTCAAAAGGAAACTGGTTGTAACGATCAAATCAGCTTACGATACATATCCCATTGTGTTCGGAATGGGGGTAAAACGCTATGGACGACAGGCGGTGGGCCTCGTTTCGAGGTCGTATGTAAAAGTCAACCTTTTTGCAAAAATTAAATAATTAAAAAATATATATATATATTTTCCCCCCTTTTCTTCTGCTTGCCCCCCCCCCCCCCGATTCATTTACCAGAACGAAATAAAAAAAAACCTAAAGCAAATCGAGCCGCCGCCCCCCTGACCTCGACGCCGACGAACCTATCGCCGCCGCCCTCCGTTCAGCCTCCTCCTCCCACCGAACAACACCTCGAAGCCGCCGCCCTCACTACCGAAGACCCCGCCGACACCATCGAGCAACCCACAAACGCCCTGCCGCCGACACCACCGAACAGCCCTCGAAACCCTGCCGCCGACGCTCCTTCTTCTTCCCTCCCCTTCGCATACCACGGTGAGCAATTAGTTATTCTATTTTTATTTTATAAAAACTGATTTGTTAAAGTTATAAAACTGATTTAATTAAGATTTAAAAACTGATTTTAGATTTTTTTTAAAAGTATAAAACTGATTTTTTTTATAAGGTAAAAACTGTTTTTTTTTAAAGTATAAAACTGATTTTTTTATAAGGTGAAAACTGTTTTTTTTAAAGTATAAAACTGATTTTTTTATAAGGTGAAAACTGTTTTTTTTTTAAAGTATAAAACTGATTTTTTTATAAGGTGAAAACTGTTTTTTTTAAAAGTATAAAACTGATTTTTTTTAAAAGAATATAAAACTGTTTTTTTATAAGGGTTAAAACTGATTTTAAAAGAATTTTAAACTGATTTTTTAAATGAAATTAAAACTGATTTGAAAAGCATTTTAAAACTGATTTTAAAAGATTTAAAAACTGATTTGAAAAGCATTTTTTTTAACTGATTTGAAAAGCATTTTTAAACTGATTTTAAAAGATTTAAAAACTGATTTGAAAAGCATTTTTAAACTGATTTGAAAAGCATTTTAAAACTGATTTTAAAAGATTTAAAAACTGATTTGAAAAGCATTTTAAAACTGATTTTAAAAGATTTAAAAACTGATTTGAAAAGCATTTTAAAACTGATTTGTTTTTTTTATAGGATGTTAAAAACTGATTTTTCGAAAGAGTTTAAAACTGATTTTATTTTAAACTTTAAATAGAAAAAGGTTTGAATTTTAAAAGAAAAAAGATTTAAACTTTAAATAGAAAAAGATTAGAACTTTAGAAAAAAAATAAAGATCATATTTTTAAAATAGAAAAGATCAGATTTTTAGAATAGAAAAGATCCTATTTTTAAAATGGAAAAGACGGAATTTTTATTAAGTAAAAGAAGTAAGATATGAAAATTTATATTTTTAAAGCAATAAAAATATAATTTTTACATCATAGGAATATTAAAAAAATATGATCTTTATATATTTAATAGCGAAGTCAAAATGCAATCTTTATATATTGAATGACATAGTAAAAATTCGATTTTTACATATGTAGAGAATACGGGCAACGAAGCGACGAAAGGCGAGATTGGCGAAGATTTCAGAAAAGGAAGAGTCGTGAAGTTGGATAGCTATTGGTGAGATTTCTGATTTAAAAATATTATATATGTGTTGAAGTAAAAGTGAATTGCTATATATAAATAAATATATATATATATATATACGCCCCTCGTCCACAAACCATGGACGATATTTATTGATTGAAATTGTTGTGATAATTGGTTGATAACGAATGGTTGTTTGGGATTGTTTGTGATTGATATTGGTTGATTGAGGTTGAAAAATACCCATTGTGGTTGAAAAATATTTGGTTGAAACCACATAGGATTAGTTTGTGGAAATGAAATAAATATATACATGCCGCCTGCGTGCGAACTAGATGCATGATCACCATTGTCAAAAACCGCGAGGTTTTAAGGTAGAGCGAGGAGCCGTACTAGGGACGGTCCCGGTTTAACTACCCTGCCGTTATGCTGCCGAAATTTTGAATAATATTCGTGTGTTTGAATTATTTTCATTTGCTTAAACTATATTTATTCATTGTATAGAAAACATTCATGTGTTGAATTGATATTCATTCGTTGATTAGAAATTCATGTGTTGAATGGTATTCATATTTTGAAAATAAATTGTTTGATAATAAAAATCACATTTTTATCTATATATAGAAACTATAGAAAACATTCATGTGTTGAATTGATATTCATTCGTTGATTAGAAATTCATATGTTGAATGGTATTCATATTTTGAAAATAAATTGTTTGATAATAAAAATCACATTTTTATCTATATATAGAAACTATAGAAAACATTCATGTGTTGAATTGATATTCATTCGTTGATTAGAAATTCATGTGTTGAATGGTATTCATATTTTGAAAATAAATTGTTTGATAATAAAAATCACATTTTTATCTATATATAGAAACTATAGAAAACATTCATGTGTTGAATTGATATTCATTCGTTGATTAGAAATTCATGTGTTGAATGGTATTCATATTTTGAAAATAAATTGTTCGATAATAAAAATCGCATTTTTATCTATATATAGAAACAATAGAAAACATTCATGTGTTGAATTGATATTCATTCGTTGTTTAGAAATTCATGTGTTGAATGGTATTCATATTTTGAAATAAATTGTTCGATAATAAAAATAACATTTTTATCTATATATAGAAACTATAGAAAACATTCATGTGTTGAATTGATATTCATTCGTTGATTAGAAATTCATGTGTTGAATGGTATTCATATTTTGAAAATAAATTGTTTGATGATAAAAATCACATTTTTATCTATATATAGAAACTATAGAAAACATTCATGTGTTGAATTGATATTCATTCGTTGATTAGAAATTCATGTGTTGAATGGTATTCATATTTTGAAATAAATTGTTCGATAATAAAAATCACATTTTTATCTATATATAGAAACTATAGAAAACATTCATGTGTTGAATTGATATTCATTCGTTGATTAGAAATTCATGTGTTGAATGGTATTCATATTTTGAAATAGATTGTTCGATAATAAAAATCACATTTTTATCTATATATAGAAACTATAGAAAACATTCATGTGTTGAATTGATATTCATTCGTTGTTTAAAAATTCATGTGTTGAATGGTATTCATATTTTGAAATAAATTGTTCGATAATAAAAGTCACATTTTTATCTATATATAGAAACTATAGAAAACATTCATGTGTTGAATTGATATTCATTCGTTGATTAGAAATTCATGTGTTGAATGGTATTCATATTTTGAAATAGATTGTTTGATAATAAAAATCACCTTTTATCGACTATATGAACTATATAGAAAAATAGTGTTTTGAAAGGAATTGTTTTACAATAAAAATCACATTTTTATTGTATGCATAAATCGTTGAAATGTGAAGTGTTAAAAATAGCCACTTGTTCAAAATAAACATATATGAGTTGAAATATTCATTAATTAGCTAATGAAATGATTTGCACCTATTTATGTAACATTAGAATGAATGGAGTTTTTAAACCAAATAGAAATCAAATATGAAGTCGAATAGAAATTGATAAATGATAAGAACTGTATATATATGTACATGCAATATTCATTGAACAGGTTATAGCAAAGGGGCTAGAGAAGAGGAATAACATTTTGTGCCCGACAAATAGGTACACATTTACTGATTTGTTTGGGTGATGATTTTGAGCCTGTTGGCTAGCCGCTTGGCTTTTTCTTTTTCTTTTTGAGATTAGAAGGACCGGGAACGCTATTTGCGATTTCCCGATGCTCCCGGTGCAGGGGAGGTTATGGCGAAATTTTCCAAAATTTTAAGGTGTTAGAAAATTTTTTGAAGTGAAAACGATATGGAAATCATTGAATGAACTATATTTATATAAATATATAAATATAAATAAAATTAAAACGAAACGAAGCCGTGCAGTTCGTATTTTGAAACCGTGATTTCAAACGACTAGTGCGGGAAATCCGACCATTGGATTTTCCCGAAACCTCAACCGTCGGGTTCGCCTTGGAATAATCTTTCCAACGGCACCAACCTTGTAAAAATCCAACGGTTGGATTGTCTGGAATGTTTAAATCAAATTTGATGAAAAACAGCGCCAGAAGCGATTATATTTATATATATATAAATATAATTATATATTTAATCGAATAACGACGCTGCAGTTCGTATTTTGAAATCGAAATTTCAAACGATTGTACCGGGAGATCCGACCGTCGGAATTTCCCAAAACTGGAACCGTTGGATTCATTTTGAAAAGACCTTTCTAATGATGTAAATTTTGTGAAGATCCAACGGTTAGATTTTCAGATATATGTAAATCAAATCTGAAGAAAAACAGCGCCACGGCCGCCTTATGGCCCGAAGTGTCGTTTTGAATAAATAGGCTATTTTAAAATAAATAAAAATAGCGATAAATCCTTATAAAATATCATAAACGATATGGAATGGAAATAAACTGAATTTGCTTGATTTATGTGGCTTTTGATGGTTGAATTTGTTTGGTGTGAAAATTACATTAAAGAACACAATTGGTGTTGTCGAATAATTTAACCATTGAAATAAATCGATTAGAAATTCTAAATATACGTGAATTATTTGAAAAGGCCGAGTTAATTCTCATTTCGAATAATCGACCGACGATTGAAATTCGAAGATGAAGACGATGGTCGAAGACCGGAGATCTTCACCTCGTTTGGATGGTAACCGAGGTCCTGATTGGGAGGCATCCCGAAATATGGATAATGAGTGGTGATCGTCCAGACGTACGTGGTGATCAAAGGGTTTGCGAGGTATTTAGTGCCTCCGGTTTCGTTCAGACCCAGAACGGACTTGTAAATGGACTGTGTGTCTGACATTGGAGTTTATTCTGTGTTGATTGATTTCTGTTAAATATACATCTGTTTGGCGGCGGAGAATTTATTCTTTTGCTTAACGTCCTTCTCTGAGACGCACGAGCTCAGAGGTTGAATATCGATGGACATCAATCGCATGGCGTGAATTGCCTGTGTGGCATGCTAAGATGCAGTGATCAGGGCTTCTGTTGAAAAGCAAAGTCTTGTGGTGATGATCAAAGCACCGCCTGTGTGGCGTAGCTTTGTGTATAACGTGAATTCGCGAGCCTCACACCCCGGTATGAACCAGAAACGGGAGAAAGGACCTCAGGGAGGGCCTGCGTTTCCTCCTAGCTAAAAGTGGCGTCAGTGGTTTTACATGCCCTGACGAGTTTGACTTATGTGGTTGTTGCTGTTGCGAGGCGCCTCGGTTTGATCGGACGATCCGGGTCCGATGGAGTCATTCGTTGGCTCGTTTACGCCCCAAAGGGCGGGGAAACGTATGGTTCAGGCATTTTAATCCACATCGGTGGACCGGCCCTGACGATCGTAAGGCTTGACAGAGTACTTGCCTGAGGCTCGGGCTAGGCAGTCTCGAATTCGGTAAGGACTATCTTTTGCCTTGGTTCATGATGGAAATCCAATTTCCAGATACGACATCGTGCGGTTTTGATTGTATACCTATATATGGCGACATAGTGGTATGGGGCATTAATGCCGTCTATGATTGATAGTTATGATTTGAAATTGTTTTCAAAACATATAAACACTAGCAATAATATCAAATGCCTTTGTTTTATTCGTATCAAGCATATCTTGGCCGTTATAAGGTAAAACTCTATCCTCCGGTTTGCGTTGCATTGTGTGATGGGAACTGAGTCTTATAATGGCTTCATTTTTATAAAAAGCATAGCGATGTTTAAAAGAAAGATTTGTTTTAAAGCACTGGCAATCCAATGGAGTAAACCCGTTCCACGAAAGTGGCGTGGTCCTGTGATTAGCCAATTATATATGTGTTGAGTAGATTTCTCATACCAGTCCCAAGACTGACTCGTAGTTTGTTTCACTCTCAAACTCGGGTGCCCCTTTTTCTATACGGGCAGCCTTGTATTCAGGTTTAGCTGGTTCTTTCTGGATAGCTGGAGCTGAAGCTGGATTCTATCATCTATTTATTTTTATGCTGTTCAGCTCCTATTGTACATATTTTGTTTATTTCCGCTGTAGACATTTATGTATAGCTGAACTGTATTTGTACTAAGTAAGATCCTGTATACTGTGTAACTCTGATGATTACTTTTATCCAGTATATTTTGTTGTTCATTCTCGTGTATTTATTTAATTCTGTTCTGCTATTATATGTTTCTGTGTTATATTCCAAAGATAACCTTGTTTCCGTGAGAATGGGAATTCGGGTCGTCTCAAGATGCTAAGATCATGCGGGGGTCAGGATTCCCTACTTCAGTTAAAGCGGTATTGAACCTCTTGAGGAAAGCTTTAACTGACTCTCCAGGATTCTGCTTCATTGATGTGAGGGAGATGACATCCTTAGCTTTTTTGGCCTGCAACCTGAAATGCTCTTTGAACTTATGAGTCAAATCATCAAATCGATCGATGGATTTGGGCGGGAGCCTTGTAAACCATAGCGATGCGACGCTTTCTAGATAGAGCGGGAAGCACAAGCACTTAATCTCATCCATCGCTTTAGCCACATTCATGTGCCACTCATATCTGTATAGGAAGTGATTTGGATCAGTAGTCCCATCGTATGGAGGCAAGGTGGGATGTGCAAACTTCTTCGGAAGCTCAGCTTTGCGAATTCTCCTGGTGAATGGGTTTCTGCTCGGAGAAAAGTCCCATTCCCTTTCGCTGTCTTTGCGGGTCAAGCCGTCTTTCATCATCCGCTTCACCACGTCCTCGATGTCCCCTTTTGAGTAGTGTCGCTTGGGAGAGCGGACTTCGATTTCCTTTCCGGATGCTCAATCGCGGTTAGAGAATATGGGTCCTTTTCCTTCAGCAAGGGAAGGCGCCCCCCTTTCAGGACTTGCAACTCGCTGGGCATCTCGATTGGAAACGCTTTTGGCTTTCAGCTTGGAGGTATGAATGTCGGCTCCGTTGAACCCTTCAATGTTATCATTGCGATAATGATCGGAAGTTGATGAATTTGTGTTTCCCTCAAGGTTGACATGAGCCCTTTGAGAAGGAGCAAGATTGGCTTGAGCGTTTGGGAGAGCGCTCACTTTATCCATCAAAGTTTGATTAGCATCCACAAGAGTTTTGTTAGCATCCAATAAGGCTTTACTGGAAGCTTCCATCCGTTGGTGTAGATTAGCGACAACGACATCTAGCTCGGCCCTTGTTATTCCAGCTCCGGTTATGGAATTTTGACCAACCTCGAAGCGGTTAGTAAGAGGTGTAGCTTCGTTGTTAGCAACATTGTTGACGTCGTTGTTGTTGTCATTTTCTCCAACGGTTTTACTTGCGGTTTTCTTGGAATTAGCCATTATCTCGGACATGGATTTGACTTTGGAAGATAGCTCGTCGATTGGCCCAGATCTGAGATTTGCGAGATCTATGGTTGAAGCAAGCCTAGATCTTACGTGCAAAGGTCTTAACCTTGTCGAGTTTGGGAGAAGTGCGAATGCGGCCCCACGGTGGGTGCCTAATGTTTTAATCAAAAAATGATCAAACACCAAATACGATGCTTTAAAGAGTGCGTCGCCCGTTCAGTGGCAAGGTGCTAAGAAAGCACGTTTCCAAATTAGGGGAGAGACACCATGAAAAGCATGTATGAAGAAATGTGAGACCGCAATTCGCAAAAACAAAGCAAAAAGAGGGAACACACAATTTTTAGAGTGGTTCGGTCAAGCGTGACCTACGTCCACTATGCAAACATTTTCCATTATCACTTTCATGATTCCAAGTACAATGCCATACAAATCTCCCTCAATTTACAATGAATCTCTCATTTCTCCCTCTTTGATGTGAATCGCACTTGAATTAGCTAGTGGATCGGTTAGATCTCCCCAAGTATTGATTGAAATGGATGAAAAGCCTTCAATGCTTCACTTTAGAAGTAGATCCCTTCGATTCCATAGCATTTTGATAGTAGATCCAAGTTTCTAGAGAGAATTCATTGGAGACTTGTGTTGCTTAAGTGGAGCTTGAATGGATTTCCTTGGATGAAGCTTGAGAATGCCTTAGAGAAATGATTTTAGCAGCCCTTCGGGGTGTTGGAATCCTCCCCTCTTAAGTGTTGAGAAAAGGGGTATTTATAGTTGGAGATAAGGGGTAGTGGCAGGCTTGTAAATATATGGTGTATGGTTGGCGACGAGTTGGCGCTTGGTTGGCATCAAGCAGGAGTTGGAGCGATCAGCTTTTGGGCGAGCAGCATTTGTTGCATTTTATTTTTACACTGTACAATTTGGGGTATAAAAATTACAACAATGCCATCCCCTTTGAACTGTTGTTGATATGCATGCTCTTGCTCACGTGTCCACTTTGTATGTTAGCATATTGCATCCGACTCGTCCATTGAGGCCCATCTGTGCCTGCACGCTATTGATTGACCTAGCAGTGCCAATCGACCAGGTGGGGGCATCTCGTGACCGAGCGACGCCAAGACTGACCAGATCGATGCTTTAAAACCGACTACGTTTTCATGCTCTGGAGTCACCGCCTTTTGTTCTTGGAACCGATCAGCCCTGGAACTTGGACGACCAGTGACTGAGAGCGACCCGTGCTGCTGACCGACTAGGCGAAGGATGCTCGACCTCACCAGCTTGCTCGACCCGACCAGCACTTGAGGGAACGACCGTCCAGATGGCGCTTCTTTCGTGGCCGACCAGGTGGTGCTTCTCCCAAGACCGACCAGCACGGCAGAGACTCGAGACTGACCAAGTGGAGGATGTTTGAACCGACCAGGTTGGTGAGCTTGTACTGTTCGACAAAATGCTCAAGTAAGTTTTTTGGCAGTTAACACACCGCATGCTTAGAGTGAAATCTCACAAAGTAAATAATTTTTTTGCAAGATTTCTGAAACCAGCATGTTTTGTAATTTGTTGAGTCTGCAAATGTAAATGCTAATTTGAATTTATGTGATAAAATTGATGCATAAAGAGAGTAAATGTAATTTAAAGGTTTTAGAGCTACGAAAAGGCAAAAGGAACCATTCAAATATTTTCAGTAAGATATATGGCTTTGTCGTGGATGATAAGAGCTCCATGTTGGTTTGTAAAATATCTAAATCCGCAGTCATCAATGATGACTTCCTTTCTACTGCAATTGTTACCTTTACGTTTAGACCGAAAGTCCAAAAACTCTCATTTTCACTGAAGATTACTATCAAACTGTTCTATTTTTCTGTAACTTCGTTTTGTTATTTGTACCCTATCATGAAATTTGGACCATTTCCACCAGGTGTGATGTAAGCAGTTCACATACTTAATAATTTTAGTATAAGTTATTAGTGTGGAAGAAGTTGGCAATGAAATAAAGTGAAAAAAAATTGGAAGCCATAATAGATATTTAGTGTTCATACATGAGAAATGGGTGCAATTGGTTGTTTGCCACGATCTTTTACTAATTACTTTAGTGCGGAGGAGTGTGGATTTTTTGTTCATTTTCGTAATGGTAATACATGGCCTAAACTCAAATGTCACGTCGGTGGTAAAAAAAATACTCAAAAATATTTCATATCTCTGATACACAATATTTATGGTCATTTATTTTGTGAAAAAAAAATATAGTGTTGGCTAAGTATGATACTATTTAGATTACTGAATTTGGGTTCACCATATCTTTATTAATAATTGTGTTGGAAACACATATTTTTGGCCCGACCGTGAAATACTGAAATTGCCCATTATTTAAATAAAAAAACTATCTCATAAAAATAGGATCTGTGCAGCTGATTTTTTTCTTTTCAAAACTTCATTTGTGTATGTGTTGGCCCTTGAATAATGGGTCAATGACAATCCACGCGCGGGGTGCGTGCCGTCATCATGCGCGGGGCGCGTGCCGTCATCACATGCGGAACGCGTGCCATGTTACGCTTGTTGTGATAAATTGGTTTTACATTTGGAGATTTGGCGGAAACTATAAAGTTACATGCATTCAATCAGATTTAGTGTATCAGATACATGAATACAACTAACATTTTTGTATAAGAAATAAGGAGCGAAATAAGCAGTCATATAGCATATGTACCTAATATGCAAAATAGAACAATAAGAACTTCTATTTATATATTATGAGTTATAAACAACCTAAAGATCACCACATAACCAAAATTCAAGGAACGTTCACTTCATATCCAGCAGTAATACACAAGCATGCTCATAAGAATATACCAAAGCTACAGTTATGTACCGGTTCCTCTACAAAGTATTACATACCAGCATTATTCCTAGGACATTCAGTTTGACATATACGTGGACGCTGAAATTTTAAAGTGACATTCATAATAAAATTAATATAACCGTGCATCTTAAGAAAACAGGTACTCAAATTTATTTCTTACTGTCTAGACAATAGAGTTATACATCCAACATACTTTAACATACCATAAATTATTCAATTTCCACATTTGGCTTTAAATATACTGAAAACTATAAGCCATTCCTATTACAGCATGTATCATGTACCTAAAAAGCCTTATCATATATCATCTGCATATATGATCAAATCTTGCAATCACTAAGAAACTAAAGCAGCAGGGGTTTATCATACGCATGTTGCACATAACTTTGGTCTGTTGTATTTGACATACAGTAGCATAATATATACTTGCAAAGGGAAAAACATTGTCCTAGTTCATAATTTGTGAGACTACAGGCAGCACTAACTTTGCCCGACAACCAATAATGTAACTCTGAGAAAATCGGCTGCTGGCATAAAACTGAACAAAAAGAGGACAAGACAATGACAATATCATGGTACCTTTTAAACCTGAATTCTTATTAGTTACCAAGAAATCATTGCCACAGTTTGTGTTGAAACTCAAACTGCAAGCAATTATTTTTCCCTATGGAAAGAAAAAAGAAAATAGTGAAAGAAAAAAACTTGTGTGCACCGCATATTACCTTTTTGAGTTTTCAGTAACAATCTTTTGGCTGATCCAACTTCATATCAAGAATTCTATCTTAAAAAGTTTTAGGAGAAAATTCAAAACAAAATGACAAAATATCATGGTCTGATTTCTTTTAAAAGCCCATAATTGTTTATCCATTTGTCTAATGCAATATCAAGGTAAACTTAATGTATATTTTCTCCAACCATTATTTTATTGCTTGATCAAAACTAAGATGAAGTTAAGACAGTAGTCCGAAAACAAAACTGTATGAGTTTTAAAAAAGATTCTATACCTGAAATATTTACTTGTTAAAGGCATCATATTTCTTGAATATGAAAAAAGATAGGGTTTGAACTTACATAAAAGGCGGATCAGATTCCAGCAGGTCCAAAAACCTTTTACTTCAACTGTTATCTGAAAGATCTGGATTTTCCCAGCTGGCTTGGATATGTTCTCTGCAGTTGAAAAAGTTACATGGTGGTAGTACAGTTAAAAGATGGGAGAAATAAAATTTCATTTCATAAATTTTCACATGATTTACAGTTATGCCTGCTATGGTTTTTCCAACTACAGTGAATTTATTTTTTTGTTCACTATATAAACTTTCAAACTTTTCCAATGCTAATTTTCGCACTTCTAAATATGACATTGTTTACGCTGGTAGGTATATTGAATGGTTCACAATTGTATACTTATGGCGGAATTTTCATTTGCCAAACATTCAAGCTTGAGCATGTCTTATACTATTTAAATTGTACATAATTTTTATCTGATCTACTATGTAAGCTCTATTTAAATTGTATATCTTTTTTATTTTTTAATTTATCTTTTTTTTGGTAACTGGTTTGCATTTTCTATACTTATTGTTTATATTTTCCCTTTGAAAACTGAATATGAATCATATGTTTTGGTTTTAAAAGGGGATTGTTAAAGGGACTCCACATTTGGTTAAGTGGAGGATAAGTTTAAGGGGACTCCAGCTTAATATATATTTTTTTGTTAAGGGGAGGTCTGGTTTATTTTATAGAAAAGAAAAAGAGACCTAATTAACCCAGGCTTTTGACTTATTTTAGACCATAATTTATTAAATTCAGCGCAAGTTTCAAACATGCGAATTACTAAACATCTCAATTACACTAATTCGATACAATATACTAGGCCAAAATTTTTGTTTCTACATTTATTTTAAATTAATCATACTTTCCAATATGAAATTACAATTAATTACCTGATCTGATGCCTTCTGATCACACGCGAAACTTTCTTGTGTCTCCATTACATTAACTGTATCATTTTTATTTTTATGTGCAACGTTAAACTGTAAACATTAATTAAGATTTATGTTTTATAGTTTATATTAATGAGGATTATACGGGGTTAATAACGGAATTTTAATTTATATGTTCAAGGGGAGGCTAAATTGTTTTGTCCTCCCCATAACAATTATACAATAAATAAAAATTGGTTCTCCCATTAACCAAATGTGGAGTCCCTTTAACAATCCCCTTTTAAAAGTTAAGTATGTCACAATTTTAGTCTTATGTATTGAAGATGCTTTACCATAATTACAGCTGTGGTTAATGAATAACCATAAATGAGAAAACTATACAAGGATCATATTTATTGATTAATATTTTATGCCTAAGGGTGTAAATTGTTAGACTTTTCTATATCCATTAATTGTATTCATTACTGTAAACTACACTGATTCAGACTCAATTACGGCCATGAGTTTTATTTCTCTCCATTACACTCTATAAAGCATTGTAATTTTGTGAAAATTAGGGACACATCCCTAAAATGAAACTTAATTCACTCTACATCCCCCCAAAGTATCACTTACATTTTCGGTCCCTAAAATTGAGATGCCACCCAACTTTTCTAGCAGGTTCCGCCTTTTTCACTTGTCCCCTTCGCGTATTTCTCTTTTGAGAAAAAAATGCGCTCTGACCTAAAAAAAAAATCCTAAATTCTTGAAACTTCTCCAAAAGTTCACGCAAAAAAAAAAAAGTTGCATACATGTATGCAACTTTTGCCAATAGATGCATACATGTATGCAACCATCTGCATACATATGTAAAAAATATGTGAACGCTTAATGAATAGTTGCATACAAGTATGCAGTTTATTGAGAATAACTGCATACTAGTATGCCAGAATATGATGAAGGCCGTACGCAACGCAATATGTACATACTTGTATGTATTTTTTTCTACTTAACTGCATACTTGTATGCACATATACAAGTATGCATGTTTTCTATGCCCATTTTGAATAGTTGCATCAGAAGATGCATTTATTTCACAAATCTGCATACATGTATGCATTTATGCTGTTGTTAGACGCAGAATTGTAATAAATGCATATATGATACGCAGTATGTGAAATATGTGCATGGTTCGATGCATTTTACTGCATTTCGCTTTTTTTTGTATTTTTTGATTTTGACATGATTATTGATTGTTTTTCCAACTGATTTTTTTCTCGTGTACTTCTTTTATTTTATTACGAATTTACGTAATTTTTTTCTTATTTTTTTTGTCTTATTTTTGAAAAATAGGGACCTAATTTATAATAAGTTTATGACCGGATGTGCGCCTAATTTTGAAACTTAATAGAGACCTGTAAAAAACGCACCCTATAATTTTAGTTCACATTAACACCATCGTGATAGCTCAATAATGCATTACAATTTTAGTTTTCATTAATGTTAATATGACATTAATTTTTTCCCTGGAAACATCATCCAACTTGTTTCTCAAAAGAAATAAATTTTCTATATTACCATATTTTTCCTTCTATAACTTTGAAGTTAGCAAGACTTTTTTTAAAGATCTACTTCAATTAGGATACTGAAATCCAAAAATATGTTTGTTTATCACCTCGAAAGTCAGCTTTGAACGTTTCGATTTATGCTTCTGCTCTTGATTCTTATTTCCCCCATCTTCCTTTTCAAATATGTGTTATATTACAAAAGACATGTAGCATTTTCCAAATTTCTTTTTCTCCAATTGTAATGTTTAGTGTAATGGTAAAAATCCATAACTCTTTATTGTTCGCACACGGGTAATGGCGTGAAAATGTTGGTAGTACAGTTAAAAGATAGATGTGGGTAAAAATCATGTGGTCAACTTTGAATGTTAGTTCAGTATTCATTATGTTATTCTCTTTATTTATGCCTTGATTTGTCCCTTTCCATTTTCAGATTTTCCAAGTTTGCATTCGTTTCTCAAAATGGTCGTTAGTGTTGCATGTGAGTGGGGGCGGTGGATAAATCAAGAAATTAAAAGGCTTATCCTACAAATCATGACACCAGACGTGGCTTGGTATTCTTGCATCTTCTAACAGCATACTTGGCTAGATAATGTCAATGCAATAATAGTTACTGACATGCATCTTTTAGTGTCAGGTCATGACATTAATAAACATGATAATAACTTCGTTCTCAACGCAAGAATTAAGAAATGAAAGCATCAGTATTGAAGATAAATGCAGAAAATAAAAGCCACGCTATATATAAATTTATTAACGTAAATATAAGAGAAAAAAACTGCATTTAAGGTTAATTTACAACAAAGAACCCCAGATAATTGTAATTTGGAAATTAAGCCGTACAATAATACATTTGTAATAAAGCATAATCTAGAGCAATATATATGATAGGGAGAAGATCAGCTCAACTGGACTTAAAAGCTATTAGGCTTGGTGCCAAATCAAGAGATGCCATCAGCTGTCATACAGAGCACGTAATACTTCACTATCAGGTTTGTCACCTTAAAACAACAGAAAAAGCGAACTGCGTAAGCTTTAGCAATTGAGAATTGAATACGGTGAACAATCAAATAGTGATAAAACATTCAAAACATTAGAGAGGGCCATTGAAAAATGGAGATTACAGAGTGGTCATAGCGCATGTTTTAACAGCGACACCTCTTTGTAGAAAAATTTCAATTTCAACTTTAATATACTATTCTTTCATTGTATAATTTCCTGTAGTAGTATTTGTAACCATTTATGAAGATTACATGTTGTTAAGCAAAAAAGTAAGAAATAGCTTGCTAATACAAAATGTGTAGCATATTTAAACCGATATTGTTCTACTTATACAATGGTTAACATATATCAAATATATCATCGGAGGCATTATATGGAAAAACAACTACATAACCAAAATATATAACCAAGTATAGAATTCTTGCATGTATTGCTGTTTTCTAAAACAAATAGATAAAAACAATCTTGTTAGAGGATAAAACAAAATGAGTTATGTCATTGCCTTGGGCCTCTTTTTTTGCCTATATAAATATATATATATATATATATATATATATATATATATATATATATATATATCAACGTCATATCATTCCTTCTTGCCATCCTTTACATAGAAATTATGTGAATTGAAACATCAATACATCACACCATTAATGTAAACATTTTTTTCAAAGTTGGATTAAAAAATCGATGATAAAGTTAATTAAATACCTTGTGGGTAGAGAAGAAGGAAAAAGGATCATTCATTAGACACTTTTCTATCCTTCCCAGCCAGAGATTTACGGCCTTACTCTTGCATCTGGAAATGAACTACATAAAAGAAAAAGAAAAAAATTTTGAAATTTACATACCAAGAACTGCTAGTTATGAAATAAGCTTAGAATTATATAAAATGGACACCAACTGCAAACGAAGGCTGTCGCTTTTGCATTCCTCAGATGGTTTTTGTATAAGCCAAAGAATAATATACCATAAAAAGATAGTTGCAATGTTAAAGCAAAACTCATTTTTGCATTCCTGGATTTATAGTCAATTCACTAAGAAATTTCTGCTATATACCATTATCACATAAGTGGCCTTCTAATTTATAGAGTGGAAAACAAATCCAAAAAACTGATAGATAATCAGGAACAAAATCATACAACAACAACCATGATTTGAGACAAAATACAACATTTAGGATGGAAAAATTGGATTATCTTATTACATTTGATTGAGACGGTGGGCTTAACATTCAGTGTCTCATCGCCTTGTTCTACTTGAATTTGGAAGTATCATTTTAGGTATAATTGACAGAAAAAATCAAGAGTTAGAAGATTCGAGTAGATATTCATTACCTTAAATTTTCTAATCATAATATATTTAATCATTAGTTGAAATTAAAGTGTCATTAGTTAGAAAAAACATTTGTATGGTATATTTAACCATAATTGATGTAATATTAAAAAAAAGTATATGTGTATAATATTTACTATATCTATCACCGAATAGAACCGACTAAGCTCGTCCTTAAATAATGGAACTTAGAATAATGAAATACTCGCTCGGTTAAAGACGGAAACACCATGATTTATTTCTTATTCATATGCATCTACAAAATCCAAATCACCAAACTAATGTTCTTTGATTCCCAAGGTAAAACAAAAAAGATATAATCAAAATATGCATTCCCTGAAAATGCACAAACCGCTATAAAAAAAATGGAATAAGGTAACCAATTTATTTTCCTTGAGTTGCATTGTATGACAAATATAAATATTCAAGGGACTTAATATTTAGAATTGATATCACAAATGGATTTGTTACATATTCTGAAGTAGTTAAAATTCTTATCCTATGATCTCTTACTAAAGTAAAATATGGTCAATAATATTCCAATTTATTCCATTTGTTCAATGTTCAAATTAAAATTTTAAAGAATTATCTTACATATGAATTGACATTCATGTCTTCATTATAATTTAAATCTACAGGAAGTACGAAATTAAATGTTATGATTGTAGCATTGGGACATTGCAACATTAATCAAAAGGGCACGCTTATTTTTTTTTAGTAAACTGAAGTTATACAATAGTTTTACTTGATTCAATGTATTGTGTGAGTAATGGGTACATATTTGGTTACCAGAACCATGGCACATCTAATGCAACATGCAACATCAAAAAGATTAAGCATCACAACTTGTTGATTCTTTCCCTATACGGTTATAAATTTGAACAAAGGAGTCATTGGTTTCATTAGCATTATCTGACATTTATTTATAGATGTAAAGAAAAGAATATAAACTCAAATATAATATTGTATCTTCATTGACTTTGGACACATAAAGAGTACACTACAACAAAAACACCATATTACAACATTAGTTTTACAATGGTGGTAAAAGAACCGTTGTAATAAATGTCTTTTGCAACTTTTTTCCAGAAAAGTTGTAATAAACTTATTTTTAACAACTGTGTTATTTTGACAGTTGTAATAAAAGCCTATCGCAACTTTTATTTTTTGACTGTTGTAATATATGACTATATTTTAATATAATTAACAACTAATAATTAATATTTAATACATTTATATTGATTATTTATATTGATTGTTGTAATATAATGATTAATAAGTTGTAATTAATAATTAAGAAGTAATATTTATTTTTAGTTTTAATATTTAATATTTATGGTTAATAATTATATCTAGTATATAATATTTCAAAAAGTTTTAAATGTTGAAATTTTCTAAACTAAACTCTACAATATTTATAAAATTTTCAAAAATTAAATTAATTTAATACTTTACAGAATATCCAAAAATTTAGAAAACTTGTTAGTTCCCACTTATGCAAAATTTCAGCATTTGATTTTCTCTATTTCATACGATAACTTCAAGTCGAAATGAATATTAAGTTATTAAACCAAGATGATCCATAGTAACAAAATCAATTTGACTGTGGAGATTGCTTAACCAATTAGGTAAAGAAATAATATTATGTATAGTGTAGAAAAACATTGAATCAAACAAAAATCAATCAAACAAAAAGTGATAAAATTAAAAATCCGAACAACGACAACTAAATTTTTTGGCGGGTCAACAATTATATTTCATCGTGCCCGCTTTGTGCTAAGTTATAACTTCCTACCCGCTTCACTATCCTAAACCCTTAGTCTCCCAATTCATCCTAGGGTTTCGCTAAATCCCTTGGTGTTCCAAAGGCCGCTACATGATTTTATTCACGAATTAGGGAATTGCGAGAGCACCAGGCCGCCCAAATATCCAATCCTTTTTCTGAAACGCGTAGATGAATTATTCTGCAATCCATCGAGATGCGTCGATATATTCAGATTTTGAGCTATCGCCTTCAATTTGAGCGACGCCGCCACCAATCTCGAGACCCACATCGAAGACCGCCACCACTTCATCCTCCAAGCTATCGCATGCGATTCACCTTGAATTGGGAAAAATTCGAAGCTGATTCCTCTCTTCGACTTCGAGTGTTTGCAGTGCAACTGAACACTGCTGTGCCAGTCCTTATTCACCGTTTATTGTAAGTATTATGCTTACAATTAAATTACTGTTTTCAATTAATTGATTTCAGTCCAAATTAGAAATATGATAGTGAAGGGCTTTGATATTTAACTGTGGCTTTGTTCTGACTTTACCATTGCTTGCTGTCAAAACCCGTCTGCGCCCATGTTTGTGCTCACCTTGTCAATGCTGAAACACCCTTTTTAGTATATTTCGTCTTGATCTTGTCTGTTTTTTATTTGTATGGAAATTGATTTTTGGGTACTCATCAACCCCCTGTTAACTGAAATAAAAAAATTAAATAGACAAATAAATAGCTTGCTGTTGGATACATAAAATGAGAAAGTTTTATTTATTTTTAAATGTCATATTGCACAGCATGTACGTGGACATATTATAGTTGCTCAGGGACATGCATTGCTGGAGCATTGCTGGAGCGACGGAGAGACGTCGGTGCTATCGACGCGTGGGGGATTCGGTACATGGAGCACAATCGTGGCAATATTCCTCAAAAGCAGTGGCAGGAGGTCTCCTTTTCGGTATAACATTCTATTGGCTATATACCCATTGCATTACTGAAAAATACATTTGAATTTCTTATTATACTCTGATTATAGTGTTAGGTTATCTCAAATGGTTAACATCCCACAATCTTTGTTCATGTCACTAGTTGATTTTTTGTTTTTGTTTTCAAGAAACCCCTCTTCTCTGATGAAACATATAAGATTGTGCATCAATTGTTACATGTTGTTTGCAGATCAAAACATTTTGGGGAAAAACCGAGTACTGATGATTTGATTGCCAATACTATGTAGATGTTATAAAAATACATGGTAATTAATGTTAAATGATCTCAATCTGTTTTCTTGAATAAGTGAAGTTGATATGATAATTAATGTTATAATACAATGTAGATGATATGATTTGATTGCATCAACCCTTTTTTTGACATGCTATTTCTGATAACTGAAGTTGTATTTGACAATATAATATATTCACATAATGTCTTCATTCTATATTTTTAGGCCGAGACATTTGGCACATGTTTATTTTAAAAATTCAAAATCACTGCGGCAGTGAACACCAATTTACAAATATCTCCTTCCATATGAAGAGTTCTAATCCGATGGAATTAGGACACTGAACACCACGAAAATTAGTGCAATGAATAACTTGTGTATAGAATGCTAGTTATGTTTGATGCTATTAAGATTTGGTATTGTTGGCTTCAAAAAACACTTTTTGTTCTTTTTTCTAACAACAGACATTTTTTTATTCAACAGGTTTTATCACTGCAGTGAACTTGCACCAAAAAGATAAATGGCGTAAAGATTTCGTTGTATTCGACTAGTGTACTCTCGTAGGATATGCAATTTTTTGTGGATAACTTGTGTTTGTACTAAGTTGCTTTGTAACGGTCAAGTATCTAATAATGCACGAAATGTTGTCTAAAACTTATTGTTTGTAATATTGAATATTTGAGTATTTTAATAAATTAGTTTGCAAATAACTATAATATCTGATTTGCTTATGTAGTGTTGCTATTTTTTTTAAAACTCAAATGTCAATCACAAAGGTGCATAACAGTTGTAGTAGATATTATTACAACGGTGCATAACTGTTGTAATAAAGTTTATTACAACGGTGGAAAAATGTTGTAAAATATACATATTACAACGGTGCAAAAAAGTTGTAAAAGATTTTAGTCTATTACAACTCCTTAATACAAGACGGCTAGTCCACCGTTGTAAAATGTATATTACAATGGTGTTCCACCATTGTAATAGGGTCATTTTGTTGTAGTGGTAGGTAGAAGTTGTTTTCCACTGCCACGATTTATTAGATATATTAAAGAACTCAACATCAAGAATTTGGCCTCAAGGCTATGTAGTAAACATAGGAATCTAGCTCCAAAATTATGAATATAACTCATAATGAAATCAATTTATTGTATCTACTTCCAATAAGGAAATATGAGAAAAAGGCAAGCCTTTATTCAGAAAATAGCATTGCAAGTATGGGTATAAATCAAATTGTAATCTAATTTAAGTACAGTAGTCTTAAAAATAAAGCAATAGTTCCAGGTGCAAGCAATTGACGATGACTGATTCCACCTTCATGCTCTATTACTGTCTACGATTCTTAGCCTACATGCAAAAAATTATAGATGTAAACTATTATTAGTAAGAAAATCAGATTTAAGGAAATAATTTGTATTAACACCATTATGTTTAGACAAAATCGCATAATTATATTTAGATAAAATCGGTGTACAAATCGTAAACCCGATATTAGAGAAATAATACAAGATAGTAGTAGCCAAATCAGGGTTACACTAACGCAGCATCATCAGCGATGTAGTCATGGACATAAATACATCCAATAGAGAAGATAAATTTAGGGTTTCATCCAAAAATTTGTAATTAGTAGGTTAGGAAATCTTAATTTTGCACAGTATTAGTTTTAGGATGGAAGATCAAAACAGTCGAAGTTGGAAGAAAAATCATACGAAATGATTAACAAAATCGAGAAAGGGAAAAAATTGTAATACCTTTAGCAGGAGTAAAAAACTTCGGATCTGACAAGTCAGTTGCAGTCGCTTAGGAACAAAATTCATGGTTAATCGGAAGTTAAGGTCATTAAATCAGCGAGGAATTGAAATTAGAAGATGCTGAAGAGTGATTAAATATGCGAAGAACGGAAATTCAATGTTGGTTTTGGAGTTTTAATTTTGATTTCAGAAGGAAAAAAGCATGTAGGGAGACGTGAAATGAGAAGGGAGTGGTTTTATGGAGGAGAGAGAGAACGTGTAAGAATGAGAATGGGAGAGATTGGGGAGGTAATTGTAAACATTCGTGAACGTGGGAGCGTTGTACTGGGGGGAGGAAAAATTAATGACGGGAGCAAAGGAAAGCTCTTTATTTTGAAATGAGAAGCCAAATGCTCTGCCACATCAGCAATGTTGAGATTGTGCTTTTATGTTTAAGTAATAGATTTCCTCTCTACTTTCTCTTTACTTCTTCAATTCAGTTGAATCGACCCAAGGAATAGCTAGATCTTTCTAAGTGCGATGAACATTGATGTAGAACTATATTCTCTCGGACACTAGCATGATCTTGGATGATTCCATAGTGGATTTGATGATGAATTTTAGTTGGAGAAGATTTAATGGAGATAGGATTGCCTTGGAATGGTTGAGAAATAGTTTTGATAGCACTTCGTGGAAGAAAAGTCCGACCTCCCCAAGGACTGTGAGAAGACATGGGGTATTTATATGTTGAGGTTGAATGAAGTGGTGAGCTGTAATTCATGTATGCAGGCTATGGGTCGATCATGCCATAATTACGAAAATGCCATTATGCTAGTTGTCTGACTGACTCTTCTGGATGCTCGATCCATCATAGTGCATGATCATCTTTATTGCTCGACCCATAGGGTGCGCGATCCTTTAATGCACGACCCTTTTTGTTGCTCGACCCATAGGGTGCACGACCCTTCTTGTGCTCGAACTAGGTAAGTGACTGACCCTTCTACTGCTCGAACCAGGTAAGTGAACGACCCTTTTGGTGATCGACCCATGATAGTGCTTGACCCACTGTTGTGGTGTAGATTCAATCTATCAATAAGTGCACTATTTTTAGTGGATAAACGCCTTCCTTAGCCTAGAAAATTGCATATCACCATAGAGTCTAACTAATAATAACGGTTAGGCGTCTGACTAGTGGGAGCTGCGGGCTCATTTTGGGCTTAATTATATTTTGACGGTTGATTTATTTTGAACAAATTATTTCTTAGCATCTGGACTACGGTAGAGAAATAACGCTTATAAATATTATGGTGATTCGTAAATATTATATCGGTTATTACTCTGAAGGTACTTAAACCTTCGACTGCATTTCTATGGAGATTCCTGGTGCACCGATGTAATGGTGGGATTTTTCAAGCCTCTGATATCTACTTTAATATAGAGAGTTTAAACTAAAACAAAAGAAAGTGCAAACTCCATCATTTAGTAGTAGATTTGGACTTAAACATCACCTAATCACCTCATACATAATATCTGCGCATTTGCAAGAATGCAAAAACAAATATCAAAAAGAGGAAACCCATTCTCTTGTATATTGATTTGAAGGGTTGAGCTTGGCATTAAATGAAAGTAAGCTTTGCATTAAATGCAAACATAGTCTCATGTACTTTGAAGAGGGAAATAAGGGTTGGTAGGAATCATCTCTTATGAAGGGTACTTACATGTTTGCTGTAACATATGTGAGCCATTCGAAGAGAGAGAAAGGGGAGTTGGTAGGAAAGTTGGCTGTAGAAACTTTAGAGATCTTTGCCTATAAATACATGTCCAATTCCATGCATTTTCTCTTTACAAAGAATACAAGAAAGTGCTGAAATTTTATCCATCTCAAATAAGAATTCAGGAGCTTATTTACAAGTGAGTAATCACTCACTTAAGTCAAGATGATTTGCAAGTTACTGTAAACTGTTTTGTGTGTTTCATATTTATATCATCATTTGCAAGTATACCATGATTGTTATCACCTTATAGATGTTAAAACACCCTGCTTAGATCATCTGTAAAACTATGTATGCAAGTGTTATTCATAATAGAAATGGTAATGAGTTCATCAATTATTTGATCAAAGAAACCAAGACAGTTTTGTTTACTGTCAAAAACAAACCTTTGTAAAATGAAATATACCTTGATGATCTCAAACGCAAGCTATACAAGCATATGTATGAGTTAACTCATATACGAAAATATATATAAACATTTTAGCAAGAACCAAACCTCATCTTATATGTTTCAAACAAGTAAACAGAAGAAACATATGGTTCTCTGTCTCAAACTTAATCACCAAATTTTCAAACATCATAGAAATGAATTACAGGGTTATAGATGTAATCGTAGCACTAAATAATGATTTTTAAAAGTAATTTCATGGTTTTTATTGTTGAGATGAGCGAGATAGAGGGGGACAACCGAAAATGGCAGTTTGACCAAATTCCGACGATCGGTGACGATGATGGTCGGGGCGTGGAGCGTGAAGGAGCTGGTCACATCGGGGAACACGAGAAAAATGCCCCATGATTTTTCGAGTGAGAGATTCGAGCTGTTGAGCTCAATTTATGTTTTGAGAGGCAAATTGGGTTCATCGGTTTGGAGGTGATGTACGGGTCCCACGGTGGTGCGAGTTAGCCGAGGATGGGCGTGGAGCGGCGTTGGGACATGGCGAAGCTGACGGCGGCGGTGCGAGGTGCTCCGGTGGTCTGAGGCGATGGGTCGAGCTCGGTTTAGGTGGACTGCTTTTTCGAAGCAGTTTACTGGAAGTTGGGTGCAGTGGTAAAATCGAGGAGGAGGCGACGTACGGTGGTGGCAAGGCGTCGGTTGGGGTCAGTGGAGGAAGTGGAGTTTGTGGGTGGTGGTTCGGTGGTGGCACGGTGGCATGGGGAGGCGTGCACGTGCACAGCCGTGCACGGTGTACAGGCGAGTTTGAGAGCAAGAAAATGGAGAAGGAAGGGAGTGGCTTGGCACGAGATGTTTGGCACGTGGCTTTGGCAAGTGAAAATCAGTGATCACCCCGTGGTGATCACTTGATTTTGAGATGCCGAGATCTGACTTGGCAAATACAAGCGAGAACAGTTTTCCAAGGCAAGAATTTAATTAAGTCGAAGTTAATTAAATTAAATAAATAAATATAAAATAAATCAGAAATTAATTAAATAAAAATAGAGTTTTTATTTAATTTGGCTTAGGCAAGTGGAACAGTAAAGATGACAGCAAGGTCAGAGAATCGAAGTTGTCCGATGAAGTTAATCGAGATGGAAACTTAAGTTTTAAAGATAAATTAATATAATTAAATTGTTAAACAATTTATTTGAGTAAAATATGAAGGAAATAAATGATTTTCCAGTAGAACTTTAGCAGTGAAACATCATCTAAACATCAATGTTCGAGATGACAAAATACCGTGTGCGAAGCACGGGCTTTTTCTAGACACTGCCAAATATTGATAAAAATTGTATAACATCTTGTGTGCGTCGCACACACTTTAACTATACATTTGTAAATGATATTTAAAATATCCAGATATGAACCAGAGAATTTTATACTGTATATATAATTATAAATACAGGATGTGCAACTGGATTAAAAACAGTAAGATGATAATAAATTATCGACTACAAAAGACAATTCGTACATCGTTTCAAAGAGTCCAAAATTTACTTTCCACTTCGACTCGAATTTTACGACGTATACCGGGAATCGATAAAGATGAAGAATGCAAGGACTATTTCAAAATAGTATCTACGGTCTGTTCAATCCCAGAACAGACCCGAATAGTCGGATGTCCGACAACGTATATCGATCAGATTTTACACATCGACTTTACATAAGGGTGTTATGTTGGTGGCGGAGAGATTCGTTTCTTTAGCCTCATACCCAAAATATATTTGTGGAAACAAATGAGTGATCTGTCAGATAGGACGGTGTGACATTCAAAGTCATTTAAGAATAATCCGTGAAACGGTAAACGAGACTTCAAACCTCACAACCCGGAAAGACAATAGTTGGGCTAGGCAGCATGGCTAGTTGGGTCATACTCAAGCAGGGTATATTATCACCAGCTAGAGTAATTCCTTTTGTTTCTAAATCTATATTCACTTCTGTTACCTTCGATAATCGGTGGGTCATTCCCGATCGTGGAGGTGGTAATATATTCGTTACACTCAAGCTAAATGAGTGGATGGTCATGTGTGGTCGGGTTGCAGGATGTTCTTGTTGAACCCCAGTGTATCCTCTTTAGAATACACTGATCGGTGGGTGCTCCCATACCCTGTCAGTTAGAAACCAAATTCCAATAAGCTCTCGACGGTTTTAGATTTTATTCTATGTACGTGAACGTGAGATGCAAGCGATTCACTAGATGATTATTTATTTGATAAATACTATCATAAATATCAAACGTTTTGATATTTAAAATACAAGGGTCGTTTTCCATATATTAGTTATGGATTGGGCTTAAGATTTCTAAAGTAATTGAATCTGTAAATAATGGAACACCTTATTCCTTATTTCCCTGTTTACATCTATTTAACCGTGTTTACTCACACCAGTCCCCTGACTGACCCGGAGTTTATTTTCTGTGTTTTCCCTAAACTCTTGGGTACTCATAATATTTATTATGAGTAGGCAAGTAATTCAGGTTGGCAAATGGAACCTTACGAAGTTCTAGTTGCAGGACAAGTCTAGTAGTTTACTACACCTATGTATCCAGTTAGATTTGTATTTCCATATCATGATGTATTATTATGTGAATGTACTATGATGATGTAAGTTGTTGATGTATTATGATGTAATGTATTTGTATTTTTAAATTCCGCTGTCAGATTTCTGATAACTTCTTATTCTTCTATTCTATTAGTTCTATCTTTTCTATCTCATCTTCTAATTTCTTTCAATAATGACACAGTTTTCGGAGGGTCGAAAATCGCGCCGTTACAGTTGGTATCAGAGCCTATGTTCTTCGGAAACGTTTAGGCTTTGGAATAGTGAGTGAGCGTATTTTTACTAAAAACTATATTTTTAATATAGGTAGATCGTAGTTACTTAGGTAATCCCTCGACATATTTTTCCAAATTAGTTAATAAAATTTCAATCCGTGTACTCAAGGAGTTGAAAACGAGTTCTCGTGGAGGAAGAGGCCGAGGAGCAAGCGGAGCAACTACGACAAACGGACACACTGTTTACCAGACCCAAGTGGATACTACTGAAGTAATCCGAGCACCAACTCAGCCTAACTTTGCTATAGTCTGTAAGAAATACACAACTCTGGGAGGAAAGATTTTCAGAGGTACTGAATCACTGGTCGGAGTCCAAGCATGGATTAGATCATGTGAGAAGATTTTTAAAGGGCTGAGGTTGGATGACGAGCATAAGCGTCTCTTAGCTTCATGGAATCTGGAAGGAGCCGCAGCAATATGGTGGGATGCCCAGACTGCTAACACTCCTGAGGAAAACTTTACTTGGCCCATGTTCAAAGAAGCTTTTGAAGGTCAGTATCTACCTGCTACTAGAAGGACAAGGATGTACCGAGACTTCATTGACTTAAAGCAGGAAAGCATGTCTGTCGCTGAGTACGAAAACCAGTTCAACGCACTTTCAATCTTTGGACCGGAGCTGATAAATACTCTTTTGAAAAAGAATGAGATGTTTGTTGCTGGTCTTAGAGATAATCTACAAGGAAGGATGATGGGACATTTGAAGGATCCATTTGTGGAACTAGTAGACCTAGCACTCAGATATGAAGCACTAGATACAAAGAAACCAGGAGCGAGGATCCAGACAGGGGAGATGAGTGGGGTGAATATCATGAAAAGAAAGGTCAACCCAGATTGGAATGATAATCAGGGCCAAGCTAAGACGGGGCAACAGACTGTGGAAGGTAAATTTAAGAATGTGGTGTGTCACATCTGCAAGCAAAAGGGACACATTGCACGATTCTGTAAACAAAAGGGGAACCAGAAACCCCAGCAATACCCACAACAACAACAGAAACCCCAGCAATACCCACAACAGCAACAGAAACCCCAGCAATACCCGAGACAGCAACAGAAACATCAGCAACAGAATCAGAACCAGAATCAGAGGAACGAGATGGTAGTGAAGAATCTCTGTTTCAACTGTCACCAACCAGGACACATGGTGAAAGACTGTCCATTGATGAAGAGGGCACCACAGCCTAGCGTTTTTACAATCAAAGATGAACCGTCTACTTCTCAGAATGTGAAAGGGAAGGGAGTGCTAGAAGGTACTTTACGGTTTAATGGAATTTACCTTCGTGTTTTATTTGATACCGGCGCTTAACACAGTTTTATTTTAGCCGAAACCATAGATCAGTTTGACCTTAAATCAATTATATCACCAAACCCCATTTGCGTATCAAACCCCATAGGGGGAAAAACTGAGCTTAAAATGTGTTGTGAGGATATAACTCTCTTATATCTCTCACATTCTTTTCGATTTGACTTCTATGTTCTAGACTTCAAAAGTTTCAATTTTATACTTGGATTAGAATGGTTAAGAAAGTTCCAAGCCAAGATAAAATGTGATAAAGAAATCATAACCCTTATAACCAGCTTAGAGCGAAAAGCTAGAATAACTTGTGGGAAACCGGGAATTCACACCTGTAGTTTTCTATACGCTTTAAAAGCACCTCAAGAATGTCTCGACACTTTGGAAGTTGTAAGAGAATTCAAGGACGTATTCGAGGAAGTCAGAAGTTTACCTCTGCATCGAGAGATCGAATTCCGAATTGATTTAGTCCCAGGAGCTAGACAAATGATTCAACCAAAGAGACGGAAAGCTCTCAAGGAAGTTCAGGAATTAGAGAAACAAACTCGGGATTTGCTGAGTAAAGGCTTAATCCGACCATGTTTTTCTAGTTGGGGCTCTGCGGTAGTTTTTGTAGTGAAGTCGGATGGATCTTTGCGACTGTGTGTAGACTATAGAGAGTTGAATAAAGTAACCATCCGAAATAGATATCCATTACCTAGAATTGATGACCTTTTCGACCAATTGCACGGAGCAACGGTATTCTCCCAGATGGATTTAGCAACAGGATTTCACCAATTGAGAATCTCTGAAGATTGTATTCCTTTAACAGCATTCATAGGCCTAGATTTCTTTTATGAATGGTTGGTTATGCCGTTCGGACTAACCAACGCACCAGCTTTCTTCGTAGATCTGATGAACAGAGTCTTTAGGAAAATTCTTAATAAATTCGTTCTCGTTTTCATTGACGATATCTTAATCTTTTCAAAACCGAAGAAGAGCACCGTGGTCATCTTAGAGTAGTGCTAGAAACTCTAAGGAAACACGTGTTGAAGGCAAAGTTTTCAAAATGTCACTTTTGGAAATCGGAAGTGAGATTTTTAGGGCACATAGTAAACGGAGATGGGATATCAATAGACCCAGTTAAAGTAGATGCAGTACAACTATGGAAACAACCTCAAACACCAACAGATATTCGTAGTTTCCTAGGACTGACGTGATACTATCGAAGATTTATCCGAGACTACTCCAAAATATCGTCACATCTGACCAAGTTAAGAAAGAAGGGCCAAAATTTTATTTGGGACCCAAAGTGTGAAGAATAGTTTCAAGAACTAAAGAAAAGATTAACGGAAGCACCAGTATTAGCTGTTCCCGATGGAACGAGCGGATTTCCAGTTTACACCGATGCCTGTGGAAAGGGAGTAAGAGCGGTGTTAATGCAGAAGGGACAAGTGATTGCATATGCAAGTAGGCAGTTAAAGATTCACGAGAAGAATTACGCAACTCACGACTTAGAGTTATTAGCAGTTGTTTTCGCATTGAAAATGTGGAGACATTATCTGCTAGGTGAGAGATTCGAACTTTTCACCGATCATAAACCATTGAAGTATCTGTTCACTCAAAAACATTTAAATCTGAGACAACAGTGGTGGTTAGAATTTCTTGCATCATATGACTTGGATATCATTTATACACCGGGAAAAGCGAACGTAGTGGCAGATGCCTTGAGTAGAAATGCAATATTATCACTTTTGGAAGTCACACCGACTCTCCAAGAAAGGATAATGAGTAATCAGAAAAGGGATCCCAAACTGGAAAAGATTATTCGAGGAGTCACAAACGGAAAAGAGACCGACTTCGAGTTGGACAATCAAGGAGTATTGAGAATAAGCGGCAGATTATGCGTACTAACGTGGATGGGATAAGACAGGAGATTTTAAAAGAATGCCATGCATCAAAGTTGAGCATCCATCCAGGAATTCATAAAATGAATCACGATATGAGACGAGTATTCTGGTGGTCAGGAATGAATAAAGATATCATTACTTTCGTAAATGAATGTCTATGTTGTCAGCAAGTCAAGGGAGACCATCAAAAGACTGCTGGACTATTACGGCCATTAGAGATTCCCAACTGGAAGTGGGAAATGATATCGATGGACTTCATCGATGGTTTGCCAAGAACAAGGAGAGCCTACGAAGGGATTTGGGTAATCATAGATCGGTTAACTAAGAGTGCGCACTTTATTCCAGTGAAACCAACCCGCACTGCCATAACATTAGCCGAAGTATTCATGAAAGAGATAGTACGACTGCACGGTATTCCAACGAGCATTGTAAGCGACAGAGATACCGTTTTCACAAGTAGATTTTGGGAAGCTTTGCAGAGAACGTTGGGAACAAGGTTAAATTTCAGTACAGCTTACCATCCTCAAACGGACGGTCAGACGGAAAGAGTTAATCGTATATTGGAAGATCTTCTAAAAGCGTGTATTTTAGATTTTGGAGGATCATGGGAAGATCATTTACACCTAGTAGAATTTTCATATAATAACAGTTACCAGGCGAGTATACAAATGGCATCATATGAAGCATTATATGGAAGACCTTGTAAAGCGCCTGCATGTTGGGTAGAGTCCGGAAACAAATTGGTACTTGGTCCGGATATGATACGAGAAGCGACAACAAAAGTGGAATTAGTGAAACTGAGAATGAAAGAAGCCCAGGATCGCCATAAAAGTTATGCTGATCAAAGGCGAAGAGATTTAGTATTCGAAATAGAAGATCTAGTTTTTGTGAAGATCTCACCAATGAAGGGAGTAGTAAGATTTCGAAAATATGGAAAGTTAGCACCAAGATATGTTGGACCTTTCCGCGTCTTAGAAAGAATTGTTTTTCAAGCATATAAAGTTGAATTACCAGAATATATGGCGGGAATTCATAACGTATTTCACGTATCGCACTTGAGAAAATGCATGCACAATCCATCATTAATTCTGGAACCCTCTGTTCAGCAAGAGATAGAGATTGAGCCAAACTTGACAGTGATTAGACATCCATTCAGTATTATTGACCGAGAGGGAAAGAAACTTCGCAACAAAGTGGTGAGGCTACTAAAGATCCAGTTGAGCGAAAACCCGAAAGACTGTACGTGGGAGACCGAGAAGCATATAAAGAAATTATACCCAGATTTTCCTACGGGTTAGGTATGATTTACTTTGGTATAGTTAAATGTAATGAAATTTCGATTTCTACATTTCTGGGAGCATTTGCATGTGTGTTTTATGGATTCAGTTTATTAGGACTTATGAACTCTCTTTTATGTTTACATCACTGATGAGTTCTATATTCTTGCTTACATGTTAGATGGCTCCAGTGTGGAAGACCACGACAAGAAAGAGGGTGACACCACTCCAGTTTCTTAGGCTGCGAGCAAAGAGACAAAGAGTAGGAGATTCCGACAACAACCGAGAGAGATCACCCATCGACGACGAAGGTACACACATATCATCAGAAGGATCAGTGCTTGGCAGGAACGAACCAATAGAACAAGATGGAGGACACCAAGACTTTACTGATGAGGATGAAGTGATAGGAGATGAAGGAAGTGTTGACGGTTATGGTGAAGGAGATGAGGGTGGTGAAGAAGAGGAAGAATATGAAGAAGAATATGAGGAAGAAGAAGACCAAGTTGTTCCGGGAACCCCAGTCACTGCTACGGGAAACCAACAAGAAGAGCAAGTAGCCCAAAGGACAGCGATATGGAATAGATTGGAACAAGTTCTCGTCGAGTTTCGCATAGCAGGAGGAGGAGTACAAGTATTCGGTGAGTATGGATACCCCGTGGTGAGGCTATATTTAATACCACCAGTGGGTCTGATTTATATAGAGGATGACGAGGAAGAGACAGATTCAGAAGACGTAGTTGAAGTCATTAATATATCTGATGACAAGGAGGTCGTAGAGATAATAGATATCTCTGACGACGAGTAGTAGGACAGAGACTGGAGGAGGATAGTTACGTATGTATATTTTGGGGCAGTTTAGAACTTGAGTAGTCAAGTCTAGTATTATTGTATGTATCGAGACTAGTGTTAGTATAGAACTAGTCGTATGTGTATGTGTACTAAAACAACCAGTTTATGAAATATTTTCTTTTGGAAACTTTCTACCTTCTTGTGTAATTTCGGGGCAAAATTCTTTTAAGTGGGGTAGTCTGTAATGGCGGGATTTTTCAAGCCTCTGATATCTATTTTAATATAGAGAGTTTAAACCAAAACAAAAGAAAGTGCAAACTCCATCATTTAGTAGTAGATTTGGACTTAAACATCACCTAATCATCATACATAATATCTGCGCATTTGTAAGAATGCAAAAACAAATATCAAAGAGAGGAAGCCCATTCTCTTATATATTGATTTAAAGGGTTGAGCTTGGCATTAAATGAAAGTAAGCTTTGCATTAAATGCAAACATAGTCTCATGTACTTTGAAGAGGGAAATAAGGGTTGGTAGGAATCATCTCTTGTGAAGCGTACTTACATGTTTGCTGTAACATATGTGAGCCATTCGAAGAGAGAGAAAGGGCGGTAGGTAGGAATGTTGGCTATAGAAACTTTAGAGATCTTTGCCTATAAATAAACGTCCAATTCCATGCATTTTCTCTTTACAAAGAATACAAGAAAGTGCTGAAATTTTATCCATCTCAAACAAGAATTCAGGAGCTTATTTACAAGTGAGTAATCACTCACTTAAGTCAAGATGATTTGCAAGTTGCGGTAAACTGTTTTGTGTGTTTCATATTTATATCATCATTTGCAAGTATACCATGATTGTTATCACCTTATAGATGTTAAAACACCCTGCTTAGATCATCTGTAAAACTATGTATGCAAGTGTTATTCATAATAGAAATGGTAATGAGTTCATCAATTATTTGATCAAAGAAACCAAGACAGTTTTGTTTACTGTCAAAAACAAACCTTTGTAAAATGAAATATACCTTGATGATCTCAAACGCTAGCTATACAAGCATATGTATGAGTTAACTCATATACAAAAATATATAAAAACATTTTAGCAAGAACCAAACCTCATCTATATATGTTTGAAACAAGAAAACAGAAGAAACATATGGTTCTCTGTCTCAAACTTAATCACCAAATTTTCAAAAATCATAGAAATGAATTACAGGGTTATAGATGTAATCATAGCACTAAATAATGATTTTTAACAGTAATTTCATGGTTGAGATGAGCGAGATAGAGGGGGACAACCGAAAATGGCACTTTGACCAAATTCCGACGATCGGTGACGATGATGGTCGGGGCGTGGAGCGTGAAGGAGCTGGTCACATCGGGGAACACGAGAAAAATGCCCCATGATTTTTCGAGTGAGTGATTCGAGCTGTCGAGCTCGATTTATGTTTTGAGAGGCAAATTGGGTTCATCGGTTTGGAGGCGATGTACGGGTCCCATGGTGGTGTGAGCTGGCCGAGGCTGGGCGTGGAGCGGCGTTGGGACATGGCGAAGCTGACGGCGGCGGTACGAGGTGTTCCGGCGGTCTGAGGCGATGGGTCGAGCTCGGTTTAGGTGGACTGCTTTTTCGAAGCAGTTTACTTGAAGTTGGGTGCAGTGGCGAAATCGAGGAGGAGGCGACGTACGGTGGTGGCAAGGCGTCGGTTGGGGTCAGTGGAAGAAGTGGAGTTTGTGGGTGGTGGTTCGGTGGTGGCATGGTGGCGTGGGGAGGCGTGCACGTGCACAGCCGTGCACGGTGTACAGGCGAGTTTGAGAGCAAGAAAATGGAGAAGGAAGGGAGTGGCTTGGCACGAGATGTTTGGAACGTGGCTTTGGCAAGTGAAAATCAGTGATCACCCCGTGGTGATCACTTGATTTTGAGATGCCGAGATCCGACTTGGCAAATACAAGCGAGAACAGTTTTCCAAGGCAAGAATTTAATTAAGTCGAAGTTAATTAAATTAAATAAATAAATATAAAATAAATTATAAATTAATTAATTACATAAAAATAGATTTTTTATTTAATTTGGCTTAGGCAAGTGGAACAGTAAAGATGACAGTATGGTCAGAGAATCGAAGTTGTCCGATGAAGTTCATCGAGATGGAAACTTAAGTTTTAAAGATAATTTAATTTAATTAAATTATTAAACAATTTATTTGAGTAAAATATGAAGGAAATAAATGATTTTCCAGCAGAACTTTAGCAGTGAAACATCATCTAAACATCAATGTTCAACATGACAAAATACCGTGTGCGAAGCACGGGCTTTTTCTAGACACTGCCAAATATTGATAAAAATTGTATAACATCTTGTGTGCGTCGCACACACTTTAACTATACATTTGTAAATGATATTTAAAATATCCAGACATGAACCAGAGAATTTTATACTGTATATATAATTATAAATACAGGATGTGCAACTGGATTAAAAACAGTAAGCTGATAATAAATTATCGACTACAAAAGACAATTCGTACATCGTTTCGAAGAGTCCGGAATTTAATTTCCACTTCGACTCGAATTTTACGACGTATAGCGGGAATTGATAAAGATGAAGAATGCAAGGACTATTTCAAAATAGTATCTACGGTCTGTTCAATCTCAGAACAGATCCGAACAGTCGGATGTCTGACAACGTATATCGATTAGATTTTACACATCGACTTTACATAAGTGTGTTATGTTGGTGGCGGAGAGATTCGTTTCTTTACCCTCATACCCAAAATATATTTGTGGAAACAAATGAGTGATCTGTCAGATAGGACGGTGTGACATTCAAAGTCGTTGAAGAATAATCCGTGAAATGGTAAACGTGACTTCAAACCTCACAACCCGGAAAGACAATAGTTGGGCTAGGCAGCATGGCTAGTTGGGTCATACCCAAGCAGGGTATATTATCACCAGCTAGAGTAATTCCTTTTGTTTCTAAATCTATATTCACTTCTGTTACCTTCGGTAATCGGTGGGTCATTCCTGACCGTGAAGGTGGTCATATATTCGTTACACTCAAGGTAAATGAGTGGACGGTCATGTGTGGCCGGGTTGCAGGATGTTCTTGTTGAACCCCAATGTATCCTCTCTAGAATACACTGATCGGTGGGTGCTCCCATACCCTGTCAGTTAGAAACCAAATTCCAATAAGCGCTCGACGGTTTTAGATTTTATTCTATGTACGTGAACGTGAGATGCAAGCGATTCACTAGATGATTATTTATTTGATAAATACTATCTTAAATATCAAACGTTTTGATATTTAAAATACAAGGGTCGTTTTCCATATATTAGTTATGGATTGGAATTAAGATTTCTAAAGTAATTGAATCTATAAATAACGGAACACCTTATTCCTTATTTCCCTGTTTACATCTATTTAACTGTGTTTACTCACACCAGTCCCCTGACTGACCCGGAGTTTATTTTCTGTGTTTTCCCTAAACTCTTGGGTACTCATAATATTTATTATGAGTAGGCAAGTAATTCAGGTTGGCAAATGGAACCTTACGAAGTTCAAGTTGCAGGACAAGTCTAGTAGTTTACTACACCTATGTATCCAGTTAGATTTGTATTTCCTTATCATGATGTATTATTATGTGAATGTACTATGATGATGTAAGTTGTTGATGTATTATGATGTATCAGACCCTTTGATGTAATGTATTTGTATTTTTTAATTCAACTGTGAGATTTCTGATAACTTCTTATTCTTCTATTCTATTAGTTCTATCTTTTCTATCTCATCTTCTAATTTCTTTCAATAATGACACGGTTTTCGGAGGGTCGAAAATCGCGCCGTTACAACCGATAATTCCAGTCCGTTAACTGGCTGAGCAATTTTTGTTTAATATAATCAAATGTGTTATTATATAATTTTGGGTTAGGAGCCACTATGGAAAGAAAATTTGTTGTTAATCCTTGCATTCATTTCGTTGCATTAGGCTCATACATATAAAAAAATCCTTAAAAATTCATCTTCATTTGTAATTTAAGTCCATTTCCTTTTATCCAAAAACCAAAAAAAAAAAAAATTCAAAACATCTTTTAAAAAAAAATTGTAACTTCCTTTTCTTTTGTGTAAAAAAGGGTTTTTCTTCCTTTCTTCTTTTCAAAAAAAAATTAAAAATAAAATAAAATAACCGAAAATATTTTGCTTTTGTAAAAATTTAACTTTCTTTTCTCTTTAAAAAAGAAAGAAAAAAGAAAAAAAACCATCTTCATTTTTAAATCAAATCCAATTCTCATTTTGAAAAAGAAAAAAAAATCTCGCTTCTGCTCTCTTGTCAAATTTGTTCTTTCTCTTCTTTTCTTATTCTTCGCGCTAGTGCACGAGTAGTTGGACTCACGATCCATCTACAAATTGGAGGACTCGTGAGCCTGCCAATAATCATTTTGGTTCGAACAAATGTACCATGAACCATGGTCGATGAAAATCCCCTTCGAACTCTTATGGATAGATTCTTCCCCGATCAAGTTTCTATTCCTTCTTGCATCATATTGCCCGCCCCAAAGGGGAATCACTTTGAAATTCATCCTAACCACATAAATTCTCTTCCAAAATTTGGCAATCTTGAACATGATGACCCTTACATTTTCTTAACCAAACGTGAACAAGTTTTTGCAACCATGAAATTTCAACAATCAAGTGATGAAGAGCCAAACTTAGGTTAATTCCATTTGCACTTATCGATTACGCCAAAAAACGGTTGTATAGCTTGCCTTCGAACTCGATTCGAAAAAGTGGAATTTGTGAAAATTTTTATAAAGAAATTTTAACCCAATGAAAAAATGTCCTAATTTAGAAGCGAAATCGTTAATTTTGATCAATTTTGGGGTGAATCCTTTTCAAATTATTTCGAGAGATTTAAAGAACTTTCAGTCAAACGTCTACACCACAATGTCAAAAAATGGACTCTTTGTCAAATTTTATTCTATAGATTTGAAAATAGCTCTCGAACCATGCTCGAATCAATGTGCCAAGGAAACTTTTTAGCTCAAGATCACGATGCCGCTTAGCAATTTCTCAAAAACTTGACCAAAAAATCTTCTCAATGGGAACATTCTAACGATAAATCAATTTATTCCAGATCCAATGCTCATTAGGTGGGATCTTCATCTTCATTGCCTTTAAAGAGAAAATCGATGCAATGTTAACCAAATTTGATAATGTTCTTTTGATCAAATGAATCAAGCTTCTCAACCCTCTTGTTACAAATATAATAATCCTAACCATATTTTCGATCAATTCCCGCACTCGTTAGAACAACTCAACGCTTTCAACAAAGTTATGAACGATCCATTCTCTCCAACATATAACCCTGGTTGGAGAAATCATCCTAACTTCTCTTGGACCCAAAACAACCCAAACTGGAATTTGGTTCGACCCCTTTCTCATGCATTTCCGAATAATCCTTCGAATCCCCCTTTCATCAAAATCAATTCCAAAATTTTGCGCCACCTTCTCGATATCCAGTGCAACAACGTTTTGCTCCACATGACAATAAACGACTGACTTCACTTGAGAAAAGTCTCGAAAACAATGACTAAAGAAACGACTCAAAATATCTAATCAAATATAAGTTTGCAAAATTTATTGACTTCGTACATGAAAAACACGAATAAATTGATCGAAATACTCGAAATGCAAATGAGTCATTTAGCCACTACTTTGAGCGAACGGGTAAGAGGGTCACTACCGAGTCAACCTGTTCCAAACCCCAACAGACAAAAACCAAATCCAAATCTAGCTCATGTTGTTCATGATAACAATCTAACTCAATTGAATGCTATCACG
This sequence comes from Allium sativum, assembly GCA_030737875.1. NCBI lineage: Eukaryota > Viridiplantae > Streptophyta > Magnoliopsida > Asparagales > Amaryllidaceae > Allium > Allium sativum. The sequence continues at coordinate 404,155,217 of CM060923.1, read as the reverse complement.
ACTTTACGATCCGGTAAGAAAATCGATAATCAGGTTGAAAATCCAAACAGTGTGCCAGATGTTCGTCTCGACTCTTCTGATCCAAATTCTGGTTCTAATTCTTCATCAACTCAAGTAGACTAAACTACTGAGTTTCGTATTCCATTTCTACATCGTCTTCGACCAAAAAAAAACCAAATGGAAAAGATGTTAGAAATTTTCAAATAAGTGAAAGTCAACATTCTTCTTCTTGACATCATTTAACAAGTCCAAACCTACGATAAATTTCTCAAAGACTTGTGTACCCAAAAACGTTACACGCATGTACCCAAAAAAATCTTCTTGACTGCTGGACTTAGTGAAGTCTTGACCTAATTGGTCCTCGTCAAACACAAAGATCCTGGATGTCCTACGATCTCGTGCACAATAGGAGACAAAACAATTAACAAATGCCTAGTTGATTTGGGTGCGAGTGTCAATTTGATTCCTTATTTAGTTTACCAACAACTTGGTTTGGGTAAGCTTAAATCAACAAAAATAACTATTCAATTTTTTAATAGTTTAATTAAGAAACCCGTTGGAGAAATCGAGGACATACTCAACAAAGTCTGGGAATTCATATTTCAAGTTGTTTTCATCATTTTGGAGACTCAACCCCTGAATAATCCAATAAGTCAAATTCCAATGATTTTAGGCTAAGCCTTTTTGGCTACTTCAAATGCTTTAATGTTAACTGGCCTTTTGGTCTGGTTTCCAAAAGTATGCAAGGCACGCTCGACTCAACGTATTGCGTGAAGCCAAAGCCGAGAGTATTGCCAAGGAGTAAACAAAATGTGCTGAGAAGCGATCGCGCCAACGAGAACCTCACCGCTCCTTTAAATATTGCCGTACCACTACCAAGAACCCCAAAGAGTCATGAATCCAAGTTTTGAACCCCTAGCCCACTTTCATATGTTCTTCGTACCCCTCAGGTTGCGAATTTCTTACCCCAGGGAGAGGTACAAAGTTTATGGATACATGCACTATGGGATACGAAATACTGAAGGCCGGCTACAAGGGATACGAAATTCCTGGTGGGTTCCCCTGCTTCGACATACTCCTGCCTACTCCCACCTAACCATTCCACTGTAAATACCCCTTGACCTCACACTTCAAACGGGTTGGAATTGGTGATTTGACATCTCTTGAGAGCTCAGAGTAGCCCCTCTAATGGCATTTATGCCTTGAGAAAGAAGAAGGGAAAAAGTATCTTTTTCGTAATAGCCACATGTGATAATTATTACTTCATGTAACTTAGTAATGAATGTAAAGAGATGTCATGAGATAATCTCAACCTTGTAATTCTTGGTTATTAATAATATTCCAACGACTCTTCCAAAGTGGATGTAGGTCTCTCGTGAGGCTGAACCATTATAATTCTCTTGTGTTATTTATTGCTTTCCACACTTACTTTTCTGACCAAAATGGAATCTAGGGTGTTTACGACATTTTTTACCGTCAACATTCCGGTGCTTTCATCGAGAGAACTCGGATTTGCTTCTTCGTCGCACAATATCGTTTCGACTTCGACGAGCTTTAGGTTTTCTTGCTAAACTTGCCACCGAGTCCGCTTAAGATGGTAAAGCGACCAAAGAATGCAATGATCGGCTCTTCGGCCACAACTAAAGCCATAACATCCCAATAGGCTCACCCGGCAGACATCCCAGCCACAACGGAAACCATTCCTCTTCTAGACCCCGACGCTCCTGCAACACAAGCGTTGATCCATGTGCTTAGCAAGAAATATTAGAACACAGCTATCTAATTCAATCAGGCACTAAGAAATAATGTCGACCTGACGTGACAACTTCAGGAAAGTCAGCGCGTCGTCGGTCGACTCTAGCTAGCTCGGAACAAATCCCGACCTCGACCAGCTGTCTCGGACACTTCCTCTTTCGAGTCAAGCGGCCTACATCAAAGAAGGAGATTTAGCCTCGTCAACAATGTCGCCATCCGCACCAATTCCCTGGACAATGGAAACGGAAACGGTGACCGAACTACCATCACTTATAAAGAGGGGGCACAGTACCGAGATCGCTCTCGATTGATTATCAATGATGAACCGGGTCCGAGCAACCGACCCCTTCTTCGGTAGAACCCAACTGTCACCACTCAGGATGATGGACCTACTCTCCCAGCGGCCCGCGCTCTTCCAGAACAAGATCCGCATCAACCTGCTCAGCCTCGTCGTCTATACCCAAACCTGATAATAGATGTTGAGGATATGGAAGAAGATGACCCGGACATTCATCATACAAGACGCCCTCGCAATAGAACTCCTGAACCTCGCCAAAATCCATGGGTACTGATGGCGGATCCCCATCCAACATACATCCCTAACATGGTCTGAAGGATCATGAGAGAAATGTGAGGGAACGTAAATGACTTATGGGAAACCCACATTAGGCGTAACTCCTTCACGAGGAGGATATAAACGAAGCCGGGTGGCCGCGGCGCTTCAGCATGCCGCAAATGCCACCATAAGATGGTACGACTGATCCCTGCGCCTTCCTAAATCGATACGAATAGCAAATGGACTCTAGTTGGGGCAACGACCTAGTCAAATGCAAGTGCTTCCCGGTATTCCTGTCAGGGATAGCTTTACTCTGGTTCTCTCGTCTCCCACTTAATTCCATCAACAACTTCGACCAACTAGCGACAGAATTGGTCAAGAAGTTCAGTGTGCACATGTCGACTCCAAAGAACGCCCTTACTCTGTCCAATCTATACCAAGGACCCGCTGAGTCGCTTAAGAGCTTCCTTCCTGGTTCAACACCGCCCTCGCCGAGGTCAAAGACCCGGATTCTCGAACCATATTTTTTCATCTAGCAAAAGGTGTCCTCCCTACTTCCGAGTTCGAGGGAAGTATCGATAGGAAGCAACCTAAAAGTCTTGATGCTTTCTATGAAAAGGCAGGGCAGTACATGTGCCAGGAAGAAGAGAGACAGAACCTGCTCTCCGAAACCGGTCGCCCCAACAATCCACATACGGATACCATGAATAACAGCATCAAAGGGAAACATGTTGGAGAGTGCTTCGATAAGGACAAGGGGGCAGGTCCATACAGACAAAGGTCTAATAACGATAAATAGGGTGGCCGCAACAATGGCCAGGTCTAAACAGAGCCAAGAAAACCCAGCCCCTACCATGCTTATGAGATCTACACCCCGGTGAATGAAGACTTAGAAACAATCTACTTGGAGACATGTAACACGCTGCCATACAAGAAGCCGCACACCAGGGAATCCACTGACCTCGAAAAAAACACTAGTAGGTACTGTTGATACCACGACATGTATGGCCATAATACAACTGATTGTCGCCAGCTCAAGGACGCAATTGAAAAGCTTATCTGTTAGAGTGCATCTACAGTATGTCCAAGAGCTCCAGACGAATCCGTCTCATCTAAGCTTCGGAAATCCATGCGGGACGACATCATCTTTAGCGAAAGAGATTCCACGGGAATCGAGATCCCAACTATAGATCCTCTTGTTATCACAGCTCAGATCGATGCTGCATCCATCCGAAGGGTATTGAATGATTCAGGAAGCTCGGTCAACATCATTTTCAAAGCTGCCTGCGATCAAATGAAGTTAGAAACAAAGGACTTAAAACTGTGTCATTCCACGATTCACGGCTTCGATGGAGCTTCCAGCCATCCAGTAGAAATGATCGACCTGCACATTGAAGTTAGTGACGGGGACCAGAGCCGAGTCCGAGTCCTCACCTTTGTGGTTATCGACATTGTCTCCCTATACAACATCTGCTTCGGATGTCCATTCCTTACATAATTTCGGATCTACATGTCACCATGGTCCCTTCTAATGAAATTCCCAATGGAGAACGACATCGGAACGGTTAGAGGTGACCAAGCAAACGCTAGGGAATGTTATGCAATAGAGTGGAAGAACGCGTGCATCAAGGACAAGGGCAAGGAAATGCCCACGCCTTCTTGCGCTAAGATCGTTTCCGCAAAGCAATCAACGGCATCTGGGCCTTGGCTCAGGCGCCACTGCCATCTTGGCGACGGTCTCGATCCAAGGTAGGACGAAGAGCCCGAGTATGAAAGGGCTTCTCCAGTTGAACCTACAGTGGACGTTTCGATCAACCCAGATGATCCATCAAGGGTACTAAAAATCGGATCGCAACTCCACTCCGTAATAAAAGAAGATCTCGTGAATTTCTTAAGGGCTAACCTAGACGTCTTTAGGTGGACTCACTCAGACATGAGGTGCATCGGCCCACAATTGCCTGCCACTTTCCGAGTCTTGATCCTACAATGCCTCCCGTCAAGCAAAAACGCCGCTTCTTGGGACTCGAAGGGTCCAAAGCACTCGAGGAAGAGGTAGACCGCCTACTCAACAAAAACTTCATTCGCGAAGCCGACTACCCTGATTGGGTCTCCAACCCAGTTCTAGTTAAGAAAGCGAACGACAAATGTCAAACTTGCATAGATTTCTCTGACTTAAACAAAGCATGTCCTAAGGACAACTTTCCACTTCCGAAAATTGGCCGACTTGTTGATTAGACCATCAGATACCAACTATTATCTTTCATGGATGCCTATAAGGGTTACAATAAGATTCCCATGTGCCTTCGCGACCAAGATCATGCCTATTTCATAATTTATCTTGGACTTTACTGTTATCATGTCATGCCCTTCGGTATCAAGAATGCTAAAGCCACTTACCAACGAATAGTTAATCACCACTTTAAAAAAATTAGAAAATCCATGGAGGTATATGTGGACGATATGCGATTAAAATTGAAAGTATCAAGCAATCACATCCACGACCTCTCTGAAATGTTCGATGACCTCCTCCAGTAGGACATGAAACTCATTTCTCTGAAGTGCTCCTTCGGAGTCGCCTTAGGAAAATTCTTTGGTTTCATCGTCAACTCCCGAGGCATCATGGCTAACCTCGACAAAGTCAAAGCTACTCGAGATATTCAAGTCCCCAAAAACATCAAAGATGTCCAAAGTTTAAACAGGAAGGTCGCCACTTTAAGTTGGTTCATCTCTAAGGATACCAACAAATGCGTTCCTTTCTTCGACTTACTTCGAAAAGGGAAGCGCAACTTCAAATGGACGTCGGAATGTGTCACAACATTCGAGGACCTACTGAACCACTTGGAGTGAGCACCTATCTTGCCCGTACCCGTGGCCCATGGTGACTTATATGTTTATTTGGTTGTTTTTGTGCAGGCGATCAGCTCGACACTGGTATGCATTGAGGATTGTGTCAAACGACCCGTCTACTACATTAGCAAAAGATTGATGCGGGCAGCGACATGAAGCGTCAGGGCGACTATTGAAGTGGAACATAGAACTGAGTCAGTTTGAGATAACTTTCATCCCCTATCTCGCCATCCTTAGGTAAGCCCTCACTGATTTCATAGTAGAGTTCACCGCCCCGGAAGAGACTCCCACGGAAGATGTCGAACCTCCTGAAATTTAATGGAAACTATTTGTAGATGGGCCATGTACCGCTAAATGTTCGGGAGCCGGAATTGTGCTCAACAACCCAGAAGATCACTAGATATACTACCTCTGAAACTCAACTTCCCTGTTACCAACACCGACGCCGAATACGAGGCCTTGATAATCGGTCTGAGAATTGCAATCGAGCTTAACCTAAAGGCCATTCAAATATTTTCCGACTCTCAACTCGTCATATGTCAGGTACAGGGGGAATTCCAAGCCAAGGGGAATGGCTCGCTCTTTATCTTGCCCATGTTCGGTAATTGATCACAAACTTCGACCACTTCATAACCACACTCATCCCTCAAGAGTAGAACGAAAAAGCAGACTCGTTGGCTAAGTTCGCAAGCTCCGAAGATGCATAGCTTATGGAGCTTTCCCTAGTCGAGGTACTCGACTCACCAAGCATTGTTAGATAAAAACAGATATGGTCATGGGCATCGAAACTGAACCCGAGTCCTAGATAACCCCGATAAAGAACTACTTGCAACACGGGACACCCAAGGCACTATAAGGAAAAACGGGCTCTCACTCATCAATCAGCTCACTACATTCTCATTGATGGAATACTTTACCGCAGAGGCTTCTCTTTTCCACTACAGCGATGTGTGGGCCTCGACGACGTCGATCATGTACTCGTAATAGTGCACGGAGGAGAGTGAGGAGACCACACTAGGGGGAAAACCCTAGCAAGAAAGGTCATCAGGCATGTCTATTATTGGACCACAATCGATCAAGACGCCATATACTACGTGTGAAAGTGCGACAAATGCCAATGCTTCTCAAAAATTCTAAGAGCCCCACCTATCGAATTGACAAAAATGATCATCCCTTGGCAAGTCGCCATGTGGGGAATCGATGTCATTGGAACTCTTCAAATGGCCAGAGGCGGGGCACGTTATGTTGTCGTCACAGTTGATTACTTCTCCAAATAGGAAGAGATCAAAGCACTCGCCATAATAACCACTAAGAAAATGATCAACTTCGTCATCCGTAACACCCTCACCCGATATAGGGTCCCTCAAGCTATCATTACCAACAACGACACCCAGTTCAAGAGCGCTTAATTCAAAGCCTTCTGTTAGTGGCACAAAATCGAAAAAAGATTCACAGTGGTGGCACATCCTTAAGCCAATGGGCAAGTCAAGGCTGTTAACAAAGTTATTAAATCCATAATCATGAAGGGTCTAGAGAAGGCCGTAGGTACGCGGGTAGACGAACTACCTCTAGCCCTATCGAACCACTCACAAGATAGCATCCGGACACACTCCCTTCGACCTTGCTTATTGATTTGAAGCATCATACTCACTGAGCTAAAGCTTCAGTCTCATCGAGTTACTTACGATGATCCAAAGACAAACCAAGACTTACCTTTGGAGTTGCTCAATTTACTAGAGGAAAAGAGGAACGAAGCCGACCTCGAGGCCGCCACTCAACAATAACGAGTAGCCCGATACTTCAAAACCATAGTCTGCCATACACACCTCAACATCGGCGACCTCGTCTTAAAACGGGTCTTTCCTCCGCCAGAAGGACTCCCTCCTTGTTGGGAACGCCGATACTCCATACAACAGAAGCTCAGTGATGGAACTTTCAAACTCGCAACCGTGGAGGAGCCGAACTCCCAATGGCATGGAACAGCGAACATCTCCGTCCCTACTTTACATAAATTAATGTACAGTTATTTATGCTTTCCAGCGATGTTTTGTTTTCTTGCGATTCAAGGCATTGTAAAGGCTACTACTGCCAAAGTTATCAGAAGAAATGATGTTCAATTTCCTGTCTCTCTTCCATATTTACTCTATGAATGACATGGTTTATTAACCCTGACAACCAGCTTGCGTACAAACATTCGATCGTTGCATCGGCACCCCGAGCACGGAAGCCGGTGCCGCCATCCGAACCTCGAGGCAACATCGAGGGAAAACAAAATCGTTTTCTCCTCGAAGCTCTCAAGGCTTAGATGCAGCCCACGGCCACGATCGGACCATACGGGCTGATGATCCGGGCTTACTCCGACGAATCAATGACACTTGCACTCATAACATGAATAAACGACGGGATAGCCTCCCAATGGACGAATTGTGATGTCCTACCCCTTCACTCTACTTGGGAATAACTCCGAACTGCCCAAGATAGAAGGAGACTGGCCTGGTTTTGCGACTACGGGTTTCCTGAGCTGAGGATAGCTTACTAAAACGAGCGCTTAATCTCGCACATATGGAAACGACCCAGAGCGAGATCTTTGATCGCATTTCTGTTAATGTAACAATGAATACGCCTATGCAAGTATAAGACGATGGAAAGCATGAGAAGAACATTCGAGCACTTAACATAAATTGTGATTTTTACTAATTCGCATTTCATTTTCATGCACACACTAAACAAACTATGTGTCTAACATCTTTCTTTTCTAATACCAGAGCGTACATGAGAACCACCATGCCTTTAAAAACCAAAAGTGAGGGACGTACTCGCGTGTACTATGGGCTTACACAACCAAAATAGTTGTAACATCTACTATAGTTACTAACTCTAATCATGCCTTTTTCTTCTTATGCTTCTTCTTTTTTGCATATTCCGCGCTTGACAGCTCTCTCCCCGTGCTTGGCCTCTTCTTTCTTGACCCTCTCCTTCCTCCTCTCCCTTTTTAAGGGGTCGCCGACTCATGAGAAATCGAGAGGCGCCTCTCGCCTTCACCATCACTTGCTCGAAATTTCCGCGATATCAGTAGGAATATTGTGCGGCAATGGCTTGGGTGCATTCCCCGCAGCAAGGACCACCACACCATCACTCTTTCCTAGAACCTCCTTGGCTTCCTAGAACCTCCTTCGCTTCCCGCTCCGCTTTCTCCTTCGCCTCCTTGGCAGCCCGTAGGTCAGCCAGCTTTTGGGAATCAAGCTTCGTAGCATAATCAACTTTGAGCTTCTAAAAGGCCTTAGTGGCCCTCTGCTGGGTTTGGTCAATCTCCTTCTTCATATGGGCTTCGTCGGTAGCCCTCTTCCTCTCCGCCTCCGCATCAGCCTTACTTTGCTCGGCCATAGCAGCGGCTCTCTTCTCAGCATCTTGTCTAGCCTTCTTTAGGGCCTCCTGTCTAGCAGCCTCATGCTGCCTACTCTTTTCCTCTATCACCTCGCACTTAGCCACCATTTGGGATTTTTGGGCCTCCACCATAGCCGACATTGAAGGTACATTGGCGTCCACTAGGCCCCTGGCCTGGGCACTCTAGTCATCAACCACCTCTCCTTCCTTAACAAGGCATTCATAAATGTTGGACCCTAGCTTGATATCCGAGTAGGTGTCAATATGACTGTCGCCTTCTCCAAATTGCATTCCTGCAGGTCTTGGCCCAGATTCAGTCGTTTGTGGAATCACGGGGGCAAAGCCCGGTGTCACGATAGATCCAGGAATGGCTGCAAAGTAAAAACACAACCTTTTAGTTCGCAAATTCGGTAATAACATCATCTTCGGAAATACACGGTAACAAAAATTTACCTCCGGTCAGGGATGGTGTTGGAAGGACTGGATGTGTGCTCGTCGTAGCAGATAAACTGAATCTGGTCTCTCCTAGCACCGGATACTCATGATTATACTCGGTCGACGCTCAAGCCAGGGCTGTGGGATCACTTGTCTTAGCGGATTCAGGGGCCAATGGTCGATAAGAGCTTCCTTCCGCAAATGTCTCTACTTCCACCACACTCTCCGTCATGGAGGACTTCCCTTTTTCAATGGTGAGCCTCGATAGTCTCTCATTCTCTACATCCTCTTGAAGCAGCCTTCTCCCATCCTCATGCTTTTCATGCTCCTCGTCATTCAGGAGCTCAGTCATCAGCTGGCGCTCCTCCAAAGTTCGCACGTCCACTTGACGTAAATAAGCTTTATATGGCACCAATCCGTCCCAAGTCCGAGCCATCTCACGGAAGTAATCCTCAACCCATGAGGGCCTGCGAAACTTCAGAACTTTGACATACAAGTTTCAGATGTGTTCCACCAAGGATGCCTCCATCCAAAACTCGGTATCCTCAAGCTCCTCCCTCCAATGTTCCACCTCTCTCAGGTGCTCAGCCTTCAATCCATCAACCGATCTCAACACGTCCTGGTTACTTGCCTTGGCATCCGCTTCGCCTTCCTCATCGCCTCTAGTTGCCTCCTCTGCACAACAACTTCTGTGTTTTCTGCCCGCAGCCTCTCATTCTCCGCTCTCAAAGCGTCATTATCATTTTGGAGTTGGGTTACTCTCGCATTATCCTTTTCCAGATCGGCACACATTTTCTCCAGCTCGGCCTTGTCTCTCTTTAAGGCAGTGTTTTCGTTAGTCAGAGAGGCCATAGTATCCTTAAAGTCAACTCGGCATGCGCAACCTCTTTCTTTAATATCTCATATGCACGCTTCATCTCCGTTGTAACAAAAATACCATAGATTGTGGTTCAAAGATACAAAGATGAATGGATAAATGTTTACGACGCAAGGAGAAAACCTACATATTTCCTTCTCCAAGTTGTGGACAGTGGTCTGCTCAACATCGATAGTCAGCCCCTTGTTCGAGATCTCCAAGTTTTACCTCCTGATCAGTTCCGAGAGATAATAAGAATATCTAGTAAGTTGATCAGACTGATGGTATGCGTCCCTCACATGAATCCAAATCTCCCTAATGTTTACACCAAAAATGGTCTAAACACCCAGGGTACTAAAGCTGTACTTCACCAAAATGGTAGGAAAATAAATGGAGCCGTATTTGATAACAATTAGAAATTAAAGTACGAGGAAGATAAAATAGAGACAAGATTTAGAGAGGTTCAGCCTTATGTTTGGCCTACATCCACTATGAAGGTAGCTTGCATTCTTATAATGTATATTACAAATTATATAAACTCTCTACTTTCATACATGATTATATTCACTTAGCATACTTTCATTCATACATATGTCACTCATAGGATTTCATGAGAGGATGGTAGAGTTTGAGGAGTGGAAGAATGGATGAGTGATTGAGAAGGGAGATGTCCTTCATTGCCTCGATTGCATAGATGCTTTTGATGCCATGGCCGGATGTATGATGGACCTTCAAGCCAAGAAGATGATTCACCCAAAAAATGCTTAAGGGGTGACTAAGAGTAGAATTTAGCAGCACTTCATGGTTCGGAAAAGTGGATCCCCTTTGTGGTGGCTGCCATGGCCTATTTATAGGTGAACCTCCTTGGAATAGTGAATTGGAGTTCGTATATGCAAGCAGCGGATCGTTACAGTCCATAATTACCAAAATACCACTGTCTAGTTGTAGCTAGCTGTCTGTAGCTGTATCCAGTTGTCAACTGCGAGCGACTTCATAGGAGCGAGTTATTTGAATAGTTGAGTGAGCAACCTCAGTCAGTGCTCCTCGGATGTGACTACCTCTTGGCAACTGGTGAACGGTTAGCTGATGTGCTCGAATGTGAAATGAGCGGGTGGCTAAGATCGTTCTTATGGTTGAGTGATTTTGAAAAAATGGAGTACGGAATCGGGATTGACTCTTCTCTATGTCTTGTATGACTGATTCCCTTGGCTCGAGATCGTTCGTTATTTTATCATTGTCTTTGTGACGGGCCGTCTTACTACATGTCCGTTCCTGTTTATGTTAGGCGATCGATATATCTTGTTCTGGTGCTTGAACCTTGTCCCGATATGAGCATCCGATCTTTTTTATTTCTAAGCTCGAGTTACGACCTCCTTTAGGCTCTGGCCTTTATTCTGCGCAGTCGCTCCCTGTCCTTTGTGAGTTACTTAAGTGCTTTGGATATAATTATGCTCGATTGACCTTGTGGGCGTTCGTTCCGTAGCTTCTATTCAGATTTGATAGCCCCATGTGCACGTGAGTTTTTAAGGGATTAACATTTGCCCCTCGAAGTCCGTAATTTTCGCAAAGAATTACCGGCTTCGACATGATTGGTCGCACATTGTTTGGTAGGTCTAATCTGACTTATCGAAGGGTCGATCATGCAAAACTTAAAATTGTTCCCTTTTTAAGTCTATCGTGTCTTTTCATTTTTGGCGAATGGTCGGATTGTAGGATTCCAGCTGAAACCTGATTGGACTCTTATACGTGCAATCGCACACTATATTGATGTGACAAGAACGTTCTGGATGTATGCCTTTTAACCTTCCCTCTTATTTACTTTTAACTTTCTTTACTTTACCTCTTTTCCTTAGGAAACTCTTTCGACTGTAGTCGTGCTTCCCCGAAGGTCTCACCAGGTAACCCATGTCTGTTATTCTTGTTTCGGTTCTCTTCAAAGGATTTTGGATTTCTTATTTCATTACTTTGCTCGGTGCTCGCACTCACGCCTGCATTCTTCGAGCAACTTCTCCTTAGATCTGAAGCATCATGATCTTTTTGGGTGAGTTTTTCCTTTATTTTTGCTTCGTTTTGCTTTAAGCATTTCAAGGTTGGGTTTTCTAAGTGTGGTCTGACTGGATTGAAAATGACTTTGGGATTCGGCGATAGTCAAACTCTGTCTGGCGAGGATACCGTTTCTGTGATTACATCGAAGAATCTGAACCACTTGGTGGCTTTCTTTGAAATCTTGGTGTTGGTGTCGCCTATAAGTTGTTTGAGGGAATGCCTCAGGGCTTCTTGGTTAAAAATGTTTCTATTGGTGTCTGAGTTTGGCTGGGCTGTTCTTAGTCACGTGTGATTGTTGTCTGAACCCATATTGTTTTTTCTTTAAAAAATAGGTCGCCCAAGGATGGAATTCTTCATGTCTAGGAGACTTAGGAAGAAATCAAAGGGAAAGGCTAGTAGCAAAGAGAGGCTTCAAGGCAAAAAGATCCTGGGTGCAGCTGATACTCAAAACCATTATTCATCGAGTGAACTTCCTGTCTCAGGTGCTCAGATTGCTCCTGATCGTCCTCCCGTGGCTCCCTTATCTGTCATTCTAAACCCTGCAACTATTCAGAGACCTCTTTATGTCCCTAATCCTTGCCACCCTGAACTTGCTGAGCACTGCTTTGAGGATTGGCATCCAGCTAGCACTCGTTCTGATGTGTATGTAGATCCATTTGATAGGTGGATTATTGCAGGAAAAATGGATGCTATGAATGATTTCATATTGGCTGAATTCAATAAGTTGGAGGCACATCCGAGTCTGGTCGAAGATCTTATCATAAATGTCAGGGATTTCACTGTAAAGCAATTAGGTTCTTGGCATGCTCTTGTTGAAGACCTTCAGAGCTCAAATAAAGAGAATGTCGATCGTAAAAGAATGGCTCGAGCTTGTCAAGGCTATTGAATCCAAGGAGAAGATCATTGCCTAGCTCATCTGAATATTGTGGCTTGCTGATGTTTTACCTTTTGTTATTTTCTTTTTAATCTTAGGGTAATATTTTTATTCTAGCTTATGTATGCGGGAGCCAGCCTCGCTTATTATCGTACGTTTATGTTAGTGACTTTTATGGCCGTTTTAAGACCTTAATATTCCATGATTTTTGTTATGCAACCCAGCGTCTTTGCTCTTGTGTGTCGTACGCTGCACCTTTATTTTAATTTTCATGTTTAGTTGGGTGCTCTGTTCATTGCGATTGCCCCGATTTATGACTCTTTATGTGTTTTCTGGTACGCGACTTGACGATTTATTCAAGCCTCGTAGTTTGTTATTTATCGTGGGTTATTATTCGTTTGCATTGTCATAAACGCGTTTGTTGTCTTTTATTAAGTTGTATTCAACCCCATGCCTGACTGACCTAGTGAACCAAGCCCTTCGGAGACACTCCTTTTGAATACATATCCCCGAGGAGGTCTTGGGTTACAAGTTTTCGACCCATTCCGGGCTCTTTTTGACAGGATTGTTTTAATTATTCAAAAAGATCCTAGAATGGATACCCCCTTTCGGCTAGGATTTCCGATACCCCCTTTTGTCTAGAATTCCTAATACCCCCTTTCGGCTAGGATTTCTTATTTGTGCTGGTCTTTCCAGCATGTTTGTGGATCCCTCTGATACTAGGACTGGTGTTTCTAGCCTAGGTATATATATATATATATATATATATATATATATATATATATATATATATAATTTTCCCCCTAGGGGGCAGGCAATAATCCTTGCTACCGAACTTGATTTCGGTTTTAAGGAGTTCATGTCCTGCCTCTTCAGGATTAGCAATTTTTACCCATGGGACAGATTTAGTAGTATTCCTGCCTTTCCACTGGAACCTGACGCCAATCCCTTGGATGGATGTTTGCCGAGTATTCGGCATATTTCATAATGAGAGGTGTGGCCTCTTGACTGGTTGTTTGTTTTTGAATAGCTCGTCCCCTCGAGGCGATTTGTCTATTCATCTTGCTTGATCTTGTTTAATGTTTGTGGCTCTCGAGCCGCTTCGTTTAGGTTGTGCTTTGGGGCTTCTATTGCCATAGTTTGGCTGCATATGATCAGTCGCCTTTACCATGCCTACATATCAAGCAATCGTTTTTTTTATAGCATGGGCTAGTAAGTACGTTACTCAGGTAGGCAATAATTAATTTCTGATGCAACAAGTTTTTCTAAGTAGACTATTACTAATATTTGCATGATCATGGTGAGTAACAAAACGTGGTAAAGTGATTAAGTAGTAATATAAAATCAAAATAGTAGAGCAAAGTAACGGGGGTTCCAGTTTAAAGCTCCATGATAAGGACACCATTTATTGATCCTCAAGCAAGTGTTGGCTTCGGATTTGCTTAAGCTTTTCTAAAGCTGGCCACCCCTTATTTGCGGAGAGCCGGAACAACGTTCATGGTCCTTCACGTATTGCTGTAAATGGTTTTGTCTGATTAATCCCTCGATTAGTGACCTCAAGTGCATACAGTCGTTGGTATCATGTCCTGGTTGTTTATGGAATTGACAGAATCTTCCTGACTTCATAGCGTCATCTTTGACCTGCCTTTGTTTCAGGACTGGATATCACTCGGTGTCCGTAGTAGCCATGAAGATATTTCTGATAGTATCATTAAGGGGAGTGAATTCAGAATCCTTGAAAAAGTGCAGTTTCTTTTTCGCCTAGCTGTCTCTGTCTTCGTTGCTACTTTTCTGACTACCAAAACTTCTTTGCGCATCTTCTTTCTTCTTTATCAGTCCACATTTTGATTTTCCTTTAATACTTATATAGTTTTCCGCTTTGTTGAGGAATTGTTCGAACGTACTCGGTTTCTTTTTCTTGATCCGCTACCCCAATTCGATTTCTTTACGTATGGCCCCTTTTAGAGCCATTAGGACTAGACGGGGCTCGAAATTTTCAACTTCAGCTACTGCCATATTAAAGTGAGTGAGGAAAGCTTTGATGTACTCTCTTGGTCTTTGTTGTAATTCACTTAATTCCATTATATCTCGAACTTTTGGTGCCTGGGATTTGAATTGTTTACCGAATAATTCAGCCAGGGTGGTGAAGTCGTCCACAGACTTTGGCGGTAGTTTGGTGAACCATAGGTAGGCCACCCCTTTTAGATAAGTTGGGAAATACAAGCATTTGATTTCATCGGTAGCGCATGCCCCATCCATATATTGGTCATATTTGCATAACAATATATTAGGGTCACTTGTCCTATCATAGGATTGCAGCGTTGGAGGTTCGAATTTCTGTGAATATACAGTCTTCTTAATCCTTTCAGTGTGGGGTTTTAGTTGGAAAGGATTCCCATTCTTCTCGTACATCTGTCTCCTTTAGACTTTCTTCCATAATTACACGTACCATTCCTAAAATCTACTCGCGCTCCCTGCTCTGATCCACGGATTGAGCGCTTTTCTCCTTAGCAACTCTCGGTTTAAGCGTGTGTTTGTCACCTAAAGTCGAGGAATCTGGGCATACTTTTGGAAGGGACACCCTTCTGGCGGTGAGACTGACTACCTGTTCCGTGATTATGTCGTTAAAGTGATCATGCACCGACGCTTTGTTTTCTCCATAATCTAGATTAGCGTGGTATGCAACTTTCTAAATGGAATTCCGCTGTTTTGTAATTAAGGCAGAGAATTCTGCTTCTATCTCAAGATTCGTTCGGGCGAACGAAGAACAAGTGGCATTTAGCGTGGCTTTTGCGGTTGCGGCTTGAATAGCGAGTATTGACTCGAGTTTCTTCATCATTGCATTGCTCGCAATAGTTATTTGACTCATTAATCCTATCAACGCTTCTTCCAGTTCTTTCCTAGTTACAGTCTCTTCAATTTAAGGTGGCTCTCCTGCCCTTGAATAGGCAGTGGGTGACGCAATGGTATTAACACTGTTGATGAGGCTGTTAACTTCGTCGGTGATTTTTCCCAGCATATCCATGACTCTAAGCACAGTTTTCTTCAGGAAATTCTGCCAGACCTTAATAAGGAAAGAAGCAAATTCACGGCCCCACGGTGGGCTCCAAAATGTTTACACCAAAAATGGTCTAAACACCCAAGGTACTAAAGCTGTACTTCACCAAAATGGTAGGAAAATAAATGTAGGCATACTTGATAACAATTGGAAATGAAAATATGAGGAAGATAAAATAGAGACGAGATTTAGAGTGGTTCAGCCTTATGTTTGGCTTACGTCCACTATGAAGGTAGCTTGCATTATTATAATGGATATTATGAAGTA
Organism: Allium sativum; assembly: GCA_030737875.1. Classification (NCBI taxonomy): domain Eukaryota; kingdom Viridiplantae; phylum Streptophyta; class Magnoliopsida; order Asparagales; family Amaryllidaceae; genus Allium; species Allium sativum. The sequence goes on along the minus strand of CM060923.1, from coordinate 404,139,139 downwards.
CATAAACTCTCTACTTTCATACATGATTATGTTCACTCAGCATACTTTCATTCATACATATGTCACTCATAGGATTTCATGAGAGGATTGTAGAGTTCGAGGAGGGGAAGAATGGATGAGTGATTGAGAAGGGAGATGTCCTTCAGTGCCTCGATTGCATAGATGCTTTTGATGTCATGGCCGAATGTATGATGGACCTTCAAGCCGAGAAGATGATTCACCCAAAAAAATGCTTAAGGGGTGACTGAGAATAGAATTTAGCAGCACTTCGTGGTTCAGAAAAGTGGATCCCCTTTGTGGTGGCTGCCATGGCCTATTTATAAGTGGACCTCCTTGGAAAAGTGAATTGGAGTTCGTATATGCAAGCAGCAGATCGTTACAGTCCATAATTACCAAAATACCACTGTCTAGCTGTAGCTAGCTATCTATGGCTGTATCCAGTTGTCAAGTGCAAGCGACTTCATTGGAGCGAGTGATTTGAATAGTGGAGTGAGCGACCTCAGTCAGTGCTCCTCGGATGTGACTACCTCTTGGCAACTGGTGATCTGTTAGCTGATGTGCTCAAATGTGTAATGAGCGGGTGGCTAAGATCGTTCTTATGGTTGATCAACTTTGTAATAATGGAGTACGGAATCGGGATTGACTCTTCTCTATGTCTTGTATGACTGATTCCCTTGGCTTAGAACCGTTCGTTCTTTTATCATTGTCTTTGTGCCAGGCCGTCTTACTACATGTCCGTTCCTGTTTATGTTAGGCGATCGATCTATCTTGTTCTGGTGCTTGAACCTTGTCTCGATATGAGCGACCGATCTTTTTCTTTCTAAGCTCGAGTAATGACCTTCTTTGGGCTCTGGCCTTTGTTCTGTGCAGTCGCTCCCTGTCCTTTGTGAGTTACTTAAGTGCTTTGGACATAATTATGCTCGATCAACCCTGCGGGCGTTTGCTCCATAGCTTCTATTCTGATTTGATAGCCCCATGTGCGCGTGGGTTTTTAAGGGATTAACACCTGGACTCCCTGGCGGGGGTGGATTGAGATGACAAAGGAATATCATCTCATCAAATTAATGATCATGGAAATTCTGCTTCAGAAACGCCTTCCTTTCATCCACAGAAAGTTCACTCCTCCCAAGCTCTATTAGATCTTTCCTCCTCGTCGTAGACTTTACCGCTAGCTTCGAATGGCCAAATGATGATTCCTTCCCCTTGGTAACTTGAACAGGGGCCTAAGGCGTTGTGTGTGTGGGAGTTGCCGGTGACAAGTGCCTTGAGCCCCTAGGTTGAGTCCAGAATCTCCTACTAATACTCGGATCAGAAGAGGAGGAGGATGGGGAGTCGGGGATCATCGTGGCCTATCTCGATGACGGCTCTCACTGTTGTGGTCTTGTGGAGGTGGATAGTCGCCATATAGGCTAGTCCCTCTCTTAAAGCTGTCGAAAAAGGGATTCCTGGGGTATCAACGACTTACATGCCCATAACCTCATCCTCCGCGTCCTCTTACCATATCACATGTCAAAGAAGCAATCGAATGTTAGACCCTTCACACACATGGGAAATGATTATGTTTTGCAGTGCTCGTGAGGGCATGCCCTGAGTGTTCTCTCAACTGACCAGATTGGGGTCGCTCAAAGGAGTCAACCCCTCCGCAGCCAAAGCTTGCTCCTCCATACTTGTCATGTCTAGCCACGGAGACAAGTCTATTGCAAGTTTATTAAGGCTGTCAAACTGGCCCTCCTCTTCGAGCGAAGCGGCAGTCTCAGAAGGCGTCATGGGAGACTGTAGTCTGTCCGACGTTTCTACCCCCGCCTCTCTTGTCGGAGGCGGGACATGAGCGCTCAAAAGACCATCATCCCCAACAACTATCTCCTCGCCACTAGCCTTATCTCCACAAGTTTTACCCAGGGACTTAGCATCTTTTTTCGGTTCGGGCTCGACCAAGGGCATCTTTCTTTTTCGACTGGGTGCCGCTTTATCTTTCACCATTTTCTTCTTCGGCCCACTTCCTGCGGCAAAAGGTCTGATTATAACCTGATTGTCAGGGAGCAGCCTTTCATGAAGAAGGCGATCCTGACTTGTAATAGTATCAGTAGAGCGCATCACAGCCGGGATCGCTTGTAGAGCATCAATGCGTTGTTGGTACTCGATGCCAGTGGATGCCTCAGGATTTCCTACCATGATTAAAATAGAGTCGAATATTAGACATCAAATCGACAAGATTTATGGTAAAAAGCAGAGCTCAAGAATGCTTACTTCCTTCCAGCCACCTCCTCGCAAATCCAGGAGGACATCGCACGAAGAACCATTCATGTTTGAATACTGACGGCTTAGGCCATGTCTCGACAAAAAACTTGGTGGCATGTGATGCTTCCATGAACCACTGAAAAGGCGATATATTGGGTCTTCTCTTCAATTGGAACAAGTACCGAATATCTTCCCAAGTGGGTTCCAAGCGCAAATACTCTCGATAAAGGACACAAGTACCTAAAAGCGATGCATACGCATTTGGTTGCGGCTGCGATGGCACAATACGAAAGTTGCACAGCATGTCCCGAATCAAATTGCTAGCCGGGGGCATGCACTCGGTAAGGCAAACCTATCTGTTCCAAGCAGTAAAGCCCTCGGGAGGTGAATGAGCCCTACCACCCTCTTCTAGGGCATAAACATCATCCATGGCGATATTGAAACGTAGCGTCATTTTCTTAACTGTCGCAGCATCCATACGCGACAACACCAAATTTGGTGGATTTTCAAGAATCACTGCATCGGGCAATATATCCAATGCCACCGGCGTGCCTCCCTCGACGATATCACATTCTCAACCTCTTCGTATACGACTGTATAATGGTGTCCTCTAGTTTGTTCTCCGTGTTAGGATGCTTCAGAACGACTTGCCATTTGGGAAGAGGTGGATCTTTCAGTAGTCTCAATCTCGATGCCCTACGAGCAAGCATTGCTAGCGGAATCAGAAGTGTGCGATGATGGCAAGGAAGCCTCGGCTTCCGAAGTCTTTTCGGCCATGGGTCTTGTATGCATTGCTAGCTATACTTTAACACACTAGCGTTAGACATTGTAGTAGAATAACCTGTACCCCTCTTGTTGGTGTAAACTAACATGTGTGTGCAGTGTTATGCATAATCGAGATATGCAAAAGGAATACAAACATTCAAATAGTTCAGTCCCGATTCAAGTTTATGCTCCACCCTATGTGAAAATTCCGATCCTTTACGGCAATATCATTAGTGTGAACGGTAGTGCAATCTTGTAAGTGACACAAGAGAAGAAGGATCGAAGCAATGGGGCCGGCCACAAACTTGCATCCCTTCGGGGCTAAAAGACTCGAAACCCTCCTTCGGGGTTCGAATTATCAAACCCCATAGGGGTATGAATGCTTGAACCCCTTCTGGGTTCGAATGCTTGAACCCCGTCACGGTTCGAATGCTCGGACCCCACGTGGGGATCGAATGCTCGGACCCAACTGGGGTCCGAATGCTCGGACCCCGTCAGGGTTTGAATGCTCGAACTCCGTCAGGGTTCGAAACTCCCTTGCAGCGCTCAACTTCCCCACCACTCTCCTCCTTCCTCCCTTTGAATTTGACTCTAATGAACCTCCCTCTCTCTCACTACGAACCCATGCCTATACGAAGCACAAAACCAGCCTCGGCGTCTCGGTTAGACACAGGGACGAGCTCGAGAAGGGGCTCGTGCCTCTAAGGGCCTTCAGATCGTACCTCAGTTCGTTGTTCGAGTGTTAAGTTGGGAACTCGAATTCAATGGTGGTCAATAAGAGAACATAAAGGTGGAGGAAGAGAAATTGGGAGGAGGCCTATTTATAATGGCAAGAGGCCTCTCTTCGTATCCCCAGCGGGTACAAAAATTTATACCCCCGGTACAAAATTTCGTGCCCAGCGAGGTATGAAATTTCATACCCGAACCAAGGTACGAAAAATAAAAGCTATGTACATACTCCACGCACGTACATATAAATCGCTACAAGCGTGCTTTGCATGAGGCAATGCAAGTACTTAGCGATGTAAACATACTGACGCGCCCACAACAAATCGTTCACGGTTCCACAATGACCGAGCCCAACAATTAACGATCATTTTCTTAAGTTTACAGGAAAAGTAAACGACTCGACAACTACTGCAACAAACGCAAAGCACATCATGTCAAGACAAGATGTACTTTGAGGGCAAATGTTAACCGGCCTTTTGGTCCGGTACCCAAAAGTACACAAGCCACGCTCGACTCAACGCATCGCGCAAAGATAAAACCGAGAGTGTCTCCAAGGTGTAAAAGAAATGTGCCGAGAAAGAATCGCGCCAACGAGAACCTCACCGCTCCTCTAAATATTGCCAAACCAAGACCTCTAACCCTAAAGAGTCACGAGTCCTAGTTTCGAACCCCTAGCCCACTTTCATATGTTCTTCGTACCCCTCGGGGTACGAATTTCGTACCCCTTGGGGGTACGAAACTCATACCCAACGGGGTACGAAATTCGTACCCCATGGGGGATGAAATTCGTATCACAAGGAGGGGTACAAAATTTATGGATGTGTGCATTATGGGATACAAAATATTGGAGGCCGTCTACAGGGGATACGAAATTCCTTGTGTGGTCCCCTACTTCCACCTACTCCTACCTACTCCTGACTAACCACTCCACTATAAATACCCCTTGATCTCACACTTCAAAGGGGGTTGAATTTGGTGACTTGAAATATCTTTAGAGCTCTAAGTAGCCCCCTAATGGCATCTATGATTTGAGGAAGAAGAAGGACAAAAGATCTTTTCCCCAATAGTGCATATGACAATTATGACTTCATGTAACTTAGTAATGAATGTAAAGAGATGTCATGAGATAATCTCAGCCTTGTAACTCTTGGTTATTAATAATATTCGAACGACTCTTCCAAACTGGATGTGGGTCTCTCGCGAGGCCACCACTGTAAATCTCTTGTGTTAATTATATTCTTTCTGCACTTACTTTTTCGACCGAAACTATAATTCCTAAGTAATTGTAATCTTGGGTGTTTACGACATTTTTTGCAGTCAACATTTAATAAATTGTCACAATGGTTCAAAGAAAATATCTTTTGGAAACATAACTTTAGATCTTAATATTTTCTATCTCGAAACTCAATCGAATGTTTCGTGCAATCAATCCTTGGGTGTGAGTGCCATTCCCGAAAATTTCGTAAAAAAATCGATTGACCCTACGATGAAAGTGAGACCGAGCATGAAAAATTATTCCAAGACGCTATTAACAAAGTCGAATACACGCTTCCATTTGAATCGCATTTAGTTAAGTCTTAATCTCAACCAAGTTCTTTGATCGAGCAACCACTAAAGTTGGATCTTAAACCTCTTCTTGATCACCTCAAGTTCGTTTGCTTTGGTGATAGCAAAACTTACCCTGTCACAATTTCTTCAAATCTAACTCGTGATCAAGAAATTTCTCTTCTATCAACTCTTTCTAAAAACAAAGACGCAATCGGTTGGTCCATTTCTGACACCAATGGAATAAGCCCAGAAGTCATTCAACATTGTATTCATCTAACCGACGAAGCAAAACCCACTCATGAGGCGTAGTATAGGCTTAACTGTATGATGAAAGAAGTAGTTCTTGAAGAATTTCTTAAACTCCTTGACAACAGTATTATTTACCCCATTTCTGGTAGCTTATGGGTCAGCCCCATTCAAGTCATTCCTAAAAAGTCCGGACTCATCGTTGTCGCAAATGAACAAAAGGAACTTCTTCCAACTTGTACTCAAATGGGTTGACGTGTTTGCATCGATTATCGCAAATTAAATATTGCAAAAAATAAAGATCACTTCCCTCTTTCCTTCATCAATCAAATACTCGAACGCTTAGTCGGTCAAGAATTCTATTGCTTTCTTGATGGTTATTCCGGCTATAACCAAATTCCAATCGCTCCCGAAGATCAAGAGAAAATGACTTTCACATGTCCGTTTGGTACCTTCGCTTATTGACATATGCCTTTTGGTCTTTGTAACGCTCTTGCGACTTTCCAACATTGTATGATTGGAACCTTTTTTGATATGATCGAACACTTTCTTGAAGTTTTTATGGAAGATTTTTTTATCTTTGGCAATTCTTTTTTCTCTTGCTTACATCATCTTGAGCTTGTCTTAAATCAATATAAAGAAAAAACACTTAACGTTGAATTGGAGAAAATGCCACTTTATTGTCAAACAAGGCATTTTCCTTGTACATATAATTTCAAATAATGGCATTAAGGTAGATAAAGCGAAAGTTGACGTTATTTCAAAACTACGCATTCCAAAATGTGTTAGGACATTCGTTCGTTTCTTGGGCATGATGGCTTTTACCGACGCTTTGTGAAAGATTTTAGTAAAATTGATCATCCTTTGACTACTCTTCTCGGAAAGGATGTCCCATCGACTTTAACTCTGATTGAATTGCTTCTTTTGAATGTCTTAAAAATGAACTCATTTCAGCTCGGATAATCTGCTCGCCTAATTGGGAACTTCCTTTTGAAATCAGGTGTGACACTTCTAACTTCGTGGTTGGTGCTTTTCAGGACAACGCATCAACAAAATTCTTCATGTAATATACTATGCGAGTATGACCTTGAATGACGCTTAACTCTATTATACGACTACTAAAAAAGAACTTTTAGTTGTTGTTTTTACGCTCGAAAAGATTCGATCTTACTTGATTGGTTCCCACATCACGGTCTACACTAACATTCTGATCCTCGACCCCTTTTTTCTAGAAAGGATGTTGAGTCACGCTTAATCTGATGGATCCTTTTACTTCAATAATTCTATATTACAATAAAAGACAAAAAGGATATGATAACGTTATTGCCGATCACTTGTCTCATCTTCTGAACGCACCATCTTCATTGCCAATCAACAAAAACTTTCCTGACGAATAAATGTTTTTTGTTTCAATTAATCCTTGGTTCGCCGACATAGTGAACTATCTAGTCACTAAGGAAACTCCCCCTATTTGGTCCAAACAAGATAAATAAAAATTTCTCTCCCAAGTGAACTACTTCTACTGGGATGACCCATACTTGTTTAAGTACTTCCCTAACCAAATCATTTATCGATGCGTTCCTGATAGTGAAATTAGGAGTATTCTCTCATTTTTTTCCATGTTTATGCGTGCAATGGACATTTTGGTCCTAGGAAAACCGTTGAAAATGTGGTTTAATGTGGATTTTGTTGGGCTAGTCTCTTTAAAGACTCATTTGAATTCTGTAAAACTTGCAATCGTTGCCAAATACTAGGAAAGATATCTCAACGAAATATAATGCCTTTGAACCCCATCCTTATGATCGAAATCTTTTACGTATGGAGTATTGACTTCATGGGACCATTCCCAAGTTCTTTCGAAAACTTGTATATTCTTCTTGCCGTCGACAATGTTTCGAAATGGGTCGAAGCCGTTCCACGTAAAACTAATGATCATAAAATTGCTCTTAAATTTCTAAAAGAAAATATCTATTCGAGGTTCAACACACCTCATACAATAATAAGCGACAATGGAACACATTTCTATAATCGCTCTTTTGAATCATTAATGAAGAATTACTCGGTAACCCATAAGTTATCCACTCCTTATCATCCGCAAACTTGTGGTCAAGTAGAAGTGTTGAATCGTCAAAAAAAGCAGATTTTTGGAGAAAACTATAAATAAAAATCGAAAAGATTGGTCATAGAAATTAATTAATTCACTTTGTGCTTACCGTACTGCTTTTCAAACTAATCCTGGAATGTATACTTTCCGATTGGTTTACAGTAAATAATGTCATTTACCTGTTGAACTTGAACATAAAGCACTTTGGGAAATAAAGAACTTAAACTTTGATCTTGAACAAGCTCGAGAAAACCGAAAATTGTAAACTCAACGAATTTGAAAAAATTAGGAATGATGCATACGAAAACCCTAAAATTATAAGGAAAATACCAAACATTTTCATGATAAGTCAATCCTAAGAAAAACGTTCTTGCTAGACAAAAAAGTTCTATTGTATGACTCACAACTTCATTTATTCCCTGCGAAGGTAAAGTCGAGATGGACCGGACCCTATGTTGTTCGAACTATTTTTTCATACGGTGACATCGAAATAGAATATTAGAGGGATGGATCCGTATTAAAAGTCAATGGTCGACATCTAAAACTATTCTTGGAATTGCCCACTGATCGAGAGGAGGAGCTCACGATTCTTCATAAGCGATGCTACGTTAAGCGAGAAAGTTAAGTTTAACCATCCTTTGTAAATATGTAATTATTTCTCTTTCTGTTAACCCTTTTTCTAACGTGATTCAGAAAACAATGGTGTGGATACATTTCAGAGCGTATGGGTACTAATCTGGTCAAGCGCAAGCTGGTCGTGCAACATTTGCTCGGTCACAAGCGGTCGCACGTTGCAAGGGTCGAGCGAGCGAGCTCACGAACACGCTCGCGCACTCCAGTGCAAATCCAATGTAAACGAGACGTCAATGGCGCCATGTCATTCGGGTCGAACAGTGTTCACTTTGGTCTGATGGCTCACCTCAAGAGCACCATTATGTCACGTTCGAGCAGCACCGTGGTGGAGTGGTCAAGAATGCTCTTTAACTAGAATGGGTCTAGCAGTCCCCCTAAATTATGTACAAGCATGTTTGATATATAAAGTTGGCTCGCTCATGGACAAAAAAAACAGACACAAATAAGGTTTAAAGCATGTCTGGACAATAAATAGAATGTTAAGGTCTACCAGCTCGTGACAACACATCAACAAAAGAAGCAATCAATGTACTCCTCGCGAAAGGTCGTTTGACCAATTTCTTTAGATTTGGGTCGTCACGGTTGTGCACTCCATCTTGGTCAGGCAGCTGATAGAATACGGTTCCATGTGTATATAAAATAGAGTATGGCTCAAAATATATTTTCATCATGCAACAACTTTTTGGAATGTGCATGATATTCAGATCGTGCAAGCTTTGGATGGCTCTAGCAATCTTGACTAATGCTGGGTTGTTCATTTCAGCAGAAGGGTCGAACATTGTTCTCAGTACTGGTGGTCGAGTGCAATTATATTAAGGAATGATTAAAGGAAAGATCCATTTTAATATGAAATGAAAAGGCTTGTTGCATGGGATATCGTATTAAAGCACGTGGCATCTATATAAGTTTGGCACTTTAAATACTTGGAGCAGTATCATTAAGGCTTACGTATATAAAAGAATACAAAGTCAAACACACGTGCCAAGCAAGGAAGTAGTTGGGCTGAAGAAATATGAAGGACATGCGGTGGTTTTATAAATTAGATGGGCTCACTCATGCACTGAAAAGAGGTCGCTCGTTCATTATACAGGGATTGCTCATGCTTTGTTCTCAGGCTGCTCGTACCTAACCAGGTAATGACAACTGTAGCCAGCTGTGTCCAGCTGTCTAGTGGAAATTCTGTAAATACCCATACGTACAACCTGTACCCTATATTTCATAATTATAGCTTTGCCACCTGGTCCAAACTTCTCCTATAAATACCCCATTTCACCACAACTCAAGGGACCGATCTAAGCCACCCCAAAGGGCTGTCATTTAGGTTTTCCACCATTCCAAAGCTTCTCAAGCTCCATTATTGGCTTCCTAATCTCACTCCTTCTTCCTCCAACATCAAGTGGATCTCATCTTTTCCGAACACCATTAATTCTCACTTCAGTTCAATCCAAGTGATCTCCAACCGCCACTACTCTTTTTTAAAGAAAGAATCTAATATTTATTTCATGATGGAATCAAGAAAAACTATTTAATCACGAGATCTAATCCATTCCTTCTCAAATCCAAGTAAGATCTAAAGCGTAAAGAGAGCAAGTAGTTGGAAATCATCATAATGAGTGTGAACAAGTGTAATAAAAGAGATGTATGAGATGATGCTATATGTAAATTTCTTCATGATAATGAAAATCCTTGCCAAAGTAGACGTAGATCTATTTTAGATCGAACCACTATAAAACTCCTTGTGTTTTTACTCACTTTCCCGCTTATTTTTCGGTTATGGCTCCTTTTAATTTCTAACCATAATTGTGAAGTATGGTTTACGTACCTTTGCTGTTTGAAACATTTTTGGTTTAAACATTTGGCGCCCACCGTGGGGTGGCTTTCGCACTTCCTTCTCTCACACTCTCTCAAGGTTGAAGGCCTTGCATTGAAGTTCTAAGCCTTATCCAACATAGTGGCGAAATCTAAGAAGACCATAAGTAGAAATGTTCGGAATGTAGGCAATATTGCTAATGAAGAAACACCGCCTGCCAACTGTTTGGAAGTTGGCGAAAACTAGGTAAGTGGAGTCGGTGTGACTAAAAGTGAGTTGATTGCCGCTATTGTCAACATGAACCAACGAATGGATGCTTCTTCTAAAGCTATAATGGAGAAATTTTACGCCATCCTTAATGCTCGATCAAATCCAATCCCATAGAAGGTCCATGTTGATCTCGAAAAAATGACAATTTGTCCGCTTTTGATCATAACTGTAACAACAACATGGAAGATGGTAATGATTGGTTGAGCGACAAGGACGAAGTTAACGTCGAAGACCCGAAACTAAAAGCTAAAAATTATTTCGAGATGAAAGATCGAAGGGTCACCAGTCCTGTCACGGGGGCACCTCCTAGTCGAGAAGGCAAAGGATCCAAGCTTTCTAATCAAGACTGCTTTCCTAGACGAACATTTGGTAAGGAGCTCAGCTTCACGGAGCGGCATAACACTGAAGAATTCATCTCGGATATGATATAACAAATCATGAAGAGAAATCTAGCTGGCAATGTCGGTGAACGAGAATGGAACTTCTCTCCTGATAGGACTCCGTTCACCGAAAGAATCCTTAAATTAGAGTGTCCAAAGAAGTTCAATCCTCCAACTCTACCTCCATACGACGGCCTTGTTGATTCCAACTACTTTCTATTCAAATACGAGTGGCATATGAGTGCGGCTAAGGCAACTGATGAGATGAGATGCACATACTTTCATCTCTACTTAGAAGGTGCTGCATCATTATGGTTCACAAAACTACCACCTAAGTCCATAGACCGGTTCTCTGACCTGAACAAAAAGTTCAAGGAGCGGTTCCGCTTGTATGCCACTAAAGCCAAGGATGTTATAACGCTCTCCGCCGTGAAGCAGAAAGCAGGGGAAACTATTAAAGCCTTTCTCAGTCGATTCAATGTTTCCTTGTCTGAAGTGAGGAATCCAGAGCCACGCATAGTCCTCATGGCTTTACTTGACGCTATAGATAAAACAAGCGAATTCAGGAGATAGGTAAATATGAAGGAACCGAATACACTTGACAAGTTCTATAAGAAAGCAGAGGAGTAGATGAGAGTGGACGATAATACTATTCCTCTTCAGATCATTAGTGCTAACCAACTTCTCGAAGCTCCCAAAAGTGCTGATATTCAATGTAATCAACAGAAGACTTAGGGGCATAAGCAAGCCAATGACAGGAACTGAAACAAAGCCAATAAACTGTTTCATCTTCTAGACTCATCTGAACTAACTCCCTTGAATGACACTTCTGAAAACGTCTACTTTGCCACGAAGGATGCAGAAGATTATCCGGAGCCTCGGCCAATGAAGATGAATGACCATCTAACCAAATCTGGGAAGTTCTACCGGTTTCATAATTAGTCAGGCCACAATACCAATGAGTATAGGCATCTAAAATCATTAATTGAAGAGCTGATTAGGAAGAACCGCTTGCAACAATATGTGAAGAATCCCCAAGAGGCATATCCTTATTCCACTCCCTAGGGGCAAGGGGCATCAAATGGCCAATCTGGTCCAAGTAACAGAGCTCATGCTCAAACTAATCCAAGGTTAATAATCAATTGACAACTGTTGATGATGATCTAATATCTATGACTCAGAATAAGTGATTTTCTTCACCATTACTCTACTTCTTGCATTACTTTACTTCTTGCTATTTTATACTTTCTTGTAAACAGTCTGTAATGAATTACATGCATTGTACCAACCAATAGCTTTATGAATGAAATCTTATCTGCCTTTATAAATCTCTTACTTGCAAAATATAAAAAATTGATAAAGACGCTTTTCTTATCACAGGTCGTTCCACAGGAGTCCGCTTCCTCAAATTCCGACCAAGAGAGATAGCCCTAATAAAATCAATTCAAATGTCAAGTGCTATAACCGTTGATATGCATAATGCAAGGATGGAAAGCGCCATTTTGAAGACTGGATAGGAAAATTCCCAATGAGTCAGACGACGAAGAGAGAAAGCCATGGATCTGGAATCCAAAGGTAGCGGGAATTCGTTGCGCGAAACGAAGCGTGGGAGTTCACTATAAGTGAAATGAAACATGGGAGTTCGTGGCACGAAGCGATGCAACCCTCCTTGGTCGCGGGAATTCGTTGCGTGAAACGAAGCGCTGGAGTTTACTATAAGTGAAACGAAGCGTGGGAGTTCGTGGCGTGAAGCGATGCAACCCTCCAAAGGTTGCGGGAATTCATTGCGCGAAATGAAGCACGGGAGTTCACTAAAAGTGAAACGAAGTGTGAGAGTTCGTGGTGCGAAGCGATGCAACCTTCCAAGGTTGCGGGAATTCATTGCACGAAACGACGCGTAGGAGTTCACTTTAAGTGAAACGAAGCATGAGAGTTCGTGGTGCAAAGTGATGCAACCCTCCAAAGGTCACGGGATTTTTTTGCGCAAAATGAAGTGCAGGAGTTTATTATAAGTGAAACGAAGCATGGGAGTTCATGGTGCGAAGCGATACAACCCTCCAAGGTCGCTGGAATTCATTGAGCGAAATGAAGCGTGGGAGTTCACTATAAGTGAAACGAAGCATGGGAGTTTGTGGCACAAAGAAATTCAATTTCATCTACACGTCATTGGAGTTCGCACAGCGAAACGATACAACAACCAAAAATTCTTTCCATAGAGAACGCAACTTCTCCATAGGAAAAATCAACAATGCTCGATGAACGCTATAATGTTAATTCGGACGACAGGAGAAGATGAACATTGAATTATAATAGCCTCTCCAAAACACGGGGCATTCAACAAAGTCTCCAATGTCAGAAATCATCGACAAAGCAAATAGACATTGAGTAGTAATTTTTTTCCTATAATGAGGACTGATAACGACCTCCTAAGTTAGGGACATGAACAATTCAAGACTTCTCTAAAGGGAAGCAAAAAATAAATCTTAGATGCGCATTTCCCAAATGTAAAATGTCGTGAAAACGAGGACATTTGAAATCCACAGTCGGCTTAAGTCGATTAGTTGATCTTAAGCGTCAACGCGAATTCGAATTAAAATATCGTATTTGTTCGAACAATATTCGAAGAGTTATAAACCATTGAGTAAAACAAGTCCTGTGCAAACACTTTATTCAATTCAAAATAAAATTCGCTATAATTCATTTTTAACTAATCCACTATCGATATGGACAGTCGGAGGTGAAGTATAATTCAAAAATCGTGCAATCACTTGTTTCGGGTACATAATTGGTGGCATGAAGCATATGAATTCAAAGCATGATTTACAATAGCAAACAAAAAAAAAGCTGCAAGTGGATCTCAATACAAATTGTATCAACCATGTTCATTTCAAAGCCAGCATTTCTCACAAGAGGAAAATACAAGCTTCGAAAGGAAAATGTTAACCCCATTTCTAACGCGGTTCAGAAAACAATGGTATGGATACATTTCAGAGCATATGGGCACTAATCTGGTCAAGCTCAAGCTAGTCGTGCAACATCTTCTCGGTCATAAGTGGTCGCACGCTGCAAGGGTCAGTCAAGCGAGCTCACGAACACGATCGCGCACTACAGTACAAAACCAATATAAATGAGACGTCAATGGCGTCATGTCATTCGGGTCGAACAGTGTTCACTTTGGTCCGATCGCTCACCTCAAGGGCATCATCATGTCAAGGTCGAGCAGCACCGTGATGGAGTGGTCAAGCACGCTCTTTAACTAGTATGGGTCGAGCAGTCCTCCTAAATGATGCACGAGCATGTTTGTTATATAAAGTTGGATCGCTCATGGACTAAAAGAAATAGACACAAATAAAGTTTGATGCATGACTGGACAAAAAATAAAAAATTTAAGGTCTTCTAGCTCGTGATAACACGTCAGCAAAAGAAGCAATCAATGTACTCCTCACGAAAGGCTATTCGTCCAATTCTTCAAATTTGGGTTGGTCACGATCTACGTAAGTTGGGGTCTCACATATCACTGTCGTGCACTCCATCTTGGTCAACCAGCTAATAGAATACGGTTCCATGTGTATATAAAAGAGAGTATGGCTCAACATTGTTGTTAGAAATTGAGTAAGATTCGCTCCAAGGCACGAAAGATTCGTTGTCTTTCAAGAATGTTTTCCCCTTTCTAAATCACAATGGGTTGATTGAAAACCTTCTTTCAGGATACAATGGAGGATATCTATGCAAGTTGTGATTACTTGCACAGATCAGAGGAAGCACTTAAAGTTATTTTGATGATGCAGATGATTAAGGAATTTGAGAAAGAAAAAGGTGAATCCGTGATGAGGGAACACTGCATTATATATAGACAACGAAACATCTATTCGTTTACGGGTGTGTCTTTTGAGTTTGAACGGTACATTTTCCAACGGTTATTACCGTTGCCTGTTGAATTCGAATTCAACAGTACACAAAATGTACCGTTTCGGACGGGGCGCTGCCCCGCACCCCGCCGGGGGCGCTGCCCCCTGGACCCCCGCGACCTGACCGGGCAGGTCGAACCCCGTTAGCGGGGGCGTTGCCCCCGCATCCCCACCTAGGGGGGTTGCCACCCCCCTGGACCCCCCTCCGTAGGGGATCATATTTGACAAAGGTTTTGGAAAACTTCCAACAAACATATATTCGCATCATGCAATAACTTTTTGGAACGTGCATGATATTTAGATCGTGCAAGCTTTGGATGGCTCGAGCAGTCTTGATTAACGCTGGGTCATTCATTTCAACAGAAGCGTCGAACATTGTTCTTAGTACAGGTGGTCGAGCGGAATTATATTAAGCAATGGCGAAGGAATGATTAAAGGAACAATCCATTTTAACATAAACAGAAAAGGCTTGCTGCGTGGGATATCGTATTAATGCATGTGGAATCCATATAAGTTTGGCACTTTAAATACTTGGAGCAGTATCATTAAGGCTTACGTACATAAAAGAATACAAAGCCAAACACACGTGGCTAGATGGGAAGTAATTGGGCTGAAGAAATATGTAGGACATGCAGGGGTTTTATAAATTATATGAGGTCACTCGTGCACTGAAAAGTGGTCGCTCGTTCATTATACAGGGGTCGTTCATGCTATGTTCTCAGGCTGCTCGCACGTAACCAGGTAATGACAGTTTTCTCCATCTGTCCAGTGGCAATTCTTTAACTACCCATACGTACGACCTGTATCCTATATTTCATAATTACAGCTTTTTCACATGGTCTAAACTTCTCCTATAAATACCCCATTTCACCATAAATCAAGGGACCGATCTAAGCCACCCTGAAGGGCTATCATTTTAGTTTTCCACCATTTCAAAGCTTCTCAAACTCCATTAATGGCTTCCTAAGATCACTTCTTCCTCCAACATTAAGTGGATCTCATCTTCTTCGAACACCACTAATTCTCACTTCAATTCAATCTAAGTGATCTCCAACCGCCACTACTCTTCTTTAAAGCACGAATCAAACACTAAGTTCATAATGGAATCAAGGAAAATTATTTAATCACGAGATCTAATCTGTTCTTTCTCAAATCCACGGGAGATCTAAAGCGTAAAGAGAGTAAAAAGTGGGAAATCATCATAAAGAGTGTGAACAAGTGTAATAAATGAGATGTATCAGATGAGGCTCTATGTAAATTTCTTCATGATAACGAAAATCCTTGCCAAAGTGGACGTAGATGTACTTTAGATCGAACCACTATAAAAATCCTTGTGTTTATACTTACTTTTCCCGGTTATTTTGCGATTGTGGCTCCTTTTAATTTCAAACCATATTGGTGAAGTACGGTTTACGTACCTTTGGTGTTTGAACTATTTTTGGTTTAAACACTTATGTTCACTCATTATGCCACGCAATGACTATGGGACACAGTCGAAATCAGGTGTGGGGGGAGTCTCATCTGCACTTTGTTTTGCATAGTTTAAGTTTGCATTTTTTTTTTACTTTAAAAAAATCAAAACCAAAACAAAAAAGAAATGAAAAAGATTTGCATTTCCATTTTCTTTTAAATAAGACATGATGGAGTTAGCATACAATTTGGGTCATTCGATTAAATTGTTTGGAAATTTACTTCTCTTAATGGATAACGAAAGAGAAGTTTGAATTATGAGCAAATTTATTGCAGTTAGTATATAGGGAGATTCATAGGTGATGAGTATGAAATGTTTTCTAAATTGTATCTGATTAAATGAATGGTTGATTAAGGCTACTTGTGATAACATTTTAGATCTTTTAAGTGAAGTTGTGCTTAGATATTCTTGCTTAACTCTCTCTCTCTCTCTCTTATGTTTAAAAAAAGAGAAAAAATTAGAAAAAAAGGAAGAAAAACAAAAGAATATATATATATATATAATAATCCAAGGGTATCCAAGATTTCTGATACATCTAGCATTGGTGTGCGAACTTGCCAAGATCTGTCCCAAGACCCACGTAAGCCGTAATGCAGTGCATTCATTATATCTTGGTCTCATTTCATGAGTTGGACACCTTTGGATTACCGACCCTCACGTAAGTCGTAATTCAGTGTAGTGGTGGTTTACCTTTGTCTTTTTAGTTAGGTGTTTGTAAATAATAATAATGTAAATATTTTTCAAAATAAAGAGAGTGTGAGCACTTGAAATCCAAGCAATATCTTCACTTATTTGACCTAACTTGTTAACGAAAGGAAAATTGAGATGCCATTTTATGATTGTTGATATCGATTATAGAATTCATTTCATATTTGCGCTATGTTTTCAATCGAAACAACTTGCCAAGATGGAGTAGTTTGTAACGATAACATGACTTTTGTTTGAAGTTTCGATTATTAACGGACTAAAATTTCATAGTGACGACCCAACTTGTATTAACTCCTTCGTGTCAATTTTAGAAGTAAATTACCCATTTCTAAATATTCTTTCAAAAATTGCATTTTTGTAAATATTTTTTGCATTTAACATTTGGATTTAGTGGGTAGTATCTACTGAAAACCCTCACAAGACAACACTCGTCCTACTAGGGATACCCAGAGGTTTAACGGGTTGTTGCATACGCTCAATGAAATCGTGCACCTTATGAAAGTGGATTTATCTTAGTCTTTTACTTTATTCGAGGACGAATAAAAAGATAAGTATGGGAGTATTTGATGTGCACGTAAAAACATACATTTATATTTACATATTTATTCTTGTTTAATTAAATAAATGAACATTTTTGGGTATTTCACACGATCAAACCATGTTTTTAATATTTTCAAAATCATCACTCTTTTTGGGAAAAAATGGTCACTTGTGCATATTTTAATTTGTGAAATCATTTACTTGTTCCATGTAGTTGTCTCTTATAGCAACTTAGGAGCAAAAATGATACATACACATGAAGAAGAAATGCATGCATATACACAAGAGGAGGCAAAAAAATGATTCATTCTATGGAAAGCGGAGGACCCCATCTCTCAACTAACCCATTTACTCTTAAGCTTCATATTAGAGACTAATTGGATGAGACAAAGGCTTCATGCATTTTACATAACTTATTAGTGGCTAAAGACAAGATTAGAAGCTTCATGAAGTGGGCATTTTGGGGGTTTTTCAAGAAGAGTGATTTGGGTTTAGATCATGTATGTATACCCTTTTGTTTCAAGTATTTTGGATCTCGCTTTTATCATATATAATTGTAAGTGATCAGGATAATAAAAATGGCTTCCAAGCCACTTTCTTTTATATCTATCTTATGTCTCTTATAATTTCTATTCTCTCTATTTTATGTTCATAGTTTAGATTTATTTACATGCACTTAGTTTAGTTCTTTTCTTGTTCTATTTAGATTTTCTTTCATTTCGATTTCTTTTACAATGTTGAAACTTACAAGTGTTGATATGATAACACATATGAGTTGCTAAGCCCCTTTTAGGGATGTTGAAGCCCTCTAACATTATGTTATTCAACATTTATATGATTTCTGATCTCTCTAATTTGTGCTTCATGGTGGTGAAATTTGATGTAAGCTTATATGAGTGTGTTTGATAGTTTAGGTTGCATATGCAAATAATGTTTGCACCAAAATTTGGCCAAACAACCAAAGTATTGCTTAACGCGTTACCTAATCGGAGGCGAGATGCTTAGGAAGCATGTCACTTTTTCAAAGGCAAGACGTAAGAATACCTTTTTTATTATGTGAGGCCATATCTAATACATGAAAACATCAAAATATAGAAAGAAGACAAGAGTTTATAGTGGTTCGACCTTTGAGGAGGTCTACGTCCACTCTTAAGAGAGAATTTTATTATCAACAAGTTGTTTACAAGGTATGATCACTCATACATTCAACCAAATTCCTCCATATACACATTCTTTGCTCCAAATTACCGAAAACGGTGGAGAAAATGTCTTGGACAGCGAGGAGATGTCTTCCTTATCATGCTTTTGCAATTGATCTTTACACTCCTTTAAGAATGGTAGGAAGCTTGAAACACCTATGCTTTTTCCTCCATGGAAGCCATGATCATAAGCCTCATAGATCTTCGATGAATCATGAAGAATAAATGTAGAAATGCTTGAAGAAGTCCAAAAAGCAATTTGGCAGCACCTCCGCGTCTTTTCGGAAAAGTCCCCCCAAAATGATGGAGGTAGGGTGCTATTTATATGCGGAGGAGTGGCTGAAATCTTGTATTCAGGGTTCTGGTCGGTATTTTTGGGTATTTACAAAAATGCCACTGCCAGTTGTCACCAGCTGTCATGTTACTTCATGTATCGCGACCAACCAAGAGACAGAGCGACCAGAAGCTAACGAATGACCAGGAAGCTGGAGCAAGAAAGCGGACCGACCAGGTTAAAGGAGCATGATGACGCTACCCTCTTGAAATGCGGGCCTACCAGGGATCTTTGACATAAAGCGGACCGACCCTGACGCTTTGAAGCGGACCGACCAGGTAATGAGGGAACAGGATGGCGCATCATTCTGAACATGCGGGCCGACCAGGCTGGTACGGAGGAAAGAACGACCTGGAGTTTGTGAGAAAAAGGACGACCAGGGCTTTTTAGAAAAAAAAAGGACGACCAGGGGCTTCGTCTATTATAACCGACCCTTCTCGAAGGTGAAGGACTTTGACCGACTAGGAGCTCTATGAGAACCGATCCCTTCTTAATCGTTACTGAACCGACCCGTATAGACTCGTCAATAACCCATCAGTTATACATATCGAATTTAGTGGATAACATTTTGCCCCTCGGAGTTTCATAATATTTTGTATGAAAAAATTATGGACTTCGAAATATTACCCGATATGCTGATGGATTGATCAGGTTTAACCAGGGTCGGTTTTTAAAATTTATTCGCAGGGGTCGGTTTTCTCTCTTTAGGTTGATTCGGTCCAGGAAAACGATCCATCCCCGATTGCTTATTTCGACATTCTGCCAAGTGTTCGACTCTCAGTCGCTCGAATCCACACCTCGCCGAAGCCTGGAAGTCCGATCCAAACTTCTTCAATTAGTTGATAGAATCGCAGGTATATGTTTTTATTCCCTTTGTTAATTTGAGAATGATGAATGTTGGCTTTTTCGGTTTGACTGGATTCTTTGAGGTTAGGATGTAATTTGTAGTAGAATCCTCAAATCTGAAACCCTTTGTGTATTAGGATGTCTGACAATAATGTAGTAACTGATTCATTCAACTCGAGTTTGTGGATAATGATTTTGAAATGAACAATCTTTGTACTATTTCCATAATGATCACAATCTGTTTGTGTAAGTGCTTGAATGGATGATGCATATATAATTTTCTGCTTAAACCATTATCTCATGATGTTTTCATTATGCATTCGCACTGAATAATCATGCTAACAACACGTTCGTATAAATGTTTGATTTGATGGAGCTATGGTAACGTGATGCATGTCTGATTTTCCTTCTAAAACCATCCCTTTATATTGTTTGTATCACATATTTGTAGCAGTGACCACGTTTGCTTTTAAAGTACGACCGACTCAGGTCGAGTTTTTGTGTGTATTGCCTCTAAAACCGATCAGCTTCGAACCGACTAGGGCTTTGTTTGACCTACCTGAGGTGAAGTTTGATACAAACTGACCTAGACAAGTTTTGAGCGACCAGAGCTCTAGTTTTGTTTTAAAGTGACCAGTCATAGATAAGCTCCAACTTTATCATATGTAACCGACCAGCCTTGTTTAACCAAGCACGACCGACCAGTTTTAGCTCATAGCACCAACGACACTTGAATTTGATTGTTGATCACAAGTTTGTGAAATTCTTGTGCAGGATGGATATGTCTCGAGAGGATTTTGTGAAGAAATATTTTGATAGGGACGCCGACACAATTGTCCAGCCTTCCGTGAACTCCCCTCTACTTATGCGGCCTTCTTATCCTGAACTCCAAGCTGTTATAAACAGGCCCCGTTATTCCCCAGGAGTACGTGATGCTAAATTTGCTCGACGCCTTCTCGATTGGAATTTACAAGGAGTTACGTCCAATGTAGGTGTCTCTTCTTCTGATCGTCAGATTATATCCAGTGATATGAACGTTGTCAAATCAAGATTACTGAGCCGAAAGGAGGATGCTTTGGAGCAGTTTAATAAACAGATGGTCATGCTGAAGGATCAAACCACTCAAAAACATCAAGATTGGTACACTCTAGCCGGAGATTTGGACAAATTTCATAGGGAAAATCTTGAACGAATTGCTATCTTGGAAGGGGACAAGATGAAATTGATTCAAGCTTTACGAGCTCGGGATACCATCATTGCTGCTTTCCCAAAAGGCGATATTGAACTAGCAGGTTCCTTTGACAAGAGGCATGCTTCTGGGGCTTCCTCTTCGGGTTCTGTCCCAGCAAAGAGGAAGGTCGGGAGGCCTAGGAAGCGCCTGATTGTGTAATCACTCTTTGTTTGATGATCTTTACCTTCTGAACTTTTAATTTAGACTGGTTTGTAGTAAGCGAGTGCCAGTCCTCGCCTTTGACTTCTAGACTGTTTTTTGTTAGTCCTCTATGTATGTACTTATGATGCTGGTGGTTTCGCTTTGGTATGTGTGTGTGATGTGCTTATGTGTTACGCCTTTGTACTTTTAACCTTGCTATTCTGTTTTTCCCGCACATTTTGGTTTGTACACCATGCTTGCACATTTCACTTTACACATTTTGCTTGTTTACGGATTTGTCAACTATATATGGTTGTAGTGATCCTTCGGTACGTAAGGAATCAAATAGTCACTTTTGTGATATGATATGCCCCCGTACCAATGGAATATTTCAACCCTGATATATTGAAGATGGACTTGAGAATTGGATGCTTTGAGTTGTAATTAGAATTTAAAAAGCGTCTGCCATTGCACTGTGACATTTGGTGCTTTTTATTCTTCATACGAACTTTGCATGTATTGTCTGGAATTCCCCGTCCTTTGCATCTAAATGTATTAGATATCCGAGAAATGAATAAATGCCTCTTGAAGATGTTTTTTGTTGAAAACTCGGCTTGGCAATAACATGGTCAGATTTTGTCTGACTTTAAGTTATTTGGCTGAGCACCCCCGGAGAGGTTTTGGGTTTAAAGACTCAGTTTGACAATAACGTGGCCAGATTTTTTCTGACTTTGAGTTATTTGACTGGGTACCCCCGGAGTGGTTTTGGGTTTAAAGACTCAGTTTGATAATAACGTGGTCAGATTTTGTCTGACTTTGAGTTATTTGACTGAGCACCCCCGGAGAGGTTTTGGGTTTAAAGACTCGGTTTGACAATAACGTGGTCAGATTTTGTCTGACTTTGAGTTATTTGACTGAGCACCCCCGGAGAGGTTTTGGGTTTAAAGACTCAGTTTGACAATAACGTGGTCAGATTTTGTCTGACTTTGAGTTATTTGACTGAGCACCCCCGGAGAGGTTTTGGGTTTAAAGACTCAGTTTGACAATAACGTGGTCAGATTTTGTCTGACTTTGAGTTATTTTACTGAGCACCCTCGGAGAGGTTTTGGGTTTAAAGACTCAGTTTGACAATAACGTGGTCAGATTTTGTCTGACTTTGAGTTATTTGACTGAGCACCCTCGGAGAGGTTTTGGGTTTAAAGACTCAGTTTGACAATAACGTGGTCAGATTTTGTCTGACTTTGAGTTATTTAACTGAGCACCCCCGGAGAGGTTTTGGGTTCAAGACTCAGTTTGGTAATAACGTGGTCAGATTTGTACTGACTTTAAGTTATTTGACTGAGCACCCCCGGAGAGGTTTTGGGTTTAAAGACTCAGTTTGACAATAACGTGGTCATATTTTGTCTGACTTTGAGTTATTTGACTGAGCACCCCCGGAGAGGTTTTGGGTTTAAAGACTCAGTTTGACAATAACGTGGTCAGATTTTGTCTGACTTTGAGTTATTTGACTGAGCACCCCCGGAGAGGTTTTAGGTTAAAGACTCAGTTTGGTAATAACGTGGTCAGATTTGTACTGACTTTAAGTTATTTGACTGAGCACCCCCGGAGAGGTTTTGTGTTCAAGACTGTGTCTGCCTAGTTCCACGGAGTGGGTATTGATTTTGTTGGACCTTTGAGTTGATCGAGATGCCTCGGTTATAAATCCATATCTCTAGATCGATCCTCTCGAATGATACTCCTTTGGTGGAATTTTAGCAAGTCTTATTTGATTTTTGTAACAACCCGAAATTTAACAACATGTTAAATCAAGAATCAAGGAAGAATTAAATTATAAAATCTGAATCGGATAAAACGGGCTGTGCCATTGCGTTCATCTCGGAAAAATACGCGAAATAGAGTCTGAAATTTCATAAATCGGAGTCCGTATGACCAAGATATGACCTCGCGAAGTTTCACGAAAAATTCGAAAACGAAAACAGATTCAAATTTCAGAATTCAGAAGAGGCGGGAAAATTTCCCGCCAGACCAGGGGAGGTCGACTGGGGAGTCGACCCCCTGCCAACCAGGTCGACTAGGGAGTCGACCCCAGGGTCGACCTGGGGGTCGACCTGCCTGGTCGGATCCAGGCAGCCTGGTGCACCTGTTTTGCTGTTTGGCTCGGTTTTGGAAGCTTGTGACAATTTTTGAGGGCTTGGATCTATCCTAGGGTTAATCTAACGGCCTAAACTACTCCTAATCTCTATAAAAAGACCCTAAGCCTACCCTAAACCACTCATAAATCACTCTTGCAACGAAGTGCTGCCCAAATCTATATTGATCATGGCCTCCATTTCCAAATTCAAGAGCCTATGCATTCAAACAAGATCCAAATCAAAGGTGCTAGCTTGCTACATCAAATCAAGGGAGTGGATCAACGTTGCTATGGCGATTTCATGAAGGTTCTTCATCAAAGGAGCCACCTTTCTTCGTCAAAATGATTCATGCTCCTAGTCCTCTTGCCATGCTATGTAAGTTCTAGCTACTTCGAGATGTTAACGGTAGTTTAATCATGGCATGGATTAAAATGTGGTTAAACATGAGTGCTATAACCTATGCGAGCCTAGTTTGCTCCTTTAACATGAACATATGACTTTGTGTTATGTTTTAGCGACTAAACCATGCTATTCATGTTGCATTGGACTTGGTTTTCCATGCAAGATTGGACCTTTACTTGTAGTATGATAGCATGAACACTTAGAGCCACTTTGACTTGTGAAATAGTTGCATAAATTGGACTTTGGGGCATATGCATGTAAATGAAACCAACCCCCTTATTATATCATGTTTATGTAAGGTCAAATCCCGTTATGATAATATGCAAAATTGTGGCCAAATCCTTTATGACATTATGCATGCTTGTGGCCAATCCCCTTTTATGTTATGCATGCTTGTGGCCAACCCTTATATAATAGTATGCATGTACAAGGCCAATCCCTTCATGATACCATGCATGTTTGAAGCCAACCCCGTCGTGGCATCGTGCATGTTTTGGGGTCAATGTGTATCATAGTATTTATACTATGTTGACTCGCTTTCACTCAAGTGAAAACACGATTTTGGGGTAGTTAGATAAACCTGAACATGACACGAAATCTTGACTTGAATATGACATGAAAACTTGACTTGAGGTTACATGTGAACACGACATGTA
Source organism: Allium sativum (assembly GCA_030737875.1). Taxonomy (NCBI): domain Eukaryota; kingdom Viridiplantae; phylum Streptophyta; class Magnoliopsida; order Asparagales; family Amaryllidaceae; genus Allium; species Allium sativum. The sequence continues at coordinate 404,114,848 of CM060923.1, read as the reverse complement.
AGTTGAACCAAAATGGGGGCATGACACGTGGGGTAAACATGGGACTTGAAATTAGAAACGTATGGTTTGTAGGTGTAATATGACACTAGACCAAACATGAAAGTGGCCAACTCGAGGTTGGGTTGAGTTTGTAGCATAAATCTACCCAGACCCGCCCGGCTAAACTAGTGGCTACAAACAATAGGATCCAATGTAAGAAGTTGGTCATGTCGCGCTTAAGACCCAAGGTTAGACTAGGTTATGGTGTAAATCTACCCGGACCCGCCCGACTTAACTAGTAACCACAACAAGGTCTAATGTGAGAGGTTGAGAGTGCATTAATTAAATTAATGCCACATGATAAGGTTAAGTAAATTTGACTAATGACACTTAACCGATATGACATGAATGGGTAGGTTAAGTGGGACCGGGCTTGATTTCTTAATGACACTTAACCATACAAGATAATTAGAGGATGGGGTTAAGTAATTTACGCTTAACTAATCCGACTTGGTAATTAGATGGGGTTAAGTAATTAAGACTTAACTAATCTAAACATGGTAATTAGATGGGGTTAAGTAATTAAGACTTAACTAATCTAAACACGGTAATTAGATGGGGTTAAGTAACCTATACTTAACTAATATAAACACGGTAATTCGATGGGGTTAAGTTAAATACTTAACCAATCTAAACTTGGTAATCCAATGAGGTTAAGTAACCAATACTTAACTAATTCAATATGATAATTTAATAGGGTTAAGTAACTTATACTTAACCAATTATACGTGATGATCTGATGAGGTTAAGTAACCTACACTTAACCAATCTAATACGTGGGTCTGGTAGGGTTAAGTCACAAGACTTTTAAATTAGGCTTAACCAGTGTAATACGATTAGTGGATGGGGTTAAGTTAACCTACACTTAACCAATCCGAGTCGACAGTCTGATGGGATTAAGATAATCTATGCTTAATCAATCTAACATGATAATTTGATATGGTTAAGACAAATAAATACTTGACCAATTTGATTTGATAGGGTTAAGTCATGAGCTTCTTAGTACACTTAACCAACCTGTAGGGCTAAGCCTTGAACTTGAGTACTTAGCCAATCTTGACATGATTCGTGGCAGGTTAGGTCATGAACTTGGATAACAACCTTTAACCCATTTGACGAAACCCTAGCTCAGGGGACTAGGTTGGAAATCGTGGTTAACAAGAATAGCGGGAAGAGAGGCTAAGTGGTAAACCTTAGTTAAGGATAACTAAGTAATAATTCTTAGCTAAGTACATGAGACTAGTTCATAAAGAGATGAGTAACCTGGTACGGTAGGTCATCGCTTAATATATGAGGAGGAGCAAGTTATCTGACTTGGATAAAAGATCCAGCGAACTGGGTGACGAAGCGGAAGCTTCGGGGAACGTGAGGGTACTCTTGGTATCCCTCTGTGAGGTGGCAAGTGGTCCATGAAACCCGGCTTCACAGGGGTTAAGGTCTGCAGTAGAAGAGCCAAGAGTATGCATTGATTGCTATGCGAGCGACCTAAAGACTGGGATGGATTAGCGTGGAGTCGACGATACTTGATTTTGCCCCGGGATAGCATGTCGCCGACTACCTACCATCTTTAGTCAATCGTGTACGTACGGAAAGGCAGGGAACTCCCAAAAGACCATATACTAGCTATCGATTTATGGGTGAGGTTGGCTATCTGGAAGTGGGCATCGATGGGCCTTAGTGTAGTTCTCATACATGATTTTTCTTGGATTGCCTTTCATTAGTTGAGGGAGGGGTCACTTGGGACCATAGCCATGGGTACAAAAACAGACATTGATATCTGCATCAGCAGACGACTTAAAGCTCCCGACCGAGTTCCGTATTTCTTGATTTGCCCTGGCACGGAACTTGGATGGCACATTGAGGAACATGTGCATCTAGACATGGAAATCGATTCACGATACATACACGGGATAAAGGGTGCGGTTGACGGGTGGCATAATCCCTAGTGGCCCTAGGTGGCTGAACCCAAACCGAGACACGGAAACGTTCATTAGGTAACATAATCCCTAGTGGTCCTAGGTGGCATAAATCCTAAGTGAACGCGCGATAGTTCATGGTAAGGAAACATATCTAGATCAAGGGTAGCAGTCCAAAATAACCTCAAGGATAAAACGTTTACATGGGAAAGCCCATATGGCCTACGACAAAGGACTGAACTTATACATGGGAAGAAACATACGAGTTGGGAAAAACCTACATATGCTATATGTTAGGTTGACATGGACCATTACATGACATTGGGCAAGGGACATTCATAGTTAACACATGACGCAGGTTGGGATACTAGTACGAGAGGTGTAGAGAAAATATACATGTTAGAACCAGGAGAAATATACAAGATAGATACCGTGGGATGTTATACAGGATAGATACCTTGGGATAGTATACTTGATAGAAACCTGACGATGTGATACCTTGATTTATCATGACACCATAGTTTATCATGATATCTTAGTTTACCTTGCTACAGTAGTTCAGCCTATTACCCTGGTTTAGTTTATCTATCTTGTAGTCATCCTTATGTTTACTTTCAGTTTATGCATGTCATGTTACCTTTACCTGTTTTTATACTGGAAGTAGATAGGACTTAGCAGTCTTTATGACTGACCCCGTTTTGTTTCACCTCTTTGTCTTCCGTTTCCCCCCTAGGTTTCAGGGAGGAAACAATGTTATCTAGTTCGGACTTCTTCTACTTGAAGGTCATCACGCATGGCTTGGACTTTTTCTTGGCTATGGCTACTTTACTGTATTACTTGGGGAATAATTCATGAAATGGTTTTATGCTTCTTTATTATTGCAAGACAAGTTTTGATGTATTCTGATGTAAAAGGCTTTAGACCTTATTTTATAAGGTAATGAAATTTGTTTTACTTCCGCTGTTTTATATATGTTCTGGCTTGTAATATTTCTGTGCATGTTTACCTCGATAATGCTTCACCAAACCTAGTGCATTCCCTTTGTGAGTGACCCTAGCGGAAGTGGGGTGTTACATTTGGTATCAGAGCAGAAGGTTACCAGACTGGGCAAAAGTTTTTTAAAAAATCCTTCTGAAAACTATTTGAAAAACCATGTACAAAGAAGCATTTTTCAAGAAAAGTTTGTTTTAAAAGGCTATTCCCCAAAAGCCATTAGCACTATCCTTTGATTCCTGGATTGAATCTCTTTTCCTTTCTTTGCTCCATCGGTAGTCACAGTAGTTCTAACTGTGACTAATCTTTGTCTAGCCACGTAGGTGTTTTCCGTACGATGGAGGTGGTTCTCGAGAGATCTGTTGCCGTGGTACAAGGAAGGATAATAAGAGTAAGGATAAAGGACGCGAGCCTAAGGATAAGCAACTGTTGGTATGGCTTAGTCCATCAAGAAGGACAAGGACAAGATCATCGGAGAGGGCAATTGTACGCTCCCATTTCTTGGGTACCTAAAAGAAATGGTACCGTTTCTGGTAAAGGTTTAGTCGTTCTTTTCTATCATCCCGTCCAGACTTTGTCTTGATCATCGTATCATTTAAGTCTGCTTGGATAGTTGAATCTCTACACCTTAGTACTAGCATGGTAAAGGATCCCAGTTTTGTCCCAAAATCTGGTTGGAGAGTTGGTCCATTTCTTCATGACTTGTTTGGATTTGAGAATGACATGTCTCGGCTATGGATGGATTCTAGGGGTAAAGTGGTTATCCAGTAAGGGATACCCTTCTCGGTTTTGAAAAGAGGGTAGTCAGACTCTTGGCTTGCTTTGGTAATACCTTCGAGGTCTCGTGTAACCTTTTGGGTTCTGTCATGGTTAGTTACCTAGAATCTCTTGATGCATTTATCGGAAATCTCTGATCCAATCGAGTAACGTCCGCCAATAAGACGGATGGTTTATTCCACTTGAGCATGGGTTCTAGGAACCACCCTAGTAAGTGCACGTGGTAACATGGATTGGCATCGGTAAACGAGATCAAGAATTCACTAGTGAATTTTGGAGAGCTTGCATGAGTACGCAGATATGTTTGAACCGAACATACTAGGGAAAGAATAAGTGAAAGTGAAACGAGAAGCGACAATGAAACGAGTTCCGACTCATACCTTGGAAATAGGAATCAAGGAGCTACGAAATCATGAAGTCAAAGGCGGTCAAGCAACAATGGAATTAAGCTCATGGGAATGCGGCTTAGACGCGCGCATCAAGTCTCTTTTTAAGAGTATATCTTTGATCCTTGGTTCTCCTGTAGAGCTTGCTTGCATGCTACTGCTTGGTGGATATCCTCTCGGTCCTGTTTCTGTTACAAACCCCGTAAGGAGTTTGTCTTGTTTATCTCCTCGATCCTATCTTGGGAACCTTAGGTAGAACTCCATGGATGTAAACATGTATTTGAAACATGTTATAATTGATATGGTTGCAAATGGTTGCAAGTGGTTGCTCGTGGATGCGCGAATAAACATTAGATATTAGATTGACGCGGTCACGTTTCATGTTGCATATGCACGAGTATTTATGCTTGTTTATGGATGAAATTGAATGTGTTATCATGCGGATGTTGCATATGAATGAATGTTTGTGCACGCATATAGTACTTGTATGACTAGGACTATTTGCATACATGTTGGACTCATGGCACTAAACATATTTTGCATTAGAAAGATCATTCAGGCCTGATCATTAGCATTAGCTAAGGAGCATATACACACACGTTTCGCATATGTTCATATGGCATTAGAAATCGTTTAAGGACAACGTTTGCCTGTGGATGATGTTTTGAGTAGATGGATGATGGATGGTAGGATGCGTTCTTCCTAACTTGGAGATTTCTGGGACGAAATCCTTAAAGGAGGGGAGAATGTAACAACCCGAAATTTAACAACATGTTAAATCAAGAATCAAAGCAGAATTAAATTATAAAATCTGAATCGGATAAAATGGGCTATGCCATTGCGTTCTTCTCGGAAAAATACGCAAAATAGAGTCTGAAATTTCGTAAATCGGAGTCTGTATGACCAAGATATGACCTCGCGAAGTTTCACGAAAAATTCGAAAACGAAAACAGATTCAAATTTCAGAATTCAGAAGAGGCGGGAAAATTTCCCGCCAGACAAGGGGAGGTCGACTGGGGAGTCGACCCCCTGCCAACCAGGTCGACCTGGGGGTGGACCTGCCTGGTCGGACCCAGGAAGCCTGGTGCACCTGTTTTGCTGTTTGGCTCGGTTTTGGAAGCTTGTGACGATTTTTGAGGACTTGGATCTATCCTATGATTAATCTAACGGCCTAAAATACTCCTAATCTCTATAAAAAGACCCTAAGCCTACCCTAAACCCCTCATAAATCACTCTTGCAACGAAGTGCTGGCCAAATCTACATTGATCATGGCCTCCATTTCCAAATTCAAGAGCCTATGCATTCAAACAAGATCCGAATCAAAGGTGCTAGCTTGCTACATCAAATCAAGGGAGTGGATCAACGTTGCTATGGAGATTTCATGACGGTTCTTCATCAAAGGAGCCACCTTTCTTCGTCAAAATGAATCATGCTCCTAGTCCTCTTGCCACGCTATGTAAGTTCTAGCTACTTCGAGATGTTAACGGTAGTTTAATCATGGCATGGAATAAAATGTGGTTAAACATGAATGCTATAACCTATGCGAGCCTAGTTTTCTCCTTTAACATGAACATATGACTTTGGGTTATGTTTTAGCGACTAAACCATGCTATTCATGTTGCATTGGACTTAGTTTGCCATGCAAGATTGGACCTTTACTTGTAGTATGATAGCATGAACACTTAGAGCCACTTTGACTTGTGAAATAGTTGCATAAATTGGACTTTGGGGCTTATGCATGTAAATGAAACCAACCCCCTTATGATATCATGTTTATGTAAGGTCAAATCCCGTTATGATAATATGAAAAATTGTGGCCAAATCCTTTATGACATTATGCATGCTTGTGGCCAATCCCCTTTTATGTTATGCATGCTTGTGGCCAACCCTTATATGATAGTATGCATGTACAAGGCCAATCCCTTCATGATACCATGCATGTTTGAAGCCAACCCCGTCGTGGCATCGTGCATGTTTTGGGGTCAATGTGTATCATAGTATTTATACTATGTTGACTCGCTTTCACTCAAGTGAAAACACGATTATGGGGTAGTTAGATAAACATGAACATGACACGAAATCTTGACTTGAATATGACATGAAAAATTGACTTGAGGTTACATGTGAACACGACATGTAAGTTGAACCAAAATGGGGGCATGACACGTGGGGTAAACATGGGACTTGAAATTAGACACGTATGGGTTGTAGGTGTAATATGACACTAGACCAAACATGAAAGTGGCCAACTCGAGGTTGGGTTGAGTTTGTAGCATAAATCTACCCGGACTCGCCCGGCTTAACTAGTGGCTACAAACAATAGGATCCAATGTGAGAAGTTGGTCATGTCGCGCTTAAGACCCGAGGTTAGACTAGGTTGTGGTTTAAATCTACCCGGACCCGCCCGGCTTAACTAGTAACCACAACAAGGTCTAATGTGAGAGGTTGAGAGTGCATTAATTAAATTAATGCCACATGATAAGGTTAAGTAAATTTGACTAATGACACTTAACCGATACGACATGAATGGGTAGGTTAAGTGGGACCGGGCTTGATTTCTTAATGACACTTAACCATACAAGATAATTAGAGGATGGGGTTAAGTAATTTACGCTTAATTAATCCGACTTGGTAATTAGATGGGGTTAAGTAATTAATACTTAACTAATCTAAACATGGTAATTAGATGGGGTTAAGTAATTAAGACTTAACTAATCTAAACACGGTAATTAGATGGGGTTAAGTAACCTATACTTAACTAATCTAAACACGGTAATTCGATGGGGTTAAGTTAAACACTTAACCAATCTAAACTTGGTAATCCAATGAGGTTAAGTAACCAATACTTAACTAATTCAATATGGTAATTTAATAGGGTTAAGTAACTTATACTTAACCAATTATACGTGATGATCTGATGAGGTTAAGTAACCTACATTTAACCAATCTAATACGTGGGTCTGGTAGGGTTAAGTCACAAGACCTTTTAAATTAGGCTTAACCAGTGTAATACGATTAGTGGATGGGGTTAAGTTAACCTACACTTAACCAATCCGACTCTACGGTCTGATGGGATTAAGATAATCTATGCTTAATCAATCTAACATGATAATTTGATAGGGTTAAGACAAATAAATACTTAACCAATTTGACTTGATAGGGTTAAGTCATGAGCTTCTTGGTACACTTAACCAACCTGTAGGGCTAAGCCTTGAACTTGAGTACTTAGCCAATATTGACATGATTCGTGGGCAGGTTAGGTCATGAACTTGGATAACAACCCTTAACCCATTGGACGAAACCCTTGCTCAGGGGACTAGGTTGGAAATCGTGGTTAACAAGGATAGCGGGAAGAGAGGCTAAGTGGTAAACCTTAGTTAAGGATAACTAAGTAATAATTCTTAGCTAAGTACATGAGACTAGTTCATAAAGAGATGAGTAACCTGGTACGGTAGGTCATCGCTTAATATACGAGGAGGGGCAAGTTGTCTGACTTGGAAAAAAGCTCCAGCGAACTCGGTGACGAAGCGGAAGCTTCGGGGAACGTGAGGGTACTCTTGGTATCCCTCTGTGAGGTGGCAAGTGGTCCATGAAACCCGGCTTCACAGGGGTTAAGGTCTACGGTAGAAGAGCTAAGAGTATGCCTTGGTTGCTATGCGAGCGACCTAAAGACTGGGATGGATTAGCGTGGAGTCAACGATACTTGATTTTGCCCAGGGATAGCATGTCGCCGGCTACCTACCATCTTTAGTCAATCGTGTACGTACGGAAAGGCAGGGAACTCCCAAAAGACCATATACTAGCTATTGAGTTATGGGTGAGGTTAGCTATCTGGAAGTGGGCATCGATGGGCCTTAGTGTAGTTCTCATACATGATTTTTCTTGGATTGCCTTTCAGTAGTTGAGGGAGGGGTCACGTGGGACCATAGCCATGGGTACAAAAACAGACCTTGATATCTGCATCAGCAGACGACTTAAAGCTCCCGACCGAGTTCCGTATTTCTTGATTTGCCCTGGCACGGAACTCGGATGGCACATTGAGGAACATGTGTGTCTAGACATGGAAAACGATTCACGATACATACGCGGGATAAAGGGCGCGGTTGACGGGTGGCATAATCCCTAGTAGCCCTAGGTGGCTGAACCCAAACCGAGACACGGAAACGTTCATTAGGTAGCATAATCCCTAGTGGTCCTAGGTGGCATAAATCCTAAGTGAACGCGCGATAGTTCATGGTAAGGAAACATAACTAGATCAAGGGTAGCAGTCCAAAATAACCTCGAGGATAAAACGTTTACATGGGAAAGCCCGTATGGCCTACGGCAAAGGACTGAACTTATACATGGGAAGAAACATACGAGTTGGGAAAAACCTACATATGCTATATATTAGGTTGACATGGACCATTACATGACATTGGGCAAGGGACATTCATAGTTAACACATGACGCGGGTTGAGATAATAGTACGAGAGGTGCAGAGAAAATATACATGTTAGAACCAGGAGAATTATACAAGATAGATACCGTGGGATGTTATACAGGATAGATACCTTGGGATAGTATACTTGATAGAAACCTGACGATGTGATACCTTGATTTATCATGACACCGTAGTTTATCATGATATCTTAGTTTACCTTGCTACAGTAGTTCAGCCTATTACCCTGGTTTAGTTTATCTATCTTGTAGTCATCCTTATGTTTACTTTCAGTTTATGCATGTCATGTTACCTTTACCTGTTTTTATACTGGAAGTAGATATGACTTACCAGTCTTTATGACTGACCCCGTTTTGTTTCGCCTCTTTGTCTTCCGCCCCCCCCCCCCCCCCCGGGTTTCAGGGTGGAAACAATGTTATCTAGTTCGGACTTCTTCTGCTTGAAGGTCATCATGCATGGCTTGGACTTTTTCTTGGCTATGGCTACTTTACTGTTTTACTTGGGGAATAATTCATGAAATAGTTTTATGCTTCTTTATTATTGCAAGACAGGTTTTGATGTATTCTGATGTAAAAGACTTTAGACCTTATTTTATAAGGTAATGAAATTTGTTTTACTTCCGTTGTTTTATATATGTTCTGTCTTGTAATATTTCTGTGCATGTTTACCTCGATAATGCTTCACCAAACCTAGTGCATTCCCTTTGTGAGTGACCCTAGTGGAGGTGGGGTGTTACAATTTTACTCCATTGGTTTCTCCCGCTGATTGGCCTTGGTGTTTTGTTCTTCTTTTTTATCTTATGGAGACATTCCTCACTAACCGTATTTCGACGGGAGTGCTTTACGGATCCATGTGCTTAATTTGTCCTTTTGGACTATGCTATGAACTAACACCAGGCTTTCATCGGGGAATGAACTAGCGAATTTTTTCTTTTAATTATGTCCTGTAATCAGAAATCATAACTGAACATCTTTGAGTATATAATCAAAGGTATGCAATGTATAATTTAGACAGGAGTCAAAAGAGTTGTTTTACTCATATTCATGTAAGTTCATACAAAGTATCCGTTATATTCATTGAAAAACACAAAGGAATATGAGCCAAAAGAGTTATTTGAAATAACGCCGGAGGTGATCACTGTTCCAGGCCCTTGGGACTTCTATTCCGTCTATAGTCCTGAGCTTAAAGGTGCCGTCGAGGAGCTTTTGATCGATGACAAATGGACCTTCCCAGTTGGGGCCAAAAACTCCTGTTGCAGTCATGATCTTCTTTAACACTAAGTCTCCCACTTCGAATGTTCCATGCCTGACCTTTTGATTGAAGTGTCGGGCAATTCTCCTTTGATGGGCAACTATCCTAAGCTCCGATTCAGTCCTTTTTTCTTCTAGTAAATCGAGGGCTTCAAGCTGCAACTTTTCATTCTCTTTCTGGTTAAAGTGGATTCTGCGGTGAGTAGGAACCTCTAACTCCACAGGTGCCATTGATTCCGATATAAATGCTAGAGAGAATGGAGTATGCCCCATCGCAGTTTTATGAGTCGTACGGTATGCCCATAGTGCAAGCGGCAGTTCTTCAATCCAGTTACCCTTAGCTTTCTCGAGACGCTTCTTAATGGTGGATTTCAGGATTTTGTTGATTTCTTCAACTTGCCCGTTGGCCTGCGGGTGGGCAACTGCTGCGAAGCTTTTCTGAATGTGATATTTATTGCAAAAGTCTTTGAACTCAACGCTTTCAAATTGCGTGCCATTGTCGGTGATGGTCTTCTGTGGAATTCCAAATCTGCATACGATGTTTTTCAAAACAAAATTGATGATCACTTTTCTTGATGTGATGGTTGCCAGTGGCTCAGCTTCCGCCCATTTAGTGAAATAATCCACAGCAACTATGGCGTACTTGAAACCGGATATTGCAGTAGGTAATACTCCAATCAAATCTATGCCCCAGACAGCGAATGGCCAAGGACTTAACATTTGTGTCAACTCAGTCGATGGAGCTCTCGGAATCTTTGCAAATTTCTGGCATTGGTCACATCTTTTAGCAAAGATCATAGAGTCGAGATTTACCTCTGGCCAGAAGTAGCCATATCGAAGAACTTTTTTGGCTAGAGTTTGTCCACCTACATGTCCGCCACAATCTCCTCCATGTAATTCTGCCAGGATTGCTTTGGATTCCTCCTTTGTTACACATCGTAGCAAAGGTGTTGAATATCCTCTCCTGTATAAGTGACCATCCTGAACGAGATACAAATGGGACTTTCGGAGCAACTTCTTGCGATCCTTCGGGTTTTCAGGAAGTGTCCCATGGAGTATATAATTCTTGATGGGGGTCATCCACGAGTATGGCTCGTCAGCTGTCTCCATAACCCAATCTATATCAGATTCTTCAACACTGGAACTAGATAAAACTTCAACTGGAACTAGGCCGAAGATTTGAGGATCTCCGGTACTAGCCAGCTTTGATAAAGAATCGGCCTTCCAATTTTCTCCTCTAGGGATATGTGAGATAGAATAGTACTCTAGATTGTCAAGAAACTCTTTGACTTTGCGTAGATACGTTGGAAGATTTCCGCTCTTGGTCTCAAATTCACCTTTGATTTGAGAAACCATCAATTGTGAATCGCTGAAGATCAACAAACTCCTCAGGCTTAACTCTTTCGCAACTCTCAACCCTCTGAGCAAAGCTTCGTACTCGGCCTCGTTGTTTGTGACTGGGAATTCGAGTCGTAGAGCACATCATATATGTCGTCCTTCTGGAGTTTCAAACACGATTCCTGCCCCAGCACAGTATTCATTCCTAGCACCATCAATGAAAAGCTTCCGTCTGGCGAACAACTCATTGGTTTCTTCCATTTCCTCTCCTCTATCAATGAACTCGGCAATAAAATCAGCTAGGGCTTGCCCATTTATTGCTTTCCTGGGGTGATAAGTGACATCGTACAGACTGAGCTCAATATTCCATTTTAGTAATCTCCCTGAGGTTTCTGGACGGAACAACACTTGTTTCAAAGGTTGATCTGTAAGGATCTTGATAGAGTGAGATTGGAAATAAGGCCTGAGCTTCTGTGATGCAATAAGCAAAGCATATGCAAGATTTTCGATCTTCGGATAATTCATCTCTGCCCCGGTAAACCTTTTGCTGACGTAGTATATCGGCCACTGAATTTTATTTTCTTCCCTGACAAGGGTGCGCTTAGAGCATGGGATGATACTGCAAGATATCGGAACAGGCTTTCTCCATCTTTTGGTTTTGACAGCATCGGAGGTGATTCCATGTGCTTGATAAGATCCTCAAATGCTTGCTGGCATTCAGGAGTCCACTGGAAATTCTTCCTTTCCTTTTTCAATGCATCAAAGAGGGGAATGCACCTGTCCGTCGCCTTTGAAATGAAGCGGCTTAAAGCTGCCACCTTGCCATTTAAACTTTGGAGTTCCTTTTTAGTCCGTGGAGCTCGCATTTCTCGCAAGGCAACCACTTGTGCTGGGTTTGCTTCAATGCCCCGGGCGTTGACCATGAAGCCAAGAAACTTTCCTGAAGCTACACCAAATGAACATTTGAGTGGATTTAGCTTCATGCGGTATCGCCTTAGGATTTGAAACATTTCGTCAAGGTCTTCCATATGACTTTTTGCTTCCTTGGATTTTACCAACATGTCATCAACATAGACCTCCATGGTTTTTCCAATTTGCCCTTTGAACATCGAATTCACCAGACGTTGATACGTGGCACCTGCATTTTTCAAACCAAACGACATTACCTTACAACAATACAAATCACAATCAGTTATGAAACTAGTACTATCCTGGTCTGGCTCATGCATCTTGATCTGATTGTAGCCTGAGTATGCATCCATGAAAGACAACAGTTCATGCCTCGCTGTTGCGTCGACAAGCTGATCAATTCGAGGTAGGGGAAACTGTCTTTTGGGCACGCTTTGTTTAGATCAGAATAGTCAACACACACCCGCCATTTGCCGTTTGACTTTTTTACAAGAACTGGGTTGGACAGCCATTTAGGATAGGTGGACTCGCGAATGAAGCTGTTCTTTAATAGCCTATCCACTTCATCCTCCAAAGCCTTAGACCTCTCAGGGCCTTGCATCCGTCTTTTCTGTTTCATAGGATGTATGCTAGGATCAATGTTCAGCTTATGCACAATCACTTCCGGAGATATTCCACACATATCTGAATGGTTCCAAGCAAAGACATCCAAATTCGACTTTAGAAAAACAATCAATTCTTTTCGCAGCAAAGGATCCAACTGAGAGCCTATCTTTACCACCTTATCTGGATCGTTATCATGGACCTGTATAGAAATGGTAGCTACAGCCGGTGCTGCCCTTTCCTCCCCTGCACTGGTTTTTCGCGGATCCATATCTTCTTGCATGTCGTTGTATTTTCCAACACAGGGGGAGGTCATTAAGTGCTATAAGGGGGCTTCATGGATGCAGAGAGGAGTATCTACATCCTTCTGGATGTCATACTTGCGAGCTTCAATCAACTCTGCTATATAGCAGTCTCTCGACTCTTGAGGATCTCCTTTGATTACTTCCACTCCGTTTGCAGTTGGGAACTTCATCGTCAAACACCATGGAGCAAGAGCTATCTTGAAAGCAGCTAGTGATGGTCTTCCCAAAAATGCATTATACCCTGACAGCGAGTCTATTATCACAAAAGACTGCATCATGAAAACTTGCTTCTTCCCCTCACCAAGCTCTACGAGGAGATCGATTACACCAATAGGCTGAGTTGGTACACCAGTGAAACCGTGTATTTTATTTTTATTTTCTGACACATTATCCATGGACAACCCCATTTTAGAGAAAGTATTGTAAAACAGGACATTTACAGATGCCCCATTATCAATCAGTACCTTCTTCACTATTGCTGGACCCAAGCCAATAGTGATCACCATTGGGTCAATGGTTGGAGTCAATATTCCACTGGAATCCCGATCTCGGAATACCACATCTTCCCATGATGTTTTTGGTATTTTCCAACGAAATGAGTTACTGCAAACTTCAAATCCATTTTCTTTTGAAGCACTGCCTAGTTCATTTGTATACCTGACAATATCCTCCCAGGTATCTCCTGCAGGATAAGGTCCACCACTGATTGTGTTGATAACCGGTCGAGAACCATTTGCATGTGTTCTTCCGTCTTGACTTGGATGAATCTGCTGCCCTTAAGTAGGCTCAGTATCCGATGAACGTTTCACGTACTCCTGAAGACGGTTCTTTCTTATCAACTCTTCAATTAGATTCCTCAAGTGCCGACACTCATTTGTGTCATGACCTGATCGATTATGAAATCGGCAAAACCTCCCTGAATTTGCAGCTTCCTCGGACACCTTTATTGGTTTCGGGCTCGGATAATCCTCCGTAGCTTTAGTTGCCATGTATATGTGCTCAAGCGTATCATTCAACGGAGTAAGGTCTGTGGGCTTGAAGAAGCGTCGCCTTTTAAAATCCTTATCATTCTTGGCATCATTACCATTTCCTCTTTTTTGCCCCCCACCTGAATTTATCTGATCGGTTTTTGTAGAAGCTTCTTTTTTCTCCAGAACCACATTAGTTTTGGTCTTGCCAACAGAGTAAATGGGATCATCTTCAAGACTCATGTACTCCTCGGCTTTGTCATAGAATTTCTCTAACGTGTTGGGCTTCTTTCTCTTTAACCACCTTCCAAATTCAGAATGTTTATCTATGCCCCCCTTCAAGGCCATTAGAATTAGCCTTGGCTCGTGGGTCCCTACTTCAGCAGCGGCAGCATTAAAACGACTTAGAAAAGATCTAATCGTTTCACCCGGGGCTTGTTCAAACTCGTTTTGGGACATAATATCTCTAACCTTCGTTGTCTGGAGGCGGAATTGGTCCTGAAAACATCTTGCTAGTGTGAAAAAATTATCAATAGATCTGGGAGGCAATTTAGTGAAACATAATGATGCTACTCCTTCCAAGTACACTGGAAAGTACAAACACTTAAGTTCGTCGGTTGCTTGGGCCCCATCCATGTGTTGGTCGTATCGAAACAAAAACACATTGGGGTGGCCTGTCCCATTGTAGGCTTGGATTGTAGGTGTCTTGAATTTCCATGGGAAGGTTGCCTTTTTGATTCTCTCAGTGAGAGGGGTTTTTGATGGCGCGAACTCCCATTCAGCCTCATTATCATTTCGAGATTTGCTTTCTTTCATAAGCTGTTGGACCATTTTCAGGAGGCGTTCTCTCTCATGGAGGCTATCTGCGGGGTGGACGCTTTTGTCTTGACCGGCAGCTTGCCTAAGCAAGCCATCACGGTTGTGACTCCGGGGTCCTGGTCTTTCATCATTAGAAAGTGCCCCTTTGGCAGAATTGGCCGCTTGACAAGAAGTAATCCCCGCGTTATGGTTCCGATCAACATGCTTTGAATTCTCATGCTTTCCTTTATTAGGATCAGAGATCTGTTGGATAGATTTTTCTCAGTTCGGACTAGAGGAAGAAGATCTGGTACCCTCTACATGAGCAGTCCTTGTGGCTACCTTTGCTGTAGCGGTTTGAAGAGCAAAGAGTGAATCTAGCCTTGCCATTATGGCTTTGTTAGCTATTTCCTGTTGTTGTGTCAGACCCGCGACGGCTTGACCAAGCTCGCCTCTTGTGACATTCACGCCTCCATTCGATGTTTCGCCTACTTCAAACTGGTTAACGGCGGGGGTTTCCTCTCGATTTCTTTCGTCAGATGCTGTAGCCCTTACTTCCTTATTTGCTTTTGGCGCCATTATTTCAGAAAGCAGCTTGAACTTTGAGGATAGTTCGTTAAGAGGCCCAACTCGTAGATTCGAGTGGCCTATTTTGAGACTAGGCTTAAAAGCTCCACTAGGCTTAAAAGCTCCAAGATTATCACAATATACTTGATGTCAGAAAGTAGATCGGCCCCACGGTGGGCGCCTAATTATTTGCACCAAAATTTGGCAAAACAGCCAAAGTATTGCTTAACGCGTTACCTAATCGGAGGCGAGATGCTTAGGTAGCATGTCAGCTTTTCAAAGGCAAGACGTAAGAATACCTTTTTTATTATGTGAGCCCATATCTAATAAATGAAAACATCAAAATATAGAAAGAAGACAAGAGTTTATAGTGGTTCGACCTTTGAGGAGGTCTACGTCCACTCTTAAGAGAGAATTTTATTATCAACAAGTTGTTTACAAGGTATGATCACTCATACATTCAACCAAATTCCTCCATATACACATTCTTTGCTCCAAATTGCCGAAAACGGTGGAGAAAATGTCTTGGACAACGAGGAGATGTCTTCCTTATCATGCTTTTGCAATTGATCTTTACACTCCTTTAAGAATGGTAGGAAGCTTGAAACACCTATGCTTTTTCCTCCATGGAAGCCATGATCATAAGCCTCATAGATCTTCGATGAATCATGAAGAATAAATGTAGAAATGCTTGAAGAAGTCCAAAAAGCAATTTGGCAGCACCTCCGCGTCTTTTCGGAAAAGTCCCCCCAAAATGATGGAGGTAGGGTGCTATTTATATGCGGAGGAGTGGCTGAAATCTTGTATTCAGGGTTCTGGTCGGTATTTTTGGGTATTTACAAAAATGCCACTGCCAGTTGTCACCAGCTGTCATGTTACTTCATGTATCGCGACCAACCAAGAGACAGAGCGACCAGAAGCTAACGAATGACCAGGAAGCTGGAGCAAGAAAGCGGACCGACCAGGTTGAAGGAGCATGATGATGCTACCCTCTGGAAATGCGGGCCGACCAGGGATCTTTGACGTAAAGCGGACCGACCCTGAGGCTTTGAAGTGGACCGACCAGGTGATGAGGGAACAAGATGGCGCATCATTCTGAACATTCGGGCCGACCAGGCTGGTACGGAGGAAAGAACGACCTGGAGTTTGTGAGGAAAAGGGCGACCAGGGCTTTTTACAAAAAAAAAAGGACGACCAAGGACTTCGTCCATTATAACCGACCCTTCTCGAAGCTGAAGGACTTTGACCGACTAGGAGCTCTATGAGAACCTACCCCTTCTTAATCATTACTGAACCGACCCGTATAGACTCGTCAATAACCCATCAGTTATACATATCGATTTTAGTGGATAACAAATAAGCTATTCTTATTCAATATAAACACAAGTTACATCAATATTTGCTATGTGGTTATTGATTTTGAAATGAAAGTAAGAACAAAATTTGATGATCTATATCACTAATGATAATAGTGAATAGATCATACTTAGAATATATTTTTCTTTGCTTTCATTTTAATAAGAACAATGAGTGGTTTAATAGTTGTGTTATAGTTTGATAGTTTATGTTATGTTGACTAATAACATAAATAAACTATATTTATGATAAATGCAACATTTATGCCACTTAATATTAAAAATAGAGATTATAGATCGTATGTTTATTAATTTACATAAATATGATAGGGGATTTACCTCTAAATTTCTCTTTAATCTCGTATTTAGCTCACAACTTAGTTTCTAGTTTTCGGCAGTATTTATTAGTGAAAAAAAAAATCCAAAGTTCGGCTTAATTTGATTGTGTGAAATTGAAATAATTTCTTTCCCTGCGGATCAACTAGTACTCGCTCCCGTAATGACAATTGTACCAGTGTGCTTGTGGTTTTATTATGTTATTTTGTTGACGGTTTGCTAATTCAATAGAAAATCCGTTTGCAAACATCCCGTAACCACTTTCTTTACTCGAATATTTATGAACAAGTTGTATATTTCACAAGAAATACTAGACGATCTGTAACGCACCGCATTTTATGACAATTAAATATTTAATAGTGCATATGTGTATATGTATGCATAGACATAAATATCTAAAAGAAGAATAAAATAATGATAATATATGATTGCATGTAATAAATACATGCATTGAAAAAGAAGAAAAGATTAATGCCAATAAAAATGAAATGCATACTTTAAATTAAGAAAGAAGAAATTGGTTGCATGTAAATATGTTGCATGCAATAATTTACAAATATTATGCATTAATAATAAAGAAAAATCAAACAAAAAGTTGCATGCAAAGTGATAAGATTTCATGTAATAGTTTAAATGAAAAAAAGGAATAAGAAGAGAACAATGACCACCATCGTTCTAAGCCTTGTTAACAGAAGTCTAAGTAGTCCAATTGGTTAGAACATGTGGCTTTCAAGTGAGAGGTGCAAGGTTCGATCCCCACCGGCACCATATTTTTGTTCTAAGGGAACAGTTAAAATAACACATGTTCTAAAGAGAAAATATGTATAAACGCATATATAAGGTAAAGTATACATATAAGGAAGTAAAGAAAAATATAAGTATATGAGAATATATATGTATATGTATGCAAATATATACATACATACACACACACATATATATATATATATATATATATATACAAGAGAAAAATTCAAAATAAGGCTCCAATCAAAGAAATATGGTAACAATTAAATAACGGCATAACACCATTTGAATTTTGAAATCGAAATGAAAGTTGTGCATATATATACGCGTACAATGGTCATTAGAAGTTTTGTATGCATATAAGGAGATTATATGTAAATATAATGTTTAAATAAATTCAAGAAATTTAAACGTTTAAAACAAAATTAACAAATAAACTTCTAAGCCAAAACAGCTCACGGGACCCATAGGGGGGTCAAACCAGGGGTCGACACACCTATAGAGGGGCCAACTAAGGGGTCGACCCACCCTAGATCCGGGCAGATCCATTGATGAATCTGTATTGTTTTCTTAACTACATTCATTGCTGACTCAGCGTTGCGTGTACGGTAATATCCTGAAAAACTATAAATAGGTTAGAAGAGCCTAGCCTAAACCTCACATTTTCTGTGAGGCTTCCTAAACTCTGACATTCTTCTTCATCCTCAAATCTCTTCAAAAAAATAGAATGATTAGTTTAGGAAAATTCTGATTCTCGATTCGAAGTAAGGTAATTTCTTGGATCTGGTCTATTTGAATTTCTCCTTTTTCTTCCCTTCTTCTTTTAGTTAAAAATTGTGGATCTATGGTTGTTTGGGATCTAATTCCAGTTAGGGGAACCATGGAATGCTAGATCTGGGATAGATTCAGGATTTGGAAAGCAATTAGGTGAGTGGATTTAAAATACACCTTTTTGATAATGGTATATTTATCGTTTGACATTCCCTGTTAATATGCAATGTAAATCTTTCAGAAATATTAATTTGATATGTTAAAACATTTACATGTTGAAATAATTAATATGTTGAAATGTTAATATATGGAAATCTAAACTTGTTAAAAATGTGGAAACAATTACTATTGTATACATGCATGTTCTAATTACATGTCAATATGTGACATATTATGTAATTGAATGCTTAATTGTAAGAATTAGGGTAATTACATGCCAGATTGTTGGATTAGAATAATTACATGTTTGATAGTTACATGTTATTATTTTAGAATGGAGTTAATTACATGTCAGGAAGAACATGCGACATGATTATAAGTGAAAATGGAATTAACATGATATTAAGTGTGACATGTATAAATAGAATTACACTAAAAATTTGGAAGAATGGACACACCTAAATTATATGGAAAATTTACAGAAATAAGAAAACTGTAACGGACTTGGACACGAGTTTAAATTCAACTTTTTGTAGCAGCCAGCCCGGAACCACCCGGCAAATCCAGCATCCACATGTTGTTAATTTAATGTGAGGGGTCTAGTGCATAAATATACATGAAATGGTGTTAAGACACGAGGTTAAATTCAACTTGTGCTAGAAGTCTGCCTGGAACCGCCCGGTAAATCCATCATCCACAAGTTGTTAATTTATTGCGAGAGGTCTAGTGCATAAACATATATATGTATATATGTATATAAAAGGATAGAAATAAAGGCACTAATACTGATTAATGGAAATGAATGGAAACGAATATTGGAAATGAAAGATGATTATAATAGTAAAAGAAGTGGAATGAACGGGGAATGATAATAACCTATTATAATTAATTACATTAATGAGAATGTTATATAATAGGTAGGCTTGTCCTAGGGACAAGTGCAAATTATAACTTAGGTTATAAAAAACAATAAAGAAAATGGAATAACTTATGTAATGAGATAAGTTGTATTTAATTATAAATTAAGTTATTTGTAAGAATGAGAATCTACAATCTACTGATAAGGACAACATAAGTTATATTAATAGAAAGGAAACTAGTTAGTAAACCTTAGTTAAGAGAACTAAGTTAATAAGTAAACAACGACAAGTTATAGTGACAGTGTAAGATGAAATTATGATTAAATAAGATAGAATGAGGCAAATTTGTGAAATGAAATAAGTTATATTTAATCATAAAAAATAAGTGACATGTTAAACAGAAAACATGTGAATTGAGACATACTTAATTACATATTAAGTAGAACATGTTATTGTAACTATGAAATTGGACAATGAATAATATAAAGAACTGTAGATTACAGACCTTGAATTACAATCTAGAGAATAACATGTTATGGGCTTATTAATGAAAGTAAAAGGGTTAAGTTTTGTAACTAAAATTAATAACCAAGAGAGGCCCATTCCTTAGATATATAAGGGGCTCGGAAAGAACTAGGTAACTTAAATAATAAGTTAATATAGTTGGAAATAACCAAGTTAACTGGAAACATGATGAGGTAGAGCAAGCGCATAATTGAATGTTTAGACATAGGGTATAACAACACATTAAAATGAGGCGCTTGGACCAGTCCATACGTTTAAGGGTGAATAACCCAACGGGGTAGATCATTATGGTGTCATGAGGCATAAGGGGAGCGCATGTCCATCTGATTATTTTGCACGTTCTGCTTATTGATATTCTGCTGGCTCCGAAGGACTGTAAGGGGAAGCACGCAACTCTTGGGACGTCGAGGGTACTCCTGGTAGTCCTCTGTGTTGTGACAGCGTTCCAGTGTGCTCACAGAGGTTAGGTCGGCGCGTTTCTACCCGGTGAGTATGCATTGATTGCCATGATAGTGGGAAATCAAAAGACTGCAGGGTAGCATAGGTGATTCGATGATCCCGTTGCCTGACTTTGCTAGGTTACGACCAGTCTTGAGTACTGACAGGTCTAACCATTAGAAAGCAAAGTCGTCGGTTACCTACCATCGACAATCAGCTTGATACGTGATGAGCGATGCAGAAAGGTGGAGAGCTAAACCAATAGACTAAAGACCTTTAGCTATCTAGGCTATGGGTGAGGGACATGCCAATTAGGATTTGTTGTTTTTTGTTCGCTCTTGGACCAGGTCACTAGTTCTCAATCTTGTTTGTCTTTCATTATTTGAGGGAAGGGTCGGGTGGGATCATAGCCACTGAAAATGCAGACCTTAGCATCTATGTAAACAGTTATCTGAAAAGCTCCCGATCGAATTTCGTGTTCCTTATACAGCCTTTCCACGAGACTCGGTGCACAATAAACGATGTGTGCGGTTAAGGCATCGAGTACGATTGACGATACATACGTGGGAAAGTCTAGATACATGCATGTCTGCTCTGGGTGGTGTATCGTAAACTCTAGGGCATTACTCTATGATCTGATTCGATCAAAGGTGGCAGTCCATACGCTTAAGTAGCATGGCGATGACGGTTCTATGTGGAACGTAGCATTGTTATATAGAGGTCCGTACGTCACTCCGACGTAGGATGAGGGATTGCATATATTTATGTGGCATTTACGGATGAGACCATGCGAGTGGGGTACCATGGGGTGTACCTTAATTTGGGTATAGCTACATATATATTGTATTAGGTTAATCCGTTGGGAAGTAGATGGGTACGACATGTGTGAAGGCCTTGAGTGTTATTAACCCAAGTAACCTAATAAATAAGAAAATGTAATTGAATGGTATATGTAAGGTTATCCAAAATGTGTAGTTTAAATCCAGTCACCAGAACTTATGTTGACCCCTTCCTCATCACATACTCGTAGGTTGGATTTGTTGCAGAGATATGATTGCTTTGGATACTGGCTAGGTAGTATTTAACTTTTGGTAAGGATATATTTTAATTATATTATATTGTACCCATTACGCTGTGAGATGTTTTCTGAGCTTTGATATACTTTATATCACTGTCTTTTCCGCTGGATACCAGCACCACCAACCTGAGTTTTGATAGGTTTTTGAAAAAAAATATTGGTCTGTCAGAATTCGGGTTGTTACACGTTCATTTCCATGGTTTTCAATTGAACGAATCCCATAATTAGCCATTGAAGCAAATGCAAGGGTTCATAGTCCTTGTTTTTACTAAGGCCTTTAATTAGATTTTTCATACGAACGAGAAAAAAAGGTTTATAAAATATATACTAGTAGATTTGCAAATCAATTTACAAAATAACTACATCCAATGAAGCCGGGTTGAAAACCAATTTGGAAAATAACTTCATATAGTGAAGTGGAGTTATAAACCGTTTAGTAAAATATTAAGTGTCTACTAATAATTTAAAACCCTTTTATATAAGTTTGAAGCAGAAAATCTCATGTAATAGCGATCAGAATGACGACCGAACTAAGAATTCACGTTTTAATAACGTAAACAAAGTCTCACGGCTATCGATTATAATTTCGTTCACCACGAGTAAATCAAAAGTTCATGAAATCAGAACGCATAAATCTATAATGCAAAGAAACTAAAAAGTCACAATAAAAGCCGAAATGGGCCGAAAATCGGTCGAGAATGAGCTCAAATGGACCTAAGCTGTTGACCGTGGGCTCCACTGATCAGCATTAGAACTATAGGCATCAGACGTTTGAATAACAAGAACAAACGTTTGAGCTGAAAGACAACCGTCTTTTTTTCGAGAGCTTGGACAGACGTCTGACCTATTTGGTCAGACGTTTGAGCTGAAGCAATTAAATATTTTTCTCTCCTATTACCTCCAAATCAACCTCGGGCAAGCTTGGACCAAAGGTGATAGTATATGATGTTTTCTAAGCCAAAATGAGGCATATAATGCATGACGATTCAACCTATAACACCAAACTCAATTCCCTATAACAATTTGCTCATTGAATTCATGTAATCAAACTCAAAACTCATGAATATACATTCACACACAAACAACCAAAATCATACAATGCACATACAATAAATATGTGCCAAGGGCACACTAAACAAGCGTACAAGCTTGTGGCATAGATGTGAGTTCGTAAAGAACTCACATTTGATGGTCAGAAGCAATGAGTCGATCCAATAGCAAGATAGAACGATCTTTCTTCGATCAAAACACTAGGATCAACAACCTATGATCATAAAAACATGTCTCCTAAGAATTAGGTCATAGGAATTATGATGAATTGAAATGGAAATGAGATGAAGATGTAGATCGACTTAGTTAAGCTTCTCCCTTGATTTTGCACTTGATTCATACAAGATTGGAGCTCCAAGAATCAAATTAATTTCCCTTTCCTTTCTGCATTTTTATTTCTTTTGAAGTGATGATGGTGAATGAGAGGGAGAGGGTTGATGGAGGTGTTTTAAGGTGGCTAGTTTGGGTAACCCAAACCCGAGTCCATAATCCCAAATTTCCGAAACTCGGAATATACAGATGCTTATAGCTTTTCTTGTCGTAAATGAAATTTTGAACTCAATAGAATTTGTTTGAGTCTAGATTCATCCATATGAAAAAACTGATCTTTTGGACCTATCTTCGATTAATGATTAACAGTGTTACATTAAAATAAAATATTTAAATATATTATCGTTAAATATGCGGGTTGTTACCCTTTCCCCTGGGGAGTTGGAAGAGAATTTGTTTCATGCGGTCTCCTAACACACTGTTGTAGCTTGTTCTTCCTAATTAGCTTATCGATCGAGCTCTTTAAATATCTACAATCATTATTACTGCGGACGGGCTGATTATTGTAGCGGTAGAAACTTCCGGACTTCGGTGCTCCATTCAAGATCTTCAACAATGGTGGCAGCTTCGGAAAGAACCTTGCATCTTTAGTAGCAAAGAAGATGTTCTTCGGTGTATCACTTAGTTTAAAAAGTGGAATTTCTTGTTCCTCTTCTCTTCTTCCCTTTTGTCTTCATATTTCTTTTTTTGCCTCTCGTCATTCTTCATATTGCTTCCTGGATATATATGTGGAATACATGAGACTTTGCCTTATCTTCCTTTATATCATGGTAACCATACTTCTCTTTGTCAAGTTCCGAAGTAGAGGAATATGTGCTCTTCCAAATTGATGTTTACTATGCAGTTTGGAAGATTTGCTTGAGCGACACTGAGAGCACATAGTTAATTCAATAACATCTCATTCGAAGCATCAATTTTCTGATAGAAACTTTACATAACCGCAACGAACTCTTCTCGAGTTACAACGTCTCTTAGAGTTTGATTAGCGATTGGATTGTTAGTTTTGGAGGTAGCGCAAGCATCTTTTGCAGCATTTCTATAAATCCTTGCAGATTTACCATTATTTTCCGAAATATATTCCTCGTCTTCGCATAGTCCTGCGGGGTGGACGCCAATTTTTTTCTCGGACGCTTGTCTAGATAAGAGATCATAGCTAGTAAATTAAAGCCCTTTACTTCGAGCTTTGGGAAGTTCTCCTTTAGTAGGATTTGCCATTTTTCCGGATGCTTGTTATTTAGGGTAAATCTCCCTCGAGGGCTTGTTGAGCGCTTCGGCCTTTGCTTTGGAATCTTCGAGGCCAACTTCATCTTTACCACTCGACCAACCATCCGCTTCCTCTATATACTCATTGAGATTGCGATCCAAAGACGAAGAGTGTGCGCTCTCATCTAGATCAATCTCCACTCTTCTAGGTGCGGGATTAGCTTGAGCTATAAAAATAGCATCTAGCTTGTCCATCAAAGCTTCATATGAAGTCTTCATTTGTTGATTCAACCTGGTAAGAACCTCATCCAATTGACTTCTAGTTATGCTAGTTGCTGAAGTTTAATCAACATTCGGACTATTGACTTGAGGATTGGTCGTAGCATCATTAGCAACATTTACCGACTCTCTAGCAAACTTATCACTATCCTACTTTGACGGTGCCATTATATCGGACATTCTCTTAAACTTTGATGAAAATCTTTCAATTGGCCTGAATTTTGGACTTCATGAATCTATCCTAAAAAGAAGTCTTCAACCTTCGTTGTCTCTCACAAATCTTTAGACCTTGTGGTCTTCGGACCGGGCCCTACGATGGACGCCAAAAATTTTAATGTCAAAAAATGAACACTAACACCGCGGGAGGTGTGTATACACATTTGAATTGATTAGATCTGGATTAGGGGAAACCACAAACATAAAATAACAAAGCAGAGAGCGTTTATAGTGGTTCGTCCTCAGTTTTGGCCTACGTTCACTTAATGGAGGATTTCATTATCATCTCAGTTACAAGGTACACATTTTCAATCATTTCATACATCTTTCCTCTTTTTACAACAAATCTCGATTATCTTTCAATGGTCTGTTCGATTCACTGTGGAAATACTTAGATCTCTCTAGTTGTAGAGATTATTGAAGTAGATCTTTGATAGTCGTGCAATTTGATGATCTTTTGTGATTTCTCGATGATTGAGATGATGTATCGAAGCTTGAAAGAAGCTTTAATAGAGTTCAAGATTGTTTAAGACGTTGGAGAATGAAAATGTCAGCATTTCATGGTTGGAGAATTTGTTCCCCTTTAGTGTGTGAGGAGGTGGTCTATTTATAGGTGTGATTTGGAGTGGAGAAGGCTTGAAATTGTGTGCATAGCTCTTCGTTTCGGCTAGTTACCCGACTCTTCGAGTCGATCAGCGACCCGACTTCATGGGTCATCCATGCAACCTGACTTTGAACGAACTGAACCAAATTATATGTCCAGCAACCAAATTAGATGATATACGAAGTGACCGACCCAAAATGTTTTGCGCATGCTATTAAACTGGCAATCCATACAATATATTTAATATGAATGACCCAAGCATGTGTGCTGATGCCACGTAGGATTTCTTTTCGTGGAACTTAACCAACCCTTGGTTGTTGCATGTTGTGGTCCGTACTTTATCCACATGGCACTAGAATATTCCCACCAACGCGGATGCTCTTGCATTCCAGTTGATTGATGACCCATGCGACATAAACATCATACGAGCCTGATCCATGTATTAGAAATGGTTACCAATCCACATTATTGAGCTTGACCGATCTATCGACATTAATTTTATAACCGGGTTCTAATAACGGAGTTAACACATAGTACTATTTTTGTTATCTTTAGTAAGTAAAATTTTATGTATGATTATTTCTTATTTTGAGAGTAATTAGATCGATATGAAACCTTCTCATCCCGGGATAGGATACCAATGCTTGTTGAGAAAAGTTATATTCTAAGAGAAGGTCCTTTTGCGTCCCGGGAAAGAACGATTCTACTTCAGAGTTTGACAATCAGGCGCTTGAATGAAAAGGTGAACACCTTAAAGAGTCAATTATAAGAAAAGAGTAGATGTATCCTTGGATTAAATAAATATATAGAGACTACGCGATCTATTGATTTTGAAGATGAATTAAGACGCTTACACTAGCGGGCAACTAACTTGGAGATTGAACTAGATAATGCTAATGTGAGTTGCAAAACTTGGGAACTTTCTTTTAAGAACATCCCTATCATGACTGTGTCCCCTCCGTCCGATACTATGACTGAGGCCAAATCTTTGGACACTCAAAATTAATTTTACTTAAAGCATCCCCACAAGAGTTAGACGATTCAGTAATAACCGTGTTGTGTAATAGATGACAGATGAGATGAACAGTATTTATGACACAAAACATAATGAGGATACATCTCGTTGTATTAATTGGTATGTCGATTAGATTGGACATTTGCAAGAGGAACAACATCATTAACGCATGAACATCTTAGAGTTAGAGAAAGATAATAAGCCTCCAAGGGCTATGGGTAGAGCTTATGATAGAGCTTTGAAACTTCATATCAAATTCTCTGACAACCTAGATGAGGCTAGCAAAAAGATATGTAAGCTTAGTAAGCTTTTAAGCGTTGCGATTCGTCATTCTATTAATCCTCCTTTACATGAGGATGAAGAGAATCAAGTTCTTGATTGTGTTTGTAATTGTAATGCCTAGGTTTCCATAGTGGAATATTCAACGAACCAGTATTTGTAAATAAGTTTGTAAAATGTGTTTGTGCCATGCGATATGCGATTGCCGTTTGTATTTCATGTAGACAATGGAAATTTGCATGTGTTTAAGAAATTTCCCTGAGCAAAATGGAAGAACACAATATTCGTTTGAAGGCTGTTTGGTAGTAGAACCAAGTCTTTACTCCGAGTATTGATTGTTGATCCCTTCCTTCAAGGCTAAAAATAAGACTCTTATGACCCAGGTTAGGGTTTTAACAAAAAGAAACCAGGGTACCTTCCTTGGAAATAATTAGAAACCCCAAACCATAACTAATATTCAGGTACTCAATAGTAGTTCAAAAACCACTTGTGATGATTACGGAAGTCCAGAGCCAACCCAGATTCAGGTATTAAGGATAAGAAACAAGAAATCCATCTCGGGTATTTAGTAGAAGCTCTGAACCAACCCAGATTCAAGTATTAAGAATAAAAGACCAAGAATCTCTTTCTGGTAATAATATAAGAATAGGAGACCAGAAACCCACTTCAAGTAGTAATAATAGTCCTGAACCAACCCAGATTCAGGTACTTAGAATGGAAAACAAAAAATCATTTCTGGTAATTAGTTTCAACACCACCTTTGGGTTTTATTTGTGAAGCAAAGGATGTACGTGCTTCTTGAGCCATTTTATAGGCTTTTATTGTCAAAGAAGAGGATATACGTGCTTTGGTGGCCACTCTCTGGGCCTGCATGTTAGGTGCTCTTGGCTAGATTATCCATAAGCAAGGCCCACAGACATAGCTGACCTCCCCCTAGGAGGTGCGTTAGCCCGTTCACTGTAGGCTATGATAAGGGTTTAAGTGCTCAAACAGACCTATCGTACACGCGGAATTAAGGCTTACTCTTTTGGGGCTCTACCCTGGCCATAATAAGCAATGATAGAGGCTTACACTCCATCTCCCTCCAAGGGGTCCTGATGATGGAAACCATAGATGCTGATAAGGGTTTGCGTTACCTTTTATGAGTAACGTGGATCATAAGAAGAGATGGGGCGTACTCCTCTAGCAGCAAAGGTAGGACGTGCTTAGTTCATAGCAAAGGCTGGGCATGCCCTTCTGTGAGCGGAGGCAGGGCATGATAAATAGATGCTTCGTCCCAACCATTTCTGGCGTGGATCGAAGGCTTACGCTTTTGATGCTTTAACCTGGCGTTTTTTGGTTTTGGCGCTTAGAAAGGTGTACACACCACACCCCTCCGCGGGTGCCTTGTCCCGACCAACTTGGCGATGACAAGGGTTTTTCATCCATTTGTAATTTGACCCTTTTTGGATTATTCGAAACTTTGAGAGGGTTTCCATACCCTTAGTTATGTTAACATTCCTTTCGTTAAGGAATCCATTATTGTGGCTCACTATGTTTTTTTTACATATCTATGTAGTTTTCCCTTACTAAAGAACTTGATGACCATCCCTTCTAGGACACTACATTGATTGGTTTCATGCACATACATCATATGATAGTAACAGTAAGGCACTTGTAGCTTGGCTTCGTTCTTGGATTTCTTTTTGAATGACGACCAAAAGTCTAACTCATGCTTAGTCAGGAAATAGATTCTCTAGATTAATGTTCCTTTTGGCAATCTTGATTCGAATGCTATCTTTCGGCGTTTGAACTTAGGCCTTTTATTACAATTCCATTGTCTTTTATTTGTCTTCAAAATTCCTTTTTAGTTGTGTCTTGAGATGGAGGTGTAACCTTCTTGAACTATCTTATGGCGAGGTGATTGAAACCTTTCTCAATTCTTTGCCCAAATACCATTCCTTTTGCCTGTGCTTGAATGGCTTCCTTGATATGAAGAAATGTGCTATATTCCTTTGACGTAGAATTGCTGAGAGCAAAGATTGGTGTTGATCCTAAATGGAAATGGTTAATGCTCCAATGATCAGGATTATAAGGTTCTACTTTTTTTTTCTCTATTTTGGATATGCAAGGCTTCGAGCTTAATCCTTTGCCTTTCGATGGTCAATGGCTCATTAATAATTGATGTAACCATGGGAAACTCAGTGGTTACTCATAGAGACTTTCTATTCATGGTTTCTGCTTCTTCACCGTTTCCAAGATATAAAGGTCTTAAGCTCGAAGATTTGTAACTCTTCCCTCAAGAGGTGAGTATCACACTTACGAGACTTAACAACCAACAACTACCTTGGGATAAGGGCTCGCAAAGCACAACACATGATAGAAAGCTAAATGGTTTCTAAAAAGGGGGTTTTCAATAATCTTGGGGAAGGGTTTACGTTTGTATAGGAAATCTGTGTCAGGAAGAAAGCATAAGGTAGTATGTAAAGGAAGTAGCTAAGCAACTCATAGAAATTAAGCTAAGCATCGATTCTCCCTTTATTGCTCATTGATTTGAGTACATAAGTGTTTACAAAGGAAATCCCCAAATTGATTTAGAAATTTGCGTTTACTCTATGAGAAAATAGTACAAGATTAGAGAAAGGGAATTCGGCCCTGAAAATGTGACCCATAGGTTCTAATTTATAGACAAATCGGAACCCTTTTTGTTATTGGGTCGTCGGAAGTCTCGTTCGGGTGCATCAGCTATGTGTCAGCCGCCTTATACGTTTCGGTTCCGTTTGCTTTGGCTCTTGGCCTCTCTTTTGGCCTTGTTCATGGATGTAATATTGACTTTAGGGTGTCGGACTTGGCTCCTGGAAAGCTGGTCTCGGTCTTTAGAGTCTTTCTTTGACTTTGCTTCTACCTGTAGTATAGATACCAAGCGTGTTGGTATGGATAGCATTGAGAAAGACTTTCGGCTTTCGGTCATAAGCTACCGGTCTTGTCTTTAAGTCTTCATGATATTTGCCTTCATTCTTTGATCGTTTACATTCCGGAAGCCGCCACCTCTTTTGGTATCGACACTAAGCAAGTTAGTATGGATAGCTTTTCTTTCTAGAAGCTCTGATTTTCTTTTGGCGGAACCCTAAGGTGGGTATCGTTCTTCTGGAAGGAATACTTTCTGTGAATTTCTTGTTAATTTCTGAAGTTATTTCTTAGTGATTGTCAAGCTTTGGTCTCGGTAGCTGGCTCTCGGAAGGTTCCTACCACGTTTCTTCTTTCTTTGATGATATCATCTGCTTGTGTATCGAAATTAAGAAAGTTAACGCCGATAGCCCTTTTATCTTCCTTAGCTTGGCTTAGTGCCTTTTGTCATACCTTCAGTCTTGAGTTATAAGCTTTTATCTTTTCTTTCCATCTGCTTCTAGCTTCAAAGTAATTGGCTTGCAGAATTAAGATTTGCCTTTTGTGTCGGCAATACTCTGTCGACACCCGCTTTTTACATTGATTCCAAGCCATCTTCTTCCATGAAGGTGCCAGTTGCTTATGGTTTCCACTTCCTATTTTATTCTTTCGGTTATAACTTTGTGTCGGGTCCAGCCCTTCAGATCACTCCTTTTCGCTTGTGGCAGTCTAAAACCCCTTCACTGATATCCTTTTTCCCATGTTGAATTTTGGTGGTAACAGATAAAAACCTTTTTTTTTAAACATATCCCTTTAGTCATATGCAATATCTTTTCGGTCTCTTTTTGAATCCTTGATTCTTCTCTTTTCAGCATGTCTAGAGCACTTAATCTTTCGAGGGCATTCCACCACCGAATGGTTCCATCGATATATAGAGGCTAAGACACCAGTCAGAGTTCAAGAAGATGCCCCAACCCCAGCTACAACCGAAATAGCTACAATTCCTCATATATTCAACTTTTCTAAGCTTTATAAGGACTTATGTTCAATGGGAGGCAAGAAGTTTCAAGGTACGGAGAGTGATGTCGAGGCGCGCAATTCCCTTAGAGAGAGAGAGAGAGAGAGAGAGAGAGCGCATTCAATCAATTTTGAGTTCGACGATAGGAGGAAGATATAGTTGGCCGCTTGGTAACTGAAGGAAGAATCTTCATACTTGGGATGATTTCAGATGTAGATTCGAGATGAAGTTCTTGTCTCAGGCAGAAGGAATGCAAATGGAGAATTTTTTGAGGTTAAAACAGTGAAGTATGTCAGCTAAGGAATATGTTAACAAGTTTAATCAGCAAGCGAGATTCAATTTGGACTTGTTGAATATTCCCTATAAGAAGGCTACTAGGTTTTGGAGAGTGTTGAATTAACCTCTCCAAGGACAAGCACTGTCACATATACAAATCGGGCACCTTTCAAGAGGCTTGTTGATATGGCTTTTATGCATCAGGATGTCAAAGAGGAATAGAAAGAGGTCAAGACAGAGGAGGCACAACCCAAAGGGTGAGAAAAATAAATTAGGGCCAAAGAAGGGATTGAAAAATAAAGGAGGAACATCTTGTAGGGCTCAGATCAAGATAGTGGTCTGATGCCATGGCTACGGAGCTTTGGGGCATTTTGTGAAGGACTATAGGAAGACAAAAAGGCTTGTTTCAATTGTAGTCAACTTGGAAATTTTACTAAACAATGCCCTAGCAAGCAAGGACAAGGGGCATAAACTTCTAGAGGCAAGTGCATGCTCTTGAGGCTAGTGGACCTGATCGAGGTAAGAAATTCGTAGTCGAAAGTTCGATTTCCTTTTTTAACTATCCTATTAGGTCTCTCTTTGATTGTCGTGCTTATCATTCATTTATATCCAATTCTATGGAAGATAATCTATACCTAGATACTAGTATTGTTTCTGATCCTGTTGTAGTCTCAAATCCCATAGAAGGTACAACTCATTTTGCTATGATATTTCAGGGTTTGAGAATCTCGATCCTCGACACGAGTATGAATACGAGACATATGTTCTTGGCTTTATGGGTTATGGCCAGATTCTAGGAACGAAATGGCTAGCCAAGTATGGTGTTATTCGGGATCGTGAGAGGAGAGTTATTAAGCTTCTGACGTGCCAAGGGAGATTTTGTGTGACCCACGGGGGTCAGTTATGCTCAGTTTCCTAGATTCGCTTGATGCTTCTGTTGACGATTTACGACCAATACCCATAGTCGGAGATTATCTAGACATGTTTGATGAGGTTATGGGATTGCCTCCGAGGCATGAGATAGACTTCCGGATTTATTTGGTAGAGAATCCGAGGTCCATCGGTTTACCATTGCGCCACGTTGGTCCTAGAAAGAGGAGGGAGCTCAACAAGCAAGTAAGGGCGCTATTCGAGAAAGGATTCATTTGATGGAGCATATCTGAGTGGGGAGCTCTAGTCATCTTTGCAACCAAGGAAGACGACTCAATTCGTCTACGCGTGGACTATAGGGAGTTAAATAAGCTCACTAAGAAGAATAGGCACCCACTTCCGAGGATCGTTGACTTGTGATCAGCTAGTAGGCGCATCAGTTTTCTCGCAATTGGATTTGGCCACGGAATTTCATCAGTTGAGATTCGCGCAGGACAGTATTGACAACGCAACTTTCAAAAATCTAGAGGCTTTCTTTGAGTGGTTGGTTATGCCTTTTGGGATGACCTATGCACCCGCATATTTTGTGGACTTGATGAGTTGGGTGTTTAGAGATATTCTAAACAAGTTTGTAGTGGTCTTCACGAATGATATTCTGATCTTCTCAAGGAATGAGGAAGAACATGCGCTACACTTAGAAAAGGTACTACACACTCTTAAATTGTATCAGGTCAAGTAAAAAAATCTAAGTGTCACTTTTGGAGAAAGGAAGTATGGTTCCTTGGGCATGTAGTCTCCAAGGATACGATAGCGGTGGATGCCACCAAAGTCGTCACAATTAAAGATTGGAAGTCTCCAAAAATTGCGACGGAGGTGAGGATTTTCCTATGGTTGGGGGGTTATTATGGGAAGTTTATCAAGGACTTCAGAATAATATCTGCTCCGCTCACCAGATCGACAAAGAAGAACTTGGATTTTGTCTAGAGCACTGATTGGGAAAATGCTTTTCAGAGATTGAATAAGGCTCTGACATCAACCCATGTTTTGACTCTCCCCAATGGAATTAAAGTGTTTACAGTTTAAACAGATGCTTATGGCACAGGGCTAGGTGTCGTGTTGACAGAAGGAAGGGTAGTATGCTACGATAGCATAAATTTGAGAATTCATGAGAAGAACTACCCTACCCATGACTTGGAGTTGGCTTCTATACTATTTGCACTTAAGTCGTGGTGGCATTACCTATTTAGAGAGAGATTTGAGCTATACACAGATCATACATCACTCAAATATTTGTTCTCGCAAAAAGGACCTCTATTTAAGGCAGCAACAATGGATGGAGTTCCTAGCGTCCTACAAATTTGAGAATGCTTATATTCCAGGCAAGGGTAATGTAGTGGAGGACACGTTGAGTAGGCAGAGGATAAACCCAAGTCCTCTATTCGTAGAAAGACAGAGCTTGGATTATATATTGACCTTTAAATTTGGTCATCTACGGATTTTCACCTAACTTGTTGGCATCGTTGGATGTGCAACCTACTCTAATGGAGCACATTGGATCCACACAGCGAGAAGACCCATAGATAGCAGACATCTTCGATAGTCTTGGTGGAGGAGA
Organism: Allium sativum; assembly: GCA_030737875.1. Taxonomy (NCBI): domain Eukaryota; kingdom Viridiplantae; phylum Streptophyta; class Magnoliopsida; order Asparagales; family Amaryllidaceae; genus Allium; species Allium sativum. The sequence goes on along the minus strand of CM060923.1, from coordinate 404,081,668 downwards.
GACCTCTAGTCACCTTAGTAGATACTTTGTGGACGAAAAAGTATGGATATGATGAGAATGAAGGCTTTGTGTTCCCCAAATTAGGCATTTATTGAGGATAGTCCTTCAGCAGGCTTATCATTCTCAGATGACTATCCATCTGGGCGGCAACAAGATGTATTGAGACATGAGTACAGTTTTCTTTTCCGCTAGTATGAAGAAGGATGTGGCAAAGTTTAAGGCCCGATTTTTGACTTGCCAGCAGTTAAAGGCTGAACAAAGGAAACCTGGCGGGTTGCTTCAGCCCTTGGATGTCCTACAGTGGAAGTGGAATACGTCTATGGATTTCGTTGATGGACTACCCAAATCAAGGAAGGGCAAAACTAGTATTTGGGTGATGGTAGATAGACTGACTAAGATCGCTTACTTCGTTCCTGTCAAGAGCAAGAGGACTACAACTTGGCTAGCATCGGTATACCTTCGAGAGATTGTCCGACTTCATGGGGTGCCATCCAATATAGTTAGTGACCATGACCCTATCTTCACTAGTGTGTTTTGTAAGATCTTGCAAGAGACCCTTGGTACACAGTTATGATTGATCACAGCATAGCACCCTAAGACCGATGGATAGACTGAGAGGATAAATAGAATTCCTGACGATCTTTTGAGACTATGTATCCTAGATTTCGATGGAACTTGGGAGAAGCATCACCCATTGGTTGAGGTTGCATACCACAATAGTTATAATTCAAGCATAGGCATGTAACTCTTCGAGGCACTATATGGATGACCTTGCAGATTGCCAACATGTTGGTAGGAGTCTACGGACAAACTTCAAGTTGGGCTTGAGATGATTCAAGAGACTTCTGAGAAGATTGATCTGATTCGCTAGTGGATGCAAGTAGCCCAGGACAAGAAAAGTCATAGGCCGATAAGAGAAGGACTGATTTGGGGTTTGAGGTAGGAGACATGGTCTTTATCAAAGTATTTCCTCTCAGAAATGTTATTCGCTTTGGTTTAGTAGGGAAGTTGGCACCAAAGTTTGTAGGGTCATTCTCCATAGTCGAGAGGATAGGTCAGATGGCCTATATGGTTAGACCGGAGTTCACGATGTTTTCTACGTTTCCCATTTGAGGAAGTGTCTGCATGATTCAACAGAGTTAGCGAAGGCCGAGCAAGCTTGTAAAAGTAGAAGTCGGAAAGGGGGCGTCAATTAAGAAAGTTCTTAGTCATATTCTTGGATCAGAGGTTAAGAGACTACATAACAAGGAGATCAAGTTACTGAAAGTGCAGTTGGGAGAAGACCGCGACGATGTGACTTGGGAACCTAAAGAGAAGATTTGCGCTTCTTACACTTTTCTCTTTGAGGGTACGATCTTATTTTTTTTATGTTATATTGAATTCACATTTGCTTCTATCAGTCGAGTATGTTTATCCTGTCGATCAAATTGTCGATCCTTAGGTAGAAATCAATGGATGGAAACATGTGTTTAAGACATGTTATGTAAGTATTTTCTAGTGGTTGCCTATTGATGTATATACACATATTAGGCTCTAGATCAGCTCAAGCACTTACATGCTGCATATGGATGTGTGCACATTTAAATTTTGGGTGGATGAAAATGGTTGAACCATCACATAGATACTGCATTTCGGTGGATGGTTGTGCACACATATAGAATTATATTTTATATTAAGGTTCTTCTGCATACATATTGGATACATGGAATAGATATATATTGCATTAAGGAGGTTAACCAAATCAACCGCCTGATTTTCGCATTATTGTAGGAACATATACACACAACACCTTTTTCATATGTTCATACAATCATTAGAAATTCATAAGGACAATGGATTCCAGTGGTTGATGGATAGGTAGATGGTTGTAGGTGGTTGTTAAGATAATAACATTCTTCTTGACTTGGAGATTTCGAAGAAGAAATCCTTTAAGCAGGGGACATCATAATTGTACAGTAAAGACAATAAAATTAATATTATTTAATAAATCAATCAAAATTAGGTAAAACTGACTTTACCATTGCGTTCTTCTTGGAATTCTGGTTCAGATAGACCCCAGTTTGCGTAAATTGGATAATATATAAAGAATTTATGAGTATTTAAAGTTTGAACAAAATTTTTTAGTTTCAAAGTAAAAAATATATAAATATATACACACCGCGCAGGAACCAACGGTCATGGGATGACTCGTCCCATACCTGGGTTGAAAAGGTAGGTGGGGGTCGATCCATCCACATGCAGGTCCGATTCTAAACCATTTGTCTATACTACCTTTGTACATTTGGTTCGTTAGTTGAGTCGTATGGTTTGATTTGAAAACCTGATATCTAACGGTTTAGAATTAGCTCAGTTAATCTATAAATATGGTATCTCTCTCATTTCTCTATACATAAATTATTCTTCATTTCTCTCTTCATCCATGGCTATATTCTTAATTAATTAATAGAATGGGGACATAGTGCTAGAAGAGAGATTAACAAAGATGATTTAAAATCTGAAATCAACGAACAACCTTTTTCAAAGACTCTTACTGATTCCAAGCACAGTGATTTCTAGTTATTTTTATATTTGACATCTAAAAAGTATTTTGATAGTAAATGATTATGGATCTTGAATATACAGTACTTATAAGTGATTTTTCTATGATGTTCTTTTACTGTTATTCATTTATATAGTTTTGCAGTAATATATGATTTTTTTATTGTCAAGTGGTTATTCAGTTTTTGTGTTCATCTTCCTTATTCCTATTCTACTATTTACTTTATTTATAGTCTTGTTTATATGCCTATTTTTATGTAGTTTGACTTGTTTCAGTTCTTCTCCTTCTTTTCCCTTTTTATTTACGTTTAGCCTAGGCCACCGAGAGCCTAGGACATTCTTGTTTAAGATTGCATATATTTGAATTTGGGGATAACATGACATGACAGTGAATAAGAAGAATTTGGGGCATATGATAAATTGAGGACTTTGGACTGTAAAATTAGGATATTCAAATAGATTAGACTTAATTTAAGATTAGGTAAAGAACTTGTTATTGAAATTGTAAATGCCAGATGCAATTAAGTAAAATGGGTTACTTTAATATATATAGACACACACACACATTTGGGCAGGTTCTTGCTTTGGGAAAGGGGTTTGTAAATAGAATAACATTTACAGAGAAATTTCATGTCACAACCATGCTTATTAATGAACTTAAATCTATGAAGTTAAACCTGATAATTAGTAATCTAAGAGGTCCCTCATTTTGCTGTTGTATTGGGTTTTGGGACTATAAAATCCTATGTAATGGCCCATAATTCCGTACTATCTGAGTTGACCAAATACACTACATGTCCAACCTAAATTGCACAGAAATACAAATCATTATTAATAAAGAAGAAAAAGGTAGAAGAAGAACAAAAATAACAATACAGAATCTCACATTAAAGCGGAACAAAATGTAATATATATCAGCTTTTGGAGTACAATTTTTTTTCTATATAGATATCATAATCAGAGTACAACACTTACAACACAGCAGAAAAACATTAACTAAATAATGCTGAAGCCTCCTGCTCCAAGCTCCTTTAGATAAATCTGTAAAATCTCGAACTACTTGACTGCCCGTACAAATTTGGGCACCCAAGAGTTTAGGGAAAACATAGAAAAATAAAGTTCGGGTCAGTCATGGGACTGGTATGAGTAAACAATTTAAAACAGTTTGAGAAAATAAACAATATCTCATAAGACCACGCCGTATAACACGGAATGGGTTTTTCCCTTATAAGAATCCAAAACACTTGATTCAACTTTCAAAATCCTTTTGAAAGAAATGATAATCTTTATATCACAATTCTTTTGATATTATAATAGTGTATGAATCAAATAAATAATAATCTAGTGGAACGTTTGTATCTCACGCTCCACACATATACATAATATACAATCAGAACCACGAGCACTTATTGGGTAATGAATTTCCAACTATGACAAGGTATGGAACCACCTTCCGATAGTGTATCTCTAGAGAGGAATACACTGGGTTCAACAAGAACATCTTGTAACTCGGCCACACATGACCGACCACTCATTTCACTTGAGTGTATCGAATGTGTATCACCAACGGTTGGGATCCCAAATGTGACAACATCGAATAAAATAAAGAATGAAATGAATTTCTCTTGATAGGTGATAATACACCCTAATTGGGAGCTACCCACTTAGTCATGCTGTCTGCCCGATTTTTGTCATTTGCCGATTATTGAGGCATGAGGCTACGATTACGTGCCATTCATTTACAGCACAATAACTTTGAATGCCACATAGTCAAATCCGTTAATCACTAATTCATTTTCATAAATATAATCTGGATATTATGATAAGAGAATAAATCTCCGCCACCTTTTATATTTATGCAGATCAACGCATGCGATCACTGGAAATACTCTGTCAGACATTCGTCCATATACGTTCGTTCTGGGATTAAACGAAACCGAAGGCACAATTTCCATTAATCCATCTTAGGCAATTTCTACCAAGGATTAATAGAAAAGCCCTTCCACTTCACTCTATCTTTGATTGTCTTCATATAATCTATTTCGCAATGCTACTACCAATACGGAGTTGTTATCGGATAATAATCCAACCGGTCTCTCCATATTGACAACGATATTGGCAAATACTTTGATAGTCGGTTATTTAACTATCGAAGAAAACAAACATCCATTCAAAGCATCAAACAATCACTGGGCCCCTTAATTTAATATTTCATTAATTAAATCTGTTCTCCATTTCCGTATCAATATTTGTTAACCAAATATTTTCAATAATCATTCTGACCTATTATTCTATTTGGAAAACATTTCCATATATCGCCTTCTTTTATTTTCTATACTTAGAAAATATATCTTATTAATAAATGGAAAACATTCCAAGTACTTATCCCTTTCACGACCATTCATTTCTATACTTAGGAAATATTTAATATTATATTTCCAAAATTCCACTTATCTGAATTAAAATGAATGTTGTGTAAAATATTGTTACAACAATCCAAAATAATGCATGCAACTAAATCTTATTCAAAACATTTATCTTTGAGCCTGAATCTTGCTATTTTTGGTTAATAAAGAAATCAATCAAGTTGGGGTATAAATACCTCTCAGACCTTGATTGAATAACATTGTTAACTTCAAACGGACAAGAATACTTATCTCGAATAATCACAACATATAAACCAGTCACTCATTTTTAAAACGTGTATACGTTTCTCTTTCTATTTTTACCAGATTTAACAATAGATTTCCTTTTTGTTTGTAATATTCTATTTTAAGTTCGTTTTCTTATCGAATTCTATATATATCGATATATTGATTTCTATCAAATTTTCTTAAATATATTTTAACTCCTTAAATTTTCCGAAAATTTCACTAGCACCTCCTTTGTACTGGTCAATAGCTCAAACCTCAACTCGCCTCTCAAGGACATTTCCATTCAAAAAGAAAATCAAAAAACGAAGAGGCTTACGATTCGGTGCATAAAACCTCATATGGATTTAAATGTGTACCATTTTGTCGGGCACACGAATTATACTCTTCACACACTTCATTCCATACCTGTTTAACCTATATACGTCCATTCCCAATTTATTCTAACTCAAGTCAATCATTTGTAACTCAATTTGCTAATTTATTCTATAATTAACTCTTTGGCCCATTTCACTTTTATTTTACATAACACATTCGAATATATTTTTAATTACTTAAAACCCAATCTAATTCCATTTTTAAATCGATTTTCATATTCGATTTCGAATATAAATTCTTAAACCCCATTTACTTATCCAACGCCCATTTTCAATTCAAACTCGATTAACTAATTATTCTTCAAATTAGTTAATTCTATTCATTAATTTAAAAATCTGATTTTATGTTTCAAAATCAGTTCACTTACTCCACTTGAGTTCATATTTATTTTTATCTCAAGTCTGGATTTTTTCTAATGGAAATTCTGATTTTAATTACTAAAAATCCTTTATTTACTTAAATAAACCGTTATGGTTTTATAATGGTTATAGCGTTGTTTTTCTGAAAATTGGATTTTGACAGAACTCAAAATCTACAAGACGAAATCCAGAATTTTCTCTTCCATTAGAAAACTAATATTCTACCAGTCCATACGATTCTTCTTTCAAAGAATTCTTACTTAAATTGAGTTCTATATACTAAACTGAAGTTTGAAACGCCAATTTACGAACTACAGCTCCGCGGCGAGCTCGTTTAGTTGTACTTAAATATAAACGTTTAAACTTCGTTTAATTTAAATTTTAATCTCATTCTTATATATATATATATATATATTAATATATATATATATTAAACCAGTTCCCATAATTCAACTTAACATTTCCGATTATCCCTAATTGTTGATTATTTCATTACTCGATTATAAATTAAATTCAATCTTCTATTTTAAATCCCAAATCCTATTTAAATAAATTATTTTATAAAATTCGATATAAATCGAATTCTCAATTATAAATCCGTTATTTTTATTCCAATTCAGTTTATATCCCAAATTCCTGAATATAATCAATCGTTCTATTTTAACACGTTTTTCCCAATTCACTTTTAAATTCATACTTGAATTTCAAATTATCCAATGATAATTATTTCCCTTAATTTATAAATGTTGTTTATAAATTTATCTTCATTGTTTTATAATTTAAAATAAGTTTCCATTTCAAATCCATTTGAAACCCAATTACTAGTCTAGAATATTTTTTTATTATAACTTACGTACATAATTGTATAATCTATTTTCATATTTTATTTCAGGCTCCATTTAATAAAATTTAAATACCCTTTCTGGACATAATTTATTTTTCACAAATCCGACATAGACGAATTCATATCATAAATCCATACGGATTTATTTTAATGCAATTTACATTCTGAACATCAGAATAATTTCATCGTTTCTATATAATATGTATTGAATCCTAAATTTGATCTCAACACCAAAGATGCCTCAAAGGGAACTTCACCAACCTGTAAGGAAAGAGGCCACAAACACAATAAAAGTAAGGAGACACAAATTTTATAGTGGTTTGATCTTAGGAAAGATCAACATCCACTTTAGTAATGATTCCATTAGCCATTCGAGAGTTACAAGTGTTGAATCACTTAAAAATACATTCATCTTCCCCTTAACACTTAGATTTCACCCAATTCAATGCAAATCAGCGGAGAACAAGTGGCTCTTGCCAAATGTAAGGAGAAATGAGGAAGAAATTTCGATCTCTAGAATGCTTGATCGCTTTTGGTGAATTTCATGATGGATTCGATGCTCGATCTTTACTCTTAGATGCTAGAAGGTGTTGGAGTCTCTTGAAACACGAGTGAATGCAATTCCGTTGCCCTTTGAGGTGATGGAAATCCTCCACCAAAAGTAAGGAAGCCATGGCCTATTTATAGGAGAAGTTGAAGTAAAGTGGTGAGCTGAAAAGTGTATATGCAGGCTATGGCTCGAACATACATGTAATTACAGAAATGCCACTGCCAGTTGTTGACAGGTGTATCTAGCTATTTATACGGATCAATGTTCGACCGACCCACCAAGTACCTGCTCAACCGACCCTTTTTGAAGAACCATGTTTGATGACCCCTCTTGAAGCATTGTGCGGGACCGACCCTGCTGGTTCGAGCCACTCCGTTTGAGCCTTACTGATGTTTGATCCTATTCATTGATGTTGCTCGACCGACCCTATGTGAGTGTATGCCGTTATGTTCGACCGAACTTGCCAATGTTGGTGCGCTCGATCGACCCTTTTAGTTGTTCAGCCAATGCGTGATGGTGTCACTATGTTCGACCCTTACACCTGTTCGACCATGAATGGTGTTCGACCACTCATGCCATGCCCGATCGACCCATATGTCAAATTTGTTAATATGTGCTTGAATATTTATGGATAAACATTTCCCCCTCAAAGCTTGTAATTTTTCTAATTTGCAAGCCTCGAAGTAACTAATTATGCCACATCTTGGTAGATTAAATTCAAATTCACATAGTTCAATCGTACATATTTCAGTTAATTTGGATAACACTCTCATAAATATCGGGTCTAGCAGATTATATGGGTCGAGCACACCATACGATCGAACACAACACTTGGGTCGAGCGAGCCATATAGATCGAATGTGTTCAGGATCGAACACAGCTTCTGGGTCGAACGTACTACATGGGTCAAACCTATTTCTTCGCCTCCCGGCCCTTCATATTACCTCAGCTCCTCACTTCTCCAATTTGTTCGCTCCCTTTAAAAAACTGATTAATGGCGATCACTCGTTTCCTCTAGAATTTTTCGTACTATAGTTCCTCTTTCCTTTGAGTTCAGTTCAAATCGGATCTCAAGTCACAGATTAGTGATGCTAATTCAACCCGCTCAAAGGTATTTTTTCTCTCATTTTCACAGTGTTTTCAGTTTTCGATACTCAGGTTCAGCTGTGAACTTGAACTTTCTGGTATTGTAATGACTGTAAACTATTATAAATTGAGTTGGATTGGGGTGAGGACACACATAGGAATTCGTTTGAGAACTCCGAACTATTTGAATCCCTTAAAATCTTGATTAACCCTGTATGCCTACAATGTATTCGACGAAATGTTTGAACTTCAAATTGTGAATGAACTTTGGGCTTGTCTTTGCTATGTGAAAACTTGATGCTATGCTTCAGCAATGACCCATTCTCGCTGCTCTAAGTCATAACACAACTTCCATGCCTTACCTGATGGCTACGTTCAATTTGGTGCTTACATGCTCGATCCTACTCGGGTTTGATCATGCCCGACCCTTATAGGGTTGGTCCTGTTTGACCCAGTTTTGGCTCTTGCGTACTTGATCCCATCTTGACATGAATACGTTCGAGCCTAGTTAGGCACGAACATGTTAGACCCTGTGGGTCGAGCATACTTGTCCGAACATAGGGTCGAAGAAGCTTGACTTATCCTGGGCTCGAGCATGTTCGAACTACATGGAATTGAGCATGGCTTCACTGTTTGATTGGCGTTGTCTGTCGGTTACTAGGCTATTTTGTTGTGATTTGAACTCATGACTAGCTTCTGATTTTTTTGAGCTTTAACTATTACAATAATAATTTTTAGTTCGAGTGATACTCTAAATCATTCATGAGCAAATATATCTTTGTAGAATGGCTGGCGAACAGAAGAGAGATAGAGACGATCTGGGCAGAGATGACTTTAGGAAGCATCGCGGACTTGACAAACTTCCCATGCCAGATACTCGGATTATTCCTGACCAGCTATCTTCATCTTTTCCATTCATCACTCCCACTAATGTTGGTCTTCAAGCAATCATAGACGGGCCTTGTTATACTCCTGGGTCGTGCAGCTCTGAACTTGCTGAACGGTTCGAGGGTTGGTGTCTACAGGGGTTGCACTTTGATGAATTTGACCTGGATATATACCCATCTGACAAACGATCAGTCCCTGATGATCTGGACATTATAAAAAACCACTCATTGGCACAACTCAATGATGCTAAGGATTGGCTGGAGGGGCATTTTGACCTTATCATAAACTATATTGCGCACAAGCTGGGTGCCTGGAATACCTTCGCTTGTGATCTTCAAAGGCTAAACAAGGAGAAAATTGAAAGCATCTCTATTTTAGAGAAATACAAAGTTGCGGTTATTCAGGCTCTCAAATCCTGGGATAAGATTGTTGCTGAATTAGTAAGTCCAGAAGACAAGATGGATCCGGCTAGGACTCTCCCTTCCTTCTCTTCTTATGTTGGGAAACGACCTAGTGATGGAAAGAAGAAAAAGAGGAAATAACCTTCATGTTTCACCTTTGTTATTTCCTTCTATGCACTTATGTTTTAGACCGGTTGTATATGCAGGTGTCGGTCCTCGCTTACTACTTTTGTGCTACTATGTGTCGAACTTTTGATGTTGTGATGGAAATGTGTTCTACTTGTTGTACTTTAAGTTTTTATTTTTGCTCCGTCGTACTTTATTGCATTAAGATCTAGTGATAGCTTTTGGTTTGTTGTGACAGGCCATACTTTGAACTCATACACTTTGTATCACCTGTTTTACAAAAGAGAACAAGCAGTTGCACGACTTTGGACTAATACATCACTATCAACCGTCCATATCGATAGTGGATTAGTTATTAGAAATGACTTATGAAGAATTTTATTCTGAATTGAATGAGGTGTTTTCACAGGACTATTTTATTCAGCGGTTCATAATTCATTGAGTATTGTCAACGCTTAAGATCAACTTATTTGAGATAATTCAACCGTTGATTTTAAACGGTGCTGTTTTAATGACACGTATGATGGCGTACGACATTTCATACTTTGGAAATGCATATCTATATTTTATTTTCTGCTTCCCCTTTGAGGAGCTTGGATATTCTTGTCCCTTGTTTAGGAAGTTGTCATTAGCCTTCTCCACGGGATGTACTTTTGGATTTCAAGCTCCTGTTTGGACTAAAATCTAATACTTCTTGTGTCTGAGATTTTTAGACACTACACTAGTTAACTGGTTAAGTCCGAACTCCATCTGTAATCCGGCTTGGTTAATTCAAGTATTGGAGATTTAGAAGGAGTGCCCCCTAGGGGGGCTTTGGTTAGAACTCCAATGTTCATTGTTATCGGACCAGGTATTTCCTGGTACTGACGATCAATTGGGTGCCCCCGGAGAGACTTGGGATTTTACGCCTAATAATCCATCATGTCTGAAATGATCAGATGTCACTCGAATTAATTGGAGGTCCATCATTCTTCACATTTGAAATAATCAGATGCTAAGCAAATGGATTTTATTCTTCACATCTGATTTTTCAGATGCTACGCAAATGGATTTCATTCTTCACTTCTGATTTTTCATATGCTACGCAAATGGATTTCATTCGTCACATCTGATTTTTCAAATGCTACGCAAATGGATTTCATTTTTCACATCTGATTTTTCAGATGCTACGCAAATTGATTTCATTCTTCACATCAGATTTTTAAGATGCTACGTTCTTCACATTTGATTTTTCATATGCTACGCAAATTAATTTCATTCTTCACATCTGATTTTTCAGATGCTATGCAAATGGATTTCATTCTTCACATCTGATTTTTCAGATGTTATGCAAATGGATTTCATTCTTCACATCTAATTTTTCAGATACAACGCAAATGGATTTCATTCTTCACATCTAATTTTTCAGATGCTACGCAAATTGACTAAGCGGCTGTTATATTATTTCACGGGAAAACTACCAGTTTCTCTGTCGGATTTTCGACTTGGTAGGTTATTTTTGCTTAGAAACTAGTGCTTTGAACCGCTCACTTAGGGAAGTGCCCCTTTAATGAAAGCTACAGCCCTCATGTTTGTTTGTCGTGCTGCTTTCTCATTGTTTGGAACTTTGCGACTTTCCCATTTACTTTTCAAGGCGGTGTTTTCTCTACTTTTGCATTTGTGCATGTTGATATATACAACATTTAGCTCTTGAACTAGCGTTGTTGGGGTCGCGATGTTACAAGAACAAGCACTCGACAGATGGTCTACAATATGAAATCATCTTTTAAGAAAGTTTCGATTTGACATATAATTTTGCAAGCAAGAAATTCATCCAGACAGATATTCTCTTATCGTAGAGCTAATGTTCAGCGCATCACTTTCATATTATTACAGACTGTTTAAAAGAAATTTTGAATATAACAGAAAGTAAATGTGAAGTTGAGCACGAACTAAAGCAGGAAATAGAGCATGAAGTAAGTAAGTGGTGATGTTGACGGCTTATTCTAAGCCATTGAAATTGGAGCACCACCAAAGTTTGTCTGTTGATGATCGACCTTGGATTGGTTTGAGGAAAAGCTCCGTTGCTTGGCCCAGACTGATCATTTGATGCCCCCCGCCCCTGGGGAGTTGCTGAAGAATTCATGGCTTGCAAATTCTTTACATACCGCTGCAGCCTATTTTTCCTGATCAACTCGTCGATGAGGTTCTTCAGGTGTCGGCACTCATTAATGTTATGACCAGGCTGGTTGTGAAATCTATAGAACTTTACCGAATTTGCTGATTTGTCGCTTATCCTTATCGGATTTGGCTCCGCATACTCTTTAGAATTCTTTGTTGCAAGATAGATATTTTTAGGAGTGCCATTCAAAGGCATCAGCTCTGATGAGTTGAAAAGGCGAGATTTCTTATTAGCCTTATTGTCGTTCCCATCATTGGCGCGCTTCTACCCCTGAGTACTCTTCTGACTATATTGGGTAGCACATTTATGGGAGCTTCAAGAAGCGGGTTAGCATCAATAATCTGAAGAGGCACAGGATTAGTGTCGACTCTCACGTATTCCTCGTCCTTTTTGTAGAATTTCTCAACCGTGTTCAGTTCTTTCATTTTAATCCATCTACCAAATTCGCTCTTTTCATCTATGGCACCGATTAGAGACATGAGGATTATGCGAGGTTCTGGATTCCTTACTTCAGACAAAGCAACGTTGAATTGAGTGAGAAAAGCTTTAACATATTCCCCTGGATTTTGCTTCATTTCTAAAAGCGTTATAACATCCTTGGATTTGGTAGCATACAAGCGGAACTGCTCCTTGAACCTTTTGGTCAAGTCGGAGAATTGGCCTATGGATTTAGGTGGCAGCTTTGTGAACCATAATGATGCAGCACCTTCTAAATAGAGAGGAAAGTATGTGCATCTCATCTCATCACTCGCGTTAGTCGCACACATATGCCATTCGTATTTGAACGAAAAATAGTTTGGATCAACAAGGCCGTTGTAAGGAGTCAAAGTTGGAGGATTGAATTTCATTGGTCACTCTGCTTTGAGGATTCTTTTCAGTGAACGGAGTCCTATCAGGAGAGAAGTCCCATTCTCTTTCATTATCTTTGCTAACATGATTTCTCTTCATGATTTGTTCTATCATGTCCGAGATGTACTCTTCTGTGTTATGCCGTTTCGCGAAGTCGGGCACTTTACCAAATGACTGTCTAGGCATGCGATCCTGGTCAAAGAGTTTGGGTCCTTTATCTTCCCGACGAGGATGTGCCCCCATGATGGGATTAATAACCTTTTGGCATTTCATCTCGGAATGATTCTTATCTTTTTTTCGAGTCTTCGACGTTGGCTTCATCTTTGTCGCCCAACCATTCATAACCATCTTCCATGTTGTCGTTGCGATTAAGATCGGAAGCGGACGAGTTATTGTTTTCTTCGAGATCAACATGGACTTTTGGAAGGGCTGGATTTGGTCAAGCATTAAGGATGGCGTCAAGTTTCTCCATCATGGCTTTAGTAGAAGCATCCATTCGTTGGTTCACATTTGCGATAGCGGCATTCAACTCATTTTTAGTCACACCGGCTCCACCTACCGAGTCTTCACCAACTTCGAAATGATTATTAAGTGGCGTAGTCTCATTAGCAACATTATCGTTTCCTCCAACGGTTTTGCTCGTAGCTTTCTTAGATTTCGCCATAATTTTGGAAGAAGAGGTGGTTTTAAAATTTTAATGCAAGTCTTTTAACCTTGTGAGAATTGTGAGAGAAGGAAGGAGATGTGAACGCGGCCCCACGGTGGGCGCCAAATATTGAAACCTAAATTTGACCTCAACACCAAAGATGCCTCAAAGGGCACTTCACCAATCGATAAGGAAAGAGGTCACAAACACAATAAAAGAAAAGAGACACAAATTTTATAGTGGTTCGATCTTAGGAAAGATATATATCCACTTTAGCAATGATTTCCATTAGCAATTCAAGAGTTACAAGTGTTGAATCACTCAAAAATACATTCATCTTCTCTCTAACACTTAGATTTCACCCAATTCAATGCAGATCAGCGGAGAATCAAGCATCTCTTCACAAATGTAAGGAGAAATGGGGGAGAAATTTCGATCTCTAGAATGCTTGATTGCTTTTGGTGAATTTCATAATGGATTCAATGCTTGATCTTTGCTCTTAGATGCTAGAAGGTGTTAGAGTCTCTTGAAATATGAGTGAATGCAATTCGGCAGCCCTTCGGGGTGATGGAAATCCTCCCGTAAAAGTAGGGAAGCCATATGGCCTATTTATAGGAGAAGTTGGAGTGAAGTGGTGAGCTGAAAAGTGTATATGCAGGCTATGGGTCGAACATACAAGTAATTACAAAAATGCCACTGCCAGTTGTTGATAGTTGTATCTAGCTGTCTTTACGGATCAATGTTTGGCCGACCCACAAAGAACCTGCTTCACCGACCTTCTTGAAGAACCATATTCGAACGACCCCTCTTGAAGCAATATGCTGGACCGACCCGCCTGGTTCGAGCCACTCTGTTTGAGCCTTACTGATGTTCGATCCTGGTTATTGATGTTGCTTGACCGACCCTATATGAGTATTTGCCGTTATGTTCGACCGAACTTGCCAACGTAGGTGAGCTTGATCGACCCTGTTAGTCATTCAGCTGATACGTGATGGTGTCACTATGTTCGACTGTTTTAAAATGTTTTCACCAAAAATGGTTCAAACACCCAAAGTACTAAAATTGTACTTCACCAATATGGTAAGGAAATGAATGGAGCCATACTTAACAACAATTGGGAATGAAAATGCGAGGAAGGTAAAATAGAGACAAGATTTAGAGTGGTTCATCCTTATGCTAGGCCTACATCCACTATGAAGATAGCTTTCATTCTTATAATGGAGGTTACAAAGTACATAAAATCTCTATTTTCATACATATCTATATTCACTCAACATACTCTTATTCATACATATCAATCCGGGGATTTCATAAGGGAATAACAGAGTTTGAGGTGGAGAAGAATGGATGAATTGTCGAGAAGGAGGATGTCTTTGATTTATCCGATTACATAAGTGCATTGGACGCCTAGGCCAAACGAGTGAAGGACCTCCCAGTGGAGAAGATGATCTTTCCTTAGAAAAAGTGCTCAAGGAGTGACTGAGGATAGAATTTAACAGCACTTCGTGGTTTCCAATAGTGGATCCCCTTTGTGGTGGCTACCATGGCCTATTTATAGGTGAACCCCTTGAATTAGTGAGCACCGGTTCGTATTTGTAAGCAACAGACCGTTATAGCTGATAATCACCAAAATGCCACTGCCTAGTTGTAGCCAGTTGTCAATAGCTGTATTCAGTTGTCATATGCGAGCGACTCTGTAGGAGCGAGCGTTTTGAGCAGTTGAGTGGACGACCTTAGTCGGTGTTCTTCGGGCGCGACCATATCTGGCAATTGGTGAATGGTTATCTGATTTGCTTGATTGTGGATAGAGCGGGCAGCTGAGATCGTTCTTATGGTCGAGCAGCTTTACGAGGGCAGAATGTAAGACAAGAATGAACCCTTCTTGGTGTCTCGTGCGATTGATCTTGTTAACTTAAGAGCGTTCGTCCTTCGTTGTCTTTACGTTATGCTATTCCCTCCATGGTTGTGTTGTATGGTCGCTCCCGCCTATGTCAAACGGACGAATTGCCTCTTCTGACACTTGAGCGGCTTTGTTCCGGTATGACTGACCTTTGCTTCCTTTCCTCTGTGAGCCACTTGAGTGCTTTGGTCAAAACTATGCGCGATCGACCCTGCGGACGTTCGTTCTGTAGCTTTTGTTCATATTTGGTAGACCAGTGTGCGCATGGATTTTTAAGGGATTAACATTTGCCCCTCGAAGTCCATAATTTTTGCAAAGAATTACTGGCTTCGACATAGTTGATCACAACATTGTTTGGCAGGTCTAATCGGACTTGTCGAAGGGTCGTTCGTGCAAAGCTTAAGATTGTTCCGTTGTGGTGGACCGATATCGTCCCTTTCTATGAGCGAGAAGTCTGACATGTCTCTTCATTATTTGTGCGGGTGGACGAACTATAAGATGCCAGTTGGAACTTGATAATCGTGCATAAATTGACGCAGTGAGAATTCTTTGGATGTATGCCTATTAATCATCCCTTTTATATTGTTTTCCTATCTCCTTTTTCCCCAAAAGAAGGCTTTTAATGGCGGCATTGTTCTAAGCAATACTAATTCTTTTCATAACTTTCAACTACTCCAGTTCTTTTGTTGCTTTGATTTGCAACCCGTGCTCAGTATTCCCATTCAGGCATCTGCAATTTCGAGATTGGTTTGGTCAACCTGTTCGCCTGGGCTTGAGATTGTTCGCTCGCTAGTAAGTAAATACTTCTTTTGATCCTATCTTGGCCCAATTTGTAGTATGAATTTGATTATTTTGGATGTAGATTTGGGATTTCTATGTGTTAAACGAGATGGGCCTTTGTGAATCTATTAAGGGTTTTCACTATTTTAA
Source organism: Allium sativum (assembly GCA_030737875.1). NCBI lineage: Eukaryota > Viridiplantae > Streptophyta > Magnoliopsida > Asparagales > Amaryllidaceae > Allium > Allium sativum. The sequence continues at coordinate 404,065,361 of CM060923.1, read as the reverse complement.
CAAGGCTGTTGCAGGGTTTCCAAGTAGGGTTTTTCTTTTCTTTCGTTTACAATAGTCATTTCTTAAAATTTATACGAGCTTGAGCGAAACGTTCCCATTTGTCATGTAAACATATAGTTTCAGGAATCAAGCTATGTCTGATCAAGTAGGAAGCTCTGATTGAGTTGTATCTGCACCAAATATTGCCTCTTTAAGAGATGCTACCGAAGATTTCCCACAGCCTCGTCCGCTTTCTAATGTACATTGCAAGAGGCACAATATAGAGCTTCTTGTCAGCTCATTTCAACAATTGTGCAGTCAATTCGGAATTTTGGAAAAAGAAAAGGCCAAGCTGCCTGGAGAGAAGGAGTTCACAGATTCCTCCCAAAGGATATGTTGCTGTTAACCGTGGCTGATAAGTGGTGCGATCCCTCCTTTTAATCCTTATCTAGAAATGATTCTTCGGAACTTGGCTATTGCCCCATGCCAGTAACATCCTAACGGTTACGCAATTTTGATGAGCCTTTATATCCTTTTAATGAGGGAAAAGCATCGGCCTCCTTCATTTTAAGGACATATTCTCATTATTCTTTTAAGAGAGTGAACAAGCGTCCCTCCTTTTTCTTTGCTGAATGTCGGGGTTCCAAGATTATTATAGACTTGGCGGACATCGTTCGAGGCTTTCCTAATCATTACTTATTCGTTCGATGTCCTGACAGTTTTTGTGGCTTATGGATGGAAGGCGGTAAATATAATCTCTTCTTAGATCTCTTTTTACTTCCTTTTACTCCTATTGCTCAAGCCCTTAGTTATTGTTACAGTGCTTCCGGGTCAAAGCATAACCTTTGACCAAGATTTATGCAATTCACTATTGGCTGTTGATGAGAGCAAGAGGAGCAGGAAATTCTTGATTACTGAAGGGTTTTTACAACAATATAATCTGCTTCCTTCCTTGCGCACCTTTATGGCGGATTTTTCTGATAAAAAGGATGCTACCAACAAATCCCCCCCAAGAAGTCTTCGAGAACGGAGTGCTCCATCCCCATAGGGAGCAGCAAAGTATCTTCCAAAAGAAAAATCGGTCTCCGCCAAAAGGGTAGCACCTAAGTGCCCAAAGCGTAAAGATCCTGTGACTTCTGCGGTCTTGTCTGAAAAGGAGGGGCCTTCTTTAGAGGAAGTCGTCCAAGGAAACACAAGTGTGACTTCTTCGAAAACCACCTCGAATCAAATGCGGGAAGAGGAGCAGCCTGATGGAGTTGCAGTGACTTCTAAAGAAGCTCTGGGGGTTGGTGAAAGTCTTCTTACTAAGGATAACCAAGAAGAAGGTGGTTCAGAAACTTTTAAAGGTCTTGATCCCCTTGACCTAGCTAAAGACCTTATTCAAGGTAACATTGCTTCTCGAATATTTAGGTTCCGAACCCTTAATCATAAGAATTTATAAAAAAAAAACCTTGTTTCTGAGTCAAAGAGATATCTTACAAAGCTTGGGACTGCTTTAGGTCTTCTTTATGCATTCATTGTATCTCCTTTTCTTGTTTCCTTTCTTTGTATTATATGATTCAGGTGTTAAGATTTTCTTTCTCCTTTTAGATTCGGGAATGGGTTCATTTTTGTCGGACATCTTTTTCCAACAAGTTGCCCCTGTCAACCCACAGAATATTTTACAGTCAAGTCTTTCTCACTGCTCCAACCACCCCCGTTCATCTTCAGATCTCATAACTCAACATGCTTTCGAGGCACCGTTGGCAAGTCTACGGAAGAAAAAGGAGTATGATCATTCCCAAGTATCTAAAAGAGAAGCCATGGATGATTAGGATGCTGAGGGGAGAGAAAACAACAATAAACAAGATGAGGATGCGCTCGGTGGTTTTCCTAAATAGGCCGAATTTATATGTCCTAGCTTTTTGGTCCCTTTAGAACCATCACCAACATCCTCCAAGCCTATTGCATCCGCTCTCTGTCAAATTCAATTGATTCTCGATAGGCTTCCTTATGATATTGCCCTTGGTAACCCAAAATTGAAGGATCAGTTTGGAGATTGGGACTTAAGAGGGATGGATCTCGACTTAGATATATATCCATACGATGACCAAAATACCATTGGGGAGCTAAGCGCCATAAAAAATTATAGGACCACCCAACTTGCCGGTGTTAAGGATCAGCTCGAAGTTCAATTAGACGAGGCCAAGGACATCACCAGAGATTGATTCGAGTCTTCGAATAGGTTTTGCTTCGAATTCCATGAATACTCAACATCTTGAGTGCATTGGGCTTCTTGAGAACGACAAGGCTGAATTGATCTGTGTAATAAATAGTCAAGAGACTGAAAATGCATCCTTCGATAATGGGAACAACAGGATGAGCAGCTTGAAGGATGACAACGGACAACTCCGGGAAGGATTTAGGCTGTCAAAAAACAACTTCATGAGGCCCAAACCACATGTGAGTCTGCTGAATATCAATTGACTTCTGTACAACAGGCTGTGATATCTTGTCAGCAGGAGAAGGCGGTACTCGAAGGTAAGCTTACTTCCCAAAGTAAGGTCCTTAGAACCTTGGAAGAGGATAAAATGAAGTTAATTAGTGATCTTTAGCAAGCCAAAATTAAGACTGAGGAGACCCTGTTTTGATTTTACACCATTAGCGTTATAACCCGCGGAAGCTTGAGTTATTTGAACAAGGATTTCCCTAGTACATTAGCTCTCGTATGGGAGCAAGTGCTTAAATATTCCAAGGACGAGGAAGATAGTGTTCTTCAAGAAGGCCTCCTTGAGGCGAGCGATCGTGATGCTTTGGAGAAAGGTAGGACAATACTGGCAGATGAACAAGCTCAATCCCCTGCGAAAGAGGTTTAGAACGTCGTTCTTGCTCATGCCCCTGATCCTGTGAGTGCTGGAACTTCGGAACCCCAAATTCACCTAACGGGTTCTTCTGTCGTTAATGAAGGTACTTCTGAGGTTCGCTTTGCTGATGACCATGCTACTTCTGAAGACATCGTCAAATGAAGTATTATGTGGTGAGGGAAAATGGTGATCATCAGACCAGCTGTGTATGCTTGTGTCAGTCCTCACTTGTTATTTTATGTTTGCGGTGTCAACTTTATGACCTTGTACCTTTGTGATGAACTTGTGTTTTGGTTTATTATTTTTCTTGCTAGCGTTGGTATGTTGTACTTTCTTGTCACGGTTTTATTTGCGTCGTGTTACGCTTTATTGGTTATGCGACGGTTATGTTTTTACAATATGGAACATCAGTATCGCTAGTTTGTTTTGACATTAGAATATCATTTTCCCTCCTTTGCCCCTTATTTGAGGGGCCTAGTTGTTATTATGCGTCTGTTCGTATTTTTCAACGGCCTGGTAGTTCCAGCCTCTAAAGCTTATATTTAAATGTGCATTTTTTGAAAAGTGCAAGCATTATATTGTACATTTAACCGTGCTCCTCGTTGACTTGGCGTCCCAAGTCCTTCGGAGACATGGCTAAATGCGCTTTCGCATATACCGCTTGTTGTTGTTGTTTTTTTGTATGTCCTCAACCCCATATCTCACTAACTCAGTGACCCAAGCCCTTCGAAGACTGGTTTTGAGCACGTGCCCCCATGGGAGGACTTGGGTTATAAATTTTTGATCTAATTTTGATCCTATTTGATCCGACTTATTATGATCAAATAGAGGCCTAAATTGGATACCCGTTTCGACTAGGATTTCTGTTACCCCCTTTCGGCTAGGATTTCTATTACCCCCTTTCGGCTAGGATTTCTGAATTGTTCTGTACCCCCTTTCGGCTGGGATTTCTGAATTGGACATTTTTTTTTGTAACAGAGAGTGTAGCCTCTTGGTTTTGGTGAGCTCTCCATGACTTGATTTAGAATGACTTTTTTCTTTTGAGTTTTTGCAGGGTGATGGATTTGATTTTCCTGTCTGATTTGATCAGTGCTTTTGGCGCTTGATTCTTGAATTGCACTAGTTCAGATGCTTTTGGGAGGCTTTTGGTTACGATCAGGCCATGTCTAAGCGATCTCTCATCATTTTTCCTACATTTAAGAGACTAATTTTCAGCGTTATCTTGAAAATAATTTTGGTCTTACAAGAGATTATGAACTGTGAGCAAATATCCTTAAACTTGTAGAGTATTTTGCTTTAACATAGTACGGGTGAATTACAGATTGTTTCATGGAAACACGGTTAAAAGTAAAATAGAGTACAGAAATAGTAAAAATGAAGACGATGGGGGTTGCGCATCTTGAAGACGATGGGGGTCGCGCGTCTCCAGTTCTGGATGTTGGATTGCACTGGTGGTTGTCAGTCGATAATTGGCCATAGGTCTTCGGGTGCTTGGTTTATCTCATGTGACCCGGGCTGACTGGCAAACTTATCTTGCCCCTAACTTTCTAACACATTTTGAGGATTATTGACATATTGCTACAGTTGGTTTTTCCGGATGAGCTCTTCTACTAAATTTCTCAAGTGTCGACATTCATTCATGTTATGCCCAGGTTGATTATGAAACCGACAAAACTTCTCGGAATTGGCCTGCTATTCCATGATTTTTTGTGGTTTTACCTGGGGGAATATACCTGAGTCCTTCGTGGCAGAGTAGATTTTATCTGGGATTTCATTTAAAGGAGTCAATTCAGATGGTTTATACAGCCGCGCCCTTTTATAGGATTTGCTACCCTTCTCATCATTTCCCCTCTTTTGTCCTGCGTTACTCTTCTGCTCAAATCCAGACTCATTACTTTTCCCTTCTCTGGCGGTGTTATTTTCTATAACCTTCTGAACACTTGGAGCTTCGTCTTCTACACTCATGTATTCCTCAACTTTCTTATAAAACTTCTTCAAAGTTTTAGGTTTCTTCATCCTGAGCCATTTCCCAAATTCTGACTTCTTATCGATAGCTCCTTTCAGAGCTTCCAATAAGTACCAAGGCTCTGGTTCTATGACTTCTGCTGGTGCAGCATGGAAGCGTGTAAGGAAGGCTCTGATGGTTTCCCCAGGCTTTTGTTCCATCTCGCATAGTGACATCACATCCCTTGCCTTGGTGGTTTGTAGTCGGAATTGATCTTAAAACCTTCTTGCCAAGTCGGCGAACTGATCAATACACTTTGGTGGAAGTCTTGTGAACCATAACGAGGCCACACCTTCAAGGCATACGGGAAAGTATAAGCACTTGATTTCATCAGTAGCCCTAGATCCGTTCATGTGTTGGTCGTACTTGAACAGAAAAATGTCCGGATCTCCAACCCCGCTATAAGGTGCTATCGTTGGGGGCACAAATTTCTTGGGGAACTTTACTTGACGAACATTTTCTGTAAACGGATTTTTGCTGGGGGAAAACTCCGATTCCTTCTCTTCAACCTCTCGGGTCTCTTTCTCCTTCATTATTCGCTGGATCATGTCTGTGATGCGCCTCTCGTCATTTTCTTGTTCGTCGGCATCAGCATCGATGTTTCCATGAGTGCAACCATGATTTGAGCGTCGACGTCTTGCACCTTTTTTGATAGATGCTGTGTTGGTAGGACTTGCGACAGCCTGAGTCATACGTTTTTCTCTATGCTGTGGAGATCCGGCCTTGGAGTCCTCAACGCCAGCCTCTTCCCCGTCTCTTACTAAGTAGTGAGGTTGACAAAGGTCTGAGGCTGATGAGTCCTCTTTTTCGCCAGCATTATTAACAGCATTTGGCGGTTGTAAATTGGTTTGAGCATTAATTAATACATCAAACCTTTCCATCATCATCTTCGTCGTAGCGTCCATCTTTTGGTTCAGGTCAGTTACAACAACATTCAACTCATCTCGTGTTACAGATGGCCTAGGAGTTTCCCTAGCCCCTTTGTTCAGAGTTTTTGGTGTCGCTTCGTTATCATTATTATCCTCATTAACCATGGTAGTTTTAGCAGATTTACCGCCTTTCTTTGATCCGGCCATGACTTCGAGGGAGACAGTTATTTTGGATATATATTTTTAGGTTGTTGATCTCTGAAAGAAAGTACGAGGTAAGGGATTACAAATACGGCCCCACGGTGTGCGCTAAAATGTTTTCACCAAAAATGGTTTAAACACCCAAGGTACTAAGATTGTACTTCACCAATATGGTAAGGAAATAAATGGATCCATACTTAACAACAATTGAGAATGAAAATGCGAGGAAGATAAAACAGAGACAGGATTTAGAGTGGTTCAGCCTTATGCTAGGCCTACATCCACTATGAAGATAGCTTTCATTCTTATAATGGAGGTTAAAAGTACATAAACTCTCTATTTTCAAACATATCTATATTCACTCAACATACTTTCTTTCATACTATTAACCCAGGATTTCATGAGAGAATAGCAGAGTTTGAGGTGGAGAAGAATGGATGAATTGTCGAGAAGGAGGATGTCTTTGATTTCATTAATTACATAGGTGCATTGGATGCCATGGCCAAACGAGTGAAGGACCTCCCAGTGGAGAAGATGATCTTTCCTTAGAAAAAGTGCTCAAGGAGTGACTGAGGATAGAATTTAACAGCACTTCGTGGTTTCAAAAAGTGGATCCCCTTTGTGGTGGCTGACATGGCCTATTTATAGGTGAACCCCTTCAATTAGTGAGCTCTTGTTCGTATCTGTAAGCAACAAACCATTATAGCTGATAATCACCAAAATGCCACTGCCTGGTTGTAGCCAGCTGCCAATAGTTGTATCCGGTTGTCATAAGCAAGCGAGTCTGTAGGAGAGAGCGTTTTGAGCAGTTGAGTGGACGACTATAGTCGGTGTTCTTCGGGCGCGTCCATATCTGGCAATTGGTGAATGGTTATCTGATTTGCTTGATTATGGAATGAGCGGGCAGCTGAGATCATTCTTATGGTCGAGCAGCTTTACGAGGGCAGAATGTAAGACTAGAATCAACCCTTCTTGGTGTCTCGTGTGATTGATCTTATTGACTTAAGAGCGTTCGTCCTTCGCTGTCTTTGCGTTATGCTATTTCCCTCCATGGTTGTGTTATATGGTCGCTCCCGCCTATGTCAAACGGACGACTTGCCTCTTTTGACACTTGAGCGACTTTGTTCTGGTATGACCGACCTTTGCTTCCTTTCATCTGTGAGTCACTTAAGTGCTTTGGTCAAAACTATGAACAATCGATCCTACGAACATTCGTTCTGTAGCTCCTGTTCAGATTTGGTAGACCAATGTGCGCATGGATTTTTAAGGGATTAACATCGACCCTTACTCCTGTTCGACCCTGAATGGTTTTCGACCACTCATGCCATGCCCGATCGACCCTTATGTCAAATTTGTTAATATGTGCTTGAATATTTATGGATAAACAATATGATTCCTAATTCTCATTTTGAATTCACATTTGAATTTAAGTATTTAAATTATCCAAATGATAACTTTTCACCTTTATTTACAAAAATTGTTTATATTACTTGTTTATGTATTTAAACAACTCCCGATTCCAAATCCATTTGAATTAAATTTCTACTTTGGAAAAATAAATTTCCCTCTTTAAATTCACATTTGTTTTCACATTTCCCGAATTATCCAGTGAAAATTCATTTCACTTCATTTATAAACATCGTTTATAAATGAACTGCTTGTTTTTGTTTTCAAAATAAGTTGATACTTTCTAACCCATTCGAAATTAAAATTCTATTTTAAATAAAATAGATTTTCGCTTTTGAATCTCAAATTCCCTTTTCACGATATTTTTGTAAATCAACTTTCAGGGCCAGTGACATTCAACCAATCAAGAACACCCAATTACAACCATACATTTGCTAACACATCATATATGATAATATATATGAAAACAAACAAATAATATTTTTGAGGAATCCAGTTGGATCCCTCCAACCTGTTTATCATGCATCCACAGACGATAGCCAACATAAATAATACCCATCCTGCTTCGAAGTAGGATATCGCGGTATAAAAGGTCATCCGCTATCATATTGTGGTGGCGCATAGGGTCATCCGCTAATGAGACTGCGGGCATCCGCTAATGGTACTACGGGAAATATCCAACCAAATATATATATATATATATATATAATAACCACAACCACCAAGCCTAGATAACTAATATATATATATATATATAATAGCTATAATAATATTTCTACGCATTCAAAAAACCAACAAACAACATAAAAAAATATTTAAACAAAATCCAGATAGTGAGCTTACTCACCTGATTTCAATTCGTAATATATTCCAATCCGAATTCCATTGTGAAGCCCAAATCCATATGAGTCCAACACAATTTATCACGTTCGAAAGGATCAAAAATAAATAAGATATCGCATTGTAATTTTCGCAATTTAAATTTTACCGATATATTAACTACAATTTTTTAATAAGATTACCTGTTTTTAACTAACTAAATAAATTACGTACTTCACCTTAATTCTCTTCTTCAATTTTAGATTTGTATAAATGAACTTCAAGATTTATAATTTCAAATAAAAATTAACTGTATTGGCTAATTTAATAAATAAATTTATTAATCTTTGGTTAACTTGATTATCATAATTCACGGAAATTTTCTTGCAGTCCCCATCCTTGATCGGCTCCACAAAAATCACTAGCCAGTCACCATTTCTATCATGAACAACTCCAACTATGTCTGCTACCATTAACTACAGACACCACCTCAATTTGCTGCTTCCGAACTACACTGTAGAGCCAAACTGTTAATGCCCTTCCTGTAGTTTGATCATAAGCCAATCAATACTCAGTTTCCTTGAAGAAGAAAAAACCGCGACCTAGAACTTTTCGAGTTCAAGAGCTCGGCCTCACGTAATCTGAACCGGACTGGAGCGCCTCCTACCCATTCAAATTGAATTATCTCTTCACCAGCAACCCATTGCATCATCACCAACCAATTCGAACATCCCTAGCTCGCGCGTTGTAAGAAGAGGGGTGAACCCTATCCCGTGACTTCTAAACTCGAGTTTCAGTAGTTCGATCGAACTTCATGAAACTCGCATCGAATTGAAGTCTCGAGCCACAAATTTGAATATAGCGGCTTCAATCAATATTTTTTTAATTTTAAAAGTGGCGGTTTTGGATTTTATTTGTTGAAATGAAACGAGGAAGGAGGTAGAGAATCACGATTTTATAAAAGAAGGAATTCATGGATTGAAGAAGCCAAGGTGATATCGAAGAAGAGGAGGGCGGCAATAGATTTCTCTGTGAACGGAGATGCAAACAAAAGGGAAGAGAAGGGATTACCACGCATATTTAAAAAGGTGAATACTTCATGATTAAGGAATAGGTAGGGTAGCTTAAGGTACATTTAAATTAATTTCGATTTGATACTAATTTAATGTGATTCGATTAAAATAAATTTTTATTTTATTTAAATGGATTCTAATTTGATTTTCGATTCGATTTTGATCTTATCCATTAAAAATATCTCAGAGTTCATAACTTGAACTAACAAACTGCAATTTTAACGCTACGACTGACATTTCAACGTTATAACCCTATTATGAACACAACGGAATAGATTATAAAAATTTAATTTGATGTATATATAAAATAACCATATTAAATTGATATAATAAAATTTAAATTCAAAAACAATTAATTCTCTGATAATAAAATATTTTTATTATTGTCTATATTCAAATATAATTAATACTGATCATTTGAATGTTTTGATTCATTTTTTAACTTCGATATTAATTATATATCAAATTACGATAATTTAATATATTTCGATACTAAATCGTAATCAATAACTTTATATAAATATACATTTATATTATCAACTAAATATTTAAAATTAATATACCAAAAATCTGGTTTGTTACATCCTAGTTACTTAGGGGCACAAGCTTAAGGGGTTTGGCTTGTGTCAATATTGTTGTGTGGGACCCGTATCAGTCAATATTGTTGTTGGTATCTTGTTTGGGGCGTCGCACTATGTAGGGGACAGGGCACGCTTTATAATTTGGATAGTAAGAGGTTCGAAAGAGGAAGGTAGCAATGGGTGCGTTCCGGCGAAGTCATGAGCGTGCATGGGTCCTATTGGGGACATAAGCCGCTGTAATACAAGTAAATAGGTATGTGTCCTATTTTTTGCCTCTTTAGCTAGTGATACACCCTACTGTGGGGCAGATAGTGGGTATTTACGTAGTAGGGAGCCGATCGCATGGGTAGTAATTAGGGTAACACCTAATCCTAATATACTTGTATTGGGGTAGAGAAAACTTGTTCTTGGGATATAAATGAGAAGCTTTACTCGTTCTTTTCTTTACAATGTTATCTTGTTTATCTTGTACTTATATGTTACTATACCTTTTTATCCATTATTATTTATCTGTCTTGATACCTCTTTTTTTTGCTTATGATGAAAATCACTGGAACTTGCCAGACTTTATGTCTGACCTATTTTGTTTTCCCTCTCTCTCACCCTTTCCCCCCTCAGGTTCTCAGGTAGTGATCAATAGTTACTGTGTTATTCAACTTGGACTTTTGGATTTTCTGACTCTTCATTATTGCTTCTATTTTTACTCTATTTTGATATGGTTGTGGAAGAGGGATATAAATTTGCAATTCTGTACTATGATAATGTGTTTCATATGAAAATTATTTTTATCTGTAGTTCTTGGTATTTGGTAAAAATGATGTTGTAATCAGGCTTTGGAAATGATGGTTTATGTTTATGAATAAAGTAATAATTTCTTTCCGCTTCTTTTATTATTCTATCTTGTGAAATTTAGTTATTGTTTACTCATTGTGCTTCATAGAACTTGATGCATCCTATTATGGGTGACATTAAGGGATGTTGGGTGTCGCACACAGAGATCAGATCGATAGCAGAAAATAGAGATGTCTGGAACCCCACCTCTGATTATCGAAGTGTGCAATGAGGTCAAGGGGCAGGACACGTGTGATATAAAGAAAGCCAAAGGGAAAAAAGAAAAAAAAAGCTAAGTAAAAGGGCCAGCACCGACAAGCCCATGGGTCGGCACCGACCTATGACTCATCACTAAAAAAGAAACCATGCCTTATTACGAGCACGCATGCATCCTCATGACACGATGACACAAGTAACAGTACAAAGTAACCTACCTCGACACAAACTCCAACGCTACGTAAGGAAATGCCAAATTATAGATGTAAATCTAATGGATGATTACCAAGGAGAATAGCTACGGGTTTTCAGATCACACGGTCAAAAGGAACATACAGTCATCATACCACCGAATATCACATTTTCTATGTGTATAGGCTCTGCAGGGAAAATGTTAACCCATAATTAACAACGACAGATATTCACGCAGATTTTATAAGGGGAATGAAAACATATGATGATAGGATCAAATGAAAAATTGCCAAGAAGAAAACAAGAAAGAGATGAAAGAATTTCTGAAAGTTTCATATCTAATAAGTTTATGTACATGGGTTGACACCGACCCATGATGGGTCAGCACCGACCCATGTGTGTTAGACTGGGACCTAGCAAGCCAATTCCATCTCCTTCATAATGCTCCTAGAAAGCCTCTCACCCTATTTCAAGCCATTTTGTCCAACCTTGACACAGTGTTCATTGAATCAAGACAAAGCATCGAAGTAGGAGAAAGAAATCCTCGAGAGAATGCCAAACCAACCACGACCTAAACAAACACCTACAAGCTAGACAAGGAATGGACATCAGAACCAAAGGACTCACTACCAAAAATACCTTAAGGAAGAGGGTCAACACTGACCCTTATGCTCAAAGAGTTTTTTTGCCTCATGTCTTTTGTGACAGGTCGGCAAATTGTTGTAGCACTCTCCATAGATGCGCTTGGCCCAACTCTTTCTAGGATTGCAATAAATAACCCCTAACTCCAATATTAAAGGGGATTAATTCCTTAGCCCTGCTAAAGATCTGCAAACATTTTCTTCATCTCGAGCGGCATTACTCTCTTCAACAGCAAAGCTTCTTCTTTAAAAATAGTAAATCCAATTCAACTAGGCTGGTTATTATGACTCCCCAGTAACCATTAACACTTGTGATTGTTTGTTATTCTCTACTTTGGAGATCTTTGTAACCATCTATATTTCATTGTACTTGGCATGGCAAGGAATATAATAATATTGTTCAAAGTGGATGTAGGCGTGATATTAAGCTGAACCGCTATAAAATTTTCTTCTTCTTTACCTGCTTTCTATTTCTTTCCAATTTTAGTTTAATTTTACTGTTTTATTTTGCTTCTCCAACGTTGGGTAGTGCTTTCACAATTAATCAGGTGTTACTATCATTTTTGGAGTTAACACCAATAGGGATACTGACTGATTCGGGTTGCACATAACAACTCGGCACAAGCTACCCCCTATGCTTGTGCCACCAAGTAACTAGTATTTTAAGAGTTCCAAAAATGTATACAAATTGCAAGACATGGGACCTCTTACCTTATTAATTTACATGTTTAACTTAGGTGGTTTAAGTTCATTAATAACCATGGTTGTAAATGACATTTCCACTAAATGTTATTATGTGTACAACCCCTCTCCCAAAACAAGCACCTTCTCAAATGTATAAAGATTATAGTAACTCGTTTTACTTAATTTACACCTGATACTTACATTTTCCATAACATGTTCTTACTTAATATTAAATCAAGTCCAATCTATTTAGATTAAAATGTTTGCATATTCTTCTTTTTTAATATAATCCCAAGTTTACCGTCAAAGGTTCTCAAGTTATAATATGCCCCAATTTGTCCTTTTTACTATCATTTCACGTTATTCCAATATATTTCAATTATACGCAATTTAAATGGAAATGGCATAGGCTCTCGATGGCCTAGGCTCGGCGTAAAATAAAAGGTAAAAGGAGAAGAATAGAATCAAACTCTAACTGTATAAAATAGGCATATAAAAAACTGTAATTAAATAAAAGATTGAAAAGGGGATAAGGAAGATAGATGTATACATGAACAAATATTAACCATAAACTGAATAGATAGTTGACAATAAAAGAATAACATATAAAAAATAACTTATAAGTACTGCTTAGTCTAGATCCGAAATTGTTTATTGTCATAATACATATTATATTTCAGATCTAAACACAAATAGAACTCACAGAGGTGTATGCTAGATCCAGAAATAGTCGTTGAGAAAGTAGTTGTTGATGTAGAAAACTTAGAATTATCCTTTAATCTATCTTTCGGTAGCACCTTGTTGTTTTCTTGTTTAATTTAAGAGCATAGTTTGGAGGACGAAGAATGAAGAATGTTTGTGTGCAAGAAAATGAGAGATATTGCTACCCAATTTGTAGATTAACTAGGAAAATCTTAAACTATTAGATATTAGGTTTATAAATCTAGCCGTACACATAAATCTAAGTCAGCGATTTTATATAGCCAATAAAACTGTCCAGATTCGTAAGCAGGGACTTTGCCTGCATGCATGGGGGTTGACCCACATAAATACTTTATCGACCCATGGGTCGACCCATTCATCGACCCAGTTTGGGCTTAGTCGCCCACTTACCAATGGTTCCTAGGTTTAATTATTAATTCTCATTTCAAAATTAATTCAAACTTCTTAAGTTAATAACTACTTCATATATTATCTGATTTACGCAAACCAGGATTCAATCTGAACCAGAATTCCATAACGAAGGCAAAGGTAAGCTCGCTTTTACTCAGTTCTGAATATTTAATAAATTAATATTCATTTTATTACCTTTATTCTATAATTATGGGTTGTTACACAGGTTGTCAATTGATAATGTGGCATGCTAAGTGATGAGCTATTGATGATCAAAGCTTTTATTGAAATGAAAATCTTTATGTGGAAGCATGACCCTAGGGTCTTACAACTGCTAATGAGTCAAAACGGGATGAAATGCAGCAGAATTAAGGACAAACGTTTCCTTCTATTTGAGAAAGAGATGCCATGGTATGGAGCCCAAGCAATTTACTTAGTGATTGAAAGATCGAAGCGCCTCAGATAATGGTTGGCAACGGCCAGGAGACGTTATGTTCAGGAGAGATCCGAACTACACCTGGTATAGGTAGGCCGGCTTTGCCATGGTTAATAACAAATTTCGAGATCGAAACCCATTAAAGGCGAAGGGGTATTGGAGCATAGTTGATATCAGAGGAAGGCCTCGAAAGCACGTTATCAACACCAAAGCATCCAGGCAACCAATACTGAAAGAAAGAAGAAGAAAATTTGATTCACATGCTATCGGTACCGACGCATGCAATGTAAGCTTGGTAACGTTACAAGGAAGAAAGCGGCATGGTGGTACCGAAAGCAGTCAAGCTTCCTTCACCTCTGAAAGCGACCATAAGAGAAAAACCAAAGACATATAATCTGGTACCAAGAAGCAACATTCAAGTTACAGGATGGAGTTCCGAAACTGGGTTAACAAAGCCAATACCAAGAATGGGAGTACGAAGGCAAGGTTAAGAATATAAAAAAGTAATCTGAAACTCATGATTTTCTTTCGAAGTAGAGAATTACCACCAAATCTAAAAGAAGCCAAAAGAAGCTACCAATACCAATTTGCTTGATACTAATGCACTATGAAGAGGTAGCACCAACTTCATAAGCAAGTAGGTCTGATAACAACATTCAGATGACCGAAAGCTGCTGCATCCAACACCAACTCCAGAAAGGATTCCCTAAGCCTAAAGCATTCAAAACAGGCTTCTGCTGATCGATACCGAAAGGCGGTCCAATTAGTCTATGTATAAGACCTAGGGGTCTCATTTTTGGGTACTTTTCCTTATTTCACAATCTTGTACTCTTTTCTTATAGAGAAAACCCTAATTCGTAAATTAATTTGGGAATTTCACTTATAATCACTTACGTACTCAAATTAGTGATCAGTAAAGGGAGAAACTGAAATTGTCAACTATCTCATTCATTTAATTACTACTGTGGTCGAATATTTTTTTATTGTTTCCTCACGACATAGCCTCGTGCAAAAGCTAAATTACCAAATTAACCTTCCACAAGCCGTTTATCTTTCTAACTTGCACTGAGCTTCGGGAGCCTTTATCCCATGGTGACTGTTCTTCCCCGAGTCTCGTAAGCGTGATACTCACCTCTTAAAGGATGAATAACTAATTTTTGGGCTTAAGACCTTGATATCCAGGAAACAGTGAACTAACTCAAGCTCATCGGAACTAAATAAACACTTTTGTTCTCTTAGGTCTACATCCTTAGACATAATTCCGGTATTGAAAAAAAAATGTTAACATTTTGGCGCTAGAGGGAGGCCATGAAACTCTAATACTTTGGATAACTTTCCATATCCGCGGTTGTTTAGTCCTAGTTGGACTAAGCTTTGAAGATACAAGAACATGGGAAAAAGGTCCCAACGAGGATCTTCCCAGTTTCAAATGGGTAGATCAGATATTACTGACCCAATTGTGATTAGGGTTGGGAAAGGAGGCTTTACGAATCATAAATAGGAAAAAGGAGATGGAGCAATACAATCCGGGTTGTTTGAGCACTAACCCTTTCCATGTAGGAACAATCCTTACCTTCTCTTTAATTGGTTCTACAACAACAGAGTATAACCTGTTCTCCCACCTTAGAGAAGCCATCCATGCACACATTAGAGGAACATTATTTGAACAAGGAATAATGGAAGATTTCAACCACTTCATCTCTGGTCTCGTAGAAAAGCTCGTCGATCTCAAGATACCTTGAAAAGAGGGTTCTAAGATATAAATGAAGCAACCACACTAAGTGACAAGAGGGATAAGTTCCCACAAAGGAAGGGAATATTTGTATCAAAACTGCCTTAGGAGTGCAACCTTTCTACAACGATAGAGAATATCTATTTCCTAACCAAACACGAGCTTAACTTTTGGCCGTCAGCAAAGAAGAAACCAAAATACAAAAGAAAATTAGGAGGGCCTTACTGCCGCTACCATATGATGGATGGATATGATACCAATCATTACAGAGTCCTAGAAGGGATGATTATCAAATTATACTATCAAGGCCAATTACGAAGATTTATAAAAAGATCAAGATGAATCCAAGAAAGGTTTTCTTAAAGAAAACGCGTCTACATGGTTGGGGATATGATCTCCATAAAATTTTGGAACCGTCTGAAATATATGAAGCAACCTACGATGGTAGAAAACCCTTGTCACTGCCAAGATGGTCAAGGCATGGCACTATTCGGAAGGGGGTGGTCTGTAAGTCTATATCCGTGCCTAAGTCAGAAAGGTCCAGGTTAAAGCATCGAAAGTGCAAGCTTCCACCCTCATGATGCAACATCTAAAACTGTTACTCCCGCCTACGATGGCTTGGGTAAGTCAACCCTTGTGGGAGTGAGTGTAACCCTTTATCCGCGTCCAAATCATACATGGCTCGGTTAAAACATCGAAAACCTTTATCCTCGTCTATGATGGCCAGGTTGTATCTTCCTCTTCCCTATCAAATTCATCAGACAAGTCCTTAATATACAAGTGGTCCCCGAGCTTTGTCTTGTCTTTCCTCGGGACGTCAACTCCCTTTCGGGAAAATTCAATCCTCCCAATGAAACTACTCCGAGTAGGGGGGTAACTGAAGGAAATTCAATATTAGGACATCATCGAAATTTGACGTAAAATGCAAGGAAAAGAGCAACTTCATAGTATTCCAAAGCAATCTTTGGAAAATGAGTTTCCAAAAAGTCAGAAATCCTATTTTTGGCTTCATGAATTATTTTCTTCATGTTAGAAAGCTTGTCATCTATATTGTTCAGTTCGTCAGCATGATCAACCAGCATCTCTACCTGCCTACTCTGGGGAGTTGAAAACTGGTCAGATAACATATTTTTAACCTAGATATCCTTTTTAATATATAACTCAACCTTTTTAAGTGTAGACTTTAGTCTCTCGTATTATTTGACACTTTCTTCCTTCGCCTTGGTCAAGGTGTTAATTTTAGCTTTTAAGACAACATTCTCCTCCCTAAGCTGGTCAATCTCAGTGGATGATGAAGAAGTTGTTCCTCGGAGCAAGATTTAGCTTTTAGTCACCTATAACGGAGGAAGGTCAAATTAGCCTTTGTATAAAATCAAAAATGAAAGAGAAACTGATAAGGATAAGGCTATACCAAAAGTTATTGCTTGACGAGACGTCGATAAAAAATTTCCAATCCAAAGACGTAGAGGGAAATGAAATATTGGCAACAACGGTAGAGGAAAGAGCAAGCCTTGCATGTTCATCGAAATTCGAGGTCAGCAAGGTTGTAACCCCAGAGGACTATTATGTAGGGGTGATGAAGGTAGGATTATATCATGATCCCTTGTGTCTAAGGCACTCGGTTGGTTTGACGCCAAAAGGATGCCCACGAACTCGCTCCCAAGAGCCACCACTGGAAAATAATTAACGTTAAGAGTTGCTCCGACAATAGAAACTAGGGGGCCAGAGGTTCTTTGGTCGGTGCTCACAACGAGAGAATATTAAGTAGAAAGGGTGAAAGTGTGATCCTTCTGTCTTGTAGTGGATAGTTCAAGAGTGAATTCAACAAACTTCTTCTTGGCAGTAGAATCAAACTAAGCTAAAGCATCCAAAGTAGATATTTCTTCAAAAGCCTAGGTGCCTGACCAACATCAACTAAATTAGAAAAAAAATAGGAAGGCTAAAGCATCGCTCTAGAAAAGAAAAACAATCCTACTCAAAGTACCCAGAAATAGAGGAGTTAATGCATCGAACGTATCTGAAACTGGGGACAAGCGTTTTGCACCGGGAAAGTGGATGGGCGGTTGCCTAGAATCTTTTGCCTAGAAGGAAGAAGGCCATACTAGTGAAGATTGTCCAGAGTGAGCAAAATAGATCAGCGTCCCAACCTCTCAAATGCCTTGAAAATGATGTCAACGGCGCGAGCCCCTCCGCCAGACAAACTTATTTTCATGGAAGAAGGGCTCGAAAAGAATCAAATTCAAACAGAGCACGAAAATGGCATAGTCATTCGCTAAGTGCAAAAAGCACACCAAGATCAGCAGAAGTGCTTGAAATGCCGAGGGAGCGCCTGATATAGAAAAAATTATTTTCCAAAGGTTTAGAATTGTTGATATTGTCATTAATCAACTTCTTTATTTGATTTGCATGTAGGATGAGCGAATCTGCTCCATTGGATAGGCGTAATGAGTGACGAATATGGTTTGAACCGAGGGAAGCCTAGACTTATTCAAGCGCTGGAATTTCTTGGCACAAGAAGAGAGTGTAGGTATTCGGTGAGAGTTGAATGGGAGCAATTCATAGATCACGCGGAATTCTGGAGATAAAAGACCGTAAGGGGAAGAAACCCCAGTGCCAATTGTGAATGGAAGAGTATGTGAAGTAAATCCTTCCGTCGGCTTTTGGATGGTAACTTAACTAGTGACAGGAATGACATCTATTCCAAACATTCCAAAGCTCTCTATAATGGCCTTCTCATCTTGAGTGTTGATAAGAGATGTCTATGGAATGAACACCCTTTTTGCCCGAAGGGTGACAAAGCCACCAGATTTTGATTAGATAGTACCTCCCTTATCAGACACAATACCGCTACGTGATGTTATTTTATAACACATATTAGTACCATATTTTTATATAAACTAGCACGAGTCATTCAAAATTTTGCAATCACCATGAAAACTTGTTAACATTGAAATTTTAATAAACCCATAAATGTTTACACACAACATCAGTTATTAGGATCAAACTCTTGACAAAATTCACATATAATAGTGCACTTCGTGTATGCCTGAAAATCATTAAGTGTTTGGTCTCGATCATGCTAACTACCCCGACATCGAAATCGAAATAACGAAATGTTTTGGTGTTGTGGGGATTCAAAACTAAGATAACCCGGACTCTTAGTGTCAGGCAAACCGAAACCAAATGTTTTTGGTATCGATACCAGAAGCTCTAACGTTGTTAGGGAAAATAGGCCTTTCAATAACACTTAAACATTGATTCGATACCGAGAAGATTGAAACCAAAATAGACATGATTGTCGGTGTCGGGAAAACTGAAACTAAAGTGAATCGACAACAGGTTGATGTTTAGTCCAATGGTACCGATAGTGTAACGTCATCTTTACAGTGAAAGTTAATCTACTATATGTTAGTTTCGCATTTTAAACCCCAAAGATGTGCTAGGGGGATGAATAACCTATACTATTTTCCATTAATAATTACTTAAGCCATTCCCATCATCTAAATTCGTTTTTAAAGTTCAGGAATATTGATCGATTCCATAATCGAGTCAGGGGATCATTTTTCGAACTCTAATCTCGATCGAATAAAATACTTATAGGGAAGATGGAGTTTAAAATTCTAAAAGAACTTGTAGAAATCTCGTAGAACAGTAACCATGTTTGAGCATTTTTTTCTTGCAGGCGAAGAAATGAAGAGGAAGAAGAAAGAGTGTTTATACCAAAGTACTTCTTGAATCTCAACCGCGCAAATAAGAACAAATCAACGAGCCAGAACAGTACAAGAAAACCAAAATGATGGAAATGAAAATACAGTACGAAAGCCAGAGTTTGACTTGAAAAGTCGAAAATATGTCTTTGCTAAGGGGGCAAATGTTAAAACCAAATTTCGTTATCGAAACCCAATAAAGGAGAAAGGGTGTTGGAGCACAACCAATACCAGAGGAAGAACTCGAAAGAACGTTATCCACACCAAAGCATCAACACAACCGATATTGAAAGCATGAAGAGGACAATTTGGTAAACATGCTATCAGTACCAACACGGGCAGTGTAAGCTTTGTACTGATACCAGAATGAAAGAAACAAACTGGTAATGAAAGAAGTCAACCTAGCTTCACCTGCACAAGCAAACATGGGAGAAACCCGAAGACATATGATCTGATACCCAGAACCAGCATCCAAGTTACTGGAAGGAGTTCCAAAAATGGGCTATCGCAAAGCCGATACCAAGAATGGAATTACGAAGGCAATATTCAAAATATAATAAAGTAATCCAAAACTCATGATTTTCTATCGGATCAGAGAATTACCACCGAAACGGAAAGGAGCCAAAAGAAGTTATCAATACCAATTTGCTTGATGTTGATACACTATGAAGAGGCAGCACCAACTTCATAAGCATGTACGACCGACAATAATTTTCAGAAGATTGAAAATCACTGATACGACCGACACCGACTCCGGAAAGGCTTCCCAAAGCTAAAAGCACTCAAATCGGGTTTTTGCTAATCGATACCAAAAAAGGGCCCAATTTGTCTATAAATAAGACCCAGGGTTCACATTTTTGGGGACTTTTCCTCATTTCACTATCTTGTACTCATTTCTTATGGAGAAAACTCTAGTTGTTAAGTCAATTTGGGGATTTCGCTTGTAATCATTTATGTACTCAAATTAATGATCAATAAAGAGATAACCCGCACTTCTCAACTATCTCATGCATTTCCTAACTACTTTGGTCGAACATTTTCTTATTGTTTCCTCACGACAAAGCCTCATGCATAAGCTAAATTACCAAAATAACCTTCCACAAGCCGTTTAGCTTTTTAACTTGCAATGCGCTTAAGTGCCCTTATCCCAAGGTAATTGTTGGTTCTTGAGTCTCGTAAGTGTGTACTCGCCTGTTAAAGGACGAGTAACGAATCTTCGGGCTTAATACCTTGATATCTAGAAAAGGTGAACTAACTCAAGCTTATCAAAACTAAATAAACCTATTTGTTCCCTTAGGTCCACATCCTTAGACCTAATTCCGGTGTTGACGAAAAATGTCGATAACAACCGCTACTATAAAGGAGCATTTTTTGATCCTAGGACATCCTGCTCGAGGTGTGCCCGAGTGCAGTTAAGAAATGTCCATTGCCTAGGTCTGTGATGGAACCTAACTTCCAATATGAACCTTTACGGTTTTAGTAGTAATCTATGTATGTAGACGTAATATATGGTATCTACGTCTGCTAAGATTTATTCATTTATTTTGAAAATATTTTCAAAGATAGACATGAATGATAATACCAAATGGTTTTCGCATATCAAGCTTATTTGGTTGTCATAAGGTAAAACATGCTCCTAATGGTGTGTGTTCACATTGTGTGATGGGGCGCTAGTCTTATAGTAACTTCTTTTTCCAAAAGCAAGCATGAATTTTTGAAAACAATTTCTGATGATGGTTTGAGATATGTATGATTTGTTATCTACATATAAGCTAGTTGATCCAAGCCTGACTCGGGTATATGACCACAGGTAGAGCCGACTTTATTTTAGGTTTAGATGGGATTCGACGAGTTCCCAGAGGATTCCGGGAAAGTCGGAGTTCTTCATCAGAAGAAAGCATGTATTCTACTATCTATACTTAGATGTCGTGGTTGTATTATGTGAGGATGGTGTTTATAACTATCCATGGTATGTTCACTCGGATTATTTAAGAAAAATCCGCTGTAAAGTTGTACTAAATGTTATATTTTTTTTCTATTCGGCTGTGATTTCTCTGATAAAAACCCAACGGATTGAGATTGCGATATTTGATTTCACGGTACATGGACACCTTGGATATGTTAAGTATCGAATATCAAAAATCGGAAATTTGGTTTATCGCGGGACTTTTCGAGGATACTTAATTTTTGGACTAGACTCATGTGGTTTATAGTTAGTTCAAACGGTGAGGGTTTTTTGGTTGTCACATATGGTATAATAGCTTTGATTTAGCGATAAACCTTGGCTCTGTGGAGTAAGGATTCATCAAAGATGGGATCAGTAGTTTTGTAGGATGAATAACCTGTTAGAGTTTGGGTTAGTAACGAATTAGAATGAGTTGAGAGTATTATATATGAGAGTGATATTTGTGATTTTCATATATAAGCGATTTCCATTTTTAATGAAAAATAATATATACTTTAACATTGAAAGTTTATGTTTTGATAACATTTAAGTTATATTTGAAAAGTTAATCAACTAATTCATTTCTGGATGTGGTGTTTGATAATCAGTCCATCTAATTGAGACCAAGTATAAGTATACACTTAGATAATTCTAGCTATGAGGAATAAGAATGTAAAAGTATTTAGCTATACATTTTTGAATAGAAAGGTAAAGCAATCAAGCATATAATAACTATGTAAGGTATACTTAGAAAAACTTTGTGAAAGGTTAAATAAAGTTGGTGACTTTGGACATGAAACTCTTTTGTCGTTTTAACAAAAAGGTTTTAGAAAGTGTATAGGTTTAAAATATTGGTTTAAACTTGTTTTCTAATTAGAAACTCTTTATTAAATTGTGGAAGGGTAAGCAGTGTTCAGTTCGACAGTGCTTGGCATGATTCAGAGAGCCATCTATATCCAGCAGTTCTTCTGATAGCCCGGATGACAGTTTGTCAGACTCCTAAAGTGGGGATCACGTGGATAGTTTTCTAGATATGGCAGGTCATAGCAGCGACGATGAGAACTTATCAGATTCCACCTTAGCTTTTAGACCAATAGAGGTTTTAGATTAAGATTCAGATCCATAGCATGTTCTGATGGAGTTTGATCCTATAGAGCCTGAGGATTCGGGTGCTTATGACGATTGGATTTTGGCAGGCGATGAGGGTCTTGAGTATGATTTAGTTGGTCATGTCATTATACATGAACCAGTTCCGACAGTATTACTTGTAGCGCATATTCAACCGCCACATATTATGGAGATCAATCCTGACTTTATTCCTGAGGTTTGTTCCAGAGGCTATTTATGAAGAGCCTTATTGGGTATTACCTGAGTTGACATAGCCAGAGTTAGTTGTGCCAAAGTGGGATGAGAATCAGATGGAGTATGAGTTGGATATTGTGTTAGGAGATTTATCACAGCCTGCAATGCCATAAGACTTACCGGTATAGGATCTCGCACCTGAGATTAATGAGGAGGATGAGCTGGAGATGGTCCTAGAGATTGATATGGAAGACTACAGTGCCAATGATATGCTTGATGGGGAGGAACATGAGGTTCCATATGATTATAGGTTTGACGGGGATGAGGACATTATGGAAGAGAATCCAAATTACTTTTGGATTGAGGAGTGTTTGACACCAGGCTGGGATATTTGTGAGCTAGGCGAGGAGTAGGATGGGGTATACCAGGAACCGCATGAGGAAGATCTTACAGGACCTTCAATTCATGACTCCAAGGAGGATTAGGGAACCAGTTTTTGCTTTAGTTTGCGTTGATATAGTATGTATTCTTATATCTCGTTTCGTGCAGGATAAGCAATAGGTATATATTTTAGGGCACAACACCATTTTGATATTGTATATACCAACTCAAGTATGTAGTGTGTGCTCAGGTTGGAAGGTTATATGCATATACATAGCTTATACCTTAAGTGGCACTCTACAATATAGTATAGGTTATGTCTGTGATTACAGTATGATGTTTTGTTTATGACGTACCGGGATTTGATGTGATATGACACCTTTGGTTATAGACGCATGAGTATTGTTTCATCACTTTGATCTTTGGTTCGTTTTGATTTCGAGGATGAATTCATTTTAAGTGTGGGAGATTGTAATGACCTATATTTTTAATTACTTTAATATATGATTTAAATATATTTAAAAGGATTTTTAAATAGATAAGTCCAGTTGAATTTCAAATTTCATTAAATATTGAATCCAGACTTGAAAAACAATGGGAAATAAATTGTAACTTTTTTATATTTCACTGAAGTTAAATTAAAGATAGTGAACGTTTAAAATTAACATGAAAGTTAATACAGTAAAATTCGATAATTTAATATTATTTTAAAACCCTAAAAAGTATACTTTGCAAACGATCTTGGATTTTGAAGAAAATAGTTTTCCTGATCTGAGCAAGTTCAACTTGATTTGAAAATTTGGTTGCATGAACTACAATACATTGTCTACTAACTGGAAACAAAGAATCATGCAATTCAGAAAAAGATCAGGAGATTTTTGAAGTATGGAATACCAGTGCAGATAAGGTTTTTGCACTTTAATATACTCAAACATTTTACCGTTACATCAACTAAATTTTAAGCAAGAAACCCAGGAAGATTCAAGCAAAATGATATGCAAAGTAGAAATTGAGTGGTACAACTCACTTTTATTGGTTTAGAAGCGATTTCTAGCATGTTTGGATTAATTAAATGTTTATTTAAATCTTCCACCACATCAACAGCCAAGAAGAAGTCGCATGCAAACCAAAAAGCTAACTGTAAACTTCTTTTCTTCTGCTAATGAATTTGATGATGAATTCTCTAACTTGATCTTTGATTAAATGTAGAGATAGGAGACTAAAACTATTATTTTATTTTAAATTCAAGGAATAGTTTGGATTTTAGAATGTGAAGAGAGAGAAGCCATTTGTAGGAAGAAGGTAGAAGTTCCTGAGTTGAAAAAATACGAGATCTGAAAATAGGCAGACATCTTTTATTGGTACTCAGTTTGCACATAATCAGCAATTTTTTCACAATACACTAGAATTTATATTTTCATTCAAAATAGTCAATTTTACAATTTGTTTATTTTAGCACAATTTTCATGGAAAGCCCAACATAATTTACATTTTTACAAAAGCGATTGCTTTTCACATCTATTGAATTTAATCCCACATTCTTAACAACAAATATGCACGCAATCCATTGATGTAACTAAACAAATATTCAAATGACTTTAAAATATGTTTAATATTCCAATATTGATTCCCAATAAATACTTACCCCTTTTATATTTTAATGGAAGCCAATAAATTTTCGAACATCGTTTCTACTACTAAAATCCAACGTTTACTATCATTTACCAGACTATTTCATTCATAAGTTACACAATATTACACAATCGTTTAATAAATCTATTTAAACTATTTCAAACATAGTTTTCAATTATAAAAGCACTTTTCATTTCCCATTTCAATTATCTACTACTTTACAATTTAGCTGCAAATCTACCCAAACCTATTATCTTATTGTAAATAACTTGATTATTCGAATTAACAATATTGTACACCGAAATGTTATTTCGGACCACCATTTTTTATTTTTATAATTTATTTTGACATCCAAAAAGCATCACTGACAATAATTTACATAACTACTGCACTGGTAAAATAAACCCCTAAACATAATTTATATGATTTCCTCTCCTAATTGCCTTCGCATTAAAAGTTATTCAACAGTCACATGTGATATATAATTTTCTTACTACACTATTTAAAGTTAACTTATTTTAATTTACACAGTTGTTTCTAAAATTACCTTCGCATAATTTTCTCTCCTAATTACCTTCGCATAATTAATTCTCTTTGTTTATAAACTTAAGTAATTATACGAGTTTTCCCTCTTTAAACTGGTATTTTATTTTTCCCAAGTTTTAAATTTCAAATAATACGACAATCTATTTAAAATGGGTACCGAAAAACTAGGTTATTTCATTTAGCTTAAAATTGATCTAGGGTCGTGGGAGGTTCTCATTCAACCGTTCCTGAAACTCAAAATCATGAACAATGTCTCTGATATATGCCATCAAAATCGTCTTAAAATCTAGTCTAGTGACATTTACTACTGGTTTATAAAAACTTTCCAAATAATCCTTCAAAGGCTCGATGTAAGCTTGTCGGATACTGGATATGCTCGAGTATTGAGGCGTGTATGAGGAATTGATACAAGAATTTCTATCCTAGCTTCGCCAGTGAAGAATCTGACCAACACGACAGTTCGTCAGCACCATCATCATAAATCTTCTAAGTTAATCGAACTGCATTACATTTGATAACATCTCTAGCTTAGGCACAAACCATATATACACTGATAAGGTGTTGCATCAGATCTGTTTTGCCTACATGCACGGCATCGCTGGCAAATTAACCTTTGAGGATGCTTAGAGCGCAAAATATCTTTAGTGAATTGCATACTGCTTCGTTCAATTCCCCCATCATTTTGATAAAGCCCTGGCTTACAATCTTAACCCGACGAATCCTAGATGTGAAATTTGGGGTTCGAGTTGTAATGTGTATCTTTTAGGCTCCGCTTCGAGCTCATATCTCATTGGCTCTTATCTTACACGTTGGTCTCTCGTTTCAGCATCTCTGGTAACTTGTTCGCAATCTATGACATCTCGACTATTCACAATATGAATGATCATATAAACTCACGAATGGCTGAATTCAATGGAATGGTGTTTTTGAACAAAGGAAAAAAAACAACTAGAATTTGGCTAAATGTGCAATCGGTAAGACTACGTTGAGGAATAGATAAGACTCCGAGCTGGATGAGACTAAAAATATAGCTAAGCATGGGATCAGTAAGTATCCAACACTCAGAACTTCAGAGTTATACATCTTATCGATATTTTTGCAATAACTCGAGCATAGGAAGTTAGAATGACGAACCATCAATTAGAGGCGAAAGATAATAGAAAGTGTGATCCACTACAAGGATTGTCTCTACTAGGTGTAAACCCTAAGGATCGATACGAATCCCTGAATGGTTATGTGTCCCATCTCCAACTTTATACGTCGGGTTGTACCCCATGGTAGGGCCACTTCTGCAGTCTGTTGCCGATCCGAACTCTCTCTACGCCTATAAATGTACCTCTAGGTACTCAGAAATGGGATCTTCTTCCATCCTCTCTCCTCCATATGCAAATTCAACTGAACCTTAGAAAAAGCTTCGACCGCTTCTCTCTACAACCACACACAGTCAATTATATCTATAGTCATACGCATAATCAATCGATTACCTCAAATTGACGCATGCCAAACTTTGTCGAACAACTTTAAAACCTCTTGTGTTGATTTAGTTTCTTTCTTTATGTAATATGGTTTATTACTATATCGTAACTACTTTGTGATTGCTTACTATGACTATTTTCTTTAATTCATATGAATATAGTGTTGACATTATATTGATCAAAATCCAGTGCTACGGTTACCCTTTGATCTCAATAACACATTGCATTCGTGTAGTAACTAAAAAATTCCTATTTAACATAAAT
Source organism: Allium sativum (assembly GCA_030737875.1). Classification (NCBI taxonomy): domain Eukaryota; kingdom Viridiplantae; phylum Streptophyta; class Magnoliopsida; order Asparagales; family Amaryllidaceae; genus Allium; species Allium sativum. The sequence goes on along the minus strand of CM060923.1, from coordinate 404,038,487 downwards.
AGTTCAAAATCTTTTGAACAACTTTTGTATTGCTTTTGTAAGAAAATACACTAGTTTGTAGCTATAACAGAATATCTTATATCATACCGAAACTTAGTGCCTTAACATTTGGGATTGCTATAATTAGTTGGAGAAGATAAAAAATTAAGCATACAGAACTTACATAATATAGTGATCCACTAACTAAGTCGGTTAGTAACTAGTAAATTCATGTTGTTAGATAGCGATAGAAAAAAAATGTGTAGTATTCATTCTTCCCCTATGACTTATACGGTAAGGATTCATATTTTTGTCCTTTTTCAAAATTAGTGTTTTATTCAATTATTAATAAAAATTTAATATTATGTTCAGTGCCGATTTTGCAAGATATTAGATATATGTATTTATTATATTAATGTTCTCAATTTTTTATACTTTTATAAAAAAGGGATTCACTTAAAATAATTTTGATCTTGGTTAAAACTTAAAGACTGTTTGGTTTTACTTTATTATTAATTTGGTTTTAAATTTACACAACGGTACATGTTTCATGACCAAATTAGTTTTGTTCCTTTTTGGAAATTCATACGTTCGACTAAGGTGTTCGTTGAGTCTACATTATGAAATGTAGAAACTTTTCTCTTCACAGCTTTAACTTTATATATGACACCACATAGAGTAATAAATCTTAACTAACTGTCAATAAACAAATTTTTTATCAATTTAATTTTTAATGTGCAAATGCATCACATTGTCCCTGATGGTTTTACGAAATTACGTAATGCTTGAGTTAAAAAACGAATAAGTTGGGCATCGCATTACCAAGTTAGTAGCAATCTTTAAGGAAAACACAATGAAAAATAAAATAAGTAGGTAAATTGCGTCCATCATACTCAATAATAAATGGAGAATATACGAAAAATGAAGCTAATACCCTAATTATACATTCTTGGTCTATAGTTAACAATTGATGAATAAAAGCAACATAGCTTCATTTAGATATTTGAAAAAAGTAGGATTTGTCTGGAAAGATTTTCTTAGGAAGTACGCTAGAGTTGACAGTGGAAGAGAGCATTGTTGTTTTCATGTTTACTCTTCTATCAACCGATCTTTTGGTTTATAGTGTCCTACTTCTTCTTCTTTTTGTGTTGCAGTTTGTTCATTCTTGGTTCATAAGTGGGTTTATTATCCAAATACTTTTGTGCTTGAAATAAATCACTATATTTCAACATGTGTAAGTTGCTTGTATGATCATACTTTTTTGTCAAAGATTTCACTTGACTTTGTAAAACAAAAATGAAATCCAAAATAAAGAAGCGCAACAAAGAAACTTTAACCCTTTTTGAGTCCCTCAACTTAGATAAATATTAAGTATACAAATGTTGTAACTATATAATGTTAACATTCTGGGCTGTTTGCAACAAAAAGTATGGAAAAAAGGAGATAACATAATAAGAATGCCATGTGTACAATAAAACAACTAGGAAGTCGACCCAAATAATAGACATGTATTATTTACGACATAAAGAAATTATTGATCACTAAGCCTTATCGGAAGGACAAGAAGAGTCTTGCCCTCGCCATTGGAATAATTTCACAAAAAGCTGGATTACTAAAAAAAAGTATTCAAAAATCCCAATTCAACGATGCTCGTGTCAGTTTTATTGTACTTTGTGTGTCACATGTAACTTTCTAAATGATCTTAAAATGAGACGTTCGGGTTCAACTAGTAAATGCAGATTGGGCATCAAATGCAAGGCATTAATGAAACAAAACGAGTTGTAAAACACTCTTATTTTAATAGCAAAATTATTATTTAATTCAACAAAAACATATTATCATTATATGTTTGAAATTAACAATATGCTGCAATAATTTTCATTTGAAATTGCATAATCAGATATTTGTGTAGTTGTAATAGTATAGCCGATGTTATATTTTTAGAATATTTGATGTATTTCCTTCATCGTGAACTCTAATGTGACTCACAGGGTGTGCTTTTGGTGCACGCGAATAAGTATTAAGCGTGGGTATTGGACAAAATACGTTGGTGAACATTTTATGCATTTGTGGTTATTAAGTTCGATTTTGAGCATGATGTTGGGTGGAATGTTTTATTAATGATTTTAAATTTAACTATTTTATGATTAATTGATTACTCCCTTTTTATTATACAACATGTGTTCAATATTTGCACATAACAAGAAATAAAATTTAAAACTACTCTGATTATGTCTTAATCGACATCATGTTATAAGTTTTTCTTAAAATTGTATAAAATGATGTCCGCTACGAGAAGAGGCCGAGGAAGTAATAACCTACTAGGTGGGGTGCAGGGAAAAAGCCATATCGAACAACAGTCAACATTTTCATTTTAAGAAATCATCATCTACAAATTTATACAACACTTCCTAATGTAAATCACTTTGATATGATCGTAACATAAAATACTAATCTTATGCAGACTTATTTGGATAATTTATTAATTTTAGAAAATTATGAAGATTTAAATTTAGTTGGGTTTCATATTATTAAATTATTTGTAAAAGGACCCATCTGATGCATGGAGCGCTTCTGACCTACCAGATGAATTTGCTTCAACGAGATGAACGGACCATTCAATTGACCTGCTTCACTTGGGCATCTGATGCGTCTTCCACACACCAACTATAACGTACAACAAAAAACTTGCATATGATATCATAGGGCCTACTGCCTTCTTATATAAGTGTTCCAAGATTTCTATTTGTCTAAAGCTATTATATTGGATAACCATACAATAAAATTGTTGCTATGCAGTAGTATTAATTTAACATATATGCGTTGGATGATAATATTTTCTACAAAGTCAATGTGCGCTACGAGACTTTTTATATGATTTATAATTCATATGATAAACAAGAGTTATACGTGAGTTTCATATACTCATACCATTTGAAGAAAAATAAGAACACATTTTTTTATTATATTTCCATTTTAAACATTCAATAGTTATGTCATCTTGCTTTTTGGCAAGGATTTCCTTGTAAGAAAAGAGGATATCATTGCCAACGATCTTTCCGGTTGATCAATTGGCGGCATATGTCCAGCTCCTCTTATCGTTACAAGTGTTATTCCCTTGTACTCCTCTATATAACCTCCAACCTATTTAATTTAATAAAAATTATATGTTTGTACTTTGTGTGTAAATAAATCAATGGCAATTACTCACCTCTTTTCCACAATACCATGGACGCCATTTATTGATTACAGGCAAATTGAGCATTCTGATTGCAAGCCTTGTAGATGCTATTGAAACAACATCGTCAACATCACCACTGCATCAAAAGATAAAATAGAACTTGAACATTTCATCATGTTAAACTAATAACTCAAGAACAGGTATATTTGCTTTAAAAATATTTCATATTAACCGTCCATCATGTAAACAACCACCGATCAGTTTTTTTCATCATTGATTTTTCCTAAATACGACGCATCTCAGTTAGTAGTCGACTTAGCATGGTTTACTATTAAAATCGATTGGATATAGGAATGGGCAGTCAGCGATTAAACTAATTTGTTTTCTCCTAGTAACCTACTTTAACAACATACTTGGTTTGATTTTGCATAGTATTGAAAGTGTCCATCCATTACAAAAAGTTAATTAACATGCACTTTTCCATCGTGGACCTATTTACAACAAACAAACTTCAAATTATAAATGATATTATGTTCTTACCTATAGAGCCAAATATTTATTCCATCTTCGATAAGCTCTTTGACGATTGGTATTACAGTTGATGGATATCCGGCATATGTTAAGGTCGGTGGATCACTAAACATAGAGATAATTCAGCATTTTGTAGAGAAGTATGGATTCATACATACTAGATGATGATGAGAACTATAGACAAGTTTTACCTGCATAATTTCCAAGCATATGATAACTTTGTAATGTTTGCATGAAGAGCCATTTGAATTTTTGGGGTATTAAGATACGTAATTACGTTGTCCGAGGAGCAATACCTCTGATGTACCAAGTAACAAGCAACGCATTATACATTGTAAAATGTATGTTATATGAATAAAATTTGATGATACAAGAATTCAAAATCAAAAAAATGATACATACATATGTACTATTTGGACCATCGCAATTTGGATTCCAAGGGTCATAGATATTGTAAGTATTTACAAATCCCATTTGCGCTTCGCTTATGCTATTTTCACATTTTTTATTGTCGATATCACCATTTGGAAATTTGCAATTCTCTTTTATGGAGTGGTATACATGATTTGAAATAAGAGCACGGCTCCAAGCAAACTCATAGAATCCTTCTTGTACTGATTTGTTGTCGATGTATGCGTTTCCAATCTATGAAGAAGAAGAGTTTAAATAAGTTAGAAATTATCCTAAGATGCATATATGACGATGGCCTTCTTCATAAAGTATAAAAAAATAGTTAAACTTACAGCTATTCCAAGAAGGTTGATAGTTGCGCGATGGTTGTGTTTATTACTACGTAGAATAATTTGTGCTAGCTGAGTTATGGCATGACCTGCATAACTTTCTCCCGCAATAAAGAATCCATGATTTTTATAGTGGGGAAATCTTTCAAACCAATTTATTAGGAATGTAAATGAATCAATTGCCGTCTTCTCGTCCGTTACATTATGATAATCCAAAGTAGTATTCGAATATGAAAACCCCGTCCCTACTGGAGAATCCAAATATAATACATTTGCGACTGCAAATACAAACTACGCAATAGTTAACTATTTGAAACATTGTTGATATAATCTTAATATTGTTAATATGTAAGTAAAGAAATAAAATTATTGAATTGTTCATGACAGTAAAAGTAATATTTTAATTATGCTAGGATAGGAAAAGTTTGGTATCTATTTTCACCAAAAAATGGTCACTTACTTACCAATATTCCATGAATTGTTACTTCTGAATAAAGTTCTGCCGTTCCCATCTACTCTAAATGGTCCATTTTCTAACATAGCTCCAAAACCTAAAGATGAGCATCCAGGCCCTATTTTTGAACAAATCAATAAGTATTAACATCTAAACTTAATTATGGTCGTAGAGTTTATTGGATAACACGTAAACTTATATACACATACATGCTTATGAAGGCCAAAGTTTCCACACAACGCCTAACAAGAGATTATTATATAATAATAATGAAATTAAAACACGTATTACCTCCATTAAGCCATAATAGAAGAGGTTTTGTAGAAGAATTCTGCCGAGACTCCACAAAATAATAATACAACGCCCTTTCATTTTTCTGATCAACGGTCACATAACCTCCATATTGATTAAAATTAACCTTTGGTTGGCCTGGTAGTTCAGCAATTTTGTCATCTTCCATTAGTCCATCTTGGGAACTTACATGAATAGTGGAAGAAAACTTAGCAGAAATGAATGATGAATCATAAAAAAATGTGCTCAATTTCTCCTCTATTGGACTACTGAGATGTTTCATAAGTTGATAAGTTTGTTTTGCGTCATTTATATCACTTAGGAAAATGACAGAAGAAAATGATACATATAACCATAGCTGGAATAATTTCATTGTGAACCTTCTCTTCAGAACCTGAATTTTTTGTGGGTGTTCTTGAATAACATTTATAGGGATCAGAAGTAGTTATTTAGAAATGAAATTCAACAATTATCCAGATAGGAATAAATATTTCTCAAGCTTGTTTAGTTTAAATGTAAATCTTTAAGAATCAATAATTATCTGTCAACCTATTAAATAATACTAAAGTGGAAAATTGTGAAGATTACTCATTAATTATATGACTTTTCTCTCTTCTCATTAATTCTTCTCAGATATTTTATTTTTAAATTAATTTATTACTAACTTATTTACTAATTTTCTTTATACTTTATACCTTCGACAATTTACATTTTTGAATATCATTATAAAGTATATACAATTACTCATGGATAATTTAACAATTAGCTCCTAGTAATTTTTATTTATGTTCACAGATATAAATTTAACTCAAAATTTAAGTTGTTTAATAAATTTAATTAACAATTATGTCTTATAAACACTAAAGAATGATAAGATTATGTTTTTACTCAAGATACCTACAGCTGGATTTTTTTGATAAATTATAAAATGCCTCTCGTTCTTTTTTAATATTTTACATTTAATACCATATGGTATTATCAGCTACATAATTTGAAAATTATGTAAATAATTTTATCAAACTGTTGTTCATTGATTCGTCTAGTAAATAATATCAGTATTAAATATATTCATATTAATAGAAATGAGAGAAGAATTCATTTAGATACATAAATATATAAATCACATAACATAAATTATATACATAAAAAATAATCGCTAGTTTAATGTTTAATTCATTTACATCAATATTTGTAACCCATATTGCATCAATGTATTGTCTAACAACGTTAAGAACCAACATTCAAAGTTAATGTAGTAATATGGCAAAACTTAATAGTATCACATAAAATTATACATTTGAATTAATATAATTGATTAGTTATAGGACAATAGATTTAATATATAAATTCACTCAATAAAATGTTGTTATTTCAGATATTTAATTCTATATCTATTAAAAAAAGTAAACTAGAAAAGTTTGAACCCTCTAACATTGATCCTTGAACATTTCCCTTTTCCGCTTAATTTTCTGTATGTATTTTATTTTAAATTAAATTTATTACTTTACACTTATTTCCTAATTCTTTGTAATATTTCACCTCCGACTTGATTCAAATTTTTGGTATGGATGTTAGACAATTTATATAATTATTTATAGCTAATTTATCGGTTATCTCATAACATTTTATATTTAAGTCCATTGATATGAATTTATTATATAACTCAAAATTTGAATAGTTTAAATAAATTTAACGAACTAATATGCCTTGTAAGTAGAAAAGAATGACAAGATTATGTTATTTACTCCAAAAACAAAAAATTTGAATAATTTATGATCATTTATAAAGTGCTTTTCAATTATTTTTAACTATTTTACATTTAAGACAATATATTATTATTAGGTACAGAATGTGAAAATTATATGAATAATTTTAGCAAACTATTATTTATTGATACAGCTAATAATTATATCAATATAATCACATTCATATTAATAAAAATGAGAAAAAAAATCATTTAGATATACTGATATGTCAATCACAAATAATTAAAAAATATATAAAATAATCACAATTTAAAATTTTACTCATTTGTATCACTATATGTTTCCCATATTTCATCAATGCACTGTATTATTAACCCTGAACACCAGCACTTCAAATTTTATTTTGTTATTTACTAAACACTCCATAGTATCACTTAAAATTTTATATTTAGGTCAGTATATTTAAACTAGCAACGTGATCTAGAATTTAGTTATTAGCGATATAAATCGTCAATAGTACATGTATAACAGGATTTAGAGGGTGATCAATCTAATGGTCGCCTAAGGATTATTTAGTCCCATCAAACTCAACATAACTTTCCATTTCTTTGATATCGAGACCTTAAGTTTTAAGATTAGTTACTCCTACTTCTATAGGTGAGCATCACGCTAACAAAACTTAAGAGTCAACATTTACCTTGGGATAAAGGCATTATAAGCTTATGAAAGGTGTAAGGAACGTTGTTATGATGGTGTACCTTAGATTCAAGATAGAATAATATACATTGTGATAAGAAGAAACATGCTAAAATACCACAATGGTTATATATGATGACTTATCATAGCTCGTAATGACAAAAATGATACTTGCACATCGATCCAGCCTTTGGACGACATTGGTTGTGTTAGTTATCGCGTTATACAGCTGCGGTAAGTGTTTTAAATGTTGTTCTATGTTGGGCTTATTACGAAGAGATTGATGCATAAATATGAATCATAAAGAAGAGCTCATTGATTTCAATCAATGATTTTCCTTCCGTTCCATTTGCACTTTAAGCCTTTCTGTATGAGGTCAGTTATAACTCCTTGTTAAATCAATAGGGACACAATATGGTTATCAAATCAAGAGTAAGAATGATCTTGATTTCCCTTCTTCTTTATTTATCATGAATATATTACGATTGATGTGGAAATCTCCAATTCGACTTCAAAATTAGGGTTTTGTCTCTTAAAAATGAGTACAAGATTGTGTAATGAGAAAATTCCACCCAAAATTTCCCTAGGGTCTTATTTATTGACAGTTTGGGCCGCCTTTGGTAGTCATTAGGTAGCAAGCTCGGATCCGCATCAATCATTCGGAACCAGCGCTCCTTTCTAACTTTCATTTCTAGTTTCTTGATACCGGACCACTTCAAAGGGTCCTAGTTCTGGTTACGGTTTTCTTTCGGTGTCCTCCGTTTCAGTTCCCCAGCTTCGGTAGTGACTTCTTGGTGTCGGCCTATCTCAAGGAACGGCTTTCATCCTATTATCTTTGTGATTTTGGTGTTGCCCTTGGCAATGGTATCTTTACCAAGCCTATTGGTAAGTATAACACTTTATTTGCTCCTTCAAGGAACGGCTTTCATCCTATTATCTTTGTGATTTTGGTGTTGCCCTTGGCAATAGTATCTTTACCAAGCCTATTGGTAAGTATAACACTTTATTTGCTCCTTTACTTTGATGTCGGCTCCTTGCCTCCACCGATATTGACACTTGCCTCCAATGCTTGGCTTCAATTCACTATTAAATGTGTTAGCTTTCGGTATCGCCATAATATTTTTAATCTTTCTTCCTTGGTATCGAATTTAGGCTTCTTCTTCCTTCGCTTTGGTACCGAAACTGGGTCAACCAGCACACTCTTTAGTACCGACACTAAGAAAGTTGTTCCAAACATGTTGGTGTCGGTCACATGCTTCTTTCCTTTTCTCTTGATATCAGCACCAAGCAGTGTGATCTTCATACTGGGGCAGATACCATTCTTGCTTTGGTGCTAGCTTCGTCTCTTTGGTTCCTTCTTTGTTATCAACCTTAATATGATACCCCTTCACCTTAGCCTCTATTTTGATGTCGAATTCTTGTAGTAACATTTGCCCCTAGTAAAGGGGTATTCTTGACTTTTCAAGTCACCACCTTTGTTCGAGTTTTGATTATTTTCACTTGGAATTTTGCTTGTGCTCTCCCTGCATAAAATATGACAACAAATTTTCTTGCGTTAGTCCTTTACTTAGACTGAGATGTATACAACATTTTGCTCATTTTATTTTAGGCTTCATCTGGACCGAAGCTTAATGATAGATAAAACCTGCAAATGGATAGTATGATCGATTATTTTACATATCATAAGCATAGAAAAGCTCTATGTATGAGTCATGGGAAATTACGACCTTTCTTCGAAGGTTTTATCATGGAAAACTCGAGATGCCAACCCAAAGGCTGATTTCAAAATCTTTTCTTGGGAATTAGATAATAGGCTTGAATTCCATATTTCAAATATGATAGTAGAAGCCTAGAAACTTGTTCCTAGAAATGAGACAGGAAAATCAGCAACCTTGATTAAAGTATTTGATTCAAATATAAGAATTCACTTTTGGCAGCATTATAATTCCAGGATATCTATCTGGAAATATGAAATAAAGATCTAAATATTTTACTTTTGTTAGTGTAATAGAATCCCGAAAACCTAACTTTCAAGAAATAGGAACCACAATCTTGAGACCCAGATTCGAGTATTAATAGAAGAATAAAGGTCAAGTTCTGATAATGGTAGAAATACCAAAACCCAGATTCATGTGTTTAATGGAGGACAAAAATCCGTATATGGTAATAATAGATAGAGGACCTGAAACCCAGATTTAGGTATTAAGGATAGAAGACTAGAAATCTATATCTGGTAATAATGGATAGAAGACGCGAAACCCAAATACGAGTATTAATGATAGAAGACCAGAAATCCATATTTGGCAATAATAGATAGAAGACCTTAAACCCACATTTTGGTATTTAATAGAAGAATATAAATATGCTTCTGGCAATTAATAAAAGTCCCAAACCGAAACCCAACTTCGGGTACTTAATAGAACACCAGAAATTCGGTTTTGGTAATTAATAGAAGTTCTAAACCGAAACGCAGATTCGAGTATTTAATAGAGGACCAGAAACCTGCTTCTAGAAATTAATAGATGTCCCAAACCAAAACCCAGATTCGGGTATTTAATATAAGGCTCGAAATTCGCTCATGGCATTTAATACAAGTCCCGGACCGAAACCCAGATTCGGGTATTTAATAGAAGACCAGAAATCCGCTATTTGCAGTTAATAAAAGTCCCGAACCGAAACCCAAATTAGGTATTTATAGTTTTGATGCCCTTTCAGGCTTATTCCTTAAAAGCAGAGGTTGTATGTGCTTTAAGCGATCCCTTTGAGCTTTTGCTTCCTTTTTTCAGGATAAGGTGTAAGGAGAGGAAAACGCGTTTTTAGAGTGATCCTCCAGAGGTTTTGTTCCCTTTTGCTGGATAAGATGTAAGTAGAGGACGTATGTGCTTAGAGTGATCCCTTTGAAATTTTGTTCCCTTCTACGGGACGAGACGTAAGCAGAGGTAGAGTCTGCTTATTCTGGAGTAGAGACAAGACGTGCTTAGTCAAAGAAGAGGCATGGCATGGTCATTTAGAGTAGAGGGAGGGCGTTCTTGTTGTGCTCCTCCAAAGCTTTCATTCCATTTTGCGGGACAAATGCTCAACTTTAGAATAGAGGGAGGACGTGCTTCATTGAAGAAGAGACAGGGCATGCTCAATTCTAGAGCAGAGGCTGGGCGTGCTTATTTAGATGCTCTATCCCGTTTACTTCTGGTGTGGATCAAAGGCTTACGATTTTGATGCTTTAACGTAGCCTTTATGATTTGGATGCGACTAAAGGCTTACGCACCACACCACCTCGTAAAGGTGCCTTGCCCGAGCCATCTTGACAGTGATAAGGGTCTTTACTATTACAGATTGTTTTACCCATTTTGGGTAATTTCAAATTTCCTGGAGCTTCCAAACTCCTAATCATGTGGATATTCTTAAGAAGAATTTTCTTCATCCATTTACTATCGAAAAATATGGTTTCAAGTATTTTGTATTCCAAATTCTAGGTTCGAGATCAACATTTGGTTTGTAGAGTCTATATGTTATAGGTGTGAGTTCTTGATGAATGATCATGGGTCCCTAGTTTGGACAAATTGGTACATCCATTGGATACATAATATTTTCCATTACCATTCACAAGACCAAGTCCCCTTATTGGAAAATTCTCATTCTTATTCTTAGGTTGCAGTACTTAGTGATTCTTCCTTGACATTCAACTTTTCTAATGGTTGCTTCATCTCCTAGTCCTTGAATTAGGTCTAAGGATTCCTTTTCAACTCTTGATTTGGATGAAAAATATAAGCTATTCTTCTGTGTGAAGGGATCTCTACTTCTATTAGCAGCATGGCCTCACATCTATATGTTAGAGAATTTGGAGTGTGCCTTGTCCTCATCTTGGCAGAGGTTCTATACGCCCAAGTAACAATGGCAACTCATCTACCCAATTTCCTTTAGCTTGGTTTAACCTTTTCTATAAGATTGTCTTTTATGGTTTTGTTCCAGCCTTTATAGCGCCATTTGCTCTTGGATGTGCTACAGAAGAGAAACTCTTTAGGGTTCCATTTTTGACCCAAAACCATTTGAACTCTTCACTTTCAAACTGTGTTCCATTTTTTGACATATTCTTATATAGGATTCCGAATCGTGTGGTGATATTCTTTATCACAAAACTCAGCACCTTTTTAGATGTAAAAGTTAGGAGTGGTTTTGCTTCCACCCATTTAGTAAAGTAGTCGATTGCCATTACAGTAAACTTAGCTACCCTCTTAGTTACACGTAGAGGTCCAATTAAGTCTATTTCCCGTACATCAAAAGGCCACAGGCTTGAGATGGTGGTTAGGTCTTTTGAGGGTAATCAGGGTATCTTAGAATACCTTTGGCATTTTTCGCATTGCTCGATTAACCATTTGCGGCTAATAGCAGCCTTGTCGCGTAACCCTCTTTTCTAGTATGATTCTATTAGAATGATCTTCATGGAAGCCCTCATGTGTTTCCTTTAACAACTTGAGCCATTTCTCAAGAATTACACATCTTAAGTGTGAGAGCGAATGACCTTTTTTTATAAATTTCCTTATTTATAACGACGAAGTAGGGGCTTGATGTTTAATCCACCTAACGTCTTCCCTTTTGGTTGTCTCAAGAGGTAATCTATAATTGAAGTCATTCAATTATTCCCATATTGGTAGTCCATCTTGGTTTGCATGGGTTCCTTACTAGGAAATTTTTCTATATCTTCTTCCCTTTCGGTTCCTTTCACCAAGGCTTGGTATCTAGTTAGAGCTAGTAATTCCTTTCCCAATTCAGATGCCTCATGTTTGATGCTAGGCTTCTCCTGATATCCTATATAGGAATAATTTGAGTTTCAGGTGCTCCTTTAGAACTAGCCAATTTTGCCAAGGAATCGGCTTGGGAAACTTCCCCTCTCTGAATTTGATGTTTGGAAAAATCTTTGAATTGGGTGAATATAGCGCAAACTGAGCATCCTTCGTTTGGTAAGTTTGTTTAATTTGGTTTACCATTAGTTGTGAATAACTAAAGATCTCAATTTATGGTATCTTTGATTGTAGGGCTAAATACAATCCTGCTACCATCGACTCATACTCAGCCACATTATTTGTTGCGACAAACCCAAGCTTCATTGCATAGTGTAGACGGTGCCCGTCGGGGGGTGATTATTACATACCCTTCCCTTACTTCTTGCTAATTCGATGCTCCATCTACAAATAACAGCCATTTAGCCGTAAGGTCATTTTCCTTTGTTTACTATTCTGCAAAACAACTTGTGCATTCATTGACAATTTCTGCTAAGGCTTGTCCATTAATCGCTGCCCATGGTTGGAATTCAGTTTCGTACTGAATAAGCTCAGTTCCCCACTTTTCTAACCTTCCAGATGTTTCTGGTTTGCTAAAAACTTGTGTTACCAATAAAAATCGTCAACCCTTGATTTGTGAATTGACAATGCAAGTATAACGGAATTTAGAGGATGATCAATCTAGAGGATACCTAAGGATAATTTAGCTCCACCAAAATCAACTTAACTTGTCGTTTAATATATATCAAGATCTTAAGTTCAAAGATTAGTTACTCTTCCTTCATGATGTGAGTACCATGCTTATGAGATTTAAGAATAAACGGTTACCTTGGGATAAGGGCATTATAAGCTTACGGAAGGTGTAAGGAACCTAGTTATGGCGGTGTACTCATGATTCAAGATAGAATAATATACATGCTGCTACGGACAAACAGGCTAAAATACAATACTGATTAAGTATGATTACTTATCATAGCTCGTAATGACCAAAATGATGCTCTCACATCGATCCAGCCTTCGAAAGCCTTGGTTGTGTCATTTATCGCGTCATAAGGCAATGGTATGTCTTTTAAATGTTGTGCTATGTTAGGCATATTACGAGAATATTAATGCATAAATATGAAACATAAAGGAAAGCCTATTGATTTCATTCGGTGATTTTCCTTCCGATACATTTGCATGTCTACCCTTTCCATTTGAGGTTATTGAAAATCCCAGTTAAATCAATAGGGACACAGTATGCTTATCGAATCAAGAGTAAGAATAATCTTGATTTCCCTTTTCTTTATTTATCATTGTTACTGCCAAATTTCGACACCGGAATAAATTATGGTGAAGGGGGTACGGAGCGCAACCGACACAAAGAGAATGATTTGGAAGAACATGATCGACATCAAATTATCGAAGCAGCCGACATCGAAAGTAGGAAAGCTTGATACCGACTTCGGAAGAAAACAATATAGGAGAAACGGACGACCAAGAGTGGAATTTTCACCATCGTTAAAGGCATTCATTATGATTTCTATTCTGAAAGTGGTCAACCGAGAGATGGCTTCGAGACCATATAATTCAACACTAGAAGTAAACAGTAGGAAACATCTGAAGGCAAGTAGATCAAAACCAAGATGACAAAATGGTAAGCATAAAGACGAGTTTAGAGGAACAAAAGGGACAACGGTACCAATTTACTTGGTATCGACACCAACACCAAGAAGCAGTTTTGAAGACACCAAGAAGAATACCGAAACCACGCTATCGCAAAACCGATCCCAGATCCAAAGATACTGAAGTTGGCAAAAGCTCATGGGAAGATAGGCTATCCACACTAACATGCTTAATGTCGATACCAGAACTAAGGAGGGCGATAAAAAAAAGGCGATACTCAAGTGTCATCAAAGCAAGGTAAAGCTCAAAGACTTACTGTCATAACTATGTTTTGACACCGAAACCTAGAGCAGATAGGGAGGCTATCCGTACCAATCTACTTGGTATTTATACGATATCAGAAGCATTACTTGAATCATAAGTCACATTGGATGAAGAACGACACCCCACAAGCAAAGCAGACCCGATAACAAAGACCAGAAATGGAAAGAAGGCCAAAACCAGGGGCGGGCACCATAAGCTACCAAGGCGGCCAATACCAGACCTCATTACCGAACCAGAAAGCGGCTTCCTCTAAATGTTATCAAAAGGGGGTCCGTTTTCCTATAAATATAACCCGAAGTGTCTAATTTTGGAGGACTTTTTTCTCATTCCCAAATCTTGTATTTATTTTTTAGAAAGAAAACCCTAATTTGTAAATCAGTTTGGTGATTTTACTTGTAATCACTTATATACTCAAAATAAAAGATCAATAAGGAGAGAATCCATACTTGACACAATCTTATGCAATCCTTATTAATTTAGCCAAATCTTTTCTCATGGTCTCTACACAACAAAGCCTCATGTTCAGGCCAAAATAACCTTTCATAAGCCATTTAGCTTTCTATCTTGTGTTGCGCTTAGGGAACCTTATCCAAAGGAAATTGTTGGTCCTTGTGTCTCATAAGCGTGATACTCACCCCTTAAAGCGAGTGTAACTAATCTTCGGGCTTGAGACCATGATATCTAGGAAACGGTGAACCAACTCAAACTTGTAAGAAATAAATAACGTCGTTGGATCCCTAGGTTCAAATCCTTTGACCCAGTTCCGCTTTTGACGAAAAATATCGTTAACATTTTGGCGCTAGAAGGAGGGCTTGAACCTCTGAACTTTTGGATAACCTAACCACCGCCCTGGTTGTTCCATCCCGGATTGGACTACGCTTTGAAGAAGAAGAACCATGTTCAAAAGGTCCCAGCAAGTATCTTTTGGATCTCAAATGGCTACGTCAAGTACCAACGATCCAAGAATAATTGAGGAGCAAAGGTTGAGGATGGAATCCTTGCAAATTATTAATAAGAAGAAGGAAATAGAGTAATATGATCCTATTCGGTGGAGCATCAACCCTTTCCACATAGGAAAGACCTCCATCTTCACTATAAGTGGTTGTACAACAATGGATTTTAACCTGTTCTCCCATCTTGGAGAAGTCGTCCATGCACAGACAAGAGGAACAATATTTGAGGATGGAATAATGAAACACTTGTATCATTTCACGTCTAAGAGGTCTAAAAGAATTGCAATGCACTCTCGAGACAATCAAAAAATAAGATTGGAAGATGCAAACGAAGTCACAAGGCGAAGAAACAAAAGGGCAAAGCTTTAACGTCAAATGGGAGCATTTAATTCAAGTCTACCTAAGGAGTGTAGCCTTACTACATCGATTGAGATTATCTATTTCCTAACCAAACATGACATTAACTTCTAGCCATTTTCCAAATGGAAACCTAAGTACGAAAGAAAATAAGGAGGGCCTTACTTCCATTAGCATATGATGAATGGGCATGAAACTAATCGGTGGAGAGTCCTAAAAGGTATAATTATCATATTCAACAACCAAGGCCAATTACAAATACTTGTAAAATGATCAATTTAAATATTACAAAAGGTTCTTTGAAGTAAGAATGTCTACATGGTAGGGGGTACGATCTCCCTAAAAATTTTGGAATCACCCGAAACGGGTAAAGCTACCAACGATGGTAGAAAACCCTTGTCACCACCTAGATGGTCAGGGAACGACACCCCTCAGACGGGGTGATGTGTAAGCCTTTCTCCTCACCTAAGTCAAAAAGGGCTAGGTTAAGGCATCGAAAGTGTAAGTCGTTGTCCTCATGACGGAGCGCTAAAACCCTAACTCATGTCTACGATGGCCTGGGTAAGGCACCCCTTGGAGGAGGTGAGTGTAAGCCTTTATCCGCATACAAATCAGCCAGGGTCAGGGAAAAGCATCAAAATCCCTTATTCGCGCCTATGATGGCCAGGTTAAGGCACCCACAGGACGAGAGTGGAGTGTAAGCCTCTATCACATCATGTGATGGCCAAGGTAGAGCATCAAAAGAGTAAGCCTTCATTCATACCTACGATGGCTAGGATAATGCATCTAAGCTCTTATCACTGGCTACGACGGTCAGGGTATGGCGCCTCCTTAAGGGAGGTATAGTAAGTCCTTGGGCTCTACTTGTAAATAAGCTAGCCAAGTGCACTGGATGCACAAGCCCAGAGAGTGGCTAACAAAGCATGTACATCCTCTGCTTTGACAATCACAAGCCCAGTGAATGGCTAACAAAGCATGTACGTCCAATACTTTGCAAAACAAACCCAAGAACTATAACAAAACTATTACTGTCAAAAGTGGATTCAAGAACTTATCTCACGTTGATCAGAATTCTAGACACATATGTTGTAGATTTATATCTCTTATCTTCAAACCTTGAATAAGAACCTCTATAAACAAGCATGATAAATATCTGGAAGGGTCTGAAGAGAAATGAGAATGGTAGAGCCTAGGCAGGACCTTAGAAAATATGAGATTAAAGCTAGGCCCTGCTAGTCAATTTATAGGCATACTAGAAGAGTCTGGTCCATCAAATTTAATCTATAAAAATATGAACTGCACAAATCAGAGCATCCACGTCACAAATAAATCCTAGATCCTGCTTGGGTCAACTCGCCCTATACGTGGGTCGACCCATAGGTCGACCCAAGCACTAGGTGGATCGACCTATCTTGGTCCAAGCACGCATTTTGTGATGCTATGTTTGCTAAGTTTAAATGTTTAATTAAAAACGTTAATTACTTTCTTTATGTACGCCTTGATTAATTTTGTTCCTCTTATAAATCATAGTTAAATTTCAATTTCAATTCTACACGTATATAAACATACATGTAACCTTCTAATTTAAATATTAATTAATAACATTAATTTCTCTTCCAAATATAGCTTGGAAGATTTAAAATCTTGATGTTCGGTTTTCAAATTTGCATGTTTACATATGCATGCAATGTTTTGGTTATTAACTCATTAATAACATACCTTTCATTTCTACGTCTTTTAGTCACTGCAATTAATTCATTACTGTGTATTCCTTTTAATGCATTGTTTTTATTCTCTTTTTATTGCTGTTAATCCCTTAAAAAACCATACGCACATTAGGTGAAGAATACGGAACGAACATCATCAGGGTCAGTCGTGCGAAAGGTTATCCAAGGCACTTAAATGGCTCTCAACGGGCGGAATGCAACCACACAGAGCTAGACCCAAATATCAAACCCAAGACCAGTCAAGTACACCGTCACAACCGAAGATGATGGCACGAAATGATTATGAGGAATGCGGATCAATAAAGGAAAGGACCGTATATCCTGCGAAATCGTTTCCCCCAATAGGAACGCTTGATCTAACATCAAAGTCCGATTGCGCGTATCAGGACAGGAATCGAGGTCGCATGTATATCTGAACAACTGGTCATAGATGGCAACACCTATCGCTCGATACTCAGATCAGAAACCTACTGATCGGTCATACACCAGTCCTTGGAAAAAACGCATGTGCACCTTGGAGTCGCAGCCTCGGTCAGTCAAAAGACCGTCACTCGCTCACCAAATCGGACATAACCGCGTTAAGGAGTCATGGCCGACTCGTTCCTTTGTTTTGCCATCAAGCAAATTAGATACCTACCCATCAAATACCAAAAGTAGTCGCCATCAAAGGATATCTACCAAAGTTAGACGCAAACCATGATTCAGGCGCAAAAGCAAAAGTCGATCGTTCATATTGGGGCAAGGCCGCTCAAACACCGAAACAAAGCAAGCCCCCCGTTCAACGTAGGCGGGAGCAATCTTGTAGCGTAGCTATATGAACAAATAGCGCCACACAAAGGCAGCAAGAAGACGAGCGCCCTTGAGCCAAGAAGGACGGTCGCGCAAGGAACAAAGGAGGATCGACTCCAGCCCCGCATTCTGCCCTTATAAGATCCCCCAAAGCATTCGCTCTCACAGGAACGCCCGCTTATATGGATCCGCTCGTCTATACAAGACACTCTCCCCGACGAGTCGTCCATACATGATAACTGGATACAGCCACGGACAGCTGGCTACAGCTAGCCAATGGAATAATTGTAATTAACAGAATGAATGATCCACTGCCTGCATAAACAGATTCCAGATCATTTACCAAGGGTATTTCACCTATAAATACGCCAAGACTACCACCATAAAGGGGATCGAATCTTTGAAACCAAGGAGTGCTGCTAAATTCCATCCTCAACTACAGATTCAGCCATGGCATCAAGCACGATCCTATGATGAAGGAAAACGAAGACACCCTCCTTCTCAATCATTCATCCATCCTTCTTCTCCTCAAATTCTACCATTCTCTTGTATAATTCCTTAGATTGAAATATATAAACGAGGGTATATTGAGTGGATATAGAGATGTATGAAAAGAGAGAATTGATGTACTTTGTAATCCTCACTATAAGACAGGAAATCACCTTCATAGTGGACGTAGGCCTCGTTAACGGCTGAACCACTCTAAATCTCGTCTCTACTTTACTTTTATCGCATTTTTTACTTTCGATTAATGATTAAACACGGTTCCACTTATTTCTTACCGAATTGGTGAAGTACATTGTAGTACCTTGGGTGTTTAGACCATTTTTAGTGTAAAAATTTTGGCGTCCACTGTGGGGCCGTGTTTTTCTTTTTTCCCATTTCAGATCTGATGAGATTTTCTGAGATGCACTGTGCTTAAAATCATGAGCACGCTAAAGAGAATCACCGATGAAGTCAACAACCCCAACAACGGCGTCAACATCGCCACGCCGCTAGACAGCGACTCCGGGGAAGGGGGCTGCCAGAAATTAAAGAAACTGTTACTAGGAAAGAACTGGAGGAGGCGATGACGGGATTAACGAGTCAAATAACTAGTGCAAGCAATGCAATGATGAAGAAGCTCGAATCGATACTCGCCATTCAAGCCGCTACCGCAAAATCCACTCTAAGCGCCACTTGTTCCTCGCTGACTCGAATGAATCGCGAGTCAGAAATAGAGCTCCCCGTTTCAAACTCAAGACAGTAGGATTCCACCCAGAGAGTTGTATATTGCGCCAATCCAAACAACGAAAGGGGCGAAGCACCTATGCGCGATCGTTTAGACGATACAATCGCGGAGCGGGAAAACAGTCCTAATATCATCAGGATGTCCCTTCCAAAGGGGTGCCCAAATTCCTTACCCCCAGTTCATGAAGACACATTTAGATCGGAGGTTGATAATAAAAAAGGCGGTCAACCCATGGATCCAACAAATGGACGGAAGTACATCTTGGGAATGGCGCGAGCAATTGTGGAGGAATGCCTAAAGAAGAAGGATAACCGGAGAGAACGGGAGTCCTTCCCAGCTAAAACCATGCTCCTCGAGAGGATTAAGAAAACTGTATACCTGCAATGATTCGAACCTCCATCATTGCAGCCCTACGATGGGACAAGTGACCCTAATGTGTTTCTATGTAAATATGACCAGTACATGAATTGAGCATGCGCTACTGATGAGATCAAATGCTTATATTTCCCAACTTATCTAGAAGGAGTAGCTTATCTTTGGTTCACGAAGCTGCCACCACAGTCTGTGGATAATTTCGTGACCTTGGCTAGACTATTCATTAAGCAGTTCAGATCCCAGGCGTTTGAAACTCAGGATGCTACGGAGCTAAGTGGACTACGACAATGACCGGGAGAGCCTATCAAAGCTTTTCTTGCTCGCTTTGATATGGCATTGGCTAAAGTCAAGATTCTCGAACCCGACCCGATCTTAATGGCTCTTAAGGGGAGCATATGGAAGAAAACTAACTTAGGACGATGGATCAAGAAAAAGAAACCAAGTACACTCGAACGGTTACTTAACAAAGCTGAAAAATATGCTAGTACTGAAAGAAAAAATGCACAGCTAGAAAAGAATGGAAAGGTGCAAAGCAACTTGGATAATCAAAAAAGGAGCAACGAAGAAGAAGACGGTCGAGGGAGAAAGAAGCTACGTTTTGTTAAGAACTCTGAGTTCGCTCCCCTTAACGATTCCGTGGGAAATATCTTCATGGCAACTAAAGACTCCAAGAGGTATCCGGTTTTGAAACAAAGACAAGTCAAAAATACTGTCATGAAGTTAGGAAGATTTTGTCAGTTCCACAAACAGCCAGGACACGATACCGATGAGTGCAGGCACTTGAAGTCGGTAATCGAGGGGTTAATCAGGAAAGACCATTTGCAACAGTATGTACAAGATCATAAGAGTTATCCCAACTCTCCGCAAACAAGGGGCAGTACGCCTTAAAAGGGAAAGGGCTTAGACCAATCCAAAGAGGAAGCTCATCAGAGGGACTAGTTGCTAATATCTTAATAATGGAGCATTAAACTAAAACTCTCATTACTTTACTTCATTCCCCTGATTTTATCTTGTTGTTAAAATTGTTTTAGCTTGCTTTATTATTCACTATGTTTATGTTAAGCAATAGTTCACTTACAAAAAAAACTGTGTGGGTCCGAAATTAATTATGTGTCTACTTGAATAACATACTTATTGGTCCATGCTAAAAGGAGAACAATCTCTTGGAATGTAGGTATGGTAAAAGCAATCCGCCATATGCAGCGGGGCTGTAATGAAAAGTCCTAGGGCGCACACTAAACGAAGCAGTTTGGGAATCGCGAACATCAAGCAAGATCAAACGGGAGGAATAGACACATCACCTCAGAAGGAACAAGATGTTCTGGGACAGACAGTAGGACGAAAGAATGCATCTCTCATTACGGAGTATGCTGAATGCTTGGCAAACACCCATTCAAAGGACTGCCGCCATACCTTATTGAAAATATAGAAATATCATCAAATCTGTCCCTCGGATAAAATTGCTAATCCTAAAGAAGCGTTCACTCAGGTACAGGACATGAATTCCTTAAAACTGGAGTTAAATTCGGTAGCAAGGATTGATGTCCACCTCCTAGGAGACAATGCTGAAGAGGAAGCAACTCAAAATGTCCCAAGGTTAAAGTCCCACAGTTAAAATTGCTGAGCCCACCGAAGAAGCACCTTCTTAGGTTACCTTCTTAGGTGCTGGACACAAGTTTTTCAACTTGAGAAAAAATTATTAAATGAGGTAAACCAATGTCTCTGTCCTTAGGTAAGGCACAAAGTCGGAAAACCCGACATGTCCCCAAACGCGAAAGTAAAAAAATTTTGCCAATCACGGGGGGCACCTTGTTAGGTGAAGGGCACGAAGTTTATCCCTTTTGAGTCAAGGCTCGATGAGATAAATTAGTGTCCGCTCCTCGGGATAAAGCATAAAATGGGGAAGGATTAATCATGCTGGAAGGACCGGCACAACACAGAAACACTGGCCGAAAGGAGGTGTCTATTCTTGTTCTTTATTGTTAACCAAGTCAAACAAAACCTAGGTTGGATTACAAAAGCAGAAATCGTAGCCGAAAGGGGGTGTCAGAAATCCTAGCCGTAAGGGGGTATCCATTCTAGAACCTTTTTGAATAACTAAAACAATTAAATGGGGCCTAAAATGGATCGAAAATCTTTAACCCAAGAAAGACCTCCCTAAGGGGCGTGTATTCAAAACCAGCCCCCGAAGGGCTCGGATTACCAGTCAGTCGGGCGCGGGGTTGAATACTAATAAATAAAAGATACCAAACGCGCATATAATAATACAAATGCGTAACAACCTTTGATAAGCGAGAAACCTAAAAATATAACTAAATCCTAACCATAATAATAACAATAGAAAATGGGGCACAACCGAACGATTAATAAAGCGCTCGGACGAATGTGTAAATCAGAAAATAAAGGTGCAACGTGCGACGCACCCACGCGAAAACAAACAAGTTCCGTAATGAGAACTATGGTACGTTGAGGTCCAAAACAAACCTTAAAAGTCACAAACCAAAGTGTACGAGAATAAGCGAGGTTGGCTCCCCCATACACAAGCCAGACTAAAAGTACCATTCAAAATCAAAACCAAAATGACAGAACAGGTAAAGCATTGGCAGACCACAGTACTTAGATGAGGTAAGAAATGATCCTCTCCCTAGACTCAAGGGCCTCGACAAGTTTGTGCATGTCTTCTTCCAAGGCATGGAGTCATTCAAGATTCTCTCTATTTGACTGCTGAAGATCTTCGATAAGAGTATGCCAGCCGCCCATTTGCTCCACAATGTAATCTCTGATAGTTGTGATGAGGTCTTCAACCAAATGCAGACGTGCTTCCAACTGATTGAATTCAGCCAATATGCTATCCTTCATGGCGTCCATCTTACCTGCAATAATCCACCTGTCAAATGGGTCTATGTACACACCAGAACGCGAGCTAGCTGGACACTAAGCCACAAAATCCTCAGCAAGTTCAGAGTGGCAAGGGTTGGGAATAGGAAGAGGCTCCGGTATAGCTGTAGGATCTAACGTGATGGATGAAGAGACCATACGACTAAGAGTAGTCTGAATATCTGAGTTAGAAAGTTCATTCAGCAAACAATGACTTTGAGTGTCATTCGCACTCAAGACCTCCTTACCTCGGGGCATCGTTTTGCTACCAGCCCTCCTCGCCTATTTTTTCCTAAGCTTCCTAGACATAAAAAATTCCATCCTCGGGCGACCTGCTTTAAAAAGGGTCAGTATGGACACAAACAACAACCATGAAAAGGGAAACAACCTAGTCAGACTCAAGCATAAAAAATTTCAGCTGAAGAAACCTAGGGAATTTCACCAAACAAATTATGAACAAATACCAAAGCATCGAGGTTCCAAAGAAAACCACCGGATGGTTCATGTTCTTCATAGATAAGTACAGAAACGGTATCTATGCTCTACAAAAATCTGGCTATTACCCAAATCCCATATTCATACAGAGCTCGATTAGGCCATGTTTTGAACATCCTAAAATTGGGAACGTAAGAAAAAGGAAGAGACAAAAAATCTTACCCAGAAAGATCATGGCACCTCGGAGTCGAAAGAAAATTGCTCAAGATAAACAGACGTTACTGCAAATACTAGGAAAAATGATGGAATGAGAAAGTCAAAACCTTTTGAAGAGAAATCAAGGCAGAAATGTCGAACATAGATTACCTGACTAAACACTCGAGGAAGCGCAGCTATGACCAAAGAATTTTTCGAAAAAATATAAAAGTGAAATGAAGCGGGCTAAAGGTAAATAAGGAAGATTAAAAGGCATACATCCAGAGAATTCTCGCCACGTCAACTTAGTGCTAGATTACACAAAAGTGTCTCATCAAGTCCCAACTGGCATCCCAAAATTCAGCTATTCGCACAATAATCAAAAAGATACATCGAGCCTCTCGCACACTGAAAAAGACAATACCAATCAGCGACAATGAAGTAGTCTTAATCTTTGGCCCGACCAAACCCTCGACAAGTCAGGATAAACCTACCAAACAATGCGCGATCGGATATGTCGAAGCCAGTAATTCCTTACTAAAAAGAAATCACAGACTTCGAAGGGAAAGTGTTAATCCACAAAAAAAACCATACGCACATTGGGTGAAGAATACGGAACAAACATCATCAGGGTCGGTCGTGCGAAAGGTTTTCCAAGGCACTTAAATGGCTCTCAATGGGCGGAATGCAACCGCACAGAGCAAGACCCAGATATCAAACCCAAGACCAGTCAAGTCCACCATCACGACCGAAGATGATGGCATGAAATGATTATGAGGAATGCAGCTCAATAAAGGAAAGGACCGGATATCCTGCGAAATCGTTTCCCCCAATAGGAATGCTCGATCTAACATCAAAGTCTGGTCGCGCGTATCAGGACAGGAATCGAGGTCGCATGTATATATGAACAACTGCTCATAGATGGCAACACCTATCGCTCGATACTCAGATCAGAAACCTACTGATCGGTCATACACCAGTCCTTGGAAAAAACGCATGTGTACCTTGGAGTTGCAGCCTAAGTCGGTTAAAAGACCGTCGCTCGCTCACCAAATTGGACATAACCGCGTTAAGAAGTCATGACCGACTCGTTTCTTCGTTTCGCCATCAAGCAAATCAGATACCTACCCATCAAATACCAAAAGTAGTCGGAATCGAAGGACATCGACCAAAGTTAGACGCAAACCATGATTCAGGAGAAAAAGCAAAGGTCGATCGTTCATATTGGGCAAGGCCGCTATAACACCGAAACAAAGCAAGCCGCCCGTTCAACATAGGTGGGAGCAATCTTGTAGCGTAGTTGTATGAACAAACAACACCACACAAAGGCAGCAAGAAGACGAGCGCCCTTGAACCAAGAAGGACGGTCGAGCAAGGAACAAAGGAGGATCGGCTCCTACCCCGCATTATGCCCTTATAAGATCCCCCAAAGCATTCGCTCTCACAGGAATGCCCGCTTATATGGACCCGCTCAACAATACAATACACTTGCCCCGATGAGTCGTCCGTACATGATAACTGGATACAGCCACAGATAGCTGGCTATAGCTAGACAATGGCATAGATGTAATTAACAGAATGAACAATCCGCAACCTGCATAAACGGGTTCTAGATCATTTACCAAGGGGATTTCACCTATAAATACGCCAGGACTACCACCATAAAGGGGATTAAATCTTTGAAACCAGGGAGTGCTGCTAAATTCCATCCTCAACTACAGATTCAGCCATGGCGTCAAGTACGATCCTATGATGAAGGAAAACGAAGACACCCTCCTTCTCAATCATTCATCCATCCTTCTTCTCCTCAAATTCTACCATTCTCTTGTATAATTCCTTAGATTGAAATATATAAACAAGGGTATATCGAGTGGATATAGAGATGTATGAAAAGAGAGAATTGATGTACTTTGTAATCCTCACTATAAGACAGGAAATTACCTTCATAGTGGACGCAGGCCTCGTAAACGGCTGAACCACTCTAAATCTCGTCTCTACTTTACTTTTATCGCATTTTTGACTTTCTATTACTGATTAAACACGGTTACCGAATTGGTGAAGTACAGTGTAGTATCTTGGGTGTTTAGACCATTTTTGGTGTAAACAAATGCATTATTTTATTCCTTTATTAATGCATTAATTTGTTGCATGCATTTATTTCTTTTTATAACTTGCACTATTTAATCCAACATTAAAATTCATGCATATATACATTTTCATACACATTCATAACCCATTTTATTATATAATTAAATCGGGAATTACATTCTCCAACCCTTAGGAAATTTCATCCCTTAATTTTGGTAAGGGTAATATCAAGTAATTCCTCACATAATTAACAACCATCATGTGTGCATCCAGTTTTGCAACCATTCGTGCACTTGTGCAAAGTATAATACATAAATATAATGAATGCCTAAGCGGTACCTCCTATATGAATGCAAATTTTTCTTGAAACATGATGCACACGCCCTAAATATACTGGCAATTTCTACATGAGTGTAATAATTTGAAAATCAAAGTACTTTTTCACCAAAAATTTCCCACACTCTAACAGAGTAGGAGCGTAATTCATCCAATTTTTGCATCCTAAACACTACCATCCAACTTTAAATTTTCGAATTTCAGAAGAAAATAATTTTCTAAATTTGATTTCTTATGTTACAAAAAGGTGGAAAACAGAGAAACTTGACATCCTCCGTTCTTCTTTTATAAACCGTTTATATCTGTACCTGGGTTTTATGCAGCTATTATATAAAGATTCCCTATCTTCCTATCCAAGCACAGTTCTCATAAAAAAATCTTTGTTATTGATTTTCTATTTCTACTTATCTTGGAAAAATCCATTTTTATTCTCCTTTCTCAAAATTTCCTATTTTTCTCAACTATCATGTTTGTTGTTTTACTGAATTTGTTGTTTCCTTTTTAACTACATCATTACTCTTTTCTTAGCTTATTTAACTTAATCCTCTAATCTAATTTTAGTTTTGAATAAGCATCTAAACTTCCATCTGAAATAGGAAAACAAGCTCACTACACAGCAACCATCAAGGGCTAAGAATCCTATGACTATATCCCCATTGACAAAAAAAGGTCCAAATCGTAGGATCTAAATAATTCCCTTGCCCACCACTATCCACTTGTCTCATACCAGCCCTTGCTGTGTAATACCATTCTTTTCCAAGCAATTAACTAAGCTCTATAATACTTGCGCATTCTATAGGAACTTACCATTATTTCAAAACAATTCTCGCAATCCACTTTACAGCCTCAAAACATTTACCGTCTTCCCTAGGTACTAATCCTTGTTTAATCCATGATTTAAAAAATGTGGTTTGGCCTCCTTATTTCATTTTTCTTCCAAAAGTTAAAAGTGTCAAAACTTTATTTCTCTCATCAAAACTTACTTTTGCCAAAACTTAAAAATATGTCATCTCATAAAAATGCAAAAAAATAAAAAAAATAAAAAAATCTTCTTTTCTCATATCATAAAAATTGGAGTAGACAAGGACAACTATTTCTCAATCAACTTCACAATGCCAGTACCGTTACTTACAACTATATTTTATCATCTACTCTATTCTTAATTTCTAAAACTTATTTTGTCGATCCAACAAAATAATATGCCAAAACAACAAAAATTGTTGTCAAAAGAATAGAGAATTACAAAATTTTCTATACCGAAAATTTTAGTTTCTAACAAAATGCAACCTTTTCTATACTTTTCTTTTTAATCCTTTTATAAATTATAACTTAAAAACTAGTGAGCTATACAGGCTCTATAATCTGCACATTTTCTAAAAGAATTCAGTTTGAACAAGAATTTCACAAGAAATCAATGTTTCCAAAATATACCTCATTTTATTTCAAAACTCAGTATATGCTTTTCAAATATGTTCCGTACATTTTTTTTTTCAAAGATCAAAAATGCCTATTTTTGTTCCAAAAATTGTTTCTATACTACTTAGGTAAAATTGTTTCTGTACTACTTAGCTAGTATATATTATTAATGTTAAAAATGAACATGAACACCCCGGAAAGTTTGTGCACACCTTCAAATATTTTAGATCTTGATTAAGGGAAACCACAAACACAAAAACAGCAAAAAGAGAGGGAGTTATAGTGGTTCATCCTTAGATCTGGCCGACATCCACTTTGAAGAGGGATTCATTACGATTATCAACATTACAAGGTATACATTTTCTATAACTTTGTTCATATTTCTCTCTTTACAATAAAATATCTATTTCTTCTCTTCAATCTCTTGATTCTCTCGATTTCATTATGGAAATGTTTATATCTCTTTTGTTGCGGAGATTATTGAAATAAATCTTTGATAATCGAGCACTTTGATGTTCTTTGACGATTTCACGATGATTGATACGTTGAATCGGAGCTTGAAAAGGACTTTAATGGAAGTTGAGATGATTTCACGTTGTCTAGAAAAGTAAATGGCAGCACTTCGTGGACGGAGAAATTGGTCCCCTTCATGTAGAAATGGATAGGGTATTTATAAGCGTCTTCGTGGAGTGATTTGGAGTGGCGGGGCTAAAAATTGAGTGTGCAAGTGCTCAGGTTGTTTGAGCGACCCAACTCATTGTTTGATCCCCAAGAAACGACCAGACTCTTTGTTGTGTGCAAACCACCTGCGTTTGCGAGTGAACGACCCACATCATCTAAAGAGAAGGACCCGCCTTTTTACACATCAGGACGACCTGAATCCATGCTTCACGCGTTAGCCACTCAAAACTAAAGTCCACTGAACCGATGTTCTCTTGTATTGCATGTTAGCTTTAGCGATCCAATGGAGCGATGACCTGATGGGCGTGCGACCAGACTCAATATGCCTTCCATGACCTGAGTCTTGAAAGACCCAAGGTCTAACAACCTGGAGATGGGCGACCCGAGGCTTTAAGGACTTGAACCCGAATAACCTAATGACGTTGCTGATGATGTGTCACTAAACAACCCAATAGCTTGTGACCTAAGTGTTAAACTACCCTAACATATAGAACAATGACCCCATCATGTTATCTTACCAATGCATCGTTTATGAATCATATTTTCATGGGGTTAACGTTTCCCCTCAGAGCCTGTGTAACAGCCCCCATTTTACGTATTGGAAGATCGTAAAATATTTTTATTTTATTCCTTGAGAGTTGGATCATTCTCATCTTTTGATATGTTGCTTATGCGGATGTGAGACTTGTCCATAATTTTTACCAATTTTGTTTGTAACCATTTTCCCCATGTTATTCTTGTATAGGGCATAACTTTTCACTCTGGTCGAATTAGAGGGTGAGACCTTTACCATTGGAAAGGAATTAATGATTGCCTTTCCGTAGAGTGCTTACATTAAAATTTTGGCTCAGCGGTATGGGAGAAATCACTGTTTTAAGGTTTTTCAGTTGGTTGTCCAGGTTTTGGGAGTCTAATGGGCTGATTTGGGGAAGACGCATTAGTGGGATGATGGAAGGGTATAAATAGGGGGTTAGAGATATGGGAAATGGTTTTAGTTTTTCATTCTCTCATTTGGTGCCTTGTGCTCCTCCTTCCTCTAAAATCTTTCCACCATTAAAAATCAAAATCTTAGGGAGATCGTAGATCTACACTAACTGAGGCAAGAGTTTATCGGATTAAGTTGTTTGGTGCGAGGTGCTTGCTGTCTGGATTCTTATTTCATCAATTTTCGCTTGTTTTAGCGAATCGATGAGTGATTTACATCTCTCACATGAATGCAATGAAGTATATGAGTGCTTGTTCATGTTTCTCATTAAATTCAAGTGCTTTTTCCATAGATCTGTGCCATATTAAGTTCATTTTCATAGAGATCACCCTATAATCTGATCTAGCAAGTTTAGATAGGTAATTTTTATAACATTTCATATGAATGAGAAAGTTAGATCCATAGTTTTGCTCATATGTACATTTATGGTGATTTTGGTGAATTTTACATGTTTGTTAATGGAATTGTCATACTGGTGTTATTGTTGATTTCATATCATGCTTGTGATCATATTGGATGTATTGGATGAGCTGGCTTCGTCGAACGAATCGTTTTGGCGAAGTTTTGGTCAAAATTGGAGTTGCATTGAAGAATGCAGGTTTTGGGTCGAACATGGAGGGTCGGACATGGTGAATCGAACATGGAGGGTCAGTCGAACCACGAGGAGGTTTACTTGGAGGAAAATAAATGGGTGCGTAGTCCGAGCATATTGGGTCGAACGGGTTGGATCGAGCAAGTTGGGTCGAGCAACATACAGGTTATGTTGTGGTTCTGGTCACACCATAATGTGGTCGGGTCGGCCATGTTTTGGGTCGAACAAACATGGATTGGGTCGGTCATGTCCTAGTGAGGTGTTAGGATCGGTCGCGAAGGAGGGTCGACCAGAGTGGTCTGGTCGATCATGTTGGGTCGAGCAGAGCCTGGGTCGGTCGCACATGTTGGGGTCGGTTGTACAAAGGGGGGTCGGTCGCTTAGGGTCATTTTCTGAAAAAGTTTGAAGGTTCGGTGACGATGTGATTTTGAAGTAAATTCAAGTAGGAAGGTTCGAAGTGCTGAAAGGTGTTCGTTGATCGGTGTAAAACAACGAATGAGGTGGCAACTCAAAGGTCGTGAGTTGGTGGATAATGGTTGCTCGAGAAGGTTGCTTGGGCTATGAAAAGTCGTCAAGTTGAATGACTAAAGATGATAAAGCTGAGAGATTATCATTTATCATAAGTTCTAGCAGGCTCAAAGCAGGGTACGATGAGGGTACCCAAAAGACTGGTTATAGGTCGAGTACCCTGGGTATCGTTGAAAGGCCAAGTTGTCCAGGTTGGACATACATACGTCTCGTTGAAAGGCGTATTGAGTTTATGCTAGAACTGGGGTTACCATTAGCTCTTGACATATGGCAAGGTTGGTCGTCATATGATTAATGATGGTTTCATAGCAGGATTGGGCCTATGGTCAGTCATGGATGATTGGTTGTTCCGTTTGTACCATCTTATTTAGGGAGTCCAACGTCGAAGGAGATGTTCCTTGGGTGCTTTCCTGATATTGGTTTAGGCCTATGAGGCTTGTGCTTAAGGGATGTCGAATTCAATTAGGATGGTTTACATGATCAATATATATATAATCTGGGTGTTATGAGTACTTACCATAATTAAGTGGGTGTTCTGGTTTCCATGGATGAATGGTTGAATTGTTTATTGTAAAGGATATCATTGTCCGATGTGGGGAAGATTGGGTTGAGTTCTTCTCTAGTGTTGTGGGTAGATTAGTATGCTTATCTATCCATCCTCATATACTTTATTGTTGATGTTTGTTAGCTGTTTTATTGCTCACTAAGACTGTTGTCTGACTCAAGGTTTTATGTCTCCTCTTATTACCTTGGGTTGTTCATCCGGTTGTGGAAGGGCAGACTAAGTAGCAGGTTACAGGTGATTAGTGAGGATGGTGCTGCTGTGCGGAGGCGAGTAGGAGGCTGGCGTACCAGTTTTATTACAATCTAGTATTTCTGTTTCCGTTGTTTGAGTGCTCTATGAGGGTTGTAGTGAGGCCTTATGTACAAAATTTGTTTTCAGCTGGATAACCTTTCAGGATGTTGAGAAAGTTTCAAAAGTTTGATATATGATGATTCATTACTATTACCTGTCGTATATGTTTTATTATATTTTATCCTTGCGCTTTGAGTTTTACGACAGTTTCCGCTTGTGTTTACCTACTCTGATGATCGTCCATGGCTGCTTGGCACAACTTTTAGCGCACTATTCCTCTTGTTTAGTGCAGGGGTTATGGGCGGTCGTCACAGCCTGTGTTATTGTAATATAATGTAGGCTTCGAATCACATCTCTTGACATTATTTTACTGGATCGTGCTTTGCCCATATGAGGAGACAATATGTGCACAAATGATTGAATCATTTAGGCCTTCATTTTGTCCGAACTCATCTCATTCTCTGTTGTTTAAATACCATTTTATTGGGTCGCTTGGGCCTTTTATTGTATCGGATGCGGCCTAACTAGAGTCACTTTAATTTCTTCTTTTTAGGTCATTCGTTCGACTTTATTTTCTTTTTTGCTGAAGAAACCTTGTTAATGGCGGCTAGGTGCTAAAAGAAATTTCTTCACCTCGTCGTTGCCATAATCCATTGTCGTTGATCAGATCAACTTCACCAACTATTACTACCAAAATTAACTCTGAAACATGCTTTCGGTGAAGGGGTATCAGATGAACACAAACAATAGAAAGGACCAAGAGCAAGAAGGAACGATCCGAGAGCTACGCAAACCGACACCTTCCTAGGGGAAAGGCGTTCAAAGTCCACTGAATATTTCTGGCGAGAAATATCCGACAGGGCACATCCGGCAGGGTGTTCTACAACGAAAGGTCATCAAAGTCGAAAAACTATGAAAGAGATAGGCAAGAACTTAGCTAATTGAACTCCAGAAAGACGGAAAGACTGTCGGTATTAACCTGCTTAATACCGATACACCAGGAGCCTCAAGCCAGAAGTACACAAAGGTTATCCGGAACTAGCTTCCGAAACATCTACTGCACAAATGTAGAAAGGTCACATTGACAGACAATAAACACATAACCAGGAGCAACCTTCCACCAGATCAGGCTATACCCGGAAACTCCATCGGAAGGCAAACTGGACCCCTAGAAGGGATACAGGCTATCCATACTAGTCCACTTGGTACAAACACCAATAGTTGTTCCGAACCGGCAGCTATCTACATACATCATGAAGGCAGACAACTCTAAGTATTCATGAGAAAAACCGAAAGCTCACATCAGGAGGCTTATTACCTAAAGCATACAACCGGAAGCTTAAATACCTTCCGTAAAGCTACTACATCGACAAGCTCATCTCACTCTCAAAGAAGCTCCAATTGGCTAGGACCCTCACTTTGGAGGCTATAATCAGCACAACAAGAGCGTTCAAAAGCCAAACATCCGAGACCAAGGAGAAGTGCGACCGACAGAGGCTCCTACAGGCCCAACGGACCAATAGTAGAAGGGGCCCCGAATCCTCTATAAATAGGACCCCAGGGGTCACATTTTGATGACAGATTTCTCATTCTTATTCTTGAACTCTTTCTCTCTAGAGTAAACCCTAATTGTTAGATCGATTTGGGGATTTCTTCAGTTCGGCTGATGTATTCTAAAACAAAGATCAATAAAGAGTGAATCGATACTTACGATGTTTTCTTATGAGATTGTCATGATATTTCTTAGTTATCACTGCTACAGCTTACTATTTGCTTCTTACATGTGCATGATTCCTTACCCAAACCTATTTTTCCCTTAGATCCATTCCCATTGACCTATCTTGGGTGTTGACGAAAAATATCGTTAACATTTAGGCGCTAGAAGGAGGGTCTGAACCTCCGACACTTTGGTTATCCTTCCCACATATCTTCCTATGTTGTTTCGTCCTGGATTGGGCTAAGTCTTTGATGAAGCGAAGTTATGGGTAGGAGGTCCCAATCAAATTCTTCTGGATCTCGAATGGATAAGTCAGAAATAACTGACTTCGGAGTGATAGAAGAACAAATGCTAAGAGTGGAAGCCTTGCGAATAATAAAACGAAAATGAGAAATAGAACAACGTGCTACCGACACTGAGTATAATAGCCTTTCCCGCATAGTACAAACCTTAATACTCCCTCCAAGTGGTTCTACATTAGAGGATATTAACATTTTCTCTCACATAAGGAGAACTCTCCCCGAGCAAGTCAGAGGAAAGATATTTTAACAATAAATAATGAATGATATTGACCACTTCACCAACAAATGGTCTGAAAGGATAACAGCCTACCACAGTATATTTTGGGAAGAAGGAATAAAAATAAAGGTACAACAACAACAAGGCCGGGTCACAAAAGGGTTAAACCCCAGCGGCAAGGAGAGAGGCTTACGCTAGGATTACCCAAGGGATACTACCTCACCACTTCGTTGGAAAATATCTACTTCTTAACCAAACACGAACTCAACTATTGGTTGTTCACAAAGAAAAAGTCCAAATACAAATGGAAAACAGGAGGACCCTATTATCATTACCACATGATGAATGGACATGAAACTAATCACTGGAGAATCCTTGAGGAAACGGTCATCAAATTCACCAACTAAGGCCAATTACAAGAGTTTATGAAAAGATCAGATTAAGTTTAATAAAAGTCCATAGGAAAAGGATTATCAAACATGGTCTAGGGTACGGAAAAACCCACCTTTTGAAGCTTAAAACGGGTCAAACCATAAACGGATCAAATCCCTTGTCATCACCAAATTGGTCAGAACAAGGCATCCCCCAGAGGGGGATGGTGTTTTAGTCTTTCTCCATGACCAAATCAGAGGGGCTAGGTCAAAGCATCAAAAGTGTATGCCTCTGTTTCACACCAGAAATGTTCGTGGCAGTGCATCTAAAATTAGCATGCCCTACCTCTGCACGTAGAAGAATACGCCCTGCCTCTGCTAGAACTAAGCACATCCTACCTCTACTAGCATAAGAGCACACCCTACCTCTTCTTATGTTCCACTTACCCGCAGAAGGGAACGCCAACCCCTATCATCACCTACGATGGTCAGGATAGGGCACCGCTCGGAGGGAGGTAGGGGGTGGTGTGTAAGCCTTTATTAGTACCTATAATGGTCAGTATAGAGCATCAAAAGAGTAAACCTTAGTTTTGTATCTACAATGGCCCCGTCTAAGTTTCTAAGACCTTATCATCACCTACAATGGTCAGGATAAGGTGCCTCCTAGAGGGAGGTCGGGTAAGTCCTTGGGCCCTGCTTCTGGATAAGCTAGCCAAGCGCACCGTATGCATAGGCCCAGAGTGTGGCCAACAAAGAACGTACATTCTCTGCTTTGACATCAAAAGCCCAGAGAGTGTCTCAAGAAGCACGTACAACCTCTGCTTCATAAATCAAATCAAAAGGGGATATCAAAACATTAATACCGTAAGGGAATTTCTTGTCTTCAACCTTTAATTGTCTGAACAAGGGTTTGTTCAGATCTTCTAGATTAATACTCAAATCTGGGTTGAGTCGATTCTTCACAAATACCGGAAGGGCACTCTTGGTCTTCAATCTATAATTGCCTGAATAAGGGTTGGTTTAGGTATTCTATATCAATACTCAAATCTGGGATGATTTGGTCCTTAGCGAAGACCAGAAGCAGACTTCTAGTCTCTTACTTTAAATAACCCAAATCTGGGTTGGAACAGATCCACACACGTACCGGAAGGGGGTCCCGATATTACCTTAATACCCGAATCTGGGTTGGTTCGGTTCTCTACAAAGACCAGAAGCGAGCCCTAGGTCTCATATCGTAATACCCAAATCTGGGATGATCCAGGAGAAAATTACAACCGGATGTGGGGTTCCGATCTCGTCAAAAATACACAAACTAGGATGAGCTCGGACTCTTAAATCCAAACAAGAAAGAGTTATCCTACCTTCTCAGTAATTCGAATATGGTTTAGAACTACACATCTGTTATTGCTAAGGACAAACTTATGGCCTTTTCACTTGCTCAGGGAAGTGTCTTTAACTTATACATTCATTAGTTTATTATCCAAGTATATCAAATGTTTGCACTAATACATAAAACACAAGTAAGCACCGTAGACATTTCATATCTAACACACCTCGATATTGTCAACGCTGCTGAGAGCAAATGACGCTCTACAAGGGTCTATAAGACAAATTTTTAATGAAGTGTGCCGAAGACGTACACCATGCCGTAACAAAGCCATAACGAAAGAAAAACGTTGACGCCGAAATGTATAATTGAGCGTTAAGTAACACTGTTATAGGTCCTGCCTCTGTTCATAAACACCATTATTATAAGATATTACATGCGATAGATAGTATGCTAAGTACTTCATATCTTACACAATTATTTACAAGAAAGATTGTAAGATAAACACATCTATAGAGGAGAAAATACCCATAACCCAATGCAAGAAATTTCATATGAGTAACCGAGCTCTCAATAAAAGACTTCTTATTCATTAGACAAGGAGGAAATTACAGAATGATGAATCGCAGTAGGAAAAATTCCATCAATTTTTCGCATATTCCCTATAGCCATGCGTGAATCGCCTGAGGGTTTAGGCTGCAACTTCAAGGCCCGATTGAAAGCTTTGCCCATTTCACGAAGAGTTTTGTTTTCCTTCTTCAAGTCAAAGGCATCTTTATGTAAAGCTTGTTTCTCCTTTTGTAATTGCTTAACTATGGAAATACAAAGATCAATTTGACGAGAGTTATCCTGAACACTTTTCTTGTCGTAAAACCCTTTCATGTTAGCCTTACTCTTTCTATGCCACCTAGCGATGAGAGAATGATCCAGTCCAAAGGGAAAATCCCTTATCTGCAGCTCTGGTAACTCAAACTCCATTGAAGCTCGCAAGAATCCAGGGGTGAAAGTTTCAAGAGTACATCCAAATATAGACTTCCATTCTTTACATCTAGCGAATACATCATCACGATCTGCCTCTAGTCAGCGACTTGACGATGAAGTTCGTCCTTTTCTCCATCAAAATCAATAAATGAATTTGTCTTTATATCCCTCTTCACTTCGAGGATATCCTTATCCTCTGCTTTATCTGAGCCTCCAGTATAGCTATTTGATCTTTCAAGCGTTGCACAAGTAGTTCCCCAGATAGAGCAGATTTGTCATTAGTACCGCTAAGAGAATCCCCCAGAAAGTCTCCTGGGCGTGGAGTAAATCGAACACCCATATCTATGTAAAAGGAAATGTCCTCAAGTGAATTTTCCTGTTTATGTAAACAAATGAGCTACCATTTATTGGATCAATTTTCAGGAAATATACATCAATATTTAAACCACATAACTACCTATAGCAGAGGGAAAATGAGTACAAATATGATTTATGTCCATGCAAATTAACATCAACTATAGGGGATGTAACAAATTAATTTTTCTCTCTAATACTCCTTTCCTTCATTTTACATATTAATTTTGCATGATAGACCCTAAGTTTCTTTAATATCATCTCCCTATCATTCCCCAAGAAATTGAAAGATAGCTGAGGATACTTCATATAAATATGCTTGAGATCTCTCAAAAAGCGTTCTATGCTGGATTTATAGGAATGTTTTGTTAGGAATTCCCTACTCAATCTAGAGAGAGTGTAGATCATTCTTGGAAACAGAATAATTAGTGGAAACAGAATCTTCATCACCATAAGATTGAGTCATTAAGGGTCGATGCCCACAAGTAAAGAAGAAATTCGAAAATGGAGGTTCATACCTGAAGAATGGGGGAAACTGTATGTATTGTATGTTCCTTCTCACCAGTTTATGGGAGATCAACCTCTTCAGCAAACCCACCATCTCCGTGGGAAGTAACTGAAACATGAGATGAATTAGCACCCGTGAGGTCTGAGAAGTCACTTACAAACACAGAGAACATACCTTCCACCCTGCCATCCTTATCATTTCCCACACTGGGAGATAACTTCATTATTGTGACCACCTATATCATCACTACCAATAAGAGAAGACGGATTCTCTTCATTACTAGGCACTAGGTAACCGGGCAGCTCCTTAACAAATCAAAGGTCCTCAACCCTCGCCTTGTTCCCTTCGGAAATTACGATATCCCGTCTGCACATCCTAATTCACCCCAAGATTATGTGCTGAAGGTATGGGGGGAGGGAAGAAAAATCCATGTTTGGAAAGTTGCCACAATTATCACAGTAGACCAAACAGAGGGCCTTTTCATAATATTATGCCACTATATCTGAAAGCTGTACCCTCAGGAATAAGGTAATTTTGTCCTGGGTTTCATAAATTATCCGTTTAGCATTAGAAAGGGTCGCCTCCTTTGTTTTTAGCTCCCTTGCGTGATCTGCCAACATGTTCGACTTCTCGCGCTTAAGGGCCAAAACATTAGCGACTAAGGAATTGTTGCTAGCCTCTTTTCTCTTAAGAAATGCTCTCAGCTGACTACAGGCTTCCTCGTTATTGCTCTTCGCTAAAGCTAAGTCGTGAATCTTAGACTCTAACGCGGATTTCTCTTCTTGGAGCTCTCTTGCCTCACAAGATAATGAAGTCGTTGTTGCCCTGGCAGAATACCAATCTCCGGATATCTGAAAGAGAACCGTATAATATTAACCCTTACGTAGAGTAAACATATAAAGAATTTAAGAGAACAAGAGTATGAACCAGAAGTTGTCGTTTAATGAGATGAAGACAAGAACCATACCGATCTGTAAAAGCAAACCATGGAATATCAGAAACATCAACAGAGGTTAAGACAAATCTGACAATACTATCAAAGTCCGAAGTCGGTAAAGGAGTATTTACGGTGTCACATTGTCGATAAGAATGGGGAATGAATCGCATTTACGGTGTCACATCAACAGAGGTTATTGCTCTGCGGTAAAGGAGTATTTACGGTGTCACATCAACAGAGGTTAAGACAGATCTGACAATACTATCAAACTCCATGAGAATCGGATATTAATAGGCCAACAACAAAATCACTTCCTGTGGTCTCCACTGAAGAAGGACATGCATTAGGAGAGATTCCAAGAAAAGGGTCAAGGGGGCTGGATAACGATCGATGACCAGGCGACTCGACGGTTTCACTACCAAAAAGATGGGAGATAAAATTTCCTCTTCTATGTCTTTAGGTAGAACCACTGCTAACAACCGAAGCTGCCCTATTTTCAGGAAAAGACTTGAGGTTGGTAGGGCAGTGGGGAAGGGACGTGAATCATCCCCAAGATACACCGAATGCGAGAGAAAAGGAACTCCACCCACAACATCAGCAACTTGAAGATCCCTTGCCCCAAGCTTCTCCTCTTTTGAACAGAGCCTAATAGACTTGCTCAGCTTGGAGTCGCTCGATTGTAGAATCCTAGACATAGCACTACCATGTGATATCATAACAAAAACATGTGCTTTAATCACTTTTCTATTTTATAAGTGCATACAAATGAGAGAGAGTTTTGTTAACCCATTAGATAACGATATTGACTGCAAAGATCTATGTCAACAAGTTAGGTTGCCCCCTATTATGAGCTATTTGTTTGTACAAATCTTGCTAAGCATGGTTGTAATATTATTCTATGTAGGTTTTAGTTCATTAATAATCATGGTTCTAACTTACCAGCTAGGATGCAGCGAGTAGTGGTGAAACGGTTGACTCCACTACAGTGTTATTCTAGCTTTCTGTACTAATTTTGTTTCCTGAATCCAAATGCCAAGCATAAATCAAAGCTATTACCATAGAGACAGAGGAAACAATTATGCTGAAACATTTGCAGTTAAATGGAGCGTTATTCGAAATGAACAATGAAGTCAGCGGACTCATAACAAGAGGCGATAACAGGCTAGCAACAGACTGAATCCCAGCAATGAATCCTTGAGCCTTCCCCTAATCAGTATAATACTCCTTTTTCTTGGAAGTATGGACTGACTAGTGGAAGCAGCAAAATCTGAGAAAATATAGAACCAATTCCCACCATAATAAGAATTTCTGAGAACTGAATTTTGTAAAATCCAAAAGCCGATTTCAGATAGAACAGTAGAATACCGCTAATGCCAGACATGCCTAACTCATAAAAGAAGGATATAAGTGAGATTTGTTTAAGAAGTTGGCTGCTAACTAATTTGAACTAAAACCATCATCAAAATTGGCATGCTCAATTAAGATTCAAGTAATAGCATGCTCAATTAACAGAAAATGTAGAAGAATCCATGTTTTTTTTGGATAACCAAATCTTCCACTTTTAAACTAAAAATCGCCATAAACACAATCATACATAAAACATTCCAAAAGCCACATATCCATCATTTTTAACCACATCACTGGTGGAATACATTATTAGTACCTTCTCTTTAGATAGATTGGAAAGCATAAACAAGCTTAATCAAAAGGCATAAACAAAAAAAGGCGTCTAACAACAGAGAACTTGTCAAATAGACAGATTCCAAAGCATAAATCAAAAGGCGTCTAACAACAGATGCGAAAACATAAATAAAGGCATCTAACAAATAAAGGCGTCTAACAACAGATGCGAACTCATAAATCAAAAGGCATTTTATAACTAAAATTATACTATAAATGGAAAATACTTGGAAATGGTTGTTGAAACCTTCGATCGAATCCGCATCTTCAACAAGAGTTGAACATCCACCGATTGAAGTAGCCACAGAACAGCCATCAGTGTTTTCGATCGAAGCAACTTACCAAGGAAGAGGCAGATTGAGCAAACCCTAATTTTCAGAGTTGGTCGCCATCAAAGAGAAGCTGAGACCAACATATAAATTTAATTGAGCCGATCAGTTCTCAAGGGACGGAGTGTAGCTGCTCTGCGGTGTTTTGGCTCGGATTGGAGGTAGCAACTTGTCTAGGGTTTTTTTTACAGAGAGAGTGAGAAAAGAAGAAATGGAGATTGACGGCGTGAAAGGGGAATGTGTTAGCACACGTTTAGGCGGGTTGAGGAAAAATTTGGGACTATTTTTGGTTTAAGCGAAATTTTGGGCGGTGGAAATTTGGGAGGATAGAGCAATCCATGTCATAAAGCAAGTTATGGTTGGATTTTAAATCAACGTTCCATATTTAGTACCTAACGCTGATTCGGATCACAACAGTTATTTCGTTCAGCCAACCTTGTTGAACTAATAGAAATAAATCAAAATAGGTAAAATTTAAAATATCATGTAATTTATTACAAGTTTGATCAGTATAAAAGGTATTATCATAAAAAAATTACTATAACTTAATAAATTTTAAATACTGGATAATAAATTTTACTTCTTAATTATTAAATATTATCATTGGTTATTTAAACTTACTTATTAGTCTATATTATTGATTATTATTATCTCTTAATTATTTAGTAATTATTAATTAACCAATACTGACTATTGAACTCTATTTACTATTAATAGTATATTTTTTTGTTATTCACATTAATTATTTAAAAATTAATTTTACTTATTAAAAACATAAGAGTAAAACGTTTTAAGAAGAATACACATGCCCGTAGGATCATCAAAACCAGAGTTGAAAGGGGATTAATGGAATACAAAGACAGATCTGAGTCAGAAATATTATCCATTATTTGATTAATTATTAATATTTAAAAATAATAATTTTTAAATTAATCCTTCATTATCACTATTTGGTTATAATTAGTATTATTATTTATCAATAATATTTCTATAATGCCTCAGTCTTTATAAGGAACTTTCTAAATTGAAGATTAACCAGGAAAAAACTTCTGGATTAAGTAACATATTATTTGCTTAATCAGTTTGTCTAGAATGCATAACAATGAAATAAAAAATATAAAAAATAAATCAACGAGTTATGAATTTGAGCACAACTCCACCCCAATTTGTCTACAATATTTCAAAATGAAACTAATAGCCAAAAAAGTAAAAAATTATAACTAACCAAGTATTGCAGTACTACTCTACCCATGTAGACCATCCAAAATATTGTCGAATATTTTGAAATTCTTTAATCATTTTGGAATTCTTTATAATTTTGAATATTTTACAAACTTATATATTTATTTAAAAGAATATTTTCGAATCTTATGAAAAATTAAAAATTTTATATTTAAAATTTATGAATAACATTAAATATATTTTAGAAAATTCCAAAATTTTACTTTTTTAATTAATACTTATTTAATATGATTTCAAATATAATCATCAAATATTAGAGACTAAGTAATAAATATATTGTTAGTTATCAATTGTTTAGTAATAATTTCTTATCAATAAAAATTAATTATTATAAATTATTTTTTAATTATTAAGTATTAATCAACGGTTATTTGATTATTAAATATATATTTTACAGAATTTATCATGGCTTAATTGTGCAAGCCTTCCCAAATTTTAATTAAGAAATAAGGATTTGTAAAATAGTTAATATTATATAGTAATTAATAATTAATCAGCATTAATTTTCAAAAAAAAATTAATCAGTATTAATTTTCAAAAAAAAAATTAATCAGCATTAACTATTGAATTTTATTTACTTCTAATAGTCATTATTTATTATTAATTACTAATGTATTATTAACATTAATTATTTAAAATTTAAAATTTAAATTTACTAATTAATTACTAAGTAATAACACAAATTTAAAACATTTAATAAATAAAAAAATAAAAAAGTTCGTTTCAAATCTCTTGGAAAATTGCAGGAAAATTGCTTCAAAATTATGTCGATGGTAATCCGACTCTATTAGCAACGAAATTTAGCATCAAATATTATATGACGGTAAAGAGCTGCAATTTCCATTGATTTACCGACAGAATTAGTATTCGACGGTAATAATTTATAATAAGATGACATATAAAATCCAAAATATTTTCTCTTACAAAGCCCACGGAAATCAGCCGCTAATTAGCGACGGAATTTTCTGCTGCTAAAGATCTGCCGCTAATCTCGGTTTTTCTTGTAGTGTTGACTTTAATTGATGACTACAATTTAATCCAACCCTTTCACACCCTAATTGCAAGCTTGGTTTTCTTTCAGGTTCTAATTTATCCAACTTTAGAATTACAATAACGGTATTCAACTTTTTTCCCGTTGTTTTACAACATCAGATTATTCTACTCTACGAATCAGATACCTAAAGTCAAGTAGTTTAAGAAAAATTTACATAATCCATTTTCATAACCGCATTAGCAATTTTCATTTTTATAAATGAGTACTTACTTCGTCGGTTGTAAAATGATTCGTCTAATCAAAATTTATGTCTTTTGAGTCATTTGATCGAACATCTCACATCATATTATATTAACCATCATGTTTATCATCTGAAACAACAAGGGCATTATCCAATTTATAATCATTCAAATACTCCGTCTAATTAATGTATAAATTTGTAAAATAAGATACGTAA
The DNA here is from genome assembly GCA_030737875.1 of Allium sativum. NCBI lineage: Eukaryota > Viridiplantae > Streptophyta > Magnoliopsida > Asparagales > Amaryllidaceae > Allium > Allium sativum. Next base: position 403,996,365 of record CM060923.1, on the reverse strand, counting down.
GGTATACTGATAAAAACCCAACAAATCAAAACTTACATTGTCATTCTCTATTACAACGTCATCAAATTTAATGTCCTCCAAGCTTGAAATTTTCAATGAGGCGGAAAGTAATCCTAAAATGCAATGGAAAGCCCTAATCATTAAAAAAACTAACAACGTGTTCTATCGAATAATAGAAAACAATAAAAATCAAGCAAATCTAACCCTTTTTTTAATCTTCATCTTCCATCTCTAAAAGACACAAAAGAATATGTGCTTTTGTTAGTGTTTAAGGTTTGAAATTGTAGAGAAGGACGTGTTTTTTAGGAGAAGTGCGGTGATAAATAACTGAGTGAAGGAATAATATGTGGTGGCCAGAAGAATACAAATAATAATCATTTGTATTAAATTTAGAAAGGTGGCCGGAAGTGTAAATCGGGGTGTGAATAGTAGCACCCCAGTTTTAAAGGTGGTCCACTTTTTTTCCCTTTTCCCTGCTTTTTGGCATTAGTTAGCTTGCTTACAGGATGTTAAAATAATTTCCTCAAATTCCACATGCTCGCTATTTTTATTTACCACTTTACCTTGAAGCATCCAGGTCTGTGGAGAAAGGGTAGTCAGCAAATGTATCATTTCAGATGAGATGGCTTGCATAATTTTAATAACAATAGATATGCCACTCATATTGAAAGGGTGCGTTCGCAGCATTAAATTGGCACGCTCAGGTTTTTGGACGCGACGCAAACACCTTTTTCCACTTTCAAATGGAACGATTGGTGAACGTTGGAAATCAAGCCGTTGGCATCCGACGCGTCGGACGCCAACGACTTGATTTCCAACGTTCTTCTTTTCCCCTACAAAACCATCACCGTCACCTACCTCTTCATCCACACAACAACAACCCAATCCTCTTCTATTTATTTTCAACCGAATTCGAGCAGCAATCAGGTTTTTTCAGTTTGGTGTTCATATTATTTTCCGTTATTCAACCTAGTTTTTCCCTAGTTTTTTTCAGTTTATTTCTAATATATATTGTTTTTCATTTTTTAGTATGGCCAATCGAAAAGGTGCACATCACTGGTCGTTTACTGCAACTCAGATTTTGCTGCAATGTTCTATTGATGCATATGGTGCATGTGGCAGCGACAAAAAATGTGTTCATAAAGTGATTGCAGAAAAGTTCAACGATGCCATAGAAACCATTTCGGACATCGAACCGATTGACGAATGCAAGATCTGAAACAAATACGATAGTCTTCGACGAGATTGGATGAAATGGGATGCACTAATGAACAAGACTGGCGCGGGTTGGGATGTTTATAAAGGAACGGTGTCCGGAAGCGATGAATGGTGGGAAGATCGTGTTAAGGTCTGTAAATTTATTTTGTTACCATTCATTTATAGACAGTTTCTTACAATTTATTTCTTACATTTAGGAATTTGGAACGGGTGTCTTGAAATATAAGAAACGTCCAATAGAAAACTTATAGATGATGCAACAATTATTTCGTGGGACGAATGCAACTGGTCAATCGTCATACACTCCTGCTGCTACCATACAACCATCGCAGACTGACACGCCGCCATCAACACAAAGCATGTTTGACAGAACATGGGCTTTCGATGAGTTTTTTAATCCATTGGATGAAACGCAAAATAATCATATTCCAAATTTGAATTCGCCATCAAATCCTCCAGTGCACCAAACTTCAATGAATCCACCAATTTATGAAGCTCCAATAATCCCTTCGTCAACCCAAAATCCAATGAATCCGCCTACTCAACCAACGGCACGTCAAAATTTAAGAAGACGACGTGGTGAAAGTGACGATAAGATGGCTATGCTCATTGACCTAATGCACGAGAGATAGATGAAGAAATCTCGTACGCATTCTGATAGTCCTAATACGGGTACTAGCGTGGAATCAACGGGAAGTTCTACAACTTATGCAAATGCGGTAGCTCGCATGCAACGTCTTGGAGCAACGGGTGAGTTTGATGTTGCAGACGGACTATTATTTGTTTTGGACCCCAAAATAAATGATATGTTTACTGCTCTTCTGGATGAGATAGCGAAAAGCTGGTTGATAAGAGGGCTTGCAGACAAACGCCACGAAAAAAAATACCAAACTTATCTGATAAATACCAACAAGTAGGAGGTTCATGTCATCATGTTATTGTATTTCTGTCGTATTTATGTTTGTATTATCTTTGTGTAATGAAATGTAGTCGTTTTATTTTATGAAATTAGTATTTAATTAAATCAAAACAAATAATTTAACAATTAAATACCCTGCTCAGATACCACGCTCAAATACCCCGTTCGCAACTAAAAACACATTCCCCGTTCGCTACAGTACCACGTTCAAATACCCCGCTCGCGTTGGTTAAGAACGCACCCAAAGTCTTTCTTCGAAACCGTTTATGCAATGGATTTTCCTTTCCTAGCATGGAAATATATGTTCAATTGGAGAGCATTGAAAGAAATATGACTTTTTCTTAGGAGGTAATTCTTACATAGTTCTACACCGTTGGAGGACTTGGTCATTATTCCTTTTCATATTTTTTTCATACTTTTGCAAGAAAAAATAATTTATTCCTTTATATTAATTTGAAAATTACCTGAACATATAACTTATAGAATACATATTGTGTTCATCCACTAGCATCAAAGTTCTGCACAGTTTGCTGCTAGTATTTATGAATCAAGTTTACTCACTTCACTATTTTGATACAATATTTTCCTACAAATGATTCGTTGAATCCCAGTTGGACACCCATTTATAAATATAGGTTTCAACAGGATTTGGATATTTATTAAGTTATAAAGAACATACTCACACAGTTACAGGTTCTAACCGGGTTTTTTTTAAACTTAAATTTTACTTTGTAGACTAAGTTAGTACAATATAATCATTTATATCTTTATTCTAGAACAATAAAAGGTATCATAATTGGGCATGCCAAGATGATCAAGCCGTTTCCACATAAGATTAACATAAGAACTCGGATTAGCGGTAGGCACTTCTTCAGAATCAACAATCGGAAATAGCTGATCTTACTCTTTTGCTCTCAATGCCTCTTGAGGCTGTAATGTGCAAGGAATAAAATATAGAAAAGGCCCATTTATGTATGATTTACGAAATTTCTTGAATTGTTGCATAGTTTTGCATATGCTTTTAGGTAGCCTAGAGAGTTGTTCACCTTCATTTCTTCTTCGGCAAATGATGGAATTTCAGCTGCCATGGTTCACTAGTATGTTTATTTACGGTTTAGATTATTACTAACCTGTTAATAATAACGTGTTTTAGTGACATTCTTGTTTTACACTACAGAAGTAGCCCTTGTCAAGTAATGGGTGGTTGGTTTCTAGTTTTAGCACAACAAGTGGTTTATTGTGATACTTTGCACCGTTATAGTAAATTTCTTACTCTGAAATATAGTCTACATAATAGTGAATCAATATAACTGTTACTGGTTGTAGTAGATTCATTGTGAAACAATTTGTATAGGGTATCTTGACCATGCGGTTCACAGATTTTACATACATTTAAGGTATAAATTTGGTAGTAAGTATGCAATTCAAAGTTTTTGCCATGTAGTAAATATGTAGATATGGATTTTAAAATAATAAACAATTCATAGTTTGCACCGTGTGCTTAAGTATTCTCTGTCCTCATGGCCTCTAGCTTATATATATATATATATATATATATATATATATATATATATATATATATATATATATATATATATATATATATATATATATATCATAAACCGTTTACTGAATTTCAACCGATTGCAACCGAACATGTCCTCATGGCCATTGGATTTACCTGTCAAACCAATTTATAGTCATACTCATAATTATTATTTAAACAAATAAAATTTCATCATGAAATTTTTACCAAGTTTTATTTTTGCATGCTAATTTTTATTAGATAAACTGGAACTTTGCAAATGATCATAAAAACAATAATAATGGAATAATATGAGACGTGCTAAAATCAGTAGTACATAAAATGACAAATGCTTTCTTAAATGTTTTCTTTGTAGAACTCATATTTATTAAAGAGTCATCAATAAAAAAAGATGTCCATAATTTTTATGAGATTATTACTTGCGAGCTTCAGCCATCTTTGATTCTTTTATAGCCTTTCCATGTTTGACCCTCAGACTATTGTACAATATTCCTCTGTTCTTCAAACCAGATTATATCTACTGAAATTTGGAATGGATTAGGCATGAAAGGTTTTGAAGGATTTTATCAATTTAGGTGGCTACAAGATAGCTTACGTTAAATATATACTTGTTTATACTTGTTATTGCAAGTGGATTGATGAAAGATTATTTTGTTTATACTTGTTTGTGTCGTAACCATGCAAAATATAATTATGTTACTTCTTTTTTCTATACTTCCAATAAAATACGATGGAGAGTTAATAATTTTTTTAACCTATTGCAGGAAAGTTGTAATAACAACAAATTTGATGATGGCCATTGTTAATGTCGATTTGCTGCAACAATGGATCGTATAAGCTGTCACTTTTGAATCCTTTGCAGTAGAGTTTTTGTATCCAGCTGCAATAGTTTTTTTTAGAAACTCGTTGTGACATGCACTACAAGGAAAATGCTGATTTCCGACGGCTTTTTGCTGTCGGCGGCCGTCGGAAGCCGTCGGATATCTCAGTCGCAAATTAAAGCGTCGGTAAACAGTATTTCCGACGGCTTCCGACACACTTCGTCATTTAATTTTCCGACGGCTTGAATCGGTTAGTAACGTCTTCCGACGGCCGTCGGAAGCCGTTACTATGATTAACCACTAATCCGTCCGTAGCCATCGGAAACCGCTGTGCTTTTTTAACCCAGCAGCCGTCAGAAGTCGTCGGCAATACTGCATATTTTTTTTTTGTATTTCTGCTGCTACTTAGCCTTCCAACAAACATTCATGTCAAATCATCGTACTAGACCACCAATCTATAACCCAGCAATCACAAATTCATGCAAAACACAACATATCTACAAAAAAAAACATAAAAAACACAAAAAAAAACATAAAATACATACCAAATACATAGTTACCATCACATTAACAAAAGCCCCACCAAGTCTACAACATCAACCGTACCAAAACATATCTAGCGTCATAATACATGCAAACCAAAGTCATACCCATACCCATACCATAGTCATATCAATACATTCATATATGTACATATGCTCCGAACAACTAAAAACGTACCTATCTAACCATCACTGATTGTCATCTTCGTCGTTTTCTTCAGCGGATCCGGTTGATGAGGGGAAGCGTCCATATGTTTGCGCAAACTCATCTAAGCGCCGATCTAGAAGCAGAGTCATCTCAATGGCTTGACGACGATTTTGCTCCTCAAGCTGTGCCACCCTAGGTCTCAGCTCCTTGATCTCTGTTGTGCCAGCTCTACTCTTTTTACCCCGTGCCTGCTTACTGGTGGAGTGTAATAATCATTTAAAATAATTTTAATCATGTACTATGGTGGCTTGATGATTAACATATAATGGTTTAACTAAAATAAAAATAAAATACTCATATTTGATCTAATTATTAAATACAAAGTGAAAATTAAACTAAGGTAAAACCAAATGAACCCCACAAAATCTATAAAACAAAGAGCATCAACCATTACGTTTTGACAAGTATATACAATGTAGTTATATCAATGTGAAGAGGAGAATTGCGTTTGATGAAATATTAATTGCGCTGAAAATTAAACTGAAAATTAAATTAAGGTAAAAAGCCTTTACCACTTGATTTCCGAATCCATAACGTCTATTCCGCGTCATCGGATCCATCACTGGCTGGAAGATGATGTCCTCCTAGTCGGTTGTGAGCTGCTGCTGTCCAGTCTCAGCTAGACGCTGCTGACGTTGCTCCATAAACTTCTCTTGCATGCAAGACCAAATAAGAATGTATATAAAATTAATATCATGATATATTATATTACTATAATTTAACAATTACTACAAATACTTCTACATATAATGAAATCTTACGTGACTCTTCCTAGACTTGTCGTCATGCCATGTGTATATGGTGTTCCCTTCTGAATCGAGACTCTCCATGGCATGCGTACGGGTGAACACATCCATATATGAGATTGGACCCTGTCCCTTAGCCTCTTGAATTTGATTATTACACGCAATTATTACATTTTAAAAATTATATAGTATATTAATTTTTATATAAGTGGCATTTAAGTTTTTTTTTTTACCAATTCCTGTCGATACTGCTGAAAGGACTTCGATCCTCCTCGATGCATGACTGGATTTTTTACCAATTCCTGTCGACGGCCGTCGGAAGTCGTTACTATGATTAACCACTAATCCGTCCATAGCCGTCGGAAACCGTTGTGCTTTTTAACCCAGCAGCCGTCGGAAGCCGTCGGAAATACTACATTTTTTTTTTGTATTTCTGCTGCTACTTAGCCTTCCAACACACATTCATCTCAAATCGTCGTACTAGACCATCAGTCTATAACCCAGCAATCACAAATCCATGCGAAACACAACATATCTACAAAAAAACAAAAAAAACAACATAAAATACATACCAAATACATATAGTTACCATCACATTAACAAAAGCTCCACCAAGTCTACAACATCAACCGTACCAAAACATGTCTAGCGTCATAATACATGCAAACCAAAGTCATACTCATACCATAGTCATATCAATACATTCATATATGTACATATGCTCCGAACAACTAAAAACGTACCAATCTAACCATAATTGGTTGTCGTTTTTGTCGTTTTCTTAAGCGGATGCGGCTGATGAGAGGAAGCGTCCATATGTTTGCGCAAACTCCGCTAAGCGCCGATCTAGAAGCTGAGTCGTCTCAATGGCTTGACGACAATTTTGCCCCTCAAGTTGTGCCACCCTAGCTCTCAGCTCCTCGATCTCTGATGTGTCAGCTCTACTCTTTTTACCCCGTGCCTGCTTACTAGTGGACTGTAATAATCATTTAAAATAATTTTAATCATGTACTATGGTGGCTTGATGATTAACATATAATGGTTTAACTAGAATAAAAATAGAATACTCATATTTGATCTAATTATTAATTACCAAGTGAAAATTAAACTAAGGTAAAACCAAATGAACCCCACAAAATCTATAAAACAAAGAGCATCAACCATTACGTTTTGACAAGTATATACAATGTAGTTATATCAATGTGAAGAGGAGAATGGCGTTTGATGAAACATTAATTGCACTGAAAATTAAATTAAGGTAAAAAGCCTTTACCACTTGTTTCCGAATCCATAACGTCTATTCCACATCATTGGATCCATCACTGATTGGAAGATGATGTCCCCCTCGTCGGTAGTGAGCTGCTCCTGTCCAGTCTCAGCTAGACGCTGCTGACGTTGCTCCATAAACTTCTCCTGCATGCAAGACCAAATAAGAATGTATCTAAAATTAATATCATGATATATTATATTACTATAATTTAACAATTACTACAAATACTTCTACATATAATGAAATTTTACGTGACTCTTCCTAGACTTGCCGTCATGCCATGTGTTTATGGTGTTCTCTTCTGAATCGAGACTCTCGATGGCATGCGTACGGGTGAACACATCCATATATGGGACTGGACCCTGTCCCTCAGCCTCCTGAATTTGATTATTACACGCAATTATTACATTTTAAAAATTATATAGTATATTAATTTTTATATAAGTCGCATTTACTTTTTTTTTACCAATTCATGTCTATACTGCTGAAAGGACTTCGATCCTCCTCCATGCGTGACTGGATTTTTATTCCGATTCGCGCTGTTTCTTTCTGACTCCGTCTGTTCATTCAAAATTTGATACATTACATACTTATCGAGTAAATATTTTTTATATTTTAAAAAAAAATTAGTACACTAACCTTCGCTTCATCACTGCCCCAATACTTTAGAAATCCTTCCCAAACGGCTGCTCCCATCCATGGAGGTTTTTTCATGCCTTTCTTCATTGTTGATATGCCATCTTTATAACATTTTCTCATTTTCTGCACCCAGTACGTCCGAGCCAACCGTAAATCATCCGTCTCGAAATCCACCTCAGCTTGTATTTCACGTTAAAGAAACATTATTATTAAATATGTAAGAATTGGACTGGAATAAAACACACACAAGTAAGGACATAGTCATTTGACATGCTAGTCTGACCTAAGTAGTGTTTGTAGCGGATTATTGGATTGCATAATAGCACATGCAGTCTACCAACTTATGTGGTGCAATATATGCAACTTTTATTAAAAAAATGAAAACAGTAAACTAATACTGAAAATGATTGGAACTAGATGATATTTTTCCCTTTAAAAATGCAAATCAATCATTAAATAATATGTTTGATGCAGTTGATATTATTCAATATAAAATCATATGTGAATTGGATAATCAAATTGCATGTTAACTACGATTATGAAACAGATCAACAGACGTCCATCAAATTCACGTCTGCAATGTAGATGTTCAGTGTTCTTTTAAAAAGTTAGAAGGTTAGATTTTCTACTGTTAAAGTATAAAGCAACTTTCTATGTTCAAAAAAGGTTATTCACGTTCAACAATTGATAAATGTAAACAACTTAAATCATAGTCTATGTTACATATCCTGATTTACTCAAATGGTCATCAGAAACCACGTTCAGTTATCATCAAAAATAATACTTTTAACTTACATTTACCAAACAGTTTGCACTATAAGGACAAAAACCGAATGAAGTACAAAATTTACACACTGTATAAAGCCCATAAAACCTGAAAAAATGGGAAGAAAGAATGATAGGTACTACGAATATTACAAAATTTCTATTATTAAAGTATACGATGATTGCAAATAAAAAACATTGATAAGAAAGAGGACATCATGCAATTTATTGATAGTTGGAGAAAAGTCAACATCAAGCAAGTCAAATTGCCATGTATTTTTTAAGCTAAATCATAGAAGACGGTATCAACAATCAAGACCAGATACATGCTTACATTCTAATATGTGCCAACAACAGTTGTGAAACTGATATGCATTGTTCATGTCGTCTTAAAACTTTATATAGAATTTTTTGACAATAATAATTAATAACTCATATTTGGACAGTTGTTACTGCAATTTCTGGTGTTGAGCCGACAATAACAAATTATTGCATTGGATGCATCAGATAATATTCTAAGTAGGGAAAAGCCAAGAAAAGAAATAGCAAAATAATCCAAAAATGTCAAATTGCTTGTGTTTTTATTTATAGCTGGAATATGCTCATTACATTTGGTTAACCATAAAGTTCTCCAAATGTCATATACATAAAACACACATGTACATGTGCACATTATATACACATACAAAAGTGCACACGCATACAAAACTCTCCAAGTGTATGTATATGTCTGCATGTGTGTCAGTGTGTGTGTCTAGATCAAGAATTCAGCATTACATAATTGATTCTAACTTTATCAAAAAAATTACCGAACAAAATTTTCAACATCACATACTAAAATGTTAATATTTCAATTAAATATGTAGTTTGCTTGCACACACGTACGTCATCCATATCAAATTAATCGCATTCTAGTAGAATATAACAACATATCTTCAATTCTTATCACTAAGCAATTTCCAATTAAAACAGTTTTTACTCTAACAGTTGATAAACCATGACAAACTACCAAGTTATGCTTAATGTAAATAATCAATAGTAATTAATTTTGACAGCTCAAATGACATTTTAGGTTACAATAAAATGTAATTTTTCGAAAGGTTTTTAATTTTGTCATGTAAAATATTATTGCCATTAATGTCAGATAACTAGACTTGAAAAGGAGGAGAAAACAATTATAAGCGCTTATATAAATGCAATAATGTTAGTTCCTGAGTATTTCAATTTCCACAACAACTAAATACAAGAAGTCAACAAATGAAAAGCAGTAATTTAATTGTCGCGCCATCATACACACTGGTACATGCTAATTCAATTTTTAAATGTAGTGATTTCATTTCAAAGTAGCAGTTCAATTTCAAGGGAAGTAATTTGGTTTCAAGCACGTAACTAAATTTCAAGGGATTTTATGGTAAGTGCCGCACATGTACACCAAAAAACACTTTCAATTGATCAAATCTAAAATAACAATTTAATATTTAATATGTTATATACAAAGAGCATTTTGTGAAGTTCGCAATCAAAACAAAATTTGGTGCTTAATAAAGATGATACATGTACAGTATATCATTGAGTAAAAGAAATTAAAATGCAAACAGTATATAAGAAAACACTTACAAGCCCATCCTGCCAAATGAGCTCCTGTATGTGACGTGGGATTAGATCCCACTTAGGCCAACATCTCGACATCCGAGCCCTATATGCAGCTCTCGAAATGTCAAAAATAACCCTCGAAGGTTGCAGATCGAAAATCCTGCGTTAAATATAATATACATGAGTTATAGTAAAAATAATAATTTATATTCTAAATAAAGATTAATTTTTATCCTGTACTCGTAGAAACCAAGGAGACGACTGGACGTTGAGGGGGTTCCAATCCAGAACCCTCTCCCGAAGAATTCCCTGTAGATGACGTACCTATCACATACAAACCATTTTAAAAGATAACAATAACATCATATTCAAATTTATTTTACGGCTAACTTACACAAATGATATAAGCATCTAAATAAACGACATAAAACCTAATGAAATCGTTTATACCTGTATTTCATTGGGTCTCATATTTCAAGGAGTAACATATTACATTGCAGATTTAATATAAATAGGAAAAACAGAGTTACATGAATTGCGTATGACATAAAAGATGTAAAAAAATGATCATAATATTAGAAAATTAAACAGAGTTACATGAATTGCAGAATGTACGTCGTATACCCCATAATTACATTACAACTAGACAGATAATACTCATCATGATCCACATTAGTCATCGTCTTCTTCTGATTCAGATTCGGCCTCAGATTCTACATTACTGTCCTCCGCACTCTCAAACACTTTTACTAAAACATTTGTCTCATCGACCAGAGGACCAAAATCAGCATGGTCGTCTTCAATTAGAATTTCATTGTTCTGTTCGAGTTCTGGCTGATAGGCTCCTTCGTCTGGAATATTCTTCCCGTCGAACGTAAACCTAGGCTTTCTTTTAAAAACTACCAACCAATCTGCTTTATCTCTTTTTAGAGACGAGTAAGGAGCGTAATAAACTTGAAATGCTTGTTTGGCTAGTACAAAAGGATCATACTTGTAATAGTGCGATGTACGCTTAATTTCAATCAGATTATAATTCTTATGCACATTAATCCCAGATCCTGGAACAGAGTTAAACCAATCACATTTAAATAGAAACACCTCCTCCGCGGGTCATGAGAAATTAGTCAGTTGCACAACTTGTGTTAAAATGCCATAAAAATCATTAATGTGATTTTCAAGATCGTCGCTGCCTTTAACGAATACACCTATATTGTTCGTTAATTTTTCATCACCGTATTCTTCGGTGTTAAATTTATATCCATTAACAAAATATATTGGATATGTCTTGACCAATATTTTTGGTCCCATTGCAAGATGTTTCAACCCTTCATCAACAACACAATTTTTGGGTTCATAAACATAATTTGTAAACCAAGCAGAAAATTCTTTATCGATATCTCTGTTTGGATGTTCCCGTTCATAAACGCTGTAAGTAGTAATAAAATTTTACATTAATTATCATACATAAGCAAAAATGTAGAAATGAATAAAGCACTAATTGGTATTTCATATTACCTAACAAACGGTGCAACTTCAGCACAATTTAGAAGAATATAAGTGTGTGCTACATGGAGATCCTTATCGTCTAGCCATACGTCTACACATTTCCCAGAAGGTCGACCATGTTGCCTGAAAATAGAAAAATCTGTTTGGGACGATCCTTGTACGTCTCCTTCGTCATTTCGAGAACACTTTGAAATGATATATTCACATGATCACTGAAATAACGAGAGAAAAAGAACGAAGCTTCTTCTTCGATGTCAGATTTGCATATTGAGCCTTCAACTCATGCTTTTTGTCTTACTTTTTTCTTCAAATGACTCAGATATCTATACAAAATTAATTTACATTATTTCATAATTTTAAGTGCAATTAAATTAATGAGTCACATGTTTATATTTACCTCTCAAACGGATACATCCATCCATATTGGACGGGACCTCTAAGTCGTGCTTCATTTGGAAGGTGAACAGGTAAATGCTCCATTACATTAAAAAAACCTGGCGGGAATATTTTCTCCAATTTGCAAAGCAACATTGGAATATCTACTTCGAATTTATGTAAGCGTTCCACTTTTAAAGTAGTCGAACAAAGATCTTTGTAAAACAAACAAAGCTCCGTTAATACCTTCCACACTTTTAACGGCAGTAGTTCTTTGAACATAACGGGAAATAAATGCTCCATCATTATGTGACAATCATGACTTTTCATTTCGCTCAATTTACCATTTTTTAAGTCAACACATCTACGAAGGTTTGATGAAATCCCATCAGGAAATCTTAAACCTTCAACCCATTTTAACACAACTTTAACCTGATTATTATCTAATTCATAACATGCTTTGGGTTTTTTACTCTCATTTGGTTCCATATGAAGATCGGGACGTTTGCATAATTCTTCTATATCGCGCCTTGATTTCAAATCATCTTTAGTTTTTCTTTTAACATTCAAAACTGTGTTAAAAACATTATCAAATACATTTTTCTCATTGTGCGTCACATTAATATTATGACGAAGCAGAAGATGTTTCCAATACGGCAACTCCCAAAAAATAGACTGTTTACACCAATTGTGATAAATCGATTTGCCTTCAATTTCTGTTTGAACTCCAGTTTCGTATATCTTTGGATGATTTTCAACCATTTCATATATTTCTTCACTAGACCATAGTGTTGGAGGTTGTTTGGTTTCTACTCTATTAGCCAAGAAGTTTTTCTTGTCTACTCTGAAAGGATGGTTTACATGGAGAAAACATCGACGGTAGTCAAACCATGAAATTTTCTTACCATGCGTTGAGGAAAACACTCGTGTCTCTTCCATGCAATATGGACATGATAGACGACCAGCAGTACTCCATCCTGAAAGCATTGTATAAGCAGGAAAATCATTTATAGTCCACAACAAAGAAGCAAACATACGAAAAAATTTCGTCTTCGAAACATCGTATGTTTCTACTCCTTCGTTCCACAATGTTTTTAATTCATCAATTAACGGTTGTAAATAAACATCAATTCCTTGTGCCAGATCGTCGGGGCTAGGAACAACAACAGTAAGAAACATATATTGCGTTTTCATACACATCCATGGAGGTAAATTATAAGGTGTGATGATAATGGGCCATGATGAGTATTTAGAACCAAATTGAGAAAATGGTGAAAAACCATCCGTACATAATCCTAGTCTGACATTACGACTCTCCGCAGCAAAATTCGGATAAGTTTTATCGAGATGCTTCCATGCTTCCCCATCGGCCGGATGGGTCAACGTACCTTCTTCTTCCGATCTCACCTTATGCCATCTCATATGAGATGCAGTTACAGAAGACGCATACAATCTTTGAAGCCTTGGAGTAATGAGTAAGTAATGCATACGTTTGAATGGAACTTCCTTTCCCTTTTTCTTTCTTGGTTTATGTAACAACCCGTATTTCGATAACATGATTAAAGACGAGAATCAAGGCAGAATTTAATTTTAAATTCTGAATCAAGTGAAACGGGCTATGCCATTGCGTTCGTCTCGGAAAAATACGTGAAATAGAGTTTGAGCTTTCGAAAATCGGAGTCCGTATGACCAAGATATGGCCTCGCGAAGTTTCACGAAAAATTCCCAAATTAAAGTATACTTAATTAAGTGAAATGGGTTGCGCAGAGAAATATATATATATTGATATATATATATATATATATATATATATAATTGAAAATTAAATAAATAAATATGCAAAAATGTTCAAAACAGCGAATTGGGATAGGGGAATAACCGAACCGGCCGATTTTTGAGGTCGACCCGAGCCCGTTGGGTCGACTAGGGGTTAATCCAGGGTGTTTGGCTGTCAACCCGTGGGCCGATTCGCTCAAATGCAGATTTTGCATTTGGATGGTTCTCATGGTTCATCTTTAATCTAAAGGCCCTAGATGGTTCCTACACTTGACTTCTTCCCCAAGACATGCTTTGATGGCTTGGATTGAATCTAGGTTTAATCCTATGGCCTAAAACACTTGCCTAATCTATAAATAAGACCCTAACCTATCCTAAATCCTCATTATTCATTCATGCAACTAAACTATGGAAAAATTGCTACTCTCATTGCCTCCACTCAACTATCCTAGCCTCCACTTCATTTCTATGAGAGGTTTCATGATCATGAGAGTATTAGAGAGTCCCTATGTTAGTATGAGAGCTTCTCAAGTTGATCTCAAAGCTAAAGCTTTGATCTTTGTTCATAAAGATGGGGTTTTTATTGATTTGGAGTGTTCATCTTTGGGTTTTTGGGTGATGGCATGCATAGGCTTCATCACAATCTTTGTTTTGCATTTCGATTTGTGCCTTCATAACAATGTAAGCCCTTCCCTACTCTTAGATATTAACTATGAAGTTAAATGTTCATGTTGAAAGTTTGGGTTTGATTAATTAGAATGATGCATGCTATCATGTTATGCAAGTTTATGAAGTCATTATCTTGATCTTATGAGCTAAAAGCCACAACCTTTATGTTGAAATGTTGCATTATGCAACATGAGAATCTTCATAATCATTATGTCAACTTGCATATGAAGTCATAATCCTTATATGATGATATATGCGAGTTTCTAGCCATCATTCCATGTCTTTTGTCACCATGATTCGCTTATGTACCAAGTTTGGGTTGATGCATGTTTTTGAGGCTTAAGAATGTAACATGCAAGCTAATGAACACATTTGTGCCTCATTTGCCACCATGATTAACTTGTGGCTTAATACCCATTTTTGTCATTCCTTTGCCAAGTCTCTTCTTTTAATCCATCACGTTGTTGCGAACGTATATGCTAGTTTAAAAAGCGTTGGGGTCACATTATGGGGAAACATAATGACATGAATATGACTTGGGTAAATGGGTATAAACATGACAACATGTAACGTTAAATATGACATGTGTTTATACTTGAAAACATGACTTGAAGTATAACATGGAAGTTGACATGTAAGTATGCATAAAAACATAAGCTTGGGAATTTACCTATTAAGTTAGGTCTACCCATTGGGAATTTACCTATTAAGTTAGGTCTACCCAATTGCTTGAAAACTTGACTATGAACATGACACTAGACTAAACATGAAAGTGGCCAACTCGAGGTTGGGTTGAGTTTGCAACGTAAAACTACCCGGAACCGACCGGCCTAACTAGTAGTTGCAAACAATAGGACCCAATGTGAGAAGTTGGTCATGTTGTGCTTGAACCCGAGGTTAGACCAAGTTGTGGTGTAAAGCTACCCGGAACCGACCGGCTTAACTAGTAACCACAACAAAGTCTAATGTGAGAGGTTGGGGTGCATTAAGTAATTAATGCCACATGATAGGGTTAAGTTAATTTGATTAATGACTCTTAACCAAATATGACATGGGTAAATGGGTTAAGTAAATTGGTTAGGCTAATGATACTTAACAAAACATGACAAGGTTGGGTAGGTTAAGTGATTTGATTTGCCTAATGACGCTTAACCATTTTTATACGACTAGTGGACGGGGATTAAGTTAACCAACACTTAATCAATCCAACATGATAATTTGGCAAGGTTAAGTAAGTTTTCTTAATGACACTTAACCATACAAGATGATTAGGGGATGGGGTTAAGTAATTTGCACCTAACTAATCCGACACGGTAATTAGATGGGGTTAAGTAATCCACACTTAACTAATCTAAACACGGTAATTCGATGGGGTTAAGTTAAACACTTAACCAATTTAAACTCGGTAATTCAATGAGGTTAAGTAACCAATACTTAACCAACTTAACGTGATAATTTAATGGGGTTAAGCAACTTATACTTAACCAATTATACATGATGATTTGATGGGGTTAAGTAACTTACACTTAACCAATCTAATACGCGGACCTGATAAGGTTAAGTCACAAGACCTTTTTAGAATATACTTAACCATTGTAGTACGATTAGAGGATGGGGTTAAGCCAACCTATACTTAACCAATCCGACTCGATAATTTGATGGGATTAAGATAATCTATGCTTAATCGATCTAGCAAGATAATCCGATAGGATTAAGGTAAGCTAGTACTTGACCAATTTGACTTGATAGGGTTAAGTCATGAGCCTCTGGGTACACTTAACCAACTTGTGGGACTAAGTCTTGAACTTAAATACTTAGCCAATCTTTGACGTGATTCGTGGGCGGGTTAAGTCATGGACTTGAATGATAACACTTAACCCAATAGACAAACCCTAACTAGAAGAACTAGGTAGAAAACCGTGGTTAATCAAGGATAACGGGAAAGGAAGCTAAGTGGTAAACCTTAGTTAAGGGTAACTAAGTAGTAATTCTTAGCTAAGGACATAGGACTAATTCTCAAAACGATGAGTAACCTGATACGGTAGGTCATCGCTTAGTATACGAGGGGGAGCAAGTTATCTGACTTGGATAAAAGCTCCAGCGCACTGGGTGCCGAAGTGGAAGCTTCGGGGGACGTGAGGATATTCTTGGGATCCCTCTGTGGGCTGCCAGGTAATTATACTAGGCCCATGAGAGGTTAAGGTCTGCGTTAGAAGGACCAAGAGTATGCCTTGGTTGCTATGCGAGCAACCTAAAGACTGGGATGGATTAGCGTGGAGTCGACGATTCTTGTTTTTGCCCTGGATAGCACATCGCCGACTACCTACCATCTTTAGTCAATCGTGTACGTGCGGAAAGGCAGGGAACCCCCAACAGACCATGTGCTTGCTATCGAGTCATGGGTGAGGTTGGCCCGTAGGAAAGTGGGCTATAGTGGGGCCGTGGAGTGGTTCTTATACATGATTTTTCTTGGATTGCCTTTCAGTAGTTGAGGGAGGGGTCACGTGGGACCATAGCCACGGGTACAAAAACAGACCTTGATATCTGCATCGGCAGACGATTTAAAGCTCCCGACCGAGTTCTGTATTTCTTGATTTTCCCTGGCACGGAACTCGGATGGCACATTGGGGAACATGTGCATCTAGACATGGAAAACGATTCACGATACATACGTGGGATCAAGGGCGCGGTTGACGGGTGGCGTAATCCCTAGTGGTCCTAGGTGGCCAAAACCCAAACCGAGACACGGAAACGTTCATTAGGTAGCATAATCCCTAGCGGTCCTTGGTGGCATAAATCCTAAGTGGACGCGCGATAGTTCATGGTAAGGAAACACAACTAGATCAAGGGTTGCAGTCCAAAACAACTTCAAGGATAAACCGTTTACATGGGAAAGCCCGTACAGCCTACGGCAAAGGACTGAACTTATACATGGAAAGAAACATATGAGTTGAGTAACCTATATATGCGGCATATTAGGTTGACATGGACCATTACACGACTTTTGAGTAAGGGTCATTCACGGATAACACGTAATACAGTTGGGGTACTAGTACGGTAGGTGCAGAGCAGATGTACAGGATAGATACCATGGGACGTTATACGTGATAGATATCTTGGGGATATTATACTTGATAGAAACCTGACGATGTGATACCTTGTTTTATCTTGACATCGTAATTTATCATGACACCTTAGTTTACCTGAGTTCAGTAGTTCATCCTGTTATTTTGATTTAGCTTATCCATCTTGTTATCATGCTTATGTTCATCTCAGTTTCTCATGTCAGTTAACTTTACTAGTTTTTATACTAATAGTAGATAGGGCTTACTCAGTCTTTTTGACTGACCCGTTTTGTTTCGCCTCTTTTCTTCCGTTTCCCCCCCAGGTTACAGGGAGGAAATACTGTTGTTTAGTTCGGACTTCTTCTGCTTGAAGGTCATCATGGATGGCTTGGATTTTTCTTGGCTATGGCTATTTTACTGCTTTTTCTTGGGGAATAATTTATGAAAAAGTCTTTATGCTTCTTTATTATTGCAAGACAGGTTTTGATGTACTCTGATGTAAAAGGCTTTAGACCTTATTTATTCATGTTATGAAAGTTTGATTTTACTTCCGCTATTTTATATATGTTCTGTCTTGTAATATTTCTGTGCATATTTACCAATAATACTCCTCCAAACCTAGTGCATTCCCTTTGTGAGTGACCCTAGCGGAGGTGGGGTGTTACATTTGGTATCAGAGCAGAAGGTTACCAGACTGGGCAAAAGTTTTTAAAGACCTTCTGAAAACTATTTGAAAATCGTTTACAAAGAAGCATTTTTTTCAAGAAAATTTTCTTTTAAAAGAAAAAGGCTATTCCCCAAAGGCCATTAGCACTATCCTTGTTTCCTTAATTGAATCTCTTTTCCTTTCTTTCCTCCATCTGTAGTCACAGTGGTTTTAACTGCGACTAGTCTTTTCTATCTACGAAAGTGCTTTCCATGCGATGGAGGTGGTTTTCAAGAGACCAGTGGGCGCGTTATAAGAAAGGATAGTGAGAAAGAGGATAAAGGATACGAGCTTAAGGATGAGCAACTTGTTGGTATGGCTTAGTCCTCAAAGGAGGGAGAAAGATGAACAATGAAACCCATGACGAGAAAGTATCTTTGGTATGGTGAAACGGGACGGATAGTTAAGTATTGTGGGACAAGGACAAGATCATCGTTGTATACCCTCACTAGAGTACCTGAGTAGGGGGATAACATCCTTGTTGAAGATCTAGTTATTCTTTTCTATCATCCCGCCAAGACTTTGTTTTGATCCCCGCATCATTTAAGTCCGCTTCGGTAGTTGAGTCTCTGCACCTTAAGTACTAGCGTAATAGAGAATCCCATTTTTGTCTCAAAGTCCTATTGGAGAATCAGTCCATTTATACATGACTTGTTTGGATTTGAGAATGTCTATGCCAAGTGTTGAGTTTGGAAATAATGCTTATGTTTATAAGCCATGGATGGATTCTAGGGATGAAGTGGTTATACAGTAGGGGATGCCACTCTCGGTTTTGATAGGAGGGTAGTTAGACCTTTTGACTAGCCTTGGTAATACCCTCGAAGTATCGTGTAACCTTTTTGAGGTTCTGTCATGACTAGTTACTTAGAATCCCTTGATGCCTTTATTGGAAATTTGAAGCCCGATCGAGTGGTGTTCGCCGATAAGACGGATGGTTTACTGCACTTATGCGTGGGTTATAGAAATCACCCTAGTAAGTGCGCTTGATAACCTGGTTGGCATCTGTTTACTTTCAAGAGAAAGTTCTTCTACGTGGAATACCTTGTGGTACGAGGTCCGAGATTCACTAGTGAATTTTGGAAAGTTTGCATGAGATCATGAGTACGCAGTCATGTTTGCGCCAAGTGTGCAAGTGGAACGAGAGGCGACGAAGAAATGAGTTCCAGCTCATGTTATGGAAACAGGAAATAGGAAGCTACGAAATCGCGAAGTTAAAAGACGGTCAAGGCACAATGGAATTAAGCTCGAGGAAATACGATTCTGATGGTCAAAGACTATATACGCGCATGATATCTCTTTTGGGAGTATATCCTTGATCCCTGTTTTCTGTAGAGCTTACTTGTAGGCTATCTTTTGTGGACATCCTCTCGGTCCTATTTTCTATTACAAACCCCTTAAGGAGTTTGTCTTGTTTTTCTTCTCGACCCTATTCCAGGGAATCCTAGGTAGAACCCTATGGATGTAAACATGTATTTGAAACATGTTATGATTAATATGGTTGCAAGTGGTTGCAAGTGGTTGCTCGTGGATGCGCGAATACACATTAGATACTAGCTCGACTCGGTCACATTTCATATTGCATATGCACAAGTAGTTATACTTGTTTATGGATGAAATCGAATGTATTATCATGCGGTTGTTGCATATGAATGAATGATTGTGCACGCATATAGTATCTAAATGACTAGGACTATTTGCATACATGTTGGATTCATGGCACTATACATATTTTGCATTAGAAAGATTATTCAGGCCTGATCATTAGCATTAGCTAAGGAACATGTACACACACGTTTTGCATATATTCATACAGCATTAGAAATCATCTAAGGACAATGGTTGCTTGTGGATGATGTTTTGAGTAGATGGATGATGGATGGTAGGATATGTTCTTCCTAACTTGGAGATTTCGGGGACGAAATCCTAAAAGGTGGGGAGAATGTAACAACCCGTATTTCGATAACATGATTAAAGACGAGAATCAAGGCAGAATTTAATTTTAAATTCTGAATCAAGTGAAACGGGCTATGCCATTGCGTTCGTCTCGGAAAAATACGCGAAATAGAGTCTGAGCTTTCGAAAATCGGAGTCCGTATGACCAAGATATGGCCTCGCGAAGTTTCACGAAAAATTCCCAAATTAAAGTATACTTAATTAAGTGAAATGGGTTGCGCAGAGAAATATATATATATATATTGATATATATATATATATATATAATTGAAAATTAAATAAATAAATATGCAAAAATGTTCAAAACAGCGAATTGGGATAGGGGAATAACCGAACCGGCCGATTTTTGAGGTCGACCCGAGCCCGCTGGGTCGACTAGGGGTTAATCCAGGGTGTTTGGCTGTCAACCCGTGGGCCGATTCGCTCAAATGCAGATTTTGCATTTGGATGGTTCTCATGGTTCATCTTTAATCTAAAGGCCCTAGATGGTTCCTACACTTGACTTCTTCCCCAAGACATGCTTTGATGGCTTGGATTGAATCTAGGTTTAATCCTATGGCCTAAAACACTTGCCTAATATATAAATAAGACCCTAACCTATCCTAAATCCTCATTATTCATTCATGCAACTAAACTATGGCAAAATTGCTACTCTCATGGCCTCCACTCAACTATCCTAGCCTCCACTTCATTTCTATGAGAGGTTTCATGATCATGAGAGTATTAGAGAGTCCCTATGTTAGTATGAGAGCTTCTCAAGTTGATCTCAAGGCTAAAGCTTTGATCTTTGTTCATAAAGATGGGTTTTTTTTATTGATTTGGAGTGTTCATCTTTGGGTTTTTGGGTGATGGCATGCATAGGCTTCATCACAATCTTTGTTTTGCATTTCGATTTGTGCCTTCATAACAATGTAAGCCCTTCCCTACTCTTAGATATTAACTATGAAGTTAAATGTTCATGTTGAAAGTTTGGGTTTGATTAATTAGAATGATGCATGCTATCATGTTATGCAAGTTTATGAAGTCATTATCTTGATCTTATGAGCTAAAAGCCACAACCTTTATGTTGAAATGTTGCATTATGCAACATGAGAATCTTCATAATCATTATGTCAACTTGCATATGAAGTCATAATCCTTATATGATGATATATGCGAGTTTCTAGCCATCATTCCATGTCTTTTGTCACCATGATTCGCTTATGTACCAAGTTTGGGTTGATGCATGTTTTTGAGGCTTAAGAATGTAACATGCAAGCTAATGAACACATTTGTGCCTCATTTGCCACCATGATTAACTTGTGGCTTAATACCCATTTTTGTCATTCCTTTGCCAAGTCTCTTCTTTTAATCCATCACGTTGTTGCGAACGTATATGCTAGTTTAAAAAGCGTTGGGGTCACATTATGGGGAAACATAATGACATGAATATGACTTGGGTAAATGGGTATAAACATGACAACATGTAACGTTAAATATGACATGTGTTTATACTTGAAAACATGACTTGAAGTATAACATGGAAGTTGACATGTAAGTATGCATAAAAACATAAGCTTGGGAATTTACCTATTAAGTTAGGTCTACCCATTGGGAATTTACCTATTAAGTTAGGTCTACCCAATTGCTTGAAAACTTGACTATGAACATGACACTAGACTAAACATGAAAGTGGCCAACTCGAGGTTGGGTTGAGTTTGCAACGTAAAACTACCCGGAACCGACCGGCCTAACTAGTAGTTGCAAACAATAGGACCCAATGTGAGAAGTTGGTCATGTTGTGCTTGAACCCGAGGTTAGACCAAGTTGTGGTGTAAAGCTACCCGGAACCGACCGGCTTAACTAGTAACCACAACAAAGTCTAATGTGAGAGGTTGGGGTGCATTAAGTAATTAATGCCACATGATAGGGTTAAGTTAATTTGATTAATGACTCTTAACCAAATATGACATGGGTAAATGGGTTAAGTAAATTGGTTAGGCTAATGATACTTAACAAAACATGACAAGGTTGGGTAGGTTAAGTGATTTGATTTGCCTAATGACGCTTAACCATTTTTATACGACTAGTGGACGGGGATTAAGTTAACCAACACTTAATCAATCCAACATGATAATTTGGCAAGGTTAAGTAAGTTTTCTTAATGACACTTAACCATACAAGATGATTAGGGGATGGGGTTAAGTAATTTGCACCTAACTAATCCGACACGGTAATTAGATGGGGTTAAGTAATCCACACTTAACTAATCTAAACACGGTAATTCGATGGGGTTAAGTTAAACACTTAACCAATTTAAACTCGGTAATTCAATGAGGTTAAGTAACCAATACTTAACCAACTTAACGTGATAATTTAATGGGGTTAAGCAACTTATACTTAACCAATTATACATGATGATTTGATGGGGTTAAGTAACTTACACTTAACCAATCTAATACGCGGACCTGATAAGGTTAAGTCACAAGACCTTTTTAGAATATACTTAACCATTGTAGTACGATTAGAGGATGGGGTTAAGCCAACCTATACTTAACCAATCCGACTCGATAATTTGATGGGATTAAGATAATCTATGCTTAATCGATCTAGCAAGATAATCCGATAGGATTAAGGTAAGCTAGTACTTGACCAATTTGACTTGATAGGGTTAAGTCATGAGCCTCTGGGTACACTTAACCAACTTGTGGGACTAAGTCTTGAACTTAAATACTTAGCCAATCTTTGACGTGATTCGTGGGCGGGTTAAGTCATGGACTTGAATGATAACACTTAACCCAATAGACAAACCCTAACTAGAAGAACTAGGTAGAAAACCGTGGTTAATCAAGGATAACGGGAAAGGAAGCTAAGTGGTAAACCTTAGTTAAGGGTAACTAAGTAATAATTCTTAGCTAAGGACATAGGACTAATTCTCAAAACGATGAGTAACCTGATACGGTAGGTCATCGCTTAGTATACGAGGGGGAGCAAGTTATCTGACTTGGATAAAAGCTCCAGCGCACTGGGTGCCGAAGTGGAAGCTTCGGGGGACGTGAGGATATTCTTGGGATCCCTCTGTGGGCTGCCAGGTAATTATACTAGGCCCATGAGAGGTTAAGGTCTGCGTTAGAAGGACCAAGAGTATGCCTTGGTTGCTATGCGAGCAACCTAAAGACTAGGATGGATTAGCGTGGAGTCGATGATTCTTGTTTTTGCCCTGGATAGCACATCGCCGACTACCTACCATCTTTAGTCAATCGTGTACGTGCGGAAAGGCAGGGAACCCCCAACAGACCATGTGCTTGCTATCGAGTCATGGGTGAGGTTGGCCCGTAGGAAAGTGGGCTATAGTGGGGCCGTGGAGTGGTTCTTATACATGATTTTTCTTGGATTGCCTTTCAGTAGTTGAGGGAGGGGTCACGTGGGACCATAGCCACGGGTACAAAAACAGACCTTGATATCTGCATCGGCAGACGATTTAAAGCTCCCGACCGAGTTCCGTATTTCTTGATTTGCCCTGGCACGGAACTCGGATGGCACATTGGGGAACATGTGCATCTAGACATGGAAAACGATTCACGATACATACGTGGGATCAAGGGCGCGGTTGACGGGTGGCGTAATCCCTAGTGGTCCTAGGTGGCCAAAACCCAAACCGAGACACGGAAACGTTCATTAGGTAGCATAATCCCTAGCGGTCCTAGGTGGCATAAATCCTAAGTGGACGCGCGATAGTTCATGGTAAGGAAACACAACTAGATCAAGGGTTGCAGTCCAAAACAACTTCAAGGATAAACCGTTTACATGGGAAAGCCCGTACAGCCTACGGCAAAGGACTGAACTTATACATGGAAAGAAACATATGAGTTGAGTAACCTATATATGCGGCATATTAGGTTGACATGGACCATTACACGACTTTTGAGTAAGGGTCATTCACGGATAACACGTAATACAGTTGGGGTACTAGTACGGTAGGTGCAGAGCAGATGTACATGATAGATACCATGGGACGTTATACGTGATAGATATCTTGGGGATATTATACTTGATAGAAACCTGATGATGTGATACCTTGTTTTATCTTGACATCGTAATTTATCATGACACCTTAGTTTACCTGAGTTCAGTAGTTCATCCTGTTATTTTGATTTAGCTTATCCATCTTGTTATCATGCTTATGTTCATCTCAGTTTCTCATGTCAGTTAACTTTACTAGTTTTTATACTAATAGTAGATAGGGTTTACTCAGTCTTTTTGACTGACCCGTTTTGTTTCGCTTCTTTTCTTCCGTTTCCCCCCCAGGTTACAGGGAGGAAATACTGTTGTTTAGTTCGGACTTCTTCTGCTTGAAGGTCATCATGGATGGCTTGGATTTTTCTTGGCTATGGCTATTTTACTGCTTTTTCTTGGGGAATAATTTATGAAAAAGTCTTTATGCTTCTTTATTATTGCAAGACAGGTTTTGATGTACTCTGATGTAAAAGGCTTTAGACCTTATTTATTCATGTTATGAAAGTTTGATTTTACTTCCGCTATTTTATATATGTTCTGTCTTGTAATATTTCTGTGCATATTTACCAATAATACTCCTCCAAACCTAGTGCATTCCCTTTGTGAGTGACCCTAGCGGAGGTGGGGTGTTACAGTTTATATCTTTCTTTATTACATATTTTACAATTTCTAAGGTTTACGTCATGTTTCCAAAACAACATGCATCCTTTTACACATGTATCTATTTTCTGATAAGGTAAACCAAATGCTGACATAAGTTTTTTTAACTTCGTAGTGATTTTCACACATTAAATTATCCGTCGGCATATGCCCTTTTGCAGCTTGTACAATTGCTGTAAACCCAGCTTCAGTGATGTTGTATTTTGACTTCATCGCAATGTATTCTGCGATTACCGATAGCTAAGTGCCGCTTTTACAACCATCCCAAATAGGTTTCTTAGCATTATCCAACAAATCATAAATTTTCTTAGCTTCAATATTCGGTTCTTCATCATTTTCATCATCGTCATCAACCGCATTCATAGGAAACATTGATCGTGCTGCGTCTTCGACCATATTTTCAATACGGGGCGTACTAATATTTTCATCAACAACACTTTCTACCTCGGTCACTATAGGATTATTTGATACAACTCCTCCATGACGATCCCAAAAATAATACTCGGGTACGAATCTGTTTTTGCACAAATGGACTTTCACAACATCGAGTAACAAATACTTCAAATGTCTACACTTGCTACATGGACAACGAATTTCAGGATCGCTTCCGTTATTACTTAAAGCGAATTCAACAAAGACATTTATACCATTATAAAAATCTTCTTTTATTGAACCTTTCTGTCCTCTCCTTTGATATATCCAACTCTTTCGATCAGCAAAATAATCAGTCATTTTTCCTATTTGACAAATTTAGTCATAAGTTCAAAAATTAATAACGGTTGAAAGCAAATAACATTTTCACTAAGTTAAAAAATAATAATAACGGTTTAAAGCGAAGAAGAAGGGTGATTTAGTAATATATATTTTTAGCAAAACAGTGGTGCACATAAAGTATTTTTTGGTGTATGAATAGAATTCGCCTTTACATAATTCATGACATTTTAACCATGTTTCTCAATGTTTGATAGTCATTTGCAAATTTGATTAAAATTTCTTTGTTATGTGAAATACATAAATATATTTAAAGGATGACGAGCTAGAATTTTTTTTTATATGTTGAGTAAGTTATATGTGCATTATTTATTTTTTATATGTAAAGGAATCTTAGTTTGTATTTTTTATATGGTGACATGAATATTTCTTGGATAAAAGTGATCCATTAAATGTTGAGGGAATATGAAGTTACTCCCAAATCGGTGTTAATCAATTAAGGTATTCACATCAAAAGTTCTTTTTAAATATTGATACATAAAATCAATTGTTATAGTACATTGAATGAGAAAAATAAGACCTAGAAATGTACTAATTATCCTTACGTCATTCAGCTAGACACCTTCACCGCTATTGTCATATTAGACGCCCTTTATATAATTGGGTAATAGTATTTTTTTTTCCTCTTAAACTGTATGACAATAAAGACCCATTTAACAAAAATATCATACATGACTTTATCTCATATCACAATATTGCTATGACAAATATTGTTTCTTAGGGTTTTCTGCTTTTGATATGATAGTGTCCAGCGCTTGAACCTAATCGAAAGTTAAGATGGAGCTTGATTTCTTTAGCACATATAAGTTTTTTATGGCAACTTTTCATAGTAATCTTTTAAAATAATAATTAATGGGTAGATTTTACATGGTCAGGCATCCTACTTCCCATTATAAACAGAGTAAACATTTACAATTGTATACTACTTCGTCTCAAACGATTCAACAAAATTTCGGCAGTATTTCCCTTTTGTTTCCTGCATTGTACACATGTACGCAGGAAACAAAAAGAAAATTTACACCGAAATTTTGTGAATCTTTTGAAACGAAGTAGTATACAAAATATACATGTTTACTGCGTTTATAACTTGTCCAATACAAGGACAAATCCAACAAATATTGTACCAGATGAATATATATGGCCGTTATTTAACTTGACAAAAACGACAATTTATATAACGATCATGTACAACATCCGTCGGACGGGGCCGATAACACTCTAGGGGATATTAGTCATTAGATGTGCGCATTTTACTATAAAAATACATTTTACTGCAAAACAAAAATATTTTATCTTCTCACATCTGCTTGACATTTCAATCAACTTAAAGCCAATTTACCATTATCGTCGTTTCAATAGGCACAACTAGAATTTAGACTCATGATCTTTTTTGTGTATTTAGTTAAAATTTGCACGATGTACTATTTCTATTTGGTCCATTCATTTTTTTCGTATGTCAACTAACACATACAAGAAAGATAAGCGCAAAACGGTGCACATGTACACAAATATCCTAAATTATACAATGGCAAAAACCAAGCTAAATGAGAACATATCCACAAATACCCAAACATTGCACATAAATTTTCAATTTCACAATGTAGCATGAAATATGCACATAATAGGATACTATTGCCCACTACTATGCTATTGGAATCAATTACCATCAACAATTAACCCTATTTTTCGATTTAGAACATAAATAGGTTTAGGAAAAAAATGGATTTTTAAGTAAATAAAGAGATTATACCTGAAATTGCTTGCCCAAGAGGTTAGAGATGAAGCCGGGGAGGATTATACGCGAAAAAATCAAAGATTATGGGTGAAAAAATCGATTTTGGGTGTGGTTTTAGGGTATAATTCGGAGCAGGAAGAATTTGGGGCAAACAGAGGTAAAGTGGAAGAAAGGCTCTCGGCAGGTGGTTAAACCCGATTATAGGCGACGGCTTCCGATGGCCGCCGCAAGCCGTCGGAAGGTGCCGTCGGATGTCGTCGCGAGGGCCTGTCGCTAATTTAAGTCTTTCTTGTAGTGATGTATGTGTTTTGAGGCAAGTTTGGTCTTAGATCGGTTATTTTGTATTTGCCAATAGACTTGCTTGGTTAAAAACTATGTATTATTGGGAATATTTACGAATAGATGTGGTAGTGATGAAAAAATAATGGTGTATTTTTTGTCTATTCTAGGTAAAATATCTTACCCACCTGGTGTGTGCTATGTAAGGTTGGTGTGTTTGTATTGTGATTATTAAGGCTCCAATACGTGCTTCAGTTTTCTGTTGAAGTACAATATAGAACCGTGAAAAGCAACAGAAATATCAGGCTGTACTATATTAAAATTATTAGGATGCAAGAATGGGCACGATGTTTATGTAGAGGACAAACATACTTGGATCCTGGAAATATGTCAAGTTTGCAACATTTTTTTTGAAGAGTAGAGTAAAACAAATAAAGTGGGCACGTGTCCTCTTACTTTTGCAATGAAATTCCGGCGCTGAATCACTTGCGTGGCATTGTTTCATTAAAAGATTTTTTTTCGATTTGGCCACCTTTTACAAACCTATAACACTTTTAGCCAAGTTTCAAAACTTATTACAGCCGTAGCCTAGTTTATGTCAAATCTGCTGAAATCAGCGTCATTACAAATGACGCGTACAAGCGTTATTTCAAATAACGCATAAGATACTTGCGTTACTTAGAATAATGCTCCGTAGTAACAAAAGTATAAGATCAATTCTACCATGCATGCGTCATTCAGAATAACGCTGCCTGCGTTATTTCAAAAAAAGCTAGTGTAAAATAACTGATTTCAGCTGATTTGACATAAACCAGGCTACGGCTGTAATAAGTTTTGAAACTAGGCTAAAAGTGTTATAGGTTTATATAAGGTGGCCAAATCGAAAAAAAATCCTTCATTAAATGATATGGACACCAACCAATAAAGAAAAAGAAAGAAAAGAAGCAAAAGTATATTTAATATGGACATTTGATGTACGTCCATTCCTAAGTATTAAGTGTACATACATGATAGTTATTCTATGTTTCCTTCAACTGATGCATTTTATATCACTTCACAGCTGTGTGTACCGTTATCAGGTTACGTCGAAGCGTCCTTGGACAAAGGCTGATGATGATGCTATCGTAGCATTCACAGTTTTATTAGGGTGCGTTCTTAACGAACGTGAGCGTGGCATTTGAGTGTGGCATTTGAGCGTGGTACTGTAGCGAAGGGGAATTGTGTTTTTAGCGAAGAACGGGGTATTTAAGCGTGGTATTTGAGCGTGGTATTTAATTGTTAAATTAATGGTTTTGATTTAATTAAATTCTAATTGCATCAAACTATAACGACAACATATTTCATAACACGACCACTTTTTTCATAAAACATAAAAAACACAACGGTACTGGAATTAAAACAAATACATGAAAATCTACAATAAACGACGATGAGGTAATAATTTCAACTCCGATGAAATAAAGGCACATAAGCCCTCATCGCTAAGCTCCTGAGCAATATCAACATTCCGCTCATCGTTGTGAAATATCGTCAGAATCTCCCAAAGATCCACAGGCGTCCCCGATCTCCGAACAAGCTCCAAACAACGAGCAGCAAGCTGTCTCGTATGGTCGGTCACCCACGAGCTGGCACGCTCTGCCTGTCTACGCCTAGAGGGCTGACCAGACGGTGGATCGCCCAAAGCCATCCAACCAGTATAGAAACTCGCGTCCCCGGGGGAGAAAGAACCAGCTGCTGCAGGCGCTGGTGGAGGTGTTGGTGCAGTAGGAGGCGCAACCTGAGGAATCGGATACGCACAAGTATCTTTCCGCAAACAACCCTCGAACATAATGTCCTGATCTCGAAATTTCATCGGCGAGTGCTTCCTAAATTTTCTGAATCGTCTGGCACCGCCAGTACTCCAAAATTCATCAGGACCTTCTAGATAATCGAACTCCTCATTCCATACACCCCCAGGTGTTCTAAGCAGCATGTCCCAATCACGAAAAGCTCGCTTCATGTTGTCCCATTTGTTTTTAATCTGGTTTTCTGTGAACTCCAGATTAAAACGGTTGTTCATTGTTGTTGCGACTGTTGCGTACAACCCACTGACGCTTGTATTGCGCTCCGCTATGAACTCAACGCAGACATCTATGAAAGCGGACTCCCGGTCGTCCGTCCAGTTCGCAAAAGGCTACGAGGTAGCAGTGGTGGAAGTGGAAGCCATCTGCGTAAACAAAAAAAAAATATTCAAACATATTCAAAAAAATATATATGGTAGAGAATTGAAAAATAAACTCAACTATAAAAAAATTACCGTTTTTGCAGCTCGAAATTGCTCAAAAAATTCAAAAAAAGGGGTAAAAGGGGAGAGGTTTCGGTTGGAATGAGGAGGAAGGGGGGGTTTCGTTTTTATAGGCAGCGAGTTGGTACGTTGGAAGATTAACCGTTGGCGTCCGACGCCAACGGTTACTTTTCCAATGTTCGAGAATCGTGGAATCTGGAAAGGGTAAAATGTGCTCGCGTCCGACGCGTCGGACGCCAAAAAAAAAATGAGCGTGCCAAATTTTGGCTGCGAACGCACCCTTAAACCATGCTACAGTTGGTTCACGTCCGATGCGTGGACGTGGTAAATCATGCCCAACCACAACCATTATAATCGCTGAAAATGGGCATCCAACGTCGATCCATTTTTCAGTTCGTTATCCTCCGTTTTCAACATTATATATATATATATATATATATATATATATATATATATATATATATATATATATATAAACATTAAATGATGGTTTGGATTATTTTTTAAGACTAATTTTTTTGGTGTAGGAATGACGTAAAAAATTCCTATGTCATTCCCACGTCCAAACTTTTTGACAAGGGCGTCGGAAAGACGTAGATTATTTCCTAAGTCATTCCTACACCACATGCTATTTTCATGTATTTCCAACGGTTTTCCTATGCCCCGCATTACGTCGTAGGAAAGACGTACACTACAAAAATTGCAATGATTTAAGACTTCCGATATTGGTATTAATTCAAGTGATTGCGTCTTAAATTTCTCTTTGAGACCCAATAGATTTAAATGATGTGGTATTTAAAATCAAGTCCCAAATTTTATAAACACAAAATATTTGTCTCCAACAAAACTTAAGACAAACCATGTTAATGCCAACCTATTCACCATGTATAAAAGCATGCACAGTATGACGCCAGTAGCACACATATAGTTCAAACAAGTCAAACGCACAGCATGAGGCAGCCGCACATGTACATGTGCAGCAGCCTTCTAATATCCCAATTACAAGTTGTATAGTAGGATTTTTTTTTTTTTAAAATGCATGACGCACAGCTGCATCACATAACAGCTGAAACAAAAATATGAGACACTAACATACAACAGATGGAAATTATGGTAAGATAATCTAAAAGACATTAAAGTGGACAACTGAAACAAAGATGTCCTATCACGTAACAGAAATCCCTAACACAGTACAACATAATTCACAAAGCAAAATACAAACAAAAAGCCCTAATATCCAAATTAGTGCCAAAATGAAAACAAAACATTGAACATGAAAGAGGAGGAAAATAAAACCGGTTTCATTCTATGTTGTCATTAAGAGATTGCAGAAATGTATCATGATGGGGTGCTGCTTGATATTGTCCAGGTTTCACGTTATACTCATTATTTGTAAGGTCCAAGTAGCTACGTAAATGGCCCAGGCTATTGTGAAAAGTTTCCAGAAGTTTGTTGGCAAGACAAAGGAATAGATAGAAAGCTTGCATGTGTTTGGTGATATGGATCTGATGGTTCCACAAACTGAAATAAACACTGTGGAAATTGTCCGGGTTGTTGACGAATTTTATTGGCATTTTGGAAAAATGAAAATTGTGGGATCGTTTCTTATGGCTGTTGTGGCTGTGTTTGTGCAAGAGAACCATATTTGCTCAATATTGCCAATTCGACTTCCTTTTCAATCAATTTTTTGATCTTCGGTGTCAATAAGATGCATGTAGATGAATTGGGCAGTGAAGAATTTTCATCGCAAGTAATATTATCAACAAAATTAGAAGATTCAGATCCTTTATATACCAGACCACTTGTATCGATGTATGGTGCCCCATATGCCCTGCCTCTTATTTGTCCCCCGGTTGCATAAAGTTGTGGATTCCATTCCACTTGATCCTCGTTTAACTCCGCTTTCTTTTTCAAGTATGTTTCCTGAAAGCAAAAAAACAAGTTTATATGAGATTGTTATTGTAGGCAGTTGAAATAAATGAAGGTGGAAAATAGTACATATTACATAATCATGTAATCCTTTAACACTAGTGTGTAACCCGTGCGTTGCACACGATAACGTTATAAATATAGCATTTAAAATTTTAATGTCAAAATTGGAATTTTATAATGTAACATACATGAATTCGACAAAATAAATATATTATAAATTATCGTTGTTGTTGGTGTTGTTTATATATGATATGTGTTATGTACTTAAGTCTTTCTTTGAAGTTAAACAAAATTTTATTGATCTTATTACTATGAGAAAATATTCATGTTAAACTGATATATTTTAATTGTTTTAAAAACATGAAGATTGATCTATCAAAGTGAAACTGAGATATAAAAGAGTTGAAAGAATGTTGAGCAATGCCATCCTTGAACATACATATAATTGGGACGCAGACTTTGATTTAGCAGTTGATAATGCACTATTTGAATTTTTTATATATTTATCTGAACATGGAGCTCTTTGTTAACGTATCATGTATGTATTTATTTAACCCAAAAATTATATTAGATAATAGCGAAAACATAATTGAAAATAGTACATTTACATGGGATAGCAAGTTACATAAAACGTTAATTAAACTATAGCAAATTACTTAAAATGTTATTTACTTTGATAAATCTATATCACGATGCAAGCAGAATTAAGTATAGAGGCATCAATTCACTATAGATAATATCATTCACGTTTAACTGATACGTAAGAAAGAAAATCTCTATTTTCAAGTTAGAGGCATTATTGTCACAGTCTAAGTGGTATAGGTAGTCAAAGTAAAAAAAAAATTGCAGAAAAAACAGCTGTCAAACTCAAGTACATCTAGGGATCATAATCTCCAATGTATAAAAGCGTAGTACATTTAGATCAATCATTGCAGCTGAATGAAATGCAGTGAGTACAAAAATATGTCACCAAAAATGTGTGCTTAAGAAAATTGCTTAAAAGTTCAATAATCTATACACATGTGATCTGAAACGAACCTGCACAAAAACAATATGATAACAATACGTATAAAGTTTTAACAACTCACTTTTATTGTCATATAACACCTGCTGGTACAGCGTTGCCATGATCCTACATTTGATCAATGGTGACTTCAAATTATCAATACAGAAATGAGCAAAGATATTAGTATGAAGCAAAAATAACATCAAATAATATACACCAATATCAAAAATTGTTAACTAATACGAAATAATAAGAGAACACACCAGTGAATTTAAATCATACATCAAATAATATACACCTTGGACGGTTCGAATTTGAGAGGTAGCTCAATCTCAAGTTTAAGTTATATTTATCTTTTACAATCGTTAGTAATTCTTTTTCATTGACAAAAGTATCATCATAGAGATCTCGTGTATACCTTCCATTTTATTTAATAAAGGATCTAATTTTGGTTGTCAGAAGATGCTTAAACATGATATTGCTTGTAGTGCCTCCCCCACCCAGAACTCATATAAAGGTGTGTTATGGAGGTACACAAACATTGCAGTGGTTCATCATTGGTAGAGCAAAGCAAACAAATAGATTATCATATATCTTAGTGGAAAAAAAAAAATTTGGAGTCAGGTAGAACTATCAAAGAGCAAACAACCATTTTTTCTATTGTTCACGTCTGTTCCAAGGATAACTGGGATAGGTTACATAACTATTTGTGAATTGCATGTACATTGAAGAAAACGTTATACAGAACTTATTTTTCCTAAACTAAAATATAATAAACAACTACAGACATGCAAATATATTTACACACATATATAAAACTTGGGACCATTCATCCAAAATTAGTTAAAATGCACATAAGAAACCAATAAATACGAAATTATGAACCACTGGTATTAAACAAAACAGAAGCACTCGAATAATCTCTTGGTCCATCTTATATAGATAACATAAACACCCACTCTCCATGTAAAAGGTATACAGATGAAAGTAACAACAACCAAATTGGACATATATGAAACGGTAATGATAGGAGAGACAAATATGAAGGTGATAATATTATATTCTCCAAGAGTTAGAAAAGGTTTTGCTAACGTAACATAAGATATAAAGTCATCCTTCTTATACACTAAATAGCAATTAAAGTTGAAAGGAAGATGAAAAAAAATATCATATTAGTAGGACATGAATTTGGAAAATCACACATTCCACTATGGTACTCATTACCCAGGTAGTTATATAATCTTAGTGAAGGGTTGATATTTGTATAAATTATTAGAGTGTTGATAACTATATCTATAGAATAATTTCCTTTCTTCAAAAAAGATTCCTCAATTTGGGTAGTTTGGACATAACACATTCCACAAAAAGATTTTCATTACATGTACAGATAAACTCTTCTTTGACAATGCTTATTTTAGTTTGCATAATATATTACATTTATGATATGCAATTTTCATATCATAAATTAATTATTCATTATTACTCATCTTTATCCTTTGTATTTGGTCGTATTGTACCCTGAAATTTCTTTTTCTTTTGAATTTCAACCATGAAACTACTTTCGGAGCAGCCAAAAGAGTTCTGGCACAAGGTATAGTGCATAGTCTGACGGTATTTTTTTTATTATCAATGTTTTTAAGTCAAATAATCATACGAACAATTATATTATTAAGGCTGATAACAATGCTTTTGAAGATATAACATAAATTCTTACCGAATTATGAGATTTGACAAATTGTTGGATTCCTAAGGAGCAGGTAGTATGTCCGAACCTTTACTTTGTAGAGGTTTTGGTAGCATTTAGATTTAAACTTTAAAGTTAGTAACTTAAGAAAGGCTTGTATATTTCAAGAGGTATTCATTCGGTCGCAGCATATAAGTACACTGGTTCCATAATTTTAAAATTGAAAGTAATATAAAAAATGGATCTTAACATGGCGATATTTGAATAGTTTGGAATCTGAACTGAAAAAATGAATTCAGATGTCTATATATCTAGATAGTAAAAATAACAAATGAAAAGACAACATACCTTAGGAAAATTGATATGCATATCCAGTAGAATAAAAAGTTCATGTACCACTGCAGTCTATAAGCATGCATGCCCTTCATTCTTCTTTGGAGTCCTCAGGCTTTCAATCCTTTTGCAAATAATGTGGTCGTGTTACCAATAAGTAAAACCATTATAACCATAGTCAGAAAAAATACATCATATAGATATCATCTCCTTAAAATTAATTGCATATATGATACATAAATTATATGAAAATGTGATGTTACTTGACGTTATTATCTACATGATGAGGTCCCTGCAACTCTAATACTTTGTTGTTGAATTCATCCATATAGAATCCTAGTTAATCTGCATCCATATCGTATAAAAAGTCTAATTATTTGCTATTTCCTAAAATAAAACCAAGATCGCATCTTTTTCTCTCCTTATATCTCACACCTATTCTTGTGTGAGCTTACTCAAAAAAAAAATCTACCAATTCTATACAGCTACCAAGATTCTCAACAACTAATAGATGTATTAAAAAAAAGGTAAAATTTCAGCCCGTCATTGGAAATTGTTGCAAATCAAAAAAAAAAAATTACTTCAAATAAAATGTACAAAAAAAGCGATATATTTTCTACCATGAATTGATTTGCTTTAACACTTCGATCTGTAGCATGACCAATCCAAATAGTTTGCATAATTTTACATGATCCTATGAACACTAAAAAAAATTAGCGGATATTGACCTAAGTTTTTCAAATTATCTAAAAATAATCCTTATATACCTACAAGGATTTTAAAACCTTCTCGTGAATAATCTAGAGATATTCCTTCCGTTTGATTTAGTTGCTAATAATAATATCAATGAAATTCGAATACAAATCATGCTCATTTAGTGAAAACAAATAAAATATATAAGGTCATATGCATATGATAATAACTTGGTTGTGACAGGATTTATAAGTAAAAAAAACTTAATAAGAATTTTTTGTAAGAGAATTAAGTGGATCCAAAATATATTAAGTAAATGTTGTTGATAAGTTCGAACTTGCATGCTTGGAAATAAAGTAAATTTAGAGAAGTAGAGTAATTCAAATATATATTAAACATATGCATGGTTAGTGATATTCGAACTTGTGACATTCTCAGGTGTATAACAAATTAAGGAGAACTGAGTATTTACATTTTAAAATTATGAAAATATAAATAATTTTGAGAGAGATTCGGATTGTATACATAAAATAAAAGTGGAAGCGAGAAAAGAAATATAAAAAAGAAGCTTGTCTGTTAGTAAACAAACAAATTCATGAATTTTGAGTTACCTACTGTCTTATTAAGCTTTTTGTTTGAAAAAAATTGAGAAGCTTGAATTTTCATGAAATGTTAAGATGGTTGGATTTTCTTTTTAGAAAAGAAGGAAAATAAATTCATATGTACATAGTATTATATTAGTTATTCAACTTTATACTTTTGACATTTGGTAGTTCTAAGTGAAAGTAAAATTTCATGGGATTTATTAATTGAAATTTAACATTTTTAAATAAAAATTGAAATTCAGAGGATAGTTTGAGTTGGTGAACTTTATATCTTACACATTAAAAACATGACGATGGTGATTGAGTTTATATGATTTTATTGAATAGCATGAAGAAAGAAAAGAGCTCAAAATGAGAACTATTGCACAACCTGTTGATATTCAGAATTTCTGATCATTATGTTTTGATTAATATGTACTTGTGTGTACACACACACACACAAATTACTTTAGAGTCAATGAAAAACATAGGCTATGCTTAATTATTTAAAGTAAAGACATCAAATAAGATCATTTTAGTGGTAGAATATGGATTGATTGGAACAATTTTATTAACAATAAAGCTTAGGATGAAATTATAGCGCTCAATCCCCCGTATATACAACCACCCCCCCCCCCCCCCCACACACACACACACACAATCACACATATATGGATAGACATCTATTAGTCAGTACAAAATGATAAAGAATTTTGTCCCAAAAAGTTGGTCAAACAGTAGTAAGTTGGCATAAAATAAACAGAAATATAGATGGAAGGCACTTCTTTATGTCTTATACTCTTGTATCCATTTAAGAAGAAGTGAACGTGCATGAAAGTTCTAATTATGTTAATTACTTTTCTTTTTGCCAAATTGTTGGCCATGCACTACAACATAAAGCAGTTCCACTGCAGGCTAAATACACTAACCGATCACCATTCTTGAGTTCCTTTCTTCTCGGTTGTGTTTCTACTTATGCTATCTCCAGTACCTATTTGCGTAAAAGAAATCAACGGTTAGTGGATGAAATTTTATTTCCTAAAAAGCTAGAAAATTGTCACTGCAAAAGCTTTGAACCTCGTGTTTGGAAAAGGTAAACAAATCACGAATCAGTCAAAAGGGAAAAACAGAAACATCAACTGAATCTAAAATTGATATTTTTCTTCAAAAGCAGTTTGTCGTAAAATGTAATCTGAGTATAAATCACAGTTAATTTTTGCCTTTTGAATCTCAAATCAACACACAATGATACAAAACGATTTAACTTCATTATCACATGGTCATTCAAATCTGCAATAGATTTTGTAAACTAAACATGCGTCAAGGAGTTGTTTGTTCACTAATTGACTCCATAAAGTTGCTGACAGTACAGTTTAGTCTGTCCCAACTTTAAACGATCTCGATCAAAAATTGAATTTTCAATATATAATTACTTTGTGTTGCAAATTATATCGGTGCACAAAAATGTTTAATTTAATTTTATAAATATCATTTAAAGTAGATCGTCTACAAAAAATATGTAACACTAGGATATATAATTTCTATTAAGTAACAGTTTACCCATGCTGCAGGAGAAATGGGTCCAGATTTGGTCTGAAAAATAGTTTGCTTGCCTCTTTCATGTAAGCTTTTAGTAACGAAAAAGAACACAAAGAGACACTATTTGGACCTTCGCCTACATATTAAATTATTAAAAGTTACTGATGTATGAGCTATCAAATGTAAATGTCAAATATTAAGTATTGATAGACCAGGCCTCTATGCACCATCTAGTTTTTGATGCACAAATACATAGTTCATTCGGCATAGAGTAAAAGCAATCTATTTACACATTAATGTGATAAGTACTGCAAAACATTGAACTGGAAACACTAAGTATAAAAGAAGAATTACGATACTAAGGTTAAATAGATTAGTTTTTTTAGATAATACTGACATTTTCATCTTTGAAAACCATATCCATGTAGATCATTCTTAAAGCTTACAATAACCAAGGTTCCGTACATAGTCAGGTAAGTGTTGTTACCTATGCAGGCCTTTGTAGCAAATTTCAGTGAACAAATTGTAAAAGATCCCTATCAAACACCAGAAAGTCATCAAGCAAAATACATTAATTGGATTTCACTTGGCTAATTATTAGTAGATTTGTCCAACTTTAGAAAAATCAAATCCCTTCCTCGGTATCAATTGTCTATCGTTTCTTGAGATTACAATCCATCTCCTAATTAATTAGAAGGAGATACAAAATTTATGACATTGAAATGGATCTTAAGCAAATGATTTGTATGACCGAGGTGTTAGGGTTGGAGTGTAGATGATTAAGAGAAATGCAACTCAATTGTCTTTAACTTTTAGGCCAATTCAATTGAATTTCTAAAATTGAACTTACTCTATATTATATAATAGGAAGGTCTTTGAATTGTACTATAAATACTTTTATCATTTAGAAAGTGATTGCATAAGTTATTATTTTTTGGGATAAAGTGAAATCATCTACTTGTTTCTCTGATTATCATTCTAATGAAAAGTCTAAATGTAATTATCTTTTTAGATAAAAATAAACATATAATTCCGTTGAATATCCAAAAATTGTGAAACAATGTCTAAACATTGAAATGGATCTACAGTAGTCTAAAATTATATTAGCAGGATCAAATCTGAAATAATGTCCAAATCCTGTAAGTATGATCTTTGTTTATTTTTAAAATGGATAGTTTTTTAGCCTGACAATGTAGGGAATATATTTTCATGTTTACTAACGGATGTTGGTGCTCACTGAAAGATGAATGTTTCCCTTCGAAATGTTATACTAATAACATTGAAATGGATCTACAGTTGTCTAAAATTATATTAGCAGGATCAAATTTAAAATAGTGTCCAAATCCTATAAGTATAATCTTTGTTTATTTTTAAAATGGATAGCTTTTTAGCCTGACAATGTAGGGAATATATTTTCAAGTTTACTAATGGATGTTGGTGCTTATTGAAAGATGAATGTTTCCTTTTAAAATGTTATACTAATAACATATATATTTCAATGGTCCTTCAATCCATAATATGCCTGCAACATATTCATCAATATTATTTTAACGGATGACAAATCAAAAATGGATCTGGTAGAAACTGTATTTATGGAGAGAAATTAGTTATTGCTCTGTGAAGGTAAGCTTATGGCATAGGACTGCATAAATGCAGCGCACCATGAGAGTAGAGTGCCCTAAATAGATGTCTAAGCTTAAATTTCATAAAATTACGAAACTATATAGAAAAACCTCATACAGTTCTCTCGAACATGGACATACCATTTTTCCTATTTGGTACTGCAAACACATGAATAGAAATCATGTACGCTCAATTAATAGCCTTTTAATATGTATAAGTATGTCTTTAAAAAAAACACCCTAACATGATAGTGCAAAATATAAGGATGGTGGATTGCATATAGGTGTAAGTAAAAAAAAATGAAAAGTTTATAATATCAAACCTGTATGTAGTGCGACAATGGAAGAACAATCAAAGGCAAGCTCCAAATCTAGACATTGAAATCCATACCCAAACACATGTTTTTAAATGTAAAATGACCACAGATATTGGATCGTTCTCTGATTGAGGTATTCAAGCATGTCAGAAAAACTAACTGTATGACAAATAAAATAACTAAACGAAAATAAGTGCTGTAATGGCTTATTTTAGACTTACACAGTGAAAATAATTGCCTTTTACACTTGCACTAGAAAAACTACCCATATGGTAACGATGCTTACCAAATATCGGGCCTCCAAGTCTGATTAAATGCATCAAAACAACCCATATCAAAACATGGAAAATGAACAAATTAGACAATTGTAAGAATCTAAACCATGAACCCTGACTTTCTAAACATCAACTTCATATAAAGCTTCATAATCAATTATACTCGTACCAATTATACATGATTTTCAAATAACAGCAGGTAAATTCATTTAAAATAAGTAAGAAAGAAGAGAAAAAGTTGGTGTAACAAAAAAAAACATACTACCCTTGGGCCGTGAAAATCAATATGAAACTTCTGCATCCCATCATCTGTCATTCCAATTGATAATTATTAATCATTCAATCAAAGAAGCACATAAATATAAAATCCAAACGAACTCGATTAGAGGAAATAATTGATTAATAGGAAATATTCTTGAAGATATACAGGAGATTGATAAGAAATAAAAAATAGAATACCTTAATTGTAGGACCCATCCAAGCTGGTCCAAAAAGCTGACGGTGTTTCGAATTGCTTCGAGATACTTAAAATGATGAAGAAGGACGGGGTCCAGGGAAGATTTGGTGTTGAACAACTGACTATGACATAGGAAAGGGCGTTCAATGTTGTCATATGGGAGAAGGCAGGGGTGTTAATATTAGGGCTAGGATTTACAACGAAGGAAGCGAAGAGCAGGATAAAAAAATAAAATAAAAAAGTGACGACTGCTTTACTATTAAATATTATTTAGTAGATAGATTGATATTGTTGTATGATTTTGATTAGATAAAAGTATCTTGAGAGAATTAAGGGGAATTGAGAGAACTGAGAGAATTGAGAGAATTAAGGAGATAGCTTGAAAAGCTTCTGCTTTACTATTATTTAATAGATTACCTCCAATGGTAAAGCAGTACATAAAAGCTGAATTTGTTAAATATCCAGTCAATGGTTATTGCTTAATTATAAATTTTCATCCAAGTTATAAGCGCTGACCAATTAATATAAAACCAGAGTGAGAAAGTTTTATATTTTTATTTTTAGAACATATGGAAGTGCAGTTCTTGCATAATTCCATTCAATGTCATGAATATCATACCCATGGTTTTAAATCTCGGATATCAGTCGCGTTTCCTTTCGGAGATTTTAGATAGATGATCTCGTATACCGAGGGAGATCTCAGATGATATGAGTCTAACTCGGGGGTTCGTCTCGGATTTCCATCTCGGGTCTGAAAGTTCATATCGGAACAATCTCAGGGTGCATGAAATGTAAAAAAAATGATATTCTTACAAAATGATTTTTATTAATGCTATTAAAAACATAATAACTTAAACTTGAATTACAAAATCACTTTATTATTCTTAATTCAGAAAGATTATTCATACTCTAAATCATAATACGATTAAAACAGAAATATACACAATGCAAATAGATTAGTTCTTAAAATGTGTAATCCATGAAAATGAATCAATATTATACATAAAACATTAAAAAGATCCAAAACATTAAAAAAATACAGCATAAGTAGATTACAAAACACATAATTTCATAGAAAACATGCATGTAAAAAAGACGAATTTGAAATTTATAAGCATGCAAAATGTTAAATCTCAGGCGATATTCCAGTATTTCGTATCGGTCGATATATCGTTTGATATTGCAATATCTCAAGCGATATATTTGAAAAGAAATTTACAGTGATATTTGTTGTTTCGTTTCGGAAGGAGCCCAAAACAAGATTTCGAAGGAGATCTTAGGCTATATTTTCGAGATTTGAAACAATGATCATACCTAACCATAAAGCAAAGAACATTTAAGCTTATATTTATGAAACTATAGCATTAAGAAGAAGCTAAATCAAAATGGGATTGATCCTAACACAATAAACCATTAAGAAGAAGAATATTTTACTAGAAATGCAAAAGGATATGATATTGGAATCCCCAACATACGAATTTTTGGCTTTTTGTTTCTGTACCTACTTGTGCATTCCTCCTCTCTTCTACTCCATTTAGGTTTTGCTTTTAGTGATGTTTAATTCTTTCAGTAGTTACAGTAGTAATTTGCTGGTTCAGTGTATATTGCAGGTTTTACATATGCTATATACATATAAATCACAGCAAAATTATGATTCATACATATAAGAAAGTGTATTTTCTGATTCTTCTTTCTTACAGTATATTTTTGATTTACAGTTAAAGTCTGTCTTTTCTATAAAAAAGGCCTTTCTTCAAAGAATCAAAATGTTTAGAGGTCGGCCTCTCCCAACTTTCTTCTAATGAACAAGTGGTTCTAGCGCTTCCTAGTGAATTTTTAATATCGGTTTCGAATGAAGCTCTTAGCTGCTCAAAGAAGCCCAATACCACGAAATAAAATATAGAGTCCTTAATCGTCATATCTGCAAACAGATTCACCAAATAACCTAAGATGATATCTTATCTGATTGGAAGAAAACAAAATTGTATTGCAGGAAATCCACCCTATTCTTTTCAAAAAAAAATACAAAAAAAAATCCCTTGCCAATTGCTGGACCATTTTTTCCTTTAGTACATCGCCAAACCCAAAAATACAACATGAAAGTCAGACAAGATAGAGGAATTAGTCTTGAAATGCATAAGACGACTGAGGTGAAAAAGAATTATACTAGCACTGTTGAATAATAACAGGTGCAGGAAAAAAGAAATCTGAGACCCATTGCTATTCCAAACGTTCTAGCCTCTTTTTTGCTCTGGCCAACTTAGATTCTTCAAAATTAAATTCGCTGGCTTCTCTAATTTTCACTATTTTTGTTTTGCAATGTACCAGATGACTAAGTGGTCCAACGAGGTTATTTTTGACTGTTTTTTTATTTACATTTCTTCTTCTGATTTTTCGGGCTAGCTCATTGAACTAAATCCAAACATAATAACGCTAGTGTTCCTTGAAGTGTCAGCCAGAAATTAATATTACTGCAGATGAATTCTTACTAGGATTTTGATTTCCTCCCTGAGCTCACTTAATATATATATATATATATATACACACACATATGCGGGATATGATCAGGGAGCCTCCTGAATTTCAGGCCCCCATTTGCATTCCAATTTCAGCCACTCATTTATATTAAAAAAAGTGAATGGAAAGTGAGTGGGAGGTGAGAGAATGAGTGGAAGGAGAGAGGGGGGAAATGTGTGGTGGAAAAGTGATAGGCTAAAGGGATGCTCACTATTTGGGGTGCCATTGAACCTGCCCTTATATATATATATATATATATATATATATATATATATATATATATATATGGGAAGCTTGTTAATGGTGACAGGCAATTCTTTCCCTGATTTTGTTATGCGTAAGCTTTCCCCAATCCATAACTTAATCGCTCAATTCTATCTGATTTCTTGTAGACAACTTTCAACGATTTCCTATTTAGAATTTCGTTGATGAGCCTTCAGAAAGTTTACTTTCTTTTCACAACCAGATCTCATATCTACTTTCAATTGGCAAAACCATCCAAGTATCGAGAAGATTCACAAGCTCTGAAATTAGATTTTCGTTCCATTCCTCGACAAATATCCAAATCCAACTTCATATTACTACCGCAGATCAATTTCTAAAGCAAGCCTACAATTCTAGATCTACTTTCTCCAACTCCAGATCAAGCCGTAATCGCATCGGTTACTCAACTATCACCCAAAATTAGTTGCAGATCCATTCTACAGTTGAGTACAGATACGAGTTCTGTTGGAAATCAAGAGATCAAGCCACCGAGGAGTTGGGATCTGGCATTGCCAGCGTAAGTGAAATTTCACTTCCGACTTCTCATAACCAATCTACTGGTTTTTACTATCTCGATTATTGTCTCTCAGTGATTTGGTAAGAATTTTCTATTTGACTGCGTGTGGTTGGGATTATCGAATGCGATATGTGCAACAATTTTGGGTTTCATAACTTGTTATCTGCAAGGCACGGCTCTGGAGCAATATACATGGATCTGTTTTGAGGATAATTTAAAGCTGAGGATTTCTCATATTGTTTCAGTTAATGTTTGTAATATACATGGTTATTTCAGTTTAACGTGGGGATCTGATGCGTATTGACAAACTGTTTTTCAAGTGCTCAATTTGGTCTGCTCATTTCTCTGAGAAGTAGGTATTGGGTTGATGGTTTTACTGAAATTCCTCCTTCTCTTGAATTGATAATTTTAATGTGACAAGCCAGTGTTGTTAAGCAGTTTTAATCTGATGCGTATTGATCTAAACTGGTTTTCAAGTATGTTCAAATTGATATACTCTTTAATTTGTTTTATAAGAAGACGTAGTTGGAGTCTACAGCTTGGTTCGAGAGGTTTTGTGTGAAAACAGAAAATAGAATTGTATTTCTTGATTACATAATTACATATTTATAGATGGGAGAGAGCATTCTAGAATAGAATATTCTAGAGCATATTTGAATCTATACCAAATATAGACCAAATTAATACAATCCTAATATAACTCCTAATTAATGTAAATTTCAAAAAAAAAATTAATTTCAAAAAAAAACTCCTAATTAATGCAATCCTATTATAACTCATAAATAAACAATCCTAATATAACTCATAAATAAAAGGAAACATATTTGATGATTATCTCTAACATAGCTCACGTTGTTTAACACCCCCCGTCAAGTTGGAGCCGGGAGAGAAATGTCGAGCACGCCCAACTTGCTAAGCAATCGTTTGAAATTATCATCACCTAGTAGTTTTGTGAAAACATACGCTAGTTGGTCACAAGAACAAATATAGAAAGGAGTAATGAAACACCCCACCTTTGTTAAGGTCACTCACAAAGGGAATGCCTTAACTTCGGTGGAGCGCTTTAGGTAAAAGGTGCA
Organism: Allium sativum; assembly: GCA_030737875.1. Taxonomy (NCBI): domain Eukaryota; kingdom Viridiplantae; phylum Streptophyta; class Magnoliopsida; order Asparagales; family Amaryllidaceae; genus Allium; species Allium sativum. Next base: position 403,951,504 of record CM060923.1, on the reverse strand, counting down.
GATAAATTACAAGATAGACAATTTTAAACAGCGGAAAATAAATCTTTACTTCATTTATAAAACAGTTTGTACAACAATTGTTTTCCAATACCAGAGTATCTGTCTTACATAACAAAATAAAGAAGCATAAAATAACATTTATATTCCCCAATGTAGCATGAGCCAGCCATAGCAATGGAAAAGGGAATCCAAGAAAAACTTCGACTAATCTTCAAGCTTCGAAGGAGATATGGTCCAAACTAAGCTGAGGTATTCCCTCACTGACTACTGGGGGGAAACGGAAGAAAAGAGGACGAAAGAAAGTGGGTCAGACAATAAGTCTGGTAAGTCCAGTTATTACTAGCATTTAAACAGGGAGCAAAGATCATGACATGAATAATCGAAAGTAGGACAATGTTATAATGTCAAGATATCAAAAGACAGGCCAAGGCAAGATATACAACAACACTCATTTCTATTTCTCTGCTTCACTACTGCCCTGTTATTTTGATTTCCACGTCCGTGCACCGGCTAACTAGTGTCCCAACTAGTAATCCGTATACAACGATAATAATAACAACGTGATTCCAATCCCCGTAATTGTGGTTACCTTCAGGTGTACATCTATTATGGAAATTCCATTTATTACCCAGATCTAATCTAGGGTTTTCTATCGAGCGCTTCCTAGATTCAACCAGGGTTTACGCGACCTAGGTCCAACTAGGGTTTATGCTACCTATTGAATGCTTCTCAGGTTCAGGGTTTATGCGACCTAGGACCAACTAGGGATTATGCTACTTGCATGTGTCATACGGCCCTCGCTAGATTGTAGATACCTGTGATGGCCCCACCATAGGGTGTATCAAGTCCTATAGTGGCGACCCGATACGATTCCAGAGTGCACAGTTGTAACACCCCGGATTTTTAAATAATCGAATTAACTAAATTAAAGAATAATTAATCTCAGACGTGAGAATTATGGGAAACGGGTTGCGCCATTGTGTTCGTCTCGGAATTTTGGTTGAGATAGAGTCCGAGTTTGCGTGAATTGGACTTCGTATGAAGAAGTTATGGCGATCGGAAGTTTCAGAAAATTCAAAACAGATTTCAAATTTCAAATTCGAGTCAGGCAGGCTAGATGGGAATTTTCTCGCCAGGGCCAGGTCGACCATAGGGTCGACATATGGGTCGACCTACCCTGACCAGGTCGACCATAGTGTCGACCTGGGGGTCAACCTACCCCCCCCCCTCGGGGCAGAATTGATTTATGACCTGTAGATGACTGTGTGCTGACTCATTAGGGTTTCTGATTTGCTCTGATTGGCTGGGATTAATTCTGGGTTGATCGGACGGCTTAAACTAATCCTAAAATCTATAAAAACACCTATAGACCCAAACCCTAAAATCAAAACAAAATTAAAACTATGGTCGTCATGCTGTCGTCTTGAACCCTAGAGCAGCCGCCACCAAATTAAAGAGGAATAACAACAAATCAAATCAGAACTACTCAACCCTAACAGCGAATCTTCTTCAAAGGAGAGCTAATACAACTTCAGAAATCAGAATTCAGAACTCAAGACTGCTTTTGAGGTTTGAGTTCGATTGTTTTAACAAAATAATTAGTAATTTAATTAGATTAGGTTATAATGCGGATTGTATGGATGTGATATGAAGTATTGATTGCATATTGTAATTATGTTGTAGGATTGTGGTTGAAATCTCTATGACGTTATGTTGTGATGCTATCATTTATGATGTAAAGTTATGTTGCTATCATCTATGTTGTAATTTTATATACAATCAAATCATCATGTTTCATAGGCTAGCTTGGTCATGTTGATTCATATGATAAATCATATGTAGGCAAGTTTAGATTTTGATTCAAACATGAATCATATACAAGTTGGGTAGAATTATATGTGAACTTACATGATTATGGCACGTAGTTAATGTGAGAATTTAATTGAAAGTTAGGTTATGACATATGCTAAATTCTACATGATACTTTACATGCTAGATACTAGTTTACACAATTGTTGCGATGTATAAATCACCTATGTAAGTTCATGAGTTGGATATGAATCATGTTATGCAAGTTTAGGATATTTTCTATGCAAATATAGATCTATGACATATGTTATTTATGCAAGTTTGTGGCCATTATCTCATCAAGTTCACACCTTTAGATTTGGATCCATGACATATGTTATTTATGCAAGTTGTAACTTTGGCCTATGCAAGTTTTAGACGTAGAACATCATTCACATATGCAAGTTCACCCCTATGTTAGATCTATGTTTTAATTATGAGTATATTGTGATGTTTTCTCTTTATTCAATGTGTTAGACTATTCGATTCTAACGTATATTTTACGTTCGACGAACAAACGTACAACGTGGGGTAAAGGGGATAATATTAAAAGACTTAATTGGCATAAAATAAATTTTTGATGAAAATTTGGTATGATTTTAAATACCATAAATAGATGGACATAATTGAGTCAATTATGGCCATTGTTAAATTTAGAATTAATTGATAATTTGAATAGGGAAAGTAATTCAAATTTGGGGAATGATTAATTAGGTGTAATTAATCGACTAAGACACGAGGTTAGGCTCTTTTGTGGTGTAAGACTGCCCGGACCCGCCCGGCAAATCCAGCTGCCACAAATGCCAGTCTAAAGTGAGAGGTCTTAAGCACAAATTAAATACGTAACAGTTGTAAAGACACGAGGTTAGGCTCGTTTGTGGTGTAAGACTGCCCGGACCCGCCCGGCAAATCCAGCTGCCACAAATGTCAGTCTAATGTGAGAGGTCTTTATGAGGTTACGATCTTAATGAATTAAGAAACACTTAACCAGATAAGCATGTAGTGGGACATGAGGGGGATTAAGTGGTTGCCTTGGGTGGCATGTGGAATCTAGTGGGTGCCTTGGGTGGCATTTGGAAATACGATTAGAAACACTTAACCAAAATTGAAACATGTAATTGAAACATGGATAAGAAGTGGGTTAAGTGGGATGTACTAGAGGGGACCAAGCTTAGGTGGATAGCTTGTGTCAAGTAATGGGGGCCCGTTTCAACTAGTAACCCATACGTATCTTTGTGGACTCGTCCCAAGTCGAGGATGGGACACGCATACTGGGCTTGACTGTAAGAGGCCAAACCGGATTAGCGGTGGGAACGCAAGTCCAACGGGTTCATATGCGTGTGTGGACCCCGGCTGGTAGGTAAGACGTTGTTGCATCATGTAGTTATAAGCCGTGCATTGTTGTTTGTATCGGGTTTCCACTTTGGGTAATGATACACCCCACTGTGGAGCCAGCACGGATATCTACGAGTTAGGGAGCCGATCGCTTGGGGGTAGTGGGTTCACCTAGTGGAGATAGGGGCAGACGACACCTATAAAGACAGCAAGGGGTGCACGAAACTACCAATATCATTATTAAGTCTGTATGCGGGATCAACCTTAGGGTGACTAGTGGTGGTGCAGTATCTTAGTGGCGGTGCAGTATAGCAATTATCCTATAGTGTTGGTGTAGTTTGGTAAATTTATCTTATTGGCTTAGGTGCGCTTTAACGATATCGTTGTTCATCTTGTTTCCTTGTTTACTCTGTCATACTTAGTGGTTCATGATCATTTCCTTATTTTCCAACTTATGCCTTAGCCTAGTTACTTTGTTAATTATATTGTTTGAATTATCGCACTCGTCGGACTTTATGTCTGACCCCCCCCCCCCTTTTTCCATCTCTTTCCTCCCCCCCCCCCCAGGTGCTCAGGTTGGAACTAGCACCAGTGGAGCTTGATTTTGGACTGCCTTTAGAAGATTGCTTGGATTGCTGAAGTAAAGTTCAGCTTCTCTTTATTTATGGCTATTTTATTGTTGGGGATTATGTCTTTCAGTTTATGTACTTTGTTTTATCAAGATGGATATGATGTACTTGACTTTGGTCTATGGTTTTGATGATGTAATCAAACATATGTGTTTTCCACTGCAATGAAATAAAGTTTTTAGTTTTCAAGTACTGCTTTATATTTGTCTTGTTGTGATTTTCTGTTCTATATTCACTTAAAATGCTCCATGGAAATTAATGCATTCCCTTTGTGAGTGACATTAATGGACGTGGGGTGTTACACGTGGTATCAGAGCTGAAGGTTACCAGAACAGATATGAATTTTTGAAAAATTATTTTTCAAAGCAATTTTTATAAAGAAGTACTTTCAAAAGTATGTTTTAAGGAAAGTATTTTCAAGAGAAAAGTATATTTTAGAAAGCATAACCCCAAGAGCCATATATCTTTCCTTCAGTCCTTTTTGTATTGAATCTTTTCTTTTTTGTTTCAGCATGTCTGAAGCATCTGAGATACCAGAGGGTGTTCATGTACCCGGTTGGTTTCGTCAATATCTTGAGGCTAGGGCCGCCGCCGCAGGTCCAGCAAATGATCCTCCTCCTCCTCCTCGGGTCGATAATTTCGCAAAGATATGTAAGGACTTTAGAGCAATGGGTGGAAAACCTTTTCATGGGACGGAGACATTTGTTGAAGCTTGTAACTGGCTAAAGGAGGTGGAAGAATTGTTTAGAATCTTTGAAGTGAATGATGAAAGGAAGGTCCAGCTAGCTGCGTGGCTAATGAAGGATGAGGCCTCGTTTTGGTGGGAGGTCACTAATGGAGGACGTCCAGTCGACATGTGGCCATATTTTAGGAAGAGATTTGAGGCGAAGTTTCTCTCACGGGCTGAAGAGATTCTATACATGGAAAGGTTTTTGTGACTGAAGCAAGGGAATCTATCGGTGAAAGAATACGTCAACAAGTTCAACCAGTTGGCGAGATTTGGCATGGATTTGGTGAATACTCCAGAAATGAAGGCTCTAAGATTTGTTAAGGGCTTAAACGAGCCGCTTCATGGGTTAGCTATGACCCACATTCCCATGGGGGCCACCTTTGAGAGGCTAATTGACATGGCACTCATGCATGAAGAGGAGCAGGGCGCCAATGCTAATAAGGCACCCGAGAAGAAAGGGGATCAAAAGAAGTCGCAATAGCAACAACAAAACAAGAAAGGTGGCAAAGGCAACAATGGCAAAGGAAAGAAGAAGTGCTTTAATTGTGGGACACCCGGTCATCTAAGCAAAGATTGTAGGAAGAAAAAGAAGACTGGTTGTTTCCACTGTGGCGAAGCGGGACATCTGATTAAGGACTGCCCAAAGAAAGGGTAGAGGGCAGGGTCTACCTCGGGAGGACAGGTGCAAGCTCTTATGGCACCAGGGCAGTCAAGGGGACAAGTTCAGGCTCTCGTGGTCCCACCGCTGCAAGAACGAGGTAGAGCAATTTCCGTTGAAAGTTTAGTTTTTCTGTTTGATCATCCTATCCGTACTTTATTCGATTCTGGCGCATCGCATTCATTTATTTCTACATCATTAGTTGAAAAAATGCACCTTGATACTAGTCTAGTTACTGATCCCTTAGTAGTCTCAAATCCTATTGGTGGTTCGGCTCATCTTTCTATGAATTTTTGGGATTTGAGAGTGTTTATCTTGGGCGTTGAGTTTGAGTGCAATGCTTTTTTTCTTGGCTTCATGGGCTACGGCTTGATTCTAGGTTTGGATTGGCTCACTAAATATGGGGCCATCCTAGATTGTGAAAGAAGGGTAGTTAGATTGTTGGCTCGTTCAAGAAAGACCCTTGATATTTCTTGTGACCCTAGAGGTCCAGTAATGCTTAGTTACCTAGAATCCCTTGACGCATCCGATGATGATTTGTATTCTGTTCCCATAGTCCGTGAATATGCTAATGTCTTCGATGAGGTGAGGGGTTTACCCCCAAAATGTGAGATAGACTTTCGAATATATCTAGTGGACAATGCAAAGCTAGTTGCATTGCCAGTGCGCCACATAGCTCCAAGAGAGAGAAGGGAACTCGGTAAGCAAGTAAAAGAATTGCTTGAGAAGGGGTTCATCAGACGTAGTATATCAGAGTGGGGCGCTCCAGTAGTGTTTGCCACGAAGGCGGATGGGTCCCTTAGACTTTGTGTGGACTATAGAGAACTCAATAAGCTTACTAAGAAGAATAGATACCCACTGCCGAGGATTGACGATCTCTTCGATCAGTTAGTTGGCGCCTCAGTGTTTTCGCAGTTGGACTAAGCCACTGGTTTCCATCAGTTGAGAGTGGCTGAGGATAGCATAGACAAGACTGCCTTTAGGACTCCAGACGGTTTCTTCAAGTGGCTGGTGATGCCCTTCGGTTTGACAAACACCCCCGCATACTTTGTTGATTTGATGAGTAGGGTGTTTAGGGAGTACCTTAATAAATTCGTGGTAGTCTTTGTAGATGACATCTTGATCTTTTCTAAAAGCGAAGAAGAGCATGCCCTACATCTTAGGGAAGTGTTGGAGATTCTTTGAGTGCATAGCCTTAAAACTAAATTTTCTAAATGTCACTTTTGGAGGAAAGAAGTGCGATTCTTAGGGCACGTGGTCTCCAAAGAAGGGATAGCCGTGGATCCCACGAAAGTAGTGGCCATCCAAGATTGGAAGGTTCCTAAAAATGCGACCGAGGTGAGGAGTTTCTTAGGATTGGTTGGCTGCTATAGGAAGTTCATCAAAGACTTCGCAAAAATATCAGCTCCATTAACACGTTTGACGAAGAAGAACTTAGTTTTCACGTGGGACGTAGATTGTGATGATGCGTTCCAACGTTTAAAGAGAGCTTTGACCACAGCCCCAGTCTTAGTGTTGCCAGATGGAAGTAAGTCATTTACCGTTTATACCGACGCTTGTGGGACAGGACTAGGTGCAGTCTTAATGCAAGAGGGAAGGGTAATAGCCTATGGTGGAAGGCAGTTGAGAGTGCATGAAAGAAATTACCCTACACATGACCTAGAGTTGGCCGCTATTGTTTTCGCGCTTAAGTCTTGGCGTCATTATCTTCTTGGCGAAAAATTCGAATTGTTCACTAACCACAAATCGCTAAAATACTTATTCTCTCAGAAGGACTTGAACTTAAGGCAACAAAGGTGGATGGAGTTCTTAGCATCCTACGACTTCGAGATAGCATATACCCTTGGCAAGGGTAATGTGGTGGCAGATGCCTTAAGTAGGAAAAGATTATCCTTGAGTCCGTTGTTTGTTGAGCGGCGAAGTTTAGAGTTCATCTCTACGTTTGACTTTACACCTTCCATTGACTTCGTACCTGGTTTGCTAGCATCCTTAGAGGTTAGACCTACGCTTTTGGGACGGAATGGCGAGGCACAGCGAGATGACCCACAGTTGGTTGAGTTTGTAGACAAGCTCAAAGGAGGGGAGTCATCGAGCCATCTCCGTAGGTATACCCTAGATGATAAGGGTTGGTTGTGTAGGGACGGTAGACTTTGTGTACCATGGGATGAGAATCTGAGAAAGACCATTCTTGATGATGCCCATCGTTCAAAGATGACCATTCATCCCGGCGGGGACAAGATGTACATGGACATGAGATGAGTTTACTTTTGGGTCGGCATGAAGAAAGATGTGGCTGAGTATGTCGCTAGATGCTTGGTTTGCCAACAAGTAAAAGCGGAGCAAAGGAAGCCCGGTGGATTGCTTCACCCATTGGAGGTCCTACAATGGAAGTGGGAAAGCGTCTCGATGGATTTTATTGACGGATTACCAAGATCGAGGAAGGGTAATATGGGGATTTGGGTCGTGGTAGACAGACTTACTAAGAGCGCCCATTTCATTCCTGTGAAGAGTAAGAGGACTGGTCCATGGTTAGCCTCCGTATACATTCGAGAAATAGTTCGTTTGCACGGTGTTCCTTCTAGCATAGTGAGCCATCGCGATCCTATTTTCACTAGCGAATTTTGGAAAAGCTTGCAAGAGGCGGTAAGGACTCGGTTATGTTTGAGCACCGCATATCATCCTCAGACGGACGACCAGACCGAGAGGGTGAATCGTATTCTAGAGGACCTATTGAGATTATCTGTCTCAGATTTCGGAGGTACATGGGAGGAACATCTTCCGTTGGTAGAGTTCGCATATAATAATAGCTTTCAGTCTAGCATTGGCATGGAACCGTTTGAAGCTCTTTATGGACGGTTGTGTCATTTGCCTACATGTTGGTGGGAATCTACGGATAAGATCTTGCTTGGACCCGATATGATTAGAGAGACTTCGGAGAAGATCGATTTGATTCGAAGGAGGATGAAGACGGCGCAAAATAGACAGAAATCTTATGCGGATAAGAGGGGGTCAGATCTTGAGTTTGATGTTGGGGACATGGTCTTTGTCAAGGTGTCTCCATTACGGAACGTCGTTCGCTTTGGGTCCGTTGGGAAGTTAGCACCAAGGTTCGTAGGACCGTTTCTTATTAAGGAAAGGATTGGACAGATGGCGTATAGAGCGGAGTTGCCCAAGAGACTTAGTGGTGTACACGACGTATTCCATGTATCACATTTGAGGAAGTGCTTGCACGAGACCGCGGAAGTGTTAGAGCCGAGCTTGCTTAGAGAGGTGGAGACCGAGCGTGATGCAACGATTCGACGAGCTCCTACGTGCATTCTTGGGTTAAAGATTAAGAAGTTGAGGAATCAAGAGGTCAAGCTAGTCAAAGTGCAATGGGGAGATGATGAGAGCAACGCTACTTGGGAGACGGAAGCGAAGATGCGTTCATTATACCCTTTTCTTTCAAGGGTATGTCTTTTAATTTCTCCTTTATCGCTTACCTTGTACTTATCTTATCTTTAGTATGTCCTCTCGCTAGTATCTTTGACCTTTAGATAGGGTAGTCCTATGGTTGAAATATGTGTTTGAGACATGTTATGTATGATGGATGCAAGTGGATGCAAGTGTTTGTTAGTGGTTGCTCGTGGATGCATATACACACACTTTAGGCACTAGATCGGCTCCGTCACTTCATATTGTACATAAATGTGTGTACATATTTAAGAAATGGATGTATAATGGTTGTACCATCATATGGATGTTGCATTTTGGTGAATGGTTGTGCACACATGTAGAAATAATATGTATCGATAAGGTTCTTTCGCATACATAATGGATGCATGGCACTATCATGGTTTGCATTAAGGAGGTCAACTGAATCAGTAGACCGCCTGATTTTGCATTAAATAAGGAACATATACACACACTTCTTGCATATTTTCATACAGCATTAGGAATTTATAAGGACAATGGATGCCTGTGTTTGATGGTTGAGTAGATGGTTGTTTGGATGTTAGGATATGCATTCTCCTTAACTTAGAGATTTCGGGGGCGAAATCCTTTAAGGAGGGGAGAATGTAACACCCCGGATTTTTGAATAATCGAATTAACTAAATTAAAGAATAATTAATCTCAGACGTGAGAATTAAGGGAAACGGGTTGCGCCATTGTGTTCGTCTCGGAATTCTGGTTGAGATAGAGTCCGAGTTTGCATGAATTGGACTTCGTATGAAGAAGTTATGGCGATCGGAAGTTTCAGAAAATTCAAAACAGATTTCAAATTTCAAATTCAGAGTCAGACAGGCTAAGAGGGAATTTTCCCGCCAGGGCCAGGTCGACCATAGGGTTGACCTGCCCTGACCAGGTCGACCATAGTGTCGACCTGGGGGTCGACCTGCCCCGCTCCCCGGGCAGAATTGATTTATGACCCGCAGATGACTGTGTGCTGACTCATTAGGGTTTTTGATCTGCTCTGATTGGCTGGGATTAATTCTGGGTTGATCGGACGGCTTAAACTAATCCCAAACTCTATAAAAACACCTATAGACCCAAAACCTAAAATCAAAACAAAATTGAAACTATGGCTGTCATGCTGTCGTCTTGAACCCTAGAGCAGCCGCCACCAAATTAAAGAGGAAGAACAGCAAATCAAATCAGAACTACTCAACCCTAAAAGCGAATCTTCTTCAAAGGAGAGCTAATACAACTTCAGAAATCAGAATTCAGAACTCAAGAATGCTTTTGAGTTGTGAGTTCGATAGTTTTAACAAGATAATTAGTAATTTAATTAGATTAGGTTATAATGCGGATTGTATGGATGTGATATGAAGTATTGATTGCATATTGTAATTATGTTGTAGGATTGTGGTTGAAATCTCTATGACGTTATGTTGTGATGCTATCATTTATGATGTAAAGTTATGTTGCTATCATCCATGTTGTAATTTTATATACAATCAAATCATCATGTTTCATAGGCTAGTTTGGTTATGTTGATTCATATGATAAATCATATGTAGGCAAGTTTAGATTTTGATTCAAACATGAATCATATACAAGTTGGGTAGAATTATATATGAACTTACATGATTATGGCACCTAGTTAATGTGAGAATTTAATTGAAAGTTAGGTTATGACATATGCTAAATTCTACATGAAACTTTACATGTTAGATACTAGTTTACACCATTGTTGCGATGTATAAATCACCTATGTAAGTTCATGAGTTGGATATGAATCATGTTATGCAAGTTTAGAATATTACCTATGCAAATATAGATCTATGACATATGTTATTTATGCAAGTTTGTGGCCATTATCTCATCAAGTTCACACCTTTAGATTTGGATCCATGACATGTGTTATTTATGCAAGTTGTAACTTTGGCCTATGCAAGTTTTAGACGTAGAACATCATTCACATATGCAAGTTCACCCCTATGTTAGATCTTATGTTTTAATTATGGGTATATTGTGATGTTTTCTCTTTATTCAATGAGTTAGACTATTCGAGTCTAACGTATATTTTACGTTCGACGAACAAACGTACAACGTGGGGTAAAGGGGATAATATAAAAAGACTTAATTGGCTTAAAATAAATTTGTGATGAAAATTGGTATGATTTTACATACCATAAATAGATGGACATAATTGAGTCAATTATGGCCATTGTTAAATTTAGAATTAATTGATAATTTGAATAGGGAAAGTAATTCAAATTTGGGGAATGATTAATTAGGTGTAATTAATCGTCTAAGACACGAGGTTAGGCTCTTTTGTGGTGTAAGACTGTCCGGACCCACCCGGCAAATCCAGCTGCTACAAATGCCAGTCTAATGTGAGAGGTCTTAGGCACAAATTAAATACGTAACAGTCGTAAAGACACGAGGTTAGGCTCGTTTGTGGTGTAAGACTGCCCGGACCTGCCCGGCAAATCCAACTGCCACAAATGTCAGTCTAATGTGAGAGGTCTTTACGAGGTTACGGTCTTAATGAATTAAGAAACACTTAACCAGATAAGCATGTAGTGGGACATGAGGGGGGTTAAGTGGGTGCCTTTGGTGGCATGTGGAATCTAGTGGGTGCCTTAGGTGGCATTTGGAAATACGATTAGAAACACTAAACCAAAATTGAAACATGTAATTAAAACATGGATAAGAAGTGGGTTAAGTGGGATGTACTAGAGGGGACCAAGCTTGGGTGGATAGCTTGTGTCAAGTAATGGGGGCCCGTTTCAACCAGTGACCCATACGTATCTTTGTGGGCTCGACCCAAGTCGAGGACGGGACATGCATACTGGGCTTGACTGTAAGAGGCCAAACTGGGTTAGCGGTGGCAACGCAAGTCCAACGGGTTCATATGCGTGTGTTGACCCGGGCTGGTAGGTAAAACGTTGTTGCATCGTGTAGGTATAAGCCATGCATTGTTGTTTGTATCGGGTTGCCACTTTGGGGAATGATACACCCCTCTGTGGGGCCAGCACGGGTATCTACGAGTTAGGGAGTCGATCGCTTGGGGGTAGTGGGTACACCTAGTGGAAATAGGGGCAGACGGCACCTATGAAGACAGCTAGGGGTGCACGAAACTACCAATATAATTATTAAGTCTGTAGGCGGGATCAACCTTAGGGTGACTAGTGGTGGTGCAGTATACTAGTGGCGGTGCAGTATAGCAATTATCCTATAGTGTTGGTGTAGTTTGGTAAATTTATCTTAGTGGGTTAGGTGCGCTTTAACGATATAGTTGTTCATCTTGTTTCCTTGTTTACTCTGTCATACTCAATGGTTCATGATCATTTCCTTATTTTCCAACTTATGCCTTAGCCTAGTTACTTTGTTAATTATATTGTTAGAATTATCTCACTTCCCAGTCTTTATGTCTGACCCCCCTTTTTCCATCTCTTTAGTCCCCCCCCCCCAAGGTGCTCAGGTTGGAACTAGCACCGGTGGATCTTGATTTAGGACTGCTTTTAGAAGATTGCTTGGATCGCTGAAGTAAAGTTTAGCATCTCTTTATTTATGGCTATTTTAATGTTGGGAATTATGTCTTTCAGTTTATGTACTTTGTTTTATCAAGATGGATATGATGTACTTGACTTTGATCTATGGTTTTGATGATGTAATCAAACATATGTGTTTTCCGCTGCAATGAAATAAAGTTTTAAATTTTCAAGTACTGCTTTATATCTGTCTTGTTGTGATTTTCTGTTCTATATTCACTTAAAATGCTCCATGGAAATTAATGCATTCCCTTTGTGAGTAACATTAATGGATGTGGGGTGTTACAACAGTGTATACTACTGATGCCCAGTGCCTGCTTTTTCTGCTTTGGAGTGCATGCACGCCCACACTCCGTTATAACCTACACTGCTGCACCAACCGCCGTCGTTTTGACTGCTTATAATTAGCCCAGTAATCGTGCCCCACCCTGCCTAGTTTCAGGGTACCATGATACACCTATGTGGGTTACTGCTGAAATGGGTCTCCGTTACTAGGGTTTCCTTATGGTTAAGTTTGTGGGCCGATATTTGCTGATATTACCCACCAACCCTGACGTGTACTTAACCCTCCTACCGATTCAAGCATGTGTATTTAGTGGTTAAGTTTTGTGGGCCTATATTTACTAATATTACCCACCAACCCGACGTGTACTTAACCTTCCCACGGATTCAAGCATGCATATTAATGGTTAAGTGTGTGGGCCTATATTTACTGATATTACCCACCAACCCGATGTGTACTTAACCCTCCTACTTGTCATGTCATGTTGGTTAAGTGATTCTTACTAACTTAACCTTTCTCACTTATCATGTTGGATTGGTTAAGTGTGATTTATTAACTTAACCCTATTCATTCACCATGTTATGTTGGTTAAGTGTTAACCCCACTCATTCACCATGTTATATTGGTTAAGTGTCATCAATCAATTCAAGTTAACTTAACCCATCTACTTGTCATGTTATCATGGTTAAGTGTTGTCCTCTTGTATTAACTTAACCCTACCACACGTCATGTTATATATATATGTATATGTATATGTATATATGTATTGGTTAAGTGATACCTTGGTTAACTTTAACCCTACCATCTGTTCAACTAACATGTTATAACGGCTAAGCGTTCAAAATTTACTTAAACTTACCCACTTGTCTAATTTACATGTTAAATTGGTTAAGTGTTCTACAGTTACTTAACCTTACACACTTGTCTAATTAACATGTTAAATTGGTTAAGTGTTCAAAGTTAACTTAACCCTACCAAATCTTGTTTTAGCTTTAATTCATTTATTAAAGCACCAACCACTCACATTAGACATGTATTGTTGCGGTCACTGGATGTATCGGTCGGTTCTGGGAAGCTTTACACCGTAACTCAGTCTAACCTCGGGTTCTTATTGGGCTCAATGTCTTAACCTCTCACATTAGATAGGTATTGTTGTGGTTACTGGACAACCGTGCGGGCCCGAGCAGTTTTACACCACAATTCAATCTAACCTTGGGTTAGACATATTCATATTTTCTACAATTTACATATTTCTCATTTAGGACAAATTCTATATGTAAATTATTCCCAATTTAATTGTGCCATAATTACTCTTTTAATGTACATTATCAACAATTATTGTTATGGACCGCTTATATGTAAATTAATCCCAATTTAATTGTGCCACAATTCCTCTTTTAATGTACATTATCAACAATTATTATTATGGCCCGCTTTCCCTCTAAATCTGGTTCATGACTTTTGGTACATAAATTATACCATTAAATGTCGCTAATCAAGGTTATATGCCAAAATTCCAATTACATGTAATTTCCTATTTTCCCCCAACGTTACCCCCGTTGTACGTTCGCAAAATTACATCGAATGTTAGGCTCGATATTTTAGCCAAACTCATAAACACAAAAAGGGAAACACAAAGAACATGAAATATTCCAACAACATAAAACATGTGGCATATAGGTTTTGGCAAAGAATCATACAAAAATATGGATCTAATTATATGTGTCACATGAACTTGGCATAATATACTTTTAATTATGGACTTACAATCTAGATCTATGTAACATGAATCATAATCATAAGAGTTTTACATAGAACTATCCTAACTTGAACATGTATTGGTGAACTTGAATAGAGGTTGAATCAAACTAACATGGATCTAACATGTACAGTTGTAGATCTAAACAAATAGGTTTACATAATCAAGTCTTTGCTTATAAACATATTTAAATCACAACTTAGCATGTTAACTTATGTATGTTAAATCATAAGCCACAAATAATCACATTTAATTCACCACTTATCATATTAACTTACGTGTGTTAAAACATAAGCCACAAATGATCACATTTAAATCACCGCTTATCATATTAACTTATGTATGTTAAAACATAAGCCACAAATAATCATATTTAAATCACCACTTATCATATTAACTTATGTATGTTAAAACATAAGCCACAAATAATCATATTTAAATCACCACTTATCATATTAACTTATGTATGTTAAAACATAAGCCACAAATAATCATATTTAAATCACCACTTATCATATTAACTTATGTTTGTTAAAACATAAGAGAGCCGCTAATTTAACTTGCAACATATATAGGTTCAACTTAACATAAATCTAAATATACATAAATGTTCATCCAACATAAGGATATGATTTAGATCATAAACTTGCAAGTAACCACCAAATTATACCATTAAGTTAACATACACTAGAATGAGTTCATCACCCATTTCATGATAAGTTTTATCACTAAAAGTATACAATAGTATGTTCATCGCCAACAAATAAATGTGAACATAAATCAAGTTTAGCATGTTCATCACCCACAAATTAATATAAATATAAATCAAATTCACATATAGACATCGTTCTACGTTCAAATTATACAAGCCATAATATATATAAAAAGATCATGTTTAAATCTACATATTAACCGCACTTACAAACAAAAGAGAAGTCTTGATTTCTGAAATCTATTTTCTGAAATTGTACAGCTCTCCTTTGATGAAGACTAACACGTTGTCCAAGTTTTAATTTGATTTGATTTGTAGCTTTAATCTTTTCTTCTAATTTTCAACGATGGCTGCTCTTAGCTCGACTTCGGCAGCATGACGGCTCTTTATCTTTTCATTTGTGTGATTAGGTTTATGGTCTAGGGTTGTATTTATAGAGATTTGATTAGATTAGAGCCGTTGGATCAAACCGGGGGTGATCCCAACCATCAAAGTCGATTAATATGTCATTCAACTAACCGTTTTGCGCCATGTAAGCCTTAATGACTCAATGTTCGACCAACAGGCCAATTATAGAAGGTCACGTAAGAAAAGAAGACAATCCTTGACCTAAAATAAAAAAATGTGCCACGTGTGCGTACACGTCATATATATATAAATTCTATATATATATATATTATATATATATATATATATATATATTGAACTGCGTTCACATTAGGCTACTTTTTAGCCACTCCCCTAAAACAAAAATATATGGTGCTAGCGGGGATCGAACTCTGTACCTCTTGTATGCAAGTCACATGTTCTAACCAAATGAGCTACTGAGTATTTTGCTTACAAATCTTAAAACAATGCTAAACATTATTCTTTTCTCATTCTATTTTTTTTTATGTTTTGCTGCATTATTTAATTTAAAGATATCTTCTTCATACGGAGTCCGATTTACGCAAACTCGGACTCTATCTCAAGAAGAATTCCGAGATGAACGCAATGGCGTAACCCATTTCACCTATTTCTTCTTTTTCAAATTAATTATTCTTTAATTTGTTATTTAATGTCTTTCCCGAAAATACGGGGTGTTACATTCTCCCTTCCTTAAAGGATTTCGTCCCCGAAATCTCCAAGTCTGGAAGAATGTACATCCTACTGTAACACCCCACCTCCGCTAGGGTCACTCACAAAGGGAATGCACTAGGTTTGGTGAAGCATTATCGAGGTAAACATGCACAGAAATATTACAAGACAGAACCTGTCTTGCAATAGTAAAGAAGCATAAAACCTTTTCATAAATTATTCCCCAAGTAAAAACAGTAAGGTAGCCATAGCCAAGAAAAGTCCAAGCCATGCATGATGACCTTCAAGCAGAGGAAGTCCGAACTAAATAACAGTGTTTCCTCCCTGAAAACCTGGGGGGGGGGGGGGACGGAAGACAAAGAGGCGAAAGAAAACGGGGTCAGTCATAAAGACTGGTAAGTCCTATCTACTTCCAGTATAAAAACTGGTAAAGGTAACATGACATGCATAAACTGAAAGTAAACATAAGGATGACGACAAGATAGATAAGCTAAACCAAGATAACCGGATGAACTACTGTAGCAAGATAAACTAAGGTATCATGATAAACTACGGTGTCAAGATAAATCAAGGTATCACATCGTCAGGTTTCTATCAAGTATACTATCCCAAGGTATCTATCATGTATAACATCCCACGTTATCCATCATGTATAACATCCCAAGGTATCTATCATGTATAACATCCCAAGGTATTTATCATGTATATTTGCTCTGCACCTCTCGTACTAGTATCCCAACCCGCGTCATGTGTTAACTATGAATGTCCCTTGCCCAACGTCATGTAATGGTCCATGTCAACCAAATATATAACATATGTAGGTTTTCCCAACTCGTATGTTTATTTCCATGTATTAGTTCAGTCCTCTACCGTAGGCCGTACGAGCTTTCCCATGTAAATCTATACCACCTCAACGTAGTACCATTTTATCCTTGAAGTTATTTTGGACTGCCACCCTTGATCTAGTTATGTTTCCTTACCATGGACTATCGCGCGTTCACTTAGGATTTATGCCACCTAGGACCACTAGGGATTATGCTACCTAATGAACGTTTTCGTGTCTCGGTTTGGGTTCAAGCCACCTAGGGCCACTAGGGATTATGCCACCCGTCAACCGCGCCCTTTATCCCGCGTATTTATCGTGAATCGTTTTCCATGTCTAGACGCACATGTTCCTCAATGTGCCATCCGAGCTCCGTGCCAGGGCAAGTCAAGAAATACGGAACTCGGTCGGGAGCTTTAAGTCGTCTGCTGATGCAGATATCAAGGTCTGTTTTTGTACCCGTGCCTATGGTCCCACGTGACCCCTCCCTCAACTACTGAAAGGCAATCCAAGAAAAATCATGTAGGAGAACCACATCCTGGCCCCACTATAGCCCCGCTTTCCTATGGGCCAACCTCACCCATGACTCGATGGCAAGAACATGGTCTGTTGGGGGTTCCCTGCCTTTCCGTACGTACACGATTGACTAAAGATGGTAGGTAGTCGACGACGTGCTATCCAGGGCAAAAATCAAGTATCGTCGACTCCACGCTAATCCATCCCAGTCTTTAGGTCGCTCGCATAGCAACCAAGGCATACTCTTGGCTCTTCTATCGCAGACCTTAACCTCTGTGAGGCCGGGTTTCATGGACCACCTGCCACCTCATAGAGGGATACCAAGAGTACCCTCACGTCCCCTGAAGCTACCGCTTCATCACCCAGTTCGTTGGAGCCTTTATCCAAGTCGGATAATTTGCTCCTCCTCGTGTGTTTAAGCGACGACCACTACAAGAAAATTTGCAATCGGTTACACAATAAAGCTGCGTTTGGTATACGACCGTGACTATTGGCGTAGAAAACATAGAAATAAAATACATCAACGCTGCTACCCAAGTCTCGCCAATGTTTTCAGCCATTTTTTTTTCTTTACCCGCTTTTCCTATTCATCCATTTCATTTGCTGTCTTCAAGAATAAGTCACCCGCACCCTAAATTAATTTCTCCCAATTCGAACACAATAAGATTCTTCGGAACCCTACTTCGCTCTCTTCCTTCTTCGATCCCAATTTCTAGAAACTTTTCGGAACCCTACTTTCAGAAATCACCTTCTTGTCTCTCATCCCGAAAGTGAAGGTTGTTGCAGCTTATTTGCTTATTGCCCTTGGCGGAATCGAATCTCCGTCAGCTGAAGATATCAAGAAGATCTTAGGATCAGGTATAAATTTTTATCTCCAATAAAAATCCTTTATGTTGCTTTCGTTCTTATTTCACGTGAGAGATTGAATATTGAATGAATGCTTGTCATAGATATGTTTTAAAATGCATCTATGTTCTGAAAGTATAATTAGCAGATTTTAATAAATTTCTTATCTAGAAGTGCATACTTCTAGTTGATATAATTCTTAATCTAGCAAACTTGGCACTGTTTTAATCTCAGTTAATGCTACAGGAACTTAGTATGTTAGAGGTGCATATTGTTCGTCTTCTCACGTATAATTGCAGGCATGGATGTACAGCTATCACAACCTGGGCTACAACTCAGGTCGATATTTTGCAAAATAAACAGCACTATACATTAAGTTATAATTTATTCCATTTGTATTTGTTATCCTATTTGCCATATATATTTTTTGTGTGCCCTTTAGTAAACTAATCCAAAATAAAAGATTATTGAGTAAACTTCGAAGTAATTTTTTTTTAAAGAAAATGTTTGTTCTCTTGATTGTTTTTCAAGAACTTGAATTCATTATTGTTCACTGAATCATAGCCACAATCGTATTAATGTTAGCTGTTAAATGAATATCGGTTCATATCATAAACTAAATTTTATAGCCCAGGTCATACTTGAATCCTAGCTCCGTTCATATATAATTGTACTTTATATTTTGTGGATCATTCACCAAATGGCATATGGTCCATTTTTTTCTTTTTTCGTAAATTTGTTTTATAGTTCTTCTGTATTCAAAAAATAAAAGATTAAAAAAAGACATTTTCCATATAAACCTGTTCGTTTGATAATGTATCATATTTACAAATGTCTTATGTTTATATCATGACTAGGATTCATATTTTGAACTGAGCTGCGCTTGAATATGACTGCATTCAAACATTTAGAGCAATGATCATTATTCCCATATACATATGCATGCGTGCATACATACATATATGTATGTGTGTATGTATAAGTATGCGTATATATATATGTATGTATGTATGTATATGTATATGTATATGTGTGTGTATGTATAAATATAGTTTGTGTATAACTACATATGCATGCATGCAACCATACATATATATCTTCCCTCCTCCTTCCAGACTTCATACACTCCAGATTTTCCATATCTGCCCCTATACTCGTATCTTGCTTCTTCTCCTGCCTCCTGCTTCCTAGTTTCCCAGCAAGATACCCCGGTATAAATTTCGTGTCTCCCTCACGAAATCACTGTCATCATAACCGAAAACAAAACTAAAGAGGATCCAAGATGAGCAATATAGCCATAATAGAATATGTGGCAAGCGCGGATTGGGAACGAGCCGTGGAGGTCGAACGGGTATGCAAGGTGGCCCCAGTGGTGAGGTGTCGCTCTCCACTGGCTTACTTGACGATCATGCGTGTCGAATCCAACATTCCCCCCACTTCTTTAATGCTGGTGGCGGAGACATATGGGCCAGAGAAGCATATAGTAGGCCTGATTAGAGGATCCATCAAGACAATTACTTGCGGTGCTAAAAGCCTTAACCGCACCAGATACCGATATGCACCAAGCTGGCCTACGTCCTCACCCTACGTGTCATTCCATCTCACCGTCGAATGGACGTGGTGTTTAAGCTGGTGACCAAACTGGAAGAATGGTTCAGGTCCAACGGCGCAGAGTACTCCTACATAGCAACGGAGAAAGACAACACGCCGTCACTGAACCTCTTCACTGTTAGATGCGGGTACCAGAAGTTTTGCTCAGTGTCCATTCTCGTGCAACCCGTTCACGCTCACCGTGTCTCTAAACCCTGTAACGTATCCATTGTGATATTATACGCAAGAGGTAGAAAAACTGTACCGGCAAAAGCTTGCTACAACAGAATTTTTTCTGAATGACATAGACACCTTGCTGAATAACGGGCTGTCGTTGGGCACGTAAATTCCGGTGGGCAAGCTAGATTATGAATGGGATAGGCTTCAGCACTTTGTGAGAAGCCCGTCGGAGTCGTGGGCAGTTTTGAGTGTGTGGGACTCGAGCGCGATGTTTAGAATGGCAGCAAGGGGATGTCGAAGGTGAGGAAGTTGTTGGCGAAGGCGAGCTGTGCTTTGGACCAGGTTTTTAAATGGATGAAGATACCGTCGGTGCTGGACCTTTTTGGGTTGTTTGGGTTTTACTTTATGTATGGGCTGGGAGGAGAGAGGGAGAGTGCGGTGGGGCTGATCGGGGCTTTGTGCTGGCACACGCTTAACATGGCGAGGGATGGAGGGTGTGGATTGGTGGTGGCTGAGGTGGCGGAATGTGAGCCGTTGAGGGAGAGGTGATGAGGTGGAAGACGTTGTCATGTGATGGGGATATGTGGTTCCTGAAGAGGTTGGTGGATGAGTATAGTGATGGGGTGGTGGGGGATTGGACTAAGGCCCATCCTGGGCCCAGTATTTTTATGAAACCTAGAGATTTTTAGCTCCTGTGTTGCTTTCTTTTCTTTTTGAATGTGATCAGTGATTTTTAACCTTATTTTTTCCTTGTTTTATGCTAATCTGTGGTCGCTAATGGTTCATTCAAAACACTTTATGGTTCGGAAAAAAACCATAGATATATACATACTTTATTTGATGTAAATACATGCATTGTGTACACACATATGTGTAAGAAAGCATGTATATGTGTATGCAAGCACACATATACATACATATATGTGGTGTTGGCCATGTGTATTTTGTTGCCTTAGTTGAGAAATGTGCGAGTTAGGAAAGGCGAAAACATATTGTTGCCTTCAAGGGTTGAACTCTTAATGTGACAAGGATATGCTCAACCAACCAACCTAATAGCTCTTAATTAAACAAATTGCATGAAAATATATTTAAAATATATTTATTTACTGTTTTTCTCTCTTTTATTTTTTCCTTCTTCGAGGGGGCTGTCTTAGGCGGACGGGTGTCTGCTTGAACTTGCCATGTGGTTGGCTCTGCATATATGTGTATATGTGTGTATGTTTATGTATACATATGTATGTATTTAATGCGTGCATGGGGAAAGATCAGCAACTCCCTATTAGGCTTCCAACCACGATCTCTTAATTTTGGGCTTCGTTTTTATTTTAGTAATAATCTCTGTCTTCTACCACATCATACAGCAGTTTAAATCGAAACCAGTGACCAAAATTAAAAGGCTACAATTGAGAAATGAATAAGGCTGTTATTTTCATTAATACAAGCCATAACTTGGTGCTACTTCTACTTCTATCGCATATTATAGAGTGCTGCAGTTGCTAAAATCCCAGTAGTGATGACTGCTGTTTATTTTTCCATATAATCAGGTACTATACTAGACATTATTTGCGTTGCATAATATACTAGTCATTATTTGTGATGGCATGCTCAATTTCCAACGTGGCCACCACCACCACATCTATCACCCCCACCATATGAAGAGCATCTACGGAGCCACCTGCACCGACTGGGGAAGTTGCACTATCGCTGCCTGTATATCTTTCACCACCTCTGCCTGGAGATATCACACGACCACCATTGCCACCAGATGTTTTGGGTTCTATGCTCTGTGCACTTTTGAACTTCTGTATTTTTTGCTGTACATTAGGGCTATTACAAATTTATTTCAGTAAACTTTTTGTTGACTCTCTATTTTGTTATGAATCTTTGCATTGCCTTCTTGTTGAATGTAATTATTGCATAAAACTGGGTATGTTAAAATCACACAGGGAAACAAAACTGTGGCTTGTATGTATCATGTTTTCAGAAATTTATGTTTGCTTTTGGATGGTAAAATGCAAAACACTGTTCTCATTTCTACGTTTATTTTTATGTTGTAGGAAAAGCTGAAAGAAGAAGAGTTAAATTTGAAGTACATGGTGTTGGGTGGCTTAATAGAAATGTCATCATCAACATTGAATAAAGTAATGGTTTCTTACTGCTCATTTGTGAGAGCTGTAATCATTTTAGTTTTATAATTATTTTTTATAAGTTTGTGTTAAAACCTTCACTAATTCTTCCCTTTTTTATTGATGGTATATGACAGCTTAATATCTGTCAATTAAATTAGATCCTTCCTGATGTGCACGCATTTGCAGACTAAATCCAACAGGGAAACATATGCATCTTCCAGCTAACATTTGTCCAGGTTCAATTCATTTACCCTTAATTTTCTTGTCTTCTTGTGTCAATTTCATATCAACTATTCATTTCACATAATTTAATGATCTGATTATTTTAATTGGGCATATGAAAATAGCAAATTTGGGGATGAGGTGATGTATTAGAGGGTCAAGCACTAGGCATAAATATGCATGTATTTTGTATAACCGTATGATGTGTCTAGAAAGACTCAAACACTAAGATTCTCTTAATATTTGTTGTAGTATATGATAGGGCTGATGAAGACGCTAAACTAATGAAAATATACATATTGCTACATTAGTAATATGATATAAAATATGCAGATATGTTTAAATACAAAATAAATGGAGATCCATTCATATAATATATAAAACATACTAATAAGATCTACTAAGTGCTAAAAAGCTTGTCTGTGTAGACCGCTCACCATAACTAACAATAGGAATAGATTATTGCTAACATGCTCCATTTTTTAGTCAAGAAAAGATAGGGTCAATTTGTTAAAGAAGGTTTCTCAATTTTTTTTTAAAAATTATGAAGGTACCAACAAAAATTGTTACCCTATATGTACAAATACAATGTATGTTTACCAATACATTCCATTATTTATTACATTAATCTACTTTAATCATCGTTATTCTTCTTCTTTGGTTTGTAATCCGAATTAATAACTAATTGAGAAATTAGACCCTTTGCAAATAAAAAATCAAAAGACAAAGAGGCAAGATTACCCGTAAACATCTATAAAGTAGATTTTATTCAATAAAACAGTAAAAAAAAGAAGAAAAAAATGCTTATCAACAACTCTAACTGAAATAAAGTTGGACCATTCTTCACTATAATTTTCAGTTTTACTCTATGATATTTTTTAATTTTAAGTATTTATTTTGGCAGCGTACTGTCAAGGTTTTAAGCTTGGTTCTGCTATCAATTTTGAAGCAAAACACAACCTGAATTGTTGAAGATGTCAAGTGAGTCATTAGCCACACTTCTTGTCTACAAACTAAGAGGTATTGTTAATGTTGCTGCGATCAAAGCATCTGGCTTTGGTGAGAGACGAAAGGCTTTCTCCAAGATATTGCTAATGTTACAGGTAATTCTGAATAAACTATACTTCAAGTCTATGTCACACCTTATTTTTTTATTGTTTGGGGTATGCTTTGTCATATGTATTTCCATATTCTAATGAAATGTGTTGCAGAACTTCAGCAAAAGAAAGAAAAAAAGGTAGAAGGTTCTTTGTTAGAAATTCGCACTAATATATTTAGAGTAGAACCTATTTGTGGAATTAAAAAATATATGACAAACAAAATGTATTGTTTAGCTGCAAGTGGAAAGATGCATTAGCCTAGTTTTAAAGATGGAACATGAATTGCAAAGACGATTCAGTCAGTTTCACGTTAAAATAGAGGACTCATTGATTATGACTTATGACGTGCTCTCCCCTGTAAATTGTTTAAAGTAGATATATTGATGTATATAAACCATTAATTATAAGAGTTTTCTTTAACAGAATTTCAAGATGAACTGATTTGAGTTTATTGCACAAATTATTTTTCTTTGATTTTTTCATTATTTCACAGTAATACCCTTCTAGTTGTATATTTATGATAATATATTAATTCGTCAGGATAATGTTAAAAAAAAGGAGAGCAACTGTTAAAGCGCAAAACTGATTTTAGGGAATCAAGTGCATGGGTAGTCAAATTTTTTCCTAATACCACTTCCATTTAACCTTTGGCTCATGGCCATTAATAGATAAAATTTGTTAAAACATTATCTGACACATGCATGCTTTACTATGTTGGAAGTAGATTCACAGACTAACAACGAAGCACTTGCTGGTGATCACAATTTGTTGAGGAGTTCAAATTGTTTGAGGTGTGATATTGAAATGTAAAACTTGCAATGCACATAATATGGTTCAAGTTAAAAAGAAGTTTACAATGGAAGTTGTTTTCAATGTTTTTTTTATAGTTGCTAATCAAGAGTGATTATTTGCAGGCTTCTGAAGTGTAGAGTATAATTTCAAATGGTAGGTGTATTTACGTATGTGGTGATGCTAATGGAGTGGCTAGAGATGTCCACGTAACTCTTCATACTATTGCTCAAGAGTAGGTATATCTCATCATCTTCACTAACAGCTGGTGCTAAGCTTTTATTATACTAGTTTTATCTGTCTTCAACCTTGATTTGGACAAAACTTCCCTTCCAATTCTATTGAATTCTAAAGCGAAATAGAGATTAGGTTTGTACCCTTTTTACTTGTGATTTGATGGTTCCTTAGAGCTAAAAATCATTTGGAACGAAAACTGATACATAATTGGATTTTATCCTGCTGTAAAGAATATATAAGCCCGAAACAGGCAGTTGAATTAGTGATTAAATGGGCACCCAAATGATTGGATGGTGCGGAGTTGTGTTGCTATTTGTATTGGTCTAGGAAGAGATGGGTATAGTGTTAAGTGTAGACTGAGTTTGTGTGAAGTGAAAGGAGCGCAAAGTTAATATTGTTGTGTGGATTTGAATTTTGCAGTGGAATAAATTATTTATGGTTTAATTCTATTAATATTATTTGTGTGTTTGTTTTAATAATAACCAATTAATATTGTCTATAGGTAATTAGCTTTTTTCTGGAGTGAAGACCATCAACAACAATGGATATGACTTCAATTGTTGTATGTACAATGGTATTTGTTAGTACTTATTGTGTAAATTTGTTCTGAATGCTTGTGGTATGTAAGTTTACTGATTTTGTAAAATAACTATTATCTAAATGGTTATGAAAAATACTAATGTGACTAATGTATTCTAAGTTATTTGAATATGATGATTGTATGATTGATTGAGTGTAGTTTTAAATCATATTTTGTATACGATCGCTGCTGATTTTAATATGATTTTCATATGGTTGCTGGAAATTATACACCATTAAAAGTATATTAGCAGCATTTAAAATATGTTACCAAACAATCGACGCGTTTTAGTAGCGTTTTAAAAACGTTACTGAAAAAAATGTAACATACCACTTGAATTTTTAGTGGCATTAAATAAATGCAACAAAAAGATTTTAGTTGCATAAAATAAACGCTACAGAAAAGAAAAGTCTGACCACATGCAGAATTTCAGTAGCGTTTGGAAAATGCAACTATGCTAACCATATGGTAGCGTTTATCAAAACGCAACCAAAAAATTCAGACTTTTAGTTGCGGGACCTGTAGTAGCGTTCATTAAAACGCTACCAAACGTTTTGGTAGCGTTTTTTAAACGCTGCCAAAAGTATTTTTTGGCATAGTGGACCTACCATATCGGGTTACTCATCCATTCATGAACTAGTCCCATGTCCTTGGCTAAGAGTTATTACTTAGTTATACTTAACTAAGGTTTACCACTTAGCTTCTTTTCCCCGTTACCCTTGATTAACCACGATTTTCTACCTAGTTCCTCTAACTAGGGTTTTGTCTATTGGGTTAGGTGTTGTTATTCAGGTTCATGACTTAGCCCGCCTACGAATCATGTGAAGATTGGCTAAGTATTTAAGTTCAAGGCTTATCCCTACAAGGTGGTTAAGTATACCAAGAAGCGAATGACTTAACCCTATCAAGTCAAATTGGTTAAGTATTGGTTTGTCTTAACCCTATCAGATTATCGTGTTAGATTGATTAAGCATAGATTATCTGAATCGCATCAGATAATCGGGTCGGATTGGTTAAGTATGGGTTAGCTTAACCTCATCCACTAATCGTACTACAACGGTTAAGTATATTCAAAAAGGCTTGTGACTTAACCCTATCAAGTCCACATGTTAGATTGGTTAAGTATAGGTTACATAACCTCATCAAATCATCATGTATAATTGGTTAATTATAAGTTACTTAACCCCATTAAATTATCATGTTAAGTTGGTTAAGTATTGGTTACTTAACCCCATTGAATTACCAAGTTTAGATTGGTTAAGTGGTTAACTTAACCCCATCAAATTACCATGCTTAGATTGGTTAAGTGAAGTTTACTTAACCCCATCTAATTACCGTGTTTAGATTAGTTAAGTCTAAGTCACTTAACCCCATCTAATTACCAAGTCAGATCAGTTAAGTGCAAATTACTTAACCCCATCCCTTAATTGTCTTATATGGTTAAGTGTCATTAAGAGATCAAGTCCGGTTTAACTTAACCTACCCATTCATGTCATATCGGTTAAGTGTCATTAATCAGATTTACTTAACCTTATCATGTGGCATTAATTAAATTAATGCACTTTTAACCTCTCACATTAGACCTTGTTGTGGTTACTAGTTAAGCCGGGCGGGTCCGGGTAGATTTACACCACAACCTAGTCTAACCTCGGGTTTTAAGTGTTATGTGACCAACTACTCACATTGGGTCCTATTGTTTATAGCCACTAGTTAAGCCGGGCGGGTCCGGGTAAATTTATGCTACAAACTCAACCCAACCTCGAGTTGGCCACTTTCACGTTTGGTCTAGTGTCTTATTACACTTACAACCCACCCATGTCTAGTTCAAGTTCCATGTTTTCCCACGTGTCATGACCATATTTAAATGTATCATGAATGTCATGTTCTCATATAAACCCCATGTCAAGTTTTTCATGTCATACCCACATTTTTCCCTAAGCTACCCAAACGTATTTCCAACCCAAGTGGAAGCGAGTCACATAGTAGGGTATTATACCAACATATTGGACACAAACATGCATAGTATCATAAGGGGTTTGGCCTCAAAATATGCATAGCATCATAAGAGAATTTGGCCACTAGCATGCATAGTATCATAAGGGAATTTGGCCATAAACATGCATAGTATCATAAGGGAATTTGGCCACAAACATGCATAGCATCATAAGAGAATTTTACCACAAGCATGCATGATAACATAAGGGGTTTGGGTTCATTTACATGCATAAGCCCCAAAGTCAAGTCTTTGCCAATGTTTCACAAGTCAAATGGTTCCCAAAGGTTCATGCTAACATTCCATAGATAAAGATTCAAACTTGCAAGATAAACTAGGTTAATCATAACATGAATAGCATGATTTAGTCACTAAGCATAGCCAAAAGTCATAGGCTCAAGCAAAAGAGGCATGACAAGGTTCGTATAGGCTAGCATACTTAGTTTAATCTCGTTTTATTCCATGCCATCATTAAAACTACCGTTTAGATCTAGAAGTAGCTAGAACTTACATAGCGAGGCTTAGGGAAGGATTATGCATCGTCGTGACGAAGAAAGGTGGCTCCTTTGTTGAAGAATCTTCATGAAACTTGCGTAGCAACGTTGATCCCTCCTCGATTTGGTGTAGAAAGCTTGCACCTTCTTCATGGATCTAGCTTTGGACGCTCAAGCCCTTGGAGATGAAGATGGAGGCCATGATCTGAAGGTGGAGGCCATGGTGAGGGAGCATTTTGGCATGACTTTGTTGTAGGAATGAATTAATGAGGGTTTAGGCTAGGTCTAGGGGTCTTTTTATAGAGATTAGGGGTAGTTTAAACCATAGGATTAACCCCAAATCAGATCTGAGCCATCAAATTCCGTCGGAAGCTTCCAGAACAGGACCAGAGACACAAGCAGGCGCACCCAGGTGGCCTGGGCTCGACCACCCAGGTCGACAGGGGTGTCGACTTGTAAGTCGACACCACCTTGGGTGTGTCGACACCCAAGTCGACACCCATGTCGACTTGGGTGCTGGGCGGGAAATTTTCCCGCCCAGTCTTTTTGGCTCCAGATTTGAATTTTGAACTGTTTTTCGGACTTGGAATTTTTTGAAACTTTGTTGGGCCATAACTTGGTCATACGTACTCCGTTTTTCGAAAACTCGTACTCTATTTCGCGTATTTTTCTGAGACGAACGCAATGTCACAACCCGTTTCCCTTGGTTCAGATTTTAAAATTTAATTCTGCCTTGATTCTTGATTATAACACGTTATTAAAATTCGGGTTGTTACATTCTCCCCTCCTTTAAGGATTTCGTCCCCGAAATCTCCAAGTTAGGAAGAACGTATACTACCATCCATCATCCATCTACTCAAAACATCATCCACAGGCAACCATTGTCCTTAGATGATTTCTAATGTCATATGATCATATGCAGAACGTGTGTGTATATGCTCCTTAGCTAATGCTAATGATCAGACCTGAATGATCTTTTTAATGCAAAATATGTTTAGTGCCATGAATCCAACATGTATGCAGATAGTCCTAGTCATGTAAACACTATATGTGTGCACAAACATTCATTCACATGCAACATCCGCATGACAACACATAAATTTTCAAACAAGTATAAATACTCGTGCATATGCAATGCAAAATGTGAGTGCATCGATCTAGTATCTAACGTGTATTCGCGCATCCATGAGCAACCACTTGCAACCATTTGCAACCATATCAATCATAACATGTCTCAAATACATGTTTACATCCATAGAGTTCTATCTAAGGTTCCCAAGATAAGATGGAGGAGATAAACAAGACAAACTCCTTACGGGGTTTGCAACAAAAACAGGACTGAGAGGATATCCACCAAGCGATAGCATGCAAGTAAGCTCTATAGGTGAACCAAGGATCAAAGATATACTCTTAAAAAGAGACATGATGCGCGCGTCTAAGCCGCATTTCCATGAGCTTAGTTCCATTGTGCCTTGACCGCTTTTGACTTCCTGATTTCGTAGCTCCTTGATTCCTATTTCCAAGGTATGAGTCCGAACTCATTTCACTATCGCCTCTCGTTCCACTTATACTTATTCTTTCCCTAGTATACTTGGCTCAACCATATCTGCGTACTCATGCAAGCTCTCCCAAAATTCACTAGTGAATTCTGGATCTCGTTTACCGATGCCAATCCATGTTACCACGTGCACTTACTAGGGTGATTCCTATAACCCATGCTTAAGCGGAATGAACCATCCGTCTTATTGGCAAACGTTACTCGATTGGATCAGAGATTTCTGATAAGTGCATCAAGAGATTCTAGGTAACTAACCGTGACAGAACCCAAAAGGTTACACGAGACTTCGAGGGAATTACCAAGGCAAGTTAAGAGTTTAACTACCCTCCTTTCAAAACCGAGGATGGCTTCCCTTCACTCGATAACCACTTCATCCCTAGAATCCACCCATAGCTCAACAATAGAAGCATTGCTTCTAATCTCAACACTTGGCATTTACACTCTCAATTCCAAACAAGTCATGAACAAATGGACCGATCTCCAACCAGATTTTGGGACAAAAGTGGGATCTTCTACCATGCTAGTACTAAGGTGCAGAGACTTAACTATCGAAGCAGACTTAAATGATGTGATGATCAAAACAAAGTCTGGACGGGATGACAGAAAAGAAAGGCTAAGCTTTAACAGAAACGGTACCATTCCTCTTAGGTACGCTAGAAATGAGAGCATACAATTGCTCTTTCGCTGATCTTGTCCTTATCTTCCTTTGTGGATCAAGTCATACTAACAAGTTGCTTATTCTTAAGCTCGTGTCCTTTATCCTTGCTCTTATTATCCCTTCTTACAACTTTGGTAATAAGTCTCTCGAGAACTTCCCCCATCGCACGGGGAAAACACTCACGTAGTTAGACAAGGATTAGTCGCAGTTAAAACTACTGTGACTACAGATGGGGGAAAGAAAGGAAAAGAGATTCAATCAAGGAAACAAAGGATAGTGCTAATGGCTTTTGGGGAATAGCCTTCAAAAACTTTTCTTGAAAAATGCTTCTTTGTAAACGGTTTCTCAAATAGTTTTCAGAAGGTTTTTAAAACTTTTGCCCAGTCTGGTAACCTTCTGCTCTGATACCAAATGTAACACCCCACCTCCGCTAGGGTCACTCACAAAGGGAATGCACTAGGTTTGGTGAAGCATTATCGAGGTAAACATGCACAGAAATATTACAAGACAGAACATATATAAAACAGCGCAAGTAAAACAAATTTCATTACCTTATAAAATAAGGTCTAAAGCCTTTTACATCAGAATACATCAAAACCTGTCTTTCAATAGTAAAGAAGCATAAAACCTTTTCATAAATTATTCCCCAAGTAAAAACAGTAAGGTAGCCATAGCCAAGAAAAGTCCAAGCCATGAATGATGACCTTCAAGCAGAGGAAGTCCGAACTAAATAACAGTGTTTCCTCCCTGAAAACCTGGGGAGGAACGGAAGACAAAGAGGCGAAAGAAAACGGGGTCAGTCATAAAGACTGGTAAGTCCTATCTACTTCCAGTATAAAAACAGGTAAAGGTAATATGACATGCATAAACTGAAAGTAAACATAAGGATGACGACAAGATAGATAAGCTAAACCAAGATAACCGGATGAACTACTGTAGCAAGATAAACTAAGGTATCATGATAAACTACGGTGTCAAGATAAATCAAGGTATCACATCGTCAGGTTTCTATCAAGTATACTATCCCAAGGTATCTATCATGTATAACATCCCACGGTATCCATCATGTATATCATCCCAAGGTATCTATCATGTATAACATCCCAAGGTATTTATCATGTATATTTGCTCTGCACCTCTCGTACTAGTATCCCAACCCGCGTCATGTGTTAACTACGAATGTCCCTTGCCCAACGTCATGTAATGGTCCATGTCAACCTAATATATAACATATGTAGGTTATCCCAACTCGTATGTTTCTTTCCATGTATAAGTTCAGTCCTCTACCGTAGGCCGTACGGGCTTTCCCATGTAAATCTATACCACCTCAACGTAGTATAATTTTATCCTTGAAGTTATTTTGGACTGCCACCCTTGATCTAGTTATGTTTCCTTACCATGGACTATCGCGCGTTCACTTAGGATTTATGCCACCTAGGACCACTAGGGATTATGCTACCTAATGAACGTTTCCGTGTCTCGGTTTGGGTTCAAGCCACCTAGGGCCATTAGGGATTATGCCACCCGTCAACCGCGCCCTTTATCCTGCGTATGTATCGTGAATCGTTTTCCATGTCTAGACGCACATGTTCCTCAATGTGCCATCCGAGTTCCGTGCCAGGGCAAGTCAAGAAATACGGAACTCGGTACGGAGCTTTAAGTCGTCTGCTGATGCAGATATCAAGGTTTGTTTTTGTACCCATGGCTATGGTCCCACGTGACCCCTCCCTCAACTACTGAAAGACAATCCAAGAAAAATCATGTATGAGAACCACATCCCGGCCCCACTATAGCCCCACTTTCCTACGGGCCAACCTCACCCATGACTCGATAGCAAGAATATGGTCTGTTGGGGGTTCCCTGCCTTTTCGTACGTACACAATTGACTAAAGATGGTAGGTAGTCGACGACGTGCTGTCCAGGGCAAAAATCAAGTATCGTCGACTCCACGCTAATCCAACCCAGTCTTTAGGTCGCTCACATAGCAACCAAGGCATACTCTTGGCTCTTCTATCACAGACCTTAACCTCTGTGAGGCCGGGTTTCATGGACCACCTGCCACCTCACAGAGGGATACCAAGAGTACCCTCACGTCCCCCGAAGCTACCGCTTCGTCACCCAGTTCGTTGGAGCCTTTGTCCAAGTCGGATAATTTGCTCCTCCTTATGTGTTTAAGCGATGACCTACCATATCGGGTTACTCATCCATTCATGAACTTGTCCCATGTCCTTGGCTAAGAGTTATTACTTAGTTATACTTAACTAAGGTTTACCACTTAGCTTCTTTTCCCCGTTACCCCTGATTAACCACGATTTTCTACCTACTTCCTCTAACTAGGGTTTTGTCTATTGGGTTAGGTGTTGTTATTCAGGTTCATGACTTAGCCCGCCTACGAATCATGTCAAGATTGACTAAGTATTTAAGTTCAAGGCTTAGCCCTACAAGGTGGTTAAGTATACCAAGAAGCGCATGACTTAACCCTACCAAGTCAAATTGGTTAAGTATTGGTTTGTCTTAACCCTATCAGATTATCGTGTTAGATTGATTAAGCATAGATTATCTGAATCGCATCAGATCATCGAGTCGGATTGGTTAAGTATGGGTAAGCTTAACCTCATCCACTAATCGTACTACAAGGGTTAAGTGTATTCAAAAGGTCTTGTGACTTAACCCTATCAAGTCCACATGTTAGATTGGTTAAGTATAGGTTACTTAACCTCATCAAATCATCATGTATAATTGGTTAATTATAAGTTACTTAACCCCATTAAATTATCATGTTAAGTTGGTTAAGTATTGGTTACTTAACCCCGATGAATTACCAAGTTTAGATTGGTTAAGTGGTTAACTTAACCCCATCGAATTACCATGCTTAGATTGGTTAAGTGATGGTTACTTAACCCCATCTAATTACCGTGTTTAGATTAGTTAAGTCTAAGTCACTTAACCCCATCTAATTACCAAGTCGGATTAGTTAAGTGCAAATTACTTAACCCCATCCCTTAATTGTCTTATATGGTTAAGTGTCATTAAGAGATCAATTCCGGTTTAACTTAACCTACCCATTCATGTCATATCGGTTAAGTGTCATTAATCAGATTTACTTAACCTTATTATGTGGCATTAATTAAATTAATGCACTTTTAACCTCTCACATTAGACCTTGTTGTGGTTACTAGTTAAGCCGGGCGGGTCCGGGTAGATTTACACCACAACCAAGTCTAACCTCGGGTTTTAAGTGCTATGTGACCAACTACTCACATTGGGTCCTATTGTTTGTAGCCACTAGTTAAGTCGGGCGGGTCCGGGTAGATTTATGCCACAAACTCAACCCAACCTCGAGTTGGCCACTTTCACGTTTGGTCTAGTGTCTTATTACACTTACAACCCACCCACGTCTAGTTCAAGTTCCATGTTTTCCCACGTGTCATGACCATATTTAAATGTATCATGAATGTCATGTTCTCATATAAACCCCATGTCAAGTTTTTCATGTCATACCCACGTTTTTCCCTAAGCTACCCAAACGTATTTCCAACCCAAGTGGAAGCGAGTCACATAGTAGGGTATTATACCAACATATTGACCACAAACATGCATAGTATCATAAGGGGTTTGGCCACAAAATATGCATAGCATCATAAGAGAATTAGGCCACTAGCATGCATAGTATCATAAGGGAATTTGGCCATAAACATGCATAGTATCATAAGGGAATTTGGCCACAAACATGCATAAAATCATAAGAGAATTTGACCACAAGCATGCATGATAACATAAGGGGTTGGGTTCATTTACATCAAGTCTTTGCCCATGTTTCACAAGTCAAATGGTTACCAAAGGTTCATGCTAGCATTCCATAGATAAAGATTCAAACTTGCAAGATAAACTAGGTTAATCATAACATGAATAGCATGATTTAGTCACTAAGCATAGCCAAAAGTCATAGGTTCAAGCAAAAGAGGCATGACAAGGTTCGTATAGGCTAGCATACTTAGTTTAATCTCGTTTTATTCCATGCCATCATTAAAACTACCGTTTAGATCTAGAAGTAGCTAGAACTTACATAGCGAGGCTTAGGGAAAGATTATGCATCGTCGTGACGAAGAAAGGTGGCTCCTTTGTTGAAGAATCTTCATGAAACTTACGTAGCAACGTTGATCCCTCCTCGATTTGGTGTAGAAAGCTTGCACCTTCTTCATGGATCTAGCTTTGGACGCTCAAGCCTTTGGAGATGAAGATGGAGGCCATGATATGAAGGTGGAGGCCATGGTGAGGGAGCATTTTGGCATGACTTCGTTGTAGGAATGAATTAATGAGGGTTTAGGCTAGGTCTAGGGGTCCTTTTATAGAGATTAGGGGTAGTTTAAACCATAGGATTAAACCCAAATCAGATCTGAGCCATCAAATTCCGTCGGAAGCTTCCAGAACAGGACCAGAGACACAAGCAGGCGCACCCAGGTGGCCTGGGCTCGAGCACCCAGGTCGACAGGGGTGTCGACTTGCAAGTCGACACCACCTTGGGTGTGTCGACACCCAAGTCGACACCCATGTCGACTTGGGTGCTGGGCGGGAAATTTTCCTGCCCAGTCTTTTCGGCTCCAGATTTGACTTTTGAACTGTTTTTCGGACTTGGAATTTTCTGAAACTTTGTTGGGCCATAACTTGGTCATACGGACTCCTTTTTCGAAAACTCAGACTCTATTTCGCGTATTTTTCCGAGAAGAACGCAATGGCACAGCCTGTTTCCCTTGGTTCAGATTTTAAAATTTAATTCTGCTTTGATTCTTGATTATAACACGTTATTAAAATTCGGGTTGTTACACCTACCATCCAATCGTCCATCTACTCAATCATTCAATCACAAGCATTCCTTGTCCTTAAAAAGATTTCTAATGCTTCATGATGATATGCATAGTGTGTGTATATGTCCTTATCTAATGCAAAATCAGGCGGTCTACTGATTCGGTTGACCTCCTTAATGTGAATTATGTCTGTGCCATGAATCCATTATGTATGCAATTTTTTTCCTACTCAAGATTTTCTGCATGAGTGCACAATCATTCATACAAATGCAACGTCCATATGATAACACATCAAGTTTTAATCCTTATACAAACATATGCACTTGGATCCATATGCAATATGAAAAGGTGACTGACCCGATCTAGTGCCTAATGTGTGTAAATGCATCCACGAGCAACCACTAGCAAATACTTGCATCCACCAAACACAACATGTCTCAAACACATGTTTCAACCATAGGTTTATACCTACCTAAGGATCGAAGATATGACCTAGAGGATATACCTAAAAAGATAGAAACAAGTATGCATAAGATTCCTACAAAAAGATCAAGGATATATCCTTAAGAAAAAGGGCATGATATGCGTGTTTTATCTTCAGTTTCCCACGTCGCATCTTCTTGAGCTTCACTCCACTGTACCTTAACTAATTAACCTTCACGATTGCGAAGCTTCTTGATCTCCATTTCCAAAACTGTCGTTGATCGGATAACTGGCTTGGCATTGTTAACTGGATATATGCGGAAGCCTATCTCGCGTTTTAGGGGACAAACCCCTAACCTAATCAAAAACATCTGCGTGCTCATGGACTACTCTAACGAATCGCAAACCGTCGATAGATGTATTAAGTGATTCTAGGTAGCTAGGCATGACTGATCCTTTAGGATCACACGAAAACTCGAGGGTATTTCCGAGGTGAATCAAAAGTCTAACTACCCTCCCTTCACAATTACTAGCTAACCAACCCATGCCTAGAATCAACCCATAGCCCATGAAACCCAAAAACATAAGCATTACGCTTAAACCCAATACTTAATTATAGCTATTCTCAAATCCTTTCAAACCAAAGATAAATGGGTCGACCCACCAATAGGATTTGAGACTAAAATGGGATCTTCTACTATACAAGTACTAAGGTGCAGAGACTCAACAGTGGTAGTGGGTATAAACGAATATGAAGTGCTTAAATAAAAAGGGTGCTAACAGGCTGATCAAAAAGAAAAGCTAAACTCTCAACAAAAACTTTACTACCCCTTTCTCCGGGACACTGGCGGTGAGAGCATGCACTTTCCCTTGTTGTTATACCATAAAGATACCTCCTCTTGTCTTAGTGTTTTACTATTCTTTCCTCCTTCGTGGGCCAAGTCCATATCCATGAATTTCTCATCCTTGGGTTGTGCCCCTTAGCCAAACTCCCTCATTCTAATATTTACCATCCTTGTGTAATCATGTTGACAAGTCTCTCAAAAGCTGCCTCCATCGCAGGAAAATCCTACAAAGCTCGAAAGAAAATTAACCGAAGGTGAAACTACTGCGGCTATAGATGGAAGTCGGACACTTCTTTGTCCTTTGACAGGTGTCATAGTCTCGTCAATCCTACAGAACCATGTCGCGATGAGGTTACCTCCTAGAAAGCCAGGAGCCCCAGAGACTCAGGAAAGAAGGAAACAAGGATTCAAACAGAGGATCAAAAGATAGGGCATATGGCTTTGGGGAACATGCCTTTAAAACAAAACTTTTCTTTTGAAAATGCTTCTTTAAAACCATTTTGAAAACAATTTTTCGAATCTTTTTATCTGATCCGGTAACCTTCAGCTCTGATACCAAGTGAAACACCCCACTTTCGTTAAGGTCACTCCCAAAGGGAATGCCTTAACTTCGGTGGAGCGCTTTGGGTAAAAGGTGCAGATAAATTACAAGACAGACAAATTTAAACAGCGGAAAATAAAACTTTACTTCATTTATAAAACAGTTTGTACAACAATTGTTTTCCAATACCAGAGTATCTGTCTTACATAACAAAATAAAGAATCATAAAATAACATTTATATTCCCCAATGTAGCACGAGCCAGCCATAGCAATGGAAAAGGGAATCCAAGAAAAACTTTGACTAATCTTCAAGCTTGGAAGGAGATATGGTCCAAACTAAGCTGAGCTATTCCCTCACTGACTACCTGGGGGGGGGAACAGAAGAAAAGAGGATGAAAAAATTTGGGTCAGACAATAAGTCTGGTAAGCCCAGTTATTATTAGCATTTAAACACACTACAACAATTCAGGATTTTTACAGCATATGCTCATAGCGTTTCCGCTTCTGGTGGAATGAAATTAAAAAACAAATAAATGATGAACGCTATACACGTACTGGTTTGGTTATTTAATTAGCTTATACACTATTTGTTTCACCAACACCATAAGCAACGCGGGTTCCTTTCGTTTCCTAATTGTTTTACCTCCTAAAATTTCCCTTCCTGCTCCACTTACTCTCTTCCTTTTTCCAAACTCACAAATATCATGCCTTAATAAATAATTTCATGCCCTAGTTTTCAATCATCCAATCCATTTTGTGCCAAATCGCCCATGATTTCAATCATC
The DNA here is from genome assembly GCA_030737875.1 of Allium sativum. Taxonomy (NCBI): domain Eukaryota; kingdom Viridiplantae; phylum Streptophyta; class Magnoliopsida; order Asparagales; family Amaryllidaceae; genus Allium; species Allium sativum. The sequence continues at coordinate 403,914,378 of CM060923.1, read as the reverse complement.
CCAACACAAATTTCATGCTAAATCTCAATCGTCGCCATTAATTTCGCAGCTGTCAACTCGTGGTTGTTCGCCCTTGCTTCCTCATCTTCGATCGGAGTTGTCCAGATTGTAGTGGCCAAACCATAGTTTCGTTTTCTGGAATTTTAGGTATTTTCTTCTAACATGTTGCTTTTTTTGTCATTATATGTGTTAATTCGCTCCCAACTATCCAGATTGCGTGTTAATTTGAGTTTTTTTCCTTCTGTTGATGTTTTCTTTTACATGTATATCATTGTGTATACAAATCTCTGATATGATTTCACAAAACTTGTATGTTATTATTCAGATTTGTTTGTTCCAGCAAAATAATACTTATGTACACTGCATGTTTAGAGTTAAACATGATATAAAATATATTTTTATGAAGCCTCTAAAATCTTTACTTTCAATCATTATATTTTTGATAGTAACATGAAACTGGTTTTACTGCATTGGCAAAAAAGGTTGAGAATGTTCACTGTTCTTGTGCACTTTCATCTTCCTACATATATTTGATTGTTACTTAAAATTTGTACTGAGATTGATTAGTTTAGCAAGTTAAATTCTATAGAAAATAATGATTTACTAATAAAATAATTAATCATGTATATATATCATGCCGAAAAATTCAGCTATACCAATCATTGAACATTTTAGTTAAAAAACATGCAAAAAGCACTCTACTTAGAGCTATTTGTAGAAATGACCGATAACATATATTTCATATAAAAAGTCAAAATTTGATTTTAAATTTCTTTGAATTGAATATTGTATTCTACTTGGATTTGAAAATAGTAGGTTTTTGATTGGTAATCTACTTGATTCGAATATTGTATTGTGTTTTGATGCAAATTTGACCAATTATGTAATATATATATATATATATATATATATATATATATATATTCCTTTTCATTAGTGCTGTTACTAGAGCGTATCGGTGGATAGTGATAAAGCATAAGTAAAACATCAATTTCATTGCCTAATTTTTTCTTTTGCTTGCTAAATGTTGTCCTTCACATAATTGTTTACTTGACAATCATGAAAAAAGCTGAGTATTGTGCTAAAAAAATGATCGGATTTATAAAATTTGATTCTGAGCACACTTTTTATGACTCTAACTCTTATTTATTATTACAAGTTTTCACTATGAAATGGTGTTGTTGTTTGTTTTCTAACATTCATGATTATCTGAGTCATGAGTTGTTGATTTGTTAACTGTAAGGTCCTTGGTTCTGTAATCAAATCACCATATAATATTACCAAGAAGCATGGTTACAGCAAAAAATGGAAAGAAAATAAATCGTGATTGTAGGAAGATACAATATTTTGTAACATCGATTATAATGTAGATTAGGAACCAAACATGTCATTTTGTGGTGTACTTGTTATTCGTTAATTAACACAGATATTAATTCAGCACAAAAATGTAGAAACTGCATATATGATCACACCATAACTTGATTAGTATTATCATTATTTTTTGTAGCATGACCGATTAAGCTGCAGATGGTTTCACCAAGGCTATTTATTACTCAATTTTTTAAGTTCACGCCTTTGCTAATTGTTTTTGGTTTTCCGGCAAGGTGGAGTGATAAGAACAGCTGTTAGTTTGAATAATTATGTGTAATGTGTCCGTGTTTATTTTTTTAGGATGTCCTGGCCTATTATCGTAGTGGCATAAACATAGGATATGTTTATTTTGTTCTAATCAATTACCATAGAAGTCTTTAAGTTTGCTTTCTCTTTTTTGAAGTTAAAAAGTAAAATGGATTTTTCTGCCTACTTTAAAAGCTTCTGCATTTTAGCTTGTTCACTCTCATGTATAATAACATTTATAATGCTAAAAGAGAGAAAAAGTAATATGATTTAATGTATAGATAAGATGATCATTGTAACACCCCACCTCCGCCAGGGTCACTCACAAGAGAATGCACTAGCTTTGGAGGGGCGTTGTCTAGGTAAACATGCACAGAAATATTACAAGACAGAACATGTAAAACAGTGAAAGAAAAACCAAATTTCATTACCTCATAAAATTATAAGGTCTAAAGCCTTTTACATCAAAATGCCTTTACATTGGAAACCTGTCTTGCAATAGTTAAAGAAGCATAAAACCACAGTCATAAAGTATTCCCCAGGTTTTCAGGGAGGAAATACTGTTATTTAGCTCGGACTTCTTCTGCTTCAAGGTCATCATGTATGGCTTGGATTTTTCTTGGCTATGGCTGCTTTACCGTTTTACTTGGGGAATACTTTATGAATGTGGTTTTATGCTTCTTTAACTATTGCAAGACAGGTTTCCAATGTAAAGGCATTTTGATATAAAAGGCTTTAGACCTTATAATTTTATGAGGTAATGAAATTTGGTTTTTCTTCCACTATTTTATATGTTCTGTCTTGTAATATTTCTGTGCATGTTTACCCAGACAACGCCCCTCCAAAGCTAGTGCATTCTTTTATGAGTGACACTGGCGGAGGTGGGATGTTACAATCATCATCCAATGCTTTATTGCTAAATCATGAATGTTGAATTTGGAACCTATTGGCAAAATTTGCAAATTAACTGTTATGGAAAAAGAAAAAAAAATAGTGGCAACTCAACTGATCTTATACCTTACAGAAAATTTAGCACTTAATACATTACTATGTTTAGTATTCCTGTAGAATTTAAAAAGAAAATTACAAAATTCTATTCTATACTTGATAAAAATTGAAACAATGTCCGTTCATCTTCTGTCTTATGGAATTTTAGGAATTAAACTACCAGTTTTAGTTGATTCATGCTATGCATAGTTCCTACATAGTCTTTCACGATTGTTTTTGAACTTTGATTTCATGGTAGTTTTAGAGATGCTACTTGCTCTTTCGCCATGCCTCTAAGTTTGCTTTCTGGTTCCGGCTATCTCTGAGGTTAATCAGTCTGAAACTATGAGTGGGAAAGTATTTTTATGTGGATTTATTTTTGGCATTTGTTGGTTCGTGGCTTTGAACACCATAAATAGTATGCATAGTTTTGGACCAGTAAGTCATATTCAACGTAACCTAATTGACTATTGGAATACAGTAAGCAAGCAAATAGTATTATTTGATGGCATCTGCCTATTCTATGTAATTATTATTATGTAGGTCTTTTGGTATGTGTCGGTTAACCATTTTAAAACTTGAACAGTTTATAGTATTTGCTATGTCTTTTTATCTGAAGGCCCAACTTACAGTATTAAATATCGAAAGGAGTCACCAGTTAATTTTTAGTTTTAGAGGAGATTTTCGTTAGCAGAATATATTTTTCTACTATCTTATATAAATTGTCATACATATACAAAAATTTATAAATAAGCCTAACTATTGAACTTTAGCGAGAATTAATTACTTACAGAATTAGCTGAATCATAGATTTTGTTGTTTTAAGTGGTGCATTAATACAATTTTGTGTACTTCTAATAGAGTTTATGGGATTAATGCTGCCTTTGTGTATGTACTTTATAATTGCTACCCCTACAAAACAAACCATGTTCTGCTGCCTTTGGATAGGGCCACTAAATTATCAATGTGGACAGATTCTTATTTAACTCAATTATCTTTTTTGGCTAAACCAAAAGAAACTGTATCATATTTAGGAAAGGTTACTGAATATGGTTTAAAGATGATAACACATCAGGGGTATAACTTGGAATATGAACATTGGTAGGTCCAACAATGGTATAAAATGATTAGCAACTTTTTTTTTTGAAATTTCTTTAAAATCTTTTAGGATATAAGCTATACAAATATGATTTCAGCTAGGGACTGAAATATGATTTCAGTTGCAGCTTATTGATGAGTTTTGTCCATCTCTAATCTGTTTTGTCAAATCCAGATTGGAAGCTAGCCATTTAACCTCAATTTAATTCCTCCAAAGTGTTTGGTCCCTCCTAGAAAAACAAGCATCTTCGTTAGATAATGAAGGCGAAGATGTGGTATTGTTAACACCCCTATGAGGTTATGTTTCATTGTTGATTTCAGGTTAGGTATGGATTTAATTGACTGCTATATATGTGGACATTTGGTAATCATAGAATCATAGTTATGTCCATTGTTTATATGTATATATAGCGTGAGTGTGTGGGTAGTGTGTGTAGTCTAATTATGAAGTTCTCATATAAAAAATAAACTCAGGTTGCTCTGAAGTATAAAATAAAACTACTATCGTGATATAATGATACTTAAGTGCTAAAAAAATATATGTTAACACGTTCACGCAGTAATCAATTTGTAGTTTTTTCGTAAATGTCATGTAACTCTGATCATATAAATTGAGGGAATAAATCAATAAAATTTACCAATATGCTTACAGGTTTTCTACTAAAAAATAACACAGAAAACAAAACGGGAGAGTGCAAAACCCATGGAAGAAGGTTATGGTGATGAAGTCCCAAAATTTTAAAAATTAAGAATTCTCATTTTAACGATTTCAAGGCACATTATGAGACTATATGTGATGCTATTTAGAAAAATATCAAGAATTTTCTAAAAAAATTGAGTCAGTCAAGAGGGTCTAGAACTTAGTTTACAGGTTTTCTACTAAAAAATAACACAGAAAACAAAACGGGAGAGTGCAAAACCCATGGAAGAAGGTTATGCTGATGAAGTCCCAAAATTTTAAAAATCAAGAATTCTCATTTTAATGATTTCAAGGCACATTATGAGACTATATGTGATGCTATTTAGAAAAATATCAAGAATTTTCTAAAAAAAATTGAGTCAATCAAGAGGGTCCTGAACTTAGTTTTGGTTTGCTAAGCTCTAGAAATACTACTTAAAATATTCCATGTGATGCAGCTGATTTATTTGCATCCACTTTTGCTATGGTAAACAAAGAGAGTTCTGTATATTATTGAGTCCCTTTTCCTTTGCTCTTGTACACGTCTTTTTCAAGTAAAATCCAAATTTAGTAAATGGTTTTTAATTTCTTAGCGGTACTGGAAATTCCTTATTTTTTTCTTTTATATTGACAGAAGCTGTTATTAAACTTTTGTTTAACTACAAAATTATAATCAGTAAGATTCCACCAAAGAAAACATATTTTCTTACAACATAAAATAAACGAGGAAAATTTAGTTTTAAGTAACTTGGAAGCTGGAAAATTAATTATAACTTACAAAAGCAGTAGACACATACGGTTAAAATACACTACTAAAGAAAAATAAAACTACAGTGCCAAATAATGACAGAATTTCATGGTACCATAATGTTATTGCATGCTTGCAGCGCCTGACCTGCAAAATTTCTGACATCAACATTTGGATCTTCACTAAGCTCAACTAGACATGGCTTTATCGATTCACCCACGACTGAAGGGTCGACTGCAGGGATAAGAGATTTCAACACCTTCGCCACATTGAATTTTATTTTAGGTACCCTGTCCTTTTAAGAAGAAACGATCACGAGCAATAGCCTTTGGTGAGTAATTTATGGACCTATATTTGGGGCTAGGAGAGAAATTGCATGAAGGATAGTCATGTGATAAAGATAATGTGGACTGTTAAACTTGTTAGGTACCTAGGGATCTATATGTTGCATTGCTCAGTCAGTGCCGCACTCTTCAACAAGCGCTTAAGATTATTGACAGCAACATCTCGAATTTAATAGACCTTATCTTCCAGCCATTCCATGTAAAGAGCACCAAGTTTGCCTTCAAAAAATCCAACACCTAATTGGTTTGCTAAAAACAGAATGTACTCAATTATGGCAAGAGAACCCGCCAATGTTTATCTTCAGCAAGCTCAATAATGGCTGGTAAAAGTGACTGAGGCAGCAGGTCGATTCCAGTCACCAGATTAACTTGATCTAGTTTGCTGATGATATTCAGTCGCACATCAGGAAATTCATCCTTCAGCAGGGAAAGGAAAATGGGGAGTAACAGCTCAACAGTGGCGTCTTTTCCCAAGACGGGTGGCATACCCATGATCATAAATGCCAAAGCTGATCTCACATGCTGTGATGATAGGATTTAGCAGTTTGGGAGAATGCATCAGGTTTGCATTTATTTATAAAAATTAGTTTTTTTTTTAATTATTCTTTTTCTGGGTCTATTACATCTAGTAGCATGTGGCATTGTTTGCATGATTATGGTAAACTAATACAAAGGTGTTCGCATCAATTATGTTTTTTGTCAATATATTTTTTGACAAAAATAGGAGTTGAGAAAAGAATGCTCGAGCGTGAAGATTTACTCATTTAAAAGAAGTTCTTTATAGCAAGCAATGTGAATCAATTTAGCAAGTGACGCTTTTTTGTCTGCTTTTGCAAAATGAAAAGTGTTTAACAATAATTTAAGAGATTTCTTATGACAAGAGTTAGAGAAGAAAACTTAAAATCAAACCGAATTATCCAAACGAAATGATTTTCTTTTTTCTTTTAAAATCAAATGAATTTATTAAAAAGGAAAATGAAAAAAATTGCAAAGTTTTTTTTCCTATTTTGAGTATATTTTATAGAAAACGAGTGGAACTATAATTTAAAAAATTGACTCAAACACTTGAAAGCCCATATCGCATCCCTTAATTTCGTCTTGTTACATCTCTTTGAATCTTGAAAACCGAAATGGATTATGGTGGTTTGTGGTTCGTTTCGATTCAGGTTGTGGATCGCTGATGGTAGAGATTTGTTGTAGAGACGTTCTGAGGACTTTATTGGATTAAAATTGAAAAATGCTGCAGTCCTGGTTGCTATTGGTGAAATGGTTGGTGTTGATTGTTGATGATGATTGTAAGGTTTGTTAGTACAGTGTTCAGGTTTGTAAGAGGCAAGAGGAGGAAGTAAATTTCTGGTTGTAGTCAATGTGAAGCTGCAGGAAGATGATTGTAACAACCCGTATTTTCAATAACCTGTAATAACATAAATCGAGGCAGAATTTAATTCTAAAATGGGAATCAAGGGAAACGGGCTATGCCATTGTGTTCGTCTCGGAAAAATACGCGAAATAGAGTCCGAGTTTTCGAAAATCGGAGTCCGTATGACCAAGATATGGCCTCGCGAAGTTTCACGAAAATTCCCAAATTAAAGTATACTTAATTAAGTGAAATGGGTTGTGTAGATATATATATATATATATATATATTGATATATATATATATATATATATAATTGAAAATTTAATAAATAAATATGCAAAAATGCTCAAAACAGCGAATTGGGAGAGGGGAATAACCGAACCGGCCGATTTTTGAAGTCGACCCGAGCCCGCTGGGTCGACTAGGGGTTAATCCAGGGTGTTTGGCTGTCAACCCGTGGGCCGATTCGCTCAAGTGCAGATTTTGCATTTGAATGGTTCTCATGGTCCATCTTTAATCTAAAGGCCCTAGATGGTTCCTACACTTGACTTCTTCCCCAAGACATGCTTTGATGGCTTGGATTGAATCTAGGGTTAATCCTATGGCCTAAAACACTTGCCTAATCTATAAATAAGACCCTAACCTACCCTAATTCATTCATAATTAAACCTAGTGACTAAACTATGGCAAAATGCTAGCTCTCATGGCCTCCACTAATTTTATGAAGAGGGTTGCATACTAATCACTCTCTAATCAACTTCTAATCCCTTCTTAGCATCTTAATCTTCTTCATTTGGTGTTCAAAGTTGCTAGTTGTGAGTTTCTATCACTTTGATGATCTTTTGGTAAACTAATTAGATGAGATGTGATGAGATTTATGGTTTTGTATGTGGGTTAATGAGCTTTGAATCATATGATATGATGTTAGCATTAATCTTATGTTTATGCATGTTGAGTATGTAAGCTTATGCAAGTTTAATATGATGTATGTTATGTTTGCATGATGCTAAATATGCAAGTTGTGGGCTATGTAATCATATGCATGTTATGCAAGTTCATGGTAATATGCTATGCAAGTTACATGTTTGTTAATATGCAAGTTACATGTTTGTTAATATGCAAGTTACATGTATGTAAATATGCAAGTTACATGTTTGTTAATATGCAAGTTACATGTTTGTTAATATGCAAGTTACATGTATGTAAATATGCAAGTTACATGTTTCTTTATATGCAAGTTACATGTTTGTTAATATGCGAGTTACATGTATGTAAATATGCAAGTTACATGTTTATTAATATGCAAGTTCATGATGACACATTATGCAAGTCTATAAGCTAATATGCAAGTTTGTTATGCAAAATGAATATGTAAGTTATGTGACATATTATATGCAAGTTATGTGACATGTTATGCAAGTTCATATGCAAGTTATGTGTTTGTTAATATGCAAGATGGCACCTTTGAAACATGTTCATTCATATGCAAGTTGACACCTTTTATATGTGTTATATCATGAACGAAATTACGTGGGAACGATGGGGTAATTAAATGCATAAGTTAATAAGATTGTGTGAAATTAATATAATTATGCATAACACAAAATAAATAAACATAGTATGGGAATTTGCCTATTTGGTTAGGTGTACCCATACTATGTGTTGGGAATTTACCTATTGAGTTAGGTCTACCCCATGGGAATTTACCTATTAAGTTAGGTCTACCCATGTTAAGAAAACTTGATTAATTAGGGATAATTAATATAAAATTATGAGGGTGATTAATTAGGTGTAATTAATTGACTAAGACACGAGGTTGGACTCAGTTGTAGCGTAAAACTGCCCGGACCCAACCGGCTTAACCAGTTGCTACAAATGTTAGCCCAATGTGAGAGGTCTTAGGCACAAACTAAATACGTAATTAATGTAAAGACACGAGGTTAGACTCTGTTATGACATAAGGCTGCCCGGACCCAACCGGCTTAACCAGCGGTCATAAAAGACAGTCTAATGTGAGAGGTCTTTACAAAGGTTACGTTCTTAATTAATTAATTAAGAAACACTTAACCACATTAGCATGTAGAGGGACATGAGGGGTTAAGTGGGTGCCTCGGGTGGCATGAGAAAATCTAGTGGTTGCCTTGGGTGGCAATAGAAAATACGATTAGAATACTTAACCAAAATAGAACATGTAATTAAAACATGATTAAAGGGTTAAGTGGGATATACTAGAAAAAGGGACAAGCTTAGGTGGGTAGCTTGTGGAGGCCCATTTCAACCAGTAACCCATACGTATCTTTGTGGGCTCGACCCATGTCGAGGACGGGACACGCATACTGGGCTTGACTGTAAGAGGCAAACGGGTTAGCGGTGGCAACGCAAGTCCAACGGGCTTCATATGCGTGAGTGGGCCCGGGCTGGTAGGTAAGCCGTTGTTGCATCGAGTAGATATAAGCCGTGCACCTTTAGTTTCATCAGGTTGCCACATTGGGGAATGATACATCCCACGGTGGGGCCAGCACGGGTATCTACGTTAGGGAGCCGATCGAATGGGAAGTAGTGTGTACACCTAGTGGATTGTAGGGCCCCGTGGCGCCTACTTGGTCACCTAGGGGTACGCAGGTACTAATTAGTAAATTTTATAAGTCCTTGGGTGGGATCAACCTTTAAGTTAGGAACGACTGGTGTGGTGCAGTTTAGTAATTTACCTTAGGGAGGGTAGATGCGTCTTTATCCTTTATCTTCGTTTAGTTGACTGCTTAGGGTAGCCATTCATCCCTATATGTTACCGTATATCAGTTTATGTCTTCTCTGGTTACTTTAACGATTGTATTGTTAAAGTTATAGGACTCGCTCAGACTTATGTCTGACCCTGTTGTTTTTATCTTTTTCCCAACCCTCAGGTCCTACGGTGGATCCTAGCAGTAGTGGAGCTTGATCGGATTGCTGTTCCAGTCTTTAGGAGCTTGGATAGATGTAAAGCTCCAGTTATCCAGTTATCTTTTCTTTTGTTTGGCTATTGTATGAGAGTGGGATTATGTACTTCTTTATTTTGATGGATATTGTACTTGACCTTTATTGTGGTTTTATGATGTAACCAGACATGTTTTACTTCCGCTGTTATGAGATGATGTTTTAAAATTTCAAGTACTATTTATATCTGTCTTGTTGTAATTTTTCTGTTCTATATTCACTAAAATACTCCACCGATGCTATGGCATTCCCTTAGTGAGTGATCATAGCGGGAGTGGGGTGTTACACGTGGTATCAGAGCTTAAGGTTACCAGAACAGATAAAATTTTTGAGAAAAACTACTTTCTAAGAGTATTTTCGAAGAAAGTATTTTTAAAAGCATGTCTTCTAAGAGAAAAAGTTTTTGAAAAAGAAAAGCATAATCCCCAATAGCCATATCTTTATCTTTCGGAATCTCCTTTTTGAATCTTTCCTCCTTCGTTTCAGCATGGCTGAAGATCTTAACATCCCGGAGGGTTTAGTTATACCACTATGGTATAGGAGGTTGCAAGAGGCTAGGGCCGCGGCTGCGGGTCCGGCCAATGCTACTACACCAGAGACAACCGCTCCTCCTCCTCAGCCTAGAGTGGATAATTTTGCTAAGGTTTGCAAGGAGTTCAAGGCTATAGGAGGAAAACCTTTTCTTGGTTCAGAGACTTTCGTAGAGGCTAGAGATTGGCTTAAGGAAGTGGAAGAGTTGCTAGATATCTTTGAAGTGGAAGAGGGAAAGAAAGTCAAGTTGGCGGCTTGGTTAATGAAGGGAGAGGCCTCATTCTGGTGGGAGGTCACTAATGGAGAACGCCCTGTTGACTCTTGGGCAGATTTTAAGCAAAGGTTTGGGGCTAAGTTTCTCTCAAGGGCGGAAGAGAATCTGTTTATGGAGAAGTTCTTGAATTTGAAGCAAGGGAATCTCACGGTGAAAGAATATGTCAACAAATTCAATCAATTAGCAAGGTTTGGCATAGAGTTGGTGAATACACCGGAGAAGAAGGCTTTGAGGTTCGTTAGAGGCTTGAACGAACCATTGCAAGGAATAGCTATGACTCACATTCCTATGGGGGCCACTTTTGAGAAGCTTGTCTACATGGCACTTATGCATGAGGATGATAAGAATTCTAAGGCACCAGAGAAAAAGGGGGATCAGAAGAAACCGCAACAGCAACAACAAGGCAAGGGCGGAAAAGGCAATGGTGACAAAAAGAAGACGAAGAAGAAGTGCTTCAATTGTGGAACACCAGGACACCTCAGTAAGGATTGTCGCAAAAAGAAGAAGACCGGTTGCTTTCATTGTGGTGAAGCAGGGCATCTTGTGAAAAACTGCCCAAAGAAGGGGCAGAAGACGGGGTCTACCTCAGGAGGCCAGGTGCAAGCTCTTATAGCACCACCTCAGTCAGGGGGGCAAGTTCAGGTTCTCTCAGTTCCACCGATTCAGCAGAGAGGTAGAACTATTTCCGTTGAAAGTCTGGTTTTTCTGTTTGATCATCCAGTTCGTACTTTGTTTGACTCTGGCGCATCGCATTCTTTTATCTCATCATCGTTAGTTGAGTCACTGCACTTAGACACCAGTCTAGTTGATGATCCCTTGGTTGTCTCAAACCCAATTGGGGGCTCCATATATCTGTCTATGATATGTTTGGGTTTGAAGATTTCTATACTTAGCGTTGAGTTTAGATGTGATGCTTTTGTATTGGGCTTCACGGGCTATGGGTTGATCTTGGGCATGGACTGGTTATCCAGTAATGGTGCCGTTCTTGATTGCGAAAGGAGAGTTGTCAGGCTCATGACCCGCTTGGGTAACACTCTCGAGATCTCTTGCAATCCCATGGAATCTGTTTTGCTAAGTTATCTTGAATCGCTCGATGCTTCGGTCGAAAGTTTGTGTTCTGTCAGAGTAGTCCGGGAATATCCGGATGTGTTTGAAGAAGTAAAGGGTTTGCCTCCGAAGCGGGAGATAGATTTCCGAATTTATTTGGTGGATAATGCCAAACCAGTGTCTTTGCCAGTACGCCACATGGCTCCTCGTGAGAGAAGAGAACTTCATAAGCAAGTAGGGGAGTTGCTTGAGAAGGGGTTCATAAGGCGAAGTATATCGGAGTGGGGAGCTCCAGTAGTGTTTGCCACGAAGGCGGATGGGTCCCTCAGACTTTGTGTGGATTATAGGGAACTTAATAAGCTCACGAAGAAGAATAGACACCCATTACCGAGGATAGATGATCTCTTTGATCAGTTGGTTGGCGCGTCAGTATTTTCGCAGATGGACTTAGCTACAGGGTTTCATCAGTTAAGAGTGGCGGAGGACAGTATAGAGAAGACTGCTTTCCGGACTCCGGATGGTTTTTATGAGTGGCTAGTGATGCCATTTGGGTTGACAAACGCCCCCGCATACTTTGTTGATCTCATGAGTAGAGTGTTCAGAGAGTATCTGAATAAGTTTGTAGTAGTTTTTGTGGATGACATCTTGGTCTTTTCCAAGAATGAAGAAGAGCATGCCTTACATCTCAAGGAAGTGTTGGAGACTCTTCGAGCGCATAGTCTTAAAGCTAAATTCTCTAAATGCCATTTTTGGAGAAGAGAAGTGCGATTCTTAGGGCATGTGGTCTCTAAGGAAGGGATAGCTGTGGATCCCGCAAAGATAGTATCTATCCAGGATTGGAAAGTTCCTAGAAATGCTACCGAGGTAAGAAGTTTCTTGGGGTTGGCAGGATATTATAGGAAGTTCATCAAAGACTTCGCGAAGATATCAGCCCCATTAACCCGCTTGACGAAGAAGAATCTGGTTTTCTCATGGGATGTAGATTGTGATGATGCTTTCCGACGGTTAAAGAGAGCTTTGACCACCGCTCCAGTTTTAGTGCTTCCAGATGGGAGTAAGCCGTTTGTTGTTTATACCGATGCTTGTGGAACAGGATTAGGCGCAGTCTTGATGCAGGAGGGAAGGGTAATAGCCTATGGAGGGAGACAATTGAGAGTGCATGAGAAGAATTACCCTACCCATGATCTAGAGTTGGCCGCGATTGTTTTCGCACTTAAGTCTTGGCGCCATTATCTTCTTGGTGAGAGATTCGAGTTGTTCACCGACCATAAATCATTGAAGTACTTATTCTCTCAGAAGGATTTAAACTTAAGACAGCAAAGGTGGATGGAGTTCTTAGCATCCTATGATTTCGAGATAGCGTATACCCCTGGTAAGGGTAACGTGGTGGCAGACGCCTTAAGTAGAAAAAGGCTATCTTTGAGTCCATTGTTCGTGGAACGACGAAGCTTGGAGTTTCTTTCTTTGTTTGACTTCAGACCTTCTGTTGATTTTGTACCTGGTTTGTTGGCATCCTTGGAGGTTAGACCTACTCTTTTGAGACGGATTGGCGAGGCTCAGCGAGACGACCCACAGTTGGTTGTGTTGGTAGAGAAGCTTATAAGAGGGGAGTCGTCCAGCCATTTGGGTAGATACACCATAGATGATAAGGGATGGTTGCATAGAGACGGTAGACTTTGTGTACCGCAAGATGAGGGTTTGAAGAAGGCTATTTTGGATGATGCACATCGTTCAAGAATGACTATTCATCCCGGTGGAGACAAAATGTACCAAGACATGAAGAGAGTTTTCTTCTGGGCCGGTATGAAGAAAGATGTGGCCGAGTATGTGGCTAGATGCTTAGTGTGCCAACAAGTTAAAGTGGAGCAAAGGAAACCCGGTGGGTTGCTACACCCATTGGAAGTTCCACAGTGGAAGTGGGATAGTGTCTCGATGGATTTCATCGACGGGTTACCGAGATCGAGGAAGGGCAATACGGGAATTTGGGTTGTGGTAGACAGACTTACCAAGAGTGCCCATTTTATACCCGTAAAGAGTAAGAGGACCGCTCCATGGCTTGCTTCAGTCTATGTTAGAGAGATTGTTAGATTGCATGGCGTACCATCCAGCATTGTGAGTGATCGAGATCCTATCTTCACTAGTGAGTTTTGGAGAAGTTTGCAAGAGGCGGTAGGGACTCAGTTGTGTTTGAGCACCGCATATCATCCTCAGACGGACGGTCAGACCGAGAGGGTGAACCGTATCTTAGAAGATCTTTTGAGGCTTTGTATCTTGGATTTTGGAGGTACATGGGAAGAACATCTTCCTTTGGTGGAGTTCGCATATAATAACAGCTTTCAGTCCAGTATTGGTATGGCTCCTTTCGAAGCTCTTTATGGAAGGCCTTGTCGATCTCCTACATGTTGGTGGGAATCTACGGATAAGATCTTGCTTGGGCCGGATATGGTTAGAGAGACTTCAGAGAAGATTGATTTAATTCGAAAAAGGATGAAAGCAGCGCAAGATAGACAGAAATCTTATGCGGATCGGAGAAGGACGGATCTTGAGTTTGAGGTTGGGGACATGGTTTTTGTCAAAGTATCTCCATTGAGAAATGTTGTTCGCTTTGGGTCCGTAGGGAAGTTAGCACCGAGATTTGTTGGGCCGTTTCCTATTAAGGAAAGGATTGGACGGATGGCATATAGGGTGGAGTTGCCCGACAGACTTAGTGGTGTTCATGATGTATTCCATGTATCACATTTGAGGAAGTGCTTACATGAGACCGCGGAGGTGGTAGAGCCGAGCTTGCTTAGAGATGTAGAGTTAGAGCGTGATGCGACGATTCGACGAGCTCCTACTCGCATCCTTGGGTCAGAAACTAGGAAGTTGAGGAACAGAGAAGTTCAGCTAGTTAAAGTGCAATGGGGAGATGACGAAAGCAATGCTACTTGGGAGACGGAAGCAAAGATGCGTTCTTTGTATCCATTTCTTTTTGAGAGTATGTCTTTTAACTTCTCCTTTATTGCTTGTCTAGTACTTATCTTATCTTTAGTATATCCTCTCGCTAATACCTATGACCTTTAGATAGGGTAAAACCTATGGTTGAAACATGTGTTTGAAACATGTTATGGTTGATGGATGCATATGGATGCAATTGTTTGCTAGTGGTTGCTCGTGGATGCATATACACACACATTAGGCACTAGATCGGCTCAGTCACTTCATGTTGCATATTGCATAAATGGATGTGGTAGTTAGATTGATGGATGTATCATGGCTGTGTTATCATATGGATGATGCATTTTTGTGTATGGTTGTGCACGCATGTAGAAATTTGTATGTGTCAATAGGGTTTCGCATACATATTGGATGCATGGCACTATCATGGTTTGCATTAAGGAGGTTTACTGTATCAGTAACCGCCTGATTTTCGCATTAGGTAAGTACATATACACACACTTTTGCATATATCCATCCAGCATTTAGAATCTTGTAAGGACAATGATTGCTCGTGGATGATGCTTTGAGTAGATGGATGATTGGATGGTAGGATACGTTCTTCCTAACTTGAAGATTTCGGGGACGAAATCCTTTAAGGAGGGGAGAATGTAACAACCCGTATTTTCAATAACCTGTAATAACATAAATCGAGGCAGAATTTAATTCTAAAATGGGAATCAAGGGAAACGGGCTATGCCATTGTGTTCGTCTCGGAAAAATACGCGAAATAGAGTCCGAGTTTTCGAAAATCGGAGTCCGTATGACCAAGATATGGCCTCGCGAAGTTTCACGAAAATTCCCAAATTAAAGTATACTTAATTAAGTGAAATGGGTTGTGTAGATATATATATATATATATATATATTGATATATATATATATATATATATATAATTGAAAATTTAATAAATAAATATGCAAAAATGCTCAAAACAGCGAATTGGGAGAGGGGAATAACCGAACCGGCCGATTTTTGAAGTCGACCCGAGCCCGCTGGGTCGACTAGGGGTTAATCCAGGGTGTTTGGCTGTCAACCCGTGGGCCGATTCGCTCAAGTGCAGATTTTGCATTTGAATGGTTCTCATGGTCCATCTTTAATCTAAAGGCCCTAGATGGTTCCTACACTTGACTTCTTCCCCAAGACATGCTTTGATGGCTTGGATTGAATCTAGGGTTAATCCTATGGCCTAAAACACTTGCCTAATCTATAAATAAGACCCTAACCTACCCTAATTCATTCATAATTAAACCTAGTGACTAAACTATGGCAAAATGCTAGCTCTCATGGCCTCCACTAATTTTATGAAGAGGGTTGCATACTAATCACTCTCTAATCAACTTCTAATCCCTTCTTAGCATCTTAATCTTCTTCATTTGGTGTTCAAAGTTGCTAGTTGTGAGTTTCTATCACTTTGATGATCTTTTGGTAAACTAATTAGATGAGATGTGATGAGATTTATGGTTTTGTATGTGGGTTAATGAGCTTTGAATCATATGATATGATGTTAGCATTAATCTTATGTTTATGCATGTTGAGTATGTAAGCTTATGCAAGTTTAATATGATGTATGTTATGTTTGCATGATGCTAAATATGCAAGTTGTGGGCTATGTAATCATATGCATGTTATGCAAGTTCATGGTAATATGCTATGCAAGTTACATGTTTGTTAATATGCAAGTTACATGTTTGTTAATATGCAAGTTACATGTATGTAAATATGCAAGTTACATGTTTGTTAATATGCAAGTTACATGTTTGTTAATATGCAAGTTACATGTATGTAAATATGCAAGTTACATGTTTCTTTATATGCAAGTTACATGTTTGTTAATATGCGAGTTACATGTATGTAAATATGCAAGTTACATGTTTATTAATATGCAAGTTCATGATGACACATTATGCAAGTCTATAAGCTAATATGCAAGTTTGTTATGCAAAATGAATATGTAAGTTATGTGACATATTATATGCAAGTTATGTGACATGTTATGCAAGTTCATATGCAAGTTATGTGTTTGTTAATATGCAAGATGGCACCTTTGAAACATGTTCATTCATATGCAAGTTGACACCTTTTATATGTGTTATATCATGAACGAAATTACGTGGGAACGATGGGGTAATTAAATGCATAAGTTAATAAGATTGTGTGAAATTAATATAATTATGCATAACACAAAATAAATAAACATAGTATGGGAATTTGCCTATTTGGTTAGGTGTACCCATACTATGTGTTGGGAATTTACCTATTGAGTTAGGTCTACCCCATGGGAATTTACCTATTAAGTTAGGTCTACCCATGTTAAGAAAACTTGATTAATTAGGGATAATTAATATAAAATTATGAGGGTGATTAATTAGGTGTAATTAATTGACTAAGACACGAGGTTGGACTCAGTTGTAGCGTAAAACTGCCCGGACCCAACCGGCTTAACCAGTTGCTACAAATGTTAGCCCAATGTGAGAGGTCTTAGGCACAAACTAAATACGTAATTAATGTAAAGACACGAGGTTAGACTCTGTTATGACATAAGGCTGCCCGGACCCAACCGGCTTAACCAGCGGTCATAAAAGACAGTCTAATGTGAGAGGTCTTTACAAAGGTTACGTTCTTAATTAATTAATTAAGAAACACTTAACCACATTAGCATGTAGAGGGACATGAGGGGTTAAGTGGGTGCCTCGGGTGGCATGAGAAAATCTAGTGGTTGCCTTGGGTGGCAATAGAAAATACGATTAGAATACTTAACCAAAATAGAACATGTAATTAAAACATGATTAAAGGGTTAAGTGGGATATACTAGAAAAAGGGACAAGCTTAGGTGGGTAGCTTGTGGAGGCCCATTTCAACCAGTAACCCATACGTATCTTTGTGGGCTCGACCCATGTCGAGGACGGGACACGCATACTGGGCTTGACTGTAAGAGGCAAACGGGTTAGCGGTGGCAACGCAAGTCCAACGGGCTTCATATGCGTGAGTGGGCCCGGGCTGGTAGGTAAGCCGTTGTTGCATCGAGTAGATATAAGCCGTGCACCTTTAGTTTCATCAGGTTGCCACATTGGGGAATGATACATCCCACGGTGGGGCCAGCACGGGTATCTACGTTAGGGAGCCGATCGAATGGGAAGTAGTGTGTACACCTAGTGGATTGTAGGGCCCCGTGGCGCCTACTTGGTCACCTAGGGGTACGCAGGTACTAATTAGTAAATTTTATAAGTCCTTGGGTGGGATCAACCTTTAAGTTAGGAACGACTGGTGTGGTGCAGTTTAGTAATTTACCTTAGGGAGGGTAGATGCGTCTTTATCCTTTATCTTCGTTTAGTTGACTGCTTAGGGTAGCCATTCATCCCTATATGTTACCGTATATCAGTTTATGTCTTCTCTGGTTACTTTAACGATTGTATTGTTAAAGTTATAGGACTCGCTCAGACTTATGTCTGACCCTGTTGTTTTTATCTTTTTCCCAACCCTCAGGTCCTACGGTGGATCCTAGCAGTAGTGGAGCTTGATCGGATTGCTGTTCCAGTCTTTAGGAGCTTGGATAGATGTAAAGCTCCAGTTATCCAGTTATCTTTTCTTTTGTTTGGCTATTGTATGAGAGTGGGATTATGTACTTCTTTATTTTGATGGATATTGTACTTGACCTTTATTGTGGTTTTATGATGTAACCAGACATGTTTTACTTCCGCTGTTATGAGATGATGTTTTAAAATTTCAAGTACTATTTATATCTGTCTTGTTGTAATTTTTCTGTTCTATATTCACTAAAATACTCCACCGATGCTATGGCATTCCCTTAGTGAGTGATCATAGCGGGAGTGGGGTGTTACAATGATGGGAGAATAGGATGAGGGCTCGGTGAGGGGAGGGTCTGTCTCATTATTTAAGTGGCATCTGTTTTGTTATTAGTTTCTAGTTTTTGGCAGTAGGAGGTTGTAGTGAATGATTCAATTTATGGTTAGCGAGGGAGGCAGTTGCTATGAAGTTATATTAACTGATGGTTGAGGGCAGTGATTTGATTTGATATATTAGGTATAGGATTTCTTATATTGGTACACAACGTGAGTGAAGGTAGCTATGGTGTGCATGTTTCAGCGGGTTGAGGTAGTCCAAACCAAGGGCAAGGAAGTGCAGTTTCGGTTGCAGAAGGTAACTAAGGTTAATGGGTAGTTGAAGGAGATAGTTGTGATTTAAGTGAACACTTTAATTGAAGGAAATCTTCAGGAAGAGAAAATCCTCTGTCTCAGCTTTCTTAGGTCCGCGGACCTAATAAATCCTCACCATTCATTATTTCTTTCTTAACTATCAAAAACTAAAAAGTAAATGGATGAATGGTTGGATATCACGGAAAGACTGTGATCCCATGTTTGCTTATCTAGATAATTTTATGCCATCTTGGGCAAGTGTTATTAGCTTTCCTCTTTAAACTGATAGTGAATTAAAAGTAAAATATTTAGTTTATGTTTTATATCAGTTAAAATCTCAAACAAATCGAGTAATTACAATACCATTTCAATTAATCAAGTCTTATACGTCCAAAAAAAAAAAAAAAAAAAAAAAAAAAAAACTAGCGCAGTAAACACTTCGAAAAACTAAACTATGAACTTATCGTAATCTGAATCTCCAACCATTATATTTATTAGATATAAAAGAAGTTTGATTAAATGAATATCTATAACTTCTGGAATAACATTAATTTTCTGGCATTTGGTTAGTACTCGAGTCTCGTGAGAACAATTCAAGTGCATCAACTGAACATAATTATCATTATTATGGTTCCCATCTAATTTCACTACCATTGAGGTTTAAATAAAATGGCTTCATATATAGGTCACTAAGGAGTTGGCAAAATAAACGTTAGTTGCTGGGGATAAAACAATTTGCCAATATTCACCTGACCATTAGACTGTGATGTAGGATTGTAGGTTTGTGAAAATGTTAGAGGTGATGCTGATGAAAAGTTGTGAACTGATTGAAGTTGACACAACAGGGAATAATGAACTGTGATGTGAAGTTGTGAACTGTGATGTGAGAACGACTTGAAAATCAGAACGAACAACTTGAAAACAGGGAAGAAGACACAACAGGTAAAACAATTTGAATACCAATCTGAATTTGGTACTGGTTTAATAAGCCCAGTGAACTGCATTCAGGAATTTGATTTAGGTTGGGCTCAGATTGCCACTGTAGTAACTAGGTTTAGAGTTGAAATCTCAGTTATCTGGACTGAACTGAGCCTTTGATAGCTTACATGAAAATGCTTTAGAGATTAAGTTAAATTTCATAATTACTGTTGGATTCACTGGATATGTAATTCCCTGGAGTGAATCACGCTAATGTTACAAAATTTTAAAACTACATAACAGTATTGTAAGTAATATATGAACTTGAATGTTGCGCTACTTGTACAATGGTTTCACTGCTGCCCCTGAACTTGTTCTCTTTAATCCTTTTACCCTCCACATACAGTTTATTCTCTCTTTTGAATGAAGGTTTATAACGTGAGCTTTTGTAGTAAGCAACTGAAGCTGTCAATTTGATAGTAGTTGTTATTAAAATGTCAATTTGACTAAAGCTTTTATGGCTTTCCTTTAATGTACTTGGTTTGTTGTAAAATCAAGAATGGTTGAAAACCGACGGATGTTGATATTGAGGAACCAGCAGTTTGATCATTTATTTTGCTTCATGTGAAAATCATTGTATCAGCTCACTAATGGTTAGTTGCTGCCTATTTTATCTCAGGACAACTTTTATTTGTAATGGGCTCTTGTGCCGAGGATTGCTGCGAAGTTAATGCTCTAGTTCCAGGACTTCTGCACGAAAAGGTATCGACTCTGCTCAATGTTTGATATTTACGAAGTTTTATCGTTGTACTATATATCATATATAATGTTCGAACATGGTACCTGTCACATGTTCATATGCAAAGGGAATTGAAGTTGTATGTGTATATACTTTATGGTATGCATTTGTTCTAGAAACAGTAACATCGATGCATATTGTATCTTGCTGTGAATGTAGGTCCACCTTCAGTCTGATCCTGCAGGCCGTTCAATTATGTCCAACTATCCAAATTAGCATGATAACCCTTGGGTGTTAATCCATTGAAAAAAGTTTGCTCAAGTTGCCCTTTATCTTCTAAACACCTATTCATTTGGGATGCCAAATCTGCATTGTATGATTTAGCTTTCAAACAACAGTACAGTATTATTTCTATGACACTAAATTTAGATAAAACTATTATGAACATGCACATATTTATACATAACTCAATTCATATCACTTTGTTTTGGTATATTCTCATGCTATTTTTCCTTCGCATTGATTGTTTATTAAAAAAGAAATTCCCTATCCTTTGAAAATTTGTGCTTTTTGTGATGTTAGTTATGCTATATAAGTGTATATATCCTCAAAAAACAAGAGCAGCACAACATAATCTGGTTCACATTTCACATATATTTTAATATCAATATCCATACTAATATCTATCATTTTGGTCAAAGTTTGTCATTTATGCGTAATAATTGTAATCCCTTACATAAATGCGTTATATATATATATATATTAGTTGCATTTTTTTCCTTTTGGTTTCTTGTACTTTGTCTATATGTGATATAACAATTACTAATATATTGACTGTTTATTTGATATTAATAGGACCATTATTGTTCATGTTAAGCAGAAAATATCAGAAGCAAAGCAAGACTAATTCTATCGTTTGTCTTTTTTGTAAGTAGCTTGTTAATGTAAAAATATATGAGTGGACATGGAAAAGTTGATAAAACAGTATGTATGAAATACTAAGTTGTTTGGATGATGTATCAATATTATGTCGTAATATATATGTTTGTTTGTGAAACTTTGTTATATTTATATATTGATAAGAAATGTTTAATTATGTGTGTATACATGTAAAAGCTAAAATGACCAAAATCCATAAATTAACAACATAAATAATAGCGTCAGAAACGCTATTGAATAAAAAAAGCTATGGAGAGAGACATTGCAAATGCTATAGAAACGCTAACAATTATGAGAAGAAACGCTATTAAATTATCACAATAAACGCTATAGAAACAAGCACAGAAACGCTATAAGAAGTCAATATCGGCTAGTACATTTTATAGCGTTTCTATTTTATGCACACAAAAACGCTATATAAAATTCATCTTTCATAACGTTTTTTTTCTGCTATTCGAAGTAAGTGATCTAAGATAGCATGTCGTTCCATGGCGTTCTCTGAAACGCTGTGTTAGGTTGTACTAGCGTTTTTCAAACGCTATGAAAGCCTCATTTTGTTGTAGTGACAGGGAGCAAAGATCATGACATGAATAATCGAAAGTAGGACAATGCTATAGTGTCAAGATATCAAAAGACAGGCCAAGGCAAGATATACAACAACACTTATTTCTATTTCTCTGCTTCGCTACTACCCTGTTATTCTGATTTCCACGTCCCTACACCGGCTAACTAGTGTCCCAACACTACAACAAATCCGGGTTTCTATAGCATACACGAATAGCGTTTCCGCCTCTGATGGTATAGAATAAAAAAACTAATAAACAATGAACGCTATTTACGTACTAGCTCGGTTATTTAAACAACTTATACGCTATACATATTACATTTCACTTACACCATAAGCAATGCGGGTTCTTTTCATTTGCTTTTTATTTTATCTCCTAAAATTTTCCTTCCCGCTCCACTTTCCTTTTCCAAACTCGCATATTTCATGCCATAATAAAGAATTTCATGCCCTAGTTTTCAATCGTCCAATCGATTTTGCGCTAAATCGCCCTTGATTTCAATCATGCCAACGCAAATTCAATGCTAAATCTCAGTCGTCGCGACTAATTTCGCGACTCTCAACTCGAGGAAGATCGCCCTTGCTTCCTCATCTTCAATCTTCGGTCGTAGTTGTCCAGTTCGCAGTGGCTAAACATAGTTTCGTTCTCTGGAATTTTAGGTATTTTCTTCTAACATGTTGCTTTTTCTGTCATTATCTGTGTTAAATCGCTGCCTACTACCCAGATTACTTGTTAATTTGAATTTTTTTCTTCCTATCAACGATTTTTTTTTACAAGTATACCATTGCGTATACAAATCTCTGATATAAATTCATGAAAATTGTATATTGTTATTCATATATGTTTGTTCCAGCAAAAAAATAAGTTATGTACACTACATGTTTAGAGTTAAGCATGATGTAGCATATTTTTTGATGAAGCCTCTAAATTCTTTACTTTCTATCATTATATTTTTGATAGTAACAAGGAACTGCTAAACAAAGAATTGTTGAGAATGTTCGCTGTTATTTTGCACTTTTGTCCTTCCTACATATATTTGATTGTTACTTAAAATTTGTGTTGAGATTGATTAGTATAGGACGTTAAATTCTATAGAAAATAGTGGTTTACTAATAAAATAATTAATCATGTATATAAAGCGTGCCAAAAAATTCGGCTCTACCAATCAATTGAACACTTTACTTAGTAACATGCAAAATGCATTCTACTTTGAACTATATGTAGAAATGACCGATAACATTTATTTCATAAAAAAGTCAATATTTGACTTTATATTTTTTTGAATTGAATATTGTATTCTACTTGGATTTGTAAATAGTAATTTTTGATTGGTACTCTACTTGATTTGAATATTGTATTGAGTTTTGATGCAAATTTGACCAATTATGTAATGTATAATCCTTCTCATTAGCACCATGATTACAACCTGTTGGTGAATAGTGATTGAGCCTAAGTAAAACATCAATTTTATTGCCTAAATTTTTATGTGTTTGCTAAATTTTTCATTCACATAATTCTTTACGAGATAGTCATGAAAAAAAACGAGTATTGAGTAAATAGATGACTGGATTTACAAAATTTGATTCTAAGCACACTTTTTATGACTCCAACTATTATTTATCATTACAATTTTTCACTATGAAATGCTCCTATGGTTTGTTTTCTAGCATTTATGATTATCCGAGTCATGAGCTGTTAATTTGTTAGCCTTAAGGTCCTTGGTTCTGTAATCATATCACCATATTATTTTATTAAGAAACATGGTAACAGTAAAAAATGGAACGAAAAGAAATCGTGATGGTAAGAAGATACAATATTATGAAACAACGATTATAATGTAGTCGAACATACATCATTTTGTGGTATACTTGCTATTCGTTGATTAGCATAGATATTAATTTGCACAAAAAAGTAGAAACTGCATATATGATCTCATGATAACTTGATTAGCATTATCATTAAGTTTTGTAGCATGACCGATTAAGCTGCAGATGGGTTTTCCAAGGATATTTTTTACCCAGTTTTTTTAAGTTCGCACCTTCGCTAATTGTTTTGGGTTTTGCGGCAAGGTGGAGTGATAATAACAGATGTAAGATAGTATGAAAAATTCTATGTAATGTGTCCATGTTTAGTTTTTTTGGATGTCCTTGCCAATTTTCTTAGTGGCATAAACATAGGACATGTTCATTTTTTTCTAATCAATTAGCATATAAGTTTGTAAGTTTGCTTTCTCTTTTTTGAAGTTAAAAAATAAAAATAATTTTTTTGCCTACTTTAAAAGCATCTGCATTTTAGCTTGTTCACTCTCTTCTATGGTAATATTGATAATGCTAAAAGAGAGAAAATGTAACCGGATTCAATGCATAGATAAGATGATCATCATTTAATGCTTTGTTGCTAAATCTTGAATGTTGAAACCTATTGGCAAAATTTGCAAATTAACAGTTATGAAAAAAAATTGTGGCAACTCAACTGATCCTACACATTGCAGAAATTTTAGGACTTAATACATTACATATGTTCTGCATTACTGTTGATTTTAAAAGAAAATTACAGAACTTTATTCTGTACTTGATATAAGTTGAGACAATGTCTGCTCATCTTCTATCTTATTGAATTTTAGGAATTAAATGACCAGTTTTAGCTGATTCTTGCTATGTATAGTTCCTACATAGTCTTTCATGGTATTTTTTTCAGAGATGTCGCTTGCTCTTCCTCAGTGCCTCCATGTTTGCTGTCTGGTTTCGGCTATCTTTGAGGTTAATCTGTTTGAAACTATGACTGGGAAAGTATTTTGATGTGGGTTTATATTTGGCATCTGTTGGTTTGTGTCTTTGAACATCATAAAAAGTATGCATAGTTTTTGGATCAGTAAGACATGTTCAACGTAACCCAATGAACCATTGGAATATAGTAAGCAAGTAAATACTATTATTTTCTGGCATCTTCTATTTTGTGTAATTTGTATTATATAGGCCTTTTGGTAAGTGTCAGATTAACAATTTTGAAACTTGAACATTTTCTAGTATTTACGATGCCTTTTTATCTGAAGGCCAAACTTGCAGTATTAAATATCTGAAGGAGTCACCAGTTAATTTTTAGCTTAGAGGAGGTTTTTGTTAGCAGAATATATTTTGCTGCATTAATACAATTTTGTGCACTGCTTATAGAGTTTATGAGATTTAATGATTCCTTTGTGTATGTACTTTATAATTGCTATCCTTACGGAAACAAACAATGTTCTGCTGCCTTTGGTTAGGAGCACTGAATTCTCAATGTTGACAGATTCCTATTTAACTCAATTGTTTTTTTTTTGTTGAACCGAAAGAAATGGTATTATATTTAGAAAGGTTATTAAATATGGTTAAAAGACGATAAAACATCGGGGGTATAACTTGGAATATGGACATTGGTTAGCCCAACCAGTGGAACCAAATGATTAGAAACTTTTTTTTTCTTGAATTTTTTTTAAAATCTTTTAGGATATAAGCTCTACAAATATGATTTCAGTTAGGGATAGAAATATGATTTCAGTTGCAGCTTAATGGTAATTTTGTTCATCCCTAATCTGTTTTGTCAAATCTAGATTGGAAGCTAGCCCCTTTAACCTAAATTTAATTCCTCCAAAGGGTTTGGTCCCTGCTAGAAGAACAAGAATTTTCGTTAGATAATGAAGATGAAGAGGTGGCATTGTTAACACCCTTTTGAGGATATGTTTCATTGTTGATTTCAGGTTAGGTATGAATTTATTTGACTTCTATATATGTGGACATTTGGTAATCATAGACCCATAGCTATGTCCATTGTTTATATGTATATATAGCGTGCATGTGTGTGGATATGTGTGTGTAGTCTATACTATTAATGCTTATTTATTTATTTTTAAAAAAATCGGGTTGCTCTGAAGTATAAAATAAAACTACTGTGGTGATAATATAATGATACCTAAGTGCTAAAAAATATTTGTTAACGCGTTCACGCAGTAATAAATTGGTAGTTTCTTTACAAATGTCTTATAACTCTGATCATATAATGTGAGGGAATACACTACTAAAATTAACCAATATGCATATAGGTTTTCTACTAAGAAATTACATAGAAAACAAAATGCGAGAGTGCAGAACCCATGGTAGAAGGTTATGCTGATGAAGTCTAAAATTTTAAAAATCAAGAGTTCTCATTTTAACGATTTCAAGGCGCATTATGAGACGGTAAGTGATGCTATTTAGAAAAAAAAAATCAAGCATTTTCCAAGGTATTGAGCCAATCAAGAGGGTCTGGAGCTTAGTTTTGGTTTGCTAAGCTCTAGAAATACTGCCTAAATTATTCCATGTGATGCATCTGATTTATTTGCATCCTCTTTTGCTATGGCAAGCAAAGAGAGTTCTGTATATTATTGAGTCCCTTTTCCTTTGCTCTTGTACACGACTTTTCAAGTACAATCAAAATTTAGTAAATAGTTTTCAATTCGATATCGGTATTGGAAATTCCTTTATTTTCTTATATTGACAGAAGCTGTTATTAAATGGTTTGTCTTAGTCCCATAAAAGTAAAATACAATAAGTGGGTATTTTATTATCAAAATGTGGTAAATTGATCCCTATAATAAATTAACATTTTTTATGGAAGCTATTTAGTAAGTGCGCTGAATTTTTATGCTAATGTTTAGTTGATTATTTAAGAAGGTAATTTCTGGTATAATTTAAAGATGATTTTTTTGCTTGCATGACATTTGCTCCCTTTTACCACTCTATCGCCTTAGCTTGCACACCAGTAGGAAGGTAATTCTTCTTCTTTTTTCCTGCGATTTGTTTTATTGAATCTGCTCCTATCCTGTTTCATTAATATATCCTAATCTACCATTAATTCAGCATATTAACGAGGATGCAAATAGGAATAAGGATGATAACTCAATTCACTTTGAATTAGAACTACAGCGATGTGATAGGATTAAGCAGTTTGGAGAATGCATCAGGTTTGCAATTTATTTATTTATTTATTTATTTATTTACAAATTTGTTATCTTAATTTTTCTGATTCTTTTTTTGGGTTTGTTACACCATTGTTTGCGTGATTACGGTAAACTAGTACAAAGGTGTTAGCATCAATTATACTTTTTTTCAATATATTTTTGACAAAAACAGAAGTTGAGAAGAGAATACTTGAGCATGAAGATTTATTTATTAGAAAGCAATTCATTATAGCAAGCAATGTGAAGCAATTTTGCAAGTGGTGCTTTTTTGTCTGCTTTTGCAGCATGAAAAAGGTTTGAACAATAATTTAAGAGATTTCTTTTGACAAAAGCCAAAGAAGGAAACTTAAAATCAACCGAAATTATCCAAACCAAATGATTTTCTTTTTTTCTTTTAAAATCAAATGAATTTATTAAAAAGAAAAAAGAAAAAATTTGCAAAGTTTCTTCCTATTTTTAATATATTTTTTAGAAAACAAGCGAGTGAAACTATACTTCAAAAAAATTGACCCAAACAGTTGAAAGCCCACACCGCATCCCTTAGTATCCGTCTTGTCACTTATCATTGAATCTAAAAAAAAACTAAAAAATAAAATAAAATAAACAATGCTAAAAGGAGATCGCAAACTGGTAATCAGAAAAATGAAGAATTGATTTTAGGTGATTTAATTTGAGGTCACAGCTTAGAGTTTCGGTTGCAAACAGTGATTGAGGCATTCGGGTTTGTGAGTGTGATTAGGTACTTTGATGTACAGTAATGAACTGATTTGGCTTTGGGGTGAGAATTTGGTGCTTAGAAAGAATAAGTGGGTTATGGTAGTTCGGGGTTCTATTTGATTCAGGTTGTGGATCGCTGATCACAGAAATTTGTTGTAGAGTTTTGAGGAGTATACTGGATTGAGTTTGAAAAATGCTGCAGTCCTGGTTGCTGTTTGTGAAATGGTTGGTTTTGGTTGTTGATGGTGATAATATAAGGTTTGTTTGTACAATGTTCAGGATTGTAAGAGGCAAGAAGAGGAATTGAATTTCTGGTTGTAGTGAATGTGAAATTGCAGGAAGATGATGGGAGAATAGGTTGAAGGCTTGGAGAGGGAAGGGTCTGCCTCATCGTTTGAGTGGCACCTGTTATGGTATTAGTTTCTAGTTTTTTAGCAATAGGAGGTTGTAGTGAATGATTGAATTTGTGGTTAGTGAAGGAGGCAATTGCTGTGAAATTATATGAACTCATGGTTGCTAGGAGTGAGAAACCCACTTTGTGAAAAGGGAGAAGAGATTGGAAGGCAGCTTGTTGATATTGGTTTGCAAGTTCGAGATGCAAGACAACAACTTATCAGAGTTGTTAGAGATCTGTTGATTGATCCTCAATTGCTTGGTAATCATTGTCTTGATGGTATTCTCTCGGCTTCTGCTTTTATTTCAGGATAATATATGGAGTTCTCAAAGAATCCATTGGAGCAGTTGGAAGCTTTACTGCAACCAAGAACTAATCTTTTGCCTTCACTGATAAGAGCTGTTTATATACAGTCTGTATTGAAAGTGTTTGTGTTCTGTCTGAGCTCTTATATCAAGCAAAGCAAACTAAATAACAAATTAGAAACCAGTGATTGTAGTATTGTACTAGTGAAGAGCGCCCAGTGTCAATGCATGCACGTCAAAAAGTCACTTTTCCTGAAGGTCTTATTCTTAAAGAGAATCTTTCTGACTTGGCAACAATATTGGGTGATGACGATATTAGTCTCGCCTCATCATCACTATCATTTTCTTTGAAGAGATACCAATAGTGAAATATAGGATGGATCGGAGCAGTTCGTTGAATCAATTGCCTTGCTTGCTGAACACCGAAAACAACATGGTTTATGTCTTCCGAACAATGAACCTAGATCAAACTATTATCCTAAAACCAATGAATTATCGGTTGACAACGACACTCGATGGATGATCTTTTGATGTTAAAAAGAAGCCACAATATTCTAAAAAGGAAAATTCTAAGAAGGCTTGTCTTGTAGTAGTAAAATTAGATGAGGGAGATGATGCATCAACTTCTCTGAAAAAAAGGAGAGGAGTCTAAAGTAGTTAAGATTTCCGGGGATCTTTTATTGGAAAATAAAGGAGGAATTCTTGAACATTCTTCAAATAAAACTAAAGGTGCAGGACATATGGAATTGATCCCAACAGAAAATGTGGATAACATTGCATCCGAGGGTTCAAGTTTGAGTGAACAACGTAGACATTGTAAACGGAAGCATCAAAGTAATATAGAAAAAGTGGACAATGAAGGGAAAAATTCTAAAAGACCTTCAAAAAGCACTTATGGCAAGAAAATGGACAAAAAAGAAATGGAGGAAGCAAAGATTTTTTTTATTTGTTTTTTAATATAACTAATACAAAAAGAAATTGTAGAATAAAATTAAAATCAAATTACTTTGGCAATCAAGATTAAAAACTTTTATGGAAATGGTTTCTCCGACGCATAGAAAAGTGCAATAAATATATCATTATAAAAACTACAAGTGTATGATGTACATTCGTAGTACGTATGCAAATAAAAATGTTGATCCATAGGAAAAATGATAATTTTAAATATTACTCAGTCAAATTAAACGAAAATGTTAATTTTATTAACTAAATTAAAATATAAATACTAGCAACAATATTGAAACTAAAACTACAAGATTAAAATGCAATTTAAAAGCAAATATCCTCTCATGATCATACAAATAATAACATGAATTTAGGATCTCACTTTTGTATAAGTGCGTTGTTTGTGTGATTATCTTAATCCCTTGCATAAGTGCATTATATTGTTTGTCCTAGTTTCATTTTTACCTTTTCCTTTATTTTCTTTTATTTGCTAATAAATGACATACAATTACTAACACCTTCATTGTTTATTTAACATTGGTAGGACAAACTGTTGTCGAAGTTAAGAAGAAAATACCAAAAGCAAAGCAAGATTGAATTTTTCGTTTGTCTGTTTTGTAAGTAATTAGTTGATGCGAAAATGTATGATATATCGTGTTTGGACATGGAAAAGTTAATAAAACTGTATTTAAGATTTATTTGAATAATGTGTATGAAATGCCAAGTATGGATATATGGAAAGTTGTTTGAATGATATCTACGGAATATTATACAGTGACTTATATATTTATTATTTGTGAAAATTTGTTACATTTATATGCATATAAGAAATGTTTAATATGTGTGTATATACATGAAAAAAGTTGTAATGATGGTAAATAAAATCTGTAAATTAATAACATCATCAATAGCGTTTCATAAACGCTATAGAACAAAAAACGCTATAGGAACAAACGCTATGGGAAGTAAGCATTGGATAGTATATTCTATAGCGTTTCTGTTTGATAGCAAATCAAAACGCTATGATAAATTTATTTTTCATCGCGTTTTTCTTTATGCTATTTAAAGTAGAAGGTCTAACATAGCATGTCGTTACATGGCGTTCTCTGAAATGCTGGGATATAATAGCTTTTTTCAAACGCTACGAAAGCTCCATTTTGTTGTAGTGCAACTAGTAATCCGTATACAACGATAATAATTACAACGTGATCCCAATCCCCGTAATTGTGGTTACCTTCAGGTGTACATCTATTATGGAAATTCCATTTATTACCTAGATCTAATCTAGGGTTTTCTATCGAGCGCTTCCTAGATGCAACCAGGGTTTACGCGACCTAGGTCCAACTAGGGTTTATGCTACCTATTGAAAGCTACTCAGGTTCAGGGTTTATGCGACCGAGGTCCAACTAGGGATTATGCAACCTGCGTGTGTCATACGGCCCCCTCTAGATTGTAGATACCAGTGCTGGCCCTACCATAGGGTGTATCAAGTCCTATGGTGGCGACCCGACACAATTCCAGAGTGCACAGTGTATACTACTGATGCCCAGTGCTTGCTTTTTCTGCTCCGGAGTGCGTGCATGCCCACGCTCCGTTAGAACCTACACTGCTGCACCAACCGCTGTCGTTTTGACCGCTTATAATCAGCCCAGTAATCGTGTCCCACCCTGCCTAGTTTCAGGGTACCATGATACACCTATGTGGGGTTACTGCTGAAATGGGTCCCCGTTACTAGGGTTTCCTTATGGTTAAGTTTGTGGGCCTATATTTGCTGATATTACCCACCAACCCTGATGTGTACTTAACCCTCCTACTGATTCAAGCATGTGTATTTAATGGTTAAGTTTTGTGGGCCTATATTTACTAATATTACCCACCAACCCGACCTGTACTTAACCTTCCCCCGGATTCAAGCATGCGTATTAATGGTTAAGTATGTGGGCCTATATTTACTGATATTACCCACCAAACCAATATGTACTTAACCCTCCTACTTGTCATGTCATGTTGGTTAAGTGTTTCTTACTAACGTAACCTTTCTCACTTATCATGTTGGATTGGTTAAGTGTGATTTATTAACTTAACCCTGTTCATTCACCATGTTATGTTGGTTAAGTGTTAACCCCACTCGTTTACCATGTTATATTGGTTAAGTGTCATCAATCAATTCAAGTTAACTTAACCCATCTACTTGTCATGTTATCATGGGTAAGTGTTGTCCTCTTGTATTAACTTAACCCTACCACACGTCATGTAATATATATATATATATATATATATATATATATTGGTTAAGTGATACCTTGGTTAACTTTAACCTTACCATCTGTTCAATTAACATGTTATAACAGTTAAGCGTTCTAAATTTACTTAACCTTATCCACTTGTCTAATTTACATGTTAAATTGGTTAAGTGTTCTAAAGTTACTTAACCTTGCCCACTTGTCTAATTAACATGTTAAATTGGTTAAGTGTTCTAAAGTAAACTTAACCCTACCAAATCTTGTCTTAGCTTTAATTCATTTATTAAAGCACCAACCACTCACATTAGACAGGTATTGTTGCGGTCACTGGATGTGCTGGTCGGTTCCGGGCAGCTTTACACCACAACTCAGTCTAGCCTCGGGTTCTTATTGGGCTCAATGCCTTAACCTTTCACATTAAATAGGTATTGTTGTGGTTACTGGACAGCCAGGCTGGTCTGGGCAGTTTTACACCACAACTCAATCTAACCTCGGGTTAGGCATATTCATATTTTCTACAATTTACATATTTCTTATTTAGGACAAATTCTATATGTAAATTATTCCCAATTTAATTGTGCCATAATTACTCGTTTAATGTACATTATCAACAATTATTGTTATAGCCCGCTTATATGTAAATTATTCCCAATTTAATTGTGTCACAATTACTCTTATAATGTACATTATCAACAATTATTGTTATGGCCGCTTTCCCTCTAAATCAGGTTCATGACTTTTGGTACATAAATTATACCATTAAATGTCGCTAATCAAGGTTATATGCAAAAATGGCAATTACATGTAATTTCCTATTTTCCCCCAATGTTACCCCCGTTGTACGTTCGCAAAATTACATCGAATGTTAGGCTCGATATTTTAGCCTAACTCATAAACACAAAAAGGGAAACACAAAGAACATAAAATATTCCAACAACATAAAACATGTGGCATATAGGTTTTGGCATATAATCATACAAAAATATGGATCTAATTATATGTGTCACATGAACTTGGCATAATATACTTTTAATTATGGACTTGCAATCTAGATCTATATAACATGAATCATAATCATAAGAGTTTTACATAAAACTATCCCAACTTGAACATGTAGTGGTGAACTTGCATAGAGGTTGAATCAAACTAACATGGATCTAACATGTACAGTTGTAGATCTAAACAAATAGGTTTACATAATCAAGTCTTTGCTTATAAACATATTTAAATCACAACTTAGCATGTTAACTTATGTATGTTAAATCATAAGCCACAAATAATCACATTTAATTCACCACTTATCATATTAACTTATGTATGTTAAAACATAAGCCACAAATGATCACGTTTAAATCACTACTTATCATATTAACTTATGTATGTTAAAACATAAGCCACAAATAATCATATTTAAATCACCACTTATCATATTAACTTATGTATGTTAAAACATAAGCCACAAATAATCATATTTAAATCACCACTTATCATATTAACTTATGTATGTTAAAACATAAGCCACAAATAATCATATTTAAATCACCCCTTATCATATTAACTTATGTATGTTAAAACATAAGCCACAAATAATCATATTTAAATCACCACTTATGATATTAACTTATGTATGTTAAAACATAAAAGAGCCGCTAATTTAACTTGCAACATATATAGGTTCAACTTAACATAATTCTAAATATACATAAATGTTTATCCAACATAAGGATATGATTTTGATCGTAAACTTGCAAGTAACCACCAAATTATACCATTAAGTTAACATACGCTAGAATGAGTTCATCACCCATTTCATGATAAGTTTTATCACTAAAAGTATACAGTAGTATGTTCATCGCCAACAAATAAATGTGAACATAAATCAAGTTTAGCATGTTCATCACCCACAAATTAATATAAATATAAATCAAATTCACATATAGACATCGTTCTACCTTCAAATTATACAAGCCATGATATAAAAAAAAGATCATGTTTAAATCTACGTATTAAACGCACTTACAAACAAAAGAGAAGTCTTGATTTCTGAAATCTGTTTTCAAAAATTGTACAGCTCTCCTTTGATGAAGACTAACACGTTGTCCTTGTTTTAATTTGATTTGATTTGTAGCTTTAATTTTTTCTTCTAATTTGCGACGATGGCTGCTCTTAGCTCGACTCCGGCAGCATGACGGCTCTTTATCTTTTAATTTGTGTGATTAGGGTTATGGTCTAGGGTTGCATTTATAGAGATTTGATTATATTAGAGCCGTTGGATCAAACCGGGGGTGATTGCAACCATCAAAATCGATTAATATGTCATTCAGCCAACCGTTTTGCGCCATGTAAGCCTTAATGACTCAATGTTCGACCAACAGGCCAATCATAGAAGGCCACGTAAGAAAAGAAGACAATCCTTGACCGAAAATAAAAAAAATGCGCAACGTGTGTGTACATTTCATACATATATATATTCTATATATATATATATATATATATATATATATATTCTATATATATTGAACTGCGTTCACACTAGGCTACTTTTTAGCCACTCCCCTAAAACAAAAATATATGGTGTTGGCGGGGATTGAAATCTGTACCTCTTGTATGCAAGTCACATGTTCTAACCAAATGAGCTACTAAGTGTTTTGCTTTCAAATCTTAGAACAATGCTAAACATTATTCTTTTCTCATTCTAATATTTTTTCATGTTTTGCTGCATTATTTAATTTAAAGATATCTTCTTCATACGAAGTCCGATTTACGCAAACTCGGACTCTATCTCAAGAAGAATTCTGAGATGAACGCAATGGCGCAACCCGTTTCACCTATTTCTTTTTCAAATCAATTATTCTTTAATTTGTTATTTAACGTCTTTCCCGAAAATACGGGGTGTTACAAGTAATAATACCAGAGAGAATCTTTTCATGAACGAAATGACAATCTATTTCGATGTGCTTAGTTCGTTCATGGAAAACGGGATTTGATGCAATATGAATTGCAGCTTGGCTATTGCAATGTATTGATATAGGAACAGATGGTGGAAATCCAAGTTGTGATAAGATTGAATGTAACCATTGGACTTCAGCGGTAATAGCAGCAAGAGACCGATACTCATCTTCAGCAGATGATCGAGAAACAGATGATTGTTTCTTTGATTTCGAGGGGATGGGACTAGAACCAAGCAATTTCAAATAACCGGTAGTAGAAAGGCGAGTGACGGGGCGACCTGCCCGGTCAGAATCAGCAAAACCGACCAGAGAAAAAGAACTCGTTGCCGATAGGAATAAACCTTTACCAGTAGAACCTTTGATATATCGAAGGACTTTATTTGCAGCATCAAGATGTGTGGAATGAGGGCTTTGCATAAATTGGCTAAGTTTGTTGACAGCATATTGAATGTCAAGACGAGTAACTGTAAGATATAAGAGACGACCGATGAGTCGTCGATAAAGAGACGGATCAGGCAAGGGATTGCCGTCATCTGGAAGAAGTCGACAATGTTGTTCCATAGGAATTGGAGTTGTACAAGAACCAAGCATACCTGAATCCTTTAATATGTCAAGTGTGTACTTACGTTGACACAAAAATAATCCCTTTTTGGAACGAGAAACTTCAATACCAAGAAATTAACTTAGACGCCCAAGATCTTTAATGGAGAAAGATTTGGCGAGAAATTGTTTTGTCATGGAAATAAAAGATTCATTGTTTCCTATAATGATAATATCATCTACGTAAACAAGAACAAATACTGAAATATGATCACGAATATACGTAAAGAGACTAATCGGAATTATATTGACGGAAACTACGTTGAATTAAGGTAGAAGAAAACTTAGAGAACCATTGACGCGAAGCTTGTTTAAGTCCATAAATATATTTATGGAGCTTACAAACTTATTGTCACCATGACGAGGAAAACCAGGAGGAAGTTTCATATAAATTTCCTCATTTAGATCACCTTGGAGAAAAGCATTATTTATGTCTAATTGATGAAGAGACCAA
This sequence comes from Allium sativum, assembly GCA_030737875.1. Classification (NCBI taxonomy): domain Eukaryota; kingdom Viridiplantae; phylum Streptophyta; class Magnoliopsida; order Asparagales; family Amaryllidaceae; genus Allium; species Allium sativum. The sequence continues at coordinate 403,878,844 of CM060923.1, read as the reverse complement.
TTTTTAATTGTAGCGATAGAAAGAAGTAGACGAACGATGACCAATTTTGCAACCGGAGCAAAAGTATCATGGTAATCAATTCCTTCAACTTGGGTGTAACCTTTGGCTACTAAATGTACTTTATATCGTTAAATAGAACCATCAGAGCAATATTTAATTTTATATACCCACTTGCAACCAATTGGTGTTTTATTTGGTGGTAATGAGCAAACAGACCATGTTTTGTTTGCTTCGAGAGCACCAATTTCAACAGACATTGCATCACGGAATAAGTTTGAGGTTCATCATGATTAATAATTTTGGACAAAAAAACATGATGAGAATGTCTAAACTTTTACAAAGAGAAATATTTGGATAAAGGAAAAGAAGTAGATGAAGGAGAGACGTTGCACGCATAATCATTGAGATGTAATGGCCTTCATCGAATTCGCTGAGGACGATTTAAATCAGCAGTATTCATGGGAATTATTATTAGTTTGCTGAGACTGATTTGAATCAGCGATTTCTGTTGGAATCAGATTTGGGGAATGATTTTAAAGTGAATTTTCACCATTTTCAGTTGTATTAGATGAAGAAATATTAGTTGGTACTGATGAATCATTTTGAAATGGTGTGAAATTTGTAGGTGAATCATCATCTAGTGGACTGATGGAAATGTCGTTAGATCTATGATCTGAAATGTTTTTATACGGAAAAACTGATTCATGAAAAATAACGTCACGCGAGACTATTATGCGATGAGAATAAGGATCATAAAGTCGATATCCTTTTTGACCATAAGGGTAACAAACAAAAATGTGTGGCTTACCTCGTGCGTCAAATTTATTTTTAATATGCATATTTTTCGCAAAACACAGACAGCCAAACACACGTAAAGATGAATAAGACGGAACCTTTCCAAATAAAACTTCATGAGGAGATTTGAAATTAAGAGCACGTGTGGGTAATTTATTTATGAGAAATGCAGCGGTGAGAACACATTCACCCCAAAGTGAGAGGGGAAGATTAGCTTGAAATCGTAGTGAATGAGCAACATCAAGCAAGTGTCGATGTTTACATTCCACAGTCCCGTTTTGTTGAGGAGTGGCTACACAACTTCGATGATGGATTATACCATGAGAATGAAACCAATTTTGAAACTTGTAATGACCCGGATATTCTGTCGGTTAGATTTGAATATTTAATACAGTTTTAAATATTGGGTGGATAAATATAAATGAAATTTTTATATTTAGTTATCAATTTAATAATCAGTTTCGATTTAATATCGAATATATCAAGTTATCAGAATGCGAAGTGAATTGAATTAAAATTTAAGTCTGAATTAAATTACAATTCAATCGATCAATAGAAAATTCTGTTTGAATTAGAAGGATAATATTAATTTATTTTCAAAGAATAAATTGTCTGAAATTAATTTATATTGGTTTAAAATTAATATCTCCTTCAGATGATCGAATGGGACTACATGACCAATCCCAGTGTGTCCGGAATAGGGGTATTACCCTAGAATTGATAGTTGTTGGGTTCAGAAAAGAGTTCAGAATCATCGGGTCTTTTAATTAAAGGATACCAGTTCAGAATAAAATAAAATAAAATAAATTTGCTTGTCCCTTATTAAACCACGTCTTCCTCATTTCCTCCGCACCTCAGAGAATTAATCAAGACGGTGGCTTCTTATCCTTCATTCAATTGAAATTAACGTGGCTTCCTTTATCTCCAAAAAAAAAAAGATGGCCTTGATGTTCAAACCTTATACCGCACCTTCCCCTTTAAATGCCTTGCAATCGAAACCAAATTCATTTCTTCGGTTCCTCAAATCGAAAATGGCCACTGCCCTAAAAATCAACCTATCTCGAATCGATCAATCTACAATTGAACGGCGAGTAACTCGACGTCGACGAGGCTCGCACAAGTCTGGAAAAACTCAGAGGAAGGGGGTTCGAAGGGTTTCAGTCGCGGTTGTGCTCAGAGTAAAGAAGCAGACAAGGTCACGGTTTTGAAAAAGGTATCGATGTGGATTGGGGAACTGTTGATGTCGCGAGTGGAATTTGGGATCGAGCGATTCAGCGAACCATCGACCGTTTGCTTCAGGTCAGGATTTGAGGTGATTCGATGATGTTGGGGAGGTCTCGCGGTCTTACAGGAAGGGCGATAGGGCAATTCAACGTTGAAAGGGGAGGGGTTCGATTGGTTGATGGAGATGGGAAATAGGGTTCGACAGTGACTTTGAGGGCATCGGCAGTTTCAAAAGGGGTTACAGGATGCTTGGAAGTCGAAATATTCATCTAGAAGAAAGGAGGAATTTGGAAGTTAACAAGGTAATTAATTATATAAATTTGTTAGTTAATATTTTCTTATAAGAATTTAATTAGTATAGGGGTTAGAATTAAATTTGTATAATGGTTAGGATTTTTATTAGTATATCAGTATATATTAGTTTAATTATTTGTTAAGATAAAATTAGTTTAGTAACCATTAGAAAAAGAAAAATATAAAGGAAAGTTATTTATTTATTTAAATAATTAATTTAAATAAATAAATGTTTAATTGGTAAATTTGAATAAAATCATCGCAGGTGTGAATTTATTCGAGGAAATACATATCCGAGATGAAATGGAAATTTACTGGTTGTTCGGCAATTTAAATTCTGGTGAGTAAACCCCACTCACCATTTAATTAGAATTATTTCTAGTTGTTAAAAATAATTGCTATGCTTGTTTGGATATTGTTTGGTTGATTTAAAATATATATTAGTTATTTAGGACTATTATATATATATATTGGGTTGATGATTGGTTGGATTCCCGCTGTCTCATTAGCGGATGCCCGCGGTACTATAGCGGATGATTACCCTATACGCCCCACGCTATGATTAGTGGATGACCTTCATACCGCGATATCCTGCCTCGAAGCAGGATGGGTATTACTATGTTGACTAACATCTGTGGATGCAGGAAAACAGGTTGGAGGAATCCAACTGGATTCCTCAAAAATATATTATCTGTTTGTTGTTTGTTTGATTTCATATATATTCCTATATGATGTGTTAAAAATCAAGTGATTGAAAATTGGTTGATTTGATTGTTTAAATATCACTGGGGCTTGGGATATTGATTTATAAAAATATCAAAAAGGGTATTTGAAATTTAAAAGGGGAATTCTATTTTTATAAATAGAATTTGAATTTTAAATGAAGTATAGAAACATTAACTTGTTTTGAATACATATGAACAAGGAATCGAATTTATAAAAGTTGTTTATAAAAGGAAAGATGGAATTTGAATCGAATTTATAAAGTTGTTTATAAAGGGAAAGATGGAATTTGAATCGAATTTATAAAGTTGTTTATAAATGGAAATATGGAATTTGAATCGAATTTATAAAGTTGTTTATAAAGGGAAAGATGGAATTTGAATCGAATTTATAAACTTTGTTTATAAAAGGAAAGATGGGATTTGAATTGAAGTTATAAACGTTGTTTATAAAAAAAATGCCGAGAATTCAAATGGACTTTGAATATAAGGAATTGAAATAGAATTTGAATATAGAAATTCAAATAGACTTTAAACTATACATTTGAATATAGAAATTCGAATGGACTTTAAACTATATATTTGAATATAGAAATTCAAATGGACTTTAAACTATATATTTGAATATAGAAATTCAAATGGACTTTAAACTATAGAATTTGAAAATAGGATTCAAATGAAGTTTAAATAAAGAGAATTCAAATTGAATTGAATTGGAATTTGAATAAGAAGTCGATAAGGAAACGAGAGTATGAGTATAATTAGAATGTGTAATATGCAGTTAAAATATATTTGAACATGTCATGTTCAAATATGAAGGTGAAATAGACTGAAAAGTTAAGTAACAGATTTAATTAACAAATTGAGTTAAAACGATTAGTATAGTTAAAATAGATTGGACAGGCATAAATATACAGGAGATAGGTGTGGAATAAAGTATAGAAGTGAAATAAATAGAATGCCTGACAAAAAGGTACGTATTTAATTTCCATATGAGATTTTATGCGCCGTATCGGCTAGCCGCTTGGCTTTTTCTTTTTCTTTTTGAGATGAGAAGGACCGGGAAAGCTATTTGAAATTTCCCGATGCTCCCGGTACAAAGGAGGTTATGGCGAATTTTTCCGGGAATTTAAGGAGATAGAATATTTTTAAGATAATTTGATAGTTAGAAATCAACATATCAAATTATATAGAAGTCGATAAGGAAACGAACTTAGAAATAGAATAGTAAAATTATAAAGGGAAGTATAAGAATAAAATCTCGTAAGAATAGAAAGAGAAAACGTATATGTGTTTAAAGGTGAATAATCAGTTGTATGGTATTGATTATTCGAGTAAGTAGTCTTGTCTGTTTTGACGTTAAATGTTATTCAGCCAAGGTCTGAGAGGTAATTATACCCCAACTTGGTTGATTTCATGATATACCGATAAGTAGCAAGATTCAGGCTCGAAGATCAATGTGGAATAAGAATTAGTTAAATACTGTATTTGGGTTGTCGTAACGATGTTTTACACAACATCTGTTTTAACCCAAATATGTGCAAAGCTTGGAAATAGAATAACGAATATTTCCTAGTATAGAAAATAAAGGAAGGCGATATATGGAAATGTTTTCCAAAGAACGTATAAGGCCAATATGGTTATTGAAAATATTTGGTTAACAAATATTGATAAAGAAATAGAGAAGTGATTTAATTAAGGAAATATTAATTAAAGGCTCACTGATTGTTGGATGTTTGGATGAACACTTGTTTTTATTCGATAGTTAAATCATCGACTATCGAAACACTTGTTTTTATTCGATAGTTAAATCACAGACTATCGAAGTTTTGACCATCGTTGTCAATATGGAGAGACCGGTTGGATTATTATCCGAAGAACCACTCCATATCGGCAGTAGCGTGCGAATCAGATTATATAAAGATAATCGAAGACGGAGTAGAGTGCAAGGACTTTTTCTATTAATAGAAATAGTGCCTTCAGTTCATCCTGTTCCTGGGTGACTTGTATGGACGGATGTCTGACAGAGTATGTCCAGACGATCACGTATATTGATTTCTCCAACCGTACCAAGAGTGGAAGCGGAGAAGGAAACTTCTTTAGCTAACACATAATGTATGGTTGAGGACGTCAATCAGTGATTTGATGGATTTGACGACGTGACATTCAAAGTGAATCTGGTGTGATGATAAAGCGTAGCTTCTAGCCTCATCAACCGGTAAATGACAGAAATCGGGCAGGCAACATGGCTATGTAGGTCGCACCTATTAGGGTGTATAATCACCTGATCTAGAGTTTCATTTACTTCTAAAAATCTATTGTCGATGCTGACCCATTCGGGAAACGGTTGCTGATCCCAATCGTTGGTGATATACATTCGATACACTCAAGCGAAATGAGTGGTCGGTCATGTGTGGCTGAGTTGCAAGATGTTCTTGTTGAACTCGGTGTATTCTCCTCTAGAGATATACCAGCGGAAGGTGATTCCATACCTTGTCATAGTTGGAAATCCATTACCCAATACGTGCTTGCGGTTTTGATTGTATATTACATATATGGAACGTGAGATGCAAACGTTCCACTAGATTGTTATTTACTTGATTTAGACATTATTATAATATCAAAAGAGTTTTGATATAAAGATAAGTCAAGCGTTTGGATTCTCATAAGGGAAAAAACCCGTTCCGTGATATACGGCGTGGTCTTATGAGATATCATTTAGTTTTCTGAACTGTTTTAAACTGTTTACTCATACCAGTCCCATGACTGACCCGGAGTTTATTTGTTTTGTTCTACCTAAACTCTTGGGTGCCTAAATTTGTACGGGCAGTCAAGTAGTTCAGGATTTTTCAGATATATCTAAAGGAGCTTGGAGCAGGAGGCTTCAGCGTTATCTAGTTATAGTTTGTTCCGCTATGTTGTAAGTGTTGTACTCTGATAAGTGTATGTTATACAGTTAAGATTTTGTATTTCAAAGATGTGATATATTATATTTTGTTCCGCTGCGATGTGAGATTCTGTGTTGTTATTTCTGTTCTTCTTCTACCTCTTTCTTCTAAAAAAAAATGTCTCGTATTTTCGTGATATTTGGGTTGGACGTATGATGTATATAGTCAACTCTGATGTTATGGATTTTCGGGTCATTACAGTTGGTATCAGAGCTTAGGTTTAGCGAATACCTAGGCTTATTGGAATGTGCTCATTAGAGATAGGATCAGTAGTATCCTAGAATGAGTCGAGTGTCTATATATATACGAGAGAGCGTATTTGTTATTTGATATAAAAACTGTTTTATATTGTGTTGACTAGTCTGTTGAGTAGATTATAAACTTTGGTCGAATCGTGGGACGCCACGATGTCGATAGGAGTTTATAAACACTGGAACAGAAGATTGAACACGATATTGTTTTTAAATGGTTAAGTTGATTGTTAGGATTATAATCGAATTAGATTATAAAACAGAAATAGTTATATATATAACCAATGGAATTTGTATATGAAATCTATACAAATGTGATAAATTGAAATTGAATTCCAACCAGAATTCAGAATTTAAAATCCTGGAAGTTTGGAAAATGTTTTTCTAAATGGATTTTGAAAGAAAAATAGCACTGGACTCATTCAGTAGCTGGGAAATAATTCTGATGATGGTCGCAACATCATCAGTGTTCATTTTCGAGTTTCTAAGTGACGAATTGCTGCCTTAGAAAAGTTTTGATGGAAATTTGTTTGAAAAGAAACAAGTTGTTTTAAAATTCAAATGTTTTGAATTTGAGATAGATATAAATATATGTATATATTTATATGACTTCAAAGGAATTTTGAAATGTGAAACGGGAATATAGATTTCAAATAGAAGTGAAATGGGAATTGAAATATAGATTTCAAATAGAAGTAAATTAAAGGAATTTGAATATATATATATAATTCAAATAGAAGTGAAATAGAATTTGAATTCAAATGGAATTTGGTTAAATAGAATTTCAAAGAGAATATAAAGTGGAGGATGAATATTAGAATTCAAAGAAAATAAAAGGAATTTAAATAGAAATTGAATAAAGGATTTCAAATGGAATTTGAATAAGGGTTTGAAATGGATTTTGAATGAAGGATTCCAAATAGAAATTGAAGATAAGAAATTCAAATAGAATTTGAAGATAAGAAGTTGAATTAGAATTTGAATCGAGGAAAGTTCAAATAGAAATTGAATAGAAGGAAATTCAAATATAGAGTTTGAATAAAGAAATTCAAATGGAATTTGAATATTTTAAATGAAAATATAGGACTTGAATATTTGAAGTGAGATAGATCGGGAATATTATGAAATGGGTTGGGTATATATTAAAAATATATCTGGATGGAGTTGAAATTATTATAAACAAAGTTAAACGTTTATATTTATAAATATAATTAAAACGAGCTCGCCATAGCGCGGCAGTTCGTAAATCGGCGACTCGAACTTCAATCGAGTATGCAGAACTCAATTGAAGTCGGAATTCTGTGAAACAAGAATCGTAGGGACCGGTTGAACGATAGTTTTCTAATGAAAGAGAAAAATCTGGATTTCGTCGTATAGATTTTGAGCTATGTCAAAATCAAATTTTTAGAAAAGCAGCGCCAGAAACCATTAAAAACCACAATGGTTTATATATATAAATAAAAGGATTTTTAGCAAATAAAATCCGAGTTGACACTTGAAAAATCCAGACTGGGGATATAAAATAAATATGAACTTCAGTGAAGTAAGTGAAATGATTTTTGAGATAAAAATCATATTTTAAATGGTTAAATAGAATTAACTAAATTGGAGAATAATTAGTTAAAGGAAATTTGAATCGAAATTGGGTTTTTGGATAATTGAAAGAGATTGAGAATTTATATTCGAAATCGAATATATAACTCGAGTTGAAAATATAATTAGATTAGTCTATAATTAAATTGACTTTTTATTTGGATAAGTTATATTCAAATAAAAAGGGTGAAATAAGCAAAACGGTTAATTAGCAACTAGTTAATGGGAATTCGAATGATTGAAATTAAATTTAACTTAAGTAAGTTAAATGGATCGAAACGAATAAATTGAGTAAAATCATGTGAATGAAATATGAATTGGGTTTGAATAAAGGAAAAAACCAAAAGAGTTAAAAAGGAAATATATTTGTAACACAAATACAAAGGAAGTTATGGGCATACAAAAAAAAAAGATTTAGAAGGGAATATTTGTAAAACATTTACAAATAGATTCAATGGAAATATTTATTTATTTGTTAAATAAATAGGATGTTATAAATGAGATATCTATTTGTTAAATAAATAGAATTTAATCAAAGGAATATTAAGAAGATGAATAGAAAATGAAAATCTGTTTTAACAGATAAATAGAAAAGATTTATTTATAAATAACAGTTTATAAATTAAATTAGGTATTTATCATTCGATAAATGGAATATATAAGTCTGAACTTATATAGGGAAGAGATATTGGTTTTTGGCACCGATAGTTTTAAATAGATGGGGTACACAACACTTGTATAAGTGAAGTAACGTTATTAAAAAGAACATTTATAAAGTGAAGAACCATTACTAAAAGTAAATCTTTATAAATGAATAAACGTTATCCAATAAGAGTTATTCGAATAAGAAAAGTCGATTAGAGTTAGGATAAATCGATTAGAGTATGAATTAACCAGTTAGAGTTAATCAGTTAGGGTTAATCCGTAGAGTTAATTGAATATTAGTTATTCAATTAGAATTTATCAAATATTTGTTTTTCAAATAAAGAGTTAACCAGATAAAGTTAATTGAACATAATTAATCGAATTAGAATTTAATTGAATGATAGTTATTCAATTAAAGTTGATCGAATATAGTATTGAGATAGAATTAGTCAAACATAGTTACTTAGGATAAGTTGACATTTCGTACGACTGCTAGCGTAATTCATAGGGCTGCAGATAGCCTAGGGCGGTCGGATGTTTCCTGGGGAAATCAGGCGTAACCATTGTGATCACTGCGATCTATAGTCAATCGAATGGAGTTAAATCGAATATTGGTTATTCGGATAGAATTAAAGGAGTTATCGAATATAGTTTATTCGAAGGGAATTATCGAATTTGGTTATTCGGAAGGAGTTATCGATTATTTGTTAATCGAAATGAGTTATCGATTATAGTTTAATCGAAAAGAGTTATCGATTATTTTAATCGAAGTGAGTTATAGAATATTGGTTATTCGAAGGGAGGAGTTATCGAATTTAGTTATTCAATGGAGTTAATCGAAAAGAGTTAAATCCAATAGAGTAAATCGAATATAGTTTATTCGAAGAAAGGTTTTCGAATCTAGTTATTCGAAAGAGAGATTATCGAATATAGTCATTCAAAGAGAAGCATTATCAAATAGGGATTTGTTCGAAAGAGAGTTACGTAAGGAAGTTTGAAATGTTGAGTATCAAGGTTAATGGGTTTGTAGCACTTTTTCTACCTTAGCAATTTCGAGGACGAAATTATTTTAAGTGGGGAAGAATGTAATGACCCGGATATTCTGTCGGTTAGATTTGAATATTTAATACAGTTTTAAATATTGGGTGGATAAATATAAATGGAATTTTTATATTTAGTTATCAATTTAATAATCAGTTTCGATTTAATATCGAATATATCAAGTTATCAGAATGCGAAGTGAATTGAATTAAAATTTAAGTCTGAATTAAATTACAATTCAATCGATCAATAGAAAATTCTGTTTGAATTAGAAGGATAATATTAATTTATTTTCGAAGAATAAATTGTCTGAAATTAATTTATATTGGTTTAAAATTAATATCTCCTTCAGATGATCGAATGGGACTACATGACCTATCCCAGTGTGTCCGGAATAGGGGTATTACCCTAGAATTGATAGTTGTTGGGTTCAGAAAAGAGTTCAGAATCATCGGGTCTTTTAATTAAAGGATACCAGTTCAGAATAAAATAAAATAAAATAAATTTGCTTGTCCCTTATTAAACCACGTCTTCCTCATTTCCTCCGCACCTCAGAGAATTAATCAAGACGGTGGCTTCTTATCCTTCATTCAATTGAAATTAACGTGGCTTCCTTTATCTCCAAAAAAAAAAGATGGCCTTGATGTTCAAACCTTATACCGCACCTTCCCCTTTAAATGCCTTGCAATCGAAACCAAATTCATTTCTTCGGTTCCTCAAATCGAAAATGGCCACTGCCCTAAAAATCAACCTATCTCGAATCGATCAATCTACAATTGAACGGCGAGTAACTCGACGTCGACGAGGCTCGCACAAGTCTGGAAAAACTCAGAGGAAGGGGGTTCGAAGGGTTTCAGTCGCGGTTGTGCTCAGAGTAAAGAAGCAGACAAGGTCACGGTTTTGAAAAAGGTATCGATGTGGATTGGGGAACTGTTGATGTCGCGAGTGGAATTTGGGATCGAGCGATTCAGCGAACCATCGACCGTTTACTTCAGGTCAGGATTTGAGGTGATTCGATGATGTTGGGGAGGTCTCGCGGTCTTACAGGAAGGGCGATAGGGCAATTCAACGTTGAAAGGGCGATAGGGCAATTCAACGTTAAAAGGGGAGGGGTTCGATTGGTTGATGGCGATGGGAAATAGGGTTCGACAGTGACTTTGAGGGCATCGGCAGTTTCAAAAGGGGTTACAGGATGCTTGGAAGTCGAAATATTCATCTAGAAGAAAGGAGGAATTAGGAAGTTAACAAGGTAATTAATTATATAAATTTGTTAGTTAATATTTTCTTATAAGAATTTAATTAGTATAGGGGTTAGAATTAAATTTGTATAATGGTTAGGATTTTTATTAGTATATCAGTATATATTAGTTTAATTATTTGTTAAGATAAAATTAGTTTAGTAACCATTAGAAAAAGAAAAATATAAAGGAAAGTTATTTATTTATTTAAATAATTAATTTAAATAAATAAATGTTTAATTGGTAAATTTGAATAAAATCATCGCAGGTGTGAATATATTCGAGGAAATACATATCCGAGATGAAATAGAAATTTACTGGTTGTTCGGCAATTTAAATTCTGGTGAGTAAACCCCACTCACCGTTTAATTAGAATTATTTCTAGTTGTTAAAAATAATTGCTATGCTTGTTTGGATATTGTTTGGTTGATTTAAAATATATATTAGTTATTTAGGACTATTATATATATATATATTGGGTTGATGATTGGTTGGATTCCCGCAGTCTCATTAGCGGATGCCCGCGGTACTATAGCGGATGATTACCCTATACGCCCCACGCTATGATTAGTTGATGACCTTCATACCGCGATATCCTGCCTCGAAGCAGGATGGGTATTACTATGTTGACTAACATCTGTGGATGCAGGAAAACAGGTTGGAGGAATCCAACTGGATTCCTCATAAATATATTATCTGTTTGTTGTTTGTTTGATTTCATATATATTCCTATATGATGTGTTAAAAATCAAGTGATTGAAAATTGGTTGATTTGATTGTTTAAATATCACTGGGGCTTGGGATATTGATTTATAAAAATATCAAAAAGGGTATTTGAAATTTAAAAGGGGAATTCTATTTTTATAAATAGAATTTGAATTTTAAATGAAGTATAGAAACATTAACTTGTTTTGAATACATATGAACAAGGAATCGAATTTATAAAAGTTGTTTATAAAAGGAAAGATGGAATTTGAATCGAATTTATAAAGTTGTTTATAAAGGGAAAGATGGAATTTGAATCGAATTTATAAAGTTGTTTATAAATGGAAATATGGAATTTGAATCGAATTTATAAAGTTGTTTATAAAGGGAAAGATGGAATTTGAATCGAATTTATAAACTTTGTTTATAAAAGGAAAGATGGGATTTGAATTGAAGTTATAAACGTTGTTTATAAAAAAAATGCCGAGAATTCAAATGGACTTTGAATATAAGGAATTGAAATAGAATTTGAATATAGAAATTCAAATAGACTTTAAACTATACATTTGAATATAGAAATTCGAATGGACTTTAAACTATATATTTGAATATAGAAATTCAAATGGACTTTAAACTATATATTTGAATATAGAAATTCAAATGGACTTTAAACTATAGAATTTGAAAATAGGATTCAAATGAAGTTTAAATAAAGAGAATTCAAATAGAATTGAATTGGGATTTGAATAAGAAGTCGATAAGGAAACGAGAGTATGAGTATAATTAGAATGTGTAATATGCAGTTAAAATATATTTGAACATGTCATGTTCAAATATGAAGGTGAAATAGACTGAAAAGTTAAGTAACAGATTTAATTAACAAATTGAGTTAAAAAGATTGGTATAGTTAAAATAGATTGGACAGGCATAAATATACCGGAGACAGGTGTGGAATAAAGTATAGAAGTGAAATAAATAGAATGCCCGACAAAAAGGTACGTATTTAATTTCCATATGAGATTTTATGCGCCGTATCGGCTAGCCGCTTGGCTTTTTCTTTTTCTTTTCGAGATGAGAAGGACCGGGAAAGCTATTTGAAATTTCCCGATGCTCCCGGTACAAAGGAGGTTATGGCGAATTTTTCCGGGAATTTAAGGAGATAGAATATTTTTAAGATAATTTGATAGTTAGAAATCAACATATCAAATTATATAGAAGTCGATAAGGAAACGAACTTAGAAATAGAATAGTAAAATTATAAAGGGAAGTATAAGAATAAAATCTCGTAAGAATAGAAAGAGAAAATGTATATGTGTTTAAAGGTGAATAATCAGTTGTATGGTATTGATTATTCGAGTAAGTAGTCTTGTCTGTTTTGACGTTAAATGTTATTCAGTCAAGGTCTGAGAGGTAATTATACCCCAACTTGGTTGATTTCATGATATACCGATAAGTAGCAAGATTCAGGCTCGAAGATCAATGTGGAATAAGAATTAGTTAAATACTGTATTTGGGTTGTCGTAACGATGTTTTACACAACATCTGTTTTAACCCAAATATGTGCAAAGCTTGGAAATAGAATAACGAATATTTCCTAGTATAGAAAATAAAGGAAGGCGATATATGGAAATGTTTTCCAAAGAACGTATAAGGCCAATATGGTTATTGAAAATATTTGGTTAACAAATATTGATAAAGAAATAGAGAAGTGATTTAATTAAGGAAATATTAATTAAAGGCTCACTGATTGTTGGATGTTTGGATGAACACTTGTTTTTATTCGATAGTTAAATCATCGACTATCGAAACACTTGTTTTTATTCGATAGTTAAATCACAGACTATCGAAGTTTTGACCATCGTTGTCAATATGGAGAGACCGGTTGGATTATTATCCGAAGAACCACTCCATATCGGCAGTAGCGTGAGAATCAGATTATATAAAGATAATCGAAGACGGAGTAGAGTGCAAGGACTTTTTCTATTAATAGAAATAGTGCCTTCAGTTCATCCTGTTCCTGGGTGACTTGTATGGACGGATGTCTGACAGAGTATGTCCAGAGGATCACGTATATTGATTTCTCCAACCGTACCAAGAGTGGAAGCGGAGAAGGAAACTTCTTTAGCTAACACATAATGTATGGTTGAGGACGTCAATCAGTGATTTGATGGATTTGACGACGTGACATTCAAAGTGAATCTGGTGTGATGATAAAGCGTAGCTTCTAGCCTCATCAACCGGTAAATGACAGAAATCGGGCAGGCAACATGGCTATGTAGGTCGCACCTATTAGGGTGTATAATCACCTGATCTAGAGTTTCATTTACTTCTAAAAATCTATTGTCGATGCTGACCCATTCGGGAAACGGTTGCTGATCCCAATCGTTGGTGATATACATTCGATACACTCAAGCGAAATGAGTGGTCGGTCATGTGTGGCTGAGTTGCAAGATGTTCTTGTTGAACTCGGTGTATTCTCCTCTAGAGATATACCAGCGGAAGGTGATTCCATACCTTGTCATAGTTGGAAATCCATTACCCAATACGTGCTTGCGGTTTTGATTGTATATTACATATGTGGAACGTGAGATGCAAACGTTCCACTAGATTGTTATTTACTTGATTTAGACATTATTATAATATCAAAAGAGTTTTGATATAAAGATAAGTCAAGCGTTTGGATTCTCATAAGGGAAAAAACCCGTTCCGTGATATACGGCGTGGTCTTATGAGATATCATTTAGTTTTCTGAACTGTTTTAAACTGTTTACTCATACCAGTCCCATGACTGACCCGGAGTTTATTTGTTTTGTTCTACCTAAACTCTTGGGTGCCTAAATTTGTACGGGCAGTCAAGTAGTTCAGGATTTTTCAGATATATCTAAAGGAGCTTGGAGCAGGAGGCTTCAGCGTTATCTAGTTATAGTTTGTTCCGCTATGTTGTAAGTGTTGTACTCTGATAAGTGTATGTTATACAGTTAAGATTTTGTATTTCAAAGATGTGATATATTATATTTTGTTCCGCTGCGATGTGAGATTCTGTGTTGTTATTTCTGTTCTTCTTCTACCTCTTTCTTCTAAAAAAAATGTCTCGTATTTTCGTGATATTTTGGTTGGACGTATGATGTATATAGTCAACTCCGATGTTATGGATTTTCGGGTCATTACAAAACTCTAATGAAAGAAACTCAGTTCCATTGTCAGATTGAAGAGCTTGAAGTTGTGGAATAAAAATACCACCATCTCCAGATTGTATAGTGGAGATTGACAGTCCAAATTGTCTATTAACTTGATTAAAAAAATGTTTTATCATATAAAAGGTTTGAGACTTGAATTTCATTAAATAGACCCAAGTGCATCTTGAATAATCATCAACAATGGTAAGAAAAAAACGTGAACCATTTTTAGATGGAACATTAAATAGTCCCCAAACATCAACATGTAATAATTCAAAACATACAGAAGAACAAGATACACTTTGCGGAAATGAACCACGACATTGCTTAGCTTGTGGGCAAACATCACAAATAAAATTATTATTCGCGGATATATCCGAAAAATTATTAACAAGAAATTTAAAACGAGAACTACTAGGATGACCAAGGCGAGAGTGCCAAAGATCAAAATTATTTGAATTCCGAAATGAAAAAGCTGAATTCAAATGGGAAACATCCTCCAAGTAGTAAAGGCCACAATGAACTCTACCCCGACCAATCGTCCTATTCGTCAACAGGTCCTGAAAATGACATTGAAATTTAGAAAAAATTACTTCACAATTAAGTTGTTTTACTAATTGTGAGACAGATAATAAATTGAATTTGAATGATGGGATAAAAAATACATCTTTTAGAATAAGGGATTTTGAATGTTTAACAATCCCAATGTGAGTCACTGATGCAAAAGTGCCATCAGGTAATTGAACAGACTTATGTTTTTGCAACGGAACATATGAAGAAAAAATTTATAGTGATGTGCATATATGATTTGATGCACCTGAATCTATAATCCAACAAGAAGACATACAAGATAGAATTGTACCTGCTAAGTTAGCCGAGAGTTCAACAATTTCGTCTTTGGCCAAGAGAGAAAGCAACTTGTTGTACTGTTGAGTTGTCAGATGATTATTTGGCACAACATGAGAGGTTGATACATATTCAGCTGCGCGCTTTTCTTGCTTGCTTGGGAAGCCATGCAGTTGATAGCATTTATCTCGATTATGTCCATATCGGTTGCAGTGATCACAAAATGGATGTTGCCTCTTTGACAACCCACGATATGGTGGATTTGAAGCTTGGGAGGCAGCAGACTTAACAGCTGGCGTTGATCGAACATTCAACTCTTATTGCTTCTCTTCTTGACGGACAAGTTTGTAAATCCGCTGAATGGACGGAAATGGCTCCATAAGGAGAATCTGACTACGCACAGCAGAGAAACTATCATGTTGTCCTTGAAGGAACTCCATGGCTCGATCCTGATTTTGATGTTCAATAATACACTTTCCATTTCTGCAAGTACATGGATCATTTGAAATAATGCTACTCAACTCATCCCACAAAGATTTAAGTTGGGTGAAGTACAATGAAACATTCATACCTTCTTGTTTGAGTGAGGAGATAGAGAGTTTTAACTAATATATCTTCGGTGCATTAGACTTAGAGAAGCGCTCTTTGAGATCCATCGATATCTGGGCAGCGCTGTCGGCATAGAGAATACTTGGCCTGATTTCCGGAGATACGGAATTGAGTATCCAGCTGCCAACAAGATCGTTGCAGCGGCGCCAATTGACAATATCGGTTTCCACCGTTGGGATCGGTAAGGAACCGCCGACGAAACAAAATTTGATCTTGGCTCGTAACGCCTTTTTAATGGCACGACTCCAAGAGCTATAATTATCACCAGTTAAGAGATGTGTGACAAGAACAGTAGAGGGACTATCAGAGTGATGGATAGCATAAGGATCAGCTCTGATAGAAACAATAGGAGGATTGTTATCATTAGCCATGATAAGAGATTGAGAAAGACAAGAGTATAATTTTATTTAATGGTGCTCTGATACCATGTGAAAACAGAAAATAGAATTGTATTTCTTGATTCCATAATTACATATTTATAGACGGGAGAGAGCATTCTAGAATAGAATATTCGAGAGCATATTTGAATCTATACCAAATATAGACCAAATTAATACAATCCTAATATAACTCCTAATTAATGCAATCCTAATATAACTCATAAATAATACAATCCTAATATAACTCATAAATAAAAGGAAACATATTTGATGATTATCTCTAACATAGCTCACATTTTTTAACATTTTGTAATCCAGTTCAGTTTTATTGGGTTGTTCATTTCATTTTGGTATGATGTTCGCGACATTCATTATGAGGTTCCCTTGCTTTTAATAGCACCATTCACGTCTACTATATACAACAGCACATGAAAAGGCAACTCCTAGTAGAAGTCACTGAAATATCAAGGATTATCAAGCTAGCATCCTACTTAAGCATTTTCATTATTGTTATATACAACCTGGTGGTATTTGCTGTTGTTTTACTGATAGATGAACATGGGAAGTTGAAGACTTGTTTGCTGCATTTTTGAAGTATAACATATTTAGGAATTTGGAACAAGATGATCTAAGGCTTTCTGGTACCAAGTATGCTTGAACTGATGGTGCTAATTCCTTCATCTGTTTTTACCAGAGTGATATTTCTGGTGCTATTGCATGTAAAATCATGATAGTATGATATGCGATAAGGGTGAGTGATGTGGTGTAGTAAGTGTGGAGCATTTGGCTCAGGTGGTGCAGCGAGTTACAAGCGGGTGGTGGCCTCATCATGGGCTTGTTTTATCTTAGTTAGTTTTAGATTTACTTATATTATCATGATTTTTGCTCTTTTATTTCAGTTTGTAACGGTTGGTATGCTAACCTGTCTTTTGTACTGCTGTTTTTAGATAATAAAGTGAACCAATTTTCAATATATATATATATATATATTACACACACACACATACATATATATATATATATGTGTGTGTGTGTGTGTGTGACACATTCATACATACATGTATATACACATAAACACACCTATTTTTTTAGGAAAAATTAACAATGTTTAACTTGTCGCTATCTAACATCGAAAAGTTGATAGCATATTTGGCGCACAAACAATCGAAAAAAGAAAGAGGGGAAGACGTTCTATTACAACAAATCACGGGCAACAATGAAAGCCATAAAAATTCACATCTTCAGACATAAAATTATCGAAAAACAAGAGTCCGAAGTAAAATTTATGATCGGCATTGTCCGAGAAACAGATTAGGGGATTATGGATTAATAGGAAGAGAGGGCGGCGGCTATAACGATTATTATGGTTTAATTGTTAATTGGAAGAGAGGGGTGTAACGATTATTACGGTTTAACCCTGATTAGGGTTTTGCAGGAAATCTACCTTACTTCTCCATAGAATTGTATATCCATTTACTTTGACAAGATTAACATCTTTATTGGCTACATGTGAGAGAGTTACTGATTAATAAATGTAATAACACATGTGAGAACAAAAGTAAATAAACATAATCATAATATTTATGTATAAAACATAATATTTTAATTATAGCTATCGTTACTATGTCTAAATGACATAATAAAAGCATGCCAAATATGATTTTCATTCCATCTATGATGCCATTTGATTTGATGCTATATACACCTTATCATTCCTTTTTTTTTGCTGAATCAATTATATTATATATTTAAGCTTCTTTCAATTTATAATAACTCATATTTAATATAAACATATGTTTTCTTCTTTCTGGAGAGGGTGACACCTTTACTCCTATTGTTTGATTGATAATTTTTTGTATCGCTTCTGTGATTTTGTTAATTCTTACATCAAATTTTAGTCTATAATGATTTATAAATACTAAAAAAAAAAAATCCAACCTCGTTATTTAAAACTTATTTACATGGTTGCTTGCAATGAGGATAGCCATAAAAGCTATTTCAATTAGAAAATCATCAAAATATTAACAATTTACGATCCGAGGTTTTCTTTATTTAGACGGAATTTACTGTAAACAACGGTTGCTAGATTGGACACTATTTTACTTTTATGTAATTATTCATTAAACCACTAAACATAATATATATATATATATATATATACACACACGAGTGGAAACCCGTGCGTTGCACGGAAGCATAGAGTACGGGGTGTTATAGTTTGCACGCGAGCATAGAGTACGGGGTGTTGTAGTTTGCACACGCGTGGTCTTGGCACGCGCTTCGCGCGTGGTTTTGGCACGCACTTCACACGTGGAATGATGTTCGTGAAATGTTTTTTTATGTGTGTAGTAATATTGTGTTTTAATTTTTGGTTGTAGCAGGTAATGTAATGAAAATTGGATGTTATTGAATGTAATATTATCGAATTATATCACGTAAGTAATAAAGGATGAAAGAATATGGCAAAAGAATACAAAATGAAAGCGAAAGAATATAAAGATTCAATGCATGAAAAAAGTACGAAAAAAACTATTAATTCGGTAAGAAGAAATATAATCAAGGAGAGTTTATGAAAATGGATTATGAAGAGTTATGAAAGGTTAAATTATATATCATCATTATGTCCAAAGTAATGGCAGGTAAAATTCAGGTGATATTATGGAGAGTTTGTATATGTTACAACATGCGTTTATATTCTATAAATTAGTATTTGTAGAAGAGAAAGAAGTCAAAAAGTATAAAGAAATAAGAGAAGTGGGTGGAAACCGTATGTGAACAAATGTGGGTTTATACGTCTAGTAATTGATTCTTTTAATATATAATAAATAGGATTTTTTTTATTTTTTTCTGAAACACAGCGAGTTAAAGTAATTTTCTGTGGTTTAGTGTTATGTTCCAATCCTCCTTTTTACATTTATACTAACTGTATGTTAGAAAAGAAGACAAAACTGCATGAAACAACAACATGCAATAGTGTATGCATTAAATGGCATGCATGCAACAACTTTCTTTATATAATATGATAGGATATAGGTGCAGTTCTTTTATTCCCAGTGATAAATTTTTATTTTGATCAAGTGGCGTAATTGATCAAACAATGGCTATGGAAACTTATTTGAAAAGAAGAGGAGAGCTTATTGATTATACAGCTTGCAAGCTAATATATAATGTATATGCTATTAATTAAATCAATTGGCTATCCAAAAGTATACACGTGAATGTTAATCCTGCACATAAGACAAAATATTTGAATTCATATATCAACGCATCAATCATGGAGTAACAATTAGTCTAACTTGTAGAATTACATGGCAGCATTTATAATAACATAATGAGACGAAAACAAAGGACGCATCACATATATGTAATATCCAAATGGCTTGACTTCATGTGGCATATGATCTAAGGCAGTAGCTCCAAGACAACGTTAACTTTGTTGGCTTTGACTAACATGTAAAATGTCTCTTTTCCTCCTTAACAGTTCCTTGCCTAAGATTGAAACGATTACATTATAAATTTTAGCATCTATCATTCTCGTTATCATTAATGAACGTAAAAAAAATCCTATTATGACATGCAAACATACCAAAGGCGGTACCTTTTCTTAGAGGACATAGACTATATGCACATGGTGACAACAAATCAAGTGCAATGATGCAGGATTATCTAACCATAGTTTGGACTGTTTCTATATGTACATGGTGATAACCTTTTAGCTTAAATAAATTTGTTTTCCATAAGTTACGTTGAAAACATTATAAAACCAATCTGCATTTAATAAATTGATTGTAAATGCGATGGCCCAATTATAGTAAAAAAAACTGACTGGTGGAACAAATTGTTGTCAATTTATGTTAATGTTAATGCATTAGTTTATTGCACATGTCATATAAGTTAATGTTCCACCTATTTTTTCTTTAGAAAGGTACCATTAATTGCTTACACAAATGGCGATAAATATGCCCTCTACAATGGCAGCTTTTGCTTTTGCATGTCTAGATAGGAAAAATCACCAAAAAACACTTGAAATTAAAAAAAAAAAAAACTGAATCGTAATATAGAGCGATGCCGATTAGCAATTTGATTTCATATTGAACACCAAAAAATACAAAGCGATGTTGGTTCAAACGTAGTGACTCAGGAAGCACAAATAATATAAAATTCATTATGTTAAATCATATTAGTGATGCAGGATTATCTAACCATAGTTTGGACTGTTTCTATATGTACATGGTGATAACCTTTTAGCTTAAATAAATTTGTTTTCCATAAGTTACGTTGAAAACATTATAAAACCAATCTGCATTTAATAAATTGATTGTAAATGCGATGGCCTAATTATAGTAAAAAAAACTGACTGGTGGAACAAATTGTTGTTAATGTTAATGCATTAGTTTATTGCATATGTCACATAAGTTAATGTTCCACCTATTTTTTCTTTAGAAAGGTACCATTAATTGCTTACACAAATAAGGAATTGCAAAAAATATCAAATTTAACAGATAAATCCTAAAATATGCCAATTTCGAAATGTGCAGTGAATATGAAATGAAAGTGTATTTTGATAACAAAGTAAAATATGGTTTTTAGGATTTCCAAATATAGGACATGTGTAAAAATTGAAAACTTTCAAACAACGATTTATAAAAACAATGCATATTCTACGTTAATTATTCAACCTCTTTTACAATTTGGCACTTATGTTTGGGTTACCTTTTCTTAGGTATAGGAGAAATGAACCCCTATTGATTATGCATAAATTTCTTTTGCAATTAGCACAATGATTTTGATGGTAATACTTGAGATATAAACCCAAATATGATAAACTAATTAAAAAGATATAAACCTTCCTTAAAATCAATGAAGCACACATGGATTTATTTTACTTCAGGGAGGAAGATGAAGGCTGCTGCTGTGTTGAAAGGGGAACAATAGTAGGATGCAAAACGCAGTAAAGATGAAGTAATTAAAAAGATCTAATCACACCTTGAAATCAAAGTACACATGAATCTATTTTAGTTCACCCCCGAACATCTGAAGAAAGTCCCAAAATTAGGTAACATTTTCAAGATGAGTGGAAATATAAAGATAAGGAGCTCATTGAATGTAAATGGCGATAAATATGCCCTCTACAATGGTAGCTTTTGCTTTTGCATGTCTAGAGGGGAAAAATCACCAAAAAACACTTGAAATTAAAAGAAACTGAATCGTACTATAGAGCGGTGCCGATTAGCAATTTGATTTCATATTGAATGCCAAAAAATACAAAGCGATGTCGGTTCAAACGTAGTGATTCAGGAAGCACAAATAATATAAAATTCATTATGTTAAATCATATTAAATTCCAGCAGAAACTTTGAAAATTGAAGTGAAATTGAGAAGATTACCTTTAATTTCATAAGTATCCGTAGTTGAAGATTGGAGCAACCAAGCCAGAAGAAGACGTAAGAGTACTATGCTTCTATCCAATTGAAAACAATTTTTTTTCGTTTTGGAGAATAAGATCCTTGCTGGAGCGATGGAGAAGACTCAAAAATGATTTTGAAGAGATCGTTGGAAAAAAAATTAATGTGGAATTGAATAAATAGAAAGGGAAGTAATTACCGGTAATGAATCATGGTGAAATGGATAGAAATCAAAAGGACGTGGTTTAATTACCAATTAAGTAGGTCCATTTATTTCTGTTTTGCGTTCGAGGAAACGTGTACCGTTAATAGCCGCTTGATATATGTTTCAATATTAAATCTTAGCCCCTCTTTGTCTTGTTGTTTGTCCAGGGGGAATTTTATTATATAGATATATATATTGATAATTTTCAAACAAAGCAAATGAATAAGTATGATCAGTAATTCTGTAATCAGTATATATATATATATATATATATATATATATATATATATATATATATAGCCTAATAGTTATGATGAATTTTGAAATAGAACAACTTTAATGCCTCATTATTATTTGAGATAAAAAATTCTATAGATTGTATCTTTTATATATACACATAAACTTTTATATATCGTATTTTATCTTGGTTTGAAAGATAAAAATTCTACGGATTCTCTCAACTTTTTATATCTACCAAGTCATACATACGAAAACATTTTTCTTCTAGGATCCTCCTTCTTGCCTCAATATTATTATTCCTTCTATTATTATCTTCGTCATTATCGCATGAACTATTATCTCCTTTCTTAACGGCCTTATTACTCCTAATCGAACTACTTTATTCTGCCATTTATACAAAATTTAGCTTTTTTCCCACCATTACATCTTCCAAGAACAAAACTGATTATCTTTTCTGTAAAATTCTTTTAGCATGGTTTGATTCTTTATAGACTATCACTTCTAAGTCCTTCTCTATTCATCTACCTAGAGACATCAATGTAACGATGCTCTCTAAGTTCCAAAATTTGTTGACAACTACATTAAATATCTTAAGAAAACCGTGTAGCAATTTTGTTATTTTTTGTATGTTTGCTAGTAAAGTTACATCCTTTGGTTACACTGAATGAAACTCCAACTAGTTTGATAACTTAATAGTTGATTGATCACATGACTTTGTGGATTCCGTCTCAATCCCGGAGAGCAACATTATCGCTACCCCTTCATAAATAGGGAAAACATCTTCACTTCACAAAATCACCAATTCATAAATAGTGGTAAATCAGATGTTGGCTGATAACTTAATTTTGTAATAGAAATAATGGAAAACAAAATTATAACATATATGACTAATTGGTTTGCATTGTATATTCCAAAGCTCAATGTAAAATCAGATGTCTATGAATTTTAACACAGAGAACTAAGAATTGTAGATCACATAGATATTAGAATAAATTTTGAAATTGCATACCTCGTTCTACTTCACTTCAGAGTGTTGGAAATGAATGAGCAAAGAAAGAGGAAAATGGGAAGAATAAGAGATAGCAACATTTAAAATCCCACATCATGGAAATACTAGCATAATCTCTCTTAATGTATTAGAAGCCAAATGAGCTTATGTAAAATAGAAAGGAGAGGGATGATATGAGGATGTGGGCTTGGCCATGACATAATAATACATTAAAATGTCAAAGATAAGGACCTTGGGCCTTGTGACTGAATGAGTACAACCATTTGAACTCTCAACGTACGCATATTAATAACCGGGTGGTTAAAGGTTCGCAACCTTTCCTATTCTGACGGTTACTAATGCATGCGAATAGGCACTCCTCCTTACCTATAAATACACTGCCCAAAACAAGACAGAATTCACTTTTCTGTTCGCATTACTCTTCTTCTTCTTTAGAGTAATCCTCTGATCTAGTTTCTATAATCTACTTCAGTTCGTCAGAACTCCGTTTGCTCGCACTACGTTGCGGAGTTGGTCCATTTTATCCTGGGAAACAAATTGCAACTACGTCAACTAGTGCATACGACGGCAATATTGTTTCAAAGAAACAGAATATTTCTGGACTTGGACATTACTGAAAAAAATACTATCTGTATATCTTTAATCTGTTGCACAAACGGTTGCGCTTTCTGTGATTATTGTAAACACAGTTTGACGTTATAATTATGGCATAATTGAATAATATTGATTGTTGTTGTTGTCTGTTTGTAATAAAATTATGTAATTGCAAACCTTCTAACACAGAGTCGATTATCCATAGCTTAGAATTTTTTCCCCCTTTTTCATTTTTTCCACGAAAAAACCACACATATCTGCAAATCAAAAATCGTGATTAAACCAATGTTGATTGTGTATCAAAAGAACTAACTTTATAACAAATTCGCATCGATGTATAATTAGATCAGAGAAAGCTAACCTTTGTTATCTTCAAATAATCTTTCGCATGAGATACTGGCGAACTGGAAATTTGAAGCTTTGGGGAGATTAATACAAGCGACGACGGATTTGATAAGAGAATTGAAGTGATTGATTTAGAGTTTATCGAATTTGATAAGACGAGGATGCATATCGTGTAGCTGAAGCGGCGGAAAATATGCGAGATAAAGGGTGGGAGAGTGGATGCGTATGTAGAGCGACTTAGTCAATTGAGACCTACTAGTCACGTTTATTTTGTTAAATGCAAAATTATTTGAGACATACCTATTTTGTTCCTAACCAGTCCTTGTGTAAAGACAAAAAAGAGTGAGGTATCAAATTCTGGTCTTAAGTTCATCATATTGTTGTAGTGGTAGGAAAATTTGCGTAGAAAATTAAAGTGCTTTCTAGTAGTGGTAGTGTGAATTTTATTCCTTTTTTCTACATTGTATTTAATGTTAATTTAGTATCTATATGTATGTAGTTCAGTCTTCATGATAATAGATACAGCTGGGCTTACATCATAACATATACCCAACCCATATGGCATTGTCATTTAGCTTTAACAATTTGACTAACTAGAACAAACAAACAAAAAGAATGAAGTCATTCTCAATTACTCAGATTTCTTTAATTACAATATATATATATATATATATATATATATATATATTGATGTGTTCTCATTAGTCATGTATATTTTCCAAGTACTTAATTATAACAAGTTTATTACACGTGTAGTAGCTAGCATTATTCTCTCATTTGCAAGGAATAATTAATGAAATTGATCATGGAACCTTAGCTAGCTTAATGGAAATTGTATTCACCGGATTTCAACGTTTGCTTATAATAAACGTAGAGTACTAAAAGTCACCTGATAATATAGACAGCTGATGCAAGCAATAAATATAAAATGCTTTCTGTTGTACTCCCTTGTTAGCCTTAAAAATATAGTATATATTACCTAAAACGCTTTAATTTCTATTGTTATCCTGAAAAACAGATCAATAATTGCTGCTTTTTGTCGTCAACTTCAAACAAGAATACGTGTACTATAGTACATCTGTGAATCCATCCAGCTAACAACTTAAATAAATGATGTCTACAACTTAAATAAACGATGTCTGAGAATAAACTTCAAACTAATTAAAACCAGTTTTATCATCCATCCTTTTCATCTTAGGAAATATTATCTATCTATCTACGTCCTTTATTGCTTGCTTCTTTAATTATGCATTGTCCGATATGTTTCTATGTTCCAATTTACACATGGTTAATTAATTAATAGTGCAGATTAAGAGGTAATTAGTGCCGAAATAAAATAGACATGCAACCTCCTAAGTAAATTTATAATTAATTGTTGGTACTAGTACATTTCACAATGATTCTTCTAAGTGGCAAATTACAAAGTGATCGATGTTATTCATTAACTGTCAGTCGTCACAGGAACTATTGTGGATCGAATCTGGGTAGCCTACTAAGAGTCACTATTAGCACTTGTGCAACAAACAACAAAAATAATCTTAATCACAGTCAATAAATAAAATGTTATCTGTATTTTTCTCTCTATGTTATTTCTGTACAATACTTTGCTAACATTATATATGCTAGCTAAAATGGCAACTATATTCAGCGCGCAACTTCAGTTATCAATGACAGTAAATGAAATGTTACTTGCTTTATTATTGATCATGTGTTATATATTAGTGCCATAGGTAACAGTTGTATTCCTTTAACCTCGTGCCTAAACATTAGTATGGATGATCATGAATATTGAGCTTTTTGATTTTCAGGACAAAGACCTGCTGGTCGTCTGATAAATATTGTTACATCTATCTATATATGTACTGTCAATGCATACATGTTGCACAAACTACGCTTCTATATACTACGCATGTTTTTGCAACCCAATGAAAGCATACCGTTCCACTATATCAGCTTTCTGCTCATTTATATATTGTCATGTCTATGTTTATAAGATCATCTGCATTTTCTGTTTATATATTGTCATGTCAATGTTACAAGCTTTGTTATGAGGACCATATATACATATATATATATATATAGACACACACACACACTCATCTGCATTTTCTTCAAGCTGGTGTGGTGGACTGACAAGGTTGCACTATATGGTTCAACAGCAGTGTCAGACACTTTGGGAGAAGGGATATGAAGAATGGGTTATCAGGAATATATAAGACGCTGTTATCATACTAGTATATAATAAATATGCACTGCAAGCACTAATTATATATTTACCTACTCTTTCGCTACTCTTTCATTTATTTGTTATATTAATCTATTAAATATTAATTTGTTTACCAATTCAATTTTCTAATTATTCACCTTACACTACTAGAAAACATTATAATTTCCTACGCAAAATTTCCTACGTCTTTCCTACGCCATAAGGCGGGGAGTAGGAATGGCGTAAGAAATTGGTAGGCACAGTTTACAATGTAGGAAAGGCGTCAATCATCTCTTACGTCTTTTTTATGCCTATAAAAGACGTAGAAATCTTCTAATTTCGTACGCGAAATTTCGTACGTCTTTACTACGTCATAAGGCGGGGCGTAGGAATGACGTCGGAAATTGATAGGAAATTTCCTATGCCTTTCCTATGCCCTAAGGCGGGGATGGGAGGAAAGTTCACGACGCGAAATTTGCTACGCCGTAAGGCGTGGCATCGGTATAGTGTAGGAAATTGTTAAGAAACTTTCTTCACATTTCCTACGCCATAAGTCGTGGCGTAGAAATGTCGTAGGAAATGGATAGGTAGAGTTTGCGGCGTAGGAAAGGCGTCAACCATCTATTATGTCTTAGCTACGTTTGTAGAAGACGTAGAAATATTCTGTGTCATTTCCACGCCAATGTATAAAACACCCTAATTTCTTATGCGAAATTTTCTATACTTTTTCTACACCATAAGGCAGGGCGTAGGATTGGCGTAGGAATTTGATAGCAGAATTTACGACAAAATTTCCTATGCCATAAGGCGTGGCGTAGAAAATTGATCGGCCGAATTCGCAGTGTAGAAAAGATGTCAACCATCTATTATACTTAATTACGCCTATCGAAGGCGTAGAAATCTTCTGCGCTATTTCCACGACATTGTAGAAAACACTCTAATTTCATATGCGAAATTTTCTACGCCTTTCCTGCGCCATAAGGAAGGGTGTAGGATTGGCGTAGGAAATTGATAGGCAGAGTTTACCGTGTCGGAAAGACATCAACCATCTCTTATGTCTTATCTACGCTTGTAGAAGGCGTGGAAATCTCTTATGCCATTTCCATTCATTGTAGAAAACATTCTAATTTCATTTGCGAAATTTGCTATGTCTTTCCTACGCCATAAGGCATGGCGTAGGAAATTGATAGGTAGAATTCGCGGTGTGGAAAAGACGTCAACCATCTCTTATGTCTTAACTACGCATGTCGAAGGCGTAGAAATCTACTGCGCTATTTCCACGCAATTGTAGAAAACACTTTAATTTCGTATGTGAAAATTTCTACGCCTTTCCTCGCCATAAGGTAAGGCGTAGGATTGGCATAGGAAATTGATAGGAAGAGTTTACAGTGTTGGAAAGGCATCAACCATCTCTTATGTCCTATCTACTCTTGTAGAAGGCGTAGAAATCTCTTACGCCATTTCTATTTTGCTGTAGAAAACATTCTAATTTCATTCGTGGAATTTCCTACGCCTATCCTACGCCATAAGGCGTGGCGTAGGAATGACGTAGGAAATTGATAGGTAGAATTCGCGGTGTGGAAAAGACGTCAACCATCTCCTATGTCTTAACTACGTTTGTCGAAGGCATATAAATCTTCTGCGCTATTTCCATGCCATTGTACAAAACATTCTAATTTGATAATCGGAATTTTCTACGCCTTTCCTATGTCATAAGGCAGTGCATAAGATTGGCGTAGGAAATTAATGAAATTTCCTATGCCTTTCCTACACCATAAGGCATAGCGTATGATTGACGTAGGAAATTGATTGGCAAAGTTCACGGTGTAGGAATGACGTAGAAAACTGATAGACAGAGTTCACGGCATAGGAAATTGATTACAGTTATTTTTCCTTTTTGAGTTATTAAGGAAAATTGTTTGATATTAGATTGATTATTTTAGGAGGTGTCGTAGAAAGGTTGAGGATTGGATTCGAGTACTTCAAAACTGAGATCTATGAGTGAGTTTTTTTAATTCTATAATTAAATGTATTGCCATTTCCAATCTATTCTTGTTGATGATAAGAATGAAGATAGAAAACTGTGTTGCTTAATTAATACCGTTTCAATCCCAGTTGTATATTTTCGCCTTTTATTTGTAGTGACACAGTATGATCACCGTGGTTTTATATTTTTTAATTGGACTAATTACCATTTTATTTTGTTCTCCACTTTCATTGTAAATTTAGCAAAATGCTTGAGGCTAAAAATGAGCTTGCATAAGGACAGAGCTCGAAGGTGTGAATTAAAACATTTATAATAATCATAATATAATTAAGAGATTATTTGATTAATCTTAGTTAGATATTTTGGATCCGAGTGTAACTTTTTTATCAAAAATTGCAACTCTGACCGAACTCATAGTTCATGAAAATCAGTGCTTTCGACGCTTGGTGAAAAAGGTAAATGATAATTGCTCCTTTGTTTTTGTTTTGTTAATGAGAATACAAGTTTATATTGATTGTTGTAGGTGAGAACTGTGATACAAATTTAAGAAAGCTATTTAGCTGAACTCCATGACTATTTTTCTTATTGGTCACAGTCATCAAGCACTACGCCATAGATGGCCTACTGCAACAAAATTCCAAGGTGTTGCTAGCTACAATGTAACGATAGCTATGCTAATTTTGTTCTATTGCAACACACGCTTCAATGTGTTAGCATATATATTAGCACGATGTTGTAGTAGCTATAGATATATTCTAAATTAAAAATTTTAAAAAAAAACACCTCAGCAATCTGCGTCATTGGTTAAAACAAAATCTCAACCGTCCACCAACTATCTATCATGTCTCCTCTATTTTCCACTAACATTTTCATTTAGCGCTTTTTTTCATTTCGTTCTCTCCCAAATCCCCAAATTCTAGATCTGGACTTAGGGTTCTTTGGAGAATAAAAAAAGGTGCCGATTGCTTCCGATTTACATCGAAATTCTTTAATGGCGAAATAAAGTTTAATGGCTTGGTCTCATTTCAATGTAATCCGAACTCCCGGAACCTAATATTTCGTTCACGTGTGTTCCATCCCGGGTAAGGTCACTCTCCCCAGTTCATGCTTGCGCCTGAAGGGGAAACATTGTTTAGCGCAGGTTCTAGTTTTATGCTTCACAATTCTTTCCGATTTCATGCTTTACTTCCAGTGCTGCTCTCACTACATTTCCCCTAATGATGATTCCAACCTGTTTACCATCATCATCAACTATAGGAAGACGTATGTATTTTGTTTCGAGTAATAACCTTGCGGCATCCTCAAGATTGATTGTTTCATGCACAACGAGTGGAGCAGGTGTCATTAGCACACATATGACTTTACCATTCGTTTTGCTCACACTACACCAAAACAGTCAATTTGACACACCAGGATTCAGAGATTTGATACGGCTTTAAGCATTAAATTTGATAGGGCTCATACACATATCAAATTTCATTTGCTAGAGCTTAGCCAATCTGCGTCTTCCCAATCTCAAAAATCTGGCTGTAGATCATTACCACTTCATATCATTCCCCTTTTGGTTGGTCTTAAACCCATATCAAATAAGGCTCCTATTTTTTCCCCGTTGAATTTTCCATTCTCACCATTCCAAAAAACACCGGCCGCTTCTTTTCTAATAATTATTCGATTTTGTCTCCTTTCCCATCTCCCCCTTTTCGATGAAAACCCTAGAAGTAAAATCCACACTCCAATTGCGTAAAGTGAAATCGCGGCTCCTACTTTCATCACCTCGCGTCACAGCTCCTCTGCAAGAAGACTAGACTTGTAATCACTCGCTACAAAACTCCCCCTCCTCAACTTGTGTACTTGTAATCACTCGCGTATTTATTTTGGTAAGATTATAATTTACTCCTAGGTAATACTGTACTTGTAATCACTCGCTGCAAAACTTTATTTTCAATCTATTTAGGACCAAATACTCTCGACACGTTGTTATTCTATATGATCGGAGGCCAATTGAAGAGGTTTGCCAAAGCTAGGACCTCATCGCAGTGATATCATAAAGCATGCACTGTTCTATGAAATCAACAACCAAGTATAAATCAAAATCTGAATAGGGCATCACTACAAGAAAAACCGCAAATAGCGACAGATTTTTAACAGCGGAAATTTTCATCGCAAATTAGCGACGGATTTTCGAGGAATCTGTAAGGGATATTATTTAAGAATTTTATTTCAACTTATTTAAAAATATTACCGTCGATTTCTTTTTTCTGTCGCTAAACCATCGCAAATTGCAACGGTTTAGCGTCGTCATATTTTCGTCGCTGAATTCCGTCGTAATTTGTGATAGTTTACCGGCATATATTTTTTGACGCTATTTTGCAGCAGGTTTTCACGGGATTTGCAAGGGATTGATATGCTTATTCTTTATAAAATGTTTTACTTTTATGTTTTTACTAAGTAATTGATAAGTAAAAATAAATTTTTAATAATTAATGCTAATAATTACTAAATAATTAAGAAGTAATAATAATTAATAATATAGATTAATAAGTAATTTCTAATAATCAATGATTAATAAGTTTTAATAATTAACAATTAAAATTTCTAAATAAGAAATTGAATAAATATTAAATAATGTCTAAATTCAAAAAAATTCAAACATTACAATACAAATTTTGGAATTTTCTAAAATATATTTTAAACTATTCATAAATTTTAAATATAAAATTTTGAAGTTCTCATAAGGTTCAAAAATATTTTTTAAAAATTATCTAAAAGTTTGTAAATTATTCAAAATTTCAAAGAATTCCAAAATGTTAAAGAAATTCAAATTTTGATAAATAGAAACACTACATTGAAAATTGTTACTTCCATGCATATTTACGGTTTTCAATTGCAACTAGCTTCTATAGGGCGTTCGCTTGAACCTGAATGTGGATAAAACTTTATTCAATGTTCGTCCGTCGTTGTTTATTGTTCGTCAATGGATATCCATGTAATAATTAATATTGAATAATTAATAAGTAATAATTAATAACTATAATAACTAAATAACAATAGTGAATGATTGATTTGAAAATTAATAATTATAAAAATAATTTTAAGTAAAAATAATTAAGTAGTAGTAATAATAAATTACTAGATAATATTTTATTATTAATTTGAAATATGAAATTATTTGTACTAATAATGATTACTAAATAAACATTAATTGATTAATAATTTCTACTAAACAATCATTATAATGATTTTTTCTATGAACTAATTTATGATATGTATTCAAATGAGGTAATTTTATGAACTAATAAATGTTTCCAGTTTTTGTAAATTTATATCTAAATTGATATAAACTATAAATTAATATTAAATATTGAATTCAATACTTAATTTAGTATTAAATTATAAATCAATTATGTAATTGTTTAATAAAAGTTAGAAAAAGTACAATAAAAAATAAAACTGTTCAAAGATGATGCTTCTTATTGAATTTGAATAAATATTTATGCAGTATTTTAATGAAAGATTAGTTTAGGTTTATAATATTTCAAATTTTACCTTTTATACTCATGTAAATTTTAACTTAATAATCTACTTTAAAACTATTTAAACTTTACTGTACATCATTTTTAGCTCCAAACGGCTCAAATTTCGGCTCCAACCTCTAAACTTTCGGCTCCTAACAGCTATTTCACGTTTTCCTCCCTACTGCACTTATCAAATCACCACTTTTCAAACCCAAATCCCTAATTCAATTCGAATTTAAAAATCCAAATTTTCGTTTGAGTCTGTTTTCTAAAACCTTGCAATCTCCTTAGATCCATAAAGAAATGAGCAATCGAGGTCGATAACCACCGGGTTTGGGCTACGACGGTCGGGGTGGGGGCGGAAACCCTAATTTTCAACCTAGAAATTACAATAATCCTTATCAGAACAAGAATCAGATAGTAAACAGAAATAATTACCCAAATCAAATGCACCATAGTCAGAATTATAATCAAAATAATCAGCAGCCACAACAGTGGTTGAGAAGGTACCAGTTCGAAAGCGGTTTCGGTGCAAGTGATTCGAATCGTGAAGTTCAGACCTCGACTATTGATGCTAGGTACATGTTTTATGCATATATTTGGTTGTATATAAGTTATTTTACTGGTTCTATGCATATATTTGCTTTAGACTTTCTGCTTGTTCATGAACCATGGTTAGACTTTCCGCTTGTTCATGGAACCATGGTTGATTTGAAGATTTTAAGATGGTCAAGGAAATCTTACCGTATGTATTTTTTAACAGAAAAAGAATAAATATTTGTTCCTGTGCATTTTGCAGGAATACGAAGAAAATACATTGACCTGTGTCAAATTATATCTCGTCTGCTTTTATACTCAAGTTGGATTGGGCATCCTTAGTGCAATTGTTTCTTTTGTGTACCGCAAATACAACATGGATAGGACATGTATTAAACACTGTAATACTTGTCTGACTGAATCTTGTCAGTTTCATCTTAGATATGTTTTTCTTGGGTTTTGTGTGAATTTGTTGTGTTTTAGCAGGTCAGTTATGTCCTAGAAGCCATGGCGATAGCCTCGCTACTCTGAATTTCTGTTTGGTTCTGTGTATTCTTCAATGAACAAGTGTGAAATGCTGTATGAAGATATGATATTATCAAGATATGATATTGTCAAAGCCATTGCTAAATGTTGGTTCTGTTTGATTGCAATCCTTCGTGGGCTAGTTCTTTAAACTCGGCACTTATATTTCATACAAGCAGAAATTGCAATGCTTCAATTCTTTACATTTATTGTTGATAAATAATAAAAAAAATTACAGTTATCTTCCCCCCTGCTTTAATTTATTTATGTCCTTTTCTTTTAATTTTATTGTTCTTAAATTCAACTGATGCATACGAATAGTTTGAGTAAATGTCCAATGATATGTTTGGCTCTCATCCATGTATTACAATTGTTAGTCATTACATTCTGCATCATAGTTTGTCTTGGGATTAGATAATAATGATAACAAATTTTAATAGCTTCCTAAACATGGTTTGTAGCATATGTTTATGATCTTCAGTAGTAGTTATTAATTATCTTAATTAACTGTTTGAAGTACCAAAATTGAGCAGTAAATTTCAGTGTTTTGGCTTGTGATATGCAGACTATTAATTTCATTTTGTGAGCATTTGGCTTCCCTTTGTCATATGGTTCATCCGTTAATGAAGTAGCATGGTGCGTGCAACATCTGTGGTGCATCATGTCATCTGTGGTACATCAGCTAATTGAGGAAAGATTGATATTAGTTGACTATGCTTGGAAACAAATGCCATAAAATTCAACTCACACATGGTAGATTCCAAATTGAGGTAGGTGAGGAACATCGATTGATCACCATTACTTTGTGATTAACTTGATTATTTCAATGAACAAGTGTGAAACGGCATGTGAAGACGTTGGAGCCGCTGATGTGATGTCAAGGAGTAATTGGGTGAATGTAATTTTGTAAGTTTCAGCTCCTGCAGTTTCATTAAGGCCAATTAAGTTATTTGTTTATGCCATTTAACACGTTATCAAGGAAAATCATCATTTAGGAAAGATTAGTTGACATGTTTTTGTATTAACTATTAATGCTGGAAAGTGTAGTTTGTACAAACCTATGAGCTTATTAAAGGATCTATAATGCAGTTTAAATAGGAGCCTAACACTCATACAATTAAACAATTTACAGAGTTGTTTACTTAACCTTCAGATTTACAGAGCTGCTTGTAAATTTCTAGTATTGAATTTTGACTTTTGACCATACTTCTTTGATTGCTTTCAGCTTTTGTTTTATTTGACCATACTTTCGAAATTGACAGCCTTTATTTTCAGGGACAAGTTTCTCGTATGATGATGGAAAAAATCTAGCAGCAAGATTGGAAATCTTAACTTATAGCAAAGCTGACGGCAATGCTTAAGGGTCATGATAGAGTTTCGCCTTCGTTCTCGCGTTTGCTTGCGACTTCGTCGTCGTCATCTTAGTAAGTTGGTTGGGTATGTTAGACTTATTTTGCTGTAAATATAGCATTATGTGGTTTTAGCCTGGTTGTGGATGACATGTGTTCGTATTTGGAATAATGTTAGCACCAATTGAATAGTTTTGTTGTTCATAATTCAGCTTGGTGTATGAATTGATGAAGAATTATGGATGTTGTGGGGTTTTTTGTATGTGATTATGAATGTTCTTTTTAGTTTTAAATTAATATTGTTTGCTAATTTATCTTTGTTTTTTTAATGTGTAATTTATTTCAGTGTTCACAGCTGAATGATGTTAGTTCGATATATATATACATACATACACACACACACACACACACACACACACACACATATATATATATATATATATATATATATATATATATATATATAGGCAGATCAGAAGGGGAATAGCAGCGGATTATCAACAAAAAAAGGAAGGTTAAGTTTACTCTAATTTAATTTCCGTCGCTAGTCCCCTGGCAATTAGTGAGGGTTTACCCACTCCTTCTTTAAATAATATTTTATTATAAATTAATTATCCGTCGGTAAACAGTCGGTATATAAATTAAAATTAAAATAATAAATAAAATTTATTTTAATTATATAATTAGTAAAATGACGGAAAACTGTCGGAGAACTCATGCTAAAGTCCGTCGCAAAATCTGACACAATTACCGTTATGGTTTTTATCGACCACCATATTATGTAGGAAATCCGTCGCTAAAGACAATATAGCGACGGATATTTCCGCTGCTATATGCGATTTTTCTTGTAGTGCATCAATTTTGAACAGTTAGAATGCAATCGAGATTTATAGATTTGGACATTAAATTTAACAGGCATCATTACTATTATGGGTGAGACATACCCCTTCAGTAAGCAACATGGCAATCAAGTGTGAGGTGCTTTAATGGTATTGCAAATATATTACTAGGGGTATTTTGGTAATCAAGCTAAGTAACGAATGTGACATGCATTGGCAAGCCACTTTGAAAATGGAGGTATTTTGGTTGGTGGTGACAGGTCACTTCAGGACGATTTATAGGACTGGTAATCGTGTTTAACATTAATTTTTTCATTAACATTAATTTTATCTCCCAATCTCACATTGATGTTCATTTACTTATAAAGCAATTTTCACTTTTAGGAAGAATCTTACACTTATCCAGTTAGAATCTGGGTCACCACAATTAATTTGTAGTTGATGATATTTTGGTTATGAATTATTATAACATTGAGGATCAAATTTTGTATGCGAAAAGTGAAGTGTTGAGTTGCTGAAATTGCAAAAGAAGTTTTATTGAATTGATAGAGGAGTAAAAGTAGAATATATATCTGAGTAAAAGTTTTATTGTGAAAATCAAAAGTATGGTTATTCATATGAAGAATAAATAACAGTTGATAAGTCTAGATTTTTAATAATAATGAAAACAGAGTTTGATAAATGTTGCAAGGTCAAGGTATATTTTCCATTTTAATATAACTTGGTTAGTTAAAATTTTTCCTAGAGGTTAATATATATCTATATAGAGTTTTCATTTACATTTATGCAAAGATTTCCAACAGAGTTGGACTATACAAAGATTTAGCTTACAGTTTTTATGGCAGTGTATTCTTTAAAAAAAATCTCTACTATATGTTGCTGAATATATTATGCTCTATGCAACCTTTAATGTACAAGTAGATGCCATAAGCTTTACGTATATTATGCACATTTGGCTACATCCCGTGCAAGGTACTATGTTGACGAGGATTCAAACTCTGGCAGTACTCTAAGCAGCGAAATTAATTATGAGAGGAATTAATTATATGAGAGGAATTACTTATGAGAGGAATTAATTATGAGAGGAATTAATTATGTTTTGGTAGTATATATGAGAGGAATTAATTATGCCATTACATAGAGCTGCATAACAATGGCTCAGTGGGCTTCTTGTGCTAGTCCGAATACTCCTTTAACCTCACATGTATAATTTTATTTAAATTGCTTATATACGAACATGCAAATGAACGCTAGAGTGTTTATCTCCACACAATCACAGACAAAAATTCGTAATAGCAATCGACTGATCTGTTCTTGTTCCTACGAGAGCAAAGCACAACTATGGATATGCTTGCTTTAATGATAAAAGTGTAACATTCTCGATATCCTATGCAAAACAATATATTCTCTGTTTTAATTTTTATGATCTTGCTATTCATTTTCTTCCACTGTACTTTTGACTGAGTTGCATTTCCTGTTGGTAGTAGAAAAGATACACATAGACTGATTTCTAATTCTCTTTTGGTGCTTTTTGAGATCTAATATTGAAAACGTGCCTAGATTTAATAATTCACTACATATTTTAGTAACAGTCGAAGGGTTTGTTGTTAAGGATACATTTACAGTTTAATCAACGTTATAGTTTACGACATCATATTCATGTATTATAATTATTTGGGTGGCACATTGAAGAATATTTTATTACTCTATTACATCAGTTCGTGCTGTTAATACTTAGTTCAATATTTAATGTAATCTGCGGGCAATGAAGCATTTCAAGTATCTAGACATTCAGAGGCAGTCACTAGTTGGTTAGTCATAGTTACATACATTACATAGTAAATAGTTCAATGTAGGTTGGTCAGTCACTGTTTAGGAATGAGAACGTTGAAGATGAATCATGGGGAGAAGCTGTAGCTGAAATCCATGCAGATGCGGACCGCTTGTTCAAAATGATAGGAGAAGCATATGCCACATTGTCCGCCCCCTCAAAGGTGTAAGCTATTATTTGTATTTATTTGATTGTATACTATGTACGTGGAACGTGAGATGCAAACATTCTGCTAGATTACTATTTATCTGATTTAGACACTATTATAATATCAGAATAATTTTGATATCGAGAAATGTTTTGAACTTTAAATCATGTTGTTTTTAAATCGTTTACTCACAACAGTCCCATGACTAACCTGGAGTTTATTTTTCTATGTTTCCGTTAACTCCGTGGTGCCCAAATTTGTACGGGCAGTCAAGTAATTCAGGATTTTCCTGATATTCTTGGAGGAGCTCGGAGCAGGAGGCTTCAGTGTTAGATATATAGAGTTTATTTCCATTGTATTGCAAATGTGTCGTACTCTGATGATATATGTAAGTACAAATACCAGTTGTATTTCAATTGTTGTTATATAATATATTTTGTTCAGTTCCGTTGTAAGATTCGTGATACTTTGATTATGTTGTGTCAATTCATGATATTCATAACAAGAAAGACATTCACTTTCTATGTTTCTAGTCATGTGATATCATTTTAGAATGGTGCATGCTATTATTTTCAGAACACATAGAAGATTCAAATAGGTAAAAGCTTGATCTAGGGTTTGTTTTAGTCGATTTGCGATGGAGGCAAATGAAATTTTAGATTAATGTTTACTTCAAAAACCGGTAAACAAAGAGAAATAATAGGTATTGGATTTGAAGGGGTAAACCTTGAATTTAAGAAGAAAATTGGAGAGGAATTAAGGTGGGATTTGAGAACGGAGAAGAATCTGCGGTTCCGGGAGAAAAATCATCGAAGAAGGGGCAATTTTATTTGGCTTCAGAGAAATTGATTTTGGCAAATGACAGTAAACAAACCTACATGCCAAAAGTCGTGACTAGCCTCGTGCCTTCAACGTACTAACCCATGACCTACCTCCCTAGTGTATGGATCTGCCTCCCAATACCTGACATATAGAATACTTTATCCCTTGTTTGTTTATTGTAAGCTTTTGTTACATACGATGTGCTAAGAGCATTTATATTTGATTCAAGGCTTAGGATGATGCACATTTTACACCACTGAAATTTTTTAATGGTGTCGTAGTGCTAAAGCTCATGATAGAGGGTCTTGGATCTGGCCTATGATGGTCTTAGGGCAATGACAAGTGAAAGGGCCACTGGAGATGGTTGATATTGCTGAATATGCCATTTTAGATGAGTGACGTCCGAAGGATTCGATGAAATGGCTTTCATTCATATGTTTTGCTCTAGGTTTTATGTAATTATTGAATATATTTTTCTTATAGGCTAGTTATATGTGTTTAATCATTTTAGTTTGTTTATTTAGTTGGGGAAGAAGATGAGTCCGGCGATTTTAAAACAAGGAGCAGTTGGAGGGATTTCAAAATTTGGCTTTGTTTGGGATTACACAAATGGTGGACTGTTTTGAATGTGTGAATGCAGTGGTGAGGGTAGTTTTAGAAGTTGTATTATAGGAGGTCGTTTAGCAGCTTCGAAGAAGGAGGTTGGCTTTGTGTATTTGGTTGCGAGTCCTAGTATTTTTGGTGGTTGATTTCACAATTTGGGTTTTGAATATGTGATTTGCTAGTGGATAGTTTCAAAGGAGGCGTTGAGTGTTGAAGCAATTCTGGCAGGGGTAATGGTTTGACGCTGAAATGGTGATGTTTGCTTTCAGGAGACTCGGTTTCGAAGGTGAGTGGTTGTTGCGTTTTGGTCGGTTGCATGGATTTTCGATTGCTGTTCGAACTGATTGGAATGAAGCTTCTGATTGGAAAGGAGTGGTTGATGCGGTGTTCAAACTGATTCGAGGTGGGACGGTGTTTGTGGTGGAGTTTGTACAAGTGACCGGTGTTGCAAATGTAGGCTTGTGTTGCTGCAAGTTGTAGCAGTTTTTTATTTGTAAGGATGTTAAGTAGGACAAAATGAGTTGAAGGCTAGTTGTAGGTGTTCATATGGTGGTTGTGATGATCTTAATTCGGCGAAGAAGGTAGCCGAAAGTTACTCAGAGGCAGTTAGCGTACGGCTATAAGGCAGTAATTTTAGTAATTTTATGAAGTGGATGATTCGAATATGGTTTGTATTGGAGGTCAGAGCGCAATGGGTCAGTGGAAGGATTAGTTTGTGGGAGTATTGCAATGATGTTAGGCTGATGGGTATTATGGTGGTAGGACTGGGGATGGTGGCGTTGTGTGAATGGGGATGTAGTTTTGATGTGAGGGTTGTCGATAACTGGAGTTGTGTGATGAGGCAGATGATGATCTTGTTTGTGCGTGGATGGGGTGCTGTGCTGGATCATGATTATGTGGTTTTAGAGTTTGGTGTTAGTGAATTGGAATTGGGCAGAGTGGTTTGTATATGAGGGGATTGGCTCGTGGTGTTGATAGTGTTTTGGAGTATGAACTGTGGCAAAGAGTAATGTATGAAATTGGGTGTGCCGAGGTATGGTGCTTATATGGATGTCTTGTGGTTGCTGTAATTGGTTTGAAAGAGATCATGGTAGTCTGCTAGTTTGTGGATGGTTTGAAGCTTGCTATTTGGTGTAAGAGAATGTTTGTTGATGAATGACAGGATAGTTTGTTGTAGAAGTGGAGGTGAAGGTGATTTTGTTGTGTGACTTAGACAGTGGACTGTGGTGATCGGTATATGAGGTCTGATTGTTTGTGGATGATGAATTCGGTGAGGCTAGGTTGTGCGCGAAGCATCAAGTAAGTTGTGAAATACGTTAATTTTTGATCTGGGAAATTTAAAAGAAATACTTAGCAAAGATATTCTGATTTCTGTGGAAAAATTATCAATGATTGGGTTGAAAAAATCTGTATTATCTGTTAGTTAAAATCCTCGTTGATTTCCGTGACTTTAATTTAATGTTGCTATTTGATGATTTAGCATGCTGAAATTCTTGTTGGTGAACGTGCTATAAATTCATATTGTTTGTTAGTCCACTAGCAATTTGCAATTTTTTTTAAAGCTTTAGCCTACTTTTGCAATAAACTAAATTGGAATAAACACACTAAACTGATGTATAGGGATCAACTTTATGATTCAGGTATGTGTTATTTCTTTAATTTTTTTTTTACTAATTGTTTCCTTGGAATCACATATTTTTTGTCTGACTGCGAACTTCCAAAAATACCCCTATATATCTTTAACTTTATATGTCACTTAAAAATGGAATCTAGCAACTAATTTTATGAATTTAAACTATATTTCTATACATATTAATCAAATCTTGTTATCATTGCACGTGACTTGCAAATAGACATTCGTTACATCATTGTTATTTGTTGATTAACAACATAATCAAAAATTAAAACTAATTAAAAATTAGATACTGCAACTTAGAAATAAAATTCAATCATAAATATCACTTTATGAAGGTAAAAATTCTGTTATGGATATCTTACAAAAAGATTTGAGGAAACAATAACTATATTAAAAGGTTGAACTAAATTAACTAACAATTTTCTTTAATATTTAATATTTATTATGCTTAAATGTTAGCAATTAGTAAACTACTATTAATATTTTTTATATTTAATAATTAATAAATATAATTGATAATTAACATTATAAATTTAATGATTAATGTTAAATAATACCATTAAATGGTTATTAGTTATTAAATATTAACTAATAATTACTAGTCGCTATTATACACATAATAATTAGTAATAAGTTATAATTGATAATTAATAATTAATGAATAAGAAGTAA
This sequence comes from Allium sativum, assembly GCA_030737875.1. NCBI lineage: Eukaryota > Viridiplantae > Streptophyta > Magnoliopsida > Asparagales > Amaryllidaceae > Allium > Allium sativum. The sequence goes on along the minus strand of CM060923.1, from coordinate 403,837,909 downwards.
ACTATAGCCATGTCAAAAAAAAATTATATATTAATAATTAATTACCATGCCTTGCCCAAAATTTTTAATTACTTTTGATGTAATTAATAGAGACGTAGCTATTAATTGTAATGAATAACCGTGGATCTTTTATCAGAATATAATGTGAGAAACACACTATTATACCATTGGTCCAAACTAGCCAAACGGATTACTAAAACTACACCTGTAAGTCAACACCGTCTATTTTGTTGGAATCCAACGTCTTAAATTAGCAGTCTGCATCGTTCCCATCAGCTCTTTCTCCATTTTCTGCTAAAATCTTCTATTTCTCCCAAACCGCAAAACTCCCCCACATCAAAAAACAAATCCCTAATTTTAATCCTACATATGAAAAAATGGAGACTGACGTCAAAATGATTGAAGGGGCCAGAGGTAGAAAGTGACCAAGGAAGAAGATAGTCATTAGGTCAGTCAAAGCCGACCTTCAGTTCCCATCGGATGTATCGATTGATGTTTGAAGACGGGACGATATGCCCGTCGCGTTGGCACCAGAGCTTCAGTCCCTCTCTTCCATCGATGATGCTTTCAATGCTAGATCTATCAACAACTGCAACGTTCTGTGTCTTTTTGGGATGAATATGAATGTTGGTGATGCTATGAAAATTGTTGATGGCTGGTTGAATACCCATTTTAAAGCTCTTTGTCCTGCTTTAGAGACTAAGGATTGGGACGATGATTTAAAGGTGTTTCTAGACAAGTCTTTGATGGAGATGAAGAAGGTTACTTATGAATCTTCAAATTGTCTTGTTTGTTGCATTAGAAAGAATCTGCAGTTTGAAAAGGTAAAATTTATTTATAGTTTTTAATTACTTACTCACTATAACGTCTGTATGTGTACCTGTGCTAGGTGGCGAAACTTATGTACTGGGATGAGATAAATACAATGATTGTCAAAAGTTGAAAAATGGTATTCCACAATATTGAAAATTTGAGAAACTTGGATCAGCTTAAAGAGTGAGTACAGAATTTATAAATATGTAATCTGAGTCAAAATCAGTCTAAGGGGTAAATAATTTTCAAACAAAATTCATGGAGTATTCAACTACAAATTTGTAATCATTGGATCCTTTTTAGCAGTTGCTCATATTATGGGTGCGTTCTTTAACTAGGTGTAAGTGCGCTGGTTGTTTATTAAGCATTCATCTTTGCTTAGGGGTTTGTCCAGCATTAACAGCATCCTAGTCTATAAACATTCGTTAACCTGGTGTCAGTGCGATGGGTCTTTATTAAGAAAGCATCTATGCGTAAGTCAGGAACACAAAATTCCATCTTGTAATGAACTGGAATTTCGAACACATCTTATTTAAATATGTAAATCATTTGAATATCTTAATCTTTGATTCAATGTTACGAAAGTGACTTTATAACACTGTTAATCTCCTTTTAATTAATGACTAATGATGTCTTGTGGTATTACATGCATTTTGGTTAACTGGTTACATTTAATTTTGTTTTAGTTTACAATCATAAGTTTGCGCTATTTTTATAAAATTATGAATTTAATAACATGCTAAGCTCTAAAAAAATATTGCTGCGTTCAGATGGCACCTGTAGTGAAATGCATATCATCAAGAAAGCTTTCACGAATGCAGTAAAGAAAAACTTTCCTTTGGACTTATTAAGCCGAAAGGGTTCCCATTATGCCCTTTTGCCCCCGTAATGAAACCTTTCGATTTGTCTGCAGATGCACCACTGACCAGTGGTACAGATGCATCACTACATCACTGTATCAGTGATACAGTGGTGATGCACCACTGGTCAGTGCATCTGCACCAGTAAATTACTGTAGGCTTTCAAGCCACCATTAACCAGTATAAATTATATTCCAATAATTCCACTATTAACTATCCATGCAATTCTAGCATTAATTAACAAGATTATTAGCCTAAAATCAATCCGGACAGCATGTATAAAATTCGTATAGTTCAATTAAAACCAAAGTAGTATAATACCAATATAGTTTGATCAATATATTTATTGCAAATTTAAAATAGTAAGAAATAGTCATGCTAAAAGATTGCACTCACTGTATACTTTCAATCACTTAACAGGAAATTAATATGAGGTCATACTCACTTTGTCTCTCCCAGTTTTAATTGCTAGAACACCAATGCATCATCCTCATGTTATCCCAAGTTGTCCTCGTAGGGACATGGTTTCTAGATGACTTGAGACTAGCAGATGGGAGGTTTAGTCTAAAAATAAGATTATGATTAGTGATGCAGATTATGATAAATGGGTGTATAACTAATATATCACAAATGGCAAGCATTTCAGCAGTGAAATAGGATGTACATCAGAATTACAAAACTGAGCTTACCTATTGATAATATATTTTGTTTTTTACATATTGTTATGAAAAAACACCCAATTGACTAAAAAAATATCTTTGAATTAGTAAATTGAGGCAGATCTAGTGGGGACAAGAGATGGTTGCCCTTAGGCCTTTGTTCATGGTAGACCTTGATTGCACACTCTCCGTCCATATTCTCTAAATATTATATACCAATTTTTTTTATAGCAACACGTAGCAATGTGTCTCTATAGAAAGAGTGCCGAAAACATGAAACTTTCAAAACGAAATATATGAGATTTTCAAAGCTGACAGAAATTACAAATCATCAAGTTGGAAACAAATCTCGAGCTCTTATCCCTTTATCAGCACCCTGTGAATGACTCAGCTTCACCATCTTTATATGTCCATAAATTGTCCTCCACCCACTCCAAAAAAAGAGACAGAACAATGATAGGAAAAAAACGTGAAAAAATAAGTTTTCTCTTCGACGAGGCAACATGAGTTAAAAGAAAAGGAGTGAGATGCATCTAAAAATAAAGTTAGTAAAAAAGAGTATCTTTTGACAGAACTTAATTTGGACTTACAAACATTGTTTTGATATGGTTGCAAACATGCATATGCAATGGTGGGTTATTATTTGGATGTTTGATTGTTGTGTGTTTGTATAAACTGCAATAGTTTGATTCCCCAAGGGTTTAAATTTCATTGCTATATGGGCTTTGCTACGTTTTAAAAAAAAAAAAATAGTTCCTGTGAAGGTGACAATGAAATTTCAACTTCTTAAATTTGATATTAACACCTCTGTGGGGACTATCCATATTGAAATATTCCTAAATTTATGGCAAAACCAAGTTCAAACATTTATTATGATATTGAAAATGCAGGCCCCCTTGGGGGGGTACTATTATTTGAAAATATGATCAGAAGATCAATAAAATACATGATGGAGGCAAATCCTGGATTTGAAAATAAATTCCAAGTATCATCGGGTAAAGCGATGAGTTTTGGATTATGGTTTGTACATACACATATACAAGTCTATTGGAATACAATCAGCTGGCACAACTAGTGATACAACGGGTCTCTGCCATTTGGTGTTTGCATCTGTTGTATTTTTATTTTGGTTATTTGTTATGTATAGTATTGTTTGTTGTATGTTTTTATTGTTGGCCAAGCTTTTCTCTTTTATGTACTTCTTTTTTGAAATATAGTACCTGGTTGTTTTAAAAAAAATGTTTAATCAAATGCAGAGATATAAAGATGCTACCTATAGCATAAGCGAGACTGATACACAAGAGAGAACTCAGTTGAAGGAAAAAATGAAGCACACTAAAGACAAGCTGCAAAAACTTAAAAAATCTTTTTTGGAGTTCAAAAATATAGTATGTCAGCGCTTAAATGGGAATGCAGACCAAAATCAACCAGAGCAATCATGAAACTATTCATTTTATGTTATGCATGTGTTAGCATTTAAGCAAGTTATGTACTTGATTGATGTTAGTTTAAACTCATGGATGTAGCAATATATTTACTTAATTAGATATTATGGTGTATTGTTTATCATATAATTTAATGATTATGAAATTGTTTTTTGTTGGTGTAATTTAGTATTATTGTTAATTATGTTATATATAAGTAATCATATTGAGTGATGTTGATCTAAAATACGAGTAGTAGCAATATGGTAGAAAATATTTAAAATGACGTACGAAAAATTTGAATGTATTTATTGAAGTTGGGTATGTATGGCGTAACTAACAAGTAGGAAATTTTTGTTGTAGGAATGGTGTAGGAGACTTTTTGGGCGTAGTAATGGCATAGGAAATTGTTAACTGTAACTATGGCGTAGGAAAATTAAACAAAATATCTGGCGTAGGAACGACGTAGGTAAATCTGGCGTAGGAAAGGCGTAGCAAATCATACTATGCCGTAGAGTAGGAAAGACGTAGGAAATATTTTTGCCATGCTTGGTTTTTTGACGCTATATTGGGCGTAGGAATGGCGTAAAAACTGGAGTTTCCTACGCCTTTCCTACGCCATACTGGCATAGGAAAATCAAAAAATTCTTATAGAGTTAGTAGAGCTTTTTAATTAAAACCAACAATAGAAATCATGACTAAAGATTTTCTGAGTATCAATCAAACTGCTAACAGTAAGTTTGTACGAAAATTAAGTGGACAAATCAACACTTTCAATCGAATTCATAACAGGGAATTAAAAACTGAAATTAATGATCAGATGCAAATTAATGCTTTGAAATTTAGTAAAGCAGCTCTGGCTAGTACCAGACTTTTATTAACCTATACGTGTGTGTGTCTATATATATATATATATATATATATATATATATATATATATATATATATATATAGTAAAACTAACTCCTAATTAACATGGTTTGCGGCAAACACAAGTAGTAGGCTTGGGGCAGAATCCATCTGGATACAGGAAACTTGCACAGTAGGCCTTGCACTCTTTTGGCATGCAGCGGACTCCACCAGGACGTGTAAGGTAGCAATAACGTGGGTTTTCCACCACCGCAGCCGCAGGTATGGGTATGCTAGTGCCAGTGGTGGACATCATGGCAGATGCACTAAATAAACAAAACGCAATAAGGATACAGTAAAACATTTTCATTTTTCTTGTGATGTTGCTGTTTGCTCTGTGTGTGTGTGTGTGTGTTAATGTGGTGATGACTGATGTATATATAGTGGTGCAAAGGTATCTGTAGGCTGTAGCAGTTGAATTGAATTAATTATCTTCTTTGGAATCATGCGGTCACTATTGCTTAATTAGCATGTTATGAACACTTTACGCTTCTTTGTTTCTTACATTAGCGCGTAGATAATACTCACTTTTTTTCAACTTTATTTAATGGTATTATATATATATATATATATATATATATATATATATATATATATATATATATATATATATATATATATATATATGAGGAATGAGGCGTACCAGTTGGAACAATGATTCACCTGCCACATGCCCACTTACATAATTTGGGCCAGTGTTTTCTTTTTTCCTTACTCCGTAGAGTTTTGATAAGCACGACACAATTGCATGCAACAGTGTATACAGTTTGGTTTATCCGCTCTTATTCTGTCTGTTTAGTTGTGCAAGTTTATATTATTTACGTAACCAACACACTAATCTGAATACCATGCATGTAAAATTTAAGTGATGAACAAGTACAATGCTTTCTAACATACGAGTTGAATTTCTTGTGTGCTGATCGTCACTAGTTTTAGCTTTTTTTTTGCCATATTTAAAATTTAAAGTGTGTTAATTTATCATTAATAAGATTTATAACATACAATTCTTGTTATTGGCAATTATCAAAAGCATATTACATAATTCTATATTTATTTAATTCTAAACAACCTAAATTAATGTAAGTATTAAGCGTCGGTCCTTAAACTCAAAATTAATACACGTAAGTTCTTTCACAAAAAAAATGCTTATAAATGAGGTCTTTGAAAACTGAAAATTTACGCAATTGATAAGTCACACATAACAAAATCAATATAGCTTTCTGTTAGATCAAAAAATGGCACTAACACCCAATAGATCAGATTTCATGGAGAATAATGGCAAAATATAAAACAAAAAAAGAGAAAATTTGTATGTTTGACTTTGAAATCAATATAGTTTTTACTTCGAAATAAATTTGCTTAGATGTTGTTCGTTTGACTTTTTTTAGTTAACTCATCCCTCCTTTTTCATCCTCCGTCATCTCCTTCATCGTTCTTTCATTTCCTCCGTGATTCCCGACTTTTTATATTTTTCGTAATTAATGTTGAAAACTACAAACAAAAAATAAATTCCGTTAATAATTGATAAGACGCATATGACAAAATCATATAAAGCTTTCCATAATAACAATAATTCAAGTCACGTAAGTTTAAATGAACTTAAATTGCAAAGCAAGAGAATAAAAAACTATTATTGGGCAATTAGCTTAGTTTTGGTGTTCAATCAACCACATCACTAAATCATTGAATCAGTAACCTCAACAACAGATTGTAGAAATGTACAAAGTACACCGGGCAAAACAATCAACAAAATAGACCGTTGCCTAACCCAATATCTCAAAACAAGTCACAACACAATGGGCCTAAATCAAACATTAGTACAAGGACAAGACGCAAATACAAAATAAGGGATCCAAAAAGCCCACAACTGGTCCACATCCACATTAGCTTGGTCAAAGACTGCTACAAAAATACCACTTCGAAACTGAAATTTCCCAAAATGAAGATGGAAAATGGCGGTCGTTGTTCTCCACATATACTCAGCAAAATAAAAAAACCTTCAGCCTCCATCCAACAAATCGATTCCCCACATCTCAAGAAGCTTCAGATCTTCATGTTTGAGGAGCTTTCGTAGCTTTGATTTTCGGAGGAGGTAATTAATATCTAGTTCAATTAATTCCCAGCACTGATATTTATTTCTACTCTGATCACCATGTAATCTTACATTCCTTTCGGTCCAGATATGATATATGGTAGTGGTGATGCTGCAGAAAGCAATATCTTGGATAAAATCCCTGTTATTAAAAGATGTTTTGACATGAAGCATCTCATTCTCAATAACACGGATCAGCAGCGGAGGGAGGAATGCCAAGCTTAACTCTGCAACGAACCCATAAATAAGTTGAGTATGGACATTGGAAGAACAGGTGGTCTCTATTCTCTAAATTTCCATACATAGAACACAATCAATATTTACTTCATATCCCCATGCAGTTATACTATCTTTAGTGCTTAGGCAGTTTAGCATAGCTTTGTACGTACACATTGACATTTTAGGGCTGTTAATATAATGGATTTCCATGTACAAGAACTGTTTGAGTCAATATTCATCACCCAGAAATGATCTTCAACACAATATCTTTTGTCCATCCATTTTTTCCATAAATTGTTCCAACTAATGAAATGCCAAAGAAGTTTAAGGGCAGCCGCTGTTTTAATATCTTCGAATTTACGAAGACCCACTCCTCCTTCATATTTAGGTGTGCAAAGGGTGTCCCAAGCTATCTTATGTTTTTTCCTAGCCCAAACTGTGATAAAGATGTAAATTTGATTGTTAAAATATTTCGTTCAACACATGACTAATCTCAACGGATGAGTACTGTCAACACGTGAACCTTTATTTTATAATATTCTTTATTTTCTAAATTGGAATGAGGCCCAATCAATTACCATACAAAGTTAATTATATGGATTCCATACAACAAATGTATATAATAGCAACGGTATATAATCAACCATCATCCAAAGTGCACTACACTGTATAAGCATCAAATATAGATATCTAACGCTCATAACAGCCTGTCAATCAATCGATCGACATACAACTAATTATTGGGATTAGTGTATGTCGTATTTTATCCCAATACCCGTGTGGGGTTTCAAACAATCAAACACAGATTTTATTTGTGCAGTTGGGCGATGTGTAAAATTTATCGTCCCAATCAATATCAGTCAAATCAGTGTATATAAACAAATCGGCCGATTTGTTTATAAATATTTATTGATTTATATTCACGTTAAAAATTATATTTTTAACGACCAAAATTTTTTATTCAACCTATGAATATTCTATTCGGTTCATTTATCAAATAAAATGATATCTTTATTTTTTAACTTATTTTAGAAAATTTCGATGGCATAATGGCACGATACTAGAAACGGGACAAGGCCTAGCCTTATCCCCGGTCTAGTGATGGCCCACACCATACACATATCAATCAATTCGATTTCAATTCACCAAACAACCAAATTCAAATCAAATAATCTAACCAACTACACAACCAAACAAACAAGTCCATGGTCTGTGGACGATGGTGTCGGGTGCTACTAAACACCGTCTGCATTCTAGTATATATTTATATAACTAGAAAATAAAAGTTATAGTGAGAAATTCTCACCAGCTAGCTAATCCAAACGTCTCGACTCTTCATATGTAGAAAATCTCTGCCGTTTCTTCTTTCGTCCCTTTCGTCATCCGTATTCACTACATATATAAAAATCGAATTTTTACTTCGCTATTCAATATATAAAAATCGAATTTTTACTTCGCTATTCAATATATAAAAATCGAATTTTTACTTCGCTATTCAATATATAAAAATCGAATTTTTACTTCGCTATTCAATATATAAAAATCGAATTTTTATATTCTCTATCTTATAAAAATCATATTTTTATAATCTCTGTTTTATAAAAATCATATTTTTATTATCTCTGAAAATGTTTTCACCCTTTTTTAATATAAAGATTTAATTTTATATTTTGTCACTTATAAAAATAACATCTTTACCTCAACATATATATAATAAAAATCAGATTTTTATTTAGCTACATATATAAAGATTATATTTTTACTATCTACATCATATAAAAATTATATTTTTAACCTTTCCATTAAATAAAAATTATATTTTTAATTCGCTGCTTATATAAAAATTATATTTTTATATAATTAAAAATCACTTCTTCACTAGATTAAAAATCAAACCTTTTTCTTATTAAAAATCCAATCTTTTTACTGAACTCATTTACATTAAAAATCACATTTTAAATTTAATGCACAAAGTAGTTAGTAAAAATTAAAATTACCGTTTTACGGTATGACACTTCCGCGCTCGATCGAACGTGGTGTTGAAGTGGCGCTAACGCTACTGGGAGGCGTCCGTTGTCTACGTCGATGGCTGTCCAAAGTGGAATAGGGTTTGGGGGGCGCGGTGGTGGAAGAGGGGCTCGCAGTGTTCGATTTGGCTGAAGGGGGGGTATCGGTGGCGGTTCAATTCAACAGAGGAGGGAGAAGCGATCGCAGGGAGGAGGAAGGGGATGGAGGCGAGAGGATCGGTGAGAGAGGGGGGGGGGGACTGTTGTGTGCGCTCTGGCGCGAGGGGAGGAGGCGCGCGGTGGCTCCCCGCCAGCAGTGGCGGTCTTCGACTAGGGCACGAGCCCTTTTTTTTTTGTTTTTTTTTGTTTTTGAAATGAATTGAACGGAAGGGGGGCCAGAGAGGGATTAAGGAAGAGAGGAGAGAGATTTTAATTTTATATTATTTAATTTCAAAAAAAGTTGACTTTTTATTTCGACCTCGAAATCAAGCCCACCGCCTGTCGTCCATAGCTAATTACCCCCATTCCGAACATAATGGGATATGTATCGTAAGCTGATTCGATCGTTTCGATCAGTTTTCGTCAAAATCAACATATATCTCTATATATTGAATTTGAACGCGCATTTCAATTTACCGGGGTCACATACGAACTCTAAAAATTCCAGAAAAATATTTTCTAGCTTCGTATTGACGATACGGTCCTAACAAAACTAGTTTCGTCAAATTCTGAGATCGTTGGATAAATGGCCATTTTTCAGTCGATTAAAATCAACTGAAACTGGTCAAACGCGTTTTCCTTTGCCACGCTCACATATTGATTCGAAAAATTATGAAATTTGAAACGTAACAATAATTTTACATCACGGACCCAACCAAAGTGGTTTCGTCGAAATCCGAGGTCGTTTGCAAAATGGCTATTTTTAAGGGCCTGAATTCCATATCGACTATTCAGAATTTTCAACTGGGCACATCTTTTGATTCCCGCTATGAAATTTCAATTTTTCGGATTCTTTGGAAAGATATTCCCAATTAAATCCTATTATTTTTGGTTTCGCTAAAATCCGGATTATATCGCACCCGGTACATTCAATTGAAGTTTGAAATCGAATTATCGAACTACCGCGCCATTTTCAATTCCTTTTATAATTATAAATAATTATTTATATTCTAACGACGATCTATATAACATATACGTTCGAATTATATTCAAAATAAATTTCTCGTCGATATTATTTAAAATAATTCATTTTAAATATTCAAAATTCGCTAAAATTGCCAAAATAAAATTTTTAAACTGGCTCAGTTTTCCAGGTTATTACACAAACAAAATTTGCACACAATTTATTTATCTTTCCAATAGCAGCCGATGGTAATTGATAAGTCAACATCCAGTATAAGACCATCAGAGTAATAACAGATCAGATAAGTTCAATTCTTCCAGCAGTAGATAGCAATATGCAATCCCAACTATCCATGTGGCATCTAATTTTATCAAAAAGTTCTCCACAATCAGCAAAATTAAGATAATTCATAAATAAACGAATACCCAAATATTTGATCGGCAGTCTCCCCTCCTTCATGTCAAGTAAATGAAGAATTTGGTTTTTGTTGTCCACTCCTATACTGAAGAAAACTTTGGATTTAACATTATTTAGTTTTAATCCAGCCCATCCTTCAGCTTTTCTAAAATTTGTTCGATTTCCTTCATACATTTAATTTTGGTTTTGGCAAAAATCATCAAATTATCAGCATAAATGAAATGTGTGATTAAAGATTCAACTTTGTAGATGGGCTCCACCAATTTACTATTAGCTGCCTTAAACATTAGGATGGAAAAAAAGTTCCGTCGCAACACAAAACAAGTACGGTGAAAGTGGATCACCTTGTCTTAAACCTCTGTTGCTGTAAATAAATCCCTTTGGACTCCCCTGAATCAGAATGGAAAAAGTAGGGGTTGTAATACATGTTTTAATGACTCTAACAATGAATTTAGGAAAGCCCATCATATTTAACATGTGACAAATAAAATCCCTATTAATCATATCATAGGCTTTCTGTAAATCAGTCTTGATGAAAAATTTACCACTGCCATTCTGATTTAAATGTCTGATTTGTTCATGAGCAAAAGGGTGTTTTCAGCAATGTATCTACCTGGTATTAAGGCCGGTTGATTTTCCGAGATTAAATGCATAAGATATGGTTTGATTCTATTGCAAATAACCTTGGAAATAATCTTGTAAATAACATTACATCATGAAATAGTCTATACTTAGTAATATTAGTCGGCCTATCAACTTTGGGAATAAGAGTAATAAAAGTATGATTTATCCTTTTTGCCAACTTACCAGTTCTGAAGACCTCTTATATCATTTCAAGAATAATCAATTTTAACTCTTCCCAGTGAAATTTTTTGCAAAAAAACCGTCAGCACCTGGACATTTATCATTTGGAATGGAGAAGACTGCCTTGTGGACTTCTTCCTGAGAAATAGGAGATGATAAGTGATTGCGCCCTCTTTCATTTATGACAACTTTACAATTAATATTGTTGAAAGAACTTAAGTTTTGGCGTTTCAGGCATAAAATTTCCTAAAAAATATTTAATGGCCTCCTTTTCAAAGAACTCTTCATTATGTTTAAAGCTCCCATTTTCCATAAACATATTACACCAATTGTTCAAATGTTTTCATAACGACATTTTTGCATGAAAGAATTTGGTGCAAGAATCCCCTTCAGTAAGCCAATTAATCTTAGATTTTTGGCGAACGTTAATAAATTGAATTTTACTTTGTTCCTTCCAGTCTTTGTAAGCAGTTCTAAGCACTACAAGAAAAGGAGTTATCTACAATTGCAACTCACAGTGTTTTGGTCTCCTTGCTGTAGAAATCAAGCAGGAGTACGTTGGTTTTATTTTAAAACGTTGAGATAAATTTAAGCGGGAATGAATTTTCACTTCCCTCCACTATTACTAAAATCGGCCGCGAATCCTTAATATTTCCCCAAAATTTTAAATTCTCAATTACAAATTTTCCATCCAATTTTCGTCGTCCGCCTGGTCTCCGTCTCACTCTCGAATCTCCTGTCACTTCGCATTGTTGCTCGTGGTCTCTCGGTTGTCATAACGGAAGGCAATCAGTTCCAGTGGAGGAATTTCCATTCCAGTGGAGGTCGGACCCATAGATCCAGTTTAGTCTTCATTGTCCTTAAGTCGCTGTAAGCGTTGCCTTGATTAATTTATCTTTTTCATTGATTAGCCGATGTTCAATTTTTTCTAACATCTGGTATGCCTGCTGAAAATGTTGACTGTGTTATGAGCAGTTTATAAGTTGTTGTGTATCATTTAGTATCACTGTTTTATTTTAGTAGTTTTGTTAATTTGATTGTACTCAACAATAGACTATTACTTCAAATTTTAAAAAATTTGCTTGCTTATGCTGTAGACAATGATGGATAAAAATTGGGTGAATCTACATAGGTAACTACATAATTCTCACCATAAATGTAGTTTGAAAATCATATCCTATATTTTGACGAAAGCTAAAAGATTTTTTTTTTCAAAGAACTAGTAGTGAGTATAAGCAAGAAGCTCGGAAATTTGTGGATTCCGCTATGAAAAATTCTATAAATGTAGAAAAAATTCTATGTCCTTGCGTAAAGTGTCGAAATCTTAGTCATCAATATGAGAAGGTGGTATTTTAGTGTCTGGTTATAAAAGGAATGGATCATGTATATAAGACAAGTATGTGGTATTGTCACGGTGAGCACATAAATATAAGCACAGATGTTAAGTCTGATGACATACATGATTTATTTGAAGCTATCGATTATGAAAATGAAGATTTCATCAATTATACTTTTTTCGATGATGATAAAGATGAAGATATCGCACAAAAACGAGAGGATGATTTTTTAAGGAACTTCGAAGAAGCAAAAGCCCCGTTGTATCCTGATTGTATCGATCAAACAAAATTATCTGCCATCCTCGCCTTGTATAATCTTAAATGTGAGACTGGTTTATCTGATACCGGCTTCGATAAACTTCTAAATGTGCAACAATTGTTGTTGCCAAAAAATAATGTACTCCCGAAAACATTATATGAGGTAAAAAGGTTTCTCAAAATATTCGATATAGGTTTTGAAAAAATTCATGCTTGTCAAAATGATTGTTGCCTTTTTAGAAGAGAGTACAAAGATTTGGAAAGTTGTCCTAAATGTGGTGTGTCAAGATGGAAGAAGAATGAACGTACCATTGAAATTATGTATGGCACTTCGATTATAGTTTTGAGATATTTTCCAATCATTCCTAGATTTAGAAGAATGTTTAGATCTCAAAATATGGCAGAAGATTTAAGATGGCAATATAGTAATAAAAGTAATGATGGGAAAATGCGCCATCCTGTGGATTCAATAACATGGAATGTAGTAGATGAGAAATGGGAATCGTTTGCAGCTGATCCATGCAATATTAGACTTGGTCTTGCTACCGATGGTGTTAATCCTTTTATGACAATGAGTTCCAAATATAGTTGTTGGCCTGTGATGCTTGTGACATACAACCTCTCGCCAATGTTATGCATGAAAAAAGAAAATATCATCTTAACATTGTTGATTCCTGGTCCAAAGCAACCAGGAAATGATATTATCGTATATTTGGAGCCATTAATTGAAGACTTGCAACATTTGTGGAGTAATGGAGTTCAAACTTATGATGCCTTTAGTAGATTGCTTTTTAACATGAGAGCGATTTTACTATGGACGATAAACGACTTTCCAACGTATGGAAATCTTGCTGGATGTTGTGTGAAAGGTAAAAATGGTTGTCCATTATGCGGTATCAATACTCACCATCGATGGTTGAAACATAGTCGGAAGAGCGGTTATATGGGTCATAGGAGATTTTTTACCCCCTTCAGATTCATTGAGAAATAAAGAAACCTGGTTTGATAATACTGTAGAAAATGGTCGTAGACCTAGAGTTTTGACTGGAAGAAACATCTCTGCTATTTTGAAAAACTTTCCGAATAATTTTGGGAAAGAAATCAAAAATGTAAATAATAATAATAGCAAGAATGGGAAGGGTGAGAAGAAACAAATTAAGCAGGAGAGCAAGAAGAGAAAAAATAATAATAAATAAATAAATAGAGGTGAAGATGGTGATCTTGTGAATATAGAGCTATCAAGGTGGAAAAAATAATCAATCTTCTTTGATTTACCATATTGGGAGGTTAGTTTTTATTTTCCATTGATCAATAATACAGTAATGAAATTTAACATTGTTGGTTTTTGTATGAACTGCCAATGCGTCATAATTTAGACGTAATGCATGTAGAAAAAAATGTTAGTGAAAGCATAATAAGCACGATGGTGCATGATAACAAATCGAAAGATGGAATTAATTGTAGAAAAGATTTAGAAGAGTGGGGAATTCGACGTGGCCTTTATGCACAATCTCGTGGAACAAAAACATATCTTCCACCTGTTCCATATACATTGTCCAAATCTAAAAAAAAAATGTAAAATACTGTATGATTTTAAGGGACCTGATGGGTATTGCTCGAATTTCAAGAGCTCTATATCATTGGAGGATTGTAAAATTAGTGGTTTGAAGTCACATGACTATCATGTCCTAATGCAATAGTTGTTGCCGGTTGCAATAAGAGGATTGTTACCGAAGAAGCCAAGGGAAGCAATAATTGTTTATGTTTGTTCTTTCATAAATTATGCCAACGTGTTCTTGATAGAGAAAAACTACAACATCTTGATGATGAGATTATTCTAATTTTATGTGAAATTGAAAGATATTTTCCACCTTCGTTCTTTGATATAATGATACACTTGACGGTTCATCTTGGAAAAGAAGCCAGATTTTGTGGACCGGTCCATTTTCGTTGGATGTACCTATTTGAAAGATACATGAAGACACTAAAACATTATGTAAGAAACACTGCACGGCCTGAGGGGTGTATTGCAGAATCCTATCTTGCAGAGGAGTGCATGAAATATTTTAATGACTTCTTAAAGGAATCAGGAAAAATAGAAGAAAAGGAAGTCTGAAATGTAGATTATGAAAATGATGTCATACTTGGAGGACGACCAACTTCAGCTTGCAAAATAATTACACTGTCCGAGAATGAGAAACAAGCTGCTCATTTGGCTATGCTAATGAATATGGCTATAGTGGAACCATTTGTAGAGTAAGTGACTAGTGCATTTTGTTCTATTGTTCAATTATTTTTATAGTGTAACTTATCTGTTTTTTTCCTTTTACAATAGTTTGCATCTTCAAGAGTTGCAACACTCAAACAAGCGCATAGAAAAAAAATGCGACCTTACTTTGGAAAACCCGCACAAATAACTTTGCCGATTGGATTAAGAAGAAGGTGAGTTGAATTTTAAAATATATTCTCATTAATTTTGAAAAGCTTCATTATCGAGATCTAACATAAATAATATTTTCATTTACAAATACCTTATGATGCGAACGATCACAACACAATGTTAAAATGGATTTCCTATGGTCCAAGGAGTAGTGTATTGTCTTGTACATGTTATATCATCAATGGAGAACGTTTTCACACAAAAGATATTGAGAGAAAAACACAAAATAGTGGAGTCACTTATGATGTAACCACCATTTGTAGGGCTAGCGCAAAAGATATTTCCCAAGTGGTTGACATGATTACTTATTATGGGATGTTGACCGATATTTTTTTTTAGACTATCATGCCTTTTATGTTCCCGTCTTTAAGTGTCATTGGACAAATTTAGAAAATGGTGCGAATGTAGAAGATGGATTTACCCTTGTCAATTTACAACAAAATCAAGCTTCATTTTCAAAAGATCCGTATATCCTTGCATCTCAAGCAAAACAAATTTTCTATTCAAGGGAAGATGATGATTATAATTGGTATGTTGTGATGAGGGCACCGTCAAGAACTTTTCATGAAATAGATACAGATGACTCGTTTGAGGAATTTTGCATGGATATCGGAAATCTTGAAGAAACCGATATGGAGATTGATGATGCTGCCGAGGATCTTGGTTATGTTAGGGAAGATTGCGAAGGAATACTTGAGTAATATATCACTAGCTATGTTAGGGAATGCCATTTTATGGGATTGCATTTAGGTACATTTTGTGATTTTTATCTTGGTATGTCTATTTAACTCATTATTTTACGCCAAATAAAAAATCCATATGTCTGGATTTAATATCAGACGTCTGCATATCTATTCAGGTATAATATTATAGGCCCAGAAAAATATAAGACGTCTGGATAAAATACTCAGACGTCTGAGTACTTCTTCAGGATTAATATTTTAGGCTCACAAAAAAATCCAGACATCTGTATTCTTCTGCAGATAATTTTTTTAAACAGAGAACACTTTCAGATGTCTGGATAAAATATCCAGACGTATGAAATCATCTTTAGGCATTTTACATTAGGCCGTAGAGAAATCCAGACGTCTGGTTATAATTTCAGACGTCTGATTGATATTCAGATTGCTTTTTTTGTACTCTCAGACGTTTGGAAAAATAGCCAGACGTCTGAAACACCTGTTTCACCTGTGCATGTCTTCCTTGTTGTCGAGCTATAGCCATATATAATTAAAGTTCCATATCCACAATATTTTCCATCCACAATAACATACCCGAATTACATAACAACAGCATATCCGGATTACATAACAATAACATACCCAAATATCATAACGAACATAGCAACAATGTGTCCGAGGTGCATATCGAACATAACATATCCAAGCTGAAGGTTTTTACGTACTTAATTTCTAGTTAAGAATTTACTTGGTGATCCACTAGGTGGATGCATCTTGGCTCACGGACCTATTCGGGATTTCATGCTTATTAACTTTATTCAAGTGACAAATGCTGCTTCACTTAACGTAATGAAAATTGCAACTCCTTGCAGTTCAGCAATTTATTTTAAAGCAACCTTTACTATATTTGAAGCAATCTGTGTAGTGCAAGTAATATATATTTGTGTTGCTGTACATGGGAAATGTTTTCATGGGGTTATCTGTTTTTCAATTGCATCAAACGAAAAGGAGATAACCTTAGGAAAACACTTCCCTACAGCAACACAAATGTATATTGCCTACACTACACAGTTTGCTTCAAAGATAGTACAAGTTGCTTCAAAGTAAATTGCTGAACTGCAAGTAGTTGCAAATTTCATTACGTTAAGTGAAGCAACATTTGTCTCTTTAATAAAGCTATTAAAGCATGAAAGCCCGAATAGGTCCATGAGCCAAGATGCATCCACCTAGTGGATCGCCGAGTAAATTCTTCAGCTTGGTCACACTTCGTCTGCTTCATAGTCTGTAATCAATTAAGATACACAACTAAATATGGATAACTTGAACTTTAATCACAAGTTTAATTTTAAACATACACATACAAACTGTATACAACAGAGTTAGGCAAACTTACTAGTACGAGGCGGTTGACAATAAGAGGACGCCATTGAAGTTAATTTCAGAGGAAAATTTTGATTTTTGGCCATTGAAGTTAATTTTAGGAGGCAACTGAAGTTTAAACCCAAATGAGGCCTAAACCAACAATTTATATCCGTTATAAGTTCTTAGAAGAGGGCTAAATGCAAATTTTCCTTTCTTTTTTAATTACAGGCTAGATTTATGTTGAATGAGGAATGGCAAAAGGTCCCCATATTTCGACAACTGGGGTGTATTTTTAGGTGTTCAAAATGCACGTTAGTTAATAAATTGGTAATTTACAATTAGTTATTAGCATTCTGTGAGTTTAGAATCGTAGTGAATCATTGAATAAACTCTTTGTTGAGTAATGACTACAAAAATAATTCATAATAAAATTCAAGTTGTCATATAAAACCAAAGATAAAATAAAGATTGAGTACATGCAGCAGTTTCATACTTCACTTTTCGCAAAACCAAAATATGAATACAGAGATAGAATAAATTAAAGCTGGACACTGCTGCATTTACAGGCTTGACACTGCTGCATGTACACATGGTTTCTATGTTGTGGTATGCTCAAAAGGTGAATCAATGAATCATGGCTATATGCCAAAACATAAAAAGTTGGACCCTGTTCATAAAAGATGATCAATATGTGTATATAGACGTATCTCCTCATCTAGAACTTATCAAAATGAGCTGTTCATAAAAGGTAATTCAATGAATACATATCCAGACATCTGAATGATTCTTCACGTTTGAAAAACAGACGTTTGATTTAGGGTTATTTTCAACCCGAGGAAGTTTTCAGACATCTGGGAATTGTTTCAGATGTCTGTGTTGAATGATTTTTAAACCAGTGTATATTTTCAGACGTCTGCTAATTTTTTCAGACATCTGATTTTAGTTGTCCTGTTTTTATTTTAACCCTATCAATTTTCAGACTTCTCGTTTATTGATTCAGACGTCTGGTTTTTAATTTTTTATGAGACGTCCCCTTAATTTGTATAATTGCATCACGATCACCACCAATTAATAATTACTTGCATAATTGTATACTTAATTCTTTATGCACTCATTAGCTCTATGATTTAATTTATAAAAACATTCATATACCTTGATACTGCTTTATTATTATTATCACTTCTGTTTTGTAGAAAACATATTTAAACTGTTTCAAATATTGCATGACATACCACTAGTTTCAAGTCAAACATTAAATGCAAGTTGATTGAAGATGCAAATGCACCTTTATGGAGACCTACATCTGAGTTTGAGTTTATTGAAGATGCAATTGGTTCTACTATAGCTTGGCTTGGCCTTTTGCAAATGTCGCCTCGGAATCGTTTTCAGGTAAGAATGACTTATACTTCTCTTTACTTACCGTCAGTATGAATGATGGAAATACTCCTTATTATGATTGTTTTGGTAACTTTTACTTCAAGCATGATTTCCCTTTTTACCTCTTAAAACTGAATTAATATTTAAATTTTGTTTAGGTAGATAAAACCGGAAAAAATAGAAGATACGGTGACCTAGATGTGCTCTAAAATTTTGATCTTATACAATTTTTCTTTCTTGCAATTTGGTCGTACTAAACCGTATGCATATTTGTTGACACAAGAAATGTTGTGCAGTTTCTCAATGTCGTGCATATACAACAAAAGTAGTTATGTATTTTCTTATTGCCAAATCAGGTGTTGATGTTTGATGCACGACGAAAATTCTACTTTGGAGCACATAAGCTTGGACTTTGAACGGTTTATATTTTTCTTTTTTGTTAGTAAGCATCTTTCGTAAAAACATGTTTGATGAGAACATCGATTACAAAATGTTATGTCCAACTATTGTATATTTGGCATATGGAATTATTATAACTTATGTGATATAGTTTTATAATTCAAATTCTTTTGTGTTGTTTGAATTTCGTGATGATTTTGAACTGCATTGTGTAAAAATGATAAATGCTGATAGATGTAGCTCAACAACTCTACATAAACGCTGTGATATGAAGGTAGTAACAACTTTTCTAGCCAGAAACAAATGTTGTAATGTAAGTTGGAAAACGCTGTGCTATTTGGATGTGCATAACATTTCTTGACGTTATAAAACGCTGTTATATATGTTGAAAACGCTATAACATATGGACGATGACAATGGTTATAGCCATTTTAAAACGTTGTTATATATTCATAACTACGCTGTGGTATGAAGAAGATAACAACGTTTCTGCCCCATATAAAACGTTGTTATATATGTATTGAAGGAGGAATAGTTTGTGTTAGCTATGCAAACACAACAACACAAAACGCTGTATAAACATAATGACAACGCTACTAAAATGTTTTACAAATCGTAACAACATCAACTAAAACACTGTAGTATCTCCTTTTTCTACAGCGTTTTCAAAGTATTGTGGTAGTACCCCTGACCTATAACAACGTGTTGTTAGACAGCATTCTTCGAAACGCTGTAAAATTATATAACATCGTTTTTTCAATGCTGTCAATGAACGTATTACTTGTAGTGAAGATGTTCAAAAATGGAATCATCAGTTGGATTATCGTCCAATTCCTTCAAAATATCTCTATAATTATCCTCCATTCTATGAATGGAAAACTCATCTTTTACTCGTTGACAATTCACCTCTTCATTTGGACCTTACATTCTTTCAGAAAATGTTGAAATCTGTGTAACTTTTTCCCTTACCAAACAGAAAAATACATTTTTTCAAGAGCAAGGTAGAAACATTTCATGTATCCATCATTAAGATGCCATGAATTTACATACCTGAACGGTATGTTTTTAATCTCTTTCTTTTCATTCGTAAAATTGATGCATAATGGAATATGATAACTTATAGGATTAGCTAAGACAAAAGCGTTTATCTCCGGGAATATGTCCATAAAGTAGCAGTTACAAAACACCTTATCTATTTTAGTAGCCACCCCATTTCTTCTCCAAGTATATTTGAAGCCAGCAATATTAATTTCCATGAGTCCAGAACTGTTAATACAATCGATAAGACTAGATAAATATCTATAAGGAACATCCGTACCACCTTTCTTACCATTCAGCGAAGTGATATTATTGAAGTCACCGAGCAATTACCATGGTCCATTTACATTCTTTGCTTCATTAGATATATCCGTCCAAAGCTTCTCTCTATCCAACAGGAAATTACTAGCATAAATAAATGTCATTCTACATGTCAGTCCCCCTACATTCTTAGCATATAAAGAAATGTGATGATATGATTTACATTCAGCATGAATCTCCCATATATTAAAGTCCCAAAAAATAAGAATTCTTCCCTTGTTGTTGCAATCGTTGTTATCCACAGAAGACCATATAGTGTTTAACTTGGATTTAGCATTCACAATCTTGTCTTCAGTCAACTTGTTCTCTAAAAGGCCAATAATTGATGGCCTAAATTTTTTAAGGAATTTGACCACTTCAAATAATTTATTCGGAGTGTTCAATCCCCTAACATTCCACGCAACAATATTCATTTAATTTTACTTTGGCTCCTTGTCGTAACTTTAGGAGGAGCAAAAGAATATTTATTTTTACTTCCTTTCTTATTAAGTTCATTGTAAATAACATCCAATTCATCATAGGACTTTTTATTACTCTCTACATTTGCTGACACATCCATTTCTTTTACAGGGGGAACATCTTCCTCATCATGAATAGTAATATGCTCCACAAGCGCTTCATCCTCTGAGTCATGCCAGTCCTCCTCCTGACCTTCAGTTGCTTGAGCCTCGTTGGTACCTACATTATGAGCATCAAGAGTGTTTCCAGATTCATTTTGAATAGACTCATTATTTATGTTTATCTGATTGTCTCTATCTCCATTATACAGTTGTGCCAGGAAGTCAAATTTATTTTGTATAGCAGCAGTGTTAAATTTGATGATACAAAATCACAAATTGATTGGAACAAATTTGCAAAAAATGGAAAGTAAATATTTTTATAATGGGAATGCATTGATTGCATTTAATGAGATGGTAGAGAAATAAATGAAGGGATTATTTTCTTCCATCTATGCTAAAGAAACGGATTGATTTACTTCCTATGTTTGTACATTTGTTGTTATGGTAATTTGGCTCCATTATATTATTACCATATGTTGGTAATTTAATTGATGACTCACATAGATTTGCACTGGCTATATATTGAGGGGTAGACTTTAGTGTAAACCCATCCTGGCTTGGAGCCAGTGATCCCCAATGGCGTCTCTTCTTGTTAAACCTGATTAAGGTTTGGATATGTAAACTATTATTTTGTAATTTCTTGTAATTCTCTCATGTGGAATAAAATTTCTCTCTGTTGGACTGGACGTACACTATCTCGAGGATAGTGGAACCAGTATAAATATTGTGTCTCTTTGTTTCTCTACTATAGTTATTTACTATTTTGTTGATGTAATAGAATAATTGCTATCAGATTAGATTGTTGTTCAATTGGAAAATCTAGATCCTGCTTATTGCGCTTCCGCATATGCTCAATTTTGCATAACAGATTGGTATCAGAGCAAGGCGATTTGTTTTGAATTGTGCATCAATTATTTCTGCAAAGGTTGGTAGATTCAGTGGTGATTATGCTATTACTATTTTGGAGAAAAGGAGACTTTGGTGGAGGAGATTATGTCGAGAGTGAAGAGCGTTCCAATCTGGGAACTTTGACGTGATATGGAGTTTACTGTGTTGAAGGGACTATTGGATTTAGGAAGTTTTGATCATGTTTCTGACAAGGGTCTTCATGTTGATGATGCTCGAAGGATCCAAGATGATCAGGAAAGGAGCTCAGGTCAAGTGATAGACGGGTGTCGAGACAGAGATCGTTCTGGTTTAGACAGGGGTCTTCACGTTGATGATGCTTGAGGGATCCGGGATGATCGAGGAAGGAGCTCAGGTCAAGTGTTAGACGGGTGTCGATGTGTATTGCAAGTACTTTTAGACCGTTGGTTTATGCGTGGTGCAGCTCATGGTGGTAGATGCATCTTTTGCAGGCGGTGAGTGAAGCTTGTAATGCTTTTGATTAAGTGGCAGGAGAGAGATTTTTTGTGAGTACAGAGATTTGTATTTTGGCTCTGTATTTGAATCTGCCTTCTTTGTTATTTTGGATATTTGCAACATTTTGTTGGCGGGCGGGGACGTAGTGTGAGCTCGTTAACAATGGTGTGATGGGAGGTAGCTTTGCTGGAACCCATTAGGCAAATATTCATTTTTGGCGTATCTCGTTGTGATATTTTGATTGAAGGTGGAGTTTTGTTGAAGAATTTTATGTTGTGAAGAGAATTTGATTGGAGATGGGGTGTTGCAGATATGTGATTTTGCATCAAGGTGGAGTGTTAAATTTGGTGATACAAAATCACAAATTGATTGGAACAAATTTGCAAAAAATGGAAAGTAAATATTTTTATAATGGGAATGCACTGATTGCATTTAATGAGATGGTAGAGAAATAAATGAAGGGATTAATTTCTTCCATCTATGCCAAAGAAACGGATTGGTTTACTTCATATGTTTGCACATTTGTTGTTATGGTAATTTGCCTCCATTATATTATTACCATATGTTGGTAATTTAATTAATGACTCACATAGATTTGCACTGGCTATATATTGAGGGGTAGACTTTAGTGTAAACTCATCCTGGCTTGGAGCCAGTGATCCTCAATGGCGTCTCTTCTCGTTAAACCTGATTGAGGTTTGGATATGTAAACTCTTATTTTGTAATCTCTTGTAATTCTCTCATGTGGAATAAAATCTCTCTCTGTTGGACTGGACGTACACTATCTCGAGGATAGTGGAACCAGTATAAATATTGTGTCTCTTTGTTTCTCTACTATAGTTATTTACTATTTTTTTAATGTAATAGAATAATTGCTATCAGATTAGATTGGTGCTCAATTGGCAAATCTAGATCCTGCTTATTGCGCTTCCGCATATGCTCAATTTTGCATAAAGCAGCAATTTCAACATGCTTATTTGTATTGTCTGAGTGATTGGCCTGTAAATTTGCGTTGTTTTCACTAGCTATTGAGTCCTTATCTTCGGATTGATTGTTGATAATGTTTCCAAAGTCTGTATTAATAACGTTGCTTTTGTCAGGATTATTTCCACCATCTGGTAAAGCATCTATGTTGTCAGAAGATGCCGAAGTGTTGTTCTCATGTAACCAAATCGTTTCTGAGTTATGATCAGTTATAGTAGTTGTTTCTTTTTCTCCACTATCTGATATGTCCAGAACCCCTTGTCCATTTTCATCAGCTAACATGTTAGCGTCCACGTTTTGTGTTGTAGTTTTTGGTAGCCAAACTTTATCTAATTTTGTTTTGCACTATTCAGCCGAGTGACCAAAAACTCTACAGTTTCTACAGCAAATAGGTTTGTAAAGATACTCCACTTTCACCTTTAATTCCTCTCCCATGTGTAGAACGACATCAACTTTATATGTGAATTCAGACCAAGCATTTATTTCAATAAGAATTTTTGCAAATGCGACTCTTGATTCATCAGCCGTTATCTTATCCATTTTAATTGGCCTACCCAATACACTTGCTATAACACTCAAAGCTTCTTTGTCCCACATTTCTAATTCAAGATTAGACAGTTTGACCCACAACGGCATGGAGCATAATAAGCTTTTTTTAAACCTCATACCAAACTCCCATTTTTTCAAAATAATAACTTTGTTATCGAACATTTACGGGCCACCTTTCAGAATATTATCACAGTCACCTGAATTTTCAAATCGAATTATGAAAAAACCATTTTCCTTTGAGAGTAAAGTAAAATTTCTTGACAGTTTCCGCATGCGTTCAATATTTTTTTTTTCAAATGCATATGATAAGGCCGAGTGCCATACACATAGAAAATAATTTAATTCTTCCATTTATCAGTTGATCTAGATGAAGCTCTCTCTGATACACATGCCTTTTTCTTGCTATTAATTACTAAAGGTTCAATATATGTTAGATCCACAAAATTATTCTGTCTTTGACCGGTACCCCCCGTGGCTACCTTGATCCACGACATAGATCTACCAGCCTGAACATCTTCTTGGTAAGATCTCCCGTTGTGATCATAGAATTTCGAATTCCCGCTTCTCACGCGTTGGACCAGTGGTGCTCCAGATTTAGATCGAACATATGTTCCCTCCATATCTGAAACTCCAGGATGACGAACTGCATTAGGAGCAATATTTCGGGTAGCTTGCACCCCGTCATACCTCCGGCCAAACTGTCCGTGGGTAAAAACAGAACCTCTTCCCCAAGATTGTCCCATCCGATTAATCGTAGTTGAAAATCGAGTATGATCATACTGATTCCCATAAACCCTAGTACCACCAACAGACGCAAACCTAAATGTTCTCTCATCCGCGAAGATTAAATAGGCCCTACCACCATGGCTTCTTTACCGGCTCTCCGATCAGAGGATCGATCAGGAGGACGAACCTCATCGTTTGTGCTTCCAGATCTGATAGCATCTGCCATTAAGTGTATCTTGAATGTTTTAGATTGTGAACTAAATAGATATTTTACATAAAAAATGAATTACTTTATAAAAAATAAAATTAAATTATATACAAATAACATTTTTATGAAAACCACATGGACAATAATTTTTAGCAAACATATTTTCAATCAATCTAATCAAGAATTCACTAAATTTTTAAGCAAACAAATTTAATTGATATCAATATTGCAATAACAAAAATCTACAATACAAAATCTACTTAATTAAAGTTGAAGTAAAATTTCTATCCCTTTTAAGACTACTGATTTCTAATTGATATATTATGCACTAATGTAGATGAATTTATGATTGGCCCTATTTCCCTATTCCTCCTTGTTGTTTCAATATACATGATTTAACATTTTTGTGCCTTTATTTGGGATGGCTTCTCTCATTTTTCCCAACGTTGACACAATCTGCATAAATGATTCATTGGCAGGACATAGTCGCTTTTGGGCCTAGGAATAATCGTAGATGTTGCATTATTCGCTCTTTAAATGTACTTTTTGTTGTACGGCCGTTTAGCAAGCTAGGCAGTTACATCAAGGATTTTCGGCAATCGAGGTGTTCAGGATTTAGTCATAGGCTTAGGAGAGTTCGAATTTACGTACTTGAAGCGTCAAAACATTCAACGATTTGGACATATGGCAATCGAGGTGTTTAGGATTTAGACATTCGCCGGAGTAATATGTTATCTTTTTTTGGTCAAATGGGCTTCAAGTTCTTTTCCTAAATTAAATGACCGTATCTACTCTTATCAATTATAAATGTTGTAAGACCCTGCTTTCATGTCAAGTTATCACCAGACCAAAATTGCCGTCAGAATTGAGAAGAAAAAAAAGGGAAGAAGTTGTATTTATTCCAAAGGAGGATAATGATAGTTATGAATATAATCAGTGTGCTGTTCTAAACTATTTAATTAGATATGGATTAATATATAAACACATTATTTATTTGTACATTTAATTTGTTTTGGCAGATAACTGAAAGTTGTATTTTCCTGTTTTTAGAATAGTTGATGCTGTTTTTTCCTTTTCATACCTAATGCAAAAACTTATATCATGTAAAATTCATTCATTCACGTCTTAATTAAGCAAGCGTACGTTCACTTGTGCCAGGCAACGAAAATGTTGCATAATTCATTCATGTTCCAACTCCCACTAGTTCTGAATCCCAACTTGAAACTGAAATTATTGATCAGATGCAAATGCTTTGAAATTTACGACATGTACGTATGTTCAAACGTATGTATATATGTCAGCATAATTAGCAACTGCAAATAACACAAGCATACATACGGAGGTACTCATTAACCGTAAGTGATTCCATTAATTCAGTAAAGCTCTGGGGGTAGTACAGCGCATGCAGGCTTTTATTCATAAATATATAAATATATGCAGTAAAACTCCTTAACATGGTTTGCGGCAAACACAAGTAGAAGTAGTAGGCTTGGGGCAGAATCCATCTGGATACAGGAAACTTGCACAGTAGGCCTTGCACACTTTTGGCATGCAGCGGACTCCACCAGGACGTGTAAGGTAGCAATAACGTGGGTTTTCCACCACCGCAGCCGCGGGTATGGGTATGCTAGTGCCAGTGGTGGACATCATGGCAGATGCACCAAATAAACAAAGCGCAATAATGATACAGTAAAACATTTTCATTTTTCTTGTGATGTTGCTGTTTGCTCTGTGTGTCTGTGTGTGTGTGTTAATGTGGTGATGACTGATGTATATATAGTGGTGCAAAGGTATCTGTAGGCCGTAGCAGTTGAATTGAATTAATTATCTTCTTTGGAATCATGCGGTCACTATTGCTTAATTAGCATGTTATGAACACTTTACGCTTCTCTGTTTCTTACATTAGCAGTGACTTTTTTCAACTTTATTTAATGGTCTTGTAAATGAGGAATGAGGCGTACCAGTTGGAATAATGATTCACCTGCCACATGCCCACTTACATAATTTGGTTATTTATATGCTAATTAGTTCATTTGGTTATTTCATTAGACCATGTTATTGGGTCTCACTTCATTTTTGAGCACTTTTATACACTTTTTGGGAAATTGATGGCGAGAATTTCATGTTGATGCTTGCTTTCTTTTCGTCATACCATTATATAATTCTTCATACATACCAATTCAATCATATTTATACCTTACGCCAGAAAATATTTAGTATATTTGCATTTCCTGTTAGTATATTATATCTTACGCCAGAAAATAACCGTGTTAACATGCATGCAATTCAATCAAAATGTTTATATATATATATATATATATATATATATATATATATATATATATATATATATATATATATATATATATATATATATATATATATATAATGGATGAACGTGCAAGAAAGGAAAATAGCGTTGAGACCCTTACAACTTCATGTAGGGCTGCACACAACCCATATCCAATCCGACCCAACCCACCAACCCGACCCAACCCACATAAATCCAACCCATCCCAGTTCGGATCGGATATGGGTTACAATTTATAACCCATACTATATACGGGTCGGGTTTGATATTTTGTTCAACCCAACCTTATTTTAACCCAACCCAACCCTATATTAAAAAAATAATTTAATATCAGTCCACTTAAAATTAGAATAGTATAATCCTAGAATAATGTTTATCTATTCTATAGTAAATATACAAAAAAAGCATATTTCATGTCAATCCAAAGTAGATAGAGTTTAGCAAACCTATTGTAAAGAGCAATTTAATGTATTTAAAATGAAACACTTATTTTACTATGTAGTAAATTGATTTCATATGATGTGTTTTACAATGTAATTTTAATGAAATATATCTTATAATGAATCAGTTATTTTAAATGCATCATGCTAGCAAAAATTTGATATATTATGCTGGATATTTTAATATTATTTCTTTAAAAATTCCCTCATATTCTCATAATTTTTTTATATTCAAGCAACCCAACCCTACTAAACCCGACCCAACCCATACTTCAACCCAACCCATATCCAACCTCATATAGGGTCGGATACGGGTTGAACTCCCTTAAACCCATACCTATGCGGGTCGGATGTAGTATTTGGTCCAACCCGACCCAACTCATACTTTGTGCAGCCCTAACTTCAGGTGTTAAGTAACGTTTACAACTTCATATAATGAATGAATGTGCATGGTATGTGCTAAGTAATGTTTCCAACCTTTCATGTTAGTACGTAAGAAGTTTACAACTGAATACGCATGCATTCAGTGGAATCTATTTATTTATTTTTATTTTATGCATATCCTGTTATGGAAATTACGCCTTTGCGGAAGCGATCAGGATCTTCTTCACCCAATTACTTAAAGATGATTTCTGTGGAAACAAACACAGATATGAAATCACATGCGCAAACAATAGATATTCCACCCAACCACCCTTTTTATTGATTCAAAAAAAAAAAATTTAGTTTACACTCAATGGATCAAAACAAACAATAAACAAAATTACAAGAATCAATAACCTTATTGAGAAAGGGAAAGAATATCTAGATGACTAACACTCTTTGTTGGAGAAGGAGAACAATTAAGAACGACGGCTAATCCTTGGATTAACTGGGAGACACCAATCCTCTCTAGGGCACCAAGCCCTAGAGGCACACAACCTCCACCCTATTCGGTCATACATTAATCCAACCATATGTGCTTCTTTTATAGGAGCATAGATGGCTTAGGAAAAATATCCAATTTTCCCTTTAAAGATATATTAGGAATATATCCCCGTAATACTTGCAGATAAGTCACAGAAAGACCGGGTCAAAATCCAGCAATAAATCCGCTCAAACGCCAAACTACTCATTCTAACCTTCTTTCTGTTGTTGCACCATCTCCTCTACCGCTAATCACATACACGCCTCGTCTCTATCAACATATGTGATTTTATATCACAAATCACAACACTTTACCTTGATATGAAATCACATCAACAACAAGTCAACCGACTTTCATGGACATGTGAAATCACCATCACAACGCTCCACCTTAATCTGAAATCATATCAACTCTCCAACAATCACGAAACAAGTCATCTAGCTCTTTCAACGACACCTTCTCTCAATTAAACCAACCTCGATTTCCAGGCAACGAGATACACCCCACCTGTTATGAGTACAGGGACTCAATTGATTTCAGGGCAACAATCACATCCAGTCGATTTGAAAGAACTACGACCATACCTCAATTACAAACACAACCCACCGCCTGCAAAAGATGCATCTACCACCTGAGCTGCACCGTGCATAAACCTACGGTCTAAAAGTGCTTGCAATACCATCGACACCGTCTAATACTTGATCTGAGCTCCTTCCTTGATCACACTGGATCCCTTGAGCATCATCAACGTGAAGACCCTTGTCGAACACATCAGCAGTGACCAAATTAACCTCTCCACCTTGTTGTGGACTAGGTTCTTCACCCGTCACTCGCCTTCCACATCGACACCCGTCTACCACTTGACCTGAGCTCCTTCCTCGATCACTCCTGATCCCTCGAGCATCATCAATGTGAAGACCCCTGTCGAAAACATGAACCGAATCACCAAGGTATAGGCAAATCAAACCAATTGCCAACATCTTCGTCTTCTTCCATCTTCCCTCATTCACATTGGAGGGCTTCTCTTCATCTCCATCATTCAATCATTGAGGCCTTCAAATCCCCAATCAAAATTAGTCATCACCAACATCGCCATCATATCCGACATAAAAAAAATCAATTTTTTCAACAAAAAATCAATTTTTTTCCAATTCAAAATCACTCTAAGCTTTGCGATGGTCTAGCTTTGATAACAACTGTAATGGAAATTGCGCCTTTGCGGAAGTGATCAGAATCTTCTTCACCCAATTACTTAAAGATGATTTCTATGGAAACAAACACAGATACGAAATCACACGCGCAGACACAAGATATTCCACCCAACCACCCTCTTTATTGATTCACAAAAACAAATTTTGTTTACACTCAATGGATCAAAACCAACAATAAACAAAATTACAAGAATCAATAACCTTATTGAGAAAGGGAAAAAATATCTAGATGACTAACACTCTTTGTTGGAGAACGAGAACAATAAAGAACGACGACTAACCCTTGGATTAACTGGGAGGCACCAATCCTCTCTAGGGCACCAAGCCCTAGAGGCACACAACCTCCACTCTATTCGGTCATACATTAATCCAACCATATGTGCTTCTTTTATAGGAGCATAGAAGGCTTAGGAAAAATATCCAATTTTCCCATTAAAGATATATTAGGAATATATCCCCGCAATACTTGCAGATAAGTCACAGAAAGACCGGGTCAAAATCCAGCAATAAATCCGCTCAAACGCCAAACTGCTCATTATAACCTTCTTTCTGTTGTTGCACCATCTCCTCTACCACTAAGCGCATCCATGCCTCGTCTCTATCAACATATGTGATTTTATATCACAAATCACAACATATCCTACCTTTTTTCTATATACTGTATATGTCACAAAGCTATTTCGCATGGGAAATTAACAAAATGAACCTACATAGGGAATGAAATGGCAAAATGCAAGGTAACAGGTATAGGAAAGGCTTTTGGGAAAAAGAATATTTTTCATGTTCGTCCGAACTGGTTTTGAAGAAATTTTAAAATCATTCAATTTTGAACTATTACGCGCAGCTTTGCACAGAAAATTGCGCAACCAACAAACATTCAAATTTTCCGACGAAATTAATTTCTACGTAATGTCTGGTTAGACGCATCTCAAATATGATTTTTTTTTTTTGGATTTTATTTTTATTTTACATTTACATTTTTATTTGAGATATATCCGGTGACGCTACCGCAAATAATCACCAAAAATCGATTCAAACAAAGCGATTAAACTTTAACGTTTTCAATATAAATTATTTAAATCACTTCTATATAAAAAAAAGATAAACTTTTCATTATAAATCAATTTCAAATTTTGAATTTCCTAAACAATTACATTCTAAGTTACGTTTATCGCTTAATACTTATTTTAAAACCATTTTAAATCAATAATTAAATTAAATTCAATAATTTAAATGGTCGAAATCTACAGGATGTTACAGTTACCTATATTTAAATAGATATTTTACGTAAACAAAATGAATTACTTTATAAAAATAAAATAAAATAGATATGTTACAATTACCTATATTTAAATAGATATTCTCCGTTTCTTACATTAGCGGTGGCTTTTACTCAATTTTTTTCAACTTTTATTTAATGGTCTTATATATAAGGAATGAGGCGTACCAGTTGGAACAATGATTCACCTGCCGCATGCCCACTTACATAATTTGGGCCAGTGTTTTTCTTTTTTTCCTTACTCCGCAGAGTTTTGATAAGCACGACAGAAGGCAATAAAAAAAAAGTAGGGCCCGCACGACTTGAAGTCGATTGTGAATAGGTATCGTTTCAACAATTGCGTGCAACAGTATTGTTTATCCGCTCTTATTCTGTCTATTTAGTCGTGCAAGTGTATATTATTTACGTAACGAACGCACTAATCTGAATATCATGGAAACTTTGACTTAAACGTTAACGTATCAACACAGAACCAAATCAATTTATCAAGGTTACCTATATTTAAATAGATATTTTATGTAAACAAAATGAATTACTTTATTAAAATAAAATAAAATTATGTACAAATAACTTTTTTATGAAAACCACATAGACAATGTCGACGAAGCTCGGCTTGGCATACCAAGTCACCACCTCCACAAGATCAATTTCCTGATCGACTATGTCGAACCAGGCATTGCATTCTCTGAAGGCCTATTAGGCGTGGTCAATCCACTACCCTATAACCTCGGGTCGGATGTCACCTGTCCTAGTCGAACCGAAATTGGATATTTCCATGTTTTGAAGACATGCTCCACTACTTTGGTACTACTGGATTGACCACCACGTCGCTTAGTCGGACCGGGCTCTAGAGCACTTATAAATGCTCGATTTTTGAACTTTTAGAGGGATTACACTTATTTGCCTCGGGCATATCAAAGCAAGGACATTGTCATTGCTCATTTACAACTCTTTTCTCTGCTTCTCTTTTATTAAAACAAACTATATTGTAATCTACATTATGAATAAAAATTGATTATTCTAAGTGGATGTAGGCCTAATTACCAAACCATTATAAAAACTTTACGAGTCCCTTTACTTTACTATATTCCGTGGCTGCGATTGTGAGATTGTTCTATGATTATAGTGAGTTTGGGTGTTGGTCGTAGAAGAACCAATTTCTACGTCAACATTTTGGCGCACCAGGTGGGGGCATGCTATTTGAATTCTCGCTAAAAGACTATCGATTGCTTGGAGATTGAAAGATGGTTAAGCGAAGGAAGAATAATGCTAGTACGCAAGCCTATGGAATTGAAGGAGGAGGAAACCAGGAGGCATCCTCTGCTAATGATCTTTCCAACTGCCTCACCCGGGAGGAGGAGATGGATGATGTGATTTGAGAACCGAGTTTACGCATGGAACGACATGACGAGCTTCTCTGTAGGTTGGAAGAAACGATGAACACCTTCCTTTCGCGACTCAATGGATCAAAAGGACGGACCTTCAGAACAAGGAGTAATCACTAGTGCGGAAACCAGCAATGTAGCAGCTGCTGCATCATTTAGAACAATGCTTGGGTTACGTCCGGCTCAACCCTGATCTGTTTGATTTAGATTAACCCTAGAGGGGGTGATTAGGGTTTATTGCAGTTTTACAAGATATTAAAAATATCACATCACAGACTTCAACAGAGAAAATAAATGTAGAAAGTAAATGATACAGATTTTACCTAGCTTCGGCAAACCCCTTCTTACTACTGCATTCCCAAGGTTTCTACTAGAATTAAAACAATCTCTACGCTTAGAAAATCCCTGTAAACTTGCGACATCCGCTTCTAACTGTTCTAATCTTAGGCTCAAAACCCTACACTGATCTTTATACCTTGGATCAGATTTTTTTCCTCGAATTACAAATCTGTAACTTGTAAACCCTTATTTCTTTATCACTTAAAAAAGAACGGCTTCCTTTTCTTCATTTGATGGCGGCTGATTGATAATCTAGGGTTTTGCAGCTCTATCTCCGAATCGTGACTTCAAATATTTTGATAAAAAAATTCTTTTGATGGCTCTTGAATCGTTTTACTCGCTTGTCCACGATTTTTTCTTGCGAGCGAAACTCTCTATGAATAGCGAGTATTCTAAAAAAAAAATTCTCTTGTTTTCTTGCGGTTTCGATGGTTGCATGTGATGAATTAGGTGTGAATATACAAAGTTTAAAAACCTTTTCAAACTGTTGTTTCGCTGAATTGATTTGGTCTGATTGTTGCATCTTGCGTGATTTACTTGCTATGATTCCTCAAGTGATTGTCGTGAATGATTTGTTGATTTCTAAAGGAAATTGCCCAAAAATGAATTCATTCGAATTTCTGGAATGATTTAAAAACATTAATTCATTTCTTGCCATATATCAATTTTTAACCTTTCTGCAATTCCTACATGTCATTTCCAGATGTTAAATTGAATTTTTTTTGGAAAGATTTGAAATTTATTTCTCGCCCAATTTTCTATGAATAGATTTTTGGATACATGCTATATTCTTGCCAAATATTGATCTACTAGGAAATGCACATTAAGAATCTCTTCCATTTTTCTTGTATGCTTGATTTTAACAAAATCCATTTACTGTGAATGTTTGTTCCATGTCATTCACTGTTTGTTGCCATGATCTTTCCCCACTGTAAATTTGGAAAAAAAATAACCTGCCAAGATATTCATGCCATCGCTGCAGATTGATTTCTTTCCTGTATATTCTTGATTGCTGAATTTATTTCATTTATTCAAATCATAGTGTAACACCCCACCTCCGCCAGGGTGACTCTTGCAAGCACTCTGACTTTGGAGGGGTGTTTGAATCAGGTAAACATGCAAAATGATATATCAAGGTAGAACAAGAACATATGTATATATGTAAACAGAGTAAATAACATAGATAAAACAACGGAAGATTTAAACCATTTCAAAACAAGTCTGGTACAACATAATATCAATTTTCCCAATAAACAAGTCTAGATAAAACAACATCATCTGAAAACAGAAATACATAAAGTACTATCCCCAAAATGAGGTGATAAACCATAGCTAGCTCAATGTCCAAACCGTACATGAGCAAATCCAGTAAGCAAGCTGTAAAGATCCAAGCTAAGCTCCAATGTTCCCACCCTGAGAACCTGAGGGGGGGGGGGAACGGAAGAAAAGAGGCGAAAGAAAACAGGTCAGTCAAAAAGACTGAGTAAGCCCTACTACAATCAATGTAAACTGATAAAGTTAACTGGTATGGGCAGCAAGGGATGAACATAAGGATAACAACATACTAGCATAATGATTAACTATCAAGGTAGATAAAGGTGTCATCGCATAATCAGGATTAAGGTTTTGCACCACAGGTGTACTAGTAAACTAACATGACTTGAATAAACGAGTATTGATCTCTTGGCCCAAGCTTTGGCCCAATAACATGAAGTGACCCCAATACGAGGTCCAAAGTGTAAACAAGAAGTGATTCCCAGGGCCCAAGTTTGGCCCAACACCAAGAATGACCCAAACCAAGGTCCAACTAGCACGGTCTAGTCGATCGGCTCCCTAAAGCCTAACTCGTCAAGTGTCTGTGTCATACGGCCCAACTACGAAGTGTAGCTAAACTGTGCTAGGTCCACCCTAGGGTGTATCAAGTCCTAGGGTGTCAACCACCGACACAAACCAAGCACGCACAGTTTAAACCTACTGGTGCCCGTGCCTGCTTTTTCAACTCCGGACCATGTGCACGATCATGGCCCGCCTGAACCCACACCGGCGCACCTACTCAGCCGTCGTTTGGTCGCTTACATGGCATCCCAGTAATCGTGCCCCTCCCTAGCCTAGTCCCTAGGGTGTCATGATACAACTAAGAGGGTTACTGGTGCAAAGGACCACGCAACTAGGGTTTCCTTAATGGGTTAACGTGGTTAACCCAACTCATTCAAGTACCAAGTTGGTTAAGTGTACCCAAGGTTCATGGCTTAACCCTACCAACCCATCGTGTTTTCATTGGTTAAGTATTCCAGCAGTCCATGACTTAACCCTAATCACAAGGCATTAATTAATTAATGCGCCTTAACCTCTCACATTAGACTTTGTTGTGGTTACTAGTTAAGCCGGCGGGTCCGGGTAGCTTTACACCACAACTTGGTCTAACCTCGGGTTCAAGGTACAACATGACCAACTTCTCACATTGGGTCTTATTGTTTGTAGCAACTAGTTAAGTCGGTCGGTTCCGGGTAGGTTTACGCTACAAACTCAACCCAACCTCGAGTTGGTCACACTTATCTTTTCTAAGTGTCATGTCCACCATGTTTCCAAAACACATTACAAGCTTTTCAAGCAATTGGGTAGACCTAACTTAATAGGTAAATTCCCAATGGGTAGACCTAACTTAATAGGTAAATTCCCAAGCTTATGTTTTTATGTCTTTTAAGTTTACCCAACCCCAAACGCAATCCCATCGCTTACATATCGCAATAGCGCATAAAGGATAGAAAGAGGGAACTTTGCATAATCATGACATAAAAGTGTTAAAGCCACAAGTTCAACATGGTGGCATATGAGACAAAGATGTGATCATAAACTTGCATATCTTGTTATCAACTTGCATAAAGTTCATATGCATGCATAACATCATTTTAACTTGCATAGTGTTCATATGCATACATAACATGGTTTCAACTTGCATAAAGTTCATATGCATGCATAACATCATTTTAACTTGCATAGTGTTCATATGCATACATAACATGGTTTCAACTTGCATAAAGTTCATATGCATGCATAACATCATTTTAACTTGCATAGTGTTCATATGCATACATAACATGGTTTCAACTTGCATAAAGTTCATATGCATGCATAACATCATTTTAACTTGCATAGTGTTCATATGCATACATAACATGATAGCATGAACAAAATGTTCAACCCAAACTTGCATAACATACTTGCATACCATAACATGACATACTTGCCTATAAACTTGCATATCACAACATGATAAACTTGCATATCAACTTGCATATTACAACATGATAAATTTGCATATCAACTTACATAACATATGACAACTTGCATACCAAACTTGCATACAAAACTTGCATAACATATGACAACTTGCATATCAAACTTGCATACAAAACTTGCATGACATATGGCAACTTGCATATCATACTTGCATACTAAAACTTGCATGACATATGACAACTTGCATATCAAACTTGCATATCATACATTTAACTTAAAAGTTCAAGTATGAAAGGAATAGGGCTTACAATGCTTATGCGGACTCAAATGAGTTTAGCAAATGTAAGAAACCCCTTATGCAACTAATTAAACCCCAATAATGCAAGCAAACTTGATCAAGACTCCTCCTTTATGATGCCAATAGAGAAACAAGACTTTAATGCAAGCTAAAGAGGATCATACAAGCCTAAATACACTTGTATGCATGGAAATCTCTTAGAAATTTGATTTAAGAATTTATGAAGAGAGTGGAGGCCATGAGAGGTTTGATTTTGACATAGTTTAGTTGCTAGAATGAATAATGAATGATTTAGGGTAGGTTAGGGTCTTATTTATAGATTAGGCTAGTGTTTTAGGCCCTTAGATTAACCCTAAATTAGATTAGGACCCTTAGATTTCGGAGCCTTCCAGAAACCAGCCCTAAGACCGAGCCCAAACCCCAAACTGGTGCACCCAACCACAGAACTCTCTAGAAACTGTGCAGGTTTTCTGGCTCGACACGGGCGCACTTACCAAGTGCGCCAGTGTAAAAATGTGTTGGCGCACTTCACAAGTGCGCCAGTGCATTTTTGTGTTGGCGCACTTCACAAGTGCGCCAGTGCATTCTGGCTAGTTTTCGGTTTTTCTGCCTAACTTCATTCGTCCATATCTTCTTCATACGGACTCCGATTTTCGAAAACTCGGACTCTATTTCGCGTATTTTTCCGAGACGAACGCAATGGCATAGCCCGTTTCCCTTGATTCAGATTTTAGAATTAAATTCTGCCTCAATTTATGTTATAACAGGTTATTGAAAATACAGGTTGTTACATTCTCCCCTCCTTAAGGGATTTCGTCCCCGAAATCTTCAAGTTAGGAAGAACGTATCCTACCATCCAACATCCATCTACTCAAAACATCATCCACGAGCAATCATTGTCCTTACAAGATTCTAAATGCTGGATGAACATATGCAAAGGTGTGTGTATATGTACTTATCTAATGTGAATATCATCAATGCAAATTATGTTAGTGAAATGAATCCATATGTATGCAATTCCTAACATAATGTATATCATCTATATGTGTGCGCATAACATACACCCATATGCAACATCCATGTGATAACACACAATTTTCATCCATGAATAAGCATAAACACTCATGCATATGCAATATGAGGAGTGTGTGAGCCGATCTAGTGCCTAATCGTGTATAATGCATCCACGAGTAACCACTTGCAAACACTTGCAACCACTTGCAACCATCAAGCATAACATGTTTCAAACACATGTTTCAACCAAAGGGTTTCTACCTAAGATTCTCATGACAAGATTAACACGATAAACTAGATAAACAAGACAAACATGGATAGCAAAAGATGTGCTAAAGAGATCGGGAGGATAAGCAAGATATACTCCTTTTGGATTACAAGAAATCCTTTCCTAACCCAACCCATATTCCATAAAAGCCCAAAAGGTTTAGTCAACCTAACGGACCCCTTCAAACCCTGACATGTATTACTAGCCAATAAGCCATACCTCCCGACGGAAGTAGGACCGAAAATGGGACCGAGAGGATATACATAAAAAGATAATATGCGAGTAAGTTCCACAGGAAACCAAGGATCAAGGATATGCTCTTAAAAAGAGATATGATGCGCGTTTCCAGCCTTCAATCTTCTAAGTCACGTTTCCTTGAGTTTAACTCCACTGTGCTTTGACTGTCTTTTACTTCATGATTTCTTAGCTTCTTAACTCTTATTTCCAAATATGAGTTGGAACCTATTTCATTGTCGCCACTCGTCTTCCTCTTTCACTTACTCTTCTATCATTCTTGGCTTAAACATAACTATGACCTCATGGTTTCACGCAAGCTCTCCAAAATTCACTAGTGAATCCTGGATCTCGTTTACTTACTATAAAGTATTCCACACAGCAGAACTTTTCTTGAAAATACCAATCCATGTTGCCAATGAACCATCCGCCTGCGAATGATAGGCCGTACTTAGATTCAGTTGCTTGCCCATGACTTCCCGTAGACTATCTCAAAACTTGACTAGTAAAGATTGAGTCATGGTTACTAACTATACTTTAGGGAACCTCGTGCAACTGCTTTATTTCTTGAAAGTAAACTGTCGCTAGCTATGATGCAGTCCTTTCGCTCTTTACCGGAGTGAAATGAGCGCTCTTTGTGAGTCTACCTACTATGACCCACATGCTCGTATTCTCTTTCCTTGACCTAGGCAGTCCATCCACGAAATCCTTCGTGATGCTTTTCCCTCTTCTATTGCGGGGACCTCCAATGGATATAATAGTCCACCGGGCTTCTATAACTCGGCCTTAATCTGTTGGCACCACATGCACCTTGGGACAAACTTGGCCACCTCCCTGTGTAATGTGCATCTTCAAGAGCCTTCTTTCTCTCATTGCGTCCTAGCTATCCCTTGTCATCTATAGCGAGGTGTCTTAACATCTCGCCTCGAATCAACTTGTTCATGATCTCGACTAACTGCGGGTCTTCTTTCTGTGAAGTCCCTACTTGATCCAGAAGGGTAGGTCTAAGCTCAAGGGACGCTACCTAACTAATTAAACTGAGAGAACTTCTTATTTCAACTGTCCTCGTCGGAGCTTTCCGGTCTTGAACTGCGACCACTTTAGCAGGATCCACCACTAAGCCTTGCTTAGAAACTATATGCCCAAGAAATCTAACTCCTTTTTCTCCAAAATGTCATTTGGAGAACTTGGCCTTCAACTGATGCGCTCTAAGCGTATCCATCACCTCCACGAGATGCCTTGCGTGATCTTCCTCATCCTTTGGGAAGATCAGAATATCATCTACGAAGACTACCACAACCTCGTTCAGGAACTCCCTAGACACCCTACTTACCAAGTCCACGAAGTATGCGGGTGCATTAGTCAAGCCGAACGGCATGACAAGCCATTCGAAGAATCCTATCTGGAGTTCTGAACGCAGTCTTGTCTATACTATCCTCAGCTACCCTGAGCTGACGGAATCCAGTAGCA
Source organism: Allium sativum (assembly GCA_030737875.1). NCBI lineage: Eukaryota > Viridiplantae > Streptophyta > Magnoliopsida > Asparagales > Amaryllidaceae > Allium > Allium sativum. The sequence continues at coordinate 403,798,586 of CM060923.1, read as the reverse complement.
AGATCAAGAGAGAACAGATGTTCCTACAAGCTGATCAAACAGATCATCGATCCTTGGCAATGGTTGTCTATTCTTCTTGTTCAACTCACGATAATCAACATACGGGCGAAGCGAACTGTCCACATTAGTAGCGAATACTACTAGAGCACCTTCCTTGGAAATGCTTCATCGAATGGAGTTCTTCTCAAGCAACTCCTTCACTTGCTTACTTAGCTCCCGTCTCACGGGACCATGTGCCTTACCGGCCACATAACTGGCTTGGCATTATCAACCAGATAAATGCGGAAATCTATCTCTCGTTTAGGGGTAACCCCCTTCACTTCACCCAAGATATCAGGATATTCTCGGACCACCCTCACCGATTGCAAACTATCGATAGACGAGTCGAGGGATTTAAGATAACACAACATGACGAGACTCATGGGGTTACTAGAAATTCCTAGGGTATTACCGAGGCGAGTCATGAGCCTCACAACCCTATGCTCAAAAATCAAGAATGGCTCCAAAACTGGACAACCAATCCATGGTCAAAATCAACTCATACCCCATGAAACCGAGAATACAAGCATCACACGAGAACTCTACACTGGAGATAGAGTTTTTCAAATCCACGTAGATAATAGACAAGTGGGCGAAAACCCCAATTGGATTTGAACCACACACGGGATCATAAACTAGACTAGTACTCAGGTGCAAACTTTCAACTAAATCAGATGAAATAAGCTATGCGATGCACCAAAATCAAACAAGGTATGAACAGGAAAATCAGAAATGTATACAAGGCTTTCAACAGAAATACTACCTCGATCGGGAACTGGAGCAGCATTGAGAGCATGAACTTGCCCTCTCGAAGGTCCAGCACGCTGAGTCTGCCCCTGGCCTTGCCCTTGCTTCTTCGGGCAATCCTTACTGAAATGTCCAGTCTCACCGCAGAAAAAGCATTCACCATTATTCCTTTTTCTCTTCCGACAATCCTTACTAAGATGCCCAACTGAACCGCAATAATGGCACTTCCTCTTGTTGTTCTTGCCCTTGTTCTTGTTCTTATTGCCTTGATTGCTCTGACCGCTTGGATTACCCTGATTTCCTTTCCACTGGGAATCAGTCTTCTTGGCTTGAGTATCATTCATCTTGATCTCCTCCTTGTCACTCCTACTCTCTTCATTAAGTAGGGCCATATTCACCAAACTCTCAAAAGTTGCCCCCAAGGGTATATGAGTCATGGCCAAACCATGTAATGGCTCGCTTAATCCTAGAGCAAAGTATAGGGCCTTCTTCTGAGCTGTGTTAACTAAGTCTAAACCGACCTGAGCCAGTTGATTAAACTGATCTATGTATTCCCTAATAGTCATGTCCCCTTGCCTCAGTAATAGGAACCTTAGTCCAAACTTTCCCCGAAAGTCTTCCCAAGTCTCAATTGGCCTAGTAACGGTGGTGACCACCCACCAACGTGCAGCTTCTTCCTTTAACAACCACACTGCTAATAAAACCTTCCTACGGTCACCTATATTAAAGAAGGTAAAAAGATCTTCGGTTTCTTTCAACCAATTCCTTGCCTCCACATAAGTCTCGGTTCCAAAGAAATTCTTGCAACCCATCGCCTTAAAATCTTGGCAAATCTCTGCGAAGTCAGTTTGAGGATGCTGAGGGGAAGGAGGAAGAGGAACCTCAGCGACAGGAGGAAGAGGAACATCAACTACCGGAGGAGGAGTAATATTTGCGGGGCCGGCTTCGGTCGCCCTAGCCTCCAAAAGTCTCCTATACCAAACAGGTACGTGTACTCCCTCCGGAATGGCAAAGTTATCGGCCATACTGAAAACGAAGAAAAAGATAGATTCAGAATGGAGAAAAACGAAGGAATTTTGCTAATGGCTTTTTGGGGGAATAGCCTTTAAAATAAACTAGACTTTTCTTTGGAAAATACTTTATACTTGGTTTTGAAAATAGTTTTCCAAAAAGTTTTTCTTAAAAACCTTTTTGTTCCTTCTCGTAAACCATATGCTCTGATACCAAATGTAACACCCCACCTCCGCCAGGGTGACTCTTGCAAGCACTCTGACTTTGGAGGGGTGTTTGAATCAGGTAAACATGCAAAATGATATATCAAGGCAGAACAAGAACATATGTATATATGTAAACAGAGTAAATAACATAGATAAAACAACGGAAGATTTAAACCATTTCAAAACAAGTCTGGTACAACATAATATCAATTTTCCCAATAAACAAGTCTAGATAAAACAACATCATCTGAAAACAGAAATACATAAAGTACTATCCCCAAAATGAAGTGATAAACCATAGCTAGCTCAATGTCCAAACCGTACATGAGCAAATCCAGTAAGCAAGCTGTAAAGATCCAAGCTAAGCTCCAATGTTCCCACCCTGAGAACCTGAGGGGGGGGGGAAACGGAAGAAAAGAGGCGAAAGAAAACAGGTCAGTCAAAAAGACTGAGTAAGCCCTACTACAATCAATGTAAACTGATAAAGTTAACTGGTATGGGCAGCAAGGGATAAACATAAGGATAACAACATACTAGCATGATGATTAACTATCAAGGTAGATAAAGGTGTCATCGCATAATCAGGATTAAGGTTTTGCACCACAGGTGTACTAGTAAACTAACATGACTTGAATAAACGAGTATTGATCTCTTGGCCCAAGCTTTGGCCCAATAACATGAAGTGACCCCAATACGAGGTCCAAGTGTAAACAAGAAGTGATTCCCAGGGCCCAAGTTTGGCCCAACACCAAGAATGACCCAAACCAAGGTCCAACTAGCACGGTCTAGTCGATCGGCTCCCTAAAGCCTAACTCGTCAAGTGTCTGTGTCATACGGCCCAACTACGAAGTGTAGCTAAACTGTGCTAGGTCCACCCTAGGGTGTATCAAGTCCTAGGGTGTCAACCACCGACACAAACCAAGCACGCACAGTTTAAACCTACTAGTGCCCGTGCCTGCTTTTTCAACTCCGGACCATGTGCACGATCATGGCCCGCCTGAACCCACACCGGCGCACCTACTCAGCCGTCGTTTGGTCGCTTACATGGCATCCCAGTAATCGTGCCCCTCCCTAGCCTAGTCCCTAGGGTGTCATGATACAACTAAGAGGGTTACTGGTGCAAAGGACCACGCAACTAGGGTTTCCTTAATGGGTTAACGTGGTTAACCCAACTCATTCAAGTACCAAGTTGGTTAAGTGTACCCAAGGTTCATGGCTTAACCCTACCAACCCATCGTGTTTTCATTGGTTAAGTATTCCAGCAGTCCATGACTTAACCCTAATCACAAGGCATTAATTAATTAATGCGCCTTAACCTCTCACATTAGACTTTGTTGTGGTTACTAGTTAAGCCGGCGGGTCCGGGTAGCTTTACACCACAACTTGGTCTAACCTCGGGTTCAAGGTACAACATGACCAACTTCTCACATTGGGTCTTATTGTTTGTAGCAACTAGTTAAGCCGGTCGGTTCCGGGTAGGTTTACGCTACAAACTCAACCCAACCTCGAGTTAGTCACACTTATCTTTTCTAAGTGTCATGTCCACCATGTTTCCAAAACACATTACAAGCTTTTCAAGCAATTGGGCAGACCTAACTTAATAGGTAAATTCCCAATGGGTAGACCTAACTTAATAGGTAAATTCCCAAGCTTATGTTTTTATGTCTTTTAAGTTTACCCAACCCCAAACGCAATCCCATCGCTTACATATCGCAATAGCGCATAAAGGATAGAAAGAGGGAACTTTGCATAATCATGACATAAAAGTGTTAAAGCCACAAGTTCAACATGGTGGCATATGAGACAAAGATATGATCATAAACTTGCATATCTTGTTATCAACTTGCATAAAGTTCATATGCATGCATAACATCATTTTAACTTGCATAGTGTTCATATGCATACATAACATGGTTTCAACTTGCATAAAGTTCATATGCATGCATAACATCATTTTAACTTGCATAGTGTTCATATGCATACATAACATGGTTTCAACTTGCATAAAGTTCATATGCATGCATAACATCATTTTAACTTGAATAGTGTTCATATGCATACATAACATGGTTTCAACTTGCATAAAGTTCATATGCATGCATAACATCATTTTAACTTGCATAGTGTTCATATGCATACATAACATGATAGCATGAACAAAATGTTCAACCCAAACTTGCATAACATACTTGCATACCATAACATGACATACTTGCCTATAAACTTGCATATCACAACATGATAAACTTGCATATCAACTTGCATATTACAACATGATAAACTTGCATATCAACTTACATAACATATGACAACTTGCATACCAAACTTGCATACAAAACTTGCATAACATATGACAACTTGCATATCAAACTTGCATACAAAACTTGCATGACATATGGCAACTTGCATTTCATACTTGCATACTAAAACTTGCATGACATATGACAACTTGCATATCAAACTTGCATATCATACATTTAATTAAAAGTTCAAGTATGAAAGGAATAGGGCTTACAATGCTTATGCGGACTCAAATGAGTTTAGCAAATGTAAGAAACCCCTTATGCAGCTAATTAAACCCCAAAAATGCAAGCAAACTTGATCAAGACTCCTCCTTTATGATGCCAATAGAGAAACAAGACTTTAATGCAAGCTAAAGAGGATCATACAAGCCTAAATACACTTGTATGCATGGAAATCTCTTAGAAATTTGATTTAAGAATTTATGAAGAGAGTGGAGGCCATGAGAGGTTTGATTTTGACATAGTTTAGTTGCTAGAATGAATAATGAATGATTTAGGGTAGGTTAGGGTCTTATTTATAGATTAGGCTAGTGTTTTAGGCCCTTAGATTAACCCTAAATTAGATTAGGACCCTTAGATTTCGGAGCCTTCCAGAAACCAGCCCTAAGACCGAGCCCAAACCCTAAACTGGTGCACCCAACCACAGAACTCTCTAGAAACTGTGCAGGTTTTCTGGCTCGACACGGGCGCACTTACCAAGTGCGCCAGTGTAAAAATGTGTTGGCGCACTTCACAAGTGCGCCAGTGCATTTTTGTGTTGGCGCACTTCACAAGTGCGCCAGTGCATTCTGGCTAGTTTTCGGTTTTTCTGCCTAACTTCATTCGTCCATATCTTCTTCATACGGACTCCGATTTTCGAAAACTCGGACTCTATTTCGCGTATTTTTCCGAGACGAACGCAATGGCATAGCCCGTTTCCCTTGATTCAGATTTTAGAATTAAATTCTGCCTCAATTTATGTTATAACAGGTTATTGAAAATACGGGTTGTTACACATAGAATAAATGCGGCCACTATTGTATAATTAGCAGCATCCTTTGGAATAATGCGATCTCTAAATTATCTAAATTTGCTCTTATAAATGAGGCGTACCGTGTACGAGTTGGAATAATGATTCACCTGCCACATGCGCACTTACATAATTTGGTTATTTACTATATGCTAATGAGTTCATTTGGTTATTTCATTAGACCATGTTAGTGGGTCTCAGTTCATTTTTGAGCACTTTTATACACTTTTTGGGAAATTGATGGCAATAATTTCTTGTTGATGCTTGCTTTTTTTTCATCATACCGATATATAATTCTTCATACATACGAATTAACTTTAATTGCCTAAGAATAGCTTTATGATCAGTTTTCTTGTTATGCAAAGTCATTCATAATATTTGAGCACTATAAGAATATTAAAAATAAATTCTTTTAATAATTGATAAGCCACACATGACAAAATCAATAGAGCTTTCCATAATAATAATAATTCAATTCACGTAAGTTAAAATACTACAGGAGTGACCACCACGTGGCTTAGTCCGACCGGGCTCTAGATCACTTATAAATGCTCGGTTTTTGATCTTTTAGAGGCATTAAACTCCTTTTCCTCGGGCATATCAGAGCAAGGGCATTGTCATTGCTCATTTACAACTCTTTTCTCCACTTCTTTTTTATTAAAACATACTATACTGCAATCTACAATATAAATAAAGATTGATTACTCTAAGTGGGCGTACGCCTGATTACCGAACCACTATAAAACTCTACGAGTCCTTTTACTTTACAATATTCCGTGGCTGCGATTGTGAGATTGTTCTATGATTATTGTGATTTTGAAGGTTGGTCATACAAGAACCAAATTCTACGTCAACATTTTGGCGCATCAGGTAGGGGGCACACTATTTGAATTCTCGCTAAAAGAGAATTGATTGCTTGGAGATTGAAAGATGGTTAAGAGAAGGAAGACTAATGCTAGTATGCAATCCGATGGAACTGGAGGTGGAGGAAACTATGAGGCATCCTCTGTTAATCATCTTTCCAACTGCCTCACCCGGGAGGAGGAGATGGATGATGGGTTTAGAGACCCGAGGTTACGCATGGAACGACATGAAGAGTTTCTTTGTAGGTAGAAAGAAATGATGAACACCTTCCTTTCACGACCCAATGGATCAGAAGGACTGTCAAAACAGGGATTAATCACAAGTGCGGGAACTAGCAATAAAGCAGCTGCTAAATCAGTTAGAACGATGCTTAGGGGTATGTCCGACTCAAGCCCAATCCCGTTCGACCAAATGCCGATGTCGAACTGGGCAGTGCTGGTGGCAACCGCCTTGGAGATGGATATTTACATTACGATGTTACGACTCGTGATATTGCATTTGGAGCTGCTGGAAACATCAGTCGTGCTCAGCCTAATGTGACTCTAGATGAAAGTTGTGCTAATGCACTAGGAGAAGCGGGAGTTCAGTTCGACAATACCGAACCGATTCGGTTCGACTATGTCGAACCGGTTGCCAGGGCATGGTCGAACCAAACGTGGAAGCCATAAGCATGTGTAAAACAGCAACAGGAAGGCCAATTAAGTGTGACCTAAGCAATACATTCTTGAATTCCCTCCAAGGTTAATGGACTTTACAACTCATTTCGACAGAGACAGGCTAGCAGAAATTATACAACGTGTGACTAGGGGCGGAGCATCCAGCCATGGATACGATGATGTAACTTGAAATCCCTTTACCGCTAACATCCGAGATACAAGAGCATCACCTGATTTCAAACTACCCATTTTGACGGCATATGATGAGAGATCGGATCCTACCGCACATTTAACACGCTATGCCAGGCATATGGGCATGCAGAGGGCATCTTCCAAGATTATGGTGAAGTATTTTCCAATATTCCTAACAATTTTGGTTGCTCTTTGGTTTAAGAAGCTCAACAACGAGCCAATTAGTTCGTAAAACGAATTTGTGGATAGGTTCATGAGGCAGTTTAGTGTTCACATAGCTCGTCCCAAAATATGATGACATTGACGACGATAAAGTAGAGGCTAGGGGAGACGTTGAGAAGTTTCCTAGAGAGGTTTAATGTTGCAGTGGCTTTAGTGGATAAGGCAGAACCTTCAATAGTCTTGATGACGGCCGTATCTGAAGTGGCCGAAAAATCTGAATTTAAAGCTAGTTTGTAAAAGGATCCCCCGAAGGATCTCGACTAGTTTTGTTTTGAAGCTGATATGTACTTGCACCAAGAGGTTTCGCAGGCATAAAGTAGGATTGAGATCAATGCTTTTAATGACTTGGATGTTCTTGAAGCTAGAGTCAAACTTGACCATGGGAAAAGGAAAGCTAGAAATGGGCTAGGTTTCTCGAAGAAGGGTAGGAGGGAGCTGAAGTATTCCTTTTACGCAAAGCTAAATGCATCCCTGGAAAAGATTTACCTAGATATGAGGAGGCTCATCCCGCATCAAAAACCAGCTCCCAGAGAACCTACAAAAAGGGAAAGGAGATCTGGAAAGCACTGCCTACTCCATGAGCTGGATGGGCATAGTACATCGGACTGTAGGCGCCTCCGAGATGAGATGGAAGATCATGTCAAGATAAGAAACCTTTCATGCTATTTCAATACTAAGGCAGCGGTGACTAATCGCGAGCAACCTTCTGTGGCCCAAGATCGAGGAGATCCTCGATACATAGTGCAAATCATTTTCCCAGTGTAGGGGTGGTGATGGTGGAGCTCGGAGAGGCTTCGCCTAATTTGATTTCCCTTTGCTTTCATTTTATGTTTTTGCTTTTGCTCGTCCTTAGCGGCAATTAATAATTGAATATACAATGTCTTTGCTACAACCAGAGAGATGAAATTAGAGATCATGACCATGAGCTCCTAGCACTAGATCATGGTTGGTGGTTTCGTATAGTTTGAGTACTAGTCCCTTTCGTTAGATGGTGACTGGACGGAGTGATAGAAATTATTTGTGGATTCCTTTCACCTGAACTGAATGGATGAATCCATATGAGGGACTACGGGCTCCATCATTGGAGGGTGAGAGGATGAGTTCGTGTAGGTGAGTTCCATCATCGAAGAGTGATAGGATGAACTCATAAACAATGAGCTCCGTCATTGAAAAGCAATAGGATGACCTAATATCGAGGAACTACGGGCTTCGTTACCGAAGAGCGATAGGATGAGTTCGTATAGATAAGTAATGTCACCTGAGAGCAATATAATGAACTTATGAACTATGAGTTACGTCGCCAGAGAGCGATATGATGAACATAAATCAACGAACTCTGAGTTATATCGACGTGGAGCTATAGGACGGACTCATAACGATATCTTGCGGACCCTTTCACTGGAGCGTGTTTTGATAAATTCATTGAGAGGACCCTAGAAATTTCAAAACAATTTTCCAATTATTTAATCATAATTTACGACAGTCTTGGGTTCTCTACCCACGGGTTACCTTCTTATAACCCTTCAACACCAGGATCACTCAACCCCAATGTAGAAATATTGGTATAATTCAAAATTTCTAACTAGTATATAAGAAGATATACAAGTCTCCTTTACTTATGTCTAAGTCAAATTTAATAGCAAAGGGCATTTGATTAACTAAAATTAATTAATCACTACATAGGTTAAACAAGATTAAATAACCTATTCCTTGCAATATATAATTAACATAACTTTGTTAATAATCATATTTTAGCAGATTGGCTTACATTTAAATTAGAAATACTTATAATTATACACAAATGTATGTATATTATTATCAAACATGTTCCACCATCTTGGTCAATTACGCTAACATCTTTACTCTTTCAAAAGTGCATACTGTAGGAAATAACTCGATCAAATCGGCTTCCATTTAAATTATCTAAACGGTTTAAACGGGGACCTATACAATTATAGTGAATCAAAACTAATATAAATAAGGATTTATACCTGCATTGGCAAATCCACGAGAAACAGATCCATTTTTAAATCGAAAAGGGGATTGGATTGGAGCATCGAATCGGAACACGTCAATCGCCGTTTCTCTATACATATCCACGAGAACGCCGTCTTCCTCAATCAGATTGAAGAAGAAACCAAACGAAAACGGTGCTAGCCGCCATGATAATTTTTAGGGTTAGGAAATAATTTTGGGTGGGTCTCATTTTTGATCTGATCTAACTTTCTTTTATTTAGGTTCGCCCATGTATTTATTAAGAAGAAAATATCCCCTTTAAAATACAAGTGTCAACCCTAAAATAGGACCACCCAAATATCCATTCCAATGTCAAATAAAATATTAACAAATTGATATTTATCTATCCAAAAATTAGTTTCTCATTTTTAAGGTTCCATTGTGTGACCTTATAGGTTACTACAACGTTGGCAATGGTTTTAAATCGTATTTAAAACCATAAACAGTGATTGGCATCTAGCTATACGTCGCTGCTACCCAAGTTATAATAAAATTATCGATTCAATACAACCTTTCTGTGACCAGTGTATCAATGTAATATAATCCTTTTAACCGTTATATCCAGGATTAAACTCAAGGCATGGATCGTATCACCCTCTTTATAATTTAATCCGTTTTTCTTGATCAATGAGTAGACTGTTTAAAACAAATCAATATTTTAGCACGGCCATGCATTTCACAGTCTCACTCAATCAAGAGGCCCATGGATATCACTATGAATATACCATAGGGTTAAATTCCATCTAGATCATTCATAATTTTCATTCGATTCGAGATGTATCCAATAATCACCGTTATCGTTACTATATTATGAATAACTTTAGATGATATCAAAACACAAATATCCTCGAATAAAATTATAATGATTTCAGGTCTGAGGACCATTACATCACTGTCACTGTGAGAATAACTTATGATACTGTTAATTATATTTCATGTAGTTATTTCACGGTGGGTCAGCCCAATACGCTATTCTCCAATACGTATTTATATCTTGACTTTAATATCATGTATATTAATGATCAATGAGATGTGATCATCAGTCAATCAATATACTAGTCTCAACGCTTTATTGTTGTCCTATATATACAATAAAACTCGACTAGGGGCATTTAAGAATTATAATACTTATCATATTATATAATCTCAAATTCAAGTCTTACTCGAACTATATAATTCCATATTATTATTCTAAGGACTTCTGTTATGTTAATACTTTTATTACGCAGTAAATATAACATAACAGAATATATATTTTATTCCAAATAAAACAATAATAAGAACATTGTTATCTATCTCATCAAATGGATTGCCTCTAGGGCATAAACTCTAACACATACATATAACAAAAAGATAATTTATTTTATCTTTTTCCAAAACTTACTCAGTTTTAACTTCCTAGCAACAAAACTATACATTTATTATATATACATTTCCTAACAGGAACTATACTGTTCCACTTATATACAGCCGCACTCAAAAGGAAATAGCATCTCATGTAACAACTTTACATATATCAGGCAATCTTTAGTTTCAAACTAGATGGGTTCTTGAAAAGAGATAAAATCTTTTATCTTTCTACTATATATACATTTATATTTGTATCTTACACTTAACATCAGTTTATAACTTTCCAGCATAATTTATTTGCATAACCAACCATGCATTTTGGCTATTTCAAACAAATGCCACAACCATATATTTATTATATGGTATGACACTGTCTTCAACCTCAATACATCAATGACAAAGTTCCACAGAAACATACATGGGCATTTTACCATTTTACAATAATCTCAAAACATCATGTTCAATATAACTGTATTTAAATACTGGTGCATACATTAATTTGTTTTGATTGCCATTCTCACTTTAGTCAAGCCATATATATTAAACAGTTTGAAACAGCAACAATACTCTTTCAAACACTAAATCAACCTTCAATAATACACATACAAACACAAGTTACATCAAAATAGACAAATGCATACTTACTATGTACTGATTACAACTGAGAATGTGTATTTAAATCCTTTTATCCGTTTACAACAATCCAAAATAACACAAATTACATAGCATTATAAAGTGGATACAAAATCTTAAATGCGAACAACACTTAAAACAACAATGACTTCTAAATCATCTAATAATCCAATTCTTTAACCCAAAAGCAGCTGAAATAATGCTTCCATACCTGTAAAACAATACCCGGACTGCCTCGTTTGAATGAGACACCCCGGAGATTGCATGGACAATCAACAGTGTTAGATATAACACGTTTGTTATGAGTGCATTTCATAGTGTATGGTGCTCAGTGTATATTGCTAAGGTTTTACAGTTTAATCGAACCATTTTAAAACATGTTAAACCGTCTACACCAACATATATATCACTGGTTAAGTGTTCAATAAACAAAGCCTATATATGTGTTAAACTGCCTAGAATGACATACGACAAGTGATCATGTGTTCATCAAACCAAACACGAATATATAAAATTGTCTAGGCAATTATGAAAGTTATGTGTTTACTATACAAACACAATGATATGTCAATCTGTCTAAACCACTTGCAGGTCATACATTCAATTTTTTTTAAAATGGGTAAACCGCCTCATTAAAAACCTATGCTAGACTACAGCGTGTAGTCTAGACAGGAAAAAAGAGTGTGGTGCCTTATTGATAGCTCATCAATAAAAGGTACAAGAAAGTGTACAGAGGCAAGCTATTCAACTACATATTCATGCTACCTCAACCCATTTAACAATAAAAGCATCAAAAAGTACTGAAATCAAAAAGAAAATCTCAGCCCATAAAAAGAAAACCATGCCAGCCGTAACAAATCAAAGCCCATATCCAAGTCCACGTGGCTCTTCGGCATCCACAAACAAATTGACAGCCGAACTCAACTTTCCCAAAATAAATGAGAACGAAATCCACAAATTAGCCTTCATCTAACCAATCGATTCCCCATCCGCTCACATCAATCGATCTCTTCTTCTTCTTGGATTTATTCAACAAGTACCTAATATCCAATTCTATCAAACCCCATCTTCGAAATTTGTGAAGAGATTGGTTGTTATGAATCCGATTGTTCCTCTCTTTCCAGATGTGATAAATCGCAACAACCAATCTACAAAAGGCGGCTTCTTGTTTGAAATCAGGAGAAGAGAAAGAGTTCTTCAGTTCAGCAATTTCGTCTTCAATGATCAACGGTCGATCCGTAGAAGGTGGTAAGCTTAATTTGATTTTTCATTTGGTCCATAAATACGCCGTATATGTGCATTGAAAAAGAAGATGATTTTTATTTTCAGTGTCCTCATTGCATATGACACATGTAGGATTAATATCGTAACCCCAACTAATCATGATGTCCTTGGTGCTTAGATGGTTAAGACATGCTTTATAGGCACAAACTGACATTTTGGGACAGTTTATATAATTCCAAATAACTTTGCAACAATCCAATTCTGGTATGTGAGTTCTTGAGATGTCCCAAGCCGAGTGAAATGTAAAGCCATTAGGAGAGTCATTCCAACTCCAGTAATCTTCGTTCATGTTAGAATGGATATTAATATTCTTAATCTGATTCGCTAGCAGTCTTGTGGTTGGTAAGAGATAAGGATTAAAAACCCGGTTCTGAATAATGTTATTAACATGGATATTATCTCCACCGAAAAGGCTTAAACTTTCCCACCCAAGAAGATTCACCATTGTATTACTGTTCAACCAAGGGTCGGACCACAGCATAGTGTTTTGGCCATTAATTATACATCTTTTGATACATTGGAGGCTCATATGTCTGTGTCTTAGGATAGTTTTCCATGTACATGAGGCGTTATTATCAATCTTCATCACCCAAAAAAAGTCACCTGAGCTGTATCTATTAACCATCCATTTTTTCGAGAGATTGTTTCCATTTACAAAATGCCAAAGCAACTTGAGCGCAGCCACTGTTTTGATATCCATAAAGTTTCACAGACCCACACCCCCTTCATCTTTAGGAGTACAAAGCATTTCCCATGCGATTTTATGTTCTTCCCCGCCAATACAAAGTTTGCACATAATTTATTAATTTTACCAATCGTCGCTTCTGGAATTTGGTACGTGAGCATCCAAAAAAGAACAATGGGAGTGATCACAGTCCTTATAAGCTCAATTTTACCAACCATTAAAAGAAGCATGTTATCCCAACAATTCATTCTTTTTCTAATCTTGTCAGTTAGCTCCCTGCAATCGGAAAAGTGTAGGTCATTAGACGAGAGCGGTACCCCTAAATATTTGACAGGCAAATTACATTCTTTCATGCACAATTCCTATAGAATTTGGTTTTTAATGTTCACCCCTCTGCTGAAAAAGACTTCAGATTTCAGACCATTTATTTTAAACCCCGCACACTTTGTCATTTGGTCTAAAATCACTTTTATATTCCCCACCCCTGTGATCTTGGCTTTACAGAAAATCATCAAATCATCCACGTATATCAGGTGTGTAATTATAGGATCCTCTCTCTATATAGGTTGACTATGTTTGGCTTCCACCGTTTTACACATCAGAATAGAAAAATACTCCATCGCAATATAATAAATGTATGGCGATAATGGGTCCCCCTGCCTGAGCCCCCTATTACTGAAAATAAAACCCTTTGGGCTTCCATGTAACAAAATAGAGAAGGTAGGTGTTGTGATGCACGTTTTGATAATTTTAATAATTTGTCGTGGAAACCCATCATCTCGAGCATGTGACAAATGAACTTTCTGTTTACCATATCGTATGTTTTTTGCAGATCAATTTTAATGCAAATTTTACCACTTCCTTTTCTACCAAAAAATCTGATATGTTCATGAGCTAGAAGAATATTCTCAACAATATATCTACCCGGAATAAATGCAGATTGATTTTCGGATATCGAATGAATAAGGTAAGGTTTTATCCTATTGCAGACCACTTTTGAAATGAATTTATAAATAACATTGCAGCACGCAATAGGCCTGTAGTCTGAGATATTTCTAGGATTATCATTTTTCGGAATAAGTGTAAGAAAAGTGTGATTAATACCCTTCGCCAATTTTCCAGTATTAAACACTTCTTGCACCACCTCCAGTATGACCTCTTTAAGAGTGTCCCAATGAAATTTGAATTTTTTTGAGGTAAAACCATCCGGTCCGAGGCTTTTACCATCGGGGATTGAGAATATAGCCTTATGAATTTCATCCATCGTGATACTTGAAGTTAAATATCGTCTTCCTTTTTCATTTACAATATACCTGCAATTAATCTGAGGAAAGTTATCATTCATTGGAATATCCGAGTTAAAAATCTGTGTGAAATACTGTATAGCTTCCCTTTCGATTTTATCAACATCATAAGTAGTATCCCCATTGCTCATGAATAAGTTACTCCAGTTATTAATGTGTTTTCTTATGGACATTTTTGCATGATTTTTTTTTGCATGAGTCACCATGAACTAGCTAGTTAATTTTAGCTTTTTGTTTCGCATTCATCGTTTCAATGATGCTTTGGTCTTTCCAATTATAGTAGGTCGCGCTAAGCATATCAAACAATCTGCAATCTTCAGGATATCTGTCGACTTCAGCCAAAATGTAGTTATATTTTCTTTCCATTAAATTTAAAATATCACTATCTTTTAGGCTGTTATAATTCCAGCTTTTGAGGAAAAATTTGCGAGTTTTAAGAAAGTGCAGAAATCTGAAATTTTTTGAACCTTGAATGTTGGAAAAAATCATGATGTACCTCACCATGTCAAACGTATCTTTGTACCCCTCCTTATAGCACCAAGAGTTAACAAATCTGAACGGTATATTTTTTTCATTTAGATATCCCAGATTTAAAGTTGACACATATGGCAATGTGGTCACTCATGGGGTTGGAAACACCATATGCATTCTATTCAGGGAACTTAAGGAAAAGGTGATTACAAAACAAATTGTCTATTTTTGTAGCCAGCCCTTTTTTCCTCCACATGTATTTGAAGCCCATAATAGGAATGTTCATCAATCCTGAGTCAGCAATATAGTCAATAAGACCTGAAATATGTCTAAATGGGATAGATGACCCACCTTTTTTGTCATTAATAGATAAAATATTGTTAAAATCCCCTAAAACGAGCCAAGGGATATTTATATTTGAGGCTTCCATAGTGATGTCATTCCAAAGTCTCTCGCGATCAGGAAGAAAATTGCTTGCATAAATAAAGGTTAATCTACAGCATAAACCCCACAGGTTATCAGCGGTCAGACAAATGTGTTGCGTAGATCTAGCCTCAATGTTTATAGACCAACAGCTTGAGTCCCAAAAAATGAGAATACGTCCTTTGCTTCCACATATATTATTATCCACATATTTCCATTTGTCTTGCAAGTAGAGATTCAGATTAATTATCATATCATTGCTCAATTTATTTTCAAGTAGGCCAACCATCGAAGGCCTAAACTTGTTAAGGAATTTGGTAACTTCAAACTGTTTGTTTGGAGCATTCAAACCTCTAACGTTCCATGCCATGATATTCATTTAATTTTGCTATGTCTCCTGGTCGATACTTTAGGAGGAGCAACTTGAATATTTTTGGGGATTCTTTTCTTATACTGTTTATTGATGTTATCTAATTCTTCCAGAAATTTGCGGTTTTTCTCTATATTATCTGAAACATCTAACTCCTTTTCAGGTGGGTCTGCATCGTCAGTGCTCGTAAAATTTTCAGTAGGTCCGTCATCATCTGAGTCTTCCCACTCTTCAACGATGTCGTCATCATTCGCATTCAGGGATGAAGGAGATGCACCTTTCACCAGATCAAGAGATATGGAGGATACTGTTGTACTTTTAGTCTAACAAACATTATCATGTAAAATGTTGTTCGGAATGCTATTATTCAAGGCTGTAAGATTGTTGTTTAATTATGTCATGCCTGCACTTGTCTGTGGGATATTTGTATTTTCAGTGTTAGCATCTTTTTGTTGTGATTTGAATTTATCTGCTTCGACCATATCATTTAAAGGATGTGAATTAACTCTAGGTGCATCTGTACAATGAGAATGGGACATTTTCACGCGAGTTGTCAGTTGGTTGTATAACCATATTATTTGTATTAATCTCCATCCCTCCTGGTAAACTAATGATTATACCCTGAGAGTGATACATTTGCATCTTCTATCTGTAGATTTTCACTTGTATTTAGTGTTGGCTGATTTCTTTCTTCTTTGTTACTCCCATCAACATTTATGTTGTTGTCTTCTGGATCCACGTTAATAACTGCATTATCCTCCATACCATCATTATTAGTAATTTCACTAATGTTTCCAGACTTTTGCACCTAAACTTTTTTTTTTAGTTTTACATTGTGCATTGGAGTGTCCAAAAGCCCCACAAACTTTACAGCAAAGTGGTTTGTATAGATATTCCACTTTCACTTTAAGCTCTTCCCCAGTGAGTAGAATTACATCAACCTCGTTTGCAAAATCCGATTTAGCATCCATCTCAATTAATATCTTGGCAAAAGCAACTCTAGATTCATCAGCTATGATTTTATCCATTTTAATCGGCCTACCCAAAACGCTTGTGATGACACATAAAGCTTCTTTATCCCAAAGTTTTCGAGATTTTAAAATTTAACCCAAAAAGGCATGGTGGATAATAGATCTTTCCTAAATCTCATTCCCATAACCCATTTCTTAAGAATTATTATTTTATTGTTAAAAAGATAGGGTCCACCTTTCAGAATGTTCTCCCAATCAGAGCTGTTATCAAATCTTATTATGAAAAAACCATTTTCTTTAGATAAGAGTTGAATGTTTCCTGTTGGTTTCCACATGCGTTCAACATAATTTTTGAGGTGCACGTGATAAGATCTCGATCCATACACATAGAAAATAAGAAAATAGCTTCCAAGATTTTCATGGCTGATTCAAATAGAGATACAAACGATTTAGGTAGACCTCCATATCGGAGGCCAGGAAAAGAAATTGCGTGGGGGTGAGGATGGTTCGATCGAGTCATCGATAAGGAACGAATGGGTTGATGTTGGAAAAGGGGGACGCCCAACTAGAATTTCAAACCCACATATTGCGATTGACATGCGAGGTGACGGGAGGTCGTCTGATCGCCATAATTCCACCATGGTGGTTCGTCCCCCTGGATCGCAGAGAATGCGGGGAGCGTATGCTCGATCCAGATCTGATGATCTACATGTTCAACGTGTAAGGAATTTGAGGTAAACCCCCACAGACTGGGCGAATGTAAAGGCAGATGTGGCAGCAGGGAAATCCAAATCTTGGATCCAAGCAGCTTCGGGTGGAACAGGTTAATCATTGAATTCATATGTGGATCTGAGCTTCATAGAGCCGGCATTTATTAATTCAAAGAAGAAAGCAAATATTTCGGTCAGCGCGGGTCATACATTCATCATACCATATGTATATAAATATGTCCAAACAATATCATAGAAAATCACGTGTTCATAATACAAAACAATTTACATATCAAACTGTCTAACATATTTACATGGCAGGTCATAACTATACTATTAGCTTCCGGCTTAAATGTATTCAACTAATTATAATAAATTTGCAACTTACATACATGTTGGTCATGGCCTATAAATTTAAAGCATTCATATACATAATCAGGTTATTAAATCAACTCCTTATTCATTGGGCAATTTAACTTTTGATACAAATATGCACACCTTCTCATGCAATCTAAATCTGTATGTCCACCCAATTTTTAGAATCTGTGCAACAGGTTATCACCAATATATGTATAGAAAGTTATCTCGTGATCATATGTAGCTTAATAACCAGTCTACATGTATTCATATGGACTCCATTAATAAGTCACCATTTATACCAGCCATAACCTGTATGTTCAAACTTTCATATCAGTTTACATGGCTTAATCAACCTATTTCTTACTGGTGTATTTATATCCTTACATACATATATATATATATATATGTACACATCTCCATGCACACATATACATATATCCACTTAGCTACAAAGTCCTTTGGTACATCATTTCCAATATATATACATATATATAAAACCAAACATTCACATCTGTTCATAATATCTTTTCAATATTATTATTAACTAACGTCTTAATATATTATATATATATATATATACACACACACACATGCATACACATTTTCATGCATATATATACATATATACCCATTCCACTTTAATTTGGCATACCATATATAAATGTGTGTACGTGTATACATACATGCACATATAAGAGAGATGGGGGAGAGTATTGTAGTGAGTGAGTATCTTGATGGAGATTTAACTCTTTTTTTTTAATGTAATGGTAACCTTTAATTTTGAATGCTTTTCCTTTTATTCATTGAAATGTTTAAAATTTCATTCTTGAACACAAAAGATTAGTTGACTTATTTAATATACGTTGCTTTCTTTATTCATCCTAATAGGATTCTCAAGTTCTTCGGTCATGCACTTTTATTTTTATATCTATCGACATGATACCTTGGATAATGTAAACCACCTCTAATATCCATGAGCTTGCTTTTTTTTTTTGGGGGGGAAATGTTATAAGTTTACCCTGGATCAATTATACTATTCTCTTTTGAGCTACGAAAAAATTGTTTTGGATTGGCGAAAGTGATCCATTTTTTTCTCCATAGACATATTGAGCCTCTCATGTACCATGTCCATGATGCTTTCAAATGATTACCTATCATATGCTGCCTGCTAATGAACGATTTTCTTTTCGCATTGTATCCATATATAATAGCGCTGCTAGCTACTACCATGTTAATAGAGGTGGTACAAAGAATCTTGCTAACTTAACCATGGCGATTTTTATTTTGGGGCAAGGGTAGGAGTGTTGTCAGGAGAGTCCACATGAAATCATTCCAAGAATGACCCAGAGAGATAAAAACGATTCTCTAGATGATACTTCGGATGAAGACTCGGTTGTGGAAGATCGGATAACACGAATTAAGCTTTTTTTTATTGAAACTAAAACTGAAACATATATGACTCATTACTTTTCTATCAGCATAAATTTTACTCAAGTTAGAAATGTATTTTTTTTATATTGGCAATATTTGTAGATTCTTTTGAATGTGATTACATGTAAAAGTATATCATCTATACTATAATATAATTACTGAGTTCTATTTTGGTGGCCACAATCCTTTGCACCAAATATTAAACTAAAACGCCTCTCCTTTGTTAAAATTTTGGCTTTGCATATTTACCCTTTCTCTCCCTTGCTCTGTAACCCTCCGTAAGCCTCCATTCTTTCAGCAAGGGAAAAATTTGAATGAACTTCGGTTTCAAACATATCTGTCAACTTTTATTCCCTGTTTTTGTTCCATTTTAGACCATGCGAAGAACTTTCTATCTCATCTCAGCATATATCCTCATATTTCTATATTCGATTCCTCTTTTTTTAAACCTAATTCCAATTTAGGGGTACTGCATCAAAATTAATGAGGAACAGGAAAATGGCGAACCATTACACCACGCATAGCTATCTCCAAAGATTGATCGTCTTTGAGTTCTCGACTGTTAAGTAGTTTTTCCCCTCGATCATTTTCTGGTAGCTTGCCTACCTTTACTTAGCTTGATTCCGTCGGTGTGTCTAGCGTCGCACTTCCTTCACTCGCCCAATTACTTACCCTATTGGAGGGAAAATAAATCATAATATCTACTAATGCAACTATTGTCTTGCGGTAATTTTACCATTTAAGATTACCTGTATTTGGTTTGATTTTTTTTTTCAAGTTATAGTTTAAAAATGTGAAGGAGTAAGTCCCTACCTTGACTTTCATCTCATCAATTTATTATATATCATAAAATTTATCAACTGTGATGATCAGATAATCAACTACTTATATTGGAAGTCCATGGGATTATGATTGTCCTAAAATACAATCTATATTTTAGTTTGCTTCTTACTGTTTTTAGTAGGAACCAATAAGTGCAGAATTCTACTCTGAATTCTGCCTAAACCATGTTTGGTCAAGAGTGGTTGAGATTCTATTTTTCTATGATAGTGAGGCGTATTGTGATAATAATATTTTCTCTTATTTTTCTTGAAATTGCTTGTTGTTTATTTGTTTTTTAATTTTAATTAGACTATATTATAGGTGCTAAGATATGTAACATCCAGATTTTTGACCATTCAAATCGACAATGATCCTTAATACCGACTGAAACAAATCAAAAATACGGATAGTTATTGAGATTTATATAAGAAAAAGGAGAGAAGAAGAAAAACAAACATAGAATCTCACAGCGGAAGGACAAATATAATAATTAAATAATAGTTCATGAAGATGTTAAAACATACATTTGATTATATTTTACAACAATTATCAGAGTTAACTATCATAAACATACCAATGTTTGCAGTCGTAATAAAAATAATATATCTAGCAAGCTCCATCTTCATCTCCAAAACAGTTTCTTCGATAACTGAAACTCAGGCTGACCCAGCACAAATGAAAAGACAAAAATACTCGGATCAAAACTAAAATATTCTCATATTAGTTAAATCAAATTTATGTGATAATATGAGTACAATAACTTAAGAGATGTTATAGGAAATTCCATCTCTTAAGGATCCATCAAACTAGATACTATATAATATAATACGCTATTATAATAATGTCTATATTTAAATATAAAATATTAAATTAGCGTAATGGGATTACCATTATTACCCTTACACCATTTATTATACCGTAGTCTATACAGATACCGTAAAGTCCACAGTACGTAGTGGCAATCAGAGGGCACTCCACAGGTACGGTACAAATCAAAGTCGCAGGGGCTCGATCAGGATAATATGACAAGGCACACGAGGAATGCCTAGAGTAGGAATATACTAGTTGCATGCCCGAACTGGTGGTAATGCATAGCTGCAACTACCGCCCACCTCGGACAACACTCCCAAATCACGGATGTGCATCAAATCAATCAAACCGAGGGATATAATTATATAGGAAGAAATGTTGCCGATGGAGGTAGCTAACCCCACTTGGTCACGGTATAGCCTTGTTTTAGTCATTTTAATTATGACCCGAAGGTCAAGGAAATCCATCATCGTTCTCTTTCTTTAAATCCAATAATCACCTCCAAATCAACCTACTTCATTCTGGAACTCCACCGCGTACACAGTTGTTAAAGTGGTTTTTGTTATTGGCAGAGAGTATGACAATATCCGATCCTGGTCTCTTTAACAACCAATCGTTTACATTTTTCACAGTGGTCTGTTCTTTTACATTTTACAGGGGTTCGTAATTCATATCAAACTGTCAACTTTTCATAAAAAAATTCATTTCAATATTCAGGAGAGAATATTATTCATCATAAAATCTACATTTTACTAATTTAAAATCTTGAAACAATTCCAACTTTAAAATAATTTAAAATAGTTAAAAATAAATTGTTTAAATATATGATATAAATAGTTTGAAAATAAATAATTTGTATTTAAAATAGAATTTCATATTTTAGTAAAATCTATAGGTAAAATATTAAAATAGTTTATAAAATAAATAGTTAAATATTAAAGTAGTTAATTTAAAATAAATAATAAAATAAAATAGCTATAAGGTAAATAGTTTATAAAGAAAATTATTATTATAAAAATAAAATAGTTTATAAAATGGTTTAAAAATATTATAGTTGGAATTAAAATCATTTCTTCAAAATTTAAACAAACTGGAAATCATATTACGGTTTCAAATTAATTCGACTTAATTTCGATATCTTAATTCATAAGGATTTGACTTCCTATTTATATTTCAATTCGATTCAACAGTTCGATTTCAAACAATTCAATTTAATAATTCGATCCACATAACTGAATTTTAATTATAATTCTCACTTTGAATTATTTGTTTATAAAAATCTCGAGTTCACAATAAAATTATTATTATAAATCAAGTTAATTTAAAGTAAAATATCAAAGATGGATAAAAAATTACATTTCGATAAATTTATTTCTTTTTCAATTCTGTTTTTAACTTCAGTTACCCACCTTTTACAAATTCTTAAAAAATTAAAATTTTAAACTTTAAAGCTTAAAGTTCAAATTTAAAGAAAACGATTAATAATATCATTGATTTGTTTTTAAAAACAATATTTCAAAATTCAAGGTTAAAACAATTTTTTATTTAACCAACCGGTGTTCGTATACAATTTTCTATCCTATGACCAAGTAATACTTAAAATTTAATTTTAGTATTTTGGGAAAGGATATATATCATTTCAATCCAAATCAGGGTCATAGGCATTTATCATTTCAACTTACGTTCTTAATTCATTTTAATGATTAATCCCGGCTTTATTCGATGCTCGTAACATCTAAGGTGATGGTTGGGATTAATTAACAAAATCAGTGACATATGTGAACAATGACGATAACTAGATAAATTACATATCAATATACTAAATATACAAATTCAAGGCATCCATCAAAATCAACACATATAAATAGTTCAATATAATATCTGTGTACTAGCCATCAGGTATGAGATTTTAAACAAGAAATTAAATTCAAACAATACAAATTTTATAATAGTTAAATTAAATTATACAGTCTATGCAGCTTCAACATAAATAAGCAAATTAAACAATCAAACAGCAGACAATACAATCATATCATGACATGAATTTAATTTAACAAACAATCAAACATTTTAGTTAGGAGTGACCGTGTGAGTGGGTTTAATCACTCACCTTTGGTTCTGAACGCATTTGAAGTCCAATTTTAAACCCAAAATTTAACAGTCTCAGAATCTGTCCAAATCTGCGCCATCGCGAAGAGCTCGTCAATACGATTCCAACGTAAAAAATCGTGTGTCATTCTGAAGTCGTATGCAAAAGTTATATGATTTTTATCATTTGAAATTCAAATTTATAAAAGCAAAACAAAACTCTCATCACCCTATCCCTGCGCGCCACGTCAGCTCCTCCTTCAACCTTCTTCTTCATTACAGGAAACCTTCCCAAACAAAACAAAACCCAAACCCGTTCAACTCTTAATCCCATCACACTAACAGAACGAACACCGGCCTCCGATCCGGGCACACCACCACATTCGCCATCCAAGACTCTCCTTGCGCTGCAATTCCGACCACCTACGGTCATGCCATCAGCCCCCAAACCATCGATAATTGCGCCGCCTTCATGAACGGTTTCTGGCGATTTGAGGCAAAATCAACGTTGATCATCCGTATGAATGAGAAGCACAGACGAAGATCTTCGATTTCACTTTGGAAGTTTTCGAAATCATTGATCGGATTGAAAGATTTTAGGCTAGAAAGAAACTAAAATTCTGTCCATCGAAATTGGAAGGGGTGGCAGCCATAGAAAATTAGGGTTTTAAGCTATTATTTTAATATTAAATTCATCGTTTTGCATGATATAAAGCCAAAATTTCGGACTGAGTCCAAATCGGGCCCGCTTAGTACATAACAATAGGTTTTGACGCCTTCTGAACGCAATGGAATATGTTTCGCAGTCCAGTTCCAAAGTCTATAACAGTTTTCTTTTAAACTTGATTATTTAACTGAATCATACATATAAATTATACGCGTTTTAATTTCTTACGATCAAACAAAAATTCCGATGGCTACGGCATTTTAGATCATAAAATAATTTACCATTTCTGGTTTAATAAAATTAATTTCATTATTTAAACAATTATATAAAGTTAACATCATAAATTTTCAAATTAAATCATTAGATTTTTTTAAATTATAATTTCTTTACACAAATTAATTCAAGTATTAAAGTCAAATTTTAATACAAAAATAATAATAATAATATAAGCCAATCATAATTTCATTTACAATAATTACAACTTATTATTATTGTAAACAAGTAAAATTTCATTAACTAATCAAATTAATTAAGTTTACAAACAAACTTACATAATTAAGTCATCAAATTTTATTTATAACCATAAATACTCAAAAATCATAATAAATTCAAATTTTAAAATAGAAGTTTACGGGTTGTTACACTCTCCCCCGCTTAAAACTTTTCGTCCTCGAAAAGGCGTAGTAAGGAAGTTGTAAATTTATATATATATATATATATATATATAGCCATATAAATTTTTATTCAACTTAATTTTAGTATTATATTTTAGTTTTAAATCAGGAATTACCATACCGCGATTTTTCTGAAAATTTGAATTACACATATCTTAAAATTTACAAGTCGAAATCTAAATTTTTCTCTTTATTAGAAAACCATATTCGAAAATATCCAAAAGATTCTTGTTTCAAACAATTTCGGCTTATTTTGGATCCTATACATTCATTTAAACTTTAATCCGGAAAATTACGAACTACAGCTTCGCGACGAGCTCGTTTTAATTAATTTAATTAATTTGTTCAATCTTCGTTTAAATTTATAATTTATAAACCAATTCACTTTTATTTTCACAAAACCAAACATTAATATCAATACATTTAGTTTATTACCAAATAATTCGCTTAATTAATTTTCCATTGATTCGGTTAACTAATTTTACCTAGCATAACATAACTAAGTATATATCGTTTATTATATAACTTAAATTTTATTTATATATATAACCAATCAATTTTTCACGTTCATTATCCATTCTAATACTTGTGCATTATTTAATTGCTTATTCTTATAACATTTAACTTCTTAATTAATTGGTAAGTTATTCATGCTATAGAAAAGTATTTATTATTACACAAGTTTCAATGGTTACCATTCGTTTCAATTTAATATCCAATTCTTAAGAGTTTTATTTTAATTATAACTCTCTTATATTCATAATAATTAAAAGTTCCTAAAATTTAAGTTTATTTCATTTCATTAATTATTCAAGATTTCAAGGATTAAATTTCGGGTTTCTTTTCAAATCAATTTTTTTTTGAAATGTTTCATATAATATATCATTTACACAAAACGATACTATAAAAGGATTTAAATAAAGTTCAATTTCGTAAAACAAAGTACAAAATATTAAATGTCTCCTTCCTTAAACTCTTGAAAATAAACATCGATGATGCATGCACTCATCACAAAAATCATTTCCAAAGACAAGAAGGTATACACTTATTTCTAAAATTCATTTGAAACAATTTCTACATGAAACAAGGTTTAAAATATAAATATATTAGCTCAAACCATTTGCAAAACAATATTACAAACCACTCAGAATTAAATTCTCAAATTCATATTTAACTTCTTATTTCATTACCAATTAATTTTACATATTTCATTTTCTTAAATCGTTCAATAATCAATAGTTCTAATTGTTAATTAATCGAATGATAAATGATGAGAAATTTAATATTATCATCAACAAAATCAAAATTCATATATTTTCAAATAATTTTTTACATATATAAAATATAATTCAAAACAATATTATGTCGATAAGCCATGTTCGAGTGCTTAGAAATCCCTATCGATGCCTTGGCGTCCCAAGTACCGACCAGAATTCATAACTACTCAACCGAACAACGATGTCAATACAAAACCATTTTTATATCAAAATACAAATATTCTCTCTTATATACACTCAAACACATTCTAGGGTATTACTACCCGATCTCTAATGAGTTAATCCCACATAGAGCCAAGGTTTTCGCTAAACCACAGCTCTGATACCAAATGTAACCTTTGAGATTTTTGACCGTTCAAATTGATAATGATCTTCAATGTCGAATTAAACAATCAAAAATACGGATAGTTATTGAGATTTATATAAGAAAAAGGAGAGAAGAAGAAAAGCAAACATAGAATCTCATAGAGGAAGGACAAAATATAATAATTAAATAACAGTTCATGAAGCTGTTAAAACATACATTTGATTATATTTTACAACAATTATCAGAGTTAACTATCATAAACATACCAATGTTTGCAGTGGTAATAAATATAATATTTCTAGCAAGCTCCATCTTCATCACCAAAACAGTGTCCGATAACTGAAACTCAGGCTGACTCGAGCACAAATGAAAAGACAAAAATACTAGGATCAGAACTAAAATATTCTCATATTAGTTAAATCAAATTCATGTGATAATATGAGTGCAATAACTTAAGAGATGTTACGGGAAATTCCATCTCTTAAGGATCCATCAAACTAGATACTATATAGTATAATATGCTATTATAATAATGTCTATGTTTAAATATAAAATATTAAAATAGCATAAGCGGGATTACCATTATTACCCTTACACCGTTTATAATACCGCTGTTTATACAGATACTATAAAGTCCATAATACGTAGTGGCTATCAGAGGGCACTCCATAGGTACGGTACAAATCAAAGTCATAGGGGCTCGATCAGGATAATATGACAAGGCACATGAGGAATGCCCAGAGTAGGAATATACTAGTTGCATGCCCGGACTTGTAACAACCCTGAATTTTGGGGCCAATTTAAAATTTATTTTAAGTGATTTTAATGAATTTTGATATTTAAAATAATCTATTTTAAATAATAATGATCACAAATTGATTTAAATCGAAGTTAGAATGAATGATTTAATTTTAATTATAAAAAGAGTTAGAAATAGCGCGGTAGTTTGAAAAGTCAAACTTGAACTTTGACTGACCATACAGGATGCAAAATTTAACGGATTTTAGTGAAACCAAAAATATTAGAATCTATTTAAAAATATCTTTCCAACGAGTCTGAAAAATCGAAATTTCATAGCGGGAATCAAAATTTATGGCCAACTCAATTTTTAGAAAGGTCGTTGGGTAATTTGCATAGGTCAAAAATGCCACTTTTTGCACATAAAGGAATTTCGACTCGAAACTACTTCCATTGAGTTTGAAATGATGTTTCTGCATTGAAAAACAGTAAATACTTATATATTTCGA
Organism: Allium sativum; assembly: GCA_030737875.1. Lineage (NCBI taxonomy): Eukaryota > Viridiplantae > Streptophyta > Magnoliopsida > Asparagales > Amaryllidaceae > Allium > Allium sativum. The sequence continues at coordinate 403,771,437 of CM060923.1, read as the reverse complement.
GTTTCGGAAATTATTTGTTTAAAAATATATTTTTAATATTAAATATATTGGCCTTAAAAATAGTCATTTTTTAAAAAGTCTCAGAATTCGACGAAATAAATTTTGTTGGATTCGTATCATCAAAACAAAGCTAAAAATGATTTTTTTGGTAATTTTTAGAATTAAAATATAATTATAATTGATTTTTCAGTGTAAACGGGCAAATTTTTGACTTTAAAAAAAATTCATTAAAAATTCATACGGGCTCAGAATCGAACGAAATTAATTTTCATAGGTCCACAGCATCAAAACATAGCTAAATATATTTTTCGAGAATTTTTGAAGTTAATTTGTGTCCTCGGTGAATTTTCACGTACAATATACATTAAAATATTAATAAAATAATGTATTTATTCCAAAACTCATAACAGACCTCGGAATTGGACCCCGGGACATAGCTCATTGCATTCAGAAGGTGTCAAAACCTTAAGAACGACAGTAAATAGGCCTGAATCGGAGTTCGGACCAAAACGGGCTTTAACGGGCTAATTAAATAATTAGATAACCCTAATATAATATTATAAATACCCCGAAAACACTGTTCATCGTCTCCTAACCCGTCATTTGCTGAGCCCCCTAAACCCATGAGTCTTCAAAACTTCAAACTTCGATTTCTCCTCCGTTTCTCAACGAAATTTAGCGTGTGAGTACTCATTTCGAAGCTCTTCGCGAGCTCTTCGATTCTAGATAAGGAGCATCCGTCACCGTGCCTCGACGAAGCCGCCATACCCCCGCAAACAGCCGCCGTTCGCACCCCATGGGCCCCACCGCCGCCGCCGCACCCTTCCCTCTTCTGGCCGATAGTAGCTCTCTCCAAGACGGTCCACCTCCAACAAACGGTTCGTCATTTCATCAACCATAGCTCCCGCAATCTGAAAACAAAGATTTGAACCTCTCTTGAAGGTAAAAGCTTCAGATTTAGTCATGCTTATAAGCGTCGCAGAGTCAGTTGTTAAAGGCTGATTTCTAATTTTTCATATGAACTTGAATGCTAATTGTTTCAGATCCGCAACCGTCGTGAATTCGAACACCAAATCTGACCAAACTCGATTCATCTCAGAACCAACAGCGGTGAGAATTTATTTTTAATTAAATTTAATTTATTTAATTATTTATTAATTCTTTGTTATTAAAGAATATTGACTGATCTGCTATGTAGCAATATTGAAATACGGATCTAAGTTGTTTATGACTGAATGATGTTAGATCCACGAATCTAAACGTTAGATCTGAAATTATTGGCTAATTAAAATAGATTATTTGTTAATATTATTGAATTATGCCTCGCCGATTTGTCATATGCCAAAATATACATCACTCTGTATGTTATTTTGATTTGAACTGTTAGATCTAGATCTGTTGGATTATATGAATGTTATGGATTTGATGACATGAAATTTACAATTTATTTTGTGAATTATAAATTAGAAATTGTCGATGATATGAGATTTACAATTTATTTTGTAAACTAAAGTTAAAATTTGTCATTGTCCTAAATTTTACATCTTATTATGTAAATAAAAGTTAGAATGTTGCGTTGTCATAAATTTTTTATTATGTAAATAAAAGTTAGAATGTTGCGTTGACATAAATTTTACATTTTATTATGTAAATAAAAGTTAGAATGTTGTGATGACATAAATTTTACATTTTATTATGTAAATAAAGTTAGAATCGTGCGTTGACATAGAATTTACATTTTTATTTGTAAATTATAGTTAGAATGTTGCGTTGATATAAAATTGACATTTTATTATGTAAATTAAAGCAAGAATTGTGCAATGATATAAATTTTACATTTATTTATGTAAATTTACATTTATTTATGTAAATTAAAGTTAAAATTTTGAGTTGACTTGAATATACATTTTTATTTTGTAAATTCAATATTAGGATTGGCGATGACATGAATTTACATTTAATTTTGTAAATTCAATATCAGGAATTGCGATGACATGAAATTTTCATTTTTATTATGTAAATAGAGTATTTTCACCGCATGTATGAATTTACATCATTTTAATGTAAATTAAATAGTGAATTAAACTGTAGAAATTGTTAACATTATTCTTAATGTTAACATATGAAAATTTGACCATATAAATTGTTAACATTATTTTTAATGTTGATATATGTAAATTTAACCGTAGGATTTGTTAACATTATTTCTAATGCTAATATATATAAAAAAATCACCGTAGGGAGAATTACATTAATTTTAATGTAATAAAAAGAATGGACTTTACATTGTGTTTAAAGAGTAAATTTTACATTGTGAAGAAGAATGGATTTTATATTGTAACTTGAGAATAGAAGTTTACAATTTGTTAAGGCAAATTCAATAAAATGTGACAAGCATGAGAATTCACATTTTTCTTAATGTGAATATATAGAAATTTCACCGTATGTTAAATTTACATTTTTTTTATGTAAATATATATGAGTCTCACCGTATGTACATCTTACATTATTTTTAATGTAAATTATATAGTAATTACAACGTAGGATAACATTGCATTATTTATAATGGAAATAAAAAGGGGAATTACACTGTAAGAAAATTAACATTATTTATAATACTAATATAAATGAAATTAGACCGCATGACATGAATTACATTTATTTATGTAAATTATAAATGAAATTAGACCGCATGACATGAATTACATTTTTATATGTATTTTATGAATGAATTAACATCGCATGAAATAAAATACATTTGTATATGCATCTTATGAATGAGTTAAGATCGCATGAAATAAATTACATTTTATTTCATGAATGAAATTAGTCCGCATAAAATAAATTACATTTTTACATGTAATTTATGAATGAATTTTCATCGTATGAAATAAATTACATATTATTATGTAAATTATGAATGAATTTAACCCGCATGAATGAAATTTCATTTTATTCTATGAAATGAATGTATGGATTTACATTGTAAACAAAGATTACATCTTTATAATGTAAATAAAAAGTAGGATTTACATTTGTAAATAAAATTTATATTTTTATATGTACTTAAGAACGATGAATTATAAATTACATTTTACATGTAAGGATGGAATTAAAAGAAGGAATTGGACGATGAAATAAAATTTACATTTTACCGTAAATTAAAGAAATTAAAGGAATTAAAAAGGAAGAATTCACCATTCAAGTATGATTTACAATTTACTGTATAAATAGGAATGAAAGGATAAAGAATGAGAATATTCATTATAATAAAGATTTAAATGGTTTATGTTTATATATTTATATATAAATGTAATTAAAACTAAACGAATAGGGCGTGGTAGTTCGCGTTTTGAAATTGTACTTTTGAATGACTATACAAGAAGATCCGACCGTCGGATTTTCTTGAAACTGAAACCGTTAGGACCGTCTTGGAAAAATCTTTCCAATGATATATATTACGTTAAGATCCAACGGTTAGATTCTGAGAAATGTAAAAATCAAAATGGGTTGAATGCAGCGCCATAGTCGCCCATGGACTTAAGGCGTCGTTATATAAAAATTTAATTATTTTAAATAATTAAAATAGGAATGAATCGTTAATAAAAAAATTTATTAATGTGTAAGAAGGATTTTCAATATATATATATATATATATATATATACGAGGATTATTTGGAAAGTCCGAGTTTATCTCATTCCAAATAGTTAAACGACGTTTAAAAATCCAAGATTGGAAGACGGCGATTGAAGACCGTCAAATCTCCACATCGAATGGACGATGATGACTGTTGCATTAGAATGGCTCGCTACCATGATAAGGTAATAGTAGGAGTTGCCCAGACGTGGTGTTGATTTGTACGGGTTTGGCTTTCGCTCAGACCCAGAGCATAAGCTTATAAATGGATTGTGTGTCTGACATCGTACTTCATTATATATCATGTTATTAATCTTCGGTCGAATGTATGGATGTTTGGTGGCGGAGAATTTATTCTCTTTCTTAACACCCGTTCATAAATTTCGGCAAAGGATTGGTAGTGTGATATGGAGTGATGATGTGGCATGCTAAGATGCATATGATCAAGGTTTTGTTGAAAAGCAGGCCTTGTGGGACGATCAAAGCATAGTCTATTTAGGCATAGCTTTGTGTATAGCGTGACTTCGCGAGCCTCACACACCGGCGGAGTCTAAAACGGGAGAAGGGAACGCAGGGAGAGCAACACGTTTCTTTCTAGCTAGAGTGGTGTCAGTGACCTACCAGCCCTGACATTTTACTTATGTGGATGATGGAATGAGGCGCCTCGGATAGGTCCTATAGGACCGGGAAACGTGTGTTCAGGAATTGCCAATCCGCTAAGCTGTATTTGCGGACCGGCCCTACAGCTATCCAAGGGTTCACTGCGGGGGATCCTGAGACATTAGCTAGAGTGTCTCGAATTGGTAGGAGCTCCTCCCTAGCCTTGACTCATGATGGAAACCAATTTCCAATACGCGCCATTCGGTTTTGATTGTATTACTAGTACGGAGGCATAACATATGGTACCTATGCTTCCTACGATTGATACATTATGATTGAAATTGTTTTTAAAACATATATACACTAATAATAATATCAAACTCGTATTTGCCGTATTTATCTTGTTTGATCACCATAAGGTAAAACTCTATCCTCTGGTGTGTGTTACATTATGTGATGGGACCTGAGTCTTATGGTGATTTCATTTTTCTAAAAAGCATTGCGTTGTTTTACGATTTACTTTAAGTTATGCACGACAATCCATTAGAGCAAACTCGTTCCGCGTTAGCGGCGTGGTCTTTGGATTTGTCCTATTAATAGTGATTAATTAGTTAAGAATTCTCACACCAGTCCCACGACTGACCCGTTGTTTGTTTCCACCTTTTTGCAAACTCGGGTGCCCTCTTTCCACACGGGCAGTCGAGTAGTTTGTCTACAGGTTTATCTCGAGCAGGATTCTGGATTGAAGCTTAAAGCTGTGTCCAGAGCATAGTTGTCTTCCGCTGTATCTATTTTATTTCCGCTGCACGGTATTAAATTTATGGTAAAATTTTCTTCCGCTGTATTTTAATTTCGATGTACTCTGATATATTCTGTACTCTGATGTTATATTATCATGATGTAATAAAAGTCTGCTGTTGTTGTTCTGATGTGTTGTATTCCCAAAGTTAACGTAGGCGGGATTTGAACGGTTTTGGTCGATTTTGCGATCGATTAAGGCCGGGCAAAATCTGACTCGTTACAGGACTAGTGGTAACGCATAGCCGCAACTACCGCCCACCTCGGACAACACTCCTAAATCACGGATGCGCATCAAATCAAATAAACCAAACCGAGGGATTATAGTAATAAAGGAAGAAGTGTTGCTGATGGTGGTAGCTAACTCCATTTGGTCACGGTATAGCCATGTTTTAGTCATTTTAATTATGACCCGAAGGTCAAGGACATCCATCATCGTTCTCTCTCTTTAAATCTAGTAATCGCCTGCAAATCAACCTACTTCATTCTGGAACTCCACCGCGTACACAGTTGTTAAAGTGGTTTTCGATATTGGTAGAGAGTATGACAATATCTGATCCCGGTCTCTTTAACAACCAATCATTTACATTTTTCACACCGGTTTGTTCTTTTACATTTTAAAGGGGTTCGTACTTCATATCAAAATATCAACTTTTCATAAAAAAATCATTTCAATATTCAGGAGAGAATATTATTCATCATAAAATCTACATTTTACAAATTTAAAATCTTGAAACAATTCCAACTTTAAAATAATTTAAAATAGTTAAAAAAAATTAGTTTAAATATATGATATAAATAGTTTGAAAATAAATAGTTTGTATTTAAAATAGAATTTTAGATTTTAATAAAATCTTTAGGTAAAATATTAAATAGTTCATAAAATAAATAGTTAAATATTAAAATAGTTAATTTAAAATAGATATTAAAATAAAATAGTTATAAGTTAAACAGTTTATAAAGAAAATTATTATTATAAAAATAAAATAGTTTATAAAATGGCTTAAAAATACTATAGTGGGAATTAAAATCGTTTCTTCAAAATTTAACCAAACTGGAAATCATATTCCGGTTTCAAATTAATTCGACTTAATTTCGATATCTTAATTCAAAAGGATTTGACTTCCCATTTATATTTCAGTTCGATTTCAAACAATTCAATCTAATAATTTGATCCACATAACTGAATTTCAATTATAATTCTCACTTTGAATTATTCGTTTATAAAAATCTTGAGTTCACAATTAAATTATTACTATAAATAAAATTAATTTAAAATAAAATATCAAAGATGGATAAACAATTACATTTTGATAAATTTATTTCATATTCAATTCAGTACTTCAGTTACCCACCTTTTACAAATTCTTAAAAATTTAAATTTTTAAACTTTAAAGCTTAAAGTTCAAATTTAAAGAAAACGATTAATAATATCATTGATTTGTTTTTAAAAACAATATTTCAAAATTCAAGGTTAAAACAATTTTTTATTTAACTAACCGGTGTCCGTATACAATTTTCTATCCTATGGCCAAGTAATAATTAAAATTTAATTTTACTATTTTGGGAAAGGATATATATCATTTCAATCCAAATCAGGGTCATAGGTATTTATCATTTCAAACTACGTTCTTTATTCATTTTAATGATTAATCCCGGGTTTATTCGATGCCTGTAACATCTAAGGTGATGGTTGGGATTAATTTACAGAATCAGTAAAATATGTGAACAATGTCGATAACAAGATAAATTACATATCAATACATTAAATATATAAATTCAAGGCATCCATCAAAATCAACACATATAAACAGTTCAGTATAATATCTGTGTACTAGCCATCAGGTATGAGATTTTAAACTAAAAATTAAATTCAAACAGTACAAATTTTATAACAGTTAAATTAAATTATACAGTCCATGCAGATTTAACATAAATAAGCAATTTAAACAATCAAACAACAGATAATACAATCATATCATGACATGAATCTAATTTAACTAACAATCAAATATTTTAGTTAGGTGTGAGTGGATTTAATCACTCACCTTTGGTTCTGAACGCGTTTGAAGTCCAATTTTTAGCCCAAAATTTAACAGTCTCAGAATCTGTCCATATCTACGCCATCGCGAAGAGCTCGTCAATACGATTCCAAAGCAAAAAACCGCGTGTCTTTCTGAAGTGGTATGCAAAAGTTATACGATTTTTATCATTTGAAATTCAAATTTATAAAAAAAAAACTCTCCTTACCCTATCCCTACGTGCCACGTTAGCTCCTCCTTCAGCCTTCTTCTTCGTTACAGGAAACCTTCCCAAACAAAAAAAACCCAAACCCGTTCACCTCTTGATCCCATCGCACCAACAGAACGAATGTAGGCCTCCGATCCAGGCGCACCACCGCTTTCGCCATCCAAGACTCTCCTTGTGCTTCAATTCCGGCCACCTACGGTCTTGCCATTAGCCCCCAAACCATCGATAATTGCGCCTCCTTCATGAGCGGTTTTCGGCGATTTGAGGCAAAATCAACGTTGATCATCCTTATGGATGAGAAGCACACACGAAGATATTCGATTTCACTTTTGAAGTTTTCGAAATCATTGATCGGATTGAAAGATTTTAAGCCAGGAAGAAATGAAAATTCTGGCCATCGAAATTGGATGGGGTGGCGACCATAGAAAATTAGGGTTTTAAGCTATTATTTCAATATTAAATTCATCGTTTTGCGTGATATAAAGCCAAAATTTCGGACTGAGTCCAAACCAGGCCCGCTTACTGTCTAACAATAGGTTTTGACGCCTTCTGAATGCAATGAAATAAGTTTCACAGCCCAATTCCAAAGTCTATAACAGTTTTATTTTAAACTTGATTATTTAACTGAATTGTACATATAATTTATATGCGTTTTAATTTCTTACGATCAAACAAAAATTCCGATGGCTACGAAATTTTTGATCATAAAATAATTTACCATTTCTGGTTCAATAAAATTAATTTCATTATTTAAACAATTATATAAAGTTCACATCATAAATTTTCAAATTAAATCATTAGATTTTTTTAAATTATAATTTCTTTACACAAATTAATTCAAGTATTAAAGTCAAATTTTAATACAAAAATAATAATAATATAAGCCAATCATAATTTCATTTACAATAATTACAACTTATTATTATTGTAAACAAATAAAATTTCATTAACTAATCGAATTAATTAAGTTTACAAACAAATTTACATAATTAAGTCATCAAATTTTATTTATAAGCATAAATACTCAAAAATCATAATAAATTCAAAAATTAAAATAGAAATTTACGGGTTATTACCAGATATCTGATTTTATATACAGGATAAAGAAATGAATTTTCATTTGTGTAATAACAAGATATTTTTTGGTTTTGTTTTGTAATTTGCAGGTAAGTTTCTACTTTCTTTTTCAGCCCACCAGAATTGAAGGTCGTCTCTAAGAATATGATGCTAAGATGGTAAGTTGTACTATGGTAATTATATTTTTTCTTATTCCTCTTATAGTTACTTGTTGTTTACTTGTTATCGTTTTTTAGTTATACTATATTATATGTGCTAAGATATTTGATTTTACATACAAGATTAAAAAATGAATTTCATTTATTTAATAGCAAGATTTCTATTATTTTCCGTTTTGTAATTTATTGGTAAGTTTCTTTTTTTTTTGTTTTTTGGTCCACCAGAGTTCTAGGTCATCTCTAAGAATTGTAGGTTGCTATGATGGTGCTTCGTCTACAATGGCAGTTACATTTTCTCTTATTTCTTATAATTGCTTGCTTATTTGTCATGGTTTTAGTTTTTTTATTGGACTAAGTGCTAAATTATTGTTTCATATATAAGATAAAGAATTGTGTTTTAATTTTTGTTTTTTAACGTACATATAGTTTTCTTCTTTCTTTTTCAACCCGCCAGAATTTGAGGTTCTTTAAGAATGGATTGCTATGTTAGGGAGTTTGTATTGTGTTAACTATATTTTCTCTTATTTTTCTTATAATTTTTTGTTATTTATTTTTCATGGTTTACATTTTAATTAGACCGCATATATGTGCTCAGATATTTTATTTCGTATTTTTTAGTTATTATGTTTGAATTCCCAAAAAAAGCGACGAAGACATCATAGGCTGTGTATACTATAACGGCCTAATGTGATGTTCAACGATGGTATTATGCTTTGTTGCCACGAAGGTATCAAAACTGGTCATTATTCGTCTCTCTTTTTCAGAAGTTTACATGTGCATTGCCCATCCTAAACGTTTTATAGCTGAATTAGAAAAAAGATGGGTCGAGTTCTTTGGCACAAACTTCCACTACCCCTGTTTTTGCAATTTTTGTAGTTGACACGTTATCCAATCCTCCGCCGCTGCTAACAGCATAGGAATGGTATGAAGGAAATGAACTAAATGGAGGTTTTGGATTTTTAACCACAAAATAAGTGTATATAACTTGAGTAACCCCCTACTAGCTGCTTTTGTTGAAAATGACAAATTATACCTTATTACTATCACAAATTTGTCCCAACTACTTCATGTTAGGTAGCACATAAAGCACTTGACTGCATAATAGTTTCAAACAAATATGTTATAATATTTATGAAGTGTGCATACATATAACGTTGTACTAAAAAAATCAAGTTTTCCACGACTAAATTCAATTGCCTTTTATTTTCATTTTGTTTTGTTAAGATTTAATAGTTCTTTATAATTCAATGTGGATCTATGTCTATATTCTGCTAGTGAAATATCTGTGAAAGGGCGGGTGCATCCCTGGTTTGTTCTATTTTGGCTGTTTGCTACCGCTGTACCAATTTTTATATAACCAATAATTAATGGTTTTTATTCCATTCAAGGCCTATTTAAACCAATTAATTAATTTTTTCTTGCATAACTACTTCCTGAATATCCAAAAAGCACTAAACAATCATTTATAAATTAAACTGTTAAATATGGGCTCTACAACATCCATCTTTGCCCTATAACACGTTTGGTATAGCACGTTTGGTATGAGATTGCATGGACAATCAACAGTGTCAGATATAACACGTTTGGTACGAGTGCATTTCATAGTGTATGGTGCTCAGTGTATACTGGTAAGATTTTACAGTTTAATCGAACCATTTTAAAACATGTTAAACCGTCTACACCAACATATATATCACTAGTTATGTGTTCAATAAACAAAGCCTATATATGTGTTAAACTGCCTAGAATGACATACAACAAGTGATCATGTGTTCATCAAACCAAACACAAATATATAAAACTGTCTATGCAATTAAGCAAGTTACGTGTTTACTGTACAGACACAATGATATGTCAATCTGTCTAAACCATTTGCATATCAGGTCATACATTCATCATACCATATGTATATAAATATTAATTTGTCCAAACAATATCATAGCAAATCATGTGTTCATAATACAATACACATTTACATATCAAACTATCTAACATATTTACATAGCAGGTCATAACTATACGATTAGCTTCTAGCTTAAATGTATTCAACTAATTATAATAAATTTGCAACTTACATACATGTTGGTCATGGCCTATAAATTCAAAGCATTCATATATATAATCATGTTATTAAATCAACTCCTTATTCATTGGGCAATTTATCTTTTGATACAAATATGCACACCTTCTCATGCAATCTAAATCTGTATATGTACACAATTTTTAGAATATGTGCAACAGGTTATCGCCAATATATGTATAGCAAGTTATCTCATGATCATATGTAGCTTAATAACCAGCCTACATGTATTCATATGGACTCCATCAATAAGTCACCATTATACCAGCCGTAACATGTATGTTCAAACTTTCATATCAGTTTACATGGGCTAATCAACCTATTTCTTACTGGTGTATTTATCCTTACATACATATATATGTACACATCTCCATGCACATATATACATATATCCACTTAGCTACAAAGTCCTTTCGTAGATCATTTCCAATATATATATATATATATATATATATATATATATATATATAACCAAACATTCACATCTGTTCATAATATCTTGTCAATATTATTATTAACTAACGTCTTGGTCTTATATATATATATATATATATATGCATACACATTTTCTTGCATATATATGCACATATACCCATTCCACTTTAATTCGGCATACCATATATAAATGTGTGTATATGTATACATACATGCACATATAAGAGAGATGGGGGAGAGTGTTATAGTGAGTGAGTATCTTGATGGAGATTTAACTCTTTTTGTAATGTAATGGTAACCTTTAATTTTGAATGCTTTTCCTTTTATTCATTGAAATGTCTAAAATTTCATTCTTGAACACAAAAGATTAGTTGACTTATATAATATACGTTGCATTCTTTATTCATCCTAATATGATTCTCAAGTTCTTCGGTCATGCACTTTAATTTTTATATCTATCGACATGATACCTTGGATAATGTAAACCACCTCTGATGTACATGAGGTTGCTTTTTTTTGGGAAAATGTTAAAAGTTTACTATTCTCTTTTGAGTTATGCAAAAATTATTTTAGATTGGCGAAAGCGATCCATTTTTTTCCATAGACATATTGAGCCTCTCATGTACCATGTCCATGATGCTTTCATATGATTACCTATCATAGGTTGCCTGCTAATGAATGATTCTCTTTTCGCATTGTATCCATATATAATAGCGCTGCTAGCTACTACCATGTTAATAGAGTTGGTATAAAGAATCTTGCTGACTTAACCATGGCGATTTCTATTTTGGGGCAAGGGTAGGAGTGTTGTCATGCGACCCCACATGAAATCATTCCAACAATGACCTGGAGAGACCAAAACGATTCTCTGGATGATACTTCGTACGAAGATTTGGTTGTGGAAGACCGGATAACTCGAATGAAGTTTTTTTTTTATTGAAACTAAAACTGAAACATATATGACCCATTACTTTTCTATCAGCATAAATTTTACTCAAGTTAGAAATGTATTTTTGTATATTGGCAATAATTGCTGATTCTTTTGAATGTGATTATATGTAAAAGTATATCATCTATACTATAATATAATTACTGAGTTCTATTTCGGTGGTTCACAATCCTTTGCACCAAATATTAAACTCAAACGCCCCTGCTTTGTTAACCTTTTTGGATTTGCATCTTTACCCTTTCTCTCCCTTGCTCTATAACCCTCCGTAAGACTCCATTCTTTCAACAAGGGAAAAAAGTGAATGAACTTTGGTTTCAAACATACCTGTCGACTTTTATTCCCTGTTTTTGTTCCATTTGAGACCATGCGAAGAACTTTCTATCTCATCTGAGCGTACTTCCTCATATTTCTATATTCATTTCCTCTTTTTTTAACCCTAATTCCAATTTAGGGGTACTGCATCAAAATTAATCAGGAATAGGAAAATGGCGAACCACTACATCACGCATAGCTATCTCCAAAGATTGATCGTCACTACTACAAAACAGGTCAGTTGCTTCGCTTCATTTGCTTCGGTTGTCCTTATAACAGAAGCAAATAGTGTTATTTGCTTCTGTTTTCCTTGCAATCGAAGCAAATGTATTGAAGCAAATAGTGTATTTGCTTCTGTTATGCTTGCAACAAAAGAAAATAGTATTATTTGCTTCCATTGTCCATACAACTGAAGCACATGGATCGAAGCAACTACTATCATTTGCTTCTGTTTCTTAGAAACCGAAGCAACTATTGTCATTTGCTTATGTTTCTTAGCAACCGAAGCAAATGCATCAAAGAAAATAGTATTATTTGCATATGTTCCTTTGGAAATGAAGCAAATACAAATTATTTTAATCGAAGGTAACGCGTGTACGAATAATTATACTATTGAAAACATACTATTAAAAATAAATAGCGGCTTTAAATTAAGAAGTCATAAACCACTACTTATAATTAGCCGTCAATAAATAACTATTAAAAATTAATAACTAATAAATAATATTTAATATTTAATACTAATTATTTGATAAATTATAAATACTATTAAATAATTACTTTAAATAATTAATATTTAATATATATTTTTAGTAAATAATATTTAATTATTAAAAAGTACTATCAAACAACTACCATTAAATAATTAATAATTGATTGTTAATTTTTAATAATTATTATAAAATAGTTAAGCAATAAAAAAATAACTTATTAATAACAATTATTTAATAGTTAAAAATTAAATCTAATATATATTTATATAGAATTGTAACCGATATGTATTATTTATCATGTAATTTAAAATAAATTTTAACTTATTGACTAAAATTGAAAACAAACTTTTATAATTATCGAACTTATCATAAAATTAAACATTAAAGAATTAAAACCATGTATTAATTTAAAATGTAATAAAATAATCATTTTTTTATTTGATAATTTACACATAATTATTTATTAATAATGATATATTCCTAAATACAATGTATAAACAAGCATTTCAACACTACAACAGAAATACCATTTTACAACTGCCAAAAACAGTTGTTATAGACCTATTACAACTGCTGCCCATCAGTCCTTATATCCGGAGTTGTGATAGAGTCGGATTCGTTTACAACTGTCTACAACAGTTGTAAGTAATCCTTTTACAACTGCTAAAAGCAAATTGTAAAGGTCTTTCTACAACCACCAAAGACTGTTGTAATGAATCCTATTCAGTTACAAATTAGGGTATAACGACTGATTAAGCAGTTGTAATAAACTTATTACAACTGTTTTTAACAATTGCAAAAAAGCATTAGTGGATGTAAAATGCTTGTTTACAATTGTTTCTGCTTGTTGTTAAATGCAATGCAAAATAAAAAAAAAAACTAAATAAATTTCCAAATATTCTACTTGATAGAAATCCAATCAAAAAACTAAAACTGAATGGGTCAAGAATTAAATATAGACAAATTCAACAAAATAACATTGCAACAATGTCTAGTACATCTCAATATAATTCAAAAACAAATAGCGATACAAGAAAAACTCTAGTATACTATAAGACAGGCTTCATCGACCATCTCCAACTCATCATTTCACCTATTTCAACCTCGTAAGTTATAACTTTAACATTTTTTGCACATCAAACCATGCTCAGCCTACGTTCTATGCTACTGAAGGTGTTTGCTTCAAAGCTGAAGTGCACCATTCTTGTTGTCGCCTCATTATTAGCATTACCTTAGCATGCAACACCATCACACCATGCACAACACAGCTTGATGTTTTGCTGCAGCAATTTGATAGTTCTGATCATGGAAGCAACAACAATTTGTAATATTCACCCCAAACTTGCAATTACGTGCCTCTTCCCTCTTTCGCAATTGCTATATTGTACATCTCTTCCCCATTGCTCAAGTGTCAAGCTGTGCAATCAAAGATATTTTTATTACCTAAGTTAGTGTAGGTATCAATAATTCGCTAATTCTATAAATACACTCACATTCGAACATATACGATACATGTGATGATGTCTAGAATTAAATGATGTTGACAAAAGAATTTATGTTACTAGTAGATGTAACATAGAGTACTCAGATAGCATGGCTAACTTAATTTCATAAGCACTAAATTATCGACCGATACGCACAATAAAAAGATAAGATACTAAAAACAATAATATTTTGGACATGCATTAAACTAAAAAAAAAACAATTCATAAAAGGCTCATCAACGTTCTATGGCTGGGATAACACAATACATGGAATCTATCAACATGTCCTGATCTTGTACTTTTTAAGTAAAAGCATGTGAAATAGCACAAGCTACATGAGTAACAAAATATTTGTAATAAACGGTACTTTCTAAAATTGGTGATATTGATACTTCTCTCGGTATTGGACTTCATTATATATTTGATTAATGTGCACTCTGCTCATGCTATGTGTTTATTCCTTACCAGTAAATAATCTTCTGAGTTATATATATGATTTTTCTATCGTGTATTTACTTTATTTAACACGGTTAATTCAACAGGTTCCTGCTGCTTCAACTGGAAGGCTAAGATATTAGATAGAAAACACAACAAATTTTGGGATAGATTCTTGTATTTTTTAAGTCATATATACGAAGCAGATTACTAGATACAAGTTTCAGAAAAGATATTGTAAAGATAGTTGGTGCAATTCCAAAACAAATATGCACACTTGTACAGTTGAAAAATGAGCTACTTGTCATAGGTATATCAACATTTATTTATAATCATGTGCCTTATATCTGATTTGTTGCAGCGAAAATCAAAGAGTTTGTACAAACATATTTTACTTTAGCAACTAGAGATTTTTAGTTAAGATAAACATATATAGGATAAGAAAATCTGCTGGAGGAATATCAGATATAAGGCACATAAGATTATACAAAATAATGTTATCCAAAAAGAAAAAACTAATAGATTTTACACGGATTTCTTATTGAGAATATCAAAAAGCAAAACCCAAATCTGAGAGAATATCAAAAAGCAAAACCTAAATCTGAGAGAATATCAGAACATATAAATGAAAATATGCTAGTTAAAATAAACATATAAATGAAATCTGCTGAAGGAATACATATTTTATATAGAAACATGAAAATATGCTGGAGGAATACATATAAATGAAAATCTGCGGAAGGAATACATTTATATTTTAAATAAACATATAAATGATAATATGATTTGTTGTCCTTTAATCTGAGAGAAGATCGAAACATGAAAAAAGCAGAGTTTACAATGATTGTTAATGAACATCCTCAGTTCACTCATGTAAACTAATGTTTACAGATCAATCGTATCACATATTTTCTGAAGCAAACAGAGTTAAATCATTATATCAAACCCAAATAGAACCATACGAAAAGAAGTAAAAAGAATTTTTTTTACCAAAATCAAACGCGTAAGCAGCAGGCGCGATCTGCTGGAGGAATATCGAGGGTTTCATTCGAAGCCTCAACCAAACACCAGAGATCCGATCACTTCAAATTTATACACTGCAGATTCAATAGATTCACAATCAAAACCTAAAAGGAAGCAGCACCGTCTCCTCTTAAAACAAAAATCACGACAGGGCTGAATTTATTCTTTTGGTTTCGTATTTTGATAATTTCAGTGGATTACGGGTTCGAATAAGCGTAGCAGGTCTCGAATTTGGATTAGGGTTTCGAAGAAAATGCTTGGCGGCTGGAGATGGAATTTATAAGGCAGGTGAGAGAGGAGGCGGTGACCGCATCCGAAATTTTGGTTTGGAGCCTGGCAAATTTGTTTTGGAGCCTAACGAAAGTTTCTTTGGAGCCAACGTATACCTTGCCTTTAGTTACGTGATAAAGTTCAGATCAATCGTGCAACATAATTGTCTACTTATTTGTTCTAATTTTTTTCGTTTATGAGTTTTCTGAAATTTGAATATGTTATTAAGTTTAAATTTACCTAAAGTTTTAATTTCTTTCAAATTTTAATAAAAAATTCAAAATTACGTTCAACAATTTTATGAGTATTTCAAAATTTATTAACAAATTTCAAATTTTCAGAATTATCGAGATATAAATTATAATTTTCAACTGCAATTAGTGAATAATAAATAATAAAATTGAAACAACATCCAAACATTAATCATCGATTATTACTTGTTCTGATTTAATTATTACTTCTTAATAAATTTTCAATTATTATTTATTACATTTTAATTAAAATTTAATATTTATTACTGAAAGTTAATTGATATTTATACATTACCAACTATTAATTATTAAATACTTAGTAGTAATAATTCGAAGCTATTAACTATTTATTAATTATTAATTTTAAATATTAAATACTAATAATTAGTAGTAATTATTTATTTGTAAGGTTAGTATCAAATAGTAATTATTCTTAAACATTAATAATAATATTAATTAATTATTAAGTGTTAAGTACATAATATTAACTAACAAAAAAGTAGTTGTTAAAAACAAGCATCTTTTACAATTAATGAAAAGAGTTGTAAAAAAACATATATTACAACAGGCAAAAGAAGAAGAGTTGTTGAAAACAGACATCTTTTATAACTGACAAAAAGAGCTGTAATAGACATTTATTACTATTGGCATAAATATCTATTACAACTGGCAAAAAAGAAAAGTTGTAATATGTATCTATTACCACTTGCAAAATGAAAGAGTTGTTGAAAATTATTCTATTACAACTTTTTTAGCAAAACAGTTGTAAAAAACCTCTACTACAACTAACATTTTGTAGCAGTTGTAAAATTATAGTTGTAGTAGGGTGTTTTTGTTGTAGTGCAAATTACAGAACAAGGACCGTAAAAGTAAAGAACAATAAAATGGCTTTGATTTCGCCTAACCGTAGAAGTAAAGAACAAATTACAGAACAAGGACCGTAATCACTAATCAGGTTCCCACGTTCTCCTAACCGTTGATATCTTTGATTTCGCATCGGAGACGTTCCCCTCTTCTTTTAAACTTCTTTCGTGCCCTAATCCCAGCCTGCCACATTTCATCATTTAATCCAACTCTCCTTCTTAATTCTGTTTTTGGGTTCTTCAGCAAATCTTTTTTCTACACTACAAACAATGTAAAGACATTTGGTCAAATTCTGAAGGTGGAGAATGGTACCAAATTAGAAAGTTTTAAGCAATCGAACTTGGAAGACATACCGATACAGAAAAGCTACGGGTTTTGGGATGGTACCAAAATCAAAAGCGGGTTCGCTTCGCATTCCCAGCAAGTTTCGGGTTTTCAGGTGAGATCCGGTATGAGTTTTGTTAACGGGTCTGGGATATCGGACCCGATGGCGGCGCTTAAGGTGGCGAGATTGTATAATGGAGTTGATTTGAATGGGAGATAGCAGTTGATGGGTTAGGTGTACGGTATCGGTTTAGTACTGTTACCTGGAACTGAGTAAGGGCTCTCTGTCTATATTATTATAGGGATTCATGTTTGATGTTCTTTCGGTTAAATTTTGCTGCTTTTTAATCTGTTGCTTGCACAGATTGCTGGATACTATAGCTCAGAGATCTCTGTGTATTGTAGGTGGTGTTGCTTCTATCTTTTCCTTCTTTGTAGAGTAGATGCTAATTTGTTGAACTTATGTAAGATGCTGCAGTTTTTTTAAGCTGCTTTTTGATAATTTGTTGAATTTGTAACATTGATTGCTTTTTTAACCTGATTTTTGATAACTCGTCATTGTTGTATACTTCGCAGGTGGCGAGTTATGAGTTTCGCTCTTCCTGAATTTTGCACTAAAGCGAAAGGGATTTTCATTTCCAATTCGCTCTTATCACATGGATCCTTACAAGGTATTACCTTTTAAATCTTGCTTATCGAGCTTCTCTCTCTGCGATTCCTTTAAAGATGTTCTTATGGTGTGATTTTGATGATTTGTTCTGGAATAGAATCGTCCGTCTAGCGCATTCAATTCGACTTTCTGGACGACGAATTATGGAGCTCCGGTTTGGTATAATAATTCATCCCTTACTGTTGAATCTAGAGGTATTTTGTTCTTTTTACTTAGTTATGTTGGGTTTTAAACATTTGCCAACAACATAAATGTTGTATAACAACATAAATTTGTTTCATTATATATGATATTTCATGCTTTCTGATGTAGTTTTAAGTTCTACAGAAAGACTTTATGTGTTCAATTGTTAATTCATTAATATTAATTTGAACCAAAAGTAAACTAAAATACATGAGTTGGGGGAGTAATTGGATTGTTACATAGTTCTATTTCTATATTTGTTACTGCTCAGCTGCCAAACAAATCAGATATGTACTATGTATATTTTGTAAATTGCCAGATTATTTAAAATACGTACACTAGGTCAACATGCTTGTGTTCAGATATTTGCTCGCTGACTTATCTTCTTCATATTTATAGATTAATATGTGAGCATATGCTGCAGCTCCTGCTATGGAGAGATTATCAAGAGGAGAATTTCACAGTTATCCTAACAAATACTGTCTCTGCTTCAAAGCATAATTTCAGTAGAGTATCAAATATTATCAAGTGGGCTACTAGGAGCATGTTAGTTGCTGTTATGACCGTCATTAGATATTTGTTGTTATGACCGTCATTAGATATTTGCTGCTCGTATGACAATTGTTGAAGTGTGAATTTCTTTTACCATTGATGTATAAAATTATTTGTTGTATAAAATTAATACAAAAATAAAGTTATGCTTTAATATTTGCTATATTAGGTTCATCACAACTGTTGCTTTTATTCTTTTTTACAGTTTATAAAATTGATATAATGGTTGGTGCTACAGTAAAGCTGATTTAATATTTGGAAAACTGCGATCATTTTGGTTGGGTTACAAGCAAAAACTGGAACTAACTTCGTTCTTTTTTTGCTTCTGTTGGATAACCAAAGCAACAGGTTCTTGTTTATTGTGTCGTCTGCAGTTGCTTCGGTTATTGAGCCGAAGCAACAGGGGGTAAACAACCGAAGCAACAGAGTAATATTTGCTTCAGTTGCTTATCCGAAGCAACAACTTTTTGGTCTTTTGCGTCTGCTGCAGTTGCTTCGGATGCAGAACTGAAGCAAAAGGGGGTAAATAACCGAAGCAACTGACCTGTTTTGTAGTAGTGCGTCTTTGTGTTCTCGGTTGTTCCGTAGTTTTTCCCATCGATCCTTTTCTGGTGGCTTGCCTACCTTTACATAGATTGATTCCATCGGTGTGTCTAGCGTCACACTTCTTTCACTCGCCCAATTACTTACCCTATTGGAGGTAAAAGAAATCATAAAATCTACTAATGCAACCATTGTCTTGCGATTATTTTACCGTCTAAGATTACTTGTGTTTGGTTTGCATTTTTTTTCAAGTTGCAGTTCAAAAATGTGAATGAGTAAGTCTCTACCTTGTGTGGCGACCCGAACTTCCCCGTAAAGGAAAAAACGAATTACCGTGAGGACAAGACGAATCAAAATACAAACAGAAGAACATTTCATTGCTTATTACAACAATTCCATCAGAATACAAGAATACCACAGAGTATGAATAAATATTACACATTTGATAAATATCAGAGATTTAAATTACATTTAAATACATAGCAGCGGAAAAATAATACAAAACATAACTGAAAGAAATACACGGATACAGAGCTTTCCGAATATCACTTCATCTATATACCAGGATCCTGTGAATATAAATCTGCAAAACCAAAACTACTAGCTGCCCGTGCGGAAAATAAGGGCACCCAGAGTTTAGGTTAAAACAATAAACTCCAGGTCAGTCATGTGACTGGGGTGAGAACTAAAACAGTTATTAATTTGATTTTAAAGTTCAGTAAATCAAGGGACCACGCCGTATAACACAAAACGGGTTTTTACCCTAAGAATACCAGTGCATAAACAAACAGTGCAATGCTAAATAAAGAACAATGAAGCTGTTATAAGACCCAGGTCCCATCACACAATGCAACGCAAGCCGGAGGATAGGGTTTTACCTTATAACAGCCAAATAATGTTTGATACGCCAAATTTAATCTTTTATTATTACTATAGGTGAAGAAAACAACTTCAAATGTAAATGTATCAATCATAGGCGGCATGGGTACCATCTATCATGTCGCCATACTAGTTCTACAATTAAAACCGCAATGTCACGTATTGGAAATTGGATTTCCGTCATGAGTCGAGGCAAGGTTCAAGCTCCTCTCCGTTCGAGACACTCTAGCAAATGTCTCAGGACCACACACAGCAATCCTTGGAACCTCCAAGGCCGGTCCTCTCTTACTTTTGAGGATTAGTATTCCTGAACACACGTTTCCCGGTCCTATCAGACCTACATCCGAGGTGCCTCGCATTCCAACAACCACATAGGTAAAAATAATATAAATGTCAGGGCTGGTAGGTCACTGACATCACCCATAGCTAGAAAGAAACGTCGGGCACTCCTAGGGTCCTTATCCCGTTTTTGACTCATAACGAGGTGTGAGGCTCGCGAATTAACGCTATACACAAAGTTGTGCCACATAGGCCGTGCTTTGATCATCAACCACAAGACTTTGCTTTTCAACAACAGCCTTGATCATCTGCCACTTAGGCATGCCACATAGGCAATTCACTCCATACGATTGATTCCTATCGATATATAACCTCTGAGCTCGTATATCTCAGAGAAGGGCGTTAAGCAAGAGAATAAATTCTCCGCCGCCAAACAGATATATATTTAATAGAGATCAATCATGTAACGACCCAAGCATTTTTGGTCCCGGAAATTGACATAAATACCTTTACCGTAATTCATGCCGACCTTCCAAACACCGAAAACACTGGAACGTTATTAGAAAGAATTTAGAGGGTGAGATAAGAAAGAAAGAAATACTAGAATAAAAGAAGAAGAACCAACACAACACAGAGTCTCACATCGCAGAGGAACAAAATATAATACATAAATAACTTTATTGAGAGCTTTAAAAATACTTACAATATCAGAGTACATCACACACCGGGACAGTTATAATAACCTGTTCCCATATACAACACACAACGGAATAGTAGCTATATAATATCATACGTCTGAGCTCTTCCAGCTCGTCTCTTTACATCATTCGACGACCTGAACCTGTACACCCCGGGCTAACCCGAGCATTTACAAAACACCGGGTCAGTCTGGTGAACCAGAGTGAGAGAAACTCGCACAGTATTAAGGGCACCACACAACCTAATTTTAAAGTTAAAATCTTTCAAAGAAAAGGATAATCGTAAGACAAACCCACACATAAACACGGACGGTTTTTACCTTACGATAACCCAAAACATTTTTGAAACCAGTATCTTGTCTGATATTATAATAATGTCTAATTACAAATAAATATCAATCTAGTGGAACGCTTGCATCTCACGCTCCACATATATAGTATACAATCAAAACCGCGGGTGCTTATTGGAAATTGGATTCCGACTATGACAAGGTATGGGACCACCTGCCGATCGTGTATCTCTAGAGGCGAATACACTGGGTTCAACAAGAACGTCTTGCAACCCGGCCCTCACATGACCGACCAATCATTTCGCTTGAGTGTATCTAATGTATATCACCAACGGTTGGAGCTACCCACCGTCTTCCCGAAAAGGGACAACATCGATAGATTAAAGAAGCAAAAGGAATTTCTCTAGATAGGTGATTATACATCCTAATGGGAGCGACCCACATAGCCATGCTGCCTGCCCGATTTTTGTCATTCCCGGTTGGTGAGGCTTGAGGTTTAGATTAACTTTTGAACATCTGGTCCTCATTCACTTTGAATGCCACATTGTCAGATCCGCCAGATATCACTAATTGACGTCCACAAAAATACTCTAGTTATTTGGCTAGAGAAAACCAATTCTCCGCCATCAACTATGGTACATTTGAAGAAATCAACGTACGTAATTCTTTGGAAATACTCTGTCAGACATCCGTCCATACAAGTCATCCAGGAACAGGATGGACCAAAGGCACTCTCCTACTGCATCTCATATAGGAATCACCCCAGGGATCAATAACGAGAAGTCCTTGCAACCCGTAGATTCCAATCACGACAGAACTACAGTTTGTCTCTGGCCGCTAGACCAGAAATTATTAGTAGTTCTTCCGTTTATGAAGATCGACGGTCTTTAATGCTCCATCTCGATCATCTTCTGGTCTCCTCACGTATTTGTTGGTCGGAATGGTTTTCGAATATAAATTCGATCCCGGTCTTTCCGTACCAACAATCGTATTGGACAGTATTTGATAGTCGGTGATTTAACTATCAAAATAGACATTGTTTCAATCATGACAACCCAATGAGTTCACTGGTTCAATATTCAACACCACTTGGCATTTTAATTAAAATAAATGTAAATTTAAAACTCTTAAAATCTTGATATCATAAATATAGCTTTCTTGCTTCTTATTTTACATAATATTATTCTTTAAACAACTCATTACATTACTTAGGATAATCCTATATTATATTCAGTTTTCACATTTCACTTTCAAAACATTAGCCATATTATTATTTAATATTTGGAAATAATTTCAACTTATTTCTCGTAAAATAACATTACGAAATATCTTCTATTTCATTACATGAAAACAATAAACAACGCTTTTTTTAAAGAATAAAAACTCAACTTTACGTCTCCTTTCTAATTCGAAGATACCGTTACACAACCCCTTTTTATTTCCCTTTTCACTTTGGAATTCCCACTATATATTTTCCTCATCTTCATTACTAATGTTGCATTATTATTTCTATAATGAAATAATAAACTTTACTAATCTCTTTTGCCATTACAACTTAAATCGGCCTCAGATAATCCCGAAGTCGTTCAAGTTGGGGTATTTTAGTTACCTCTCAGACCTTGATCAACAACGTTCATACCTTAAGATAAATATAAGTTGTAATCCGAAAACCAATACTTTGTTCCAATCTCAAATCAAATTCCATTTAACTATTATATTCAAAAATACGATTTCAAAACCCTTCTTATTATTTTGAAATTCTCTTTCTCGGATATAACCATCTTCTTAATTCAATAATTAGCACTTCTTTATAAAACACCACTTTTTAACCTTTTCCCTTTTTAAACCATTTCATTTAAAAGCTAGATTTGGTTATATAACCTTATGACCCCCTTCTTTATCCAAATTCACTTTTTCAAATCTCTTTTCAATTTTTTCATCATTTCCTGCTTGGAATCCTTATTTCAATTCCAATTGTACTTAATCCCATCTTCTTAAGTAACGTTAATTTAGAATTAACGATATAA
Source organism: Allium sativum (assembly GCA_030737875.1). NCBI lineage: Eukaryota > Viridiplantae > Streptophyta > Magnoliopsida > Asparagales > Amaryllidaceae > Allium > Allium sativum. The sequence goes on along the minus strand of CM060923.1, from coordinate 403,747,656 downwards.
TACCTCAAACCCCTTTTTATAACTTTGGTTTATTTTAAAACCCTTTTATCCTAAATCTCCTTTTACTTAATTCAATTAATTAAGTAACATTTATTTAAACAAAACCTGTTCATGAACTCCTTTCACCATTCAATTGCATTTATAAAATCAATTTACAATTTATTATCAAAATAAATATTTATTTCCTTTTTATAAACTTTTATTCAAAATATATATCTCAAAATTCATCTTTAGTTATAAAATAAATTTTATAACTTTGGCTTTATCGATTTACCTGACGGTAAATCGATATAAATAAAACAATTTACTTTCAGGCCATTTACTGCCGATTACTCAACCAATATTGCCCACTGGTTAAAACACAACACAGGTGGACTTTCCAATCGATGATCAATACTCAAATAAATCACCCAGAAATGACAGCTCATATGTTTATATGAAAATAAATAATATATTTGAGGAATCCGTTTGGATCCCTCCAACCTGTTCTTCCCTGTATTCAAAACGGTTATCATAAACCAGATCATTCAATTCAAACAGATCAAACAATTCAAACCATTAAACACGTTTATTTTACAAACGTGACCAACAAGGTAAGTTACCTTTATTGGAACCAATCGTAAAAATAACGATTTGGTATTTCACTGAAATTAAACGACGGTTTAATTTCATCAATTGAATCAACAAAAATTAAAATACTAGCAAACAATCAAACATTAGCAGATAGAGCACACAAAACAAAAACCCAGTTTATATAAAATATAAATGGGAAAAACTGAGTGAGTTTAACTCACCTTGATTTGATTCCTTTCTGAACCGGTTCGGTTACAGTTAAATTAAACGGTCGTTTAATTTTAACAGTAAATCCCAGCTATCACCGTCTCTGTCAAAACAGTTCCACACTGTTGCATTTGTCATCACAATTCTGGTGCAACATGTCTCGTTATCTTCTGTTACCGTACACACAAGATATACATATTTTAATGATTTAACATAACTAAATTTCCCATTTTATTAAACAATAATTGCATATATAAAGTACCGTTTTCCTAAGATAAAGGCTGGCCTATTTACTTTGTTTCGTTCTGCATGGAAATATATGGCAACTTTATTTTGAATATGCCCGGGCTCGAATTCAATTGTAGGAGAACACGGTCCCATTTATTTCAATGTTCTTGGCCTAACCCATTTGTTTCATGTTAACTACCTTTCTTTAACTAATTACTAGTATTGTTGGTCGAAGCCTTGCTCTTCTACCCAAACGTTCAGCAGCTTTAAACCCGTGCTTCTAACCTCTTAGTTCTTGTCACCTTGTTTCACGGAACCTACGTTTCCATGCATGTTTTCAAATAAAAGGAACCCTGTCATTAATTACATGGGTTTAACTATAATGATGATATAATTATATAACAAAATATATGTTTTAATCATTACTTAAAAGTTAATTACTTTGTTAAAATCCTAGGCGAATTGCTGTCCTCATGTTTGATCCCGTCCCTTTTTCAATTTCATCATATACCAGAACCCACGTTTGGCCAACCCGATTCCTCCACTTCAGCTTTCCAACTGACTTCCGCAACATCTTCATCACCAAAAGCTTCAAACTGGCTTCTCCCAACAACAATGACCACCGCACCCAAAATCCGACACCGGATGTTCATCGGTGCCTGCCCCTCCAACCGCGCCACCTCCATCTACCCTCGCCCTACGCGACGTCCCGTCAGGTCGACCCTACCACCGGCAAAATCACCTCAAACTGCACCACTTCGTGACCCGATTCCGGCGATCCCAGCACACGAAAACTCATCACAACCGTTGATGAGGTCGAACTCGCTGAGATAAACAATTTTCTACTTTGTAATCCCTCGAATTAATGATTGAACGTGGAGTTTTAAGTGGAAGAAGATCGGAGTGATGCTGTTCGTTTATTGTTTGAAGTGGCGGCACAGAATTGGTTTTGGGTTGTGAAAATTAGGTTACTGCTGTTCTGAGTGTATATATATAGGAAAGGAATTATTAATATTTAATTTTTCGCGAAACTTGCGCGCAAAGTAGTTGATTAAAACCACTACAAACGACTTTTGTCTTCTGATAAAAAAGCTAATCTTGATGTAAAAAGATATCCCGGATCCAACGGGACAAGTTTCGTCGAAATCCGAGGTCATATGAAAAAATTCCTTTATAAAACCAGAAATAAACACGTGTTAAATTTTTCCACGATCACCAGATAAATCAAATCAACTTGAAACCTTGCAATCCTATAATAATTTTTCAATACGAACCCAACGACACCAGTTTCGTCGCATTCTGAGACTGTTTCCCCGATAGGCTATTTTTACGCGCACCACAATGCCATTCTGGACACCAAATTGCACGGTCTCGAAAAATAACAAACTATATACCTACCATAACTATAATCGACGATATGAACTCAACGGAATTTGTTCTGCGGCATAATTCGATCGTCTGTTCAAGTTATACCCAAATAACCCTTAATTAAATTAATTACGTGCTATAGAAATTGAACGGGCGTTTGTGGCTGCCGTGGTCACATACGATATCGGTTTGCCATGCCATTCATCACCGTACAATAATTTAACACTACGGTCCCAATGAAACTGATTTCGTCGAAATCAGAGTCCGTTTGCAAAACGGCTATTTTAAAGGCCTATATTTTAATAACGATTTCCACGGCGATTATTTCAAATTTTGATTTGGCCATAACTTACAAATTATAACACGAAATCTGATTTTTTTTTTCTCTTTCATATGAAAATTATCATCAACACGGTTCCATCGTTTCTTGTTTCACAGAAATCCGACTTATATCGGATCCTGTACATTCAATTAAAGTTCAAAATTCGATATTACGAACTGCCGCGCCATTTCGAGCTCGATTTATATTAAATATAAATTTAATGATTAAATATCATTTGTAATAAGAATTAAATATTAAAATTCATTAATACTCTAAATATAATATTTAAAATAATAAATTAAATAAAATATTTGAAGGCCAAAATACGGGTCGTTGCAAATCAGCACAGAACAAAATCCAATGTCATACACACAGTCCATTTACAAGTTCATTCTGGTTCTGAACGAAATCGGAGGAACCTTATTCCTCGCATATCCATCGATCTCCAAGTACGTCTGGGCGATCACCAACTGATTCCCTCCTCTTGGGTGTACAGCCCAATCAAGATCATCAGTAATCATCCAAACGATGTGAAGACCTCCGGTCTTCAACCACCGTCTTCATCTTCGACTTATCGTCGAATCAGTTATCCAGAATGGGTATAAACCCAGCCTTTCCGAATAACCTATGTATATAATAAACAAGTGTTACACAAACACAACATACGCCTCATTCCAATTCATTAGTCACTAACCGTAAATTAGTAAGAGAACAATTCCCCAAATATTAACCCCGAAGGCCGAAACCAACATCAGATCAATACCCAGGAAATCATTCTTCTTAGCTAACCTACAGTTAGTTTCTAAATTTCACATTCTTAGGGAAAGGTTCCCATTAATTTTATCAAATATAAATTCTTTTAAATTTGTTCTTTAATCTTCCTTTGGTTATCAAATCAAACCGTATTAAGGTTTTCTAAACTAGTCGGGATTTGCGAACCACACCAAAGTAATCATTTATTTTATTTCCCAATCCCAACCCATTCATCCCAAGGAGCAAAACTGGTAATACTCCATATCTAACACCACGGTGTTATCGGTAAATATTAATTACCATTTCACGTTCAAATCTAATTAAAGATTTAACTATCGCTTGGAGAAAAACTGGTGATACTCCGTTCTCGATCATTTTTAATCTAATTAACGATTCATTAAAACTCCACTTAGTTTTAATCTTCTCAAAAATCAATATTCTACCTTTAACTGGGTTAAAGAACCAACGCCATTTATAACACGGTTCACGATAAACCCAAGAACACATCCCATTCATCAGTCCTTAACCGTAAATTAGTAAGAGAACAATTCCCTAAGTATTAACCCCGAGGGCTGAAACCAACATCAGATCAATCTCCAGGAACCATTCGACTTAGCTAAGCTTCAGTTAGTTTCTAATTTTCACACGGGTTTAAGAACAGTGTTAGTGAAGACACCGTTCACGACAAACCCAAAATCCCATTTGATATTAAATACAAGGCTCTGAATAGAAAATATATCGGCTAATATTCAATATCAAATTCTGAAATCAACAAATATTGTATTGGAATAATGATATATATATATATATATATATCTTCCAAATTCCTCCACAATGTCCGTATAATCACGGAATCCAATATCGAAATATTCCGAAGACGATTTCGATTCAAATCCATTCCAATTCATATATTGGAAATTCTGGTTATATTAAAACTAATTCTCAATCCATTTTATTTATTTAAAAATAATTGGATTTTGATTCTAGTTATAAACTAGTTCATTTCGATAAAAATATATTTTTATTCTACAAATGTGGAATTTTTCATACCGGTTCTTTTCAATTCATATATTATGATTTTACACAAATTATAGATATTTTTAATAATTTTATCAAGGCCCGTACAGTCGATTTCCATAAACGGCCATCGAACTGCACTTACAAAGACCTTTTCCAAATTTGATTTGGACATAATTCCAAATCCAACCGTTAGATTTCAAACTTCTCATATTCGTTGGAAATCTTTTTTCGATACGAACCCAACGGTTCCAGTTTTAGGAGAATCCGACGGTCGGATCTCTCGTAACGTCAATTCGAAGTCAATGGTCGAAATTCGCGAACGGTCGCGGCGCGGCATGTTTTATTCAGGCCATTTAATATATAAAATATATATTATATATATACTTCGTCGATTTCCATTTAAAACATATTCTATAAATCGTTTCAAATTCGTATTCAAAACGGTTTCAACTTCATATTCAATTTCAGATCAAAATTGAATATTCCATATCATTAATATATAAATGATAATATTTTCAAAACATTATATTTTGAAATCACTTCCTTTTCTATATTCATTATAAAAATGAATATAATCGAAATGAATATCATTCGCGTCAAAATGGCGCAAATCTAATCAACACAGCTTTATTGTAATGACCCAGATTTCCGTAACATCAGAGTTGACTATATACATCATACGTCCAACCCAAATATCGTGAAAATACGGAACATTTTTTTTAGAAGAAAGAGATAGAAGAAGAACAGAAATAACAACACAGAATCTCACATCGCAGTGGAACAAAATATAATATATCATATCTTTGAAATACAAAATTTGTACTGTATACACACATCATTATCAGAGTACAACACTTACAACACAACGGAACCACTATAACTAGATAACGCTGAAGCCTCCTGCTCCAAGCTCCTTTAGATATATCTGAAAAATCCTGAACTACTTGACTGCCCGTACGAATTTAGGCACCCAAGAGTTTAGGTAGAACAAAACAAATAAACTCCGGGTCAGTCATGGGACTGGTATGAGTAAAACAGTTTAAAACAGTTCGAACAAGTAAACGATATCTCATAAGACCAAGCCGCATAACGGAACGGGTTTTTCCCTTATGAGAATCCAAAATATCTTTATATCAAAACCTTTTGATATTATAATAATGTCTATCAACCACAGTATATATATAATCATCTAGCAGAAACGCTTTCATCTCACGTTCTACATATATAGTATACAATCAAAACCGCAAGCACGTATTGGGTAATGGATTTCCAACTATGACAAGGTATGGAACCACCTTTCGCTAATGTACCTCTAGAGAGGAATACACTGGGTTCAACAAGAACATCTTGCAACCTGGCCACACATGACCGACCACTCATTTCGCTTGAGTGTATCGAATGTATATCACCAACAGTTGGGATCAGCAACCATTTCCCGAATGGGACAGCATCAACAATAGATTTTTAGAAGTAAATGAAACTCTAGATCAGGTGATTATACACCCTACTTCGGTGCGACCGACTTAGCCATGCTGCCTGCCCGATTTCTGTCATTTACCGGATGATGAGGCTAGAAGCTACGCTTTATCTTCATACCAGATTCACTTTGAATGCCACATCGTCAAATCCATCAAATCACCGATTGACGTCTACAACAATACTTTATGTGCTAGCTAAAAGAAGTTTCCTTCTCCGCTTCCACTCTTGGTACGGTTGGAGAAATCAATATACGTGATCGTCTGGAAATACTCTGTCAGACATTCATCCATACAAGTCACCCAGGAACAGGATGAACTGAAGGAACTATTTCTATTAATAGAAAAAGTCCTTGCACTCTACTCCATCTTTGATTATTTTTATATAATCTGATTCGCACGCTACTGCCGATATGGAGTGGTTCTTCGGATAATAATCCAACCGGTCTCTCCATATCGACAAAGATGGTCAAAACTTCGATAGTCTGTGATTTAACTATCGAATAAAAACAAGTGTTTCGATAGTCGATGATTTAACTATCGAATAAAACAAGTGTTCATCCAAACATCCAACAACCACTGAGCCTTTAATTAATATTCCATTAATTAAATCTCTTCTCTATTTGTTTATCAATATTTGTTAACCAAATATTTTCAATAACCATATTGGCCTTATATGTTATTTGGAAAACATTTCCATATATCGCCTTCCTTTATTTTCTATACTAGGAAATATTCATTATTCTATTTCCAAGCTTTGCACATATTTGGGTTAAAACAGATGTTGTGTAAAACATCGTCACGATAACCCAAATACAGTATTTAACTAATTCTTATTCCACATTGATCTTCGAGCCTGAATCTTGCTACTTATCGGTATATCATGAAATCAACCAAGTTGGGGTATAATTACCTCTCAGACCTTGACTGAATAACATTTAACATCAAAACATACAAGACTACTTACTCGAATAATCAATACCATACAACTGATTATTCACCTTTAAACACATATACATTTTCTCTTTCTATTCCTACGAGATTTTTTTCTTATACTTCCCTTTTTAATTATACTATTCTATTTCTAAGTTCGTTTCCTTATCGACTTCTATATATTTTTATACGTTGATTTCTAACTATCAAATTATCTTAAAAATATTCTATCTCCTTAAATTCTCGGAAAAATTCGCCATAACCTCCTTTGTACCGGGAGCATCGGGAAATTTCAAATAGCTTTCCCGGTCCTTCTCATCTCAAAAAGAAAAAGAAAAAGCCAAGCGGCTTGCCGATACGGCGCATAAAATCTCATATGGAAATTAAATACGTACCTGTTTGTCGGGCATTCTATTTATTTCACTTCTATACTTTATTCCATACCTGTCTCCTGTATATTTATGCATGTCCAGTCTATTTTAACTATACCAATCGTTTTAACTCAATTTGTTAATTATCTCTTTAGTCCATTTCTCTTTTAATATTTGAATTCTATATTCAAACTCCAATTCGCTTCTATTATTCAAATTCCATAGTTTAAAGTCCGTTTGAATTTCTATATTCAAATCTATAGTTTAAAGTCCATTTGAATTTCTATATTCAAATCTATAGTTTAAAGTCCGTTTAAATTTCTATATTCAAATCTATATTTCAATTCCTTATATTCAAAGTCCATTTGAATTCTCTGCATTTTTTTATAAACAACGTTTATAACTTCAATTCAAATCCCACCTTTCCATTTATAAACAATGTTTATAAATTCAATTTCCATCCCATCTCCCATTTATAAACAAAGTTTATAAATTCGATTCAAATCCCATATTTTCATTTATAAACAAAGTTTATAAATTCGATTCAAATCCCATATTTTCATTTATAAACAAAGTTTATAAATTCGATTACTTGTTTTATATACCTTCAAAACAAGTTAATATCTTCTGTAGTTTTATTTAAAATTCAAATTCTATTTATAAAAATAGAATTTCCTTTTTTAATATCAAATACCCTTTCCGATATTTTTATGAATCAATATTCAAGCTCTAGTGGTATTTTAAACAATCAAATCAACCAATTTTCAATCATTTGATTTTTATCACATCATATATGAATATATATGATATCAAACAAACAAACAGATAATATATATTTTTTAGGAATCCAGTTGGATTCCTCCAACCTGTTTTTCCTGCATCCACAGACGTTAGCATATAAATAATACCCATTCTGCTTCGTGGCAGAATATCGCGGTATAAAGGTCATCCACTATCATAGCGTGGGGCGTATAAGGTAATCATCCGCTATGAAACCGCGGGCATCCGCTAATGAGACTGCGGGAATCCAACCAATCATCAGCCCAATATATATATATATATATGTATGTATCCTAAATAACTAATATATATTTTAAAACAATCAGACAGCATTCAAACAAGCACAGATAATTATTTTTAACTATAAAAATAATTTCTAAATAAATGGTGAGTGAGGTTTACTCACCAGGATTTTTCCCCTTTGCTGAATATCTATTTCAATTCCATCTTTCACGGCTAAGAATCGTCTTGACCGAACTTACTCAACACCTATGATTATTCATATTTATTTATCGATTAAACTTTGTTATTATAAATTTACTACTTACTAAATACATTCAAACTAGTTTAATTTAAATTAATTACCTATGCATAAATAAAATCTCAAATTTAACCTTAACCTTACTTAAACAATTAGTTCAGAATTTTATTTACTTACTAACAAATTTCTTTTACATAAACTAGTTTTCTATTTTTAAATAATAGACCAATTATATAACAAATCTCTATTTAAATAAATGACTAATTATATAACTTAACTCCTAATACTTTATGGATTTTGAAACTAAGTACATTTAACAATCTATTTAAAAATTGATTACCATACCTTAATCACGTTTTATTCTTCTCCCTTTTACTCCTCCGACCACCGATTGTTGCCACCCTCATCGCCGTCATCTGAACAACACCATCCCAAAGCTACAGCCCCGAACTCCCATTAACTCCACTGCGGTAATTCATCGAACAACTGATGTGCATCTTTCTTCACTGAGAATAAAACTCCCGTACCCTACCCTACTCCTTCATTCAAACCCCATTGATATTCTGACCCTACGCTCAACACCCCCAGATTCCAAAAATTCGGCTCGACACCGCAAAGTAAATCAAGTTTTTTACCATTCGCTGCCTTATCATGGTACAAACGGAAACGAGCACCACTCCCTAGTCTTCATCACCCACCGACATCCAGGACACCGTGACCACTTCCTTCAGTCGACCTCGAGCTCCCCTTCGTTACTGTCTCGACGTCAGACGACTCACGTTATCGAACATCGACTGAATCACCACATCACCAACGAACGTTGTTCCCCTGACCGCACCATTCTCTGGTGATCTGAGCCTTCGCCTGAGTCGCGGTTTAACAACAACGGCCCATTCTCCTCGTCGTTCACCTGGGTCATCGCGCTTCAGAGGATCCGAAATCGATTTCCCCTTTTCTATTCCTGAAGCTATCGAGTTTTTGAGGAAAGGGAAAATTAACAAAACAAGGGGGTTGCGGTGGTTTTATAAAGGAAGGGCGCCGGTTTGGTTTGATTTGTGGTAGAAGGCATGGCACCGTTTTGTTTTAGGCTGTGGGTATAGAGAAGATAGCGTGCCTTATAATTTTGCCTAAGATTTTGTATGGAGGAAAAAATGAAATGAAGAAGTTTATTTAAATTTTATTTATATTTAAACCGGTACACTCTTATTTAAATTACTCTGTGATACCGAACTTCTTTCTAGACCCAACAACTATCAATTCAAGGGTAAAACTGCTATTCCGGACACACTGGGATAGGTCACGAAGTCTGATTCGATCGTCTCTGGAAGATATTTATTTAAATCAATATAAATTAATTTCAGGCAATTTATTCTTCGATAATAAATTAACATTATTCTTCTAGTTCAAACAGGAGTTTGAATTGATTTTCTGAACTGTTTTTATTTCAGTTTCAATTTCTCGAGATGACGTATTACGATAATTTAATATATTCGATATTAAATCGAAATTGATTATTAAATTGATAACTTAATATAAAAATCCCATTTATATTTATCCACCCAATATTTAAATCCATATTAAATATTTTTAAAATTAACCCATAAGAATCCGGGTCATTACAATCTTCCCCACTTAAAAATAATTTCGTCCTCGAAATTGCTAAGGTAGGAAAAGTGCTACAAACCCATTAACCTTCAAAACTTATTTATGTTGATCCTCAACATTTCATACTTCAATACGTAACTCTCTGTCGAATAAATCCCTATTCGATAACTCCTCCCTTCGAATAACTATATTCGATAATCTATCTTTCGAATAACTAGATTCGAAAACCTTTCTTCGAATAAACTATATTCGATTTACTCTATTCAATTTACTCCTAACAATTAACTCTATTGGATTTAACTCTTTTCGATTAACTCCATCGAATAACTAAATTCTATAACTCCTTCGAATAACCAATATTCTATAACTCACTTTGATTAAACTAATCGATAACTCCTTTCGATTAAACTATAATCGATAACTCCTTTCGATTAACAAATAATCGATAATTCCTTTCGAATAAAACTACATTCGATAACTCCTTTAATTCTATCCGAATAAACTAATATTCGATTAACTCCTTTAACTTTATTCGAATAACTCATATTCGATTAAATCCTTTAATTCCATTCGAATAACCAATATTCAATTTAACTCCATTCGCTTGACTTTAGATCGCAGCGATCACAATGGTTACGCCTGATTTTCCCAGGAAACATCCGACCGCCCTAGGCTATCTGCAGCCCTGCGAATTACGCTAGCAGTGGTACGAAATGGCAACTTATCCTGAGTAACTATGTTTGACTAACTCTTTCTTAATAACTATATTTGATCAACTTTAATTGAATAACTAACATTCAATTAAATCCTAATTCGATTAACTATGTTCAATTAACTCCATCTGGTTAATTCTAACTCAAATCGATTATTTCTATCTCTAATCGATAATTTCTATCTCTAATCGATAATTTCTATCTCTAATCGACTTCTCCTATTCGAATAACTCCTATTCGATAGCGTTTATTCATTTATAAAGATTTACTTTTAGTAACGGTTCTTCACTTTATAAATGTTCTCTTTAATAACGTTACTTCACTTATACAAGTGTTGTATACCTCTTTTATTTAAAACTATCGGTGTTAAAACCCAATATCACTTCTCTATATAAGTTCAGACTTATATATATTCCATCTATCGAATGATAAATATTTAATTTAATTTATAAACTGTTATTTACAAATTAATCTTTTCTATTTATCTGTTAAAACAGATTTCCATTTAATCTATTCATCTTCTAAATATTCCTTTGATTAAATTCTATTTATTTTACAAATAAATATCTCATTTATAACATTCTATTTATTTTCTATAAATAAATATTTCCATTGAATCTATTTGTAAATGTTTTACAAATATTCCCTTCTAAATTCTATTTGTAAATATTTTTACAAATATTTCTCCTTCTATTTGTTTGCACATAACTTCCTTTGTATTTGTGTTACAAATATATTTCCTTTTAACTCTTTTGGTTTTTCCTTTATTCACACCCAATTCATATTTCATTCACATTGATTTTACTCAATTTATTCAATTCGATCAATTTTACTTACTTAAGTTAAATTTAATTTCAATCATTCAAATTCCCATTAACTAGTTGCTAATTAACCGTTTTGCCTATTTCACCCTTTTTATTTGAATATACTTGTTCAAATATATGTCAACTTAATTATAAACTAATCTAATTATATTTTCAACTCGAGTTATATATTCGATTTCGAAGATAAATTCTCAATCTCTTTCACTTATCCAAAAACCCAATTTCGATTCAAATTTCCTTTAACTAATTATTCACCAATTTAGTTAATTCTATTTAACTACTTAAAATATGATTTTTGTTTCAAAATTCATTTCACTTACTTCACTGGAGTTCATATTTATTTTATATCTCCAGTCTGGATTTTTTTTTAGTGCCAATTCGGATTTTATTTCCTAAAAATCCTTTTATTTATATATATAAACCATTTTGGTTTTTAATGGTTTCTGGCGCTGCTTTTCTAAAAATTTGATTTTGACATAACTCAAAATCTATACGACGAAATCCAGATTTTTCTCTTTCATTAGAAAACTATCGTTCAACCGGTCCCGACGATTCTTGTTTCAAAGGATTCCGACTTAATTTGAGTCCTGTATACTCGATTGAAGTTCGAGTCGCCAATTTACGAACTGCCGCGCTATGACGAGCTCGTTTTAATTATATTTATAAATATAAACGTTTTAACTTTGTTTATAATAAATTCAACTCCATTTTGATATATTTTCAATATATATCAAATCCATTTTTCCATTTTAACATAATATTCCCGATCTATTTCACTACTATTTGATATTCTATATATTTACAATATTCAAATTCCATTTGAATCTCTTTATTCAAACTCTATATTATTTCCTTCTATTCAATTTCTATTTGAATTTTCTTCTATTCAAATTCATTTGAATTCCTTATCTTCAAATTCTATTTGAAATCCTTTATCGTGAATTTCTATTTGAAATCCTTTATTCAAAACCCATTTCAAATCCCTTATTCAAATTCCATTTGAAATCCTTTGAATTCAATTTCTATTTAAATTCCTTTGTTCAATTTCAAATTTGAAATCCTTTGAATTCCATTTCTATTTAAATTCCTTTGAATTCAAATTCTATTTCAAACTTTATGTTTTTTTTGAATTCTAATATTCAAACTCTACTTTATCTCCTTTGAATTCAAATTCTATTTCAAACTTTATGTTTTTTTTGAATTCTAATATTCAACCTCTACTTTATCTCCTCTTTGAAATTCTATTTAACCAAATTCAATTTGAATTCTAATATTCAAATCTCTATTTGACTTTTCTTTATTCAAATCCATTTGAATTCCTTTGAATTCAAATTCCATTTGAATTTTTCTTATATAATTTCTATTTGAATTTTCTTTATTCAAATCCTATTTAAATTTCTACGTTCAAATTCTATATTTGAATTCCCTTATATTTTACTTCTATTTGAAATCTATGTTCCCATTTCCCATTTCAAAATTCCTCTAAAGTAATATAAATATATACATATATTTATCTATCTCAAATTCAAAACATTTGAATTTTCAAACAACTTGTTTTCTTTTCAAACAAATTTCCATCAAAACTTTTCTAAGGCAGCAATTCATCACTTAGAAACTTGAAAATGAACACTGATGAAGTTGCGACCATCATCAGAATTATTTCCCAGCTACTGAATGAGTTCAGTACTATATTTCTTTCAAACTCCGTTTAGAAAAATATTTTCCAAACTCCCAGGATTTTAAATTCTTAATTCTGGTTGGAATTCAATTTTAATTTATCACATTTGTATATTTGATTTCATATACAAATTCTATTGGTTATATATCTATTTCTGTTTTTATAATCTGATTTGATTATAACACTAATAATCAACTTAACTATTTAAAAACAATATCGTGTCCAACCTCCTGTTCAAGTGTTTATAAACTCCAATCGAAATCATGGCGTCCCACGATTCGACCAAAATTTATAATCCACTCAACAGACTAGTCAACACAATATAAAATAGTTTTTATATCAAATAACAAATACGCTCTCTCGTATATATATACGCTTAACTCATTCTAGGACACTACTGATCCTATCTCTAATGAGCACAATTCCACACAGCCTAGGTATTCGCTCAACCTAAGCTCTGATACCAACTGTAATGACCCAGATTTCCGTAACATCAGAGTTGACTATATATGTAACAACCCGTATTTTCAATAACCTGTAATAACATAAATCGAGGCAGAATTTAATTCTAAAATGGGAATCAAGGGAAACGGGCTATGCCATTGTGTTCGTCTCGGAAAAATACGCGAAATAGAGTCCGAGTTTTCGAAAATCGGAGTCCGTATGACCAAGATATGGCCTCGCGAAGTTTCACGAAAATTCCCAAATTAAAGTATACTTAATTAAGTGAAATGGGTTGTGTAGATATATATATATATATATATATATATATATTGATATATATATATATATATATATAATTGAAAATTTAATAAATAAATATGCAAAAATGCTCAAAACAGCGAATTGGGAGAGGGGAATAACCGAACCGGCCGATTTTTGAAGTCGACCCGAGCCCGCTGGGTCGACTAGGGGTTAATCCAGGGTGTTTGGCTGTCAACCCGTGGGCCGATTCGCTCAAGTGCAGATTTTGCATTTGAATGGTTCTCATGGTCCATCTTTAATCTAAAGGCCCTAGATGGTTCCTACACTTGACTTCTTCCCCAAGACATGCTTTGATGGCTTGGATTGAATCTAGGGTTAATCCTATGGCCTAAAACACTTGCCTAATCTATAAATAAGACCCTAACCTACCCTAATTCATTCATAATTAAACCTAGTGACTAAACTATGGCAAAATGCTAGCTCTCATGGCCTCCACTAATTTTATGAAGAGGGTTGCATACTAATCACTTTCTAATCAACTTCTAATCCCTTCTTAGCATCTTAATCTTCTTCATTTGGTGTTCAAAGTTGCTAGTTGTGAGTTTCTATCACTTTGATGATCTTTTGGTAAACTAATTAGATGAGATGTGATGAGATTTATGGTTTTGTATGTGGGTTAATGAGCTTTGAATCATATGATATGATGTTAGCATTAATCTTATGTTTATGCATGTTGAGTATGTAAGCTTATGCAAGTTTAATATGATGTATGTTATGTTTGCATGATGCTAAATATGCAAGTTGTGGGCTATGTAATCATATGCATGTTATGCAAGTTCATGGTAATATGCTATGCAAGTTACATGTTTGTTAATATGCAAGTTACATGTTTGTTAATATGCAAGTTACATGTATGTAAATATGCAAGTTACATGTTTGTTAATATGCAAGTTACATGTTTGTTAATATGCAAGTTACATGTATGTAAATATGCAAGTTACATGTTTGTTAATATGCAAGTTACATGTTTGTTAATATGCAAGTTACATGTATGTAAATATGCAAGTTACATGTTTCTTTATATGCAAGTTACATGTTTGTTAATATGCGAGTTACATGTATGTAAATATGCAAGTTACATGTTTATTAATATGCAAGTTCATGATGACACATTATGCAAGTCTATAAGCTAATATGCAAGTTTGTTATGCAAAATGAATATGTAAGTTATGTGACATATTATATGCAAGTTATGTGACATGTTATGCAAGTTCATATGCAAGTTATGTGTTTGTTAATATGCAAGATGGCACCTTTGAAACATGTTCATTCATATGCAAGTTGACACCTTTTATATGTGTTATATCATGAACGAAATTACGTGGGAACGATGGGGTAATTAAATGCATAAGTTAATAAGATTGTGTGAAATTAATATAATTATGCATAACACAAAATAAATAAACATAGTATGGGAATTTGCCTATTTGGTTAGGTGTACCCATACTATGTGTTGGGAATTTACCTATTGAGTTAGGTCTACCCCATGGGAATTTACCTATTAAGTTAGGTCTACCCATGTTAAGAAAACTTGATTAATTAGGGATAATTAATATAAAATTATGAGGGTGATTAATTAGGTGTAATTAATTGACTAAGACACGAGGTTGGACTCAGTTGTAGCGTAAAACTGCCCGGACCCAACCGGCTTAACCAGTTGCTACAAATGTTAGCCCAATGTGAGAGGTCTTAGGCACAAACTAAATACGTAATTAATGTAAAGACACGAGGTTAGACTCTGTTATGACATAAGGCTGCCCGGACCCAACCGGCTTAACCAGCGGTCATAAAAGACAGTCTAATGTGAGTGGTCTTTACAAAGGTTACGTTCTTAATTAATTAATTAAGAAACACTTAACCACATTAGCATGTAGAGGGACATGAGGGGTTAAGTGGGTGCCTCGGGTGGCATGAGAAAATCTAGTGGTTGCCTTGGGTGGCAATAGAAAATACGATTAGAATACTTAACCAAAATAGAACATGTAATTAAAACATGATTAAAGGGTTAAGTGGGATATACTAGAAAAAGGGACAAGCTTAGGTGGGTAGCTTGTGGAGGCCCATTTCAACCAGTAACCCATACGTATCTTTGTGGGCTCGACCCATGTCGAGGACGGGACACGCATACTGGGCTTGACTGTAAGAGGCAAACGGGTTAGCGGTGGCAACGCAAGTCCAACGGGCTTCATATGCGTGAGTGGGCCCGGGCTGGTAGGTAAGCCGTTGTTGCATCGAGTAGATATAAGCCGTGCACCTTTAGTTTCATCAGGTTGCCACATTGGGGAATGATACATCCCACGGTGGGGCCAGCACGGGTATCTACGTTAGGGAGCCGATCGAATGGGAAGTAGTGTGTACACCTAGTGGATTGTAGGGCCCCGTGGCGCCTACTTGGTCACCTAGGGGTACGCAGGTACTAATTAGTAAATTTTATAAGTCCTTGGGTGGGATCAACCTTTAAGTTAGGAACGACTGGTGTGGTGCAGTTTAGTAATTTACCTTAGGGAGGGTAGATGCGTCTTTATCCTTTATCTTCGTTTAGTTGACTGCTTAGGGTAGCCATTCATCCCTATATGTTACCGTATATCAGTTTATGTCTTCTCTGGTTACTTTAACGATTGTATTGTTAAAGTTATAGGACTCGCTCAGACTTATGTCTGACCCTGTTGTTTTTATCTTTTTCCCAACCCTCAGGTCCTACGGTGGATCCTAGCAGTAGTGGAGCTTGATCGGATTGCTGTTCCAGTCTTTAGGAGCTTGGATAGATGTAAAGCTCCAGTTATCCAGTTATCTTTTCTTTTGTTTGGCTATTGTATGAGAGTGGGATTATGTACTTCTTTATTTTGATGGATATTGTACTTGACCTTTATTGTGGTTTTATGATGTAACCAGACATGTTTTACTTCCGCTGTTATGAGATGATGTTTTAAAATTTCAAGTACTATTTATATCTGTCTTGTTGTAATTTTTCTGTTCTATATTCACTAAAATACTCCACCGATGCTATGGCATTCCCTTAGTGAGTGATCATAGCGGGAGTGGGGTGTTACACGTGGTATCAGAGCTTAAGGTTACCAGAACAGATAAATTTTTTGAGAAAAACTACTTTCTAAGAGTATTTTCGAAGAAAGGATTTTTAAAAGCATGTCTTCTAAGAGAAAAAGTTTTTGAAAAAGAAAAGCATAATCCCCAATAGCCATATCTTTATCTTTCGGAATCTCCTTTTTGAATCTTTCCTCTTTCGTTTCAGCATGGCTGAAGATCTTAACATCCCGGAGGGTTTAGTTATACCACTATGGTATAGGAGGTTGCAAGAGGCTAGGGCCGCGGCTGCGGGTCCGGCCAATGCTACTACACCAGAGACAACCGCTCCTCCTCCTCAGCCTAGAGTGGATAATTTTGCTAAGGTTTGCAAGGAGTTCAAGGCTATAGGAGGAAAACCTTTTCTTGGTTCAGAGACTTTCGTAGAGGCTAGAGATTGGCTTAAGGAAGTGGAAGAGTTGCTAGATATCTTTGAAGTGGAAGAGGGAAAGAAAGTCAAGTTGGCGGCTTGGTTAATGAAGGGAGAGGCCTCATTCTGGTGGGAGGTCACTAATGGAGAACGCCCTGTTGACTCTTGGGCAGATTTTAAGCAAAGGTTTGGGGCTAAGTTTCTCTCAAGGGCGGAAGAGAATCTGTTTATGGAGAAGTTCTTGAATTTGAAGCAAGGGAATCTCACGGTGAAAGAATATGTCAACAAATTCAATCAATTAGCAAGGTTTGGCATAGAGTTGGTGAATACACCGGAGAAGAAGGCTTTGAGGTTCGTTAGAGGCTTGAACGAACCATTGCAAGGAATAGCTATGACTCACATTCCTATGGGGGCCACTTTTGAGAAGCGTGTCTACATGGCACTTATGCATGAGGATGATAAGAATTCTAAGGCACCAGAGAAAAAGAGGGATCAGAAGAAACCGCAACAGCAACAACAAGGCAAGGGCGGAAAAGGCAATGGTGACAAAAAGAAGACGAAGAAGAAGTGCTTCAATTGTGGAACACCAGGACACCTCAGTAAGGATTGTCGCAAAAAGAAGAAGGCCGGTTGCTTTCATTGTGGTGAAGCAGGGCATCTTGTGAAAAACTGCCCAAAGAAGGGGCAGAAGACGGGGTCTACCTCAGGAGGCCAGGTGCAAGCTCTTATAGCACCACCTCAGTCAGGGGGGCAAGTTCAGGTTCTCTCAGTTCCACCGATTCAGCAGAGAGGTAGAACTATTTCCGTTGAAAGTCTGGTTTTTCTGTTTGATCATCCAGTTCGTACTTTGTTTGACTCTGGCGCATCGCATTCTTTTATCTCATCATCGTTAGTTGAGTCACTGCACTTAGACACCAGTCTAGTTGATGATCCCTTGGTTGTCTCAAACCCAATTGGGGGCTCCATATATCTGTCTATGATATGTTTGGGTTTGAAGATTTCTATACTTAGCGTTGAGTTTAGATGTGATGCTTTTGTATTGGGCTTCACGGGCTATGGGTTGATCTTGGGCATGGACTGGTTATCCAGTAATGGTGCCGTTCTTGATTGCGAAAGGAGAGTTGTCAGGCTCATGACCCGCTTGGGTAACACTCTCGAGATCTCTTGCAATCCCATGGAATCTGTTTTGCTAAGTTATCTTGAATCGCTCGATGCTTCGGTCGAAAGTTTGTGTTCTGTCAGAGTAGTCCGGGAATATCCGGATGTGTTTGAAGAAGTAAAGGGTTTGCCTCCGAAGCGGGAGATAGATTTCCGAATTTATTTGGTGGATAATGCCAAACCAGTGTCTTTGCCAGTACGCCACATGGCTCCTCGTGAGAGAAGAGAACTTCATAAGCAAGTAGGGGAGTTGCTTGAGAAGGGGTTCATAAGGCGAAGTATATCGGAGTGGGGAGCTCCAGTAGTGTTGCCACGAAGGCGGATGGGTCCCTCAGACTTTGTGTGGATTATAGGGAACTTAATAAGCTCACGAAGAAGAATAGACACCCATTACCGAGGATAGATGATCTCTTTGATCAGTTGGTTGGCGCGTCAGTATTTTCGCAGATGGACTTAGCTACAGGGTTTCATCAGTTAAGAGTGGCGGAGGACAGTATAGAGAAGACTGCTTTCCGGACTCCGGATGGTTTTTATGAGTGGCTAGTGATGCCATTTGGGTTGACAAACGCCCCCGCATACTTTGTTGATCTCATGAGTAGAGTGTTCAGAGAGTATCTGAATAAGTTTGTAGTAGTTTTTGTGGATGACATCTTGGTCTTTTCCAAGAATGAAGAAGAGCATGCCTTACATCTCAAGGAAGTGTTGGAGACTCTTCGAGCGCATAGTCTTAAAGCTAAATTCTCTAAATGCCATTTTTGGAGAAGAGAAGTGCGATTCTTAGGGCATGTGGTCTCTAAGGAAGGGATAGCTGTGGATCCCGCAAAGATAGTATCTATCCAGGATTGGAAAGTTCCTAGAAATGCTACCGAGGTAAGAAGTTTCTTGGGGTTGGCAGGATATTATAGGAAGTTCATCAAAGACTTCGCGAAGATATCAGCCCCATTAACCCGCTTGACGAAGAAGAATCTGGTTTTCTCATGGGATGTAGATTGTGATGATGCTTTCCGACGGTTAAAGAGAGCTTTGACCACCGCTCCAGTTTTAGTGCTTCCAGATGGGAGTAAGCCGTTTGTTGTTTATACCGATGCTTGTGGAACAGGATTAGGCGCAGTCTTGATGCAGGAGGGAAGTGTAATAGCCTATGGAGGGAGACAATTGAGAGTGCATGAGAAGAATTACCCTACCCATGATCTAGAGTTGGCCGCGATTGTTTTCGCACTTAAGTCTTGGCGCCATTATCTTCTTGGTGAGAGATTCGAGTTGTTCACCGACCATAAATCATTGAAGTACTTATTCTCTCAGAAGGATTTAAACTTAAGACAGCAAAGGTGGATGGAGTTCTTAGCATCCTATGATTTCGAGATAGCGTATACCCCTGGTAAGGGTAACGTGGTGGCAGACGCCTTAAGTAGAAAAAGGCTATCTTTGAGTCCATTGTTCGTGGAACGACGAAGCTTGGAGTTTCTTTCTTTGTTTGACTTCAGACCTTCTGTTGATTTTGTACCTGGTTTGTTGGCATCCTTGGAGGTTAGACCTACTCTTTTGAGACGGATTGGCGAGGCTCAGCGAGACGACCCACAGTTGGTTGTGTTGGTAGAGAAGCTTATAAGAGGGGAGTCGTCCAGCCATTTGGGTAGATACACCATAGATGATAAGGGATGGTTGCATAGAGACGGTAGACTTTGTGTACCGCAAGATGAGGGTTTGAAGAAGGCTATTTTGGATGATGCACATCGTTCAAGAATGACTATTCATCCCGGTGGAGACAAAATGTACCAAGACATGAAGAGAGTTTTCTTCTGGGCCGGTATGAAGAAAGATGTGGCCGAGTATGTGGCTAGATGCTTAGTGTGCCAACAAGTTAAAGTGGAGCAAAGGAAACCCGGTGGGTTGCTACACCCATTGGAAGTTCCACAGTGGAAGTGGGATAGTGTCTCGATGGATTTCATCGACGGGTTACCGAGATCGAGGAAGGGCAATACGGGAATTTGGGTTGTGGTAGACAGACTTACCAAGAGTGCCCATTTTATACCCGTAAAGAGTAAGAGGACCGCTCCATGGCTTGCTTCAGTCTATGTTAGAGAGATTGTTAGATTGCATGGCGTACCATCCAGCATTGTGAGTGATCGAGATCCTATTTTCACTAGTGAGTTTTGGAGAAGTTTGCAAGAGGCGGTAGGGACTCAGTTGTGTTTGAGCACCGCATATCATCCTCAGACGGACGGTCAGACCGAGAGGGTGAACCGTATCTTAGAAGATCTTTTGAGGCTTTGTATCTTGGATTTTGGAGGTACATGGGAAGAACATCTTCCTTTGGTGGAGTTCGCATATAATAACAGCTTTCAGTCCAGTATTGGTATGGCTCCTTTCGAAGCTCTTTATGGAAGGCCTTGTCGATCTCCTACATGTTGGTGGGAATCTACGGATAAGATCTTGCTTGGGCCGGATATGGTTAGAGAGACTTCAGAGAAGATTGATTTAATTCGAAAAAGGATGAAAGCAGCGCAAGATAGACAGAAATCTTATGCGGATCGGAGAAGGACGGATCTTGAGTTTGAGGTTGGGGACATGGTTTTTGTCAAAGTATCTCCATTGAGAAATGTTGTTCGCTTTGGGTCCGTAGGGAAGTTAGCACCGAGATTTGTTGGGCCGTTTCCTATTAAGGAAAGGATTGGACGGATGGCATATAGGATGGAGTTGCCCGACAGACTTAGTGGTGTTCATGATGTATTCCATGTATCACATTTGAGGAAGTGCTTACATGAGACCACGGAGGTGGTAGAGCCGAGCTTGCTTAGAGATGTAGAGGTAGAGCGTGATGCGACGATTCGACGAGCTCCTACTCGCATCCTTGGGTCAGAAACTAGGAAGTTGAGGAACAGAGAAGTTCAGCTAGTTAAAGTGCAATGGGGAGATGACGAAAGCAATGCTACTTGGGAGACGGAAGCAAAGATGCGTTCTTTGTATCCATTTCTTTTTGAGAGTATGTCTTTTAACTTCTCCTTTATTGCTTGTCTAGTACTTATCTTATCTTTAGTATATCCTCTCGCTAATACCTATGACCTTTAGATAGGGTAAAACCTATGGTTGAAACATGTGTTTGAAACATGTTATGGTTGATGGATGCATATGGATGCAATTGTTTGCTAGTGGTTGCTCGTGGATGCATATACACACACATTAGGCACTAGATCGGCTCAGTCACTTCATGTTGCATATTGCATAAATGGATGTGGTAGTTAGATTGATGGATGTATCATGGCTGTGTTATCATATGGATGATGCATTTTTGTGTATGGTTGTGCACGCATGTAGAAATTTGTATGTGTCAATAGGGTTTCGCATACATATTGGATGCATGGCACTATCATGGTTTGCATTAAGGAGGTTTACTGTATCAGTAACCGCCTGATTTTCGCATTAGGTAAGTACATATACACACACTTTTGCATATATCCATCCAGCATTTAGAATCTTGTAAGGACAATGATTGCTCGTGGATGATGCTTTGAGTAGATGGATGATTGGATGGTAGGATACGTTCTTCCTAACTTGAAGATTTCGGGGACGAAATCCTTTAAGGAGGGGAGAATGTAACAACCCGTATTTTCAATAACCTGTAATAACATAAATCGAGGCAGAATTTAATTCTAAAATGGGAATCAAGGGAAACGGGCTATGCCATTGTGTTCGTCTCGGAAAAATACGCGAAATAGAGTCCGAGTTTTCGAAAATCGGAGTCCGTATGACCAAGATATGGCCTCGCGAAGTTTCACGAAAATTCCCAAATTAAAGTATACTTAATTAAGTGAAATGGGTTGTGTAGATATATATATATATATATATATTGATATATATATATATATATATATATAATTGAAAATTTAATAAATAAATATGCAAAAATGCTCAAAACAGCGAATTGGGAGAGGGGAATAACCGAACCGGCCGATTTTTGAAGTCGACCCGAGCCCGCTGGGTCGACTAGGGGTTAATCCAGGGTGTTTGGCTGTCAACCCGTGGGCCGATTCGCTCAAGTGCAGATTTTGCATTTGAATGGTTCTCATGGTCCATCTTTAATCTAAAGGCCCTAGATGGTTCCTACACTTGACTTCTTCCCCAAGACATGCTTTGATGGCTTGGATTGAATCTAGGGTTAATCCTATGGCCTAAAACACTTGCCTAATCTATAAATAAGACCCTAACCTACCCTAATTCATTCATAATTAAACCTAGTGACTAAACTATGGCAAAATGCTAGCTCTCATGGCCTCCACTAATTTTATGAAGAGGGTTGCATACTAATCACTTTCTAATCAACTTCTAATCCCTTCTTAGCATCTTAATCTTCTTCATTTGGTGTTCAAAGTTGCTAGTTGTGAGTTTCTATCACTTTGATGATCTTTTGGTAAACTAATTAGATGAGATGTGATGAGATTTATGGTTTTGTATGTGGGTTAATGAGCTTTGAATCATATGATATGATGTTAGCATTAATCTTATGTTTATGCATGTTGAGTATGTAAGCTTATGCAAGTTTAATATGATGTATGTTATGTTTGCATGATGCTAAATATGCAAGTTGTGGGCTATGTAATCATATGCATGTTATGCAAGTTCATGGTAATATGCTATGCAAGTTACATGTTTGTTAATATGCAAGTTACATGTTTGTTAATATGCAAGTTACATGTATGTAAATATGCAAGTTACATGTTTGTTAATATGCAAGTTACATGTTTGTTAATATGCAAGTTACATGTATGTAAATATGCAAGTTACATGTTTGTTAATATGCAAGTTACATGTTTGTTAATATGCAAGTTACATGTATGTAAATATGCAAGTTACATGTTTCTTTATATGCAAGTTACATGTTTGTTAATATGCGAGTTACATGTATGTAAATATGCAAGTTACATGTTTATTAATATGCAAGTTCATGATGACACATTATGCAAGTCTATAAGCTAATATGCAAGTTTGTTATGCAAAATGAATATGTAAGTTATGTGACATATTATATGCAAGTTATGTGACATGTTATGCAAGTTCATATGCAAGTTATGTGTTTGTTAATATGCAAGATGGCACCTTTGAAACATGTTCATTCATATGCAAGTTGACACCTTTTATATGTGTTATATCATGAACGAAATTACGTGGGAACGATGGGGTAATTAAATGCATAAGTTAATAAGATTGTGTGAAATTAATATAATTATGCATAACACAAAATAAATAAACATAGTATGGGAATTTGCCTATTTGGTTAGGTGTACCCATACTATGTGTTGGGAATTTACCTATTGAGTTAGGTCTACCCCATGGGAATTTACCTATTAAGTTAGGTCTACCCATGTTAAGAAAACTTGATTAATTAGGGATAATTAATATAAAATTATGAGGGTGATTAATTATGTGTAATTAATTGACTAAGACACGAGGTTGGACTCAGTTGTAGCGTAAAACTGCCCGGACCCAACCGGCTTAACCAGTTGCTACAAATGTTAGCCCAATGTGAGAGGTCTTAGGCACAAACTAAATACGTAATTAATGTAAAGACACGAGGTTAGACTCTGTTATGACATAAGGCTGCCCGGACCCAACCGGCTTAACCAGCGGTCATAAAAGACAGTCTAATGTGAGAGGTCTTTACAAAGGTTACGTTCTTAATTAATTAATTAAGAAACACTTAACCACATTAGCATGTAGAGGGACATGAGGGGTTAAGTGGGTGCCTCGGGTGGCATGAGAAAATCTAGTGGTTGCCTTGGGTGGCAATAGAAAATACGATTAGAATACTTAACCAAAATAGAACATGTAATTAAAACATGATTAAAGGGTTAAGTGGGATATACTAGAAAAAGGGACAAGCTTAGGTGGGTAGCTTGTGGAGGCCCATTTCAACCAGTAACCCATACGTATCTTTGTGGGCTCGACCCATGTCGAGGACGGGACACGCATACTGGGCTTGACTGTAAGAGGCAAACGGGTTAGCGGTGGCAACGCAAGTCCAACGGGCTTCATATGCGTGAGTGGGCCCGGGCTGGTAGGTAAGCCGTTGTTGCATCGAGTAGATATAAGCCGTGCACCTTTAGTTTCATCAGGTTGCCACATTGGGGAATGATACATCCCACGGTGGGGCCAGCACGGGTATCTACGTTAGGGAGCCGATCGAATGGGAAGTAGTGTGTACACCTAGTGGATTGTAGGGCCCCGTGGCGCCTACTTGGTCACCTAGGGGTACGCAGGTACTAATTAGTAAATTTTATAAGTCCTTGGGTGGGATCAACCTTTAAGTTAGGAACGACTGGTGTGGTGCAGTTTAGTAATTTACCTTAGGGAGGGTAGATGCGTCTTTATCCTTTATCTTCGTTTAGTTGACTGCTTAGGGTAGCCATTCATCCCTATATGTTACCGTATATCAGTTTATGTCTTCTCTGGTTACTTTAACGATTGTATTGTTAAAGTTATAGGACTCGCTCAGACTTATGTCTGACCCTGTTGTTTTTATCTTTTTCCCAACCCTCAGGTCCTACGGTGGATCCTAGCAGTAGTGGAGCTTGATCGGATTGCTGTTCCAGTCTTTAGGAGCTTGGATAGATGTAAAGCTCCAGTTATCCAGTTATCTTTTCTTTTGTTTGGCTATTGTATGAGAGTGGGATTATGTACTTCTTTATTTTGATGGATATTGTACTTGACCTTTATTGTGGTTTTATGATGTAACCAGACATGTTTTACTTCCGCTGTTATGAGATGATGTTTTAAAATTTCAAGTACTATTTATATCTGTCTTGTTGTAATTTTTCTGTTCTATATTCACTAAAATACTCCACCGATGCTATGGCATTCCCTTAGTGAGTGATCATAGCGGGAGTGGGGTGTTACAATATACATCATACGTCCAACCCAAATATCGTGAAAATACGGAACATTTTTTTTTTAGAAGAAAGAGATAGAAGAAGAACAGAAATAACAACACAGAATCTCACATCGCAGCGGAACAAAATATAATATATCATATCTTTGAAATACAAAATTTGTACTGTATACACACATCATTATCAGAGTACAACACTTACAACACAACGGAACCACTATAACTAGATAACGCTGAAGCCTCCTGCTCCAAGCTCCTTTAGATATATCTGAAAAATCCTGAACTACTTGACTGCCCGTACAAATTTAGGCACCCAAGATTTTAGGTAGAACAAAACAAATAAACTCCGGGTCAGTCATGGGACTGGTATGAGTAAAACAGTTTAAAACAGTTCGAACAAGTAAACGATATCTCATAAGACCACGCCGCATAACGGAACGGGTTTTTCCCTTATGAGAATCCAAAATATCTTTATATCAAAACCTTTTGATATTATAATAATGTCTATTAACCACAGTATATATATAATCATCTAGCAGAAACGCTTTCATCTCACGTTCTACATATATAGTATACAATCAAAACCGCAAGCACGTATTGGGTAATGGATTTCCAACTATGACAAGGTATGGAACCACCTTTCGCTAATGTACCTCTAGAGAGGAATACATTGGGTTCAACAAGAACATCTTGCAACCCGGCCACACATGACCGACCACTCATTTCGCTTGAGTGTATCGAATGTATATCACCAACAGTTGGGATCAGCAACCATTTCCCGAATGGGACAGCATCAACAATAGATTTTTAGAAGTAAATGAAACTCTAGATTAGGTGATTATACACCCTACTTCGGTGCGACCGACTTAGCCATGCTGCCTGCCCGATTTCTGTCATTTACCGGATGATGAGGCTAGAAGCTACGCTTTATCATCATACCAGATTCACTTTGAATGCCACATCGTCAAATCCATCAAATCACCGATTGACGTCTACAACAATACTTTATGTGTTAGCTAAAAGAAGTTTCCTTCTCCGCTTCCACTCTTGGTACGGTTGGAGAAATCAATATACGTGATCGTCTGGAAATACTCTGTCAGACATTCATCCATACAAGTCACCCAGGAACAGGATGAACTGAAGGCACTATTTCTATTAATAGAAAAAGTCCTTGCACTCTACTCCATCTTTGATTATTTTTATATAATCTGATTCGCACGCTACTGCCGATATGGAGTGGTTCTTCGGATAATAATCCAACCGGTCTCTCCATATCGACAACGATGGTCAAAACTTCGATAGTCTGTGATTTAACTATCGAATAAAAACAAGTGTTTCGATAGTCGATGATTTAACTATCGAATAAAACAAGTGTTCATCCAAACATCCAACAATCACTGAGCCTTTAATATTCCATTAATTAAATCTCTTCTCTATTTCTTTATCAATATTTGTTAACCAAATATTTTCAATAACCATATTGGCCTTATATGTTATTTGGAAAACATTTCCATATATCGCCTTCCTTTATTTTCTATACTAGGAAATATTCATTATTCTATTTCCAAGCTTTGCACATATTTGGGTTAAAACAGATGTTGTGTAAAACATCGTTACGACAACCCAAATACAGTATTTAACTAATTCTTATTCCACATTGATCTTCGAGCCTGAATCTTGCTACTTATCGGTATATCATGAAATCAACCAAGTTGGGGTATAATTACCTCTCAGACCTTGACTGAATAACATTAAACATCAAAACAGACAAGACTACTTACTCGAATAATCAATACCATACAACTGATTATTCACCTTTAAACACATATACATTTTCTCTTTCTATTCCTACGAGATTTTTTTCTTATACTTCCCTTTTTAATTATACTATTCTATTTCTAAGTTCGTTTCCTTATCGACTTCTATATATTTTGATACGTTGATTTCTAACTATCAAATTATCTTAAAAATATTCTATCTCCTTAAATTCCCGGAAAAATTCACCATAACCTCCTTTGTACCGGGAGCATCGGGAAATTTCAAATAGCTTTCCCGGTCCTTCTCATCTCAAAAAGAAAAAGAAAAAGCCAAGCGGCTTGCCGATACGGCGCATACAATCTCATATGGAAATTAAATACGTACCTGTTTGTCGGGCATTCTATTTATTTCACTTCTATACTTTATTCCATACCTGTCTCCTGTATATTTATGCATGTCCAGTCTATTTTAACTATACCAATCGTTTTAACTCAATTTGTTAATTATCTCTTTAGTCCATTTCTCTTTTAATATTTTAATTCTATATTCAAACTCCAATTCGCTTCTATTATTCAAATTCCATAGTTTAAAGTCCGTTTGAATTTCTATATTCAAATCTATAGTTTAAGGTCCATTTGAATTTCTATATTCAAATCTATAGTTTAAAGTCCGTTTGAATTTCTATATTCAAATCTATATTTCAATTCCTTATATTCAAAGTCCATTTGAATTCTCTGCATTTTTTTATAAACAACGTTTATAACTTCAATTCAAATCCCAACTTTCCATTTATAAACAACGTTTATAAATTCAATTTCCATCCCATCTCCCATTTATAAACAAAGTTTATAAATTCGATTCAAATCCCATATTTTCATTTATAAACAAAGTTTATAAATTCGATTCAAATCCCATATTTTCATTTATAAACAAAGTTTATAAATTCGATTACTTGTTTTACATACCTTCAAAACAAGTTAATATCTTCTATAGTTTTATTTAAAATTCAAATTCTATTTATAAAAATAGAATTTCCATTTTTAATATCAAATACCCTTTCCGATATTTTTATGAATCAATATTCAAGCTCTAGTGGTATTTTAAACAATCAAATCAACCAATTTTCAATCATTTGATTTTTATCACATCATATATGAATATATATGATATCAAACAAACAAACAGATAATATATATTTTTGAGGAATCCAGTTGGATTCCTCCAACCTGTTTTTCCTGCATCCACAGACGTTAGCACATAAATAATACCCATTCTGCTTCATGGCAGAATATCGCGGTATAAAGGTCATCCACTATCATAGCGTGGGGCGTATAGGGTAATCATCCGCTATGAAACCGCGGGCATCCGCTAATGAGACTGCGGGAATCCAACCAATCATCAGCCCAATATATATATATATATATATCCTAATTAACTAATATATATTTTAAAACAATCAGACAGCATTTAAACAAGCACAGACAATTATTTTTAACTATAAAAATAATTTCTAAATAAATGGTGAGTGAGGTTTACTCACCAGGATTTTTCCCCTTTGCTGAATATCTATTTCAATTCCATCTTTCACGGCTACGAATCGTCTTGACCGAACTTACTCAACACCTATGATTATTCATATTTATTTATCGATTAAACTTTGTTATTATAAATTTACTACTTACTAAATACATTCAAACTAGTTTAATTTAAATTAATTACCTATGCGTAAATAAAATCTCAAATTTAACCTTAACCTTACTTAAACAATTAGTTCAGAATTTTATTTACTTACTAACAAATTTCTTTTACATAAACTAATTTTCTATTTTTAAATAATAGACCAATTATATAACAAATCTCTATTTAAATAAATGACTAGTTATATAACTTAACTCCTAATACTTTATGGATTTTGAAACTAAGTACATTTAACAATCTATTTAAAAATTGATTACCATACCTTAATCACGTTTTATTCTTCTCCCTTTTACTCCTCCGACCACCGATTGTTGCCACCCTCATCGCCGTCATCTGAACAACACCATCCCAAAGCTACAGCCCCGAACTCCCATTAACTCCACTGCGGTAATTCATCGAACAACTGATGTGCATCTTTCTTCACTGAGAATAAAACTCCCGTACCCTACCCTACTCCTTCATTCAAACCCCATTGATATTCTGACCCTACGCTCAACACCCCCAGATTCCAAAAATTCGGCTCGACACTGCAAAGTAAATCAAGTTTTTTACCATTCGCTGCCTTATCATGGTACAAACGGAAACGAGCACCGCTCCCTAGTCTTCATCACCCAACGACATCCAGGACACCGTGACCACTTCCTTCAGTCGACCTCGAGCTCCCCTTCGTTATTGTCTCGACGTCAGACGACTCACGTTATCGAACATCGACTGAATCACCACATCACCAACGAACGTTGTTCCCCTGATCGCACCATTCTCTGGTGATCTGAGCCTTCGCCTGAGTCGCGGTTCAACAACAACGGCCCATTCTCCTCGTCGTTCAACTGGGTCATCGCGCTTCAGAGGATCCGAAATCGATTTCCCCTTTTCTATTCCTGAAGCTATCGAGTTTTTGAGGAAAGGGAAAATTAACAAAACAAGGGGGTTGCGGTGGTTTTATAAAGGAAGGGCGCTGGTTTGGTTTGATTTGTGGTAGAAGGCATGGCACCGTTTTGTTTTAGGCTGTTGGTATAGAGAAGAGAACGTGCCTTATAATTTTGCCTAAGATTTTGTGTGGAGGAAAAAATGAAATGAAGAAGTTTATTTAAATTTTATTTATATTTAAACCGGTACACTCTTATTTAAATTACTCTGTGATACTGAACTTCTTTCTAGACCCAACAACTATCAATTCAAGGGTAAAACTGCTATTCCGGACACACTGGGATAGGTCACGAAGTCTGATTCGATCGTCTGTGGAAGATATTTATTTAAATCAATATAAATTAATTTCAGGCAATTTATTCTTCGATAATAAATTAACATTATTCTTCTAATTCAAACAGGAGTTCGAATTGATTTTCTGAACTGTTTTTATTTCAGTTTCAACTTCTCGAACTGACGTATTACGATAATTTAATATATTCGATATTAAATCGAAATTGATTATTAAATTGATAACTTAATATAAAAATCCCATTTATATTTATCCACCCAATATTTAAATCCATATTAAATATTTTTAAAATTAACCCATAAGAATCCGGGTCATTACATTTATATATTTCAATAACTTCGTTATTCTATTCAACAAATGAATATTTTCTTCAACATATGAATATATATTTCTTTCAACACATGAATATTTATTATTTCTTTCAACATATGTATATTTATTATTTCTTACTTACAATAAAATTGTGAATTTTATTGTATAAATATTTCGTTCAACACATGAATAGTTTCAACACATGAATATTCTCAACACATGAGTATCGTCAACACATGACTATTTTGTTTATTCAACACATGAATATTTAGTTTCCTGCTCTGAATATTATTTTAAAATATTATTTATTTTCTAAATTGGAATGAGACCCAATCAATTACCATATAATGTTATTTATATGGATTCCATACAACACATGTATATAATAGCAATGATAAATAATCAACCATCATCCAGAGTGCACCACCCAACTGCATAAGCATTAAGTATAAATAATTAACGCTTACACAGTCTGTCTACCCATCGATCGACATACAACTAAATAATTGGGATTAGTGTACGCCAAATATCATCCCAACACCCGTATGGGGTTTCAAATCAACAAACACTGAATATTATTTGTGCAGTTGGGCGATGTGTAAAATTTATCGTCCCAATCTATATCAGTCAAATGGGGGTACGTAAACAAATTGTCTGATTTGTAAATGAATATTTATTTTATTCATATACACGTTAAAAATTATATTTTTAAGGATAAAATATTTATTCTGTTCATTTACACAGTAAAAATGATATTTTTATTGTTCTAACATATTCCAGAAAATTTTGGTGGCATAACGGCGCGATACTAGAAACGGGATAAGGCCTAGCCTTACCTCCAGTCTAATAAAGGCATGCGCCATACACATACCAATCTAATCAATTCCATTTCACCCAAACAACCAAATTCAAACCAATAATCCAATCAACTACACAACCAAACAAACAAGTCGTCCATGGTCTGTGGACGATGGGGAACAGTTTATATATGCAGTTATATATAAATAATTGTATAGAAAAAAATTATAGTGAGAAGTTCTCACCTTGGGAATCCACTCCGCCATTCTTTATTTCTGAACGGTTTGAATTTTGATTCGTTCCCAATCGTTCCCATCGCACAATGTTTTACGTTGTTTATAATAAAAATCGCATTTTTAATATGATGTTTATTTTAAAAATCACATTTTTATAATGGCACTTCATATAACAAAATCATATATTTTAACAAGGCTAAAATATATATATGAGAATCATATTTTTACTTCGATAAAATATATATAAAAATCATATTTTTACATCCTCTACATAATAAAAATCATATTTTTATTCATTAGGAATATAAATAAAAATCCTATCTTTTCATACATATATAAAAATCGAATTTTTACCGCTACTTCACATATATAAAAATCGAATTTTTATCTTCACTTCATATTGATAAAAAAACATATTTTTACCAATTCACTTTCATTATAAAAATTCTATTTTTACTACAATGTTTCTCATATAAAGATAACACTTTTAAACATGGTATGATATACATTAAAACTAAAAATAAAAATCCCATTCAAGTTCATATTAAAAATCATACCTTTATAATGATTTTCATAATACAAATCCAATCTTTTCTATCTAACTAAAAGCTATACTAAAAAAATTAGATTTGAAATCTAAGTTATTTGTTATAAAAAAAATTCAGAAGTTAAACAATATTTGACAGTAAAAAAACTTACTGTAAATGTCGATCTCGAGCTTGGGGGTTTCCGCGCATTGACCTGAGAAGGGGCTGCGGGGTGGCATCCAAGGCGGCGGAAGGGCCCACAGGCGTGGCGGAGGGTGGCTGAACTTGCTGGCGGCAGCCTAGGGTTCCAGAGCTGGATTGATTTGGGCGCGAGAGGTGGGGGGTTTCCTGGTTTGTTGTCGATCGAAGCGGGAGTGCGGTGGATGGAGGCCGACGCGGCGGCGGCGGCGCACGATGGAAGCTCCGTCATATTTTTTTTATTTCTCTCTTGAAAAAATGGCGGGAAAGATAATGAGAAAAGGGGGTAGTGTTGACTTATTTTAATTATATATTTAATTTAATTTTAAAATCCATAAAGTTACCTTTTAAATTCGAACCCCAAATCAAACCCACCGACTGTCACCGCTAGATAATTACTCTCATTCCGAACACAATGGGATATGTCCGGTAAGCCAATTTGACCGTTACGGTCAGTTTTCTTTGAAATTAAAATATAAATCATTATATTGAATTTTAAACGTACATTTCAATTTACCGGGACCACATACTAACTCTAAAAATTCCCGAAAAATATTTTCTAGCTTCGTATTGACAATACGGTCCTAATAAAACAAATTTCGTCGAATTCTAAGACCGTTCGAAAAATGGCCATTTTCCAATCGATTGAATTCAACTGAAATAGTTAAAACGCGTTTAACTTCACCACACTCACACATTGATTCAGAAAAGTATGAATTTTGAAACCTAGAAATAATTTGACATCTCGGATCCAACAAAAGTGGTTTCGTCGAAAACGAAGGTCGTTTGCAAAATTTCCATTCTTAAGGGCCTTTATATATATATTAAAATATATATAAATTCCATAGCGACTTTTCTGAATTTTAAACTGGACATATCTTTTAATTTCTAAAGTGAAATCTCTGTTTCTTACATCCGTTAGAAAGATATGATTAAAACAGATTCAAATATTTCTTATTTCGTCCAATTCCAACTTATATTGAATTCTGTATATTCAATTGAAATTCGAAATCAAATTTTCAAACTGTCGCGCCATTTCAGGCTCGTTATATAACTAAAATAAATTTATTCATTTTAAATTCGTCGAAATTAAATTTTTAGTCGTTATTATTTAAAATAATCCATTTTAAATAACCAAAATCGATAAAAAATGCCAAATTAATTTTTTTTTAATTGGCTCAGAATTTCCGGGTTGTTACACCTTGACTTTCATCTCATCAATCAATTAGATATCATAAAGTTTATCAACCGTGATGATCAAATAATCAACTATGTATATTGGAAGTCCATAGGATTATGGTTGTCCTAAAATACAATCTATATTTTAGTTTGCTTCTTACTATTTTTAGTAGGAACCAATAACTGCAGAATTCTACTTTGAATTCTGCCAAAACCATGTTTGGTCAAGAGTTGTTGAGATTCTATTTTTCTATGATAGTGAGGTGTATTGTGATAATAATATTTTCTCTTATTTTTCTTATAATTGCTTACTGTTTATTTGTTTTTTAATTTTAATTAGACTATATTATAAGTGCTAAGATATCTGATTGTATATACAGGATAAAGAAATGAATTTTCATTTGTGTAATAACAAGATTTTTTTTGGTTTCGTTTTGTAATTTGCTGGTTAGTTTCTACTTTCTTTTTCAGCCCACCAGAATTGAAGGTCGTCTCTAAGAATATGATGCTAAGATGGTAAGTTGTACTATGGTAATTATATTTTTTCTTATTCCTCCGATAGTTGCTTGTTGTTTACTTGTCATTGTTTTTTAGTTCTAATATATTATATGTGCTAAGATATTTGATTTTAAATACAAGATTAAAAATGGATTTCATTTATTTAACAATAAGATTTCTATTATTTTCCGTTTTGTAATTTATAGGTAAGTTTCTTTTTTTCTTTTTTGGTCCACCAGAGTTCTAGGCCATCTCTAAGAATTGTAGGTTGCTATGATGGTGCTTCGTCTACAATGGTAGTTATATTTTCTCTTATTTCTTATAATTGCTTGCTTATTTGTCAAGGTTTTATTTTTTTACTACACTAATTGCTAAATTATTCTTTCAAATATAAGATAAAGAATTGTGTTTTAATTTTTGTTTTCTAACGTACATATAGTTTTCTTCTTTCTTTTTCAACCCACCAGAATTTGAGGTTCTTTACGAATGGATTACTATGTTAGGGAGTTTGTATGTGGTAATTATATTTTCTCTTATTTTTCTTATAATTTTTTGTTATTTATTTGTCATGGTTTTACATTTTTATTAGACCGTATATATGTGCTAAGATATTTTATTTCATATGTTTTAGTTATTATGTTTGAATTCCCAAAAAAAGCGATGAAGACATCATAGGCTATGTATACTAATAACGGCCTAATGTGATGTTTAACGACTGTATTATGCTTTGTTGCCATGAAGGTATCAAAACTGGTCATTATTCATCTCGCTTTTTCATATGTTTACATGTGCATTGCCCATCCTAAACGTTTTATAGCTGAATTACAAAAAAGATGCATCGAGTTCTTTAGCACAAACTTTCACTATCCCTGTTTTTGCAATTTTGTTGTTGTTGACATGTAATCCAATCCTCCGTCGCTGCTAAATGTTATGAAGGAAATGAAATAAACAGAAGTTTTGGATTTTTAACCACGAAATAAGTGCATATAACTTGTGTAACCCCTACTAGCTGCTTTTGTTGAAAATGACAAATGATTATACCTTATTACTATCACAAATTTGTCCCACCTACTTCATGTTAGGTATCACATAAAGCTCTTAACTCCATAATAGTTTTCAACAAATATGTTATAATATTTATGAAGTGTGCATATATATAACGTTATACTACAAAACTCAAGTTTTCCACTACTAAATTCAATTGCCTTTTATTTTCATTTTGTTTTGTTAAGACTTAATAGTTCTCTATAATTCTATGTGGTTCTATGTCTATATTCTGCTAGTGAAATATCTATGAAAGGGCGGGTGCATGCCCTGTTTTTTCTATTTTGGTTGTTTGCTACCGCCGTACCGATTTTTATATAACTAATAATTAATGATTTTTATTCCTTTCAAGTCCGATTTATGCAATTCTATGTAAATCTATATGGATGTTTGGACCATTCAAGTGGTCAGTCACCTTGGCTTCAGAGTTTTTTCTAATTAATACTATATTGGGTTTTTTAAACCAAATAATTAAAAAAAATTGCATAACTACTTCCTAAATATCCAAAAGTACTAAACAATCATTTATAAATTAAGATGTTAAATATGGGCTCTACAACATGAATATAAATCTATTAATTGAAAATATCATTAATCTTAATCCATGATCCTTTATTTATTTTTATTATAATCATGTTATAAGGTCTTATATTGTCAGATTTGGTACCAAAGCCATATTTATTCAATATATAAGCTCTCTTTTTTCCTCGATCCTTTTCCTACTACATTCATATATAATTCTTTTGTTTATTTTTGTATAAGTCTATCTTTTACGATACTGTTATCCTATTGAATAAAAGTTAATTCATGATAACAAAATTTGAAGTTTTGAGAATGGAGGTGGTAAGACCATATTAGGGAAACTACTTTTACATGAATAGCTATGATCTTTAAGATCTAATTTCTATCTCATGGTTCACATAAAACACCGAAATATGATTCATGGAAAATAAGTGATACTTAATGCACTATTGAACTGCATAAACAAGGTAACTAACTTTGCTAAACTGAATAATTGATGCACTGTACACATGTTGCAACTTATTTTTTCTTATTCGCGTGTATCTGTTCGAATTAGAAATTCAATTTCTGGTGTATGCATTGACATAGAGAGATTGCTCAGTGTTCTTAGTGGATACAAGTTCAACAACGTACCCTTCTCTGCTAATCCTAACCTGCAACGATTAAGATACTAGTATATGTACATCAGTTTGTACTCTTTGTTACATGGTAACTCATTTATCAGCTGCATATGTAGATATGATATCCTTTCTACTAATTGCTACTGAAACCTGCTATTTTTCACTATGCTACCAAAGCTGGTGCAATATTTACAAAACCAGTGTATTAAAAAACTTGCCTGCGGCGCGCCTTGAGGTGAGACGTTGGCAAAAATGCCTTGAGACCACTACACCAAAACAGCAAATTTGGCACACCAGGATGCAGATATTTGATTCGGATTTAAGACGTATCAAATTTGATAGTTTTCATAGCCGTGCCAACTTTCTTTTAAAATCCACACCTTCCCAAACACGTGAAATTTGACCGAAGATCACCCATTCTTCGGATCAGTTCATCTGCGCATCATATTTTCTCTCCTCCCCACTATTTTTTCATTTCCCACAATTCGTATCAAATTCATTTCCCTCATTTTCATTTTCCCTTTCATCCATTTTAATTTCAATTCGTCTTGCTCTAGAAATCGCATATTCCTTCATCCTCCGTTTTTGGAATCACGAAGTATCAAGGCGAGCTTTTATTTTGTTAACCATAGTTTTTAGTCGAGTCTTAAACCGCGATGTATCATGGTGAAATCGATGATGGATGTTAACCCTAATTTTTAGAATCGCATCAGAAAATTGAAAACTAATGAAATCATTTATTGTTATTTATCCACAAATGTTTGATTGAACATCTTAAATTAGACGAGAAAGAATATTTTAAATATAGTTTTCAGTTTTGAGTTGAATCATTTGATTGCTAGAGTCATACCAATCTGGGTACGAGAAAGAAAATTGAACCTTCAAAATTAGGAACATGAAGCGGTCTGAGTTGAATCATTTGATTGCTAGAGTCACCAAAGCGACCTTGGCAGTCACTAGTGAGTCCAAAATTGGGCTCACAGATCCTGGTGGGATGATCTAATATATCTAAGATGTTTTTGTAATTTTTCTGTGAACAAACTTAAATATTTTTGCTTATAACAAACATATGAGAAAGATGGCTTATATTTGCAGGTCCACCTTTTAAATATATATGATTGATTATATTTAATTATACATTCTAAAACAAGGATATAAAGAAAGCTACCAACAATTTTACAACTATTTTAGGTGAAGGATCTTGACACGACCCAAACTCGCTCTTACGGGAAAGCCCAGATTGAGTTGAGAACACGACAAATCAGAACATAAACGAAAGAACATTTCATTACTGTTACAACAATTTACATCAGAGTACAAGAATATAACAGAGTAGGAATAAGTAATTTACAGCAGAAAATATCAAAGATTTTAAAATACATTACATAGTAGCGGAAAAATAATACATAACCATACATAACACAATTGAAGGGAATATACGGATACAGAGCGTTCCAAATATAACTCCAGCTGTAATCCAGGATCCTGTGAATATAATATATGCAAAACAAAAACTCCTAGTTGCCCGTGTGGAAAATAGGGGCACTGAGAGTTTAGGTTAAAACAATAAACTCCAGCTCAGTCATGTGACTGGTGTGAGAACTAAAACAGTTATTTAAAACTTTACTTTAGGAATAAAGTAAATCAAGGGACCACGCCGTATAACACGGAACAAGTTTTCTCCCAAGAATACCAATGCATAAAACAAACAGAGAAATGCTTTTTGAAAAAATGAAGCTATTATAAGACCCAGATCCCATCACACAATGCAATGCAAGCCAGAGGATAGGTTTTTCCCTTATAATAGCCAAATATGCTTGGAATGTTTAAAACAAATCATTTGATACTATTATAAGTGTATAGTGTCAAAACATCTTCAAATATAAATGTATCAATCATAGACGACATGGGTACCATATATCATGTCACCATACTAGGCTCTACAATCAAAACCGAAATGTCACTTATTGGAAATTGGATTTCCGTCATGTGTCTAGGCAAGGGATGTACACCTAACCGCTTCGAGACACTCTAGCAAATGCCTCGGGACTACACACTCTGGGTAACCCCTGGATCCTCCAAGGCCGGTCCATACTTATGTTCGTGGATTAGTATTCCTGAACACATGTTTCCTGGTCCTATCGGACCTATCCATCAGCTCCGTAGTAACCGATATATCCGAGGCGCCTCACAATCCAACAACCACATTGGTAAAAATAATAAATGTTTGGGCTCCATACCATGACACCACCCATAGCTAGAAAGAAACGCCATGTCCTCCTTGGGTCCCTTATCCCGTTTTTGACTCATACCGAGGTGTGAGGCCCGCGAATTAACGCTATACACAAAGTTATGCTATATTAAAGTCGTGCTTTGATCATCAACCACAAGACCTGATTTTCAACAGAAGCCTTGACCATTTGCATCTCAGCGTACCACACAGCCAATTCACGCCATGCGACTCATGTCTATCGATATATAAACTCTGAGCTCGTACGTCTCAGAGAAGGATGTTAAGCAAGAGAATAAATTCTCCACCACCAAACAAATATATATTTAATAGAGATCAATCAACACGGAATAAAATCCAATGTCAGGCACACAGTCCATTTACAAGTTCGTTCTGGGTCTGAATGAAACCGGAGGCACCTTATTCCTCGTCCCATATGTCCAATACAGGAGAGAGGTCCTCGCATATCCGGTCGATCTCCAAGTACGTCTGGACGATCACCACTTATTACCTTGTCTTGTGTGTACAACCCAATCAAGACATCAGTAATCATCCAAATGATGTGAAGACCTCCGGTCTTCAACCACAGTCTTCATCGTCGACTTATCGTCCAATCAATCATTCAGAATGGGTATAAACCCGGCCTTTCCGAGTAACTCGCGTATATAATAAACAAGTGCTACACAAACACAACATACACCTCATTCCAATTCAGAATATTCTTTTATTAAAATATTCACATCATTAGGGAAAGGTTCCCATTAATTTTATCAAAGATAAATTCTTTTAAATTTATTCTTTAATCTTCCTTTGGATATCAATTCAAACCAAATTAAGGTTTATCCATGCTAGTCGGGATTAGCGCACCTTACCGAAGTAATCATTTGTTTAATTTCCCAATCCTAACCTATTCATTCCATGGGGCAAAACTGGTAATACTCCATATCTAACACCACGGTGTTATCGCTAAAATTAATTACCATTTCACGTTCAAATCTAATTAAAGATTTAACTATCGCTTGGAGCAAAACTGGTGATACTCCATTCTCGATCATTTCTTGAATTTGATAATTTAAATTATCACATTCGCCATTCAATCTAATTATAGATTCATTAAAACTCACTTAGTTTTAATCTCCCCAAAAATCAATATTAATGATTATTCAAATCTAGGAAATAAATCCTGTCTTTAACTGGTTTAAAGAACAAATGTCATTTAAAACACAGTTCACGATAAACCCAAAATCACATTCCATTAATTATGGAATCTTCACGGAAAAGCAAATCAGTATATAATCGATATCAATTTCCGTATCCGACTAATAATATAAATGGAATAACGACAAAGCCTTTTAAATTCCATATATATTAACAGTCTTCCTCCACAGAAGCTCATTTCGATTATTATCAAATCGAATTCCAATCAACTCCAATTTAATATATTAAATTGGAAAACTTTACTTTGGAAAATTCACGTTAAATCTGAATAAAAAGATTTATAAATTCCAAATCACATTTCACTGTAAATCGGGTTAAAGAACGAATGTCATTAAAACACAGTTCCCAATAAACCCAATTCACATTCCATTTTATTCCAATTAAATGTTAATTAACTGGAAACACTAATAATCTTAATTAAAAGATTTATTCTTTTCACACGGGGTTGAAGAACAGTGTTATTTATGACACCATTCACGACAAACCCAAAATCCAATTCTTTTATTCAATTCCAATTAAATCTCAATTAATTGGAAAAATTCACTAAATCTTAATTAAAAGATTTATTCTTTCCTCAACTGGGTTTAAGAACAGTGTTAATGAAGACACCATTCACGACAAACCCAAAATCCAATTAAATATTAAATAAAAGGCTCTGAATAGAAATTATATCGGCCTATATTCAATATCAAATTCTGAAATCACAAATATCGTATCGGGAATAACGATATATATATCTTCCAAATTCCTCCACAATATCTGTATATTCACGGTATCCAATATCGAAATATTCCAAAGATAATTTCGATTCAAATCCATTCCAATTCATATATTGGAAATTATGGTTATTTTTAAAACCATTTCAAATCCAATTTATTTATTTAAAACTATTGGATTATAATTCTAGTTCATAACTAGTTCATTTTGATAAAAATATATTTTTATCTTTACAAACATGGAATTTTTCATCCAAATCCGTTCCAAATCATTTATTATGATTTTACACAAATTATTAATATTTTTGATAATTTTATCAAGGCCCGTACAATCGATTTCCATAAACGGTCATCGAACTGCACTTACAGCGACCTTTTCCAAATTTTATTTGAACATAATTCCAAATCCAACCGTTAGATTTCAAATCTCTTATATTCGATGGAAAACTCTTTTCGATACGAACCCAACGGTTTTGGTTTTAGGAGAATCCGACAGTCGGATCTCCCGTAATATCAATTCGAAGTCAATGGTCAAAATTCACGAACGGTCGCTGCGCGACTCGTTCTATTCGGGCCATTAAATATATATATTATATATATTTCATCAATTTCCATTCAAAACGTATTTTATAAATCGTTTTAAATTCTTTTTAAAAACGATTCTAACTTCATTTACAATTTTAAATCAAAATTGAATATTCCATATCATCATAATATATAAATGATAATATTTTCAAAATACCAGATTTTGAAATCATTTCCTTTTCGATATTCATTATAAGAATGAATAAAATCGATATAAATATCGTTCGTGTCAAAATGGCGCATAATTAATCAATACGACTTTATATATTTAAATATTTTCGTGTCCATCCCAAATCGGACATCAAAATCAAAATTTTAATTCTTTACTGAATATTATTTTAAGATATTCGTTATTTTAGAATATTCATTATTTTAAAATATTCATTATTTTAAAATATTCGCTATTTTCTGAATTGGAATCTGACACAGTCAATTACAATATAATATTATTTATATGGATCTTATACAACACATGTATACAATAACAATGATAAACAATCAACCATCATCCAGAGTGCATTCTACACTGCATAAGTATTAGATATAAATAATTAACGCTTACAACAGTCTGTCAACCAATCGACTGACATACAACTAAATAATTAGGATTAGTGTACGTCAAATATCATCCCAATACCCGTGTGGGGTTTCAACCAACAAATACCGAATGTTATTTGTGCAGTTGGGCGATGTGTAAAATTTATCGTCCCAATCAATTTCAGTTAAATGTGTGTACATAAACAAATCGTCCGATTTGTAAATGAATATTTATTTTATTTATATACACATTAAAAAATATATTTTTAACGATCAAATATTTTATTCGACACATGAATATTTTATACGGTTCATTTATACAATAAAAATGATATTTTTATTGTTCTAACATTTTTAGAAAATTTTGGCAACATAACGGCGCGATACTAGAACCGGAATAAGGTCACTACAAGAAAAACCGAGATTAGCGACAGATTTTTTGCAGCAGAAAATTCCGTCACTAATTAGCGACGGATTTCCGTGGGCTTTGTAAGAGAAAATATTTTGGATTTTATATGTCATCTTATTTTAAATTATTACCGTCGAATACTAATTATGTCGCTAAATCAATGGAAATTGCAGCTCTTTACCGTCTTATAATATTTGATGCTAAATTCTGTTGCTAATAGAGTCGGATTACCGTCGACATAATTTTGAAGCTATTTTCCTGCAGTTTTCCAAGAGATTTGAAACGAACTTTTATATTTTTTATTTATTAAATGTTTTAAATTTGTGTTATTACTTAGTAATTAATTAGTAAATTTAAATTTTAAATAATTAATGTTAATAATACATTAGTAAATAATAATAAATAATAACTATTAGAAGTAGATAAAATTCAATAGTTAATACTGATTAATTTTTTTTGAAAATTAATGCTGATTAATTATTAATTACTATATAATATAAATAAGAGGTAATAGTAATTAATAAAATACATTGTTGTTCGATGTTTATTAAATTTGTTTTGATACTCAATGATTATTTAATAGTCTTTAATACGATTAATTAAATTGATATCAAGAAATTATTAATACATATTTGCTTTTAAGAAATTGATTTGGACGTATTATTTGATAAATAATTAGTAATTAAGAAAAACAAAATGGTCAAAGTTTAAAAATAAGAAGTTAAATAAATATTAAAGAATCTCCGATTCTCATTTCTCCTCACGCTAAAGAAAATTCGCTCAGATCACAATAAAATCACCTTTTTACAATGTTTTTTCATAATACTGATAACAAAACGTTGTAAGAAAATGTAATTTTACAATGTTTTTGACAATAATGTTTAAAAATCTTATGTTTTCAGAACATTTTGTTTAGAAACATTGTAAAATATAAGCTTTTATAAGGCTTTCATATAACACCGTAAAGTAGGAAGTTTTAACAATATTTATTACTAATTATTATCAATTAACCTTTAAACAAATGTTTAAAAGATTATGCTAATAATGAAAAATATATAATTACTATTAATAGTAAATAAAGTTCAATAGTTAGAATTGATTAATTATAATTACTAAATAATTAAGAAGTAATAATAATTAATCATATAGATTAATAAGTAATCTATAATAATCAATGATTGATAAGTAATTTTTAATAATTAACCAGTACAATTTATTATCAAGTATCTAAAATTTAGTAATTATAATTGATAATTATGTTTAATACGTATTAATTCAAAAAATTAAAACTTTCATATTTTTTAAAATAAATATAAAGTTTAAACATAAACTTTTGAAGTTTTCATATTTTGAAATAAATATAAAGTTGTAGCAAACGCATTTTTAACAATAGTGAGCCTCCGCTAGTTGCAACAAACAAACTTTTAAAGAACTTCATTTTCTTATCAGTTCAAATAAAAATATTTTTTACAACTGATTGCAAAAATTAAAATCAAAATCTAATTTAATATTAAAATATTGAAATCATGTGTTTATTGCTGAAAACTTTGGTGCGGCTTCAAATTTTTGTCTCCAGCTAAAACTTTTAGGTTCCACTAATGTTATTACACCATGCCGCCTCCCCGTTACTTTTACCTTTCATCCCTAATTCAAATTTCTAAACCCTATCCACAATTTCACCAAAACTAAAAAATTCAATTTCGAGCTGCCCTATCTGGAAATGGTGACTAGGAGATATCGCCTCTTTCTTCTATCTTATCGCCCATCTCTTATAACTTTCACCTCTCCTCAAATCTGTTTCTTCTTCCCTATATGTCCTAATTTTCTCCATGCCTGGATTTTGGCAGCTCGAAACCCCAGAAAACCCTTCGATTTTCTTTTCTCAGATCCATATTTTAGAACTTCAGATCCGCTTTTTGAACCAAGTCCTGATGAATCGTTTATGCCTGGATCTAGCGCGAAGTCATGGATTGCAACGTTTTTACAACTGCTAGAATTCCCTTCCAATCATGAATCGAATCGACACTGTTAGCAGCTGGCGAGGAGTGATGTGGTTGTTCTCTGGTTTGTAATTCTTGCATTTTTCATGACTTTTGTGTGTTTCAGTTGTTATGATATGAGTCTCCCTTGTTTGGGGTTGATATGTTGTTTTTGGTTTTGGATCTGTGCAATTTTTACTGGCGTTTTTTGGGAAGGCTATGTAGGTTTGTGGAAGCTGTCGTCATGTAACTTGTTTTGGGTTGTTTAGGATATCTTGGATTGTTATGTTTCTTGGTTGCGTCTTGGCTTTGCACAACGGCGTTGGTCACCACGGCGACTGCCTATGCAGCGATGGTGTGCCGAGTGTGGTGAGTGTTGGTTGAGCATCCACTACACCATAACAGCCATTCGGCAACACTTTTTTTTTCAATTGCCAACACTTATTCCTGTCGTGGAGTAGTCACAAAAATATGCGTTGCTATGCTAGAAATGTGTTACCAAAAATAGATAATTACGATTTTTTATTATTATGACACGTATATGCGTTGACAAGGCCAGAAAAACTAGGATTGGGCTAGAAAAATAATTGAGCTACTGA
This sequence comes from Allium sativum, assembly GCA_030737875.1. Classification (NCBI taxonomy): domain Eukaryota; kingdom Viridiplantae; phylum Streptophyta; class Magnoliopsida; order Asparagales; family Amaryllidaceae; genus Allium; species Allium sativum. Next base: position 403,703,186 of record CM060923.1, on the reverse strand, counting down.
CTTCATTCGTAACCCTAATTCTTTCTCAACGCTTATCATTTACGGCCGCTTCTTTAAAAAAATTCGCAAATCAATTCGGCTTGCGAATTTGAGACGAAGGAAAAGTTGAGGGAATTTCATCGATTTCTGAATCAATCTAGGCTTGCTTCAGCAGACAGCCCATCGCGATCGATTTCCGAATCGATTCAACTTTTGAGTTGAGGGAATCGTTAGATTTCGGGCTGTTCGATTTTGGCTTTAGGGAATCACGATTTTGAGGTGAGTTGCGCATGTTACTAATGTAGATTTAAATTCAATTGGAAATTTGGTCTGACCTAAGTTTGCAGTATAGTTATCTTTGATTCAGGGAACAAATTAGGTAACCTCTGTTATTTTGTTTTAGGTACTCTATGATGATTGAGGTACATAGATTTTAGATTTAGATGAAGATTAATGGAATTCTGTCAGGGAGATTGGAAGGACAAACAAGGTTGAAGGGTTTTTAATTTTAATTTGATTTCTTCTTACTATGTTGGTTTTTCCAAAAAATTCTCATATATTCTACATTTTTATGCAAGGAAGAAATTTGAATTATTTTCTCATCAAATTCGTCAAATACATAATTGTAAGTATAGGAATTTTCCAACTATATATTATTTCTTTATCATGCTGAATTTTGCTATGTAGTTTTTAAAGTACAAAAATCCAATATAAGGTATTGAACATGAAAATTTTCACTTGCCCAAGATTTTCCAATGAAATAGGAAGGAAAAAAGGTCCTTGTAAACGTAATTACAATGACCATCATCTTTCACAGCAATACAGTCGGTTGTTTTCTTCTTGTTTACTAATGAAAAATAGGATGAAATACCCTCAAATTTGCACTGCTAACAAAGAACAATCAAAGTAGCAATCTGGTCACTTTTGACGCTATAATATGATGTTTTCATGTTATAATTTAAATGATTTTTCCACAGTTTTGCCAACAAAGTTTATTTAGTCCATGTTCTTTCTGTTTTGACATGCCAATTTTATATATGAGTATATTGTATTAACTTGTAAAACCTAATTTCATGTTATTCACTTGTACAGAAACAATACTTCATAAAAGTTCGTAAATTCAAACTTGAATACTGCAAAGTCTGTTTAGCTATTCCATTCAATATGGATGTGAATTCTACAAGTGGTAATTGCTCAGTACTTGAGCTAAAATTGGTATATATTCAATAACTTCAGTATATATTCAATAACTTTAGTTGAGCTTTTTGCTCGGTTCTTGAACTGCGAAACCTCATTTACAGAAACTGAGCCAAGCCCACTTTGGAAACCGAGTTAGTTCTTCTTAACGGACTTTCCAGTTTCATGTATGATTAAACATACTTTGCAATTTCTTATTTTATTTGCAGTATTCAAGTTTGATTAACCAGAATGCAATTTCATGTTATACACCCCTTACCAAAAAATGCCTGATTTCATGTTATTCACTTTTAAAACCAGTTGCATTATAAGATTCATAAAAAAATCTTTGATCTGGAAAACTCTTTTGATTTCAGCTTTTGGAAAATCAATATCTCTTTCATGTAGACAAAATGAGAAATCATTGGGTCCAAATTTGAAACTGGAATTAGATGTCTTTCTGTAACCCCATTGTCCATAAGTGTAGTGAGATACTCTATTATTAAGTCAAATGAAAATGTAGACAATGGGCCCCTTGTTGCAAACTGTTCTTATTGTAAAATATCTATACTTTCCTCCTTGAAATACAATAGAAAGCACAGAGAATTTATTGGCTCCTTAACTAATCTCTTTTATTTATTCGTGAAGCCCATTGTGTCCATCAGAGGCTCTTCTTATGTCTATCTTAAGACGCGTATTTTTGTTATATTTCTGATTAAAACCTTGATCATTTCATGAGAAGGAAAACATAATCAGTAATGTTTCCTAGACATCTTAACTATATCATTCTTACACCGATGTAATTTATCAAATTCAGAATTTAAATCATCTAGTCCTTCCACCTTGTCGTTATTAACACAAAAACTGCATCTTTAACTTCTAGTTCATCAATGCGGTCATTCAATGTACTTCTCCTATAATTTGTTATACAGGAACATATTGTATTCTTTAATATATATATATATATATATATATGTATTTTTTGAAAGTTTTGTCTTAATACTTGTGCAACAATGTATGTGAACTGTTTTAGGGGACATTAGTGAAAGTGAGTTAATTCTGTATGACCGTATTTGTGCATGGAAAGTGGGTTGAGCTAATTACATTAATTTATATATGTGCAGGGATAGTTGACCGAATTAATTGATTTTCAGTTAAGTTTGGATTTGATTTTCAAACTTATATGAAATAATACTTTCTTTGCAGCATGAAAGTAAAATACATAACAAAACAAGCTTCATAAGTTGGCTGAAGAAGAAGATGAGCAGCAATTTGGAGTGCAACATCAATAGAAAGCAGAAACTGACAGAAATAATGGCCAAATTTTGATCGTCTTCTTGTTGTGAGGTGAGTAATCTTTTTTATAGTAGGTGTGATGATTCATGCTTGATTTTGTGCAAATCTATATGGTGAGTGAATTTATATGATCTGAAATAAAATTACAGTAGCCTAACTAATTTTTAAACGAGTTGCTTAATTTTCGTATCTTGCATGTGCACTACAATGTGCAGTGCCTTAGCATTGCAGTATAAGTGACAGTATGTGATATTTATACAACGATATGACTTTAATAATTCCACTAATTTAGCTAAATGTAGCGGTTGTGTTAATTGTATATTATATTGATTAGAATTATACATTTTAATGCCAAATTTAACAACTATGCTTATATATTATATCATATTGTATTTAGCAGTAGTATTATTAATTTAAATTTTTGTTTCCAAAAGAGTTGCTGAATCGAATATGGTTTGCTCCATAGAAGTTGCTTACCATGTTCTCAGCTGTAGTATTGTTAAAGAGTCCAGTTGTAGTATTATAGTAGTTGTGTTATATTGTACTTAGTTGTAGTATTATTAAAGAGTTTAGTTGTAGTATGCTTATATATTATATTATATTATATTATACTTAGCTGTAGCAATATTAAAGAGTTTAGTTATACTATTCATCATCTTTTGCTCCATAGATGTCGCTCACTATGTTCTCATATCAATTTCCTTAATGTTGTTTCCATTTTCAGTGCAATGTCATGGCCCTGTTTCCTCTTTTAACGAACCAGGAAATAATGTTAAAGGTTTAAGGTATATTTTTAATTTTCAGCTGTTTTATTTTTTCCTTATTTCCTTCATGCATTATGTTCCTTCCGTTAATGTCGAATTCTAGTTTATTATTCCTCCACTTCCTTTGTTTGACCTATTCTAATGAGTAATTATTGTTAGTCTTCCAAACTTTTTGGGAATTTGAATTTGGATGGATCCTGTAATTATTACTTTCCTTTCTTAATAAATCTACTGTTTTTCCACTTCATCTGCTTATGTAAAGTATCACTCTTGCCATTAATAAAACAACTACTTATTATGCCCAAATTAAAAAATAAAAACCATAGTTTTTTTTGGAAAAAACATCGTTATCTTCAATATTTACCAAAGAAGACGACTCAATAGATAAGTAGTCATTGTATTTTTTGATTTTTAAGTGAGGTGAAAAGGGGAAAAAAGATAGTTTTAATAGAATATACGTCACTGTAAAAAAAACATTTGGGCACTTTTGCGAGTAAGACAGATTTGAGTCGGTAAACGAAAAAACCGAACAAATATATGCAAATAGAAATAGAACAAGTAGAAAAATTATGCGTTCGGCCTAATTTTCCACGGTCTGAAGTTACTTATGTCCACTATCCAGAACCTACTTCCTATGATCGGTAAATATAGCCAAAACTTGATTAGTTTAGATAACCTACCCTTTTTTATTTTATTTTTACTCATTTTCTCTAATTGCCAGAAATGAAATGCAAATGCACACCTGTTAGATTCTTTGCCAATTTTATCTTTGCAAAGGCCGGGAAGCGGCTGGTTTGAAACATTGTTGAATAGCCATAACAATGTTAGCTCGTATGGTGAGATATTCTAGGTAAAAGAGAGGATGAAAAACTAGACAACAATAACCACAACATTGGACAAAGTTTATAATCTCGATTGGTGTAACAATGCTTCAAAAAATGAGTGCACAGCTACAGTTGGCTTTAAATGGATGTTGAATCAGGTACTTTGTTACTTTATCTTTGTTTCTATTTTCATAGATAGTTTTATTAGTGTGGATTTTATAATTTGATCCTCCTCTAACTGCCCATCATTCATTTGTTAGCTGCAGTAACCAGTATTTATCCAACTGCCCTGTATGCAATACATATTCCATTTAAAACACACTCTTCAAAACATGTTTCAATAAGCAGTATGCCACCTCATTCATTTTTATTCACATCTGGAATTTTTTGGTCAACTTTCATTGCTTGAAACGAGCAGAACTGTAAAACATGATCAGTCATATTCCATCTTTTTTTGCATTTAAACTTTACGTTTTATAGTTTGTTTTAATTGAGCAATCATGAGTAGATGTATATCTTGAGTTACGTCAAACGATAAAAAATATTCCAATTTTTGGACGAATAAAAATTGAAGGCTAATTGGCATTATAAATATGGCAGACAAATAATACTTGCTTACAATATGTTGAACGAAAAAAATATTCCAATTTTTGGACGAATAAAAATTGAAGGCTAATTGGCATCATATATGGCAGGCAAATAATACTTGCTTACAATACGTTGAACTCATCAAATTTTTAACTACTTATTATATATTTATTCATTGGAAACACAAATTTCATGGTCTCCTCCAGAACCATAAAGGAAAAAAATATAATAGTAACGCACATAATGTTTTATTGGATAAAGTCATGAGAAAAAAAAAATCACACATATTTTTTTTTGGATAAAGTCATGAGAAAAAAAAGTAAAAGTGGCTTTGTGCAATGTAAGGTGGAGGAAGCTTGGTCTTAAATGTATGTCTTATTTCTCTGTAAAGCATATACATATTGAAATTTCCTATGTAAAATGAAATGGGCAGTTTTTCCCAATGGTTCATATTGAAGATGAAATATATATATATATAGCAAAATCAAAATATGTATCACATAACTCTTATCTAAAGTCGTTTTAACTTTAATTCAGGCGCATGACAACGATTATGATAAAAAAACAGGTGCTTGATTTCAATTTCAGTAAAACTTGAAGCCGCAAGAATTAGGTAAATAATTTGAATCATTGGGTTTTATGTTTGAAATATGTTTGCAAACTACAGCAGCATCAATGGTGTTGTTTTATTATTATAAACATCTATGCGGCTATGCCATGCTGTCCTTCAGCATATATGAATACGAGATGACTAGATTTATGTTTTAAATACTTAATTGTATGTTTGTATAAAGTATTACTTGTTGAGCCTGAATTGTGGTCGCTGAGTAGTAAAATAAAATTATGTTTGAATTAGATGTCTGAATTTGCCTATCCAAAGAATAAACTATTTTGCAGTGATATATTAATTAACACAGGTATCGCTGAAAATCATCGGATGTCAGTCTGAGCACTTTCTCAACAACCTTTATTCATAACTAGTAGTTTTGGAGAATTTACAAATGCGAATTACCGATTTTCAAAGGGGAAAAGGCAGCTTTGTTTACAGCTTGATTACATAGTGATTCATTTACAACCGTAAACAAACTTCTACCATTAGATTTTTTTATATTAAAAATAAGATATAAAATAAAGTCTGTATGTTTCTTATTTATTCATTTTTATTTTTATTTGCCATATATAATCATGTATTCTTTTATCATATATGTCGCAAGTTTTGTATGGTTAGACAGCTTCTTATGATTATTTTATTGTTCAATTTCCAAGCAATAAGTTAATGCATTGTGCTTTCTTCTTGCATGTGTCTAAAACTTAGCTCGTTTAGACCATTTGTTATTATTTATTATATACTAATAATATTGTTTTTCTTCACACACTTAAAACAACTGGGACTAACTAAACATAGAACTGAATCCTACTATAAATCAACACTTTTCAGGTATGCATAGATATTATCCTTCAACTGTGTATCACAACCTGTATCATGCACCACTCTATCACAAAACCAAATGATAATATATTATAGTGCAGTCACTTATGTGTAATGTACTTGGAGCCTAACATGTGCACATTCCTAGTGGATGTTTTGACATATATATTTCTATTAAGTTTAATATTTTATAATCAATTTTTCATAGGAATTATTCGATCGATAACTATGTTTTCATAGGAATCTGCGGTTAAAGGATTTCAACTCAATCGATTTGTTATAAAGAAATCTGGCTTCAAATTATCATTGAAAATATTTTTGATAAATTACAACTAGTGGATTACTATATGTATATTGAGTGATATTCATCTATATTTTTGATAAATTATAATCGATTTGTTATAAAGAATTTTGGCCTTATTTTAACTTTCGGCTTTAGGTACCAAAACTTCAAGGATCGGCTCTGCCTACAAGGCTCAGTTTAAACTAAGCTGAAGCTCAATTTAAAGGCTTAGTTTAAATTGATCCTTTACTGAGCCTACAAGGCTCAGTTAATGAGTCTAAACCCAGTTTAAACTGAGCCTACAAATAATTCAGTATGTTGTAGGCTTAGATAGTTACTATGTGTATATTGAGTGATATTTATCTATGCCAATCATATTCATTTATGTACACTCTTTTTTCTTAAATGCTTTTGGTGTATTAGTTTGTTTTCTTTGTTGCCACTTTGGCATTCAGTATTGGTATAGTCTTTTTTAATAAATTTAGTTTCTCACCTACTATCATTATAACGTTCCTATCAGTATAATACTTATGTTTTTTAATTTTTAACAAAGAACTGAAAATTTCAATAAATGAATGCAGGCACTTCTAGGGGGAGTGGAAGAAAAGAGGAAAATGGATGGTAGTTCAGACGAAGGTTTCGTTATATGGCCGGAGTTTCGTATTCGGTATTTGTAGAATTTCATTTATGTATTAATTTAGCAACTTAATTATGTATTGAATTTAGCAACTTAATTATGTATTGTACTTGTTTGTTGTTAGCTGATATTCTGTGTCGTTACTTAATTATGAATGTTGTCTAATGGTATTCATTGAGTTATACTTTTTAAATTGAGAACAATATTTGTTTTAGAATCATATTAAATATCTTTTATATTAATATTGCGTTAGTTATTGACTATTAATGTTAAAATATGAGAATCACTAATATCTGTTACTATTAACATTTATATTTGCTGCGAATTAACATCTTGCAACATGTATAAGCGTTGCAAACAAAAATATTGCAACATGTAAAAGCATTGCAAACGAAAATCTTCCGACGCTTATAAGCGTTGCAAAGGAAAATATACCAATGCTTACAAGCGTTGGGAGAGAAAATCTGCCAACGCTTATAAGCGTTGGAAATACATTGCCACGCCCCCATAGCAACACTAATAAGCGTTGTTGAAATTGATTGCGACGGTTATACTCGTTGGGAATCACCTGTTTTGGTGTAGTGATCTCCTTAAGTAACAGACTAGGCCTTTTTATACTTTTCTCCTTAGGCTAAGTGTAATGTCCTTGCTATGTAATTGTCTTGGATTCATGTTAAGGCAGTTTCTGCTCGGCGTGGATCATGTCAGTTTGTTAGTGCTGGGTCTTTGGGGTTCCCTGCTTATGTCAGATCTTTCAAAAGTAATGAAGTGCTGCGTGGTTACAATGTTTAATACAGCAAGTACATATCTGAAACTGTTTTAACAGGAAACTTACCAAAGGCTTTAATTCAAAAATAATAATAAGTAAAAGAAGGTTGTTTTTACTAACTTAGCTGGTAGGCCTTAGTATTCAAGGATAAAATACAATGTTTGTTTTGCAGATGCTTACAATACACTACTACTTGCTTTTTGATGAGGGTAACGGACACTGGCATCATTGACTTTTGATTCTATTTCTTTCTTGCAAGAAACATATTCTGATAGTTAGAATATTTTCATCAATTATATGACTATTGTTTAATTTTATTTATCTTATCACTATCAGTAAATATATAGTAGTTAACTAGCATACCTTGAAGGCATCTAACCTTCACAGTTTTAATCAATATGATAGTTGGTTTTGTAATTTCCTGTAAATATTGATCATTCTAAACTTAGTTATGGACAAATTTATGATAGATTTTCATTTCCTGTAAATATTTTGTCATGCGGCTGCCAAGGAAACTGGTTATTACAGTTATGGGACAGTGGAATTCATAATGGATACAGTTTCAGGAAATTTCTACTTCATGGAGATGAATACCCGTATTTAGGTATGATTTTGTTTTACAAACTGTCTTGTATGAAATATAATAACTAATTATTCATCACAGAAGAAATATATTCAAACAAGTAAATCATAATGATGTGACATTGAGTTGTTAACTAAGTTCACTGACAGGTAAATGTGGTTAAAGGTTGAACATCGAGTAATAGAGATGATTGTTGGTCAAGATCTTGTAGAGTGGCTGATAAGAGTTGCAAATGGGGAACACTTACGGATAACTCAGTCCGAGGTTCTGTTAAAAGGTATGCATGCGACAAATGTAAGTTGATCGTTTGTATAAAACTTTGGGCTTGGGACGAAATAATTCTTGGGCATCTTCCACATGCATATTTTAATATGTATCATCAATAAAAACTTATTTTAACTTGAATTATCTTGTACCGATCTGTCAATTTTCTTGTTCAAATTTTGGTGTTATTCCCTAGATAGCAGCAAATGCAACCAACGTGAATTCACGAGTCAGTTGGATCTGGATGTTCCATTCAACGATGAGTGCAAGTTTCTCTTATGATGATGGAAAAAAAATCTAGCAGCTAGATTGGAAATTTCAACTTTTAGCAAAGGTGATGGCAATGCTTAAGGGCCATGATAGAGTTTTGCGTTCGTCTTTAGTTTCATGTTTGCTTTCGACTTCGTCATCGTCATCGTCTTTGTAAGCTGGTTGAGTATGTTAATTAGACTTATTTCGGTGTAAATATGGCGATATATGGTTTTTTATGGTTATGGATGATGTGTTTGTATTTGGGATAATGTTTGTACCAATTGAATAGTTTTGTTAAAAATTCAGCTTGGTTTACGAATTGATGAAGAATTATGGATGTTGTGGTTTTTTTGTATGTGATTATAAATGTTCTTTTTAGTTCTAAATTAATATTGTTGGTTAATTTATCTTTGTTTTTTAATATGTTATTTATTTTAGTGTTCATAGTTGAATGATGTTTGTTGTGTGTGTGTGTGTGTGTATATATACATATATATATATATATATATACATACATATATATACACATATATATCAGAAGGGGAATAGCGGCGGATTACCAACAAAAAAAGTGGAACCAGTTTACTCCAATTTAATTTCCGTCGCTAATCCCTTGGCAATTAGTAAGGGTTTAGCAACTCTTTCATAATTAATAATTTAATATAAATTAATAATCTGTCGGTAAATAGTCGGTATATAAATAAAAATTAAATTAATAAATAAGTTTATTTTTATTGTATATAATTAGTAAAATGACGGAAAACTGTCGGAAAACTCATGCTAATTTCCGCCGCAAAATTCTGATACAATTACCGTTAAGGTTTTTACCGACTACCGTGTTATGAAGGAAATCCGCCGCTAAGGCCTATTTAGCGACGGATTAGCAGCGGATTTGGCCGTCGCTATATGCAGTTTTTCTTGTAGTGGGTCTAGCCTTATACCTCGCCTAATTATGGCTCGCGCCATAGACATACCAATTCCAATCAATTCCATTCACACCCCAAACCAATTCAAACAAATAAATCAATCCAAAATAAACAACCAAACATCTATGGTTTCAAACAAAGGTGTTGGGTGCTACTAAGCACCGTCTGCATCCTAGTATATATATTAAACTAGAAAATAATTAGAGTGAGAAGTTCTCACCTTTGGGATCCACTCCTCCAGTTTTATTTCTGAATTTCTAAACCGTTTGGATTTTCCCTAAATTCCAACGTAACCTTTTCCACGCTGTTCGTAGTAAAAATCACATTTTTAATATGATGTTTATATATTTAAAAATTGAATTTTTATCTAACTAAAAATCGAATTTTTATCTAACTAAAAATCGAATTTTTATCTAACTAAAAATTGAATCTTTACCTAACTAAAAATCGAATTTTCATCTAACTAAAAATCGAATTTTCATCTAACTAAAAATCGAATCTTTATCTAACTAAAAATCGAATCTTTATCAAACTAAAAATCGAATTTTTATCTAACTAAAAATCATTATGATTCATACGATAAAAATCTCATTTTTATATTTTTAAAAATCATATCTTTATATTTTTAAAAATCATATCTTTTCACTATTTAAAAATATAATCTTTTTTATTTTAAAAATCTAAATTTTTCTATAATAAAAATCTAAACTTTCTATTTTAAAAATCTAAACTTTTCTATTATGAAAATCTAAACTTTCTATTTTAAAAATATAAACTTTCTATTTTAAAAATCTAAACTTTTATATTATAAAAATCTAAACTTTCTATTTTAAAAATCTAAACTTTTCTATTATAAAAATCTAAACTTTCTATTTTAAAAATCTAAACTTTTCTACAATAAAAATCTTAACTTTATATTTACATATGAATAAAAATCTCATTTTTTTATACTAATCTATTTATATAAATTACCTTTTTAAAACAATATTTAATTTCCAAAATAACTAAATTAATTATATAGAAAGAAAATAAAATAAATAATTAAATCTCACTTTTCTTTTATGGAGGCTGGGGGGGCTGCGGGTTCGTCGGAGACAGACCGGGGGAGTCGCGGTTGTCGAGGCGGTGGATCTTGGGAGTGCTGGCGGCAGTCTTGGCTAGGGTTTCGGGTTTGGGAGCATTGGTGATCGGGTAGGTGGTAGTGGAGAGGAGAGAGAGCGAGAGAGGAGGGAGGCGGCGAGTGGGGGAGGGCGCGATGGTAGGGCGCGTGTCCGGCGGCGGTCGACGACAAGGGGGATTCGATTTGAGGAAGAGCGGGTTTATTTATTTATTTTAAAACTAATTTGAGCGTTGACTGAAGTGAGGAGAGAGATAAGGAGAGGTTATATAAATATATATTTTATTTATTTCAATTTTTATAAAGTTGCTTTTCCATTGGAATTCCAATTCAAACCCACCGACTGTCGCCTTAGCTAATTACCCCCATCCCGAACGCAATGGGATATGTTTCGTAACCCACTTCGACTGTTTCGATGAGTTTTCTTTTAAATTAAAATATAAATCAGTATATATTCAATTTAAACATACATTTTAATTTACTGAGGCCCCATACTAACACCAAAAATTCCAGAAAAATAAATCTGGCTACGTTTTGATGATACGGTCCTAACAAAACTAATTTCATCGAATTTGGAGACCGTTTGAAAAACGATCATTTTCCAGTGGATTAAATTCAAACTGAAATTACCAAACACGTTTTCCTTTGCCACGCTTACATTTTAATTCCAAAAATTATAAATTTTGGAATCTGGCAATAATTTGACATTCCAGATCCAATAAAAGTGGTTTCGTCAAAAACGGAGGTCGTTTGCAAAATGACTATTTTTAAGGGCTTTATATATATTAAAATATATATAAACTAGGTTGGAACCCGTGCTTCGCACACGGGCAGGTAAAGAAGAATTGGTGTGAAGGAGAAGCAGCTTGGAGTTGGGTCGTGGTGGTTCTTGGTGTGTACAGGCTAACATAAAAATAATTGACAGGTATATTAGTTATGTAAGCATAGGTGAAAGCTGTTTTTGTAAGGAAGGAAATATCATCTGGTATTGATAGAATTAGTTCGTCGCAATATAGATATAACGATACTTGATCATTGGTTATGTAATTGGAAATTTCTGCAAATTTGTAGTTGTATGTCGTAGGTTAGAGTGATGTTGCCATGATGGTAGACCGTAAAAGTAGTGTGTGGTGTGTTTGCACGTGACGTTAATAGTGCAGTTAAACAGGAAATTTTAGTGGGTTATTTAAACATAAACGGAAGTTCAACTGGAAATGTGCTTATGGCTTCATTTTGATTAGTTAAGGGGACATCGAATAAAAAAAATTAAGACGTGTTCTGAAATTTTGTGGATCTAGTGGTATATAATTTCTTATTTTGTGTAATGTTGAAAACAAAATATGGTATTTTGATATATCCTAAATTAAGATGAATTGATAGGCAATAATTGCAAAGCGTGATATATAAATGGTTGGAATATCCTTGATAGGAGGATTCTGTAAAATACACGTCTGGAAAATTGGTATAATAAATTGTTCAATTTTCGAACTTAAAATTACGTATAGTGAGGTGGAATTGAATATTTATTTAAAATGAAGTTAGGAATGTGAAGAATCAACTTGCACCGGGTCAACATCATTAACCAATATTCATATCTTTTCGTACATTATGTAGGTGCGCTGCATGTATACCCCCGTCCATAAACCAAAATCTGGTACCCGTCACTTACGGTTTTGAACTTATACTTCTATACCCCGCTAACTGTAACTCGTTACATGTAACTTAATTGTACTTTGACCGCATATGATTTTACAGTACATTTCTCAAGTATCACGTCCTCGTATCTGCATTCTGAGCTTAATATTACCCCCCCTTAAATCTGGTTATGGCTTCACACCGTTGAGAATAATACAATCTTAGGAAGTAATACAATTAGCTGTGATTTGAAAATTTTGATGTTATCATTTACTGTTTGAAGTTGTATTTTCTTTTACTTTGTTATTTTTTCTAAGATTTTTTCCAATATTGTTATCGTCACATATTTGTTTTCCATATCGGATGTAACATAATACAAATTTACCAAAGATAATCATTTTCGTCTTGAACATTTTAATCCAACTTATCATGCACCTTTTATCTCTTGTGCACACATCTTAATCGACGTAAGACAATATGAGGCATGACTTCAAAAATGTTTATCATTAGCTCCAACGGATACAACTTAACAGAAGGATCTATGGCCCGTGCTACGCAATTAGAAACTTTGTTGTGTTTATTTGTCCCTATGTTTCTTTCGATTTTTTTTATTATTCATTAGAAAAATCGTATTTCCTTGTATCATACCTTCATTATCTTTTTCGTACAAAGTTAAGGACATTTGTTACACGCAGAGCCGGTCCTAGAATTTTTATGTCCAAGGCCATTTAAGTAGTTTAGGACCAGAAATAAAAAATATAATGCATTACAATCAACCAGATTCGAACCTGCAAAGTCAAAAATGCTAACCAGCTTGCTTACCACCGTACCATGCAATCATCATCATCACATCATCTATACAGCTAATATGTTAACAACATAAAAACCAAAAAATAAATTATGTCGCCCTAGGCCGATGGCTTGATGGGACGGCCTCCGGCCGGGCTTGCTTACACGGTAGGATGAGTAATCATGTTTTTCCTTTTTGTAGTAGTTAAAATGAAATATGATGTAAGTTTGTAAACGTTAAATTATTTTGTCAAAGGAAAAAATAATTCAATGATTAATTACTTTTGGTTTTTTAGATATTATGTAGTTATACGAAAGAGAATCATGTGTTTTATCATACATAAATGATGTTCATGTCATCATCTCTACCATTAATAAAATGAACCCAAGTGCGCACTTTGTCTTTATGAAATTCTGAAAATTCTCTACATCCATCATCAAAAGTTCACCATTTATTTGAAAACTCGAGCACCATTCCTCTTAACAACTACTCGTTGATTCAATTTCACAATTAAGTTGCTTGAAATGAGAGTGTTGCGACAGAATAAGTGTTTGCACTATCTATACATAATTATTTTATATGCAAAAGTTAATACTTCTAGCTATTATGTGAAAGCATAAAAATTAAATATATTATCAGGTATATGTTTGCAAGCGAGATTTACGCCAGTATAATTAATTAAAAATCAATGAAAGCAAGATTGATGCTTCAACAGTTATAGCTTTTAAAATGTCAAATACACAGTGTTAACGAAGAAATGAAGCGTGAAACATTTGATTATTAGTGAAAATAAGAGTGATTTTATTTGCGTTGGGAAAAATTACATCCTTTTATATGAATATTTGTGCAGAAAGACAAAGTATAATGGACTATGAACCATATACTGTTAAGTACTTTTTTTATAACCACCTGAGCATTAGAATTTTTTATAATGACTTGAACATGTCTTGACAAATAGAAGACATGTTTTGCATATTAACCAAATAAAACAAAAGCGTTAACCATATAAAAGGAACATTCATATGAACTGATATATTAAAACATATTTATTTTACCACTTAAAATGCATTAACCGATGACACCAAATGAGATGAAATAACTGAAAGTAGTCAAACTTATGTTCCCCCAGTTGAATTAAACAAATCTCAGTAAGAAGTAAGAACCACCGGTGCATATAAGTTTTTTCAAGTACACGTTTACAGACAGAAGGCAGTATAATATTTACAAATTACACCAATTGAGTACAGAAGGCATAATTTCAAGCTCCCAGCAAGTTTAGATTCCCTTTTCGTCATAACCAGAATATTCCCTTAATCCTCGGTTTTTTACCTGATCATTGAATGAATAAAACAAAAGCAGGATTAAACTAATAAGTGGAAAATAGTGAGAAGTCCAAACTTAAAGAAATTTTTTGATGAAAATAATAAAAAGTTTAGAAATTAGTGGGAAGAACAAATGGTAATGTAAATGGTAAAAGGATTGTGGGCCCCCTGAATTCCATGTTTAGTGCAAATGTGGACTTATGCCTAATTTTGAAACTTTCCATCCTTTTGACCAATTTTCTTGTAAGGTTTGTCCTTTAAAAAAAATGCTCTTAAAATAATAATACACAGGACCAAAATGGAATTCAAAATAAGTTGTAGATAGTTAATCCAAACTATGACAAAAAGAGCACTTCAAACTAAAACAAACGTAGAAACTCCTATTCTTATCCTTCACCTATATATTTTGTCCTTGATGAATCATCCCATTCAACTTGGGCTGAAGCTATATTTTGCATCTCATAGCATAATTTCATTTTTCAACGGTCAGTACTCACAAACTCTTGGGGATAACATTAAATAGGAATTCACCTTAACAATATTAATGGTTTTGAAATCAACTAAATTTTTGAACAACGGGCTAATGATAAATTTGACTGTTTATTCTACAAACAGATTTATCTGCAAACAAATTGTCAACGTTGCGATTACTTCATTAACCTGGAATGTTTTCTGATAAAGGAGCATAAATTATTTTCAACAAATTTCTCACCACAACTAAAATCAGAGCAAATATGATTCTGCAAGATACCAAAAACCCAATGGCATACATCAAAACTACTTCAGAAGCTAATAAAGCAGTGGAACTAATATTTGCAATTTATGGAATCATCTATGATCCGAATCCTATTTCAAATGTCGGAGCAGTTCTCTTAAATGTGTTGAAAAATGAAGTCAAGGATGATTATTATATTACTTTAAAGGAGACTTTGGTCCTGCTACGCATAAGCAGTTTCAGTTTTTAACAGATGCATCAGGTGAAATTGTATGCTTTCATATGTTGAACAAACACTCTCTTTTTGGTAAAAATATTTTTCTACCGGCTTTCCAACTTTTACTTTTTAGAGAAATACTTTCGAACTCTTGCATACAATATGTGTAAGCTTGGGAGATTAAATAAAGCCCTAAGTAGAACTATTAATGGGTGAGCAAAATAAATATGAGCTGACCTCTTAAATAATAAAATGATAAACATGTTGATAGTCTGGTGCTGAAGCAGAAAATCAGTTTACACACAATTGCTTTATTATTATTTCACTACTGGATTAGCTATTAATACTTTGCTAGATACTAAATAAAACAAAGGCCCAATCTCTTACTTGTGCTCCCAATTTAGTAAAATCACACTTTCAGTGTTCGCCATTTTTATTTTGATCACGTCTTTGTTGTAGTGATCTTCATCTCAACTCCTCTGAAACTGAGCTCTAATGAATCATTGACATTAAATAATAGTTGTAACTGTACTATTTGTCAATTTTGAATCATTTCTTCTTCATATGTTATAGTTCTGAATAAGCCCTCATTTTAATATATTCTTGTATGGGATCGTGCATGATTACTTATTCACATATATCCCACCCCCAACAGGGGCTGCATATTTAATTTTTACAAAATAAGTCTTCAAAAAATTTGAGTATTGTTTCGCGTTTCGTAAAGCGGATCCCAAAATTGTATGAAAATAAAAATTCAGCAAAGATGCTCGCTACAAAATGCCTTACTGTGGAATTTTTACAGACAAATAAAATCTTCTCTATCATATAATTATACAGAGAATTAACTGTAATTTGCATTCTAATTTTTTTGAATGATAGAACGTAATAATTAAAAGCAAAAGATGTATTGAAATTACATTACTCTAACATATTATCATGCAAGCTAAACACAATATGAGTGTGTCTAAATAATTCAAAATCTAAAGGTGCTGTATAAAGCATGGTTCATAACGATAATTAGTGTATAACAATGTAAATAACATTTTGCGTATGGAGCAAGAGTTTGCTATAAATTTACCGAATAAAGCAAAATATTCATAAGAACAAAATCATTAACAAATCAAATCTCTAAAATAATGAATAAAACCTGAATCATAATACAGGTCTCATAGTAGAAGTTCAGTAGTACAATTAGATGATGAAGCATACCTAGTAATTAGTATTTAATCATGAGCATGGATACTGTAAAATATGCACCTTCTTCCAAAGCATTTGTCCATAAACAAACTGAAATAGCAAAGTCGAGTATATGTGACCATGATGATATCAGGACATTCTTCATTTGTCCAAAAATTATGTCTTGCCAGATTGATCGCTGTTTGCTTCTACCAAAGTTTAACATATGCAGAGGAGGGAATGTGTTAGTTTATGTTTTTCAATCTTCGTGGATAAAAATGAGTAGGAAAGTTTCTGGCGGCGATGAATGACATATTAGATAACTGTTATAATAGGGATTAGGCACAAACAATGAAAAGGATATTTCTCTTGCTTATCAGTTAAATTTTATGAAATAATTTGAACTGATTACTGTATGTCAGTTTGTTTTCCTTCATAACCCTGTTTGACATTCCCTTTTCTAAAACAATATTTTTCATAACTATTGTCACTTTTCTATTTAAAAAACTTGTGGACTACAATCACAAGCATAGACAGAATTCGTTGTTTTGAATGCAGAATGGGAAGAACAGTGCTGCCATTTCAACGCCTAACTTCCAAAATCTTCGCAAAATCACAAAAGTTTTTCAGCTCCGAGAACTCTTCCACGGTATATCTTCTTTCCGTAAAGAATTTCCCCTTAGAGTGGCGACAATGAGAGATACACCATGGATCAGATGATGACTATGGTAGATTCGTAGATGTAAAATGAGCTAAATGGTAATGAAAGATCAAAACTTACTTATATCAAACGCTAAGCTCAACATCAACAACTATTAAACATTAAAAGCAGTTAGGATTGTATACAACATGTATTTGTATTAAAAAGTTTTTAAGTATGCCATTTTTACTCCTTTGGACCAGTGTGGAAAATACATTTTAGGATGTTAAAATACAAATATAGTGGGATGAATAAGCAGTATTCTGAAAATTTATGGCTTTGGATAGCAATTTATTTACACTTCTTTACTTCACCATTAGCATTTCCACTTGGATTTATGGCTTTAAGATGTTGGCCTTTTCATCGCTACACTGTTACTGGATGAATGGTACACAAATAGATAGCCAGATCTGGACATTTTACTAATGAGTCAAATCGGTACATTATTCTGCATATATTATGTGATAAAACCTAGATGACCAAAACTGATGCCTTGCATTTTAGGGTATCCTTTTTTTTGGCAAGGAAATATGTATGAGGTATCAAACATGTACATTTATCCAACACAAGTAATGCTATATATTTTTCATACACATGAGTAAAAGTAGGGATATTGAGATTTATTGTTGGAAATATTGTGAATTATTTAAAACATGAAATAAGTGTATGATGGCTCCTATTTGTGAATAGTCCCACATCATGGGATTATATGGAAGAGGCAAGCTTATATACTTGTTTCTAAGAAGCTTTGATGGGGTCTTGGGCTTCCAATGCATGCTTTGTTGTGAGGAGGGAGCCCATGCATCATGACCACCATACACGCGCGCGCCCGACTCGGTTCGGGCTCGGGCTTTGTGCTTTGGGCCCTGGCTATGTGGTGTAGACACTTATATTTTTGGTTCAGAAAACACTGCTATTTTCGAACCAGTTTTTAAATCAGGAAAATAATTTCTGAACCGATTTTTATATGACGCGGTAAAACTTTGACCAAGTATTTTCGCAGATCCGATTTTCCTCCACTGACCAGATTTTTCAAATACCCTGATCCTCGTCTATATATTATCATTAGATTAGACGAGATCAATACACATAAAAAATTCTGCATTCTCTTTCTCCGCCATTAAAATAATCTTAGGAAATTTTCGAGCAGTAAAATCAGAAAGTGCAAATCTGCACTGATTTGTTTGTGCAAAGCAGATCAGTTATTAATCAGAGAGAGGCTGTTTTATCCTAGAGGCGGCGGCGGAAGTACGAACTGGTTTTGCACCACCGGCCAGATCGCCGAATCGTCTTCAAGAAAGCGACGAAGTACGTGACTCAGCCATTGTTTTCCAACAATTTGAAGACGAACAGAAACAATGGCTTCGACAACAACTGTAGATGATGCTGCTCCTGCTTCTGCATTCCAGATCCCATTGGTGACTGCTGCTCCATTTCGTTTCGAAGGTCTGCACTTCAAATGCTGGCGTCAAAAGATGGAGTTCTATCTGACGATGAGGAAGGTGGCTGCTGCTCTTACCACCGAGATACCGCAGTTGCCAGACAAGCCTGACGGAACTGACGCAGCGCAGATGACATCCTGGAACGAACAATCGAAGCAGTTGCAAAGCTGGACAGAACAAGATTATTTGTGCAAAAATTTTATTCTGAACGGATTGAGCGATGATCTGTATGATTACTACAATTCAGAAGACAAGACAGCGAAGCAGATCTGGGAAGCACTGCAGAAGAAATACGATACAGAGGAGGCAGGGGCGAAGAAGTATGCTGTGAGCCGCTATCTGAAGTATCAGATGACAGACGATAGATCAGTAGAGATGCAGTCTCATGAGCTGCAGAAAATAGCTCATGAGATCATCTCCGAAGGTATGGTTTTAGATGAACAGTTTCAAGTTGCTGTTATTATTGACAAACTTCCCCCAGGTTGGAAAGACTTTAAGAATTTCTTGCGCCATAAGACTAAGGAATTCTCCTTAGAGAGTCTGATTACTCGCCTTCGCATAGAGGAGGCAGCACGCAAACAGGACCAGAAAGAGGAAGTGTTGTTTGTTTCAAACAACAACACTAAAAAGACCAAGCCCGCAGTTCTGAAACCAAATCAGAAATCTTTTAAGAATCAGAACAGACGCAACAATGGGAATCCGCAGGGAAACCCAAAAGGACAGCAAAAACCAGCCCAAAAGAATGACTCTGGACAGTTGTTTCTTTGTTACAACTGTGGCAAACCAGGTCATATGGCACGAAAGTGTCGGAACAAGCCTAGCTCTGTACCACAGGCTAACTTGACTGAGGATGAGCCACTTATGGCTATGATTTCTGAGATTCACCTTGTTGGTGGATCAGATGGCTGGTGGATAGACACTGGTGCTTCTCGCCATGTCTGTTATGATCGTGCTATGTTCTCCACATACACGGCTGCTGATGATCAGAAAGTGCTGCTGGGAGATTCTCACACCACTAAAGTTGCTGGGTTTGGAAACGTGGAGATCAAGTTTACCTCTGGAAAGACTGTAATCCTCAAAGATGTTATGCATACTCCAGAGATGAGGAAGAATCTGGTTTCTGGCTATCTTCTCAATAAGGCAGGGTTCACTCAATTTATTGGTGCTGACTTGTATACTATAGTGTATAAGGGAAACTTTGTAGGAAAGGGTTATGCTTGTGAGGGAATGTTCAAATTAAATGTTGAATTGAATAAAGTGAATAATTCTGCTTATATGTTGTGTGATTTTAATATTTGACATTCTAGATTATGTCATGTTAATAAACGAATAATTAATAACATGAGCACTCTAGATATGATACCTAAGATAGCAGAATCTGAATCTGATAAATGTGAATTCTGTACACAAGCAAAAATCACTAAGAAACCTCACAAGTCTGTTGATAGAGAATCTGAACCCTTAGACTTGATTCATTCTGACATATGTGAACTTGATGGTACTTTGACTAGACATGGACATCGTTATTTTATCACTTTTATCGATGATTGTTCTGATTTCACATATGTATATCTTATGAAACATAAAAGTGATGCCTTTGAAATGTTCAAAACATTCAAAACTGAAATTGAGAATCAAGTAAATAGAAAGATTAAGAGACTTCGTAGTGATAGAGGAACAGAATATGAATCTAATTCAATTCTGGACTTCTATAAATTACATGGTATTGTACATGAGAGAACTGCACCCTATTCACCTGAAATGAACGGTAAAGCTGAAAGAAAAAATAGGACTTTTACCGAATTAGTAGTGGTCATCCTACTAAATTCTGGTGCAGCAAAACATTGGTGGGGGGATATTTTATTGACTGTATGCTATGTTCTGAACAGAATCCCTAAATCTAAGAATAAAATTTCACCTTATGAAATTTTAAAGAATCATAAGCCCAATGTCTCATACTTTAGAACTTGGGGTTGTTTAGCATATGTTCGCATTCCAGACCCTAAGAGAATAAAATTGGCAAGTAGAGCATATGAATGTGCATTTATAGGCTATGCTATTAATAGCAAAGCATACAGATTTTATGACTTAAATGCACATAATATAATTGAATCAAATGATGTCGATTTTTATGAAACTAAATTTCCTTTTAAATTAAGGAATAGTGGGGGCACATCAAGTACGCCTATAAGAACAGAACTTGATAAAAGTTCTGAAGCTGAACCTAGAAGAAGTAAAAGAGCAAGAACCGAGAAAAACTTTGGCTCGGATTTTTGTGCTTTTACTATAGAGGAGGATCCATTAAACCTCCAAGAGGCCTTATCTTCTTTAGATGCCGATTTTTGGCGAGAGGCTATAAATGATGAGATGGATTCTCTGGAATCCAATAAGACTTGGCATTTGGCAGATTTACCCCCTAGTTGTAAATCTATAGGCTGTAAATGGGTGCTTAAAAAGAAACTAAAACCTGATGGTACTATAGATAAATACAAAGCACGACTAGTAGCTAAAGGTTTTAGACAAATAGAAAATATAGATTTCTTTGACACTTTTTCACCTGTAACTAGAATAACATCCATTCGGGTATTGATCTCACTTGCTTCCATTCATAACTTACTAATACACCAAATGGATGTTAAAACTGCCTTTTTGAACGGTGAATTAGACGAAGAAATTTATATGGACCAGCCTGAAGGATTTGTAGTACATGGTCAAGAACATAAAGTATGCAAGTTAGATAAATCATTATATGGTTTAAAACAAACACCTAAACAATGGCATGAAAAATTTGATAACTTAATCATTTCAAATGATTTTAAAGTTAATGAAAGTGACAAATGCATTTATTACAAATATGAGAATGACATTTGCACTATTATATGCCTTTATGTAGATGACCTACTCATCTTTGGGTCAAACATTCATGCCATAAATTCAGTCAAATCCTTATTATGTGCCAATTTTGATATGAAAGATCTAGGTGAAGCGAGTGTAATCCTCGGTATTAAAATTACTAGGTCAGAAAAGAGAATTTCTTTGGATCAGTCTCATTACATTGAGAAGATACTAAAGAAATATAATTACTTTGACTGTAAACCCGCATGTACACCATACGATCCAAGTGTAAAGTTATTTAAGAACACTGGTGAAGGTGTAAGACAGTCTGATTATGCGAGCATCATTGGCAGCCTTCGGTATGCCACTGATTGTACTAGACCCGACATTGCCTATGTCGTGGGATTATTGTGCAGGTTTACCAGTAGACCTAGTATAGAGCACTGGCATGCTATTGAAAGGGTCATGAGATACCTTAAACGAACAATGAACCTTGGATTACATTATGAAAAGTTTCCAGCTGTACTTGAAGGATATTCAGATGCAGACTGAAATACTTTATCTGATGATTCTAAAGCGACCAGTGGCTATATATTTAGCATCGCTGGAGGAGCTGTTTCTTGGAAATCCAAGAAACAGACTATTTTGGGTCAGTCCACTATGGAGTCTGAGATGATAGCACTAGCCACAGCTAGTGAAGAAGCAGAATATTTGAGAAATCTGCTAGCTGAGATTCCCTTATGGGAAAAACCGATACCGGCTGTGTTGATACATTGTGATAGTACCGCGGCTATTGCAAAAGTTCAGAACCGTTATTATAACGGTAAGAGACGACAAATACGTCGTAAGCACAGCACGGTTAGAGAGCTACTTTCTACAGGTACCGTTAGAGTAGATTACGTACGTAGTGAAGAAAATTTGGCAGATCCTTTGACGAAAGGACTGTCAAGAGAGAAAGTCCATAATTCTTCTAAAAGAATGGGACTATTGCCCTTAGATTGTTGACTCACGCACAATGGTAACCCGACCTAAATGACTGGAGATCCCAAGAAATAGGTTCAATGGGTAATAACAAGTTGTGTAGTGATAGAAGTTGAACATGCTATATAATAAACTAAGAAGCATGTATTCCTGAAGTGATAGAGGATGAGTTAATAGAAACTCTTAATGAGATCTATACTCTATTTGGAGTGGAGTACCTACCTTCAGGAGTACTCTTGATAGACTCACCTATGTGAATGTGGAAATGAGGCCGTTTCCTATGGAGTTTTGGGCAGAACTTCTAGAGCGTTCACTAAACTGGGATAGACGTGTATGGCCATAAATGCACGGGTTTATTTGATTGCACTATGGAAAAGATTGTGTGTGGTTTGATGTCAGGAATAGAGTTCAAGACTACGTGTCACTCTAGTAAAAACTGAATCTTATTCACTACACAAAGGTTCAAGTCGGATGACACCTTTGTTTATGCACAGTCTTATGTGTTTAGAAACTGCTCGATAATATTTTAAAAAAATTCAAGTGGGGGATTGTTGGAAATATTGTGAATTATTTAAAACATGAAATAAGTGTATGATGGCTCCTATTTGTGAATAGTCCAACATCATGGGATTATATGGAAGAGGCAAGCTTATATACTTGTTTCTAAGAAGCTTTGATGGGGCCTTGGGCTCCCAATGCATGCTTTGTTGTGAGGAGGGAGCCCATGCATCATGACCACCACACACGCGCGCGCCCGACCGACCGACCCGACCCGGCCCGGCTCGGCTCGGCTCAGTTCGGTTCGGGCTCGGGCTCGGGCTTTGGGCTTTGGGCCCTGGCTATGTGGTGTAGACACTTATATTTTTGGTCCAGAAAACACTGCTATTTTCGAACCAGTTTTTAAATCAGGAAAATAATTTCTGAACCGATTTTTATATGACGCGGTAAAACTTTGACCAAGTATTTTTGCAGATCCGATTTTCATCCACTGACCAGATTTTTCGAATACCCTGATCCCATCTATATATTATCATTAGATTAGACGAGATCAATACACAGAAAAAATTCTGCATTCTCTTTCTCCGCCATTAAAATAATCTTAGGAAATTTTCGAGCAGTAAAATCAGAAAGTGCAAATCTGCACTGATTTGTTTGTGCAAAGCAGATCAGTTATTAATCAGAGAGAGGCTGTTTTATCCTAGAGGCGGCGGCGGAAGTACGAACTGGTTTTGCACCACCGGCCAGATCGCCGAATCGTCTTCAAGAAAGCGACGAAGTACGTGACTCAGCCATTGTTTTCCAACATTTATAGATTAGACTAATGTGAACTTTAATGACTATTTTCAACCAATTAACATCAGGATAACGCATGATAAAACCTACCTAATAAATTTGCAATTTAAGAGCTAATTTTAATCATAGGTATCCAATCTTTGTTCCTAACATGTTATTGATTGCATAGTTTAAGCTAATCCACTATGAAGCATGGAGAATTAATCCTAGCCTGTTTCTCATAAATGATTTTTCATTCAAATGATCTTTCAAGCTCGTGCTACTGTGTTGATCGACCATCAAATAGTATCAGGGGTGATCTGTTGAAATAGTTAGTCTAAAATGAGGAGGTGCAAAATATCATAAAGTAGCTTGTAAATTTGATGGTGTGAGAGTGCTATATATCGTAAATTCACAATGATGTAAATTTCAAACTTCACATACCAAGTTGTGGGTCAACGATGTAATCAAATATGTAATGCGTCTTTTGGTAAATGATGCAAAAGTTGGATAATCTGTATCTTCTAAACTACACAACACAGTTTGGATACTACCTTAGCTATGCATGATACTAAAGACGCTTGATTACAATTTAAATTGTGTCTCATTTCTGAAAATTTTGATTTGGAATTGTGTGATTGGTCATCGCCAACCTTCTTTCATGCTAAATGGCCCTACGCAGATTTGCATATCTGTTATATGTATTTCATTAATTAAAATGAAGTACACTTTGATAAGGATTCAATGATTAATTTAAAAACAATCATCTTTTATAAGTTACAAACAAATACAAAGATGACAAATAATGGAAGACAAAATAAGAATGAGTAATGATCTGTTAAATATAAAAATAAGAAGTCATAAACTCTGATTCAAGTTGCAAATGCATTGAAATAACTACCTCAATCGAAGTAACAATACTTTTAGCCTGAACGAATTTTTTTACAAAGTCTATACATATTATCTTAAAAATATTCCACCAAATGAACTGTGGCAATAGTTAATATTTTAAAAATAATTCCTTTTAAATTATCAGAAATATGTTCTATTGTAAGTGTTATAAAATACCAGAAGTTAATTACTTATCTCCGTTCTGTCTATTTTGATTAATATATTGACATGTGAAAGTAAGACAACCTTTTTTTGATTAATATATTGACATGTGAAAATAAGACAACCATTTTTGAAAATTACTGACAACAAATATTGCAATCTAATAGAAGTAAATAAAATGCAGAAGTATTCATACATTTTTCGAAAAAGGTAACTAACCTAGATGTAGAGCCATGGGATTAAATTGATTACCAAGCCAAACGATATGATATAGGAAACACAAATTAAAACAATAAACGTGAGAGTCAATAAGTATATATTGTCATAAGTAGATTTTGAGAAATTTGAAGTTGTACACAAGGAACTGAAGGTGTAAATAAGAGTAGTCAACTATAAGTAATTGTAGTAAGAGAGGCATGCACGTGAAAATTGAAAGCAAATAATGTAGTGAAGTGCATGACTGTAAACAAAAGCATAAAGCATAGATAATCTAAAGAGCGAATTATATAGAGAATTAAAAAGGTAAAACAGAATTAAAAAATAAGGAATTAAGGTAAAGGAAGGAAGCAAATTTTGCCATGAATGGAATGTGGCGTCATCTTGTTCATTTGTGGTTAAAAAAGGTAAGGAATTTTAGTTTTGTAAATGTGTTATGACTAATTAACCTAATTAAACACACATAAAAAACTTAAAGATTATATTTACAGTAGAAATTTATAACACGAGGCACAATGGGATGATATATTAAAATTATTGATCCAATATAGATTCGTAATCTGTTGTAAATTGCATTAACAATCTAAGGTATGTGTTAAAAAAAAAAAAAAAACATAACAAATACAGGCGTAGACCATAAAGCTATTTAAGTTTGTGGTGTTACAATATTTGTAAGATGACATTTCAGCTATTTCGCTGTAGGTGTGCAGAGACAACACTATTTCATTGTAGTTGTGCATAAGATAACATAGAACAAAATTGCTGTCAAGATGGATAAGTTGGCTTTGTTTGGTTGAACGAATCAAGATAAATGAATGGATGAGGGCAAATACCAGAATAGAAAAGTATTTTACTTTGTTAAGTTAAAGTTATAATAAGATAACACTTTTATTTCATTGTAGTTGTGCATCAGATAACGGTAAAAAAATAATTGCAATCAAGATGGATAAGTGTAATTTATTTGGTATAGAGAAATGACATAAACACATTGTTAAATAGTGACTCACGAATTAGAACAGGGAAATAAGACCATGAGATAGAATTGATTAGCAAGCCACACATGTGATGGAGGAAATACAAATTTATACTACGAATTTGTGAGACAGTAATTAAGAATATTTTGGTGTTAGCGAACTTTGAGCTGTTTGAAAATATGCATAATTACTGAAGGTTTTAAATAAGAGCAATCAACTATAAGTAAATTTAATAAGGTAGCCATGCCCAGGTTGCATCATATTCCCATCTCATCTCCTACCAGGTTGCAACTGTCTCAACCCTTGCCTCATCAAACAGCTGCAGCAGCACTGCCTCAACATCAGCAACATGTTACATATTTACGTTGATATTGAGCAACACATTTTTAAATACTTTTTATGCCAAGTATCAAGTATGACAAAATAAATTTAATACTGAAATCACATAGCATTCGTTAAATATATTTGTTAGGAAAATGTATATTTATAACTATTAAGTTATGGTAAGCTGGATTGTAAATTATGTATGAATTAGCGTATAGTTCTACATTATTTTTGAAAAATAGGTAATAGGTATAATTCTTACATATTGATGATTTTTTTTAGTGATAAGGTAATAATGATACCTTTCCCAAAAGATAAAAAAAGTTATGATGTATAATCGATTTGCAGGGGACATGTGAAGTTTTGAAAATACAGTCGGTGGGTTGGTTTATGCAACATAAATAGATGTTAAGCTTCATTGTTTTATCCTATTCATTAGTATATTATTTTTAGGCGCAACCTTGATAAGTGATTATTTAATAAGAACAAAAGGGTGTATCATGTTAACAACCTCATGTTATGTGAATGTCATTTCATTTAATTTCGTTACCTTAATGTTTGTCCTGTATGATTAATTGATGCAGCTAAATCTGGATTCTAGCACTAATAGCTCTATGTGGACCATCTAAGTATTTATCTTTGGCCTTAAAGGAACATTCAGTATTCTTGCTTGACTCATAATTAAGCTATCAAAAAAATACATCCCACCTTTTCCCTTAGTTTTATGATGAAACAGAAATAGAATTTGTATCCATCGGTGAAAATTAATAATCTCCAAATCCTATAGAAAAATTAAACTTGTAACTCCATCCACTATCAGCAAACAGAATAGATATATTCTTAAGCAAGCTTACGTACAAAACCAAATAAAAATTTAGAGTTATTTAAGAGAACAGAAAGCATATCTAAGAATGGTACAGTCGATACCTCAGTAGAGTTGAGCATTCAAAGCACAGGTTCAACCACAATGCACTGATAGTTTGGCAATCTAACACTTTCAAACAAAACATTTATGTTGTACAATCTCTATGACAGTTTTTTCTTTCACGTTATAAGTTTGTAGGTGGGCTTCTTGCTACATACCAGAGTAGAACATCGGTCTGCGCCCCATGATTCAATTGCTAGACCAAACAAAATTGACACTTCCTTTGTATAAGAGCTAAGGCTTCATTCTTAGTGAATCCAACAATGCAGACTAATACGTGTAATTTGTAGCAAATACCTCAATTAATTGACAGATAATTGAACTTAAAGGCTAAAGCTATTACTGCCATATTTACCGCAGACCATCATACTTTACTGATAATTCACAGAATAGTAATAAGCACAATAACATGGAGTAAGCTGCAAATAACAACAGATGATATTAAATTGAATTCGGATGATACTTCACAATAAAACTAATACGTGAAACAATGAAATAAACTGCAAATATGCTCACTATTAATTTTGAATGCTTAAAAACACTATATGAAAATTCTATAAATCATATAGTGGTAAGTGTGCCATGTAGGTGCACTAAGCTTCAAAACCATGCCAAAATGGTTCCGTTTTGCCAGAAAAATTTATAACTACATGATTCTAGGCTAGCTTGTATAACTTATTTTTCTCAAACTGCTGGATTTTTTCTAGAAGATTCATCGCACATGCAAAAAATACAGTAATGCTATTTTAAAGTGGAAAAGAAAAGAATGCAACTTCAAGTCCGTAAATGATTCATCTCAAATGTAAAAAAAATTCTGTTGATGGCTTGTAGATATATATTTAATGATTGTTTTTTGTTTGTTGCAGTACCCAAAAACATGGATCAAACAAATCACTTTAGTTCATGTATGCATGAATTTAAAACGCACCATCAAAAGATCCATCCTGGACGATATAAAAAATATATTAAGTCCAGTAGTGAATACCTGCGACCTTACTACAAATTTACCTTCCCTCGTTGTTCTTCTCACTAAGCTTGCAATCAACTAAGTGGTGATTGTTTGTGTCAAACAATAGTTTTATGTAATTTACATGAAGTGAATGTAGAATGGTTTTACCTCTACAGCTAGATTTTGAACATTTTGTGCTTCAGTTCTGCACAGCTTCCACTCTTTCTTCATCTCTTTGTGCTTCTTTCACTTCTTTCATAGTAGCCTATGCATGTAACAAACATCATAATATGTAGAATTCTACAGATGATGTATATGCATAAAAAATTCAAGATAATATACGAAAAATTAATGCAAAAAAAAAAAAAAAAACCATAAGATTATAGGACTCAAACTTGTTGGTGTCAAACTTACTGATCCTAAACTCAATCCATCAGGTTATGTTTAAGGTATAATAACCATAATATAGTTAAAAGCATAACTATAAGAAATGTATGCATTGGCCTAAAACCTTCAGATATTACTTTGTTCTCTTTCCCTGCCTCCTTTGACTCTGAGTTGTTATCCTACATTTCAATATTCAAGTTGCAATTTGTGGCTTTAACTTCCTCGCTAACTGTTATAGTGTTCTAATTATTACCTAAATTATTAGGATACTCTGGTTCAATCCACATTAGATGCGTAATATTTCATGCTTCTTGTTCTAAATTTTAAGATTTTTGAAATCAGTCATCTTGCCTAAAGATTATCAACAAATCAAAGGACGTGATCGGATTAGACATGAATATGAGAACATAATAGGCATGTATCTCTATTCAATCAAAATAGTTTTACACATTAACATCATTAGAAAAATTCTTAATTTTTTTTATTACGCACTTAAAACTGTTTTTCCACCAGTTGCACAAATAAAAGGAGTCGCATAAATAAGTATATCAGTTTTGCATTACTAATGGTGATTGTATAATGAAACTACCATCCAAAATGCAATAATTGACCAGTTCTTTCTAGTAAACACTTCCGCTACAGCGTAGAAAAAAATGTAGCCCAAAAGCGATGACATAAAACATGAAACACGCACAATGTGGCATCAGTAATATATTTTTTAACTTAGATTTTACATGGTGGGACTCATATTTTTATTGGAAATAATGGAGTCTTAACTATAGCGCCTATATAGTTATTATTGGATACTTTAAAAATATTGATTTTTGCACCAACGATAATTATTCTTTTTTAATAATCATACCGACCGTTAGGGAGGTTTCTCTACTGTAACAGAAGCTAAATCAATTTGTATGTGCCAATAAATTTCGGTTGAAATTTCGGATGTAAAAACTCTATTTCGCGTATCTTACTATTCCTTCTCTCCGGCTGTTTCTTCCTCAAATCATTACGCTCATTTCTCCCTCCTGTCTGTCTGTACCAAAAATCTTCGTCTTCCTACATTTATATTTTATATCTTCTCCAGATCTCCTTTTCCAAACAACCAATTGCCCTTTTCCAAATTGGTAGAATTTTTTTTTTCCTTTTTTCCCTTATTCATCACCAACGACTACCTCTCTTATTCACCCGCGACGAAGACTGTGATTATCCACAAAATTGGGTTGATTTTGATTTGACATATATCGTCTTCATTATTTACATCGTCTAGGCTTCAACACAGGTAAATGTTTGTTACTTTTTTAATTCGTGTTTGCTTTGAAAAAACTTATTTCGATTACTTGTTATTTCAGTTACTTGTGGACTCAACAAGTTTATCTAGATTTTTCTCATAGACTGTGAACGATGTATAATACTTGCCAAAAATTCCAAATCATAAACATTTTATTTATTATGTGAATGACGCTCTTCCTAATTCAGTGTTAAATGGATCTTGTTTACCGATTTCATTCCCAACCTATGTTTTCACTACTCCATTCATAAATGAGATATGCTAGAATACCCGAAACTTTTTTTTGTCAAAAAGTAAGAAATATGGGTAATTCCGGAATTTAGGGGTGGTAAGCATTGAATTCAGGGGGTATTTGTGTAATTCAAGGGGTGGGCCTCCTATTGTTTTGTCTCTGGTGTACTTTTTGACAAAATACTTTTTTGTCATACCATCATTTTTGTTCATAAATAGATAGATACCAAAATTGTGAATCCGCTTTGTTTTTGTATACGTTGAGCTTAATTTCACATTGCCAAACCACCTTTGTGTTAATTCTTCTTCTTTACAAGTTAATATAATAACATTGCCAATACAGTTTGCTTTGTTATTCTTTTCCAAATTTGCCAGACCACCTTGATAGAAACTAGAACTTTGGATAAGAGTTCGATGAACATGTAAGAAATGCATAGGCCTGACTTCCCATACTTGGATAGCCAACCATTGGATTAGAGATTAGATAAGAAACATCAGTTACGGCAACAGTAGTATGGAACTTGTTTTCCCAGCATATTGATTTTAGGAAGAAGTCTGAGCAATGTTTCTCTGTTTTTTAAAGCTGTAGATCTTACGAAATAAATTATAGTTAGCAATTAATGTTTGAGAGGGATATTTCCATATTAAGGACTAGTTTGTTGTTTTTGTTTGTTAAAAACTTGTTTATTTTTACTCTTTTGGTAATAAATCTTTGAATGCATATAATTAAGATTTGTTGAATTTTTTTTGTTTTAAATGTCGCTTAATTTCACACATGCTACAGGTTGCCTTATATTTTTCCATGCTGACCTGAATTTATAAGCTGCTGAATGGATTAGGAAAAAGCCAAAGAAATTGCATACCGAAATAGAATGCATACAACTCATAGGAGAAGCAAAAGGTTGAACATCCAATAGTTTGAATCATCGGCAAGTCAGCATTTTTTTCTCTCATTCTAATATGCTACTGAACTTGTATTTTCTTTGAGTATGTTGTTGTGAATAGCACCCCCCCCCCCCCCCACACACACACACACAAATAAATAAATAAATAAATAAATAAATATATATATATATATATATATATATATATATATATATATAAATATAATATCACACACATAAGAGAAGAGTTATCCCATCAGAAACTAGCATGTACAAATTTTTATTATATTCTACAAAAGCAATAGATTCCGAAGCGTGAATTCTAAGAAAATGTATGTTCAACATATCTAGTAACATATTTTGCCTCCATTAGTGGAAATAATAAAGCATCAGTTGCTTTATTCATATACCTAAATTGCATTCACATAAGCTAGGCGCAACAAGCAAATTTGTAAAAAAAACCGTGATAATTTAATACTCATACACAGAAAGGATGACAATTGTTTGTTGGAGGTAGGATACATTTTAGTTTTCATAGAGCATTATCTGTTGTTATGCGCATGATACATTCCAGTTTATTTGTTGCAATAGGCAAGACACATTTGTTGTAACGTGCACTTTTCTCACTTCCAATTCCATATAAAGCCTTTGAAAATTTACATATCCATTCGAAATTCACGTTTATAAAAAATGTGGTAGATCCAAAAAATATCTTTTATTGGGAATAGCACTTTATGAAACATTTGATGCGTTTATCCAAAAATTTGGGACCAATTCAAGTAGTCAAATCAGCTGAACCTTTGAGATTCTCTCTTAAAAAGCCTTTAAAATCTCTAGCTATATGCTCAAAACATGGAACCTAAACATGCACACCCCACTATATCAACACTTTATGATATTTTCTCTTATATAGGCATATTTTCATCAACCTTTTAATCATCAACAACTTATTCTCCATTTACATCATGCCAAATAACCTTCTCAATAGCCACTTTCATACTCCACCTTCTCTCCAACGAAACACTCTTATTCTTAGAGACTGGTCATAATTTACAAGGTTGGATGTAGGAAGATTTCCTAAGTTGTACAGTGTAGACCAAGGTTATCATAACAATATAATCAAAAATGAATATCATCAAAATTGGTTATCATGTCCTAGACTTATAACCGTAACCACTGTATGAATAAGAAACCTTACTGATGAATACCAAAATAAATATCATTTACATATAAAGTCTTACAACTACAAAAATTAAAGCAGAAACTAATGTCAAAAATGTCCAACAATTGAAAACCGCACGTTTTTCTTTAGTGTTGTTACGAACTTATGTCAAATATCATTTTATTACCAAATGATCAAACTTAAGTCAAATTTTTATTTACACTAGAATAATATAAAAAACGTTATACTGAACATTTGACACGGTATATTTCTTTTGTGAAAACGTTATACTGAAAATTTAACAAGCTGCTGTAAATTTAAGGTACGTATCATTTCATTACAAATATTTATAACCTGTTCTTTAGTATTGTTACAAATTTTTTAATCGTTTTGAAAAAACATCATTATCAAACCGACCGTTAGTGATGTTTGTTTACTGTCACTTGGCCAAAATAAATTTCTCCAAAGCCAAAAAAACATGGTCGCTTTCTCTCCTGTGTGTTCCACTCGTATTCCATGCTCCCCATTTCTCTCTGATTGTTTTCCTGTTTTTTCTACAACTCTTATTCTTCCAATTCTTCATCTGATTCCCTTTTTTTTTTTTTTTGATAATTTGACAGTTTCTAACTCATACTAGATCTGAATCCCACACTGTATCGAACTAATGCCTAACGCTGCTGCATTTCCACCACGACATTGAACGACGACACACCTCAGACCCAACCACGCATCAGCTCCTCTACCCCTGCCCGGAATCTGACATTGCATCTTAGATCCACTGATGTCACATATCAGGTGCTTTAATTGGCAAATTGATTTTAGACTATTTAATTATTTGAAAGTTGTTTTATTCTCTCAAGTTCATGAAAAAAGTTTTTTTCCTTTGCTAATTTGATATTCAAATAACATATACATAGTATTTCTCGGGCTTCTAATTTAATATATCTTTGAATCTTTATAAATGTGAACAATAACATGGCAGCATATTTCTGTAGAATCATAGAGGTAAATGATTTTTGTTGTGTAGGGATTTACATGCTTCCAGCTTCCTTGAAATTAGTATTTATACACAACATTGGATAAGGTTGGTGTTTTTTTTTAAAACAAAAATTGTAGTCCTCTAGCTTTAATTTTATAATCATCTTTCATATTAGTGTACGGTTGGAATTTGGAAGATATTCCTAAGGAAGATAATAACAATAAAAGAATATTTAAGTTCAAACAAGAAAACGACGATGAAAATGTTTATGGCACAAAGGTAATTGTGTCTTGCTATTGATAACCTGAAACAACAATCTACTATTATA
This sequence comes from Allium sativum, assembly GCA_030737875.1. Lineage (NCBI taxonomy): Eukaryota > Viridiplantae > Streptophyta > Magnoliopsida > Asparagales > Amaryllidaceae > Allium > Allium sativum. The sequence goes on along the minus strand of CM060923.1, from coordinate 403,669,514 downwards.
TAAGGTGTTTTAATCAACATATAGGTTTTATGTAGTGTTTTTGACATAATTCCATTCCAACTGTAGAACCACAATTGTTGTGCCATTTGACAATGAAAGTAGTTATGATTTTATCCATTTACTGTGAAACAAAATATACATTTTTCAGTTACTAAATTTTCTTATTCGAAATTTTAAATCTTTGTGTATGTGAAGTAAACTAATTTGTATCGTTATTGCTATACTTCTCTTTACCAAAAAGCGAAGATTATATGGATAGCTCTAGCCTTATTTTCCTGGTTTTCCTGGTTTTTAAACAGTATGTACAAAACATGATTATTGAAAATAGTAGTTAAATATTTGAGTTGATATGGTAATTAATGAAGGCGTGAATGCATGCAATCAGAGCCGACTGATAGGCTAGGCCTAATAGGCACATGTCTAGGGCAACCCCCCATGTGGGGCAACCAATGATTAAAAAAAGAAAAAGAAAAAGGACTGCTAACAATGCTAAATCCAATCCATTCCTCTAGCAGCCATGTTGTCACCGCATTTAACCACTGAATCCCTTGGTCATGACATTCAACTGCATCAGTATGCTACCATCCTTTTAGTTTACAACCAATTAGTGTTATTTTGCAAGTATTTTTTTCTGGTAATTATACAGTCGTTTCCCTCTTTCCTTCTTTTACAATTATTTTCGTCAATATGTTTTTTAAAGGTCTGTTTGATTTTGAGCAGTAAGGATTATTTGGAAGGGGTATTTGAAGGGGATAGTTGCGAACGGGGAATGCGTTTTTTTTACGAAAGGGACAAATTGGAAGAGGCAAAATTATTATTTTATTGTTTTTGTATTTATTATTTTATTGTTTGTGTTTGTATTTATGTGTGTTTATAGGACGTTCTGAAAATTTTAGAACGTTCTGAAATTTTTTACAAAATTAAGAAACCCGTAAATAACACATTTATCCTTAATTAGTCTCCTTTCATTAAATGCTTTTTTATTTATAAATAGTGATGCCTCCTTTTTCGGTAAAGAAAGCACTGTATTAAACATTATGTTTCAACGCATGCAGCGTGTATTAATTTCAACGCATGCACTGTATTAAAAGCCAAATGCATTGGAAGAAAGGAAAAGATGTATTAATTTCTTTCAGCTTGAAGATCATTGGATTTGGCTGCTCCGAACAGTGAAGACGCATTAATTTGGCTGCTCCCATGTATTTTAATTTTATGTAATGACATAAATTCCCAAGTTAAAGTGAGCACCAATGTCGCGTCTGACGCGTCGGTTGCGTCGGACGCAAAAGCTTCATTTACAACCGTTCGGTTTGAAGGGGAATTTCATGTGGGTCCCACGTCGACGTGTCCGACGCGGACGCGAACTGAACGTGTCCCTTCCAAAAATCAAACGCTACCTAAGAGATTAGATAATGCAGTCATTTGATTTGATATGGTCCAGGCTTCAGGTTCTGATTCTCTTTTGCACGTTTTTCTACTGTTTGAAATAATGTGGAAAGGTTGTTTGTTTAAATTCCTCTTTAACATATCACTTGTTTCAACTCAAGTTATGCATTTAGTACTTAAAGTTGTATATACGTATAGGTAGTATAAGCAGTAGTTTCAATGTTGATTATTATATGTCATTTTCTCTCTAAAATAATTAATTTATGCTATGTTTACTCATTAGGAAGATAATGATTTTCTATAATAGTCGTATCTTTTGTACATTTGGTCATCCGTTATATATTATGTGATCTACTACTAATTGATTAAAAGATCTGTAATTCTAATAATAGGAAAGGAAATATGGCTATATGAAAGTATAAATTCACTATTACATGTTGTGGAGAAATTTTGATTCAAGACCGCTCAAATCAAAAATCCCCAACGCCGCGGAAAACGAGATCGTGGTAATAGTGCAAAAACAACCAATCGAACAATCTCAATCTTATCCAAGCCAATCACAATCACCAAACAATGGAAATAATAGAGCAATAACGAGAAACTAAATCACACAGGGATTTATAGTGGTTCCACCGACGTCTTGTCAGTGTACGTCCACTTTAGAGAGAAACCTTTATTAATATCAATAGAAGAGTACAAGAGATTTATTACAATGATCAAATTTACTAGAAAAAATTGATTTTGTGGAGAAAGGAATTGAAGAAGATTAGGATTGCCTAAACCCTAATTAGAATAAACCTTGATCAAATCTCTTGATTTTGTTGTACCTCCTCCTTTTGGATCCGATGTACCTTATATAGACATAGGGAAGTATATGTAAATTCCCAAAATTTTCTCTAGATCCAAAATATCCTCCAGATCCTAAATATTCTCCAGATCTGAAAATATCCTCCAGATTCTAAATATTCGAAATATCCCAAAATATCCTCCTCAATCTAACACATAGTATCACATACTTCAACACTCCACCTCGATACTATATCCATCTACATCACAAACTTCAATGCACTCATGCATTTCCTTCTATCTTCTATCAAGAAACCTTGAATGTTTCCCCAATGAACTTCGGCATAGCCACTGCCCATTGCACTTCACTAACGAGTTTAGGCATAGCCCCCACTCGTCAATGAAGTGTTGAAACATCCAACTCCTAAACCAGTCTCACCAAAAGACAATGTACTCAGGAGTGAAAACGAGTACTTACCATGAAGATAGAACACCAACCTCTCACCGATACTCTTCTACATCCATGTCTCTCTCTCAACTGTGCCACCCCGTGGCACCTAGCATCTCTCCAAGCGAATTAAGTTCGAGCAATGCTCGAACTTCCCAACCGGTAACGCCTTAGTGAACAGGTCCGCCGCGTTATCCTTTGTGTGCACTTTCCGAAGGCATACTTGCTTGTCTTCGTCCATGGCTATTAGAAATGACTCCCTCACTTCAATATGCTTCGTCCGTGAGCTAAATGCCAAATTCTCAGCCAAGTGAATAGCGCTTTGGCTATCACATTAAACATCAGCACTGTCATGTTCGAAACCCAAGTCACACAACAGTCGCTTCAAATAGAGTGCTTCCTTTGCTGCCTCTACCGCAGCTATCAACTCCGCCTCCGTAGTGGAAAAAGCAACTACGGTCTGCAATCTCGATCTCCAACTTATGGTTGTACCACCAAGAGTGAAGACATATCCAGAAGTTGATTTTCTTCGATCCCTATCACCAGCGTAGTCCGAGTCACAGTAACCAACCAACATGCAATTCTTCTCTTTACAACCCCCAAAAACAAGGCCATGACATGCTGTTCCTTTCAAGTATCTCAAGATAAGCTTCACTGCTTCCCAATGTGATTTCCCCGGATTAGCCATGAACCGACTAACCACCCCGACGGCATTTTCAATATCGGGTCTTGTATACACCATGGCATACATCAAATTTCCAACCGCACTAGCATATGGCACCTTTTCCATGTAAGCCTTGTCTTTCTCCTCGATAGGTGATCCCTTACCCGAAAGCTTTATATGCAAAGGTAAAGGTGTATTTGACGCCTTTGCATTTTCCATGCTAAACCGACAAAGCATTTTCTTAATGTACTCCTTTTGAGTTAATTTCAATTCAAAATGCTTTCGATCCCTTTCAATTTCCATGCCCAAAATCTTCTTGCTTCTCCAAGGTCTTTCATTTCGAACTCCGCCTTTAATTTCTCTTTCAACTTGTTGATTTCTACCTTGTCCTTAGAAGCAATGAGCATATCGTCCACATACAAGAGTAAATATACCCAACAATCATTTTCTAACCTCTTGAAATAAACACAAGCATCCTTGATGCTTCGATGGAAGCCACTTTCAAGCATGAAATGATCAAATCTCTTGTACCATTGCCTAGGTGATTGCTTCAAACCATATAGTGATTTCTTCAACTTGCAAACTAGTTCTGACTTACCTTCTACAACAAACCCTTCCGGTTGCTCCATGTAGATGTCTTCATCCAAGTCTCCATGCAAGAAGGCGGTTTTCACATCCAGTTGCTCCAACTCCAAGTCGTGAATAGCAACTATGGCAAGTAATATCCGGATAGAAGTATGCCTCATAACCGGTGCGAAGATCTCATCATACTCCTTTCCTTTCCTCTGTGCAAACCCCTTAACCACTAGCCTAGCTTTGTATCTTCCATTGTCCTTCACCTTATATATCCATTTGCACCCAATAGCACGGTTTCCTTGAGGAAGTGGAACCGACTCCCAAGTCTGGTTCTTCATTAACGATTGCATCTCTTCCTCCATGGCACAAATCCACTTCGAGCTATCACCCGAATCCATGACGTCATCAAGGTCCATCGGCTCATCTTGGACTACATGAAGAGCATAGTCCAAATTCTCACAAAAGCTAAGATAGTTCCAATCACCATATATTTCGGGTGGCCTTATAGCACGACGACCAACCCGAGTAGCAATACCATCACCCGGTCTTTCTTTAGCTCCACCTTGAACTGAATCTTCTCTAGGCTCGTGCACATCACCAACACTACTAGAGGAATCCTGTGGACTATGTGATGTAACATCAACCGCATTCACCTCGCAAGCACCTCCAACAACTCTACTCTCTCTAGGCCTGAAAGTGGGAATAATTTCCTTCTCCTTTAATTCACCATGAACCAAATCCGGAACATCCGATGAGCCTTCATTATCCTTGAACATAGCCGAATCATCAAAAGTAACATGACGAAAACTGAAACCTTCTTCGTTATCGGATTCCAAATCCGATAGCCTTTGACTCCATCCATATAACCAAGCAAAATCTCTTTGAAAGCTCTAGGTGAGAGCTTATCATTCCCCGGATCATGCACATAAACAAGACTGCCTAATACACGAAGATAACTCAAGTCAATGCTCTTTCCCTTCCACACTTCCTCCGGAATTTTATTATCAATAGCCGAGCACGAAATTCGATTAATAATATGGACCGCGGTTGACAAAGCTTCGACTCAAAATCCTTTAGACAAACCCGATGTCAATCTCAAGCATCGAGCTTTCTCTAGTAGAGTTTGGTTCATTCTCTCCGCCACTCCATTAGATTGCGGATCTCCCGGTGTAATAAAATGCCTTCGAATACCATGATGCTTGCAAAAATTCAGAAATTCTCTGGAAACATACTCGCCGCAATTATCGGACCTAAGAACCTTCAAAGTCTTTCCACTCTCATTCTTAACAAGAGCCTTCCATTCTTTGAATCTTGCAAATGCCTCCGACTTGGCCTTCATTACATACACCCAAACCTTTCGAGAAAAATCATCAATGAAAGAAATATAATATCTTGCTCCTCCCAAAGAAGCTACAGACGCTAGTCCCCAAACATCCGTGTGCACATACTCAAGAATCCCTCTTGAATCATGTTTTCCTTCACCGAATGACACGCTAGTTTGCTTCCCTATGACACATTCCTCGCAAAACTCTAACTTGTTGAAACTCTCACCATCAATCATCTCCCTTCGACGAAAAACATCTAAACTCTTCTCCGAGACATGACCCAATCTCAAATGCCACAGCCGTGTCGCATCTAAGCCACGAGAACTATCAACACTGACACAAGTTTCACCTTCCACGGTCACTCCTTGAAGCAAATAGATACCATGAGTTTTAGCACCCTTCATAACCATAAGCGCACCCTTCGAAACCCTCAAGCTATCACTCTCAATGGTGATCTTACAACCTAAAGAATCCAACTATCCCAAAGAGATAAGTGACTTCCGTAGTCCCGGAACATAGCGCACATTAGTGAGAGTACGAACCACTCCGTCAAACATCCGAATTTGCATGGATCCAATGCCCTTTGACTTGCAAACTGCACCATTTCCCATAACAATTGATTTTCCTTCCCATTCAACATAAGAAGAAAAACAATTCCTATTAGGCGTCATGTTATATGAAGCCCCCGAATCAAGCACCCAATCGCTGCCCGAAACATCCGATGTAACAGCCGACAAAACATCTATGTCTTCCTCACCAACATCTCTCTCCACCGCAACTGATGAAGATGCTACTTCCTTCTTCCCCTTGTCTGGACAATCATTCTTCCAATGACCAGGTTTCTTACATATAAAGCACTTGCCATTTCTTTCCTTTGACTTTCCTCTTCCACCGGGCTTCTTAGACTTAGAACGCCCCCGGTTTCCCTTCTTCTCGGACTTTTCTTTCTCCGCAAATAAACCTTAACCATTACCAGCACCACTAATACCATCACTCAGCTCCTTCATCTGATCTCGCAATTCCTCACTAAGAAGACCCGTCTTGACATCATTTAGAGTCAATGTATCCCGGCCATAGATCAAACTATTTGAGAATCCAGTATAGCATTCAGGCAACGAACATAGCAATATCATCGCCTTCTACTCCTCCTCAATCTTCAAATCTACCGCCTTCATCTTCATTAGAAAATCATCAAACACATTTAAGTGCGCCTTTAGCGAAGTTCCTCCCTTCATATTGTAGGTAAAGAAAGTCCGCAACAAGATCAGTCGATTTGTGAGTGATTTCTTCATATACAACTCCTCCAACTTGTTCCAAATACCTTTAGCAGTCATCTCACCACTAATTTCGGAAATAACATTTTCCCCCATGGCAAGTTGAAGTGTAGTGAATGCCCACTCTTCCATTTCTTCTCTCTCCACATCTGAGATGTCCTCTGGCAATAAATGTGTATCAAACACCACCCGATGTACCCGATTCCGCCTAAGAACCGCTTTCATCTTCCATTGCCACTTTTCGAAATCATTATCGCCATTCCACTTGTCGATAACCAATTGTGAACCAGCAGCTGCATACGACCCACATACATAAGGAGCTACACCACTTGAACCAACTGTTGATGGATTATTTGAACCTGATGCCGGCATTTCTACTACTATCTACCAACAACAATGCTCCGATACCAAATGTTGTGGAGAAAATTTTGATTTAAGACCGCTCAAATCAAAAATCCTCAACGCCGCGGAAAACGAGATCGTGGTAATAGTGCAAAAACAACCAATCGAACAATCTCAATCTTATCCAAGCCAATCACAATCACCAAATAATGGAAATAATAGAGCAATAACGAGAAACTAAATCACACAGGGATTTATAGTGGTTCCACCGACGTCTTGTCAGTGTACGTCCACTTTGAGAGAGAAACCTTTATTAATATCAATAGAAGAGTACAAGAAATTGATTACAATGATCAAATTTACTAGAAAAATTTGATTTTGTGGAGAAAGGAATTGAAAAAGATTAGGATTGCCTAAACCCTAATTAGAATAAACCTTGATCAAATCTCTTAATTTTGTTGTACCTCCTCCTTTTGGATCCGATGTAGCTTATATAGACATATGGAAGTATATGGAAATTCCCAAAATTTCCTCTAGATCCGAAATATTCGAAATATCCTGCAGATCCTAAATATTCTCCACATCTGAAAATATCCTGCAGATCCTAAATATTCGAAATATCCTGAAATATCCTCCTCAATCTAACACATAGTATCACATACTTCAACATTACATATATCGCGTCTCAATTGAGCCTTAAAATATGTCTATTTTGATTCAGTTACTTCTCTTTGTGTCAATGAAACAATAATATATGTATGTTGTATGTTGAGGTATCATCTTTATTGCAATATTTATGCTATATTTTATAAAAAAAAACATCATCTTGATTTGTGGCTTTTTTGTGATATAAAAATACTTTAATCTTTAGTGTGAAGAATGGCTATTGGCATGGTATACCAGTACATCATAATTTTACATGTATTAATATATTCTGCATTTTGAGTGGATTTTGCTTTCCATGTGAACTCGAGTAAAATAAAAATTGGTATACTGTTTTTTGTTTAAAAAGGGCAACTAAATGGCTTTTCGTCTTGCGCAACCCAAAAGTAAGAGTCGGTCCTGGTCCTGCATGCAATATTAATAGCAAAGTAGAATCAAGTTACTATTAGTAATTGTGTTTATCTATGTTCATATTTAGGCGTATGGAATGTGATTTTTTTTAGGAGTATCCCGTTTTCAGGTTGTAACTTATGTTGAATTTGTGAAGAAAGTAAGTAATTATATGCATTCATAAGGCAGTAATAATCAGTAATTATAGAATGTTTGTCTGTGTTCATTTTTTTGTATTAATATGGGAAGAAATAGATATTTCTATTTTCAATGCTTTATTTTCAAGCTATAATGCATGCAAACGTAGTAAAGCAGTAACTAAGCAAGTGTAGCACTAATTTGGTGAATTAGCACACCTATATAAAAATAACAAAGTTTGTTATAATAGCTCATAATTATTGCACCTATATGAAAATAAGGACTTTGTTATAGTGTCATGGAAAATTAGTGTGGAATTGTGCAAAGTATGATCGCATAGTTGGATGCTGGGAAAAATTAATTTGTGTGGTCTGAGTCAAGGCATATCGAGATGATTGTTGCTATGTGATTATGATTTTTTCTATGAACTTAGTGCTTTCTGGTGATTTATCCACACTGTTTGCATACTGGTTAAGCTTAGTCAAGATCCAAGTTAAGTTGGATGTAGTTTGTATGCATCGGTAGCACACTTACTTTTGAGGTGGTATGTACAGAGTACTAAGTTGGTCCTCTAGTGTTAGTATAGTCTTTTATTATATCTTGTGTACAATATTGCAAAACAATTGAAAATGTGACTAAAATTGCAGGTGCTTTTGAACTGTTCTTGTCATCCAACAGTGTAATAAAGGACTTTGGAAGCACATTAACCAGGTTAGTTGACTATTTGTAAATATATTTATGGAATGATTCAAATGCATGGACTCAGATCATTTGTCCGTCCAGCTATTGATATTGGGATCAACTCATAAATAGAGATAAAGTAGATAAGGCATAAATTTCTAATGTTATGCGGGATATAGTATGAAAAAGACAGGGTATCTTAAATTTGAATTAATTGTGAGTTGTTAAACTGATCTATCCAATATCATTTCCAATTTGTGGTTATTATTAAATAGGCATCGTCATTCAATTTTTTATTGTTATGCACCATTTTACAAGATGACAACATATTGTTAACCGGGTTCACTAACAGAGAAAACAACATAATATCTTTGTTGCCAAATGTTGCATAACTGAGAAAACTACAAAATATCATGGATTTTGTAGTATAAGTGAGATTAAATTTCCAACATTCTTTCGTAACATAACGCAAAGGAATTGGTAACTGTTTTTTTAGTTAGATGAACCGATAGTTACCCATTTTTTTTCCTAATAATGTATTCATAGTACCAATTGTATTGAACAACACAAGAAAAAAGAGAAGTATAGGTCCCTTTTTGCAATTTTTAATTTTTAATATCAGTGCATTAACACATGCCAACTTATGTGCAAGCGAAAAAAATTCTTAATAGTAGGCATACACATTCAAAATATACATTATAACACACAATTCATTTGCAACCATTAATATGTATCTTTTTTCAGCAAGCACACTTTCTTTTGAGGTGGCATGTTCAGTGTACAAAGTGTTACGTTTGTCCTCTGCAACAGACTGCCTCTAAAATGAATGATAATGCCAATACAAAGGTAGCGTAAAGTAAATTAGTGTTAAGTGTATATACATATCAACGTATAATAAGGTGTAATGTAATGTTTTGGATCTTTTGCATGTTTCATTATCTTTGCTGACTTCTTGCTTGTTATGTATTCTTATATATATGTGGTAATCATGTAGGCAAGCAAAGAGGCTTCTGCTATTACATGGCAAAATTTGCATATTATTGTATATGCTCAAAGGGGTTATGTGTTTGATTTGCCCATATAGATCTAGTAATGATTTAGAACTTATTATGTAAGCTATATATTTCGGAACGTAACATCTTCATGAATTAAGTAAATATTAGCCGATAGTAAAAAATAATCACAAATAATTTTTCTTTTATATATTATATATTTAACGGTCAGTTTTCCCACCGTTGTACGGTTATACTAGTAGTAATTTGTTTAAGCCTATATGCAACTTACTGGGTGGGTAACCGGAGAATCAATTTAAGGGCTTTTCTTGGATAAGGAAAAACTTGTAAACCGTACAACTAATGCAGTAAATTAGTAAATGTGTTGATCAAGCAAAATTCTTGTAAAGTGGCCCAAACTTGCTTGAATGTGAAAACTGACTACATGCGATTTGTTTAGTCATAAAATTGTCATCAATTTCGGTTATTTGTTGTTTTATGACTTTCCTATTTCATTACTTTCCTTTATATGTTGTAGTTAAACCTATGCATAAGATTCATGTATTATGATTCGATTCAAAAAGTATAGTAAAGGCATAGTCCCTAAATTATATCCATGGCCTTATGCTTCTTTAACCGCCCTTTTTTATTTATGTTATTTTGTTTTATTTGTTTATTAACAAAAATACTTTAGATGTGAACCAGCAATCAATTCAGAATTATATATGGGCAGTCATCCCAAAAAAAAGTTCAAGTGGAAACAATATTTGTACTATAACTGGATAAAGTAAAGAAATATTGAAATGGTAAATATTCAGTCACTAATGTTGCAATTATTTCTATTTCTGACGAATAAAAAGGTGGAAATGAGTTATTGTTTTCCTACTAAATCAATACTGCCTCCTGTGACGACCTGCCCCACACCAACCGACATTTACTCCCAAAAGTGCGCTGTACACATGTCCAGTTAGCACGAAACGGTCATCAAAAGAAAAAAAAGAAGAGAATGAGCTAATCAAAGAACCTGTAGAATGTCTCACAGCGCATAGGATAAAATATAATAACAACATACTTGACATAAAACAGGTGAGACAGTGCATAAGCTGAAAACAAACTAACATAGCAGCGGAAAATCCAAGTACAGCTTATGATCCAAAGCCAACATTATTACGACCTTTCAAACTGTCTCAACAAAACAAAAGCAAGATAAAGGAGGTACACTACTAATGCCCAAGTAGCGACCACCAACGACACAGGGAGAATATCTATATATCATACGTGGAAGCCTCCTGCTTGCCTCCGAATCAGCTACTCGCGCATCACCAGCTAACCATAACCTGTCTCTAGTCTGCTCGTGTGAGCACCCAGAGTAATAAGAGGAGACATAAAACTCTAGGTCAGACATAAAGCCTGGTATGAGCGATAAGAAACAAAACAGAACAATAACAGGTATAATCCAATCATACCTGAACCTGGACCTGCAACCAAAGAGTTAGCACTACATACTGTACAACACTCTAAGGTGCCATTTCAAATGGTGTAAAGATAACATGGGTGGGGGTGTGCATGTCATAGTGATGTCAAACAATCAAGCATAGCAATCATCCTCACACCCCATACCCAGTGCGTAAAGCATACGATATCCACTACTTTGGTCACCTAATACTTTGGGCCATGATGGAATCCAATCCCGTGTAACTATCACTATAAGCCCACTATCCATCTCTCAGTGGTGAACCAAAGTTATGAATACCGACAACCCCTTTACACACATTCCGCAGCAAAGCCCAATCATGAAGTGAACTCATTGGTTCCCATCTGGATCCTGAGCTGTAACTTCTCATTTGGACTACCTTTGCATCTCGGGTTATTGGTTTCCTCCTGTTCGGGTCGGTCGGTCAAGAACCTTTCATTCTGGTCGGTTTTCATCATCTCTACCGTGGTCGGTCGGTATTGCCCCCTGGTCGGTCGAACACTTCATCATTCCTGGTCGGTCGTACTTCACTATCCTTGGTCGGTCGGTATTCCCCCCTGGTCGGTCGAACACTTTACCAATCCTGGTCGGTCGTTGCCAGGGTCGGTCGGTCCTCCTTCACCATTTCTGGTCGGTCGTTCGATGTCAGGGTCGGTCGGTCCTCCTTCACCATTTCTGGTCGGTCCTTCGATGTCAGGGTCGGTCGGTCCTCCTTCACCATTTCTGGTCGGTCCAGGAACTCGGGTCGGTCAAAACCACCCCTGGTCGGTTATCTCGACCCCAAACATGCACCATTTCAGCAAGCTATTTTCGCCTCTCGACGGCATTTTCGACCAATCTAACACTTCTAATCAATCACAAAGCATACCATACAGTCATAGAAACATAGAGAATCAACCACAAACACCAAAGCAACAATTTAATCATAACAATATGGATCAAACATAGTCAAAACCCCATATTTTCCCTTAATCCCTCTTAATCATGTCTAAGCATATAATTAGCAAAACTAATCCAAATTAGCCAAATTTCATATCAGAGGTCTAAAACATTATTTAAGAATTTCTGAATATTTTTCCAGATTTTAATCATGCATAAATTCGCTAATTATTACTAATCACCTCTTAATCCCCTAAATTCCGGGATTAGCAAAATTAGTCGAAATTAAACCAAATTCATATCAGAGGCATAAAATGGTGTTTTAGAATTTTAGGATTTTTTCTAGATTTTTCTGAGCCATAATTTCGCTAATTACCATAATTAGCCGTAATTAGTGAAAAACAATGCAAATCACTCACCTTTGCCACAAAGTAAACTATAGATCTGAAATGATTCTCTGTTTGTGTCGAATTCCAATGCTTAGCAGCAGCTCGTATCTTGATTTGACGCTAATCCGCCTTGATTTGGTGTAGATCTTGCCAATATGTGATTAGGAAAGCCAAAAAGATGTTTTAGGAGTGATTTAGAAGGTGGAGGCCATTGCTAGAGCTCCAACGAGGTTTGTGGCGGCTGAAAAATGAATGAAAAATCGTTTTCTAAACCCTAGCAGCCTTTAAATACCTCTAAACCCGAAATCCCCCATTGGGCCTACCTGTTAATCACCCGGTTTAGCCCAATTAAGCTGTTTTCACCTTCTAAACCTTGTTTCAGCCATATCTTCCAAACGGTAAGGCCGTTTGGCTAATGTAACCACTCTACGGAAAGAGAAACCATCACTCGAATCCAATGGAAGTGGTTTTAGGTCAAAATTCCTTTCCAGTCAAAAGTTATGGCTAAAACAGTACCAACTAAGGGTAAAATGGTCATTTAAAAATCGACAAAAATCATGAACATGGGAAATGACCCCAATAGTCGTCTCCCAAAGTTACATGATCATACGACTTCATCTGTGAAAGAAATAAATATTCTACGATCCTATGATGCGTAGAATACGGGTCGTTACACTCTTCCCCCCCCCCCCCCCCCCAAGAAATTTTTCCCCCAAAATTCCCTAACCAAAACACACAAAGGGTCTCGCATGCCTATCAACCATAAAACAACAATCAACATGCAAAACAAGTCTATCCTAGCATGCGGTTTACTAACAAGGGAAGAAACTATCACTATCAAAACCTTACCAGGCAAAGAGTTCTGGATACTTCTTCCTTATATCCTCCTTTGTTTCCCAAGTACAGTCTTTTTCATTCTCACCCCACTGGACTTTGACTAGTTTCACCGCCTTCCTTCGAAGCTGCTTCGTATCATTCCCAACAATACGCATAGGCTTGCGGTTCTCAACCGCCTCGGGTTCAACCTCGATATCGTCCAATTGATCTGGTGAAATAGCCACATTAGGTTCTTGCACAAACTTCCTTAACTAGGAAACATGAAATACGCTGTGAACTCCCACCATCTTGTCAGGTAGCTCTACTTCATACGCCAAATTCCCAACTTGCTCGAGGACTGGGAATGGGCCAACAAATCTTGGTGCTAACTTACCTCTCCAACCAATCCGAATCACATTCTCAATGGAGAGATCTTGACGAACACCAAGTCGTTCACGAAGAATTCCAAATCTCTTCGTCTCTTATCGAGATAAGTCTTCTGTCTATCTTGGGTAGCCTTCATTCTCTAATATACAATTCACTCAAATACCATCATGACCTGACCTAGTCGTTGGTAAACCATCAATGAAATCCATTGATACTTGTTTCCAACGGTTGTGACAAACCACTAGGCTTCTTTTTGCTCAGCTTTAACTAATTGGCAATTTATACATTTGGACATAAACTTCACAACGTCTTTCTTTATCCTTTCCCAGTAGTAGATCTGCTCCATGTCTCAATACATCTTGTTACCACTGGGATGTATAGTCAATTTCGAGTGATGATATGCTCTAAGCACTTCATCTCTCAGTCCATCTACGTTGGGTACAACTAGTCCTCCATTCTTTTGAAGCCATCCTTCTCGATCAAATCCTTGCTTGATCGTTCTCTTTCCATCGATACCCATCTCTACCCTAGAGATGATTTCCAATAGATTAGGATCATCCTTCTAACTGGAACCAATCCACTCAATCAAAATCGATCTAATCGTCAAGCTTACTGGTGTTTCTGAATCCAATTCACTCTTGGGTCTGAAATCATATCCTGTGATATACTCTAGTTGCTTCCAACCTAGAAACATAACCTCTAGACTGGCATGTCTCCTACTCAATGCAACTATTGCCGCACCCAAATCCTCTACTATGATCACTCTGCCCCATGGAGTCATGGCGACTCCATTGCACTGATCCATAGCCACTAGTCCTTTGCTATGTCCACTCTGCCCCATGAAGTCATAACAACTCCACTGCACTGGCTCATAGCCTTACTAATCCTTTACTATGTCCACTTTTCCCCTCGAGTCATGACGACTCTACTGCACTGGCTCATAGTCCTACTACAATCACTTTGTTCCCCATCGCTGGAACCCTACATGTGATAGTCTACTCAAGAGAAGAAAGATAGGAACAAACATAGCAACCATAACATTCATCAAACAAGTCCTACCTATCACCTGGTAAATTCATAAACACATCGACACATACATGATTGGTCTAACCAATCCCAATATATCGATTCTAGTATGTCTGGTCCAACCAACATCAATAACTAATGGAAGCCCAGCCTCCATACATGCACCGATGCCTACTTGACTGGTCCAACCAATCCCAGGCCAATGGAAGCCCCGCCTCCCTATGGACTACTGTACATCCAACGTACGTTTATCCTCCAAGGATAACTAGATCACGTCCAATGGATCCAGGGTAACGGGCGTCCCCAGATACCCCTGGTTTTAGTCCGCCTAAAATACTTGAGTCCAACCCAAGTCTATCCATTGTCTTGCTGCCCTCTCGAGTCCAACTCAAGCCGAATCCAATTCCTTGCAGCCTTCTCGAGTCCAACTCGAGTCAATCTATAACTCAGACCCAGTCTTGAGTATCCATTAGTGACAAACTCTAGTCCAACGTGAGTCGTCTCCCTATTCGTTGCATCTACAAGATCAACGAACACCCATTTTCTTTTACGAGTTCAAGTCCAACTTGAATCGCCCTAATCTTCGTTGTATCTTCCATGATCAACGAACACATCCTATTCCTTTAAAGTTCTACTATCCAATAGAGAACATCAACATAGGGTCCTAAACAATCCATTACTTTGCTTCATTCTCGAGTCCCACTCGAGCAATCTCATAACCCTATCGAGTCTAACTCTGGGCAGTCTATACCATTGAACAGTCTTATCATGTTCCGTCTGCCCATCACTCCTCGAGTAAACCAAGATATCATCCAATGAAAAATCACAGCAACTATTTACCCCTCACGCAAACCATCCTAGTCGAAGTCGACATTCCCCAAGCACAAGGCCCAAAGGCCTAAACCAATATCAGACAAACACCCAAGGAACATCTTCTCCGAGTTCGGACAACCCACGTGAGGTGATACTAGCAAAACAATCTAGCACTGGAGTACTCATTTGCCTCCCAGAGACAACTAGAACTTATTGCAACGATAACCTCTTAGCTTCCTTAACTCCAGTTACTATCGCCATCACTAGGTAGGTACCTAATACCACCCTATTCCTTTGGAGTAGATCGACTCCCCAAAATAATTCTAAACCTAGTAAAGCCCAAAACAAAGCAATCACAACAAACATACATCTATGACTCGATAAGACCACATTACAGCAAATCATGCCAAAACTAGTCGAACCACCAATCGGGTTCGTCACAACTAGAGGTCTATCGACTATCTCGGGTTTGTCAAACAATACCCGAACAGAAACATCTTAAATAGAAAGCATACCTTTTATAACGACACCCTTTCCCTTCTGCGCCGCACTTGGAGCATTCGACGAAGAAGGAACAACGTTGATAGCATACGCTTTCACAATTTGCTTCTCCCTAAGAGGTTGTGGGCAATCATCCTTGTGATGTCCCGCCTGGCCGCAGTTAAAGCACTTCCTTTCCCCAGGCTTTTCTCGACAATCACTGGCATAGTGGCCCTTCTTGCCACAACTAAAGCATTCGCCATCTTTCTTATTTTTCTTACTCTGACCATCCTTGGTCGGGTTCTGCTTCCTCTTGTTCTCGGAATTCTTCTTGCCTTCACCGCCTGCTTGCGGCTTTGGCTCCTCTGCAGATGCAATAGCAACTTCGGTCTTCGACTTAGGGAAAAGGCTCTCTGACCTTAATGCCTTTCCTACAATAGACTCGAACGTCTCATCGATATGGTTAATAAGTCTTTCCCCCAAGTACCCATCCAAGCCAGTTATGAACTTCTCGTTCTTTTCGACTGTATCGATAAGGGACCATCCATATTTCGATAAAGTATTGAATTCTGCGATGTACTCCGAGACTGCCCTACCATTCTGCTTAAGCTCCAAGAACTTCCTGAACAATTCTGATTTATGAGCAGTTGGAATAAACTTATCACAAAAGCGAGTCTTAAACTGATTCCAAGTAACTTGATCTTCTGGAGTAGCTGTTCTAATGGCATTCCACCAATTCATCGCTCGCTCTTGCAGTTGACGAGACGCTAGCCTTCTCTTCATCGCATCCTCGATACCCAAGTCGTCGAAGATACGATCACAACTATCCAACCAATCCTGAACATCTGTGGCCGACTCTGTTCCGTGGAACGGCTTCCCACCAAGGTTAGTGTAATCCTTGCACAACTTAGCGAAATTGACCCTAGGCGCCTGCACTACTGGACCACCACCATTTCCGGGATTGAGAACTGCACCTTGAACATCCCTAAGCATCTCCCTCATGAAGTTAGTGAACATTGTCCTCATGTCAGGAGCATTCCCATGGTTGGTCCCTCTACCAGCACCCCTGGTGTCACTACTCATCGTTCAATCTGTAAAGAGAAAACGATTAACGACCCCATAGTGGTGCTAGTGCAGTACGACTTCATTCTTATGCTACTAATAGTATATATATATATAACTTTTGAAAACCAAAGTAATCACAAATACGCGCTCTCGTATACGTACTATCTCTCCCTAGTGTCTTTCCCTAGGTTAACTACGCAACCTATAGCTCTGATACCAAATGTGATGGCCCACCCCGCACCAACCGACATTTACTCCCAAAAGTGCGATGTACACATGTCTAGTTAGCACGGAACGGTGATCAAAAGAAAAGAAAGAAGAGAATGAGCTAATCAAAGAACCTGTAGAATGTCTCACAGCGCATAGGATAAAATATAATAACAACATACTTGACATAAAACAGGTGAGACAGTGCATAAGCTGAAAACAAACTAACATAGCAGCGGAAAATCCAAGTACAGCTTATGATCCAAAGCCAACATTATTACAACCTTTCAAACTGTCTCAACAAAACAAAAGCAAGATAAAGGAGGTACACTACTAATGCCCAAGTAGCGACCACCAGCGACACAGGGAGAATATCTATATATCATATGTGGAAGCCTCCTGCTCGCCTCCGAATCAGCTACTCGCGCATCACCAGCTAACCATAACCTGTCTCTAGTCTGCTCGTGTGAGCACTCAGAGTAATAAGAGGACACATAAAACTCTGGGTCAGACATAAAGCCTGGTATGAGCGATAAGCAACAAAACAGAACAATAACAGGTATAATCCAATCATACCTGAACCTGCTCCTGCAACCAAAGAGTTAGCACTACATACTGTACAACACTCTTAAGGTTCCATTTCAAATGGTGTAAAGATAACGGGGGTGGGGGTGTGCATGTCATAGTGATGTCAAACAATCAAGCATAACAATCATCCTCACATCCCTCACTCAGTGCGTAAAGCATACGATATCCACTACTTTGGTCACCTAATACTTTGGGCCATGACGGAATCCAATCCCGTGTAACTATCACTATAAGCCCACTATCCATCTCTCAGTGGTTAACCAAAGTTATGAATACCGACAACCCCTTTGCACACGTCCCGCAGCAAAGCCCAATCGTGAAGTGAACTCATTGGTTCCCATCTGGATCCTGAGCTCTAACTTCTCATTTGGACTACCTTTGCATCTCGGGTTATTGGTTTCCTCCTGTTCGGGTCGGTCGGTCAAGAACCTTTCATTCTGGTCGGTTTTCATCATCTCTACCCTGGTCGGTCGGTATTGCCCCCTGGTCGGTCGTACTTCACCATCCTTGGTCGGTCGGTATTGCCCCATGGTCGGTCGAACACTTTACCAATTCTGGTCGGTCGTTGCCAGGGTCGGTCGGTCCTCCTTCACCATTTCTGGTCAGTCGTTCGATGTCAGGTTCGGTCGGTCCGCCTTCACCATTTCTGGTCAGTCGTTCGATGTCAGGGTCGGTCGGTCCTCCTTCACCATTTCTGGTCGGTCTAGGAACTCGGGTCGGTCAAAACCCCCCCTGGTCGGTTATCTCGACCCCAAACCTGCACCATTTCAGCATCTATTTTCGCCTCTCGACGGCGTTTTCGACCAATCTAACACTTCTAATCAATCACAAAGCATACCATACAGTCATAGAAACATAGAGAATCAACCACAAACACCGAAACAACAATTTAATCATAACAATATGGATCAAACATAGTCAAAACCCCATATTTTCCCTTAATACCTCTTAATCATGTCTAAGCATATAATTAGCAAAACTTATCCAAATTAGCCAAATTTCATATCAGAGGTCTAAAACATTATTTAAGAATTTTTGAATATTTTTCCAGATTTTAATCATGCATAAATTCGCTAATTATTACTAATCACCTCTTAATCCCCTAAATTCCGGGATTAGCAAAATTAGTCGAAATTAACCCAAATTCATATCAGAGGCATAAAATGGTGTTTTAGAATTTTAGGATTTTTTCTAGATTTTTCTGAGCCATAATTTCGCTAATTACCATAATTAACCGTAATTAGTGAAAAACAATGCAAATCACTCACCTTTGCCACAAAGTAAACTATAGATTTGAAATGATTCTCTGTTTGTGTCGAATTCAAATGCTTAGCAGCAGCTCCTATCTTGATTTGACGCTAATCCGCCTTGATTTGGTGTAGATCTTGTCAATATGTGATTATGAAAGCCAAAAAGATGTTTTGGGAGTGATTTAGAAGGTGGAGGCCATTGCTAGAGCTCAAAGGAGGTTTGTGGCGGCTGGAAAATGAATGAAAAATCGTTTTCTAAACCCTAGCAGCCCTTAAATACCTCTAACCCCGAAATCCCCCATTGGGCCTAGCTGTTAATCACCCGGTTTAGCCCAATTAAGCTGTTTTTCACATTCTAAACCTTGTTTCAGCCATATGTCCCAAACGGTAAGTCCGTTTGGCTAATGTAACCACTCTACGGAAAGAGAAACCATCATTCGAATCCAATGGAAGTGGTTTCAAGTCAAAATTCCTTTCCCGTCAAAAGTTATGGCTAAAACAGTACCAACTAAGGGTAAAATAGTCATTTAAAAATAGACAAAAATCATGAACATGGGAAATGACCCAATAGTCGTCTCCCAAAGTTACATGACCATACGACTTCATATGTGAAAAAAATAAATATTCTACGATCCTATGATGCGTAGAATGCGGGTCGTTACACCTCCTTAACTTATTCATATTTTATGATTGTAAAGTTTTATTATAAATAGGCGTTCTAGTCATATTGTATTTAATTATGGAGGTATTCTAACACCATTTATTGTTTTAATTAACACACTAAACTAAAAGTGTATATGCATTCTATATAACATAGTTTCATATAGTGGACACATAATTTTCATGTTACACAAAAACCGAGTACAATTTGCTACTAAAATATGTGATTATTACATTTAATTTCATTCTTGGAAATCCTTGTAACCCAGTCATACTTTTAATGGATAGTTTCAGAAAAAAAAAGAAACTTTATTTTGATATTTATAAGAATGAAGGATTGTGCATTATTTTTCAATTCATCGGCGAAGGAACAAACCATAAATAACAATAAGGATAAATGATCCATACAACAATTTTACATATTTTACAGTGGTATCAAAACGGCAAGATAATAGCATAATGAGACACTAATGACTATTTTCGTTGTTTTCTCATCCTCAAGAGTGGTACCAAACCATAACTGCAGAAGTTGTCATTTCTTGTAATGCTATGTCAATACCTAATGGTGGACCCTCTCTATCAACAAACATACTTGATTATACATTTATCGTAATTGGATAAATCTCTAAATTTGTATTTATAATAATATTTCATTAATATTTATGTTGAACTATAAAAGAACTTATTCTTATTTTGGATAATTAAAGAATGTGTAATGACCCGGATTTTAACGACTGAATAATTAATTAATTTAATTATTTTAAATAGTGGATTATTAATTTAATTGACTTGAATTCAATATTTTTGAATATTTAAAAAATATAATAAAAATCCTACGTGGCCACCTAATATGAATTGGACATGTTGCAATGTGCACAACTTTTCATGACTGATAACAAGGGATATCTTGACTTTCAGAAAGTGCCACAAACACTGTTCCTTTGTTTATACGATGCACCATATATATAATACAATAGCTGTTACTACACTTCCTTTCACCATTTTAAACGATAAAATAACAATAATTAATTAAATAAATAAAAAGGTCAGCAACGTTTATTTTAGTCCATCCTAATGTCTGTAAAATTAAATACAAAAATCTCGAAAACCTGACAAAATATTGGATCAGGATTTGTTTCGTACCTGCTCAAAGTTTCGGCCAGAAGAAAAAAAAATAAAGAGAAAATCTTGGCACATGTGATCAAAAGCAAGAATCATAGCTGTACATAGAAAACGTGATGCCCAAACTAAAGAACCGTGGGTGCCAAGTTTTTAAGAACCATGGGTGCCAAGCTAATTAAAACCGTGCCCCTCACGCTACTTCCTCTTTAAATACCAATATCCCCAATTTCCTCATCTCCAGGCAAACGAGAACACAAGCAAATCCGAAACTTCATAAATCAATAAAAAATAGAAAACTAAACGGAAATTCTTAATTTTGGATTCCTTTGAACCGTGAGCAGGAGGGCTTTAAGTTAATATCCATATGGTAAGGTCCGACATCTCTTATTTTCGAATGAAAATATACTGTGTGTATGGAGAAATTAATCGAAAGAAAAGGGGGGCACAAATTCAAAGATCTGAGATTAAAACATGTTCCCTGGAGAAGTTTAAGGTCGGATGGAAAACTTTTTGAAGGGTTTTACACAATTTTAGTTCGCACCTTTTTCCAGAAAACAACTCGACGAAGGGGTCTCGGTTTCTTCTGGTGGGCCGCGAGCTGAGGGAGGATGTGACGAGGAAGGGGAGGATAGGGTGGCGAGCATTCTGGTGTGGTTGGCGTTGGAGATTGATGGTCCGAGTTGAAAATGGCTTTTGGGCGTTGGTCAGAAGATGGCCGTTGATGATGGGGTGGATGATGAAGCGTTCGCAGGAGCTGGGGTGAGTCGCATGTACAGGGGAGAAGAAGAATGCTTGGTCGTGGTGAGGGGTTGTAGCAGACATCAATGTTTCTATTTCTTCAGGAGGTATTGAGCTTTATCTCTTTAAAGTTTGCCAAAGAAAAAGAACAGTGGGGGTGATAGAAACGGCCATGGTAAGACTGAAGGTTACTGCTCCAATATTTGGTACGTGAGGATGATAAATACAGTGGATGGCTTTGTTTTCTAGAAGAATAGAATGGGTTGTGAACGAAAAGAAGAGGAAGTGGAGACCTTTGGCGTCGAGGAGTAGATGGGAGCGGCTTATGGAGGAGACTGGTTTCGAATGTTACTGGGAAGGGGATGGAAACTCGGTAATGAATTTAATTATTAAATGGTTTAATTATTAAATGGTGAATAAATGGATGATTTAATGTGGCTACAGGAACTGGATTTCGGCAAGAAGAAAGGGGAAATCCGAAGTCCAGATTCTGGTTATGATTATCGCGGTGAAGTTTGGAGTTGGGTTTTTTTTCTTCCTAAGATGAAAGTTCGAACGCTGAAAGGAACAATTTCAGAACTTTTTTTTTTAGGAAAGGTGGTTTAACGTGAAGCTGGAAGAAAGCTTCATTTGATTAAAAATTTGGACATGGTTGGTAGGTTAGTATATAACTGAGGTAGTGTTGCAACGTGAACAATGGGATGAAGGGGGATTGTCATGAACCATGTTGATGGGATTGAAGTACGGGCAGCGGGCATGAGTTATAAGGGAGGAGTTGGAACAGTATATACATTGAATGATTGAAATGGAGATGAAGGCCATAATTTGGTATTTAAATTAAAAGCTAATTACTATAGTAAAGTATATTTATTTTAAAATAAATGTTCAAACTTATACCCATTATAACTCTTTCATACGTGAACAGAATCGAATGTCATCCGATCCGTTGGAATCGTAACAACGTCATCTACGTTATGGGACTGACAGGGTTGAGAACAGAGCAACTAGAATTTTGTGACAAAAATCAAACGCCTGTATGGTTTTAAAAGCAGAATCGTCAAGTTTTAAATTTATTTATAGTAATTTTATACTGTGCAATGGTTGATTGGTTGAATAGTTGATAAAATTGGTTGAAATGGTTGATATGATTACATCGTTGATCGATTATTAGTTCTGATATTTCATATTGATGTGTAATAATATTATTGATGCTGATTAACATCTGTGGATGCAGGGAAATAGGTTGGAGTGATCCAACTGGATTCCTCAATATTTATGTTAGTGTTTTATTTGTTGTGTTTTATAATTTGTGATTGATTATGTTATGTGTGTTGGAACTACCCTGGCCCTAGAATGTTAGTAATTAAAATGCCGAAAAATGAATTTATATGGAAAAAGGAATTTGAGATTTAAAAGCGAAATTATTTTTCCAAAATAAAGATTAAACTTTCAAATAGACTTGGAAATAGAAACTTGTTTAATTAATAAAACAAGAAGCTGATAATAAACAAGTTAATAAACTAAGTGAATTATTTATCATTGGATAGATTGATATATGAATTCAAGTTCGAATTTATATAGAAAGGTGGAATGTGGTTTTAAAAATCGATATTTGCAATTGGGTTTGAACTTAGCAGATTATAAAGGAAATTATGAACGAGATTAGAAGAAGGTGAAATAAAATGGGAAATTACCTGAGTGATCCTCTACCAATAGAAGTTAAATAAAGGAATTTGGATTTCAGGTTTTATTTAGTATGAAATCAAATGGATTTGATTATAAAAAAGGGGAATTTGGAAACATAAATTCAAATAGAAATTTAAATAAAAGGAAAAAAAAGAAAATTATTTTCAAAAGTGACATGAGTAGGCTTTATTCCAAAGTTAGAATATAAAATAAACCGAGATAAATCCAAGGGATTTATATTTAGGATTTGACTATATCAAGGTTTATTTTTGAAAAGAGATTTAAACTCTATATATTGTGGATCTATAGATAAAATACGCTAAGAAGCTAATATTTTAAATATTTATAACTATGTAAGTTTTGAGATAATTTAATATTAATTTAAGTTAAGTTTATAGTTATGTTTCGAAGTAATGAAAACAAAAAGAAATTTGTTGAAATAAGAATATAGAATTGATGAAGAGGTTTTAAATAAATGTTTATATACCAAATATTTGGAGACAACGATTCTAACGCTACTATTACATTAAATGTGTTATAAATCTAAACAGCGATTTTAGCGCTGTCATTATAATAAATGTCTTATAAATCTAAACAGCGATTTTAGCGCTGTCATTATAATAAATGTCTTATAAATCTAAACATCGATTTTAGCCCTGTCGTTATAATAAAAGTTTTGTAAATCTAAACAGCGATTTTAGCACTGTCATTATAATAAATGTTTTGTAAATATATACAACGATTTTAACGCTGTCGTTAAAATAAATGACTTATAAATCAAATATTTGGAAACAGCGATTATAACGCTACCGTTATAATCAATGTGTTTATGTAAAGGGAATGGATTCTTAGATTTAATCTGAGAGTCGTGTAAGCAATATTTTGTTTGAAGTTGTGAGCTTTGACCGTTTCAAAGTTGAAAATGTTGTTCAGTTAAGGTCTGAGAGGTAATTATACCCCAACTTGATTGACTTCATGATTGATGTAGAAATGGTTAAGGTTCGATAATGAAGATTTGTTAGCAATATGGTTAGTTAATAAATAATTAATGGTTTGAGTTATAATAACGATGTATTTTATAACATCGGCTTAATTTAAAGGATTTTGAATAATTTCCTCAAATAAAATGAGAGATATTTTTGACGCATGGAAAATGAAATGAATTGGTCAACAAGGAATTAATAAAAAAAGGGGCCAGTGTTGTTTGATGGTTGATCCTTAGAATTTCCATTTGGAAATAGGACCGTTGATTGTATGGATATTTCTTTGATAGTTAAATCACCAACTGTCAAAGTTTTGATTTATTCTATACCCCCGTTGTCAATATGGAGAGACCGGGATCAGATTTAATATCTGAAAACCACTTTGTATTGGTATAAGCGTTATGAATCAACTTATGCAGAAGAAATTGAAGACGGAGTAAAGTCCAAGGGCTGTTCTGTTAACCCTAGGTAGAAATTGCCTAAGATGGATTAATAGAACGGTGCCTTCGGCTTGTCCAGACCTAGGACAACTTGTATGGACGAGTGTCTGACAGAGTATTTCCAAAGGGATTACGTGCGTTGATTCCTTCAAACGTACGAAGTTGGTGGCAAAGAAGGGAAACTTCTTTAGCCTGACAATCTGAGTATTTGTGTGGGAATCAATTAGTGATTTCCAATGGATCTGACGATGTGGCATTCAAAGTGAATGGTGGCCAAATGTTCTGGAAGATAATTCAAACCTCAAGCCTCACAACCCGGAATTGACCAAAATCAGGCAGGCAACATGGCTATGTGGGTCGCTTCCATTAGGATGTATAATCACCTATCTAGAGAAATTCCATTTACTTCTTTAGTCTATCGATGCTGTCCTTTCGGGAAATGGTTGCTGATCCCAACCGTTGGTGATATACATTTGATACACTCAAGCGAAATGAGTGGTCGGTCATGTGTGGGCCGGGTTGCAAGACGTTCTTGTTGAACCCAATGTATTCGCCTCTAGAGATACACTATCGAAGGTGGTTCCATACCTTGTCATGTTGGAAATCCAATCTCCAATAAGCGCCCTGCGGTTTTTGATTTAATATTATATATGGAGCGTGAGATGCAAGCGTTCCACTAGATTTCTATTTATTTGATTTAGACACTATTATAATATCACTGGATTTGATATCAAAAATATTTTTTGTTATTGTAAGGTAAAAACCATATGTGTTTTTGTGTGAACCGGTCTTACAATTATCATTTCTTTCGAAAGGATTTTGAAAGTTAAATAATGGTTGGAGTTTACTCACACCAGTCCCAAGATTGACCCAGAGTTTATTTTGTTTGTTTTCCCTAAACTCTTGGGTTCCCAAATTTGTATGGGCAGTCAAATAGTCGGGATTTTTCAGATTCACTTGGAGGAGCATGAAGAAGGAGGCTTCACCAGTTAGCTATAGATTATCGTATTTTCTGCTGTGTACTATGTTGTATCTGGAAACAGGTGTTTATAACTGTTCCAGGGATAACCGTTGTGCTCTGATAATGGTATGTATATAAAGTTACCGATTTGTATTTCAAATTTTATGTTATCTAATATATTTTATTCGTTCCGCTGTGAGTTTGTGATCTTCGTTTTCTTCTATTCTAATATTTCTTTCTTTCTATTTCTCATCCTCTAACTTCTTTCTAATAATGATTCGTATTTCTGCGCAATTTGGGTTGGGCGTGTGGTGTTATTAGTCGACTCAAAGAGTACGGAATTTCGGGCCATTACAGTGGGTATCAGAGCTGAAGGTTGAGTAGTAACCATGGCTCTGTGGCGTAACTCAATAGAGATTGGGTTAGTAATACCCTAGATTGAGTTTGAGTATTTATACGAGAGAACATATTTGTATATTTTATATAAAATTGTTTTATACTGTGTTGTTTGGTTTGTTGAATGGTTTATGAATTCTGGTCGATACAGGATGTACAACTGTATCGATAGGTGTTTCTGAACTCTCGAACAGAACAATTCGACGCAGTATTGATTTAAAATGGGTAAATGAAATAATGTTGCCCAAAAGTTATTTTGATATAAAAGGAATAATTTCTGAATTATTATATATGAATGTGTTGATTGTTATTACAATCAAATGGAATAGTGAAATATTGAAATGGTTATATAATTTGTATACGGATAATGTATACAAATGAGATAAACCAAGGTTAAATTCAAACCAGAATTGGAATTTAAATTCCGGGTGTTTAGAAAATATTTTCTAAAATATTATAAAGTAATATAACATTATTTTAAAGTATTTTTGAATAAGAATGGTTTAAATTGATTTTTTAAAGTGATTAAGCACTGAAATCACTTCAGGGGTGAGAAAATAGTTCTGATAATGGGTCGCGACATTATCAGTATTCATTTTCAAGTTTCTGAGTGATGGATTGCTACCATAATAGTTCGTTAATGGAAAATTTGTTCGAAAGGGTAAGTTATTTTAAAAATTCAAAAGTTTGGTTTTGCAAATGGTTATGGATACATGTATATATATTATTTCAAGGGAGTTTGAAATAAAAGCCAGGAATTTGAATTTTGAATTTCCGTTTAACAATTATAAGTTAAATGAATTAAAATGGTATAAGTAAATCGAATATAAATAAAATTTAACTTAAGTTAAAAAGGTTGAAATTGTAAAAGTGAATCAATTAGATTGGAATTTAACTTGGGTCCAGTTAAATAAAATTGGATTAGATGGAGATAATCTCGAATGTGACTAAATATGGTAATAAGAGAAATATTTAAGATTTGAGCTATTAAAATAGATTCGACTTATATTAAACATGTTGAATACGTATATATTGTATGTCGTTAATTGGAGTTAAGTTATTTTTGAGCCCAAGCAAAATAAGTGGATTGATTTTGCAAATAGAAATCAAGTTTGAATTATAAAATTGAAGGGAACTAATCAGAAAGTTGATTAGTGAATTGGGAAACCAAGAGTTTATTTGTTTGGAAATCAATTGGAATGGAGATGTTGAGCAAGCATCAAATGGAAGCTAATGCAAGAGATAGAATTTGTGCTCGACAAAAAGGTACATGTTTACAACATTAATTGGATTTGATGTTTTATGAGCCTATATGGCAAGCCGCTTGGCTTTTTGATTTTCTTTCGGATTGGACAAGGCCTAGAAAGGCGAGTTGTGGTTGTACCGATTGAGCCACGTAGAGGAGATGCTGGCGAAATTTTTCGAAAATTTAAAGAGTTAGAAATTTTTCAAGAAACTTTTTGATGATTTAAAATTGAGTTGTTAATAGTAATTGAAAAAAATAAAAACCAGAATTGGTTAATAAAATTTCAAGTGGAATAATGAAATTGATAAATGTATTTAAAATCAATTGGAATGAGTGTGGATATGCAGAAGAGCATATGGATTGAAGACAAGAAAGTGATGATGGATTATCCAAAAATGGTGGACAGATCATTTGGAAAGAATTATGAATGGTCGAGTATTGGTATGAGAATTCGAAGGTCGGATAAGAACCGGGTTATGAAGATATGGAATATAAGATTTCAACTAAGTAGGTTATGAGGAGTTAGAGTTATATCATTTTTACTGCTTAGCAATTTCGAGGACGAAATTATTTTAAGGGGGAAGGAATGTAATGACCCGGATTTTAACGACTGAATAATTAATTAATTTAATTATTTGAAATAGTGGATTATTAATTCAATTGACTTGAATTCAATATTTTTGAATATTTAAATAATAAAATAAAAATCCTACGTGGCCACCTAATATGCATTGGACATGTTGCAATGTGCACAACTTTTCATGACTGATAACAAGGGATATCTTGACTTTCAGAAAGTGCCACAAACACTGTTCCTTTGTTCATACGATGCACCATATATATAATACAACAGCTGTTACTACACTTCCTTTCACCATTTTAAACGATAAAATAACAATAATTAATTAGATAAATAAAAAGGTCAGCAACGTTTATTTTAGTCCATCCTAATCTTTGTAAAATTAAATACAAAAATCTCGAAAACCTGACAAAATATTGGATCAGGATTTGTTTCGTACCTGCTCAAAGTTTCGGCCAGAAGAAAAAAAAATCAAGAGAAATCTTGGCACATATGACCAAAAGCAAGAATTATAGCATACACAAAAAACGTGATGCCCAAACTAAAGAACCGTGGGTGCCAAGTTTTTAAGAACCGTGGGTGCCAAGCTAATTAAAACCGTGCCCCTCACGCTACTTCCTCTTTAAATACCAATATCCCCAATTTCCTCATCTCCAGGCAAACGAGAACATAAGCAAATCCGAAACTTCATAAATAAATAAAAATTAGAAAACTAAACGGAAATTCTTAATTTTGGATTCCTTTGAACCGTGAGCAGGAGGGCTTTAAGTTAATATCCATATGGTGAGGTCCGACATCTCTTATTTTCGAATGAAAATATACTGTGTATGGAGAAATTAATCGAAAGAAAAGGGGGGCACAAATTCAAAGATCTGTGATTAAAACTGGTTCCCTGGAGAAGTTTAAGATTGGATGGAAAACTTTTTAAAGGGTTTTACACAATTTTAGTTCGCACCCTTTTCCAGAAAACAACTCGACGAAGGGGTCTCGGTTTCTTCTGGTGGGCCGCGAGTTGAGGGAGGATGTGACGAGGAAGGGGATGATAGGGTGGCGAGCATTCTAGTGTGGTTGGCGTTGGAGATTGATGGTCCGAGTTGAAAATGGCTTTCGGGCGTTGGTCACAAGATGGCCGTTGATGATGGGGTGGATGATGAAGCGTTTGCAGGAGCTGGGGTGAGTCGCATGTACTGCGGAGAAGAAGAATGCTCGGTCATGGTGAGGGTTTGTAGCGGACATCAATGTTTCTATTTCTTCAGGAGGTATTGAGCTTTAAACTCTTTAAAGTTTGCCAAAGAAAAAGAACAGTGGGGGTGATAGAAACGGCCATGGTAAGACTGATGGTTACTGCTCCAATATTTGGTACGTGAGGATGATAAATACAGTGGATGGCTTTGTTTTCTAGAAGAATAGAATGGGTTGTGAACGAAAAGATGAGGAAGTGGGGACCTTTGGCGTCGAAGAGCAGATGGGAGTGGCTTATGGAGGAGACTGGTTTCGAATAATACTGGGAAAGGGATGGAAACTCGGTAATGAATTTTATTATTAAATGGTGAATAAATGGATGATTTAATGAGGCTATAGGAAATGGATTTCGGCAAGAAGAAAGGGGAAATCCGAAGTCCAGATTCTGGTTATGATTATCGCTGTGAAGTTTGGAGTTGGGTTTTTTTCCTAAGATGAAAGTTCGAACGCTGAAAGGAAAAGTTTCAGAACCTTTTTTTTTAGGAAAGGTGGTTTAACCTGAAGGTGGAAGAAAGCTTCGTTTGATTAAAAATTTGTACATGGTTGGTAGGTCGGTATATAACTGAGGTAGTGTTACAGCGTGAACAATGGGATGAGGGGGGATTGTCATGAACCATGTTGATGGGATTGAAGCACGCGCAGCGGGCATAAGTTATAAGGGAGGAGTTGGAACAGTATATACATTGAAATGGAGATGAAGGCCATAATTTGGTATTTAAATTAAAAGCTAATTACTATAGTTAAGTATATTTATTTTAAAATAAATGTTCAAACTTATACCCATTATAACTCTGTCATACGTGAACAGAATCGAATGCCGTCCGATCCGTTGGGATCGTAACAACGTCATCTACGTTATGGAACTGACACGGTTGAGAACAGAGCAACTAGAATTTTGTGACAAAAATCAAACGCCTGTTTGGTTTTAAAAGCAGAATCGTCAACTGCAAAACGATGTGAGTAAACTCACTAACTCAGACTCATTTATATTTTTATCTAAACGAGTTTTAAATTCATTTATAGTAATTTTATACTATGCAATGGTTGATTGGTTGAATAGTTGATAAAATTGGTTGAAATGGTTGATATGATTACATCGTTGATCGATTATTAGTTCTGATATTTCATATTGATGTGAAATAGTATTATTGATGTTGATTAACATCTGTGGATGCAGGGAAACAGGTTGGAGGGATCCAACAGGATTCCTCAATATTTATGTTAGTGTTTTATTTGTTGTGTTATATAATTTGTGATTGATTATGTTATGTTGTGTGGGAACTACCCTGGCCCTAGAATGTTAGTAATTAAAATGTCGAAAAATGAATTTATATGGAAAAAGGAATTTGAGATTTAAAAGTGAAATTATTTTCCTAAAATAAAGATTAAACTTTCAAATAGACATGGAAATAGAAACTTTTTTAATTAATAAAACAAGAAGCTGATAATAAACAAGTTAATAAACTAAGTGAATTATTTATCATTGGATAGATTGAAATATGAATTCAAGTTCGAGTTTATATAGAAAGGTGGAATGTGGTTTTAAAAATCGATATTTGCAGTTGGGTTTGAACTTAGCAGATTATAAAGGAAATTATGAACGAGATTAGAAGAAGGTGAAATAAAATGGGAAATTACCTGAGTAATCCTCTCCCAATAGAAGTTAAATAAAGGAATTTGGATTTCAGGTTTTTATTCAGTATGAAATCAAATGGATTTGATTATAAAAAAGGGGAATTTGGAAACATAAATTCAAATAGAAATTTAAATGAAAGGGAAAAAAAGAAAATTGTTTTCAAAAGGGACATGAGTCGGTTTTATTCCAAAGTTAGAATATAAAATAAACCGAGATAAATCCAAGGGATTTATATTTAGGATTTGACTATATCAAGGTTTATTTTAGGAAAGAGATTTAAACTCTATCTATTGTGGATCTATAGATAAAATACGTTAAGAAGCTAATATTTTAAATATTTATAGCTATGTAAGTTTTGAGATAATTTAATTTTAATTTAATTTAAGTTTATAGTTATGTTTCGAAGTAATGAAAACAAAAAGAAATTTGTTGAAATAAGAATACAGAATTGATGAAGAGGTTTTAAATAAATGTTTATATACCAAATATTTGGAGACAACGATTCTAACGCTGCTGTTACATTAAATGTGTTATAAATCTAAATAGCGATTTTAGCGTTGTCGTTATAATAAATGTCTTATAAATCTAAATAGCGATTTTAGCGCTGTCGTTATAATAAATGTCTTATAAATCTAAATAGCGATTTTAGCGCTGTCGTTATAATAAATGTCTTATAAATCTAAATAGCGATTTTAGTGCTGTCGTTATAATAAATGTTTTGTAAATCTAAATAGCGATTTTAGCGTTGTCGTTATAATAAATGTTTTGTAAATATATACAGTGATTTTAACGTTGTCGTTAATAAATGACTTATAAATCAATTATTTGGAAACAGCGATTATAACGCTACCGTTATAATCAATGTGTTTCCGTAAAGGGAATGGATTCTTAGATTGAATCTGAGAGTCGTGTAAGCAATGTTTTGTTTGAAGTTGTGAGCTTTGACTATTTCAAAGTTGAAAATGTTGTTCAGTTAAGGTTTGAGAGGTAATTATACCCCAACTTGATTGACTTCATGATTGATGGATAAATGGTTAAGGTTCGATAGTGAAGATTGGTTAGCAATATGGATAGTTAATAATAATTAATGGTTTGAGTTATAATAACGATGTTTTTAAAGGATTTTGAACTATTTCCCCAAATAAAATGAGAGATGTTTTTGACGCATTGAAAATGAAATGAATTGGTCAACAAGGAATTAATAAAAAAAAGGGCCAGTGTTGTTTGGTGGTTGATCGTTAGAATTTCCATTTGGAAATAGGACCGTTGATTGTATGGATATTTCTTTGATAGTTAAATCACCAACTATCAAAGTTTTGATTTATTTTATACCCTCGTTGTCAATATGGAGAGACCGGGATCAGATTTAATATCTGAAAACCACTCCGTATTGGTATAACCGTTATGAATCAAATTATGCAAAAGAAATTGAAGATGGAGTAAAGTGCAAGGGCTGTTCTGGTAACCCTAGGTAGAAATTGCCTAAGATGGATTAATAGAACGGTGCCTTCGGTTTGTCCAGACCCAGGACAACTTATATGGATGAGTGTCTGACAGAGTATTTCCAAAGGGATTACGTACGTTGATTCCTTCAAACGTACGAAGTTGGTGACAAAGAAGGGAAACTTCTTTAGCCTGAATATTTGAGTATTTTTGTGGGAATCGATTAGTAATTTCCGATGGATCTGACGATGTGTCATTCAAAGTGAATGGTGGCCATATGTTCTGGAAGATAATTCAAACCTCAAGCCTCACAACCCGGAATTGACAAAAATCGGGTAGGCAGCATGGCTATGTGGGTCGCTCCCATTAGGATGTATAATCACCTATCTAGAGAAATTCCATTTACTTCTTTAATCTATCGATGCTGTCCCTTTCGGGAAACGGTTGCTGATCCCAACCGTTGGTGATATACATTCGATACACTCAAGCGAAATGAGTGGTCGGTCATGTGTGGGCCGGGTTGCAAGACGTTCTTGTTGAACCCAGTGTATTCGCCTCTAGAGATACACTATTGGAAGGTGGTTCCATACCTTGTCATGTTGGAAATCCAATCTCCAATAAGCGCCCTGCGGTTTTTGATTTAATATTATATATGGAGCGTGAGACACAAGTGTTCCACTAGATTTCTATTTATTTGATTTAGACACTATTATAATATCACTGGATTTGATATCTTGGTTATCGTAAGGTAAAAACCATCCGTGTTTATGTGTGGACCGGTCTTACGATTATCATTTCTTTCGAAAGGATTTTGAAAGTTAAACAAATGGTTGGAGTTTACTCACACCAGTCCCAAGACTGACCCAGAGTTTATTTTGTTTGTTTTCCCTAAAATCTCGGATGCCCAAATTTGTATCGACAGTCAAGTAGTCGGGATTTTTCAGATTCACTTGGAGGAGCTCGAAGAAGGAGGCTTCACCAGTTAGCTATAGATTATCATATTTTCCGCTGTGTACTATGTTGTATAAGGAAACAGGTGTTTATAACTGTTCCAGGGATAACCGTTGTGCTCTGATAATGGTATGTATATAAAGTTACTGATTTGTATTTCAAAGTTTATGTTATCTAATATATTTTATTCATTCCGCTGTGAGTTTGTGATCTTCGTTTTCTTCTATTCTAATATTTCTTTCTTTCTATTTCTCATCCTCTAACATCTTTCTAATAATGATTCATATTTCTGTGCAATTTGGGTTGGGCGTGTGGTGTTATTAGTCGACTCAAAGAGTACGGAAATTCGGGCCATTACAGAATGACCTGCTAAAATGTGTTATAACTAACATATTAAGTAAATTGCTACAAATAAACTTCTAATAAGAATAGAACCTAATAAGTGTAAATTATGTTTTTCAATGATGTTTGTTTACATTTTATTAAATATATTAAAAAACTCTACCATCTCAACAAAAATAAAAAAAGTTAGCTTATGCAACACCCGAAATTTCCAAAAATCCTTAATCCACTCTTAAACTTTGTCAAGGAAGGAGACACCGCCACTTGGGATCAAGTGCAACCCAACAAAAAAATTGTCATGAAAAATATTAGTTTAATTTTTTCTCCTTTACTATCCAAATATTTAATTATCAACATGCAATAATATCACAAATATTTTAGATGGAATACCTGCTTGAAAAGAATGAAAAAACTTTGTTAAATCATCAAAATTAATACATTGTTTACATGTCTAGCCTAGTACAAACTAATAAACATGAATTTTGTTAAAATATTAAATGAATAACTTGGTAAAATGCAAATGAATGCCAATTGTAATGCAATGCTCAACTATGAATAAGATTTATGGCACATACATCGAACATGAGGCATACAACATATTGCTAATCCATTAGTTTAAGCATTCATTGGAAATCTCATTATTAATTAGTTTATTTAACTACGCTATAATTCTAACCATAATATTTGGTTTAGATGAATTGAAACAACACTTGCTCTTATAAGACAACAAAACAAATTTTATTGCAAAAATTGTTACACTTAAATTATTCTAAAACATTGAAGTTATTCGAATTCAATTGTGTGAACTCTAGCAATGTTTATATATTGATGTGAACAGTGATGTAAGTCTAGCATAGATTTTCATAAACAACATGCATGCATTAATATAGCAAGTTTTGAAAATGTTGAACTATAAACTGGTGTAAAAATAAGGACAAAAGAAAAAGCATGTAAAATGATCGATCGAGTAAGAGATCTAACAAAAGGACCAAATCATAAAACTAAAAAAAAGATTAGTTGTTAATGGTATGATTTTTGATAAATGAGCAGAGCGTAAGACAATAACATTAGTGTGTAAGAAACAAATTTTGGTGTCTGCTTGGAGAAGAAAATAAGAAATGACAAACAAAATCAAATGTAATGAACCTTGTGCAGGATCTCATCTCTCATCAAAGTCAAATGCCACAAAATCAGTACTTTAGTTTCTATTTTAACTATTTAAGTAAGTATATATACACCTACATTTGCATTTTATAAGCTAATTCAATTTCCATGTGATCAAAAATTGGACATCAAAGGAAATGCTAGTGCATGCTGCATTCTATTACTCTAGACATCAGGTTGCCAAATTGCCGTAATGAATTATTCCGATTATATATAAATGAAGTTGTTACTATTCAATTGATTATTCCGTCAAATACCATTTTAACACTCTTTACATCATGGATACAATGAGCTAAAAAGTAAAGTGGTGTATACTAAAGCTAAAAAGTGGACGTGCCAAACGAAGTTTAATTGCAAAGAAGCCATACCGGAATGAGTTGATGGAATTTGATAACATATTTTTATTTCTTCATGTAGTATTCAAATTGGAATAAATAAAAAGATTGTAATAACCCGGAAAATCTGGGCCAGTTAAAAATTTTTGTTTTGGCAACTTCGGCGAATTTTGAATATTTAAAATGAATTATTTTAAATAATATTGACGAGAAATTTATTTTGAATATAAATCGAACGTATATATTATATGCGTCGTCATTAGAATATAAATATTTATATATAATTATAAATAAAATTGAAAATGGCGTGGTAGTTCGATAATTCGATTTCAAACTTCAATTGAATGTACCGGGTGCAAAACAATCCGGATTTTAGTGAAACCAAAAACGTTAGGATCTATTTGAGGATATCTTTCCCACGAATCCGAAAAATCGAAATTTCATAGCGGGAATCAAAAGTTATGCCCAGTTGAAAATTCAGAATAGTCGCTATGTAAATTATACATGGCCCAAAAAAAAAGTCAAATTTTGCATACGGATGAATTTGGACTCAAAACCACTTCCATTGAGTTTAAAATGCCGTTTAGAACTCCGAAAAGTATAAGCTTCGATATATTCCGATATCCGGAATAGTGGCTATGGGCTGGAGTTGTTCGGTTAACAAAACATAGCCCCAAAAAGTGAAATTTTGCATACGAGCTCAGAATTCGACGAGATAAATTTTTATGGATTCATAATGATAAATCATTGTTGAGTTCCAAATGGCGCATCGAACGGAGTTAGTATGTGGCCGTGCGAGCTGAAACAGTTCAGGGTAAAGCGAGCAGTCATTTTACAAAGGAACATTATTGATACGACCTCAGAATTCGATTTTTTTTTTAATGGATTCGTATCGTCTAATAATGGTTAAATCCAAAAGGGCATGATTTTTGAAGTTAGCATGTGAGCGTGCGAGGGAAAAAGGTGCGCCAAAATCGCATTTTTAGAGCTTATCTGAGCATTTTTGTGATTTTTAACGGGCGGTCAAACGAACTCTGAATTCGACGAAACTTGTTTCGTTGGACTCGTCTTCACGTCTACTATGTCGTGTCCAAAATCCGCGGCGATTGGAGATCATTAGCGTTCAGGCGATAGGCGAGAAACTAGCATATAATCACTTTTACTCCATTTCTCTCTTCATAATTTCACTTCTCTTACTCTTCAAAAAAGAAAAAAATGGCCTCCTCCTCCAAGAGGGCTGCCGCCGCCTCCTCCTCCTCCCCGCTGGCCGCCGCTCCTCTTCCACCTCCTCTCCTCCTCCTCCTCTCTCTCTCCTCCTCTTTCTCTCTTGCAATTTGCAAACCCTAGGAGCCACCACCACCACCAAGGGCACCACCACCACCGCCACCGGCCCCTAGCCACCTCCCCACGCCACATCAGGCCCGGCGCCCCCCTCAATTCCGGCCGTGGGCCCCTCCTCCTCAAAATCACCTTTTTTACTAATTTCCCGTTTTGCAAATAAGCCCCTGTCCTTATTTCGCCTATAACTCCCAAACGGTGCGCTTTTGGCCAAAGTTCCTCAAGATCAAAGTCGAAGAGCACGATTTTCTCTTCGATTTGGTATATGATAAGTCCTATTTTGCATTGCGGAGTTGTCGGGAAAACGCGTTCGAAGTCTGCTGTTCAAAAGCGGTAAAATTCGTGTACTTTCGCGAATTCTGGCAAATTGGAGCATTTTCGGCAAAAAGACCCTTAGGCGAAAGTTGTCCGGAATGGCGCGTTTAAGCTAGAAAAAAAGATGGTGCGAAGATTGAAGCTCGTTTGCAAATTCTGGAACCAGAACAGCGAATCCGGGCGTTAGAAAAAAAGTGAGTTTTCTCCATTTTAAAGCTTCTACAGTTTTTGACATATGAAGTAAATAAAAATATGATCTTTATATTATAGAGAGGATAAAAATCCGATTTTTAACTTATAGAAGGTATAAAGATAAGATTTTTATATAATGTAGATAATAAAAATGTGATTTTTATACATGTAGTGGCTACGGGCAACGAAAGTGACTAAAGTCGAGAACGACAAGATTTTCTACATAAGAAGAGTCGAGATGATTGGATTAGCTAGTTGGTGAGAATTTCTCACTCTTCAATTTCTTTTCTAGTTATATATATATATATACTAGGATGCAGACGGTGCTTAGTAGCACCCGACACAATCGTCCACAGACCATGGACTTGTCTGTTTGATTGCAAAAATTAGTTAGGTTATTTGATTGAAATTTGAATTGCTTGGTGAAATGAAATTGATTTGATTGATGTGTGAATGGCGTGGACCTTCACTAGACCGGGGATAAGGCTAGGCCTCGTCCCGTTTCTAGTATCGTGCCGTTATGCCGCCGAAATTTTCTAAAATATGTTAGAAAAATAAAAATATCATTTTATTTAAAGAATGAACTGAATAGAAATTCATAAGTTAAAATAAAATGTTTTGTCGTTAAAAATATAATTTTTAACGTGAATGTAAATAAATAAATATTCATTTACAAACCGGACGGTTTGTTTATGTACACCTATTTGAAGGACATTGATTGGGTCAATAAATTTTACACATTGCCCAACTGCACAAATAAATCTGTGGTTGATTGTTTTGAAACCCCACACGGGTGTTGGGATGAAATTTGAAGTTCACTCATCCTGATTGATTAAATATGTCGATCGATTGATTGACAGACTGTTATAAGCGTTAGATATCTATATTTGATGCCTACACAGTGTAGTGCACTTTGTATGATGGTTGATTATTTATCGTTGCTATTATATGCATGTGTTGTATGGAATCCATATAATTAACCTTATATGGTAATTGATTGGGCCTCATTCCAATCGGGAAAATAAAGAATAATATAAAATAAAGGTTCATGTGCTGACTGTACTCATCCGTTGAGATTAGTCATGTGTTGAACGAAATATTTTAATAATAAAATTTACTTCTTTATCAATATAAAATAAAGGTTCATGTGTTGACTGTACTCATCCGTTGAGATTAGTCATGTGTTGAACGAAATAATTTAATAATAAAATTTACTTCTTTATCAATATAAAATAAAGGTTCATGTGTTGACTGTACTCATCCGTTGAGATTAGTCATGTGTTGAACGAAATATTTTAATAATAAAATTTACTTCTTTATCATTATAAAGTAAAGGTTCATGTGTTGACTGTACTCATCCGTTGAGATTAGTCATGTGTTGAACGAAATATTTTAACAATAAAATTTACATCTTTATCATATATAGAATTAGAAATCAACTGGAAAATAGATGAGATGAGTGGTCTCCTGGATATTAATCTGATGTTGGTTTCGGCCTTCGGGGTTAATATTCAGGAAATCGTTCTCTCACTAAATTACGATTGGAGTCTGATTCAATATCAAACGATAAATACCTTAATTTTTATAAAATATATTAAATAACAAAAATAGTCACACGTGGACAGTACTCATTCGTTGAGATTAGTCGTGTGTTGACAAAAATAAATATTCATTTATTGAATAGAATATTTGAAAATAGAAATATATGAAGCCGTGTTGATTAGATTGACGTCATTTTGACACGAACGATATTTATATCGATTTATTCATTTTAAAATGAATATTGAAAAGTGATTTCGAAATGAATATTGAAAAGTGATTTCGAAATGAATATTGAAAATTGATTTCGAAATGAATATTGAAAAGTGATTTTGAAATGCAATTTGAATTGAAACGAATAGAAAACCAATTTGAATTGAATCGCATAGAAATCGAATTTGATTTGGATAGAATTTGAATTGAATAAATAACAAATCGAATTCAAATTTAATTGAATAGAAAACGAAATGAATTCGAATCGAATTAAAAATCGATTTGAATTGAAATCAAATGGAGATGAAAGTAAAGAGGATTTAAAATAGAAAATTCAATTTTGATTTGAATTTGAGATAAATGTTGAAGTTGTTTTTGAAACGAATTCAAACTATTTATAAAATTAGTTTAAATAGAAATCGACGAAATATATATTATATATATAATATAATGGCCAGAATAGAACGCGCCGCGGCAGTTCATAAATTTCGACCATTTATTTCAAACGAACATTACGGGAGATCCGGCCGTCGGATTCTCCTAAAACCGGAACCGTTGGGTTCGTATCGAAAAGAGCTTTCTAACGAATATTTGGAATTCAAAATCTAATGGTTGGATTTGGAGATACGTCCAAATCAAATTCGAAAAAGGTCGCTAT
This sequence comes from Allium sativum, assembly GCA_030737875.1. Taxonomy (NCBI): domain Eukaryota; kingdom Viridiplantae; phylum Streptophyta; class Magnoliopsida; order Asparagales; family Amaryllidaceae; genus Allium; species Allium sativum. The sequence goes on along the minus strand of CM060923.1, from coordinate 403,630,295 downwards.
AGGTGCAGTTCGATGGCCGTTGTTGGAAATCGACTGTACGGGCCTTGATAAAATTATTAAGAATATCAATAATTTGTGTAAAATCATAAGAAATGATTTGAGAAAAATTGGGGCGAAAAACTCCATATTTGAAAAGATAAAAATAGATTCTTATCGAAATGAACTATATTGAACTAAATTTAAAACCCGATTTGTTTTAAATAAATAAATTAGATTTAAAAAGGGGTTTTAAATAATCGGAATTTCTAATATATTTGATTGGATTTGAAATGGGTTTATCGTGAACAGTGTATTAAACAACGCTTGTTCTTGAACCCAATAATAAATAGAATGTGATTTGGGTTTGTCGTGAACTGTGTTTTAAATAACACCTAGTTCTTTAACCCAGTAAAAGGAGTTTTAACGAATCTGCAATTAGATTGAAATGTAAATCTATAATCTAAATTACCAAATTTAGAAATCGAGCGAGAACGGAGTATCACCAGTTTTGCTCCAAAGCGATAGTTATATCTTTAATTAGATTGAACGTGAAATAGTAATTAATTTTACAGATAACACTGTGGTGCTAAATATGGAGTATTGCCAGTTTTGCTTCATGGGATGAATAGGTTGGGGTTAGGAAATAAAATAAATAATTACTTCGGTGTGATTCGCTAATCTCGACTAAGTTTGAAAAACCATAATTTTGGTTTGAAATGTCATCCAAAGGAAAAGTAAAGGATAAATTTTAAAGAATTTATCTTGGATAAAATTAATGGGAACCTTTCCCTAAAAATGTGATTTTGTGAATAAAAGAATATTCTGAATTGGAATGAGGCGTATGTTGTGTTTGTGTAACATTTGTTTTTAATATACGTGGGTTGTTCGGAAAGTCCGGGTTTATACCCATTCTGAATAATCGATTCGACGATATGTCGAAGATGAAGACGGTGGTTGAAGACCGGAAGTCTTCACATCGTTTGGGTAATTACTGACGATCTTGATTGGGCTGTACACCCAAGAGGATGGAAATAGTTGGTGGTCGTCCAGACGTACTTGGAGATGGATGGATATGCGAGGAAAGTGCCTCCGGTTTCGTTCAGACCCAGAACGGACTTGTAAATGGATTGTGTGTCTGACACTGGATTTTATTCTGTGTTGATTGATTTCTATTAAATATACATCTGTTTGGCGGCGGAGAATTTATTCTTTTGCTTAACGCCCTTCTCTGAGACGTACGAGCTCAGAGGTTGTATATCGATGGACATCAGTCGCATGGCATGAATTGCCTGTGTGGCACGCTAAGGTGCAATGATCAAGGCTTCTGTTGAAAATCAAAGTCTTGTGGTTGATGATCAAAGCACGCCTACGTGGCAGCTTTGTGTATAACGTGAATACGCGAGCCTCACACCTCGGTATGAGTCAAAAACGGGATACGGACTGCTGGGAGAGCACGACGTTTCTTTCTAGCTTTGGTGGTGTCAGTGACTTACCAGCCCTGACATTTATATACTTTTCACCTTTGTGGTTGTTGGATGAGGCGCCTCGATTATAGGTCTGTAAGGACCAGGAAACGTGTGTTCAGGCATAATTAATCCTCTAACGTAAGTGAGGACCGGCCCTGAAGCATCCAGGGGTTGCCAAGAGTGCGTAGCCCTGGGACATTTGCTAGAGTGTCTCGAACGCGGAGAGGAGCTTGCCCCTTGCCTCGACTCATGACGGAAATCCAATTTCCAATACGTGTATTACGGTTTTAATTGTAGAACTAGTATGGCGACATGATATATGGTACCCATGCCGTCTATGATTTATATTTATGATTGAAATTGTTTTGACACTATACACTTATTATAGTATCAAGTGATTTGTTTTAAACGTACCAAGCATGTTTGGCTATTATAAGGGAAAACCCTATCCTCCGGCTTGCGTTGCATTGTGTGATGGGACCTGGGTCTTATAATAGCTTCATTTTTCGAAAAAGCATTGCGTTGTTTATTCTATGCACTGGTATTCTTGGGAGGAAACCCGTTCCGTGTTATACGGCGTGGTCCCTTGAATTACTCTCTTTTAAAGTAAAGTTTTAAATAACTGTTTTAGTTCTCACACCAGTCACATGACTGACCTGGAGTTTATTGTTTTAACCTAAACTCTGGGTGCCCCTATTTTCCGCATGGGCAGCTATTAGTTTTGGTTTTGCAGATTTATATTCACAGGATCCTGGTTTACAGCTGGAATGATATCCGGAAAGCTCTGTATCCGTATATCACCTTCAGTTGTGTTTTGTATTATTTTCCGCTGCTATGTAATTTATTGTAATCTCTGATATTTATCGAATGTAATTTATTCATTTATACTCTGTATATTCTTGTATCTGATGGAATTGTTGTAATAGCAATGAAATGTTCTTCCGTCTGCATTCATTTGTGTGTTGTTCTCAAAGTATCCGCTCTTTCCTTCACGGGAAAGTAACGGGTTCTCACAAAGAAAGTCAAGTCTGGAAAGAACAACCTTATGACAATAGAAGTGTCTTAAAAACTACATTTCCATGAACATCAAAATCTTCAAATATAACCTAGTTGTTATCTTTCTTTTTTGAATATTTTACATGTCATAGACTAACATACACACATGCGTATATACTCAATTTTTTTTCTACACTTGTATCCCTTTAACCTTGGCCACTGGATCACATACATAAATTAACGAATATTATATGATTCTTTATCATACTTTTTCTAATTTCACTTTCTTACACCATCATCCAATCCATCCATTGATTAAGAAATTTAACACGCGGATAAAAATATTACAAAGGCGCTAAAAATGGAGGAGATACGATCCATGATTTCAAATGTTAGCAGCACACACACCCATATATATATAGGCAAGCGTTCCATGGCACCCCAAAAATGGAGCACCCCAAAAGCCCCCTGATTTCCACCTCTCATTTACATTAAAAAAAGTGAGTGGGAAGTGAGAGAGTTAGTGGAATGAGAGAGAAGGGGAGTTAGTGGGAAATGAGTGGTGGAAAAGTGGTAGGCTAAAGGGGTGCTCACTATTTGGGGTGCTATTGAACCTGCCTCATATATATACATATATACATACATATATATATATATATATATATATATATATATATATATATATATATAGGCAAGGAGATGTATGTGTATGCGTGTGTGTACTGTATATATAGGGAGAGAGATGTATGTGTATGTGTATATTTAAGTACATGTAAATCAATACATATTGACAACCATCAATATAAAACAATTGTGTACCTACCTCTGAAATTTGTCATTGGTTGGTTATTATTTGCTAACTATCCAGCATAAGTTGAATGTGAAGTTCAAATGTAACAGCAATGGTTTTGGTGGGATTGTGTTAGTTTATAATTTTATGAACAAATGTCTAGCCACATTAATATAATTTAGAAAACTATGAAATCATCAGTATTATGGTCAATAGTTTACTCAACTTCTCATGTTATCGCTATTTACTTATATGTATCAAATTAGTTGAAAGAAAAGTTCTGCATTCAAATTACACTACCATCATTCAATAATCCATACATAAATTTTAATATATATATAATATAATTTAGAATACACATATTATGAAGAAGCAGATATAAGCTTTGCTAACCAAAAGACAGACCATGAGCATAGGTACTTACGATCGTCCTAACTCCAAAGTAAAATGGAGTACTCGAATCAAGTTTTGTACCAGTCCCTTGCAATGCATGTTCTGGTGCATGGATTTTCTACTGATGACTCAACATGCAACTCCACATTATCAAAAATGAAGATGGAATAGTGTACGTTACTAAGTATAATCAAAAGAAAAGAAAGACCGAAATGAATAATACGCACAAATGCACAGTAAGGTAAAACTTTATTGAACATGCATGTTAATGAAGCACAATAAGTAGATCAATGCATAAAAAATATCAAATATTATGATAGTATTCCATCCTAATCGACAAATTCCAATATAAGATGCAAAAAATTAAAGGCTTAATAAAAAAATATACCTTCAGACATGTTTTCCTTTTGGTCAGCATTCTTTGTGGTACTACTCTTATTGATATGATCTGTAAACAAATTTATAAACATGATTGTTTGTTAACAGGTAAAAATAGAACTGATCACGTAGAACAAAAACTAATTATATTTTGAAATGGTTAACAAAGTTAAGACAAACGGAAAATATGGTTAAACATACTCCATCCAAAAATATATTAGTACGTATAGGTGGCATGTTTGCAAATTCAGCAAATTTTGAAAGAAACTTAAGTACTATTAAAATGTCGAGGAGAGTTAAATCGATGATAGAACGTAAAAAGTAATCGCAAATACTTGAATGACTGCATGTTGGGATAATTTTTGTAGAAATACAGTATACATGATAAAAACTTAACAAATATCTAAAAACTGTGTATTATACAAACAGGATTTTTAAAACATCCGATTGAATAACTACACAAATAGTAGTAGACGCTGGTAGATTTATAAAACAGGATTGATTGTGCCTACAACCCAATCCGAGTGAGAAGTTTTTGAAAAAAGATAGTGTTAATCCAGAGTAGAAGAGCAGGTGAAGACGCAAAAAATTTAAATTATAAAACATCACTATGCTATATGAAAGTCAGTAACATTAGACGAACCTATACAGGTTTCAATCTACGATTGTGAAACTGTGGATTTTCGCCAAATCAACGGAATATTTTCCTATGTAGAGACGGTATTTATAAAAACAAGATTGATTATGCCTACAACCCAATCTCAGCGAAAAGTTTTCGAAAAAGTCGTTTAAATTTTAAGGTGCAGATCATTTGAAGATGGGTAAATTTAAAGTGATAAAACAACACTATGCTAGACAAAACTTAGTAACATCAAACGAAATTATACATAAAACATGCAACGATTGTGAAACTGAGGATTTTCACGAAATTGACAGAACATTTTCCTATCTAGAGACAGTATGAACAGAGAACAAACAACATAAATAAAATGATTTCTGCACTGTCTAGTTTATATAAACAGATATTGTGATTCTTCACTGTAGGGGTATAAGTTTCATAACCGTAAATCAGGAGATTAATATAGTAGAAGGGGATAAAATAGAACATACCACAGATCAACAGAAGACGTAGCATCCACCAACATCAGATTTGAAAAAATCATACGAAATCGAATTGGTCGTGGGAAATTGAAGCGGATCGACAGCAAACACAAGTGTCGAAATCATCTTCCAACTAAATCTGACATCACTTCAGAAGACGGGAGGCCAACAGAAACAGCCACCGTTAATTAATTCATGCCACGATCACGATGAACGGATTGAAGTCGGAATCGAGAGATGGAAATTAGGTAAACGGTGAAAGATAAAATAACGGTTTGGAACAAACTTTTCTTAATTTTAAAATTGATTTACTCGATATGGTGAGAGGCTTCGTTTGAGCGACACGTCAGCTTTATTAAATGAAGAAGCATCCAACTCATACTTTTGTCTATTCTACTTTCTATTATAGGTAATAGATTCCATAGAGACTTTTCTGAATTTTAAACTGGACATAACTTTCAATTTGTATTATGAAATCTCAGTTTTTCACATCCATTAGAAAGATATTATTAAACAGATTCAAATATTTCTTGTTTAGTCCAATTCCGACTTATATTGAATTATGTATATTCAATTGAAATTAGAAACCGAATTTTCAAACTACCGCGCCATTTTAGGCTCGTTTTATAATTAAAATAAATTTATACGTTCTAACTTCGTTTAAAATAAATTTTTGGTCGTTATTATTTAAAATAAATCCTTTTAAATATTCAAAATCCGTTAAAATTGCTAAAATAAATTTTTTAAATTGGTTCTGATTTTCCGGGTTGTTACAATCTCCCCCACTTAAAATCTTTTCGTCCTCGAAAAGGAACGGAGCTGAATGTTGTTTAACTAATCAACTCAACTTTCATTCTGGCTTTTATTCTTTAACTTGAACTTCTAAATTTTCAAAAATTTGGCTAACACCCTAAATTTTTGAAAAATTTCGCCATAACCTCCCTTCTACGGGGAGACATTTAACCGCAACTTGCCACGCAGGGCCCTCACCAATCGAAAAGAAAAAGAAAAGGCTAAGCGGCTAGCCAATCGGCTCATAAAATCATCAATACACAAGAAATTAGTAAACATGTACCTATTTGTCGGGCATACATTTTTATTCCTCTTTTCTAGCCTCCTTGCCTTGACCTGTTCACACACATATATGTACATGTATGCAATTTCAACCAATTTCAATTCAGTTCGATAATAAATTCAATTTGGCTTAATTACTCTTATTGGTATTATCAATCCAATATTTTTATTAATCAAACTAATAATCAAACAATACAACCAGCAATCAATTTGTTAATTAAATTTTCAAATTCATAATTTTCTATATATACATAAAAATCATATTTTGTGTGTCAAATCACAGCAATAAACCCTATCTAGTTTTGGTTCTCACACCAGTCAATTGGAAATATATAGATATCCCAATTTCGAAATTCGAAAATAACACCGAGGATGGGGCCCCATCATCAGAATCATTCTCGGGCGACTAGAGTGTGATTCTATATCTATCCAGTATATTTAATTCTTCGTATACACGTTTGCAAGGCGTATATGCAAAATCTTCATATACTCGATTGTCCAAGTCAATTTAAAATAAAATATTCAAATACGTTTAATAAGGTTTAAATTTTTCAAAAAAAAACATGTTTTCATTTTTATTTTAAAAATAACACTCTTCCAACTCATTCTAGGGTATTACTAACCCTATCTCTAACGAGTCATTCTTATTGGATATTACTAATCCAATCTCTAGTGAATTCTTTCATTTGGTTCTAAGGTGCCTTGTTCTCGAGCTTTGTAAACCAAAGCTCTGACACCAAGCTGATACGACCCAAACTCGCCATTACGTGAAAGCCCGGATTGAGTTGAGAACACGACAAATCAGAACATAAACGAAAGAACATTTCATTGCTATTACAACAATTTACATCAGAGTACAAAAATATAACAGAGTAGGAATAAGTAATTTACAGCAGAAAATATCAGATATTTTAAAATACATTACATAGCAGCGCAAAAATAATACATAACCATACATAACACCGCTGAAGGGAATATACGGATACAGAGCGTTTCCAATATAACTCCAGCTGTAATCCAGGATCCTGTGAATATAATATCTGCAAAACCAAAACTCCTAGCTGCCCGTATGGAAAATAGGCGCACCCAGAGTTTAGGTTAAAACAATAAACTCTAGGTCAGTCATGTGACTGGCGTGAGAATTAAAACAGTTACTTAAAACTTTACTTTAGGAATAAAGTAAATCAAGGGACCACGCCGTACAACACGGAACGGGTTTTCTCCCAAGAATACCAGTGCATAAAACAAACAGCGTAATGCTTTTTGGAAAAACGAAGCTATTGTAAGACCCAGGTCCCATCACACAATGCAACGCAAGCCGGAGGATAGGGTTTTTCCTTATAATAGCCAAATATGCTTTGTACGTTTAAAACAAATCATTTGATACTATTATAAGTGTATAGTGTCAAAACATCTTCAAATATAAATGTATCAATCATAGATGGCATGGGTACCATACATCATGTTGCCATACTAGGCTCTATAATCAAAACTGAAATGTCACGAATTGGAAATTGGATTTCCATCATGAGTCTAGGCAAGGGATGTACTCCTAACCGCTTTGAGACACTCTGGCAAATGCCTCGGGACTACACACTCTGGGTAACCTCTGGATCCTCCAAGGCCGGTCCACACTTATGTTCATGGATTAGTATTCCTGAACACACGTTTCCCGGTCCTATCGGACCTATCCATCAGATCCTTAGTAACCGATATATCCGAGGCGCCTCGCAATCCAACAACCACATAGGTAAAAATAATAAATGTCTGGGCTCCATAACATAACACCACCCATAGTTAGAAAGAAAAGTCATGTCCTCCTTGGGTCCCTTATCCCGTTTTTGACTCATACCGAGGTGTGAGGCTCGCGAATTAACGCTATACACAAAGCTATGCTATATTAAAGCCGTGCTTTGATCATCAACCACAAGACTCTGCTTTTCAATAAAAGCCTTGATCATTTTCATATCAGCATGCAACACAGGCAATTCACGCTATGCGACTGATGTCTATCGATATATAAACTCTGAGCTCGTACGTATCAGAGAAGGGTGTTAAGCAAGAGAATAAATTCTCCGCCACCAAACAGATCTATATATTTAATAGAGATCAATCAACATAGAATAAAATTCAATGTCAAACACACAGTCCATTTAAAAGTTCGTTCTGGGTCTTAACGAAACCTGAGGCACCTTATTCCTCGTCCCATATGTCCAATACAGGAGAGAGGTCCTCGCATATCTGGTCGATCTCTAAGTACGTCTGGACGATCACCACTTATTACCTTGTCTTGGGTTTACAACCCAATCAAGACATCAGTAATCATCCAAACAATGTGATGACCTCCGGTCTTCAAGCACAGTCTTCGTCGTCGACTTTTCGTCGAATCGGTTATTCAGAATGGGTATAAACCCGGCCTTTCCGAATAACTCGCATATATAATAAACAAGTGCTACACAAACACAACATATGCCTCATTCCAATTCAGAATGTTCTTTTATTCAAAAATTCACATCATTAAGGAAAGGTTCCCATTAATTTTATCAAAGATAAATTCTTTTAAATTTATTCTTTAATCTTCCATTGGATATCAATTCAAACCAAATTAAGGTTTATCCTTACTAGTCGGGATTAGCGCACCCTACCGAAGTAATCATTTGTTTAATTTCCCAATCCCAACCTATTCATCCCATGGAGCAAAACTGGTAATACACCATATCTAACACCACGGTGTTATCGGTAAAATTAATTACCATTTCACGTGCAAATCTAATTAAAGATTTAACTATCGCTTAGAGCAAAATTGGTGATACTCCATACTCGATCATTTCTTGAATTTGATAATTTAAATTATCACATTCGCCTGTCAATCTAATTATAGATTCATTAAAACTCACTTAGTTTTAATCTCCCCAAAAATCAATATTAATGATTATTCAAATCTAGGAAATAAATCCTGTCTTTAACTGGGTTAAAGAACCAATGTCATTTAAAACACAGTTCACGATAAACCCAAAATCACATTCCATTAATAATGGAATCTTCACGGAAAAGCAAATCAGTATATAATCGATATCAATTTCCGTATCCGACTAATAATATAAATGGAATAATGACAAAGCCTTTTACATTCCATATATATTAACAGTCTTCCTCCACAGAAGCTCATTTTGATTATTATCAAATCGAATTCCAATCAATTCCAATTTAATATATTAAATTGGAAAACTTTACTTTGGAAAATTCCCGTTAAATCTTAATAAAAAGATTTATAAATTCCAAATAACATTTCACTATAAATCGGGTTAAAGAACGAATGTCGTTAAAACACAGTTCCCAATAAACCCAATTCACATTCCATTTTACTCGAATTAAATGTTAATTAACTGGAAACACTAATAATCTTAATTAAAAGATTTATTCTTTTCACACGGGGTTTAAGAACAGTGTTATTTAAGACACCATTCACGACAAACCCAAAATCCAATTCTTTTATTCAATTCCAATTAAGACACCATTCAACAGGGTTTAAGAACAGTGTTAATGAAGACACCATTCACGACAAACCCGTAATCCAATTCAATATTAAATAAAAAGGCTCTGAATAGAAATTATATCGGCCTATATTCAATATCAAATTCTGAAATCACAAATATCGTACTGGGAATAATGACATATATATATCTTCCAAATTCCTTCACAATATCTGTATATTCACGGAATCCAATATCGAAATATTCCGAAGATAATTTCGATTCAAATCCATTACAATTCATATATTGGAAATTCCGGTTATTTTTAAAACCATTTCAAATCCAATTTATTTATTTAAAAATATTGGATTATAATTCTAGTTCATAACTAGTTCATTTTGATAAAAATATATTTTCATCTTTACAAACATGGAATTTTTCATCCAAATCCTTTCCAAATCATTTATTATGATTTTACAAAAATTATTAATACTTTTAATAATTTTATCAAGGCCCGTACAGTCGAATTCCATAAACGGTCATCGAACTGCATTTACATCGACCTTTTCCAAATTTGATTTGGACATAATTCCAAATCCAACCGTTAGATTTCAAATCTCTTATATCGTTGGTAAGCTCTTTCCGTTACGAACCCAATGGTTCCGGTTTTAGGAGAATCCGACGGTCGGATCTCCCGTAATATCAATTCGAAGTCAATGGTCGAAATTCGCGAACGGTCGTGGCGCGACGCATTCTATTCAGGCCATTATATATATATATATATATATATATATGTATGTATATATATATACATATATATATATACATATATATATATATATATATATATATATAATATTTCATCGATTTCCATTCAAAACGTATTTTATAAATCGTTTTAAATTCGTTTTAAAAATGAGTCTAACTTCATTTTCAATTTTAAATCAAAATTGAATATTCCATATCATTATAACATATAAATGATAATATTTTCAAAATATCAGATTTTGAAATCATTTCCTTTTCGATATTCATTATAAGAATGAATAAAATCGATATAAATATCGTTCGCATAAAAATGGCGCATAACTAATCAACACGCTTTATGTAGTTAAATATTTTCGTCTCCATCCCAAACCGGACATCAAAATCAGATTTTTAATTCTTTACTCAATATTATTTTATGATATTCTTTATTTTAAAATATTCATTATTTTAAAATATTCGTTATTTTAAAATATTTGTTATTTTAAAATATTCGTTATTTTCTGAATTGGAATCAGACACAGTCAATTACCATATAATATTATTTATGTGGATTTCATACAACACATGTATACAACAGCAATGATAAACAATCAACCGTCATCCAAAGTGCATTCTACACTGCATAAGCATTAAATATAAATAATTAACGCTTACAACAATCTGTCAGCCAATTTATTGACATACAACTAAATAATTGGGATTAGTGTACGTCAAATATCATCCCAATACCCGTGTGGGGTTTCAACCAACAAACACCGAATGTTATTTGTGCAATTGGGCGATGTGTAAAATTTATCGTCCTAATCAATATCAGTTAAATGTGTGTACATAAACAAATCATCCGATTTGTAAATGAATATTTATTTTATTCATATACATGTCAAAAAATATATTTTTTTAACGATAAAATATTCTATTAGACACATGAATATTTTATACGGTTCATTTATACAATAAAAATGATATTTTTATTGTTCTAACATTTTTAGACAATTTTGGCAGCATAACGACGCGATATTAGAACCGGAATATGGTCTAGCCTTATCCTTCGCCTAATAATGGCTCGCGCCATACACATACCAATTCTAATCAATTCCATTCACACCCCAAACCAATTCAAACAAATAAATCAATCCAAAACAAAAAACCAAACATCCATGGTTTCAAACAAAGGTGTCGGGTGCTACTGAGCACCGTTTGCATCCAAGTATATATATTAAACTAGAAAATAATTAGAGTGAGAAGCTCTCACCTTTGGGATCCACTCCTCCAGTTTTATTTCTGAATTTCTGAACCATTTGAATTTGCCCTAAATTCCAACGCAATCTTTTACATGTTGTTCATAGTAAAAATCACATTTTTAATATGATGTTTATATATTTAAAAATCGCATTTTTATCTAACTAAAAATCGAATTTTTATCTAACTAAAAATCGAATCTTTATCTACATAAAAATTGAATTTTTATCTAACTAAAAATCGAATTTTTATCTAGCTAAAAATCATTATGATTCGTACGATAAAAATTTCATTTTTATATTTTTAAAAATCATATCTTTATATTTTAAAAATCATATCTTTTCACTATTTAAAAATATAATCTTTTCTATTTTAAAAATCTAAACTTTTCTATAATAAAAACCTAAACTTTCTATTTTAAAAATGTAAACTTTTCTATTATAAAAATCAAAACTTTCTATTTTAAAAATCTAAACTTTCTATTTTAAAAATCTAATATTTTCAATAATAAAAATCTTAACTTTATATTTACATATGAATAAAAATCACATTTTTTTATACTAATCTATTTATATAAATTACCTTTTTAAAACAATGTTTAATTTCCAGAATAACTAAATTAATTATACAGAAAGAAAATAAAATAAATAATTAAAACTCACTTTTCTTTGATGGAGGCTGAGGGGGGCTGCGGGTACGTCGGAGTCAGACCAGGGGGTCGCGGCTGTCGAGGCGGTGGATCTTGGGGGTGCTGGCGGCGGTCTTGGCTAGGGTTATGGGTTTGGGAGCATTGGGGATCGGGTAGGTAGCCGTGGAGAGGAGAGAGAGCGAGTGAGGAGGGAGGCGACGAATGAGGGAGGCCGCGATTGTGGGGCGCGTCTCCGGCGGCGTTCGACTGCAAGGGGGATTCGATTTGAGGAAAAGCGGGTTTTTTTGTTTTAAAACTAATTTGAGCGTTGACTGAAGTGACGAGAGAGAAAAGTAGATGTTATATAAATATGTATTTTATTTATTTCAATTTTTATAAAGTTGCTTTTCCATTTGAATTCCAATTCAAACCCACCGACTGTCGCCCCTAGCTAATTACCCCCATCCCGAACGCAATGGGATATGTTTCGTAACCCACTTCGACTGTTTCGATCAATTTTCTTTTAAATTAAAATATAAATCAGTATATATTAAATTTAAACGTACATTTTAATTTACCGGGGCCCCATACTGACTCCAAAAAATCCATAAAAATAAATCTAGCTATGTTTTGACGATACGGTCCTAACAAAACTAAATTCGTTGAATCTGGAGACCGTTTGAGAAACGGTCATTTTCCAGTCGATTAAATTCAAACTGAGATTACCAAACACGTTTTCCTTTGCCACGCTCACATATTAATTCCAAAAATTATGAATTTTGGAATCTAGCAAAAATTTGACATTCCGGATCCAACAAAAGTGGTTTCGTCGAAAACGGAGGTCATTTGCAAAATGGCAATTTTTAAGGGCTTTATATATATTAAAATATATATAAATTCCATAGCGACTTTTCTGAATTTTAAGCTGGACATAACTTTCAATTTATATTATGAAATATCAGTTTTTCACATCCGTTAGAAAGATATTATTAAATATATTCAAATATTTCTTGTTTCGTCCAATTCTGACTTATATTGAATTATGTATATTCAATTTAAATTAGAAATCAAATTTTCAAACTGCCGCACCATTTCAGGCTCGTTTTATAATTAAAATAAATTTATACGTTCTAACTTCGTTTAAAATATATTTTTCGTCGTTATTATTTAAAATAAATCCTTTTAAATATTCAAAATCCTTTAAAATTGCTAAAATAGAAATTTTAAATTGGTTCTGATTTTCCGGGTTGTTACAGATCATATGGTCCAGTCTATAAAGATGTTTTTAACACTATGCACTTATAGTAATACAAAAAATGATTTGTTTTAAACGTACCAAGCATGTTTGGCTATTATAAGGGAAAACTCTATCCTCCGGCTTGCGTTGCATTATGTGATGGGACCTGAGTCTTATAACCAGCAATCTGTTTGTTTATGGTATTCTTGGGAGGAAACCAGTTCCGTGTTATACGGCGTGGTCCCTTGATTTACCCAAGTTTAAAATAAAGTTAATGACTGTTTTAGTTCTCACACCATTCCCATGACTGACTCGGAGTTTATTGTTTTAACTTAAACTCTGGGTGCCCCTATTTTCCACACGGGTAGCTAGTAGTTTTGGTTTTGCAGATTTCTATTTAACAGGATCCTGGATTACAGCTGGAGCTACATTCTAAAAGCTTTGTATCTGTATATCTCTTTCAGTTATTTCAGTAGATATTTTCCGCTACGCATTGTACTTATGTATTATTTTCCACTGCAATGTATTTTAATCTCTGATATTTTTCTGCTGTACATTATTTGAATTCTGGTATATTCTTGTACTCTGATGTAAACTGTTGTAATAGGAATAAAATGTCCTATTGTTTGTGTTCTGATGCGTCATGTTCTCAAAACAATCCGCTGTTTTCCATCTCTTAGGAGATCAGGGGATTTCGGATAATTACAGTTGGTATCGGAGCTTTGGTTTACAAAGCTAGAGAACAAGACACATTAGAACCAAAATGAAAGAACTCATCAGAGATAGGATTAGTAATGTCCTATAAGAGTAAATTGTTAGAGATACGGTTAGTAATACCCTAGAACGAGTTTGAAGAGTGCTGTTTCTAAAAACAAATTTAGTTTTGAAATTTTATATCTATTATACGTATTTGAGTATTTCATTTTATATTGAATTTGGACTATTAGGTATATGAAGATTTTGAATATACACGTAATTAACGTATATCAGAAGCCTCAAATATACTAGGTAGATATAGAATCATGCTCTAGTCGCCCGGAGATGATTCTGATGATAGTACATACATCATCAGTATATATGTTCGAGTTTCGAAAGTGGGATATCTATATATTTCCAATTGACTGGTGTGATAACCAAAACTTAATTAGATTTTATTTTTTGTGATTTGACATAGGAAATATGATCTTGATTATATATTAAAGCTATATGTTTGAAAAGATAATTAATAAATAGATTGCTGGATGTGATGTGTGATTATTAGTTCAACTAATAAAATATTGGAATGATCAAACCAAAAAGAAAATGAAAGGTAAATTTAGCCAAACTGAATCAAATATTGAACTAAACAGAAAATTGGTTAGAATTACATATATGTACATGTCTATATAATGAACTGGTCAAAGCAGGGAAGCTAAGAAGAGGAACAAAATTGTATGCCCGACAATAGGTACATGTTTACTATATTCATTGGGTTTGATGATTTTATAAGCCGATTGGCAAGCCACTTGGCTTTTTCTTTTTCTTTTTGATTGATGAGGGCCCTGTAAGGCAAGTTGCGGTTTTACCGATCTGCCTGTACAAAGGAGGTTATGGCGAATTTTTTTGAAAATTTATGGTGTCAGCCAAATTTTTGAGAAATTAGAAAATTCTTAGAAACTAAAAAGTTGAAGAATGAAAGCCAGAATGAAAGTTGAGTTGGTTAGTTAAACAACTTCTAGCTCCGTTCCTTTTCGAGGACGAAAAGATTTTAAGTGGGGGAGATTGTAACAACCCGGAATTTCTGAACCAATTAATTTTTTTTATTTTAGCTATTTTAATGGATTTTGTTTATTTAAAATGATTTATTTTAAATAATAACGACTAAAAATTTAATTAAATCGAGGTTAGAACGTATAGATTTATTTTAATTATAAAACGAGCCTGAAATGACGCGGTAGTTGAAAATTTGATATTTAATTTCAAATGAATACACAGGAGTCAAAATAAATCGGATTTCAGTAAACCAGAAATATTTGAATTTGTTTAATGATATCTTTCTAACATATGTGAAACAAAATCAGATTTCATAATATAAATCAAAAGTTATGTCCAGTTTTAAATTTAAAATAGTCATTATGGAATTTATATATATTTTAATATAATATATAACCTTTAAAAATAGCCATTTTGCAAACGATCTCTGTTTTCGACGAAACCACTTTTGTTGGATCCGAAATGTCAAATTATTGTTAGGTTACAATTTTCAAAATTTTTGGAATTAATATGTGAGTGCGGTAAATTTAAACGTGTTTTGTAATTTCAATTTAAATTTAATCGACTGGAAAAAGGCCATTTTTCAAACGAACTCCAAATTCGACGAAATTTGTTTTGTTAGGACCGTATCGTCAAAACATGGCTGGCTTTATGTTTCTGTAATTTTGGTAGGGTTTTTGGAGTTAGCTCACCCTCGCGGGATCGGGATCAGTGGACAGTTAGGAACACCAAGGCACACAAAAGATTCGTAATGGAGATAATTTAAGATAAAAAAAGAATTTTTTGCATAATGAAACGATATCATTTCAAATCCTGGATCTTCGAATTGAGAGAGATATTGAGTGAGATCAATAATTCTCACTATTTCTTAGATTGATGGATCAATTTCGATTCAGTGGGATCTTTCACTCACATTTTTTACCTTTTTGGAAAATGTTAATAAATTCCAAAATCCATTTGAAATTTTCGTTTTTTTATTATAATTATTTATGATTCACCAATATTAGGTTAGCCATACATTTCGCATGTTTCTAGCGATTCACATGGTATCATATAATGATACAAGTCTTGGATAAGAATCTACAACGCACTAGAACGCCCTTGTTGACGATCCTTTACTCTGACAGCATATAGGGTTCCTCATACAATGTGATTTCTTTTTTTACTTTAGTTTAGAGTTTAGGCATTATTTTTTCCCTTTGTTTCCGAAAAAGAAAAGAAGTAAGCAAAGAAATAAAAAAACAATTACGGTTTTCAACAACGAATACTAAGGTTTCTTTTTTTTTCAAAAAATACATATCAAATTGAAAATGTTTTTCAAAACAGAGATTCGTAATGGAGATAATTTAAGATAAAAAAGACTTTTTTGTGTAAAGCTTTGGATAAAACAAATCATAATGAGGACTTTAAGTTGGTAGAAATGACCAAGTAGCCAGTATGTGGCCCCGATAAGTTAAAATGTGCGTTCAAATTCAATATATATTGATCTATATTTTATTTTAAAGGAAAACTGATCGAAATTGTCGAAATAACTTGCGAAACATATCCCATTGTGTCAGGAACATGGGTATTTAGCTAGGGGGGACAGTCATTGGGTTTAATTTGGAGTACGAAGCGATAAGCTGTTAGTATGTGAATTAAATTAAAATTAAATTATATATATATTTTCTTAAAAATAGAAGGGTCAAACCCTAGTCTCCCAATTGCTCAAACCCGCCGTCGTCAGTTAAAGGAATTCATGGCTAATATCGCTCTAATTTATTTCCTCTAAGAACTCAAAATCCACTGCGAATTACAATACCAATCCAAAGCGAAAATCATAGAGTGGTTCGAGATCTTCAAAATCATATGGAGTTGATCGATTTCTATGAAGCGGCTTGATCGAATTTTCACCTCAAAGTGGCGGCGTTCGAGGACATTTTCCAACCAATCGGGGGCGTCGAACTTCATGCCATTCAGGGCGGCGGCGGCTCTCGTATAGATGGAGGTGGTGGGGACTTCTGATCGGAGGAACGACGGACGTAGGTGGTGCGAGAGGGAGCCTTAACTGACGACATTGGGTTTGATTTTCCTGAGAGCAAAATACAGAAGGAACGGTTTGAAGATAGTTAAGAGAAGGGATTAGTGTAACTGATGTAATTAATTAATTTAATTATTCGTTTTAATTATTAAATGTATAATCTATCATATCTCCTACACACGAGGTCCAAATGCAGTGATTTCATTTGCTTTGCGGTCGTGACAACGAACGCTACAACACAGAACTGACCAGACAGGAAATGGAGCAATTAAGAATTTCAAGCAAATTTGAACGCGAACATCTTTAAAATAGAAATTCAGAAATAAAGAATGACGAAGTGGAAACCAATGTGAGAACTCCTTATCACTAAATTATACTTTAGCATGTTATTGTATTCATGTATAAAAATATAGAGACAATTGCCAGTATAGATTTTTATTAATTTTAATCATTATAAACTGTATACGGTGCATGTTAGCTCACCTCCCTTGTCCACAAACCATGGACGATTTAATTGACTGTATTGTGTGTTGATTGTGTTGTTGAAATGTTTAACATATTAAAAATAATGTAAACATTAATGTGGTAGTTGAAATTAAATTATAAATATCTATTTATAATTTTAAACAGTGAAAATTGGCTAATTAGAAAAATAATTCAAACCGAATTAGAATTGGTTAAATTTGTTAACCAATAATTTATTTAAATAAACTGTTGTTGTTTGAAAACCCCACATAGGTATGAGGACGATAATTTATTCGCATCTCCCCTGAATTTAATTATATGTCAATCGATGGATCGACAAACCGTGATAAGCGTTATTTAATTATTTAATGCTTATACAGTAGTAAATTTCACTCTGGATGTGAATTGGCTATTTAATAGTTGTTTATCACTATTTTTGAATACATGTGATGTATAAAATCCATATAAATAAAATTATGAGTCTGATTCCGATTCAGAAATAACGAATATTTTAAAATAAGGAATATTTTAAAATAATATTCAGGATATAAATGAATATTTTAGGATAATATTCAGTGAATGATCAAAATATGATATTTGATGTCCGATTTTGGATGGACTCGAAAATATTGAAGTATATGAAGCCGAGTTAAGTTAATATATGCTATATTAACCCGAACGGGTTTATCGATCAATTTTATTCAATTTATCATGAATACGAACAAGAAATGGATTTCAAAATCTGATATTTTGAAAACATTATCATTTTAAAATTATAATGATATGGAATATTCAATTTTGATTTAAAATTGAAAATGAAGTTGAAATCATTTTAAAGTGAATTTATAAAATAAGATTTAAATGGAAATTGATGATATATATTATATATATTTAAATGGCCTGAATAGAACGCGCCGCGCAGCGACCGTTCGTGAATTTCGACCATTAACTTCAAATGGACGTAACGGGAGATCCGACCGTCGGATTTTTCTAAAATTGGAACCGTTGGTTTCGTATCGAAAAGAACTTTCTAGCGAATATAAGAGATTTAAATTGGAACGGTTGGATTTCAAATTATGCCCAAATCAATTTCAGAAAAGATCGCTATGGATGTAGTTCGGTGGCCGTTATTGGAAACCGGCTGTAAAGGCCTTAATAAAATCATTAAAAATATGGAAAAATTGTGTAAAATCTTAATAAATGATTTGGAAAGATTTTGGATGAAAAATTCCAAGTTTGGAAAGATAAAAATATTTTTTTATCAAAATGAACTAGTTATTAACTGGAATAATAATCCAATGTTTTTAAATAAATAAATTGGATTTGAAATGGTTTTGATATAACCAGAATTTTCCAAAGTATGTATTGGGAAGGATTGGAATGGAAATAATCTTCGGAATATTTCGATATTAAACTCTGTGATTATATAGATATTGTTCAGGAATTTGGAAGATATAAATATCGTTATTCCCAATACGATATTTGTTGGTTTTAGAATTTAATATTGAATATAAGCCAATAAAATTTCTATTCAGAGCCTTGTGTTTAAATTCAAATTGGATTTTAGGTTTGTCGTGAATGGTGTCTTAAATAACACTTTTCTTAAACCCAGTTGAGAAAAGAATTAATCTTTTAATTAAGATTTAGAGAAGTTTACCAGTTAATTAATATTTAATTGTAATTGAATTGAAATTGGATTTTTGGGTTTATCATGAATGGTGTCTTTACTAACACTGTTCTTAAACCCCGTTGAGAAAAGAACGAATATTTTAATTAAGATTTAGAGAAGTTTACTATTTAATTTAATTAGAATTGAAATGTAAGTTGATTTTGGGTTTATCGTGAACAATGTTTTAAATAACATTTGTTCTTTAACCCAATTAAAAGTGAAGAGATGATTTGGAATTTATAAATATTTTTATTAAGATTTAATGGAAATTTTCCAAATTAAAGTTTTCCAATTTAATATATCAAATTGGAGTTGAATGGAATTCGATTTGGTAATAATCGAGATGAGCTTCTATGAAGGAGGACCGTTACTAGATATGGAATTTAAAAGGCTTTGCCATTATTCCATTTATAGTAATTATTGGATACAGAAATTTATATCGATTATATATTGATCTATTTTCCGTGAAGATTCCATAGTTGATGGAAGCTGATTTGGGTTTATTGTGAACTGTGTTTTAAATGACATTAGTTCTTTAACCCAGTTAAAGATAAGATTAATATCATAATTTTGAATAATCATTAAGCAATGATTTTTTAGATTAAAACTGAATTATAATTTTAATGAATCTTTAATTAGATTGGAATGAGAATGGGATAGTTAAATTTATCAAATTCATGGAATGATCGGGAATGGAGTACCTCCAGTTTTACCCCAAGCGATAGTTAAATCTTTAATTAGATTTGAACGAGAAATGATAATTAAATTTTCCGATAACACCGTGAGTTTAGATATGGGGTACTACCAGTTTTGCTCCATGCGATGAATAGGTTAGGATTGGGATTAATAAATAAATGATTACTTCGGTATGGCTCGATAACCGCGACTAGTTTTATAAACCTTAATTTGGTTTAGAATTGTGGAAATATAAAATAAAATCTTTTGAAAATGATATCCAAAGGAAGATTGAAGAATAAATTTAAAAGAGTTTATCTTTGATAAAATTAATCGGAACCTTTCCCTAGAAATATGAATATTTGAATAAAAGAATATTCTGATACGAAATGAGGCGTATGATTTGTTTTTATAGCACTTGATTATTGATTATAAAATACGCAAGTTTTTCGGAAAGACCAGGTTTAACCCATTCTGAATAATTAATACAAAGACTAAAAGTCGACGATGAAGCCGGTGGTTGAAGACCGAAGATCTTCACATCGTTTGGATGATTACTGATGTCTTAATTGGGCTGTACACCCAAGACAAGGTAATAAGAGGTGATCGTCCAGACGTACTTGGAGATCCACCGGATATGTGAGGACCTCTCTCTTGTATTGGACATATGGGACGAGGAATAAGGTGCCTCCGGTTTCGTTTAGACCCAGAACAGACTTGTAAATGGATGTGTTTCTGACAATGGATTTCATTCTGTATTGATTGATTTTTATTAAATATATCTGTTTGGTAGAGGAGAATTTATTCTTTTTCTTAACACCCTTCTCTGAGACGTACGAGCTTAGAGGTTATATATCGATAGACATTAGTCGTATGGCGTGAATTGTCAATGTGGCATGCTAAGATGCAAATGATCAAGGCTTTTGTTGAAAAGCAAATTCTTGGGGATGATGATCAAAGCACGGCTTTAAATAGCATAGCTTTGTGTTGTAGCGTTAATTCGCGAGCTTTATACCCCGGTATGAGTCTAAAACGGGATCAAGGACGTAGGGAGTGCACGACTGTAACGACCCGGATTTTCGGCGACTTTGGTTATCGACATAAGCACGATGTCGATAACCAAAACATCGAAAAATCCTGGTAATTAGTGAAAGAAATTAGAGGGTGAGGATAGATAAGATAGAAACTTAGAATAGAAGAAGAAGTAGACAACAACAACAACATCAGAGTAACACGAATCTCACAGCGGAACGAATAAAATATAACATAACTTTTGAAATACAAAGTTATAACTGTTTATACATACCATTTTCAGAGTACAACATATAACATCACAGCGGAATAAATAATAGCTATCGACTGCTGAAGCCTCCTGCTCCAAGCTCTCCAAGTGCATCTGTAAATCCCGACTACTTGACTGCCCGTACAAATTTAGGCACCCAAGAGTTTAGGGAAGACAAAACAAATAAACTCCGGGTCAGTCATGTGACTGGTGTGAGTAAACTCAAATCATTTAAACGAGTATATGATATCTCATAAGACCACGCCGTGAATACGGAACGGGTTTTTCCCTTATGAGAATCCAAACATCTTAAAAAAGCAATATCATTCTGATATTATGATAATGTCTAAATACAAATAGATATCAGTCTAGCAGAAACGCTTGCATCTCATGTTCTACATATATAGTATACAATCAAAACCGCAGGTGCGTATTGGATGATTGGGTTTCCAACTATGACAAGGTATGGAACCACCTTCCGATCAGTGTACTCTAGGAACGATACACTGGAGTTCAACAAGAACATCTTGCAACTCAGCCACACATGACCGACCACTCATTTCGCTTGAGTGTATCGAATGTACATCACCAACGGTCGGGATCAGCAACCGTTTCCCGTATATATATGGGACAACATTGATAGATTAAAGAAGCAAATGAATATTCTCTAGATAGGTGATTATACACCCTACTTCGGTGCGACCGACTTAGCCATGCTGCCTGCCCGATTTTTGTCATTTACCAGATGTGAGGCTAGAAGCTACGCTTACTTTCCATTCATTGATAACACGATCACTTTGAATGCCACATTATCAGATCCGTTAATCATTAGTTGGATCTGCACAAATAGTTTCTGGATATTATGCGAAGGGAATAAATCCGTTGGCCACCATATATATTTGTACAGTCCAACTCTTTCGATCATTGGAACTATTCTGTCAGACATTCGTCCATATACGTTCGTTCTGGGACTGAACGAAACCGAAGGCACTATTCTGTAAACAGGACAGCCCTTGTACTTTACTCCGTCTTCAATTTCTTCATCGTATTTGATCACAACGCTTATGTTGATACGGAGTGGTTCTTCGGATAATAATCCAACCGGTCTCTCCATATTAACAACGTAAAATGGTCAAAACTTCGATAGTCTGTGATTTAACTATCAAATGAAAATATGTCGGTGTACAAACAACGATCTTAATTCCAAATGGAATTATCGATCCAATCATCAATCATATATATATATATATATATATATATTCATATTTCCTTATTTTCTAAAACTAGAAAATATACATTTTCAACATTGGAAAACATTTCCAATCCTCATTTACGCATCACTATCATTCCACAACTATTAGTCCCTAACTGTAAACTAGTAAGAGAACAATTCTCTAAATATAAACCCCGAAGGCCGAAACCAACATCAGATCAACACTCAGAAAACTATTCAACTTACTAATCTCTAGTCAGTTTCTAATTTTTGTTTAACTCTATTTGATTTACTCTTATTCGAATACTATAGTCGATTTACTCTAGTGATTTAACTCTATCGAATAACTAAATTCGATAAACTTCTTTTGATTAACTTGTATTCGGTTACTAAATTCGATTAGCTAATATTAGACTAACTCAATTCAGGTTATTTCTAATTGAATGACTAATATTCAATTACTCTATTTCGATTATCTCTTTTATATCTCATCAATTTCCTTTTTATAACGTTTATTTTCCGTTACAACTATTTCCTTATTAACACTTCTATTTACCGTTACAAATATTCTATTTACAACTTCTATTTACCGTTACAAATATTCCTATTTACAACTTCTATTTACCGTTACAAATATTCCTATTTACAACTTCTATTTACCGTTACAAATATTCCTATTTACAACTGTTTATTTATCTTCTAAATAACTATTCCTTATTTCTATTTATTTTCTAAATAAATATCCCTTTTATAAAACTCTATTTGTTTTATCAACATTTTTTTCCTTTTATAAACTCTATTCGTTTTATAAATACTTTCCTTTTATAAAATCGGTTGATTTTATAAAATTCCTTTATTTCAATATGCATTGAAATATTCCATTTCACAACTCAGGGTTTCTTATGATATGTAAAATATCGAATAACAATGATTAATATCATTCTAACACACATAATCCAGAACAGATTATATAACACATCATATAACACTATATATGAAAACAGTAAAATAATTGTTGAGGAATCCAGTCGGATTCCTCCAACCTGTCTCCCTGCATCCACAGATGTTACCCAATATAATATATATCATATTTCATTTTGAAATGAAATATCCTGTTATACAGAACCATATTTGATTAACAGTACATAGATTAACTATAACTACGTTTTCAATCAAATCTATTTAACAGTCCAGTTTAACAATCAATATACAGCAGTCAATAAATAAAGTACAATTTATATAAAAATATAAATTGAGGAGAGTTAGTGAGTTTTACTCACATTTGCGCGTTAATCGTTAAATAACGATTTGCGTTATTTGATTCAGTCGGACAATTTATTTCGCCATAAATTGTAACGATCTCGGATTCACCCCCGGTCAGTCACATTGTGTTGCTCCCGTCCATACGATTCCAATGTGACAAACGGTTCCGCTTAAATCTCGGCCTAAACCCCATTTGAATACCCCGTTTGAACTTTACTTCCCCTACGGTATCAATACCCGATCCGCAAATTTGGTTCTTCCTTCCCCTTGTTGTTTTCGAAACCTGCTTCTACATCATTTTCAGTGGCCATTTTGAATTCTTTGAAACCCATTTTTCCATGTAAACTTCATATAACACATGCCAAAGTTCTTCTCGTCCTCACCGTCTCCTCCTAGTTGTTAGCTCCACCTTGCCAAAAACCCGCCCAAGCAGATCACGTCGCAGCACTTGGAACCCCTTAGCACAAGACTCTCATTAACAAGATTAAAATAGTTTTTCTTTGACACTGTACGCCCTTTCCTTCCAACATAACAGTTCACTCCTTTGGTTTACGTTGAACTCCACCCTAAACAACTTGCTGCCACTATTCTTCAGTGAAAACCCACCTTAATACTCACGCCCTCCTTCTTGTACATCACTGTTCCCATAACCGTGTATTTATCCTCCATCCCAATACCTTACGTTTTCACCATACTCCCAAAAACTCTCCTGATCCTCCTATTTACAAACGTGGATCCTATATACCAAGACAAAACACAACAGCCCAGTCTCTACACCGTTAATCCCACATCACCACCCAAATCTCGCGTCTCCCCCCAATCAGTGACAGCGTCATCCTTTGCCACCACATGTCCCCCACTCCTATCCCATCGTTCTTCAGTATCCAACCGAAAACAACGAGCTCGAGCCTCGTTTTCTCCCTCGCATCGAACCCGCTGATATTCCCATCGAAGAGAAGAGCATTCCCTCATAAATCCGAAAATACAAGTTTGGGATTTAAGAGATTTTATACTAATTTTGTTTGAGGATTTTGAAATGAACGAATCGGATTTCTCTGAGAATATTAGTGGCGGCGACAATTGTTTGTTGAGAGAAAAAAAAGAGATTAGGTCTTTATGTTTTAGGGGATAGGATATTTATGGATGGCTAAACGTCTTCGTGGCTTAAACTAAACCATAGGACATTGAGTTTGCTGTGTGATTTGAGACCACATGCTATGATAGTTTGTCGGCAAGATATTTACACATAGGTTAGGAGGGAATGGTTTACTTTGTCTGCAGGGTTTGCTAAATCATATGCGATATCGACTACATAGAATATCGTTCAGTTACTGACTGTTACAGACAAAAATAAAAATATCGTTGTGATGCATAATGTGTCACGATCCCAAAAATATAATAATACCGGTAGATGGACTCATATTTTGAAACTTCAAAATGTTGATTTCATGGTGCGAAATACTTCAAATAAAAAGTCGCTTATTAAATTAATTAAAAATTGCCATAAAATTCTAAAAATTAAATTATCATTACTTCCCAAAAGAACCTTGTTCAAATTCGAATCTGATAACTAGTTATATCGAATAAACCGTTACGGTCGATAAACGATTCCATAGCGACTATTTTTAAATTTGATTTGGACATAGCTCAAAATCTACATGACGAAATCCCGATTTTTCTCTTCCACTAGAAAGATATACTCGACCAGCTCCCTACGTTTCTTGTTTCACAGAAATCCGGCTTAAAACGAATCCTGTACATTCAGTTGAAGTTCAAATCGCCAATTTACGAACTGCCGCGCCATTTCAAGCTCTATTTTAATTATATTATAAACTTTACGTTTAACTGTCGACAATTGAATATATTTGTTATTCAAATTCAATTCCAACCTGAATTAAATATCACAGATGATCTGGTTCACACCATATCGTCATTTCGACCAAATTCTGATTATTCAAAATTAAATATATTATTTAATTAATTAATTAAATTAAATATTCACCGTTATTAAATTCCACGGCCATTAAATCCTCTTAACCACCATTGATATAATTAAATAAATTAATCATAATACCTCTTCCAGTGCGGGTCATTACAATCTTCCCCACTTAAAATAATTTCGTCCTCGAAATTGCTAAAAAGTTGGGGACGACCCTATCGACTGGTTAGAACATATTTGTTCACTTCTTAACTTCAGTTTCAACTGAACCAATTTAATTTCAATTAAATATTAATTAATTCTTATCAACGAAAATTTTCAAAAATCCTGAAAATTTTCTAACTCCTTAACTGTTCGAAATTTTTTTCCAGCACCTCCTTTGTACCGGTCAATAGGTCAAACTCCAACTCGCCTCTCTGGGCCATTTCCAACCCAAAAGGAAATCAAACAGCCAAGCGGCTAGCCGATTCGGCTCATAAATCTTATTCCAATAGAAATATAAACTTGTACCTTTTGTCGGCATATCATTTTATCCTTTCCACCTGTTATCAATTCAGCGGATACAAAGGTCATCCCAATCAAATCCCCATCTTCTTTTATCCACGACACAACCATTCGCTTATATCCTAAGTCGAATTTTATTTCAAATTCGAGTTCCATTCTCGATTTCAAACTCTTAACTTCCCAATCAAATTTCCAGTTTAAATTATTATCTCGACAATCAAATTTTATTTAAGAACAAAATTTTCTTGATATCGTTTTATTTCCATTCAGTTTTCACTTAACTGTTTCAATTCAATTTCAGCTTACTTTCGCAAACTTCTATTTAAATTTGTTCTTAATTCAAACAGTCTCTTCCTGGGAATTCTCAAATAGTTTACTCTTTCAAAAAAACAAATTTTCTTTTCGAACATGTCACTGAGCCCTTAATTAATATTCCATTAGTTAAATCACTTCTCTATTGCTTTATCAATATTTGTTAACCAAATATTTTCAATAACCATATTGGCCTTTTATGTTATTTGGAAAACATTTCCGAATATCGCCTTCCTTTATTTCCTAAATCAATAACCTTTATAATCCTATTTATTTTAGATCCCATTTGAATTTCTATATTCAAATTCCATTTGAAATACTATATTCAAATTCTATAGTTAAACTCCATTTGAACTCTATATATTCTTATTCTATATTTTAAATTCCATTATTGAAATTCAACACACTTGTCTTTCCCAATACAAATTCGAAACAGTATCTCTGGTAGTAATTCATCACTTACAACTCGAAAATGAATACTGATGATGCAGCTGTCATCATCAGAATCTATTTTCCAGCGATCGAAGTGAGTTCAATACTATAAAACCATTTCTAAACATTTCCACTTTGAAATTTATTTCAAAATATAATTCACGCTGCTTGTAAAACAATTTAAAATCTCCCAGGATCTTAAATTTTCCTTATTTTTAATCCCAATCCATTTACAAACACTTATCCAATTCTCTAGAGTCTTAACTTCAATTCTGGTTTAAATTTCAGATTTAACTCATCTGATTTCACGTATTTCACTTATATGAATTCTGATTGGTTATTTACATAACCATTTAATTTATAATCTTACTCGATTATAATAACAACCAATATATCCAATATATTCAAAATATACGTTGGGTAAACAATTTCGTTTACCCTCTTTCAAAACATACCATGATGGTTCATCGTATTCAAGTGTTTAGTAACTCCTACCGATACAGTGGATCAAACTGATCGACCAGAACTCATAAACGACTCAACCAATGAATCTCCACAATATAAAACAAATTTTTATATCAATAACAAATACGTTCACTCGTATATATACACTCAATCTCAGTCTAGGGTATTACTAACCCTATCTCTACCGAGTCATGCCACAGAGCCAAGTAATTCTTAACTTAAGCTCTGATACCAACTGTAACGACCCGGATTTTCGGCAACTTTGGTTATCAACATAAGCACGATGTCGATAACCAAAACATCGAAAAATCCTGGTAATT
This sequence comes from Allium sativum, assembly GCA_030737875.1. NCBI lineage: Eukaryota > Viridiplantae > Streptophyta > Magnoliopsida > Asparagales > Amaryllidaceae > Allium > Allium sativum. Next base: position 403,602,462 of record CM060923.1, on the reverse strand, counting down.
AGTGAAAGAAATTAGAGGGTGAGGATAGATAAGATAGAAACTTAGAATAGAAGAAGAAGAAGACAACAACAACAACATCAGAGTAACACGAATCTCACAGCGGAACGAATAAAATATAACATAACTTTTGAAATACAAAGTTATAACTGTTTATACATACCATTTTCAGAGTACAACATATAACATCACATCGGAATAAATAATAGCTATCGACTGCTGAAGCCTCCTGCTCCAAGCTCTCTAAGTGCATCTGTAAATCCCGACTACTTGACTGCCCGTACAAATTTAGGCACCCAAGAGTTTAGGGAAGACAAAACAAATAAACTCCGGGTCAGTCATGTGACTGGTGTGAGTAAACTCAAATCATTTAAACGGGTATATGATATCTCATAAGACCACGCCGTGAATACGGAACGTGTAACACCCCGAATTTCAGTTAACACTGATATTCACTAATTATAGAATTAATAGTCTCAAATGTGAGAATCAGGGGAAACGGGTTACGTCATTGTGTTCGTCTCAGAAAAATATGCGAAATAGAGTCTGAAATTTTGTAAATCGGAGTCCGTATGACCCGGTTAAGTCCCAAAGAAGTTTTCGGAAAATTTGAATTTCGAAACATGCAGAAATGGGGGCCAGGCGGGAAAACTCCCGCCCAGCCAAGTCGACTTGGCTGTCGACAGGGCTGTCGACTTGCCCTGTCGGCTGATTCTGGCCTGGGTGCACCTGGTTGAGTTTTGGGCTGGGTTGGAGGGCTTGGGACGAAATCTGACGGACCTAAACTAACCTAGTGTTAATCTAAGGGTCTAAAGCACATCCTAATCCTATAAATAAGACCCTAAGCTAGTCCTAAATGATCATAATCCTATCCTCTAACTAAACTATGCCAAAATTTTCTATGATCATGGCCTCCACTCAAAACCCTAGCCTCCATCCTCTTTCTAAACTATTTCTATGAAGGCTTTTATGTTCATACAAGCATTTTTAAGTTGTATGAGTGATCATTAGCTTGCATTCATCATCAAGTTGCAAGCTTTATTTTCAAGGCTAGAGTTTTTGGGTGATTTTTGGCAAGGGTTTGCTTATTGGAGTTTAGTGGTGAGTTTCTATAGCCTTAATAATCAATTGTTAAATTGATTATGATAGGATATGATAAGATATGGCTATGTTTGTGGATCAATGTGTTTATGCAAGTTTAGTATAGTGTATGTTGTGTGTTTTGCGAGTTTTATGCTATATGTTATGCAAGTTTAATGCTATGTTTTATGATGCTCATTATGCAAAACACTGTGTTGAACATTGATTCATATGTAACATGTTATGCAAGCTATATGTGAGATTATATGCAAGTTCATATGTAACAAGTTATGCAAGCTATATGTGAGATTATATGCAAGTTCATATGTAACAAGTAATGCAAGTTATGTGCATGATTATATGCAAGTTCATATGTAACATGTTATGCAAGTTATGTGTTTGGTTATATGCAAGTTATGTGCATGATTATATGCAAGTTATGTGTTTGGTTATATGCAAGTTATGTGCATGATTATATGCAAGTTCATATGTAACATGTTATGCAAGTTATGTGTTTGGTTATATGCAAGTTATGTGCATGATTATATGCAAGTTCATATGTAACATGTTATGCAAGTTATGTGTTTGGTTATATGCAAGTTAACACGTGACATGCTATGCAAGTTCACACCTTTGTATGACATAAGAATCATATGCAAGTTACCCCCTTTGTGACATATGTGTTTCATGCAAGTTTGGGTTAAATGCTAGTTGGGTTTAATGTATGCTCATATATGCAAGTTGACACCTTTTAAACCCATGATAAAGTTATATGCTATGATTGGTTAAACCCATGGCATTTGTGATGAATCTTCCCTTTATTATGTCATGTTATGAGAACGAATTACGTGGGGAACGATGGGGTTAATATGCATGTTAATAAAATGGTGTGAAATGGGTATGCTTAAGCATAACATAAAGTGAATGGACATAATTGGGAATTTACCTATTAAGTTAGGTCTACCCATATTATGGAATTGGGAATTTACCTATTAAGTTAGGTGGAATTGGGAATTTACCTATTGAGTTAGGTCTACCCATATTCTTGAAATTGGTAATTAATTAGGGAAAATTAATACAAATTATGGGGGTGATTAATTAGGTGTAATTAATCGACTAAGACACGAGGTTGGACCCTTTTGTAGCATAAGACTGCCCGGAACCAACCGGCAAATCCAGCGGCTACAAATGATTGGCCCAATGTGAGAGGTCTTAGTCATAAACTAAATACGTGACAAGTGTAAAGACACGAGGTTAGACTCTGTTATGGTGTAAGGCTGCCCGGAACCAACCGGCATATCCAGCTGCTATAAAAGACAGTCTAATATGAGAGGTCTTTACAAAGGTTACGATCTTAATTAATTAAGAAACACTTAACCAAATTAGCATGTAGTGGGGCATGAGGGGTTAAGTGGGTGCCTTGGGTGGCATGTAGTAACTAGTGGGGGTGCCTTGGGTGGCATGAGGAAACTAGTGGGTTGCCTTGGGTGGCAATAGAAAATACGATTAGAATACTTAACCAAAGTGGAACATGTAATTAAACATGATTAAAGGGTTAAGTAAGTGCCTTGGGTGGCATGTGGGAATCAAGTAAGTGCCTTGGGTGGCATGTGGAAATCTAGTGGGTGCCTTGAGTGGCAATTAAAATATGATTAAAAGACTTAACCAAAATTTATAACATGTAAGTGGACATGGTTAAAGGGTTAAGTGGGATTCACTATAAATGATAAGCTTAGGTGGGTAGCTTGTGGGGGGCCATTTCAACCAATATCCCAAACCTATCTTTGTGGGCTCGACCCAAGTCGAGGACGGGTCACGCATATTGGGCTTGACTGTAAGAGGCCAAAACGGGTTAGCGGTGGCAACGCAAGTCCAACGGGTTTCATATGCGTGTGTGGACCCGGGCTGGTAAGTAAGACGTTGTTGCATCGTGTAGGTATAAGCCGTGCACCGTTGATATTATCAGGTTGCCACTTTGGGGAATGATACACCCCACTGTGGGGCCAGCACGGGTATCTACGTTAGGGAGCCGATCACTTGGGGAGTAGTGGGTACACCTAGTGGAGATAGGGGCAGACGACACCTATGTAGTCAGCTAGGGGTACACGAAACTACTATTAAAAATTACTAAGTACACTTAGTGGGATCAACCTTAAGTAGGAATTACCCTTGGGTGGGTAGAACTGGTGTGGTGTAGTGTAGGAATTATCCTTGGGTGGTTAAATGCGTCTTTTCGGTTATCTTAGTACATCCTGTGTTTAGTTGGCTACTTAGTGTAGTCATTATCCCCAGAGGTACCGTACCTTGTTTATATCATACCCTAATTACTTTAATGATTGTATTGTTAAGGTTATAGGACTCGCTCAGACTTATGTCTGACCCCGTTGTTTTTTTATCTTTTTCCCAACCCTCAGGTTTTCAGAGTGGGCCTAGCACTAGTGGGCTTTGATCAGACTGCTTTATCTATCTTTTGGAGCTTGGACCGTGGATGTAAAGCTCAGTTTATCTTTTCTATTATGGCTATTAAGTTATGTAGTGGGATTATGTACTTTTGTTTTATCAGGATGGATATTATGTACTTGACTCTTGTTTATGGTTTTGGTGTAACCAAACATGTTTTACTTTCCGCTGCAATGAAATGATGTTTTAAATTCTCAAGTATTACTTATATCTGTCATGTTGTAATTTTTCTGTTCTATATTCACTTAAAATACTCCACCGATGTTATGGCATTCCCTTAGTGAGTGACCGTAGCGGGTGTGGGGTGTTATACGTGGTATCAGAGCTTAAGGTTACCAGAACAGATAAATTTTTTAGAAAAACTATTTTCTAAGAATATTTTTGAAAGGAGTATTTTCAAAAACATGTCTTTTAAGAGAAAAGTTTTTGAAAGAAAAGCATAATCCCCGATAGCCATATCTTTATCTTTCGAATTCTCCGTTTTGAATCTCTTCCTCTCTCGTTTTGAGTTTCCCCTCCGTGTATAGATGATCTTTCTAAGATAGATAAGAATGGAAAACCACTTCAAGGGACTTAGACGTTAGTCGGATTAGAAGTTGGTTCAAGAAGGAGGAGGACTGGTAGGTACCTATTGGATAGACGATGGGAGGAAGGCTCAAATAGTTGTTTGGTTAATGAAGGATGAAACCTCATTGGTGGGAGGTTACGAGTGGAGAATGGGAAGAAGAAGGCGAGTAGTTATCCTTTTGGGAGGAATAGGACACCTTATTAGGGTTGTCCAAAGGGGCAAGGGCAAGGTATGGAATCTTCTGGAGGGTAGTTGTATTCCCTCACGGCTAGTGTACCAGATGGGGATAAGACCGTCTAGGTTGGAATTTGGATTTCTTTATTATCCGGTTCGAACTTTATTTGATTCTGACGCATCGAGTTCGTTTATCTCATCGTTGTTAGTTGAGTCACTGCACTTAGACACCAGTTTAGTAGATGATCCCTTAGTTGTTTCAAACCCAATTGGGGGCTCCATGATGTGTTTGGGTTTGAAAGTTTCTATACTTAGCGTTGAGTTTAGATGTGATGCTTCTTGGGCTTCACGGGCTATGGGTTAGTTTTGGGCATGGACTGGTTATCCAGTAATGGTGTCGTTCTTGTTTGTGGAAGGAGAGTTGTTAGGCTTACGACCCGCTTGGGTAACACTCTCGAGATCTCTTGTAATCCCATGGAATCTGTTATGCTAAGTTATCTAGAATCGCTTGACACGTCGGTCTAGAGTTTGCGATCTGTTAGAGTGGTCCAGGAATACTCGGATGTGTTTGAGGAGGTGAAGGGCTTACCTCCGGAGCGGGAGATTGACTTCCGAATATATCCGGTTGACAATGCCAAACCAGTATCTTGGCCAGTGTGCCACATGGCTCCTCGTGAGAGGAGGGAACTCCATAAGCAAGTAGGCGATTTGCTTGAGAAGGGGTTTAGAAGACGAAGTATATCGGAGTGGGGTGCTCCAGTAGTTTTTGCTATGAAGGCGGATGGGTCCCTCAGACTTTGTGTAGATTATAGGGAGTTTAACAAGATAACAAAGAAGAATAGACACCCATTGCCGAGGATTGATGATCTCTTTGATCAGTTGGTTGGCGCCTCAGTGTTTTCGTAGTAGGACTTAGCCACGGGGTTTCATCAGTTGAGAGTGGCTGAGGATAGTATAGAGAAGACTACCTTTAGGACTCCGGATGGTTTTTATGAGTGGCTGGTGATGCCATTTGGTTTGACGAACGCCCCCGCATACTTTGTTGATTTGATGAGAAGGGTGTTCAGGGAGTACCTAAATAAGTTCGTGATGGTCTTTGTAAATGACATCTTGGTCTTTTCTAGGAGCGAAATAAGTTTTCGTATGTGCTCAATAGGTTGAGCAAAGCCAGTTATGGGATAAACGGTGGTTTTGGAGCGAGACTGGCGAGGACATCCAGAGTTGGACAAGGGCTTAATTATTTAGCCGTTTTTACTAGTATCATCTCACGTAGGTCGTCTGAATTCGAAGGAGGTATCCCTTGGGTGTTTGTCTGATATTGGTTTAGGCCTTTGGGGCTTGCATTTGGGGGATGTCGAGTTCGACTAGGGTGGTCTGCGTGAGAGATGGACAGTTGTGATGATTTTGGATGGGGTAATATCCTGGTTTTCTCTAAAAGTGGAGAAGAGCATGCCCTACATCTTAGGGAAGTGTTGGAGACTCTTCGAGCGCATAGTCTTAGGACAGCAAAAGTGGATGGGATTCTTAGCATCCTATGAGTTTGAGATAGCGTATACCCATGGCAAGGGTAACGTGGTAGCGGACGCCTTAAGTAGAAAAAGGTTGTCCTTGAGTTCATTGTTCGTTGAACGACGGAGCTTAGAGTTTATTTCTATGTTTGACTTTAGACCTTCCGTTGACTTTGTACCCGGTTTGCTAGCCTCCTTGGAGGTTAGGCCTACTCTTTTGGGGCGGATTGGCGGAGCGCAGCGAGACGACCCACAGTTGGTTGAGTTAGTAGAGAAGCTCATGAGGAGGGGGAGTCGTCCAGCCATTTGAGTAGGTACACCCTAGATGGTAAGGGGTGGTTGCGTAGAGACGGTAGACTTTGTGTACCGCAAGACGAGGGTTTGAGGAAGGCTATACTTGATGATGCACATCGTTCGAAGATGACCATTCATCCCGGTAGGGACAAGATGTACCAAGACATGAAGCGAGTTTTCATTTAGGCCGGTATGAAGAAAGATGCGGCCGAGTATGTCGCTAGATGCTTGGTGTGCCAACAAGTAAAAGCGGAGCAAAAGAAACCAGGTGGGTTGCTTCACCCATTGGAGGTTCCGCTATGGAAGTGGGATAGTGTCTCGATGGATTTCTTCAATGGATTACCAAGATCGAGGAAGGGTAATACGGGAATTTGGGTTGGGGTAGACAAACTTACTAAGAGTGCCCATTTTATACCCGTGAAGAGTAAGAGGACTGCTCAATGGCTAGCTTCAATCTACATTCGAGAGATTGTTAGATTGCATGGTGTACCTTCCAGCATAGTGAGTGATCGAGATCCTATCTTCACTAGCGAGTTTTGGAAGAGTTTGAAAGAGGCGGTAGGGACTCAGCTGTGTTTGAGCACCGCAAATCATCCTCGGACGGACGGCCAGACCGGGAGGGTGAATCGCATTTTAGAAGACCTTTTGAGGCTATGTATCTTAGATTTTGGAGGTACATGAGAAGAGCATCTTCCATTGGTGGAGTTCGCATATAATAACAGCTTTCAGTCTAGTATTGGCATGGCTCCTTTTGAAGCTTTTTATGGAAGGCCTTGTCGATCACCTACATGTTGGTGGGAATCTACGGATAAGATCTTGCTTGGGCCCGATATGGTTAGGAAGACTTCGGAAAAGATTGATTTGATTCGAAGAAGGATGAAAGCGGCGCAAGACAGACAGAAATCTTATGCGGACAAGAGGAGAACAGAGCTTGAGTTTGATGTTGGGGACATGGTCTTTGTCAAAGTATATCCGTTACGGAATGTGGTTCGCTTTGGATCTGTTGGGAAGTTAGCACCAAGGTTTGTTGGACCGTTTCCTATTAAGGAAAGGGTTGGACAGATGGCCTATAGAGTGGAGTTGCCCGACAGACTTAGTGGTGTACATGATGTATTCCATGTGCCACATTTGAGGAAGTGCCTACATGAGACCGCAGAGGTGGTAGAGCCGAGCTTGCTTAGAGAAGTAGAGATAGAGCGTGATGCGACTATTCGACGAGCTCCTACACGCATCCTTGGGTCGGAGATTAAGAGGTTGAGAAACAGGGAGGTTCAACTTGTAGCACCCCACCTCCGCCAGTGCCACTCTTGCAAGGGCACTGACTTTGGAGGGGCGTTTAAACAAGGTAAACATGCATGCAGATATCACAAGACAGAACATATAACTAAAAAAACAGAGTAAATATAGCAGCGGATAAAAACTAGCATATCAAAACCATAAGTTAAGTTACAACACAGTACTTGATCATTATTTTCCATAAACAAAGTCTAGAAACATAAAACTGGAAACTGGAAAGGAAAACATAAAGTAGATATCCCCAAGGTAGAAAACCATAGCGAGCTCAAGTCCAAAGCATAAATGAGCTATCCAGGAAAAGCAGCTAAGATCCAAGCTAAGTACTGGTATTCCCGCCCTGTAAACCTGGGGGGGGGGGGGAACGAAAGAAAAGAGGCGAAAGAAAATGGGTCAGTCAAAAGACTGGTAAGTCCTACCTACTATTGTACAACAACTAATAAAGTTAACTGTATATGTAAACAAGGATGAGTCATAGGATGATAACTGGCATGGAAAAAGTCAACAAGATAGATCAAGTGTGGCACCGCATATACAAGGTTGAGGTTTGCACCAAGTGTACTAGTATCACAAGTCATGTCAAGTGTAAACAAGAAGTGATCCCCAGGCCCAAGTTTGGCCCAACATCATGAATGACCTTAACCAAGGTCCAACTAGCACGGTCTAGTCGATCGGCTCTCCTAAAGCCTAACTCGTCAAGTGTCGGTGTCATACGACCCAACTACGAAGTGTAGCTAAACTGTGCTAGGTCCACCCTAGGGTGTATCAAGTCCTAGGGTGTCAACCACTGACACAAACCAAGCACGCACAGTTTAAACCTACTGGTGCCCGTGCCTGCTTTTTCAACTCCGGACCATGTGCACGATCATGGCCCGCCTGAACCTACACCGGCGCACCTACACAGCCGTCGTCTTGGTCGCTTACATGTCATCCCAGTAATTGTGCCCCACCCTAGCCTAGTCCCTAGGGTATCATGATACAACTAAGAGGGTTACTGGTGCAAAGGACCACGTAACTAGGGTTTCCTTAATGGGTTAAACGTGGTTAACCCAACTCATCCAAGTACCAAGTTGGTTAAGTGTACCCAAGGTTCATGACTTAACCCTATCAACCCATCGTGTTTAATTGGTTAAGTATTCAAGCGGTTCATGACTTAACCCTACCATGTGGCATTAATTAATTTAATGCACCCAACCTCTCACATTAGACCTTGTTGTGGTTACTAGTTAGGTCGGGCGGGTCCGGGTAGGTTTACACCACAACTTAGTCTAACCTCGGGTTTCACGTGCAACATGACCAACTACTCACATTGGGTCCTATTGCTTGTAGCCACTAGTTAAGCCGGTCGGTTCCGGGTAGGTTTATGCTACAAGCTCAACCCAACCTCGAGTTGGCCATCCTCATGTTTTCTAAGTGTCATGTCCATCATGTTTCCAAAACACATTACAAATTTTCAAGCAATTGGGTAGACCTAACTTAATAGGTAAATTCCCAATGGGTAGACCTAACTTAATAGGTAAATTCCCAAGCTTACGTTTTTATGTCTTTTAAGTTTACCCAACCCCAAACGCAATCCCCTCGCTTACATATCGCAATAGCGCATAAAGGATAGAAAGAGGGAACTTGGCAAAATCATGACATAAAGGTGTTGGAGCCACAAGTTAAACATGGTGGCATATGAGACAAAGATGTGATCACAAACTTGCATATCATGTTATCAACTTGCAAAATATTCCTAAGCATGCATAACATCATTTTAACTTGCATAGTGTTCATATGCATGCATAACATGGTTTCAACTTGCATAAGGTTCATATGCATGCATAACATCAAACTTGGCAAATAGGCGGAACATGGCCATAGATAGCATGAGATAATGACTAGTAACATGCATATAACATTATATGCATGTTAATACAAGGTTTATGAGAGTTTCAAAGTTGCATCATGCAACATTTCCAACCAAAGATCACATCTTTCTATGCATAAAGCCAAGGTAATGACTTTACTAACATGCATAGAGTAAGCTTATGCATAAAATCATAAGATCAAAGCACGTATCATGATTAACCCCAAACTCAACTTGCAACATAACATATTAACTTCATAGTTAAAATACAAGAGTAGAAATAGGCTTACAATGCTTATGTGGACTCAAATGAGTATAGCAAATGTAAGAAACCCCTTATGCAACAAATTAAAACCCCAAAATGCAAGCAAACTTGATCAAGACTCCTCCTTTATGATGCCAATAGAGAAACAAGACTTTAATGCAAGCTAAAGAGGATCATACAAGCCTAAATACACTTGTATGCATGGAAATCTCTTAGAAATTTGATTTCGGAATTTTATGAAGAGAGTGGAGGCCATGAGAGGATTGATTTTGCCATAGTTTAGTTGTATGAATGAATAATGATGATTTAGGGTAGGTTAGGGTCTTATTTATAGAGTAGGCAAGTGTTTTAGGCCATAGGATTAAACCTAGATTCAATCCAAGCCATCAAAGCATGTCTTGGGGAAGAAGTCAAGTGTAGGAACCATCTAGGGCCTTTAGATTAAAGATGAACCATGAGAACCATCCAAATGCAAAATCTGCATTTGAGCGAATCGGCCCACGGGTTGACAGCCAAACACCCTGGATTAACCCCTAGTCGACCCAGCGGGCTTGGGTCGACCTCAAAAATCAGCCGGTTCGGTTATTCCCCTCTCCCAATTCGCTGTTTTGAACATTTTTGCATATTTATTTATTTAATTTTCAATTATATATATATATCAATATATATATATATTTCTCTGCGCAACCCATTTCACTTAATTAAGTATACTTTAATTTGGGAATTTTTCGTGAAACTTCGCGAGGCCATATCTTGGTCATACGGACTCCGATTTTCGAAAACTCGGACTCTATTTCGCGTATTTTTCCGAGACGAACGCAATGGCATAGCCCGTTTCCCTTGATTCAGATTTTACAGTTTAATTCTGCCTCCATTTATGTTATAACATGTTATTCAAAAATACGGGTTGTTACATTCTCCCCTCCTTAAAGGATTTCGTCCCCGAAATATCCAAGTTAGGAAGAACGTATCCTACCATCCATCATCCATCTACTCAAAACATCATCCACGAGCAATCATTGTCCTTAAAAGGTTCTAAATGCTGTATGATCATATGCAAAGGTGTGTTTATATATACTTATCTAATGCAAATATCATCAATGCAGATTATGTTAGTGAAATGAATCCATATGTATGCAATTCCTAACATAATGTATAACATCTATATGTGTGCAAATCACATACATCCATATGCAACTTCCATGTGATAACACAAAAATTTTCATCCATGAATAAACATAAACACTCATGCATATGCAATATGAGAGTGTGTGAGCCGATCTTAGTGCCTAATGTGTATCATGCATCCACGAGTATCCACTTGCAACCACTTGCAACCACTTGCAACCATCAAGCATAACATGTTTCAAATACATGTTTCATCCAAAGGGTTTCTACCTAAGGTTCTCATGATAAGGTTAGCACGATAACTAGATAAACATGGATAGCAAAGAGAAAGATATGCTAACAAAGAAAAGAGATTGAGAGTGTACCCTCAAAAAGGAATGGATAAAGCCCACGCATCTTCTCCTAGGTTTCCCAAGTTGCGTCTTCTTCGGCTTCACCCCATTGAACCTTCACCAACTTGACCTCTCGATTCCTTAGCTTCTTGGTCTCCGTCCCCAAGATACGAATCGGAGCTCTCCTCAAAGTAGCTTCTTTCTCCACTTCCACATCTTCCAGAACACTTGGCTCAACAACCTCTGCTGACTCATGTAAACACTTCCGGAGATGCGAGACATGAAAAACATCGTGTACTCCGGCAAGCTTCTCGGGAAATTTCAATCTATAAGCCATCTGCCCGATCCTTTCTATAATAGGGAAGGGTCCAACAAATCTCGGTGCTAACTTCCCAACGGCTCCAAATCGGACCACATTCCGCAAAGGAGAAACCTTCACGAAAACCATATCTCCAACATCAAACTCCAAATCAGATCTTCGCTTATCAGCATAGGATTTCTGTCGGTCTTGGGCCGCTTTCATCCGTCTTCGAATCAACTCGATCTTCTCGGATGCATCTCTGATCATATCAGGCCCAAGTATAAGCTTATCTGTAGTCTCCCACCAACATGTAGGCGACTTGCACGGCCTTCCATATAAAGCTTCAAATGGTGCCATCCCTATGCTTGCTTGATAACTGTTATTATATGCAAACTCAACAAGAGGAAGATGGTCTTCCCAAGTACCACCAAAATCCAGAATACAAAGCCTTAACAGATCCTCGAGTACCCTATTCACCCTTTCGGTTTGACCGTCCGTCTGTGGGTGATAAGCAGTACTTAGATTCAACCTCGTGCCCATGGCTTCTTGCAAGCTATTCCAGAACTGACTTGTAAAGATTGGGTCACGGTCACTGACTATACTAGAAGGGACTCCATGAAGTCTCACAATCTCACGAAGATATACAGACGCTAGCCAAGATGCGGTCCTCTTGCTCTTTACCGGAATGAAATGAGCACTCTTCGTAAGTCTGTCCACAATAACCCAAATGCTCGTATTCCCTTTCCTTGACCTTGGTAGCCCATCAATAAAATCCATGGAAATACTCTCCCACTTCCAAAGTGGAACGTCTAGAGGATGCAATAGCCCACCGGGCTTCTTCGACTCGGCCTTAACTTGCTGGCAAATGATACATCTAGAAACAAACTCTGCCACATCCTTCTTCATCCCAGGCCAAAAGAAAATACGCTTCATATCTTTATACATCTTATCTCCGCCTGGATGTATAGTCAACTTAGAGCGATGTGCTTCCTCAAGAATTTTTCTTACTAGATCTCCTACCACTGGAACACATAACCTTCCATCTCTCCTCAGCCAACCCTTGTCATCAATAGAATATCGAGTGAGATGACTAGACGTCTCTCCTCGAATCAGCTTATCCATAATCTCAACTATCTGAGGGTCTTCTTTCTGCGAAGCCCCAACTTGATCAAGAAGGGTAGGTCTGAGTTCCAGAGATGCTAATGAACCGGTCATCGACTCAATTGCCAAAGAGAAATCAAAGGTTGCCACATACTCTAAATTCTTCATCTCAACGAATAGAGGACTTAGGGTCAACCTCTTTCTGCTTAGTGCATCAGCCACAACATTACCCTTGCCAGGGGTATAAGCTATCTCGAAGTCATATGATGCCAAGAATTCCATCCACCTTTGCTGCCTAAGATTCAGATCTTTCTGCGAGAAGAGATACTTGAGTGATTTGTGATCAGTATACAACTCAAACCTTTCGCCTAAAAGATAGTGGCGCCAGGACTTGAGTGCAAAGACAATCACCGCTAACTCCAAGTCATGAGTGGGGTAGTTCTTCTCATGAACTTTAAGTTTCCTACCCCCATAACATATCACTCTTCTCTCCTGCATCAGAACAGCGCCTGACCCCGTGCCACATGCATCGGTATACACGGTAAACATTTTACCGCCATCGGGTAATGCCAAAACTGGAGCTGTGGTAAGGGCCCTTTTGAGCCTTTGAAAAGCAAGCTCACACTCTAAGTCCCATGCAAAGACTAAGTTCTTCTTCGTCAATCTAGTGAGAGGGGCCGAAATCTTAGCGAAGTCTCTAATGAACTTCCTATAGTAGCCTGCCAGACCGAGAAAGCTTCGCTCTTCGGTTGCATTCCTAAGAGTCTTCCAGTCTTGAACTGCAACCACTTTCGCGGGATCCACAGCTATACCCTGCTTAGAAACTATATGCCCAAGAAATCGGACTTCCTTTCTCCAAAAGTGGCATTTGGAGAACTTGGCTTTCAACTGATGGCCTCTAAGCGTATCCATCACTTCCTTGAGGTGTCTAGCATGTTCTTCCTCGTCTTTTGAAAAGATCAGAATATCATCCACGAAGACAACAACAAACTTGTTAAGGAACTCCCTGAACACCCTACTCATCAAATCTACGAAGTAGGCGGGTGCATTAGTCAAGCCGAATGGCATAACAAGCCATTCAAAGAATCCGTCTGGAGTCCTAAATGCAGTCTTATCAATGCTGTTTTCGGCCACTCTAAGCTGATGAAATCCGGTGGCTAAATCAAGCTGAGAGAAAACAGAAGCACCAACAAGCTGGTCGAAGAGGTCATCTATCCTCGGTAATGGATGCCTATTCTTCTTGGTCAGCTTGTTCAACTCTCGATAATCAACACATAGACGAAGCGAGCCGTCCGCCTTAGTAGCGAACACTACAGGAGCACCCCATTCAGAAATGCTTCGCCTAATAAAATTCTTCTCAAGTAGCTCCTTGATTTTCTTACTGAGCTCTCTCCTTTCACGCGGGGCCATGTGCCTAACTGGTAAGGAGACTGGCTTAGCATTATCAACCAGATAAATGTGGAAATCTATCTCTCGCTTAGGGGGTAACCCCTTAACTTCTTCAAAGACATCAGGGTATTCTCGAACCACCCTTACAGATTGCAGATCATCGATGGACGAGTCAAGAGATTCAAGATAACATAGCATGACGGGATCTAGGGGGTTGCAAGAAATCTCTAGGGTATTACCCAGGTGAGTCATGAGTCTCACCACCCTATGCTCACAATTGAGAATGGCTCCATAGCGGGACAACCAATCCATGCCCAAGATCAACCCGTATCCCGTGAACTCGAGAACATAAGCATCACACGAGAATTCTACGGTCAAGATAGAAATCCTCAAATCCATACAGATCATAGATAAATGGGCTGAACCCCCAATCGGATTTGAAACACTAACGGGATCCTCAACAAGACTAGTACTTAGGTGCAAACTTCCAACAACATCAGAAGAAATAAAGGTATGCGATGCGCCAGAATCAAACAAAGTGCGAACAGGAAAACTAGAAATATAAACAAGACTTTCCACAGAAATAGTACCTCGGTCCTGAACTGGAGTGGTGTTGAGAGCATGCACTTGCCCTCCAGATGAACCTGCGCGCTGAGTTTGTCCATGCCCCTGCTTCTTAGGGCAATCCTTGCTAAAATGTCCCGTCTCTCCACAATGAAAGCATCCACCCAATTTCATTCTCTTCTTCCTACAGTCCTTGGCCACGTGCCCAACAATCCCACAGAAGTGGCACTTTCTTGTGTCCTTTGCCTTGTTCTTGTTGTTCTTGTTGTTCTGATTACTCTGATTCCCTCCCCACTTGGAGTCTGCCTTCTTAGGCTGAGTCTCATTGGGCTTGACTTCTTTCTTCCCATTCTTATCCTCTCCCTGCAGCAATGCCATGTCTACTAGGCTCTCGAAAGTGGCCCCCATGGGTATGTGTGACATGGCTAGACCTTGTAATGGCTCATTTAACCCTCGTGCAAAACGTAGAGCCTTCTTCTCGGGAGTATTGACCATGTCCAAACCGAATCGGGCAAGCTGGTTGAACTTATTCACATATTCTCTCACCGTCATGTCTCCTTGCTTCAAGGCTATGAACTTCTCTAGTTGCAAATTTGCCTCCGCAGACGATAAAAACTAAAGCCCAAACCTTGCCCTAAAGTCGGCCCAGGTTTCTACGGGCCTAGTAGCACTGGTGACCTCCCACCAATAAGAAGCTTCCTCCTTTAGTAGCCAAACCGCCAACAGAACCTTTCTACGGTCCTCTATATTAAAGATGGCAAAGAGATCTTCGGTCTCCTTCAACCAATTTCTTGCTTCCACAAAAGTCTCCGTCCCAATAAAATTTTTGCCACCCATTGCCTTGAAGTCCTTGCAAACCTTGGCGAAATCGGCTTGTGGTTGCTGAGGAGGAGGAGGAGGAGGGGGTGGAACCTCAGTGATAGTGGGAGTGGTTGCTGGACCTGCATTGTTGGCCCTAGCTTCCAAGTACCTCCGGAACCATCCGGGAATGGTGACTCCCTCAGGAAGATTGAGATCGGCCATGCTGAAAAAAAAAGGAAAAGATAGATTTAGAACGAGGAAACGAAGGATAGTGCTTATGGCTCTTGGGGAATAGCCTTTCAAAATAAACTAGACTTTTCTTTGGAAAATACTTAATTGGTTTTGAAAATAGCTTTTAAAAGTAACTTTAAAACCCTTTTTGCTCCAATCTTGTAAACCTTATGCTCTGATACCAAATGTAGCACCCCACCTCCGCCAGTGCCACTCTTGCAAGGGCACTGACTTTGGAGGGGCGTTTAAACAAGGTAAACATGCATGCAGATATCACAAGACAGAACATATAAGTAAAAAAAAACAGAGTAAATATAGCAGCGGATAAAAACTAGCATATCAAAACCATAAGTTAAGTTACAACATAGTACTTGATCATTATTTTCCATAAACAAAGTCTAGAAACATAAAACTGGAAACTGGAAAGGAAAACATAAAGTAGATATCCCCAAGGTAGAAAACCATAGCGAGCTCAAGTCCAAAGCATACATGAGCTATCCAGGAAAAGCAGTTAAGATCCCCCTGTAAACCTTGGGGGGGGGGGAAACGAAAGAAAAGAGGCGAAAGAAAATGGGTCAGTCAAAAGACTGGTAAGTCCTACCTACTATTGTACAACAACTAATAAAGTTAACTGTATATGTAAACAAGGATGAGTCATAGGATGATAACTGGCATGGAAAAAGTCAACAAGATAGATCAAGTGTGGCACCGCATATACAAGGTTGAGGTTTGCACCAAGTGTACTAGTATCACAAGTCATGTCAAGTGTAAACAAGAAGTGATCCCCAGGCCCAAGTTTGGCCCAACATCATGAATGACCTAAACCAAGGTCCAACTAGCACGGTCTAGTCGATCGGCTCTCCTAAAGCCTAACTCGTCAAGTGTCGGTGTCATACGGCCCAACTACGAAGTGTAGCTAAACTGTGCTAGGTCCACCCTAGGGTGTATCAAGTCCTAGGGTGTCAACCACTGACACAAACAAGGCACGCACAGTTTAAACCTACTGGTGCCCGTGCCTGCTTTTTCAACTCCGGACCATGTGCACGACCATGGCCCGCCTGAACCTACACCGGCGCACCTACACAGCCGTCGTCTTGGTCGCTTACATGTCATCCCAGTAATCGTGCCCCACCCTAGCCTAGTCCTTAGGGTATCATGATACAACTAAGAGGGTTACTGTAACAACCCGTATTTTCAATAACCTGTTATAACATAAATCGAGGCAGAATTAAATTATAAAATCTGAATCAAGGGAAACGGGCTATGCCATTGCGTTCGTCTCGGAAAAATACGCGAAATAGAGTCCGAGTTTTCGAAAATCGGAGTCCGAATGACCCAGTTAAGGCCCATTGAAGTTTGCAGAAAATCCCTAAGTAAAAACGGATTTAAATTTTAAATTAAAAACTAGGGTTAGGGCAATCTGGGCAGGCGGGAAAAATTCCCGCCCAGGGCCCCATGTCGACAGGCCTGTCGACAGTGGTCTTAGGAAGTCGACTGCCCTGTCGACAGCCCTGTCGACAGGGGGTGCCCGGGCTGTTTAGCCTGGTGCACCATTTCTGATTTGGGTTTGGTCTGGTGGCTTGGTTCTAGAGAGTTCCGGGATCTGATGGACCTAATTGAATCTAGGGTTAATCCTATGGTCCAAATCACTAGCCTAATCTATAAATAAGACCCTAACCTACCCTAAATCATTCATTATTCATCCTAGCAACTAAACTATGGCAAAATCAAAATTCTCATGGCCTCCACCCTCTTCATACAATTCCTAAATTAATTCCTAAGTGATTTTCCATGCATACAAGTATATTTAGGCTTGTATGATCCTCCTTAGCTTGCATTAAAGGCTTGTTTCTCTATTGGCATCATAAAGGAGGAGTCTTGATCAAATTTGCTTGCATTTGGGGGTTTTAATTAGTTGCATAAGGGGTTTCTTACATTTGCTATACTCATTTGAGTCCGCATAAGCATTGTAAGCCCTCTTACCTTCATTTTAGAAACTCTAAAGTTAAAATGTGATGAAAGTTGGGATTTTTGCAAGTTCATTGAGTTATGCATGTTCACTATGCCATGTTTTGCAAGTTTATTTAGTTATGCATGTTTATGCGAGTCCACTATGCCATGATTTGCAAGTTAAATGAGTTATGCATGTCTATGCGAGTCCACTATGCCATGATTTGCAAGTTAAATGAGTTATGCATGTCTATGCGAGTCCACTATGCCATGATTTGCAAGTTAAATGAGTTATGCATGTTTATGCGAGTCCACTATGCCATGATTTGCAAGTTAAATGAGTTATGCATGCTTATGCGAGTCCACTATGCCATGATTTGCAAGTTAAATGAGTTATGCATGTTTATGCGAGTCCACTATGCCATGTTATGCATGTTTAATAAGTTATGCATTCTTATGCAAGTTCAAATTGACAAGTCGTGCATGTTTGACAAGTTATGCATGCTTGTGCAAGTTTAAAATGACAAGTTGTGCATGTTTGACAAGTTATGCATGTTTATGCAAGTTCCCTATGCGAAGTTATGCAAGTTTAACATATTATGCACGTTTATGGTAATATGCAAGTTCACTATGCTAAGTTATGCAAGTTTAACATGTTATGCATGTTTATGCTAATATGCAAGTTCACCATGCTAAGTTGTGCAAGTCTAGCATGTTATGCATAATTGTTTTGCAAGTTCATCATGTATGTTGTGCCAAGTTCCCTCTTCCTATCCTTTATGCGTTACTACGAATATGTGAGCAATAGAATGACGTTGGGGGTTTTGGGTGAACTTAAAATACATGAAAATATAAGATTGGGAATTTACCTATTAAGTTAGGTCTACCCCTTGGGAATTTACCTATTAAGTTAGGTCTACCTAAGTATTTGTTAAACTTGTAATTATGTTTTGAAATAAAGTGGACATGACACTTAGAAAACATAAGTGTGGCCAACTCGAGGTTGGGTTGAGTTTGTAGCGTAATTCTACCCGGAACCGACCGGCTTAACTAGTGGCTACAAACAATAGGACCCAATGTGAGAAGTTGGTCATGTGGTGCCAAGACCCGAGGTTAGACCAAGTTGTGGTGTAAAGCTACCCGGACCCGCCCGGCTTAACTAGTAACCACAACAAAGTCTAATGTGAGAGGTTAAGGTGCATTAAGTTAATTAATGCCTCATGATTAGGGTTAAGTCAGGGTCCACTAATACTTAATCCACTTGGGGATTAGAGGGATTGAAATGGGGTTAAGTGTGAACTATTGGTTACACTTAACCAGTTTAATCCAATTGGGGGTTCGAGGGATTAGAATGGGGTTAAGTTACACTTAACCAATTTAATCCGTGATTAGTGAAGGGTTAAATCGCACTTAACCCTCTTAGAAAACCCTAGCAGCGGGTCTGTTCCGGTAGTAATCCCAGTTTGGTATCATCACAACCCTAGAGGACTAGGCTAGGGCGGGGCACGATTACTAGACGGATGTAAGCGACCAAAGCGATGGCCGAGTGGTACAGCGATGCGGGTCCAGGCTGGCTACGGACGTGCACGTAGTCCGGTATTGGACAAACTCGAGGCACGGGTACCAGTAGTTTTGAGCTGTGCATTATTGCTTAAGTGTCTGGGGTTGACACCCGAGGGCTTGATACACCCGAAGGTGGACCCAGCACAGTTAGACTACATCCATATGTGGGCCGTAGGGACACCAACACTTGACGTGTTAGGTTTATAGGGAGCCGATCAACTAGACCGTTGGGCTGGACCTTGTATTAAGGTCACCTCATGTTATTGGGCCAACGTTTGGGCTGAGGGATCAATACCTGTTATGTTGGTTTGCTAGTACACCGTGGTGCAAAACTTAACCTTGTTTATGCGATGACACCTCTATCTATCTTGTAGTTACTTTATCATGCCAGTATGTTGTTATCTATGATCATCTCAGTTTCCATCATGATGTTAACTTTATTAGTTTATAGACTGATCGTAGCAGGGCTTACTCAGTCTTTTTGACTGACCTGTTTTCTTTCGCCTCTTTTCTTCCGTTTCCCCCCCAGGTTCCCAGGGAGGGAATACAGGAGCCTAGCTTGGATCTTAGCTGCTTTCTGGGATAGCTCATGTATGCTTTGGACTTGAGCTCGCTATGGTTTCTTCCACTTTGGGGATAGCTACTTTTATGTTTTCCTTTTCAGTTTCAGATGATGTTATTTTATGTACTAGACTTGTTTACTTGGGAAATTGACATTATGATGTAGCAGACTTGTTTTTGAAATGGTTTAAAATTCTTCCGCTGTTTTATCTATCTACTTACTCTGTTTATTTACATATATATATATGTCATGTCCTGCCTTGCTATATCATTATGCATGTTTACCTTGTTTTAAAACGCCCCACTAAAATCAGAGTTGCTTGCAGGAGCCACCCTGGTGGAGGTGGGGTGTTACATTTGGTATCAGAGCATATGGTTTTCGAGAAGGGATAAAAAGGTTTTTAAAACTTTTTGAAAAGAAAAACTATTTTCAAAACCAAGTATTAAGTAGTTTTCCAAAGAAAAGTCTAGTTATTTTTAAAAGGCTATTCCCCAAAAGCCATTAGCACTATCCTTTGACTCCTCGTTTGAACTCTTTTCGTTTCCAGCATGTCTGATAATCTCATCTTGCCCGAAGGAGTAACGATACCCGATTGGTTTCGTCGGTACTTGGAAGTCACGGCACCGTTCCCGGGTGTCTCTAATGTTGTCTTTCCGGTCAAGGCCGCTGTTCCTCCTCCTCCTTCCGTAGCTGATGTTCCTCTTCTCCTTCAGCCTCCACAAGCGGATTTCGCGGAAACTTGTAAGAACTTTAAGATGATGGGTGGCAAGAATTTTAGTGGAACAGAGACTTTTGTAGAGGCCAGGAATTGGTTGAAAGAGACCGAAGATCTTTTAGCCACCTTTGATATAGGTGACCGCAGGAAGGTTTTATTAGCAGTATGGTTGCTAAAGGAAGAAGCTGCACGTTGGTGGGTAGTCACCACCGCTACTAGGCCAATTGAGACTTGGGATAATTTTAGAGGAAGGTTTGGACTAAGGTTCTTATCACTGAAGCAAGGGGACATGACTATTAGGGAATACATAGATAAGTTTAATCAACTGGCTAGGGTCGATTTAGACTCGGTTAATACCGCCCAGAAGAAGGCCCTACACTTTGCTCTAGGATTAAACGAGCCATTACATGGTTTGGCCATGTCTCATATACCCTTGGAGGCGACTTTCGAGAATTTGGTGAATTTGGCCCTACTTCAAGAAGAAGATAACAATGACAAGAAAGAGGTCAAGGCGAGTGAGTCTCAAGGCAAGAGAGTAAATTCCGGGAAACGGGGCAAGAATAACAACAACCGCAAGGACAAGCCAAGAGGGAATAGGAAATGCAACTTCTGTGGTGAAGTTGGACATGTAGCCAGGGAATGTAGGAAGAAGGAGAAGAGAAAGCGGGGCGAATGCTTTCATTGTGGTGAGTTTGGACATCTCAGCAAGGATTGCCCGAGGAAACAAGGGCAAGGTCAGACTCAGTGTGCAGGACTATCTGGAGGGCGAGTTCATCCCCTCAATACCGTTCGTCCAGCTTATGATAGAGGTAGTGTTTCTGTTGAAAGTCTTGTTTACATTTTCTGATTTTCCCTGTTCGTACTTTGTTTGATTCTGGCGCATCGCATAGTTTTATTTCATCTGATCTAGTTGAAAGTTTGCACCTAAGTACTAGTCTAGTTGATGATCCCGTATGTGTTTCAAATCCAATTGGGGGTTCTGCCCGTTGTCTGTGGTCTGAGTGGATTTGAAAATTTCTATCTTGAGTATAGAATTCTCGTGGAATGTTTATATTCTCGGTTTCAGGGGATATGGGTTGGTTTTGGGCATGGAATGGTTGTCCTGTTTTGGAGCCATTCTTGGTTTTTGTGTATAGGGTTGTGAGGCTCATGACTCGCCTCGGTAATACCCTAGAAATTTCTAGTAACCCTATGGGTTCCGTCATGTTATGTTATCTTGAAATCCCTCGACTCGTCTATCGATAGTTTGCAATCTGTGAGGGTGGTCCGAGAATATCCTGATATCTTGGGTGAAGTGAAGGGGTTACCCTTAGACGTGGGATAGATTTCCACATTATCTGGTTGGTAATACCAAGCCAGTTTCGTGGCCGGTTAGGCACATGACCTCACGAGATGAGAGTTAAGAAAGTAAGTCAAGGAGTTGCTTGAGAAGAACTTCCTGAGACGAAGCATTTTCGAGTAGGGTGCTCCAGTAGTATTCATTACTAATGTGGACAGTTTGCTTCGCTTATGTGTTGATTATCGTGAGAAGAATAGACAACCGTTACCAAGGATCGATGGTTTGTTTGATCAGCTTGTAGGAGCATCTGTTTTCTTTTGATCTAGCTACCGGATTCCATCAGCTTAGGATGGATGAGGATGGAATTGACAAGACTGCGTTTAGGACTCTAGATAGGTTTTAGAATGGCTAGTCATACTATTTGGTTTGACTAATGCACCCGCATATTACGTAAACTGGATGGGGAGGGTGTTTAGGGAGTCCTTGAACAAGTTTGTCATGGTCGTCATAGACGATATTTTGATCTCCTCAAAAGAACGAGGAAGAACATGCTATACATCTCAAGGAGGAGATGGATACGCTTAGAGCCACCAGTTGAAGGTCAAATTCTCCAAATGTCACTTTGGAGGAAAGAAGTTGGATTTCATGGGCACATAGTTCCTAAGTAAGGCTTAGCGGTGGATTCCGCTAAAGTGGTTGCGGTTTAAGACCGAAAAACTCTGAGGAGGGCAATTGAAGTAAGAAGCTTTCTCCGTTTGGCTAGTTAGTTAGCATTCCCTGAGCTTAGACTTCCTCTTCAGGATCAAGAAGGGGGTTTCACAGGAAGAAAGACCCGCAATAGGTCAAGAACATGGACCAGTCAATTTGGGGCGAGATGTTAAGTCACCTAGCTAGATATATTATAGATGACAAGGGATGACTAAGGCGCGATGAGAGATTATGTGTTCCCCGAGTGAGAGACTTGGTAAAGGAGGTTCTTGAAGATGCGCATCACTCGAGGAGGTGGCCGAGTTGGTCTTAGGATGCATGTTGTGCCACCAGGTTAAGGCCCAGTCATAGAAGCCCAGTGGGCCATTACCTCCATTGGGGGTTCCACAAGGGAAGTGTGAGAACATCTCGATAGATTATGTGGATGGACTACCTAGATCAAAGAAAGGGAATACGGGTATGTGGGTCATAATAGGTAGAATCACGAAAAGTGCTCATTTCAGTCCGGTAAAGAGCGAAGGGACCGCGTCATGGTTAGCAACGGTTTACCCTCAAGAAGTTGGCCAGTTTTAAAATATCTTACAGGAAGCCATGGGTAGGCAACTGAATCTAGGTAGGGCCTATCACTCAAGGGCGGATGGTTCATTTCGATTAAGCCTGAGTTATAGAAAATCACGTTTATAAGGGCAATTGGCAACGTGGATTGCTATTTCCAAAGAAAGTTCTGCTGCGTGGAATACTTTATAGTAAGTAGACGAGATCCAGGATTCACTAGTGAATTTTGGAGAGCTTGCATGAAATCATGAGGTTATAGTATGTTTAAGCCAAGTATACAGAAGGAAGAATAAGTGGAAAAGAAAGACGAGAGGCGATAATGAAATGAGTTCCAACTCGAATTTGGGAAATAGGAGTTAGGAAGCCAAGGAATCATGAAGTGAAAGATAGTCAAAGCACAGTGGAGTTAAGCTCAAGGAAACGTGACTAAGAAGAGTGAAGACTTGATACGCGCATCATATCTCTTTTTAAGAGTGCATCCTTGATCCTTGTTTTCCTGTGGAGCTTGCTTGCAAGTTATCTTTTGTATATATCCTCTCGGTCCCATTCTAGATCTTATTTCTGTTGTAAACTCCATAAGGGGGTTAAGACTCATCGGTTAGTACTATATGTCAAAGTTTGAATGGATTTCTTGTAATCCAAAAAGGAGTTTATCTTGCTTATCTTCTAAGCATATTCCTCTGTCCATGATTATCTAGTTTATCGTGTTTATCTTGTCATGAGAACCTTAGGTAGAAACCCTTTGGTTGAAACATGTGTTTGAAACATGTTATGTTTGATGGTTGCAAGTGGTTGCAAGTGTTTGCAAGTGGCTGCTCGTGGATGCATTATACACGATTAGGCACTAGATCGGCTCGCACACTCCTCATATTGCATATGCATGAGTGTTTATGCTTATTCATGGATGAAAATTGTGTGTTATCACATGGATGTTGCATATGGGTGTATGTTATGTGCACACATATAGATGATATACATTATGTTAGGAACTGCATACATATGGATTCATTTCACTAACATAATTCGCATTGATGATATTTGCATTAGATAAGTACATATACACACACCTCTGCATATGTTCATCCAGCATTTAGAATCTTGTAAGGACAATGATTTCTTGTGGATGATGCTTTGAGTAGATGGATGATTGGATGGTAGGATACGTTCTTCCTAACTCGAAGATTTCGGGGACGAAATCCTTTAAGGAGGGGAGAATGTAACAACCCGTATTTTCAATAACCTGTTATAACATAAATCGAGGCAGAATTAAATTATAAAATCTGAATCAAGGGAAACGGGCTATGCCATTGCGTTCGTCTCGGAAAAATACGCGAAATAGAGTCCGAGTTTTCGAAAATCGGAGTCCGAATGACCCAGTTAAGGCCCATTGAAGTTTGCAGAAAATCCCTAAGTAAAAACGGATTTAAATTTTAAATTAAAAACTAGGGTTAGGGCAATCTGGGCAGGCGGGAAAAATTCCCGCCCAGGGCCCCATGTCGACAGGCCTGTCGACAGTGGTCTTAGGAAGTCGACTGCCCTGTCGACAGCCCTGTCGACAGGGGGTGCCCGGGCTGTTTAGCCTGGTGCACCATTTCTGATTTGGGTTTGGTCTGGTGGCTTGGTTCTAGAGAGTTCCGGGATCTGATGGACCTAATTGAATCTAGGGTTAATCCTATGGTCCAAATCACTAGCCTAATCTATAAATAAGACCCTAACCTACCCTAAATCATTCATTATTCATCCTAGCAACTAAACTATGGCAAAATCAAAATTCTCATGGCCTCCACCCTCTTCATACAATTCCTAAATTAATTCCTAAGTGATTTTCCATGCATACAAGTATATTTAGGCTTGTATGATCCTCCTTAGCTTGCATTAAAGGCTTGTTTCTCTATTGGCATCATAAAGGAGGAGTCTTGATCAAATTTGCTTGCATTTGGGGGTTTTAATTAGTTGCATAAGGGGTTTCTTACATTTGCTATACTCATTTGAGTCCGCATAAGCATTGTAAGCCCTCTTACCTTCATTTTAGAAACTCTAAAGTTAAAATGTGATGAAAGTTGGGATTTTTGCAAGTTCATTGAGTTATGCATGTTCACTATGCCATGTTTTGCAAGTTTATTTAGTTATGCATGTTTATGCGAGTGCACTATGCCATGATTTGCAAGTTAAATGAGTTATGCATGTCTATGCGAGTCCACTATGCCATGATTTGCAAGTTAAATGAGTTATGCATGTCTATGCGAGTCCACTATGCCATGATTTGCAAGTTAAATGAGTTATGCATGTTTATGCGAGTCCACTATGCCATGATTTGCAAGTTAAATGAGTTATGCATGCTTATGCGAGTCCACTATGCCATGATTTGCAAGTTAAATGAGTTATGCATGTTTATGCGAGTCCACTATGCCATGTTATGCATGTTTAATAAGTTATGCATTCTTATGCAAGTTCAAATTGACAAGTCGTGCATGTTTGACAAGTTATGCATGCTTGTGCAAGTTTAAAATGACAAGTTGTGCATGTTTGACAAGTTATGCATGTTTATGCAAGTTCCCTATGCGAAGTTATGCAAGTTTAACATATTATGCACGTTTATGGTAATATGCAAGTTCACTATGCTAAGTTATGCAAGTTTAACATGTTATGCATGTTTATGCTAATATGCAAGTTCACCATGCTAAGTTGTGCAAGTCTAACATGTTATGCATAATTGTTGTGCAAGTTCATCATGTATGTTGTGCCAAGTTCCCTCTTCCTATCCTTTATGCGTTACTACGAATATGTAAGCGATAGAATGACGTTGGGGTTTTTGGGTGAACTTAAAATACATGAAAATATAAGATTGGGAATTTACCTATTAAGTTAGGTCTACCCCTTCGGAATTTACCTATTAAGTTAGGTCTACCCAAGTATTTGTTAAACTTGTAATTATGTTTTGAAATAAAGTGGACATGACACTTAGAAAACATAAGTGTGGCCAACTCGAGGTTGGGTTGAGTTTGTAGCGTAATTCTACCCGGAACCGACCGGCTTAACTAGTGGCTACAAACAATAGGACCCAATGTGAGAAGTTGGTCATGTGGTGCCAAGACCCGAGGTTAGACCAAGTTGTGGTGTAAAGCTACCCGGACCCGCCCGGCTTAACTAGTAACCGCAGCAAAGTCTAATGTGAGAGGTTATGGTGCATTAAGTTAATTAATGCCTCATGATTAGGGTTAAGTCAGGGTCCACTAATACTTAATCCACTTGGGGATTAGAGGGATTGAAATGGGGTTAAGTGTGAACTATTGGTTACACTTAACCAGTTTAATCCAATTGGGGGTTCGAGGGATTAGAATGGGGTTAAGTTACACTTAACCAATTTAATCCGTGATTAGTGAAGGGTTAAATCGCACTTAACCCTCTTAGAAAAACCTAGCAGCGGGTCTGTTCCGGTAGTAATCCCAGTTTGGTATCATCACAACCCTAGAGGACTAGGCTAGGGCGGGGCACGATTACTAGACGGATGTAAGCGACCAAAGCGATGGCCGAGTGGTACAGCGATGCGGGTCCAGGCGGGCTACGGACGTGCACGTAGTCCGGTATTGGACAAACTCGAGGCACGGGTACCAGTAGTTTTGAGCTGTGCATTATTGCTTAAGTGTCTGGGGTTGACACCCGAGGGCTTGATACACCCGAAGGTGGACCCAACACAGTCAGACTACATCCATATGTGGGCCGTAGGGACACCAACACTTGACGTGTTAGGTTTATAGGGAGCCGATCGACTAGACTGTTGGGCTGGACCTTGTATTAAGGTCACCTCATGTTATTGGGCCAACGTTTGGGCTGAGGGATCAATACCTGTTATGTTCGTTTGCTAGTACACCGTGGTGCAAAACTTAACCTTGTTTATGCGATGACACCTCTATCTATCTTGTAGTTACTTTATCATGCCAGTATGTTGTTATCTATGATCATCTCAGTTTCCATCATGATGTTAACTTTATTAGTTTATAGACTGATCGTAGCAGGGCTTACTCAGTCTTTTTGACTGACCTGTTTTCTTTCGCCTCTTTTCTTCCGTTTCCCCCCCCCCAGGTTCCCAGGGAGGGAATACAGGAGCCTAGCTTGGATCTTAGCTGCTTTCTGGGATAGCTCATGTATGCTTTGGACTTGAGCTCGCTATGGTTTCTTCCACTTTGGGGATAGCTACTTTTATGTTTTCCTTTTCAGTTTCAGATGATGTTATTTTATGTACTAGACTTGTTTACTTGGGAAATTGACATTATGATGTAGCAGACTTGTTTTTGAAATGGTTTAAAATTCTTCCGCTGTTTTATCTATCTACTTACTCTGTTTATTTACATATATATATGTCATGTCCTGCCTTGCTATATCATTATGCATGTTTACCTTGTTTTAAAACGCCCCACTAAAATCAGAGTTGCTTGCAGGAGCCACCCTGGTGGAGGTGGGGTGTTACAGTTACTGGTGCAAAGGACCACGTAACTAGGGTTTCCTTAATGGGTTAAACGTGGTTAACCCAACTCATCCAAGTACCAAGTTGGTTAAGTGTACCGAAGGTTCATGACTTAACCCTATCAACCCATCGTGTTTAATTGGTTAAGTATTCACGCGGTCCATGACTTAACCCTACCATGTGGCATTAATTAATTTAATGCACCCAACCTCTCACATTAGACCTTGTTGTGGTTACTAGTTAGGCCGGGCGGGTCCGGGTAGGTTTACACCACAACTTAGTCTAACCTCGGGTTTCACGTGCAACATGACCAACTACTCACATTGGGTCCTATTGCTTGTAGCCACTAGTTAAGCCGGTCGGTTCCAGGTAGGTTTATGCTACAAGCTCAACCCAACCTCGAGTTGGACATCCTCATGTTTTCTAAGTGTCATGTCCATCATGTTTCCAAAACACATTACAAATTTTCAAGCAATTGGGTAGACCTAACTTAATAGGTAAATTCCCAATGGGTAGACCTAACTTAATAGGTAAATTCCCAAGCTTACGTTTTTATATCTTTTAAGTTTACCCAACCCCAAACGCAATCCCCTCGCTTACATATCGCAATAGCGCATAAAGGATAGAAAGATGGAACTTGGCAAAATCATGACATAAAGGTGTTGGAGCCACAAGTTAAACATGGTGGCATATGAGACAAAGATGTGATCACAAACTTGCATATCATGTTATCAACTTGCAAAATATTCCTAAGCATGCATAACATCATTTTAACTTGCATAGTGTTCATATGCATGCATAACATGGTTTCAACTTGCATAAGGTTCATATGCATGCATAACATCAAACTTGGCAAATAGGCGGAACATGGCCATAGATAGCATGAGATAAGGACTAGTAACATGCATATAACATTATATGCATGTTAATACAAGGTTTATGAGAGTTTCAAAGTTGCATCATGCAACATTTCCAACCAAAGATCACATCTTTCTATGCATAAAGCCAAGGTAATGACTTTACTAACATGCATAGAGTAAGCTTATGCATAAAATCATAAGATCAAAGCACATATCATGATTAACCCCAAACTCAACTTGCAACATAACATATTAACTTCATAGTTAAAATACAAGAGTAGAAATAGGCTTACAATGATTATGTGGACTCAAATGAGTATAGCAAATGTAAGAAACCCCTTATGCAACAAATTAAAACCCCAAAATGCAAGCAAACTTGATCAAGACTCCTCCTTTATGATGCCAATAGAGAAACAAGACTTTAATGCAAGCTAAAGAGGATCATACAAGCCTAAATACACTTGTATGCATGGAAATCTCTTAGAAATTTGATTTAGGAATTTTATGAAGAGAGTGGAGGCCATGAGAGGATTGATTTTGCCATAGTTTAGTTGTATGAATGAATAATGATGATTTAGGGTAGGTTAGGGTCTTATTTATAGAGTAGGCAAGTGTTTTAGGCCATAGGATTAAACCTAGATTCAATCCAAGCCATCAAAGCATGTCTTGGGGAAGAAGTCAAGTGTAGGAACCATCTAGGGCCTTTAGATTAAAGATGAACCATGAGAACCATCCAAATGCAAAATCTGCATTTGAGCGAATCGGCCCACGGGTTGACAGCCAAACACCCTGGATTAACCCCTAGTCGACCCAGCAGGCTCGGGTCGACCTCAAAAATCAGCCGGTTCGGTTATTCCCCTCTCCCAATTCGCTGTTTTGAACATTTTTGCATATTTATTTATTTAATTTTCAATTATATATATATATATATATATATATCAATATATATATATATTTCTCTGCGCAACCCATTTCACTTAATTAAGTATACTTTAATTTGGGAATTTTTCGTGAAACTTCGCGAGGCCATATCTTGGTCATACGGACTCCGATTTTCGAAAACTCGGACTCTATTTCGCGTATTTTTCTGAGACGAACGCAATGGCATAGCCCGTTTCCCTTGATTCAGATTTTACAGTTTAATTCTGCCTCCATTTATGTTATAACATGTTATTCAAAAATACGGGTTGTTACACAACTAGTCAAAGTGCAATGGGGAGAAGATGAGAGCAACGCTACTTGGGAGACGGAAGCGAAAATGCGTTCATTATACCCATTCCTTTTTGAGGGTATGTCTTTTAACTTCTCCTTTATCGTTTGTCTAGTACTTATCTTATCTTTAGTATGTCCTCTTGTTAGTGCCTTTCACCTTTAGATAGGGTAAACCTATGGTTGAAACATGTGTTTGAGACATGTTATGATTGATGGATGCATGTGGATGCAAGTGTTTGCTAGTGGTTGCTCGTGGATGCATATACACACACTCTAGACACTAGATCGGCTCAATCACTTCATATTGCATATTGCATATAATTGTGTGTAGGTAGCTATATTTATGGATGTATAATGGTTGTGTTATCATATGGATGATGCATTTTGGTGAATGATTGTGCACTCATGTAGATATAGTATGTGTCGATAGGGTTCTTTCACATACATATTGGATGCATGGCACTATCACGGTTTGCATATGTTCATACATTAGATAGGGAACATATACACACACTTTTTGCATATGCTCATACATTAGTAGAAATTGTTTTAAGGACAATGGATGCCCGTGTTTGATGGATTGAGTAGATGGTTATTTGTATGGTAGGATATGCATTCTCCTTAACTTGGAGATTTCGGGGACGAAATCCTTTAAGGAGGGGAGAATGTAACACCCCGAATTTCAGTTAACACTGATATTCACTAATTATAGAATTAATAGTCTCAGATGTAAGAATCAGGGGAAACAGATTACGTCATTGTGTTCGTCTCGGAAAAATACGCGAAATAGAGTCCGAAATTTTGTAAATCGGAGTCTGTATGACTCGGTTAAGGCCCAAAGAAGTTTTCGGGAAATTTGAATTTCGAAACATGCAGAAATGGGGGCCAGGCGGGAAAACTCCCGCCCAACCAAGTCGACTTGGCTGTCGACAGGGCTGTCGACTTGCCTGTCGACATGCCTATCGACTTGGCAGTCGACAGGGCTGTCGACTTGCCCTGTCGGCTGATTCTGGCCTGGGTGCACCTGGTTGAGTTTTGGGCTGGGTTGGAGGGCTTGGGACGAAATCTGACGGACCTAAACTAACCTAGGGTTAATCTAAGGGTCTAAAACACATCCTAATCCTATAAATAAGACCCTAAGCTAGTCCTAAATGATCATAATCCTATCCTCTAACTAAACTATGCCAAAATTTTCTATGATCATGGCCTCCACTCAAAACCCTAGCCTCCATCCTCTTTCTAAACTATTTCTATGAAGGCTTTTATGTTCATACAAGCATTTTTAAGTTGTATGAGTGATCATTAGCTTGCATTCATCATCAAGTTGCAAGCTTTATTTTCAAGGCTAGAGTTTTTGGGTGATTTTTGGCAAGGGTTTGCTTATTGGAGTTTAGTGGTGAGTTTCTATAGCCTAAATAATCAATTGTTAAATTGATTATGATAGGATATGATAAGATATGGCTATGTTTGTGGATCAATGTGTTTATGCAAGTTTAGTATAGTGTATGTTGTGTGTTTTGCGAGTTTTATGCTATATGTTATGCAAGTTTAATGCTATGTTTTATGATGCTCATTATGCAAAACACTATGTTGAACATTGATTCATATGTAACATGTTGTGCAAGCTATATGTGAGATTATATGCAAGTTCATATGTAACATGTTATGCAAGCTATATGTGAGATTATATGCAAGTTCATATGTAACATGTAATGCAAGTTATGTGCATGATTATATGCAAGTTCTATGTAACATGTTATGCAAGTTATGTGTTTGGTTATATGCAAGTTATGTGCATGATTATATGCAAGTTCATATGTAACATGTTATGCAAGTTATGTGTTTGGTTATATGCAAGTTATGTGCATGATTATATGCAAGTTCATATGTAACATGTTATGCAAGTTATGTGTTTGGTTATATGCAAGTTATGTGCATGATTATATGCAAGTTCATATGTAACATGTTATGCAAGTTATGTGTTTGGTTATATGCAAGTTAACACGTGACATGCTATGCAAGTTCACACCTTTGTATGACATAAGAATCATATGCAAGTTACCCCCTTTGTGACATATGTGCTTCATGCAAGTTTGGGTTAAATGCTAGTTGGGTTTAATGTATGCTCATATATGCAAGTTGACACCTTTTAAACCCATGATAAAGTTATATGCTATGATTGGTTAAACCCATGGCATTTGTGATGAATCTTCCCTTTATTATGTCATGTTATGAGAACGAATTACGTGGGGAACGATGGGGTTAATATGCATGTTAATAAAATGGTGTGAAATGGGTATGCTTAAGCATAACATAAAGTGAATGGACATAATTGGGAATTTACCTATTAAGTTAGGTCTACCCATATTATGGAATTGGGAATTTACCTATTAAGTTAGGTCTACCCATATTATGGAATTGGGAATTTACCTATTGAGTTAGGTCTACCCATATTCTTGAAATTGGTAATTAATTAGGGATAATTAATACAAATTATGGGGTTGATTAATTAGGTGTAATTAATCGACTAAGACACGAGGTTGGACCCTTTTGTAGCATAAGACTGCCCGGAACCAACCGGCAAATCCAGCGGCTACAAATGATTGGCCCAATGTGAGAGGTCTTAGTCATAAACTAAATACGTGACAAGTGTAAAGACACGAGGTTAGACTCTGTTATGGTGTAAGGCTGCCCGGAACCAACCGGCATATCCAGCTGCTATAAAAGACAGTCTAACGTGAGAGGTCTTTACAAAGGTTACGATCTTAATTAATTAAGAAACACTTAACCAAATTAGCATGTAGTGGGGCATGTGGGGTTAAGTGGGTGCCTTGGGTGGCATGTAGTAACTAGTGGGGGTGCCTTGGGTGGCATGAGGAAACTAGTGGGTTGCCTTGGGTGGCAATAGAAAATACGATTAGAATACTTAACCAAAGTGGAACATGAAATTAAACATGATTAAAGTGTTAAGTAAGTGCCTTGGGTGGCATGTGGGAATCAAGTAAGTGCCTTGGGTGGCTTGTGGAAATCTAGTGGGTGCCTTGAGTGGCAATTAAAATATGATTAAAAGACTTAACCAAAATTTATAACATGTAAGTGGACATGGTTAAAGGGTTAAGTGGGATTCACTAGAAATGACAAGCTTAGGTGGGTAGCTTGTGGGGGCCCATTTCAACCAATATCCCAAACGTATCTTTGTGGGCTCGACCCAAGTCGAGGACGGGACACGCATATTGGGCTTGACTGTAAGAGGCCAAAACGGGTTAGCGGTGGCAACGCAAGTCCAACGGGTTTCATATGCGTGTGTGGACCCGGGCTGGTAAGTAAGACGTTGTTGCATCGTGTAGGTATAAGCCGTGCACCGTTGATATTATCAGGTTGCCACTTTGGGGAATGATACACCCCACTGTGGGGCCAGCACGGGTATCTACGTTAGGGAGCCGATCGCTTGGGGAGTAGTGGGTACACCTAGTGGAGATAGGGGCAGACGGCACCTATGTAGTCAGCTAGGGGTACACGAAACTACTATTAAAAATTACTAAGTACACTTAGTGGGATCAACCTTAAGTAGGAATTACCCTTGGGTGGGTAGAACTGGTGTGGTGTAGTGTAGGAATTATCCTTGGGTGGGTAAATGCGTCTTTTCGGTTATCTTAGTACATCCTGTGTTTAGTTGGCTACTTAGTGTAGTCATTATCCCCAGAGGTACCGTACCTTGTTTATATCATACCCTAATTACTTTAATGATTGTATTATTGAGGTTATAGGACTCGCTCAGACTTATGTCTGACCCCGTTGTTCTTTTATCTTTTCCCAACCCTCAGGTTTTCAGAGTGGGCCTAGCACTAGTGGGCTTTGATCAGACTGCTTTATCTATCTTTTGGAGCTTGGACCGTGGATGTAAAGCTCAGTTTATCTTTTCTATTATGGCTATTAAGTTATGTAGTGGGATTATGTAATTTTGTTTTATCAGGATGGATATTATGTACTTGACTCTTGTTTATGGTTTTGGTGTAACCAAACATGTTTTACTTTCCGCTGCAATGAAATGATGTTTTAAATTCTCAAGTATTACTTATGTCTGTCTTGTTGTAATTTTTCTGTTCTATATTCACTTAAAATACTCCACCGATGTTATGGCATTCCCTTAGTGAGTGACCGTAGCGGGTGTGGGGTGTTATAGAACGGGTTTTTCCCTTATGAGAATCCAAACATCTTTCAAAATCAATATCATTCTGATATTATGATAATGTCTAAATACAAATAGATATCAGTCTAGTAGAAACGCTTGCATCTCACGTTCTACATATATATTATACAATCAAAACCGCAGGTGCGTATTGGATGATTGGGTTTCCAACTATGACAAGGTATGGAACCACCTTCCGATCAGTGTACTCTAGGAAGGATACACTGGAGTTCAACAAGAACATCTTGCAACTCAGCCACACATGACCGACCACTCATTTCGCTTGAGTGTATCGAATGTACATCACCAATGGTCGGGATCAGCAACCGTTTCCCGTATATATATGGGACATCATTGATAGATTAAAGAAGCAAATGAATATTCTCTAGATAGGTGATTATACACCCTACTTCGGTGCGACCGACTTAGCCATGCTGCCTGCCCGATTTTTGTCATTTACCAGATGTGAGGCTAGAAGCTACGCTTACTTTCCATTCATTGATAACACGATCACTTTGAATGCCACATTATCAGATCCGTTAATCATTAGTTGGATCTGCACAAATAGATTCTGGATATTATGCGAAGGGAATAAATCCGTTGGCCACCATATATATTTGTACAGTCCAACTCTTTCGATCATTGGAACTATTCTGTCAGACATTCGTCCATATACGTTCGTTCTGGGACTGAACGAAACCGAAGGCACTATTCTGTAAACAGGACAACCCTTGCACTTTACTCCATCTTCAATTTCTTCATCGTATTTGATCACAACGCTTATGTTGATATGGAGTGGTTCTTCGGATAATAATCCAACCGGTCTCTCCATATTAACAACGTAAAATGGTCAAAACTTCGATAGTATGTGATTTAACTATCAAATGAAAATATGTCGGTGTACAAACAACGATCTTAATTCCAAATGGAATTATCGATCCAATCATCAATCATATATATATATATTCATATTTCCTTATTTTCTAAAACTAGAAAATATACATTTTCAACATTGGAAAACATTTCCAATCCTCATTTACGCATCACTATCATTCCACAACTATTAGTCCCTAACTGTAAACTAGTAAGAGAACAATTCTCTAAGTATAAACCCCGATGGTCGAAACCAACATCAGATCAACACGCAGAAAACTATTCAACTTACTAATCTCTAGTCAGTTTCTAATTTTTGTTTAACTCTATTTGATTTACTCTTATTCGAATACTATAGTCGATTAACTCTAGTGATTTAACTCTATCGAATAACTAAATTCGATAAACTTCTTTTGATTAACTTGTATTCGGTTACTAAATTCGATTAGCTAATATTAGACTAACTCAATTCAGGTTATTTCTAATTGAATGACTAATATTCAATTACTCTATTTCGATTATCTCTTTTATATCTCATCAATTTCCTTTTTATAACGTTTATTTTCCGTTACAACTATTTCCTTATTTACACTTCTATTTACCGTTACAAATATTCCTATTTACAACTTCTATTTACCGTTACAAATATTCCTATTTACAACTTCTATTTACCGTTACAAATATTCCTATTTACAACTGTTTATTTATCTTCTAAATAACTATTCCTTATTTCTATTTATTTTCTAAATAAATATCCCTTTTATAAAACTCTATTTGTTTTATCAACATTTTTTCCTTTTATAAACTCTATTCGTTTTATAAATACTTTCCTTTTATAAAATCGGTTGATTTTATAAAATTACTTTATTTCAATATGCATTGAAATATTCCATTTCACAACTCAGGGTTTCTTATGATATGTAAAATATCGAATAACAATGATTAATATCATTCTAACACACATAATCCAGAACAGATTATATAACACATCATATAACACTATATATGAAAACAGTAAAATAATTGTTGAGGAATCCTGTCGGATTCCTCCAACCTGTCTCCCTGCATCCAAAGATGTTACCCAATATAATATATATCATATTTCATTTTGAAATGAAATATCCTGTTATACAGAACCATATTTGATTAACAG
Source organism: Allium sativum (assembly GCA_030737875.1). Lineage (NCBI taxonomy): Eukaryota > Viridiplantae > Streptophyta > Magnoliopsida > Asparagales > Amaryllidaceae > Allium > Allium sativum. The sequence continues at coordinate 403,567,043 of CM060923.1, read as the reverse complement.
TACATAGATTAACTATAACTACGTTTTCAATCAAATCTATTTAACAGTCCAGTTTAACAATCAATATACAGCAGTCAATAAATAAAGTACAATTTATATAAAAATATAAATTGAGGAGAGTTAGTGAGTTTTACTCACATTTGCGCGTTAATTGTTAAATAACGGTTTGCGTTATTTGATTCAGTCGGACAATTTATTTCGCCATAAATTGTAACGATCTCGGATTCACCCCCGGTCAGTCTCATTGTGTTGCTCCCGTCCATACGATTCCAATGTGACAAACGGTTCCGCTTAAATCTCGGCCTAAACCCCATTTGAATACCCTGTTTGAACTTTACTTCCCCTACGGTATCAATACCCGATCCGCAAATTTGGTTCTTCCTTCCCCTTGTTGTTTTCGAAACCTGCTTCTACATCATTTTCAGTGGCCATTTTGAATTCTTTGAAACCCATTTTTCCATGTAAACTTCATATAACACATGCCAAAGTTCTTCTCGTCCTCACCGTCTCCTCCTAGTTGTTAGCTCCACCTTGCCAAAAACCCGCCCAAGCAGATCACGTCGCAGCACTTGGAACCCCTTAGCACAAGACTCTCATTAACTAGATTAAAATAGTTTTTCTTTGACACTGTACGCCCTTTCCTTCCAACATAACAGTTCACTCCTTTGGTTTACGTTGAACTCCACCCTAAACAACTTGCTGCCACTATTCTTCAGTGAAAACCCACCTTAATACTCACGCCCTCCTTCTTGTACATCACTGTTCCCATAACCGTGTATTTATCCTCCATCCCAATACCTTACGTTTTCACCATACTCCCAAAAACTCTCCTGATCCTCCTATTTACAAACGTGGATCCTATATACCAAGCCAAAACACAACAGCCCAGTCTCTACACCGTTAATCCCACATCACCACCCAAATCTCGCGTCTCCCCCCAATCAGTGACAGCGTCATCCTTTGCCACCGCATGTCCCCCACTCCTATCCCATCGTTCTTCAGTATCCAACCGAAAACAACGAGCTCGAGCCTCGTGTTCTCCCTCGCATCGAACCCGCTGATATTCCCATCGAAGAGAAGAGAATTCCCTCATAAATTCGAAAATACAAGTTTGGGATTTAAGAGATTTTATACTAATTTTGTTTGAGGATTTTGAAATGAACGAATCGGATTTCTCTGAGAATATTAGTGGCAGCGACAATTGTTTGTTGAGAAAAAAAAAAGAGATTAGGTCTTTATGTTTTAGGGGATAGGATATTTATGGATGGCTAAACGTCTTCGTGGCTTAAACTAAACCATAGGACATTGAGTTTACTGTGTGATTTGAGACCACATGCTATGATAGTTTGTCGGCAAGATATTTACACATAGGTTAGGAGGGAATGGTTTACTTTGTCTGCAGGGTTTGCTAAATCATATGCGATATCGACTACATAGAATATCGTTCAGTTACTGACTGTTACAGACAAAAATAAAAATATCGTTGTGATGCATAATGTGTCACGATCCCAAAAATATAATAATACCGGTAGATGGACTCATATTTTGAAACTTCAAAATGTTGATTTCATGGTGCGAAATACTTCAAATAAAAAGTCGCTTATTAAATTAATTAAAAATTACCATAAAATTCTAAAAATTAAATTATCACTACTTCCCAAAGGAACCTTGTTCAAATTCGAATCTGATAACTAGTTATATCGAATAAACCGTTACGGTCGATAAACGATTCCATAGCGACTATTTTTAAATTTGATTTGGACATAGCTCAAAATCTACATGACGAAATCCCGATTTTTCTCTTCCACTAGAAAGATATACTCCACCAGCTCCCTACGTTTCTTGTTTCACAGAAATCCGGCTTAAAACGAATCATGTACATTCAGTTGAAGTTCAAATCGCCAATTTACGAACTGCCGCGCCATTTCAAGCTCTATTTTAATTATATTATAAACTTTACGTTTAACTGTCGACGATTGAATATATTTGTTATTCAAATTCAATTCCAAGCTGAATTAAATATCACAGATGATCTGGTTCACACCATATCGTCATTTCGACCAAATTCTGATAATTCAAAATTAAATATATTATTTAATTAATTAATTAAATTAAATATTCATCGTTATTAAATTCCATGGCCATTAAATCCTCTAAACCACCATTGATATAATTAAATAAATTAATCATAATACCTCTGCCAGTGCGGGTCATTACAACGACGTTTCTTTCTAGCTAGGAGTGGTGTCATGGTATGGAGCCTAGACATTTTTACTTATGTGGATGATGGATTGCGAGGCGCCTTGGATATTGGTCGCTACTGGCCAAGTGATAGGTCCTATAGGACCGGGAAACGTGTGTTTAGGAATAACCAGTCCACTAAAGTATGTGTGGACCGGCCCTGCAGGAACCAAGGGTTATCCAGAGTGTGTAATCCTGAGGCATTTGCTAGAGTATCTCAAATCGGAAGGAGCCATCGCTAGCCTTGACTCATGATGGAAATCCAATTTCCAAGATGACATTTTTCGGTTTTAGTTGTAGAATTTGTATGGCGACATGATATATGGTACTCATGCCATCAATGATTGATACATTTATATTGAAGATGTTTTTGACGCTATGCACTTATAGTAATATTAAAAATGATTTGCTTTAAACGTACCAAGCATGTTTGGCTATTATAAGGGAAAACTCTATCCTCCGGCTTGCGTTGCATTATGTGGTGGGACCTGAGTCTTATAATAGCTACATTTTTCAAAAAGCATTGCGTTGTTTACAAACTGTTTGTTTATGGTATTCTTGGGAGGAAACCTGTTCCGTGTTATACGGCGTGGTCCCTTGATTTACCCAACTTTAAAATAAAGTTACTAACTGTTTTAGTTCTCACACCAGTTCCATGACTGAATCAGAGTTTATTGTTTTAACCTAAACATTGGGTTCCCCTATTTTCCACATGGGCAGCTAGTAGTTTTGGTTTTGCAGATTTCTATGTAATAGGATCCTAGATTACACCTGGAGCTATGTTCGGAAAACTTAGTATCCGTATATCTCCTTCAGTTGTTTCAGTAGTTATTTTCCGCTACACATTGTACTTATGTATTATTTTCCGCTGCTATGTATTTTAATCTCTGATATTTTTCTGTTGTACATTACTTGAACTTTATTATATTCTTGTACTATTGTAACAACCCGAATTTTTGCAACGTGTTAAGACAAGAATCAAGGCAGAATTAAATTATAAAATCTGAATCAGGATAAATAGGCTGTGCCATTGCGTTCGTCTCGGAAAAATACGCGAAATAGAGTCCGAAATTTCGTAAATCGGAGTCTGTATGGCCGAGATATGGCCTTCGGAAATTTCACGAAAAATCAGAATTCAAAACAGATTTCAAAAACACAGAAATCAGGCTAGGCGGGAAAAATCCCGCCAGAACCAGGTCGACCTGGGGGTCGACCTGGTGGGGACCAGGTCGACTATAGAGTCGACCCCAGGGTCGACCTGGGGGTCGACCTGCCTGGTCGGACCCAGGCAGACTGGTGCACCTGTTTTGCTGTTTGGCTCGGTTTTGGAGGCTTGTGACGATTTTTGAGGGCTTGGATCTATCCTAGGGTTAATCTAACGGCCTAAACTACTTCTAAGCTCTAAAAAAGACCCCTAACCTAGCCTAAACCCTCATTAATCATTCCTACAACTAAATGCTGCCCAAATGTTTCTTGATCATGGCCTCCATCTTCATATCATGGCCTCCATCCTCTTCATGAAAGTTTGAGTGTCTCAAATCAATCTATGTCATAAAGGAGCCATCTTTCTTAAGTAAAAGAGCCATCTTTCTTTGTCTTTGGGGTTATTCCTTCTTGTTCTCAAGTCTTGAAGTGGAGTTTATCATCTTTGGTTGCGGATTTGCTAGTGTGGCTTCATCTCAATCTTTTTATATATTGATTTATGCCTTCATAGCATTGTAAGCCCCCTCCTACTCTTAGATATTAACTATGAAGTTAAATGTTCATGTTGCAAGTTGGGTTTGAACATTAAGTATCATACATGCTATCATGTTATGTATCCCATCATGTTTGTAAAGACACCATCTTGATCTTATGGGCTAAAAGCTATAAGCTTTATGTTGAATGTTGCATTATGCAACATGAGACCTATCATATCCCTTATGATAACTTGCATGTAATGCTATATGCGAACATCTAGGCTTCTTTCTATGTCACTTATCATCATGATTCGCCTATGTGCTAAGTTTGGGGTTATGCATGTTTTTGAGGCTTAATAATGTAACATGCAAGTTAATGAACACATTTACGCCTCATATGCCACCATGATTAACTTGTGGCCTTATACCCTTTTTGTCATGCTTTTGCCAAGTTCCTTCTTAAATCAATTATGCGTTGTTGCGAATGTATATGCGAGTTTAAAAGCGTTGGGGTTACATTATGGGTAAACTTTAATGACATGAAACATGATTTGGGTAAATTGGTATAAACATGACAACATGTAACTTTGGCTATGAGCATGGGACTTGAAAACATGACACGTATGGGTTGTAAGTATAATAAGACACTAGACCAAACATGAAAATGGCCAACTCGAGGTTGGGTTGAGTTTGTAGCATAAATCTACCCGGACCCGCCCGGCTTAACTAGTGGCTACAAACAATAGGATCCAATGTGAGAAGTTGGTCATGTCGCGCTTAAGACCCGAGGTTAGACTAGGTTGTGGTGTAAAACTACCCGGACCCGCGCGGCTTAACTAGTGACCACAACAAAGTCTAATGTGAGAGGTTGAGAGTGCATTAATTAAATTAATGCCACATGATAAGGTTAAGTAAGTTTGACTAATGACACTTAACCGATATGACACGAATGGGTAGGTTAAGTGGGACCGGGCTTGATTTCTTAATGTCACTTAACCATATAAGACAATTAGGGGATGGGGTTAACTAATCTACACTTAACTAATCTAAATACGGTAATTAGATGGGGTTAAGTAATCTACACTTAACTAATCTAATCACGGTAATTAGATGGGGTTAAGTAATCTACACTTAACTAATCTAAACACGGTAATTAGATGGAGTTAAGTAACCTACACACGGTAATTAGATGGAGTTAAGTAACCTACACTTAACTAATCTAAACACGGTAATTATATGGAGTTGAGTAACCTACACTTAACTAATCTAAACACGGTAATTAGATGGGGTTAAGTAACCTACACTTAACTAATCTAAACACGGTAATTCAATGGGGTTAAGTTAAACACTTAAGCAATCTAAACTTGGTAATTCAATGTGGTTAAGTAACCAATACTTAACCAACTTAACATGATAATTTAATGGGATTAAGTAACTTACACTTAACCAATTATACATGATGATTTGATGAGGTTAAGTAACCTATACTTAACCAATCTAATATGCGGACCGGATAGGGTTAAGTCACAAGACCTTTTAAATGTACTTAACCAATCCCACTCGATAATACAATGAGGTTATGGTAATCTATGCTTAACCAATCTAACACGATAATCCGATAGGGTTAAGATAAACAAATACTTAACCAATTTGACTTAATGATTGAATAGGGTTAAGTCATGAGCTTCTTGGTATACTTACCCAACTTGAAGGGTTAGGTCTTGGACTTGAATACTTAGCCAAATCTTGACATGATTCGTAGGAAGATTAAGTCATGAACTTAAATGACAATACTTAACCCATTAGACAAAACCTTAGTTTAGGGAACTAAGTAATAATTCTTAGTCAAGGGATGGGGACCAGTTCACAGATAGATGAGTAACCCGATACGGTAGGTCATCGCTTAAAATACGAGGTAGAGAACATCTGATTTAGATAAAGGCTCCAACGAACTGGGTGACGAAGCGGTAGCTTCGGGGAACGTGAGGATACTCTTGGTATCCCTCTATGGGGTTGTGGATGGTCCATGAAACCTGGCCTCACAGAGGTTAAGGTCTGCGGTAGAAGAGCCAAGGGTATGCCTTGGTTGCTGTGCGAGAAACCTAAAGACTGGGGTGGATTAGCGTGGGGTCGGCGATATTTTCACGGTAGCCCTGGATAGCACATTCGTCGGCCACCTACCATCTTTAGTCAATCGTGTACGTACGGAAAGGCAGAGAACACCCAACAAACCATACCGGCTATCTAGGTATGGGTGAGGTTAGCCGTCCGGAATGAGGGGAGCGATGGCTGTAGCGTAGTTCTCATACATGACTTTTCTTGTTTTGCCTTTCAGTAGTTGAGGGAGGGGTCACGTGGGACCATAGCCACAGATACAAAAACAGACCTTGATATCTGCACCGGCGGATGACTTAAAACTCCCGACCGAGTTCCGTATTTCTTGATTTGCCCTGGCACGGAACTCGGAAGGCACATTGAGATACATGTGCGTCTAGACAAGGAAAACGATTCACGATACATACGTGGGATAAAAGGGCGCGGTTGACGGGTAGCATAATCCCTAGTAGCCCTAGGTGGCAAAAACCCAAACCGAGACACGGAGACGATCATTAGGTAGCATAATCCCTAGTGGTACTAGGTGGCATAAATCCTAAGTAGACACGCGATAGTTCATGGTAAGAAAACATAACTAGATCAAGGGCAGCAGTCCAAAACATAACTAGATCCGTTTTGTTTCGCCTCTTTGTCTTCCGTTCCCCCCCAGGTTACAGGGAGGAAATGCTATTGTTAGTTCGGACTTCTCCTGTTTGAAGGTCATCATGTATGGCTTGGACTTTTCTGGGCTATGGCTACTTTACTGTTTTACTTGGGGAATAATTTATGAAAAGGTTTTTATGCTTCTTTACTATTGCAAGATAGATTTCAATGTAAGAAATTCTCGGATGTAAAAGGCTTTAGACCTTATTTATTAATGATATGAAAGTTGGTTTTACTTCCGCTATTTTATATGTTCTGTCTTGTAATATTTCTGTATATGTTTACCAATAATACCCCTCTAAAGCTAGTGCATTCCTTCGCAAGTGACCCAAGCAGAGGTGGGGTGTTACACTTGGTATCAGAGCAGAAGGTTACTGTAACGACCCGGATTTTGAGGCGACTTTGGTTATCGACATAAGCTCGATGTCGATAACCAAAACATCGAAAAATCCCGGTAATTAATGAAAGAAATTAGAAGGTGAGAATAGATAAGATAGAAACTTAGAATAGAAGAAGAAGAAGAACACAACATCAGAGTAACACGAACCTCACAGCGGAACGAATAACATATAATAGATAACATAACTTTGAAATATAACAGTTATGTATACAATAGCACTTATCAGAGTACAGCACTTACAACACAGCGGAAATAAACTATAGCTATATGATTCTGAAGCCTCCTGCTCCAGCTCTTCAATGTATATCTACAAATTCCTGACTACTTGACTGCCCGTACAAATTAGGCACCCAAGAGTTTAGGGAAAACAACAAAGTAAACTCCGGGTCAGTCATGGACTGTTATGAGTAAAATAGTTTAAACAGGTATATGAACAAGTAAACGATGTCTCATAAGACCACGCCGCAGAACGGAACGGGTTTTTCCCCTATGAGAATCCAAAATATCTTTATATCAAAAACCTTTTGATATTATAATAATGTCTATGTACAAATAGATATCAACTAGCAGAAACGCTTTCATCTCACGTTCTACACATATAGTATACAATCAAAATCACAAGCACGTATTGGATAATGGATTTCCAACTATGACAAGGTATGGAACCACCTTCCGATCAGTGTACTCTAGGAACGATACACTGGAGTTCAACAAGAACATCTTGTAACTCAGCCACACATGACCGACCACTCATTTCGCTTGAGTGTATCGAATGTACATCACCAACGGTTGGGATCAGCAACCGTTCCCGTATATATATATGGGACAGCATTGATAGATTTAAGAAACAAATGAATATTCTCTAGATAGGTGATTATACACCCTACTTCGGTGCGACCGACTTAGCCATGCTGCCTGCCCGATTTCTGTCATTTACTGGTTGATGAGGCTAGAAGTTACGCGTTATCATCACATCAGATTCACTCCAAATGTCACATTGTCAGATCCATCAGAATCACTAATTGACTTTCACAACAATACATTATGTGTTAGCTAAAAGAAGTTTCCTTCTCCGCTTCCACTCTTGGTACGGTTGAAGAAATCAATGTACGTGACCCTTCTGGAAATACTCTGTCAGACATTCATTCATACAAGTCATCCTCATTCACTTAGAATGTCACATCGTCATACCCGCCAAATCACAAATTGACTTATTCAAAATAACACGGGTATACAGCTAAGAGAAACGAATTCCTCCGCCATCAAATGTGAATACGTTTGAACAGATCAACTTACGCGGTTCATTGGATATACTCTGTCAGACCTTCGTCCATACAAGTTGTCCTGGGACTGGATAAACCGAAGGCACTATTCCGTATATCCATCTTAGTCACTTTTATCTAAGACTTATACAACAGCCCTTGCATTTTACTCCGTCTTCAATTATCTTTGGCATATATGATTCGCGACGCTTATGCCAATACAGAGTGGTTCTATGGATAATAATCCAACCGGTCTCTCCATATTAACAACGTTAAAATGGTCAAAACTTCGATAGTCGGTGAGTTAACTATCAAAGAAAAACAAGTGTGCAAACAACGATATTATTACCAAATGGAAATTTATATCGAACAAACATCATTTAACATTAATCTCTTTAGTTCATTTATTTACTTATCTCCTGTTTCCCTATGTTCTAAATTCTTATTTTCTTTTATCAGAAAACATTTCTGATTCTCGTTTGGAAAACATTTCCAAAACTTCTTTATGATCAAACCTTACCATTTCTTAGTTAAGAAGGAAGTCACTCAAGTTGGGGTATAATTACCTCTCAGACCTTAACTGAACAACGTTATAACTTCGAAATGATCAAAGTTTATCTTTTAATCTTTAACAACTTCCTTACGCGTTTCTCGGATCCAATTTTTACTAATCCACTTCTATATTTAAAACATTGGTTATAACGATAACGTTATAATCCCTACTTTCGAATTATCTAACTTTAATTATAACTTCTATTCTTATTAGTGAATAATTAACCTAACACTTATTTATTTATAAATAAATAAATCTCTATTTAAACACTAGAAAAGTATAAGTACTTTCCCGAATTCGATATAATCGAATTTGCCGATTAACTCTCTTCGAGAAATCTCTATTTGATTAACTCTTCTTCGAATAACCTATATTCGATTAACTTCTTCTCGAATAAACGATATTCGATAATCTCTCTTCGAATAACTAATATTCGATAACTCTTCCTTTTCAAATATCTCATATTTGAAAATCTCACTTCGATTAAACTATAATCGATAACTCCTTTCGATGAAACTAACATCGATAACTCCTTTCGATGAAACTAACATCGATAACTCCTTTCGATGAAACTAACATCGATAACTCCTTTCGATGAAACTAACATCGATAACTCCTTTCGATGAAACTAACATCGATTTATTTAACTCGACGAACTTAACTCGACTAACTTAACTTGACTCGACTAACTCGACTTACTTGGTTCGACTAATTCGATTCGATTAACTAGGCTCGACTAACTTGACTAACTTAACTCGACTTACTTGGTTCAACCAATTCGATTCGATTAACTAGGCTCGACTAACTTGACTAACTTAACTCGACTTACTTGGTTCGACCAATTCGATTCGATTAACTAGGCTCGACTAACTTGGTCGAACCACCCGATCAACTCAACTTATTTAACTTAACTTATTTCTCAACTCGATCAACTCGATTAACTCCTATCGAATAACTAATATTCGATTAAACTCCATTCGCTTGACTCTAGATCGCAGCGATCACAATGGTTACGCCTGACTCCCTCAGGAAACATCCGACCGCCTTAGGCTATCTGTAGCCCTGCGAATTTCGCTAGCAGTCGTACAAGGTGGCAGCTTACCCTGAATACTATGTTTGACTAACTCTGTGATAACCCCAAACTTCCACAAGTGAAAGCAGGAGAAATCATTTTTGGAATACAACATAAATACAATAAAACAGAACACAGATACAATATAGCAAAGGAGATTCATAGAGTAATAACATTATAGCAGCGGAAAAATATAATGTCATCAATCACAGAAAATCCACAGTCACAGAATCTAAGCTATTACAACAAGTTTGCAGAAAAGAAATAAGTTTGATGTCTAAAAAGAAAAGAAAAGATGCCAATAGAAACAAAAAGTCTTCAAGCTCCAAGTCATCACCTCTTCTCCCAAGCAGAATCCAAGAGAGAGAAAATAAGCAGCTTCAAAGAAAAGCTCTAAGCAAAGAATGAACCTGTCTACTTGGCTGCCCGTGTAGAAGAGAGGGCACCCAAGTTTGCAAAAAGGTGAAACAAACTATGGGTCAGTCGTGGGACTGGTGTGAGAAATCTTAAATAACTTATACTAATAAGGCAAATCCAAAGACCACGCCGCTAACGCGGAACGGGTTGTACCAATGGATTGCCGTGCATAACTATAGTGTCAATACAGATAAGTAAAACGTAACAAAACGCAATGTCTTTTGAAAAATGGAACCACCATAAGACTCAGGTCCCATCACACAATGCAACGCACACCAAGAGGATAGAGTTTTACCTTATGGTGGTTAAACATGCTAAATACGCCAAATACGAAACTAATACTATTATTAGGGTGTATATGTTTTAAAACAATTCAAATTATAAGTATCAATCCTAGGAAGCATAGGTACCATATATTATGCCTCCAATACTAGTAATACAATCAAATCCGTCGGGGTCGTATTGGAAATTTGGGTTTCCATCATGAGTCCAGGCTAGGGAGGACTCCTTACCGATTCGAGACGCTCTAGTTAACGTCTCAGGATTACCCGCAGTTAACCCTTGGATCCTGCAGGGCCGGTCCTCACATACAGCTTAGAGGATTGGCAATTCCTAAGCACACGTTCCCCGGTCCTATAGGACCTATCCGAGGCGCCTCATTTCATCATCCTCCAAAAGTAAAATGACTACTAATTAGAAAGAAACGTGCTACTTTCCCTGCGTTCCCTTCCCCCTTTTTAGACTCTACCGGTTTGTGAGGCTCGTGAAATCATGTTCTTCATACCACAAGGTTCTGCTTTTCAACAAGTAACCCTGATCATTGCATCTTAGTATGCCACACCGTCACTCCATACCGTACTATTGATCTTCCGTCACTATATAAACGGGTGTTAAGTAGAGAATAAATTCTCTGCCACCAATTGTTTATATATTAACTGCATATCAACAACATAATATTTTGTGGGGTACGATGTCAGACACACTATCCATTTATACCCATGCTCTAGGTCTGAACTAGGGTCAAACCCGTGAAATCAACACGTACGTTTGGGCAATTACCCCGACCCTTGAATTGGGATCAAACCAATTCAGAGTCTTGATCGTTGTCCATTCGAGGGGAGATTTACGGTCTTCATACGCCGTCTTCATACTTGAATTCTTGAAATCGTACGATCATTTGGAATGGGATTAACCCGGTCTTCCCAAATAATCTCGCATTCATATATTTTGAGAAAAACATATTTCATATCGTTATTTTATTTTATAACGATTAATTCTTGCCTTAATTATTTAATATAATTAATTCCTTATTTAACGACGCTTCAGGGCAAGGGCGACCTTGGCGCTGTTTTCAATCAATTTGTCAATTTTGTTTTTCACTTTCCTCAAAATCTAACCGTTGGATTTTAGCGTAGCATATATCGTTGGAAAGATTTTTCCAAGACGGTCCTAACGGTTTCAGTTTTGGGAAAATCCGACGGTCGGATCTTCCGGTATATTCGTTTAAAAGTTCGATTTCAAAACGCGAACTACCGCGCTCAATTCGTTTAATTATATATATATATATATATATATATATATATATATATATATATATATATATATATAAATAGCTCGTTTATTTTATCGTCCCTACGTGCAGCTTACATTTCTCTTAACTTTCACCTTTCTACTTACATGACAATGTAGTTTAGGATTAGACGATAATTCTTCCCTTTTTAATTCATTATTATTTATTTTATACTTTATAATTTTCATTTAAGAATGTAAATTATAATGTGCCATCCCATTCATTTCTTTATATATTTCTTTTCCAATTTCATTATGAATAATGAACACTTTCCTATGGTGTAAGTTCCCTTTTACCTACATTATAAATAATGTTAATGTTTCAATACAGTTCCTTACCTTTCATTTAACATTATAAATAATGTTATTCTTACATACGTTTCATTTCTTTTATTTAACATTATAAATAATGTTAAACCTTACATACAGTTTCATTTCTTTTATATAACATTATAAATAATGTTAATTCTTACATACAGTTTCATTTCTTTTATTTAACATTATAAATAATGTTAATTCTTACATACAGTTTCATTTCTTTTATTTAACATTATAAATAATGTTAATTCTTACATACAGTTTCATTTCTTTTATATTTAACATTATAAATAATGTTAATTCTTACATACAGTTTCATTTCTTTTATTTAACATTATAAATAATGTTAATTCTTACATACAGTTTCATTTCTTTTATTTAACATTATAAATAATGTTAATTCTTACATACAGTTTCATTTCTTTTATTTAACATTATAAATAATGTTAATATTTCCTTCGAGGTAAATTCTCTTTTTATCTACATTATCAATAATGTTTATTATCTTACAATACAAATTCTCTTTTCTGTTTACATTATAAATAATGTATAAAATCTTACAATGCCAATTCTCTTTTAATAACCATTAAAATAAAGTTACATTTACATGCCATGCACCTTCTATTTATTAACATTGAAACTAATGTTAAATTTACATGAAATGAAAATTCTTTTCTTTTAACATTAAAAATAATGGTAAATCATCCTACGGTGTAAATTTCCTTTTCATATACATTTACAAATAATGTACATTTTTTTTCCTACGAGGTAAATTCTCTTTTATATGCATTATAAATAATGTACATTTTTTTTTATGGCGTAAATTATCCTTTTTATATACATTAAAGGAAATGTACATTTTCCCTACGAGGTGGATTCTCCTTTTTTTTTTTTATACACATTATGGATAATGTGTATTTTTCCTACGAGGTGAGTTTTCTTTTCATATACATAATAAAATAATGTACATTTATCTTACAATGCAAATTCCTACTTAATTAACATTAAGAATAAAGTTACATTTACATACAATGCGTTTTCTGTTTTAACATTGAAAGTAATGTTAAATTTACATAAAATGAAAATACTTTTATCTTAACATTAAAATTAATGCTAAATCATCCTTTCTTTTTATATAACAATCAAAATGAATGTTAATTTCATATGCATTCATTTCCTTTTTATTTACATTAAAAATAAATGTTAATCTAACCTACAATATATTTTCCTTTTTTTTAGCATTAACAATAAATGTTAATTTATATGCATTATATTTCATATTTATTAACATTAAAAATAAATGTTAATCTTACATGCCTACATTTCATATTTGTTAACATTAAAAATAAATGTTAATCTTACATGCGATGAAAACTTCCCATTCTAACATTGACAAAAATGTCAGTTCAACACACGTGAAAATTTTCTATAATTCTAATATTAACAAAAACGAATGTTAATCTCATACGGTTCATTTTCTTAATACATAACATTAAAAATAATGTTAATGAATCATACGGTGAATAATTTCATATGATGAAAATTTCTATTTTAACATTTAAACAAAAATGTTATTTTTCTTGCAATGCATTTTCTATGTTTATAACATATCAAAAATGCTATTTTTCATACAATGCATTCTTATATCCTAACATGACAAAAATGTTATTTTTCATTCAATCCATTCATCTAATTTTAACATATCAAAAATTCTATTTTACATAGAATGCATTTTTATATTTATTAACATTGCAAAAATAATATTTTTCATACCATGCATTTTTATATTTTCTTATATTAACATTTGACACAAATGTCATTTTCATACGGTGACCATTTTCTTTTATTAACATTAATAAAAATGCTAATTTAACATGCGGTGACATTTTCTATATTAATATACAAAAATTTGTCAATTAACATACGATGGCAATTGCTATTTTAATATTGACAAAAATTGTCAATTAACATACAGTGAGTAATTTTCTATTTTAAACAGTGACAAAAATGCCAATGAGCATACAATGAATAATTCTATTCTAATATTGACAAAAATTTGTCAATGAACATATGGTGAGTGGTTTTCTATTTTAACAGTGACAAAAATTGACAATTCAATCATACGGTGAAAATTTACTATATTGCATTAACAAAGATGCTAAATTATCATACGGTGAATAATGTCTTGTTTAACATTAAATGAAAATAAATGTCCATTTAACATACGATGACATTTCTATTTTAATATTGAACAAAATCTATCCATTTTCTATCTTAATATTTGACCAAAAATGCTAATTTCACATGGTGACAGTTGTCTAATTTTTAACATTAACATAAATGTCATTTTCCTACGATGAGCATTTTCAAAAATTGTTCATCAACATTCAGTGAATAATTTCTTATTTTAATATTGAACAAAAATTGTTCATCAACATACAGTGTAAAATTCCATTTTTATAATGAACAAAAATAATGTCCATCGACATACTATGTATAATTTTCTATTTTTAAACATGAACAAAATTTGTAAGGGATCTAATAATAGCTACTCAATTCAAAGAACGATCATCATCTAACATGTCCAACCAAACAGATCTCGATTTATATTTACATCACATCAATATTGAATAATTCATTTCGATATAAATTTTAAATAATAAAAGAAAAAAAACTCTCACCTTGATTGGATAATAATAATAAATCCAAGAAAATTTCAGAATGCCCCAATCAATCTCAGCAGGTCCTAATCGTCGTCACGATCCTATCGGTTCTGAAATTTTCGGAATCCGAGTTCATACGAATAAGTTATCAATGTTTTAATTAACCAGACTTTTAACAACTGTTTCTGCCACGCTTAAAAGCGTTACAATTTCTGAAATTAAAATTACCTTAAGAACTCAGTTTTGTTCAAAACTTCAATTTCGATTTTCGCAGCCTGTAGTTGATGGTTTAAGGTGCCGTCTGTTGGACGTGGACGGGGTTGGAGAGGGCTACTCGCGGCCGGAAGGGGGGGTGGCGCGACGGCCTGCTGGTGGCGCGGCGGGGCTTCGAACGGCGGCCGTTCGTGCTGACGTGGCGGCTTCGACAGGGCGGGGTTCGGGTTGTGGTGGGTACCAACTTGAAGATCTCGGAAATAGCTTCGAATCGGTATATAGTTTGCTGAAAACCGTTAAGATATGAGGGAGAAAAGTGGATTCAAAGATTTGAAGGAGAGGTGGGTTTCGGCGGCCACAAACAACGAAGGAGGAAGAAAGGTACTGTTCACGTATACGGGGTATTTATACGTGTATTTAGGGTTTTATTTAATTTTTTAATTAATTAGTTAATTCAAGAAAATACCGTTTTCACATACGATCTCCGATTTGCGCTCAACGACTGTCGATCTTAATGTTTTCACGTCTTCTGAACGCGATGGCGCTATCCCCATGGTCCAATTCTGAAGTTACAGTCAGGTTTTCTTTTATTTTCAAATTAATCCTTTATTTTAAATTCGAACGTAAATATAATTTTGCCGGGGCCACATACGAAGTCAGAAAAATCCGGAAAAATTATTTTTGGCTTTCTTATGCCGATACGATCACAACAAAGTTCGTTTCGTTCAATTCCGAGACTTTTTGAAAAATGGCTATTTTCAAGGCGAATATATTTAATATCAAAAATACAATTTGAAAACAATAATTTCTGAAACTCAAAATATATAAGTGTTTACTGTTTTTCAATGCAGAAACGTCATTCTGAGCTCAATGGAAGTGGTTTCAAGTTCCAATTCCTTCGTATGTAAAAAGTGGCAATTCTGACCTTTATATATATATTCATTCATTTCATAGCGACTTTTCTAAATTTTAATTTTGACATAACTTACAAGTTTTAAAGTGAAATTTCAATTTTCCAGATTCATTAGAAAGATATTCCTAAACAGATTTAAATATTTTTGGTTTCACTAAAATTTGTTTTATTTTGAATCCTGTACATTCAGTTAAAGTTTCACATCAAAATTTCAAACTGCAGCGCTTATTTTCAACTCCTTTTATATATAAATTAAATTTATTCGTTTTAACTTCGATTAAAATAAATCAATCATTTAAAATACTTTAAACTCATTAAAATAAAAATTTTAAATTGGCCCTAAAATCCTGGGTCGTTACAATCTCCCCTACTTAAGAACTTTTCGTCCCCGAAAAGGAAAAAGAAAATAAAAGAGGAGAAGAGGAAGAATAAACACAGAGAATGTTGAAACGTTTTAACAGAAATAGTATCGCCTATAACATCAGGCCTTCCACCGAAGAAGTTGGTCCTTTCGCTCCTTCGTACACATGTGCCAATTGAGCATCGCCACGTCTCTTAGTCTTCTTCGAACGTATGATCAAGGAAAGAGTCAAAACAACAGAAAAGGTGATTCTAAAAGATCGAAGGATGAATGAAAAGATGACGATAAAGTGACTGGCTATTATGTATCTCATGAACTGTTCGCCATAGAATATAGTGATTCTATGTAAACGAATTATTATAGATATGTTGTACTCCGCTTTGTAAACCAAAGCTCTGATTCCAACTGTGATAACCCCAAACTTCCACAAGTGAAAGCAGGAGAAATCATTTTTGGAATACAACATAAATACAATAAAACAGAACACAGATACAATATAGCAAAGGAGATTCATAGAGTAATAACATTATAGCAGCGGAAAAATATAATGTCATCAATCACAGAAAATCCACAGTCACAGAATCTAAGCTATTACAACAAGTTTGCAGAAAAGAAATAAGTTTGATGTCTAAAAAGAAAAGATGCCAATAGAAACAAAAAGTCTTCAAGCTCCAAGTCATCACCTCTTCTCCCAAGCAGAATCCAAGAGAGAGAAAATAAGCAGCTTCAAAGAAAAGCTCTAAGCAAAGAATGAACCTGTCTACTTGGCTGCCCGTGTAGAAGAGAGGGCACCCAAGTTTGCAAAAAGGTGAAACAAACTATGGGTCAGTCGTGGGACTGGTGTGAGAAATCTTAAATAACTTATACTAATAAGGCAAATCCAAAGACCACGCCGCTAACGCGGAACGGGTTGTACCAATGGATTGCCGTGCATAACTATAGTGTCAATACAGATAAGTAAAACGTAACAAAACGCAATGTCTTTTGAAAAATGGAACCACCATAAGACTCAGGTCCCATCACACAATGCAACGCACACCAAGAGGATAGAGTTTTACCTTATGGTGGTTAAACATGCTAAATACGCCAAATACGAAACTAATACTATTATTAGGGTGTATATGTTTTAAAACAATTCAAATTATAAGTATCAATCCTAGGAAGCATAGGTACCATATATTATGCCTCCAATACTAGTAATACAATCAAATCCGTCGGGGTCGTATTGGAAATTTGGGTTTCCATCATGAGTCCAGGCTAGGGAGGACTCCTTACCGATTCGAGACGCTCTAGTTAACGTCTCAGGATTACCCGCAGTTAACCCTTGGATCCTGCAGGGCCGGTCCTCACATACAGCTTAGAGGATTGGCAATTCCTAAGCACACGTTCCCCGGTCCTATAGGACCTATCCGAGGCGCCTCATTTCATCATCCTCCAAAAGTAAAATGACTACTAACTAGAAAGAAACGTGCTACTTTCCCTGCGTTCCCTTCCCCCTTTTTAGACTCTACCGGTTTGTGAGGCTTGTGAAGTCATGTTCTTCATACCACAAGGTTCTGCTTTTCAACAAGTAACCCTGATCATTGCATCTTAGTATGCCACACCGTCACTCCATACCGTACTATTGATCTTCCGTCACTATATAAACGGGTGTTAAGTAGAGAATAAATTCTCTGCCACCAATCGTTTATATATTAACTGAATATCAACAACATAATATTTTGTGGGGTACGATGTCAGACACACTATCCATTTATACCCATGCTCTAGGTCTGAACTAGGGTCAAACCCGTGAAATCAACACGTACGTTTGGGCAATTACCCCGACCCTTGAATTGGGATCAAACCAATTCAGAGTCTTGATCGTTGTCCATTCGAGGGGAGATTTACGGTCTTCATACGCCGTCTTCATACTTGAATTCTTGAAATCGTACGATCATTTGGAATGGGATTAACCCGGTCTTCCCAAATAATCTCGCATTCATATATTTTGAGAAAAACATATTTCATATCGTTATTTTATTTTATAACGATTAATTCTTGCCTTAATTATTTAATATAATTAATTCCTTATTTAACGACGCTTCAGGGCAAGGGCGACCTTGGCGCTGTTTTCAATCAATTTGTCAATTTTGTTTTTCACTTTCCTCAAAATCTAACCGTTGGATTTTAGCGTAGCATATATCGTTGGAAAGATTTTTCCAAGACGGTCCTAACGGTTTCAGTTTTGGGAAAATCCGACGGTCGGATCTTCCGGTATATTCGTTTAAAAGTTCGATTTCAAAACGCGAACTACCGCGCTCAATTCGTTTAATTATAATTATATATATATAAATATATATAAATAGCTCGTTTAGTTTATCGTCCCTACGTGCAGCTTACATTTCTCTTAACTTTCACCTTTCTACTTACATGACAATGTAGTTTAGGATTAGATGATAATTCTTCCCTTTTTAATTCATTATTATTTATTTTATACTTTATAATTTTCATTTAAGAATGTAAATTATAATGTGCCATCCCATTCATTTCATTATATATTTCTTTTCCAATTTCATTATGAATAATGAACACTTTCCTATGGTGTAAGTTCCCTTTTACCTACATTATAAATAATGTTAATGTTTCAATACAGTTCCTTACCTTTCATTTAACATTATAAATAATGTTATTCTTACATACGTTTCATTTCTTTTATTTAACATTATAAATAATGTTAAACCTTACATACAGTTTCATTTTTTTTATATAACATTATAAATAATGTTAATTCTTACATACAGTTTCATTTCTTTTATTTAACATTATAAATAATGTAAATTCTTACATACAGTTTCATTTCTTTTATTTAACATTATAAATAATGTTAATTCTTACATACAGTTTCATTTCTTTTATATTTAACATTATAAATAATGTTAATTCTTACATACAGTTTCATTTCTTTTATATTTAACATTATAAATAATGTTAATTCTTACATACAGTTTCATTTCTTTTATTTAACATTATAAATAATGTTAATTCTTACATACAGTTTCATTTCTTTTATTTAACATTATAAATAATGTTAATTCTTACATACAGTTTCATTTCTTTTATTTAACATTATAAATAATGTTAATTCTTACATACAGTTTCATTTCTTTTATTTAACATTATAAATAATGTTAATGTTTCCTTCGAGGTAAATTCTCTTTTTATCTACATTATCAATAATGTTTATTATCTTACAATGCAAATTCTCTTTTCTGTTTACATTATAAATAATGTATAAAATCTTACAATGCCAATTCTCTTTTAATAACCATTAAAATAAAGTTACATTTACATGCCATGCACCTTCTATTTATTAACATTGAAACTAATGTTAAATTTACATGAAATGAAAATTCTTTTCTTTTAACATTAAAAATAATGGTAAATCATCCTACGGTGTAAATTTCCTTTTCATATACATTTACAAATAATGTACAATTTTTTTCCTACGAGGTAAATTCTCTTTTATATGCATTATAAATAATGTACATTTTTTTTATGGCGTAAATTATCCTTTTTATATACATTAAAAGAAATGTACATTTTCCCTACGAGGTGGATTCTCCTTTTTTTTTTTTATACACATTATGGATAATGTGTATTTTTCCTACGAGGTGAGTTTTCTTTTCATATACATAATAAAATAATGTACATTTATCTTACAATGCAAATTCCTTCTTAATTAACATTAAGAATAAAGTTACATTTACATACAATGCGTTTTCTGTTTTAACATTGAAAGTAATGTTAAATTTACATAAAATGAAAATACTTTTATCTTAACATTAAAATTAATGCTAAATCATCCTTTCTTTTTATATAACAATCAAAATGAATGTTAATTTCGTATGCATTCATTTCCTTTTTATTTACATTAAAAATAAATGTTAATCTAACCTACAATATATTTTCCTTTTTATTAACATTAACAATAAATGTTAATTTATATGCATTATATTTCATATTTATTAACATTAAAAATAAATGTTAATCTTACATGCCTACATTTCATATTTGTTAACATTAAAAATAAATGTTAATCTTTCATGCGATGAAAACTTCCCATTCTGACATTGACAAAAATGTCAGTTCAACACACGGTGAAAATTTTCTATAATTCTAATATTAACAAAAACGAATGTTAATCTCATACGGTTCATTTTCTTAATGCATAACATTAAAAATAATGTTAATGAATCATATGGTGAATAATTTCATATGATGAAAATTTCTATTTTAACATTTAAACAAAAATCTTATTTTTCTTGCAATGCATTTTCTATGTTTATAACATATCAAAAATTCTATTTTTCATACGATGCATTCTTATATCCTAACATGACAAAAATGTTATTTTTCATTCAATCCATTCATCTAATTTTAACATATCAAAAATTCTATTTTACATAGAATGCATTTTTATATTTATTAACATTGCAAAAATACTATTTTTCATACCATGCATTTTTATATTTTCTTATATTAACATTTGACACAAATGTCATTTTCATACGGTGACCATTTTCTTTTATTAACATTAATAAAAATGCTAATTTAACATGCGGTGACATTTTCTATATTAATATACAAAAATTTGTCAATTAACATACGATGGCAATTGCTATTTTAATATTGACAAAAATTGTCAATTAACATACAGTGAGTAATTTTCTATTTTAAACAGTGACAAAAATGCCAATGAGCATACAATGAATAATTCTATTCTAATATTGACAAAAATTTGTCAATGAACATATGGTGAGTGATTTTCTATTTTAACAGTGACAAAAATTGACAATTCAATCATACGGTGAAAATTTACTATATAGCATTAACAAAGATGCTAAATTATCATACGGTGAATAATGTCTTGTTTAACATTAAATGAAAATAAATGTCCATTTAACATACGATGACATTTCTATTTTAATATTGAACAAAATCTATCCATTTTCTATCTTAATATTTGACCAAAAATGCTAATTTTACATGGTGACAGTTGTCTAATTTTTAACATTAACATAAATGTCATTTTCCTACGATGAGCATTTTCAAAAATTGTTCATCAACATTCAGTGAATAATTTCTTATTTTAATATTGAACAAAAATTGTTCATCAACATACAGTGTAAAATTCCATTTTTATAATGAACAAAAATAATGTCCATCAACATACTATGTATAATTTTCTATTTTTAAACATGAACAAAATTTGTAAGGGATCTAATAATAGCTACTCAATTCAAAGAACGATCATCATCTAACATGTCCAACCAAACAGATCTCGATTTATATTTACATCACATCAATATTGAATAATTCATTTCGATATAAATTTTAAATAATAAAAGAAAAAAAAACTCTCACCTTGATTGGATAATAATAATAAATGCAAGAAAATTTCAGAATGCCCCAATCAATCTCAGCAGGTCCTAATCGTCGTCACGATCCTATCGGTTTTGAAATTTTCGGAATCCGAGTTCATACGAATAAGTTATCAATGTTTTAATTAACCAGACTTTTAACAACTGTTTCTGCCACGCTTAAAAGCGTTACAATTTCTGAAATTAAAATTACCTTAAGAACTCAGTTTTGATCAAAACTTCAATTTCGATTTTCGCAGCCTGTAGTTGATGGTTTAAGGTGCCGTCTGTTGGACGTGGACGGGGTTGGAGAGGGCTACTCGCGGCCGGAAGGGGGGGTGGCGCGACGGCCTGCTGGTGGCGCGGCGGGGCTTCGAACGGTGGCCGTTCGTGCTGACGTGGCGGCTTCGACGGGGCGGGGTTCGGGTTGTGGTGGGTACCAACTTGAAGATCTCGGAAATAGCTTCAAATCGGTATATAGTTTGCTGAAAACCGTTAAGATATGAGGGAGAAAAGTGGATTCAAAGATTTGAAGGAGAGGTGGGTTTCGGCGGCCACAAACAACGAAGGAGGAAGAAAGGTACTGTTCACGTATACGGGGTATTTATACGTGTATTTAGGGTTTTATTTAATTTTTTAATTAATTAGTTAATTCAAGAAAATACCGTTTTCACATACGATCTCCGATTTGCGCTCAACGACTGTCGATCTTAATGTTTTCATGTCTTCTGAACGCGATGGCGCTATCCCCATGGTCCAATTCTGAAGTTACAGTCAGGTTTTCTTTTATTTTCAAATTAATCCTTTATTTTAAATTCGAACGTAAATATAATTTTGCCGGGGCCACATACGAAGTCAGAAAAATCCGGAAAAATTATTTTTGGCTTTCTTATGCCGATACGATCACAACAAAATTCGTTTCGTTCAATTCCGAGACTTTTTGAAAAATGGCTATTTTCAGGGCGAATATATTTAATATCAAAAATACAATTTGAAAACAATAATTTCTGAAACTCAAAATATATAAGTGTTTACTGTTTTTCAATGCAGAAACGTCATTCTGAGCTCAATGGAAGTGGTTTCAAGTTCCAATTCCTTCGTATGTAAAAAGTGGCAATTCTGACCTTTATATATATATATTCATTCATTTCATAGCGACTTTTCTAAATTTTAATTTTGACATAACTTACAAGTTTTAAAGTGAAATTTCAATTTTTCAGATTCATTAGAAAGATATTCCTAAACAGATTTAAATATTTTTGGTTTCACTAAAATTTGTTTTATTTTGAATCCTGTACATTCAGTTAAAGTTTCACATCAAAATTTCAAACTGCAGCGCTTATTTTCAACTCCTTTTATATATAAATTAAATTTATTCGTTTTAACTTCGATTAAAATAAATCAATCATTTAAAATACTTTAAACTCATTAAAATAAAATTTTAAATTGGCCCTAAAATCCTGGGTCGTTACAAACTCTGTCTCAAATAACTATATTTGATTAACTCTAGTTCGTTTTAACTCTAACTGATTAACTCCTGCTAATTAACTCCAACTGGTTAACTCTAACTGATTAACTCTAACTGGTTAACTCTATTTGACTAACTCGACTTGACTAACCCCTTTCGAATAACATATTCGATTAACTAACTTTCGAATACCATATTCGATTAACTAACTTCGAATACCATATTCGATTAACTAACTTCGAATGTCTATATTCGATTAACTAACTTCGAATACCATATTCGATTAACTCCTTTCGAATGTCTATATTCGAATACCATATTCGATTAACTCACTTCGAATACCATATTCGATTAACTCCTTTCGAATGTCATATTCGATTTACTTTATTCACTTTATAAAGATTTCCTTTTTAACAACATTTTATTCATTTGAAAAGATTTACTTTTAAATAACGGTTCTACACTTTAAAAATGATTTCCTTTTTATAATGTTCCCTTTCCAATTCTATTTGTAAATGGTTTACAAATATTTCCTTTTCAAATTTATTCTTGAAATATTCTAACTCCTTAAATTCCCGGGAAAATTCGCCATAACCTCCTTTGTATTGGGAGCATCGGGAAAATCCCCAAACTCGCCACACAGGCCTTTCCATTCAAAAAGAAATGTTTTGAATTTATTTTCCTTTTTAAAATATCTCCTATTTATAAATATCCCAATTTATAAATATTCCTTATTTATAAATATTTAAATTTATAAATATCTCTTATTTATAAATATCCTAATTTATAGATATTCTGTTTTCAATATCACTTTGAAAATCCCCTTATCAACATTTCGGTATGTTATGGTATTCAATCATATTAAATCACGATGTTCAATATCGTCCAAACACATATAATCGCCCACATATTTTATATCACATCATATAACCATATATGAAAAACAATAAAATAACTGTTGAGGAATCCAGTCGGATTCCTCCAACATGTTCTCCTGCATCCACAGATGTTACACAATAAAATTAACATCACTTGCAGTTCCATATGATATATTATGATAAACAGAATCAATATAGAAATTCAACTAACTGACTAGCAGTTCA
This sequence comes from Allium sativum, assembly GCA_030737875.1. Taxonomy (NCBI): domain Eukaryota; kingdom Viridiplantae; phylum Streptophyta; class Magnoliopsida; order Asparagales; family Amaryllidaceae; genus Allium; species Allium sativum. Next base: position 403,542,652 of record CM060923.1, on the reverse strand, counting down.
ATCAAACGGTCAACACACAGTCAATCAGTCAATATCTAATAGTTCTAAAAATACAACATGAAAATATAAACTGTTCAAAGTTGGTGAGTTTTACTCACATTGGACGATCATCATTAATAACGATAACCATCGCTTGACTCAGACGGACAATTTATTTTGCCATAAATTGTAACGGACTCGAATTCACTTCCAGTAAGTTCCAGTGTGGAGCCATCGTCCATACGATCCCAACAGATCTTGTTTTTGCCCTTTTCTGATAACGTATGATGAAGTTATTCCTTTTCTAAGATCGTATACAATTTAAATTAAAAATAAGACTTAAATAAATTTCGTTTGGGCTTTACCCAAAGTTACGGCCCACTCCATCCTTAAACCAATGACCGCTCCTGGTCTTCTTCTCCGTTGTTGTTTCAACTGTCGTGCTCCCTACCATGAATTTCACGACATATATCATCACTGAATTCGATCAATACTCCACAAAATTTCCAAATGAAAATACCATTTCAATACCCTTTCAATCCTCTATCTCCCCATACTCTTAACACAAAACTCGATATGTTCTTCTTCCTCAATTTCATTTTAACGCTGCTCCAGGTAAAGCCATTAAATGAAGATCTCCTATCCATTCTCCCTTACAAAATTACCACCTGCAAGTCATTATACTCCTCTGTATTTTAAAACTGCACTTCTCTAACAGTTTTACTTCTTCCACACCAGTATTGTCGTCTTCCGTACATACCCGTCCCCTTCCAGAAATTGTTGATCCCATACTCCTTTCATAGCACACATAAATTCCCACTGCCACTGCAAAGCTGAACCCAAGCCGCTCGTACGAGATGTGTACTCAACCCAGGACCTCCAATCTGACCTTCTTTCCACTCGCGATTTTGAAAACCCGAAGCTCCCCCTACAGTGAAACATCGACAGCTTTTCTCCTTCACAATCCCAACAAAAATCGAACTGAAATCATTGTGTTAACCCTTACCAGAAACACTTCATTTCAATACCAAAACCATCTCACTCGATCACCAAAAGAAACGCGACCTCAGGCAACTCGTACGTGGACAGTACAGGAACCACACGCCATGTTTTCTCATCTCGAGTCTCACGGAAGTTGGCAGTTCGGGGCTAAAACTCGTGCGAAATCCAATTATCAACATCCAATCTTGAATCGAAGCTCAAATCCTCATAAGCATCTAAACCTAGCTCACGGTTCAGAAAAATCAAGGCGCCAGAAGTAACATCAAACCCGTAGATTTTTACATGATTGAGAAGAGCAAGAATAGCGGGATTCAAATATATATATATGTTTAGATTTATCGATTTTCTTGGGATTTCTTTTGATTTCTAGAAGCGGTGGATTTTTGTTTTCTTTGTGTTTGGGGCAAATGTGACGGCGCATTTGTAATTGACCTGAGGAAGGAATTAGGTTAGAGGATGGGGTATGGTATTTATAGGGTGAATAGTGGCATATTCTCGGTATATTCCTTTTTGTTAATTCGTTATTGCCTTTTAAAATTTCGTGTGATCACACACGATACTCAAAAATCACGAAACTGAATATGCAGCTACAGTTCGACATTACGGTCCCAACGAAACTGGTTTCGTCGAATTCCGACTCCGTTTGCTCACACATCGTATTTTTAAAGGTCAATTTATCGACTGTTTTTCATTCTAAAAATCCGTACGGCCATACAGTGACTCTAAAAATCATGGAACTTGACATCTGACAATAATTTGATGTTACGGATCCAACAAAATTAGTTTCGTTGAATTTCGACTTCATTTGCAAAACTGACTATTTTTAGACCCTTGAATAATCCATTTAAATATATAAATATATTTAAATAAATTAAATTAAATATAAATAAATTTATATTATCGTATATATTAACAGTGGAATACCATACAACTCCAGGAAAATTATATACTCTCTATTCTGAGTCCAGATTGAATCGATATTCAATTTACATTGAAAAATCCTTTTATAACGTATATAAAGCGTTACGAATTATAAAGGAATTCCATAGCGACTTTTCTGAAAATTTGATTTGGACGTAACTCAAAATCTACATGACGAAATCCCGATTTTTCTCTTCCACTAGAAAGATATACTCCACCAGCTCCACACGTTTCTTCTTTCACAGAAATCCGATTTAAAACGAACCCTGTACATCCAGTTGAAGTTCAAATCGCCAAATAGCGAACTGCCGCGTCGTTACGCGCTCTATTTTAATTAAATTATAATTCTACGTTTCAAACTGACGTCGATTGAATATATTCGTCAATATAATTCAACTCTAAGCTGAATTAAATCTCGGGGATGACCCAGTTCACATTATATTGTCAATTCACTATTTCTGGTTATTCCTGAATTAAATATATTATTTAATTAAATTAATTATCCCATATTATTTAATTAAACCTCTATTTAATTCACTATATCACTATTTATATAATTAAATAAATTAATTATATCCTTGGAAAATGCGGGTCATTACAATCTTCCCCACTTAAAATAATTTCGTCCTCGAAATTGCTAAGTTAGAGGACGACCCTATCTATTGGAACTTCTAAGATTTGTTTACCCCTTATTTCTGATTTCAACTGAACCAAATAATATCGACTAAAATTTTTATTCCTTCCGACTAAATAAAATTTTCAAAAATTCTGAAAATTTTCTAATACTTTAAATTTTCGGAAAATTTCGCCATAACATCCTTTGTACAGCCCTATCGGTAAAACTCCAACTCGCCTCTCTTGGCCTTCTCCAACCCAATGAAAATCAAACAGCCAAGCGGCTTGCCAATTCGGCTCATAAATCTCATGCTCATATCAAATATAAACTTGTACCTTTTTGTCGGGTATATCAACTCTATCACTTCTATATGCTATCAACTCAGCATATACCAATGTTATTCCCCCCCAATCAAATTTTGCATTATCTCCAACACAACCATTTGCTTTATATCCAAGCCAAATATCATTTCTAACTCGAGTTTGATTCTCGATTTCAAACTCTTAACCCATCAGTACAAGACCATTTCAGATTATTCTCTTATCACCCCAGTTTTTTACTTTAACTTAACAAGTTAAATTTTTAATTCTAGAATTTAAACTCCTGGGTTTTTTTTTATTTCAAGTCAATTTGAAATCATAATACCAATTCAAAACATTTGAATTCTTAAACAACTTGTTTTCGCAAAACAAATTTGAAAATAAAATCTTGGGTAGTAATCTGTCACTTACAACTCGAAAATCACACTGATGATGTGCACACCATCATCAGAATTATTTTCCAGCGATCAAAGTGAGTTTAATACTATATTCCTTTTCAAAACTCCAACTTAAACACTTCCATCTTGAATCAGTTCAAAATATCCTTATTAAAACAAAATCAAGAACCTCCCAGGATTTTAAAATTTACCTATATCTAATTCAGATTCAATTACAAACACTTATCTTAATTTCCAGTTTTTAATTTCAATTCTGACTTTAATTTCAGATTTAATTCACTTCGTAATACTTATACGAAATTTGATTGGTTATTTTCATAACCGTTTCACTTTTATAATCTTACTTGATTATAATAACAACCAACACATTATAATATTTCATATATATATACTTTGAGTAAAATTATTTCATTTACCCTCTTTTCAAAACATACCGTATCGACCCATCGTATTCGAGTGTTTATTTACTCCTACCAATACAGTGGATCAAACTGATCGACCAGAACTCATAAACAACTCAGCCAATGAATCTCCATAATATGAAACAATTTTTATACCAATAACAAATACGTTCACTCGTATATATACACTCAAACTCAATCTAAGGTATTACTAACCCTATCTCTACCGAGGCACGCCACAGAGCCAAGGTAATACTTAACTTAAGCTCTGATACCAACTGTAACGACTCGGATTTTCAAGTAGGCTTTGCAACCATCCTCTCCTCCCCAAAGCAGCAAGGTAATACCCCACTGTGGCTTACATTGGTACCCCAGCACAACATTTTACGGCCAGCCTTTAGACTTCACAACCAACCCTCATTTTCGGGACATGTAGAGATAAGAGTCTCCCGTTCGCCACCTAACGAAAAGCGAGAACCCCCTATCATGCGACACATGCCCCAAGCACGCAATATGGACTGGTATGAGTAAAATAGTTTAAACAGGTATATGAACAAGTAAACGATGTCTCATAAGACCATGCCGCAGAACGGAACGGGTTTTTCCCTTATGAGAATCCAAAATATCTTTATATCAAAAACCTTTTGATATTATAATAATGTCTATGTACAAATAGATATCAACTAGCAGAAACGCTTTCATCTCACGTTCTACATATATAGTATACAATCAAAATCGCAAGCACGTATTGGATAATGGATTTCCAACTATGACAAGGTATGGAACCACCTTCCGATCAGTGTACTCTAGGAACGATACACTGGAGTTCAACAAGAACATCTTGTAACTCAGCCACACATGACCGACCACTCATTTCGCTTGAGTGTATCGAATGTACATCACCAACGGTTGGGATCAGCAACCGTTCCCGTATATATATGGGATAGCATTGATAGATTTAAGAAACAAATGAATATTATCTAGATAGGTGATTATACACCCACCTTCGGTGCGACCGACTTAGCCATGCTGCCTGCCCAATTTCTGTCATTTACTGGTTGATGAGGCTAGAAGTTACGCGTTATCATCACATCAGATTCACTCCAAATGTCACATTGTCAGATCCATCAGAATCACTAATTGACTTTCACAACAATACATTATGTGTTAGCTAAAAGAAGTTTCCTTCTCCGCTTCCACTCTTGGTACGGTTGAAGAAATCAATGTACGTGACCCTTCTGGAAATACTCTGTCAGACATTCATTCATACAAGTCATCCTCATTCACTTAGAATGTCACATCGTCATACCCGCCAAATCACAAACTGACTTATTCAGAAATAACACGGGTATACAGCTAAGAGAAACGAATTCCTCCGCCACCAAACGTGAATACGTTTGAACAGATCAACTTACGCGGTTCATTGGATATACTCTGTCAGACCTTCGTCCATACAAGTTGTCCTGGGACTGGATAAACCGAAGGCACTATTCCGTATATCCATCTTAGTCGTTGTTATCTAAGACTTATACAACAGCCCTTGCATTTTACTCCGTCTTCAATTATCTTTGGCATATATGATTCGCAACGCTTATGCCAATACAGAGTGGTTCTATGGATAATAATCCAACCGGTCTCTCCATATTAACAACGTTAAAATGGTCAAAACTTCGATAGTCGGTGAGTTAACTATCAAAGAAAAACAAGTGTGCAAACAACGATATTATTTCCAAATGGAAATTTATATCGAACAAACATCATTTAACATTAATCTATTTAGTTCATTTATTTACTTATCTCCTGTTTCCCTATGTTCTAAATTCTTATTTTCTTTTATCAGAAAACATTTCTGATTCTCGTTTGGAAAACATTTCCAAAACTTCTTTACGATCAAACCTTACCATTTCTTAGTTAAGAAGGAAGTCACTCAAGTTGGGGTATAATTACCTCTCAGACCTTAACTGAACAACGTTATAACTTCGAAATGATCAAAGTTTATCTTTTAATCTTTAACAACTTCTTTACGCGTTTCTCGGATCCAATTTTTACTAATCCACTTCTATATTTAAAACATTGGTTATAACGATAAAGTTATAATCCCTACTTTCGAATTATCTAACTTTAATTATAAATTCTATTCTTATTAGTGAATAATTAACCTAACACTTATTTATTTATAAATAAATGAATCTATATTTAAACACTAGAAAAGTATAAGTACTTTCCCGAATTCGATATAATCGAATTTGCCGATTAACTCTCTTGGAGAAATCTCTATTTGATTAACTCTTCTTCGAATAACCTATATTCGATTAACTTCTTCTCGAATAAAAGATATTCGATATTCTCTCTTCGAATAACTAATATTCGATAACTCTTCCTTTTCAAATATCTCATATTTGAAAATCTCACTTCGATTAAACTATAATCGATAACTCCTTTCGATGAAACTAACATCGATAACTCCTTTCGATGAAACTAACATCGATAACTCCTTTCGAGGAAACTAACATCGATAACTCCTTTCGACGAAACTAACATCGATAACTCCTTTCGAAGAAAATAACATCGATAACTCCTTTCGATGAAACTAACATCGATTTATTTAACTCGACGAACTTAACTCGACTAACTTGACTCGACTAACTCGACTTACTTGGTTCGACCAATTCGATTCGATTAACTAGGCTCGACTAACTTAACTCGACTTACTTGGTTCGACCAATTCGATTCGATTAACTAGGCTCGACTAACTTGACTAACTTAACTCGACTTACTTGGTTCGACCAATTCGATTCGATTAACTAGGCTCGACTAACTTGGTCGAACCACCCGATCAACTCAACTTATTTAACTTAACTTATTTCTCAACTCGATCAACTCGATTAACTCCTATCGAATAACAAATATTCGATTAAACTCCATTCGCTTGACTCTAGATCGCAGCGATCACAATGGTTACGCCTGACTCCCTCAGGAAGCATCCGACCGCCTTAGGCTATCTGTAGCCCTGCGAATTTCGCTAGCAGTCGTACAAGGTGGCAACTTACCCGGAATACTATGTTTGACTAACTCTGTCTCAAATAACTATATTTGATTAACTCTAGTTCGTTTTAACTCTAACTAATTAACTCCTACTAATTAACTCCAACTGGTTAACTCTAACTGATTAACTCTAACTGGTTAACTCTATTTGACTAACTCGACTTGACTAACCCCTTTCGAATAACATATTCGATTAACTAACTTTCGAATACCATATTTGATTAACTAACTTCGAATACCATATTCGATTAACTAACTTCGAATGTCTATATTCGATTAACTAACTTCGAATACCATATTCGATTAACTCCTTTTGAATGTCTATATTCGATTAACTAACTTCGAATACCATATTCGATGAACTAACTTCGAATACCATATTCGATTAACTCCTTTCGAATGTCACATTCGATTTACTTTATTCACTTTATAAAGATTTCCTTTTTAATAACATTTTATTCATTTGAAAAGATTTACTTTTAAATAACGGTTCTACACTTTAAAAATGATTTCCTTTTTATAATGTTCCCTTTCCAATTCTATTTGTAAATGGTTTACAAATATTTCCTTTTCAAATTTATTCTTGAAATATTCTAACTCCTTAAATTCCCGGGAAAATTCGCCATAACCTCCTTTGTATTGGGAGCATCGGGAAAATCCCCAAACTCGCCACATAGGCCTTTCCATTCAAAAAGAAATGTTTTGAATTTATTTTCCTTTTTAAAATATCTCCTATTTATAAATATCCCAATTTATAAATATTCCTTATTTATAAATATTTAAATTTATAAATATCTCTTATTTGTAAATATCCTAATTTATAGATATTCTGTTTTCAATATCACTTTGAAAATCCCCTTATCAACATTTTGGTATGTTATGGTATTCAATCATATCAAATCACGATGTTCAATATCGTCCAAACACATATAATCGCCCACAGATTTTATATCACATCATATAACCATATATGAAAAGCAATAAAATAACTGTTGAGGAATCCAGTCGGATTCCTCCAACCTGTTCTCCTGCATCCACAGATGTTACACAATAAAATTAACATCACTTGCAGTTCCATATGATATATTCTGATAAACAGAATCAATATAGAAATTCAACTAACTGACTAGCAGTTCAATCAAACGGTCAACACACAGTCAATCAGTCAATATCTAACAGTTCTAAAAATACAACATGAAAATATAAACTGTTCAGAGTTGGTGAGTTTTACTCACATTGGACGATCATCGTTAATAACGATAACTATCGCTTGACTCAGACGGACAATTTATTTTGCCATAAATTGTAACGGACTCGAATTCACTTCTAGTAAGTTCCAGTGTGGAGCCATCGTCCATACTGTAACAACCCGTATTTTCAATAACCTGTTATAACGTAAATCGAGGCAGAATTTAATTCTAAAATCTGAATCAAGGGAAACGGGCTATGCCATTGCGTTCGTCTCGGAAAAATACGCGAAATAGAGTCTGAGTTTTTGAAAATCGGAGTCCGTATGACCCGATTAAGGCCCAACGAAGTTTTCAAAGCAAAAACAGATTTCAAATTCAAGATTGAATTTGAAAATTTGGGCCAGTTTGGGCCAGGCGGGAGAATTCCCGCCAGAGCACCCAAGTCGACAGCCCTGTCGACTTGGGAGTCGACTTGGTTGGACCCAAGTAGACAGCCCTGTCAACTTGGTCCAGCCGGGCTGTTTAGCCTGGTGCACCATTTGGAGATTGTGTTGAGCTTGGGGGCCAGATTCGGTTTTAAGGGCTAAGATTGCAACTAGGGTTTAATCCTATGGCCTAAAACACTTGCCTAATCTATAAATAAGACCCTAACCTAGCCCTAAATCATCATTAATCTATCCTACAACTAAACTATGGCAAAATCAATCCTCTCATGGCCTCCACTCTCTTCATAAAATTTCTAAATAAATTTCTAAGTGATTTTCCATGCATACAAGTGTTTTTAGACTTGTATGAGCATCATTAGCTTGCATTCAAGTCAAGTTTCTATATTTGCATCATAAAGAAAGAGTTTTGATCATTTTGGCTCAAGGGTTTTTATGTTAGAGCTTGCATTTTGGGTTTGATTGATTTCATATGGGCTTTGTCATATTTTTGTGACTTCTTAAGCATTGTAAGCCCTATTCTACTTTCATACTTAAACTCTAAAGTTAAATGTATGATATGCAAGTTTACTATGCTATGAAATGCAAGTTTATATGCAAGTTTATCATGTTGTGATATGCAAGTTTATATGCAAGTTTATCATGTTGTGATATGCAAGTTTATATACAAGTTTATCATGTTGTGATATGCAAGTTTATATGCAAGTATGCCAAGTTATGTTATGCAAGTTTATCTTGGGTTTATGAACATAAAGCTTCAAGCTTTATGCCAAAGGTTGCATTTTGGCAACATGTAAGTTATCATATCTCTTATGATAACTTGCATGTGAGGCTAGATGCGAACTTATGGCCATTTCTACATGTCATGTATCACCAATATGCCAAGTTTGGTTTTATGAATGCTTTTGAGGCCTAAAAATCTAATATGCAAGTATATGAACGCATGAACATTTCATATGCCACCATGTTAAACTTGTGGCTTCAATACCTTTATGTCATGATTATGCCAAGTTCTCTCTTTCTATCCTTTATGCGCTATTGCGATATGTAAGCGATGGGATTGCGTTTGGGGTTGGGTAAACTTAAAAGACATAAAAACATAAGCTTGGGAATTTACCTATTAAGTTAGGTCTACCCATTGGGAATTTACCTATTAAGTTAGGTCTACCCAATTGCTTGAAAATTTGTAACATGTTTTGGAAACATGATGGACATGACACTTAGAAAAGATAAGTGTGACCAACTCGAGGTTGGGTTGAGTTTGTAGTGTAAACCTACCCGGAACCGACCGGCTTAACTAGTTGCTACAGACAATAGGACCCAATGTGAGAAGTTGGCATGTTGTACCTTGAACCCGAGGTTAGACCAAGTTGTGGTGTAAAGCTACCCGGAACCGACCGGCTTAACTAGTAACCACAACGAGGTCTAATGTGAGAGGTTAAGGCGCATTAAATTAATTAATGCCTCGTGATTAGGGTTAAGTCATGGTCCACTTAATACTTAACCAATTTGGGCTTGGTAGATTAATCAGGGTTAAGTCGTGAACTCATCGTTACACTTAACCGAGTTAATCCATGATTAGCAAGAGGGTTAAACCGTACTTAACTCACTAGAAAATCCTAGTAATAGGGGCCCACTCCGCAGTAAATCCCCAAAAATTGGTATCATTAAGGCCCTAGGGACTAGGCTAGGGAGGGGGCACGATTACTGGGCTGGAGGTAAGCGACCAAATAAACGACGGCCGGGTGGTACGCCGATGTAGTTCCGGACGGACTATGGTCGTGCACGTAGTCCGTATTTAGAGAAGTCACCCATGGGTACTAATAGATCGAGACTGTGCACTCATGTATATGGTGTCCAGGGGTTGGCACCCTAGGGCTTGATACACCCGAAGGGTGGACCCGACACAGTTCGACTACAATTATGTTTAGGCCGTATTGACACCAGCACGTGACGAGTTAGGCTTAGGGAGCCGATCGACTAGACCGTTTGGTTGGACCTTGTATTAGGTTCATTTCATGTTATTGGGCCAAAGCTTGGGCCAAGGGATCAATACTTGTTTACTCCAGTCATGTTAGTTTGCTAGTACACCTGTGGTGCAAACCTTTAAACCTGATTATGCGATGACACCTTTATCTACCTTGTTAGTTAATCACCATGCTAGTATGTTGTTATCCTTATGATCATACCTGCTTCTCATGCCAGTTAACTTTATCAGTTTACATTGATTGTAGTAGGGCTTACTCAGTCTTTTTGACTGACCTGTTTTCTTTCGCCTCTTTTCTTCCGTTCCCCCCCAGGTTCTCAGGGAGGGAATATTGGAGCTTAGCTTGGATATTCTGACCGCTTACTTGAGGGATTTAGCTCATGTACGGTTTGACATGAAGCTAGCTATGGCTATCACTTCTTTTGGGGATTAGTACTTATGTATTTCAGTTTTTCAGTTGATGTTGTTTTATCTAGACTTGTTTATTTGGAAAGTTGACATTATGTTGTACCAGACTGGAATTTGAAATGCTTTGAAATCTTCCGTTGTTTTATCTATGTTATTTACTCTTTTTACATATATACATATGTTCTTGTTCTGCCTTGATATATCATTATGCATGTTTACCTGATTCAAACGCCCCTCCAAAGCCAGAGTGCATGCAAGAGCTACCCTGGCGGAGGTGGGGTGTTACATTTGGTATCAGAGCATATGGTTTACGAGAAGGAACAAAAAGGTTTTTAGAAAACTTTTGGAAAACTATTTTCAAAACCAAGTATAAAGTATTTTCCAAAGAAAAGTCTAGTTTATTTTAAAGGCTATTCCCCAGAAAGCCATTAGCAAAATTCCTTCTTTCTTTTCGCCATTCTGAATCTGTCTTTTTCTTCGTTTTCAGTATGGCCGATAACTTTGCTATTCCGGAGGGAGTACACGTACCTGTTTGGTATAGGAGACTTTTGGAGGCTAGGGCGACCGATGCCGGCCCCACAGATGTCCCTCCTCCTCCTCCTCCGGTAGTTAATGTTCCTCCTCCACCTGTCGCTGAGGTTCCTCTTCCTCCTCCCCCTCAGCATCCTCAAGCTGACTTCGCAAAGGCTTGCAAAGATTTCAAAGCAATGGGTGGCAAGAACTTTCAAGGCACTGAGACTTTTGTAGAGGCCAGAAATTGGTTGAAAGAGACCGAGGATTTATTTGCTATCCTTGGGATAGACGATCAGAGGAAGGTCTTGTTGGCGGTTTGGCTTATGAAGGATGAAGCCGCTTATTGGTGGGAAGTCACCAATGGTACTAAGCCTGTTGAGACTTGGGCCGATTTCAGGGCAAGGTTCGTGCTTAAGTTTCTATCTTCTGCTGAGGAGAATCTGCAAATGGAGAGGTTCATAACTTTGAAACAAGGAGATATGTCTGTCAAAGAATATGTGAACAAGTTCAATCAGTTAGCTCGTTTTGGCTTGGATATGGTGAATACTCCTCAGAAAAAGGCTCTTCGTTTTGCTAGAGGATTGAATGAGCCGTTGCAGGGATTGGCTATGTCACATATTCCCCCATGGGGCCACATTTGAGAGTTTGGTTGATATGGCGTTACTTCAGGGAGATGTCAAGAAAGAGGTCAAGATGAATGATACTCAAGCCAAGAAGACTGATTCCCAGGGAAAAGGAAATAAGGGTAATCCAAGTGGTCAAAGCAGTCAAGGCAATCAAACCAAGAACAAGGGTTAAGGCAACAAGGGGAACAACAACAAGGGCAAGAACAACAAGGAGAAGTGCCATTATTGCGGTTCAGTTGGGCATCTTATTAAGGATTGTAAGAAGAGGAAAAGGAAGAATGGTGAATGCTTTTTCTGCGGTAAGACTGGACATTTCAGTAGGGATTGCCCGAAGAAGCAAGGGCAAGGCCAGGGTCAGACTCAGCGTGCTGGACCTTCAGGAGGGCAAGTTCATGCTCTCAATGTCGCTACAGTTCCCGATCGAGGTAGTATTTCTGTTGAGAGCCTTGTATATATTTCTGATTTTCCAGTTCGTACCTTGTTTGATTCTGGTGCATCGCATAGCTTTATCTCATCTAATCTTGTTGATAGTTTGCACCTTAGTACTAGCTTGGTAGATGATCCCGTCTGTGTCTCAAATCCTATTGGGGGTTCCGCCCATTTGTCCATGATATGTGGGGATTTGAGGATCTCTATACTGAGTGTAGAGTTCTTGTGCAGTGCTTATGTTCTTGGTTTTAGGGGATACGGATTGATATTTGGCATGGATTGGCTGTCCAAATATGGAGCCATTCTTGATTGTGAGCATAGGGTTGTGAGGCTCGTGACTCGCCTCGGAAACACCCTAGAGATTTCTTGTGATCCGAGAGGTCCCGTCATGTTGTGCTATCTGGAATCACTCGACTCATCAGTAGAAACTCTTCAGTCTGTGAGAGTGGTTTGAGAGTATCCAGATGTTTTCGATGAAGTTAGGGGGTTGCCCCCTAAGCGAGAGATTGATTTCTGCATTTATCTGGTGGATAATGCAAAGCCGGTTTCTTTACCCATTCGGCACATGGCTCCGCATGAAAGACGGGAGCTAAGTAAGCAAGTAAAAGAGTTGCTTGAGAAGAACTTCATTAGACGAAGTATATCTGAATGGGGAGCGCCTGTGGTGTTTGCTACCAAGGCAGATGGTTCTCTCTGACTTTGTGTTGACTATCGAGAGTTGAATAAGCTGACTAAGAAGAACAGACACCCGTTACCGAGGATTGATAATCTCTTTGACCAGCTTGTCGGTGCTTCTGTTTTCTCTCAGCTTGATCTTGCTACGGGGTTCCATCAGCTCAGGGGAGCTGAAGATAGTATAGACAAGACTGCGTTCAGAACTCCAGATGGATTCTTCGAATGGCTTGTCATGCCGTTCGGCTTGACTAATGCACCCGCATATTTTGTGGACTTGATGAGTAGGGTGTTCAGGGAGTTCTTGAACAAGTTTGTCGTGGTCTTCGTAGATGATATTCTGATCTTCTCTAAGGATGAGGAAGAGCACGCAAGGCATCTCGTGGAGGTGATGGATACGCTTAGAGCGCATCAGTTGAAGGCCAAGTTCTCCAAGTGTCACTTTTGGAGAAGGGAAGTTAGATTCCTTGGGCATATAGTATCTAAGCAAGGCTTAGCGGTGGATCCCGCTAAGGTAGTTGCAGTTCAAGATTGGAAGACTCCAAGGAATGCAACCGAAGTGAGAAGTTTTCTAGGTCTTGCGGGTTTTTACCGGAAGTTCATCAAGGACTTCGCGAAGATATCCGCTCCTCTCACTAAATTGATGAAGAAGAATTTAGTTTTTGCTTGGAGCATAGAATGCGAGCTTGCTTTTCAGAAGCTCAAGAGAGCTCTTACATCAGCACTTGTTCTAGCTTTGCCCGATGGAGGGAAGTTATTTACAGTATACACCGATGCATGTGGCACGGGGTTAGGAGCTGTTCTTATGCAAGAAGGAAGGGTGATATGCTTTGGCGGTAGACAACTCAAAGTGCATGAGAAGAATTATCCCACTCATGACTTAGAGTTGGCAGCAATAGTATATGCACTCAAGGCTTGGCGCCATTATCTTCTGGGAGAAAGATTTGAGCTTTATACCGATCACAAGTTATTGAAGTATCTCTTTTCTCAGAAGGATCTGAATCTGAGGCAACAAAGATGGATGGAATTCTTGGCGTCCTATGATTTTGAGATAGCTTATACCCCTGGCAAGGGGAATGTGGTAGCAGATGCATTGAGTAGAAGAAGGTTGACCCTAAGTCCTCTATTCGTTGAGATGAAGAATTTAGAGTATGTGGCAACCTTTGATTTCTCTTTGGCGGTTGGGTCGATGACCGGTTCTTTAGCATCTCTGGAACTCAGACCTACCCTTCTTGATCAAGTTGGGGCTTCGCAGAGAGAAGACCCTCGGATAGTTGAGATTATGGATAAGCTGATTCGAGGAGAGGCGTCTAGTCATCTCGCTCGATATTCTATTGATGACAAGGGTTGGCTGAGGAGAGACGAAAGGTTATGTGTTCCAATGGTAGAAGATTTAGTAAGAAAAGTTCTTGAGGAATCGCATCGCTCTAAGTTGACTATACATCCGGGCGGAGATAAGATGTATAAAGATATGAAGCGCATTTTCTTTTGGCCTGGGATGAAGGATGTGGCAGAGTTTGTCTCTAGATGTATCATTTGCCAGCAAGTTAAGGCCGAGTCGAAGAAGCCCGGTGGGCTATTGCATCCTCTAGACGTTCCACTATGGAAGTGGGAGAGTATTTCCATGGATTTTATCGATGGGCTACCAAGTTCAAGGAAAGGGAATACGAGCATTTGGGTTATTGTGGATAGACTTACGAAGAGTGCTCATTTCATTCCGGTGAAGAGCAAGAGGACCGCATCTTGGCTAGCGTCTGTATATCTTCGTGAGATTGTGAGACTACATGGAGTCCCTTCTAGTATAGTCAGTGACCGTGACCCAATCTTTACAAGTTAATTCTGGAATAGCTTGCAAGAAGCTATGGGCACGAGGTTGAATCTAAGTACGGCTTATCACCCACAAACGGACGGTCAAACCGAAAGGGTGAATAGGGTACTCGAGGATCTGTTGAGGCTTTGTATTCTGGATTTTGGTGGTACTTGGGAAGACCATCTTCCTCTTGTTGAGTTTGCATATAATAACAGTTATCAGGCAAGCATAGGGATGGCACCATTTGAAGCTTTATATGGGAGGCCGTGCAAGTCGCCTACATGTTCGTGGGAGACTACAGATAAGCTTATACTTGGGCCTGATCTGATCAGAGATACATCCGAGAAGATCAAGTTGATTCGGAGACGGATGAAAGCGGCCCAAGACCGACATAAATCCTATGCTGATAAGCGAAGAACTGATTTGGAGTTTGATGTTGGGGATATGGTTTTCGTGAAGGTTTCTCCTTTGCGGAATGTGGTCCGATTTGGAGCCGTTGGGAAGTTAGCACCGAGGTTTGTTGGACCATTCCCTATTATAGAGAGGATCGGGCAGATGGCTTATAGAGTGAAATTGCCCGAGAAGCTTGCCGGAGTACACGATGTTTTTCATGTCTCGCATCTCCGGAAGTGTTTACATGAATCAGCAGAGGTTGTTGAGCCAAGTGTTCTAAAAGATGTAGAAGTGGAGAAAGAGGCTACCTTGAGGAGAGCTCCGATTCGTATCTTGGGGACGGAGACCAAGAAGCTAAGGAATCGAGAGGTCAAATTGGTGAAGGTTCAGTCGGGTGAAGCCGAAGAAGACGCAACTTGGGAAACCGAGGAGAAGATGCGTGGGCTTTATCCATTCCTTTTTGAGGGTACACTCTCAATCTCTTTTCTTTGTTAGCATATCTTTCTCTTTGCTATCCATGTTTATCTAGTTTATCATGTTAATCTTGTCATGAGAACCTTAGGTAGAAACCCTTTGGACGAAACATGTGTTTGAAACATGTTATGCTTGATGATTGCAAGTGGTTGCAAGTGTTTGCAAGTGATTACTCGTGGATGCATTATACACGTTAGGCACTAGATCGGCTAACACACTCCTCATATTGCATATGCATGAGTGTTTATGCTTATTCATGGATGAAAATTTTTGTGTTATCACATGGATGTTGCATATGGATGTATGTGATGTGCACACATATAGATGTTATACATTATGTTAGGAATTGCATACATATGGATTCATTTCACTAACATAATTTGCATTGATGATATTTGCATTAGATAAGTACATATACACACACCTTTGCATATGTTCATACAATATTTAGAATATTGTAAGGACAATGATTGCTCGTGGATGATGTTTTGAGTAGATGGATGATTGGATGGTAGGATATGTTCTTCCTAACTTGAAGATTTCGAGGACGAAATCCTTTAAGGAGGGGAGAATGTAACAACCCGTATTTTCAATAACCTGTTATAACGTAAATCGAGGCAGAATTTAACCCTAAAATCTGAATCAAGGGAAACGGGCTATGCCATTGCGTTCGTCTCGGAAAAATACGCGAAATAGAGTCCGAGTTTTCGAAAATCGGAGTCCGTATGACCCGATTAAGGCCCAACGAAGTTTTCAGAAAATTTTCAAAGCAAAAACAGATTTCAAATTCAAGATTGAATTTGAAAATTTGGGCCAGTTTGGGCCAGGCGGGAGAATTCCCGCCAGAGCACCCAAGTCGACAGCCCTGTCGACTTGGGAGTCGACTTGGTTGGACCCAAGTCGACAGCCCTGTCGACTTGGTCCAGCCGGGCTGTTTAGCCTGGTGCACCATTTGGAGATTGTGTTGAGCTTGGGGGCCAGATTCGGTTTTAAGGGCTAAGATTGCAACTAGGGTTTAATCCTATGGCCTAAAACACTTGCCTAATCTATAAATAAGACCCTAACCTAGCCCTAAATCATCATTAATCTATCCTACAACTAAACTATGGCAAAATCAATCCTCTCATGGCCTCCACTCTCTTCATAAAATTTCTAAATAAATTTCTAAGTGATTTTCCATGCATACAAGTGTTTTTAGACTTGTATGAGCATCATTAGCTTGCATTCAAGTCAAGTTTCTATATTTGCATCATAAAGAAAGAGTTTTGATCATTTTGGCTCAAGGGTTTTTATGTTAGAGCTTGCATTTTGGGTTTGATTGATTTCATAAGGGCTTTGTCATATTTTTGTGACTTC
This sequence comes from Allium sativum, assembly GCA_030737875.1. Taxonomy (NCBI): domain Eukaryota; kingdom Viridiplantae; phylum Streptophyta; class Magnoliopsida; order Asparagales; family Amaryllidaceae; genus Allium; species Allium sativum. The sequence continues at coordinate 403,525,669 of CM060923.1, read as the reverse complement.
TTAAGCATTGTAAGCCCTATTCTACTTTCATACTTAAACTCTAAAGTTAAATGTATGATATGCAAGTTTACTATGCTATGAAATGCAAGTTTATATGCAAGTTTATCATGTTGTGATATGCAAGTTTATCATGTTGTGATATGCAAGTTTATCATGTTGTGATATGCAAGTTTATATGCAAGTATGCCAAGTTATGTTATACAAGTTTATCTTGGGTTTATGAACATAAAGCTTCAAGCTTTACGCCAAAGGTTGCATTTTAGCAACATGTAAGTTATCATATCTCTTATGATAACTTGCATGTGAGGCTAGATGCGAACTTATGGCCATTTCTACATGTCATTTAACACCATGTATCACCAATATGCCAAGTTTGGTTTTATGAATGCTTTTGAGGCCTAAAAATGTAATATGCAAGTATATGAACGCATGAACATTTCATATGCCACCATGTTAAACTTGTGGCTTCAACACCTTTATGTCATGATTATGCCAAGTTCCCTCTTTCTATCCTTTATGCGCTATTGCGATATGTAAGCGATGGGATTGCGTTTGGGGTTGGGTAAACTTAAAAGACATAAAAACATAAGCTTGGGAATTTACCTATTAAGTTAGGTCTACCCATTGGGAATTTACCTATTAAGTTAGGTCTACCCAATTGCTTGAAAATTTGTAACATGTTTTGGAAACATGATGGACATGACACTTAGAAAAGATAAGTGTGACCAACTCGAGGTTGGGTTGAGTTTGTAGCGCAAACCTACCCGGAACCGACCGGCTTAACTAGTTACTACAGACAATAGGACCCAATGTGAGAAGTTGGCCATGTTGTACCTTGAACCCGAGGTTAGACCAAGTTGTGGTGTAAAGCTACCCGGAACCGACCGACTTAACTAGTAACCACAACGAGGTCTAATGTGAGAGGTTAAGACGCATTAAATTAATTAATGCCTCGTGATTAGGGTTAAGTCATGGTCCACTTAATACTTAACCAATTTGGGCTTGGTAGACTAATCAGGGTTAAGTCGTGAACTCATCGTTACACTTAACCGAGTTAATCCATGATTAGCAAGAGGGTTAAACCGTACTTAACTCACTAGAAAATCCTAGCAATGGGGGCCCACTCCGCAGTAAATCCCCAAAAATTGGTATCATTAAGGCCCTAGGGACTAGGCTAGGGAGGGGGCACGATTACTGGGCTGGAGGTAAGCAACCAAATAAACGACGGCCGGGTGGTACGCCGATGTAGTTCCGGACGGACTATGGTCGTGCACGTAGTCCGTATTTGGAGAAGTCACCCATGGGTACCAGTAGATCGAGACTGTGCACTCATGTTTATGGTGTCCAGGGGTTGGCACCCTAGGGCTTGATACACCCGAAGGGTGGACCCGGCACAGTTCGACTACAATTATGTTTAGGCCGTATTGACACCAGCACGTGACGAGTCAGGCTTAGGGAGCCGATCGACTAGACCGTTTGGTTGGACCTTGTATTAGGGTCATTTCATGTTATTGGGCCAAAGCTTGGGCCAAGGGATCAATACTTGTTTACTCCAGTCATGTTAGTTTGCTAGTACACCTGTGGTGCAAACCTTTAAACCTGATTATGCGATGACACCTTTATCTACCTTGTTAGTTAATCACCATGCTAGTATGTTGTTATCCTTATGATCAAACCTGCTTCTCATGCCAGTTAACTTTATCAGTTTACATTGATTGTAGTAGGGCTTACTCAGTCTTTTTGACTGACCTGTTTTCTTTCGCCTCTTTTCTTCCGTTCCCCCCCAGGTTCTCAGGGAGGGAATATTGGAGCTTAGCTTGGATTTTCTGACCGCTTGCTTGAGGGATTTAGCTCATGTACGGTTTGACATGAAGCTAGCTATGGCTATCACTTCTTTTGGGGATTAGTACTTATGTATTTCAGTTTTTCAGTTGATGTTGTTTTATCTAGACTTGTTTATTTGGAAAGTTGACATTATGTTGTACCAGACTGGAATTTGAAATGCTTTGAAATCTTCCGCTGTTTTATCTATGTTATTTACTCTGTTTACATATATACATATGTTCTTGTTCTGCCTTGATATATCATTATGCATGTTTACCTGATTCAAACGTCGCTCCAAAGTCAGAGTGCTTGCAAGAGCTACCCTGGCGGAGGTGGGGTGTTACACATACGATCCCAACGGATCTTGTTTTTGCCCTTTTCTGATAACGTATGATGAAGTTATTCCTTTTCTAAGATCGTATACAATTTAAATTAAAAATAAGACTTAAATAAATTTCGTTTGGGCTTTATCCAAAGTTACGGCCCACTCCATCCTTAAACCAATGACCGCTCCTGGTCTTCTTCTCCGTTCCTGTTTCAACTGTCGTGCTCCCTACCATGAATTTCACGACATATATCATCACTGAACTCGGTCAATACTCCACAAAATTTCCATATGAAAATACCATTTCAATACCCTTTCAATCCTCTATCTCCCCATACTCTTAACACAAAACTCGATCTGTTCTTCTTCCTCAATTTCATTTCAACGCTGCTCCAGGTAAAGCCGTTAACTGAAGATCTCTTATCCATACTCCCTTACAAAATTACCACCTGCAAGTAATTATACTCCTCTGTATTTTAAAACTGCACTTCTCTAACAGTTTTACTTCTTCCACACTAGTATTGTCGTCTTCCGTACATACCCGTCCCCTTCCAGAAACTGTCGATCCCATACTCCTTTCATAGCACGCATAAATTCCCACTACCACTGCAAAGCTGAACCCAAGCCGCTCGTACGAGATGTGTACTCAACCCAGGACCTCCAATCTGACCTTCTTTCCACTCGCGATTTTGAAAACCCGAAGCTCCCCCTACAGTGAAACATCGACAGTTTTTCTCCTTCACAATCCCAACAAAAATCGAACTGAAATCATTGTGATAACCCTTACCAGAAACACTTCATTTCAATACCAAAACCATCTCACTCGATCACCAAAAGAAACGCGACCTCAAGCAACTCGTACGTGGACAGTACAGGAACCACACGCCATGTTTTCTCATCTCGAGTCTCACGGAAGTTGGCAGTTCGGGGCTAAAACTCGTGCGAAATCCAATTATCAACATCCAGTCTTGAATCGAAGCTCAAATCCTCATAAGCATCTAAACCTATCTCACGGTTCAGAAAAATCAAGGCGCCAGAAGTAACATCGAACACGTAGATTTTTACATGATTGAGAAGAGCAAGAATAGCGGGATTCAAATATATATATGTTTAAATTTATCGATTTTCTTGGGATTTCTTTTGATTTCTAGAAGCGGTGGATTTTGGTTTTCTTTGTGTTTGGGGCAAATGTGACGGCGCATTTGTAATTGACCTGAGGAAGGAATTAGGTTAGAGGATGGGGTATGGTATTTATAGGGTGAATAGTGGCATATTCTCGGTATATTCCTTTTTGTTAATTCGTTATTGCCTTTTAAAATTTCGTGTGATCACACACGATACTCAAAAATCACGAAACTGAATATGCAGCTACAGTTCGACATTACGGTCCCAACGAAACTGGTTTCGTCGAATTCCGACTCCGTTTGCTCACAGCGTATTTTTAAAGGTCAATTTATCGACTGTTTTTCACTCTAAAAATCCGTACGGCCACACAGTGACTCTAAAAATCATGGAACTTGACATCTGATAATAATTTGATGTTACGGATCCAACAAAATTAGTTTCGTTGAATTTCGACTTCATTTGCAAAACTGGCTATTTTTAGACCCTTGAATAATCCATTTAAATATATAAATATATTTAAATAAATTAAATTAAATATAAATAAATTTATATTATCGTATATATTAACAGTGGAATACCATACAACTCCAGGAAAATTATATACTCTCTATTCTGAGTCCAGATTGAATCGATATTCAATTTACACTGAAAAATCCTTTTATAACGTATATAAAGCGTTACGAATTATAAAGGAATTCCATAGCGACTTTTCTGAAATTTGATTTGGACGTAACTCAAAATCTACACGACGAAATCTCGATTCTTCTCTTCCACTAGAAAGATATACTCCACCAGCTCCACACGTTTCTTGTTTCACAGAAATCCGATTTAAAACGAACCCTGTACATCCAGTTGAAGTTCAAATCGCCAAATAGCGAACTGCCGCGTCGTTACGCGCTCTATTTTAATTAAATTATAATTATATGTTTCAAACTGACGTCGATTGAATATATTCGTCAATATAATTCAACTCTAAGCTGAATTAAATCTCGGGGACGACCCAGTTCACATTATATTGTCAATTCACTATTTCTGGTTATTCCTGAATTATATATATTATTTAATTATTTAATTAAATTAATTATCCCATATTATTTAATTAAACCTCTATTTAATTCACTATATCACTATTTATATAATTAAATAAAATAATTATATCCTTGGAAAATGCGGGTCATTACAGTTACCAGACCGGGCAAAAGTTTTTAAAACCTTTTGAAAACTATTTGAATAACCATTTACAAAGAAGCATTTTTCACGAAAATTTTTTAAAGGCTATTCCCCAAAATCCATTAGCACTATCCTTTGATTCCTTGATTGGATCTCTTTTCCTTTCTTTCCTCCATCTGTAGTCACAGTAGTTCTAACTGTGACTAATCTATGTCTAGCCACGTAGGTGTTTTTCCGTACGATGGAGGTGGTTCTCGAGAGACCCGTTGCCGTGGTATAGGGAAGGATAATAACAGTAAGGATAAAGGACGCGAGCTTAAGGATAAGCAACTTGTTGGTATGGCTTAGTCCATCAAGGGGGACAAGGACAAGATCATCGGAGAGGGCAATTGTACGCCCCCATTTCTAGGGTACCTAAAAGAAATGATACCGTTTCTGGTAAAGGTTTAGTCGTTCTTTTCTATCATCCTGTCCAGACTTTGTATTGATCATCGCATCATTTAAGTCTGCCTCGATAGTTAAGTCTCTGCACCTTAGTACTAGCATGGTAGAAGATCCCACTTTTGTCCCAAAATCTGGTTGGAGAGTTGCTCCATTTCTTCATGACTTGTTTGGATTTGAGAATGACATGTCTCGGCTAAGGATGGATTCTAGGGATAAAGTGGTCACCCAATAAGGGGTGCCATTCTCGGTTTTGGAAAGAGGGTAGTTAGACTCTCGACTCACCTTGGTGATACCCTCGAAGGTTCGTGTAACCTTTTGGGTTCTGTCATGGTTAGTTACCTAGAATCTCGGGATGCAGTTGTTGGTAATCCGTTCGAATAGAATTCGCCGCTAAGGCGGATGGTTCGTTTCGTTTATGCATGAGTCATGGGAATCACCCTAGTGAGTACTCTTGGCAACATGGATTGGCATCGGCAGACGAGATCTAGAATTCCCTAGTGAATTTTGGAGAGCTTAAATGAGTAAGTGGATACGTTTGAGCCAAGTATACTAGGTAAAGGATAAGTGAAAGTGGAATAAGAGGCGACAATGAAATGAGTTCTAACTCATATCTTGGAAATAGGAATCAAGGAGCTACGAAATCATGGAGTTAAAAAGATGGTCAAGGCACCGAGGAATTAAGCTCAAGGAAAGGCGACTTAGAAGACGTAAGGCTAGACACACGCATCGTACCTCTTTTTAAAGAGTGTATCCTTGATCCCTGGTTTTTCCTGTAGAGCTTGCTCGCATGTTATCTTTTGGTGAATATCCTCTCGGTCCTGTTTTTGTTGCAGACCCCGTAAGGAGTTTGTCTTGTTTATCTTCTCGATCCTATCTTGGGAACCTTAGGTAGAACTCTATGGATGTAAACATGTATTTGAAACATGTTATGATTGATATGGTTGCAAATGGTTGCAAGTGGTTGCTCGTGGATGCGCGAATACACGTTAGATACTAGATCGACGCACTCACATTTTGCATCACATATGCACGAGTATTTATACCTGTTTGAATGTTAATGTGTTGTCATGTGGATGTTGCATATGAATGAATGTTTGTGCACGCATGTAGTACTTATATGACTAGGATTATTCGCATACATGTTGGATTCATGGCACTAAACATACTTTGCATTAGAAAGATCATTCAGGCCTGATCATTAGCATTAGCTAAGGAGCATATACACACACTTTCTTGCATATGTTCATATGGCATTAGAAATCATCTAAGGACCATGGTTGCCTGTGGATGATGTTTTGAGTAGATGGATGATGGATGGTAGGATACATTCTTCCTAACTTGGAGATTTCGGGGACGAAATCCTTTAAGTTGGGGAGGATGTAACAACCCGAATTTTTGCAACGTGTTAAGACGAGAATCAAGGCAGAATTAAATTATAAAATCTGAATCAGGATAAAGGGGCTGTGCCATTGCGTCCGTCTCGGAAAAATACGCGAAATAGAGTCCGAAATTTCGAAAATCGGAGTCCTTATGGCCGAGATATGGCCTTCGGAAATTTCACAAAAAATCAGAATTCAAAACAGATTTCAAAAACACAGAAATCAGGCTAGGCGGGAAAAATCCCGCCAGAACCAGGTCGACCTGGGGGTCGACCTGGGGGTTGACCTGGTGGGGACCAAGTCGACTATAGAGTCAACCCCAGGGTCGACCTGGGGGTCGACCTGCCTGGTCGGACCCAGGCAGACTGGTGCACCTGTTTTGCTGTTTGGCTCGGTTTTGGAGGCTTGTGACGATTTTTGAGGGCTTGGATCTATCCTAGGGTTAATCTAACGGCCTAAACTACTTCTAATCTCTATAAAAAGACCCCTAACCTAGCCTAAACCCTCATTAATCATTCCTACAACTAAATGCTGCCCAAATGTTTCTTGATCATGGCCTTCATCTTCATATCATGGCCTCCATCCTCTTCATGAAAGTTTGAGTGTCTCAAATCAATCTATGTCATAAAGGAGCCATCTTTCTTAAGTAAAAGAGCCATCTTTCTTTGTCTTTGGGGTTATTCCTTCTTGTTCTCAAGTCTTGAAGTGGAGTTTATCATCTTTGGTTGCGGATTTGCTAGTGTGGCTTCGTCTCAATCTTTTTATATATTGATTTATGCCTTCATAGCATTGTAAGCCCCCTCCTACTCTTAGATATTAACTATGAAGTTAAATGTTCATGTTGCAAGTTGGGTTTGAACATTAAGTATCATACATGCTATCATGTTATGTATCCCATCATGTTTGTAAAGACACCATCTTGATCTTATGGGCTAAAAGCTATAAGCTTTATGTTGAATGTTGCGTTATGCAACATGAGACCTATCATATCCCTTATGATAACTTGCATGTAATGCTATATGCGAACTTCTAGGCATCTTTCTATGTCACTTATCATCATGATTCGCCTATGTGCTAAGTTTGGGGTTATGCATGTTTTTGAGGCTTAATAATGTAACATGCAAGTTAATGAACACATTTACGCCTCATATGCCACCATGATTAACTTGTGGCCTTATACCCTTTTTGTCATGCTTTTGCCAAGTTCCTTCTTAAATCAATTATGCGTTGTTGCGAATGTATATGCGAGTTTAAAAGCGTTGGGGTTACATTATGGGTAAACTTTAATGACATGAAACATGATTTGGGTAAATTGGTATAAACATGACAACATGTAACTTTGGCTATGAGCATGGGACTTGAAAACTTGACACGTATGGGTTGTAAGTGTAATAAGACACTAGACCAAACATGAAAATGGCCAACTCGAGGGTGGGTTGAGTTTGTAGCATAAATCTACTCGGACCCGCCCGGCTTAACTAGTGGCTACAAACAATAGGATCCAATGTGAGAAGTTGGTCATGTCACGCTTAAGACCCGAGGTTAGACTAGGTTGTGGTGTAAAACTATCCGGACCCGCTCGGCTTAACTAGTGACCACAACAAAGTCTAATGTGAGAGGTTGAGAGTGCATTAAATAAATTAATGCCACATGATAAGGTTAAGTAAGTTTGACTAATGACACTTAACCGATATGACACGAATGGGTAGGTTAAGTGGGACCGGGCTTGATTTCTTAATGTCACTTAACCATATAAGACAATTAGGGGATGGGGTTAAGTAATCTACACTTAACTAATCTAAACACAGTAATTAGATGGGGTTAAGTAAACTACACTTAACTAATCTAAACACGGTAATTAGATGGGGTTAAGTAATCTACACTTAACTAATCTAAACACGGTAATTAGATGGAGTTAAGTAACCTACACACGGTAATTAGATGGAGTTAAGTAACCTACACTTAACTAATCTAAACACGGTAATTATATGGAGTTGAGTAACCTACACTTAACTAATCTAAACACGGTAATTATATGGGGTTAAGTAACCTACACTTAACTAATCTAAACATGGTAATTCGATGGGGTTAAGTTAAACACTTAACCAATCTAAACTTGGTAATTCAATGTGGTTAAGTAACCAATACTTAACCAACTTAACATGATAATTTAATGGGCTTAAGTAACTTACACTTAACCAATTATACATGATGATTTGATGAGGTTAAGTAACCTATACTTAACCAATCTAATATGCGGACCTGATAGGGTTAAGTCACAAGACCTTTTAAATGTACTTAACCAATCCAACTCGATAATACGATGAGGTTAAGGTAATCTATGCTTAACCAATCTAACACGATAATCCGATAGGGTTAAGATAAATAAATACTTAAGCAATTTGACTTAATGATTGAATAGGGTTAAGTCATGAGCTTCTTGGTATACTTACCCAACTTTTTAGGGTTAGGTCTTGGACTTGAATACTTAGCCAAATCTTGACATGATTCGTAGGCAGATTAAGTCATGAACTTAAATGACAATACTTAACCCATTAGACAAAACCTTAGTTTAGGGAACTAAGTAATAATTCTTAGTCAAGGGATGGGGACCAGTTCACAGATAGATGAGTAACCCGATACGGTAGGTCATCGCTTAAAATACGAGGTGGAGAATATATGATTTAGATAAAGGCTCCAACGAACTGGGTGACGAAGCGGTAGCTTCGGGGAACGTGAGGATACTCTTGGTATCCCTCTGTGGGGTTGTGGATGGTCCATGAAACCTGGCCTCACAGAGGTTAAGGCTGCGGTAGAAGAGCCAAGGGTATGCCTTGGTTGCTGTGAGAGCAACCTAAAGACTGGGGTGGATTAGCGTGGGGTCGGCGATATTTTCACGGTAGCCCTGGATAGCACATTCGTCGGCCACCTACCATCTTTAGTCAATCGTGTACGTACGGAAAGGCAGAGAACACCCAACAAACCATATTGGCTATCTAGGTATGGGTGAGGTTAGCCGTCCGGAATGAAGGGAGCGATGGTTGTAGCGTAGTTCTCATACATGACTTTTCTTGTTTTGCCTTTCAGTAGTTGAGGGAGGGGTCACGTGGGACCATAGCCACGGATACAAAAACAGACCTTGATATATGTACCGGCGGATGACTTAAAAATCCCGACCAAGTTCCGTATTTCTTGATTTGCCCTGGCACGGAACTCGAATGGCACATTGAGATACATGTGCATCTAGACATGGAAAACGATTCACGATACATACGTGGGATAAAAGGGCGCGGTTGACGGGTAGCATAATCCCTAGTAGCCCTAGGTGGCAAAAACCCAAACCGAGACACGGAGACGTTCATTAGGTAGCATAATCCCTAGTGGTCCTAGGTGGCATAAATCCTAAGTAGACATGCGATAGTTCATGGTAAGAAAACATAACTAGATCAAGGGTAGCAGTCCAAAACAACTTCAAGGATAAAATGGTACTACGTTGAGGCGGTATAGAATTACATAGGGAAGCCCGTACGGCCTACGGCAAAGGACTGAACTTATACATGGGAAGAAACATACGAGTTGGAAAAACATACATATGCTATATATTAGGTTGACATGGACCATTACATGACATTGGGCAAGGGACATTCATAGTTAACACATAACGCGGGTTGGGATACTAGTACGAGAGGTGCAGAGCAAATATACATGATAAATACCGTAGGATGTTATACATGATAGATACCTTGGAATAGTATACTTGATAGAAACCTGACGATGTGATACCTTGATTTATCTTGACACCGTAGTTTATCATGTCACACTCGTTTATCTTGGTACAGTAGTTCATCCTGTTATTTTGGCTTAGCTTATCTGTCTTGTCATCATACTTATGTGCATCTCAGTTCCTCATGCCAGTTAACTTTACTAGTTTATATACTGATAGTAGATAGGGCTTACCAGTCTTTATGACTGACCCCGTTTTGTTTCGCCTCTTTGTCTTCCGTTTCCCCCCAGGTTACAGGGAGGAAATGCTATTGTTAGTTCGGACTTCTCCTATTTGAAGGTCATCATGTATGGCTTGGACTTTTCTGGGCTATGGCTACTTTACTGTTTTACTTGGCGAATAATTTATGAAAAGGTTTTTATGCTTCTTTACTATTGCAAGATAGGTTTCAATGTAAGAAATCCTCGGATGTAAAAGGCTTTAGACCTTATTTATTAATGATATGAAAGTTGGTTTTACTTCCGCTATTTTATATGTTCTGTCTTGTAATATTTCTGTACACGTTTACCAATAATACCCCTCTAAAGCTAGTGCATTCCTTTGCGAGTGACCCTAGCATAGGTGGGGTGTTACAACTATGATGTAAACTTTTGTAATAGAAATGAAATGTTCATTTTTTTTTGTTCTGATGCGTCGTGTTCTCAAAACAATCCGTTGTTTTCCATCTCTTAGGAGATCAGGGGATTTCGGATCATTACAGTTGGTATTAGAACTTTGGTTTACAAAGCTAGAGAATAAGACACATTAGAATCAAATGAAAGAATTCATCAGAGATAGGATTAGTAATGTCCTATAAGAGTAAATCGTTAGAGATAGGGTTAGTAATACCCTAGAACGAGTTTGAAGAGTGCTATTTCTAAAAACAAATTTAGTTTTAAAATTTTATATCTATTATACGTGTTTGAGTATTTCATTTTATATTGAATTTGGACTATTAGGTATATGAAGATTTTGAATATACACGTAATTAACATATATCGGAAGCCTCAGATATACTGGGTAGATATAGAATCACGCTCTAGTCGCCCGCAGATGATTCTGATGATAGTACATACATCATCAGTATCTATGTTCGAGTTTCGAAAGTGGGATATCTATATATTTCCAATTGACTGGTGTGAGAACCAAAACCTAATTAGATTTTATTGTTTATGATTTGACACGGGAAATATAATCTTGATTATATATTAAAGCTATATGTTTGAAAAGATAATCAATAAATAGATTGCTGGTTGTGATGTGTGATTATTAGTTCAACTAATAAAATATGGGAATGATCAAACCAATAAGAAAATGAAAGGTAAATTTAGCCAAACTGAATCAAATATCGAACTGAACAGAAAATTGGTTAGAATTGCATATATGTACATGTGTATATAATGAACAGGTCATAGCAGGGAAGCTAAGAAGAGGAATAAAATTGTATGTCCGACTAATAGGTACATATTTACTATATTCATTGGGTTTGATGATTTTATAAGCCGATTGGCCAACCGCTTGGTTTTTTCTTTTTCTTTTTGATTGATGAGGGCCCTGTAAGGCAAGTTGCGGTTTTACCAATCTGCCCGTACAAAGAAGGTTCTGGCGAAATTTTTTGAAAATTTAGGGTGTCTGCCAAATTTTTGAGAACTTAGAAAATTCTTAGAAATTGAAAAGTTGAAGAATGAAAGCCAGAATGAAAGTTGAGTTGGTTAGTTAAACAACTTTCAGCTCCGTTCCTTTTCGAGGGCGAAAATATTTTAAGTGGGGGGGATTGTAACAACCCGGAATTTCAGAACCAATTTAAATTTTTTATTTTAGCCATTTTAATGAATTTTGAATATTTAAAATGATTTATTTTAAATAATAATGAATAAAAATTTATTTAAATCGAAGTTAGAACGTATAAATTTATTTTGATTATAAAAAGAGCCTAAAATGGTGTGATAGTTCGAAAATTCGATTTTTAGTTTCAAATGAATACACAAGATTCAAAATAAATCAGATTTCAGTAAACCAGAAATATATGAATTTGTTTAATGATATCTTTCTAACAGATGTGAAAAATTCAGATTTCATAATATAAATCGAAAGTTATGTCCAGTTTAAAATTTAAAATAGTTGCTGTGGAATTTATATATATTTTAATGTAATATGTAGCCTTTAAAAAAAGCCATTTTGCAAACGACCTCTGTTTTCGACGAAACCACTTTTGTTGGATCCGGAATGTCAAATTATTGTTAGGTTACAATTTTCATAATTTTTGGAATACATATGTGAGCACGGTAAATTTAAACTTGTTTTGTAATTTCAGTTTAAATTAAATCGACTGTAAAAAGGCCATTTTTCAAACGAACTCCAAATTCAACGAAATTAATTTTGTTTGGACCGTATCGTCGAAACATAGCTAGATTTATTTTTCTGTAATTTTTGGTGTCCATATGTGCCCCGGTAAATTAAAATGTGCATTCAAATTCAATATATATTGATTTATAATTTAATTTAAAGGAAAAAAGATAGAAACAGTTGAATTAGCTTGCGAAACATATCCCATTATTTCCGAAATGGGGGTATTTAGCTAAGGGCGATAGTCATTGGGTTTAATTTGGAGTTCGAAGCGATAAGCTGTTAGTATGTGAATTAAATTAAAATAAAATTGTATATATATGCTTAAAAATTGAAGGGTCAAACCCTAGTCTCCCAATTGATCAAACCCGCCGTCGTCGGTTAAAGGAATTCATGGCCAATATCGCTCCAATTTAATTCCTCCAAGAACTCAAAATCCACTGCGAATTACAATACCAATCCAAAGCGAAAATCATAGAGTGGTTCGAGATCTTCGAAACCATATGGAATTGATCGATTTCTGTGAAGCGGCTTGCTCGAATTTTCACCACAAAGTGGCCACGTTCGAGGACGTTTTCCAGCCAATCGGTGGCGTCGAACTTCATGCCATTCAGGGCGGCGGCGGCTCTCGTGTAGACGGTGGTGATGGGAACTTCTGAATGGAGGAACGACGAACATGGGTGGCGAGAGAGGGATCCCTAACTGACAACAATGGGTTCGATTTTCCTGAGGGCGAAATACAGAAGGAACGCGATAAAGATAATTAAGAGAAGGGATTAGTGTAATTGATTTAATTAATTAATTTAATTATTCGTTTTAATTATTTAATGTATAATCTATCATATCTCCTTCATACGAGGTCCAAACGAAGTGATTTCAGTTGCGTTGCGATCAGGACAACGAACGCTACACCACAGAACTGACCAGAACAGAAATGGAGCAGTTAAGAATTTCAAGCAAATTTGAACGCGAACAGTATTAAAATAGAAATTCAGAAATAAAGAATGACGAAGTGGAAACCAATGTGAGAACTCCTTCTCACTAAATTATGCTTTATCATGTTATTGTATTCATGTATAAAAATATATAGAATTGCCAGTATAAATTTTTATCAGTTTTAATCATGATAAACTGTATACGGTGCCTGTTAGCTCACCTCCCTTGTCCACAAACCATGGACAATTTCATTGACTGTATTGTGTGTTGAATGTGTTGTTGAAATGTTTAACATATTAAAAATAATGTTAACATTAATGTGGTAGTTGAAATTAAGTTATAAATATCTATTTATAATTTTAAACAGTCAAAATTGGCAAATTAGAAAAATAATTCAAACTGAATTAGAATTGGTTAAATTTGTTAACCAATAATTTATTTAAATAAGCTGTTGTTTGAAAACCTCACACGGATCTGGGGAAGATAATTTATTCACATCTCCCCTGAATTTAATTATATGTCAATTGATGGATCGACAGACCGTGATAAATGTTATTTAATTATTTAATGCTTATACAGTAGTAAATTTCACTCTGATTGTGAATTGGCTGTTTAGTAATTGTTTATCACTTCTTTTGAATACGTTTGATGTATGAAATCCATATAAATAAAATTATATGGTAATTGATTGAGTCTGATTCCGATTCAGAAATAACGAATATTTTAAAATAAGGAATATTTTAAAATAATATTCAGGATATAAATGAATATTTTAGGATAACATTTAGTGAATGATCAGAATATGATTTTGATGACCGATTTTGGATGGACACGAAAATATTGAAGTATATGAAGTAGAGTTAAGTTAATATACGCTATTATAACCCAAATGGGTTTATCGATCGATTTTATTCATTTTATAATGAATACAAAAAATAAATGGATTTCAAAATCTGATATTTTGAAGGTATTATCATTTTAAAATTATAATGATATGGAATATTCAATTTTGATTTAAAATTAAAAATGAAGTTGTAATCGTTTTAAAGTGAATTTATAAACGAGTTATAAAATGCGATTTAATTGGAAATCGACGATAAATATATTATATATATTTAAATAGCCTAAATAGAATGCGCCGTGCAACAACCGTTTGCAAATTTCGACCATTAACTACAAATGGATGTAACAGGGGATCCAACCGTCGGATTCTCCTAAAACTGGAACCATTGGGTTTGTATCGAAAAGAGCTTCCAGGGAATATAAGAGATTTAAATTGGAACGGTTGGATTTCAAATTATGTCCAAATCAATTTTAGAAAAGGTCGCTATGGATGCAGTTCGGTGGCCGTTATTGGAGTCCGACTGTAAAGGCCTAAATAAAATCATTAAAAATATGGAAAAATTGTGTAAAATCATAATAAATGATTAGGAAAATTTTTTGATGAAAAATTCCAAGTTTGGAAAGATAAAAATATATTTTTATAAAAATGAACTAGTTATTAACTAGAATAATAATCCAATGTTTTTAAATAAATAAATTGGATTTGAAATGGTTTTGATATAACCAAAATTTTCCAATGTATGAATTGGAATGGAAATAATCTTCGTAATATTTCGATATTGGATTCCGCGATTATACGGATATTGTTGAAGAATTTGGAAGATATAAATATCATTATTCCCAATACGATATTTGTTGGTTTTAGAATTTGATATTGAATATAAGCCGATAAAATTTCTATTCAGAGCCTTGTATTTAAATTCAAATTGGATTTTCGGTTTGTCATGAATGGTGTCTTAAACAACACTGTTCTTAAACCAAGTTGAGAAAAGAATAAATCTTTTAATTAAGATTTAGAGAAGTTTACCAATTAATTAATATTTAATTGGAATTGAATTGAAATTGGATTTTTGGGTTTATCGTGAATGGTGTCTTTACTAACACTGTTCATAAACCAGTTGAGAAAAGAATAAATCTTTTAATTAAGATTTATAAAAGTTTACCATTTAATTTAATTGGAATTGAAATGAAAGTTGATTTTGGGTTTATCATGAACAATGTTTTTGTAATGTCCCGTATTTTTACGGTATAATAATTAATTTATTTAATTATTTAAATAATGATTTAGAGATTTTAATGGTCATTTAAATTAAATAACTTTGAATATTTAATTAAAATAATAATTAAATAATATATTTAATTCTGAAATAATCAGAATTAGCTGAAATGGCAATATGGTGTGAATTGGGCAATTCAAAATATTTAATTCAGTTTAAAATCGAATTACGATAACGAATATATTTAATTAACGATGGTTGAACGTATAAATTATATTATAATTATAATCGAGCTCGAAATGGCATGGCAGTTCGAAATTTGGTGATTCGAACTTTAAATCAATATACAGAAGCTGTTTTAAATCGGATTTCTGTGAAACAAGAAACGTTCGGGGCTGGTGAAGTATATTTTTCTAATGGAAGAGAAAAATCGGGATTTCATCGTGTAGATTTTGATTTATGTCCAAATCAAATTTTAGAAAAGTCGCTGTGGAATTCCATTATAATTTATAATGATTTATTTATATCATAAATGGATTTTTAATATAAATTGATACTGAATTAGTCTGGATTTGGAATATCGTGTTATGGGAGCTGTATGGTATTCCACTGTGAATATATACGATAATATTTATTTATAAATATTTAATTTAATTGTTTTTAAATATATTTAATATTTAAAAGAGTTTATTTAGAGCTTTAAAAATAGCCGTTTTTACAAACGACCTCCAAATTCGACGAAACGAATTTTATTGGATTCGTATTGTTAAATTATTGTTAGATTTCAATTTCCGCAATTTTTGAAGTCAGTATGTGGCCGCACGGGATTTTAATGTGAAAAGCCGTCGATAATTTGATGGATAAAAATACGGTGTGTGAGCAGATGGAGTCAAAATTCGACGAAACCAGTTTCTTGGGTGCGTAATGTTGAGCTGTAGTTGTCTGTCCAATTTCGTCAAATTTGAGTATTATATGTGATAACACAGATTTTCTAAACCACAATTACAAACAGCGATACGATAAAACTAATAAATTAATTGATTAAAAAAAATCAATTTCTTTATCCTATAAATAGATCACCTTACTTTCTCTAAACCAAAGCTTCCTCACTCTCTAGTCAATCACGATTTGCAGCCGCCACCGAAACATAACCAAATCGTGAGTTCATAAATCAATTAAAAATCAAGGGAAATTCCTAAAATCTCGAAACCGAATTAACAATCTTGGGTTAGTGGAAGCTTCACTCTGGTACAACATTCATGAGATGCGCACGCACTTATCAGTGTTGAGTTTGGCACCGGCGGTATCTAGGGTTACCAATTGTTGTCGATTTAGGGCAAGTTGGTTGTTTTCGATTTCGTAATTGAGTTTGTGATGACCTATGACATCTCGTGTGAATTTTTGGGAATTATTTTGAATTAAAACTGTCAATACCTATTGGGTATCGCGAGAAGAAGCGTTCGACGCAAATCACTGATGAGGCTTGGGTTTCATGGAATTGGTATGGAAGGGTGCGGATTTTGACGAGGATGTGAGTGGTTATTTCTATTCGTATTTTTGTGGAGTGGTTAGGGAGGTTGGTTGATTTGAAAACCGGCGGAATGGCCATTTGTCTTTGGGAGGCTACGGCATTGCTGGTGATCGAGAGTGAGGTTATCAGTACGGGGTGAGGGAGATTTAGAGATAGAGTAATTTAGTATATTCTATTTGAATTTAAATGAAAGAAGAAGGGAGTTTGTTGGGGAGAGGAAGTTGCGTTTTGGCCATGGAATAATACTAGAAGGAGCGGTCTGATTGGGGAAGAGAAGGAAAAGGGAACAGATTTGTTTTAGGCGGGTCTGGGCTGATTAAGATGTAAGTGGGCCGAAGAAA
Organism: Allium sativum; assembly: GCA_030737875.1. NCBI lineage: Eukaryota > Viridiplantae > Streptophyta > Magnoliopsida > Asparagales > Amaryllidaceae > Allium > Allium sativum. The sequence continues at coordinate 403,508,425 of CM060923.1, read as the reverse complement.
TTGGGTTAGCCCAATAGATTTAAAAATAAAGGAAATCAAACTTTTATTTTTATTTTTAGATTGTTCAAACTTGTAAATTACGTAACTTATTCATACGTTAGCCAAGTTCAGTAAAACAAGATATGTTGGGATCGTACGGACGACATCTACATAATGGAACTGACGGGGAGTGAATTGAAGCTCGTTACAATTTGTAGCAAAATAAATTGTCTGATCCGAATCAGCAACAGTTTACCATTATTTAACGACGAACTGCCAATGTGAGTAAATCTCACTAACTCTGAACAGTTTATATTTTTATAACGTATTTTTATAATTGAAAAATGTTGGTTGATTGTTGTGTGTTGAATGTTTGGATGAACTGCTAGTTAGTTGGTTGAAATTATTTATTTATATATATATATATAAATCGTTAAATATATAATGATTCCATTATCAGAATATTTCATATTTAACTGAAATTGATGATAATTTTATTGTGTAACATCTGTGGATGCAGGGAAACAGGTTGGAGGGATCCAACTGGATTCCTCAATATTTAATACTGTTTGATTTCATATAATATGATATGACGTGATATATAATCTGTGATTGATTGTGATGACACTGGTATTGTTATTTGATTTGTTAAAATGCCATAAGAAATACCGGAATGTAATAAGGGAATTTTCAAAGTGTTTATTGGAAATAAAATATTTATAAAATCAAAGGGTTTTATAAAAAGGAAATTTGTTTATAAAATCAAAGGATTTTATAAAAGGGATATTTGTTTATAAAATGAATTAGAATTTATTAAAGAGAAAATATTTATAAAATCAAGGGATTTTATAAAAGGGAATTATTTATAAAATCAAAGGATTTAATAAAGAGGAATATTTATTGGGATAATAAATAAAATCATATAAGGAATATTTATTGGGATAATAAATAGAAGTTCAAAGGGATTATTTATTTGGGAAATAAATAACATATTATAAAGGTAATGTTTAGGAAATAAATAAGATATTATAAGGGATATTTATTTGGAAAATAAATAGGATTATAAAAGGAAATATTTGTAAAACAAATATAAAAGGAAATATTTGTGAAACAAATAGAAAATAAAATATTTATAAAACGAATTATAAAAAGAGAATTTACATTATGAAAGTTTAGACCCTTGCTTCGCACACGGTTATAAGGTAATACGGATTTAAAGTAAATATTTAAAAGAAATATGTTTTAACAGATAAACGAAGAAGATTAATTTATAAATAATGTTTTATAAATTAAATAAAATATTTATCATGTGAAAAATGGAATATATAAGTCAGAACTTATATAGAGAAGCAGAATCGGTTTCAAACACCGATATTTGAAATGGAATGTGAACTCAGCATTTATAAAGGGAATTATTAATGTGATTTAAGTGTTAGAAATAAAAAGGAGATTTCGTATGAATAATTCTATAAATAGAAGTATAGATAGAATTTTGAAATGGGATACTATTTTGAAATAAGAAGCCAAACTTAATGGAGTTAATCGAATATAGTTATTTGAAAGGAGTTAAATCGAATATAGTTATTCGAAGGGAGTTAATCGAATAGAGTTATTCGAATAAGAGTTAATCGATTAAAGTTAATCGAGTTAGGGTTAATCGAATAAAGTTAATCGAGTTAAAGTTAATGGAGTTAGAAATTAATCGAATAAAAGTTTATTCGAAAGGAGTTATTGAATATAGTTTATTCGAAGAGGTAATCGAATATAAGTTACTCGAAGTGAGATAATCGAATATAAGTTATTCGAAGAGAGATAATCGAATATAAGTTATTCGAAAGTGAATTAATCGAATATTAGTTATTCGAAGTAAGTTAATCGAATATTAGTTATTCGAAGAGTGTTAATCAAATATAAGTTATTCGAGGAGCGTTAATCGATTAGAGTTATTCGAAGTAGAGTTAACGAATAGAGTTATTCGAAGTAGAGTTATCGAATATAGTTTATTCGAAGTAGAGTTAACTAATATAGTTTATTCGAAAAGAGTTATCGAATATAATTTATTCGAAGAGAGTTAATCGAATAAAGTTTATTCGAAAGGGAGTTATCGAGTAGGAATTATTCGAAAGGGAATTATACGTTGAATTCGCTTATATCGAATTCGGGAAAGTACTATTCACTTTCTGTTTTTAATCAAGATCTATTTATTTGGTTATAAATCGTCTAGTTAGTTATTTAGTTAAATTAAGAAATATAACTTATATTTTGAAGTTAGATATTTCAGAAGTAGGGATTATAACGCTATAGTTATAATCAATGTTTTAAATTAAGAAGTGGGTTTGTAAATAGAATCCGAGAGTTACGTAAGGAAGTTTGTTAAAGATTTAAAAGGGTGAACTTTGTTTATTTCGAGGTTAAAGATGTTTTTCAGTTAAGGTCTGAGAGGTTATTATACCCCAACTTGATTGACTCCATTTTTAACTAAGGAATGGTTAAGGTTCGATAGTGAAGGTTGGTTAAGTGAATTTAGTTAATAAGTGTTAATGGTTCGAGTGGGCATAGCGATGTTTTATTTAACATCTGTTTAAATCCAATGAAGGAGTTTTGGAAATGTTTTCCAAATAAGAATCAGAAATGTTTTCTAATATAGAAAATAAGAAATGAGAGTGAATATGGAAAATTTTTACAATGATTAGCAATGCATATTTTCTAAATTAGAAAATAAGAATTTCTGTTTACATATGGGAATAGGAAATGGGTACATGAATAAATTAATGATAAATTAATTTAAGAGATAAATAATGATTGATGATTGATCGATAGAATTTCCATCTGGAAATAATATCGTTGTTTGCACACGTGCTTTTTTTTGATAGTTAACTCACAGACTATCGAAGTTTTTGACCATTTTTCCATTGTCAATACGGAGAGACCGGAATCAGATATATTATCTGAAAACCACTCTTTATGGCAAAAGCGTTGTGAATCAAATATGATGAAGATAATTGAAGATGGAGTTATGCAAGGGCTGTTCTGGCGATCCTAGGTAGAAATTGCCTAAGATGGATTTACAGAATAGTACCTTCGGTTTGTCCGGTCCCAGGACGACCTGTATGGGAGAATGTCTGACAGAGTATATTTAATAGATCGCGTAAGTTGATCTCTTCAAACGTATTTACGTTTGGTGGCGGAGGAATTCGTTTCTCTTAGCTGTATACCCGTGGTATTTTTAGGGGAAATCAATTTGTGATTTGGCAGGTGTGACGATGTGATATTCAAAGTAAAAAAATGTGTGATCTGTCAGAGATAAGCGTGGCGTGGCCTCTAGCCTCACAACCGGGAAATGACAAAAATCGGGCAGGCAGCATGGCTATGTGGGTTGCTTCCATTAGGGTGTACTATCACCTATCTAGAGATATTCATTTCATTCTTTAATCTATTCGATGCTGTCCTATTCGGGAAACGGTTGCTGATCCCAACCGTTGGTGATATACATTCGATACACTCAAGCGAAATGAGTGGTCGGTCATGTGTAGCCGGGTAGCAAGATGTTCTTATTGAACCTAGTGTATTCCTCTCTAGAGGTACACTATCGGAAGGTGGTTCCATACCTTGCCATAGTTGGTAATCCATTATCCAGTAAGTGCTCGCGGTTTTGATTGTATACTATATATGTAGAACGTGAGATGAAAGCGTTTCTGCTAGATGATTATTATATTGTGGTTGATAGACACTATCATAATATCAAAAGAATTTTGATATAAAGATTATTTTGCATTCTCTTGAGGGAAAAACCCGTTCTGTTATACGGCGTGGTCTTATGAGATAACGTTTTATTGCTCAAAATATTTTAAATTTTTTTACTCACACCAGTCCCATGACTGACCCAGAGTTTATTTTGTTTTGTTTTCCCTAAACTCTTGGGTGCGCAATTTTGTGCGGGCAGTCAAGTAGTCAGGATTTTACAGATATACTTGGAAAGCTGGAGTGGGGGGCTTCAGCAGCGTTTATATATCTAGTGTTTATTTCCGCTGTGTTGTAAGTGCTGTACTTTTATAATGATATGTATATTCAAGTACAATCTTTTATTTCAAAGTTATGTTATATTTTATTCGTTCCGCTATGAGGTTCGTGTTTACTCTGATGTTGTATGTTCTTCATCTTCTTCTATTCTAAGTTTCTATCTTATCTACTCTCACCCTCTATTTTCTTTCTATTAGTTTTATGGTTTCCAGTGCAATTGGGGTTGGACTTGTGTTATTTGGTCAGCTCAAATTGTACCGGAATTTCGGGACACTACAGTTGGTATCAGAGCTGAAGGTTAAGTTATTACCTTGGCTCTTTGGCGTGACTCAGTAGAGATAGCGCTAGTAATACCCTAGATTGAGTTTGAGTGTATATATACGAGTGAACGTATTTGTTATTGATATAAAAAATTGTTTTATATTGTGGAGATTTATTGGTTGAGTGGCTTATGAATTCTGGTCGATCAGTTTGATCCACTGTATGGGTAGGGGTTTATAAACACTTGAATACGATGGACCGACATGGTATGTTTTGAAAGTGGGTAAATGAAATAATTTTACCTCAATTATATTTTGTTATAAAAGGAATATATATATTGGAATTATTATAATATATAGGATGTGTTGGTTGTTAATATAATCGAATGAGATTATAAATTGAAATGGTTATATAAATAACCAATCAGAAATCATATAAGAGAAACATATGAAATCAGATAAATTAAATCTGAATTTAAATCAGAATTTGAATTAAAAATCCAGAAACATGAAAAGTGCTTGTAAGTGGAATTGAATTAAGTATATGAGAATTTTAAAATCCTGGGAGATTTTAAATTGTTTTACAAGCATTATGAAGGATATTTTGAAATGTATTTCAAATGAAAGTGTTTAAATAATGGTTTTGAAAGTGATATAGTATTGAACTCACTTCGATCGCTGGAAAGTAAATTCCGATGATGAAGTCGACCATCATCGGTGTTCATTTTCGAGTTGCTAAGTGACGGATTACTACCAAAGATTTTGTTTTTGAATTGTTTTGTGGAAAGCAAGTTGTTTTGAATCCTGAAAACGGATATCTGGTTTTAGAAAAGCTAAAATGTTTAAAAATTCCCTAGGGAAGATTGTTTGAATTAAAACAAATTAAACTAGAATTTGTAAAAGCAAATAGAAATAGAAATTGAATTGAAACCAGTTAAGTGGAAAATGAATTGAGTTAGAAAGTATCGAATTAGATTGGATTAGAGATAATCCGAAATGGAATTGGACTGGTAAGTTAAGAGTTGAAATTAATAATGGAATCTAAGTTGAGAACAGAATTCAGCTTGGGTATAACCGAATGATTTGGATGACATTGGTATATGCAGGATTGGTAACACAAGGAAAGGATATATTGATATGCCCGACAAAAAGATACCAGTTTATATTATATATGGTTTTGAGATTTTGATGAGCCGAATTGGTAAGTCGCTTGGCTGTTTGAGTTTCTTTTGGGTTGGAGAAAGCCTAGAGAGGCGAGTTGGAGTTTGAGCTATTGACCAGTACAAAGGAGGTGCTGGCGAAATTTTTCGAAATGTGAAGGTGTTAGAAAATTTTCAGGATTTTTGAAAATTTTCGTTAGTAGGAGTGAATTAATATTTCAGTTGATATTAATTGGTTCAGTTGAAACTGAAGTTAGGAAGTAAACGAATTATTTTTACCCAGTTAATAGGGTTTGTTTTCTACCTTAGCAATTTCGAGGACGAAATTATTTTAAGGGGGAAAGAATGTAATGTCCCGTATTTTTATGGTATAATAATTAATTTTTTTAATTATTTAAATAATGATTTAGAGATTTTAATGGTCGTTTAAATTAAATAACTTTGAATATTTAATTAAAATAATAATTAAATAATATATTTAATTCTGAAATAATCAAAATTAGCTGAAATGGCAATATGGTGTGAATTGGGCAATCCAAAATATTTAATTCAGTTTAAAATTGAATTACGATAACGAATATATTTAATTAATGATGGTTGAATGTATAAATTATATTATAATTATAATCGAGCTCGAAATGGCACGGCAGTTCGAAATTTGGCGATTCGAACTTTAAACGAATATACATAAGCCATTTTAAATCGAATTTCTGTGAAACAAGAAACGTTCGGGGATGGTGAAGTATATTTTTCTAATGGAAGAGAAAAATCGAGATTTCGTCGTGTAGATTTTGATTTATGTCCAAATCAAATTTTAGAAAAGTCGTTGTGGAATTCCTTTATAATTTATAATGATTTATTTATATTATAAATGAATTTTTAGTATAAATTGATACTGAATTAATCTGGATTTGGAATATCGAGTTATACATTCAGTTAGAAATATTTTGGGAGTTGTATGGTATTCCACTGTGAATATATACGATAATATTTATTTATAAATATTTAATTTAATTGTTTTTAAATATATTTAATATTTAAAAGAGTTTATTTAAAGCTTTAAAAATAGCCATTTTAACAAACGACCTCAAATTCGACGAAACCAATTTAGTTGGATTCGTAATGTTAAATTATTGTTAGATTTCAAAATCCATGATTTTTGAAGTCAGTATGTGGCCGTACAGGATTTTAATGTGAAAAACAGTCGATAATTTGACGGTCGAAAATACACTGTGTGCGCAAACGGAGTCGGAATTCGACGAAACCAGTTTCTTGGGTCCGTAATGTTGAGCTGTAGTTGTCTGTCCAATTTCGTCAAATTTGAGTATCATATGTGATAACATGGATTTTCTAAACCACAATTACAAATAGCGATACGATAAAACTAATAAATTAATTGATTAAAAAAAATCAATTTCTTTATCCTATAAATATACCACCTTACTTTCTCTAAACCTAAGCTTCCTCACTCTCTATTCAATCACGATTTGCAGCCGCCACCGAAACATAACCAAATCATGAGTTCATAAATCAATTAAAAATCAAGGGAAATTCCTAAAATCTTGAAACTGAATTAGCAAGCTTGGGCTAGTGGAAGCTTCACTCTGGTACAACATTCATGAGATGCGCACGCACTTGTCAGTGTTGAGTTTGGCACCAGCGGTATCTAGGGTTACAAATTGTTGTCGATTTAGGGCGAGTTGGTTGTTTTCAATTTCGTAATTGAGTTCGTGATGATCTATGACATGTATGAATTTTTGGGAATTTTTTTGAACTAAAACTGTCGATACCTGTTGGGTATCGCGACAAGAAGCATTCGACGCAAATCACTGATGAGGCTCGGGTTTCATGGAATTGGTATGGAAGGGTACGTATTTTGATGAGGATGTGACTGGTGATTTCTATTCGTATTTTTGTGGAGTGGTTAGGGAGGTTGGTTGATTTGAAAACTGGTGGAACGGCCATTTGTGTTTGGGAGGCTACCGCAGTACTGGTGATCGAGAGTGAGGTTATCAGTACGGGGTGAGGGAGATTTAGAGATAGAGTAATTTAGTATATTCTGTTTGAATTTAAACGAAAGAAGAAGGGAGTTTTTGGGGAGAGGAAGTTGCGTTTTGGTCACGGAATAATACTGGAAGGAGCGATCTGATTGGGGAAGATAAGGAAAAGGGGACGGATTTGTTTTGGGCGCGTGTGGGCTGATTAAGATGTAAGTGGGCCGAAGAAATTGGGTTAGCCCAATTGATTTAAAAATAAAGGAAATCAAACTTTTATTTTTATTTTTAGATAGTTCAAACTTGTAAATTACGTAACTTATTCATACGTTGGCCAAATTATGTAAAACAAGATCCGTTGGGATCGTTTGGACGACATCTACACAATGGAACTGACAGGGAGTGAATCGAAGCTCGTTACAATTTATAGCAAAATAAATTGTCTGATCCGAATCAACAACAGCTTACCATTTTTTAACGATGAACTTCCAATGTTTGTAAATCTCACTAACTCTGAACAGTTTATATTTTTATAACGTATTTTTCGAATTGATAAATGTTGGTTGATTGTTGTGTGTTGACTGTTTGGATGAACTGCTAGTCGGTTGGTTGAAATTATATATATATATATATATAAATCGTTAAATATATATTGATTCTGTTATCAGAATATTGCATATTTAACTGAAATTGATGATAATTATATTGTGTAACATCTGTGGATGCAGGGAAACAGGTTGGAGGGATCCAACTGGATTCCTCAATATTTAATACTGTTTTCATATACTATGATATGACGTGATATATAATATGTGATTGATTGTGATGACACTGGTATTGTTATTTGATTTGTTAAAATGCCAAAAGAAATACCGGAATGTAAAAGGGAATTTTCAAAGTGTTTGCTGAAAATAACATATTTATAAAATCAAAGAGTATTATAAAAAGGAAATTTATTTATAAAATCAAAGGATTTTATAAAAGGGATATTTGTTTATAAAATGAATTAGAATTTATTAAAGAAAAAATATTTATAAAATCAAGGGATTTTATAAAAGGGAATTATTTATAAAATCAAAGGATTTTATAAAGAGGAATATTTATTTGGATAATAAATAAAATCATATAAGGAATATTTATTGGGATAATAAATAGAAGTATAAAGGGATTATTTATTTGGGAAATAAATAACATATTATAAAGGTAATGTTTAGGAAATAAATAAGATATTATAAGGGATATTTATTCGGAAAATAAATAGGATTATAAAGGGAAATATTTGTAAAAAAAATATAAAAAATATATTTGCGAAACAAATAGAAAAGAAAATATTTATAAAACGAATTATAAAAAGAGAACTTACATTAAGAAAGTTTAGACCCGTGCTTCGCACACGGTTATAACGTGATAAGGATTTAAAGTAAATATTTAATAGAAATATGTTTTAACAGATAAACGTAGAAGATGAATTTGAAAATAATGTTTTATAAATTAAATAAAACATTTATCATGTGATAAATGGAATATATAAGCCATAACTTATATAGAGAAGAAGAATCGGTTTCTAACACCGATATTTGAAATGTAATGTAAACTCAGCATATATAAAGGGAATTATTAATGCGATTTAAGTGTTAGAAATAAAAAGGAGATTTCGTATGAATAATTCTATAAATAGAAGTATAAATAGAATTTGGAAATGGGATACTATTTTGAAATACGAAGTCAAACTTTATGGAGTTAATCGAATATAGTTATTCGAAAGGAGTTAAATCGAATATAGTTATTCGAAGGGAGTTAATCGAATAGAGTTATTCGAATAAGAGTTAATCGATTAAAGTTAATTGAGTTAGGGTTAATCGAATAAAGTTAATCGAGTTAAAGTTAATGGAGTTAGAATTAATCGAATAAGAGTTTATTCGAAAGGAGTTATCGAATATAGTTTATTCGAAGATGTAATCGAATATAAGTTATTCGAAGTGAGATAATCGAATATAAGTTATTCGAAGAGAGATAATCAAATATAAGTTATTCGAAAGTGAATTAATCGAATATTAGTTATTGGAAGTAAGTTAATCGAATATTAGTTATTCGAAGTAAGTTAATCGAAAATTAGTTATTCGAAGAGTGTTAATCGAATATAAATTATTCGAGGAGAGTTAATAGATTAGATTTATTCGAAGTAGAGTTATCGAATAGAGTTATTCGAAGTAGAGTTATCGAATATAGTTTATTCGAAGTAGAGTTATCGAATATAGTTTATTTGAAAAGAGTTATCGAATATAGTTTATGAAACACCCCACCTCCGTTAAGGTCACTCACAAAGGGAATGCCTTAACTTCGATGGAGCGTTATTGGTAAAAGATGCAGATAAATTACAAGACAGACAATTAAAGCCGCAGAATATGAATAAAACTTTACTTTATTGATAAAACAGTAGCTTGGTAAAACAGCTTGTATAAAGATTGTTTTCCAACACCAATACCCATTACAATAAAGCATCTGTCTTGTTTACAAAATAAAGAAGCATAAACTGACAATGATATTCCCCAATAAAGCATGAGCCAGCCATAGCAGTGGAAAAAGGAGTTCAAAGCAATACATCGACTAATCTTCAAGATTGGAATAAGAAACGGTCCAAACTAGGCTGAGTTATTCCCTCCCTGACTACCTAGGGGGGAAACGGAAGAAAAGAGGCGAAAACAAACTAGGTTAGACATAAGTCTGGTAAGTCCAATGATTACTAGCATTTAAACAGGAAAAGGATCATGACATGAATAAACTGAACATAGGACAATACCATAATAACGAGATAACATAGGATTAGCATAAGATATGATAAAGCAAGATAAACTGAATGTGCTTCGATTCTTTCTCTGACTTCCTACTTTCTCTGCACCACCCAACTAGCATCCTAACTAGTGTCTTTTATAGAATGATTCGTATTCCCTACTAGTCTCCCAACTAGTATCCTGTATTATATAATAAGGTGATCCCAACCCCGCAATTGTGGTAGCCTTCAGGTGCACATCTAGTATGAGGATCTTACCTCAATCAGCCTAATTGCCATGGATATGTTAGATGTACCCTTACAACCCGATCGATCGGCTCCCTACTTGTATTAATCTTCCTTGTGTCTGTGTCAATCGTCCCTCTCTTGCGTGTAGATACCTGTGTTGGTCCCACCATAGGGTGTATCAAGTCCTATGATGGCAACCCAACACAATTCAAGATCCATAGAGTATACTACTGATGCTCAGTGCTTGGGTCTCCACTTCGGAGTACGTGCACGCCCATACTGCGCCGGAACTACACTGCCGCACCACCTGCCGCTATTTTGACCGCTTATAATCAGCCCAGTAACTGTGCCCCACCCTGCCTAGTTCAGGGTACCATGATACATCTATGTGGGTTACTGCTGAAATGGGTCCCCGTTACTAGGGTTTCCTACTGGTTAAGTTTTGTGGGCCTATATATACAAATATTACCCACCGACACTAGATGTACTTAATCCTCCCACCGATTCAAGTGTGTTTATTTAACGGTATAGTTTGTGGACCTATATATACTAATATTACCCACCTACCCAAGGTTTACTTAACCCTCCCTCTTATCATGTTAATATGTATTATTGGTTAAGCTTGCCTTGACCCTATCTATCTTGTTCATGTAATATTGGTTAAATGTTGTCCATTAATGTTAACTTAACCCACCCACACATCATGTTGTATTGCTTAAGTGTTTCCTATTAACTTAACCCTGTTCATTCATCGTGTTATTTTGGTTAAGTGTTCCCCCTTGACTTAACCCCATCCGTTCATCATGTTATATCGGTTAAGTGTTTCCTATTAACTTAACCCCACTCATTTGTAACGGCCCAAAATCCCCCTTACGGGAAATCACGGATTGAGTTGAGGACAAGACCAATCAGAATGCAAACAGAAGAACATTTCATTGTATATTACAACAATTTCATCAGAATACAAGAATATATAGAGTATTAATAAATAATATACATTTGAGAAACATCAGAGATTACAATACATTACATAGTGATGGAAAACAATACAAAACACAACTGAAGGAGATATACGGATACAAAGCTTTCCGAAAATCATTCCAGCTATAAACCAGGTTCATGTGAAGATAAATCTGCAAAACCAAAACTACTAGCTGCCCATGTGGAAATAGGGGCACCCAGAGTTTATGTTAAAACAATAAACTCAGGTCAGTCATGTGACTGGTGTGAGAACTAAAACAGTTATTAATCTTTATTTTAAAGTTAGGTAAATCATGGGACCACGCCGTATTACATGGAACGGGTTTCCTTCCAAGAATACCAGTGCATAAAACAACAACGCAATGCTAAATAAAGAACAATGAAGCTATTATAAGACCCAGGTCCCATCACACAATGCAACACAAGCCGGAGGATAGAGTTTTACCTTATAATAGCCAAAGAATGCTTGATACGCTAAACTTCATCTTTTATTATTACTATAAGTGTATAGTGTCAAAACAATTTCAATCATAAGTATCAATCATAGACGACATAAGTGCCCCATACCACTATGTCGCCATATATAGGTTCTACAATCAAAACCGCAAAATGTCGTATTGGAAGTTGGATTTCCATCTGTGAACCAAGGCAAGGGATCGTCCTTACCGAATTCGAGACGCTCTAGCCCGTGTCTCAGGAACAGAGCGCATCATCCCTTGGAGCGACAGGGCCGGTCCACTCGATGTGGATTAAAATGCTTGAACACTGCGTTTCCCCACCCTATGGGGTGTCAATGAGTCCAATGACTCCATCGGACCCGGATCGACCGATATATCTGAGGCGCCTCGCATTCCAACAACCACATAAGTAAAACTCATCAGGGCGTGTAAAACCACTGACGCCACTTCCAGCTAGAAAGAAACGCATGTCCTCCCTGAGGTCCTCTCCCGTTTTTGGTTCACACCGGGGTGTGAGGCTCGCGAATTAACGCTACACAAAGCGATGCCACATAGGCCATGCTTTGATCATAAACCACAAGACTTTGCTTTTCAACAAAAGTCTTGATCATTTGCATCTTAGCATGCCACACAGGCAAACCACTCCATGCAACCGATATCCATCAATCACACAGAATGATATCCAATGTCAGACACACAGTCCATTTACAAGTCCGTTCTGGGTCTGAATGAAACCGGAGGGACCTTGTACCTCGCATATCCATCGATCTCCAAATACGTCTGGACGATCACCAACTTATTCTCTCCTTTTGGGTGTACGGCCCAATCAAGATCATCAGGAATCATCCAAACGATGTGAAGACCTACGGTCTTCAACCACCGTCTTCATCTTCGACTTATCGTCGTATCAGTTATTCAGAATGGGATAAACCCGGTCTTTCTGAATAACTCGCATATATTATAAACAACTGCTACACAAACACCACATACGCCTCATTCCAATTCATAATATTCTTTTATTCAATTATTCACATCTTTAGGGAAAGTTTCCCATTAATTTTATCAAAGATAAAAATTTTGAATTTATTCTTTAATCTTCTTTTGAATATCAATTCAAACCAAATTATGGTTTATCCAAGCTAGTCGGGATTAACAAACCTTACTAAAGTAATCATTTATTAAATTTCCCAATCCCAACCTATTCATCCCATGAAGTAAAAAATGGTAATACTTCATATCTAACACCACGGTGATATCGGTAAATTCAATTACCATTTCATGTTCAAATCTAATTAATGATTTAACTATCGTCTAGAGTAAAACTGGTGGTACTTCATTCTCGATCATTTCTAGAATTTGATAATTTTAATTATCAAATTCACTTTTCAATCTTATTAAAGATTCATTAAAACTCTAATTCCATTTTAATTTTCAAAAATCATTACTTAATGATTATTCAAATCCAGGAAATAAATCCTATCTTTAACTGGGTTAAAGAACCAATGTCATTTAAATCACGGTTCACGATAAACCCAAAATCAATTCCAATTCAATTCCAGTTAAATATTATTTAATTGATATACTTCATTAAATCTAAATAAAAGATTTAATCTTTTTCTCAACTGGGTTTAAGAACAGTGTTTATGAAGACAACATTCACGACGAACCCAAATCCCATTTGATATTAAATACAAGACTCTGAATAGAAAATATATCGGCTTATATTCAATATCAAATTCTACGACCAACAAATATCGTATTGGAAATAATGATATAAATATATCTTTCAAATTTCCATAACAATAGCTGTATAATATCGAAATCCCACATCGAAATATTCCGAAGACAATTTCGATTCAAATCCATTTCCAATCTATATATTGGAAATTTTGGTTATTTTCAAAACCGTTTCAAATCCACTTTATTTATTTTAAAAATAAATGGGATTATAATTCTAGTTCAAAAATAGTTCATTTCGATAAAAATCTATTTTTATCTTTTCAAATTTGGAATTTTTCATCCCAATTCTTCCTAAATCATTTCTTACAATTTTACACTAATTATCGATATTTTTAATAATTTTATCAAGGCCCGTACAGTCGATTTCCATCAATGGCCATCGAACTGCACTTACAGCGACCTTTTCCAAATTTGATTTGGACATAATTCCAAATCCAACCGTTAGATTTCTAATTTATTGTATTCGTTAGAAAGATCTTTTCGATACGAACCCAATGGTTCCGGTTTTAGGAGAATCCGACGGTCGGATCTCTGGTAATATCCATTCGAAGTCAATGGTCGAAATTCGCGAACTGCCGCAGCGCGGCGCGTTCTATTCAGGCCATTATATATATATTATATATATTTCGTCGATTTCCTTTTAAAACGTATTTTATAAATCGTTTTAAATTCGTTTTCAAAACGATTTCAACTTCATATTCAATTTCAAATCAAAATTTAATATTCCATATCATCGATATATAAATGATAATATTTTCAAAACATTATATTTTGAAATCAATTCCTTTTCGATATTCATTATAAAAATGAATAAAATCGATATAAATATCGTTCACGTCAAAATGGCGTCAATCTAATCGACACGACTTTATATATTTAAATATGTTTGTGTCCATCCCAAATCAGACATCAAAATCAAATTTTGATTCTTTTCAGAATATTATTTGAAAATATTCGTTATTTCAAAATATCATTATTTTAAAATATTCATATTTTAAAATATTCATTCTTTCTGAACTGGAATCAAACACAGTCAATTACCATATAATTTGATTATATGGATTTCACACAACAAATGTATATCACAACAATGAAAACAACAATCCATCATCCAGAGTGCATTCTACGGTGTATAAGCATCAAATATAAATATTTAACGCTTATAACGGCCTGTCAATCAATCGATCGACATACAACTAATTATTGGGATTAGTGTATGTCATATATCATCCCAATACCCGTGTGGGGTTTCAATCAATCAAACACAAGTTTTATTTGTGTAGTTGGGCGATGTGTAAAATTTATCGTCCCAATCAATATCAGTGTACATAAACATCTAATTTGTTTATAAATATTTATTTTATATACACGTTAAAAATTATATTTTTAACTATAAAATATTTATTCCATCACACAATCAATTTTTCACAACACGACAATCAAACAAACAAGTCATCCATGGTCTGTGGACGACGGGTGTCGGGTGCTGCTAAGCACCGTCTGCATCCTAGTATATATTTCAACTAGAAAACAAATTAAAAGTGAGAAGTTCTCACCGACTAGCTAAACCAATCACTGTAACACCCCGAATTTCAGTTAATACTAATATTCACTAATTACAGAATAAATAAACTCAGAAGTGAGAATTAGGGGAAACGGGCTGTGCCATTGCGTTCGTCTCGGAAAAATACGCGAAATAGAGTCCGAAATTTTGTAAATCGGAGTCCGTATGACCCGGTTAAGGCCCGAAGATGTTTTCTGAAAATTCAAAGTTCAAAACAGATTTAAAATTCAGGTTCAAATTTCGAAATTGGGGCCATTGGGCGCAGGTGGGAATATTCCCGCCTAGCTACCCCAATCGACAGGCCTGTCGACTGGGCAGTCGACTTGGCTAGGACCAAGTCAATAGCCCTGTCGACTTGGGTGTCGACAGGGGTTGCTCGGCCAGTTTGGCCTGGTGCACCATTTTTGGGTTTGGCTGTGTTTTGGGGCTGTTTTCTGGAAGCTTCCGAGATCTGATGGTCCTAATCTAACCTAGGGTTAATCTAAGGGTCTAAAACACATCCTAATCCTATAAATAAGACCCTAAGCTAGCCCTAAATGATCATAATCCTATCCTCTAACTAAACTATGCCAAAATTTTCTATGATCATGGCCTCCACTCAAAACCCTAGCCTCCATCCTCTTTCTAAACTATTTCTATGAAGGCTTTCATGTTCATACAAGCATTTTTAAGTTGTATGAGTGATCATTAGCTTGCATTCATCATCAAGTTGCAAGCTTTATTTTCAAGGCTAGAGTTTTTGGGTGATTTTTGGCAAGGGTTTGCTTATTGGAGTTTAGTGGTGAGTTTCTATAGGCTTAATAATCAATTGTTAAATTGATTATGATAGGATATGATAAGATATGGCTATGTTTGTGGATCAATGTGTTTATGCAAGTTTAGTATAGTGTATGTTGTGTGTTTTGCGAGTTTTATGCTATATGCTATGCAAGTTTAATGCTATGTTTTATGATGCTCATTATGCAAAACACTATGTTGAACATTGATTCATATGTAACATGTTATGCAAGCTATATGTGAGATTATATGCAAGTTCATATGTAACATGTTATGCAAGCTATATGTGAGATTATATGCAAGTTCATATGTAACATGTTATGCAAGCTATATGTGAGATTATATGCAAGTTCATATGTAACATGTTATGCAAGTTATGTGTTTGGTTATATGCAAGTTATGTGCATGATTATATGCAAGTTCATATGTAACATGTTATGCAAGTTATGTGTTTGGTTATATGCAAGTTATGTGCATGATTATATGCAAGTTCATATGTAACATGTTATGCAAGTTATGTGTTTGGATTATATGCAAGTTAACGTGTGACATGCTATGCAAGTTCACACCTTTGTATGACATAAGAATCATATGCAAGTTACCCCCTTTGTGACATATGTGCTTCATGCAAGTTTGGGTTAAATGCTAGTTGGGTTTAATGTATGCTCATATAGCAAGTTGACACCTTCTAAACCCATGATAAAGTTATATGCTATGATTGGTTAAACCCATGGCATTTGTGATGAATCTTCCCTTTATTATGTCATGTTATGAGAACGAATTACGTGGGGAACGATGGGCTTAATATGCATGTTAATAAAATGGTGTGAAATGGGTATGATTAAGCATAACATAAAGTGAATGGACATAATTGGGAATTTACCTATTAAGTTAGGTCTACCCATATTATGGAATTGGGAATTTACCTATTAAGTTAGGTCTACCCATATTATGGAATTGGGAATTTACCTATTGAGTTAGGTCTACCCATATTCTTGAAATTGGTAATTAATTAGGGATAATTAATACAAATTATGGGGGTGATTAATTAGGTGTAATTAATCGACTAAGACACGAGGTTGGACCCTTTTTGTAGCATAAGACTGCCCGGAACCAACCGGCGAATCCAGCGGCTACAAATGATTGGCCCAATGTGAGAGGTCTTAGTCATAAACTAAATACGTGACAAGTGTAAAGACACGAGGTTAGACTCTGTTATGGTGTAAGGCTGCCCGGAACAAACCGGCATATCCAGCTGCCATAAAAGACAGTCTAATGTGAGAGGTCTTTACAAAGGTTACGATCTTAATTAATTAAGAAACACTTAACCAAATTAGCATGTAGTGGGGCATGAGGGGTTAAGTGGGTGCCTTGGGTGGCATGTAGTAGCTAGTCGGGGTGCCTTGGGTGGCATGAGGAAACTAGTGGGTTGCCTTGGGTGGCAATAAAAAAAACGATTAGAATACTTAACCAAAGTGGAACATGTAATTAATCATGATTAAAGGGTTAAGTAAGTGCCTTGGGTGGCATGTGGGAATCAAGTATGTGCCTTGGGTGGCATGTGGAAATCTAGTGGGTGCCTTGAGTGGCAATTAAAATATGATTAAAAGACTTAACCAAAATTTATAACATGTAAGTGGACATGGTTAAAGGGTTAAGTGGGATTCACTAGAAATTACAAGCTTAGGTGGGTAGCTTGTGGGGGCCCATTTCAACCAATATCCCAAACGTATCTTTGTGGGCTCGACCCAAGTCAAGGACGGGACACGCATATTGGGCTTGACTGTAAGAGGCAAAAACGGGTTAGCGGTGGCAACGCAAGTCCAACGGGTTTCATATGCGTGTGTGGACCCGGGCTGGCAAGTAAGACGTTGTTGCATCGTGTAGGTACAAGCCGTGCACCGTTGAAATTATCAGGTTGCCACTTTGGGGAATGATACACCCCACTGTGGGGCCAGCACGGGTATCTACGTTAGGGAGCCGATCGCTTGGGGAGTAGTGGGTACACCTAGTGGAGATAGGGGCAGACGGCACCTATGTAGTCAGCTAGGGGTACACGAAACTACTATTAAAAATTACTAAGTACACTTAGTGGGATCAACCTTTAAGTAGGAATTACCCTTGGGTGGGTTGAACTGGTGTGGTGCAGTGTAGGAATTACCCTTGGGTGGGTAGATCTGGGGTGGTGCAGTGTAGTAATTATCCTTGGGTGGGTAAATGCGTCTTTTCGGTTATCTTAGTACATCCTGTGTTTAGTTGGCTACTTAGTGTAGTCATTATCCCCAGAGGTACCGTACCTTGTTTATATCATACCCTAATTACTTTAATGGTTGTATTGTTAAGGTTATAGGACTCGCTCAGACTTATGTCTGACCCCGTTGTTTTTATCTTTTTCCCAACCCTCAGGTTCTCAGAGTGGGCCTAGCACTAGTGGGCTTTGATCAGACTGCTTTATCTATCTTTTGGAGCTTGGACCGTGGATGTAAAGCTCAGTTTATCTTTTCTATTATGGCTATTAAGTTATGTAGTGGGATTATGTACTTTTGTTTTATCAGGATGGATATTATGTACTTGACTCTTGTTTATGGTTTTGGTGTAACCAAACATGTTTTACTTTCCGCTGCAATGAAATGATGTTTTAAATTCTCAAGTATTACTTATATCTGTCTTGTTGTAATTTTTCTGTTCTATATTCACTTAAAATACTCCACCGATGTTATGGCATTCCCTTAGTGAGTGACTGTAGCGGGTGTGGGGTGTTACAATCACCGTGACTCTTCATATGTAGGAAATCTTTGCCGTTCTTTATTCGCTGCATATATAATCTGAAAATCATATTTTTATCTAATTAAAAGTTATTTCATAACATGACTATTTTATTAATAGCATTTATAGGCTAAAAATCCTATTTTTATCTTTCTAAAAATATTTTCATACCATACCCTAGTTAAAATTCATATTTTTAACTTACTAAAAATAATTTCTTTATACGATAAAATTCATATTTTTACGACGCTACCATATAGATAAAAATCATATTTTATATTGCTATACCAATAATAAAGATTATATTTTTATATCGCTATAACATATACAAAGATCGTATTTTTATTTCTCTATTCATATCTTAAAAATCACATTTTTATATGTTCGCTCCATGTGTAAAAATCGAACCTTTATATTGGTACTTCATATTTTTACTTCACTTTCACATACATAAAAATCGAATTTTTACCTCACTCTCACATACATAAAAATCGGATTTTTACATGAATAAAAATTAAAACCTTTTCTAATTAAAAAACTAATTTTTCTAATTAAAACCACATGTTTATATAATAAAAGTAAACAAAAACCGAAGTAAACACTCACGGATTTCTGTAGGAAGAGGGAGGAGGATTGTGGATGGCCGGAGACAGTCCAGTGGTGGCGGCAGACTTCGGTCAGACGGTGGTGGCGTCCAAGGAGGTGGAGGCGCAGGCGAGTTGGGTGGAGGAAGAGGCGCTGGAGTTTTAGGGTTCGGATTTGGGTAGGATTGGGGGATCGCGCGATGTAGAGGAGGGGGGCTGATCGTCGGAGGTTGTCGGGGGAGGCAGCGGTCGCGCCGGAGGTTGGGGCTGGGCGGTGGCGTCTCGGTCATCGCGGCGGCGTGGGGTGCGATGATGGCAGCGTGGGGTTCCGTCGTTCATCAATTTTTTTTTCTAAACCTACTTCTGACGTGGAAAGAGAGTAGAAGAGGGAGTAGAAGAGGGGAGGGTTGACTTAAGAGAAGGGAAGGGAGGGGTTTTATAAAATTATTTTATTATTTTAATCATTTAAATTCTATAAAGTGTATTTCACATTCGAACTCTGAATCGAACCCAACGACTGTCGCCCATAACTAATTACCCCCATTCCGAACACAATGGGATATATTTCGCAAGTCAATTCTATCATTTCGATTAGTTTTTATTAAATTTAAAATATAAGTCAGTATATATTCAATTTGAACGTACATTTTAATTTACCGGGGCCACATACAAACTCTAAAAATACCTGAAAAATATTTTCTAGCTTTCGTATTGACGATACGGTCCTAAAAAAACTAATTTCATCAAATTCTGAGATCGTTTGAAAAATGGCCATTTTCTAGTCGATCGAAATTGACTGAAACTGTTAAAACACGTTTTAGTTCGCCACGCTCACATATTGATTCAAAAAATTATGAATTTTGGAATCTAGCAATAATTCGACATCCCGGATCCAACAAAAGTGGTTTCGTCGAAAACAGAGGTCGTTTGCAAAATTTCCACTTTTAAGGGCCAGAATTCCATAGGGACTATTCTGAATTTTCAACTGGACATAACTTTTTATCCCCGCTATAAAATTTCAATTTTTCGGATTCGTTGGAAAGATATTTATTAGTTGGTTTCGCTAAAATCTGATCTATTTTGAATCTTGTACATTCATTTGAAATTTGAAATCGAATTTTCAAACTACCGCGCCATTTTCAATTCCTTTTATAATTAAAAATAAATATTTATATTCTAACGACGATTCAAATAAATATATACGTTCTAATTCTATTCAAAATAAATTTCTTGTCGTTATTATTTAAAATAATTCATTTTAAATATTCAAAATTCATCAAAATAACCAAAATAAAAAATTTAAATTGGCTCAAATTTCCGGGTTTTTACATCATTCATCATGTTATATTAGTTAAGTGTTTCTTATTAACTTAACCCTAGTCATTCATTATGTTATATTGGTTAAGTGTTGCCCTCTTGTGTTAACTTAACCCTACCACATATCATGTTATATTGGTTAAGTGTCACTAAACTAGTCGAGTTAACTTAACCCACCCACTTGTCATGTTACATTGGTTAAGTGTTACCCTCTTGTGTTAACTTAACCCTACCACACATCATGTTATGTTGGTTAAGTGTTGCCCTCTTATGTTAACTTAACCTTACCACATATCACGTTATATTGGTTAAGTGTTGCCCTCTTGTATTAACTTAACCCTACCATTCTTAGCATATCTGTTCATTAGCATTAATTGATATATTAATGCACCAACCTCTCCCATTAGATATGTGTTGTTGCGGTTACTGGATGTGTCGGGCGGTTCCGGGAAGTTTTACATCACAACTCAATCTAACCTCGGGTTTTTCTTGGGCATGATGCACTAACCTCTCACATTAGATCGGTGTTGTTGCGGTTACTAGATGTGCCGGGCGGTTACGGGCAGTTTTACACCACAAATCAATATAACCTCGGGTTAGGCATGTTCAACTTTTCTTTAATTTACATATTTGTCATTTATGTCAATTTTATATGTAAATTATCCACAAGTATTGTCATGTTAAATTTACTATTTAAATTATGTTCATAATTAATGGTATACAAATTATACCTTTTTCATGCTACTAATCATTTAAATGATTATGAGCCAATCTATGCCAATAGCATGTAATTTAATATATATTTTTGTGTTGTTGACAATTCTAATTAAACATGTTAACATAAAAAGAATATTTTTATGCTTAATCAACTCTTGACATTTCATGTTAACATAAAAAGTATATTTTTATGTTTAATCAACTCTAGCAAGTCATGTTAACATAAAAATGATATTTTTATGTTTAATCAACTCTAACAATTCATGTTAACATAAAAAGTATATTTTTATGTTTAATCAACTCTTTAACATTTCATGTTAACATAAAAAGTATATTTTTATGTTTAATCAACTCTAACAATTCATGTAAACATAAAAAATATATTTTTATGTTTAATCAACTCTTTAACATTCCATGTTAACATAAAAAGTATATTTTTATGTCTAATCAACTCTAACAATTCATGTTAACATAAAAAGTATATTTTTATGTTTAATCAACTCTTTAACATTTCATGTTAACATAAAAATTATATTTTTTATGTCTAATAACCTCTAACAATTCATGTTAACATAAAAAGTATATTTTTATGTTTAATCAACTCTTTAACATTTCAAGTTAACATAAAAAGTATATTTTTATGTCTAATCAACTCTAACAATCCATGTTAACATAAAAAGTATGTTTTTATTTCACATGACAATAATATGACAAATCATCACAACCACACTAAATTAGTCAATCAAAATTTTATACACGCATATTTGTGTTTCATATCACAATCACGATCAATTTAAATATATATATACATATATATATATATATATATATATATATATATATATATATAAACCAGTCGCATGTTAAAACATAAAAGAACCACAAATTTAATTTACAACATGATAGGTTCCATTGAATCAATCACAATAATCTCATAGGCATAGGTAATTTAAGATGAACATGAATCAGGTTTGATTATCTTACACTTAAGCACCGTTCTAGATTCAACTTATAACAAGTCATGATTTCTGTAAAAAAATGTGTTTAAATCTAAGCAATAACTGAACTTACAAACAAAAGAACAATCATGTTTTCTGGGATCTGTTTTTTGAAACTGAAAAGCTATCCTTTGATGTAGACTATTTGTTCTCTAATTTAGATTTTGATTCGTAGCTTCTAACTTGCTTCCTAGCTTGCTTTCTAATTAGAGAAGAATGGTGGCTACGCTAGGTTGACCGTGGACAGCATGACGGCTCTTGGAATGAAATTGTGTGATTTAGGGTTGAGGGTTGGGGTTGCTTATATAGAAGCCTAGGATTAATTCTAGCCTTTGGATATTTGGTTTTTAATCTGTATCGTACACCTAGTGCTGAGTCAGCAAATGTATTTTATATATCAATAACCTTCTATTTTTCTCCCCTTATATTAATATGAATTGAACTTAAACATCTAATTGCATGTTTTCTCCGATTAGCGCATTCTTCTTAATTGATGTCAATTAACATGTCCTTTTTTTTTATTGTTAATTAACATAAGTGACCAATTTACTATATTCCTCAAATTAACATATTCTGTTTTAATGTTAATTGACATAAGTGACAAATTAGCATAAGCATTTATAAAAATTAAGATTAATTACATGGTTTCCTAACAATACCCTATTAACATGTTTACAATTTGATGTCAAATAACATGCTTTTACAAATGAACATAAATTCCTAATTAACATATTTTCTTTAATTAATATCAATTAATATGAATGACAAATTAGCACAAACACATATACACACTAAGGTCAATTACATGTTTTTCAATCAATGCCATATTAACACACATCTACAAATTAATTTCAATCTATTCATGTTTACATATTCTTCCTTTACTGTATATGTTAATTGCCCATATATATAAATATCAATTTATATTTTTGTTTGAAAATTTATAAATATCAGTGTGTGTGTGTGTGTGTATGTATATGTATATATATATATATATATATATATATATATATATATATATATATATATATATACACGCACCTATTCATAAATTCTAATATTGACAACTAATGCAAATTGATTGCTTACCTATTTTAAAAAGTGGAAATCGAGTATATAATTTAATTTCCTTTTTTTTTCTACTTTCCTCGTAACATACAAAGTCAATGCATAATGAAGTTACATACATATATATCTATTTATACATGCATAAATCTTTCCCTCCCAAATAAATTGACTGTATTTATCTTCTTCTTCTTTTTACTGCATGTATCCACACATTTCCTTCCACTTTTTGTATTAATTGCATATATATATATATATATATATTCATTTTTTTATTTTTCTTCATTAATTATTTAACCCTTTAATTAATTATCTTTACGGTATAGTATATCTAATTTCGGGGTGCTACATTCTCCCCTACTTAAAGGATTTCGTCCCCGAAATCTTCAAGTTAAGAAGAATGTTACCATCCTACCAACCACAACCATCTACTCATCCATTATACCCAAGCATGCACTATCCTTAGAAGAATTCTAATGCATGTATGAACATATGCATAAGTGTGTGTATATGTTCCTATATCCTAATGCAGAAATCAGGCGATCCACTGATTCAGTTGACCTCCTTAATGCAATATATGTCTGTGCCATGTATCCAATATGTATGCAAATGAATACTAATGATACATATAAAATCTATATGTGTGCACAACCACCACCAATATGCAACATCCATGTGATGAGCCAACCATATTGCATCCTTAAAAAAATGCACACATCCATACGCAATATGTAAGTGATTGAGCCGATCTAGTGCCTAATGTGTGTGTATATGCGTCCACTGACAATCTCTAGCAACCACTTGCATCCACTTGCAACCATCAAACATAACATGTCTCAATCACATGTTTACATCCATTGGCTTCTACCGAAGGATCGAGGATAGGACCAAGAGGATGTACATTAAAGATAAGGACTAGCATGCAAATAATCTTTACAGAAAAAGAGAGATCAAGAGTATACCCTCAAAAAGGGTATGATGCGTGTATCTAGTCTTCAGTCTTTTAAGTCGCATCTTCTTAAGCTTCACTCCATTGTGCTCTGACTGTCTTAACTTCACGATTGCGTAGCTTCTTAATTTTTGTTTCCAAAATATGAGTTGGAACTCATTTCAATGTCGCCTCTCGTTCCACCTCTTCTTCTTCTAGTATACTTGGCATTACAACTTCTGTTGTGCCATGCTAACATTTCCTCAAAAGGTCTTCTGAAATCCTACTCACCCCTTTTTGTCAGAGGATGATAAGCGGTGCTCCTTACCCAAACTCCCTCATTCTCATCTTTGTCATCCTTGTGAAACTACTGCAGCTATACATGTAAGTTGGGCATTTCTTCGCCCTTTGACAGGTGTCGTAGTCTCATCCAGCCTATGGAACCATGCCGCGATGAGGTTACCTCCCAGAAAGCCAGGAGCCCCAGAGACTCAGGAAAGGAGGAAAACAAGGATTCAAATAGAGGATCAAAAGATAGTGCATATGGCTTTGGGGAATATGCCTTTAAAACAAAACTTTTCTTTTGGAAATGCTTCTTTTAAAACCGTTTTGGAAATATTTTTTTTTTTCAAATCTTTTATCTGATCTGATAACCTTCAGCTCTGATACCAAGTGAAATACCCCACCTCCGTTAAGGTCACTCACAAAGGGAATGCCTTAACTTCGGTGGAGCGTTATCGGTAAAAGATGCAGATAAATTACAAGACAGACAATTAAAGCAGCGGAAAATAAATAAAACTTTACTTTATTGATAAAACAACAGCTTGGTAAAACAGCTTGTACAAAGATTGTTTTCCAACACCAAAACACCAATACCCATTACAACAATGCATCTTTCTTGTTTACAAAATAAAGAAGCATAAACTGACAATGATATTCCCCAATAAAGCATGAGCCAGCCATAGCAGTGGAAAAAAGAGTTCAAAGCAATACATCGACTAATCTTCAAGCTTGGAAAGAGAAACGGTCCAAACTAGGCTGAGCTATTCCCTCTCTGACTACTTGGGGGGAAACGGAAGAAAAGAGGCGAAAACAAACTAGGTCAAACATAAGTATGGTAAGTCCAGTGATTACTAGCATTTAAACAGGAAAAGGATCATGACATGAATAAACTGAACATCGGACAATACCATAATAACGAGATAACATAAGATTAGCATAAGATATGATAAAGCAAGATAAACTGAATGCGCTTCGATTCTGTAATGTCCCGGTTTTTAGCTCATCTTTGTTAATGATAAATAATGATTTAATAAGGTAATTAAATCATAAAATATGACTACTTAACAAACTAAAACAATTATACATATGAGTATAAATATATAAGTGTATGTGTACACTAATAAAACATATAAATGAACATGCACATGACATGTTTGACAAATTGTCCAAGTGAAAATATCAAGAAGAAATACATGTGCCTACAAACAAACAAAAGAGAAAGCATGCAACCACGTAAATATCATTTATAAGATTTAACATTGAATAGTGATACACCATCACCCCAAGAACCTCTAGGCAACTTGCCAATATAAAACAAATTTGTTAACAAAATATCTAATAAACTTATAGATTAAGTAAAAAAATTTATATTGCATACAAAATCCAAGAATGATCCGCAGCATTAATGTAGTTATGGCTAAATATAGGTGGAAGTCATCACCTAAGAAATCACCTAAGGATCCTAAATAGCAACTTGCAAATATTAAATTCATATTAGCAAAAATATCTAAATACTTAGAGGGCAAGAAAACATTTTTATAATGCAAATGAAATCTAAGAAGATATGTGAACCATGTGCAACATTTAAGGAGGTAAGGTTTGAAAGATTTAGTTTCTAGAAGAGAATCATATGACAAAATATCTAAGTAAATTATTAATTTCTTCATTAGCAAGTTGTAGCATATAGAAGCTAAATCAAGGGGTAAGTCTAACCTAAAAATCCTATAGCTTAAAATGTAAGCAACAATGAAAATAGAATTGTTTAATGAGAGAACTTGCCTATAAATATGAGTGTAAATCTTGCCTTCTCTACACACACACAAAAACTAAAGTGGACATTCAAGAAAAATGAAAGCTATTATGTGAGTAAACCAAATTTACATAATTCTTTACTTTAGAGTTCTTATGTTGATGCAAGTAGTATTTTGAACCATGTATATATATCGTTTTTGCGGAAATGATTGCCTGTGAGTACTGAATTTGCACAATCCTTATTTTTGAATTTCTGTTTATGCAAGTATTGGTAGGAATTTTAGAGCTGTGATCATATTGCTAACATGCTAAGATTTAAAAACCAGTATAGCATAATAAAAATACCTGTGAGTAAACTCACTTCTATTTTGGTCTTAAATCCTTTCTAAGATATATTGAAGTTGCTTAAGTAAGAAATTGATTTGTATATTAATCAGTGTCATGCTATTCACGTAACTGATGATTTACGATGCTCCAAACATTTGTAGTTTAACAAAGTACTACTCTGTTTATTTTCAAAATGAAACCAGTCACCACTATGAATTCTATAAAACCTATATCTTAGATTTGGTAAGTTTGATCTTGGTTTCTTCATAGAAGTGTTCATATAAACCTCTAGTGTTTAGCAAAAATGATATGCGCTGCGCCTGTTTTTAATACGATTATGACTATGTTTGAACTCATATGTGTGTACATCAGTAAATACCCCGTGACAAGTTTTTACTACATTCTGGAACCATATTCCGGAAAATATATGCTGAACCCATATATCCGGGCAAGTTTATACCCTTGTGACATCCCATTGGAATTTAGCTGCGTGTATGCTGATAAAGTATGCACTGTTGTATACGATTGGGTCTGATACTGTGAAAGAGCATCAAGTTGAAAGTGCTACAAATTTCTAGAGACTTCTAAAGAATGAAGATGCAACAAATTTCTAGAGAATTCTAAAGAATGAAGATGCAACAAATTTCTAGAGAATTCTAATGATATTAATAAGTTGTCTTATGTATTGTTATTAAATATGTTACAAGATAAATCTAGAATTTTGTATTATTATTAAATAAGTTACTTGATAAATGTAGAATGTTCTCTCTAGAGAACTCTAATAATAAACAATTGTAATGAGGTGCCTATAAATATGAGCATGGGCACATTGTAAGGTTGTAGCAAAAAATCTTCACATCAATAAAATTCTTCCATTACAAAAGCTTTTCTCCATTTTCAACCATTTTCAACTATTCAACTATTTTCCATTACAACAACTACTAACAAGTGGTATCGGAGTCTCGTTCGTTCGCATATTGGGAGAAAAAAAATTCCAATCATTATAAGCTATGTCATTTCTACTATTTTTTTCGTCGTCGTTTGTTCTCACAAAAGAAAACTTTGAAGAATGGAGTAACAATAAAAAAAAAAAAAAAGAATTGATCTCCAAAGGGCTATGGGAGATCGTTGAAAGTGGCTATGAATGACCAAAAAATATCAAAGATATGACCGAGGAAGAAAAAGAATCATTTACAAGTTTGAGACGGAAAGATCTTCAAGCTCGTGTTATGATGAGTCAGAACGTCGATGAAGTAACATGGAATCATATTCATGGAGAATATACTGCAAAAGATTCATGGAATGTATTGAAAGAAATATATGGAAAGAATGACACAACTATAATAGAAGAAAACAAGAAGAATAGTGAACTGGAGACTGATATTGAAGCTGAAAAGTTTGGAGTAGAAGAGGAGAAGAAATTCGATAAAGAAGAAAGTATACTTGCAGAAGCTACGGATCCTGTTGAAAAAAGAGCAGTGCAAAACTACGAAGAAGAAAAAGTACCTGCTAAAGGAAAAGTAACTGCTGAAGATATGCAAGTGACTATATTGAAGAATATTGCAGGTTATGTTCATGAGATGATAGTGCAGATCAAAGAAGAAATTAACTTCAAAACTGGACAGGACAGTCCTAAAACTGTAACGGAGGAAATAAGTCTCTCAATTGGTGCAAAACACAATACAACGTCATGGAAAACGATGGATGCTTGGAAAAAAGAAAAAAGAAATTGGGAAGGCATAGTAAGATCTCCGATGCGTAGCTCTACCCGGTTCTCATATGCGCCAGGTATAGCTAGAAAATGTACAGTGCATAGGCATGCACTGCATAGTAAGCTGATGTCCCCACCAAAGAAGAAGACAAAAAGGAAAAATCTAGATAATATCTCTATTTTTGCCGAAACATGTAAAATATAAAAATTGGATAGCAATACGAAAGAGTACAAGTACTGCAAGACAGAAGAGCAAGTTGCAGACATTTTCACAAAGGCATTGCCAAGAGCAAGATTTGAGCAACTTCGAGCTATGCTTGGAGTATCCGAAATTTGCATCAAGGAGGAGTGTTGAAAGTGCTGCAAATTTCTAGAGACTTCTAAAGAATGAAGATGCAACAAATTTCTAGAGAATTCTAAAGAATGAAGATGCAACAAATTTCTAGAGAATTCTAATGATATTAATAAGTTGCCTTATGTATTGTTATTAAATATGTTACAAGATAAATCTAGAATTTTGTATTATTATTAAATAAGTTACTTGATGAATGTAGAATGTTCCTTCTAGAGAACTCTAATAATAAACAATTGTAATGAGGTGACAATAAATATGAGCATGGACACATTGTAAGGTTGTAGCAAAAATTCTTCACATCAATAAAATTCTTCCATTACAAAATCTTTTCTCCATTTTCAACTATTTCAGCTATTCAACTATTTTCCATTACAACAACTACTAACAATAATCATACTAATAAAAATGAAAACGATACATAGTAGCAAATATAACCGAAACACAAGCCATTGTTTTTAACAAATTAAAACAAACGAAAGCATTTCTCTCATCCAAGACGCAAAAACCGTATTCATTTAAAAGAGGCATATTGAAAACGTGAATAACGGAAACAAGGTGGGCCTGTTGTTTTTGTTTGCGAGTTGAAGTGGATGAGGTTTGCAGGCGGATGGCGAACATTGAGGTGGCGTACCGTAAGGTAGTGAGGAGCTGGAGGGCGAGTGTGAGTCACATTCGGCCCGGAAGGAGTAGTTCGCGGCGGAGATATGGGAAACGGTCAGGTAGAAGAAAGATAGGTTGATGAAGAAGTGTATATTCTGGAAACAAGGTGAAGTCTGGATGTGCAGGACGCATACTGGAAAGGAGTGGTGGAGTTTCCGGTTGGATGGGGACGACAGTAAGAAGAAAAGGGGAAGCGCAGCATTGAGAATTGACGACAGAAAAAGAAGAAGAGCAGAAAAAAGAAGGAGGATCACTGGGCTGAGAAGAACATGTTTGGCGTTTGTATGGATTTAACCCTAACAGGAGAAGCCGAGGTTCAAGTTTCACACTAGAAGTGAAAAAGATGTCCTTGACGACGGTTACCCGTGGCGCAAATATGGTCAGAAATCTGTAAAGATTAACCAGCATCCTAGGAGTTACTTTAGGTGCACGCAACATACATGCAATGTGAATAAACAAATGCAGAGGTAAGCGAGCTCGGCGACACTGAGGAATTTCGACACAGGCGGTAGGGAGAATATTGGGTGATGGCATCAGCTCCAGGGACTTATGTGTGGTCTGCGGCGATGCTGTCTGGGACATGGAAGTTGCGGATAGGGCTGTGCATGTGCACCATACACTGTGCACCAAAGTGGTTAAAAGACATTAAAGTCTAAAGAAAATGATAAGGGAAGTATAATAATAAATAAAATAGAGAAAAAAAGAAGAAAAAAAAAAAGTATTCTTTGTAGAAATAGGGTGCTCACGTGAGCTAGTTCATTCATAAAAATAAACAAGAGAAGGCGAAGTATGTTCATTCAGAGAAGGTTGAAACAAGGAATGAATATTTAAATAAGAATGGTGGGGGGCGGTTTAGTGAATGCACACATGAATACGGCAAAGAGAGGATAATGCAGCAAAGCGAAAAGGAGGGGTTTGTGAAGGAATTAACAATTGGAAGCGGTGAAGTACAATAACATTATTGGAGCACCGCAAGCAACGTGAATGGGAACATAAAAGTGAAACGTGGATTCCATTTTAAATACCCTTCTTGACCTGGGAAAGTCGCCATGTAGTTATTTTTGTTAATTTGTTTGGTACATGGAAAGGTCAGCATCACAGAACATTCCAGTTCATTTTAAATTTTGCTTTTGGTATTGCTAAATTGATCACAGAATTAACATACACCACATGCACCATTTCTCAGGCCATTTCCCTTCTTTGCCGTGACACAATATATGATACATCCATCATTATAAATTCATAAACAGAGAACAATTGTAATCTGTATAGAACAGTTGAATGATTTCCCCCAAACTGTTTTCATTGTTTTAACAGCAGCAGTAGTAGAAACCCCAAAAAAAGAGTAGGCCGAACTTCTATGGATTATGCTTTAATTAGTAAGGTTTAGTAATAACCAAGCCGTTGTATTGAAAACATTAATAGTTAATATTTCCATTCTGTTAAATCTCAATCCAGTATTGGAAAGAAATGTCCATTTTTACATTTTAAAAGAGGAGAGGCCGTAGCCAAAAAGAAGAAAACAGTCGAAGAAAGAATGGGAAAATTTGAAGGAACGGACGGTGGTTGGGGGCCTGGCATTTCGGTACTTTGGTAAATTGGCAAAGCACCAGGTGGTGCTTTGATACAGCAGGAAAACACGGTCGTGGCAAGGGAATTTTGGAGGAACGCACGGTGACTGGAGAAGTGGTACTTTGGTAAATTGGCAAAGTACCAGGTGGTACTTTGGCACAACAGGAAAACACGGTCGTGGCAAGGAAAATTTGAAGGAACGGACGGTGACTGGAAAAGTGGTACTTTGGTAAATTGGCAAAGTACCAGGTGGTACTTTGGCACAGCAGGAAATTACGGTCGTGGCAAGGAAAATTGGGAGGAACAGACAGTGACTGGAGAACTGGCAATTTGGCACTTTGGTATTTGGCAAAGTACCAGGTGGTACTTTGGCAAACACATGCGCAGCCTTAGGATCTGAAGCGAAATCATGGCGGTTTGAAGCTGGTACTTTGGCAAACCGGTAATTTGGCCAATACGCTCGAAAATGAGTTTTTTGAACGAAGTTTTTTAATTAAAATTTGTTTTAATTAAAATGAAAAATAAAATTAAATTAAAGAATAAATAGATAATTAAATAAAAATAGAATTTTTATTTAATTTAACATAGGCAAGTGGAAGGAGGAAAAGGGCGAGAAGATCAGAAGTTGACCAAAGAAGTTCAACGAGTTTGAAACTTTAAAATATAAAGAAAATAAGTGAATTAAATTAATTTAATTATGATAAATTAGAGGTAATAAATTAACTTACCAGAAAAAATGGAGTATTGAACATCGTCTAAACATCGACGATGAATGAAGCAAAATACCGTGTGCGAAACACGTGTTTTATTTATCCATTTCTAAATAATGAGAAAAACTGAATAGAATACCGTGTGCAACACACACACTTTAACTGTTCATTTTTAAAGAACAATACTACTATCCAGATATGAACAAGATAAACATATAATGTTTGTGTGATGATAATTAATGTGTAAACTGAATAATAATCATGATTAAGCCGATAACTGTTCATCGACTATAAAAGACGTTTCGTACATCGTTTCGAAGAGTCCGGAATAAATATTCCACTTCGACTTGAAGTATACGCCGCATGTCAGAGATATTGAAGACGGAGATATGCAAGGACTATTTTAAATAGTACCTTCGGTCTGTTAAGTTCCAGGACAAACCCGAATGGATGAGTATCTGACAACGTATATCAGTTAGATTCTTCACATCGAATTTACATAAGTATATTACGCTGGTGGCGGAGAAATTCGTTTCTCTTAGCTTTATTGGCCGAAATATATTTGGGTAATCAAATGAGTGTTTCTGACGGATATGACGATGTGGCATTCAAAGAAATTAAGGAAATAAATCTGTCAGAAGAATAAACGTAACCTCAAAACCTCACAACCAGTAAGTAACAAAAGTTGGGCTATGCAGCATGGCTAGTTAGGTCATACCCAAACAGGGTATATTATCACCATCTAGAGAATATTGCATATTTGTTACTCCTTTTCAATTCTGTATCTCCCGGGAACGGTTATGTTGGTACCAATCGTAGAGGTGGTAATATATTCGTTACACTCAAGCTAAATGAGTGGACGGTCATGTGCGGCCGGGTTGCAAGACGTTCTTATTGAACCCCAGTGTATCCTCTCTAGAGTACACTGATCGGTAGGTGCTCCCATACCTTGTCTGTTGGAATCCAATCTCCAATAAGCGTTCTGCGACTTTTGATTTTATACTATATACGCGAACGTGAGATGCAAGCGTTTCACTAGATGATTATTTATTTGATAAAACTATCGTAATATCAAATGCTTTGATATAAAATACTTGGGTCATTATCCATATATTAGTTATGGATTGGTCTAAAGATTTCTAAAGTATATGAATCTGTCAATATGGAAAACCTTATCCTTTATTTCACTGTTTACATCTTTTAACTGTGTTTACTCACACCAGTCCCCTGACTGACCCAGAGTTTATTTCTGTGTTTCCTAAACTCTTGGGTACTCATAATATTTGTTATGAGTAGACAAGTAGTCATAGGAAGGCAAGTGGAACCTATGAAGTTCAAGTCAAGACCAGTAGTATATCGATACCTATGTATCCAGTTTATGTATTGGGCCAGTATCACGTATGATGTTG
Source organism: Allium sativum (assembly GCA_030737875.1). Lineage (NCBI taxonomy): Eukaryota > Viridiplantae > Streptophyta > Magnoliopsida > Asparagales > Amaryllidaceae > Allium > Allium sativum. The sequence continues at coordinate 403,475,320 of CM060923.1, read as the reverse complement.
TATTCGAATGATGTACTCTGATGTAACAAACTCTATTATGTAATATATTATGTATTTTGTGAAATTCCGCTGTGAGATTAATTCCGCTATGTAATTCTGATGTTCTTCTTACTCTTCTCTTCTATTAGTTCTATCTTTTCTATCTCATCTTCTAAATTCTTTCAATAATGACACGACTTTCGTGGCATCGAAAATCGCGCCGTTACAGATTTTTTCTTTGACATCCTACTTTCTCTGCACCACTCAACTAGCATCCTAACTAGTGTCTTTTATAGAATGATTCATATTCCCTACTAGTGTCCCAACTAGTATCCTGTATTATATAATAAGGTGATCTCAACCCCACAATTGTGGTAGCCTTCAGGTGTACATGTAGTATGAGGATCTTACCTCAATCAGCCTAATTGCCATGGATATTTTAGATGTACCCTTACTACCCGATCGATCGGCTCCCTACTTGTTATAATCTTCCTTGTGTCTGTGTCAACCGGCCCTCTCTTGCATGTAGATACCTGTGATGGTCCCACCATAGGGTGTATCAAGTCCTATGATGGCAACCCGACACAATTCAAGATGCATAGAGTATACTACTGATGCTCAGTGCCTGGATTTCCACTCCGGAGTACATTCACACCCATACTCCGCTGGAACTACACTGCCAAACCACCTGCCGCTATTTTGACCGCTTATAATCAGCCCAGTAATCGTGTCGCACCCTGCCTAGTTCAGGGTACCACGATACATCTATGTAGGTTACTACTGAAATGGGTCCCTGTTACTAGGGTTTCCTACTGGTTAAGTTTTGTGGGTTTATATATACAAATATTACCCACCTACACGAGATGTACTTAACCCTCCCACCGATTCAAGCGTGTTTATTTAACGGTTAAGTTTGTGGGCCTATGTATACTAATATTACCCACCTACCCAAGGTTTACTTAACCCTCCCTCTTATCAAGTCAATATGTATTATTGGTTAAGGTTGCTTTAACCCTATCCATCTTATTCATGTAATATTGGTTAAATGTTGTCCCTTCATGGTAACTTAACCCACCCACACATCATTTTGTATTGGTTAAGTGTTTCCTATTAACTTAATCCTATTCATTCATCGTGTTATACTGGTTAACTGTTCCCCCTTGACTTAACCCCATCTGTTCATCATGTTATATCGGTTAAGTGTTTCCTATTAACTTAACCCCACTCATTCATCATGTTATATTGGTTAAGCGTTTCTTATTAACTTAACCCTAGTCATTCATTATGTTATATTGGTTAAGTGTTGCCCTCTTGTGTTAAATTAACCCTACCACATGTCATGTTATATTGGTTAAGTGTCATTAATCCTGTCGAGTTAACTTAACCCACCCACTTGTCATTTTACATTGGTTAGGTGTTGCCCTCTTTTGTTAATTTAACCCTACCACACATCATGTTATGTTGGTTAAGTGTTGCCCTCTTGTATTAACTTAACCTTACCACATATCATGTTATATTGGTTAAGTGTTGCCCTCTTGTGTTAACTTAACCCTACCATTCTTAGCGTATCTATTCATTAGCATTAATTGATTTATTAATGCACCAACCTCTCACATTAGATATGTGATGTTGCGGTTACTGGATGTGCCGGGCGAATCCGGGCGGTTTTACACCACAAGTCAATCTAACCTCGTGTTTTTCTTGGGCATGATGCACTAACCTCTCGCATTAGATCGGTGTGGTTGCGGTTACTAGATGTGTCGGGCGGTTCCGGGCAGTTTTACACTACAACTCAATCTAACCTCGGGTTAGGCATGTTCAACTTTTCTTTAATTTACATATTTGTCATTTATGTCAAGTTTATATGTAAATTATCCACAAGTGTTGTCATGTTACATTTACTATTTAAATTATGTTCATAATTAATGGTATACAAATTATACCTTTTTCATGCTACTAATCATTTAAATGATTATGAGCCAATCTATGCCAATAGCATGTAATTTAATATATATTGTTGTGTTGTTGACAATTCTAATTAAACATGTTAACATAAAATGAATATTTTTATGCTTAATCAACTCTTGACATTCCACGTTAACATAAAAAGTATATTTTTTTGTTTAATTAACTCTAGCAATTCATGTTAACATTAAAAGTATATTTTTATGTTTAATCAACTCTTTAACATTTCATGTTAACATAAAAAGTATATTTTTATGTCTAATCAACTCTAACAATTCATGTTAACATAAAAAGTATATTTTTATGTTTAATCAACTCTTTAACATTTCAGGTTAACATAAAAAGTATATTTTTATGTCTAATCAGCTCTAACAATTCATGTTAACAAAAAACGTATATTTTTATTTCACACAACAATAATACGACAAATAATCACAACCACACTAAATTAGTCAATCTAAATTTTATACATGCATATTTGTGTTTCATATCACAATCACGATCAATTTATATATATATATATATATATATATATATATATATATATATGCGTGTGTGTATGTATATCTAAACCAGTCGCTTGTTAAAACATAAAAGAACCACAAAATTAATTTACAACACGATAGGTTCCATTGAATCAGTCACAATAATCTCATAGGCATAGGTAATTTAAGATGAACATGAATCAGGTTTGATTATCTTACACTTAAGCACCATTCTAGATTCAACTTATAACAAGTCATGATTTCTATTAAGAAATGTGTTTAAATCTAAGCAATAACTGAACTTACAAACAAAAGAACAATCTTGTTTTCTTGGATCTGTTTTCTGAAACTCAAAAGCTATCCTTTGATGTAGACTATTTGTTCTATAATTTAGATTTTTATTCGTAGCTTCTAACTTGCTTCCTAGCTTGCTTTCTAATTGGAGAAGAATGGTGGCTACGCTAGGTTGACCATGGACGGCATGATGGCACTTGGAATGAAATTGTGTGATTTAGGGTTGAGGGTTGGGGTTTCTTATATAGAAGTCTAGGATTAATTTTAGCCTTTGGATATTAGGTTTTTAATCCGTATCGTACACCTAGTGCTGAGTCAGCAAATGTATTTTATATATTAATAACCTTCTATTTTTTTCCCTTAAATTAATATGAATTGAACTTAAACATCTAATTGCATGTTTTCTCCGATTGGCGTATTCTTCTTAATTGATGTCAATTAACATGTCCTTTTTTTTATTGTTAATTAACATAAGTGACCAATTTACTATATTCCTCAAACTAACATATTCTGTTTTAATGTTAATTGACATAAGTGACAAATTAGCATAAGCATTTATACAAATTAAGATTAATTACATGGCTTCTTAACAATACCATATTAACATGTTTACAATTTGATGTCAAATAACATGCTTTTACAAATGAACATAAACGCCTAATTAACATATTTTCTTTACTTAATTTCAATTAATATGAATGACAAATTAGCACAAACACATATACACATTAAGGTCAATATGAATGACAAATTAGCACAAACACTTATACGCACTAAGGTCAATTACATGTTTTTCAATTAATGCCATATTAACACACATCTACAAATTAATTTTAGTCTATTCATGTTTACATATTCTTCCTTTATTGTATAAATTAATTGCCCATATATATAATATCTATATCTATATATATACGCACCTATTCATAAATTCTAATATTGACAACTAATGCAAATTAATTGCTTACCTATTTTAAAAAGTGGAAATCGAGTATATAATTTAATTCCTTTTTTTTCTACTTTCCTCGTAACATACAAAGTCAATGCATAATGAAGTTACATACATACATATATATCTATTTATACATGCATAAATCTTTCCCTCCCAAATAAATTGACAATATTTATCTTCTTCTTCTTCTTTTTACTGCATGTATCCACACATTTCCTTCCACTTTTTGTATTAATTGCATATATATACATATATATATATATATATTCATTTTTTTTATTTTTCTTCATTAATTATTTAACCCTTTAATTAATTATCTTTACGGTATAGTATATCTAATTTCGGGGTGTTACAGTTTATTCGAAGAAAGTTAATCGAATATAATTTATTCGAAAGGGAGTTATCGAATAGAAATTATTCAAAAGGGAATTATACATTGAATTCGCTTATATCGAATTCGGGAAAGTACTATTCACTGTCTGTTTTTAATTAAGATCTATTTATTTGGTTATAAATCATCTAGTTAGTAATTTAGTTAAATTAAGAAATAAAACTTATATTTTGAAGTTAGATATTTCAGAAGTAGGGATTATAACGCTATAGTTATAATCAATGTTTTAAATAACGTTGGTGATATACATTCGATACACTCAGGCGAAATGAGTGGTCGGTCATGTGTTGCCGGTTTGCAAGATGTTCTTGTTGAACCCAGTGTATTCCTCTCTAGAGGTACACTATCGGAAGGTGGTTTCATACCTTTTCATAGTTGGTAATCCATTATCCAATAAGTGCTCGCGGTTTTGATTGTATACTATATATGTAGAACGTGAGATGAAAGCGTTTCTGCTAGATGATTATTATATTATGGTTGATAGACACTATCATAATATCAAAAGAATTTTGATATAAAGATTATTTTGGATTCTCTTAAGAGAAAAACCCGTTCCGTTATACAGCGTGGTCTTATGAGATATCGTTTTATTGCTCAAACTGTTTTAAATTGTTTTACTCACACCAGTCCCATGACTGACTCGGAGTTTATTTTGTTTTGTTTCCCCTAAACTCTTGGGTGCCCAATTTTGTATGGGCAATCAAGTAGTCAGGATTTTATAGATATACTTGGAAAGCTAGAGCAGGGGGCTTCAACAGCGTTTATATAGCTATTGTTTATTTCCGCTGTGTTGTAAGTGTTGTACTTTGATAATGATATGTATATTCACAATCTTTTATTTCAAAGTTATGTTATATTTTATTCATTCCGCTGTGAGGTTCGTGTTTACTCTGATGTTGTATGTTCTTCATCTTCTTCTATTCTAAGTTTCTATCTTATCTATTCTCACCCTCTATTTTCTTTCTATTAGTTTTCTGGTTTCCAGTGTAATTGGGGTTAGACTTGTGTTATTTTGTCAGCTTAAATTGTTCCGGAATTTCGGGACACTACAATTTTAAATAACATTTGTTCTTTAACCCAATTAATAGTGAAGAGACGATTTGGAATTTATAAATCTTTTTATTAAGATTTAATGGAAATTTTCCAAAGTAAAGTTTTCCAATTTAATATATCAAATTGGAATTGAATGGAATTCGATTTGGTAATAATCGAGATGAGCTTTTGTGAAGGAGGACCGTTACTAGATATTGAATTTAAAAGGCTTTGTCGTTATTCCATTTATATATTGATTGGATACGGAAATTTATATCGATTATATATTGATCTGTTTTCCGTGAAGGTTCCATAGTTGATGGAAGCTAATTTGGGTTTATTGTGAACTGTGTTGTAAATGACATTAGTTCTTTAACCTGGTTAAAGATAAGATTAATATCTTAAATTTGAATAATCATTAAGTAATGATTTTTGAGATTAAAACTGAATTAGAGTTATAATGAATCTTTAAAAAGATTGGAATGAGAATGGGATAATTAAATTTATCGAATTCATGAAATGATTGAGAATGGAGTACCACTAGTTTTACTCCAGACGATAGTTAAATCTTTAATTAGATTTGAACGTGAAATGATAATTAAATTTACCGATAACATCGTGGGTGTTAGATATGGGGTACTACCAATTTTTCTCCATGGGATGAATAGGTTGGGATTGGGATTAATAAATAAATGATTACTTTGGGTATAGCTCGATAATCCCGACTAGTTTTATAAACCTTAATTTGGTTTAGAATTGTGGAAAGATAAAATAAAATCTTTTGAAAATGATTTCCAAAGGAAGATTAAGGAATAAATTTAAAAGAGTTTATCTTTGATAAAATTAATGGGAACCTTTCCCTAGAAATGTGAATATTTAAATAAAAATAATATTCTGAATTGAAATGAGGCGTATGATGTGTTTTATAGCACTTGATTATTGATTATAAAATACGCGACTTATTCGGAAAGACCAGGTTTAACCCATTCTGAATAATTAATACGACGACTAAAAGTTGACAATGAAGCCGGTGGTCGAAAACGGGAGATCTTCACATCATTTGAATGTTTACTGATGTCTAGATTGGGCTGTACACCCAAGACAAGGTAATAAGTGGTGATCGTCCAGACGTACTTGGAGATTGGCCGGATATGCGAGGACCTCTCTCCTATATTGGACTTATGGGACGAGGAATAAGGTGCCTCCGATTTCGTTCAGACCCAGAACGGACTTGTAAATGGATGTGTGTTTGACATTGGATTTCATTCTGTATTGATTGATTTCTAATAAATATATATCTGTTTGGTGGTGGAGAATTTATTCTCTTGGTTAACACCCTTCTCTGAGACGTACGAGCTTAGATGTTATATATCGATAGACATTAGTCGTATGGCGTGAATTGTCAATGTGGCATGCTAAGATGCTAATGATCAAGGCTTTTGTTGAAAAGAAAAGTCTTGTGGATGATTATCAAAGCACGGATTTAAATAACATAGCTTTATGTTGTAGCGTTAATTCGCGAGCCTCACACCCTGGTATGAGTCTAAAATGGGATCAAGGACGTAGGGAGTGCATGTCGTTTCTTTCTAGCTAGGAGTGGTGTCATGGTATGGAGCCTAGACATTTTTACTTATGTGGATGATGGATTGCGAGGCGCCGCAGATATAGGTCGCTACTGGAAAAGTGATAGGTCCTATAGGACCGGGAAACGTGTGTTGAGGAATAATCAATCCACTAAAGTATGTGTGGACCGGCCCTGCAGGAACAAAGGGGTGCCTAAAGTGTGTAATCCTGAGGCATTTGCTCGAGTGTCTCGAATCGGAAGGAGCCATCGCTAGCCTTGACTCATGATGGAAATCCAACTTCTAATATGACATTTTTCGGTTTTAGTTATAGAACTAGTATGGCGACATGATATATGGTACCCATGCCGTCTATGATTGATACATTTATATTGAAGATGTTTTTGACACTATGCACTTGTAGTAATATAAAAAATGATTTATTTTAAACGTACCTTACATGTTTGGCTATTATAAGGGAAAACTTTATCTTCCGTCTTGCATTGCATTGTGTGATGGGACTTGAGTCTTATAATAGTTTCATTTTTCAAAAAGCATTGCGTTGTTTACAAACTGTTTGTTTATGGTATTCTTGGGAGGAAACCTGTTCCGTCTTATACAGTGTGGTCCCTTGATTTACCCAACTTTAAAATAAAGTTAATAACTGTTTTAGTTCTCAACTAGTCCCATGACTGACTCAGAGTTTATTGTTTTAACCTAAACTCTGGGTGCCCCTATTTTCCACACGGGCAGCTAGTAGTTTTGGTTTTGCAAATTTCTATTTAACAGGATCCTGGATTATAGCTGGAGCTATATTCGGAAAGCTTTGTATCCGTATATCTCTTTCAGTTGTTTCAATAGTTATTTTCCGCTACGCATTGTACTAATGTATTATTTTCCACTTCTATGTATTTAAATCTGTGATATTTTCCTACTGTACATTATTTGAACTCTGTTATATTCTTGTACACTGTTGTAAACTATTGTAATAGAAATGAAATGTTCTGTTGTTTGTGTTCTGATACGTCGTGTTATCAAAACAATCCGCTGTTTTCTATCTCGTAGGAGATCGGAGGATTTCAGATTGTTAAAATTTTCCTTGATTTTGTTCATACTTCAACTGTTTAGTTACTCAGTAAAGTACAATGATTTTTCTTAATGTTAACATTTGAAAATAATGCGTGAATTAGATTGTAATTTAGATAGATTTTGATCTGAAAGTTTCAATTTAGGGTTTTACTAACAAATTAGCAGTAGAATTAATAACCCTAAATGGATCTACTATGAAAACAATAGATTGAAATAAACAAAATTATACCTAGGTTTCTTTCGAAGTCGATTAGCCCCCAATTTCTTCGAATCTGGAATCTCGTCGGTAGTTGGATAATCGAATCATAGCATGACAAAGCAACGTCCCTCCATAAGTATCCACACGAACGCTTCCTTTTTCGATCAGATCGAATAAAGATAAGGAATCAGGTGCTAGCTGCCATAGGTTTGGGATTTTATCGAAAGGGAATTAGGTTAGGTTACGGCTGATCTTTTTCCATCCTATTGACTACGGTTTTTATATCGTTTATTTAAAGGAACGTGTGTCCCCTTAAAATCATACGTGTACCATCAAACATGGAGTTAACCAGCATACCCTTTCTTACACAATGTTTTCCTCTTTATAATGTCCTAAATGTGTGACCCTACATGTTACTACAACGTTGGCAATAATTTAAATCGTATTTAAATAATAAACAGTGATTGGCATCTAGTAATACGTCGCTGCTACCCTAGTTATAATAAGATCAACGATTCGATACAACCTTTCTGTGACCAGTGTTCAATGTAATATGATCCTTTTAACCAATATATCCAAGATTAAACTCAAGGCATGGATCATATCATCCTCTTTATAATTTAATCCGTTTATCTTGATCGACGAGTAGACTGTTCAAAACAAATCGAAATTTGAGAATGGCCATGCATTTCACATTCTCACTCAATCAAGAGGCCCACGGATATCACTACAAATATATCGTAGTGTTAAATTCCATCTAGATCATTCATAATTTTCATTCGATTCGAGATGTATCAAATAATCACCTTTATCGTCTACTCTGTTACAACTAACTTTAGATGATATCAAAATACAAATATCCTCGAATAAAATTATAATGATTTCAGGTCTGAGGACCATTACAACTATAACGATCCGAAATCCCCCAATCTCCGAAGAGACGGAAAAGGCCGTATTGAGTTGAGAACACGACAAATCCGAAAACAAACAGAAGAGCATTTCATTGCTTATTACAACAGTTACAACAGAGTATGAAGGAGTAATATACGTTTGATAAATACCAGAGATTTAAATTATAATGTAGCGGAAAAATAATACATAACACAACCGGAAGAAATACATGGATACAAAGCTTTCCGAATATAGCTTCAGCTGTAAATTAAGGATCCTGTGGAAATAATATCAGCAAAACCAAAACTACTAGCGCCCGTGTGGAAAACAAGGGCACCTAGAGTTTAGGTTAAAACAATAAACTCCAGGTCAGTCAGAGGACCGGTGTGAGAACTAAAACAGTTATTTAAAACTTTACACTACAACAAAAATATCATATTACAACTGTAATTTTACAACTGTCACAAAATCCCTGTTGTAATAAAGGTTTTTGACAACTGTCATTTTCTAAAAGTTGTAATAAACATATTTTTAACAACTTTTTCATTTTGCCAGTTGTAATAGATTCCTATTACAATCTTTTTTTTATCAATTGTAATAGATGCCTACTTTCAACAACCTTTATTTTTTACCGGTTGTAATAGATGACTATTACAACCTTTCATTTTTAAATAATAATAATAATTAATAAAAGATTAATATTAAATTTTAATCACTATTAAATAATATTTATTAATTTAAATACGAAATAACTAATATTTACAGTTAACATTACATAATTAATAATGGATATAATAATAATAACTAATAAATTGCATTCATAATTTTAAATATGAAATAACTAATAAATGGTTAATAACTAGTAATATATACATAGTAATTAACTTTTAACAATTAGTATTCAACTATAACTAAGAAGACATAAGAACAAGCTAATAATCGCTATTATTATAAGTAATATTAAATATAATATAATTCTCAAGAAATTCATATTATATTTAATATAATTTTTGCTTATTATATCTGATTTTATATTTTTGTGTCAAATTTTTGTTATAAACAGTAAAAAACTGGCTTTACCCGGTTGCCTGTGTTAACGCAAAAGTGAAATTTAGGCGCGTGATCGAAATTTTGGCTCAAACTCGTCCCACGTGTTTACGTGCTTCTGATCCTCTGCGGCTTTACCTTTACATTCCGCCTTAATATTTCTTTGCTTCTTCAGCCGCCTGTTTTACCCCCATTTTTCCCAAATTGCTTTTCGCTTTCCTAATTTATCCTCTTCTTCATGTATTCCCTCCATCTCGCTTTTAAAATTTCATCTGCGTTCCCGTTTAAGTTTACACCGCTCTCCGATTCATTTATCAAGTCCTCCCCACAAGCGATCAACCCTCTCCTTTTGCCTATCCCTGAATTTTAGGGTTATTTCTTTGATTATAGGTTGCGGTTTTGGTACAAGCAATGCTCGACATGCTTGAGATTTGACAGGAACTGTGCTTAGGTATGTGGTTGTATTCTTTTCTGGTTGTTTCGACTTGAGGTTTGTGGTTGCTATGTTTTGTTGCGTTATGGTGTCTTGAGTAGCGGAGGGTTTTGAATGGTGTTTTTCCATATAATTTATATACTTGTATTCGATTAATCTATCCAGAAACATGTTTTTGTTCAACTTCCAGTTTATTTCACTCAACCTGTTTGGGTTATTCTTGTTCATGTATTTACTTCCAGTATGTGCTCACAATTCTTCCATTTGATTCCAACTATTCTTGTTCCAGTTAAATTTGTTAATGTCAAGTATATTCTTATGTTCATTCCCCTAAGTTTTGCATTTATTCATTTGCCTATTCCTGAAATAATTTTTGCAATTCCCGCTTTTGGTTTTTGGGAGTTTTTTTTATTCATGTCTTGCATGCGTTTGCTGTTCTGGGTACTCCAGCAATTACCAGTTGTGTCGTATCCTTGCTTGTTACCTTCATTCTTGTGTTGTTTGTTTGGTTTGTGGTCTATGTTCCGACTGTCTTTTGCTTGGCTTTCCTGAGCTTTGGATTCCAAATTATGTACACAAGACATGAATTGATTTCTAAAGAGTAGAATAATATAGGACCAAATCGTGTAATCCTGTATAATGAGAATTTTACCTTTTTGTTCACTATAACTACGCGGGTATTTCCATTTTGAAACAAAAATTATATATAAAATTATCAATATTATCTAAGAAGAAGAGCTTGTGTTCAATTAAGCCAGTGAAGGCATAAGGGAGTACTTTACAACATTTGTAATGAGTTAACTTGTTCCAAAGGGGAATCGAGAACCTTTATGTTTCATAAGAGTCACTGCATTATAAGCAGGGTTAAGATTCACTACTACTCTTTAAGGCAGTAGTTATCCCTGACTTTTTCTATTTTTTTCTTTTATACTTTTCTTTTTTATTAGTGAAACCAGATTGTGCCAATATGGGTTTTTACAACATCCTTGGTTAGCGAGGCTTTGAATTCAAAACAAACCTCTTTAGAGAAGTTTTCACATCTTTGGATCTGGTTTGACCAAGGGTTGTTACTTTTTCTGGGGTGAGAACATGTTTCCAGACGGTGGACTAGGTGTGATCACTGCATTATTGTGGTCGTTTGCTTCATTGGAAATCCATTCAATTACTTTTTGAAGTTTTAAGGCTTTAGTGCATCATTCACATGATTAGAGGATATGCTGTTATTATGTCCAGATAAGGATGGGAAAGGGATATTGTATATATTCTGATTATGTAATAAATCAGAATTAGCATTATAGTTGTCACTTCTCACTATTGTTTTGCCTTGCTGGTACTTTGTCTTGCTGATAATTTACTTGAGGTCATTTTGCACTATTGTTTAGTGTATTCATGACAGATTATAGTAATGCTTAATAGTATGCTTTAATATTTGCATCTATGATTTAATGTCATTCGCGCCAATTTTGCATTGCATTTTTTATTAATAAAAAGAGGAAAATAAAAACGTTTTACTATTTCAGGTCAAAAGTGTTCACTATGTCACTTGCTGTTTTGTACGTTACTGATTTAGTTGTTGGTGTGTCTGTCTTAGTTTTTTTTTCTCTTGTTCCTATTTTAGCTTCTCTTTTTGTTGTTTTACTGCTTTTGTTTGCTGTTTGAATCATCAACCATAAAGCAAATCCAACATTCCATTCAAAACTGCATTTTTTATAAGATCCTGGTCAATTGAAGAAGTGGATGTGATTTCTCTCTAAATACTTGTGTCGGCACTTATATTATTCTCTCTTACAGGTCAAACCAACATAAAGAAGGCTAGCTGCAGTTGAAGATGTTGGCTAAATTATCGGTGACCTATCCTTTGAGCATGGTGAAGTTTGTGTTAGATGGTGATGCCTAGGCAAAAAAATTATGTTTTCTTTTTAGTTTACCGATGTGCTAAATTGAAATTTTGCTTGGAAATTATGGCTTTTTGTAATCATCTTATAAGTTCACTATTAATTTATTTCAGGTTACTTCTTGCTGTAAATTCGGATGATGGATGTTTTTCAAGCGTATAGTTTTTGTAATCATCATTTGTAATGAAGAACTGATATATATATATATATATATATATATATATATATATATATATATATATATATATATATATATATATATATATATCACTGCAATGATGTATGATTTATTAGTTTTGTATTTTGAATATAAAGTCGTAACTTTTTTGGTATGAATGAATCTGATGTTTTGAATTTATATCAATTTGTTTTCTATTTATTCAGCTTTTGTTGTATTTGTAAAATGTATTCAATTATAGTTGTAGTAAAATGTATTACAATTGATAGAAATAATTGTAAAAACTACAAAGTCACAAGGGTGCATAACGGTTGTTGTAGATAATATTGCAACGGTTCATAATAGTTGTAGTAGTTAATACTACAACAGTGCATAAAAGTTGTAGTAGGTACTACCACAATGGTGCATAACAGTTGTAGTAGGTATTACTACAACTGTGTTGCAACGGTGCAAAACTGTTGTAAAAGATTTTAGTTTATTACAACTTCTTAATATACGATGGTCACCGTTGTAAAATGCCTTTTACAATTGTTTTGCACCGTTGTAATATGGTGATTTTGTTGTAGTGTTACTTTAAAAATAAAATAAATCAAAAGACCACGCCGTATAACACGGAACGGATTTTCTCCCAAGTATACCAGTGCATAAAACAGTTTATAGACAACACAATGCTTTTTGAAAAATGAAGCTATTATAAGACTCAGGTCCCATTGCACAATGCAACGCAAGTCGGAGGATATAGTTTTCCCTTATAATAGCCAAACATGCTTGGTACGTTTAAAACAAAAATCCTTTGATACCATTATAAGTGTATAGTGTCAAAATCAACTTCAAATATAAATGTATCAATCATAGATGGCATGGGTACCATATATCATGTCACCATACTAGGCTCACAATCAAAACCGTACTGTCACACATTGGAAATTGGATTTCCGTCATGGGTCGAGGCCAGGGATTGTCCTCACCTGCTACGAGACACCCTAGCAAATGCCTCAGGATCCCTCGTAGTGGACCCTTGGTTCCTGCAGGCCCGGTCCACACTTACGTTAGTGGATTAGTTAATCCTGAACACACGTTTCCCGGTCCTATATGACCTAGCCATCGGCTCCGTAGTAACCGATATATCCGAGGTGCCTCGCTATCCATCAACCACAAAGGTAAAAATAAATAAATGTCTGGGCTCCATACCATGACACCACCCATAACTAGAAGGAAACGTCATGTCCTCCTTGTGTCCCTTATCTCGTTTTTGACTCATACCGAAGTGTAAGGCTCTCGAATTAATGCTATACACAAAGCTATGATATTTAACGCCGTGCTTTAATCATCAACCACTAGACTCTTCTATTCATCAGAAGCCTTGATCACTTGCATCTCAGCATGCCACACTGACAATTCACGCCATGAAACTGATGTCTATCAATATATAAACTCTAAGTTGGTACATCTTAGAGAAGGGTGTTAAGAAAGAGAATAAATTCTCCGCCACCAAAAAAACATATATTTAACAGAGATCAATCAACATAGAATAAAATCCAATTTCAGACACACATCCATTTACTAGTTCGTTCTGGGTCTGAACGAAACCGGAGGCACCTTATTCCTCATCCCATATGTCCAATACAGGAGAGAGGTCCTCGCATATCCGGTCGATCTTCAAGTACGTCTGGACGATCACCACTTATTACCTTGTCTTGGGTGTACAGCCCAATCAAGACATCAGTAATCATCCAAACGATGTAAAGAACTCTTGTCTTCAACCACCGCCTTCATCGTTGACTTATCATCGAATCAATAAATTATTCAGAATGGGTATAAACCCGGTCTTTCCGAATAATTCACGTATCTCATAAACAAGTGCTATAGAAACACGACATAAGCTTCAATCCAATTCAGAATATTCTTCTGTTCAAATATTCACACCAATAGGGAAAGGTTCCCATTAATTTTATCAAAGATAAATGCTTTAAATTTATTCTTTAATCTTCCTTTGGATATTAATTCCAACCAAATTAAGGTTTATCCAAACTAGTCGGGATTAGCGCACCTTACCGAAGTAACCATTTGTTTTATTTCCCAATCCCAACCTATTCGTCCCATGGAGCAAAACTGGTAATACTCCATATCTAACACCACGGTGTTATCAGTAAATTTAATTTCCATTTCACATTCAAATCTTATTAAAGATTAAACTATCGCTTGGAGCAAAACTGGTGATACTCCATTCTCGATCATTTCCCAAATTTGATAATTTAAATTATCACATTCACATTTCAATCTAATTAAAGATTCATTAAAACTCCACTTAGTTTTAATCTTTCCAAAAATCATTATTAATGATTATTTAACTTTGGGAAATCAAACACGCCGCATCGACAATCTAAACCGTACCATTGATTTCTGCCGATATATAACCTCTAAGCTCGTACGTCTTAGAGAAGGGTGTTAAGCAAGAGAATAAATTCTCCACCACCAAATACATATATATTTGGCAGAGATCAATAATACAGTTCGAAATACAATGTTAGACATGAAATCCTGTCTTTAACTGGGTTAAAGAACCAATGTCATTTAAAACACGATTCACGATAAACTCAAAATCACATTCCATTAATTATGGAATCTTCATGGAAAACAGATCAATATATAATCGATATAAATTTCCGTGTCTGACCAATAATATAAATGGAATAACGACAAAGCCTTTTAAATTCCATATATATTAACAGTCTTCCTCCACAGAAGCTCACTTCGATTATTACCAAATCGAATCCCATTCAATCCCAATTTATTTTATTAAATTGGAAAACTTTACTTTGGAAAATTTCCAATAAATCTTAACAAAAAGATTTATAAATTCCAAATCACATTTCACTGTTAATTGGGTTAAAGAACGAATGTTGTTAAAAACACAGTTCACAATAAACCCAATCCACATTCCAGTTTATCCCAATTACTAAATATAAATGGAAACTCTAATAATCTTGACTAAAAGATTTATTCTTTTCACACGGGGTTTAAGAACAGTGTTACTGAAGACACCATTCACGACAAACCCAAAATCCAATTTAATATTAAATATAGGGCTCTGAATAGAAATTATATCGTCTTATATTCAATATCAAATTCTAAAACCAACACATATCGTATGCGCAATAACGATACATATCTATCTTCCAAATTCCTACACAATATCTATATAGTCACGGAAGCCAATATCGAAATCTTCCGTAGACAATTTCTATTCGAATCCATTCCAGTTTATATATTGGAAATTTCTGATTATATTAACACCCTTTATATATTCCATTTATTAATTTAAAAATTATTGGAAAATCTTTCTAGTAATAACTAGTTCATTTTGATAAAAATGTATTTTTATCCTTACAAACGTGGAATTTTTCATCCTAATTCTTTTCAAATCATTTATTATGATTTTACACACATTATTAATATTTTTAATAATTTTATTAAGGCCCCTTTCAGTCGATTTCCAAAAATGGTCATCTAACTGCACTTACAACGAACTTTTCTAAATTTGATTTGGACATAATTCCAAATCCAACCATTAGATTTCAAATCTCTCATATTCGTTGGAAATCTCTTTTCGATACAAACCCAACGGTTCCGGTTTTATGAGAATCCGACGGTCGGATCTCCCGTAATGTCAATTCGAATTCAATGGTCGAAATTCGCGAACGGTCGCGGTGCGGCGCGTTCTATTCTGGCCATTAAATATATATAATATATATATTATATATATTTCGTCGATTTCCATTTAAAACGTATTTTATAAATCGTTTATAAATTCGTTTTAAAACGATTCTAACTTCATTTCAATTTTAAATCAAAATTTAATACTCCTTATCATTATAATATTTAAATGATAATATTTTCAAAATATCAGATTTTGAAATCTTTTCCTTTTCGGTATTCATTATAAAAATGAATAAAATCGATATAAATACCATTCACGTCTAAATGGCGCATATCTAATCAATACGGCTTCACACATTTTAATATATTCGTGTCCATCACAAATCGGACATCAAAATCATATTTTAATCCTTTACAGAATATTATTTTAAAATATTCATTATTTTAAAATATTCATTATTTTAAGATATTCATTATTTTAAAATATTTGTTATTTCTGAATTTGAATCAGACACAGTCAATTACCATATAATGTTATTTATATGGATTTCATACACACATGTACACAACAATAATTATACACAGTCAATCACTATTCAGAATGCATCACACAACTGCATAAGCATTAAATATAAATACTTAACGCTTACAATAGTCTGTCAACCTATCGATTGACATACAACTAAACAACTGGGATTACTGTAAGCCAAATATCATCCCAATATCCGTGTGGGGTTTCAACTAACAAATACTGAATATTGTTTGTGCAGTTGGGCGATGTGTAAAATTTATCGTCCTAATCAATATCAGTTAAATGGGTGTACATAAACAAATCGTCCGATTTATAAATGAATATTTATTTTCATTTCAGGATAATTTTATGCCATTCATATATACGTTAAAAATTATATTTTTAACGATAAAATATTTATTTCAACACTTCAGTATTTTTAATAGTTCATATATTCAATAAAAATGGTATTTTTATTGTTCAAATATTTTATTTAACACGCGAATATTTTATACAGTTCATACACACACTAAAAATTATATATTTTTAATGAATAAATATTTATTTCAGAAAATTTCGGCATTATAACGGCGCGATATTAAAACCGGAGTAATGTCTATCATTACCCCTCTCCTGATACTGGATCGCGCCATACACAATCAGTCCAATCAATCACAAAACCACAATACAATTCATTTCCACAATACAGTCAATTTTCCCAATACATTCCAAACAAACAATCATGGTTTGTACAATAAATAGTGATGCGGGCCTCTAAGCCCCGTCTGCATCCTAAAATATATTTGACTGTAAATTAATTAGGGTGAGAAGGAGTTCTCACTTTGGGATCCACCCCGCCATGCTTTTCTAACGTTTGAATTGTTGTTCTGATCCCAGAATTTGCAAACGAGCCCCAATCTTCACACCGTCTTTTTTATAGCTTTAGTTCGCCATTCCGGACAACTTTCGCCTAGTGTCATTTCTTCCGAATATGCCCCCTTTCACCAAAATTCACGAAAAGACATAATTCGGACAACCAACTTTGGATGTGTTTTCTGAACAACTCCACAATCCAAAATATGACTTTCATGTAGCCAAATCGAAGGGAAAATCGTGCTCTTCGACTTTGGCATTGTGGAGTTTTGGCCAGACTGGCTCGGTTTGGAAATTACGGGCTATGGAAGATCAGGGTGTTATTTGCGAATACAGAAAATTATAAAAAGGGGTTTTTGGCGAATGAGGGGGTCCACAGTCGGACCTAGGCAGAAGGGAGGGCAGCATTACAGGTCTGACGTGATGGGGGTGGTGCGGCGGTTGTGCGGTGGGTTGTGGAGTGGCCGGCGGTTGCATTTATGGGACTATGGTTTCACGGTTGGCTTTGGGGAAGAAGGAGAGAGGCGGTGAAGGAGGATGAGCGGAGTGGCGGTCGGAGCTAGGCGCGGCAGCGCGGTGGGCTAGGGGGCGACGACGTTGGCTGCAAGGGAGAGGCGACAGAATTGATTTGGGGGGGGGGGGAGGGTTTTTTCCGTTGACCGGGGAAAATAAAAATGGGGATTTGACCCCCCTGACCACTTTATATTATTTATTTATTTTTTCAAAAAGTTGGATTTTTATTCGGACCCTAAATCCAACCCAACAACTGTCGCTGTTAGCCAAACACCCTCATTCCGGACACAATGGGATATGCCCCGTAAGCCAATTAGATCGTTTCATTCAATTTTTATCAAAATTAAAATATAAATTAATATAACATTCAAAATTGATTTCAATGTACATTTTAATTTACCGGGGCAATGGCCTGACTCCAAAAATTCCATAAAAATAAATCTAACTATGTTTTGACGATACGGTCCTAACAAAACTAATTTCATCAAATTTGGAGACTGTTTGAAAAATGGTCATTTTCCAGTCGATTAAATTCAAATTCAAATTCAAATTGCCAAACACGTTTTCTTTAGCCACGCTCACAAATTAATTCCAAAAATTATGAAAATTAGAATCTAGCAATAATTTGACATTCCGGATCCAACAAAAGTGGTTTCATCGAAAATGGAGGTCATTTGCAAAATGGCTATTTTTAAGGGCTTATATTATATTAAATATATATAAATTCCATAACGACTATTTCAAATTTTAAACTGGACATAACTTTTAATTCTTGTTATGAAATCTGGATTTTTCACATTCGCTAGAAATGTATTATTAAACAGATTCTAATTTTTATGGTTTTACGAAATCCGATTTATTTTGAATCCTGTGCATTCATTTGAAATTTAAAATCGAAATTTCAAACAACCGCGCCATTTCAGGCTCGTTTTATAATTAAAATAAATTTATATGTTCTAACTTCTAATTAAATAAATTTTTATTCGTTATTATTTAAAATAAACCATTTTAAATATTCAAAATACATAAAAATAGCTAAAATAAAAAAAATTAATTCGTTTTGAAAATCCGGGTTGTTACAATCCCCCCCACTTATAATCTTTTCGTCCTCGAAAAGGAATGGAGCTGAAAATTGTTTAACTAACCAACTCAACTTTCATTCTAGCTTTCATTCTTCAACTTTTCAGTTTCTAAGAATTTTCCAATTTCTCAAAAATTTGGCTAACACCCAAAATTTTCGAAAAATTTCGCCATAACTTCTGTAACACCCCGTGTATTCTATAACAGTGAAATTCACAAATTAAAGTATAACTAACTTCAAATTAAAGAATTAAGGGAAACGGGATACGCCATTGCGTTCGTCTTGGAATTCTGCTTGAGATAGAGTCCGAGTTTGCGTAAAACGGACTCATATGAGGAAGATATGGCCTCTGGAAGTTCCAGAATTCAGTTTAAAATTCAAACAGACCAAAACAGCTCAGAAAAACCAATTCAAAATCGGGCCAGATTGGCCAGGGCGGGAATTTTCCCGCCTAAGGCACCCAGGTCGACTGGGTAGTCGACCTGGGGCTACCCAGGTCGACCTTGGTCACCCGTGTCGACTGCTAAGTCGACACGGTGTCGACTGGCGTGTCGACCTGGCCCCTGGGCCAGGTCGAACCCAGCCCCCCCTGGCTGGCCTGGTCTGTGTTTGGTCGATTTTCTTGGTCGATTTTCTGAGCCTTGCCTTGTCACTAAGGCTAGGTGTCAGCTCCTGGTTGGTCTCTCCTTCAAACGAACGGCTATTATTACACCAAGCTCCATCGACGGTCCTAATCAACTCACAAACTCTATAAAAAGGACCTAAGACTCACCCTAATTCACACAAACAAAAATGGAGATGAGACCGTCATGCTGCTGAGGAAAGACTAAGAATAGCCGTCAGAAATTGAGAGACAATTAGGAGATAATTCGAAAGCTTAAAGCAACGTCAATTAAATCAAAACAACGCCTACAACAAAGGATAGCTTCTCCAATTTCAGAATTCAGATTCCTGAATTGAAGTTTCGTCATACTTTGTAAGTAGAGTGCTATTCCGATGTGAATAAATAATTGTGTTTTGATTTGTGTAAAGTGAGAAATGGAAATGTGGCGATAATAATCTATATTTGTATGTTTCTTTGATTCTAAACGATTTGGAAATGTTGTGGTATACGATTGGATATTCGCAAGTATATGATTCATGTTGAAAACTACATGTTTGTGGTAGTTTATTACAACACCTATTTGATAATTGCAAGTATATGATTCATGTTGAAAGTAACAACTATATGTTGTGGTAGTTTATTTGAGATTCATGCAAACATGATGTATAATTTTATGGTCATCTTTAGTGTAATTGGATTCATTTGAGTATTATGATTCATATGAAGTTATGTTGAAATTGGCATCATAGTTCAAGTATAAAAACCATGCTTTTGTATTAGTGACAAAAGCAAGCATCTTTGTGAACTTGTATTAATTCTATGAACATGACTAAACTATGTTTGTTGTTATGCCTAATTGAAAAACATGTTTTAGGCCTATGTTGTTATCAAAATCATATGATAATATATATGACACATAAGTTACATTAGAATTACATTCCACTTGCAAGTTTACATAGATAGATTAAGAACCATGATTCAAGTTTATATATGTTTATGCCATAATTCTATGAATAGAATAAAAACCATGATTCATGTTTAGGTATGTTTATGCTATGATCATATGAATAGAATGATTCATGTTTAAGTATGTTTATGCCATGATTATATGTTGTTATCATGCAAGTTCACATATGCCTAATTTATGTTAATTAGTTCGCTATGTTGCAAGTTCATGTGTTCACACTCCCCTTTTTATGTTGCTTAGAATATATAAACACCATGTTATAAGCCTCCCCTTTTTCATGTGGCTAAGTTGGGTTTAAATGTTAAACCCAACATATGTTATATTGTAGCAAACGTATAAAACGGGGGTAATGGCGATTGGGTTAAAATATAAAACATATGTGTTGGCATGTTTGACGCATGCCAACGACTTTGAAAAACAATTACGTGGTGTAAATTAATTTCACCCAATAAAGATGAATTTGAATAATGGGCCGCAAATATTTACATATGAAAAGAAAAGAGACAAAATATGTAAATGTAGAAAATACGATGTGTTTAACCCGAGGTTGGATTGAGTTGTGATGTAAACCTTCCCGGAACCACCCGGTTGTCCAGTAGTCACAACAATACCTATCCAATGTGGGTGGTTAAACACGGAGCCCAATAAAGACCCGATGTTAGACCGAGTTGTGGCGTAAGACTGCCCGGACCCAACCGGCAACAGGCAGCCACAACAATATTTGTCTAATGTGAGAGGTCGAGGCTTTAATAAGACAATTAAGGCTGAGTCAGGATTGATAGGATTAAGTAAATTGAATTAATACTTAATCAAAATGGAACATGCTAAGCTATACAGACTGATTGGGGGTTACGTTTACAAAACACTTAACCAACTTAGCATGTTGGCTAGAAATAGAAAAACCTAGTAGCGGCGGACCCTTTTCAGCAGTAACCCTTTAAGGTGTATCAGGATACCCTGAACTAGGCAGGGTGGGGCACGATTACTGGGCTGACTGTAAGAGGTCAAATCGATGGCGGTGGTGCAGCAGTGTAGGTTCTAACGGGGTGCGGGTGTGCACACACTCCGGCGCAGAAAAATAAGGCACTGGGCACCAGTAGCATACCTGTGCATCCTAGGATTGTGTCGTGCTGCCACCATGGGACTTGATACACCCCATGGTGGGACCAGCATAGGTAACTACAACAACGGGGGCCGTAAGACACATGTAACTATGCGAGTAGGAGCCGATCATCAGAAATGGATCACTTCACCCTGATTATGGGGTGCATGTTGGGAACTAGTTTATGTGGGTACAGAGATTAATATGGGGTACGATAGTATATTCGACTCTAGACAACTTAACTTAGTTTATGGTGCTTTCCCATTTCCAGTTTATACTTATCATACCCAATTCTTTATTCACAGACTGAATAGTCCTAGACTTACTCAGGCTTTATGTCTGACTCTACTTTTCTTTCGTCTTCTTTTCTTTCGTTTCCCCCCCCCTAGGTCCACAGGGAGGGAATACCGCAGCTTGACCAGTTTTCACATCCATCTTGAAGAGAAAGAATGTATTGCTTGGATCTTTTTCGTTTTGGACTATGGCTTTGGACAGAAATTATGGGACTTATGCAGTTTATTTATGTTTTCTTTATGCTTCTTTAAATAATGTAATCAAGATAGTTATGAAGATGTTATGTTTTGGAAGTACGGTAAGACAAATTATGACATGGTTTGTGTAACACATATTTTGTTGAAATAAAAGTTGTTGTTGCTTTCTGCTATTCAAAAATATGTGTTCTTATATCTGTCTTGTATATCTGTGACTTATACTTATAAACCTCCACCAAAATTAGGGCATTCCCTTTGAGAGTGACCCTAACGGAGGTGGGGTGTTTCACTTGGTATCAGAGCATAGGTTTACCAGATAAGATAAGAAGTTTTGAAAATTTATTTTCAAAAGAAAATTTAAAGAAGCATTTTTAAAGATAAAATATTATTTTATTTTAAAAAGGCATAGTCCCCTCCCCCAAAGCCATAGGTATTATCTTTTATCCTTCATTTTGAATCTATCCTTTTGTTTCAGCATGTCCGAAGAACTTAACTTGCCAGAGGGTATGCCAATACCTGGTTGGTTTAGACGATTCTTAGAAGCAAGGGCCACTCAGCCAGGTCCTATCGTTCCTCCTCCCCCAGCTGCAGGAAATCATTCAGCTGCAGCAGCACCTCTTCCTCCACCTCCTCCATGGGGAAATACTTTTGCTAAGATATGTAAAGGTTTTAAAGCTATGGGAGGAAAGGACTTTCATGGAACCGAGTCCTTCGTGGTAGCCAGGAATTGGCTGAAAGAAACCGAAGACTTATTCGTCATCTTTGAGGTAGAAGATAGGCAGAAGGTACAACTGGCAGTGTGGCTACTTAAAGTTGAGGCTTCCTACTGGTGGGAAGTCACTAATGCAGAAAGACCAGTGGAAACATGGGAGGACTTTAGGGCAAGGTTCGAGGCTAAATTTCTCTCAGAAGCTGAAAGGAGTCTTTAGTTGGAAAAATTCTTATTTCTTAAGCAAGGGAATATGACAGTCAAAGAGTATGTTAACCAGTTTGATCAGCTGGCTAGGTTCGGACTGGACCTAGTCAACACCTCGCACAAGAAGGCTCTCCGCTTTGTCAAGGGGTTGAATGAGCCATTACACAGTTTGGCCATGACCTATATCCCATGGGAGCTACGTATGAAAGGTTGGTGCAGATGGAATTGCTGAACGAAGAAGATAAGGCCAAGAAGGAGACAAAGACAGAAAACTCTCAAGGGAAGAAAGAGGGTTTGCAACCTAAGAAGACAGACTTTAAGAAAGGCGGGAAAGACAACAAAGAGAAGAGGAAGTGTAATTTCTGTGGCAAAGTGGGGCACTTAGTGAAAGATTGCCGGAAAAAAAAGGCCAAGATGAATAGTGGGTGCTTTTCTTGCGGTGAGACATGCCACATGGCTAAGGATTGCCCGAAGAAACGAGGGCAGGGGGAAAGGGCTGGATCCACCTGAGACGACCCGAAATCCCGTTCAGACGGAAACAAGGGTTATCTTTGGAATATAAATGTCAGGGCTGGTAGGTCACTGACACCACCCTAGCTAGAAAGAAACGCATGCCCTCCATGAGGTCCTTCTCCCGTTTTAGGTTCATACCGGGGAGTGAGGCTCGCAAATTCACGTTATACACAAAGCTACGCCACACAGGCGGTGCTTTGATCATCACCACAAGACTTTGCTTTTCAACAGAAGTCCTGATCACTGCATCTTAGCATGTCACACAGGCAATTCATGCCATGCGACTGATGTCCATCGATATACAACCACTGAGCTCGTGCGTTTCAGAGAAGGGCGTTAAGCAAAAGAATAAATTCTCCGTCGCCAAACAGATGTATATTTATCAGAAATCAATCAACACAGAATAAACTCCAATGTCAGACACACAGTCCATTTACAAGTCCGTTCTGGGTCTGAACGAAACCGGAGGCACTAAATACCTCGCAAACCCATCGATCACCATGTACGTCTGAACGATCACCACTCATTATCCATATTTCGGGATGCCTCCCAATCAGGACCTCGGTTACCATCCAAACGAGGTGAAGATCTCCGGTCTTCGACCATCGTCTTCATCTTCAAATTTCAGTCGTCGGTCAATTATTCGAAATGAGAATTAACTCGGCCTTTTCAAATAATTCACGTATATTTAGAATTTCAAATCAATTTATTTCAATGGTTAAATTATTCGACAACACCAATATTGTTCTTTAATGTAATTTTCACACCAAACACATGCAACCATCAAATACAACATAAATCGAGCAAATTCAGTTTATTTTCACTCCATATTGTTTATGGTACTTCATAATGATTTATCGCTATTTTTATTTATTTTAAAATAGCCCATTTATTCAAAACGACGCTTCGGGCCATAACACGGCCGTGGCGCTGTTTTTCTTCAGATTTGATTTACACTTATCTGAAAATCTAACCGTTGGATCCTCACAAAATTTACATCATTAGAAAGGTCTTTTCAAAACGAATCCAACGGTCCCAGTTTCGGGAAATTCCGACGGTCAAATCTCCCGGTACAATCGTTTGAAATTTCGATTTCAAAATACGAACTGCAGCGTCGTTATTCGATTAAATATATAATTATATTTATATATATACAAATATAATCGTTTCTGGCGCTGTTTTTCTTCAGATTTGAATTAAACATTCCTGACAATCCAACCGTTGGATTTTTACAAGGTTGGTGCCGTTGGAAAGATTATTCCAAGGCGAACCCGACGGTTGAGGTTTCGGGAAAATCCAATGGTCGGATTCCCCGTACTAGTTGTTTGAAAACACGGTTTCAAAACACGAACTGCACGACTACGTTTCGTTTTAATTTTATTTATATTTATATAATTATATAAATATAGTTCATTCCACAATTTCAATATCGTTTTCACTTCAAATATTTCACTAACGCCTTAAAATTTTGGAAAATTTCGCCATAACCTCCCCTGCACCGGGAGCATCGGGAAATCGCAAATAGCTTTCCCGGTCCTTCTAATCTCAAAAAGAAAAAGAAAAAGCCAAGCGGCTAGCCAACAGGCTCATAAAATTATCACCCAAACAAAGCAGTAAATGTGTACCTATTTGTCGGGCACAAAATTTTATTCCTCTTCTCTATCCCCTTTGCTATAACCTGTTCAATGAATATGTATGTACATATATACACAGTTCTTATCATTTATCATTTTCTATTCGACTTCATATTTGATCTCTATTTGGTTTAAAAACACCATTCATTCTAATGTTACATAAATAGGTGTAAATCATTTCATTAGCTAATTAATGAATATTTCAACTCATATATGTTTATTTTGAACAAGTGGCTATTTTTAACACTTCACATTTCAACGATTTTTGCATACAATAAAAATGTGATTTTTATTGTAAAACAATTCATTTCAAAACACTATTTTTCTACATAGTTCATATAGGTGACAAAAATAGGATTTTATATATAGATAAAAGGTGATTTTTATTATCAAACAATTTTATTTCAAAATATGAATAACATTCAACACATGAATTTCTAATCAACGAATGAATATCAATTCAACACATGAATGTTTTCTATAGTTTCTATATATAGATAAAAATGTGATTTTTATTATCAAACGATTATTTCAAAATATGAATACCATTCAACACATGAATTTCTAATCAACGAATGAATATCAATTCAACACATGAATGTTTTCTATTCAATGAATAAATATAGTTTAAGCATATGAAAATAATTCAAACACACGAATATTATTCAAAATTTCGGCAGCATAACGGCAGGGTAGTTAAAACCGGGACCGTCCCTAGTACGGCTCCTCGCTCTACCTTAAAACCTCGCGGTTTTTGACAATGGGGATCATGCATCTAGTTCGCACGCAGGCGGCATGTATATATTTATTTCATTTCCACAAACTAATCCCATGTGGTTTCAACCAAATATTTTCCAATCACAAACGGGTATTTTTCAACCACAATCAAATCAATATCAACCACAAACAATCCCAAACAACCATTCGCTATCAATCAATTTTCACAACAATTTCAACCAATAAATATCGTCCATGGTTTGTGGATGAGGGGCGTAGATATATATATATATATATATATTTTATATATAGCAATTCACTTTTATTTCAACACATATATATAATTATAGAAAAGAAATTGAAGAGTGAGAAATTCTCACCTATAGCTATCCAACTGCACGACACTTCACTTAGAGAATCTTCGCCTTTCTCGCCTTTTGTCGCTTTCGTTGCTCGTATTCTCTACATATGTAAAAATCGAATTTTTACGATGCTATTCAATATATAAAAATCGAATTTTTACTACGCTATTCAATATATAAAAATATGATTTTTACTTCGACTCTCAATATATAAAAATCTGATTTTTACTTCGACTTTCGATATATAAAAATCTGATTTTTACTTCGACTTTCAATATATAAAAATCTGATTTTTACTTCGACTTTCAATATATAAAAATCTGATTTTTACTTCAACTTTCCATATATAAAAATCTGATTTTTACTTCGACTTTCAATATATAAAAATCTGATTTTTACTTCGACTTTCAATATATAAAAATCTGATTTTTACTTCGACTTTCAATATATAAAAATCTGATTTTTACTTCGACTTTCAATATATAAAAATCTGATTTTTACTTCGACTTTCAATATATAAAAATCTGATTTTTACTTCGACTTTCAATATATAAAAATCTGATTTTTACTTCGACTTTCAATATATAAAAATTTGATTTTTACCCCCTTTTTTTTTGAATATGAAGAATCAAAGCTTTTTGTTTCATGACCAAACATCATTACTTTTCTATTCATACAAATCTTTTTCTTTTTGAAGTTTAAATCTTAAAATAAAATCAGTTTTAAATGCTTTTAAAAATCAGTTTTAAATGCTTTTAAAAATCAGTTTTAACCCTTTTAAAAATCAGTTTTAAACCTTTTAAAATCCAAGTTTAAAGAATTAAAATAAAAATAAAAACAAAATGAAATACTTACTGTATCTCGAAGAAGGGGGGCGTCGTCTTCGTCGGAGCTGGCTTCTGGGGGGGCGGCGGCTTCAGCGTCTCGAACTGGGGGGGCTCTCGAATCGCGTCGCGATGGCTTCGAGGGGGAGGGCGAGGTCACCGGCGGTTCGAGGGTGGGGCTTCGGTGGAGGCGGTCGTGGGTGGGGCTTCCGTGGAGGCGGCGTCACCGATCGATTAGGGTTTTCTCTTCTTCTTTTTTCGAACTGAAGAGAGAGAAGAGGGAATAGGGGGGGTATATATAAAATATATATATTTAATTATTTAATTTTTCAAAAAGTTGACTTTTACATACGACCTCAAAACGAGGCCCACCGCCTGTCGTCCATAGCGTTTTACCCCCATCCCGAACACAATGGGATATGTATCGTAAGCTCATTTGATCGTTACAATCACTTTCCGTTGAATTTACATTTAAATCACTATATTGAATTTTAAACGTACATTTCAAATTACCGGGGTCACATACTCACTAGTAAAATTCCAGAAAAATATT
This sequence comes from Allium sativum, assembly GCA_030737875.1. Classification (NCBI taxonomy): domain Eukaryota; kingdom Viridiplantae; phylum Streptophyta; class Magnoliopsida; order Asparagales; family Amaryllidaceae; genus Allium; species Allium sativum. The sequence continues at coordinate 403,447,607 of CM060923.1, read as the reverse complement.
TTCTCGCTTCATATTGACGATACGGTCCTAACAAAACTAGTTTCGTCGAATTCTGAGACCGTTTGAAAAATGGCCAATTTCCAGTCGATTAAAATCAACTAAAACCGGTCAAACGCGTTTTCCTTTGCCACGCTCACATATTGATTCGAAAAATTATGAAATTTGAAACCTAGCAATTACTTGACATCCCGGACCCAACAAAAGTGGTTTCATCGAAATCCGAGGTCGTTTGCAAAATGTCCATTTTTAAGGGCCTGAATTCCATAGCGACTATTCAGAATTTTCAATTGGACATATCTTTTGATTCCCGCTATCAAATTTCGATTGGTCAGATTCGTTGGAAAGATATTATCAATTAGATTCCATTATTTTTGGTTTCACTAAAATCCGGATTTTTTTGCATCCGGTATATTCAATTGAAGTTTGAAATCGAATTATCGAACTACCGCGCCATTTTCAATTCTATATATAATTATATTTAATTATATTCGTTTTCAAATGTCGATTCAAACTCAGTATTCATCGCCATTATTTAAAATTTTTATTTTAAATATTTAAAATCCATTATTTTAGCCAATTTAAAAATTTTAAATTGGTTCAGATTTTCTGGGTCGTTACAATCTCCCCCACTTAAAACTTTTCGTCCCCGAAAAGGAACAAAGTCGAAAGTGGTTTGATAAATCTACCATCATACAGCACAACAACCCATCCAATTGTTTTAACCTTCAAAAATATACTAATCAAATCCTGTACCCCTTAAAAATCATTCTGCTTTACTCATACTAGGATATTGCTGATCCTATCTGTATAGAGTTACCCGTCCTAGAACACTACTGGTTCTATTTCTGACGAGTTCGTTCAAATGTTATATTCCAGAACTAAGTTTAACCAAAGCTCTGATACCACGTTGAGACGACCCAAAATCCCGTTCAGACGGAAACAAGGGTTATCTTTGGAATATAAATGTCAGGGCTGGTAGGTCACTGACACAATCCTAGCTAGAAAGAAACGCATGCCCTCCCTGAGGTCCTTCTCCCGTTTTAGGTTCATACCGGGGTGTGAGGCTCGCGAATTCACGTTATACACAAAGCTACGCCACACAGGCGGTGCTTTGATCATCACCACAAGACTTTGCTTTTCAACAGAAGTCCTGATCACTGCATCTTAGCATGTCACACAGGCAATTCATGCCATGCGATTGATGTCCATCGATATACAACCTCTGAGCTCGTGCGTTTCAGAGAAGGGCGTTAAGGAAAAGAATAAATTCTCCGCCGCCAAACAGATGTATATTTAACAGAAATCAATCAACACAGAATAAACTCCAATGTCAGACACACAGTCCATTTACAAGTCCGTTCCGGGTCTGAACAAAACCGGAGGCACTAAATACCTCGCAAACCCATCGATCACCACGTACGTCTGAACGATCACCACTCATTATCCATATTTCGGGATGCCTCCCAATCAGGACCTCGGTTACCATCCAAACGAGGTGAAGATCTCCAGTCTTCGACCATCGTCTTCATCTTCAAATTTCAGTCGTCGGTCAATTATTCGAAATGAGAATTAACTCGGCATTTTCAAATAATTCACGTAAATTTAGAATTTCAAATCAATTTATTTCAATGGTTAAATTATTCGACAGCACCAATATTGTTCTTTAATGTAATTTTCACACCAAACACATTCAACCATCAAATACAACATAAATCGAGCAAATTCAGTTTATTTTCACTCCATATTGTTTATGGTACTTTATAATGATTTATCGCTATTTTTATTTATTTTAAAATAGCCCATTTATTCAAAACGACGCTTCGGGCCATAACGCGGTCGTGGCGCTGTTTTTCTTCAGATTTGATTTACACTTATCTAAAAATCTAATCGTTGGATCCTCACAAAATTTACATCATTAGAAAGGTCTTTTCAAAACGAATCCAACGGTCCCAGTTTCGGGAAATTCCGACGGTCGGATCTCCCGGTACAATCGTTTGAAATTTCGATTTCAAAATACGAACTGCAGCGTCGTTATTCGATTAAATATATAATTATATTTATATATATATATATATATAAATATAATCGTTTCTGGCGCTGTTTTTCTTCAGATTTGAATTAAACATTCCAGACAATCCAACCGTTGGATTTTTACAAGGTTGGTGCCGTTGGAAAGATTATTCCAAGGCGAACCCGACGGTTGAGGTTTCGGGAAAATCCAATGGTCGGATTTCCCGTACTAGTTGTTTGAAAACACGGTTTCAAAACACGAACTGCACGACTACGTTTCGTTTTAATTTTATTTATATTTATATAATTATATAAATATAGTTCATTCCACAATTTCAATATCGTTTTCACTTCAAATATTTCACTAACGCCTTAAAATTTTGGAAAATTTCGCCATAACCTCCCCTGCACCGGGAGCATCGGGAAATCGCAAATAGCTTTCCCGGTCCTTCTAATCTCAAAAAGAAAAAGAAAAAGCCAAGCGGCTAGCCAACAGGCTCATAAAATCATCACCCAAACAAAGCAGTAAATGTGTACCTATTTGTCGGGCACAAAATTTTATTCCTCTTCTCTAGCCCCTTTGCTATAACCTGTTCAATGAATATGTATGTACATATATACACAGTTCTTATCATTTATCATTTTCTATTCGACTTCATATTTGATCTCTATTTGGTTTAAAAACACCATTCATTCTAATGTTACATAAATAGGTGTAAATCATTTCATTAGCTAATTAATGAATATTTCAACTCATATATGTTTATTTTGAACAAGTGGCTATTTTTAACACTTCACATTTCAACGATTTTTGCATACAATAAAAATGTGATTTTTATTGTAAAACAATTCATCTCAAAACACTTTTTTTCTACATAATTCATATAGGTGACAAAAATAGGATTTTATATATAGATAAAAGGTGATTTTTATTATCAAACAATTTTATTTCAAAATATGAATAGCATTCAACACATGAATTTCTAATCAACGAATGAATATCAATTCAACATATGAATGTTTTCTATTCAATGAATAAATATAGTTTAAGCATATGAAAATAACTCAAACACACGAATATTATTCAAAATTTCGGCAGCATAACGGCAGGGTAGTTAAAACCGGGACCGTCCCTAGTACGGCTCCTCGCTCTACCTTAAAACCTCGCGGTTTTTGACAATGGGGATCATGCATCTAGTTCGCACGCAGGCAGCATGTATATATTTATTTCATTTCCACAAACTAATCCTATGTGGTTTCAACCAAATATTTTCCAATCACAAACGGGTATTTTTCAACCACAATCAAATCAATATCGACCACAAACAATCCCAAACAACCATTCGCTATCAATCAATTTTCACAACAATTTCAACCAATAAATATCGTCCATGGTTTGTGGACGAGGGGCCTATATATATATATATATATATATATAGCAATTCACTTTTATTTCAACACATATATATAATTATAGAAAAGAAATTGAAGAGTGAGAAATTCTCAACTATAGCTATCCAACTGCACGACACTTCACTTAGAGAATCTTCGCCTTTCTCGCCTTTTGTCGCTTTCGTTGCCCGTATTCTCTACATATGTAAAAATCGAATTTTTACGATGCTATTCAATATATAAAAATCGAATTTTTACTACGCTATTCAATATATAAAAATATGATTTTTACTTCGACTCTCAATATATAAAAATCTGATTTTTACTTCGACTTTCAGTATATAAAAATCTGATTTTTACTTCGACTTTCAATATATAAAAATCTGATTTTTACTTCGACTTTCAATATATAAAAATCTGATTTTTACTTCGACTTTCCATATATAAAAATCTGATTTTTACTTCGACTTTCAATATATAAAAATCTGATTTTTACTTCGACTTTCAATATATAAAAAACTGATTTTTACTTCGACTTTCAATATATAAAAATCTGATTTTTACTTCGACTTTCAATATATAAAAATTTGATTTTTACTTCGACTTTCAATATATAAAAATATGATTTTTACTTCGACTTTCAATATATAAAAATCTGATTTTTACCCCCCTTTTTTTCCAATATGAAGAATCAAAGCTTTTTGTTTCATGACCAAACATCATAACTTTTCTATTCATACAAATCTTTTTCTTTTTGAAGTTTAAATCTTAAAATAAAATCAGTTTTAAATGCTTTTAAAAATCAGTTTTAAATGCTTTTAAAAATCAGTTTTAACCCTTTTAAATATCAGTTTTAAACCTTTTAAAATCCAGTTTTAAAGAATTAAAATAAAAATAAAAACAAAATAAAATACTTACTGTATCTCGAAGAAGGGGGGGCGTCGTCTTCGTCGGAGCTGGCTTCTGGGGGGGGGGGGGCGGCTTCAGCGTCTCGAACTGGGGGGGCTCTCGAATCGCGTCGCGATGGCTTCGAGGGGGAGGGCGAGGTCACCGACGGTTCGAGGGTGGGGCTTCGGTGGAGGCGGTCGTGGGTGGGGCTTCCGTGGAGGCGGCGTCGCCGATCGATTAGGGTTTTCTTTTTTTTTTTCGAACTGAAGAGAGAGAAGACGGAATAGGGGGGTTTATATAAAATATATATATTTAATTATCTAATTTTTCAAAAAGTTGATTTTTACATACGACCTCTAAACGAGTCCCACCGTCGGTCATCCATAGCGTTTTACCTCCATCCCGAACACAATGGGATATGTATCGTAAGCTCAATTGATCGTTACAATCAGTTTCCGTTGAATTTACATTTAAATCACTATATTGAATTTTAAACGTACATTTCAAATTACCGGGGTCACATACTCACTAGTAAAATTCCAGAAAAATATTTTCTCGCTTCATATTGACGATACGGTCCTAACAAAACTAGTTTCGTCGAATTCTGAGACCGTTTGAAAAATGGCCAATTTCCAGTCGATTAAAATCAACTGAAACCGGTCAAACGCGTTTTCCTTTGCCACACTCACATATTGATTCAAAAAATTATGAAATTTGAAACCTAGCAATTACTTGACATCCCGGACCCAACAAAAGTGGTTTCATCGAAATCCGAGGTCATTTGCAAAATGTCCATTTTTAAGGGCCTGAATTCCATAGCGACTATTCAGAATTTTCAATTGGACATATCTTTTGATTCCCGCTATCAAATTTCGATTGGTCAGATTCGTTGGAAAGATATTATCAATTAGATTCCATTATTTTTGGTTTCACTAAAATCCGGATTGTTTTGCATCCGGTATATTCAATTGAAGTTTGAAATCGAATTATCGAACTACCGCGCCATTTTCAATTCTATATATAATTATAATTAATTATATTCGTTTTCAAATGTCGATTCAAACTCAGTTTTCATCGCCATTATTTAAAAATTTTATTTTAAATATTTAAAATCCATTATTTTAGCCAATTTAAAAATTTTAAATTGGTTCAGATTTTCTGGGTCGTTACACCACCTCAGGGGCACAGGTTCATGTGCTAGAGGCGCCACCTCTACAACAGCGAGGTATAAATACTTCTGTAGAAAGTGTAGTTTATCTTTATGATCACCCAGTTCGCACTTTATTTGATTCTGGCGCATCACACTCCTTTATCTCATCTGCTTTAGTAGAATCTCTGCACCTAGAAACTAGTCCCTTAACTGTTTCAAATCCAATTGGGGGCCCAGCTTATTTATCTATGATATGTGTGGGATTGAAAATTTCTGTTCTAAGCGTAGAATTTAAATGTAGTGCTTTTGTTTTGGGCTTTTCGGGATATGGTTTGATTTTGGGCATGGATTGGCTATTCCAGTAATGGGGCCATCCTTGATTGTGAGAAAAGGGTTGTTAGGCTCCTGACCCGGCTCGGTAATACTTTGGAAATTACTTGTAATCCCTCGTATGCGGTTATGCTTAGTTATCTTGAATCGCTAGATGCCTCTGTCGACAATTTGCAATCGGTTAGAGTGGTCCGGGAACATCCGGATGTCTTCGAAGAGGTGTAGGGCTTGCCTCCGAAGCGGGAGATAGACTTCTTCATATTTCTTGTCGATAATGCAAAGCCCGTTGCGTTGCCTGTTAGACACATGGCTCCACGGGAAAGGAAGGAGCTCAGTAAACAGATTAAAGAACTTCTAGAGAAGGGGTTCATTAGAAGGAGCATTTCAGAATGGGGCGCTCCGGTGGTGTTCGCTACAAAGGCGGATGGTTCACTCCGTCTGTGTGTTGACTATAGGGAGCTCAACAAACTAACGAAAAAGAATAGGCACCCTCTCCCCAGAATTGACGAACTGTTTGATCAGCTTGTAGGAGCGTCTGTTTTCTCCCAACTCGATTTAGCAACCGGATTTCATCAGCTAAGAGTGGTTGAAGATAGCATCGATAAGACAGCATTCAGAACCCCAAACGGCTTCTTTGAATGGCTTGTCATGCCTTTCGGCTTGACAAACGCACCCGCTTACTTCGTGGACCTGATGAGTAGGGTGTTCAGAGAATTCCTCAATAAGTTCGTAGTGGTCTTTGTAGACGATATCTTGATCTTCTCGAAGAATGAGGAAGAACATGCTCAGCACCTAAGGGCAATCATGGAAACCCTGCGAGTCCATCCACTAAAAGACAAATTTTCCAAATGCCACTTTTGGAGAGAGGAAGTAAGGTTTCTTGAGCACATAGTATCCAAAGAAGGGTTAGCTGTAGACCCGGCTAAGGTAGTAGTGGTGCAGGACTGGAAAACACCAAAGAACGCAACAGAAGTCCGAAGCTTTCTCGGGCTAGCAGGCTTCTATCGGAAATTCATCAGAGACTTTGCAAAGATATCAGCTCCGCTCACACGGCTAACCAAGAAGAATCTAGTGTTCAATTGGGACTTGGATTGCGAGTTTGCTTTCCAATGACTGAAAAGGGCTCTTACAACAGCCCCAGTTTTGACGTTGCCAGATGGAAGCAAGATGTTCACAGTTTATACGGATGCATGTGGGACAGAGCTAGGCGCCGTCTTAATGCAAGAAGGAAGGGTAGTAGCTTATGGCGGGAGACAATTGAAAGTGCATGAAAAGAACTACCCGACCCACGATCTTGAGTTAGCCGCCATCGTCTTTGCACTCAAGTCTTGGCGACACTATCTCCTAGGTGAGAAGTTCGAACTTTACACTGTCCATAAATCGTTAAAATATCTTTTCTCGTAGAAAGATCTTAACTTGAGGCAACAGAGATGGATGGAGTTCCCTGCCTCGTACGATTTCGAGATCTCCTACACTCCGGGCAAAGGCAACGTAGTGGAAGACGCGTTGAGCCGAAAGAAACTAACCCTAAGCTCGTTGTTTGTTGAAAGGCAAAGCCTAGAGTTTATAGCCAGCTTTGACTTTAGGCCCTCCTCCGATTTTATACCAGGCTTGCTAGAATCTCTCGAAGTACGCCCGACTTTAGTGGACTCAATAAGGACAGCACAACGCGAAGACCCTCAGCTTGTGGAGACGATTGATAGGCTAATTAGGGGTGATACATCAAGTCACCTCAGCATATACTCCATCGACGATAAGGGTTGGCTAAGGCGAGACGGAAGACTATGCGTCCCACATACAAGAGATTTAGTAAAGAAGGTTCTCGAGGAAGCACATTACTCTAAGATGACGATACACCCAGGCGGGGATAAAATGTACAAGGACATAAAGAGGACTTTATTTTGGAGCGGCATGAAGAAGGACGTGGCAGATTTCGTTTCTAAGTGTATGATTTGCCAACAGGTTAAGGCGGAGCAGAAGAAGCCTGGCGGTCTGCTCCATCCTCTAGAGGTCCCGCAGTGGAAGTGGGATAGCATCTCAATGGACTTCATTGATGGGCTGCCTAGGTCTAGATTAGGCAACACTAGCATTTGGGTAATAGTGGATAGGCTTACTAAAAGCGTCCACTTTTTACCTGTCAAGAGTAAAAGAACTGCCTCATCCCTAGCATCTCTTTACCTTAAGGAAATTGTTCGACTCCATGGAATACCATCTAGCATTGTTAGTGACCGAGACCCTATCTTCACAAGTGAGTTTTGGCGGAGTCTGCAAGAAGCGGTAGACACACAGTTATGCTTAAGCACAGCCTATTATCCCCAAACCGACGGCCAGACAGAAAGAGTGAACAAAGTTTTGGAGGACCTTTTAAGACTGTGCGTCCTTGACTTTGGAGAGACGTGGGAAGACCATCTTCCTTTGGTGGAATTTGCCTACAACAACAGCTACCAAGCAACCATCGGAATGGCGACCTTTGAAGCTTTATATGGAAGACCGTGCCGATCGCCCACTTGTTGGTGGGAGTCTACTGACAAGCTCATACTTGGACCGGATATGATCCGAGAGACTTCAGAAAAAGTAGACTTAATACGGAGAAGGATGAAGACAGCCCAAGACAGACAAAAATCCTACGCCGACAAGAGGAGGACCGACCTTGAATTTGAGGTTGGGGACAGAGTTTTTCTTAAGGTTTCTCCGCTAAGGAACGTTGTTCGTTTTGGAACCACAGGGAAGCTAGCACCAAGGTTCGTAGGGCCATTCCCTATCATCGAGAAAATTGGGAAAATGGCCTATAGATTAGAGTTACCCGAAAAGCTGGCCGGAGTACACAACATTTTTTACGTTTCGCACCTCCGAAAATGTCTACATGAATCTGCTGAAGTGGTAGAGCCAAATATCCAAGAAGAAGCTGAAGTGGAACACGAAGCAACCATGAGGAAAGTTCCAACCCGCATACTAGGAAAGGAAGTGAAGAAGCTACGCAACCGCGAAGTCAAGCTCGTCAAAGTTCAGTGGAGCGACGCCGAGGGAGACGCAACTTGGGAAACTGAAGCTAGAATACGCGCAGCCTACCCTTTTCTTTTCGAGGGTACATCTTTGATCTTTCTTTTTCCTTAAGTTGCGCTTTTATCTATCTTTGTATATCTCCTCGACCTTATCTTTTAGGTAGAAACTCTTTGGATGAAAACATGTAATTGAAACATGTTAAGGATAATGGTTGCAAGTGGTTGCAAGTGATTGCTAGTGGTTGCTCGTGGTTGCATATACACACACAATTTAGGTTTTAGATCGGCTCAGTCACTTCATGTTGCATGTGCATATATGTATTTATATTTGTATATGGTTGAAGTTTAATGTGTTCCATATGGATGTTGCATTTATATGTGAATGATTATGCACTCATGTAGAATCATGAATAGGAAAATTTGCATACATAATGGATTCATGACACTTACATACCTTGCATTAAGGAGGTCAACTGAATCAGTAGACCGACTGATTTTGCATTAGATAAGTACATGTACACAGACACTTCGCATATGATCATGAAGCATTAGAAGTCTTTTAAGGACAATGGATGCTCGTGTTTGGTGAATGAGTAGATGGATGTTTGGATGTTAGGATGTACATTCTTCCTAAACTTGAAGATTTCAGGGACGAAATCCTTTTAAGTGGGGGAGAATGTAACACCCCGTGTATTCTATAACAGTGAAATTAACAAATTAAAGTATAACTAACTTCAAATTAAAGAATTAAGGGAAACGGGATACGCCATTGCGTTCGTCTCGAAATTCTGCTTGAGATATAGTCCGAGTTTGCGTAAAGAGGACTCCGTATGAGGAAGATATGGCCTTCGGAAGTTTCAAAATTCAGTTTAAAATTCAAACAGACCAAAACAGCTTAGAAAAACCAATTCAAAATTCATAATTGGGCCGGATTGGCCAAGGCGGGAATTTTCCCGCCCAAGGCACCCAGGTCGACTGGGTAGTCGACCTGGGGCTACCCAGGTCGACTGGGTAGTCGACCTGGGGCTACCCAGGTCAACTGGGTAGTCGACCTGGGTCACCCATATCGACTGGCGTGTCGACCTGGCCCTTGAGCCAGGTCGAACCCAGCCCCCCTGGCTGGCCTGGTTTGTGTTTGGTCGATTTTCTGAGCCTTGCCTTATCACTAGGGTTAGGTGTCAGCTCCTGGTTGGTCTCTCCTTCAAACAAACGGCTATTATTACACCAAGCTCCATCGACGGTCCTAATCAACTCACAAACTCTATAAAAAGGACCTAAGACTCACCCTAATTCAAACAAACAAAAATGGAGATGAGACCGTCATGCTACTGAGGAAAGACTAAGAATAGCCATCAGAAATTGAGAGACAATTAGGAGACAATTTGAAAGCTCAAAGCAATGTCAATTAAATCAAAACAACGCCTACAACAAAGGATATCATCTCCAATTTCAGAATTCAGATTCCTGAATTGAAGATTCGTCATACGTTGTTAGTAGAGTGCTATTCCGATGTGAATAAATAATTGTGTTTTGATTTGTGTAAAGTGAGAAATGTAATTGTGGCGATAAAAATCTATATTTGTATGTTGCTTTGATTCTAAATGATTTGGAAATGTTGTGGTATACGATTGGATATTCGCATGTATATGATTCAGGTTGAAAACTACATGTTTGTGGTAGTTTATTACAACACCTATTTGATAATTGCAAGTATATGATTCACGTTGAAAGTAACAACTATATGTTGTGGTAGTTTATTTGAGATTCATGCAAATATATGATTTACTATTATGCCAACATGATGTATAATTTTATGGTCATCTTTAGTGTAATTGGATCCATTTGAGTAATATGATTCATATGAAGTTATGTCGAAATCGGCATCATAGTTCAAGTATAAAAACCATGCTTTTGTATTAGTGACAAAAGCAAGCATCTTTGTGAACTTGTATTAATTCTATGAACATGACTAAACTATGTTTGTTGTTATGCCTAATTGAAAAACATGTTTTAGGCCTATGTTGTTATCAAAATCATATGATAATATATGTGACACATAAGTTACATTAGAATTACATTCCACTTGCAAGTTTACATATATAGATTAAGAACCATGATTCAAGTTTAGGTATGTTTGTGCCATAATTCTATGAATAGAATAAAAACCATGATTCATGTTTAGGTATGTTTATGCTATGATCATATGAATACAATGATTCATGTTTAAGTATGTTTATGCCATGATTATATGTTGTTATCATGCAAGTTCACATATGCCTAATTTATGTTAATTAGTTCGCTATGTTGCAAGTTCATGCGTTCACACTCCCCTTTTCATGTTGCTTAGAATATATAAACACCATGTTATAAGCCTCCCCTTTTTCATGAGGCTAAGTTGGGTTTAAATGTTAAACCCAACATATGTTATATTGTAGCAAACGTATAAAACGGGGGTAATGGCGATTGGGTTAAAATATAAAACATATGTGTTGGCATGTTTGACGAATGCCAACGACTTTGAAAAACAATTAAGTGGTGTAAATTAATTTCACCCAATAAAGATGAATTTGAATAATGGGCCGCAAATATTTACATATAAAAAGAAAAGAGACAAAATATGTAAATGCAGAAAATACGATGTGTTTGACCCGAGGTTGGATTGAGTTGTGATGTAAACCTGCCCGGAACCGCCCGACTGTCCAGTAGTCACAACAATACCTATTCAATGTGGGTGGTTAAACACGGAGCCCAATAAAGACCCGAGGTTAGACTGAGTTGTGGCGTAAGACTGCCCGGACCCAACCGGCAACAGGCAGCCACAACAATATATGTCTAATGTGAGAGGTCGAGGCTTTAATAAGACAATTAAGGCTGAGTCAGGATTGATAGGATTAAGTAAATTGAATAAATACTTAATCAAAATGGAACATGCTAAACTATACAGACTGATTGGGGGATAGGTTTACAAAACACTTAACCAACTTAGCATGTTGGCTAGAAATAGAAAAACCTAGTAGCGGGAGACTTTTTTCAGCAGTAACCCTATAAGGTGTATCAGGATACCCTGAACTAGGCAGGGTGGGGCACGATTACTGGGCTGACTGTAAGAGGTCAAATCGATGGCGGTGGTGCAGCAGTGTAGGTTCTAACGGGGTGCGGGCGTGCACACACTCCGACGCAAAAAAATAAGGCACTGGGCACCAGTAGCATACTTGTGCATCCTAGGATTGTGTCGGGCCGTCACCATGGGACTTGATACACCCCATGGTGGGACCAGCATAGGAAACTACAACAACGGGGGCCGTAAGACACATGTAACTATGCGAGTAGGAGCCGATCATCAGAAATGGATCACTTCACCCTGATTATGGGGTGCCTGTTAGGAACTAGTTTATGTGGGTATAGAGATTAATATGGGGTACGATAGTATATTCGACTCTAGACAACTTAACTTAGTTTATGGTGCTTTCCCATTTCCAATTTATACTTATCATACCCAATTCTTTATTCACAGACTGAATAGTCCTAGACTTACTCAGGATTTATGTCTGACTCTACTTTTCTTTCGTCCCCCCCCCCCCGGTCCATAGGGAGGGAATACCGCAGGTTGACCAATTTTCACATCTAGCTTGAAGAGAAAGAATGTATTGCTTGGATCTTTTTCGTTTTGGACTATGGCTTTGGACAGCAATTATGGGACTTATGCAGTTTATATATGTTTTCTTTAAGCTTCTTTAAATAATGTAATCAAGAAAGTTATGAAGATGTTATGTTTTTGGAAGTATTGTAAGACAAATTATGACATTGTTTGTGTAACACGTATTTTGTTGAAATAAAAGTTGTTGTTGCTTTCCGCTGTTCAAAAATATGTGTTCTTATATATGTCTTGTATATCTGTGACTTATACTTATAAACCTCCACCAAAATTAGGGCATTCCCTTTGAGAGTGACCCTAACGGAGGTGGGGTGTTTCAACTTCCTTTATACAGGGAGACCTTTAAAACCGCAACTTGCCTCACATGGCCCTCACAAATCCAAAAGAAACAGAAAAAGCCAAGCGACTTGCCAATCAGCTCATAAAATCATCAAAACCCAAGAAATACAGAAAATATGTACCTATTTATCACGCATACAATTTTATGCCTCTTCTTGGCTTCCATGCTATGACCTGTTCATATATATAGATGTACATATATGAAATTACAACAAATTTTCAATTCAGTTCAATATTTGAATCGATTTGACTAAATTCACCATTTGTTTCACATGTTGGTTAAATGAATAATCACACAACACAATTAGCAATCAATTTGTTGATTATTTTTTCGAACACATAACTTTAATACATAGTCAAAAATCATATTTTCGATGCCAATTCACAAACAGCAAATTCTAACTAAGTTTGGTTCTCACACCAGTCAATTGGAAATATACAGATATCCCACTTTCGAAACTCGAACATAAATACTAATGATGAAGATTCAATCATCAGAGTCTTCTCCGGGCGACTAGAGTGTGATTCTATATCTATCCAGTATATTTGAGACTTCGTATACCCGCTAGTTAGGCGTATATGCAAAATCTTCATATACTCGATTGTCCAAATTCAATATGAAATAAAGTACTCAAATACGTATAATATGGTTTAAATTTTCAAAACAAAATTTGTTTTCACTTTTATTTTAAAAATAACACTCTTTGAAACTCATTCTAGGATACTACTGATCCTATCTCTAACGAGTCATTCTTATTGGATATTACAATCCAATCTCTAATGAATTTTTTCGTTCGGTTCCAATATGTCTTGTTATCGAGCTCTATAAACCAAAGCTCTGATACCAAACTATAACGATCCGAAATCCCCTAATCTTCGAAGAGACGGAAAAGGCCGGATTGAGTTGAGAACATGACAAATCCGAATGAAACAGAAGAAAATTTCATTGCTTATTACAACAATAACATTAGAGCACAAGAATATAACAAAGTATGAATAAATAATATACATTTGATAAATATCAGAGATTTAAATTATAATGTAGTGGAAAAATAATACATAACACAACTAGAAGAAATACACGGATACAAAGCTTTCCGAATATAACTTCAGCTGTAAATCCAGGATCATATGGAAATAATATCTGCAAAACCAAAAATACTAGTTGCCCGTGTGGAAAATAAGGGCACCAAGAGTTTAGGTTAAAACAATAAACTCCAGGTCAGTCATGGGACTGGTGTGAGAACTAAAATAGTTATTTAAAACTTTACTTTAAATTATAGTAAATCAAGGGACCACGCCATATAACATGGAATAGGTTTTCTCCCAAGAATACCAGTGCATAAAACAATTTATAGACAATGCAATGCTTTTTGAAAAATGAAGCTATTATAAGACTCAGGTCCCATCACACAATGCGACGCAAGCCGGAGGATAGATCAATTTTCCCTTATAATAGCCAAACATGCTTGGTACGTTTGAAACAAAAATCCTTTGATACTATTATAAGTGTATAGTATCAAAATCAACTTCAAATTTAAATTTATCAATCATAGACGGCATGGGTACCATATATCATGTCACCATACTAGGCTCTACAGTCAAAACCGAACCGTCGCGTATTGGAAATTGGATTTCAGTCATGAGTCGAGGCCAGGGATCGTCCTCACCTGCTTCGAGACACTCTAGAAAATGCCTCAGCATCCCCCTTAGTGGACCCTTAGTTTCTGCAGGGCCGGTCCAGACTTACGTTAGTGGATTAGTTATTCCTGAACACACGTTTCCCGGTCCAATAGAACCTATCCATCGGCTCCGTAGTAACCGATATATCTGAGGCGCCTCGCTATCCATCATCCACATAGGTAACAATAAATAAATGTCTGGACTACATACCATGACACCACCCATAGCTAGAAGTTAACGTCATGTCCTCCCTGCGTCACTTATCCTGTTTTTGACTCATACCGAGGTGTGAGGCTCGCGAATTAATGCTATACACAAAGCTATGCTATTTAAAGCCGTGCTTTGATCATCAACCACAAGACTCTTCTTTTCAACAGAAGCCTTGATTACTTGCATCTCAGCATGCCACTCTGACAATTCACGCCATGCAACTGATGTCTATCAATATATAACCTCTAAGCTCGTGCGTCTTAGAGAAGGGTGTTAAACAAGAGAATAAATTCTCCGTCACCAAACAGATATATATTTAATAGAGATCAATCAACATAGAATAAAATCCAATGTCAGACACACATCCATTTACTAGTTCGTTCTGGGTCTGAACGAAACCAGAGGCACCTTATTCATCATCCCATATGTCCAATACAGGAGAGAGGTCCTCGCATATCCGGTCGATCTCCAAGTACGCCTAGACGATCACCACTTATTACCTTGTCTTGGGTGCACAACCCAATCAAGACATTAGTAATCATCCAAATTATGTGAAGAACTAAGGTCTTCAACCACCGTCTTCATCGTCGAATCAATTATTCAGAATGGGTATAAACCCGGCCTTTCCGAATAATTCACGAATCTCATAAACAAGTGCTATAAAAACACAACATACGCCTCATTCCAATTCAGAATATTCTTCTATTCAAATATCCACACTATTAGGGAAAGGTTCCCATTAATTTTATCAAAGATAAATTCTTTAAATTTATTCTTTAATCTTCCTTTGGATATCAATTCCAACCAAATTAAGGTTTATCCAAACTAGTCGGGATTAGCGCACCTTACCGATGTAATCATTTGATTTATTTTCCTATCCCAATTTATTCATCCCATGGAGCAAAACTTGTAATACTCCATATCTAACACCACGATGTTATCAGTAAATTTAATTACCATTTCACGTTCAAATCTAATTAAAGATTTAACTATCGCTTGGAGCAAAACTAGTGATACTCCATTCTCGATCATTTCCCAAATTTGATAATTTAAATTATCACATTCACATTTCAATCTAATTAAAGATTCATAAAACTCCACTTAGTTTTAATATTCCCAAAAAAAATTATTAATGATTATTTAACTTTGGGAAATCAAACATGCTGCATCGACAATCTACACCGTACATGAAACGACCCAAAATCGCCCTTACAGGAAAGCCCGGATTGAGTTGAGAAAACGACAAATCAGAAGACAAACAATAGAACATTATATTGCTTATTACAACAATTACATCAGAGGACAAGAATATATCAGAGTTTGAATAAATATCACACATTGGAAATAAAATATCAGAGATTAAAATAATTTACATAGCAGCGGAAAAATAATACATAACACAGCTGGAAGATATACACGGATACAAAGATTTTCGAATATCGCTCCAACTGTAAACCAGGATCCTGCAAAACCAAAACTACTAACTTCCCATGTGGAAAATTTGGGCACCCTGAGTTTAGGTTAAAACAATAAACACCAGGACAGTCATGGGACTGGAGTGAGTACTAAAACAGTTATTAAAATTTTACTTTAAAATAAAGTAAATCAAGTGACCATGCCGTATAACACGGATTGGGTTTTCTCCCAAGAATACCAGTGCATAAAACAATTAATAGACAACACAATGCTTTTTGAAAAATGAAGCTATTATAAGACTCCGGTCCCATCACACAATGCAACGCAAGCCGGAGGATAGAGTTTTCCCTTATAATAGCCAAACATGCTTGGTACGTTTAAAACAAATCATTTTGATATTACTATAAGTGCATAGTGTTAAAAACAACTTCAAATATAAATGTATCAATCATAGACGGAATGGGTACTATATATCATGTCGCCATTCTAGTTCTGCAATTAAAACCAAAATGTCACGATTTGGAAATTGGATTTCCGTCATGAACCAAGGCAAGGGATCGTCCTTACCGATTCGAGACAATCTAGCACCATGTCTCAGGCTCAACCGCAACTGCACCTGGAGCGTCAGGGCCGGTCCACTTACGTTAGCGGATTATAATTCCTGAAAAAATATGTTTCACCATCCTATGGGGCATAAATCTGGTCAGTATGTCGACCATGTCATCCATCGGCCCCGTAGAGACCGATATAACCGAGGTGCCTCATTATGCATCAAATAATATGCAACATCCACATGAGTAAAATGTTTGGGCTCCATACCATGACACCACTTCTAGCTAGAAAGAAACACATGTCCTACCTGAGGCCCTTTCCCGTTTCTGGTTTATACCGGTGTGTGAGGCTCGCGAATTAATGGTATACACAAAGCTATGCTATTTAAAGTCGTGCTTCGATCATCAACCACAAGGCTCTGCTTTTTGATAAAAGCATTAATCATTTGCATCTCAACATGCCACACTGGCGATTCATGCCACGCAACTGATGCCTATCTATATATAACCTCTATGCTCGTACGTCTCAGAGAAGGGTGTTAAGTAAGAGAATAAACCCTCCGCCACCAAACAGATATATATTTAATATAAATTATTAACATAGAATAAAACCAATGTCAGACACTCATCTATTTACAAGTCCATTCTGGGTCTGAACGAAACCGGAGGCACCTTATTCCTCGTCCTATATGTCCAATACAGGAGAGAGGTCCACACATATCCGGTCGATCTCCAAGTACGTCTAGACGATCTCCACTTATTACCTTGTCTTGGGTGTATAACCCAATCAAGACGTCAGTATTCATCCAAACGATGTGAAAACCTCCGGTCTTCAACCACCATCTTCATCAACGACTTATCGTTGTATTTATTATTCAGAATGGGTTAAACCCGGTCTTTCCGAATAACTCGCATATTTTATAATCAAGTGCAATAAAAACACATCATACGCCTCATTCCAATTCAGAATATTCTTTTATTAAAATATTCACATCGTTCGGGAAAGGTTCCCATTAATTTTATCAAAGATAAATTCTTTTCAATTTATTCTTTAATCTTCATTTGGATATCATTTCAATATATTTTATTGTATATTTTCACAATCCAAAACCAATTAAGGTTTATCAACTAGTCGGGATTAGGGAACTTTACCCAAGTAATGATTTATTTTATTATCCCAATCCCAAACTATTTATCCCATGGAGCAAAACTGATAGTACTCCATATCTAACACCCGCAGTGTTATCAGTAAATTTAATTACCATTTCACGTTCAAATCTAATTAAACATTTAATTATCGCCTGGAGTAAAACTGGTGGTACTCAATTTTCGATCATTTCATGAATTCGATAAATTTAATTACCCCATTCTCAATCCAATCTAATTAAAGATTTTTTAAAACTCCATCTTGGTTTTAATCTTCCAAAAATCATTATTCAATGATTATTAATTTTCAAGAAATTAATCTTATCTTTAACTAGGTTAAAGAACCATTATTAAATTTTCAAGAAATTAATCATTATTCCAAAAATCATTATTCAACGATACACCCAAATCATCTTCCATTAACTATGGAATCTTCACGGAAAATAGATTAATATATAATCGATATAAATTTCCATATCAGACTAATAATATGGATGGAATAGCGGCAAAGCCTTTTAAATTCCATATACAGTAACAATATTCATTCACAGAAGTTCATCTCGATTATTACCAAATCGAATTCCATTCAATTCCAATTTTATATATTAAATTGGAAAACTTTATATTTGGAAAATTTCCATTAAACCTTAATAAAAATATTTATAAATTCCAAATCATATCTTCACTGTTAATTGAGTTAAAGAACTTGTGTTATTAAAAAAACGGTTCATGATAAACCCAAAATCAACTTTCATTTCAATTCCAATTATATTAATTTGTATTCTTCTCTAAATCTTAATTAAAGATTTATTCTTTTCTCAACTGGGTTTAAGAACAGTGTTAATAAAGACACCATTCATGACAAACCCAAAATCCAATTTGATATTAAATACATGGCTCTGAATAGAAAATAATATCGGCTTATATTCAATATCAAATTTTGAAACCAACAAATATCGTATTGGGAATAACGATATTTATATCTTCCAAATTCCTAAACGATCTCCGCATAATCATGGAATCCAATATCAAAATATTCCAAAGATTATTTCCATTCCAATCCACTCCAACTTCTACGTTGGAAAATTCTGGTTATATCAAAACTATTTCAAATGCAATTTAATTAGTTAAAAATATTGGATTATTATACTAGTTAATAACTAGTTCATTTCGATAAAAATATATTTTTATCTTTACAAACGTGGAATTTTTCATCCAAAATCTTTCCAAATCATTTATTATGATTTTACACAAATTATTAATATTTTTAATAATTTTATCAAGGCCCATACAGTCGGTTTCCAATAACGGCCACCGAACTGCATCCATAGCGACCTTTTCCAAATTTGATTTGGACATAATTCCAAATCCAACCGTTAGATTTCAAATCTCTTATAATAGTTGGAATGCTCTTTTCGATATGAACCCAACGGATCTAGTTTTAGGATAATCCGACGGCCGGATCTCCTGTAATGTCAATTTGAAATCAATGGTCGAAATTCGCGAACGGTCGCTACGCGGCGCATTCTATTCAGCCAATTTAATACATATAATATATATTATATTTATTTCGTCGATTTCCATTTACAACGTATTTTATTAATCATTTTAAATTTGTTTTAAAAACGATTCCAACTTCATTTCGATTTTAAATAAAAACCAAATATGTCTTTATAAATTCGTTTTAAATTCATTTTAAAACGATTTCAATCTCATTTCAATTTTCAAATCAAAATTGAATATTCCTTAATATATTCATTTTAAATTCATTTTAAAACGATTTCAATTTCATTTCAAAATTCAAACCAAAATTGAATATTGCATATCATTATAATATTAAAATGATAGTATTTTCAAAATATCAAATTTTGAAATCCATTCTTTTCGATATTCATTATAAAATGAATAAAATCGATCGATAAACCCATTCGGGTTAAAATGGTGTTTAACTACTTGACACGACTTCATATTTCAATATTTTCGTGTCCATCCAAAATCAGACATCAAAATCACATTTTAATTATCCACGGAATATTATTTTAAAATATTCGTTAATTCTGAACTGTAATCAGACTCTATCAATTACCATATAATTTCAATTATATGGATTTCATACATCGCATATATACAACAATAATGATAAACAATCATTAAAAATTCATACAACATCCATAGCGCATTTTACAACTGTATAAGCATTAAAATAAATAAATAATGCTTATAGAGTCTGTTAACCCACCGATTGACATACCATTATTTATTGGGATCAGTGTGTCAAATATCGTCCCAATACTCGTGTGGGGTTTTCAAACAAAAAATACTGATTTTTATTTGGTCAGTTGGGTGATGTGTAAAATATTATCGTCCCAATCATCATCAGTTAAATAGGTGTACGTAAACAAACCGTCCGGCTTGTAAATGAATATTTATTTTATTTGAGGAGAATTTTATACAGCGTATATAAATAATGTATATATTGCATATATATAAATATTTATACAATGCATATATATTTTATTTACTCCATTTCAATATCACAATCACAATACACAATACAGTCAATTTTTCCCACAATACAATCAAATCACACAAATCATGCATGGTTTGTACAATAAATAGTGTCAGGAGCTACTAATCCCCGTCTGCAACCTAAGATATATTTAACTGTATATAAATTTGAGTGAGGTGATATCACTTTTGTTTCCACTCCTCCATTATTTTATTTTTGAATTTATGCTCTATTTCGATTTAAATTCGTCTCGAATTCAAATTTGCTCCGTTTCCGTTCTGGTCAACTCCATTGCGTAGAGTTTTTCGTTGCGATTCAAAAGAATTCAAATTTGCGCGTTTCTTGCATCATGTGAAAAAGATGTGGACATTTATAGATTAATTACATAATTTAACTAATTATACAATTAAATTTTAATTAATCACTTAGTCACCTATTAACCTTTCTCTGCCGATTAGTATATGCTCCAGGCCGATAAAAGCTCCACCACGTTCGATCCTATGGCTCTGAATTGATGACACCACGACGCGTCAAAATTTGATCAAACACGTCCACCCGGTGCGCCTCCTCCCGTGCCACCATCACCTAGCCCGATGACGTACTCGGCCTTCTTATTGGCCACAAAACCAACTTCGAACGCTGCGCATTTGGGCGCACAAATCTCACCAACCACACAATGATTTCCGATCTTGACCGTTTAGTTTATAGATCTACATTTTTCGTTTTATAAATTTCGTTTGAAGTGGAGTGGATTTAGAAATCGAAAGGGGATAAGGATTGAATAAAAATCACCGCTGAATCGTTTTAAAGAGAAACGGCGGCCCCAGATTATGATTAGGGTTTTGACCGATTTTCCTATATATATAATAATATTTATTAATATTTAATTCACATATTAACAGTTTAACGCTTCGAACTCCAAATGAATCCCAACGACTGTTACCCCCAGCTAAATACCCCCATTCCGGACACAATGGGATATGTTTCGTAAGCCAATTCGACTGTTTCGATCAGTTTTTATCAAAATTAAAATATAAATCAATATATTAAATTTTAACGTACATTTTAATTTACCAGTGACACATACTGACTCCAAAAATTCCAAAAAAATAAATCTAACTATGTTTTGATGATATGGTACTAAAAAAACTAATTTCTTCGAATTTAGAGACCGTTTGAAAAATATCCATTTTCTGGTCGATCCAATTCAACTGAAATTGACAAAACACGTTTACATTCACCACGCTCACATATTAAATCCAAAAATAATGAAAATTGGAATTTAACAATAATTCGATATTCCGGATCCAATAAAAGTGGTTTCATCGAAAAGGGAGGTCATTTGCGAAATGGCTATTTTTAAGGGCTATATATTATTTAAAATATATATAAATTCCATAGCGACTATTTTAAATTTTCAACTGGACATAAATTTCAATTAATAAAGAAAAATCTCAATCTCTTACATTCATTAGAAAGATATAGTTAAACAGATTCAAATATTTCTTATTTCTCTGAAATCCGATTTATTTTGAATTCCGTACATTCATTTGAAATTTAAAATCGAATTTTCAAACTACCATGCCATTTCAAGTTCGTCTTATAATTAAAATAAATTTATACGTTTTAACTTCGATTAAAATAATTTTTTAGTTGTTATTATTTAAAATAAATCTTTTTAAATATTCAAAATCCATAAAAATAGCTAAAATAAAATTTTTAAATTGGTTCTGAAAATCCGGGTTGTTACAGTCTCCCCCGCTTAAAATCTTTTCGTCCTCGAAAAAGAACGGAGCTGAAAGTAATTTATTGTAACAACCCGGATTTTCAAAACCGATTTAAATTTTTTATTTTAGCTATTTTAATGGATTTTGAATATTTAAAACGATTTATTTTAAATAATAATGATTTAAAATTTATTTTAATTGAAGTTAGAACAAATAAATTTATTTTAATTATAAAACGAGCCTGAAATGGCGCGGTAGTCTGAAAATTTGATTTCTAATTTCAATTTAATATACAGAATTCAATATAAGTCAGAATTGGGCGAAACAAGAAATATTTGAATCTGTTTACTTATATCTTTCTAAAGAATGTGAAAAACTAAGATTTTATAATATAAATTGAAAGTTATGTCCAGTTTAAACTTTAAAATAGTCGATATGGAATTTATATATATTTTAATATAATATGTAGCCCTTAAAAATAGTCATTTTGCTAACCACCTCCGTTTTCGATGAAACCACTTTTGTTGGATTCGGAATGTGAAATTATTGGTAGATTCCAGTTTTCATAATTTTTAGAATCAATTTGTGAGCGTGGCAAAAGAAAACGTGTTTTGTCAATTTCAGTTGAATTGGTTCGACCAGAAAATGGCCATTTTACAAACGGCCTCCAAATTCGATGAAATTAGTTTTGTTAGGACCGTATCATCAAAACATAGTTAGATTTATTTTTCTGTAATTTTGAATCAGTACGTGGCCCCGGTAAATTAAAATGTGCGTCCAAATTCAATATATATTGATATATATTTTAATTTTAAACGAAAACTGATCGAAACAGTCGAATTGGCTTACGGGACATTTCCCATTGTGCTCGTAATGAGGGTAATTAGCTGGGGACGACAGTCGGTGGGTTTGAATTGGAGTTCGGAACAATAAACCAGTTAAAAATGAATTAAATAATAATTAAAATATTATATAAATACACCTTTTATGCCGTACCCTAATCACATATCAGGAAGCCGCCGTTTAGTGGAAACCAACGGACCAGGAGCTCCGAAATAAAACCCTAAAAATATCCTAATCTAGATCAAATTAATTCATGAATCAAAAGCAAGAATTGAAGTGTTTGGCGAGCTCTACAAAACCATACGTTTTTGATCGAGTTTAGTGGCTCGAGGCAGCTTGATTTCCCTCTCAAAGTCGTCGTGTTCATGACCATTTTCTAGTCCGCGTGCAAGTGCGAGTTCAGCGAGATTATGGTGGTGGCTGGCGCATTTGAAGGCGCATCACTTGGTAGGGGTTGATCAGTCTCTAGTGGCTCGGATTTTGGTGCGTGGAGGAACCCTAATGTCGATGTTGGTTTCAAAAGTTCAGCTGAAGCCTGGAGCTAATTGCGCGTGTAGAAGATGAAGCCTGGGGGCTTGGATCAAGAACCAACGACCCGAACTGAATTAGGTTAAATTCTTTATTTTTGTAACTGGATTTTTTTATATATATAATGGCTTTAAATATAAATGTGTTTTTTTATGAAATGGCTTTGAATAAAAATATGGTTTTTAAATAAAAAGCATTGCTTTTATAATCTAAAATTTATATATATATATATCATTATTTTTAGAAATCTGAAATTTTGATTGTAAATAACATTGTCATAAAAATATGTTTTTAAAAATAAATAACATTGATTTATTTCTTATTTTTAAATAAGAAAAAAAACATTGATGCAAAAATTTGATTTTTTTTAAATTATATAACATTGGTTTTAAAAATAAATAACTTTGTTTTGAAAATATGATTTTTATAAATAAAGCGTTGTAATAAAAATATGATTTTTATTATAAATGGCATTGTTTTAAAAGCTGAATTTTTATATAAATAGATTTGGTTTAAGAATATGATTTTTAAAATATATACATTATTGTAAAAATATGATTTTTAAAATATAAATAGTGTTGTTTAAAAATATAAATAGCTTTGTTTAAAAATATAAATAGCATTGTATAAAAATGTGATTTTTAATATAATTCGCGTCAAACAGATTGCGTTGGAAGCACAGTGAAGAACACTACGCGATGGAGCTGACTTGAAACAAATCGGAATCCAAACTGTCCTTTAAATGAATGGCGGAGTGGAAACCAAATGTGAGAACTCCTTCTCACTCAAACTTTTTTACAGTTAAAAATATACTAGGATGCAGACGGTGATTAGCAGCACCCGACACCATTTATTGTACAAACCATGGTTGTTCGTTTGGATTGAATGGACTGTATTGTGTGAATAAAATATTTGAACAATAAAAATATCATTTTTATTGCAGAAATGAAATAATAAAAATATTCATATGTTGAATAAAATGTGTAATCATTAAAAATATCATTTTTAATGTGTAATAGAAGTATATAATATATTTATGTGTTGAAATAAATATTCATTTACAAATCGGACGATTTGTTTATGTAGACCCATTTAACGGACAGTGATTGGGACGATAAATTTTACACATCGCCCGACTGCACAAATAAAATTCAGTATTTGTTGATTGAAACCCCACACGGGTATTGAGATGATATTTGACGTACACTAATCCCAATTGTTCAGTTGTATGTCAATCGATGGGTTGACAGAGTATTGTAAGCATTAATTATTTATATTTAATGCTTATGCAGTTGTGTATGCACTCTGGATGATGGTTGATTGTGTATCATTGTTGTTATATACATGTGTTGTATGAAATCCATATAAATAACACTATATGGTATTTGATTGGGTCTGATTCCTATCCAGAAAGAACGAATATTTTAAAATAACGAATATTTTAAAATAATATTTTGTAAAGGATAAAAATGTGAATTTGATGTCCGATTTTGGATGGACACGAAAATATTGAAATAGGTGAAGCCGTATTGATTAGTTATGCTCCATTTTGATGCGAACGATATTTATATCGATTTTATTCATTTTTATAATGAATATCGAAAAGGAAATGATTTCAAAATCTGGTATTTTGAAAATATTATCATTTAAATATTATAATGATAAAGAGTATTCAATTTTGATTTAAAATTGAAATGAAATTGGGAATCTTTTTAAAACCAATTTATAAACGATTTATAAAACACGTTTTAGATGGAAATCGACGAAATATATATATTATATATTTAATGGCCTGAATAGAACGCGCCGCGCTACGACCGTTTGCGAGTTTCGACCATTGACTTCAAATTGACATTACGGGAGATCCGACCATCGAATTCTCCTAAAATCGGAACCATTGGGTTCGTAGCGAAAAGAGCTTTCCAACGAATATAAGAGATTTGAAATCTAACAGTTGGATTTGCAATTTTGTCCAAGTCAAATTTAAAAAACGTCATTGTAAGTGCAAGTCGATGGACGTTTATGGAAATCGACTGATAGGACCTTAATAAAATTATTAAAAATATTAATAATTTGTGTAAAATCATAATAAATGATTTAGAAAGAATATGGATGAAAAATTCTACATTTGCAAAGATAAAAATAAGTTTTTATCAAAATGAACTAGTAAATAGCTAGAATAGAAAATCCAATGATTTTTAAATAAATAAATTGGAATTGAAAAAGGGTTTTAAAATAACCAGAATTTTCCAATGAATAAATTGGAATGGAAATAATCTTTGGAATATTTCGATATTGGATTTCGTGGTTATACGGATATTGTTATCGGAATTTGTAAGATATAGATATCGTTATTCCCAATACGATATCCTTTGGTTTCAGAATTTGATATTGAATATAAGCCGATATAATTTCTATTCAGAGCCTTGTATTTAATATTAAATTGGATTTTGGGTTTGTCATGAACCGTGTCTTTAATAACACTATTCTTAAACCCAGTGTGAAAAGAATAATATTTTAATTAATATTTAGTGAAGCTTTCCAATTAATTAATATTTAATTGTAATTGAATGAAAGAATTAGATTTTGGGTTTGTCGTGAATCGTGTCTTCAATAACACTTTCTTAAACCCAGTTGAGAAAAGAATAAATCTTTTAATTAAGATTATTAGAGTTTTCCAATTATATTTAGTAATTGGAATAAAATGGAATGTGAATTAGGTTTATTGTGAACTGTGTTTTAACAACATTCGTTCTGTAACCCGATTAACAGTGAAATGTGATTTGGAATATATAAATCTTTCTATTAAGATTTAATGGGATTTTTAAAAGAAAAGTTGTAATGACCCGGATATTTCGTCGGTTAATTTTAAATATTTAACATGAATTTAAATATTTATTAGATTATATAAATAGAATTTTATATTGAGTTATCAATTTAATAAACGAATACGGTTTAATTTCAAGAATATTGAGTTATCGTAATCTGAAAACGAGAATGAATTTGAAGTCAAAACAGAATCAAAACAGTTCCGATGATCAATATAAAATTCTGTTTGAATTAAAATAATAATATTTATTAATTATTAAGAAATTCATTTGTTTTGAATTTAATTTATATCGATTTAAATTGAGATCCCCTCCATATGACCGAATAAGGCTTTGAAACCTGTCCCAGTGTGTTCAGAATGGTGGTTAAACCCTAGGAAGGCCTGTTGTTGGGTCCAAATAGGAGTTTGAAATCGACATGATAATTTAAATTTAAATCGTACCAATTCAAAACAAAACAAATAAAAATATATCCTTTTACTTCATCCCTAAGCTAATTAATCAAGTACGCTGGAAGTTTTCCCCACCTGATGTCTTACCTAACCTACCGTGCCTTCTTTTATTTCCACAAACTAAAATATGAAACCTCAATTAAAAGGGCCGCTCCCTCTAACAAATCAAAAACCATTCTCAGTTAAATCCTTCAAGGAAAATACCGGAG
Source organism: Allium sativum (assembly GCA_030737875.1). Classification (NCBI taxonomy): domain Eukaryota; kingdom Viridiplantae; phylum Streptophyta; class Magnoliopsida; order Asparagales; family Amaryllidaceae; genus Allium; species Allium sativum. The sequence goes on along the minus strand of CM060923.1, from coordinate 403,420,739 downwards.
TCCCTTTAATCACTTCCACTAAATCGAAATCGGGTATCTTAATTCCATTTACCATCGCGAGTGGCTCCTTTTCGAGCTGTTCTTCACGCTGGTGTAATTGGAAGTCGCAACTTAGTTAGGGAGGAAATCAACCATCAAACGAGGAGAGAGGGAAGCTGAAGTCATGGTCTTTGTAGTGAACGTCGGCTGGGGGAGTAGGTCATCGTGAAATCACGACTTGGTGGTGTTCACATACGATTTTCTAAAGACTGCGAATAAGGAGTTCGAGGGCCTTGGTTTTTGTGCGAATGGAAAAAGGGGCAGTTCAGCAAGGTGAAAGTGAGTGCGATGAAATGGGGGTGAATGGGGCTGTCAGGAAAATGGCAACGTTGGTTAGGAAAGGTGAATACGTGATGCCCTTCTGGAATAAAAACTCGTAATGATTGGGATGAGGCTGATGCAGCGAGAGTAGATGGGTGCGAGGCTAATTTCTGGATGCTTAATTTCGAACAGTGCAGGTTGGAATGTGGTGGCGGTGTCTGGGTAGTATGTGAGGCATTGCAAGGTATTGGAGTTCGAGTTGGATATAAATTGGTTCAATAGTGGATAGTTTGGGGAGGCTCGAATTTGGTTGTAAGGATGGTGAATGCATAAAGGCAGTGATGTTTGAAGTTGTTGTCAGGATTGTATAGCGGTGTTGGAAGCAGGAGGAGCTTGAAAATAGTAGAGGAGAGTAACGTATAGCGACAACAAGGCAGTAAGGTATATGTGTTTTTAAAAATTTATAATACATTGGAAAGTTTATTATTTTAGTAAATTAAATAAACAAATATTTATCGATAACGAAAATTAAATAATCATAGGTATAGATTTATTCAAGACAATTCATAACCAAGATGATTTGGATATTAATTAGGATATTCGGCAAATGAAAACCGCGGTGAGTAAAATCTCACTTGTATTTTTATTTAGAATCATTTTAACGAATAAATTAATTGATTGTTGTTTGGCTGTGGCTATTATAAAAATATATTAGTTATTTAGGATTGGTGTTTATGGCTATTATATATATATATATATATTGGTGGTTGGATTCCCGCAGTATCATTAGCGGATGCCCGCGGTATCATTAGCGGATGATTTCCCTATACGCCCCACAATATATATAGTGGATGACCTTCATACCGCGATATCCTGCCTCAAAGCAGGATGGGTATTATTTATGTTGACTAACATCTGTGGATGCAGGAAAAACAAGTTGGAGGGATCCAACTGGATTCCTCAAAAATATATTATTTGTTTGTTTGTTTGGTTGCATATATACTGTCATGTATTATGTGTTAGAAAACCTGAAATTAACAATTGGATGTTTGTGTGTTTAAATATCATTGGGCCTAAGGGTTGAGTTATAAAAATACCGTGAAAAGGATATTTGAGATTTAAAAGGGAAAATTCTATTTTTCTAAATAGAATTTGAATTTCGAATGGACTAGAAATATTAAATAATAAAAACAAGGAGTTCATTTATAAACGAAGTTTATAAATAAAGTGAAATAAATTATCATTGGATAATTCAGGAAAATATAAATACAAGTGTGAATTTGAAAAGGGAAATTTATTTTTCCAAATTAGAAATATTAATTCCAAATGAATTTGAAATCGAGACTTGTTTAAATATATGAACGAGTAGAATAAATTGTGTTTGTAAATAAAAAGGAAAAAATCATAAATTGGATAACATGAATGTGAACTCAAGTGAATGACATGAAAAAGATGATTTGTGAAATAAAAAGCATATTTTTGATTATTGAATAGCATTAACTAAGTAAGAGAAAAATTAGTTAATCAAGTTTAGATTGAAATAAGACTTCGGATAAATAAAAATGAGATTTTGTGAATCCATATTCAAAATCGAATGTGAAACTTGAAGTGAAATGGAATTCAATTAGTAAGTAAGTTAAATATATATATTTGAACATGTTATGTTCAAATATGAAAGTGAAATTGGCAAGGGTGCTAATTAGCAAGTGAATTAACAAATTGAGTTAAAACAATTAGATTGAGTTGAAATGAATTAGAATGGTCAGATATATGTTAAGCAGGTATAGAATGAAGAAATGGAAGAGTACAAATATAATGCTCGACAAAAAGGTACGTATTTAAATTGAATATGAGATTTTATGCGCAGTATCGGCTAGCCGCTTGGCTTTACCTTTTCTTTTTTTTGATTGAAGAGGGCATGTGTGGCAAGGTTTGAAGTTTTCCGGTAAGCCCGTACAAAGGAGGTTATGGTGAATTTTTTCAAAAATTTAAGAAGTTAGAATATTTTTAAGAAAATCTGATAACTAGAGATCTATATATTAATATATAGAATTCGATAATGAAACGAACTTAAAAATAGAATATTATAAACGAAAAGGAATTTTATAAAATCCTGGGAGGTATACGTTTTAAAGTGAACGATGATTTAAAAGAAATAGAGTTAATCAAATAGAGTTAAAGAAAAGAGTTAATCAAATAGAGTTAAAGAAATAGAGTTAAGCAAATTAGAAACTAACTAGAGATTAGTTAAGTTGAATAGTTTTCTGAGTATCGATCTGATGTTGGTTTCGGCCTTCGGGATTGATACTTAGAGAATTGTTCTCTTACTAGTTTACAGTAAGGGACTAACAGTTGTGGAATGGTAGTGATGCATGAATAAGTGATGGAAATATTTTCCAATATTAATAAAGTATATTTTCTAAATATAGAGAATAAGAAAATGTGAACATATATATATATATATATATATATATATGATTGATCGATAGAATTTCCATTTGGAAATAAGATCGTTGTGTGTACACGGACATTTTTCATTTGATAGTTAAATCATCGACTATCAAAGTTTTGATCATTTTTCCGTTGTTAATATGGAGAGACCGGTTGGATTATTATCCGTGAACCACTCCATATTGGCAATAGCGTTGCGAATCAGATTTATATGAAGATACTCGAAGGCGGAGTAAAGTGCAAGGACTTTTTCTATTATGGAAATTGTGCCTTTGGTTTCGTTCAATCCCAAAACGAACGTGTATGGACGAATGTCTGACAGAATATTTCCAATGATCGCATTTTGGACCGTACAAATATATATATGTTGGCAACAGATTTATTCCCTTAGCATAATATCCAGAATATATTTGTGCAAATTAATTAATGATTAACGGATCTGACAATGTGGCATTCAAAGTGATTGTGTTATCAATGAATGGCAAGTAAGCGTAGCCTCAGGCCTCAACAACCGGGAAATGACAAAAATCGGGCAGGAAGCATGGCTATGTGGTTAGCTCCCATTAGGGTGTATTATCACCTATCTAGAGATTCGTTTAATTCCTTGTTCTATTTGATGCTGTCCCATTCAGGAAACGGTTGCTGATCCCAACCGTTGGTGATATACATTCGATACACTCAAGCGAAATGAGTGGTCGGTCATGTGTGGCCGGGTTGCAAGATGTTCTTGTTGAACCCAGTGTATTCTCCTCTAGAGATACACTATCGGAAGGTGGTTCCATACCTTGTCATAGTTGGAAATTCATTGCCCAATAAGTGCTTGCGGTTTTGATTGTATATTATATATGTGGAATGTGAGATGCAAGCGTTCCACTAAGATTCTATTTATTTTTTTTAGACACTTATATAATATCAAAGAGTTTTGATATAAAGTCCTTTTGGATTCTCATAAGGGGAAAATCCGTTCCGTGTTATACGGCGTGATCTTATGAGATATTGTTTATTTCCTCAAGCTGTTTTAAGCTGTTTACTCATACCAGTCCCATGACTGACCCGAAGTTTATTTTTCTATATTTTCCCTAAACTCTTGGGTGCCCAAATTTGTACGGGCAGTCAAGTAGTTCAGGTATTTCCAGATATTTTTGGAGGAGCTCGGAGCAGGAAGCTTCAGCGTTAGTTATCTAGTGTTATTTCCGTTGTATTGTAAGTGTTGTACTCTGATGATAATGTTATGTATATACAGTCAATTTTTGTATTTCAAAAGCTGTTATATATTATATTTTATTCCGCTGCGATGTGAGATTCTGTGTAGTTTTTCTGTTCTTTTTCTCCTATTCTAATTTTTCTTTCTTTTTATTTCCTCTTCCTCTAACTTCTTTCTATTAATGATTCGTATTTCTGTGCAATTTGGGTTGGACGTGTGTTGTATTTTGTCAACTCAAATAGTACGTATTTGCGGGACGTTACAGTTGGTATCAGAGCTTATGTGGAGCGAATACCTAGGCTATGGTGGAGTTACTCATTAGAGATAGGGTCAGTAGTACCCTAGAATGAGTTGAGTGTATATATATACGAAAGAGCTTATTTGTTAATAGATTAAAACAACTAGTTTTATATTGTGTTGGCCAATCTATTGAGTGGTTTATGAATTCTGGTCGAATCGTGGGACACCACGACGTCGATAAGAGTTTGTAAATACTTGAACAGAAGATTGAACATGATATTGTTTTTAAGTGGGTAAATGAAATAATTTTACCCAAAAATTCTATTTTTGATAGAAAAAGAATAATTTTATGAAATTATTATAATATATGGATGTGTTGAATGTTAATATTATAATCAAATTAGATTATAAAATTGGAATGGTTATATATAAACCAAATAAAATTTGTATATAAAAGAAATATACAAGCGAAACAAATTAAAATTTGATTCAGAACTAGAATTTGGAATTTAATCCTGGGAAGATGGAAAATATTTTATGAAGTAAATATATTGATTGTTCAAATAAAAAGAATGTGAACCAAAAGTTTTGGCAGAACTGGAATTTGTTGAATTATGAAATACTGAATTTCAACATAAGTGGATTTTGAAAAAGTTAATGGGTTTGTAGCACTTTTTCTACCTTAGTAATTTCGGGGACGAAATTCTTTTAAGGGGTGAAGAATGTAATGACCCGGATATTTCATCGGTTAATTTTAAATATTTAATATGAATTTAAATATTTAGTTTATAATATACAAGGAATTTTATATTGTGTTATCAATTTAATAATCGAATACGGTTTAATTTCAAGAATATTGAATTATCGTAATCTAAAAACGAGAATGAATTTGAAGTTAAAACAGAATCAAAATAGTTTAGATGATCAATACAAAATTCTGTTTGAATTGGAATAATAATATTTATTTATTATCAAGAAATTCATTTGTTTTGAATTTAATTTATATCGATTTAAATTGAGATCTCCTCCATATGATCGAATAAGGCTTTGAAACATGTCCCAGTGTGTTCAGAATGGTGGTTAAACCCTAGGAAGGCCTATTGATGGGCCCAAATAGAAGTTTGAAATCAACATGATAATTTAAATTTAAATCGTACCAATTCAAAACAAATAAAAATAAATATATATCCTTTTACTTCATCCTTAAGCTAATTAATAAAGTACGCTAGAAGTCTTCCCCACCTCATGCCTTACCTAACCTACCGTGCCTTCCTTTATTTCCCGAAACTAAAATCTAAAACCTCAATTAAAAGGGCCTCTCCCTCTAACAAATCAAAAACCATTCTTAGTTAAATCCTTCAAGGAAAATACCGAAGTCCCTTTAATCACTTCCACTAAATCGAAATCGGGTATCTTAATTCCATTTACCATCGCGAGTGGCCCCTTTCGAGCTGTTCTTCACGCTGGTGTAATTAGAAGTCGCAACTCAGTTAGGGAGGAAATCAACCATCAAACGAGGAGAGAGAGAAGCCGAAGTCATGGTCTTTGGAGTGAACGTCGGCTGGGGGCGTAGGTCACCGTGAAATCACAATTTGGTGGTGTTTATATACGATTTTCTAAAGACTGCGAACAAGGAGTTCGAGGGCCTTGGTTTTTGTGCGAATGGAAAAAGGGGTAGTTCAGCGAGGTGAAAGTGAGTATGATGAAATGGTGGTGAAGGGCATGTTCAGGAAAATGGCGACATTGGTCAGGAAAGGTGAATACGTGATGCCCTTCTAGAATGAAAACTCGTAATGATTGGGATGAGGCTGATACAACGAGAGGAGATGGGTGCGAGGCTAATTTCTAGATGCTTAATTTTGAACGGTGCAGGATGGAATGTGGTGGCGGTGTCTGGGTAGTATGTGAGGCATTGCAAGGTATTGGAGTTCGAGTTGGATATAAATTAGTTCAATAGTGGATAGTTTGGGGAGGCTCGAATTTGGTTGTAAGGATGGTGAATGCCTAAAGGCAGTGGTGTTTGATGTTGTTGTCAGGATTGTACATCCGTGTTTGAAGCAGCAGGAGCTTGAAAACAGTAGAGGAGAGTAAAGTATAGCCACAACAAGGCAGTAAGGTATACATGTTTTTCAAAATTTATAATACATAGGAAAGTTTATTATTTTAATAATTAAATAAACAAATATTTATCGATAACTAAAATTAAATAATCATAGGTATAGATTTATTCAAGACAATTCATAGCCAAGATGATTTGGATATTAAACAGGATATTCGACAAATGAAAACCGCGGTGAGTAAAATATCACTCATACTTTTATTTAGAATTATTTTATTCGTTAAAATAATTGATGGTTGTTTGGTTGCATTAAAATATTACTGTGGCTATTATAAAAATATATTAGTTATTTAGGATTGGTGTTTGTGGCTATTATATATATATTGGTGGTTGGATTCCTGCAGTATCATTAGCGGATGCCTGCGGTATCATTAGAGGATGATTTCCCTATGCGCCCCACAACATATATAGTGGATGACCTTCATACCGCGATATCCTGCCTCAAAGTAGGATGGGTATTATTTATGTTGACTAACATCTGTGGATGCAGGAAAAACAGGTTGGAAGGATCCAACTGGATTCCTCAAAAATATATTATTTTTTGTTTGTTTGTTTGCATATATACTGTCATGTATGATGTGTTAGAAAACCTGAAATTAACAATTGGATGTTTGTGTGTTTAAATATCATTGGGCCTAAGGGTTGATTTATAAAAATACCGTGTAAAGAATATTTGAGATTTAAAAGGGAAAATTCTATTTTTCTAAATAGAATTTGAATTTCGAATGGAATAGAAATATTAAATAATAAAAAAAAGTAGTTCATTTTTAAATGAAGTTTATAAATAAAGTGAAATGAATTATCATTGGATAATTCAGGAAAATATAAATACAAGTGTGAATTTGAAAAGGGAAATTTATTTTTCCAAAGTAGAAATATTTATTCCAAATGAATTTGAAATCAAGACTTGTTTAAATATATAAACGAGTAGAATAAATAGTGTTTGTAAATAAAAAGGAAAAAATCATAAATTGGATAACATGAATATGAACTCAAGTAATTGACATGAAAAAGATGATTTATGAAACAAAAGTATATTTTTGATTATTGAATAGCATTAACTAAGTATGAGAAAAATTAGTTAATCGAGTTTAGATTGAAATAAGACTTCGGATAAATAAAAATGAGATTTTGTGAATCCATATTCAAAATCGAATGTGAAACTTGAAGTGAAATGGAATTCAATTAGTAAGTAAGTTAAATATATATATTTGAACATGTTATGTTCAAATATGAAAGTGAAATAGGCAAGGGTGCTAATTATCAAGTGAATTAACAAATTGAGTTAAAACAATTAGATTGAGTTGGAATGAATTAGAATGGTTAGATATATGTTAAGCAAGTATAGAATGAAGAAATGGAAGAGTATAAATATAATGCTCGATAAAAAGGTACGTATTTAAATTGAATATGAGATTTTATGTGCCGTATCGGCTAGCCGCTTGGCTTTTCCTTTTCTTTTTTTTTGATTGGAGAGGGCATGTGTGGCAAGGTTTGATTTTTTCCGGTAACCCCGTACAAAGGAGGTTATGGTGAATTTTTCCAAAAATTTAAGAAGTTAGAATAATTTTAAGAAAATCTGATAACTAGAGATCTATATATTAATATATAGAATTCGATAATGAAACGAACTTAAAAATAGAATTTTATAAAGGGAAAAGGAATTTTATAAAATCCTGGGAGGTATACGTTTTAAAGTGAACGATGACTTAAAAGAAATAGAGTTAATCTAATAGAGTTAAAGAAATAGAGTTAATCAAACAGAGTTAAAGAAAAAGAGTTAAGCAAATTAGAAACTAACTAGAGATTAGTTAAGTTGAAGAGTTTTCTGAGTATTGATCTGATGTTGGTTTCGGCCTTCGGAATTGATACTTAGAGAATTGTTCTCTTACTAGTTTACAGTAAGGGACTAATAGTTGTGGAATGGTAGTGATGCGTGAATAAGAGATGGAAATGTTTTCCAATATTAATAACATATATTTTCTAAATATAGAGAATAAGAAAATGTGAACATATATATATATATATATATATATATATATATATATATATATATATATATATATATATAATGATTGATCGATAGAATTTCCATTTGGAAATAAGATCGTTGTGTGTACACGGACATTTTTCATTTGATAGTTAAATCACCGACTATCAAAGTTTTGATCATTTTTCCGTTGTTAATATGGAGAGACCGGTTGGATTATTATCCGTGAACCACTCCGTATTAGCAGTAGCGTTGCGAATCAGATTTATATGAAGACAATCGAAGATGGAGTAAAGTGCAAGGACTTTTTCTATTATGGAAATTGTGCCTTCGGTTTCGTTCATTCCTAGAACGAACGTGTATGGACGAATGTCTGACAAAATATTTCCAATGATCACATTTTGGACTGTACAAATATATATGGTGGCAACGGATTTATTTCCTTAGCATAATATCCAGAATATATTTGTGCAAATCAATTAATGATTAACGGATCTGACAATGTGGCATTCAAAGTGATTGTGTTATCAAAGAATGGCAAGTAAGCGTAGCCTCAAGCCTCAACAACAGGGAAATGACAAAAATCGGGCAGGCAGCATGGCTATGTGGTTAGCTCCCATTAGGGTGTATTATCACCTATCTAGAGATTCATTTAATTGCTTATTCTATTCGATGCTGTCCCATTCAGGAAACGGTTGCTGATCCCAACCGTTGGTGATATACATTCGACACACTCAAGCGAAATGAGTGGACGGTCATGTGTGGCCGGGTTGCAAGATGTTCTTGTGGAACACAGTGTATTCTCCTCTAGATATACACTATCGAAAGGTGGTTCCATACCTTGTCATAGTTGGAAATTCAATACTCAATAAGTGCTTGCGGTTTTGATTGTATATTATATATGTGGAACGTGAGATGCAAGCGTTCCACTAAGATTCTATTTACTTGATTTAGACACTATTATAATATCAGAGAGTTTTGATGTAAAGACCTTTTGGATTCTCATAAGGAAAAAACCCGTTCTGTGTTATACGACGTGGTCTTATGAGATATCGTTTATTTCCTCAAGCTGTTTTAAACTGTTTACTCATACCAGTACCTGACTGACCCGGAGTTTATTTTTCTATGTTTTCCCTAAACTCTTGGGTGCCCAAATTTGTACCAGCAGTCAAGTAGTTCAGGTATTTCCAGATATTCTTGGAGGAGCTCGGAGGAGGAGGCTTCAGCGTTAGTTATCTAGTGTTATTTCCGTTGTATTGTAAGTGTTGTACTCTGATGAAAATGTTATGTATATACAGTCAACTTTTGTATTTCAAAAGCTATTATATATTATATTTTATTCCGCTGCGATGTGAGATTCTGTGTTGTGCTTCTGTTCTTCTTCTTCTATTCTAATTTTTCTTTCTATTTACTCATCCTCTTACTTCTTTCTATTAATGATTCGTATTTCTGTGTAATTTGGGTTGGACGTATGTTGTATTTAGTCAACTCAAATAGTACGGATTTGCGGGACGTTACAAAAGTTTTCCAATCTAATAAAATAAATTGGAATGGAATGGAATTTGATTTGGTAATAATCGAAGTGAACTTTTGTGGAGGAAGACTGTTACTATATATGGAATTTAAAAGGCTTTGACGTTATTCCATTTATATTATTGGTTGGATATGGAAGTCTATATCGATTATATATATTGATCTGTTTTCCGTGAAGATTCCATAATTAATGGAATGTGATTCTGAGTTTATCGTGAACTGTGTTTTAAATGACATTGGATCTTTAACACAGTTAAAGACAGGATTATTTCCTAAATTTGAATAATCATTATATAATGATTTTTGGGGATTAAAACTAAGTGGAGTTTTAATGAATCTTTAATTAGATTGAAAAGTGAATGTGATAATTTAAATTATCAAATTTGTGAAATGATCGAGAATGGAGTATCACTAGTTTTGCTCCAATCAATAGTTAAATCTTTAAATAGATTTGAATGAGAAATTGTAATTAATTTTACCAATAACACGGTGGTGTTAGATATGGAGTGCTACCAGTTTTTCTCCATGGGATGAATAGGTTGGGATTGAGAAATAAAATAAATGATTTCTTCGGTAAGATTCGCTAATCCCGACTAGTTTGGAAAACATTAATTTGGTTTAAATTGTGAAAAGAATATTTGTATAAAATAATATTATGGATTGGAATGAGGCGTATGTTGTGTTTTTATAGCGCTTGTTTATAAGATGCACGAGTTATTCGGAAAGACTTAGTTTATCCCATTCTGAATAATTGATACGACCATAAGTCGATGATGAAAACGGTGGTTGAAGACCGGAGATCTTCACATCGTTTGGATGATTACTGATGTCTTGATTGGGAGGCATACCAAGACAAGGTAATAAGTGGTGATCGTCCTGACGTACTTGGAGATCGACCTAATATGTGAGGGCCTCTCTCCTATATTGAACATATGAGACGAGGAATAAGGTGCCTCCGGTTTCATTCAGACCCGGAACGGACATGCAAATGGATGGTATGTCTGACATTGTATTCTTTTATACTGTATTCGTTGATCTCTGCTAAATATATATCTGTTTGGTGGTAGAGAATTTATTCTCTTGCTTAACACCCTTCTCTAAGACGTACGAGCTTAGAGGTTATATATCGGCAGAAATCAGTGGTACGGTATGGAGTGACGGTATGGCATGCTGAGTGGCATGTGATCAAGGCTTTTGTTGAAAAGCAAAGCTGTGTGGTTGATGATCAAAGCACGGCTTTAAATAGCATAGCTTTGTGTATAGCGTTAATTCATGAGCCTCACACCCTGGTATGAAGCAGAAACGGGAAAGGACTACAGGAAGGGCATGCATTTCCTTCTAGCTAGGAGTGGTGTCATGATATAGAGCCCAGACATTTTACTCATGTGGATATTGCATATTATTATTTGATGGATAGCGAGGTACCTCGGAAATATCGGTCACTACGGGGCTGATGGATGTTATGGACGATATACTGACCAGATTTACGCCCTATAGGGCGGGGAAACGAATTTTTCAGGAACTATGATCTAATCCGCTAAGTGTGGACCGGCCCTGAAGATCCAAGGTGCAGTTGCGGCTGAGCCTGAGGCGCGGGCTAGAGGGTCTCGAATTCGGTAAGGACGATCCCTTGCCTTGTTTCATAGATGGAATCCAGTTTCCAATACGACATTTCGATTTTAATTGTAGAGCCTAGTATGGAGACATAGTAGGATGGGGCATTATGCCGTCTATGATTGATACATTTATATTTGAAGTAATTTTGACACTATACACTTATAGTAACATCAAAATGATTCGTTTTAAACATACCAAGCATGTTTGGTTATTATAAGGTAAAACTCTATCCTCCGGCTTGCGTTGCATTGTGTGATGGGACCTGGTCTTATAATAGCTTCATTTTCTTTAATTAGCATTGCGCTGTTTGTTTTATGCACTGGTATTCTAGGGGATAAACCCGTTTCATGTTATACGGCATGTGTAATAACCCGAAAATCTAGGCCAATATAAAAAATTTATTTTTGCAATTTTTATGAATTTCGGATATTTAAAATAGATTATTTTGAATAATAACGACGAGAAATTTATTTTGAATAGAATTCGAACGTATATATTATATAGATTGTCGTTAGAATATAAATATTTATTTTAAATTATAAAAGGAATTAAAAAATGGCGTGGTAGTTCGATAATTCGATTTCAAACTTCAAATGAATGTACAGAATTCAAAATAAACCGGATTTTAGCGTAACCAAAAATAATAGAATCTAATTGAGAATATCTTTCCAATGAATCCGAAAAATAGAAATTTCATAGCGGGAATCAAAAGATACGTCCCGTTGAATTTTCAGAATAGTCGCTATGGAATTCTGGCCCTTAAAAATTGAAATTTTGCAAACGGCCTCGGATTTCGACGAAACCACTTTTGTTGGGTCCATGATGTCAAGTTATTGCTAGATTCCAATTTTCATAATTTTTCGAATCAATATGTGAGTGTGGCAAAGGAAAACGCGTTTGACCAGTTTTAGTTGATTTTAAACGACTGGAAATTGGCCATTTTTCAAACGGTCTCAGAATTTGAGGAAACTAGTTTTGTTAGGACCTATCGTCAATACGAAGCTAGAAAATATTTTTTGGGAACTTTTAGAGCTCGTATGTGGCCCCGGTAAATTGAAATGTACGTTTAAAATTGAATATACTGATTTATATTTTGATTTTGACGAAAACTGATCGGAACGGCCGAATCAGCTTGCGAAACATATCCCATTGTGTTCAAAATGGGGGTAATACGCTAGGGATGACAGTCATTGGGCCTCGTTTGGTGTTCGAATGTAAAGTTAACCTCGGATGAATAAAATATATAATATAAATTAAAATATGAAATCTCTAACCCCCCTTCTCACGTGGAAATCAAACTAGGTCAGAGAAAAATAAAACTTTAAACCCGCACCCCTCCAGTCTTAATCGCGACGCCAACACTCTCCCCTTCCTCTCCCTACCCTCCTGACGTGAAGCACCAAAAACCGAGAATCCCCTGTCCCTGGAACCTCGGCCGCGCTGCTCGAAATAGGAGCAGGAAACCGCCGACCTTAACTTCAAATCCCGGGGCCAATATGGGTGCGAGCAGCACCAATCTCGAGGCAAAGGGGGGGGGGGGGGCGGTGGCCGCGGCTTCGATGTGGGGGTCACGGATCTCGATCCTGTCAAGGGTTTTGGCCGGCGACAGTAGTGTTCCTCGATGAAGACTTGAGCAGTTCAAAACGATAAGGAAATGTGAAAGTTTATTTAAATATTACCTTGTTTAAATTTCAGTTTTAATATAATTTGTCGTTGTTTTAAAAACTGAAATTATCATTGTTTTAAAAACTGAAATTGTCTTTGTTTTAGAAACTGAAATTGACCTTGCTTTGAAAATATAAATACAATTGTTTATAAAAATAGAAGTAATATGGTTTTTATTTATATATATAGGAATAATAAAGATTAGATTTTTATATAGAATTCATATAATTTTTATAATGTAGAGATATTAAAAATATAATTTTTATAATGTAGAGATATTAAACATATGATTTTTACATTATAGAAAGAATAAAAATATGATTTTTATATTATAGAAAGAATAAAAATATGATTTTTATATTATAGAAAGAATAAATATATGATTTTTATATTGGTAGAGTATTAAAAATATGATTTTTAATGTATAGAATATCATATTAAAAATGTGATTTTAATATGAACAGCGTGGAGAAGACTACGTTGGAAGTACGGGCAAATCCTGACTGTTCTGAATTTTAGAAATTTCTATGGAAGAGTGGATCCCTCGGTGAGAAATTCTCGCCTTTAATTTAATTTCTAGTTGAAATATATAAACTAGGATGCAGACGGTGTTTAGTAGCACCTAACACCCGTCGTTCACAGACCGTGGACGGCTTGTATGCTTTTTTGTTTGATTTTGATGTGTAATTGACTGTGAGATGTGAAATAAAATATTTATATAGTTAAAAATATTTTATAGTTAAAAATATAATTTTTAACGTGAATATGAATGAAATAAATATTTATAAACAAATCGAACGATTTGTTTATATACACACATTTGACTGATATTGATTGGGATGATAAATTTTACACATCGCCCAACTGCACAAATAAAATCTGTGTTTGATTGATTGAAACCCCACACGGGTATTGGGATGATATATAGCATACACTAGTCCCAATATTTAGTTGTATGTCGATCGATTGATTGACAGACTGTTATAAGCGTTAAATATTTATATTTGATGCTTATACAGTGTAGAATGCACTTTGGATGATGGTTGATTATTTGTCATCGTTGATATATACTTGTGTTGTATGGAAATCCATAGAAATAAAAGCTATGGTAAGTGATTGGGCCTCATTCCAGTTTTGAAATAGAATATTTGAAGATAGAAATATATGAAGCCATGTTGATCAGATTTGCGCCATTTTGACGTGAACGATATTTATATCGATTTTATTCATTTCTCAATGAATATTGAAAATGATTTGAAATTCGAATGAATATTGAAAATGAATTGAAATTCGAACTAAATTGAAATGAATTGAAATTTGAATTAAATTGAAATTGAATTGAAATCGATTTGAAATGAAATTAAAATGAATTTATATATAGATGATATGGAATATTCAATTTTGATTAGAAATTGAATATGAAGTTGAAATCGATTTGAAATGAATTTAAAACGATTTCTAAAATACGTTTTAAAAGAAAATCGACGAAATATTATATATATATATATATATATATATATAATGTCCTGAATAGAACGCGCCGCGCTGCTGTAGTTCGCGAATTTCAACCATTGACTTCGAACGGATATTACGGGAGATCCGACCGTCGGATCCTCCTAAAACCGGAACCATTGGGTTCGTATCGGAAAGAGCTTTCTAATGAATATTAGAAATTAGAAATCTAACGGTTGGATTTGGAGATACGTCCAAATCAAATTTAGAAAAGGTCGTTGTAAGTGCAGTTCGATGGCCGTTGATGGAAATCGACTGTACGGGCCTTGATAAAATTATTAAAAGTATCAATAATTAGTGTAGAATCATAAGAAATGATTTAGGAAGAATTGGGATGAAAAACTCCATATTTGAAAAGAAAAAGATAGATTTTTATCGAAATGACCTACTTCTGAATTAGAATTAGAATTCAATTATTTTGAAAAATAAATAAATTGGATTTGAAATGGTTTTGAAAATACCCAGAATTTTCAATATATAGATTGGAAATGGATTTGAATCGAAAGTGTCTTCGGAATATTTCGATGTGGGATTTTGTGATTATACAGGTGTTGTTATGGAAATTTGAAAGATATATTTATATCGTTATTTCCAGTACGATATTTGTTGGTCGTAGAATTTGATATTGAATATAAGCCGATATATTTTCTATTCAGAGCCTTGTATTTAATATCAAATGGGATTTGGGTTTGTCGTGAATGGTGTCTTCATTAACACTGTTCTTAAACTAGTTGAGAAAAAGATTAAATCTTTTTATTTAGATTTAATGAAGTGTACCAATTAAATAATATTTAATTGGAATTGAATTGGAATTGATTTTTGGGTTTATCGTGAACGGTGTTTTAAATAACACCTGTTCTTTAACTCGATAATTAATGAAATGTGATTTTGGGTTGTCGTGGATGGTATCTTTAATAATACTGTTCTTAGACCCAATGGAGTTAAGAAAATCAGAAATTAACTAAAGATTAGTTAAGTTGAATGGTTTCTTGGGTATTGATCTGATGTTGGTTTCGGCCTTCGGGGTTATTATTTAGGGAATTGTTCACTTGCTAATTTACGATTAAGGGCTGATGGAATAGAAAGTGATTTTGGGTATATCGTGAACCGTGTTTTAAATGACATTGGTTCTTTAACCCAGTTAAAGATTAAAACTAAGTGGAGTTTTAATGAATCTTTAAATAGATTGAAAAGTGAATTTGATAATTAAAATTATCAAATTCAAGAAATGGTCGAGAATGGAGTATCACCAGTTTTGTTCCCGGCGATAGTTAAATCTTTAATTAGATTTGAACGTGAAATGGTAATTGAATTTACCAATAACACTATGGTGTTAGATATGAAGTATTACCAGTTTTACTTCATGGGATGAATAGGTTGGGGTTGGGAAATTTAACAATTGATTACTTCGGTAAGGTTCGTTAATCCCGACGAGTTTGGATAAACCATAATTTGGGTTGAATTGATATTCAAAAGAAGATTAAAGAATAAATTTAAATAATTTATCTTTAATAAAATTAATGGGAACCTTTCCCTAAGAATGTGAAATTTAGCAACTAACTGAAGATTAGTTAAGATGAATGGTTTCCTGGGTATTGATCTGATGTTGGTTTCGGCCTTCGGGGTTAATATTTGGGGAATTGTTCTCTTACTAATTTACGGCTAGTGACAGATGAATTGGAATGAGGCGTATGTTGTGTTTGTTTAACACTTGTTTATTATATACGTGAGTTATTCGGAAGGACCGGGTTTATCCCATTCTGAATAACTGAATCGACGATAAGTCGAAGATGAAGACGGTGGTCGAAGACCGGAGGTCTTCACATCGTTTGGGTAATTAATGATGATCCTGATTGGGCTGTACACCCAAGAGGAGGGAAATAGTTGGTGGTCGTCCAGACGTATTGGGAGATCGATGGATGTAACACCCCACACCCGTTAAGGTCACTCACTAAGGGAATGCCTTAACTTCGGTGGAGTATCTTAAGTGAATATAGAACAGAAAGATTACAACAAGACAGATATAAGTAATACTTGAGAATTTAAAACATCATTTTATTGCAGCGGAAAGTAAAACATGTTTGGTTACATCACAAAACTATAAACAAGAGTCAAGTACATAATATCCGTCTTGATAAAACAAAATTACATAATCCCTCTAATAACTAATAGCCATAATAGAAAAGATAAGATGGGCTTTACATCACGGTCCAAGCTCCAAAAGATAGATCAAGCAATCTGATCAAAGCCCACTAGTGCTAGGCCCACTCTGAGAACCTGGGGGTTGGGGAAAAAGATAAAAACAACGGGGTCAGAAATAAGTCTGAGTGAGCCCTATAACTTTAACAATACAATCATTAAAGTAATTAGGGTATGATATAAACCTGGTACGGTACAACTGGGGATAAATGACTACACTAAGGAGCCAACTAGACTTAGGATAAACTAAGATAACGGTAAAGACGCGCCTATCCACAAAAGGATAAATACTATACTGCACCACACCAGATCTACCCACCCAAGGGTAATTCCTACACTGCACCACACCAGATCTACCCACCCAAGGGTAATTCCTACTTAAAGGTTGATTCCACTAAGTGTATTTAGTAATTTTAATAGTAGTCTCGTGTACCCCTAGCTGACTACATAGGTGTCGTCTGCCCCTATCTCCACTAGGTGTACCCATTACTCCCATTCGATCGGCTCCCTAACGTAGATACCCATGCTGGCCCCACAGTGGGGTGTATCACTCCCCAAAGTGGCAACCCGATACAACCAATGGTGCACGGCTTATACCTACATGGTGCAACAACGTCTTACCTACCAGTCCGGGTCCACACACGCATATGAAACCCGTTGGACTTGCGTTGCCACCGCTAACCCGTTTGGGCCTCTTATAGTCAAGCCCAGTACGCATGTCCCGTCCTCGACATGGGTCGAGCCCAATAAGATACATATGGGTTACTGGTTGAAATGGGCCCCCACAAGCTACCCACCTAAGATTGTCCCTTTTAGTGTATCCCACTTAACCCTTTTTAATAATCGTGTCCACTTACATGTTGAAGTTGGTTAAGTCATCTAATCATATTTCAATTGCCACTCAAGGCACCCACTAAATTTCCACATGCCACCCAAGGCACTTACTTAACCCTTTAATCATGTTTAATTACATGTTCCACTTTGGTTAAGTATTCTAATCGTATTTTCCATTGCCACCCAAGGCAACCACTAGATTTTCCCACATGCCACCCAAGGCACTTACTTAACCCTTTAATCATGTTTAATTACATGTTCCACTTTGGTTAAGTATTCTAATCGTATTTTCTATTGCCACCCAAGGCAACCACTAGATTTTTCCACATGCCACCCAAGGCACTTACTTAACCCTTTAATCATGTTTAATTACATGTTCCACTTTGGTTAAGTATTCTAATCGTATTTTCTATTGCCACCCAAGGCAACCACTAGATTTTTCCACATGCCACCCAAGGCACCCACTTAACCCCTCATGTCCCTCTACATGCTAATATGGTTAAGTGTTTCTTAATTGATTAAGACCGTAACCTTTGTAAAGACCTCTCACATTAGACTATCTTTTATGGCAGCTGGATTTGCCGGTCGGGTCCGGGCAGCCTTACGCCATAACCGAGTCTAACCTCGTGTCTTTACACTTGTCACGTATTTAGTTTGTGCCTAAGACCTCTCACATTGGGCCAATCATTTGTAGCCGCTGGATTTGCCAGTCGGTTCCGGGCAGTCTTATGCTACAAAAGGGTCCAACCTCGTGTCTTAGTCGATTAATTACACCTAATTAATCACCCCAATAATTTGTATTAATTATCCCTAATTAATTTCAAATTTAACGATGCACATAATTGACTCAATTATGTCCATACACTTTATGGTATGCATAATCATACCAACTTCACACCATTTCATTAACATGAATATTTACCCCATCGTTCCCCACGTAATTCGCTAACATGACATACTTAAAAGGGAAGATTCATCACACATACAATGGGTGTAACTTACATAACATTAGCATCAACATGGGTTTTAAAGGTGTCAACATGCATATAGCATCAAACCCAACTAGCATAAATAATCAACCCAAACTTGCATGAATCACATATGTCATAAAGAGGTTAACTTGCATAAGCTACTTATGTCATACAAAGGGGTAAACTTTCATATGTATGTATGACATACAAAGGGGTTAACTTGCATATGTATGCATATCATACAAAGGTGTAAACTTGCACATGTTACTTGCATATAATCAAACACCAAACTTGCATAACATGTCATATATGAACTTGCATATAATCAAACACCAAACTTGCATAACATATCATATATGAACTTGCATATAATCAAACACCAAACTTGCATAACGTATCATATATGAACTTGCATATAATCAAACACCAAACTTGCATAACATGATGTCATAATGGATCAATGTTTATCATAGCAATTTGCATAACTAGCATCATGGACACATAGGCTAACACTTGCATAACTTGCATAACATCATGATCATATAGCATATAACTTGCATAACTTGCATAACATCATGAACATGTAGCATATGACTTGCATAACTTGCATAACATCATGATCATGTAGCATATAACTTGCATAACTTGCATAACATCATGAACATGTAGCATATGACTTGCATAACTTGCATAACATCATGATCATGTAGCATATAACTTGCATAACATCATGAACATATAGCATATGATAACATAACTTGCATTGATCCACATTCATAGCCATAACCTCATTATATCCTATCATAATCATTTCAACAATTGGTAATTAAGGCTATAGAAACTCACAACTTGTTGATTAGCACTCCTATGAAGAAGATTAAGTTGCTAGAGTTGATTAGAAGTTGATTTGAGAAGCTATCTTCCTCTTTAATTTGATGGAGGCTCATTCAACTTGCATTTTGACGGCATAACGACGTTGTATCTATTTTTAGTATGGATTAGGGTAGTCTTAGGGTGTATTTATAGATTTAGGATGTAGTTTAGGCCCTTAGATTAACCCTAGATTAGGTTAGAGCCGTCAGATTTCGTCACAAGCCCTAAAACATAGCCCAAACCCCATCAGGTTGCACCCAGGTCACACAGACCGACAGGGGGGGTCGACCCCTGTGTCGACCCCTAGGTCGACCCCTAGGGAGGGGGTCGACACCCATGTCGACCCTAGGGTCGACTCCCTCTGCCTGGCGGGAATTTTCCCGCCTCTTCTGAAATGTGAAATTTTTGTTTTTAAATCTGTTTTGAATTTCTGAAAACTTCTTCGGGCCTTAACTGGGTCATACGGACTCCGATTTTCAAAAACTCGGACTCTATTTCACGTATTCTTCCGAGACGAACGCAATGGCATAGCCCGTTTCCCCTGATTCAGATTTTAAAATTTAGTTCTGCCCTGTTTTATATTATAGCAAGTTATTCAACATACGAGGTGTTACATTCTCCCCTACTTAAAGGATTTCGTCCCCGAAATCTCTAAGTCAAGAAGAATGTATCCTACCAACCAAACAACCATCTACTAAACCATCAAACACTGGCATCCATTGTCCTTAGAGTTTCTAATGCTGTATGAACATATGCAAAGAGTGTGTGTATATGTTTCCTGTCTAATGCAAAGTCGGGCGGTCTACTGATTCAGTTGACCTCCTTAATGCAAACCATGATAGTGCCATGCATCCAATATGTATGCGAAAGAACCCTATCGACACATACTATCTCTACATGTGTGCACAACCGTACACCAAAATGCATCATCCATATGATAACACAACCATTATACATCCATTAATATAGCTACCTACACACAATTTTATGCAATATGCAATATGAAGTGATTGAGCCGATCTAGTGTCAAAAGTGTGTGTATATGCATCCACGAGCAACCACTAGCAACCACTTGCATCCCCACGCATCCATCAATCATAACATGTCTCAAACACATGTTTAAACCATAGGTTTACTCTATCTAAAGGTCAAAGGTACTAATGAGAGGACATACTAAAGATAAGATAAGTACTAGACAAACGATAAAGGAGAAGTTAAAAGACATACCCTCAAAAAGGAATGGGTACAGTGAACGCATCTTCGCTTCTATCTCCCAAGTAGCATTGCTCTCATCATCTCTCCATTGCACTTTGACTAGTCGAACCTCTCTGTTTCTCTACTTCCTAGTCTCTGACCCAAGGATGCGGGTAGGAGCTTGTCGAATAGTCGCATCACGCTCTACCTCCACTTCTCTAAGCAAGCTCGGCTCTACCACCTCTGCGGTCTCATGTAGGCACTTCCTCAAATGTGACACATGGAATACGTTATGTACCCCACTAAGTCTCTCGGGTAAATCCACTCTATATGCCATCCGTCCAATCCTTTCCTTAATAGGAAACGGTCCTACAAATCTGGGTGCTCAAACACAACTGAGTCCCTACTGCCTCTTGCAAACTCTTCCAAAACTCGCTAGTGAAGATAGGATCTCGATCACTCACTATGCTAGAAGGTACCCCATGCAATCGAACTATCTCTCGAAGGTAAACTGAAGCTAGCCATGGAGCAGTCCTCTTGCTCTTCACAGGTATGAAATGGGCACTCTTAGTAAGTCTGTCTACCACAACCCAAATTCCCGTATTACCCTTCCTCGATCTTGGTAACCCATCTATAAAATCCATCGAGACGCTATCCCACTTCCGTTGCAGAACTTCCAATGGGTGAAGCAACCCACCGGGTTTCTTTTTCTCCGCTTTCACTTGTTGGCACACCAAGCATCTAGCGACACACTCGGCCACATCTTTCTTCATACCGGCCCAAAAGAAAACTTGCTTCATGTCTTGGTACATCTTGTCCCCACCGGGATGAATGGTCATCCTAGAACGATGCGCATCATCAATAATAGCCTTCCTCAAACCCTCGTCTTGCGGTACACATAGTCTACCGTCTCTACGCAACCACCCCCTATCGTCTAGGGTGTACCTACTTAAATGGTTGGACGACTCCCTTATGAGCCTCTCTACCAACTCAACCAACTATGGGTCGTCCCGCTGTGCCTCACCAATCCGTCCCAAAAGAGTAGGTCTGACCTCCAGGGATGCAAGCAAACCGGGTACAAAGTCAACAGAAGGTCTGAAGTCAAACATCGAGATAAATTCCAAGTTTCGTTGTTCAACGAACAACGGACTCAAGGACAACCTTTTTCTACTTAAGGCGCCTGCCACCACGTTACCCTTGCCAGGGGTATACGCTATCTCGAAATCATAGGATGCTAAGAATTCCATCCACCTTTGTTGTCTTAAGACTATGCGCTCGAAGAGTCTCCAACACTTCCCTAAAATGTAGGTCATGCTTTTCTCCACTTCTAGAGAAAACCAGGACATCCTCCCATGCAAAATCGTCACAATTATCCATCTCTCACACAGACCGTCCTAGTCGAACTCGACATCCCCCAAGTGCAAGCCCCAAAGGCCTAAACCAATATCAGACAAACACCCAAGGGATACCTCCTTCGAATTCAGACGACCTACGTGAGATGATACAAGTAAAAATGGCTGAATAATTAAGCACTTGTCCAACTCTAGATGTCCTTGCCAGTCTCGCTCTAAAAACCACCGTTGATCAAATAACTGGCTTTGCTTAACCTATTAAGCACATACGAAAACTTATTTTGCTCTTAGAAAAGACCAAGATGTCATCCACAAAGACCACTACGAGGTTATTTAGGTACTCCTTGAACACCCTATCAAATCCACAAAGTATGCGGGGGCGTTCGTCAAACAAAACGGCATCACAAGCCACTCATAGAAACCATCCGGAGTCCTAAAGGCGATCTTCTCTATACTATCCTCAGCCACTACCAACTGATGAAACCCCGTGGCTAAGTCCAACTGCGAAACACTGAGGCGCCAACCAACTGATCCAAGAGATCATCAATCCTCAGCAATGGGTGTCTATTCTTCTTTGTGAGCTTGTTGAGTTCTCTATAGTCTATAGAAAGTCTGAGGGACCCATCCGCCTTCGTGGCAAAAATTACTGGAGCACCCCACTCTGATATACTTCGTCTTATGAACCCCTTCTCAAGCAACTCCCCTACTTGCTTATGGAGTTCCCTCCTCTCACGAGGAGCCATGTGGCGCACTAGTAAAGATACTGGTTTAGCATTATCTACCAGATATATTCGGAAGTCTATCTCCTGCTTCGGAGGTAAGCCCTTTACCTCCTCAAACACATCCGAGTATTCCCGGACCACTCTAATAGATCGCAAACTCTCGACCGAAGCGTCAAGCGATTCAAGATAACTTAGCGTAACAGAATCCATGGGATTTTCAAAAGATCTCGAGAGTGTTACCCAAGCGGGTCATAAGCCTAACAACTCTCCTTTCACAGTCAAGAACGGCACCATTACTGGATAACCAGTCCATGCCCAAAATCAACCCATAGCCCGTGAAGCCCAAACAAAAGCATCACCTCTAAACTCCACGCTAAGTATGGAAATCTTCAAACCCAAACATATCATGGACAAATAAGTGGAGCCCCCAATAGGGTTTGAAACAACCAAGGGATCATCTAATAAACTGGTGTCTAGGTGTAGTGACTCAACTAATGATGATGAGATAAACGAATGTGATGCGCCAGAGTCGAATAAAGTTCGAACAGGATGATCGAGGGAACCAAATCTCAACCTAGACGGTCCTACCCCAATCAGGTATACCAACCGTGAGGGAATACATCTACCCTCCAGAAGATCCTGTACTTTGTCCTTACCTCTTTGGACAATCCTAATAAGGTGTCCTATTTCTTCAAAACAACTTGCCTTCTCCTTCACATTCTCCTTTCGTGACCTCCCACCACGATGAGGTTTCGTCCTTTATTTACCTAATAGCTATTTGAACCTTCCTCTCTTGTCCATCTTAAAGATACCCACAAGCCCTCCACCTCCTTGGACTAACTTCTTAGCCCGACAAACGTCTAAGTCCCTTGAAGTGGTTCTTCCATCCTTTATATGGAAGTCCTTATTTATCTTAAAAAGACATCTATACGCGGAGGGGAAATTTAAAAAGAGAAAGAGGAAGAGATTCAAAATGGAGAATCGAAGGAAGGATATATGGCTCTTGGGGATTATGTTCTTTTCTTTCAAAAACTTTTCTCTTAAAAGACATGTTTTTGAAAATACTTCTTCCAAAAATGTTTTTAGAAAAATAGCTTTTCTAAAAGTTTTATCTGTTCTGGTAACCTTAAGCTCTGATACCACGTGTAACACCCCACACCCGTTAAGGTCACTCACTAAGGAAATGCCTTAACTTCGGTGGAGTATCTTAAGTGAATATAGAACAGAAAAATTACAACAAGACAGATATAAGTAATACTTGAGAATTTAAAACATCATTTCATTGCCGCGGAAAGTAAAACATGTTTGGTTACATCACAAAACCATAAACAAGAGTCAAGTACATAATATCTGTCTTGATAAAACAAAAGTACATAATCCCACTAATAACTAATAGCCATAATAGAAAAGATAAGCTGGGCTTTACATCATGGTCCAAGCTCCAAAAGATAGATCAAGCAATCTGATCAAAGCCCATTATTGCTAGGCCCACTCTGAGAATCTGGGGGTTGGGGAAAAAGATAAAAACAACGGGGTCAGACATAAGTCTGAGTGAGCCCTATAACTTTAACAATACAATCATTAAAGTAATTAGGGTATGATATAAACCTGGTACGGTACAACTGGGGATAAATGACTACACTAAGCAGCCAACTAGACTTAGGATGAACTAAGATAACGGTAAAGACGCGCCTATCCACCCAAGGATAAATACTATACTGCACCACACCAGATCTACCCACCCAAGGGTAATTCCTACACTGCACCACACCAGATCTACCCACCCATGGGTAATTCCTACTTAAAGGTTGATCCCACTAAGTGTACTTAGTAATTTTAATAGTAGTCTCGTGTACCCCTAGCTGACTACATAGGTGCCGTCTGCCCCTATCTCCACTAGGTGTACCCACTACTCCCATTCGATAGGCTCCCTGACGTAGATACCCGTGCTGGCCCCACAGTGGGGTGTATCACTCCCCAAAGTGGCAACCCGATACAACCAATGGTGCACGACTTATACCTACACGGTGCAACAACGTCTTACCTACCAGCCCGGGTCCACACACGCATATGAAACCCGTTGGACTTGCGTTGCCACCGCTAACCCGTTTTGGCCTCTTATAGTCAAGCCCAGTACGCGTGTCCCGTCCTCGACATGGGTCGAGCCCAATAAGATACATATGGGTTACTGGTTGAAATGGGCCCCCACAAGCTACCCACCTAAGCTTGTCCCTTTTAGTGTATCCCACTTAACCCTTTTTAATAATCATGTCCACTTACATGTTGAAGTTGGTTAAGTCATCTAATCATATTTCAATTGCCACTCAAGGCACCCACTAAATTTCCACATGCCACCCAAGGCACTTACTTAACCCTTTAATCATGTTTAATTACATGTTCCACTTTGGTTAAGTATTCTAATCGTATTTTCCGTTGCCACACAAGGCAACCACTAGATTTTCCCATATGCCACCCAAGGCACTTACTTAACCCTTTAATCATGTTTAATTACATCTTCCACTTTGGTTAAGTATTCTAATCGTATTTTCTATTGCCACCCAAGGCAACCACTAGATTTTTCCACATGCCACCCAAGGCACTTACTTAACCCTTTAATCATGTTTAATTACATGTTCCACTTTGGTTAAGTATTCTAATCGTATTTTCTATTGCCACCCAAGGAAACCACTAGATTTTTCCACATGCCACCCAAGGCACCCACTTAACCCCTCATGTCCCTCTACATGCTAATATGGTTTAAGTGTTTCTTAATTGATTAAGGCCGTAACCTTTGTAAAGACCTCTCACATTAGACTATCTTTTATGGCCGCTGGATTTGCCGGTCGGGTCCGGGCAGCCTTACGCCAAACCCGAGTCTAACCTCGTGTCTTTACACTTGTCACATATTTAGTTTGTGCCTAAGACCTCTCACATTGGGCCAATCATTTGTAGCCGCTGGATTTGCCGGTCGGTTCTGGGCAGTCTTATGCTACAAAAGGGTCCAACCTCGTGTCTTAGTCGATTAATTACACCTAATTAATCACCCCCATAATTTGTATTAATTATCCCTAATTAATTACAAATTTAACGATGCACATAATTGACTCAATTATGTCCATCCACTTTATGGTATGCATAATCATACCAACTTCACACCATTTCATTAACATGAATATTTACCCCATCGTTCCCCACGTAATTCGCTAACATGACATACTTAAAAGGGAAGATTCATCACACATACAATGGGTGTAACTTGCATAACATTAGCATCAACATGGGTTTTAAAGGTGTCAACATGCATATAGCATCAAACCCAACTAGCACAAATAATCAACCCAAACTTGCATGAATCACATATGTCATAAAGAGGTTAACTTGCATAAGCTACTTATGTCATACAAAGGGGTAAACTTGCATATGTATGTATGACATAAAAACGGGTTAACTTGCATATGTATGCATATCATACAAAGGTGTAAACTTGCACATGTTACTTGCATATAATCAAACACCAAACTTGCATAACATGTCATATATGAACTTGCATATAATCAAACACCAAACTTGCATAACATATCATATATGAACTTGCATATAATCAAACACCAAACTTGCATAACATATCATATATGAACTTGCATATAATCAAACACCAAACTTGCATAACATATCATATATGAACTTGCATATAATCAAACACCAAACTTGCATAACATGGTGTCATAATGGATCAATGTTTATCATAGCAATTTGCATAACTAGCATCATGGACACATAGCCTAACACTTGCATAACTTGCATAACATCATGATCATATAGCATATAACTTGCATAACTTGCATAACATCATGAACATGTAGCATATGACTTGCATAACTTGCATAACATCATGATCATGTAGCATATAACTTGCATAACTTGCATAACATCGTGAACATGTAGCATATGACTTGCATAACTTGCATAACATCATGATCATGAAGCATATAACTTGCATAACTTGCATAACATCATGAACATATAGCATATGATAACATAACTTGCATTGATCCACATTCATAGCCATAACCTCATTATATCCTATCATAATCATTTCAACAATTGGTCATTAAGGCTATAGAAACTCACAACTTGTTGATTAGAACTCCTATGAAGAAGATTAAGTTGCTAGAGTTGATTAGAAGTTGATTTGAGAAGCTATCTTCCTCTTTAATTTGATGGAGGCTCCTTCAAGTTGCATTTTGACGGCATAACGACGTTGTATCTATTTTTAGTATGGATTAGGGTAGTCTTAGGTTGTATTTATAGATTTAAGATGTAGTTTAGGCCCTTAGATTAACCCTAGATTAGGTTAGAGCCATCAGATTTCGTCACAAGCCCTAAAACAAAGCCCAAATCCCATCAAGTTGCACCCAGGTCACATAGACCGACAGGGGGGGTCGACCCCTGGGTCGACCCCTAGGGAGGGGGTCGACACCCATGTCGACCCTAGGGTTGACTCCCTCTGCCTGGCGGGAATTTTCCCGCCTCTTCTGAAATGTGAAATTTTTGTATTTAAATCTGTTTTGAATTTCTGAAAACTTCTTCGGGCCTTAACTGGGTCATACGGACTCCGATTTTCGAAAACTCGCACTCTATTTCGCGTATTTTTCCGAGACGAACGCAATGGCATAGCCCGTTTCCCCTGATTCAGATTTAAAATTTAGTTCTTCCCTGTTTTATATTATAGCAAGTTATTCAACATACGGGGTGTTACAATGGATATGTGAGGTACATGGTGCCTCCGGTTTCGTTCAGACCCAGAACGAACTTGTATGGACTGTGTGTCTGACATCGGATTTCATTCTGTGTGATTGATATCGGTTGCATAGCGTGAATTGCCTGTGTGGCATGCTAAGATGCAAATGATCAAGGCTTCTGTTGAAAAGCAGAGTCTTGTGGTTGATGATCAAAGCACGGCATTTGTGGCGTAACTTTGTGTAGCGTTAATTCGCGAGCCTCACACCTCGGTTGTGAAACAGAAACGGGAGAGGACTTCAGGGAGGGCATGCGTTTCCTTCTAGCTAGGGTGGTGTCAGTGGCCTACCAGCCCTGACATTTATATACTTTTCACCTATGTGGTTGTTGATGTTGCGAGGCGCCTCGGTTAGATCAGACGATCCGGGAACGATGGAGTCATTCGTTGGCTCACTTACGCCCCAAAGGGCGGGGAAACACAGTGTTCAGTCATTTTAATCCACATCGGTGGACCGACCCTGACGATCCAAGGGGCAGTTGTGGCTGTTCCTGAGGAATGGGCTAGAGCGTCTCGAATCGGTAGAGGACGATCCCTGCCTCGGTTCACAGATGGAAATCCAATTTCCAATACGTGACTTTGCGGTTTTGATTGTATAACCTATATATGGCGACATAGTGGTATGGGGCATTCGTTCCACCTATGATTGATACTTATGATTGAAATTGATTTCTTCACTTATAGTAATAATAAAAGATGAAATTTAGCGTATCAAGCATTCTTTGGCTATTATAAGGTAAAACCCTATCCTCTGGTTTGTGTTGCATTGTGTGATGGGACTTGGGTCCTATAATAGCTTCATTTTTCTTTATTTAGCATTATGCTGTTGTTTTATGCACTGGTATTCTTGGGAGGAAACCCGTTCCGTGTTATACGGTGTGGTCCCTTGAATTACCTAACTTTAAAATAAAGATTAATAACTGTTTTAGTTCTCACACCAGTCACATGACTAACTTGGAGTTTATTGTTTTAACCTAAACTCTGGGTGCCCCTATTTTTGACACGGGCAGCTAGTAGTTTTGGTTTTGCAGATTTATATTCACAGGAACCTGGTTTACAGCTGGAATGATATTCGGAAAGCTTTGTATCCATATATCTCATTTAGTTGTATTTTGTATTATTTTCCGCTGCTATGTAATTTATTGTAATCTCTGATATTTATCGAATGTATTTTATTCGTTTATACTCTGTATATTCTTGTAATCTGATGAAATTGTTGTAATTAACAATGAAATGTTCTTCTGTTTGCATTCTGATTTGTCGTGTTCTCAAAACAATCAGGCGTTTCGAACGGTCTTGATCGGTTTAGCGACTGATTTGGATCGAGCGAAATTCCTTGTTGTTATAGTTGGTAATAGAGCTTTGGTTTACAAAGCTAAGAGAACAAGGCACGTTAGAACCAAACGAACGAATTCATCAGAGATTGGATTAGTAATATCCAATGAGAATGACTCGTTAGAGATGGGATCAGTAGTATCCAAGAACGAGTGTGAAGAGTATATTTTTAAAAATAAAAATGAATTTTGTTTTGAAAATTTAAACCTGGTTCAACGTATTTGAATATTTATTTTATATTGAATTTGGGCAATCCAATATATAGAGATTTCGCGTATACGTCTGATCCACGTGTATTTGAAGTTTTAATATACTGGATAGATATAGAATCACTCTCTAGTCACTCGGAGACGATTCTGATGATAGTCTAGACATCATCAGCATTAGTGTTCGAGTTTCGAAGGTGTGATATTTATATATTTCCAATTGATTGGTGTGAGAACCAAAATTAGATAGGGTATATTGTTGTGATTTGGCATCAAAAATGTGATTTTTTGACTATATATCAAAGTTACGAATTTGAAAAGATAATCAACAAATTGATTGTTGGTTGTGTTGTTTGATTATTGTTCGATTAATTAAAATTTGAACCTTTAGCCAAATTGAACCAAACAGTGAATTGTATTGAAAATTTGTCGCATTTGCATGCATATATATATATATATATATATATATATATATATGTGTGTATCCATTGAATAGATCATAGCAAGGAGGCTAGAGAAGAAGGCCATGGGAGGCTATATGAAATATCCCGAAGTCCCCGGTGCAGGGGAGGTTACGGCGAAACTTTTCGAAAATTTAGGGTGTTATCCAAATTTTTGAAAAATTTGAAAAGTTCTTAGAAACTAAAAAGTTGAAGAACTTAAGCCATAATGAAAATTATGAAAGTTGAGTTGGCTTGTAAAACAACTTTTGGCTTCGTTCCTTTTCGGGGACGAAAAGTTTTAAGTGGGGGACATTGTAACAACCCGAAAATCTGGGCCAATTTAAAATTTTTATTTTGGCAATTTTTATCAATTTCGAATATATAAAATAGAATACTTTGAATAATAATGACGAGAAATTTATTTTGAATAGAATTCGAACGTATATATTATATAGATCGTCGTTAGAATATAAATATTTATTTTAAATTATAAAAGGAATTGAAAAATGGCGCGGTAGTTCGATATTTCGATTTCAATCTTCAAATGAATGTACTGAATTCAAAATAAATCGGATTTTAGCGAAACCAAAAATAATATAATCTAATTGAGAATATCTTTCCAACGAATCCGAAAAATTGAAATTTTATAGCGGGAATCAAAAAACACGTCCAGTTGAATTTTCAGAATAGTCGCTATGGAATTCTGGCCCTTAAAAATGGAAATTTTGCAAACGGCCTCGGATTTCGACGAAACCACTTTTGTTGGGTCCGTGATGTCAAGTTATTGCTAGATTCCAATTTTCATAATTTTTCGAATCAATATGTGAGCGTGGCAAAGGAAAACGCGTTTGACCAGTTTAAGTTGATTTTAATCGTCTGGAAATTTGCCATTTTTCAAACGGTCTCAGAATTTGACGAAACTAGTTTTGTTAGGACCGTGTCGTCAATATGAAGCTAGAAAATATTTTTCGGGAATTTTTAGAGTTCGTATGTGGCCCCGGTAAATTGAAATGTACATTTAAAATTGAATATACAGATTTATATTTTGATTTTGATGAAAACTGATCGGAACGGCTGAATCAGCTTGCGAAACATATCCCATTGTGTTCAAAATGGGGGTAATACACTAAGGATGACAGTCGTTGGGCCTCGTTTGGTGTTCGAATGTAAAGTCAACCTCGGATGAATAAAATATATAATATAAATTAAAATATAAAATCTCTAACCCCCCTTCTCAGGTGGAAATCAAATTAGGTCAGAGAAAAAAATATATAAAAACTTTAAACCCGCCCCCCTCCAGTCTAAATCGTGACGCCACCACTCTCCCCTTCCTTGCCCTACCCTCCTGACGTGAAGCACCAAAAACCGTGAATCCCCAGTACCTGGAACCTCGACCGCGCTGCTCAAAATAGGAGCAGGAAACCGTCGACCTTAACTTCAAATCCCGGGGCCGATACGGGTGCGAGCTGCACCAATCTCGAGGCAAAGGGGGGGGGCGGTGGCCGCGGCTTCGATGTGGGGGTCACGGATCTTGATCCGGTCAAGGGTTTTGGCCGACGATATTAGTGTTCCTCGATGAAGACTTGAGCAGTTCAAAACGATAAGGAAAGGTGAGAGTTTATTTAAATATTACCTTGTTTAAATTTCAGTTTTAATATAATTTGTCATTGTTTTAAAACTGAAATTGTCATTGTTTAAAAAACTGAAATTGTCATTGTTTTAGAAACTGAAATTGACCTTGCTTTGAAAATATAAATACAATTGTTTTTAAAAATAGAAGTAATATGGTTTTTATTTATATATATAGGAGTAATAAAGATTAGATTTTTATATAGAATTCATATAATTTTTATAATGTAGAGATATTAAAAATATAATTTTTATAATGTAGAGATATTAAAAATATAATTTTTATAATGTAGAGATATTAAAAATATGATTTTTACATTATAGAAAG
This sequence comes from Allium sativum, assembly GCA_030737875.1. NCBI lineage: Eukaryota > Viridiplantae > Streptophyta > Magnoliopsida > Asparagales > Amaryllidaceae > Allium > Allium sativum. The sequence goes on along the minus strand of CM060923.1, from coordinate 403,389,224 downwards.
AATAAAAATATGATTTTTATATTATAGAAAGAATAAAAATATGATTTTTATATTATAGAAAGAATAAAAATATGATTTTTATATTATAGAAAGAATAAAAATATGATTTTTATATTGGTAGAGTATTAAAAATATGATTTTTAATGTATAGAATATCATATTAAAAATGTGATTTTAATATGAACAGCGTGGAGAAGACTACGTTGGAAGTACGGGCAAATCCAGACTGTTCTGAATTTCAGAAATTTCTATGGAAGAGTGGATCCCTCAGTGAGAACTTCTCACCCTTAATTTAATTTCTAGTTGAAATATATATACTAAGATGCAGACGGTGTTTAGTAGCACTCGACACCCGTCGTCCACAGACCATGGACGACTTGTATGCTTATTTGTTTGATTTTGATGTGTAATTGATTGTGTGATGTGAAATAAAATATTTATATAGTTAAAAATATTTTATAGTTAAAAATATAATTTTTAACGTGAATATGAATGAAAAAAATATTTATAAACAAATCGAACGATTTGTTTATATACACACATTTGACTGATATTAATTGGGACGATAAATTTTACACATCGCCCAACTGCACAAATAAAATCTGTGTTTGATTGATTGAAACCCCACACGGGTATTGGGATGATATATAGCATACACTAGTCCCAATATTTAGTTGTATGTCGATCGATTGATTGACAGACTGTTATAAGCGTTAAATATTTATATTTGATGCTTATACAGTGTAGAATGCACTTTGGATGATGGTTGATTATTTGTCATGGTTGATATATACATGCGTTGTATGGAAATCCATAGAAATAAAATCTATGGTAAGTGATTGGGCCTCACCCCAGTTTTGAAATAGAATGTTTGAAAATAGAAATATATGAAGCCGTGTTGATCAGATTTGCGCCATTTTGACGTGAACGATATTTATATCGATTTTATTCATTTTTCAATGAATATTGAAAATGATTTGAAATTCGAATGAATATTGAAAATGAATTGAAATTCAAACTAAATTGAAATGAATTGAAATTCGAATTAAATTGAAATTGAAATCGATTTGAAATGAAATTAAAACGAATTTATATATAGATGATATGGAATATTCAATTTTGATTAGAAATTGAATATGAAGTGGAAATCGATTTGAAATGAATTTAAAACGATTTCTAAAATACGTTTTAAAAGAAAATCAACGAAATATATATAATATATATATTATATATATATAATGGCCTGAATAGAACGCGTCGCGCTGCGGCAGTTCGCGAATTTCGACCATTGACTTCGAACGGGTATTACGGGAGATCCGACCGTCGGATCCTCCTAAAACCGGAACCGTTGGGATCGTATCGGAAAGAGCTTTCTAACGAATATTAGAAATTAGAAATATAACGGTTGGATTTTGAGATACGTCCAAATCAAATTTAGAAACGGTCGCTGTAAGTGCAGTTCGATGGTCGTTGATGAAAATCGACTGTACGGGCCTTGATAAAATTATTAAAAGTATCAATAATTAGTGTAGAATCATAAGAAATGATTTAGGAAGAATTGGGATGAAAAACTCCATATTTGAAAAGATAAAATAGATTTTTATCGAAATGAACTAGTTTTGAACTAGAATTAGAATTCAATTATTTTGAAAAATAAATAAATTGGATTTGAAATGGTTTTGAAAATACCCAGAATTTTCAATATATAGATTGGAAATGGATTTGAATCGAAACTCTCTTCGGAATATTTCGATGTGGGATTTTGTGAGTATACAGGTATTGTTATGGAAATTTGAAAGATATATTTATATCGTTATTTCCAATACGATATTTGTTGGTCGTAAAATTTGATGTTGAATATAAGCCGATATATTTTCTATTCATAGCCTTGTATTTAATATCAAATGGGATTTGGGTTTGTCGTGATTGGTGTCTTCATTAACACTGTTCTTAAACCCAGTTAAGAAAAAGATTAAATCTTTTTATTTAGATTTAATGAAGTGTACCAACTAAATAATATTTAATTGGAATTGAATAGGAATTGATTTTTGGGTTAATCGTGAACGGTGTTTTAAATAACACTTGTTCTTTAACCCGATAATTAATGGAATGTGATTTTGGGTTGTCGTGAATGGTATCTTTAATAATACTGTTCTTAGACCCAATGGAGTTAAGAAAATCAGAAATTAAGTAAGATTTGTTAAGTTGAATGGTTTCTTGGGTATTGATCTGATGTTGGTTTCGGCCTTTGGGGTTATTACTTGGGGAATTGTTCACTTGCTAATTTACGGTTAAGGGCTGATTGAATAGAAAGTGATTTTGGGTTTATCGTGAACCGTGTATTAAATGACATTGGTTCTTTAACCCAGTTAAAGATTAAAACTAAGTAGAGTTTTAATGAATCTTTAAATAGATTGAAAAGTGAATTTGATAATTAAAATTATCAAATTCAAGAAATGGTCGAGAATGGAGTATCAACAGTTTTGCTCCAGGCGATAGTTAAATCTTTAATTAGATTTGAACGTGAAATGGTAATTGACTTTACCGATAACACCGTGGTGTTAGATATGAAGTATTACCAGTTTTACTTCATGGGATGAATAGGTTGGGGTTGGGAAATTTAACAATTGATTACTTCGGTAAGGTTCGTTAATCCCGACTAGTTTGGATAAACCATAATTTGGGTTGAATTGATATTCAAAAGAAGATTAAAGAATAAATTTAAATAATTTATCTTTGATAAAATTAATGGGAACCTTTCCATAAAAATGTGAAATTTAGCAACTAACTGAAGATTAGTTAAGATGAATGGTTTCCTGGGTACTGATCTGATGTTGGTTTCGACCTTCGGGGTTAATATTTGGGGAATTGTTCTCTTACTAATTTACGGTTAGTGACAGATGAATTGGAAAGAGGAGTATGATGTGTTTGTTTAACACTTTTTTATTATATACGTGAGTTATTCGGAAAGGCCGGGTTTATCACATTTTGAATAACTGAATCGACGATAAGTCGAAGATGAAGACGGTGGTCGAAGATGGGAGGTCTTCACATCGTTTGGGTAATTACTGATGATCCTGATTGGGCTGTACACCCAAGAGGAGGGAAATAGTTGGTGGTCGTCCAGACGTATTGGGAGATTGATGGATATGCGACGTACGTGGTGCCTTCGGTTTCGTTCAGACCCAGAACGAACTTGTATGGACTGTGTGTCTGACATCGGATTTCATTCTGTGTGATTGATATCGGTTGCATAGCGTGAATTGCCTGTGTGGCATGCTAAGATGCAAATGATCAAGGCTTCTGTTGAAAAGCAGAGTCTTGTGGTTGATGATCAAAGCACGTCCTTTGTGGCGTAGCTTTGTGTAGCGTTAATTCGCGAGCCTCACACCCCGGTTGTGAACCAGAAATGGGAGAGGACTTCAGGGAGGGCACGCTTTTCCTTCTAGCTAGGGTGGTGTCAGTGACCTACCAGCCCTGACATTTATATACTTTTCACCTGTGTGGTTGTTGTTGTTGTGAGGCGCCTCAGTTAGATCGGACGATCCGGGCCCGATAGAGTCATTCGTTGGCTCACTTACGCCCCAAAGGGCGGGGAAACAAAGTGTTCAGGCATTTTAATCCACATCGGTGGACCGGCCCTGACGATCCAAGGGGAGTTGCGGCTGTTCCTGAGGGGCGGGCTAGAGCGTCTCGAATTGGTAGAGGACGATCCCTTGCCTTGGTTCACAGATGGAAATCCAATTTCCAATACGTGACTTTGCGGTTTTGATTGTATAACCTATATATGGCGACATAGTGGTATGGGGCATTCATGTCGCCTATGATTGATACTTATGATTGAAATTGATTTCTTCACTTATAGTAATAATAAAAGATGAAATTTAGCGTATCAAGCATTCATTGGCTATTATAAGGTAAAACCCTATCCTCTGGTTTGTGTTGCATTGTGTGATGGGACCTGGGTCTTATAATAGCTTCATTTTTCTTTATTTAGCATTGCGCTGTTGTTTTATGCACTGGTATTCTTGGAAGGAAACCCGTTCTGTGTTATACAGCGTGGTCCCTTGAATTACCTAACTTTAAAATAAAGATTAATAACTAATTTAGTTCTCACACCAGTCACATGACTGACCTGGAGTTTATTGTTTTAACCTAAACTCTGGGTGCCCCTATTTTCAACATGGGCAGCTAGTAGTTTTGGTTTTGCAGATTTATATTCATAGGAACCTGGTTTACAGCTGGAACGATATCTGGAAAGCTTTGTATCCGTATATCTCATTTAATTGTATTTTGTATTTTTTTCCGCTGCTATGTAATTAATTGTAATCTCTGATATTTATCGAATGTATTTTATTCGTTTATAGTCTGTATATTCTTGTAATCTGATGAAATTGTTGTAATTAACCATGAAATGTTCTTCTGTTTGCATTCTGATTTGTCGTGTTCTCAAAACAATCAGGCGTTTCGAACTGTCTTGATCAGTTTAGCGACAAATTCGGATCGAGCGAAATTCCTTGTTGTTACAGCATGGTCCCTTGATTTACTTAATTTTAATGTAAAATTTTAAATAACTATTTTAGTTCTCACACCAGTCACATGACTGACCTGGAGTTTATTGTTTTAACCTAAACTCTGGGTGCACCTATTTTCCATACGGGCAGCTAGTAGTTTCGGTTTTGCAGATAATTATTCTTATAGGATCCTCATTTACAGTTGGAGCTATATTCGGAAAGCTCTGTATACATTTATTTCTTTCAGTTGTATTTGTTAATGTATTTCCGCTACGCATTGTATAAATTTTTCCGCTGCTTTGTAATTTGAATCTCTGATATTTTTATGATGTATATTATTTATTCATACACTGGATTTTTTTGTACTCTGATGTAATTGTTGTAATAGCAATGAAATGTTCTTTTGTTTGGGTTCTGATTTGTCGTGTTCTCAACTCAATCCGCCTTCTTCCATCTCTTCGGAGATAGAGGGAGTTCGGGTTGTTTCAGGTGGTATCGGTGCTTTGATTTACAGAGCTCGAGAACAAGACACATTAGAACCGAACGAAAGAATTCATCAGAGATTGGATTAGTAATATCCAATGAGAATGACTCGTTAGAGATGGGATCTGCAGTATCCTAGAATGAGTCCGAAGAGTATTGTTTTTAAAATAAAAATGAAAAAAAAATTGTTTTGAAAATTTAAATCTTATTATTTGTATTTGAATATTTATTTTAGATTGAATTTGGGCAATCGAGTATATAAAGATTTTGAATATACGAGTAATTAACGTATATTCGATGCCTCGAATATACTGGATAGATATAGAATCACACTCTAGTCGCCCGAGAATGATTCTGATAATGCTGCAGCATTATCAGTATTTACTCTAAAGTGCCGAAAGTGGGATATCCATACATTTCCAATTGACTGGTGTGAGAACCAAAACTTAGATAGGGTTATTGTTGTGATTTGGCATCAAAAATGGATTTTTAGTATATGTAATAATTTATGTGTTTGAAACGATAATCAACTAATTGATTGCTGATTGTGTTGTTTGATTATTGGTTTGATTAATTAAAATTTTGAACCATTAAGACAAATAGAATCCAATATTAAACTGAATTGATTTTTTTTTTGAAATTGCATATATATACATGTATATAAATTGAACATGTCATAGCATAGAAGCTAAGAAGAGGAATAAAACTGTATGCCCGACAAATAGGTGCATGTTTACCGTATTTCTTGGGTTTTGATGATTTTATGAGCCGATTGGCTAGCCGCTTGGTTTTTTCTTTTGGATTGATGAGGGCCCTGTGAGGCTAGTTGTGGTTTTAAAGGTCTTCCCGTACAAAGAAGGTTATGGCGAAATTTTTCGAAAATTCAGGGTGTTAGCCAATTTTTTGAGAAATTAGAAAATTCTTAGGAGTTGAAAAGTTGAAGAATGAAAGCCAGAACGAAAGTTGAGTTGGTCAGTAAACAACTTTCAGCTCCATTTCTTTTCGAGGACGAAAAGATTTTAAGTGGGGGAGATTGTAACAACCCAGATTTTCAGAACCAATTTAATTTTTTTATTTCAGCTATTTTAATGGATTTTGAATATTTAAAATGATTTATTTTAAATAATAATGACTTAAAATTTATTTTAATCGAAGTTAGAACAAATAAATTTATTTTAATTATAAAACGAGCCTGAAATGGCGTGATAGTTTGAAAATTCGATTTCTAATTTCAATTTAATATACATAATTCAATATAAGTCATAATTAGATGAAAAAAGAAATATTTGTATCTGTTTAATTATATCTTTCTAACGAATTTAAAAATTAAGATTTCAAAATATAAATTGAAAGTTATGTCCAGTTTAAAATTTAAAATAGTCGATATGGAATTTATATATATTATAATATAAAAAATAGCCCTTAAAAATAGTCATTTTGTAAACGACCTCTGTTTTCGACGAAACCACTTTTGTTGGATCCGGAATGTCAAATTATTACTAAATTCCAACTTTCATAATTTTTGGAATCAATATGTGAGCGTGAAAAAAGAAAACGTGTTTTGTCAATTCGATTGAATTGGATCGACCAGAAAATGGCCATTTTACAAACGAACTCCAAATTCGATGAAATTATTTTCGTTAGGACCATATCATCAAAACATAGCTAGATTTATTTTTCGGTAATTTTTGAAGTCAGTATGTGGCCCCGGTAAATTAAAATGTGCGTTCAAATTCAATATATATTGATATATATTTTAATTTTAAACGAAAACTGATCGAAACAGTCGAATTGGCTTACGACACATATTCCATTATGTTCGGAATGGGGTTAATTTGCTAGGGATGACAGTTGGTGGGTTTGAATTGTAGTTCGGAACAATAAACTTGTAAAAATGAATTAAATAATAATTAAAATATTATATAAATACACCTTTTATGCCATAACCCTAATCACATATCAGGAAGCCACTGTTTAGTGGAAATCGATGGACCAGGAGCTCCGAAATAAAACCCTAAAAATATCCTAATCTAGATCAAATTAATTCGTGAATCCAAAGCAAGAATTGAAGTGTTTGGCGAGCTCTACAAAAACAAACGTGTTTGATCGAGTTTAGTGGCTCGAGGCAGCCAGATTTCCCCCTCAAAGTCGCCGTGTTCACGACCATTTTTTGGTCCGCATGGGAGGGCGAGTTGAGCGAGATTATGGCGGTGGCTGGCGCATTTGTAGACGCATCACGTGGTGGGGGTTGATCGGCCTCTAGTGGCTCGGATTTTGGTGCGTGGAGGAACCCTAACGTCGATGTTGGTTTCAAAATTTCGGCCGAAGCCTGGAGCTAATTGCGTGTGTAGAAGATGAAGCCTGGGGGCTTGGATCAAGAACCAATCGCCAGAATTGAATTAGGTTAAATTTTTTATATTTGTAACTGAATTTTTTTATATATATATAATGGCTTTAAATAAAAATGTGTTTTTTTTAAAGAAATGGCTTTAAATAAAAATATGGTTTTTAAATAAAAAAGCATTGCTTTTAAAATCTGTAATTTATATATGTATACCATGGTTTTTAGAAATCTGAAATTTTAAATGTAAATAACATTATCACAAAAATATGTTTTTAAAAATAAATAACATTGATTTATTTTCAGATTTTTAAATATGAAAAAAGAACTTTGATGTAAAAATTTGATTTTTTTTAAATTATATAACATTGTATATAAATAATATTGGTTTTAAAAATAAATACCTTTGTTTTGAAAATATGTTTTGTATAAATAAAATGTTGTAATAAAAATATGATTTTTATTATAAATAGCATTGTTTTAAAAGCTGAATTTTTACTTAAATAGATTTGGTTTAAAAATATGATTTTTAAAATATATACATCATCGTAAAAATATGATTTTTAAAATATAAATAGTGTTGTTTAAAATTATAAATTGCCTTGTTTAAAATTATAAATAGCGTTGTATAAAAATGTGATTTTTGATATAAATCGCGTGAAACAGATTGCGTTGGAAGCACGGTGAAGAACACTACGCGATGGAGCTGACTGGAAACAAAATGTAATCCAAACCGTCCTTTAAAAGAATGGCGGAGTGGAAACCAAAGGTGAGAACTCCTTCTCACTCAAACTTTTTTACAGTTAAAAATATATTAGGATGCAGACGGTGCTTAGCAGCACCCGACACCATTTATTGTACAAGCCATGGTTGTTTGTTTGGATTGAATGGGCTGTATTGTGGTTGTATTGTTTGAATGAAATATTTGAACAATAAATTATCATTTTAATTGCAAAAATGAAATAATAAGAATATTCATATGTTGAGTAAAATGTGTAATCATTAAAAATATTATTTTTAATGTGTAATAGAACTATATAAAATATTCATTTACGAATTGGACGATTTGTTTATGTACACCCATTTAACGGATAGTGATTGGGACGATAAATTTTACACATCGCCCAACTGCACAAAAAAAATCAGTATTTGTTGATTGAAATCCCACACGGATATTGGGATGCTATTTGACGTACACTAATCCCAATGTTTAGTTGTATGTCAATCGATGGGTAGACAGACTGTTGTAAGCGTTAATTATTTATATTTAATGCTTATGCGGTTGTGTAATGCACTCTGGATGATGGTTGATTTTGTATCGTTGTTGTTGTATACATGTGTTGTATGAAATCCATATAAATAACATTATATGGTAATTGATTGGGTCTGATTCCAATTCAGAAAGAACGAATATTTTAAAATAATATTCAGTAAATGATACAAATGTGAATTTGATGTCCAATTTTGGATGGACACGAAAATATTGAAATGGGGGAAGCCGTATTGATTAGTTATGCGCCATTTTGACGCGAACGATATTTATATCAATTTTATTCATTTTTATAATGGATATCAAAAAGGAAATGATTTCAAAATTTGATATTTTGAAAATATTATCATTTAAATATTATAATGATAAAGAGTATTCAATTTTTATTTAAAATTGAAATGAAAGTCGGAATCGTTTTAAAATGAATTTATAAACGATTTATAAAATACGTTTTAAATGGAAATCAACGAAATATATATAATATATATTATATATATTTAATGGCCTGAATAGAACGCGCCACGCTGCGGCCGTTCGTGAATTTCGGCCATTGACTTCAAATTGACATTACAGGAGATCCGACCATCGGATTCTCCTAAAACCGGAACCGTTAAGTTCGTATCGAAAAGGGCTTTCCAACGAATATGTTATATTTGAAATCTAACAGTTGGATTTGCAATTATGTCCAAATCAAATTTGAAAAATGTCACTGTAAGTGCAGTTCGATGACCGTTTATGGAAATCAACTGAAAGGGCATTTATAAAATTATTAAAAATATTAATAATTTGTGTAAAATCATAATAAATGATTTGGAAAGAATATGGATGAAAAATTCGACGTTTGCAAAGATAAAAATATATTTTTATCAAAATGAACTAGTTAATAACTATAATAGAAAATCCAGCAATTTTTAAATAAATAAATTGGAATTGAAAAAGGGTTCTAAAAATAACCATAATTTTCCAATGAATAAATTGGAATGGAAATAATCTTCAGAATATTTCGATATTGGATTCCGTGGTTATACGGATATTGTTACGGGAATTGGGAAAATACATATATCGTTATTCCCAATACGATATCCGTTGGTTTCAGAATTTAATATTGAATATAAGCCGATATAATTTCTATTCAGAGCCTTGTATTTAATATTAAATTGGATTTTGGGTTTGTCATGAACGGTGCCTTATATAACACTGTTCTTAAACCCCGTGTGAAAAGAATAAATCTTTTAATTAAGATTTAGTGAAGTTTTCCAATTAATTAATATTTAATTGGAAATAAATGAATGAATTGGATTTTGGGTTTGTCGTGAGTAGTGTCTTCAATAACACCGTTCTTAAACCCAGTTGGGAAAAGAATAAATCTTTTAATTAAGATTATTAGAATTTCCAACTATATTTAGTAATTGGAATAAAATGGAATGTGAATTGGGTTTATTGTGAACTGTGTTTTAACGACATTCATTCTTTAAACCGATTAACAGTGAAATGTGATTTGTAATATATAAATCTTTCTATTAAGATTTAATGGGATTTTCCAAAGAAAAGTTTTTCAATTTAATAAAATAATTTGGAATGGAATGGAATTCGATTTGGTAATAATCGAAGTGAACTTCTATGGAGGAAGACTGTAACTATATATGGAATTTAAAAGGCTTTGTCATTATTCCATTTATATTATTGGTTGGATATGGAAGTTTGTATCGATTATATATATTGATCTGTTTTCCATGAAGATTCCAGCCTGTTCAATTTTTTTTCTCCCACTTGATTCCAGTCTGTCCATTCAAGTATGTATCATTTCAACCCTTAGTGATTTTTCCTAAACTAGGGGTATCTACAACATAACAAATCATCATATATCATCAATCACATCATAGTCATATATAATCAGTGCACATACAGGTCATATGAATATCGTGTCACATATGAAAGTGTATAATTTAAACAAACAATTTCTACTGGCAATCCTATACATTTCATAACAGTTCATTTAGATGACCTAACATCTATGAAATAATGTGAGTCGGGTGTGAGATAAACTCACCTTTCGTGACATAGGTTGGAGATAGCAGATGAATTAACACTGAATAAAACGACAACTTCTAGGTACGGTTCAAAACGGATTTTAACTCGATGATCGTTAAATATTTTATTTTATTTTATAAGAGGAGGCTGGGGAATTTTCAATGGATTGGTACTGCTATTTGGGTTTATGAACGGTCCTCAAACTCAACACCAAACTTGACACAAAATAAACCCAATAAATTCTTTACACAAATATATATATTTTGATATACAAACACACAGAAATTTTTGACATATATATATATATATATTTAAAATTCGATGCACAAAAATATATTTTATAAATTATAGATTTAACTAAAACACAACGCTAACGCATACTAAATCATATACACTTATATATATATATATATATATATATATATATATATTAAATTATATAACACCAAACCATATATATTTTTAAATTACATACAACGTAAACGCACCCAAATAAAACTGTAAAAATAGTATGTATATATATAATATTTAAAACAAATATATATATATATAAACATATTTATTTTTTCAAAATAATTAAATTTCCAACGCGAATCAACGCCATGCATTCAACCCCAAAATATATGTTTCTTTTATATATAATCATAGATTTATAAACGCACACAAACATTTATCACACAAAACCATTTATAAATGTTTTATACAAATTGATGCACACAACCAAATTATATATATCTCTATATATCTATACATATATATTTTTAAAATAATAAATTTTTTAAACAAAAATTTACACACTCAACAAAGGGGACACACACAAAATCACTCTCACGCAAAAACAAGATCACTCACGCCACACAGTTCACAAACACACACTGTCAACACACCACACAAACAAAATAACACACAGACATGTGAAAACTCATACCTCGACACATGAACGCACACGTAAAAACATGGCCCATAAACTTACACAGCTCACCAAACTCACGCACACAACAACTACATACATATATGAACATAAAAATTTGACACAAATCAGAAGGCATAAAATCTCAACCATATGATTAATTTGCCTTTATGTGAGGGATGCAAGTCTTGAGGTAATCCTACGTTTTAGATTTTTGTGTCAAATCTTTGTGTCTATACAAACTTTCCCTTTTATAAATCACACAAACACACACAGACGAAGTAAAAGAAAACGCAAGCCCCAAACAAACACACACACACACACACACACACACACACACACACATATATATATATATATATATATATAAATTAAACATAACTCAATGCAAAAAAAAAATCTGAAGTAAGATAAACTCACACAAACACATAACACAAATTAAAATTAAAACATATATACAATGAAATCAACACGACGCTAAGCACATACAAAACAACATACACATAATAATATATATTTTTCAAAACTAATAAATTTAAAACAACTCACACCCAACAATATATATACACACCTTTCAAACTAATATATATGTATACATATGTTCTCAAAACAAATAAATTTTCAAATAACTCACCCAAACACAATACCATAAATATACACACGCACGCATCCATGCAAAAACAACTCACACACAACCGCACACACACTGATTCAAATTGGAAAATATACCCAAACTCACGTCACGCAAAATAGAAAGAATCACACTCACATGCAAGCATCACAACATAACAGATGAGTTGGTCAACTGGGGCATGGATGTAGGTTGGGCTAGCGACGGCGGCAATAGCAGGCGACGTTTGGGTGAAGCGTTGGCAAGGTGGCACAGTTGGAGTAGGGCAATTAACGAGACTATGAGAAGAAGGGAGGTTCCACGTTTTTTTTTTCTTTCTTTGTTGGATGTCTTCGCAGAAAGGAAGGTGGTAAGAGACAAAAATGGTGAAGGTACATATATGCGGTGGAATGATGATGGAAGAACACAATGTTTTTGGGAAGAAATGATCTTTTCTACAGAGAGGACAAAGAGAGTGGAGAAATCGAAAAGTAGAAGATGGAAAATGCGAATAAGAAGAAGAGAAACGAAGAGAGAGGAAAAGAATAGGTTTATGGGCAAAGTCACGTACAGGCAATTAGAAGGAAATGATTTTGGAATAGGAAAAGTTGTGTTTGAAATAAAAAAAGGAACGAAAGTTTGCTTTGGAAAGTTAGTAGAAGAACTAAATGTTTTGAATTATTAAAGGCACTGGTTTAGTTTATGATTTGGAAATTTTCCATTGCAATAAATGAACGATTTCAAAAATGGAACGGTGCATTTAAAATGAACGTGCGAAAGTTTAGGCAATTAAAAATTGGAATGGTTTAAATTTTGAAACAATGAATGTATAAGGAAAACATTAATACTAAGTAACGGACATTGAACATTAAAAAGGTAATCAATGCTTGCAAATAAAAGGAAACAGTATAAATGTGGTTGTAAATAAAAGGAAAAGAATATAAATTTTTAATTCAAAGGAACCGACGGTCTTGGCAACAAACATAAAAAAATGAGAGGATGTTTAGGCAACGAAATAAATAAAATTAGAATAAACCGAAAATTAAAGTGAACAAATTTTTGTTTAGGGAATATATATATATATATATATATATAAATATAAAGAACAATCTTGCAATCAAATAACAGACGATATCAAAGGAAAATGAATCTGACAAATAACATTTGGCAATGTTTGCATCAACAACAATCAATATGAATGGAACATTGGTTTGTATTATTAATTTATATTCATATCCAAACAAAATCATTTGCTATACAAAATCCTAATAATTTAGTTTTAAATCATAAACCAAAATAGTTTTTTTCGGTAAAATCCAAATAAATTGAGTTTTAAACAAACAAAAATCAAAATAGAAATCAAAATTTAAATTTAAATTAAATCATTAAATAAAATACACTTAAAATTGAGGTTGTTACATGTATTGCCTCTAGGGCATAAACTCTAACAAGATCTTATCATGTGAACAAAATCTGATTTATTTTTTCTATAGACCTTTGGTGATTTTATTGCCATCTAAGAAATTTGGATTTTCCATGTTATCCGTCACCTTAAACAATGACCAAAATGGATGACTATTATTGGATGTGGGATAAATTTTGAAATTTTAAACTATTCATGAACAATTGATGTACGCTTGGAGATCTAGAGGTTTTTCAATGTAGCCAACTACCATCTACCATAGATGATGAATTAGACAACATTCGATTAAGTATAGACTTCCTATAATCGATGTAGCTAACTGATAACGACAAATATGCTCTTAAGACTATTTTTGTTCATGGCTAGATTATTAAATCGTTTAATGTGTAAAACAAATAAATATTGCAACTTGCAGTGTAATTTCATATGTCGTCTTATGTAAAGGCCTATGATTTGAAGATGCAAGCGAATATTTGGTAACAGAGAAGGGTATGAGGAGCTGCCATGCTGGTCAAGATGACTTTGATGGCAAAGGGATGCTGCTTCGTCTGAATATTAACCTTCATTCACGGTAAGTTCAGTCTATACAATTAAGATCTACAATTTGATTGTATGTAAGATTGATTTGGATTTAGAAATTGGTGTTTTCCATACAATTGCATAAGAATATAATTTCCATTTCGAACAATATGGAAACTAACTTTGTGAAACATATATGCCTGAAACGATCCGAACTTCCCCGTGAAGGAAAGCACGGATTGCTTTGAGGACAAGACGAATCAGAACACAAACAGAAGAACATTTCATTGCTTATTACAACAATTCCATCAGAATACAAGAATATAACAGAGTATGAATAAATACTATACATTTGATAAATATAAGAGATTTAAATACATTACTACAGCGGAAAATAATACATAACACAACTGAAAGAGATATACGGATACAGAGCTTTTCGAATATCGCTCCAGCTGTAAACCAGGATCCTGTGAATGTAAATCTGCAAATCCAAAACTACTAGCTGCCAGTGTGGAAAATAGGGGCACCCAAAGTTTAGATTAAAACAATAAACTCCATGTCAGTCATGTGACTGGTGTGAGAACTAAAACAGTTATTAATCTTTATTTTTAAAGTTAGGTAAATCAAGGGACCATGCCATATAACACGGAACGGGTTTCCTCCCAAGAATACCAGTGCATAAAACAAACAGCGCAATGCTAAATAAAGAACAATGAAGCTATTGTAAGACCCAGGTCCCATCACACAATGCAACGCAAGCCGGATGATAGGGTTTTACCTTATAATAGCCAAAGAATGCTTGATACGCTAAATTTCATCTTTTATTATTACTATAAGTGAAGAAAACAACTTCAAATATAAATGTATCAATCATAGACGGCATGGGTACCATATATCATGTGGCCATACTAGTTCTACAATTAAAATTGCAAGATGTCATATTTGGAAGTTGGATTTCCATATATGAACCGAGGCAAAAGATAGTCCTCACCGATTCAAGACGCTCTAACCCATGTCTCAGGCAAGTACTCAGTCAAGCCTTTGGATCGTCAGGGCTGGTCCGCACGGAGTGGATTAAAATGCCTGAACATGCGCTTCCCCGCCCTATGGGGCGTAATTGAGCCAAATGACTCCATCGGTCCCGAATCAACCGATATAACCGAGGCGCCTCCAATTCCGACAACCACATAAATCAAACTCGCAAGGGCTGGTAAACCACTGATGCCACTTCTAGCTTGAAGGAAACGCATGCCCTCCCTGATGTCCTCTCCCATTTTTGGTTCATACCCGGGGTGTGAGGCTCGCGAATTAACGCTACACAAAGCTATGCTATATTAAAGCCGTGCTTTGATCATCAACCACAAGGCTCTGCTTTTCAACAAAAGCCTTGATCACTGCATCTCAGCATGCCACACAGGAAAACCACTCCATGCAACCAATATCCCTCAACCACACAGAATGATATCCAATGTCAGACACACAGTCCATTTACAAGTTCGTTCTATGTGACGAGAAGGAATTTCGCTCGGTCCGAACCAGTCGCTAAACCGATCCAGGCCGTTCGAAACGCCCTATCGTTTTGAGAACAAGACAAAACAGAACGCATACAAAAGAACATTTCATTGTATATTACAACAATACCATCAGATTACAAGAATATACAGAGTATAAATGAATAAATATTACACAGAAATATCAGAGATTCAAATTACATTTGAATACATCGCAGCGGAAAATAATACAATACACAACTAGAAGAGATATACAGATACAAAGCATTCCGGATATCATTCCAGCTGTAAACCAGGATCCTGTGAATATAAATCTGCAAAATCAAAACTACTAGCTGCCCGTGTCAAAATAAGGGCACCCAGAGTTTAGGTCAAAACAATAAACTCCAAGTCAGTCATGTGACTGGTGTGAGAACTAAAACAGTTATTAATCTTTATTTTAAAGATAGGTAAATCAAGGGACCACGCCGTATAACACGGAACGGGTTTCCTCCCAAGAACACCAGTGCATATAAGTAAACAACGCAATGCTTTTCTAAAAATGAAGTTATTATAAGACCCAGGTCCCATCACACAATGCAACGCAGCCGAGGATAGGGTTTTCCCTTATAATAGCCAAACATGCTTAGTACGTTTAAAACAAATCATTTGATACTACTATAAGTGTATAGTGTCAAAACAATTTCAATCATAAATATCAATCATAGACGGCATGGGTACCATATATCATGTCGCCATACTAGTTCTACAATTAAAACCGCAATACACGTATTGGAAATTAGGTTATCATTTATGGTATGAACCGAGGCTAGGTGCAAGATCCTCACTGATTCGAGATGCTCTAGTCCGTGTCTCAGGAACAGCCGCAACTGCCCCATGGATCGTAAGGGCCGGTCCACCGATGTGGATTATTATGCCTGAACACTGCGTTTCCCCGCCCTTTGGGGCGTAAGCCTGGCCTGTCAGCCGACCAGAAGCATCGGCCGAAACCGATATCACGAGGCGCCTCACTTTTCAGCAAGTAATAATAAGCAACATCCTCATGAGTCAAACTCGTCAGCCAGTTCAAGCACTGACGCCACTCCTAACTAGAAAGAAACGCATGTCCTTCCTGATGTCCGTCTCCCGTTTTTGGTTCATACCGGGTGTGCTACTCGCGAATCAACGTTACACAAAGCTACGCCACAAAGGCCGTGCTTCAATCATCAACCACAAGACTTTTCTTTTCAACAGAAGCCTTGATCATTTGCCACTTAGGCATGCCACACAGGAAATTCACTCCATGCGATTGATATCCATCAATATATAACCCCTGAGCTCGTACGTCTCAGAGAAGGGCGTTAAGCAAGAGAATAAATTCTCCGCCGCCAAACAGATATATATTTAATAGAGATCAATCCCACGGACTAAAATCCTATGTCAGACACACAGTCCATTTACAAGTCCGTTCTGGGTCTGAACGAAACCAGAGGCACCTAGTACCCCGCATATCCATCGATCTCCAAGCACGTCTGGACGATCACCAACTGTTTCCATCTTCTTGGGTGTACAGCCCAATCAAGATCATCAGTAATCACCCAAATGACGTGAAGACCTCCGGTCTTCGACCATCGTCTTCATCTTCGACTTATCGTCGTATCAGTTATTCAGAATGGGATAAACCCGGTCTTCCCGAATAACTCGCGTATATTTTAAATAAGTGTTACACAAACACAACATACGCCTCATTACAATTCATCAGTCACTAACCGTAATTTAATCAAGAGAATAATTCCCCAAATATTAACCCCGAAGGCCGAAACCAACATCAGATCAAGACGACGACGTATATAATATATACGATCGAATTCTATTCAAAATAAATTTCTCGACGATATTATTTAAAATAATTCATTTTAAATAATCAAAATTCGCTAAAATTGCCGAAATAAAATTTTTAAATTGGCCCAGATTTTCGGGTTGTTACATTCTGGGTCTGAACGAAACCGGAGGAACCTTATTCCTCGCATATCCATCGATCTCTTAGTACGTCTAGACGATCACCAACTGATTCCCTCCTCATGGGTGCACGGCCCAATCAAGATCATCAGTAATTATCCAAACGATGTGAAGACCTCCGGTCTTCAACCACCGTCTTCATCTTCGACTTATCATCTCATCAGTTATTCAGAATGGGTATAAACCCGACCTTTCCGAATAACCCGCGTATATAATAAACAAGTGTTAAACAAACACAACATACGCCTCATTCCAATTCAGAATATTCTTTTTTTCAAATATTCACATCATTAAGGAATAGGTTGCCATTAATTTTATCAAAGATAAATTCTTTTAAATTTATTCTTTAATCTTTCTTTGGATATCAAACCATATTAAGGTTTTCCAAACTAGCCGGGATTAGCGAACCACACCGAAGTAATCATTTATTTTATTTTCCAATCCCAACCTATTCATCCCATGGAGAAAAACTGGTAATACTCCATATCTAACACCACAGTGTTATCGGTAAATATTAATTACCATTTCACGTTTAAATCTAATTAAAGATTTAACTATCGCTTGGAGAAAAACTGGTGATACTCCATTCTCGATCATTTCGTGAATTCGATAAATTTATTTATCTTATCCACATTCCAATCTAATTAAAGATTCATTAAAACCCTAATTCAGTTTTAATCTCAAAAATCATTACTTATGATTATTCAAAGTTAAGAACTTAATCTTATCTTTAACTGGGTTAAAGAATTAATGTCATTTAAAACATGGTTCACGATAAACCCAAAATCTCATTCGATTAATTATGGAATCTTCACGGAAAAACAAATCAATATATAATCGATATCATTTTCCTTATCCGACCAATAATATAAATGGAATGACGGCAAAGCCTTTTAAATTCCATATATAGTAATAGTCTTCCTCCAGAGAAGTTCACTTCAATTATCACCAAATCGAATTCCATTCCAATTTATTTTATTAAATTGGAAAACTTTACTTTGGAAAATTTCCATTAAATCTTAATAAAAGATTTATACATTCCAAATCACATTTCTCTATTAATCGGGTTAAAGAACGAATGTCGTTTAAAACACAGTTCACGATAAACCCAATTCACATTCCATTGTTAATCGGGTTAAAGAACAAGTGTTATTTAAAACACCATTCACGATAAACCCAGAAACAAATTTCAATTCAATTCCGATCAAATATTAATTAATTGGTAAACTACCTTAAATCTTAACAAAAAGATTTATTCTTTTCTCATTCGGGTTTAAGAACAGTGTTAGTGAAGACACCGTTCACGACAAACACAAAATCTAATTTGATACTGAATACAAGACTCTGAAGAGAAAATATATCGGCTTATATTCAATATCAAATTCTGAAATCAACAAATATCGTATTGGAATAACGATATATATATCTTCCAAATTCCTCCACAATATCTTTATAATCACGGAATCCAATATCGAAATATTCCGAAGATAATATCGATTCAAATCCATTCCAATTCATATATTGGAAATTCCGGTTATCTTTAAAACCATTTCAAATCCAATTTATTTATTTAAAAATATTGGATTATAATTCCAGTTCATAACTAGTTCATTTCGATAAAAATATATTTTTATCTCTTGAAATATGGAATTTTCCATCCCAATTCTTTCTAAATCATTTATTATGATTTTACACAAATTATTAACATTTTTAATAATTTTATCAAGGCCCGTACAGTCGATTTCTATAAACGGTCATCGAACTACACTTACAACGACCTTTTCCAAATTTTATTTGGACATAATTCCAAATCCAACCGTTAGATTTTAAATCTCTCATATTCGTTGGAAAGCTCTTTTCGATATGAACCCAACGATTCCGGTTTTAGGAGAATCCGACGGTCGGATATTCCGTAACATCAATTCGAAGTCAATGGTCGAAATTCGCGAACGGTCGGGCGTGGAGCGTTCTATTCAGGCCATTATATATATATATATATATATATATATTATATATTATATATTTCATCGATTCCCATTAAAAATGTATTTTATAAATCGTTTTAACTTCGTTTTAAAAACGACTTCAAATTCATATTCAATTTCAAATCAACATTGAATATTCCATATCATTAATATATAAATGATAATATTTTCAAAACATTATAATTTGAAATCACTTCGTTTTCGATATTCATTATAAAAATGAATAAAATCGATACAAATATCGTTCACGTCAAAATGGAGTTAATCTAATCAACACGGCTTTATATATTTAAATATTTTCGTGTCCATCCCAAATCGGACATCAAAATCAGATTTTGATTCTTTTCTGTATATTATTTAAAAATATTCGTTATTTTAAAATATTCATTCTTTCTGAACTGGAACCAGACACAGTCAATTACCATATAATGTGGATTATATGGATTTCATACAATACATGTATATAACAACAATGATAAACAATCAACCATCATCCAAAGTGCATTACACACTGCATAAGCATTAAATATAATTATTTAACGCTTACAACATTCTTCAACCTAACGATCGACATACATCTAATTATTGGGACTAGTGTATGTCATATATCATCCCAACACCCGTGTGGGGTTTCAATCAACAAACACTGAATATTATTTGTGTAACGAACCAGTAATTTTAACATCTTAAGATGTGAAGTTAATTAAAGCTTCAATGTTGTAAGTGAATATTTATAATTTTAACTTTAATGTGAAGCATTAAATCTCAATTTACGTTGCAAGCGGAGATTTGAATTTCTAATTTATATATTGGGGCTTGTATGTTGGTTTGAAAACATATTGTAAGGTGATCAGTTACATTTAGTATTATATTCATTGAAATAAATGCAAAATCTATAAATTATAAATGAGTTAATATTTGAAAATCCGAATACTTTACATAGACATAAATCTAAACAATTTTGCAATGTAAACATCAAGTCTCATCACTTCGTTTAAATCAATTTACGTGATCAGTTGACTGTAATAACAACCGATATATTGTACTTGAAGTCAAATATTAAAAGTTGAATTAAATTACAAAATTTAATAGTTTGGATCCATCTAACTAGTCATAACGGAGGGACAATTTTGTAGTATAATATGTGAATTTGTTTTGGTTTTCGTTAGTTTTAGTAAATATTTTTATGAATCGTGAAGAAGTGTAGTGTCAGAATTTAGGCGAACTCGAACTAAAGATATTAGATTAAATTCTAAGAATAACGGTGTTCTTAGTTTTGTAAAGTTCGGATGTTTGATGTCTCAATTCTTTAAATTCAGATCAAAATGCGCAAAACAAATTATGCTCGCTTGTGTAACCTAGTCTGTGTGTCATCAATATTCTCTCCTAAGTAAATTGTCTTGAATATATATATATAAAAAAAAGATGAACAGAGAAGTTAAAGTTAAATTTTGGGTGTGTATATATATCCCTCCAAGCGTTGACTAATTCAGAAGGAAATCAACACGTTTTGAAAGGACAGAAAGGTTGCTACACGTATATACTACTTTCTGATCTTTTCCCTTTCCTATTTCTTTTTATCGGTCATCCTAAAGGCAAAGAAGAAATTGATCTTCGTTTCCTCCTCTCCTTCACAAAAATCGAAATGGCATCAAACAATTCTTCACTAATTCGGGTTTAAATCAGAAAGGAGGAAAAAAATCGATTTTTCCCTTTGCTCCTTCTTCAATCTCGATTTCCTTTTCAGTAACCAAAAGTGGCTTCCTTCCCCAAAAGTGGATAATGGATACCAGTCAAATCGGCTCCATCGCCGCCACTAACGACGTTGCCTGATCCACCGAAATCCCTCGGTGGCGCCTTCGATCGAAACTCCTACGCGTGAAAGCCAATCCTCTTCACCTACGCCACTGGCTCCTCTCCAAGTCGTGACTTTGTTTGTCCTCCGCCCTTCTGCTCGCAACCGCTTGTGCAATCGCCTGCCGTCAATATCCCAGGCTCCACAAAATCATTCCCGTCCTTAAATAGAAACCCATGCCCAGAGCCCACCATTCAACAACTCCAGCAGCGTTGCGGATCCTTTTTAGCCACGCTTGGAATCGGCGAACCACCCTTGACGAAGCCCAAAACCTGCTGTTCCTAGAGTCGCTATTTTTCCATCGAGGCTCTAAGTCCTAAATCACGTCAAGCAGACCAAATACCCTAGGACCGTAAGCCATTCCATGTCAGTATCTCCAACCAACCAAGTCTGAGCAAACCAAGTCATCGGATCTTCCACACCCATTGATGAAAGTGCTAAGTCATTTGCAGAAGCACGCCAAGCGCTTGTGGAAATGCCACAAAGATTACTATCGCAGAATTGGGGGAGTACTGTCTTAGGCCACGAGTTCGGTCCTTCCTCGAGTCCACGTTTATTACTTGGATTCTGGCTAGTTGACCTTAGGAGGTGAGTTTTACTTTGATTTTTCGAATAATCCCACATGCATGTCACCGTCCCTTGTTAAAAACATCACTTTAATTCGTTGTTTGGATTAACTTTGTTGAGAACGACGATGTGATTGAAATAAAGTATCGATAAGCAGCTGGTCTTGTCATCAACGGTAGAGTAAATGGGGTGTATACACTTCCAATACTTTCATATGAGTTTATTGGAAGTATATTCGTTAGCTGGCTTCCAAGCTTCATTCACAAATTTCCATGTCAAATTTTACATTCATCTCCACGCCTTGAAAGGTGAGTTTCTACTCACTCACAGACTAATATTTTTATTAAGTGAATTAAAGATTTGAAATGTTGAATGAATTGAAATGATAAATATCTGTATCACTTGACCATAGGGTAGAAAATTTTATACGGACACAGTGGTCAATAAAATGAGAATATTTTAAAATATTTATCGATTTTATAAGTAGAAATTTTAGATGAATTTCTATATAGCGTAAATATAAGTTAAAAGGAATTTGTTCAAATATTTCTTATAAATTTCATGAAACCTAATTTGTATAAAAATTTGTTTAAGGGTGATTCTTACAAGTCAATACTTAAGTTTAATTTATTATCACCTTATGTTTATCAAACGAGTTTAATGATTTGATGTAAAGGATATGCAAGACTTGATAAATGTTTCCCAAATCTTATTTGACCTACGATTTGACAATGAATTTTTGCCATGTAAGAAGGATTTTTTCAAAATGAAAAGTGATAAATCCAAGTATATGAAAGAATATGATTATTTAAAACATGGTGAATATGGGTTGGTTAACAAGTTCGAATTTAATAGATCGTATTTGTTTAATGACTAATGCGAAAGTGTTTGGGAATTTATTTATGAAATGGATATGTGAAACCCAAAGTAAACATTGGTTTGAAAATCGTTTTAATCATGAAGCATTGAAATCGAACCAAATAAAAGGGATTTGATTTAAATGTGAAATGGGAAAGGAAATGGCGAGACATGGATTGAGATTGGATTTGGACTAATATTATTGAATAAAAACTATAATTTAACAAAACTATTTTCTGCATTACTTGATTTTGTAAATCTTTCTTTATAAATATTTTGATTATTTTAACTATATGGATTTATAACAGTTTCCAACTATTTACACACATATGTATATACATCATTTTCAACTTAATATATGTATATATATATATATATACTATTTTCAAACTTAACTATTTTAAACATATATTTTATGATTTCGAATAGAATCTATGTCCATTCCAGTCTAGTGAATCCGAAAGGTTGAAATTGAGGATTTCAAGTATTAATTATATTTTGGAAGTGGGAACTTTAAAACCAAACGGTTGTTAAAGGATAATTGTGAATATGGGTTTTGAAATCTTAATCGAACCAATGATAATTGATTTAAGTAAGCGATTTTGGGGTAATGCTAGATATAAATTTTTGATTTGCGATACTTGAAGTATGATTTCAAATCTTATGGCTACAATGTGAAAAATGTAAGCGTTGGTTGTTAAAGAGACTGGAGTCGGTAAGTGGCATACTCTCTATCAGTACTGATGCCACTTTAACAACTGTGTACGTGATGACGTATCCGGAATGAAGCATGATGACTTGGAGGTGATTACTGGATTAAAGAAGGCGAACGATAATGAAATGGCCTTGACCTTCGGGTCATAATTGAAATGACTAAAACAGGAGCTATACCGTGACTAATTGAGGTAGAACCTTTGATCAGACGCACTTCTTCGATACCATTTCTACGACTATGTTGATGATTTGGGCGCCCTTTTGATTTGGGAGTGTGTTCCGAGGTGGGTGGTAGTGGCTGTTATGCGTTACCACCGGTCCGGGAGTGCAATTGGTAGAATCCTACCCTGGTATTGCCTCGACTGCCTTGTCATTTATCCTAGCGAGCCCCATACGATTTTGATTTGTATCGTACCTATGGAGTGCCCTCTGATGCCATCCGTGTTAGGGTGGGTTTAAGGTACTGTATAGACTACGGTATTATAAAGGGTGTAAGGGTAAAAAATGTAATCCCGCTTACGCTATTTTCATTATGTCTACTTTACTGAATAGACATTACAATAATAGCGTATTATTATATAAATATTAGTTCCACGGATCCTTATAGGATGAGAATCCGAACATCCTTTAAGTTACTGTACATTTCAGTGAACACTTCATTTGAGTTAATTCACTTATATGAGACTGTTAGTCCTAACTCATGTATTTTGTTTGTTTCATTTCTTGCAAAATGCCCGGGTCAGACCGAGTATTTCAGCATAGAGAAATATCTGTTAGAGCCTGAGATTCATTGAAGATCCTGTCATCCACTTGTTATCACCCATGCAGTTATTCCCACTTTAGTCAGTTATTCATGTTTTAGTAAGGTTCTTAGTCTTCCGCTGTTTCTATATTTATTATGTACTCTGATATTATGTAAATTTAAAGATTTTGTAATATGGTATAAATTTTACTTCCGCTGTGAGATATCTTGTGTTCTGTGTCTGTGATTCTGTGATGATTATATTTTAACTTCATTAGCAATAACAATCTGTCGTTTTGAACGGTTCGATTTGGTTTAATTATCGACTTGGAGCGGTCAAAATGTCAGGTCGTTACAGTTGGTATCGAAGCTTTGGTTTATATAAACCTTAGCTTATGAGGTTGAAACAACTCATTAGAGATAGGATAGTAATATCCTAGAATGAGTAAAATCGTCTCAGAATCATTCCCGAGAGTGCATATTTTGAAAATAAAAATAGTTTCAAATGATTTTAAATTATTTTTAAATGATTTTATTATATAGATTTGTTTGAAAATCTTTTAGTCTTGTTTTAAATTCCATTTCTTTGAATTCCCTTTTTAGTTAGATTTCTCTTAGATTAGGACGGAATTTGAGTCTTCATCTTGTTTATCCCATCTTTGGAAATTTAGAATTTATCGCTTCCGCAATTCCGAGTCCTTTCAAAATTATTTTAATTGGAGTCCATATCCTTAGGAAATTCCTTATCGATTTGATTCGTTCGTTAATTCAACACCTCGCTTATATTCTTGACTTAACTTGATCCAACTTAATAAACATGGCTTGAGAATTTAAAATAAAAATGAATAAAAAAAAGAGCCTTCTATGAATGGAAAAATATGTTGTGAAATTTTATATATTTTAGCCTGTGAGAATAATATGAACTTTTAGTAACATATTGAAATACTAATTTGCTATAAGTGTAGTTATGAGACTATAAAATTGCCTCACATAAATATAAGGTTGAAAGTAGTGATTTGTGGGGAGTATTTATTAAACTTATGGGATTAAGTTATTATTTTATATGTATAGTATTTGTAAGCTTTAACTATAAGGTATTATGAAAAGAAAATGAGTTTCAAAACTAAAAAAAGGAAAAAAGAAAGAAAAAAAGATATAGGAGCAGGGAAAATATAGCAGCAGGTTCATAATATTAAGCTTCTTTTGGTTATAATAGTGACAGAGTGGACCTTAGTATAACAATGGTTATTTGAAAGTACTTTGCTCCCTTGAATTTCACTCTTAAGCATATCGTTTATCAGTATATGGATATTATGGCCTTTCAAGCGCGAATCAAACCTTGTATGAAGTTAAGGAGTACCAGCAGCTAAACAAACATTTAATGTTCATGGTCTTAGCAATTTAAACTTTTTATATCTTGGGTTACTCCAGTGGTCCATTGTATGTTAATTAAGAGTTGATATTCCGATCATTCAAATTCGGTTGGTAATATTAGTAACAACCACTTAATTTGGCCTATTGTTTCAAAACTATGAATATTAACTGTAAAAGGTAAGGTTAAGTTGTCAAATGGTAGTAAATAAACTAAACCTTTCCAGTAGCAAATGAAACAGTGTTTCCCGATTCCGCATTTGTTATGGCTTTCCTTATTTGCGCCGTAGGATCTTGAAAATTTATCTACCTGTACAGAATTGGAAAACATCAATCAACAGGAAAGAGGGCTGCTGCTATTTGCAGCAGCAACAGAAAAAAAATTAACCTTAAAGGATTATATATTGCTAGTAAGATTTCTTATTGCACAATTAAATATTGTAGGTGATCATCTTGGACGTTGTAAGAAAAATCATAATACTCACTTAAATATATACTTTTGTCGGTGGAAATACAAGCATGCAGCAAAATATTTATTGTATCCATGATCTTACAATGTTATACTATGGAAATTCAACACAATAATTGAAAAAAAAAAAGAATTGCTTAGGCCGAAGTCAAAACGCTTAGATAATGCAATACCAGAAAACAAAATTTGGGAACCCCCCCTTTTTCTGGAATTGTAAACGCTCATAGTGCAAATTATGTTAGCTAAAATTCCATGCTCACCAAACACGCTCTTCAGTGTTCTTAATTTATTAATTTTTCTTCTCTCTGCTAAGAAAAATATAGTTCGTTTGCCCTTTTCAGTATGTAAGTTGATAACATAACATTTATGAAGATGAATAAAAGATAAGAGCAGCAAAAAATGCCTTAACAAAACAATGCATTGTGAAATATCTATTTGTCGAACCAATCAATCAACCATTTTCTTAGTGCTTTTATTTTGAAAATAAGCCTTGATGCTTGAGACAGTTATTCGCTCATTTAAACAGTAGTTTATTTATTTTTGTTCTTTTCAAATTTGAGAGGCTCTCTGAGATATTGCTCCATTTTTTTCCTTTGCACGCGTGCTGATCTGTTATATACTTTCTGATTGAATTTAATTTCTAATCCTCCCCAAATGCGGGGATCAATTTTCTGTTCAATCTGAATGCACTTTGCAATTGGAATCATTTCTTTCACAACTTGTTGCATGCCAAAAAAATAATAAAGCTGGCTACAGTTTGCTAGTTAACCTTCTTATATTATAATTTGTCTATACTTATTCTTGGAATTTTTTCCTAGAAGCTAAAAGTGAGTTGTGTTCATTCAGCTCCATGATAGTTTTGTCCCAAGATCCTTGCCGGCAAAGTTCAATCACAACCAATATAAAATGTGATGCATAAAATACTAAAAGTTTTCTGTGACAAATTTGTATACTTACCTTGGGTGCTTGGTTAGAAAGTAAGACCAAAAGATAAAGCATCCATTTGCCTCTGTTGTAGCGGTGGCATGTTTTTCCAAGAAACCTGAGAGTGGCAGTAAGAGGGCGCTGCCACCTAACTATTGCAGCAGCCAAGACTGCTGAAGTAAAACTATATAAAAAAAAAATTGATTAGAAAGTAAATAAGTTGCAAGTAAGTGGAATGAATGTAGAAAAAAAAATAACATGTACATGAATCAAATGAAAATTCTATCTAGTAAACTAAATTGAATAACATGAATGAAAAACAAATTGGATGTAACAAAAAATGAATATATATTTAGATGTTAGCAATAGAAAAGGAAAGGAAAAACTGGCACTAAATAATTTAAAAATAAACAAGTATGTATATGAAACATGAATGACAAATTAATTGGATAAAAAAAAGGAACATGTAATTGGACGATTTGCATTCATTTTTATGAATTGAAATGAGAATTAATTTATTAAACTTAGTATAGCTTTAATATCAAATAAATTGTATTAGTAAAATGAAACTAGTGTTGGAACATTTATGTTGGATCCTTGAGAATTATTTGAAATTGTTCACACTTTATTACATATCATACATTCCCCACTTGAAAGCGAATAAATTCTGTGTAAGTAAGATGTTGGTTAATAAAAACAAAAATGAGCGTATGCATGAATTAAAATGTTACATGTGATAATAAGAATGAAACATGTATTGCATATTAGGAAGATATTTTACATTATTTTTTCATTTACGTTTTGTTAAAAAGATCAAGTAAGTTATGATATCTTGCTTATTGTTATGTACACTCATTTTACTATAAATATGTTTGATGACGCGCTTTGCTTACGGAGCTCGCTTTTGCGCAAAATGCTAAGAAAATAAGCAAATACGCTTTAAAACGCTAAATAAGGTACGTATCTCGGTTTACATATCGTATTTGGGTTGTTTTTCTTTTGTTTCCCCTAATTTGGGATGCCTCATCGTATAGATGAGATGTACATTTTGTACGAGAAAATTTTCCCGAGCGAGCCGTGCAAGGGAGATGCTGTCGAAATTTTCCGTAAATCCGGGTGTTAGAAAAAATTTTGAGTTTTAAAAGTCTATAACTTAAATTTCTTTCTAAATACGTTTTAAACTAAGTAAAAGTATATGTATAGCTATATATGTTATATATGTAAATTTATGTGACGTTTCATTTTTGGGGACGAAAAGCGCTAAGTGGGGGAGAATGTAACGAACCAGTAATTTTAACGTCTTAAGATGTGAAGTTAATTAAAGCTTTAATGTTGTAAGTGAATATTTATAATTTTAACTTGAATGTGAAACATTAAATCTCTATTTACGTCGCAAGCGGGGATTTGAATTTCTAATTTATATATTGGGGCTTGTATGTTGCTTTGAAAACATATTGTAAGGTGATCAGTTACATTTAGTATTTTATTCATTGAAATAAACGCAAAATCTATAAATTATAAATGAGTTAATATTTGAAAATCCGTTTACTTTACATAGACATAAATCTAAACAATTTTGCAACGTAAACATCAAGTCTCATCGCTTCGTTTAAATCAATTTACGCGATCAGTTGACTGTAATAACTACCGATATATTTTACTTGAAGTCAAATATTAAAAGTTGAATTAAATTACAAAATTTAATAGTTTGGATCCATCTAACTAGTCATAACGGAGGGACAATTTTATAGTATAATATGTGAATTTGTTTCGGTTTTCGTTAGTTTTAGTAAACATTTTTATAAATCGTGAAGAAGTGAAGTGTCAGAATTCGAGCGAACTCGAACTAAAGATATTAGATTAAATTCTAAGAATAACGGTGTTCTTAGTTTTGTAAAGTTTGGATGTTTGATGTCTCAATTCTTTAAATTCAGATCAAAATGCGCAAAACAAATTATGCTCGCTTGTGTAACCTAGTCTGTGTGTCATCAATATTCTCTCCTACGTAAATTGTCTTGAATATATATATATAAAAAAAAGATGAACAGAGAAGTTAAAGTTAAATTTTGGGTGTGTATATATATCCCTCCAAGCGTTGACTAATTCAGAAGGAAATCAACACGTTTTGAAAGGACAGAAAGGTTGCTACACGTATATACTACTTTCTGATCTTTTCCCTTTCCTATTTCTTTTTATCGGTCATCCTAAAGGCAAAGAAGAAATTGATCTTCGTTTCCTCCTCTCCTTCACAAAAATCGAAATGGCATCAAACAATTCTTCACTAATTCGGGTTTAAATCAGAAAGGAGGAAAAAATCGATTTTTCCCTTTGCTCCTTCTTCAATCTCGATTTCCTTTTCAGTAACCAAAAGTGGCTTCCTTCCCCAAAAGTAGATAATGGATACCAGTCAAATCGGCTCCATCGCCGCCACTAACGACGTTGCCTGATCCACCGAAATCCCTCGGTGGCGCCTTCGATCGAAACTCCTACGCGTGAAAGCCAATCCTCTTCACCTACGCCACTGGCTCCTCTCCAAGTCGTGACTTTGTTTGTCCTCCGCCCTTCTGCTCGCAACCGCTTGTGCAATCGCCTGCCGTCAATATCCCAGGCTCCACAAAATCATTCCCGTCCTTAAATAGAAACCCATGCCCAGAGCCCACCATTCAACAACTCCAGCAGCGTTGCGGATCCTTTTTAGCCACGCTTGGAATCGGCGAACCACCCTTGACGAAGCCCAAAACCTGCTGTTCCTAGAGTCGCTATTTTTCCATCGAGGCTCTAAGTCCTAAATCACGTCAAGCAGACCAAATACCCTAGGACCGTAAGCCATTCCATGTCAGTATCTCCAACCAACCAAGTCTGAGCAAACCAAGTCATCGGATCTTCCGCACCCATTGATGAAAGTGCTAAGTCATTTGCAGAAGCACGCCAAGCGCTTGTGGAAATGCCACAAAGATTACTATCGCAGAATTGGGGGAGTACTGTCTTAGGCCACGAGTTCGGTCCTTCCTCGAGTCCACGTTTATTACTTGGATTCTGGCTAGTTGACCTTAGGAGGTGAGTTTTACTTTGATTTTTCGAATATTCCCACATGCATGTCACCGTCCCTTGTTAAAAACATCACTTTAATTCGTTGTTTGGATTAACTTTGTTGAGAACGATGATGTGATTGAAATAAAGTATCGATAAGCAGCTGGTCTTGTCATCAACGGTAGAGTAAATGGGGTGTATACACTTCCAATACTTTCATATGAGTTTATTGGAAGTATATTCGTTAGCTGGCTTCCAAGCTTCATTCACAAATTTCCATGTCAAATTTTACATTCATCTCCACGCCTTGAAAGGTGAGTTTCTACTCACTCACAGACTAATATTTTTATTAAGTGAATTAAAGATTTGAAATGTTGAATGAAATGTTAGTGCTCTAGATTTGTTTGCTTCGTGGTTGTGCACATGAGACACACACTGATATTTCATATGACACTATGGTTATATGCTTGGCATGCTATATTACTTTTCTCACCATGCAAGTTCCATTTTTGACTTGAAACCAATACGGGTTGAAATGATGTATATACCCGAACCTTTTGTATTCGAATCGATTTGGGATGCGGGTTAAAATGTTACATACCCGAGATTCGAATATTTTAAAGAATAGATTGAAATGATAAATATCCGTATCACTTGACCATAGGGTAGAAAATTTTATACGGACACCATGGTCAATAAAATGAGAATATTTTAAAATATTTATCGATTTTATAAGTAGAAATTTTAGATGAATTTCTATATAACGTAAATAAAAGTTAAAAGGAATTTGTTCGAATATTTCTTATAAATTTCATGAAACCCAATTTGTATAAAAATTTGTTTAAGGGTGATTCTTACAAGTCAATACTTAAGTTTAATTTATTATCACTTTATGTTTATCGAACTAGTTTAATGATTTGCTGTAAAGGATATGCAAGACTTGATAAATGTTTCCCAAATCTTATTTGACCTATGATTTGACAATGAATTTTCGCCATGTAAGAAGGATTTTGTCAAAATGAAAAGTGATAAATCCAAGTATGTGAAAGAATATGATTATTTAAAACATGGTGAATATGGGTTGGTTAACAAATTTGAATTTAATAGATCATATTTGTTTAATGACTAATGCGAAAGTGTTTGGGAATTTATTTATGAAATAGATATGTGAAACCCAAAGTAAACATTGGTTTAAAAATCGTTTTAATAATGAAGCATTGAAATCGAACCAAATAAAAGGGATTTGATTTAAATGTGAAATGGGAAAGGAAATGGCTAGACATGGATTGAGATTGGATCTGGACTAATATTATTGAATAAAAACTATAATTTAACAAAACTATTTTCCGCATTACTTGATTTTGTAAATCTTTCTTTATAAATATTTTGATTATTTTAACTATATGGATTTATAATAGTTTCCAACTATTTACACACATATGTATATACATCATTTTCAACTTAATATATATATATATATACACACACTATTTTCAAACTTAACTATTTTAAACATATATTTTATGATTTCGAATAGAATCTATGTCCAATCCAGTCTAGTGAATCCAAAAGGTTGAAATTGAGGATTTCAAGTATTAATGATATTTTGGAAGTGGGAACTTTAAAACCAAACGGATGTTAAAGGATAATTGTGAATATGGGTTTTGAAATCTCAATCGTACCGATGAATTGATTTAAGTAAGCGATTTTGGGGTAATGCTAGAAATAAAATTTTAATTTGCGATACTTGAAGTATGATTTCAAATCATATGGCTACAGTGTGAAAAATGTAAGCGTTGGTTGTTAAAGAGACCGGAGTCGGTAAGTGGCATACTCTCTATTAGTACCGATGCCACTTTAACAATTGTGTACGTGATGACGTATCCGGAATGAAGCATGATGACTTGGAGGTGATTACTGGATTGAAGAAGGCGAACGATATCGAAATGGCCTTGACCTTCGGGTCATAATTGAAACGGCTAAAACAGGAGCTATACCATGACTAATTGAGGTAGAACATTTGATCGGACGCACTTCTTCGATACCATTTCTATGACTATGTTGATGATTTGGGCGCCCTTTTGATTTGGGAGTGTGTTCCGAGGTAGGCGGTAGTGGCTGCTATGCGTTACCACCGGTCTGGGAGTGCAATTGGTAGAATCCTACCCTGGTATTGCCTCGACTGCCTTGTCATTTACCCTAGCGAGCCCTATACGATTTTGATTTGTATCGTACCTATGGAGTGCCCTCTGGTGCCATCCGTGTTAGGGTGGGTTTACGGTATTGTATAGACTACGGTATTATAAACGGTGTAAGGGTAAAAATGTAATCCCGCTTACGCTATTTTCATTATGTTTACTTTACTGAATATACATTACAATAATAGCGTATTATTATATAGATATTAGTTCCACGGATCCTTAGAGGATGTGAATCCCAAACATCCTTTAAGTTACTATACATTTCAGTGAACACTTCATTTGAGTTAATTCACTTATATGAGACTGTTAGTCCTGACTCATGTATTTTGTTTGTTTCATTTCTTACAAAATGCCCGGGTCAGACCGAGTATTTCAGCGTAGAGAAATATCTGTTAGAGCCTGAGATTCGTTGAAGATCCGGTCATCCACTTATTAGCACCCATGCAGTTATTCCCACTTTAGTCAGTTATTCATGTTTTAGTAAGGTTCTTAGTCCTCCGCTGTTTCTATATTTATTATGTACTCTGATATTATGTAAATTTAAAGATTTTGTAATATGGTATAAATTTTACTTCCACTGTGAGATATCTTGTGTTTTGTGTCTGTGATTCTGTGATGATTATATTTTAACTTCATAAGCAATAATAATCTATCGTTTTGAATGGTTCGAGTTGGTTTAATTATCGACTTCGAGCGGTCAAAATGCCAGGTCGTTACAATTTGCGCAGTTAGGCGATGTGTAAAATTTATCTTCCCAATCCATATTAGAAAATAGGTGTAAATAAACAAATCGTCCGATTTATAAATGAATATTTATTTTATTCATGTACCCGTTAAAAATTATATTTTTAACGATAAAATATTTATTCAATTCATTTGCACAATAAAAATTATATTTTTATTGTTCTAACATATTTTAGAAAATTTCGGCGACATAACCGCGCGATACAAGAAACGGGATAAGGTCTAGCCTTATCCCTCGCCTAATAATGGCACACATCATACACACACCAAATCATATCTATTCATTTCACCCAAACAACCAAATTCAAACCAATAATCCAATCAACTACACAACCAAACAAACAAGTCGTCCATGGTTTGTGGACGACGGTGTCGGGTGCTGCTAAGCACCGTCTGCATCCTAATATATGTTTTTAACTAGAAAATAAATTAAAGTGAGAAGTTTTCACCTTTGATTTCCACTCCGCCATTCTTTATTTCTGAACGGTTTCATTTTCACTGCGTAGCGTTCTTCTTCGTGATTTCCACGTAATCTGTTTCACGCAGTTTATGGTAAAAATCACATTTTTAAACGACGATCTAGATAAATAAAAATCACATTTTTAAACGATGATCTAGATAAATAAAAATCACATTTTTATTTCACTATCTACATAATAAAAATCGTATCTTTACTTCGCTAACTTCATAATAAAAATCGTATTTTTATTTACTTTCTTACATATAAAAATCCTATGCTTACTTCTTCTACATAATAAAGATCATATTTTTATATCTGCTACATAATAAAGATCATATTTTTATATCTCCTACATAATAAAGATCATATTTTTATAGCGCTTCATAAATAAAAATCATATTTTTATAATCAATAAAAATCATAACTTTATAATGATTTCATCCATGTATAAATCTCTTCTTTTTATAAATAAAAATCACCTCTTTGTATTTATAAAAATCATTTCTTTTACCATGTTAGAAATCGAACCTTTATCGTTTTAAAAAAATCAAATCTTTTCCCGTATAAAAATCTACTCTTTTTATAAATAAAAAAATCTAATCATTTTATCGTTTAAAGATCTAATTTTTATCTTGCTTTCATATGAGTAAAAATCCAATTTTTATCGTGCTTTATTATATAAAAAAACTGATTTTTTTTATCATGCTTTCATATAAAAAAATGATTTTTTTTATCATGTTTTCATAAAATAAACTGATTTTTTTTTATTGATTTTCATATAAAAAAACTAAAATTAAATTCAATATTAAAAAACTTACTGTGGTTGTTGGAGGAGAGATCGGGGAGACTACTGTGCGCTGGAGGTGGAGGGGTGCTGAGAGGGGGTGGCACCATGACTGGCGGCGGTGGATTGGGGACTGGTGGCGGTAGATTGGGTTAATTTAGGGGGTTAGGGTTTCAGAAATTGGAGAGAGAGAAGGAGGAGGATGAGGAGGAAGAAGAAGAGGAGGAGGAGAGGAGGGGGAGGAGGAGGAGGATTGCGGCTGCTACTAGTGGCGGGCAGGAGAAGGAGCGCGACGTTCTTTTTTTTTCTTCTGAAAGATAACGACGGGAGAGAAAAGTAAGGGAGAGAGAGAGAGTGTGTTGACCATGTTTTATAAATATATAATTAATTTAATTATATTCCAAAAAGTTACTTTTTATGTTGAACTCCAAATCGAACCCACCGACTGTCGTCCCTAACCAAATACCACCATTCCAAACACAATGGGATATGTTTCGTAACCCAATTCGGCTGTTACGATCAGTTTTTCTTTAAGTTAAATTATATATCAGTACATATTCAAATTAAACGTACATTTTAATTTACCAGGGCCACATACTGATTCTAAAAATTCCAGAAAAATTATTTCTAGCTTCGTATTGACGATACGGTCCTAACAAAACTAATTTCATCAAATTTGAAGGCCGTTTGCAAAATGGCTATTTTCAAAGGCCTTTATATATATTAAAATATATATAATTCCATAACGACTTTTCTGAATTTTAAACTGGACGTAACTTACAATTTATAAATCGAAAGTTTAGTTTCTTACATCCGTTAGAAAGATATAGTTAAACAGATTCACATATTTCTTGTTTCGTCCAATTCTGACTTTAAACAAATTCTGTATATTCATTCGAAATTAGAAATCGAATTTTCGAACTGTGCGCCATTTCAGACTCGTTATATAATTAAAATAAAATTATTTGTTTTAACTTCGTCGAAAATAAATTTTCCCGTTGTTATTATTTAAAATAAATCATTTTAAATATTTAAAATCCGTTAAAATTGCCAAAATAATTTTTTTAAATTAGTTCTGATTTTCCGGGTTGTTACAATGCTTATGCATAAAATTCTTATAAATTCATTTCTTTATCCATTATGTTCTAGGTTCTGATGCTGGTAATAACCGATTGGCTGTTTTTATTTGAATGTATTGATTTTCTTTTTCTATTTTACAACATTGCAATAAGTCAAATTTTGAACTGGTACATGAATTATGTTCCATAACTTTTGAATATATTTTACAGATATATAACCATTTAATAATATATGTGTTTCAGCAGTTTTTGTAGCAAATATATAACCATTCAATAATAAATGCAAATATAGAACTATTTAAAGGTAAGGTTTATCGGTTTACAATCGACAACAGTACTTCTATTGATCTTTATTCAATTTTGCTAATTTTGTTTTAAATCATTGATTTTCTCTGGCCCTGGTATTTGATCTTAATTCTTTCAAAAAGAAGTGTAGTTGAAGATTATTGGGTTGACCTTGATGAAAGTCCGCAATGCAACTACTATTCTTCTATTTGATACCAATCATCCTTAGGTATTTTATAAACTGTTGTACTGTTTATACAATAGAATGATGAATATGACTCTGAGTTGTAATTTTTTAACAGTTTCATAGCTATTTAGTAAACGATTTAATCTTCAAATGGACACCAATTTTGTGGAAAGCACACGATTTTGATTGATTGTGTTCCTCTTTTGGGGGGAGATCAGTGAAACAATTAATAAATAAACTTAAAAATGGGAATTCACATAGTTTCAAGCATTTGAGCCCTATAAAATATTCACATGACATTCTTTTTTTTGTTTAATAAAAAAATACTACTGAGAATAACAATGTTGCAATTGGAAATATAAATTGTTATGGTTTGCTAAGTTACAAAACTAGGTGAATTTTATAAAACCAATCATGCAAGTGGAAACTTTGAGGTCCATACATGAACTATGTAGTCCGAACCTATGATTTTCCTTTGGCAGATGATTTATAACTTATATTATTGTGTGTGTTCAATTTCCAAGTTCATTAATGAATAATGAAAAGTCCATCTTGTAATTTTTTTATACTTTTACTTTATTATTTCATTGAAAATTTAAAATGTATAAGGTAGAATTGCAGTGCTACCATAATGGTAGCTTTTTAGGTTTTACTCATAAGCAAATGTGTCATTAATATATTCTTTCTTCTTTTACCATTATTTAAGTATCAATAAACCCAATTATCAGCCTTTTATGAATGTTTATAAAATGTTTTTCACATTATTGGTTACTTATATACTAAATGTTGCCATATATTCTGATCGAACAACAATATAAATTATGAAAAACAGTATATAGAGTATAAACTAATGTGCATAGCGAGCTAGCAAAGGTTGAAGATATTCAAAGAGTCACCGATGTCTTTGTTATCTAATAATCACCGTTGCATTATGTTCCCATTTCAGTAAGATCTCAATCATTTGATCAATATTGTGATATATGTTATCTTAGCTTCTAAACTTTTCTAACATGAATGCCAATGAAATGAAATTTATACCAAAAAACAATGATTCCTTGTGAGCTTGGTCAAATTTATTACAAAGGATGTAATATTTACGGGTATGAGTTATATTATATATGGCTCTAGGCGGTTGTATTTATGTTTTTCCATTATACATCATGATTGCCTATGACGGTAAACCAGGAATGAAGGTTCAAGGATATAATCGACTAGGCATGGATTAAATTCAAGTTACCGTCTGGTATGGATTATGTTCAAGTTACCATCAGGTATGGATTATGTTAAGCTCGTTATTATATTACACTAATCACTTCCATATTCATGTATTATTATCTGCTATATTTTAAATTTACTTTTCAACATTTCATTCTAAGACGTAAGTAATGCTTCGAAACAGCAAGCGCGCGCTTGCTGCTTCGAAACAGCAAGACCAGGCTTGTTGCTGTTCAAAATAGCAATGACTTGTTATTTCGAAATAGTAAGCTGAAGAGCTTGCTATTTCGAAATAGCAAGCCATTGCTGTTTGGAATATCAAGCGCACAAGACAAAATCATATAAATCTTTCCATACTAACGATAATTCAAGTCACGTAAGTTAAAATACTACAGGATTGACCACCACGTGGCTTAGTCCGACCGGGCTGTAGATCACTTATAAATGCTCGGTTTTTTTATCTTTTAGAGGGATTAAAGTCCTTTTCCTCAAGCATATCAGAGCAAGGGCATTGTTGTTTCTTATTTACAGCTCTTTTCTTTACTTCTTTTTTATTAAAACATACTATACTGCAATCTACAATATAAATAAAGATTGATTACTCTAAGTGGACATAGACCTGATTACCCCACCACTATAAAAACTTTGCGAGTCCCTTTACTTTACAATATTCTATGGCTGCGATTGTGAGATTTTTCTATGATTATTATGATTTTGAGTGTTTGTCATAGAAGAACCAAATTCTATGTTAACATTTTTGCGCATCAGGTAAGGGGCGCGCTATTTGAATTCTCGCTAAAAGAGAATTGATTGCTTGGAGATTGAAAGATGGTTAAGAGAATGAAGACTAATGCTAGTATGCAATCCAATGGAATTGGAGGAGGAGGAACCTATGGGGCATCCTCTATTAATCATCTTTCCAACTGCCTCACCTGGGAGGAGGAGATGGATGATGGGATTAGAGACCCGAGGTTATGCATGGGACGACAGGACAAGTTTCTTTGTAGGCAGGAAGAAACGATGAACACCTTCCTTTCACGACCTAATGGATCAGAAGTACTGTCAAAACAAGGAGTAATCACTAGTGCGGGAACTAGAAATTTAGCAGCCGTTGCATCAATTAGAATGATGCTTGGGGGTATGTCCGACTCAAGCCTAATCCAATTTGACCAATTGTCAATGTCTAACCGGGCAGTGCTAGAGGCAACCGCCCCGGAGATGGATATTAACATTGCGATGTTACGACTCGTCATATTGCATTTAGAGCTGTTGGAAGCATCAGTCGTGCTCAGCCTAATGTGACTCTAGATGAAAGTGGTGCTAATGCACCAGGAGCAGCGGGAGTTCAGTTCGACAACACCGAACTGGTTCAGTTCGACTATGCCAAATCGGTTGTCAGGGCATGGTCAAACCAAATGTGGAATCCATGAGCATGTGTCAAACAGCAACAGGAAGGCCAATTAAGTGCGACCTGAGCAATACATTCTTGAATTCCTTTCAAGGTTAATGGACTTTACAACTCGCTTCGACGGAGATAGGCTAGCGGAAATTATACAACGTATGACTAGGGGTGAAGCACCCAGCCATGGATACGATGATGTAACTTGAAGTCCTTTTACCGCTAACATCCGAGATGCAAGAGCATCACCTGATTTCAAACTACCCATTTTGACGGCATATGATGAGAGATCGAATCCTACCTCACATTTAACATGCTATGTCAGGCATATGGACGTGTAGAGGGCATTTTCCAAGATTATGGTGAAGTAATTTTAAATATTCCTAACAAATTTGGTCACGCTTTGGTTTAAGAAGCTTAACAATGAGTCAATTAGTTCGTAAAATGAACTTGTGGATAGGTTCATGAGGCAGTTTAGAGTTCACATAGCTCGTCCCAAAATATGATGACATTGACGACGATAAAGCAGAGGCTAGGGGAGGCGTTGAGAAGTTTCCTACAGAGGTTTAATGTTGCAATGGCTTTAGTGGATAGGCCAGAACCTTCAATAGTCTTGATGACGGTCGTATCTGAAGTGGCCAAAAAATCTGAATTAAAAGCTAGTTTGTAAAAGGATCCCCCAAAGGATCTCGACGAGTTTTGTTTTGAAGCTGATAGGTACTTGCACCAAGAGGTTTCTCAAGCATAAAGTAGGACTAAGATCAATGCTTTTAATGATTAGGATGTGCTTGAAGCTGGAGTCAAACTTGACCATGGGAAAAGGAAAGCTAGAAATGAGCTAGGTTTCTCGAAGAAGGGTAGGAGGGAGCTGAAGTATTCATTTTACGCAAAGCTAAATGCATCCCTGGAAAGATTTACCTATATACGAAGAGGCTCATCCTGCATCAAAAACCATCTCCAGGAGAACCTACCAACAGGGAAAGGATTTATAGAAAGTACTACATATTCCATTAGCTGGATGGGAATAGTACATCGGAGTGTAGGTGCCTGCGAGATGAGATGGAAGAGCATGTCAAGAAAAGAAATCATCCATGCTATGTTAATACTAAGGCAATAGTGCCTGAGCGCGAGCAACCGTCTGTGGCCCAAGATCGAAGAGATCCTCGATCCATAGTGCAAATCATTTTCCCAATATAGGGGTGGTGATGGTGGAGCTCGGAGAGGCTTCGCCTGATTTGATTTCCCTTTGCTTTCATTTTATGTTTTTGCTTTTGCTCGTCCTTAGCGGAAATTAATAATTGAATAAATAATGCCTTTTCTTCAACCAGAGATATGAAATTAGAGATCATGACCATGAGCTCCTAGCAATAGATCATGGTTGGATGGGTTCATATAGTTTGAGTACTAGTCCCTTTCGTTAGATGGTGATTGGACGAAGTGATAGAAATTATTCGTGGATTCCTTTCTCCTGAAGTGAATGGATGAATTCAAATGAGGGACAACGGGCTCCGTCATTGGAGGGTGAGAGGATAAGTTCATATAGGTGAGTTCCATCACCAGAGAGTGATAGGATGAACTCATAAACTATGTGCTCCGTCTTCGAAAAGCAATAGGATAACCTAATAAGGAGGAACCACGGACTTCGTCACCGAAGAGTAACAGGATGAGTTCGTTTAGATGAGTTATGTCATCTGAGAGAGGTATGATGAACTTATGAACTATGAGTTACGTCGCCAGAGAGCGATATGATGAAGTTAAATCAAAGAACTCTGAGTTATGTTGTCGTGGAGCTATAGGACAGACTCATAGTGATATCATGCGGATCCGTTCACTGGAGCATGTTTTGATGGATTCATTGAGAGGACCCTAGAATTTTCAAAACAATTTTCCATTTATTTAATTATAATTTACGATAGTCCTGGGTCCTCTACCCAAGGGTTACCTTCTTATAACCCTTCAACACGAGGATCACCCAACCCCGATATAGAAATATTGGTATAATTCAAAATTTCTAACTTGTATATAAGAAGATATACAAGTCTCCTTTACTTATATCAGAGTCAAATTTAATAGCAAAGGGCATTTGATTAACTAAAATTAATTAATCACTACATAGCTTAAACAAGATTAAAATAACATGTTCCACCATCTTGGTCAATTAAGCTAACATCTTTATTCTTTCAAAAGTGCGTACAAATAACAAAAAGATAATTGATTTTATCTTTTTGCAAAAATTACTCAGTTTTAACTTCGTAGCAGGAAAACTGTACATTTATTATATATACGTTTCCAAACAGGAACTATACCGTTCCACTTATATACTACCGCACTCAAAAGGAAATAGCATCTCATGTAACAACTTTACATATATCAGGCAATCTTTAGTTTCAAACTGGATGGGTTCTTGAAAAGGGATAAAATCTTTTATCTTTCTACTATATACACATTTATATTTGTATCTTACACTCGGCATCACTTTATAACTTTCCAGCATAATTTATTTGCATAACCAACCATGCATTTTGGCTATTTCAAACAAATGCCACAACCATATATTTATTATATGGTATGATATTGTCTTCAACCTTAATACATCAATGACAAAGTTGCACAGAAACATACATGGGCATTTTACCAGTTTACAATAATCACAAAACTTCTTGTTTAATATAACTGTATTTAAATACTAGTGTGTACATTAATTTGTTTTAATTGCCATTCTCACTTAAGTCAAGCCATATATATTAAATAGTTTAAAACAACAATAATACTCTTTCAAACAGTAAATCATCCTTCAATAATACGCATACAAACACAAGTTACATCAAAACAGATAAATGAATACTTACTATTTACAGATTACTACTGAGAATGTGTATTTAAATCCTTTATCAGTTTACAACAATCCAAAATAACACAAATTAGATAGCATTATAAAGTGGATACAAAATCTTAAATGCAGACAACACTTAAAACAACAATGACTTCTAAATCATCTAACATTCCAATTATTTAACCCAAAAGCAGCTAAAATAATGCTTCCATACCTGTAAAACAATACCCCCAGACTGCCTCGTTTGAATGAGACACCCTGGAGATTACATGGACACAACAGTGTCAGATATAACACGTTTGGTATGAGTGCATTTCATAATGTATGGTGCTCAGTGTATACTGCTAAGGTTTTACAGTTTAATCGAACCATTCTAAAACATGGTAAACCATCTACACCAACATATATACCACTGGTTGTGTGTTCAATAAACAAAGCCTATATATGTGTTAAACTGCGTAGAATGACATACAACAAATGATCATGTGTTCATCAAACCAAACCCAAATATATAAAACTAGTCTAGGCAATTGTGCAAGTTACATGTTTACCGTACAAACACAATGATATGTCAATTTGTCTAAACAACTTGCATATCAGGTCATACATTCATCATACCACACTACAAGAAAAATAACCTATTGCAACTCGCTAATTGCAACAGACGACAAATGACAGTTGCTGTAAATGATATTTAGTAACAGACCTAACATAGCAGTTGCAATAGATGAGAATCAGCAACAGGCCTTTCCTTTCTGTTGCGAAAAGCATGTTTTTAGCAACTGAGCTTTCCTTCCTGTTGCAAAAACATACTTTTAGCAACTATGCTTTCATAACAGTTGCAATAAACATATTATTTGCAACTGCACTTCCAAGCCTGTTGCAAAAAAAATTCTTTAGCAACTGTTTTCGCCACTTGCAATTGCTGTATCTTTTAACAAGTGATAAAGCCAATTGCGAAAAACATACTTTTAAAAATTATTTTTTCTTCCGCCATTGAGGAACATAATTAATATTAAATACAAAAGTACGAAGCAATAAGTAACATTTAGTTATAATATAATAATTATTAAATAATTAATATTAATTATCTAATAATTAGTAATTATTTTAAATAACTAAAAGTAATAATTAATAGCTAAGACTAATATTTAATAATTGTATATGATAGTTAATGTTAATATGTTTTTATTACTTACTATTTAATAATTATAATTGATAATTATATAAAATACTCAATAATTTAAATAATTTTAAACTTATAACTAAAATAAAACTGCGAACTATTCATAAAATTTTAATTTTATATTAAGTTAATATTTAAATTGATATAAAAATATAAATTATTGTTAATATTTAAATTCTTTATAAATAATGTAATAATATAGATAAATAATGACATTGTTTAGTAAAAAAATATAGAAAATATAATAGTTCATTATCAATAATTAGTAAATTATAGTTAACAATTTTTAGTTGTTTCTAAAAATTGTAAATTTGAATCTATAGTTGTTTCTTTATTAACTAATATTGCTAATAAATATTCAACAACTATTTAAAAAAACTATAATAAATATATTCGATAATCAAACCGACCGTTATGGAGGTTTGCTTACTGTCACTTGGCAAAAATAAACGTTTGTGAAGCCAAAAAATGATCTTCTTTCTCGGAATTGTTTTCTCCGATGTTTATAACAACTCAAATTATAATTCATAATATTTCTCAAAATATCAATTATATTTCAAATCTAATTTAGATCCGCCGTTAATATCCTATTTCTACTACGATATCTTTTGATATATCTAAATATAAACAAGATTTAAAAATACATTTTTTTTAAAATCAATCATGTTTTTGTAGATTAATTTAAAAATACAACAGATTTTTTTTTTAAATTATATAATTAAATGGTCGGTTTCCTCACCATTGTACGGTTGTGCTAGTAATACAATATTATTAACTTTAATAATTAATATTTAATCTTTTTTTAAAATGTGTTGCCTTCGTTTATCTTCAAAAAATCACCTACAACATGCTTATTTGACTTTTTTCTGTTTGATGCGCACAAATTTTGGCTCCATCCGCCAAAATTTCGCTACTTTTGGCTCCATCCACCCAATTTTTTGCTCCATCCACTAAATTTTTGGTTCCTCTGTTCTCTTCCTTTTCCCTAAAATAAACCTAGATCTGAGCAGTCTCCAAAATAAAGGATGCTCCCTCCCAATCTAACGTAGCCCGTCGCCTACTCCTGCGCCCTCTCACTTCCTCCTCTCGATCTGCTTGTCTGCGAACTCCCGATAGCAGGGGTTGGGGAGGTCGATTTTTATTGGAGTGGGTCAGTGAAGGACCTATGAGTAAAAAATGTTGAAGCTCGCGAAGTGGAGCAGCCCGGTTGTTTCAGTTGATGGAATTGTGAATCATGGAGGGAGATGGAGCTCTAAATTCTCAACAAAGGTAGTGGTGCTTCGTCTGTAGATGGAAATTTGAACGAGGAAGAAGGGTCAGTTTTAATGATAAGGTATTAATTTAATTGAGTATGCTATTATAGTATTTAAAGTGAATAAAAAATCAATTATTTTATGATTTCAGTAACTTAGTACTTTAGATGGTCTAGTCTATGGAGCGAATCTTGAAACCCTTTCACTTCAGTTTGTGTTATCCGAGATATAGATAGTTTACGAAGATTTGAAAGTTTTGTAAGATCTTTGAGAAACCATTTTCCACCACATACCGAGTCTAAGGTCTGTAAGCTCCTACACTTCCAACTAATTGATGATTGAATGGCAATCCCCTTGGTGTATAGATGTCTCAAACGAATAATCTTGAAAAAAGCTGCTGGTAACCTGAAGATACTGGTATTTTTTATGTTTAAGGTTTGTAAATTATGCAAATTTCCTATAGAAGGTGGGAGATACGTCAGAGCGTTGCTTATGAAAGTTAAATTTCTTAAATGGATCAATCTCGAGATATCCTTGAGCAACTTTGACTTGTGAATATTCACATTCTCCGGAAATTTCAAATAAATTACTCTCAACAGCCTGAAGTTTTGTCCAATATTGCTCAACAAAAAATTATCCAATGACAGATTATCGAAACCTAATATTCCATGGGCTTTATATGATAAATCATGAAACTTATCATCTAATTTGCAATTGTAGATTGTGAGAAGACGTGCAACAATGATTTCAGGACTCAATGTGTCACTACTGGAAGTGCATATGTGTTTCGTCTGTAGATGGAAATCAACGAGGAAGAAGGATCAGTTTTAATGAAAAGGTATTAATTTAATTTAGTATGCTATTATAGT
This sequence comes from Allium sativum, assembly GCA_030737875.1. Lineage (NCBI taxonomy): Eukaryota > Viridiplantae > Streptophyta > Magnoliopsida > Asparagales > Amaryllidaceae > Allium > Allium sativum. Next base: position 403,344,601 of record CM060923.1, on the reverse strand, counting down.
ATTTAAAGTGAATAAAAAATCAATTATTTTATGATTTCAGTAACTTCTCTATACTAGATCCGATTAAGGTGATTTTTCCACCGTTGTGCTTATTATGACGTAAGCTACGAAATGGATTGAGATTGGTTAAATTTGGATCTTGTGGAGTTTTCAGCAAATTTCAACCGATGATTGAAATTTAGACTAAGTCGAGTCAAAATGCGTAATACACGGGTTGAAGGCCTAATCCTTGCTTCATGTTCTGCAAGTTATGTTAGAACTTTTGTAATTACACAACTGTATTACAAACAGACAGCAACAACAATCACTGTTAATCAATTATGTCACAATTGTCATGTCAGACTATGTTTATAATAATCATAGAAAGCGTAACCGATTTGTGCATAAAATCAAAGATAAACAGAAAGTATTCTGTTTAAATAATGTCCGAGTCCAGAACTTTTCTGTTTCCTTGAAACAATATTGCTGTCGTATACACCAATCGACGTAGTTGCAATTTGTTTCCCAGGATAAAACGGACCAACTCCGTAGCTTAGTGCCAGCAAACGGAGCTCCGACGAACTGAAGTTGGTTATAGAAACTAGGTCAGAGAATTACGTTGAAGAAGAAGGAATAATTCAGCAGAAAAAGTAAATTCTGTCTTTGTTTTGGGCAGTATATATATAGGCAAGGAGGAGTGCCTGTTCGCATGCATCAGTAACCGTCAGAATAGGAAAGGTTGCGACCCTTTAACCGCTCTGTTATTAATATGCATATGCTGAGAATTCAAATGGTTGTACTCGTTCAGTTAACAGACATTCCTTTCGAATTCTGAACTGAACAGACACACCATTTAAAATTCTGAGGAAAAAAATATTCTCATGTCAGTGCACTAGCCCAATCAGCAACGTCGGCCATATCCAATCAGGAGACCCCAAGAGCCCCAAGGCCCAAGGCCCTTATCTTTGACTTTTTTAATGTATTTAATATGGCCAAGTCCACATCCTTTTTATCATCCCTCTCTTTTTTTATTTTACATAAGCCTTTTTGGCTTCTAATATATAAGGAGAGATTGTGCTAATATTTCTATGATGTGGGACTTTAAATGTTGCTACCCCTATCTCTTCTTCTTCCCACTTTTCTCTTTCTTTGCTCATTCATTTTCCAACAATTTGAAGGCCTAATCCTTGCTTTATGTTCTGCAGGTTGGTACATTTTTTTTGTTATCATTTAAATTTACGATCTGTTTTGTGATTTTTACAAGTATCTTTTCTTATATAAGTTCACGTCACAACCAAAGTTGCTTTCGACATATAACAACAAAAGTTTGGTTTATAAGTTTCACCCTTTTCTTATGATCTTCAGCCTTCAACCTAATTCGATAATTGCATTCCGCAATTTCGAGGAAGAACCAAGAGGACAAGCTGTTTGGGAATTAGATCAAGGTGCTCCATCAATACCAAACGGATCCCGAAATAATCTTGCATCTCTGTATACTCCTCCGTTTGCACTAATGTTCTTGGGAGCCTTTGAAAAGGTAGTTGAATTCTCAAACTTCTGTTCCATTCCAATACATTTTCAGGAGGCCTACATATGAAAATCGCAGCATATAAGTTGCTTCCCAGGTTTTAAGGCGCATCTCTGTACTTCACTAATGGTGTGCATGGTTCCTTACCTACTGATTCTCTGTTATCGGTTATATAATTCTCCTTCCCTTAATTATACTGTGAACTTTGGGTTGGGTTTAATCTTTGTTACTTTGATTTGCTATTTTGCACTGTTAAAACAGGCAATGGTAGGTGGATAGATGGTTGATGGTCAACTTGCAGTCAGCTGATGAGTTCACCTCTCACATGGTAAAATATACCACAGTCAACTTGCAAAAAGCAACAGAGGCATAAACAATGATTCAATTGTAAGTTCAGGTTTAAATTCTGTTAAGAAAAACAACGACACCTTCTTATTTTTTCTCTTTTCGTTTTCCAAAAAACCAGGTTGTTCCCTTATTATCCGAAAAGGATATAAGCAGAGCTAATTAAACTGCTTTGGTGAATTATATGAAACTGTATATGAAATTGGTGAAGAACTCTTGACTTCTCCATCACTAGTTGCGGTATTTTTAAAAACAAAAAATTTAATTCAAAAGCTTCTTGTTATATATATATATATATATATATATATAACATGGTAATTTATATAAACTTTAGATTATTGAAATTATAATAATAAGTTATTACCATGATTTTCATATAATATATTTATTAACATGCTTCTAGATCCTGTATCATTGTAATTTATATAAACTTCATATATCATGTAGTTCACATAAGTGGCTGATTTTCTTCCTTTAAATAATTGATTTTATTTACTGCATATATCATGTAGTTCATATAATATATTGAAAAATAGTAGTACTGTAGTAGTATAGTTCTTTAACTTGAAAATATTCCTGGTATAACTCATTAGTTCATACAATGTAATTCGCATTCTTTTCATGTTTATATGTTCATGTTTAAGCATGGTGTGCGTGCCTTTTATGTTGCTTGCTTGGTAGACACTTCATTTGCCTTTTGTCTTTGCAGGTTATGATATTCGGACGTGATTATGTATTGCTAACACATGGTAGTACATTTTGAGTGATCTTATAAATTTCATTGTGTATAATTTGTAATCTTGAAGAGAAATGTTGATATATATTTGTAACTATCTTTGTCAATGTATTGTTTTTGCTTGAATTTACATATATTGTAACAAAATTTGAACTTTTGTGAATATTTAATGAAATATTTAAGAGTAGTATTATCTTTGAGTTGATATTTAAATTGTATGTATTTTAATTTATGAAATCATGATTTTATAATAGATGAAATTGCAAAATATTTTGTAAAAGATTCACTAGCAATAGCCAAAAACAGTTGTGAAAATTCTTTTGCAACAGGCATAAAATTGTATAAGACTATTTTGCAACTGTCATTTGTTGTTGCAAAAGGATCAGTTGCAACGGGAAAAGCCTGTTGCAAAAAAGTATACCGCAACTACTTATTGCAACGGGGAAAATCTGTTGCAGACTTTTTGCAACTTTGGCTATACCAACAGGCGCGTGCCTGTTGCAATTGGTCTACTGCAACAGATTTTTCCTGTTGCGAAAAGTGTTTTTTGTTGTAGTGCCATATGTATATAAATATTAATCTGTCTAAACAATATCATAGCAAATCACGTGTTCGTAATACAAAACACATTTACATATCAAACTGTCTAACATATTTACATAGCAGGTCATAACTATACGATTAGCTTCCAACTTAAATGTATTCAATGAATTATAATAAATTTGCAACTTACATACATGTTGGTCATGGCCTATAAATTCAAAGCATTCATATATATAATCATGTTATTAAATCAACTCCTTATTCATTGGGCAATTTATCTTTTGATACAAATATGCACACCTTCACATGCAATCTAAATCTATATATGAACCCAATTTTTAGAATATGTGCAATAGGTTATCACCAATATATGTCTAGCAAGTTATCTCATGATCATATGTAGCTTAATAACCAGCCTACATGTATTCATATGGACTCCATCAATAAGTCACCATTTATACCAGCCATAACATGTATGTCCAAACTTTCACATTAGTTTACATGGGCTAATCAACCTATTTATTACTGGTGTATTTATATACTTACATACATATATATGTACACATCTCCATGCACATATATACATATATCCACTTAGCTACAAAGTCCTTTGGTAGATCATTTCCAACACATATATATATATATATATACATATATAACCAAACATTCACATCTTTTCATAATATCTTGTCAATATTATTATTAACTAACGTCTTGGTCTTATATATATATATATATATATATATATATATGCATACACATTTTCATGCATATATATACACATATCCCCATTCCACTTTAATTTGGCATACCATATATAAATGTGTATACATGAATACAAACATGCACATATAAGAGAGATGGGGGAGCGTGTTGTAGTGAGTGAGCATCTTGATGGAGATTAAACTCTCTTTTTTTAATGTAATGGTAACCTTTAATTTTGAACACTTTTCCTTTTATTCATTGAAATGTCAAAAATTTCGTTCTTGAACACAAAAGATTAGCTGACTTATTTAATATACGTTGCTTTCTTTATTCATCCTAATAAGATTCTCAGGTTCTTCGGTCATGCACATTTATTTTTATATCTATCGACATAATACCTTGGATAATGTAATCCATCTCTGATGTCCATGAGCTTGCTTTTTTTTTTTGGGAAAATGTTAAAAGTTTACCCTAGATCAATTATACTATTCTCTTTTGAGTTATGCAAAAATTGTTTTAGATTGGCGAAAGCGATCCATTTTTTTTTTCCATAGGCATATTGAGCCTCTCATGTACCATGTCCACGATGCTTTCAGATGATTACCTATCATATGCCGCCTGCTAATGAATGATTTTCTTTTTGCATTGTATCCATATATAATAGCACTACTAGATACTACCATGTTAATAGCGTTGGTATAAAGAATCTTGCTGACTTAACCATGGCGATTTCTATTTTGGGGCAAGGGTAGGAGTGTTGTCATGCGACTCCACATGAAATCATTCCAACAATGACCTAAAGAGATCAAAACGATTCTCTTGATGATACTTCAGACGATGACTTGGTTATGGAAGATCGAATAACTCGAATTAAGCTTTTTTTATTGAACTAAAACCGAAACATATATGACCCGTTACTTTTCTATCAACATAAATTTTACTCAAGTTAGAAATGTATTTTTGTATATTGGCAATATTTGCAGATTCTTCAGAATGTGATTGTTTGTAAAAGTATATCATCATTACTATAATATAATTACTGAGTTCTATTTCGGTGGCTCACAATCCTTTGCACCAAATATTAAACTGAAACGCCACTTCTTTGTTAACCTTTTTGGCTTCGCATCTTTACCCTTCCTCTCCCCTTGCTTTGTAACCCTCCGTAAGCCTCCATTCTTTCAGGAAGGGAAAAAATTTGAATGAACTTCAATTTCAAACATACCTGACGACTTTTATTCCCTGTTTTTCTTCCATTTTAGACCATGCGGAGAACTTTCTATCTCATCTCATTATATATTCGTTTCCACTTTTTTTTAACCCTAATTCCAATTTAGAGGTGCTACATCAAAATTAATTAGGAACATGCAAATGGAGAACCATTACATCATGCATAGTTATCTCCAAAATTGATTGTCTTTGTGTTCTCGGTTGTTCCGTAGTTTTTCCCTTCGATCCTTTTCCGGTGGATTGCCTACCTTTACTTAGCTTGATTCCATCGGTGTGTCTGGCGTCGCACTACCTTCATTCGCCCAGTTACTTACCCTATTGGAGGTAAAAGAAATCATAATATCTAATAATGCATCCATTGTCTTGTGGTTATTTTACCGTTTAAGTTTACTTGTGTATGGTTTGCTCTTTTTTTTTCAAGTTGTAGTTCAAAAATGTGAAGGAGTAAGTCCCTACCTTGACTTTCATCTCATCAGTCTATTAGATACCATAAAATTTATCAACCGTTATGATCAGATAATCAGCTACGTATACTGGAAGTCCATGGGATTATGATTGTCATAAAATACAATCTATATTTTAGTTTGCTTCTTACTATTTTTAGTAGGAACCAATAAGTCCAGAATTCTACTTTGAATTCTGCCAAAACCATGTTTGGTCAAGAGTGGTTGAGATTCTATTTTTCTATGATAGCCAGGTGTATTGTGATAATAATATTTTCTCTTGATTTTCCTATAATTGCTTGCTGTTTATTTGTTTTTTAATTTTAATTATACTATATTATAGGTGCTAAGATATCTGATTGTATATACAGGATAAAGAAATGAATTTTCATTTGTGTAATAACAAGATATTTTTTTGGTTTCGTTTTGTAATTTGCAGGTAAGTTTCTACTTTCTTTTTCAGCCCACCAGAATTGAAGGGCGTCTCTAAGAATATGATGCTAAGATGGTAAGTTGTACTATGGTAATTATATTTTTTATTATTCCTCTTATAGTTGCTTATTGTTTACTTGTCATCGTTTTTTAGTTATACTATATTATATTTGCTAAGATATTTTATTTTAAATACAAGATTAAAAAATGGATTTCATTTATTTAACAGCAAGATTTCTATTATTTTCCATTTTGTAATTTATAGGTAAGTTTTTTTTTTTGGTCCACCAGAGTTCTAGGCCGTCTCTAAGAATTGTAGGTTGCTATGATGGTGCTTCGTCTACAATGATAGTTACATTTTCTCTTATTTCTTATAATTGCTTGCTTATTTGTCATGGTTTTAGTTTTTTTACTAGACTAAGTGCTCAATTATTCTTTCATATATAAGATAAAGAATTGTATTTTAATCTTTGTTTTCTAACGTACATATAGTTTTCTTCTTTCTTTTTCAACCCACCAGAATTTGAGGTTCTTTAAGAATGGATTACTATGTTAGGGAGTTTGTATTGTGGTAATTATATTTTCTCTTATTTTTCTTATATTTTTTTGTTATTTATTTGTCATGGTTTTACATTTTAATTGGACCATATATCTATGCTAAGATATTTGATTTCATAATTTTTAGTTATTATGTTTGAATTCCCAAAAAAGTGCCGAAGACATCATAGGCTATGTATACTAATAACGTCCTAATGTGATGTTCAACGACAGTATTATGCTTTTTTGCCATGAAGGTATCAAAACTGGCATTATTCATCTCTCTTTTTCAGAAGTTTACATGTGCATTGCCCATCCTAAATGTTTTATAGCTGAATTACAAAAAAGATGCATCGAGTTCTTTGGCACAAACTTCCACTACCCCTGTTTTTGTATTTTTTGTTGTTGTTGTTGTTGACAAGTCATCCAATCCTCCATCGCTGCTAACAGCATAGGAATGGTACGAAGGAAATGAACTAAACGGAGGTTTTGGATTTCTAACCACAAAATAAGTGCATATAACTTGAGTAACCCCCTACAAGCTGCTTTTGTTGAAAATGACAAATAGTTATACCTTATTACTATCACAAATTTGTCCCACCTACTTCATGTTAGGTAGCACGTAAAGCACTTAACTGCATAATAGTTTCCCACAAATATGTTATAATATTTATGAAGTGTTCAAACATAAAACGTTGTATTATAAGACTCAAGTTTTCCACTACTAAATTCAATTGCCTTTCAGTTTCATTTTGTTTTGTTAAGATTTAATAGTTCTATATAATTCTATGTGGTTCTATGTCTATATTCTGCAAGTGAAATATCTGTGAAAGGGCGGGTGCATGTCCGGTTTGTTCTATTTTGGTTGTTTGCTACCGTTGTACCGATTTTCATATAACTAACAATTAATGATTTTTATTCCGTTCAAGTCCGATTTATGCAATTCTTTGTAAAACTATATGGATGTTTGGACCATTCAAGTGGTCAGTGACCTTGGCTTCAGGTTTTTTTGTCATTTAATACTATATTGGGTTTTTTTAAACCATTTTTTTTTTTGCATAAATACTTCCTAAATATCCAAAAGTACTAAACACTAATTTATAAATTAAAATTATAAATATGGGCTCTACAACATCCATCTTTGAACTATAAACCTATTAATTAGATCTATCATTAATCTTAATCCATAATCCTTTATTTATTTTTATTATAATCATGTTATAAGGTTTATATTGTCAGATTTACTACCAAAGCCATATTTATTCAATATATAAGCTCTCTTTTTTCCTCGATCCTTTTCCTGCTACATTCATATATAATGCTTTTGTTTATTTCTGTATAAGTCTATCTTTTACGATACTGTTATCCTATTGGATAAAAGTTAATTCATGATAACAAAATTTGAAGTTTTGAGAATGGAGGTAGCAAGACCATATTAGTGAAACTACTTTTACATGAATAGCTATGATCTTTAAGATCTAATTTCTATCTTATGGTTCACATAAAACACCGAAATATGATTCATGGAAAATAAGTGATACTTAATGCACTATTGAACTGCATAAACAAGGTAACTGACTTTGCTAAACTGAATACTTTATGCACTGTACACATGTTGCATCTTATTTTTGCTCATTCGCGTGTATCTGTTCGAATTGACATTGATAGATTGCTCAGTGTTCTTAGTGGATACAATTTCAACAACGTACCCTCTCTGCTGATCCTAACCTGCAACGATTAAGATACCAGTATAGGTACATCAGTTTGTACTCTTTGTTACATGGTAACTCATTTGTCAGCTGCATATGTAGATATGATATTCTTTCTCATAATTGCTACTGAAACCTGCTATTTTTCACTATGCTACCTAAGCTGGTGCAACATTTACAAAACTAGTGTATTAAAAAATGAGCCTGCGGTGCGCCTTGAGGTGAGACGTTGGCAAAAACGCCTTGACGCCACTACACCAAAACAACAAATTTGGCACACTAGAATGCAGATATTTGATATGGCTTTAAGACGTATCAAAGTTGATAGTTTTCATAGCCGTGCCAAATTTCTTTTGCAATCCACACCTTCCCAAACACGTGAAATCTGACTGTAGATCACCCATTCTTCGGATCAGTTCATCTATGCATCATATTTTCCCTCCCTCCACTATTTTTTCATTTCCCACAATCTGTATCAAATTCATTTCCCTCGTTTTCATTTTCCCTTTCATTCATTTTAATTTCAATTTGTCTTGCTCCAGAAATCGCATATTCCTTCATCCTCCATTTCTGGAATCATGAAGTATCAAGGTGAGCTTTTATTTTGTTAACCCTAGTTTTTAGTTGAGTCTGAAATCACGAAGTATCATGGTGAAATCGGTGATAGATGTTAACCCTAGTTTTTAGAATCGCATTAGAAAATTGAAAACTAATGAAAACATTTATTGTAATTTATCTACAAATTTTTGATTGAACATCTTAAATTAGACGAGAAACAATATTTTAAATATAGTTCTTAAATTTCAGTTGAATCGTTTGATTGCTAGAGTCATTCCAATTTGGGTACAAGAAAGAAAATTGAACCTTCAAAATTAGGAACATGAAGTGGTTTGAGTTAAATCGTTTGATTGCTAGAGTCACCAAAGCGATCTTGGCAGTCACTAGTGAGTCCAAAATTGGGCTCATAGATCTTTTTGGGATGATCTAATATATCTAAGATGCTTTTGTAATTTTTTATGGACAAATTTAAATATTTTTGTTTATAACAAATATATAAGAAAGATGGCTTACATTTGCAGATCCACCTTGTAAATATATGTGCTTGATTATATTTAGTTATACATTCTAAAAAACGGATATATAGAAAGCTACCAACAATTTTAGAACTATTTTAGGTGAAGGATCATTTGGTCCAGTCTATAAAGCTATAATGCCAACAAGTGAAGTTGTAGTTGTAAAAGGTACTTGGAAATACCCCAAAGCAAGGATAAAAACAATTCCAAACTGTGGTAACTTCATTTTATAAATTTATGCCTATACAAAAACCTTTTTGTGCTACATATTTATATGCAGTCCTGATTGCTGGTGATTTATACTATCACACACATTATGTTGTAAATGTAACAATGCAAAATGATTGTGTTTTTTTATGTTAACGATGACTATGCATATAAAGCTTTGTCATTATTTGTGAAGGTGTTGCTGCAAAGCAGACTACATCATAAAAATCTTGTCAATCTAGTTGGATATTGTGTGGATAAAGGTCAACTCGTACTCTGAAAAGTTATCGTTAATAAATAGCTATTATGATCCTCAATGAAATGTGATTTGCGGCGATAATTTGGAATACTGATATTTCAAATTGTTCTTGTCAAGTTTATTAGGATAACAACTAATTTATAAGGGAGCATGATTTTCCTTGATTTTGGTCATACTTCGACTGTATAGTTACTCAGTAAAGTAAAATGATTTGTCTTAATGTTAACATTTAAAAATGATGCGTGAATTAGATTTTAATTTAGATAGATTTAGATATGAAAATTTCAGTTTAGGGTTTTACCAACAAATTAGCAGCAGAATTAATAACCCTAAATGGATCTATTACGAAAACAATAGATTGATGTAAACAAAATTATACCTAAGGTTCTTTCGAAGTCGATTAGCCCTAAATTTCTTCGAATATGGAATCTCGCCGGTAGTTGAATGATCGAATCATAGCATGACAAAGCGTCATCCCTCCATAAGTATCCCCACGAACGCTTCCTTTTTCGATCAGATCGAATAAAGATGAGGAATCAGGTGCTAGCTGCCATAGGTTTGGGATTTTATCGAAAGGGAATTAGGTTAGGTTATGGCCGATCTTTTTCCATCCTATTGACTATGGTTTTTATATCGTTTATTTAAAGGAATGTGTGTCTCCTTAGAACCATACGTGCACCATCAAACATGGAGTTAACCGGCATACCCTTTCAATACATAATCAAATATCAACAGATTGATATTTATTTACACAAACAATAGTTTCCTCTTTATAATGTCCTGAATGTATGACACTACAGGTTATTACAACGTTGGCAATAATTTAAATCATATTTAAATTATAAACAGTGATTGGCATCTAGAAATACGTCGCTGCTACCCAAGTTATAATAAGATCAACGATTCGATACAACCTTTCTGTGATTGGTGTTCAATGTAATATAATCCTTTTAACCAATATATCCAATATTAAACTCAAGGCATGGATCATATCATCCTCTTTATAATTTAATCCATTTATCTTGATCAATGAGTAGACTGTTCAAAACAAATCGATATTTGAGCATGGCCATGCATTTCACAATCTCACTCAATCAAGAGGCCCACGGATATACAAATATATCGTAGTGTTAAATTCCATCTAGATCATTCATAATTTTAATTCGATTCGAGATGTATCCAATAATCACCTTTATCGTCTACTCTGTTACAAGTAACTTTAGATGATATCAAAAGACAAATATCCTCGAATAAAATTATAATGATTTCAGGTCTGAGGACCATTACAACACTGTCACTGTGAGAATAACGTATGATACAATTAATTATATTCCATGTAGTTTTCTCATGGTGGGTCAGCCCAATACGCTATTCTCTAATACGTATTTATGTATTGACATTAATATCATGTATATTAATGATCAATGAGATGTGATCATCAGTCAATCAACATACTAGTCTCAATGTTTTATTGTTGTCCCATATAAGCAATAAAACTTGACAAGGAACATTTAAGAATTATAATACTTATTATATTATATAATCTCAAATTCAAGTCTTACTCGAACTATATAATTCCGTATTAGTATTCTTGGGACTTCTATTATGATAATGTTTATATTATGCAGTAAATATAACATAACAGAATATGTTTATTCCCAATAAAAAAATAACATCATCAATGTTATCAATTACATCAAATGTATTGCCTCTAGGGCGTAAACTCTAACAATCTCCCACTTGCACTAGAGTCAATCATTCATGTATCATATACTCATGAAACTACTGTGACTATTAAACTTCTGCTGCGACAAAGTTTAATTTAGTAGGTCTGCAACATCACAACTTTTGCAACTTTGCAGATATGCTTATTTCCTCTATGAACATCTTCACATAAGAATTATATATATTTAGATCAATAGTGAGTTTAAGGCTTTAGGCCTGAGCAATAGCCATATTGTTATCCCAATGCAAATCATTGGATCAACAATTAATTAAGTTCAATTATGAACTTCTTAATCCAAACATTTTCTTTCTTAGAATCGGTGTTTATTTCTTGTTCTAAAACTAACATTATTCACAATAATTAATGTGTTATCAAATAACATTAGAAATTTTGTGTCACTCCCACTCAATTTCTTGTCTATACAAGATTCAATGACATTTTGTGGTTTTCGAAACATTTCGACTTCTACTTCGTTCCCATAAGTATCTTAGAGACTGGCTCTCCTGTATAAAGGATACCAATTAGAGCAACAAACATTTTATTCTTAGAAGATTTATAGAAATAATATCCATTTGTTTCTTTTGGATATTCCACAAAATAATTATCTGATTTGGGTCCAATCTTACCAAAGGAAGGACGTTTAATAAGCGCATTACATCCCAAATCTTCGTATTAGATATACTAAGACATTTCCTAGTCTATATCTTATATGGCGTCTTTAAAATCGTTTTAATACGATTAAATGTAATTGTTCTAAATTTAATTTATTGGAAGATCTATATGACTTATCATTAATCGTATTATATCTTATAAGGTGTGATTTCTCCTTTCAGACACACTATTCCCATATGGTGTTCTAGATGGAGTGAGTTGTGAAACAATTTCAAACTCGTCTGGATAGTCATCAAATAGTTGGCTTAAATATTCTCTTTCGATCTGTTTGATAAATATTTATTCCCCATTAAAATTGGTTTCTAACTTCACTTTGAATTCTTTGAACTTTTCAAAGGATTCTGATATGCGTTTCATACGATACACATATATGTATCTAACAATATCATCAGTAAATATAATGAAGTAATAAACCCTGCCTCTAGCTTATGTATTCATTTCTCCATATACATCATTATGTATGAGACCCAATACTTATCAGTCATTCACTGTGTCAAGTAAAAGGTGATTTCATTATTTTGCCTAATAAACAAGATTTGTATTCTTCATATAATTCAAAATCAAATCATCTCAAAATTCCATCATTATGGAAATCTGATATACTTTCTTGTTTATATAGGCTAACTGGTAATGCTAAAGGTATGCTGGATTTAAATCACTAAATTTAATCCACTCATTGTTTATGTCAAGTACATTATAGTTAAGGATTTACAAAGATCATTAACTATTTGTGCAATTCCATACGATATTTCAATTAAATAAAATGAACAACAATTGTTCTTTTATTACAAATGAAATTCAAACTTGTCTAAACAAGATCTATTATAACATTTATTTTATATGGAATTTCATAATAACAATTATTTTATTTATTAAATTAAGCCAATATATTTAACAAGAATCAACTTCCTATGGATAATGTAGCAATTATTTGCTTTATTTCCAATCGCAAGTCTACTTGTCCTTTTATCAGATTTCAAGTTATTTTGCAATTACTATTAATTATCATACATTAACGTTATTCATATCTAGTATCTAATACTAGGGATGTATAATTAGATTGTTATAACATTTATATCTTGTTCGGTTGTAGTCATACTTTTACTTTCATTTTAGATCTTTTATATTTGATAAAACAATTACGTTTTAATTTGTTTGAGGACAATCCTCAAATTTCAATGTTAGTGAAGAAATTTGATTTAATTCAATTTATCCTTCTTAAGGATTATTTTAAATTAACAGAGTTGTTTGTTATTTAATATTACAGTAGATAATAAATAATAACTGATTCTATAATATTTATTTGATATAAATACAAAATTTTGACGATCTAAATTCATATTATATTAACGTATAATTTTAAACTAAAATACGCTCCCATTCAAATTAGCATCCCTCTGTTCGTTTATATATATCGGCATATATATATATATATATATATATATATATATATATAATTGTGTTCCAAGATCCATATCTAGTCATGCCTTGACCTAGCTTTGGCTAACACCCCAAAACACAACCTTTTAGGTAGACATCTTATGTCAATTATATCGTATATAATTCTTGGATCGCATGATGAACATTTTGTTCAATATTATTTTTTTGCTCAAAAATAGAATAATTCATGCTATTGTCTCTAAGGTCATAATCCTATTATGAAGCCTTAGTTAAATCAGTCCCAATAATAAAGTCGAAGCACCACAGTTACTCCTACCGCATATAACCAAAATAAGAGGATGCACAATATTTTGGCATTACATACATCCAATGAAATTGGACATTGATGGGTGTACTATTGGAAGACTTCACCATGATTTAATATAATAAGATTTGCTTTAAAGGGAATTTATAATTCGTAGTGGTGAATGATATTAGTTTTATTTACATATATTAAAATATATGTATTTTATATTCGTAATATTAATGGATTTAAATAGTATATATTTAAAATATATGTATTTAAATGTAATGTAACATAGGCATGATGCCTATAATTCTTTTTAACATTTCAAAATTTTGGTGATTAAAATTACTACTTATCTTATACGTTGTAATCTAAACCAGACTTCTTTTATCATATAAACCCAAGTCTATCATATCAGCATTTTTATATGAGTTCAGGCTCATATTAGTTTAAGGTTCAATTACAAATATTAAGCCCACTTCTTTATGTTATTTCACAAACATTTATATTACAACTTGTTAGCACAACAACATCATGTTTGCAAAATTAAGGGGTTATGGATCAAAATCTATAACACATACGATGCAATCACATTTATATCAATAATATATATTAGGCTCATATTTATATGTGACCTAGAATTTCATAAACTTAGGCACATATTTTATAATTGAATTCATTGCATTTTAAAACAGAAATATTGAAGAACGTAATAATGTAACACCACTAAGTCCCACATCGTGGAAGCCTCTGTGAAGTGGGTACTTATATAGTAGAGTCCATCTCTTACTAACGTCGAGGCCTTTTGAGGAACAAAACCCCACTTCTATACGGTGGCCAAGTTGGGGATAATATCTTGCGTGAACGGAGGTGCGGGTTGTTACAGTGGTATCAGAGCCAGGTTACCAGCCGGAATTGTGACTTCTGTGTGGACCACAACGCCTGGGTGAGGTGTTTGTGAGCCAGCGGGGACGTTGGGCTCTATAGGAGGGGAGAATGTAACACCCCTAAGTCCCACATCATGGAAGCCTGTGTGAAGTGGGTACTTATATAGTAGAGTCCATATCTTACTAACGCCGAGGCCTATTGAGGAACAAAACCCCACACCTATACGGTGGGCAAGTTGGGGATAATATCTTACGTGAATGGAGGTGCGGGTTGTTACAAATAGTTTCAAACAATTAGTCAATGGGTTAAAATTAAATATATAAAACAAAACTGATTGTACAAACAACATGGCGATAGAAACAAATACAGGGTCTTACCCTTTCAAACATTACAAGGCTCTCTCAGCTTGCAGTGTTAATTTACATATTGTATATATTATATACATATATATGTATAACTTGTATAAACATATATAATTTACTCCTTTTATTACACATAAGTCATCCATTTATCAGTCTTATACATATAGTTCATGAACTCATACAGCTCATTACGTTAGCAGACACATGTGTGTGTGTATGTATATATATATATATATATATATATATGTATACAATATACAAAATATATATATATACATATGCATATATATTTACAAATGACATCTACATGTATTTGTCAAACTTTGTAACATTTCCTACCGCCAACTTTGAATGATGAGCCACCTTCTTGCTGAAACATTTTCAGAAACCATACCATCTGCATTAAAACAATTTTAATTAATATAGTATGATTTAAATGAATTAAATGCATGTGGCACTTATGTGCAGTAACCAATGTGTGTGTATATATATATACTTGCTGTAAGCAATTGGTCCACACATCAATTTTAGTCTTTTGCTAGCTTTATATGATCCAGGCTATATGAATCATTATACATAAATGCCTAGATATATATATGTATGTACGTATGTATGTATGTATGTATGTATGATAAACAAGTATATTCATAATGAATGAATACTATGTGCTCTTAACATATTAACCATTCAACAACTTTATGGCGTTAATATCTTTTATCACCGTTTACCATATCATATAGGGCAGCAGTGTGAGCACATTGGTTGATACATAGTACACTAATCAATGTCATAAGATGTTTAATACATTATATATATAAAAAAATGTAGTATACATGTAAGACTTATATGACAAATATTTGTCCATTACTTATATATAACACTGTTTGCAATGACATATGTTAATTCACTCATAAATCAAACAATTTTGACACTGAGTTTGTCCATATATAATACAAGCTAAATTGTATTTTGGTTTTTTATATATTCATATATAACTGTTATATAACTATTATATACGCATATATATATATATATATAATCAATTCATAATCATGTAATTTCAAATAACATGAAATTAAGACAAATCATATTTGTGGTGTTTTTCATATACTAATATTTATATATTAATATAGATATCAATAGTTTCTATTCATATTTTACGCATACAGAGTGTATATATAAATATAACACAATATTTCATATAGAATAGTAAAGTAGTCTCTTATAGCAGACCTTTTATATTCACATGATTTATAAATGGATATAAACAGAGTGAATAAAATAAATTGCAGTTCTATTTGCAATTTCAAAGTCAATCAGAACTGCCTATTCAAAAATACTTCAGTGCAAACATTGAATCAAGGAGAATTCCAAGACTAAAAGAAACATACCATATAAATTTGGTATTGGTATATTACATGGTAATTACATTACTACTTATACAAATCTTATCATATCAGATTTATTTATGGATCAATCCAATAAGTAAATTATATTTGCCATGCAAAAGTGATTTGTATGTATATGTAATGATAATTGAAAAATAATAATCAATACACCCATTTAACCCCATAATCACTCAGGAATTTCAGTACGAAACATCTATCGTAATAAATTCATTATTCATATCACTGTATAACAATATGAATGATAAATATGTAATATTTTGAATTGTACTGATATAGTGGATATCAGCCTTTAAAATGTTATCTACAGTTTTAAACTGTTTAGAAAAACTGCAAGATGGGATCCAAAACTGATTGAAACATTTAAAACTAATTCTACATAACATATAATGGATTTAAACGCTAATTAGATAGAACAGTCTATCAGTTACAATAACTGATTTCTATTGAACTCTTGAAGGCTTTAAATTGCATATATTGGTTAATATCAAGTTTAGCAAAATATTCTATAGTATTTGAAAACTTGAAAATCATAATTATGAGTATTTGGAATTATCCCTTATATAGGATCAATATGTTACAGGTATTGAGATGACCCAAACTCGCCCGTAAGGGAAAGTCCGGATTGAATTGAGAACATGTAACGTCCCGGTTTTTCAACCAATTTTATAATCTATAAATTTAGATCATATCTAGCAATTTAATTCAGTTGAATAATATTTAAATTAAATATTTTAGAAAAATAGAATGATCATTGTTTTTAAGTCATATGTATGTGTGTGTACAAATGAAATGTCGTTTTAACATTTGTTTTTTGTTACATCAAAATCTTGATTTAACTATTTTAAATTTACATAAACAAATGTATATATAAGTATGGTATCATTTTGTTTTGGCAAAAAATTGCTTTTACTTTGGTAAATATATATATATATATATATATATATATATATATATGTACATACTTGTGTTAAATTTTTTGTAATCAACATATAAACATATGATATAGCAAGAATAAAGTGGTTAATAACTTATATAGTTACACTTCTAAGTAAACTAAAGCAAGTAAATTTATAGTTTACAAATATTCAAGTTTCTTGAATGACAAGAATGTGATAGCAGCCAAGACAAACATGTTCATATCAATGAGGATAAATCAAAGACTTTGCAGTCATGTTCACATGGGGTAAGCCATAAACACAGCTATACACTAGCTATGCAGAAGATCAATGAAGGATTTTCCCTAACCTCTTGTCGAATTGCACATCAGCATCAGCTAGGAACTAGCTACCTAGAACAGATCAAGTATACCTCTTTTCAAATCAATATGAATAGTCTTAACATCCATTCCTATCAGTCAAGATATGCTGCAGCTAAGATTTGCAATTCTTTTTAAAAAAACTTAAGTCTATGTGTTTTTGTATGAAGGTGTATACATCTTTAGTATTGTCTGATATGCTTGCTTTGGGTGTAAGGAAACCAAATTGTCAAAATCAAATATTTTACATATGTTCTAAGTAATGAACGTACGGCTATGAGGTAGCTGCATATGCGCAGCATCAAGTAGATCATCATAAGGATTTTTAGCCTCTCTTTTCAATCACAATGCCGCAGCTATATACCCCTTTAGTCAACCCCTACCTCCACTCTATAACTTCATGTGCAAGTCTTGAAATCTATAAATACATTGCTGCGAACACTCACAACTAAAACACTAATCTAGAAGTGGTAATGGTAGCAAACTAAAGATATGAAAAAGTCTGGAGCACACTTGAACAGCAGCAAACCATTTAGTGAGCAAACCCTACACTATTTCCCATTTGAAATTGTTTTATTTATATGATTTAGGAATATATATGTATAAGTATATATGTTTGAATATATTAAATGAAGTGTCAATCTGGAAACAAAACTTGTGAACTGAAACAGAGAACTAGAACTGATATGAAACCTTACTATCATGCTTTCATTTTGAATCCCCACTGGAATATTATTGTTAATGCCTTGTCTATGCATACCTTGGCTTGTTTACCGGTACAATGAAATCACCTGAGTTTATAATGAGATGACATATCCATCACAGGGAATGTACAAATTAGTATTTAGGCATGAATTGGATTTAAAGCGAGTCATAAACCCTATTTGCAAATGATATGTTCATCCAAAGGATTCATCATTCTTTAAAAATAGTTTCTTTTTTTTCATATTTTAAATACATGGACCTAAAACATTTAGGTAAACCATAATTAAAATAATCTATGCTCCAGGAATCCGGGATTGACTCCAGATTTTTTTTAATATAGCTTGTCATTAATGGTAATTGTTTAGCACATATACGATTTCATTGATGTTTTTTTTAGGCTAACCAGTTATCTAAGTTACATAGATACCCATTGAATCTTTATTGTTCCATTTCGTGTAACTATAAAAAAGAAAGTCATTCACTTAAATTGTGAAAACACCAACCACGTATAATCGACTAAAGGTGAGTAAACATCTGGTTGAGACTCTTGGTTATGTCGTCCTTGGAAAGCCATTCTGAATGTTATTCAATTACTTTGGAGAGCCAATTTTTAGGATCCAGTAAAACAATTTTATCAACAAATAAAAGATAATTCATCAGTATCAAGAAGAGGATCTGTGCTACGGATTGTTCGGATTTAAAGCTTTACTGAAAAACAAGTGCTAACTTAAACGGTTGCTTTTATAAAGGGACGTGGTTTGCAAATATGCGCATCAGTTTGGCAGTTGTTTTCCTGCTACTCAGTAAATCAAAAACAAACTGCAGTAGTATTAAAAGAGCAGAGTTGTAACAACCAACTAATAATACATACAAGTATACTAATGGATTATTGGGGCTATGTGTTATACGTATATCATATTAAGAGAGGAGGGGGCCGCGTGTATGTTGATGGGAAGGTTAGCACCATGAAGAATGGTTCACCTGGGGGATGTAATGCATGGGACCAGGGACGAAGCCAGGATCTGAATTTAGAAGGGGGGGGGGGGTAAATTTAGGGGAGGCCAAAAAAAACTTCAATACAAATTAAGGGGTATAAATACATATAAAAACGTCTTAAAAAGGGTTATTTTCGCAAAATGGTACATGAATTAACCAATTTTTTTTCTAAATTATGGAACCAAGGAGGGGCCGTGGCCCCTACTAGCCCCCCCTCTAGATTCGTCCCTGCATGGGACTGGGTACAGTTGGGCATATCAAAGAAAGAAAGAGTGATCGAATAGCAGAAAAGAAAGGAAAGGCATCATTAGGGTCCGTTTGATTTTGAACGGGAAGGGGCATTTGGAAGGGGCATTTGGAAGGGGCATCGGAAGGGGAATTGTTGGGAACGGGGAATGTGTTCTTTTTACGGAAGGGGCATTTTGGAAGGGGCAAATTTATTATTTAAATGTTTTTTGTATATATTATTTTTAATTGTTTGTGTGTGTTTATTGAGAACCAGAATAATAGATCGCAGAATACAACTTGCAGAATTCAAATTGCAGAATACAAATTGCAGAATTTAAATTGCAGAATTTAAATTGCAGAATTTAAATTGCAGAATACAAATTGCAGAATTCAAATTGCAGAAATAAAAAAAAACATAATACAACGAATACAAACTCCTTAATGCATTCCCGCAGCAACTAGTTCGTTTCATATATTGTCTCGTACTATCGCCATGGTGGATGTTGTTCTGGTTCTTTGAACGGGGTCTCGATCTCTATTTCCGCGATTTGATATACTGTAATATTCGTCGAGGTATACGTCTGGCACTAAATCAGGGTCGTCATCATACGCCATAAAATCTGGATCCCCAGCGTTGTATTTTCTGATGTAGTTGTGAATAGCCATTGTTGCAGTAACAATTTGTACTTGAACATGATAGGGATACGTCTGCATGTTACGTAAGATGGCAAATTTTTTCTTCCAAATACCAAATGTTCTTTCAATAGCCATACGCAAACTAGAGTGATAGTAGTTGAAAATTTCATTTTCTAACTTCGGTTCATTCCGCGTGTCATTGAAGTCTGGTATGTGATACCTCACGGATCTGTAAGGAGTTATATAACCGTCCATTAGTGGATACCCTGAATCCACTAAATAATACTGTCCAGCTGGAGGATGAGGGAAATTAAGATCCGGATTATTTATAGCTTCCCGAAATACTTTGGCGCCGTGCGCAGTTCCGTCCCATCCCGCTCTTACAAACGTAAAAGTTAAATCAAACGCACAAACAGCCATAATATTTTGTGTAGCAGTTCCTTTCCGCCCTACAAAACGTTGCATGTCTTCTTGACCCACGTGAGCCATCACATGTGTCCCATCAATAGCCCCAATACAGTTTTTAAAGAAAGGATAATATCGGGGTGAAGAACGAATTTGTTCTGCGATTCGGTTAAAATGGGAATTGGACGGTCTAATAATATCGACTGCCAATAAAAGAACTGAATCCAAAACTTTATGAAACATAACATTAATCGTACCATTTGATCGTTGAAACCGCTCTCCAACATGCCTTGTAGGGAGGGCCAATGCAATTGTATATAGAAATACAGCCACCATTTCTTTTACTGTTATGTGCATTGAGGGCTCCAGTCTGCAATTCTGTAGCCGTTCACACAAGGATCTGAAACATAATCGCTTCATTTGAAAATTTCTTTGACAACGATCTGCGTGTCCCGCTAGTATTTCATGAACCCAAACAAGACCGGTACTTGCGGAATTGTGTATTCTGCTCCTTTGTCGTGTTTGAACAGTCATAATTTCTTGAATATCAAGCACATCTTGCAAATCTTGCAAATCTTCAAGATCGGATTGGTCAGAACCTGCCATATTTGGTTGAAGAAGTAGAGAAAAATGGACATATATTGTGGTGATGTAGTGATGGTATGAGCAGAATATGTATAGGGAGAGGGAAAAGTGAAGGGGCCAAAAATAACTGTCGCGTCGGACGTGCGTCGGACGTGTCTGACGCGTCTGATGCGAAATCTAAGTTTCCAGCCGTTAAGCTTGAAGGGGCAACAATGTAGGACCCATCGTAGACGCGTCCGACGCGTCGGACGCATCGAATGCAGACGCGAACATTAACTGCCCAGTTAACAAATCAAACGCTACCTTAGTGGTATGAATTAAGGGGAAGGACGTGGAGATTTGAAGTATGGATGAGGATGGTTCCATGCGAAGGTTTAATGGTCACTATGGTAAGCTGGCACGTGGGTGTGTTGAGTTATATAGGGTACATGTAGATTTAAGTAGAAGGAGTTGGACTGAATTTTAGTTAAGTGGGTGTTAAGGTTGTAAAATACTTGGCACGTTTGCTTTTACAAACTACCAGTTCCCAGTTATACTCTTTAGTCCTCAAAACACAAACAGGAATCAATTGAAATTGTCACATGCAGATGTACAATGACAAATAGTAAACACCAAGGAAAGCACGGTAGTAAGACACTTGTTTTTTATCCTTCCCAAGAAAAAAACAGAGACTTTCACCACCACTGTATCCATCACCAGTTTTGATTTTTCTGCCAATATATCTCAGTATATACATATGATTTGTTTGGGTGAATACTTTCATACATGTCGGTGTATAAAGAAACACCATATGAAGCAGTATTTATGTAAGGACCCGTAACTTCCCCGGTAAGGAAAGAGCGGATACTTTGAGGACAAGACAGATCGGAACACAAACAGAAGAACATTTCATTGTTAATTACAATAGTTCCATCAGAATACAAGAATATACAGAGTATGAATGAATAAAATACATTCAATAAATATCAGAGAGTACAATACATTACAGCAGTGGAAAAATAATATAATACACAACTGAAAGAGATATACGGATACAGAGCTTTCCGGATATCATTCCAGCTGTAAACCAGGTTCCTGTGAATATAAATCTGCAAAACCAAAACTACTAGCTGCCCGAGTCAAAATAAGGGCACCCAGAGTTTAGGTTAAATCAATAAACTCCAGGTCAGTCATGTGACTGGTGTGAGAACTAAAACAGTTATTAATATTTATTTTAAAGTTAGGTAAATCAAGGGACCACGCCGTATAACACGGAACGGGTTTCCTCCCAAGAATACCAGTGCATTAAACAACAGCGCAATGCTAAATAAAGAACAATGAAGCTATTATAAGACCCAGGTCCCATCACACAATGCAACGCAAGCCGGAGGATAGGGTTTTTACCTTATAATAGCCAAAGAATGCTTGATACGCTAAATTTCATCTTTTATTATTACTATAAGTGAAGAAAATAATTTCAATCATAAGTATCAATCATAGACGGCATATGTGCCCCATACCGCTATGTCGCCATATATAGGTTATATAATCAAAACCGCAAAGTCACGTATTGGAAGTTGGATTTCCATCTGTGAACCGAGGCCAGGGATCGTCCTCTACCGATTCGAGACAATCTAGCCACCATGTCTCAAGATCAGAGCTCGAGTGACCCTTCGATCGTCAGGGCCGGTCCACCGATATGGATTAAAACGCCTGTACACTGCGTTCCCCCGCCCTTTGGGGCAAAAATGAGTCCTATGACACCACGGCTCCACATAGTCACCGATATATCCGAGGCACCTCGCAATTGCAACAACCACAAAGGTGAAAATAATATAAATGTCAGGGCTGGTAGGTCACTGACACCACCCTAGCTAGAAGGAAACGCATGCCCTCCCTGAGGTCCTCTCCCATTTCTAGTTCACTACCGGGGTGTGAGGCTCGCGAATCAACGTTACACAAAGCTATGCCACACAAGCGGTGCTTTGATCATCATCCACAAGACTCTTCTTTTCAACAGAAGCCTTGATCATTTGTATCTTAGCATGCCACACAGGCAAACCACTCCATGCAACCGATATCCATCAATCATACAGAATGATATCCAATGTCAGACACACAGTCCATTTACAAGTCCGTTCTGGGTCGGAACGAAACCGGAGGAACCTTATTCCTCGCATATCCATCGATCTCCAAGTACGTCTAGACGAACACCAACTGATTCCATCCTCTTGGGTGTAGAGCCCAATCAAGATCATCAGTAATTATCCAAAGGATGTGAAGACCTCCGGTCTTCGACCACCGTCTTCATCCTCGACACATCGTCGAATCAGTTATTCAAAATGGGATAAACCCGGTCTTTCTGAATAACTCGCGTGTATAATAAACAAGTGTTACACAAACACAACATACGCCTCATTCCAATTCATCAGTCACTAACCATAAATTAGTAAGAGAACAATTCTCCAAATATTAACCCCGAAGGCCGAAACCAACATCAGATCAATACTCAGGAAACCATTCATTTTGACTAATCTTCAGTTAGTTGCTAAATTTCACATTCTTAGGGAAAGGTTACCATTAATTTTATCGAAGATAAATTATTTAAATTTATCCTTTAATCTTCTTTTGAATATCAATTCAAACCAAATTATGGTTGATCCAAACTAGTCGGGACTAACGAACCTTACCGAAGTAATTAATTGTTTAAATTTCCCAACCCCAACCTATTCATCCCATGAAGTAAAACTGCTAATACTTCATATCTAACACCACGGTGTTATCAGTAAATTCAATTACCATTTCACGTTCAAATCTAATTAAAGACTTAACTATCGTCTGGAGTAAAACTGGTGGTACCCATTCTCGATCATTTCTTGAATTTGATAATTTTAACGATCAAATTCACTTTTCAATCTAATTAAAGATTCATTAAAACTCTAATTCAGTTTTAATTTCCAAAAATCATTACTTAATGATTATTCAAATCCAGGAAATAAATCCTATCTTTAACTGGGTTAAAGAACCAATGTCATTTAAAACACGGTTCACGATAAACCCAAAATCACATTCTATTCCATCAGCCTTTAACCGTAAATTAGCAAGTGAACAATTCCCTATGTAATAACCCCGAAGGCCGAAAGCAACATCATATCATTACCCAAGAAATCATTCAACTTAACTAATCTCCAGTTAGTTTCTGATTTTCTTAACTCCGTTGGGTCTAAGAACAGTATTATTAAAGATACCATTCACGACAACGCAAATCACATTCCATTAATTATCGGGTTAAAGAACAATTGTTATTTAAAACGTCATTCACGATAAACCCAAAAATATTATTTAATTGGTATACTTCATTAAATCTAAATAAAAAGATTTAATCTTTTTCTCAACTGGGTTTAAGAACAGTGTTAATGAAGACACCATTCACGACAAACACAAATCTCATTTGATATTAAATACAAGGCTCTGAATAGAAAATATATCGGCTTATATTCAATATCAAATCCAACAACCAGCAAATATCGTATTGGAAATAACGATATATATATATCTTTCAAATTTCTATAACAATATCTTTATAATCACGAAATCCAACATCAAAATATTCCGAAGACAATTTCGATTCCAATCCATTCCAATTATATATTGGAAATTCTGGTTATTTTTAAAACCATTTCAAATCCAATTTATTTATTTTAAAAATAAATGGATTTTAATTCTAGTTCATAACTAGTTCATTTCGATAAAAACCTCTTTTTATCTTTTCAAATATGGCGTTTTTCATCCCAATTCTTTTCAAATCATTTCTTATGCTTTTACACTAATTATTGATATTTTTAATAATTTTATCAAGGCCCGTACAGTCGATTTCCATCAACGGCCATCGAACTGCACTTACAATTACCTTTTCCAAATTTGATTTGGACATAATTCCAAACCCAACCATTAGATTTCAAATCTCATGTATTCGTTGGAAAGCTCTTTTCGATACGAATCCAATGGTTCCAGTTTTAGGAGAATCCGACTGTCGGATCTCCCGCAACGTCAATTCGAAGTCAATGGTCGAAATTCACGAACTACCGTAGCGCAGAGCGTTCTATTCAGGCCATTATACTATATATATAATATATATTTCGTCGATTTCAATTCAAAACGTATTTTATAAATCGTTTTAACTTTGTTTTCAAAACGATTTCAACTTCCTATTCAATTTCTAAACAAAATTGAATATTCCATATCATCGATATATATATATATATAAATGATAATATTTTCAAAACGTTATATTTTTAAATCACTTCCTTTTCTATATTCATTATAAAAACGAATATAATCGATATAAATGTCGTTCGCGTCAAAATGGCGCATATCTAATCAACACGGCTTTTATTCATCACATGAATGTTTATTCTATTCAACACATGAATATTTATTCTACTCAACACATGAATATTCTATTTTATTCAACACATGAATTTGTATTTTATTCAACACATGAATATTCTCAACACATGAGTATTGTCAACACATGACTATTTTGTTTATTCAACACCTGAATATTTTCTAAATTAGAATGAGACTCACTCAATTACCATATAATATTATTTATATGGATTCCATACAACATATGTATATAATAGCAACGATAAATAATCAACCATCATCCAGAGTGATTTCGACACTGTATAAGCATCAAATATAAATATTCAACGCTTATAACAGCCTGTCAATCAATCGATCGACAAACAGCTAATTATTGGGATTAGTGTATGTCCAATTTCATCCCAACACCCGTGTGGGGTTTCATACAATCAAACACAGATTTTTATTTGTGCAGTTGGGTGATGTGTAAAATTTATCGTCCCAATCCATATCAGTCAAATTGGTGTACATAAACAAATCGTTCGATTTGTAAATGAATATATATTTTATTTCAACACATGAATATATAATTTATTTCAACACATGAATATTTACTTTTCACATCACAATCAACAGTCAAATTTCACAACACAAACAATCACACAAGTCGTCCATGGTCTGTGGACAACGGGTGTCGGGTGCTACTAAGCACCGTCTGCATTTTAGTATATATCTCAAATAGAAAATAAATTAAAAGTGAGGAGTTCTCACATTGGGGTTCCACTCCGCCAATCTTTATTTCTGAGATTCAGAACATCTGTATCTGGCCGTACTTCCAACGCAGTCTTCTCCACGCTGTTCATATTAAAATCACATTTTTTTATTCTTTCTACAATATAAAAATCATATTTTTATTCTTTCTATAATATAAAAAATCATATTTTTATTCTTTCTATAATATAAAAATCATATTTTTATTCTTTCTATAATATAAAAATCATATTTTTATTCTTACTTCATATATATATAAATCGAATTTTTATCTTCACTTCTAATAAAAATCACATTTTTATTATCATACTTATATAAAAAAAATTAACTTCGCTACTCCATTGTAAAAGTTATATTTTTATATTGTTATCATATATATAGAAAAAAACCAATACTTTATATTGATAAAAAATCTAATCTTTATACCGATAAAAATCATATCTTTTCTTATAAAAAAAAATATCTCACCTCTTCATATTTTAAAAAACTAATCTTTTAATGCTAAAAAAAACAAATCTTTTAATGTTTGAAAATCAGGTCTTTACATACTAATCACTAAATAAAAATCACACATTTACCATGAAAAATCATATCTTTATCATCATAATCTTTATATATTTATAAATATAAACTACGTTCTAAAACGTTGGTATTATATTCATAATCAGAATTTAAAACAAGGTTTAGTCACTAGGCTATTTACCTAAAAAGAAAATGAAATAATTAAAGTAAAACTCACAGTTAGAGAAAGGGAGAGGTGTATGCGCGCTCAATGGAGATGTGAGGGGCTTCAGGAGGTCGCGATGTTGGTGGTGGTAGGCCAGTAGGGCGGCGCGGTGGAGGGAGGCTACGGGGTGCGGATTTGGGCACGGGGCTTTTAATTAAAGGAAGGGAGAGAGGAGAGAGAGGGGAAGAGGAAAGGGGGGAGGCGCAGGTTTGCCGGACGGCGGTAGAGGAAGGGGGCGACGACGATGGTGGCTAGGGCTAGGAGGTGCAAACAAATTTTGAGAAAAAAAGGGTCGGGTTCTGTTGTGGAACGATGGAAATGAGAAGGAAGGGTTGACTTCCTTTATAATATTATATATTTAATTATTATTATTTTCTCCCTAAAAGTTATTTTTAAATTCGAACTCCGAATCGAACCCAACGACTGTCGCCCCTAGCTAATTACCCCTATTCCGAGCACAACGTGATATTTTTCGTAAGCCAATTCGCCTGTTACGATTAGTTTCCATAAAAATTTAAATATAAATCATTATATTTTAAATTCAAACGCACATTTTAATTTACCGGGTCACATATGAATTCTATAAATTCCAAAAAAATATTTCTAGCTTCGTGTTGACGATAAGGTCTTAACAAAACTAATTTCGTCAAATTCTGAGACCGTTTGAAAAATAGCCATTTTCTAGTCGATCGAAATTGACTAAAACTGTCAAAACACGTTTTACTTCGCCACGCTCACATATTGACTCGAAAAATTATGAATTTTGGAATCTAGCAATAATTAGACATCCCGGATCCAACAAAAGTGGTTTCGTCGAAAACCGAGGTCGTTTGCAAAATTTCAATTTTTAAGGGCCAAAATTCCATAGCGACTATTCTGAATTTTCAA
Organism: Allium sativum; assembly: GCA_030737875.1. NCBI lineage: Eukaryota > Viridiplantae > Streptophyta > Magnoliopsida > Asparagales > Amaryllidaceae > Allium > Allium sativum. The sequence continues at coordinate 403,316,591 of CM060923.1, read as the reverse complement.
CTAGGTATATCTTTTGATTCCTGCTATGAAATTTCAATTTTTCGGATTCGTTGGAAAGATATTCTCAAATAGATTCAAATATTTTTGGAATCGCTAAAATCCGGTTTATTTTGAATCCTATACATTCATTTGAACTTTGAAATCGAATTTTCGAACTATAGCGCCATTTTCAATTCCTTTGATAATTTAAAATAAATATTTATATTCTAACAACGATCTATATAAATATATACGTTCTATTTCTATTCAAAATAAATTTCTCGTCGTTATTATTTAAAATATATCCTTTTAAATATTCAAGATTCATCAAAATTGCAAAAATAAAAAATTTAAATTGGCTCAGAATTTCTGGGTTGTTACAATCTCCCCCAGTTAAAACTTTTCGTCCCCGAAAAGGAACGAAGCCGAAAGTTGTTTTACAAACCAACTCAACTTTCATTATTTTCATTACGGCTTAAGTTCTTCAACTTTTCAGTTTCTAAGAACTTTTCAAATTTTTCAAAAATTTGGCTAACACCCTAAATTTTCGAATTTTTTTGCCATAACCTCCCCTGCACCGGTGTAACGACCTGAAAACCCGAACCAATTTGAAAATGTCATTTTGGCTAATTTAAAGAATTTTGAATATTTAAACTGATTTACTTTAAATAATAACGACGGAAAAATTATTTTAATCGAAGTAAAAACGAATAAATTTATTTTTATTTATATAACGAGCCTGAAATGGCGCGGCAGTTTGAAAATTCGATTTTAAATTTCAATTGAATGTATAGAATTCGTTTTAAATCGGAATGGGGACGACCCAAGAAAATATAACTCTGTTTGACGATATCTTCCCAACGAATGTGAAAAACTGGAATTTCATAATATAATTTGAAAGTTACGGCCAGTTGAAATTGGAAAATAGTCGCTATGGAATTTATATAATTATTTATATAGCCCTGCAGTTTGGAAATTTGATTTCAAAGTTCAATCGACTGCACAGGATTCAAAATAAATCGGATTTTAGTGAAACAAGAAATATTTGAACCTGCTTGATAATATCTTTCCAACGAATCCGAAAAATCGAAATTCCGGAATGGAAATCAAAAGTTATGGTCAAATGAAAATTCAGAATAGTCGCTATAGAATTTATAAAGGCCTGTAAAATAGCCATTTTTCAAACGACCTCTGTTTTCGACGAAACTGGCGCCATTGGATCCGGAATATCGAATTATTGCTAGGTTTCAATTTTTGGAATTTTTCGAATTAATCTGTGAGCGTGGCAAGTGAAAACGCGTTTTGTCAGTTGACAGTTAAATTGGATCGACCCGAAAAAGGCCATTTTTCCAACGGTCTCGAAATTCAACGAAATTAGTTTCGTTGGAATCGTATCGTCGAAACATAACCAAAAATAATTTTTCTGGATTTTTCGGGGTCAGTATGTGGGCCCGGTAATGTAAAAATGTACGTTCGAATTTGGATATGCGATAACTGTGTGTGTTAATGTGTCTGGACCTTATATTTATATATATACAAGCCCAATCTCCACCACATCATCCCATTCTCTATCTCCACATTTCTATTTTTCCATCCATGGCTGAAAATTATTTAATTTTAATTTAAAATCAAAATATAGCTCAAAAATAAAATCTTCCCAAAACCCATCGAATTATATATCAAACTGAAGATCTCGACGAGTAGATCACAGATCTGCAGTTCGTTTCAACATGCATTGAGCGGATCGACCGGAATTCGCGGTCAAAGCTGAGAAAATTCGTAACCCTAGGGTTTGAATTGGGGTTTTTCGATCTAGGCTTCAATCGACGAATCCGGCTTCTGGGTATTGTTGAGGATGGTGTGTAGAGTTGATCTATGGTGGTCGGAGGTCAGATGGTGTTGTGGTTGGCCGGATTTTCGCCGTCGAAGGCCAGAACTGGCGTGCGTTCAAGCCGCCGGCGACGGAGGAGGAAGCCACCTGAGGTGGCCACTCCGGTGTCGATGGGTGCGCCAGGAGACAAGCTCGACGATGGTGGCGGTCCCGGAGTCTACGGTGGTCGGACGAGGGAGCAAAAGTCGGTCAAAGTTGTGAATGGATGGGTTGTTTTCAACGTGAGTTACTGTAGCGTGGAGTAGAGAGAACGAGTGGGAAGAGCATGCTGACGTGGCAGAACACCAATGGGTGGGTTATCATTTAAATAATTTTTATATATTTAGTTTTCAAAATGCGAAAAACACTCATAACTTTCTCGTATGAGGTCGGATTGACGCACGGTTTGTTGCGTTGGGATCGGGGCGGAGTTGCGGACGTTTTGACACTAATTTCACTACATTTGGAGACTGTCAAATTTTGGGCCTTTTCTGGACGTTCGATGCAAATTGTAGCGCAAAGGTGAGTGTTTCTTCACTCACGTAAGACTGAATTTATCCCATATTTATCGAATTTATATATGAAATAATTTTGGTTGCATGGTTGTGATTGGTTGTGAACTTGGTTGCTTGAAATTGATTGCCAGTGTATTTACATGGAAAGTTGATCGACAATTAGTTATTTATTTAAATTTAAATTTCTAATTGGAAATTCGAATCCTCGAGAATGTCGGAAACTGGTTAATGTTGACCAGTTGAAAAGTTGTGTAATGGATGTTTGGTTGTATTTTATTACTGAATTGATATACCACTGTTGATGCTTCATATTCAATATGTTGTGTTGTATGTGATTTTGACGATAATCCCATTGAACCTTGATGTTACGGGCATCGAATAAACCAGGATTTGTCGATAAAATGAATTAAGAACACAGAGTGAAATGATAAACCTCTGTGACCCTGATTTGGATTGAAATGATAGATCCATCCCTGAATATCGAGAAATTAAATTTAAATCACTTGGCCATAAGATAGCAAATTATATACGGACACCGGTCGGTTAAATAAAATTTGGTTTAACCATGAATTTTGAAAATTTATTGTTTAACGACAATAAGCGATGTTTTATAATTTATTTTCCTTTGTATTTGAAGTTGAAATATAAATAAAAAGGGAAATGAATTTGTGTTGTAATTATAAGTTAAATACCAAGTGAAATTGATTTTACTCGAATTTATTTGAAATTGAATGGTCTTGCATGTCTTGAGATTTACTTAAAGTCAGCCATGAATTGAAATAAAGATGAATTTGAACTCGATATTTGTTATACATTAAAAATCTTTGAAACGACGAAATGAATTTGTAAATTTCAAAGTATGTATAAATCGAAGCTTGGAAATGGGAATATGGCTCAAATTTTAACCTTTGTCGTTGGGTTTAAGTTGATTTAGTTAAATAAGTCTGGAAGTGGAAATTTAATAAATTTAAATGATCGAAATCGAACTCGGCTTATTTGTTATGAATTGAGATCGTTGAATGGGCACTCGGGTTAAAAATAACCATCTGAATTGGAATTGCCCAAATTTGAAATGAATGTATATTTGAAATGAAGTCGATCGGGATTGTGAATTCGAATTGATTTACTTGAAGTTGAAATACAACTGCAAGTGTAAACGAAATCTGGGCGAAACGATGCTAATTCCAACTATAATATGTCAAAACTATTTTTTCAAAACTATTTTGATAATAAATTAAATTTCATTATAACTATTTATTTTATAAATTATTTAAATAAAATACTTTATAATTATTAATTACTTATTTTATGAATTATTTTAATGTTTTAATTATTTTGTCAAACTCTACTTTTATTACTAACTATTATTTCAAATTATTTTAATTATACCTTTAAACTATTTAAATGTATTGTTAATTAATTTGATATTCAAATTTTATACAAGTTGGAATTAGTTCAAGATGTTGAGCGTAAATGGGAAAATCCCATTTGAATAATATTCTATTTAGAACATGAAAATGAATTTCGAAACATAATATTTTGATATGAAACCCGAACTCCTTTGAAAGGTAAAAGCACTGACCGGTGTGAAAAATGTAAACGGTGGGTTGTCAAGGAGACCGGAGTCGACATAAGGCATACTCTCTGTCAGTGTCGATACCACTTTGACAACTGTGCACGCGGTGGAAGTTCCAGAACCGAAGTAGGCTGGTATGGAGGCGATTACTGGATTTGAAGAAAGAGAACGAAGATGGATTAACCTTGACCTTCGGGTCATAATTGAAATGACTAAAACAGGAGCCATACCCAGGTTAATGAGATCGCATCTCTGATCGAACGCGCTCCTTCGAAACCATCTCTATTACTATTGTGATCGATTTGGGTGCACCCTTTGAATATGGGAATGTCGTTCGAGGTGGGCGGTAGTTGCGGCTATGCGTTACCACCGGTCTGGGTCCGCGAATTCGGTAGAATCCTACCGGGGTATTTCCTCAGTGCCTTGTCATATTATCCTGATCGAGCCCCTACGATTTTGATTTAACGTTGTCGTATCACGGCGCATCCCTATCCACCGACGTACTGGTGTGTTATATGCAAACTGTACGACAATGCTATAAACGGTGTAAGGGTAACATGGTAATCCCGCTTACACTATTTTCGATATTATACTTTACTGAGTAAACACTATTGTAATAGCGTATTATACTATGTATGTATTAGTTTAACGGATCCTTGAGAGATGGAAAAAAAATCCCGTAACATCTCTTGAGTTACTGTACCCATGACACCAATGTTATTCTGTATTTTAATTTGACTAATATGAGATGATTTAGTGCTGATCCGAGTGTTTGTTGTGTTTTCTTTTATGCAATATGCTCGGGTCAGCAGATGTTGCAGTTAATGAAGATTATTTGGCCTTGAAGATCGAAGACGGAGTTTGGTATATGTATCCACTACATTTTATTTCCGCTGCATTACTGTATGTAAGTGTATGACTCTGATGACTTAAATGTTGTAACTCAAATGTATATGTTTAAATGCTTTTGAATATTTATTTGTCTATTATATGTGATCCTTCCGCTGTGAGATTCTGTGATTGTTTTCCTTTCTGTCTTCTTTTTCCCAATAACTATCCGGGTTGGCGATTTGTTTGGGTCGACATGTGTGGTTTATTGTCGATTTAAACGGCCAAAAAACCCGGGTCGTTACAGTTGGTATCAGAGCAATGGTTATCGATAACCTTGGCTCTGTTGGGAATTAACTCATTAGAGATGGGGTTAGAAACGCCCTAGAATGAGTTTGAGTGATATGAGAGAGCGTACTTGTATTTTGATATAAAGTGATTTTTATTGTGTTGATTGGTTCTGTTGAATATTTATGGGTTCTGGTCGGTATATGGGACGCCATAGAATCGATAAGGATTCCTAAGTAATCGAATGGAATGAATCGACATAATATGGTTTCGATTATATTTTATATATATTATGTATATTATTTTTGGTCTTAAGTGTATAGGTCGTTGGTAGGTAATAATATTAAATTAATACCTATTATGGTCGATTCGATAATAAATTTAATAAGGAATTTAAAATGGTCGAAGAAAATATATGAAAATGATATGATACCTTTAAGTATAAGGGATAAGAAGGTTTAAGATTGAAATAGAAATGAACGTGAAACTTGATCCTGGATACTTTTGAAATGGTTTGTCAAATTTTGAAAAATGTCGTATTATAAGTACTTTTCTAAAGGATTTTGAGGATTAAAGTGTGTGGTCCCTTCTTGGACATCAGAAATGACTTCGATAATGAGTGCACACATTATCGACATTGATTCTGAAGAGTCTAAGTGGGGGAGAGACCATTCTGTATTGTATAACTGGTTTGAAAATGGTTTGGATTTAAATTCCTATAGTATAAAGTGTATATGTATGTTATTTAAACTTGGATTATAAACCCAGAATTAAGCATTTGAGTTGTCTTAACTAATAATAATGATCGAGATTTAGTACTCGATTAATCGAAATTTTGACTTTGGAACCATGAAATAGACTTAAGTATTAAGTGCAAGAAAGTCATCATCTAACTCTTAATCTTGGACGATAATTTAATTCAGGAAAACTCTAGGTTCGATCGGAAAGAGTGTTAGAGAAAACCTAAATTTACAATGAAATATAAGTTCAAGTAAAGTCAACCAAAATGGAAATTTAATTTGAGTCGTACTAAGTGAATTAGATTGAAAACAAACCATAAATCACTCGGAAACACTAAGCTTGGATAATAAGAGAACAAGGTTTGCCAAGGGTTTATATAAGTAAATGGTTTAAATAGATGGCGCAGCGCGACGACCATTCGTGAATTTCGACCATTGACTTTGAATGGACGTAGCGGGAGATCCGACCATCGGATTCTCCTAAAACCGGAACCGTTGGGTTCGTACCGAAAAGAGCTTTCTAACGAATATGAGAGATTTGAAATCTAACGGTTAGATTTGGAAATATGTCCAAAACAAATTTGGAAAAGGTCGCTATGGCCGCAGTTCGGTGGCCGTTATTGGAAACCGACTGAAATATCGATAATAAAATTTTTAAAAAAATATTAATAATTTGTGTAAAATCAAAATAAGTGATTTGGGAAGAATTGGGATGAAAGTATAAAACTCTAGATGGGTTAAAACTCATTTGGACGGTACATCGAATATGAACCTAAGTATGAACAGTGAAATGGAATGTAAATCGTATTGTCGAATGGTGTATAACCTAAATTTAGAAAAAAATCGAGTCAAATGGAGTTTAACTCAGGAAATTGAATAAAATGATTTGAGAACTAATTTTGGAAAAATTTCGAGGGTGAACATTTACTTAATTCCAATCATGAGAGGGTGAGTTGAGTAAATAAGCATGTTAATGGAATAATATTTCATGTAACTTGAATGGGATGTATATTTTGAATTGATATATGTTTCGGGATTTTCCCGGACCCCTCTGTACAGAGGAGATGCTGCCGAAATTTTTCCGTGATTTCGGGAGTTAGAAAATTTACGAGTTTTACAACCATACTTGTTTTGGAAAATATTATTTTAAATATGGTTTTGAAATAAATATGCACTTAATATCGGTTCGTTCTCTTTTCGAGGACGAAAAGACTTTAAGTGGGGGAGAATGTAACGACCTGAAAACCCGAACCAATTTGAAAATGTCATTTTGGCTAATTTAAAGAATTTTGAATATTTAAAGTGATTTACTTTAAATAATAACGACGGAAAAATTATTTTAATCGAAGTAAAAACGAATAAATTTATTTTTATTTATATAACGAGCCTGAAATGGCGCGGCAGTATGAAAATTCGATTTTAAATTTCAATTGAATGTATAGAATTCGTTTTAAATCGGAATGGGGACGACCCAGGAAAATATAACTCTGTTTGACGATATCTTCCCAACGAATGTGAAAAAATGGAATTTCATAATATAATTTGAAAGTTACGGCCAGTTGAAATTGGAAAATAGTCGCTATGGAATTTATATAATTATTTATATAGCCCTGCAGTTTGGAAATTTGATTTCAAAGTTCAATCGACTGCACAGGATTCAAAATAAATCGGATTTTAGCGAAACAAGAAATATTTGAACCTTCTTGATAATATCTTTCCAACGAATCCGAAAAATCGAAATTCCGTAATGGAAATCAAAAGTTATGGTCAAATGAAAATTCAGAATAGTCGCTATAGAATTTATAAAGGCCTGTAAAATAGCCATTTTTCAAACGACCTCTGTTTTCGACGAAACTGGCGCCATTGGATACGGAATGTCGAATTATTGCTAGGTTTCAATTTTCGGAATTTTTCGAATTAATCTGTGAGCGTGGCAAGTGAAAACGCGTTTTGTCAGTTGACAGTTAAATTGGATCGACCCGAAAAAGGCCATTTTTCCAACGGTCTCGAAATTCAACGAAATTAGTTTCGTTGGAATCGTATCGTCGAAACATAACCAAAAATAATTTTTCTGGATTTTTCGGGGTCAGTATGTGGGCCCGGTAATGTAAAAATGTACGTTCGAATTTGGATATGCGATAACTGTGTGTGTTAATGTGTCTGGACCTTATATTTATATATATACAAGCCCAATCTCCACCACATCAGCCCATTCTCTATCTCCACATTTCTATTTTTCCATCCATGGCTGAAAATTATTTAATTTTAATTTAAAATCAAAATATAGCTCAAAAATAAAATCTTCCCAAAACCCATCGAATTATATATCAAACTGAAGATCTCGACGAGTAGATCACAGATCTGCAGTTCGTTTCAACATGCATTGAGCGGATCGACTGGAATTCGCGGTCAAAGCTGAGAAAATTCGTAACCCTAGGGTTTGAATTGGGGTTTTTCGATCTAGGCTTCAATCGACGAATCCGGCTTCTGGGTATTGTTGAGGATGGTGTGTAGAGTTGATCTATGGTGGTCGGAGGTCAGATGGTGTTGTGGTTGGCCGGATTTTCGCCGTCGAAGGCCAGAACTGGCGTGCGTTCAAGCCGACGGCGACGGAGGAGGAAGCCACCGGAGGTGGCCACTCCGGTGTCGATTGGTGCGCCAGGAGACAAGCTCGACGATGGTGGCGGTCCCGGAGTCTACGGTGGTCGGAAGAGGGAGCAAAAGTCGGTCAAAGTTGTGAATGGATGGGTTGTTTTCAACGTGAGTTACTGTAGCGTGGAGTAGAGAGAACGAGCGGGAAGAGCATGCTGACGTGGTAGAACACCAATGGGTGGGTTATTATTTAAATAATTTTTATATATTTAGTTTTCAAAATGCGAAAAACACTCATAACTTTCTCGTATGAGGTCGGATTGACGCACGGTTTGTTGCATTGGGATCGGGGCGGAGTTGCAGACGTTTTGACACTAATTTCACTACATTTGGAGACTGTCAAATTTTGGGCCTTTTCTGGACGTTCGATGCAAATTGTAGCGCAAAGGTGAGTGTTTCTTCACTCACGTAAGACTGAATTTATCCCATATTTATCGAATTTATATATGAAATAATTTTGGTTGCATGGTTGTGATTGGTTGTGAACTTGGTTGCTTGAAATTGATTGCCAATGTATTTACATGGAAAGTTGATCGACAATTAGTTATTTATTTAAATTTAAATTTCTAATTGGAAATTCGAATCCTCGAGAATGTCGGAAACTGGTTAATGTTGACCAGTTGAAAAGTTGTGTAATGGATGTTTGGTTGTATTTTATTACTGAATTGATATACCACTGTTGATGCTTCATATTCAGTATGTTGTGTTGTATGTGATTTTGACGATAATCCCATTGAACCTTGATGTTACGGGCATCGAATAAACCAGGATTTGTCGATAAAATGAATTAAGAACACAGAGTGAAATGATAAACCTCTGTGACCCTGATTTGGATTGAAATGATAGATCCATCCCTGAATATCGAGAAATTAAATTTAAATCACTTGGCCATAAGATAGCAAATTATATACGGACACCGGTCGGTTAAATAAAATTTGGTTTAACCATGAATTTTGAAAATTTATTGTTTAACGACAATAAGCGATGTTTTATAATTTATTTTCCTTTGTATTTGAAGTTGAAATATAAATAAAAAGGGAAATGAATTTGTGTTGTAATTATAAGTTAAATACCAAGTGAAATTGATTTTACTCGAATTTATTTGAAATTGAATGGTCTTGCATGTCTTGAGATTTACTTAAAGTCAGCCATGAATTGAAATAAAGATGAATTTGAACTCGATATTTGTTATACATTAAAAATCTTTGAAACGACGAAATGAATTTGTAAATTTCAAAGTATGTATAAATCGAAGCTTGGAAATGGGAATATGGCTCAAATTTTAACCTTTGTCGTTGGGTTTAAGTTGATTTAGTTAAATAAGTCTGGAAGTGGAAATTTAATAAATTTAAATGATCGAAATCGAAATCGGCTTATTTGTTATGAATTGAGATCGTTGAATGGGCACTCGGGTTAAAAATAACCATCTGAATTGGAATTGCCCAAATTTGAAATGAATGTATATTTGAAATGAAGTCGATCGGGATTGTGAATTCGAATTGATTTACTTGAAGTTGAAATACAACTGCAAGTGTAAACGAAATCTGGGCGAAACGATGCTAATTCCAACTATAATATGTCAAAACTATTTTTTCAAAACTATTTTGATAATAAATTAAATTTCATTATAACTATTTATTTTATAAATTATTTAAATAAAATACTTTATAATTATTAATTACTTATTTTATGAATTATTTTAATGTTTTAATTATTTTGTCAAACTCTACTTTTATTACTAACTATTATTTCAAATTATTTTAATTATACCTTTAAACTATTTAAATGTATTGTTAATTAATTTGATATTCAAATTTTATACAAGTTGGAATTAGTTCAAGATGTTGAGCGTAAATGGGAAAATCCCATTTGAATAATATTCTATTTAGAACATGAAAATGAATTTCGAAACATAATATTTTGATATGAAACCCGAACTCCTTTGAAAGGTAAAAGCACTGACCGGTGTGAAAAATGTAAACGGTGGGTTGTCAAGGAGACCGGAGTCGACATAAGGCATACTCTCTGTCAGTGTCGATACCACTTTGACAACTGTGCACGCGGTGGAAGTTCCAGAACCGAAGTAGGCTGGTATGGAGGCGATTACTGGATTTGAAGAAAGAGAACGAAGATGGATTAACCTTGACCTTCGGGTCATAATTGAAATGACTAAAACAGGAGCCATACCCAGGTTAATGAGATCGCATCTCTGATCGAACGCGCTCCTTCGAAACCATCTCTATTACTATTGTGATCGATTTGGGTGCACCCTTTGAATATGGGAATGTCGTTCGAGGTGGGCGGTAGTTGCGGCTATGCGTTACCACCGGTCTGGGTCCGCGAATTCGGTAGAATCCTACCGGGGTATTTCCTCAGTGCCTTGTCATATTATCCTGATCGAGCCCCTACGATTTTGATTTAACGTTGTCGTATCACGGCGCATCCCTATCCACCGACGTACTGGTGTGTTATATGCAAACTGTACGACAATGCTATAAACGGTGTAAGGGTAACATGGTAATCCCGCTTACACTATTTTCGATATTATACTTTACTGAGTAAACACTATTGTAATAGCGTATTATACTATGTATGTATTAGTTTAACGGATCCTTGAGAGATGGAAAAAAAATCCCGTAACATCTCTTGAGTTACTGTACCCATGACACCAATGTTATTCTGTATTTTAATTTGACTAATATGAGATGATTTAGTGCTGATCCGAGTGTTTGTTGTGTTTTCTTTTATGCAATATGCTCGGGTCAGCAGATGTTGCAGTTAATGAAGATTATTTGGCCTTGAAGATCGAAGACGGAGTTTGGTATATGTATCCACTACATTTTATTTCCGCTGCATTACTGTATGTAAGTGTATGACTCTGATGACTTAAATGTTGTAACTCAAATGTATATGTTTAAATGCTTTTGAATATTTATTTGTCTATTATATGTGATCCTTCCGCTGTGAGATTATGTGATTGTTTTCCTTTCTGTCTTCTTTTTCTTCTTTTTCCCAATAACTATCCGGGTAGGCGATTTGTTTGGGTCGACATGTGTGGTTTATTGTCGATTTAAACGGCCAAAAAACCCTGGTCGTTACAACCGGGGACTTCGGGATATTTCATATAGCCTCCCATGGCCTTCTTCAATCCAAAAGAAAAAGAAAAAGCCAATCGGCTCATAAAATCATCCAAAACCCAATAAATTTGTAAACATGTACCTATTTGTCGGGCAAACAATTTTGTTCTTCTGCTCTAGCCTCCTTGCTATGACCTGTTCAATGTAAGTACATGTATATGTATGCAAATGCGACAAATTTTCAATACAATTCACAATTTGGTTCAATTTGGCTAAAGGTTCAACATTTAATTAATCAAACAATTCAACCATCAATCAATTTGTTGATTAGCTTTTCAAATTCATAACTTTGATACATAATCCAAAAATCAGATTTTTGATGCCAATTCACAACAATATGCCCTATCTAGTTTTGGTTCTCACACCAGTCAATTGGAAATATATAGAAATCCCACCTTCGAAACTCGAATATAAATCCTGATGATACTCGAGTAATCATCAGAATCATCTCCGGGCGACTAGAGTGTGATTCCATATCTATCCAGTATATTAAAACTTCAAATACACGCGGATCAGACGTATATGCAAAATCTTTATATACTGGATAGTCCAAATTCAATTTGAAATAAATATTCAAATACGAATAATTGATTTAAATTTTCAAAACAAAACTTGTTTTTCACTTTAATTTTTAAAACATCACTCTTCACACTCGTTCTAGAATACTACTGATCCCATCTCTAATGAGTCATCCTCATTAGATATTACTAATCCAATTTCTGATGAATTCTTTCGTTTGGTTCAAACGTGTCTTGTTCTCCGAGCTTTGTAAACCAAAGCTCTGATACCAAATGTAACGAAAACGCGAAATCCGATAGGCTTTGCAACCATCCCTTCATCCTCCATTTCAGCAGGTAAAAACCACCGTGGCTTACATTGGTCCCCCACTACGCTTGTTTTACGGCGACCTTCTCGAGCCTCCCGGCCATTGCCTAACCAACCCTCGCAAGGGACATGTAGGGTTAAGAGCCCACTATTCTCCACCAAACCACATGGTGAGAACCCCCCATCATGACTGCAACAAGAACTGGTGATACTCCATTCTTAATCATTTCTTGAATTTGATAACTTTAATGATCAAATTCACTTTTCAATCTAATTAAAGATTCATTAAAATTCTAACTCAGTTTTAATTTCCAAAAATCATTACTTAATGATTATTCAAATCCAGGAAATAAATCCTATCTTTAACTAGGTTAAAGAACCAATGTCATTTAAAACACGGTTCACGATAAACCCAAAATCACATTCTATTCCATCAGCCTTTAACCGTAAATTAGCAAGTAAACAATTCCCTAAGTAATAACCCAGAAGGCCGAAACCAACATCAGATCAATACCCAAGAAATCATTCAACTTAACTAATCTCCAGTTAGTTTCTGATTTTCTTAACTCCGTTAGGTCTAAGAACAGTATTATTAAAGATACCATTCACGACAACCCAAATCACATTCCATTAACTATCGGGTTAAAGAACAAATGTTATTTAAAACGCCATTCATGATAAACCCAAAAATCAATTCCAATTCAATTCCAGTTAAATATTATTTAATTGGTATACTTCATTAAATCTAAATAAAAAGATTTAATCTTTTTCTCAACTGGGTTTAAGAACAGTGTTAATGAAGACACCATTCACGAAAAACCCAAATCTCGTTTGATATTAAATACAAGGCTCTGGATAGAAAATATAATGGCTTATATTCAATATCAAATCCTACAACCAACAAATATCGTAATGGAAATAACGATATATATATATATATATATATATATCTTTCAAATTTCCATAACAATATCTGTATTATCACAAAATCCAACATCGAAATATTCCGAAGACAATTTCAATTCCAATCCATTCCAATTATATATTGGAAATTCTGGTTATTTTTAAAACCATTTCAAATCCAATTTATTTATTTTAAAAATAAATGGATTTTAATTCTAGTTCAAAACTAGTTCATTTCGATAAAAATCTATTTTTATCTTTTCAAATATGGAGATTTTCATCCCAATTCTTTTTAAATCATTTCTTATGCTTTTACACTAATTATTGATATTTTTAATAATTTTATCAAGGCCCGTACAGTCGATTTCCATCAACGGTCATCGAACTGCACTTGCAATGACCATTTCCAAATTTGATTTGGACATAATTCCAAATCCAACCGTTAGATTTCAAATCTCTTGTATTCATTGGAAAGCTCTTTTTGATACGAACCCAACGGTTCCGGTTTTAGGAGAATCCGATGGTCGAATCTCCCGCAACGTCAATTCGAAGTCAATGGTCGAAATTCGCGAACTGCCGCAGCGCGGCGTGTTCTATTCAGGCCATTATACTATATATATAATATATATTTCATCGATTTCAATTCAAAACGTATTTTATAAATCGTTTTAACTTTGTTTTCAAAACGATTTCAACTTCCTATTCAATTTCTAATCAAAATTGAATGTTCCATATCATCGATATATGTATATATAAATGATAATATTATCAAAACGTTATATTTTGAAATCACTTCCTTTTCTATATTCGTTATAAAAACGAATATAATCGATATAAATATCATTCGCGTCAAAATAGCGCATATCTAATCAATACGGCTTTTATTCATCACATGAATGTTTATTCTATTCAACACATGAATATTTATTCTATTCAACACATGAATATCCTATTTTATTCAACACATGAATTTATATTTTATTCAACACATGAATATTCTCAACACATGAGTATGATCAACACATGACTATTTTGTTTATTCAACACCTGAATATTTTCTAAATTGGAATGAGACCCACTCAATTACCATATAATATTATTTATATGGATTCCATACAACACATGTATATAATAGCAACGATAAATAATCAACCATCATCCAGAGTGCGTTCTACACTGTATAAGCATCAAATATAAATATTCAACACTTATAACAGCCTGTCAATCAATCGATCGACATACAGCTAATTATTGGGATTAGTGTATGTCCAATTTCATCCCAACATCCGTGTGGGGTTTCATACAATCAAACACAGATTTTTATTTGTGCAGTTGGGAGATGTGTAAAATTTATCGTCCCAATCCATATCAGTCAAATTGGTGTACATAAACAAATCGTTCGATTTGTAAATGAATATATATTTTATTTCAACACATGAATATATATTTTATTTCAACACATGAATATTTACTTTTCACATCACAATCAACAGTCAAATTTCACAACACAAACAATCACACAAGTCGTCCATGGTCTGTGGACAACAGGTGTCAGGTGCTACTAAGCACCTTCTGCGTCCTAGTATATATTTCAACTAGAAAATCAATTAAAAGTGAGGAGTTCTCACATTGGGATTCCACTCCGCCAATCTTTATTTCTGAAATTCAGAACATCTCGATTTGGTCGTACTTCCAACGCAGTCTTCTCCACGCTGTTCATATTAAAATCACATTTTTTTATTCTTTCTATAATATAAAAATCATATTTTTATTCTTTCTATAATATAAAAATCATATTTTTATTCTTACTTCTTATATATAAAAATCAAATTTTTATCTTCACTTCTAATAAAAATCACATTTTTATTATCATACTTATATAAAAAAAATATTTTTAACTTCGTTACTCCATTGTAAAAGTTATATTTTTATATTGTTATCATATATATAGAAAAAAACCAATACTTTATATTGATAAAAAATCTATTCTTCGATAAAAATCATATCTTTTCTTATATAAAAAATATATCTCAAGTCTTCATATTTTAAAAAACTAATCTTTTAATGCTAAAAAAAACAAATCCTTTAATGTTTGAAAAATCAGGTCTTTACTTGCTAATCACTAAATAAAAATCACACATTTACCATGAAAAATCATATCTTTATCATCATAATCTATATATATATATTTATAAATATAAACTACGTTCTAAAACGTTGGTATTATATTCATAATCAGAATTTAAAACAAGGTTTAGTCACTAGGTTATTTACCATAGAAGAAAATGAAATAATTAAAGTAAAACTCACAGTTAGAGAAAGGAGGAGGTGTATGTGCGCTCAATGGAGATGTGAGGGGCTTCAGGAGGTCGCGATGTTGGTGGTGGTAGGCCAGTAGGGCGGCGCGGCGGAGGGAGGCTACGGGGTGCGGATTTGGGCACAGGGCTTTTAATTAGAGGAAGGGAGAGAGGAGAGAGAGGGGAAGAGGAAGGGGGGAGGCGCAGGTTTGCCGGACGACGGTGGAGGAAGGGGGCGACGACGACAATGGCTAGGGCTAGGAGGTGCGAACGGATTTTGAGAAAAAAGGGGGTCGGTTTTGTTGTGGAACGATGGAAATGAGAAGGAAGCGTTGACTTCCTTTATAATATTATATATTTAATTATTATTATTTTCTCCCTAAAAGTTAGTTTTAAATTCAAACTCCGAATCCAACCCAACGACTGTCGCCCAAAGCTAATTACCACCATTCCGAACACAACGGGATATGTTTCGTAAGCCAATTCGCTTATTACGATTAGTTTCCGTCAAAATTTAAATATAAATCATTATATTTTAAATTCAAACGCACATTTAAATTTACCGGGGTCACATACGAATTCTAAAAATACCAAAAAAATTATTTCTAGCTTCGTATTGACGATACGGTCCTAACAAAACAAATTTCATCAAATTCTGAGACCGTTTGAAAAATGGCCATTTTCTGGTCGATCGAAATTGACTAAAAATGTCAAAACACGTTTTACTTCGCCACGCTCACATATTGATTCGAAAAATAATGAATTTTGGAATCTAGCAATAATTAGATATCTCGGATCCAACAAAAGTGGTTTCGTCAAAAAACGAGGTCGTTTGCAAAATTTCCATTTTTAAGGGCCAAAATTCCAGAGCGACTATTCTGAATTTTCAACTGGGTATATCTTTTGATTTCCGCTATGAAATTTCAATTTTTCGGATTTGTTGGAAAGATATTCTCAAATAGATTCAAATATTTTTGTTTTCGCTAAATCCGGTTTATTTTGAATCCTGTACATTCATTTGAACTTCGAAATCATATTTTTGAACTACCGCGCCATTTTCAATTCCTTTTATAATTTAAAATAAATATTTATATTCTAACGATGATCTATATTAATATATACATTCTAATTCTATTGAGAATAAATTTCTTGTCGTTCTTATTTAAAATATATCATTTTAAATATTCAAGATTCATCAAAATTGCAAAAATAAAAATTTTAAATTGGCTCATAATTTCTGGGTTGTTACAATTTATTATTTTATAGGATCGATATTGGTAAGGCATATAGGGTAGCAGCAAGAAGGTAATATTGAGTTGAGTCTGGCAGTCATGAATAGATAGAAGTAGGAGTATAGACAGAAGGAAGTGGAAAGGAAAGAAGTGAAGACGCAACAGTAAACAAAAAGGAACGAGATGAAAAGAAGGGTATGGGCGCACTGTAGTAGGCCAGTGGCATATCGCTAGGGGTGCTCGGACTTGTCCGCAGTGATGCAACCTTGATTTGATGGTACTCCGATAGTCGAAGGCCGTGTACGTATGCACGTCATGCACAGGTTGTGCACAGAAATGAAAAAAAAAACTCAGAGAACAGGACGTAGTAGCAAACATGGGAGAAGAGAATCAACAAAAGTAAACCAAGCCAAAGATGTTAGATAATGGGAGAGAAAGATATAGAAGTCGCCGACCTAAATTGGAGTTTAATCTTTCATCTAAATGGATATATAGATTTATAGAGAAGTTGAAATTTAAAAGCAATGGAAATTATATTGTTCTTCCGAATAAATTTAAATGATAAGAAATCAGTTTTATTCAATTATCCTCAAGACTGGAAAAATTGGTTAAGAACCGATGTGTTAAAATATAATCGACAGTATGTCGTGATTCTGGGAAGGTGGTCGCATATCACTGATGAGTTCAACAGCTTGAAATAAACATTGATGTGTTACTTGAATTTTATTGACTTAAGCCGATAATTGTTTGGAATCAAGTGATAAATAAGAACAAAAATTTTAGCGATTAAATAACTTGATGAACAAGTCGTAATAATATTTCTAAATGAAATCAAGATGATTAAATAAAAGGAGACTCGAAGGAATGATATTCACATTTCTAAGTGAATGACTGTAAAAAAACAAATGTTATAGATGACGATGGTTGTTAGAGGAATTGGAAAAGGGGAATCGGGTAAATCATGTAATGATAAGATTATTCCGAAATTTGGAAGTTAAATAGAATGAAGATGAATTAGGGATACATATTGAATTGGTAATCGATTATATCGAATTCGGGGAAGTATCAAGTACTTTCTAGTTTAAATAATGATTTAATAAATTAATTAATTACTTATCTAAAGAAAAGAAATTCTGGACAGATATAATACAGAAATAATCCTTATCCAAGATTAACAAATATTTAAACGACAATGTATTGAATTTGAATTGCCAAACCAGAGATGTTAGTTATGTCATGAGAATTGATTGTCGATTGTTTGATAGTTGTGTTATGACGTAACTATTCTAACTTGAATAGTTAAGTAACATTGATGTTAACCCATCATGTATTAGATCATTATTTAAATTTGTGACCTGAATCTTATGTGTGAAATGTTGTTATTATATTCTTGATAACCAATTAGGATATAGAAACCAAACAAAATATGTTGATTGATTGCTATTAAGTATCACTTGACCCTAAAAGATATTAACGTTATCGTTTTCGAAGAGGCCGGGATCTATATTCCACTTCGATTCGATTTATACAAGTCAGAGATTATTGAAGATAATTGAAGATGGAGTTATGCAAGGGCTGTTCCATAAATCCTAGGTAGAAATTGCCTAAGATGGATTTACAGAATAGTGCCTTCGGTTTGTCCAATCCTAGGGCAACTTGTATGGACAAATGTCTGACAGAGTATTTCTTAAGAGTCACGTACATTGATTTTTACAAACGTACTTCTGTTCGGTGGCGGAGAAGACTATTCTCTAGCGTAATTCCCAAAGTATTTTTGTAGACGTCAATTAGTGATTTGGCGGATCTGACAATGTGGCATTCAAAGTAAATGATAACCAGATGTTCTAAAGGTAAATTCTAACCTCAATCTTCATAACCGAGAAAATGACAAAAATCGGGCAGGCAGCATGGCTATGTGGGTCGCTCCCATTAGGGTGTGTATCACCAATCTAGAAAAATTCCTTTTGCTTCTTTAAATCTATCGATGCTGTCCCTTTTCGGGATACGGTTGTTGATCCCAACCATTGGTGATATACATTCGATACACTCAAGCGAAATGAGTGGTCGGTCATGTGTGGCCGGGTTGCAAGACGTTCTTGTTGAACCCAGTGTATTCCCCTCTAGAGATACACTATCGGCAGGTGGTTCCATACCTTGTCATAGTCGGAATCCAATCTCCAATAAGCGTCCGCGGTTTTGATTGTATACTATGTATGTAGAGCGTGAGATGCAAGCGTTCCGCTAGATTCTAATTTATTTGTGGAAACCCTAGACATTATTATAATATCAGAATAATTATGATTTCAAAATGTTTTGGGCTATCTTAAGATAAAAACCGTCCGTGTTTATGTGTGTATTGGTCTTACGATTATCTTTTCTTTCAAAAGAATTTTTCCAAGTTAAACAAGCTGTTTAAATCGTTTGCTCACACCAGTCCCATGACTGACCCCGAGTTTTTTTTTCTATGTTTTCCCTAAACTCTTGGGTGCCCAAATTTGTACGGGCAGTCAAGTAGTTCAGGATTTTACAGATACTGGGGAGATCAACTTGGAGTAGGAGGCTTCAGTGTTAGATATATAGAGTTTTGTTCCGTGGTATTGTATATATGATGTACTATGATGATGTATGTAAGTGCATATACCATTTTGTATTTCAAATGATATTATACAATATATTTTGTTCATTCCGCTGTGAGATTCGTGTTACTCTGATTCTTTTGTATTCTTTTTTTCTTCTATTCTACTTTTCTATCTTTTCTACTCTCACCCTCTAACTTCTTTCTTTTAATGACCCGGTAAATTTTTTGTGCTTGGCTAGTCAATGTGGCATTTATATCGATATTTAGGATTGGGAATTTGGCGGTTCGTTACTGTGGTATCAGAGCATAAGGTTAAGTAATTACGTTGGCTCTGTGGCGTAACTCGATAGAGATGGGGTTAGTAATACCCTAGATTGAGGTTGAGTGTATATACATGGGTGCGTATTTGTAGATTATATAAATATTGTTTTATCCTGTGATGATTGGTTTGTCGAGTGGTTTAAAATTTCATGTCGATACAGTCGTCGAACACTAGATCGAAAAGTTTTTCTAAACTCTTGTACAGAGTAATTTGACATAGTATTGTTTTAAAAACCTGGGTAGTTGGAATAGTTTTACCCAAAATCATATTTTGATATGAAAAGAATAATTTCCTGAAATTATTCTAAATGGCTATGTTGATTATTATTTTGATATGATAATCAAATTATAACAGTGAAATGGTTATTTATAATCAAATTAGAATTTGTATAAGAATAAATACAAATATGACAAACCGGAAATTAATTTGAAATCCTAGAAATTAGAAAATTGTTTAAGTTGAACAAGAATTTTGAAAATTCAAAGGTTTTGAATTTAAAATAAGGTAATATGGATTTATAAGGAATTCAGATATGGAGTTAAGAAATCAAAACCTAATGGTAAACTGGTTGAGCTAAATGATTTTCTGAGGGTTGATCTGATGTTGATCTCGGTCTTCGGGGTTGATATTCAGAGGATTGTTTTCTTACCAATTTACGGTTATAGACTGATGAATATTGAAGAATTGAATATATGAATGAGAAATGGATTTTTTTTTCCAAATTATAATAACAAATATTTATGATTATGAAACTGATCGTGATTGACAATTAATCGCTAATATGTTAAATGTTTTGATTGCAGTAGAATGTTCTGGTAGGTAAAATGTGTGTTTAAAATGCCTTGATTGTTGTGATTATTAGGCGATGACCCATGTGTGGTTTTGATATAAGTATAGGATTTTAGTGTAACAGGGGTTTTCTCGCTATACTTTAATTTTGGGGAAGAAATTCTTTTAAGGGGGAAGGAATGTAACGTCCCGGTTTTTCGACCAATTTTATAATCTATAAATTTAGATCATATCTAGCAATTTAATTCAGTTGAATAATATTTAAATTAAATATTTTAGAAAAATAGAATAATCGTTGTTTTTAAGTCATATGTATGTGTGTGTACAAATGAAATGCCGTTTTAACATTTGTTTTTTGTTACATAAAAATCTTGATTTAAGTATTTTAAATTTACATAAACAAATGTATATATAAGTATGGTATCATTTTGTTTTGGCAAAAACTTGCTTTTACGTTGGTAAATAAACATATATATATGTACATACTCATGTTAAATTTTTTCTAATCAACATATAAACATATGAAATAGCAAGAATAAAGTGGTTAATAACTTATACAGTTACACTTCTAAGTAAACTAAAGAAAGGAAATTTACAGTTTAAAAATATTCAAGTTTCATGAATGACAAGAACGTGATAGCAGCCAAGACAAAAGTGTTCATATCAGTGAGGATAAATCAAAGACTTTGCAGTCATGTTCACATGGGGTAAGCCATAAACACAGCTATACACTAGCTATGCAGAAGATCAATGAAGGATTTTCCCTAACCTCTTGTCGAATTGCACATCAGCATCAGCTAGGAACTAACTACCTAAAAAAGAACAAGTATACCTCTTTTCAAATCAATATGAGTAGTCTTAACACCCATTCCTATTAGTCAAGATATACTGCAGCTAAGATTTGCAATTCTTTTAAAAAAAAACTTAAGTCCATGTGTTTTTGTATAAAGATGTATACATCTTTAGTTTTGTCTAATATGCTTGCATTGGGTGTAAGGAAACCAAATTGTCAAAATCAAATATTTTACATATGTGCTAAGTAATGAACGTACTGCTACGAGGTAGCTACATGTGCACAACATCAAGTAGATCATCATAAGGATTTTTAGCCTCTCTTTTCAATCACATTGCCGCAGCTGTATACCCCTTAAGTCAACCCCTACCTCCACTCTATAACTTCATGTGCAAGTATTGAAATCAATAAATACATTACTGCGAACACTCACAACTAAAACACAAGTCTAGAAGTGGTAATGGTAGTAAACTGAAGATTTGTAAAAGTCTGGAGCACACTTGAACAGCAGCAAACCATTTTGTGAGCAAACCCTACTCTGTTTCCCATTTGAAATTGTTTTATTTGTATTATTTAGGAATATATGTATAAGTATATATGTTTGAATATATTAAATGATGTTTCAATCTAGAAACAAAACATGTGAACTGAAACCGAGAAATAGAACTGATATGAAACCTTACTTTCATGCTTTCATTTTGAATCCCCGCTAGAATATTATTGTTAATGCTTTGTCTATGCATACCTTGGCTTGTTTATCAGTATAATGTGTAACAACCCGGAAATCTAAGCAAATTTAAATTTTTTATTTTGGCAATTTTAATGAATTTTGAATATTTAAAATGAATTATTTTAAATAATGACGACGAGAAATTTATTTTGAATAGAATTAGAATGAATATTTTTTTTGAATCGACGTTAGAATATAAATATTTTATTTTAATTAAAAAAGGAATTGAAAATGGCGCGGTAGTTCGAAAATTCGATTTCAAAATTCAAATGGATGTACAGGATTCAAAATAAGCTGGATGTTAGCAAAACAAAAAATATTAGAATCTATTTGAGAATATCTTTCCAACGAATCCGAAAAATTGAAATTTCATAGCGGGAATCAAAAGTTATGCCCAGTTGAAAATTCAGAATAGTCGCTATGGAATTCTGGCCCTTAAAAATGGAAATTTTGCAAACGACCTCTGTTTTCGACGAAACCTCTTTTGTTGGATTCAAGATGTCAAGTTATTGCTAGATTCCAAAATTCGTAATTTTTGAAATCAATATGTGAGCGTGGCGAAGTAAAACGCGTTTTAACTGTTTTAGTCAATTTTAATCGACTGGAAAATGATCATTTTTCAAATGGTCTCGAAATTTGACAAAATTAGTTTTGTTAGAACCGTATCGTCAATACGAAGCTAAAAAATATTTTTTGGGAATTTTTAGAGTCCGTACGTGGCCCCTTTAAATTGAAATGCACGTTCAAATTCAATATATAGATTTATATTTTGATTTTGACGAAAATTGATCGAAACAATCGAATCATCTTATGAAACATATCTCATTGTGTTCGGAATGTGGGTAATTAGCTAGGGATGACAGTCGGTGGGTTTGATTTTGAGTTCAAAATAAAAAGATACTTTTTGAAATTAAAAATAATAATAATTATATGTAATTATATAACCTTTCCCCCACTTTCTCTCTCCCCTCATTGACTATATCAGAAATAAAAAAAACGCTCCTCAATCTCCCCAGCCCCCCCCAATCGCGATCTGCCTCTGATCCTCCACCCGATCGCCGCCGCTCGCGCCTGCCACCCCTTCTCCTCACCTCTGACGTTTCTTCTCTCTCCTCTCTCCCTATCGAAAATCATACCCACTGAGCGCCACCGTGAACCACCAAGATGCCGCGCCCACCCCTTGAACGGGCCCCATCACCGCTAGAGCTAGCCTGCGCCGCCTCCATCTCACCAACGACATCCTCCAGCCACCCTCCTCCGCTGAAATGGCCAGTCGTGATCCCCTCCAAATAAAAACACAATTTTTGGCAAAAAATGAGGTGCGTTTTGCCTTTATTTCTTTTTACTCTATTAATCTAATAAAGGTCTGATTTTCATGTATACAATGTTGTTTTAAAAATGTAATCTTTGGTTAGATAATAACAAAAAGATAAGATTTTTGTTTGTAGAAAAAGATAAGATTTTTAATTTGATAAAGCTAAGATTTTTAATTTAATAAAGTTTAGATTTTTCTTTATGAAGAGATATGATTTTTAAAACTGAAAATATATGATTTTTATTTGTTTAAAGGCGAGATCTTTATTTGTTGAAAGTTATGTTTTTTATCAACATGAAAGGTATGATTTTTATCAACATGAAAGGTACGATTTTTATCAACATGAAAGGTCTGATTTTTATCAATTTTTATCAACATGAAAGGTATGATTTTTATAGAAAAGTTTATATTATAGAAAGAATAAAAATATAATTTTTATATAGGAAGGAGTGTTGTAAAAATATATGAAGTAGATTTAAAAAGGTGATTTTTATTGATTGGAATGAAGCAATAAAAATATAATTTTTATTATGAACGGCGGGGTAAGGACTACATTGGAATTTCAAACAATTTCAAGCCATTCATAAATGAAACGGGGAGTGGAGCCCAAAGGGGAGAACTCCTCACTTTTAATTTATTTTCTAGTTGAAATATATACTAGGATGCAGACGGTGCTTAGCAGCACCCGACACCCGTCGTCCATAGATCATGGATGACTTGTTTGTTTGATGGATGTGTTGTAAAATTTTATTGTGTGATGTGGTATGAATAAATATTTTATAGTTAAAAATATAATTTTTAACGTGTATATAAAATAAATATTAATAAACAAATCGGACGATTTGTTTATGTACACACATTTGACTGATATGGATTGGGACGATAAATTTTACACATCGCCCAACTACACAAATAAAATCTGTGTTTGTTGTTTGAAAACCCCACAAGGGTATTGGGATAATATTGGGCATACACTAGTCCCAATAATTAGCTGTATGTCGATCGATTGATTAACGGATTGTGTAAGCGTTGAATATTTATATTCAATGCTCATACAGTGTAGAAGACACTTTGGATGATGGATTGTTGTTTTCATTGTTGTTATACACATTGGTTGTTTGAAATCCATATAATCAAATTATATGGTAATAGACTGTGTCTGATTCCAGTTCAGAATTATTGAATATTTTAAAATAATATTCAGTGAATATTGAAATGTGAAGCCGTGTTAAGTAGTTAAACGCCATTTTAACACGAACGGGAATTTTGTCGATTTTAGTCATTTTACAATGATTATCGAAAAGTGATTTCAAAATCTGATATTTTGAAATGGCTAGAAATTCGAATTAAATTGAAATGATTTGAAGTTCGAATTAAATTGAAATGATATGAAATTCGAATTAAATTGAAATTATTTGAAATAGAATTGAAATTCGAATTAAATTGAATAGAATTGAAATTCGAATTAAATTGAAATGATTTGAAATTCGAATTAAATTGAAATGATTTGAAATTCGTATTAAATTGAATAAAATTGAAATAGAATTGAAATTCGAATTAAATTGAATAAAATTGAAATAGAATCGAAATTCGAATTAAATTGAAATAGAATTGAAAATCGTTTTGACTTGAAATTGAATTGAAATTGAATTGAAATTGAATTGAAATCGATTTGAAATGAAATCGTTTTGAAAAATGAATTTAAAACGAATTTATATTGGATAATTCAATTTTGATTTGAATTTGAGATAGAAGTTGAAATCGTTCTGAAAATGAATTTAAAAAGATTTGTAAAATACGTTTTAAATGGAAATCGACGAAATATATATTATATATATATAATATAATGGCTTGAATAGAACGCGCCGCGCAGCGGCAGTTCGCGAATTTCGACCATTGACTTCGAATGGACATTACGGGAGATCCGACCGTCGGATTCTCCTAAAACTGGAACAGTTGGGTTTGTATCGAAAAGAGCTTTCTAAAAAATATTAGAGATTTGAAATCTAACGGTTGGATTTGGAATTATGTCCAAATCAAATTTGGAAAAGGTCGCTGTAAGTGCAGTTCGATGGCCGTTGATGGAAATCGATTGTACGGGCCTTGACAAAATTATTAAAAATATTAATAATTAGTGTAAAATCATAAGAAATGATTTGGAAAGAATTATAATGAAAAATTCCATATTTTAAAAGATAAAAATAGATTTTTATCGAAATTGACTAGTTTTGAACTAGAATTATAATCCCTTTATTTTTTTAAAATAAATAAATTGGATTTGATATGGTTTTAAAAATAACCAGAATTTCCAATATATATTTGGAAGGGATTTGAATCGAAATTGTCTTCGGAATATTTTGATGTTGGATTTCGTGATTATACATATATTTTTATGTAAATTTGAAAGATATATATTTATATATCGGTATTTCCAATACGATATTTATTGATTGTAGGATTTGATATTGAATATAAGCCGATATATTTTCTATTCAGAGCCTTGTATTTAATATCAAATGTGATTTGGGTTTGTCGTGAATGGTGTCTTCGTTAACACTGTTTTTAAACCTAGTTGAGAAAAAGATTAAATCATTTTATTTGGATTAAATGAAGTACACCAATTAAATGATATTTAAATGGAATTAATTTTTGGGTTTATCGTGAACGGTGTTTTAAATAACATTTGTTCTTTAACCTGATAATTAATGGAATGTGATTTGGGTTGCCGTGAATGGTATCTTTAATAATACTGTTCTTAGACGCAATGGAGTTAAGAAAATCATAAACTAACTGGAGATTACTTATGTTGAATGGTTTCCTGGGTATTGATCTGATGTTGGTTTCGGCCTTCGGGGTTATTACTTAGGGAATTGGTCACTTGCTAATTTACGGTTAAAGGCTGATGGAATAGAATGTGATTTGGGGTTTATCGTGAACCGTGTTTTAAATGACATTTGTAACGACCTGCATTCTACGCATCATAGGATCGTAGGATATTTATTTCTTTCACATACAAAGTCGTATGGTCATGTAACTTTGGGAGACGACTATTGTGGTCATTTCCCATGTTCATGATTTTTCCCGATTTTTAAATGACCATTTTACCCCTAGTTAGCACTGTTTTGGCCATAACTTTTGACCGGAAAGGAATTTTGACCTGAAATCACTTCCATTGGCTCCGGATGATGGTTTCTCTTTCCGTAGAGTGGTCACATTAGCCAAACGGACTCACCGTTTGGGAGATATGGCTGAAACAAGTTTCAGATGGTGAAAAACAGCTTAATTGGGCTTAACCGGGTGATTAACAGCTAGGCCCAAAGGGGAATTTCGGGATTAGGAGTTTAAAAGGGCTGTTAGGGTTTGGAGAATATCTTTTTCTCATTTTTCAGCCGTCACTATTCATTCCTCTTAACCTAGCCATGGCCTCCACCCTCTAAATCTCTTCAAAACACCTCTTAATCACTTTCTAATTGAAGATTAGGCTTAGCAAACATCAAATCAAGGAGTATTAGCACGAGAACCGAGGTAGAGCTGCTGTGTAAGATTGGGAACAGCGCCAAATCAGAGAATATTTCAGTTTTGGGGTTTTAGTTGTGGCAAAGGTGAGTGATAGCATCGTTTTGACACTAATTACAGTTAATTAAGGGTGATTAGTGAAGATTAGCGAATTTATACACTGATAAATTCTGGAAAAATGTTTAGAAATTCTTAAATAATGTTTTATGCCTCTGGTTGAAATTTGGTTCGATTTGATTAAGTTTTGTTAACCCTATGATTAGATTTACTTAAACATGCTTAAGGGAAAATAAGTGGTTTTGGGTACATTTGATCCATTTTGACATATAAATTCATTGTTTTGGTGTTTGTGGTTAGTTTGCTATGTTGTTATGATTATTTGACATGATTTGTGATTGATTAGAATAGTTAGATTTGCCAAAAACGTCGTCGAACGGCATAAACAAGTTGCTGGAAAAAGTTGCAGAAAGCTGTGCAGAGCTTCGGATCGGATCGGAGGAGGGCTCGGATCGGATATGTGAACTGGGCAAGAAACCCGACCCGAACTGGAGTTTGGCACATAAGAGGTTTGGCGAGAAGGAAGGCCTTTTGCTTGGAGTTGGAGTGGACAAGGGGATCGGATCGGAAGAAATATGGAGACCAGAGCGGATCGACTCAAGAGTGGAAGGCTACGACTGGAGCAAGGCGAAGGGAGCGGATCGGAGTAGATGGAGAACGAGAGCGGATCGGATTGGAGTAGATGGAGAACGGGAGCGGATCGGATCGGAGTAGATGGAAAACGAGGGAGCTGATCGGAGAAAACTGGAAGGAAGACAGTAACCCGACCCGACCCAGAGAAGGACACCGACCTGACCCGAAGTGAAGTACCCGACCCGAACCGATCAGAAAGATTACACCGAACCGAACCGATCAGAAAGATTACACCGAACCGAACCGAGCTAGACGAGGAGCACCGAACCGAACCGTATGTGGGCTATTACTACTACGCGATGACTCTTCTGAAGACCCACTCCAATTCGACCAAACCCGAGATGCAAAGGAAGTCCAAATGAGAAGTTAGAGCTCAAGATTCAGATGGGAATCAATGAGTTTGCTTCATGGTTGGGCTTTGCCGCGGGACACGTGCTAAGGGGTTTACGATGTCTGTAGCTTTGGACCACTATGGTAGGAGGTACGGAGGCGGATTCAGGGCCATTATGGCATTGGTAGAACCAAGGGCTACGATCAATGAAATGGGTCATTGAAATGATTGGTCATGACTCCATATGTTTAGCTTGGTCACAGCAGGGTTTCTACAAGTCGGGATCCGTCGTTACCTCAATTTGTCTAGTATTCCAAGGTGGTAGATGTCGTATGCTCTACGCACTGAGTGAGAGATGTGAGGATGGTTGCTATGGATGATCTGTTTGCTATCATTATGACATGCACACCCCACCCCCCGTATTCTTTACATTACTTATTATGGCACCTTAGAGTACTGTACGGTATGTGGTACTAACTCTTTGGTTCCAGGTCCAGGTTCAGGTATGGTTTAGTATACCTGTTATTATTCGGTTTAGATGCTTATCGCTCATACCAGGCTTTATGTCTGACCCAGAGTTTTATGTCTCCTCTTATTACTCTGGGTGCTCACACGAGCAGACTAGAGACATGTTAGCTGGTGATTCACGGGTAGATGATCCGGAGACGAGCAGGAGGCTTCCACGTAATACATATATATAGTATTCTCGCTGTGTTGTTGAAGATCACTGCTTGGGCATTGGTGGTGTATCTTCTATTTTGGCTTTCTTTTGTTCAAAGACAGTAGATTTTGAAAAGTTGTAATAAGCTGTATTTGGATTTCCGCTGCTTTGATATTGATGTTGGTTTTAGTTATCAGCTTATGCACTGTCTCACCTGTTTTATGTCAAGTACATTATTATTATTATATTTTATCTCATGCGTTGTGAGACATTCTACAGGTTCCTTGATTAGTTCATTCTCTTCTTTCCTTTCTCCTGACGACCGTCCCGTGCTAGTCGGGCATGTGTACAGCGCACTTTTGGAGGAAATGCAGGCTGGTGCGAGGCGGGCCGTCACACTTGGTATCCGAGCTCTAGGTTGCGTAGTTCACCTAGGGAAGTTATCAGGGAGAGATAATATACGTATACGAGAGAGCGTATTTGTGATTATTTTGGTTTTTAAAAGCTATATATATACTATTAGTAGTATAAGAATGAAGTCGGGCTGCACTAGCACCACTATGGGATCGTTAATCATTTCCTTTTCCAGATTGACGATGAGCCGATATGTTAGAGGTACCGGTAGAGGGGCCAACAATGGGAATGCTGCTGACATGAGGACGATGTTTACTGACCTCATGAGAGAAATGCTTAGAGATGTACAGAGGGCAGCTCCCAATGATGGAAAT
This sequence comes from Allium sativum, assembly GCA_030737875.1. Lineage (NCBI taxonomy): Eukaryota > Viridiplantae > Streptophyta > Magnoliopsida > Asparagales > Amaryllidaceae > Allium > Allium sativum. The sequence goes on along the minus strand of CM060923.1, from coordinate 403,287,296 downwards.
GGTGGTGGTCCAATAGTGCAGGCGCCGAGGGTCGATTTCGCCAAGATGAATAAGGATTATACTAGCCTTGGTGGGAAGCCGTTTCACGGAACGGAGTCGGCCACGGATGTTCAAGATTGGTTGGATAGTTGCGAACGTATCTTCGAGGATTTGGGTATCGAGGATGCGATGAAGAGAAAGCTAGCGTCCCGTCAGCTGCAAGGGCGGGCAATGAATTGGTAGAATGCTATAAAGGCAGCCACTCCCGAAGATCAGATTACTTGGGAGCAATTTAAGGCTCGCTTTAGCGAGAAGTTAATTCCAGCTGCTCAGAAGTCAGTGTTGTTTAAGAAGTTCTTAGAACTCAAGCAGAATGGCAGAGCTGTCTCGGAGTATATTGCTGAATTTGACACTTTGTCGAAGTATGGGTTATCTCTTATAGATACTGCCGAGAAGAAGAATGAGAAATTCATAACCGGTTTGGACCAGTACTTGGGGGAAAGACTTATTAACCACATCGATGAGTTGTTTGAGTCGATTGTAGGGAAAGCATTAAGGTCAGAAAGTCTCTACCCTAAGCCGAAGACTGAGGTTGCGTCTGTAGGTGAGCCAAAGCCACAAGTAAGTAGTGAAGGCAAAGGTGGTTCCCAGAATAAGAGAAAGCAGAATCAGACTAAGGATGGCCAGAAGAAAAAGAATAAGCAAGATGTTGAGTGCTTCAGCAGTGGTAAGAAGGGCCATTATGCTAGTAATTGTCGGGCCAAGCCAGCGGATAGGAAGTGCTTCAATTGTGGCCAATTGGGACATCACAAGGACAAGTGTCTGCAACCCACTAAAGAAAGGCAAATGGTGAAAGCATATGCCCTTAATGCTATTCCTTCTTCGTCGAATTCCCCAACTGCGGCGGATAAGGGAAAGAATGTCGTCATTCAAGGTATGCTTTCTGTTTATGATGTTCCTGTTAGAGTTTTGTTTGATACCGGAGCTTCCAGTTCTTTCATATCTAGTGACCTGGTAGATAGGTTGGGATTGGAGCCCGAGATTGTCGATAGACCTTTAGTAGTGACGAACCCAATTGGTGGTTCGACTAGCCTTAGCATGATTTGTCGTAATGTGGTCTTATCGAGTCATGGATGCATGTTTGTTTGTGATTGCTTTGTTTTGGGCTTTACTGGGTTTGGCATTATTTTGGGAGTAGATTGGCTCCGAAGATATGGGGTGGTGGTAGACTGTGAGGGCTTTTTGGTGACAGCTAGAGCGGATGATGGGCGGAGGATAGTGTTTGGTGGTCTACCCAGTAAGGGGGTATTGGTTAGTTTTCTAAACTCCCTTGACATTCCGCATAGTGAGTTGTCAGGTTTGCCCGTGGTTGGCCAGTATCCGGATGTTTTCGAAGAGGTGACCGGACTTCCACCACACCGAGAGATTGAGTTCCGTATTGATTTGGTAAAGGATGCCAGGCCTATAGTGACGCCACTTCGTCGTATGGCACCAAGGGAGCAGCGAGAGCTCGAGGTGCAAGTTAGCGATCTTTTGAAGAAGGGATTTATCAGAAGGAGTGTTTCTGAATGGGGAGCACCAGTTGTGTTTGCTACCAAGGCGGATGGTTCCCTTCGTTTGTGTGTAGACTACCGCGAGTTGAATAAAGTGACGAGGAAGAATAAGTATCCTCTACCGCAGATAGATGATTTGTTCGATCAGTTGAGTGGCGCGAGAGTATTTTCTCAGTTGGATCTCGCGACAGGTTTTCATCATCTTAGAGTGGAAGCTGAGAGTATAGCTAAAACGACATTTCGGACGCCATCTGGATTTTATGAGTGGTTGGTCATGCCATTCGGGCTGACTAATGCCCCAACATATTTTGTGGATCTTATGAATAGAGTATTCAGAGATCAGTTGAATAAGTTTGTCCTTATGTTCGTTGATGATATTTTGGTCTATTCGAGGACAGAGGAAGAACACAAGGAACATTTAAGGATAGTGATGGAGGTGTTGAGAAAACACCAATTGAAAGCAAAGTTTTCTAAGTGTCACTTCTGGAAGAGGGAAGTGAGGTTCTTGGGCCATGTTGTATCAGAGAATGGTATTGCGGTGGACCCGGCAAAGGTGGCCACGGTACAGGATTGGCCTACGCCCAAGAATGCAACAGATGTAAGAAGTTTCTTGGGGTTAGCGGGATATTATCGTAAGTTTATCCAAGGTTTCTCCAAGATAGCAGTACCATTGATCCAGTTGACCAAGAAGAATCAAGCTTTTGTCTGGGATGGAAGGTGCGAGAATGCATTCAAGAGTCTAAAGGACAATTTGACAAGCGCGCCAGTGTTAGTCATTCCTAAGGGGAATGAAGAGATGACGGTATACGCGGATGCTTGTGGTACCGGACTGGGTGCTGTATTGATGCAAAGCGGTAGGGTTGTAGCTTATGCAAGTCGGCAATTGAAACCGCACGAGAAAAGATACCCTACCCATGATTTGGAATTGGCAGCGATTGTGTTCGCGTTAAAGATGTGGAAACACTATCTCTTGGGAGAAAGATTTGAGCTGTTTACAGACCATAAGTCGTTGAAGTATCTCTTCTCCCAGAAGGATTTAAATCTCCAGCAACAAAGGTGGTTAGAGTTCTTGGCTTCCTATGATTTTGACATCGCATATACACCGGGAAAGGGCAATGCGGTGGCTGATGCATTGAGTAGAAGACATGCCAGTTTAGGGGCTATGTTTCTAGAATGGAAGCAACTGGAGTACATCGCTGGGTATGATTTCAGACCAAAGTGCGAATTGGATCCAGAAATGTTAGCAAGTTTGACGATCAGACCCACCTTAATTGAGCGAATCGGCTCTAGTCAGAGGGACGATCCTAACCTATTGGACATCATCTCCAAGTTAAAGATGGGTATCGATGAGGAGATGAACAAGTATGGGCTTGATCGAGATGGATGGCTTAGAAAGAATGGAAAACTTGTTGTACCCAATGTCAATGAATTGAGAGATGAAGTGCTTAGAGAATGTCATCACTCAAAACTGACTATACATCCCGGTGGTAATAAGATGTATCGAGACATGAAGCAGACTTACTAATGGGAAGGGATGAAAAGAGACGTTGGGAAGTTATATCTAAGTGCATGAATTGCCAGCTAGTTAAAGCTGAGCAAATGAAGCCTAGTGGGTTGTTACAGCCCTTAGAAATTCCCGAATGGAAATGGGAGCAAGTCTCGATGGATTTCATTGATGGATTACCAAGGACTAGATCGGGACATTATAACATTTGGGTAGTTGTGGATCGACTGACCAAAAGTGCAAGATTTATACCAGTCAAATCAACCAGAACGGCAGCTAAGCTAGCAGAATTGTATATGAAGTGGGTAGTGAGATTTCATGGAATACCTAAAAGCATTGTGAGTGACCGAGACCCGTTGTTCACTAGTGGGTTTTGGAACAGCTTACAAGAGGCTCTAGGGTCAGAAGTACATCTCAGTACCGCATATCATCCTCAGACCGATGGTCAGACGGAGAGGGTGAATCGTATTTTGGAAGATCTCTTGAGAACATGTATATTGGATTTTGGTGGATCATGGGATGACCATTTGCATCTAGTAGAGTTTGCATATAATAATAGCTACCAATCCAGTATCGGTATGGCTCCGTTTGAAGCTTTGTACGGAAGACCGTGCAACTCACCATCATGTTGGATAGAGACTGGCGAGAATTTTATGCTTGGACCAGATGTGGTGAGGGAAACTTCAGATAAAATCAAGACCATTCAACAAGGAATGAAGGCTGCCCAAGATAGGCAGAAGAGTTACGCTGATAAGAGGAGAAGAGACTTAAAATTCTCCGTTGGCGACTTGGTGTTTGTCAAGATTTCTCCATTGAAGAGCGTAATACGATTTGGCAGGAGAGGCAAGTTGGCACCAAGATTCGTGGGCCCATTCCCTGTTCTCGAACTAGTCGGGAATTTGGCATATAGAGTTGGCTTACCAGAGAAAATGGCGGGAGTTCACAATGTATTTCATGTTTCCCAACTAAGGAAGTTCGTTCAGGACCCAGATATGACTGTTCCACCTGATCAGTTGGAGGACTTCGAAGTAGAACCCGAGGCGGTTGGGAACCGCAAGCCGGCCCGTATTGTCGAGCACGACATGAAGCAACTTCGAAGGAAGGCGGTCAAGCTAGTCAAGGTTCAGTGGGGCGAGGACGAGAATGATTGTACTTGGGAGACAGAGGAGAACATTAGGAAGACTTATCCAGAACTATTTGCCTGGTAAGATTTTGACTTCGATTTAGTTTTCCGCATGCTAGGATAGGCTTGTTTGCTTGTTTTGCATGTTTGATTGTTGTATGTGGTTGTTAGGCATGCGGGGTCCTTTTTATGTTTGGGGTTAAGGAATTTCGGGGACGAAATTTCTTAAGGGGGGGAGAGTGTAACGACCCGCATTCTACGCATCATAGGATCGCAGGATATTTATTTCTTTCACATACAAAGTCGTATGGTCATGTAACTTTGGGAGACGACTATTGTGGTCATTTCCCATGTTCATGATTTTTCCCGATTTTTAAATGACCATTTTACCCCTAGTTAGCACTGTTTTGGCCATAACTTTTGACCGGAAAGGAATTTTGACCTAAAACCACTTCCATTGGCTCCGGATGATGGTTTCTCTTTCCGTAGAGTGGTCACATTAGCCAAACGGACTCACCGTTTGGGAGATATGGCTGAAACAAGTTTCAGACGGTGAAAAACAGCTTAATTGGGCTTAACCGGGTGATTAACAGCTAGGCCCAAAGGGGAATTTCGGGATTAGGAGTTTAAAAGGGCTGTTAGGGTTTGGAGAATATCTTTTTCTCATTTTTCAGCCGTCACTATTCATTCCTCTTAACCTAGCCATGGCCTCCACCCTCTAAATCTCTTCAAAACACCTCTTAATCACTTTCTAATTGAAGATTAGGCTTAGCAAACATCAAATCAAGGAGTATTAGCACGAGAACCGAGGTAGAGCTGCTGTGTAAGATTGGGAATAGCGCCAAATCAGAGAATATTTCAGTTTTGGGGTTTTAGTTGTGGCAAAGGTGAGTGATAGCATCGTTTTGACACTAATTACAGTTAATTAAGGGTGATTAGTGAAGATTAGCGAATCTATACACTGATAAATTCTGGAAAAATGTTTAGAAATTCTTAAATAATGTTTTATGCCTCTGGTTGAAATTTGGTTCGATTTGATTAAGTTTTGTTAACCCTATGATTAGATTTACTTAAACATGCTTAAGGGAAAATAAGTGGTTTTGGGCACATTTGATCCATTTTGACATATAAATTCATTGTTTTGGTGTTTGTGGTTAGTTTGCTATGTTGTTATGACTATTTGACATGATTTGTGATTGATTAGAATAGTTAGATTTGCCAAAAACGTCGTCGAACGGCGTAAACAAGTTGCTGGAAAAAGTTGCAGAAAGCTGTGCAGAGCTTCGGATCGGATCGGAGGAGGGCTCGGATCGGATATGTGAACTGGGCAAGAAACCCGACCCGAACTGGAGTTTGGCACATAGGAGGTTTGGCGAGAAGGAAGGCCTTTTGCTTGGAGTTGGAGTGGACAAGGGGATCGGATCGGAAGAAATATGGAGACCAGAGCGGATCGACTCAAGAGTGGAAGGCTACGACTGGAGCAAGGCGAAGGGAGCGGATCGGATCGGAGTAGATGGAGAACGGGAGCGGATCAGATTGGAGTAGATGGAGAACGGGAGCGGATCGGATCGGAGTAGATGGAAAACAAGGGAGCTGATCGGAGAAAACTGGAAGGAAGACAGTAACCCGATCCGACCCGGAGAAGGACACCGACCCGAAGTGAAGTACCCGACCCGAACCGAACCGATCAGAAAGATTACACCGAACCGAACCGATCAGAAAGATTACACCGAACCGAACCGAGCTAGACGAGGAGCAACGAACTGAACCGTACGTGGGCTATTACTACTATGCGATGTCTCTTCTGAAGACCCACTCCAATTCGACCAAACCCGAGATGCAAAGGAAGTCCAAATGAGAAGTTAGAGCTCAAGATTCATATGGTAATCAATGAGTTCGCTTCACGGTTGGGCTTTGCCGCGGGACGCGTGCTAAGGGGTTTACGATGTCTGTAGCTTTGGACCACTATGGTAGGAGGTACGGAGGCGGATTCAGGGCCATTATGGCATTGCTAGAACCAAGGGCTACGATCAATGAAATGGGTCATTGAAATGTTTGGTCATGACTCCATATGTTTAGCTTTGTCACAGCAGGGTTTCTATAAGTCGGGATCCGTCGTTACCTCAATTTGTCTAGTATTCCAAGGTGGTAGATGTCGTATGCTTTACGCACTGAGTGAGAGATGTGAGGATGGTTGCTATGGATGATCTGTTTGCTATCATTATGACATGCACACCCCACCCCCCGTATTCTTTACATTACTTATTATGGCACCTTAGAGTACTGTACGGTATGTGGTACTAACTCTTTGGTTGCAGGTCCAGGTTCAGGTATGGTTTAGTATGCCTGTTATTATTCCGTTTAGATGCTTATCTCTCATACCAGGCTTTATGTCTGACCCAGAGTTTTATGTCTCCTCTTATTACTCTGGATGCTCACACGAGCAGACTAGAGACAGGTTAGCTGGTGATGCACGGGTAGATGATCCGGAGACGAGCAGGAGGCTTCCACGTAATACATATATATAGTATTCTCCATGTGTTGTTGAAGATCACTGCTTGGGCATTGGTGGTGTATCTTCTATTTTGGCTTTCTTTTGTTCAAAGACAGTAGATTTTGAAAAGTTGTAATAAGCTGTATTTGGATTTCCGCTGCTTTGATATTGATGTTGGTTTTAGTTATCAGCTTATGCACTGTCTCGCCTGTTTTATGTCAAGTACATTATTATTATTATATTTTATCCCATGCGTTGTGAGACATTCTACAGGTTCCTTGATTAGTTCATTCTCTTCTTTCCTTTCTCCTGACGACCGTCCCGTGCTAGTCGGGCATGTGTACAGCGCACTTTTGGAGGAAATGCAGGCTGGTGCGAGGCGGGCCGTCACAACATTGGTCCTTTAACCCAGTTAAAGATAAGATTTATTTCCTGAACTTGAATAATCAATAAGTAATGATTTTTGGAAATTAAAACTGAATTAGAGTTTTAATGAATCTTTAATTAGATTGAAAAGTGAATTTGATAATTAAAATTATCAAATTCAAGAAATGATCGAGAATGGAGTACCACCAGTTTTACTCCAGACGATAGTTAAATCTTTAATTAGATTTGAACGTGAAATGGTAATTGAATTTACCGATAACACCATGGTGTTAGATATGAAGTATTATCAGTTTTACTTCATGGGATGAATAGGTTAGGATTAGGAAATTTAAAACAAATGATTACTTCATTAAGGTTCGTTAATCCCGGCTAGTATGGATAAACCATAATTTGGTTTGAATTGAAATCCAAAAGAAGATTAAAGAATAAATTTAAAGAATTTATCTTTGATAAAATTAATGGGAACCTATCCCAAAAGATAAGAATATTTGAATAAAAGAATATTCTGAATTGGAATGAGGCGTCTGTTGTGTTTGTGTAACACTTGTTTATTATATACGCGAGTTACTCGGGAAGACCGGGTTTATCCCATTCTGAATAACTGATTCGACAATATGTCGAGATGAAGACGGTGGTCGAAGACCGGAGGTCTTCACATCGTTTGGATAATTACTGCTGATATTGAATCGGCTGTACACCCAAGAGGAGGGAATCAGTTGGTGATCGTCCAGACGTACTTGGAGATTGATGGATATGCAAGGAATAAGGTTCCTCCGGTTTCATTCAAACCCAGAACGGACTTGTAAATGGACTGTGTGTCGGACATTGGATATCATTCTGTGTGATTGATGGATATCGGTTGCATGGAGTGGTTTGCCTGTGTGGCATGCTGAGATGCAAATGATCAAGGCTTCTGTTGAAAAGCAGAGTCTTGTGGTAGATGATCAAAGCACGGCCTTTGCGGCGCAGCTTTGTGTAGCGTTAATTCGCGAGCCTCACAACCCAGTGTGAACCTGAAATGGGAGAAGGACATCAGGGAGGGCATGCGTTTCCTTCTAGCTAGGAGTGGTGTCAGTGTTTTACACGGTCTGACAATTTACTTATATGGACGATGGATTGCGAGGCGCCTCGGTTAGATCGGACGATCCGGGTCCGATGGAGTCATTTCGCTCATTTATGCCCCATAGGGCGGGGAAACGCGGTGTTCAGGCATTTTAATCCACATCGGTGGACCGGCCCTGACGATCGAAGGGCTCACCTGTGTCTGGGTCCTGAGACTCGGGCTAAACAGTCTCGAAGCGGTGAGGACGATACCTTGCCTCGGTTCACAGATGGAAATCCCACTTCCAATACGTGACATTTCTGTTTTAGTTGTAATCCTATATATGGCGACATAGTGGGATAGGGCACTTATGTCGTCTATGATTATTACTTATGATTGAAATTGTTTTGACACTATACACTTTTAGTAATAATAAAAGATGAAATTTAGCGTATCAAGCATTCTTTGGCTATTATAAGGTAAAAACCCTATCGTCCGGCTTGTGTTGCATTGTGTGATGGGACCTGGGTCTTATAATAGCTTCATTGTTCTTTATTTAGCATTGCGTTGTTGTTTTATGCACTGGTATTCCTGGGAGGAAACCCGTTCCATGTTATACGGCGTGGTCCCTTGATTTACCTAACTTTAAAATAAAGATTAGTAACTGTTTTAGTTCTCACACCAGTCACATGACTGACCTGGAGTTTATTATTTTAACCTAAACTCTGGGTGCCCCTATTTTCCACACGGGCAGCTAGTAGTTTTGGTTTTGCAGATTTATATTCATAGGATCCTGATTTACAGCTGGAATGATACTCGGAAAGCTCTGTATCCGTTTATCTCTTTCAGTTGTGTTTTGTATTATTTTCCGCTGCTATGTAATGTATTGTAATCTATGATATTTTTCTAATGTGTAATATTTATTCATACTCTGTATATTTTTGTATTCTGATGAAATTGTTGTCATAAGCAATGAAATGTTCTTTTGTATGTGTTCTGATTCGTCTTGTCCTCAATTCAATCCGTGCTTTCCTTCACGGGGAAGTTCGGGTCGTAACATTTTGGTATTAGAGCTTTGGTTTACAAAGCTCGAGAACAAGACACGTTAGAACCAAATGAAAGAATTCATCAGAGATTGGATTAGTAATATCCAATAAGGGTGACTCGTTAGAGACGGGATCTGTAGTATCGTAGAACGAGTGTGAAGAGTATATTTTTAAAACGAAACAATTTTTGTTTTGAAAATTTAAACCTTATTCAACGTATTTGAATATTTATTTGTATTGAATTTGGACAATCAAGTATATAAAGATTTTGTGTATACATCTGATCCACGGATATTCGAAGTTTTAATATACTAGATAGATATAGAATCACACTCTAGTCGCCCGGAGATGACACTAATGATAGCAGCTGCATCATCAGTGGATATATGTTCGAGTGAGGAAAGTGGGATTTCTATATATTTCCAATTGACCGGTGTGAGAACCAAAACTAGATAGGGTTTATTGCTGTGATTTGGCATCAAAAATCTAATTTTTTGACTATGTATCAAAGTTATGAATTTGAAACGTTAATCAACTAATTGATTGATGGTTGTGTTGTTTGATTATTGGTTTGATATTTTTAACCATTTAGGCCAAATTGTGTCAAATATTGAATTGTATCGAAAATTGTTTGGAAATGCATGCATGTACATATATATGTGTGAATAGGTCATAGCAAGGAGGCTAGAGAAGAGGAATAAAATTGTTTGCCCGACAAATAGGTACATGTTTATTGTATTTCTTGGGTTTTGGATGATTTTATGAGCCGATTGGCTAGCCGCTTGCCTTTTTCTTTTTCTTTTGGATTGGTGAGGGCCATGGAAGGCTATTTGAAATATCCCGAAGCTCCCGGTGCAGGGGAGGTTACGGAAAAAAAATTCGAAAATTTAGGGTGTTAGCCAAATTTTTGGAAAATTTGAAAAGTTCTTAGAAACTGAAAAGTTGAAGAACTTAAGCCATAATGAAAATAATGAAAGTAGTGTTGGTTTGTAAAACAACTTTCAGCTTCATTCCTTTTCGGGGATGAAAAGTTTTAAGTGGGGGAGATTGTAACAACCCGGAAATCTGAGCCAATTTAATTTTTTTTATTTTGGCAATTTTAATGTATTTTGAATATCTAAAATGAATTATTTAAAATAATGACAACGAGAAATTTATTTTGAATAGAATTAGAATGAATATAATTATTTGAATCGACGATAGAATATAAATATTTTATTTTAATTAAAAAAGGAATTGAAAATGGCGCGGTAGTTCGAAAATTCGATTTCAAAATTCAAATGGATGTACAGGATTCATAATAAGCCATATTTTAGCGAAACCAAAAATATTAGAATCTTTTTGAGAATATCTTTCCAACGAATCCGAAAAATTGAAATTTCATACCGGGAATCAAAAGTTATGCCCAGTTGAAAATTCAGAATAGTCGCTATGGAATTCTGGCCCTTAAAAATGGAAATTTTGCAAACGATCTCTGTTTTTGACGAAACCATTTTTTTTGGATTCGGGATGTCGGGTTATTGCTAGATTCCAAAATTCGTAATTTTTGAAATCAATATGTGAGCGTATCGAAGTAAAACGCGTTTTAACAGTTTTAGTCAATTTTAATCGACTGGAAAATGGCCATTTTTCAAACGATCTCGAAATTTGATGAAATTAGTTTTTTTTAGAACTGTATCGTCAATGCGAAGCTAGAAAATAATTTTTGGGAATTTTTTGAGTCCGTATGTGGCCCCGGTAAATTGAAATGCGCGTTCAAATTCAATATATAGATTTACATTTTGATTTTGACGAAAACTGATCGAAACAATCGAATCAACTTACGAAACATATCCCATTGTGTTCGGAATGGGGATAATTAGCTAGGGACGATAGTCGGTGGGTTTGATTTCGAGTTCAAAATAAAAAGGTACTTTTTGAAATTAAAAATAATATATATATATATATATATATAACCTTTCCCCCACATTCTCTGTCCCCTCTTTGACCATATCAGAAATCAAAAAGAAAATAAAAAAAACCGCTCCTTAAGCTCTCCAGCCCCCCTAATCGCGATTCGCCTCCGATCCTCCACCATGTCGTCGCCGCTCGCGCCTGCCACCCCCCTCCTCACCTCCGACGCTTCTTCTCTCTCCGCTCTCCCTCTCGAAAATCATACCCACTGAGCGCCACCATGAACCACCAAGACGCCGCGCCCACCCCCTGAACGGGCCCCATCACCGCTGGAGCTAGTCTGCGCCGCCTCCATCTCACCAACGCCATCCTCTAGTCACCCTCCTCCGCTGAAATGGCCAGTCGTGAACCCCTCCAAATAAAAACACAATTTTTGGCAAGAAAATGAGGTTCGTTTTTCCTTTATTTCTTTTTACTCTATTAATCTAATAAAGGTCTGATTTTCATGTATACAATGTTGTTTTAAAAATGTAATATTTGGTTAGATAATAACAAAAAGATTAGATTTTTGTTTGTAGAAAAAGATAAGATTTTTAATTTGATAAAGCTAAGATTTTTAATTTAATAAAGTTTAGATTTTTCTTTATGAAGAGATATGATTTTTAAAACTGAAAATATACGATTTTTATTTGTTTAAAGGCGAGATCTTTATTTGTTGAAAGTTATGATTCTTATCAACATGAAAGGTATGATTTTTATCAACATGAAAGTTATGATTTTTGTCAACATGAAAGTTATAATTTTTATCAACATGAAAGTTATGATTTTTATCAACATGAAATGTATGATTTTTATAGAAAAGTTTATATTATAGAAAGAATAAAAATATAATTTTTATATAGGAAGGAGCGTTGAAAAAATTTATGAAGTAGAAATAAAAATGTGATTTTTATTTATTGGAATGAAGCAATAAAAATATAATTTTTATTATGAACAGCGGGGTAAGGACTACATTGGAATTTCAAACAAATTCAAGCCATTGAGAAATTCAGAAATGAAACGGCGGAGTGGAACCCAAAGGTGAGAACTCCTCACTTTTAATTTATTTTCTAGTTGAAATATATACTAGGATGCAGACGGTGCTTAGCAGCACCAAATACCCGTCGTCCACAGACCATGGATGACTTATTTGTTTGATTGATGTGTTGTGAAATTTTATTGTGTGATGTGGAATGAATAAATATTTTATAGTTAAAAATATAATTTTTAACGTGTATATAAAATAAATATTTATAAACAAATCGGACGATTTGTTTATGTACACACATTTGACTGATATGGATTGGGACAATAAATTTTACACATCGCCCAACTACACAAATAAAATTTCTGTTTGTTGTTTGAAAACCCCACACGGGTATTGGGATAATATTGGGCATACACTAGTCCCAATAATTAGCTGTATGTCGATCGATTGATTGACAGAATGTGTAGGCGTTGAATATTTATATTCAATGCTTATACAGTGTAGAATGCACTATAGATGATGGATTGCTGTTTTCATTGTTGTTATACACATTGGTTGTATGAATTCCATATAATCAAATTATATGGTAATTGACTGTGTCTAATTCCAGTTCAGAATTATCGAATATTTTAAAATAGTATTCAATGAATACTGAAATGTGAAGTCGTGTTAAGTAGTTAAACGCCATTTTAACATGAACATGAATTTTGTCGAATTTATTCATTTTACAATGAATATCGAAAAGTGATTTCAAAATCTGATATTTTGAAATGATTTGAAATTCGAATTAAATTGAAATGATTTGAATTTCGAATTAAATTGAAATTCGAATTAAATTGAAATTCGAATTAAATTGAAATTCGAATTAAATTGAAATGATTTGAAATAGAATTGAAATTAGAATTAAATCAAATAGAATTGAAATTTGAATTAAATTGAAATGATTTGAAATTCGAATTAAATTGAAATGATTTGAAATTCGAATTAAATTGAAATAGAATTGAAATTCGAATTAAATTGAAATAGAATTGTAATTCAAATTAAATTGAAATGATTTGAAATTCGAATTAAATTGAAATGACTTGAAATTCGAATTAAATTGAAATAGAATTGAAATTCGAATTAAATTGAAATAGAATTGAAAATCGTTTTGAATTGAAATTGAATTGAAATCGATTTGAAATGAAATCGTTTTGAAAAATGAATTTATATTGGAAAATTCAATTTTGATTTGAATTTGAGATGGAAGTTGAAATCGTTTTGAAAATGAGTTTAAAACGATTTATAAAATACGTTTTAAATGGAAATCGATGAAATATATACTATATATATATAATATAATGGCCTGAATAGAATGTGCCGCCCTGCGGCAGTTCGCTAATTTTGACCATTGACTTCGAGCGGACATTACGGGAGATCCGACCAATGGATTCTCCTAAAACCGGAACCGTTGGGTTCGCATCGAAAAGAGCTTTCTAACGAATATTATAGATTTGAAATTTAACGGTTGGATTTGGAATTATTTCAAAATGAAATTTGGAAAAGGTCGTTGTAAGTGCAGTTCGATGGCCGTTGATGGAAATCGACTGTACGGGCCTTGATAAAATTATAAAAAATATCAATAAATAGTGTAAAATCACAAGAAATGATTTGGAAAGAATTGTGATGAAAAATTCCATATTTGAAAAGGTAAAAATAGATTTTTATCGAAATGAACTAGTTTTGAACTAGAATTATAATCCCTTTATGTTTTTAAAATAAATAAATTGGATTTTAAATGGTTTTAAAAATAACCAGAATTTCCAATATATAATTGGAAGAGATTTGAATCGAAATTGTCTTTGGAATATTTCGATGTTGGATTTCGTGATTATACAAATATTGTTATGGAAATTTGAAAGATATATATTTATATATCGGTATTTTCAATACGATATTTATTGGTTGTAGGATTTGATATTGAATGTAAGCCTAAATATTTTCTATTCATAGCCTTGTATTTAATATCAAATGTGATTTGGGTTTGTCGTGAATGGTGTCTTCAATAACACTGTTCTTAAACTCGGTTGAGAAAAAGATTAAATCTTTTTATTTGGATTTAATGAAGTATACCAATTAAATGATATTTAATTGGAATTGAATTGGAATTGATTTTTTGGTTTATCATGAACGGTGTTTTAAATAACATTTGTTCTTTAACCCGATAATTAATGGAATGTGATTTGGGTTGACGTGAATGGTATCTTTAATAATAATTTTCTTAGACCCAACGAAGTTAAGAAAATCAGAAACTAACTGGAGATTAGTTAAGTTGAATGGTTTCATGGGTATTGATCTGATGTTGGTTTCGGCGTTCGGGGTTATTACTTAGGGAATTGTTCACTTTCTAATTTACGGTTAAAGGCTGATGGAATAGAATGTGATTTTGGGTTTATCATGAACCGTGTTTTAAATGACATTGGTCCTTTAACCCAGTTAAAGATAGGATTTATTTCTTGAATTTGAATAATCATTAAGTAATGATTTTTGGAAATTAAAACTGAATTAGAGTTTTGTTGAATCTTTAATTAGATTGAAAAGTGAATTTGATAATTAAAATTATCAAATTCAAGAAATGATCGAGAATGGAGTACCTCCAGTTTTACTCCAGACGATAGTTAAATCTTTAATTAGATTTGAACGTGAAATGGTAATTGAATTTACCGATAACACCATGGTATTAGATATGAAGTATTGCCAGTTTTACTTCATGGGATGAATAGGTTGGGATTGGGAAATTTAAAACAAATGATTACTTCGGTAAGGTTCGTTAATCCCGGCTAGTATGGATAAACCATAATTTGGTTTGAATTGAAATCCAAAAGAAGATTAAAGAATAAATTTAAAGAATTTATCTTTGATAAAATTAATGGGAACCTATCCCAAAAGATAATAATATTTGAATAATAGAATATTCTGAATTGGAATGAGGCGTATGTTGTGCTTGTGTAACACTTGTTTATTATATATGCGAGTTATTCGGAAAGACCGGGTTTATTCCATTCTGAATAATTGATTCGACGATATGTCGAGACGAAGACGGTGGTCGAAGACCGGAGGTCTTCACATCGTTTAGATAATTACTGATGATCTTGATTGGGTTGTACACCCAAGAGGAGGGAATCAGTTGGTGATCGTCCAGATGTACTTGGAGATCGATGGATATGCGATGAATTAGGTTCCTCCGGTTTCGTTCAGACCCAGAACGGACTTATAAATGGACTGTGTGTCGGACATTGGATATCATTCTGTGTGATTGATCAATATCGGTTGCATGGAGTGGTTTGCATTTGTTGCATGCTAAGATGCAAATGATCAAGGCTTCTGTTGAAAAGCAGAGTCTTGTGGTAGATGATCAAAGCACGGCCTTTGTGGTGTAGCTTTGTGTAGCGTTAATTCGCGAGCCTCACAACCCGGTGTGAACTAGAAACGGGAGAAGGACATCAGGGAGGGCATGCGTTTCCTTCTAGCTAGGAGTGGTGTCAGTGTTTTACACGGCCTGACATTTTACTTAGTGAATATTAGGCACACATCCCTAAAACGAAACTTAATTAGGCTCACCCCCGGTCATAAACTTATTGTAAATTTAGTCCCTATTTTTCGAAAATTCATCAAAAAAATACAAAAAAATATTAAAAAACCATGTAAATTCGTATTTAATTAAAACAATTAATCGTGAAAAAAATCAGATCAAAAAAACATTAAAAACAACGTCAAAATCACGAAATACAGAAAATCAACGAAATGCAGTAAATTGCATCAAAACATGCATATAAATCGATTAGTTGCATACATGTATGCATTTATTTCAAATCTGCGTCAAAACTGCAGTATAAATGCATACATGTATGCACATATTGTTAAAACATGCATCTGCTGATGCATTTATTTAAAAACCGCATACCTATGTGCAACTTATTCACGTTTGCATGTATTTTGACATATATGCACACATGTATGCAGTTATATAGAAAAACTGCATACATGTATGCAATTTTTCAAACAGGCGTGCATAAATATATGCATGTGTATTCGAATAGTTGCATAAATGTATGCAACTATTCGTAAAAGTTGCATACATTTATGCAACTTTTTTTTTTAAATTTCTATGGACTTTCGAGAATATTTATAGATTTTAGAATTTTTTTTTTTTTTTTTTAAGTGATAGCGCCTGAAAATTTGGACAGAAAACGAAAGTGGCGGAGGTATGGAAAGTGGCAGGCGGAAGATTCCAGGCGGCAGCTAAAATAGGAGGCGGGTTTACAGAGAAAACATTAATTACAGGGATGTATTGTGAATTTAAAACTTGCAAACAGTTGCATACATGTATGCAACTTTTGCCAATAGTTGCATACATGTATGCAAGTATTTCTGAAGCTGTTTTAGTTGAAAATGCATGCAGAAACTTGCATACATGTGTGCAACTATTTGGAATACTTGCACACATGTATGCAAGTATTTACATGTGAAAATAAAATGTGTGCAGAAACTTGCATACATGTATGCAACTATTTTAAATACTTGCACACATGTATGCAAGTATTGCATGTAAAAATATAACAGAGAAATACTTGCACAGATGAATGCAAGTTATCCAAATATGTGCATGATTTGATGCAAATTACTGCATTTTTCGTTGTTTTCTGTATTTTTTCGATTTTGATGCATGTTTTGATTTTATTATGATCTGAATTTTTGGACGAGTACATGTTTTATTTAAATACGAATTTACGTGATTTTTTTATATTTTTTTTATATTTTTTTGATGACTTTTCAGAAAATAGGGACCTAATTTACAATAAGTTTATGACCGGGTTTTTTTTATATTTTGAAACTTAATAGGGACCTCTAAAAAACGCACCCTTTTACTTATGTGGATGATGGATTGCGAGGCGCCTCGGTTAGATCGGACGATCCGGGTGCGATGGATTCATTTGGCTTATTTACGCCCCATAGGGCGGGGAAACGCATTGTTCATGCATTTTAATATACATCGGTGGACCGACCCTGACGATCGAAGGGCTCACCTGTGTCTGGGTCCTGAGACTCGGGCCAGACAATCTCGAAGCGGTGCGGACGATCCCTTGCCTCGGTTCACAGATGGAAATCCAACTTCCAATACATGACATTTCGGTTTTAGTTGTAATCCTATATATGGCGACATTGTGGGATGGGGCACTTATGCCGTCTATGATTGATACTTATGATTGGCATTGTTTTGACACTATACACTTATAGTAATAATAAAAGATGAAATTTAGCGTATCAAGCATTCTATGGCTATTATAAGGTAAAAACCCTAACCTCCGGCTTGTGTTGCATTATGTGATGGGACCTGGGTCTTATAATAGCTTCATTGTTCTTTATTTAGCATTGCGCTGTTGTTTTATGCACTGGTATTCTTGGGAGGAAACCCGTTCCGTGTTATACGGCCTGGTCCCTTGATTTACCTAACTTTAAAATAAAGATTAATAACTGTTTTAGTTCCCACACCAGTTACATGACTGACCTGGAGTTTATTGTTTTAACCTAAACTCTGGGTGCCCCTATTTTCCACACGGGCAGCTAGTAGCTTTGGTTTTGCAGATTTATATTCACAGGATCCTGATTTACAGCTGGAATGATACTCGGAAAGCTCTGTATCCGTTTATCTCTTTCAGTTGTGTTTTGTATTATTTTCCACTCTTATGTAATGTATTGTAATCTCTGATATTTTTCTAATGTGTAATATTTATTCATACTCTGTATATTTTTGTAATCTGACGAAATTATTGTAATAAGTAATGAAATGTTCTTTTGTTTGTGTTCTGATTCGTCTTTTCCTCAATTCAATCCGTGCTTTCCTTCACGGGGAAGTTCGGGTCGTAACATAATGAAATCACCTGAGTTTATAATGAGATGACGTATCCATCACAGGGAATGTACAAATTAGTATTTGGGCATGAATTGAATTTAAAGCGAGTCATAAACCCTGTTTGCAAATGATATGTTCATCCAAAGGATTCATCATTCTTTAAAAACATTTTTTTTTCATATTTTAATTACATGGACCTAAAACATTTTGGTAAACCATAGTTAAAATAATCTGTGCTCCAGGAATCCAGGATTGACTCCAGAATTTTTTTTTAATATTGCTTGTCATTAATGGTAACTGTTTACCACGTATACGATTTCATTGATGTTTTTTTTAGGCTCAACAGTTATCTAAGTTACATAGATACCCATTGAATCTTTATTGTTCCATTTCGTGTAACCATAAAAAAGAAAGCCATTCACTTGAACTGTGAAAACACCAACCACGTATAATAGAGTAAAGGTGAGTAAACACCTGGTTGAGACTCTTGGTTATGTTGTCCTTGGAAAGCCATTCTAAATGAAATTAGTTACTTTGGAGAGCCATTTTTTAGGATCCAGTAAAACAATTTTATCAACAAATAAAAGATAATTCATCAGTATCAAGAAGAGGATCTGTTCTACGGATTGTTCAAATTTAAAGCTTTACTGAACAACAGGTGCTAACTTAAACGGTTTCTTTTCTAAAGGGACGTGGTTTGTAAATATGCGCATCAGTTTGGCAGTTGTTTTCCTGCTACTCAGTAAATCAAACACAAACTGCAGTAGTATTGAAAGAGCAGAGTTGTAACAACCAACTAATAATACATACCGGTATACTAATGGATTACTGGGGCTGTGTGTTATATGTATATCATATTAAGAGAGGAGGGGGCTGCGTGTATGTTGATGGGAAGGTTGGCACCATGAGTATGGTTCACCTAGGGGATGTAATGCACGGGACTGGGTACAATTGGGCGTATCAAAGAAAGAAAGAGTGATCACATAGCAGTAAAGAAAGGAAAAGGAACATTAGTGGTATGAATTAAGGGGAAGGACGTGGAGATTTGAAGTATGGATGAGGATGGTTCCATGCAAAGGTTTCATGGTCACTAAGGTGAGCTGGCACGTGGGGGGTGTTGAGTTATATAGGGTACATGTAGATTTGAATAGAAGGAGTTAGACTTAATTTTAGTTAAGTGGGTGTTAACGTTGTAAAATACTCGACATGTTTGCCTTTACAAACTACTAGTTATAATCTTTAGTCCTCAAAACACAAACAGGAATCAATTGAAATTGTCCCATGCAGATGTACAATGACAAATAGTAAATACCAAGGCAAGCACGGTAGTAAGACACTTGTTTTTTATCCTTCCCAAGAAAAAAACAGACATTCACCACCACTGTATCCATCACCAGTTTTGATTTTTCTGCCAATATATCTCAGTATATACATATGATTTGTTTGGGTGAATACTTTCATAAACGTCGGTGTATAAAGAAATACCATATGAAGCAGTATTTATTATTGTATAGGATCGATATTGGTTTGGCATATAGGGTAGCAGCAAGAAGGTAATATTGAGTTGAGTCTGGCAGTCATGAATAGATAGAAGTAGGAGTGTTGACAAAAGGAAGTGGAAAGGAAAGAAGTGAAGACGCAATAGTAAAAAAAAAGAACGAGATGAAAAGAAGGGTATGGGCGCACTGCAGTAGGCCAGTGGCATTTGGCTAGGGGTGCTCGGACTTGTCTGCGGTGATGCAGCCTTGATTTGATGGTTCTCCGATAGTCGAAGGCCGTGTACGTGTGCATAGCGTGCACCGGTTGTGCACAGAAATGGAAAAAAACTCAGAGAACAGGACGCAGTAGCAAACATGGGAGAAGAGAATCAACAAAAGTAAACCATACCAAAGATGTTAGATGATGGGAGAGAAATATATAGAATTCACCGACATAAATTGGAGTTTAATCTTTCATCTAAATAGATATATAGATTTATAGAGAAGTTGAAATTTAAAATCAATGGAAATTATATTGTTCTTCCGAATAAATTTAAATGATAAGAAATCATTTTTATTCAATTATCCTCAAGACTGGAAAAATTGGTAAAGATCCGATGTGTTAAAATATAATCGACAGTATGTCGTGATTCTGGGAAGGTGGTTGCGTATCACTGATGAGTTCAACGGCTTGAAATAAACATTGATGTGTTACTTGAATTTTATTGACTTAAGCCGATAATTGTTTGGAATCAAGTGATAAATAATAACAAAAAATTTAGCGATTAAATAACTTGATGAACAAGTCGTAATAATATTTCTAAATGAAATCAAGATGATTAAATAAAAGGAGACTCGAAGGAACGATATTCACATTTCTAAGTGAATGACTGTAAAAAACAAATGTTGCAGATGACGATGGTTGTTAGAGGAATTGGAAAAGGGGAATCGGGTAAATCATGTAATGATAAGATTATTCCGAAATTCGGAAGTTAAACAGAATGAAGATGAATTAGGGATAAATATTGAATTGGTAGTCGATCATATCGAATTCGAGGAAGTATCATTTACTTTATAGTTTAAATAATGATTTAATAAATTAATTATTTACTTATCTAAAGAAAGGAAATTCTGGACGGATATAATATAGAAATAATCCTTATCCAAGATTAACAAATATATAAACGACAATGTATTGAATTTGAATTGTCAAACCAGAGATGTTAGATATGTCATGAGAATTGATTGTCGATTGTTTGATGGTTGTGTTATTATGTAATTATTCTAACTTGAATAGTTAAGTAAACATTGATGTTTACCAATCATGTATTAGATCATTATTTAAATTTGTGACTTGAATCTTATGTGTGAAATGATGTTATTATATTCCTGATAACCAATTAGGATATAGAAACCAAATAAAATATGTTGATTGGTTGCTATAAAGTATCACTTGACCCTAAAAGATATTAACGCTATCGTTTTCGAAGAGGCCGGAATCTATTTTCCACTTCGATTCGATTTATACGAGTCAGAGATTATTGAAGATGATTGAAGATGGAGTTATGCAAGGGCTGTTCCATAAATCCTAGGTAGAAATTGCCTAAGATGGATTTACAGATTAGTGCCTTCGGTTTGTCCAATCCTAGGGCAACTTGTATGGACAAATGTCTGACAATGTATTTCTTAAGAATCACGTACATTGATTTTTCCAAACGTACTTCTGTTCGGTGGCGGAGAAGACACTTCTCTACCGTAATTCCCAGAGTATTTTTGAAGACTTCAATTAGTGATTTGGCGGATCTGACAATGTGGCGCTCAAAGTAAATGATAACCAGATGTTCTAAAGGTAAATTCTAACCTCAAGCTTCACAACTTGGGAAATGACAAAAATCGAGCTGGCAGCATGGCTATGTGGGTCGCTCCCATTAGGGTGTGTAATCACCTATCTAGAAAAATTCCTTTTGCTTCTTTAAATCTATCGATACTGCCCTTTTCGGGATACGGTTGCTAATCCCAACTGTTGGTGATATACATTCGATACACTCAAGCGAAATGAGTGGTCGGTCATGTGTGGTCGGGTTGCAAGACGTTCTTGTTGAACCCAGTGTATTCCCCTCTAGAGATACGCTATCGGCAGGTGGTTCCATACCTTGTCATAGTCAGAATCCAATCTCCAATAAGCGTCTATGGTTTTGATTGTATACTATGTATGTGAAGCGTGAGATGCAAGCGTTCCTCTAGATTCTAATTTATTTGTGGAAACCCTAGACATTATTGTAATATCAGAATAATTATGATTTCAAAATGTTCCGGGTTATAGTATGATAAAAACCGTCTGTGTTTATGTGCAGATTGGTCTTACAATTATCTTTTCTTTCAAAAGAATTTTTCCAAGTTAAACAAGCTGTTTAAATCGTTTGCTCACACCAGTCCCATGACTGACCCAGAGTTTATTTTTTTAAGTTTTCACTAAACTCTTGGGTGCCCAAATTTGTACGGGCAGTCAAGTAGTTCAGGATTTTACAGATACTGGAGAGATCAACTTGGAGCAGGAGGCTTCAGTGTTAGATATATAGAGTTTTGTTCCGCTGTATTGTATATATGATGTACTCCGATGATGTATGTATGTAATAACCCGGAAAATCTGAACCAGTTTAAAAATTTTAAACTGGGTATTTTAGTGGATTTAAATATTTAAAATTAAATATTTTAAATAATAACAACGAAAAGTAGGCTTGAATCGATGCTTGAAAATAAATATAATTATTTTAAATTATAAACAAGGCCTGAAATGGCGCGGTAGTTTCAAAATTTGAATTCAAACTTCGACGGACTGTACCGGGAGCAAATCAAAACGGATTTTAGTGAAACCAAATATATTTAAATCTGTTAGTGAATATCTTTCTAAAGAATTTGAAAAATCGAAGTTTCATAGCGGGAATCAAATGTTATGGCCAAATGAATTTTCAGGAAGGTCGCTATAGAGAATATATAGCACTTGAAAATAGACATTTTGCAAACGACCTCAGAATTCGACGAAACCACTTTTGTTGGATCCGGGACATCAAATTATTACTAGGTTTCAAATTCCATAATTTTTGAAGTTAATATGTGAGCGTGGCGAAGGAAAATGTGTTTGGTTGATTTCAGTTAAATTGGATCGACCAGAAAATGACCATTTTTCAAACGGTCTCAGAATTCGATGAAACTAGTTTTGTTGGGACCGTATCGACAAAACAAAGCCAGATATAATTTTTTTGGAATTTTTACAATCAGTATGTAGGCCCGGCAAATTGAAATGTACGTTCAAATCAAATATTGAATGTTTTATATATTAATTTGAAGAGAAACTGACTGAAACAGTCAAATGGGCCTACGAAACATATCCCATTGTGTTCGGAATGGGGGTATTTAGGTAGGGACGACAGTCGTTGGGTTCAAATTGGAGTTAGTATGTGAAGAGAGGTATTTTTGAGATTTTAAAAATATATAAATATAAAAAAATCTCGGCCAATCATTTTATTTTCTCTCTCCCCGTAATCAACCCAGGCGACGACGATAAAGCATTCCATCCTTCCCTCCTCTTTTTCTCTCCGATCTCTCATCAAAACGCATCGGTCCAGTTGGGAATTTTGTAGAGGGTCACTCAAGCTTCAAATCAATATAAAGTTTTGATTTTTTTTGTGGAGATATCGAGCTTGAAAATCTGAGTGTTTCGAGCGCCGCCGTGAGTTGCTCCGATCATCGGAGACCGCCGCACCACTGGCGAACCCGCGCCTCACCCCCCTCTTCGACGACGTGTGGCACGATCATCACCCCGCTCGACGGATTTGCCGGAAAACCTAACCCTAAATTCGAACTGTTTTGACGAAGGTACGATTTATTTTTATTAAACTATTTATAGCACTTTAAAGCGCTACAGATTATGATTTTACAATAAAAATAATATCTTTCTTGTTTTTTGACGAAATTCAGTGAAATAAGAGACAGTGGACTCGTGCAGACGTCTTCTACATTTTAGAAAAGACCGGATATTTTTCTGAGCCTTCTGCAATTTTTGGAGGAGTGGAACACAAAGTGCGATTTCTGAATTATAAATGATATATAAACGACGATGTATAAATTATATAGTCGATGTATGAGTTATATAAGCGTTGTACACCTCATGTATAAGCGTTGTATAAGTTGTATGTTCGATGCATAAGTTATATATGCGTTGAAATGACAGTGAAATGAATTGAAATGAAATTGAAATATATTTATATACAAATATATATATACTCCCCTCGTCCATAGACCATGGACGATATATATTGGTTGTGATATTGTTTGGATTATTGATTGATGTGAAATTTGGTGAATATCATGAATGGTTGATTGGAAATGATTGATTGTGGTTGAAATCCCAATAGGATTAGTATATGGGAAAATTCGTCTGCATACGAACTAGATATGGAAATCCCCATTGTCAAAAACCGCGAGGTTTAAATGTAGAGCGAGGAGCCATACTCGGGACGGTGCCGGTTTTAACTACCCTGCCGTTATGCTGCCGAAATTTTCTGAAATGTTTCTATGTTTGATTTATTTTCATGTGTTGAATGACATTCATGTATTGAAATAAATTGTTTTAAGATAAAAATCACATTTTTATCATCTATATGAAGTATATAAAATATTCATGTTTTGAAATAAATTGTTTTAAGATAAAAATCACATTTTTATCATCTATATGAAGTATATAAAATAATCGTGTATTGAAACAAATTGTTTTACAATAAAAATTACATTTTTATCATCTATATGAAGTATATAAAATAATCGTGTTTTGAAATAAATGGTTTTACAATAAAAATTATATTTTTATCATCTATATGAAGTATATAAAATAATCGTGTTTTGAAATAAATTGTTTTACAATAATAATCACATTTTTATTATATATATGAATTGTTAAAAATAGTGATGTGTTGAAATAAATATCTATTAGATAAAAATATTATTTTTATCAAATATATGAAATGAACATGGTTTTGAAATCGAAGAAGAAAATATATATATATATATATATATATATATAATTAAAATAAATCGAATAAAGAAGCTGTAGTTCGTATTTTTAAACCGTGATTTCAAACAATTATTGCGAGAGATCCGACCATCGGATTTTCCCGATACCGCAACCGTTGGGTTCGCTTTGGAAATATCTTTCCAACGACACCAACTTTGTAAAGATCCAACGGTTGGATTGTCTAGAATGTTTAATTCAATATGAAGAAAAACAGCGCCAGAATCGATTATATATATATATATATATATATATATATATATATATTGTTGACATGCCTTTTTGTCAAAGCAGTCACACGTCGAGTATTTGGCAAGCGACGCGCTCAAGCGTCAAAAAGCACAAAGCAGCAGGTTCGAAGTCGCATCGCAAGGACCGGTGAACTCTTAGCCAAGCCGTGCTCCGAGCCGAAGGCGAGCCGTCCAGCGGGTCCGGGCGCAGCGCAGGCGGGGGTCCGGGGCCTCACGGTCCCGGCGGCGATCGCCCGATTCATCCGATTTTCTCTATGCCAGAAGCTCAGATTCCTTCACTTCGGACCAGCAACACCATGGATTCCCTCACTTCGTATCCAGGAGCTTCGATGCACTAAAACTACGAGATTCCAGCACCAAGAAGATCAGCTGCCTCCTCATAAATTTCATACCTCCATGCGAGGTACGAAATTTCGTACCTCCAGGTGAGGTTCGAAAGGGAGGTACGAAATTTCAAACCTCAAGGTGAGGTACGAAATTTCGAACCTCCGGTCAGGAGGTGCGAATTTCCTGTACGTGGGTACGAAAACTGCTGTTGTGGGCCCCGTTCCACACCTACTCCCACCTAACCTCCTTCCTATAAATACACCAAGCCTTGGCCTTCAAAAGGATCTTTCTCCCTTGGAATTTTGAGACCTAGAGAGCTCAAAACACTCATTAATGGCCTCCAACACCTTCACCATAGCCATGGGAGATGAGATAAATAATTAAAACATGACATGCATGTTTTCCTTCAACACTTGAAGACTAGCAAGCCTTGCTACACCACTTCTAGACCTCTTGGACATTAAAGCTTACCTTGTCAATAGTTGACCAAGTCAACTCATCCTAAGGAAGAAGAAGGGTAATTTAGTCAAAGTGTAGAAATAACATGTACTTTGTTATTCTATTGTAACTCGTTGTACTTAGCTATTGTCCGAACTTGCACAACTTTGTAACTGACAAAAGGAATGATGAATGAGAATTATAAAGTGGACGTAGGCATTGCCGAACCACTATAAAAGCTATGTATCCCCGCATTTACATTATTTACTGCTTTTTCTGAAAATTGTTCACTCATACACATTGGGTGTTTGTGACGACCGCCCATAATCCCCGAACTAAACAAGTGGAAAATGCGCTGAAAGGTGTGCCAGGCTGCTATGGACGATCATCAGAGTAGGTAAACACATCGTAACCTGTCGTAGAGCTCACAGCGCAAGGATAAAACATAATAGAACATATACAACAGGTAATAGCAATGAGGTATCATATAACAAACTTTTGAAACTTTCTCAACATCCAGAAAGATTATCCAACTGATATCAAAGTTTGTACATAAGGCCTCACTATAACTCTCAAGCAACTCAAACAGCGGAAACAGAAATACTAGATAGTAATAAAACTGGTACGCCATCCTCCTGCTCGTCTTCGCTTAGCTTCCTCGCCTCACTAAGCTCCATTACCTGTAACCTTCTACTCAGTCTGCCCATCCACAACCGAATGAACAACCCAAGGTAATAAGAGGAGACATAAAACCTTGAGTCAGACAATAGTCTTAGTGAGCGATAAAACAGCTAACAAACTTCAACAAGAAAGTATATGAGAATGGGTAAATGAACAACTTATCTACCCATATCACCAGAGAAGAACTCAACCTTATCTTCCCCACATCGGACAGTGATAGCCTTTACACCAAGCATTTCAACCATTAATCCATAGAAACCAGAACAACCATTTGTCCATAGCAAACAGAAACAATCAACAATAGCAATCATGGGATCAAGATTATATATCCCATGCAAAACATCCAGCATACATGACAGACTCTGGCTATCACCGCCAATCCTGCTTTGAAACCATCGTTAATCATATGACGGCCAACCTTGCCATATGTCAAGGGATAATGGTAACCCAATTTCTAGCATGAACTCGATATGTCCAACCTTGACAATGTCCAACCTTGACACTAGGTCTTTCCCCAAGACTCAGGGTACTCGACCAGCAACCTTCTAGTCTTTTGGGTGCCCCCATCGTACCCCTGCTTTGAGTCTGCTATAACTTACGACAACGATGACCTCTCGGCCTTCGCATCTCTAGTCGTCCAACCTTGACGATGTTTCATAGCTCAAGCAACCTTCTCGAGCAGCCATTATCCATCAACTCACGACCTTTGAGTTGTCATCGAACACATTCATCACTTCGAGCCTTCCTACTTGAACCACCTCGAAGCTACACCATCACCGAGCCCTCTGGGGGGACCCCAAAACCGAGCCCTCCTGGGAAGACCCAAAACCTGATCTTCCTAGGAAGACCCAAAACCGACCCTTCCTGGGAAGACCCAAAACCGACCCTTCCTAGAACATGATCGACCCGCCTGCTCCAAATCAGAACTCCAGATTTTCTCGACCTGACCAGTATGGACCGACCGATCAGACCGACCAGCTCCAAGACCGACCAGCCTTTCTCACCTGAGACGGACCGACCAGGAAGAAAACCGACCCAAAACCTGTCTTGCTCCCCAAGCCACGTCTTGACCGACCAGTCTAGGACCAACCCCTCTAGACCGACCCAATTCCTGCACAGCTCCATTTCGACTTTGATTTCGAGCAAAACGCCAAACGACGAATCCGTCGAAACCGGCTTATCCGATTCATTCAAACGCAACCACAAACATGTTATGCAACCAAAAATATCATCAATCTTACAATTTCCATCAAAACACATAAATTTCCCAAAACATGATAAGTGAACATATGAACATAAAAACGGATCTAATTTGCATAAACTTGAGAGAAATCATGAAATTAACCATTTAAATTATCTAGATCAGATCCTAAGTTGATTCATATGTAAAATGGACTTAGCATGGTGTAGATCTAAAGAAAATAACATGGAAATGATGAAATTAACATCCTATAACTCACATACTTTCATGAATACGAATGAGAGATGTAAATCACTCACCGATTATCCAAAACAAAGCAAAAGCGATGAAAAGGCAATCCGGACAGCGAACACTTCGAATCAAACCCTTCAATCTGATGAATTCGCCCTTGAAACGATGTTGATCTAGCCTTGAATGGTATAGATCTTCGATTTCCCTCCTTGGATTTGGAATTTTAATGGTGGAAAGGTGTTATAGGAAGAAGAAGATCAAAGCCTCCCCATAAGAGAATGGAAAATCCAACCTTTCCCCATATCCCGTACCCTCTATTTATAGCCTCCACCAAACCCTTAATGGGCCTTCTCCAAATCAGCCCATTAGCCTTCCAAAACCTGAACAGCCAACTGAAAAACATTAAAACGGCGATTTCTCCCAAACTGCTGAACCAAATCTTTCATGTAACCACTCTATGGAAAGAGAATCATCAATTCCTTTCCAATGGCACGGGTCTCACCCTCTGATTCGACCTGAGTCAAAAGTTATGCCCTGTACAAGACTGACAAGGGCAAAATGGTCACAAACAAAATCGGTAAAATTTATGGACATGTCTCACATCCCCATAAGCAACATACCAAAAGATGAGAATGATACAACCCTCAGGGAATAAAATAAAAATATCTTACGATCTTTCGATACGTAAAATGCGGGCTGTTACATTCTCCCTCCCTTAAGAATTTCGCCTCCGAAATTCCAAGCAACCACGAGCAACCACAACAATTCCGCATGCCTATCATCCATGAGAAGCCAATCCTATCATCCAAACTAGCAACCATCAAGCCATTCATCCATAGCCTTATCCTAGCACGCGGAATTCTATCAAACAACAACAAGATACAACGATATAACGACGATACAATCTAAGGGTTCTATCGATGAAAAGTTCTGGATGAGTCTCCCTCATGCTCTCTTCCGTCTCTCATGTACAATCGTCGCCATCTTCACTCCATTGTACCTTGACTAGCTTAACCGTCTTCCTCCTAAGCTGTTTCGTGTCATTCCTCACAACACGAAGTGGCCTATGAGGTTTCGCAACTGCGGTCTCGACTTCTAAATCTTCATATTGTTCTGGAGATACCACCACATTCAAGTCGTGCACAAACTTCCGTATAAACGACACATGGAAAACATTATGCACGCTCGACATCTTCTCGGGTAACTCCAACCTATATGCGAGCTTTCCTATTCGCTCGACTATCGGAAACGGTCCAACAATCCTAGGAGCCAACTTCCCTTTACTTCCGAATCGAACCACATGCTTCAACGGTGAAATCTTCACGAAAACCATATCTCCTACGTCGAATTCCAAATCCTTACGACGCTTATCGGCGTAACTCTTCTGACGATCTTGGGCCGCCTTCATTCGTTGTCGAACAATCTCGATACAATTCGAGGTTTCTCTAATCATTTCAGGCCCAAGTACCAACTTATCTCCGGTTCTAACCAACAAGCTGGAGAATTGCACGGCCTTCCATAAAATGCCTCGTATGGTGCCATCCCAATACTCGACTGGTAGCTATTATTATATGTAAATTCAACTAGATGTAGATGGTCCTCCCATGATCCTACGAAGTCTAACACACAAGCACTCAAGAGATCTTCTAAAACTCGGTTGACTCTCTCGGTCTGACCATCAGTTTGGGGATGATATGCCGTACTTAAGCACATTTCGGTTCCAAAGATTCTTGCAAACTTTTCCAAAATCCACTCGTGAACAATGGATCCCGGTCACTTACTATACTCTTTGGGACAACATGGAATCGAACTATCCATTTCACATAAAGCTAAGCCAATTTTGATGCTGTCCTAGTCGTCTTGATAGGAATGAACCTTGCACTTTTGGTCAAACGGTCCACAATGACCCAAATCCCTTCATTCCCTGCCCTGGTTCTAGGTAGTCCATCGATAAAATCCATCGATATTTGCTCCCACTTCCATGTAGGAACTTCTAATGGCTGAAGCAAACCACTCGGCTTTTTCTTTTCAGCTTTCACCAACTGACAGTTCATACACTTGGAAATGAACTTTCCAATATCTCTTTTCATCCCTTCCCAGTAGTAGGCTCGCTTCATGTCCTGATACATTTTATTACCACCGGGATGAATCGTTAGCTTCGAGTGATGACATTCTCTCAGAACCTCATCCCTCAGTCCGTCGATATCAGGAACAACTAATCGTCCTTACTTTCGAAGCCAACCTTCTCGATCGACCTCGAACTCTTTATCCTCTGGTTCCAGTTTCTGAATGAACTCGACAAGCTTTGCATCTTTCTTTTGGCTCTCGCCAATCCTTTCGATAAGAGTAGGTCTTATCGACAAGCTTGCCAACATTTCAGGTTCCAACTCGCACCTTGGCCTGAAATCGAACCCTGCCAAGTACTCGAGGCTCTTCTATTCTGAAAACATCGCTCCCAAACTTGCGTGTCTTCGACTCAATGCATCTGCAACTGCATTGCATTTGCCAGGAGTATAGGCTATACCAAAATCATACGATGCCAGAAGCTCTAACCATCGTTGCTGCCGAAGATTCAAATCCTTTTGGGAGAAAAGATACTTCAACGACTTGTGATCCGTAAACAACTCGAATCGTACCCCCAACAGGTAATGTCTCCACATCTTCAGAGCAAACAAAATCACTGCCAACTATAAATCATGAGTTGGATATTTTCTCTCATGCGGCTTTAGCTGTCGACTTGCCTAAGCCACTACCATATCCTTCTGCATTAGCACTGCTCCAAGTCCAGTACCACATGCATCAGTATACACCACCATCTCTTCATTCCCACTTGGAATGGTCAACACAGGTGCACTCGTCAATCTCTCCTTCAAAATTCCGAATGCTTGTTCACAATTCGCATCCCATGCAAATACCTAATTCTTCTTCGTCAATCCTGTTAATGGTGCAACTATCTTGGAGAAATCCTTGATAAACCTTCGGTAATAACCAGCCAACCCAAGGTAACTACGAACATCCGTCGCATTCTTAGGTCTATCCCAATCCTGTATTGCTGCAACTTTAGCGGGGTCAACCGCTATATCTTTTCCAGAAACAACATGACCTAAAAACCTCACTTCATCCTTCCAGAAGCGACACTTTGTGAACATAGCCTTAAGCTGATGCTTTCGCAAGATCTCTAACACAACTCTCAAGTGCGTCTTATGTTCTTCCACATTTCTGGAGTAAACCAGTATATCATCCACGAATACCAGCACGAACTTACTCAACTGATCTCTGAACACTCTATTCATAAGATCCACAAAATACGCTGGCGCGTTAGTCAACCCGAATGGCATCACCAACCACTCGAAAGACCCTGACGGTGTCCTAAAAGCAGTCTTTGGCACACTATCCTTAGCCACTCTCAATTGGTGAAATCCCGTTGCCAAATCCATCTGAGAAAACACTTTGGCTTCGTGAAGCTGATCGAACAAGTCATCAATCCCTGGCAACGGATACTTGTTCTTCTTAGTCAACTTGTTCAGCTCACGATAGTCCATGCACAATCTTAACGAGCCATCTGCCTTAGTTGCAAACACGACTGGTGCACCCCACTCGGAAACACTCCTACGAATGAATCCTTTTCCCAAAAGGTCATGAACTTGCACCTCTAACTCTCGTTGTTCCCTAGGTACCATCCGCCTAAGGGGCATAACAATTGGTCTAGCACCTTCGACCAAATCGATCCTAAACTCGATCTCACGATGCGGCGGCAACCCTTTGACCTCGTCAAAGACATCTACATACTCATTAGTGATCAACACTGATGACAGGTCTTCCTGTGGAATCCCAAGCGAATATAGATAACTCACGAAGGCCCCGTCTTCGTGCTTACATCTAATCAACACCTTTCGCCCTTCCACATCCCCGACCCTCACCTCTAGCTTCTCGCAATTCACCCTTTCCGCATATTTCTTGAGACAATCCATGCCCAAGATGATTCCATACACAGCGAAGTTTAGAGAAAAGCAATCACACATAAAAGAGCAACCATGACTCGATAACACTAGACCACGACAAATCATGCACAAACTGGATGAACCCCCAACTGGATTAGTCACGATCAAAGGTCTATAACAAATCTCGGGTTCCAAACCCAAGTGACATACAAGATCATTGCAGATGAATGAATATGATGCTCCAGTATCAAACAAAACTCGAACTGAAACACCGTTAACGGAAAAAGTACCTTACACCACGACACCCTTTCCCTTCTCCTCTGCAGTAGGAGCTCTTGAAGTAGATGGCACGGCTTCCAAAGCATATGCCTTCACAATCTGTTTGCCCTTAGTTGATTCCGGACAATCTTTCTTCTCATGCCCAGGCTTTCCACACTTGAAGCACTTCTTCTCAGCTTTGCGATTCTTGCACTCATTTGAATAATGACCCTTCTGTTGGCAGTTAAAGAAAACCACCTCACTCTTGGGTTTCTTTTGGCCATCCTTTCCTTTCTGTTGTTGCTGCTTCCTCTTTTTATTACCACCTTGATGTGGTTTCTGAGCTTCCTTGGTTGCAGCGACAACATTTGCTTCCTTGGGAAACAAGCTCTCATGGCGAATAGCTTTTTCCACAATTTTCTCAAATGAATCATCAAGATGGTCCACAAGCGGTTTTCCAATATGAGCATCCAAACCCAAGACAAACTTCTCGTTCTTCTGATAGGGTGTATCAATGTATGAACGAGCATATCTAGACAAAGTCTCAAAATCAGAAATGTAGTCAAGAACTGATCTGCCATTCTGCCTCAACTCTACGAACTTCTCGAAGAGAACGGACTTCTGAGCAATGGAGATAAACTTTGCTTCAAACTTAGCTTGGAATTGCTCCCATGAAATCTCCTCTTCCGGAGTCTCGAGTATGACAGAATTACACCATTCCATAGCCCTGCTCTGCAGCTGCCTTGATGCAAGCTTTCTCTTCATTGCATCCTCAATACCCAAGTCTCCAAAGATTCGAACACATGAATCCATCCACCTCTGAACCTCTTCAGCTGGTTTAGTTCCCTTGAATGGTTTCCCTCCTAGAGATGTAAAGTACTTGCACATCTTTGCAAAATCTAGTCTAGGAACTCGCACACCTACATCTACTGTAGCCGCCACTGGAGCGGGTACCCTTCGCATAATTGCTTCTGCCATGGCTTCAAACATGGATGGGTAATCTGGTTCGTCACCATTTCCCCCTCCAATATTAGCTCTCCTAGCAGTGTGTCTTGATGGTCGTCTACTCATTCTAAATCTGCAATCTAGAATAATTAGACACTTCCAAGAAAACTGCTAAAGAGATACAACTGCTACTATATATGTTAATAAACATATAGTAAACATCCAACAGAAATCTACAAATACGTCTCTCCTACGTGATTACGTCTTTGAACTTTGGCCAAAATCGTTGACCAGAGCTCTGATAACAAATGTGACGACCGCCCATAACCCCCGCACTAAACAAGTGGAAAATGCGTTGAAAGGTGTGCCAGGCTGCTATGGACGATCATCAGAGTAGGTAAACACATCGTAACCTGTCGTAGAGCTCACAGCGCAAGGATAAAATATAATAGAACATATACAACAGGTAATAGCAATGAGGTATCATATAACAAACTTTTGAAACTTTCTCAACATCCAGAAAGATTATC
Organism: Allium sativum; assembly: GCA_030737875.1. Classification (NCBI taxonomy): domain Eukaryota; kingdom Viridiplantae; phylum Streptophyta; class Magnoliopsida; order Asparagales; family Amaryllidaceae; genus Allium; species Allium sativum. Next base: position 403,254,006 of record CM060923.1, on the reverse strand, counting down.
CAACTGATATCAAAGTTTGTACATAAGGCCTCACTATAACTCTCAAGCAACTCAAACAGCGGAAACAAAAGTACTAGATAGTAATAAAACTGGTACGCCAGCCTCCTGCTCGTCTTCGCTTAGCTTCCTCGTCTCACTAAGCTCCATTGCCTGTAACCTGTTACTCAGTCTGGCCATCCACAACGGGATGAACAACCCATGGTAATAAGAGGAGACATAAAACCTTGAGTCAGACAATAGTCTTAGTGAGCGATAAAACAGCTAACAAACTTCAACAAGAAAGTATATGAGAATGGGTAAATGAACAACTTATCTACCCACATCACCAGAGAAGAACTCAACCTTATCTTCCCCACATCGGACATTGATAGCCTTTACGCCAAGCATTTCAACCATTAATCCACAGAAACTAGAACAACCATTTGTTCATAGCAAACAGAAACAATCAACAATAGCAATCATGGGATCAAGATTATATATCTCATGCAAAACATCCAGCATACATGACAGACTCTGGCTATCACCGCCAATCCTGCTTTGAAACCATCGTTAATCGTATGACGACCAACCTTGCCATATGTCAAGGGCTAATGGTAACCCCAGTTCTAGCATGAACTCCATATGTCCAACCTTGACAATGTCCAACCTTGACACTAGGTCTTTCCCCAAGACCCAGGGTACTCGACCAACAACCTTCTAGTCTTTTGGGGGCCCCCATCATACCCCTGCTTTGAGCCTGCTAGAACTTACGACAACGATGACCTCTCGGCCTTTGCATCTCTAGTCATTCAACATGACGATGTTTCATAGCTCAAGCAACCTTCTCGAGCAGCCATTATCCATCAACTCACGACCTTTGAGTTGTCACCGAACACATTCATCACTTCGAGCCTTCCTACTTGAACCACCTCGAAGCTTCACCATCACTGAGCCCTCTGGGAGGACCCCAAAACCGGCCCCTCCTGGGAAGACCCAAAACCTGCTCTTCCTGGGAAGAACCAAAACCTGCTCTTCCTGGGAAGACCCAAAACCGACCCTTCCTGGGAAGACCCAAAACCGACCCTTCCTGGAACATGACCGACCCGCCTGCTCCAAATCAGAACTCCAGATTTGCTCGACATGACCAGTATGGACCGACCGATCAGACCGACCGGGTCCAAGACCGACCACCTCCAAGACCGACCAGCCTTTCTCACCTGAGACAGACCGACCAGGAAGAAAACCGACCCAAAACCTCTCTTGCTCCCCAAGCCACGTCTTGACCGACCAGTCTAGGACCGACCCCTCTAGACCGACCCGATTCCTGCACAGCTCCATTTCGACTTTGATTTCGACCGAAATATTTCCAAACGACAAATCCGTCGAAACCGGCTTATCCGATTCATTCAAACGCAACCACAAACATATTATGCAACCAACAATATCATCAATCTAACAATATCCATCAAAACACATAAATTTCCCAAAACATGATAAGTGAACATATGAACATAAAAACGGATCTTATTTGCATAAACTTGAGAGAAATCATGAAATTAACCATTTAAATTATCTAGATCAGATCCTAAGGTGATTCATATGTAAAATGGACTTAGCATGGCGTAGATCTAAAGAAAATAACATGGAAATGATGAAATTAACATCCTATAACTCACATAATTTCATGAATCTGAATGAGAGATGTAAATCACTCACCGATTATCCAAAACAAAGCAAAAGCGATGAAAAAGCCATCCGGACAGCGGACACTTCGAATCAAACCCTTCAATCTGATGAATTCGCCCTTGAAACGATGTTGATCTAGCCTTGAATGGTATAGTTCTTCGATTTCCCTCCTTGGATATGGAATTTTAATGGTGGAAAGGTGTTAGAGGAAGAAGGAGATCAAAGCCTCCCCATAAGAGAATGGAAAATCCAACCTTTCCCCATATCCCTTACCCTCTATTTATAGCCTCCACCAACCCCTTAATGGGCCTTCCCCAAATCAACCCATTAGCCTTCCAAAACCTGAACAGCCAACTGAAAAACGTTAAAACAACGATTTCTCCCAAACCGCTGAACCAAATCTTTCATGTAACCACTCTACGGAAAGAGAATCATCAATTCCTTTCTAATGGCACAGGTCTCACCCTCTGATTCGACCTGAGTCAAAAGTAATGCCCTGTACAAGACTGACAAGGGCAAAATGGTCACAAACAAAATCGGTAAAATTTATGGACATGTCTCACATCCCCATAAGCAACATACCAAAAGATGAGAATGAGCCAACCCTTAGGGAATAAAATAAAAATATTTTACGATCTTCCGATATGTAAAATGCGAGCTGTTACAGTGTTGGCGTGTGACAATTTTACCCGTCAACATATATATATATATATAAATATAATTAAAATAAATTGAATAATGAAGCTACAGTTCGTATTTTGAAACCGTGATTTCAAACGATTGTACCGGGAGATCCGACCGTCGGATTTTCCCAAAACTGAAACCGTTTGATTCGTTTTGAAAATATCATTCTAATGATATAAAATTTGTGAAGATCCAACGGTTAGATTTTCAGATATGTGTAAATCAAATCTAAAGAAAAATAGCGCCACGACCGCGTTATGGCCTGAAGCGTCGTTTGAATGAACTGGCTATTTTTAAATAAATAAAAATAGCGATAAATCGTGTTAAAGTATTATAAACCATATGGAATGAAAATAAACTGAATTGCTCGGTTTATTGGATATTTGATGGTTGAATGTGTTTGGCTTGAAAATTACATTAAAAGAACAGAATTATTGATGTCGAATAATTTAACCATTGAAATGAATTGATTTGAAAGTCTAATTATAAGTAAATTATTTGAAAAGGCCGAGTTAATTCTCATTTCAAATAATTGATCGATGATTAAAAGTCGAAGATACGAAGGCGGTGCAAGACCGATGATCTTCACGTCGAATGGAGGGGTGCTACTGATGCTCATGATAGGAGTAGCTACCTTGAAGGAGCTGAAGTGGTAGCCGTCCGGACGTACGTGTTGATTGTACAGATATGCGAGGTATAAGGTGCCTCCGGTTTCGTTCAAACCCAAAGAGGATTTGTATATGGATGTGTGTCTGACGTTGTATACTGACAACGTGGCATGTAGAGATGCTATGATCAAAGCTTTTGTTGAAAAGCAGAGCTTTGTGGTTGATGATCAAAGCACGGCTTTGAATTGCTAGCTTTGTGTTTAGTTGTTTCGCGAGCCTCACACCCCGGTATAAGCCAGAAACGGGAGAGGACATCAGGGAGGACCTGCGTTTCTTTCTAGCTAGGGGTGGTGTTAGTTTTTACACGGCCTGACATTTTACTTATGTGGATGATGGATTGTGAGGCGCCTCGGTTAGTTCGGTCTCTTTGGAGCCGATGGCCTGGTCGGATATGACCAGTTTACACCCCATAGGGTGGGGAAACGCAGTGTTCAGCCATTTTAATCCACATCGAGTGGACCGACCCTGACGATCCAAGGGCCCACCTGTGTCTGGGTCCTGAGGCTCGGGCTAGAGATTCTCGAAGCGGTAAGTACGATCCCTTGCCTTCTTTCATGATAGAATCCAATTTCCAAATACGACATCGTGCTGTTTTGATTGTATACCTATATATGGCGACATAGTGGTATGGGGCATTAAAGCCGTCTATGATTGATACTTATGATTGAAATTGTTTTTGAAACATATAAACACCAGTAATAATATCAAATGCTTTTGTTTTATTCGTATCAACCATATTTTGGCTATTATAAGATAAAACTCTATCCTATGGTTTGTGTTGCATTGTGTGATGGGAACTGAGTCTTATAATGGCTTCATTTTTATGAAAAGCATTGTGATGTTTAAATGATTTACTTGTTTTAAAGCACTGGCAATCCAATGGAGTAAACCCGTTCCACGTTAGCGGCAAGGTCCTGTGATTGACCATATTATAAAATAAGTTAAAGTAAATTTCTCATATCAGTCCCATGACTGACTCGTAGCTTGTTTCACTTGCAAACTCGGCTGCCCCTTTTTCTACAAGGGCAGCCTTATATTCAGGTTTTAGCAGGCTCTTTCTGGATAGCTGGAGCCGAAGATGAATTCTATCATTTATCTCTTTTTATGTTGTTCAGCTCCTATTGTACATATTATGTTTTGTTTTCCGCTGTAGACATTTATGTATAGCTGAACTGTATTTTGTACTAAGTATGATCCTATATACTGTGTAAGTCTGATGTTTATATTTATCCAGTGTATTCTGTTGTACATTATCTGGTGTATTTATTTATTTTTGTTCTGCTGATATCTGTTTATGTGTTATATTCCATAGATTACCCTTGCCACCGTCGTATGTGGGTTTGGGTCATCACAAACGTGGTATCAGAGCTTTGGTTAATCTTAGCTCAGGAATATAACATATTAACGAACTCGTCAGAAATAGAACCAGTAGTGTTCTAGGACGAATAACTCATTACAGATAGGATTAGTAATATCCTAGTATGATTATAGCAGAAGGAAATACACCTCAATAGACGCATTTACATTCAAGTATATGTTTCTATGCTTTATAATCTCTTTTCTGTTGACCTGACACTTGGTCTTCTATTTGCAGAAGTACTAGAAAATGAGTGTCAGAAAAAGAAGGAATGCAGAAACAGATCTTGAGGCTCTATTAAAGAAGTATCGAAATCTGGGTGGAGTATCATTCTCAGGAAATGAATCCATTAGTCAAACCCAAGATTGGATGCATTCTGCTGAAAGAATTCTTGAGCGTCTCCAGCTGAGAGATGATCAGAAAAGATTAGTGGCTTCTTGGGCACTCAAAGACGAAGCTTTGTTCTGGTGGGAAACAGTTATTAAGGATGATCCAGAAGGTAATATTACCTGGGATAGATTTAACGAAATTTTCCAAGAAAGATTTACTCCTCCAGAAGCAACTGAGCGGTTATGTGATGAATTCTACTATCTGATACAAGGAGATATGAATATTCCTGAATATCATAAGAGATTCAATGAACTTTCTCACTTTGCCCCGCATCTAATTCAAGATCCAAAGAGGAAGAATCTGATGTTTATTAATGGTCATCAAAGAAAATACCAGAATAGTGTAATGGGGCACGTGAAGCTTCCTTTTTCTGAAATGATATACATGGCTTATCAGTATGAAGATCTAGATAATCGAGGACTTTTTAATGATGAAGAGGAAGTCAGCAATAGCAGTAAAAGGAAATTTGAAGCTGATAGCCCAGAGACAAGTACACAGCCTGAGGCCAGTACGACGTCTGGGGCCAGAAAGAAACCTAAGGTCAATCGAAAGAAGGTTAAATCAGAAAAAGGACTAGCAACAACTGCCATATGCTCTAACTGCAATAAGCAAGGACATCTATCGATAAGTTGCAAATCTCTTCAGAGCCATATAAAGGGAAAATTTAAATCTAAGAACCAGTTGCAAGAGAAGAGAAAATGCAATCTGTGCCACCAGGTAGGTCAAATTGTGAAGAATTGCTAGCTATTGCAGAAATCTAAAGTAGTACATGTAAATGAAGTGGTAGAAACTTATGAACCCTCCGCTAGTCAGAGGAAGTCAGATGTTTTAGAAGGCACGCTTACTGTCAAAAACATCCCAGTTAAAGTACTGTTTGATACTGGCGCGTTGCGAAGCTTTATTGCAAAGAATGCGGTTAAGAAACTGGATTTGAATTTGAAAAAGCTTAAAGAACCAATGACTGTTCATAATTCGGTTGGGGTTCCCTCGATCTCAGTTGGGTTTGTGGGGTTCCTGTTTCTTTTTCCTGTTATCGATTCCCCACTATCGCGATCGTCATGAATTTTACAGAATTCGATCTTATTGTGGGAATGGATTGTTTAACCAAATACGAAGCTGAGGTTAAATGCACCAACAGAGTCGTAACGACGAAGATTAAATCAGGCAATTATATAACCATTCCATGTGAAGGTCTGAATTCTGATAGAAAGGATTTTAGGTCAGCTTTAGATGTTTCTCCTGCTCAAATAGAACCTGTTCCTGTCGTCACGGAGAATATTCCGGTCGACATTGAAGATATCCCAGTTGTCAAGAACTATGCGGATGTGTTCGAAGAAGTTGTTAGCTTACCTCCGCAGAGAGAAATTGATTTCAAAATCTCTTTAGTTCTGAATGCAAGGCCAGTAGTTCACGCTATTCGAAGAATGACCTTGAAGGAGAAAGATGAGTTAGATAATCAAACTCGATAGCTAGTATGGAAGGGTCTAATCAGGCCTAGTTTCTCTGGTTGGGGATCAGCGGCGGTATTTGCCCCGAAGTCAGACGCTACTCTCAGACTAAGTGTGGATTATCGTGACTTGAATAAGCAGACATTGAAAAACAAATATCCATTGTCGTGGATTGATGATTTGTTGGATCGATTGGATGGCGCACAAGTGTTTTCCCGAATGGACCTAGCTACAGGTTTCCATCAGCTTTGTATTGCTGAAGAGTGTGTTCCTTTGACAGCATTCAGAGGTCCAGACTTATTCTACGAGTGGTTTGTAATGCCGTTCGGTTTATGTAACGCTCCAGCTTATTTCGTCGATCTAATGAACCGAGTATTCAGAGGAGTATTGAATAAATTCGTTCTGGTTTTTATTTATGATATACTGTTCTTCTCCAAGTCAGAAAGCGAACATGAAAAACATTTGGAGCAAGTGTTAGAAATTCTGAGAAAGAATGTTCTGAAAGCAAAGTTTTCCAAATGTATATTCTGGCAAGAAGAAGTCAAATTTCTTGGCCACGTCATGTCAAAACAAGGAATTTCAGTGGATCCCAGTAAAATCACTGCTATTCAGAATTGGAAACAGCCTCGTACACCCACAGAAGTGCGAAGTTTTCTCGAGTTGGCCAGTTATTATCGGAAATTCATTAAGGATTTCGCGAAGACATCTAGTTCCTTAATGGAGCTTACTAAGAAACATTCGAGGTTTAATTGGACTCCCGAATGCGAGGCAACTTTCCAGAAGCTAAAGTTAAAACTGACGACTGCTCCAGTGTTAACAATAATTGATGGCAATCAGGACTTGAAAGTCTGGACGGATGCTTCTAAAGAAGGTCTTGGCGCAGTATTAATGCAAAGAGGCCAAGTAGTCGCTTATGCTAGCCGTCAATTGAAACCACATGAAAAGAATTATGTAACTCACGATCTTGAATTATTAGGCATCGTGTTTGCAGTGAAAATCTGGAGGCATTATCTATTGGGTGAGATGTTCGAATTATACACTGACCATCAATCTTTGAAGTACTTGTTCACCCAGAAAGATCTGAATATGAGGCAGCAGCGTTGGTTAGAATTTCTTACAACTTATGATCTAGATATTTTATATACTCCAGGGAAAGCCAATGTTGTAGTTGATGCGCTCAGTAGGAAGAATGTGATCATCGCCAGTATTATCATTACACCATCGTTGATTGATAAAATATCTATTCTTTAGAAAGACGATAGTTTTGTTAAGGAGATGATCAGAAGAATTCAAAGGGGCGAAGTCACCAGTTTCCAAGTGGATGGCACAGGAGTTCTAAGATTGAAAGGTAGGATTTGTGTTCTCGCAACCTTGAGCTCAAAAGAGAAGTAATGGACGAGAGCCACAAGTCCAAACTGAGTATCCACCCAGGGGTTAGTAAAATGTACAATGACCTCAAGCAAACATTCTGGTGCAAGGCGACGAAAAGAGACATCTCTATATATGTTAGCCGGTGTTCCACCTATCAGCAAGTCAAAAGTGATCAACAGAAGCTCGCTGGATTGTTGCAACCTTTGGAAATTCCCGGTGGAAAGTGGGAACAGATTTCTATGGACTTCATAGATGGTTTGCCCAGAACCAGGAAAGGAAATGACAGTATTTGGGTAATCATAGATCATTTCACGAAGACTGGCCATTTCATACCTGTCAGATCGAACAGAACTGCTCAGAGTCTGGCGCATATTTATTTCAAGGAATTTGTTAGACTACATGGAATTCCCATGAGCATCGTTAGTGATCGTGACCCAATTTTTGCTAGTAAATTCTGGGAAGCATTGCAAGCAGAATTGGGAATGAAACTGAACCTGAGCAGCGCTTATCATCCTCAAACAGATGGTCAGACTGAGAGGGTGAATCGTATTCTAGAAGATTTGTTGCGGGCTTGTGTTATTGATTTTGGCGGATCATGGGGAGACCACTTGCATTTGGCCGAATTCTCATATAACAACAGCTACCAAGCGAGCCTGAAAATGTCTCCATTCGAAGTACTATATGGTAGACCGTGTCGATCCCCTGCTTGTTGTGTAGAACCTGGTAATAGACTCATATTGGGGCCAGATATGATTCGTGATGCTGCAGATAAAGTCGATTTCATTAAGAAACGATTACTAGTCGCTCAAAGCAGACAGAAGAGTTATATAGATAAGAGAAGAAGAGGTATATCATTTTTTGTAGGCGAATATGTGTATTTGAAGGTATCTCCGATGAGAGGAGTCATCCGGTTCGGTAAAACAGGGAAATTGGCGCCTAAATTCATTGGTTCGTTTCCTATTCTAGAACAGATTGGAACTCTCGCTTATAAGGTTCAGTTACCTGATTGGTTGCCTGGAGTACATGACGTATTTCACGTATCTCAATTTCGAAAGCATGTTCATGATCCAGATTTGATCGTGGAAGAAGCAGCTCAATGGGATATAGAAATTACTCCAGAATTGGCTGTAAGAAGAGAGCCGATCAAGATTATTGGCAAAGAAACCAAAGAGCTGAGGAACAAGAAGGTTCACTTAGTCAAAGTGCAATGGAGTGGAGTTCCGCGAGATTGTACTTGGGAAACTGAGGAAAGCATTAAGAAAGCCTATCCTAAGTGCAGAGTGGATATCTCTGATTGACTTTGGTGCAAGGTACATTTACCATATTTTGTAATTTCCATTATGTTCTCTACTTTGTCGTTGTATTCTTTTCATGGATGGAAAATTTTAATCATATAGTCTGAATGATTTTAAAAGAGTATATGAATCAATTAATATATTTTTGAAAAGTTAAAAATAAATTGATTGATGTTTGTGTAGTGTGATTGTGGATTTGATTTATTAAATTATTAGAATGATAATTAATTTAATCAATAAGAGAATGAATGGTAGAATTTATTCGATTAAATCACACAATGAACGGATTAGAGAATAGATAGAAATATATACATGTGCATTACATATGTTTGAACAGGTAAATGGATTAGCTGTTGAGTAAAGAATTTATTTGTGTGCCCGACAAATAGGTAAACCTTAATGAGTTGGATGCGTGATTTTATTTTTATATCAACTCCTGTGAATGCCATTGGATGTGGAGTGCTGGTTATTCTGTGTGTAATTAATAAATGTCGCCATAGAATAGTAACAATTAATTTTGAACTACACTACATGGTTTACTTCTTGAAGATAGCATACTTCATCATATACCACATAAGCATTTGGAACTTGTGTGACGAGGTTGAAGATTTACCATACGAGCGAGAGACTTGTATGGCGATGACTATATATTACAGGTTGAACTGATGACTGATATGGACCATATAAATTGTAACGATAAATTGCCAGATTAATAAAAACTCCACACGGGTCTAGAGATGACAATAAACACGTCTCTCTAGTCTTTTAAGGCACGAAAACTATTTATGGGGGGACGAGAATTTATTATCTATACACACTCCCCCGTGGACACTAGAATATATCACTATAAATATGTGTATGCTTGTTAGGATTTATTGGGTACCTAATACGGCCCAATAAATTTCCAAACCCCTCCACGTATAAAGGAGGTTATCGCGAAATTTTTCGAAAATTTAGGGTGTTAGCCAAATTTTTGAAGAATTTGAAAATTCTTACAAACTAAAAAGTTGAAGAATGGAGGCCAGAATGAAAGCTGAGTTGGTTAATTAAACAACTTTCGACTTCGTTCCATTTCGGGGACGAAAAGTTTTAAGTGGGGGAGATTTTAACAACCCAGAAAATCTGAACCAGTTTCAAAATTTTAAATTGGCTATTCTAGTGGATTTAAATGTTTAAAATAAAACATTTTAAATAATAACGATGAAAAGTATGTTTGAATCGACGTTTGAAAATAAATATAATTATTTTAAATTATAAACAAGGCCTGAAATGGCGCGGCAGTTTCAAAATTTGAATTCAAACTTTGGCTGACTGTACCGGGTGCAAAATAAAACGGATTTTAGTAATACCAAAAATATTAAAACCTGTTAGTGAATATCTTTCTATCGAATCTTAAAAATTGAAGTTTCATAGCGGGAATCAAAATTTATGGCCTAATGAATTTTCAGAAAGGTCGCTATAGAGAATATATAGCCCTTGAAAATAGACATTTTGCAAACGACCTCAGAGTTCGACGAAACCACTTTTGTTGGATCCGGGATGTCAAATTATTGCTAGGTTTCAAATTCCATAATTTTTGAAGTTAATATGTGAGTGTGGCGAAGGAAAATGTGTTTGGTTGATTTCAGTTAAATTGGATCGACCATAAAATGGCCATTTTTCAAACGGTCTCAGAATTCGACGAAACTAGTTTTGTTGGGACCGTATCGACAAAACAAAGCCAGATATAATTTTTCTGGAATTTTTAGAATCAGTATGTGGCCCCGGCAAATTGAAATGTACGTTCAAATCAAATATTGAATGTTTTATATTTTAATTTGAAGAGAAACTGACTGAAACAGTCAAATGGGCCTACGAAACATATCCCATTGTGTTCGGAATGGGGTATTTAGCTAGGGACGACAGTTGTTGGGTTTGGATTGGAGTTAGTATGTGAAGAGGGGTATTTTTGAGATTTTAAAAATATATAAATATAAAAAAATCTCGGCCAATCATTTTATTTTCTCTCTCCCCTAATCAACCCAGGCGACGACGATAAAGCATTCCATCCTTCCCTCCTCTTTTTCTCTCCGATCTCTCATCAAAACGCATCGGTCCAGTTGGGAATTTTGTAGAGGATCACTCAGGCTTCAAATCAATATAAAGTTTGGATTTTTTCATGGAGATATCGGGCTTGAAAATCTGAGTGTTTCGAGCGCCGTCGTGAGTTGCTCTGACCACCGGAGACCGCCGCACCACTGACAAACCCGCGCCTCACCACTCTTCGACGTCGTGTGGCCCGATCATCATCCCGCTCGACGGATTTGCCGGAAAACCTAACCCTAGTTTCGAACTATTTTGACGAAGGTACGGTTTATTTTATTTTAAACTATTTATAGCACTTTAAAGCGCTACAGTTTATGATTTTACAATAAAAAACATATCTTTCTCGTTTGTTGAAGAAATCTAGTGAATCAAGAGACAGTAGACTCGTTGTCTTCTACATTTTAGAAGAGACCGGATATTTTTATGAGCCTTCTGCAATTTTTGGAGGAGTGGAACCCAAAGTGAGATTTCTGAATTATAAACATTATGGAAATGACGATGTATAAATTATATAGTCGATGTATGAGTTATATAAGCGTTGTACACCTCATGTATAAGCACTGTATAAGTTGTATGTTCGATGTATAAGTTATATATGCGTTGTAAAAATTATATATGCGTTGAAATGACATTGAAATGAATTGAAATGACATTGAAATGAAATTGAAATATATTTATATACGAATATATATATATATATATATATATATATACTCCCCTCTTCCACAGACCATGGACGATATATATTGGTTGTGATATTGTTTGGATTATTGATTGATGTGAAATTTGGGAAATATCATGAATGGTAGATTGGAAATGATTGATTGTGGTTGAAATCCCTATAGGATTAGTATATTGGAAAATTCGTCTGCGTACGAACTAGAAATTGAAATCCCCATTGTCAAAAACCGCGAGGTTTTAAGGTAGAGCGAGGAGCCGTACTCGGGACGGTGCCGGTTTCGACCACCTTGTCGTTATGCTGCCGAAATTTTCTGAAATGTTTCTGTGTTTGATTTATTTTCATGTGTTGAATAGAAATTCATGTGTTGAATGACATTCATGTATTGAAATAAATTGTTTTAAGATAAAAATAACATTTTTATCATCTATATGAAGTATGTAAAATATTCATGTTTTGAAATAAATTGTTTTAAGATAAAAATCACATTTTTATCATCTACATGAAGTATATAAAATAATCGTGTTTTGAAATAAATTGTTTTACAATAAAAATTACATTTTTATCATCTATATGAAGTATATAAAATAATCGTGTTTTGAAATAAATGGTTTAACAATAAAAATTACATTTTTACCATCTATATGAAGTATATAAAATAATCGTGTTTTGAAATAAATTGTTTTACAATAAAAATCACATTTTTATTATATATATGAATTGTTAAAAATAGGGATGTGTTGAAATAAATATCTGTTAGATAAAAATATCATTTATATCAAATATATGAAATGAATATGCTATTGAAATCGAAGAAGAAATTATATTTATATATATATAATTAAAATAAATAGAATGACGAAGCTGCAGTTCATATTTTGAAACCGTGATTTCAAACGATTATTGCGGGAGATCCGACCATCGGATTTTCCCGAAACCGCAACCGTTGGGTTCGCTTTGGAAATATCTTTCCAACGACACCAACTTTGTAAAGATCCAACGGTTGGATTGTCTGGAATGTTTAATTCAAATATGAAGAAAAACAGCGCCATAATCGATTATATATATATATATAATTAAAATAAATCGAATAGCAAAGCTGCAGTTCGTATTTTGAAACTGTGATTTCAAACGATTGTACCGGGGGATCCGACCGTCGGATTTTCCCAAAACTGAAACCGTTGGATTCATTTTGAAAAGATCTTTCTAATGATATAAAATTTGTGAAGATCCAATGGTTAGATTTTCAGATATGTGTAAATCAATTCTAACGAAAAACAGTGCTACGACCGCGTTATGGCCTGAAGCGTCGTTTGAATGAATTGGCTATTTTTAAATAAATAAAAATAGTGATAAATCGTGTTAAAGTATTATAAAAGACATGGAATGAAAATAATCTAAATTTGCTCGGTTCATTGGATATTTGATGGTTGAATGTGTTTGGCGTGAAAATTACATTAAAAGAACAGAATTATTGATGTCGAATAATTTAACCATTGAAATGAATTGATTTGAAAGTCTAAATATACGTGAATTATTTGAAAAGGCCGAGTTAATTTCCGTTTCAAATAATTGATCGACGATTAAAAGTCGAAGATATGAAGGCAGTGCAAGACCGATGATCTTCACGTCGAATGGAGGGGTGCTACTGATGCTCATGATAGGAGTAGCTACCTTGAAGGAGCTGAAGTGGTAGCCGTCCGGACGTACGTGTTGATTGTACAAATACGCGAGGTATAAGGTGCCTCCGGTTTCGTTCAAACCCAGAACGGACTTGTATATGGATGTGTGTCTGACGTTGTATATTGACAACGTGGTATGCAGAGATGTTGTGATCAAAGCTTTTGTTGAAAAGAAGAGCTTTGTGGTTGATGATCAGAGCACGGCTTTGAATAGCTAGCTTTGTGTTTAGCGTTGTTTCACGAGCCTCACACCCTGTTATGAGCCAGAAATGGGAGAGGACATCAGGGAGGACCTGCGTTTCTTTATAGCTAGGAGTGATATTAGTATTTACACGGCATGACATTTTACTTATGTGGATGATGGATTGCGAGGCGCCTCGGTTAGTTCGGTCTCTTTGGAGCCGATGGCCTGGTCGGATATGACCAGTTTACACCCCATAGGGTGGGGAAACGCAGTGTTCAGGCATTTTAATCCACATCGTGTGGACCGACCCTAACGATCCAAGGGCCCACCTGTGTCTGGGTCCCGAGGCTCGGGCTAGAGAGTCTTGAAGTAGTAAGGACGATCCCTTGCCTTGGTTCATGATAGAATCCAATTTCCAAACACGACATCGTGCGATTTTGATTGTATACCTATATATGGCGACATAGTGGTATGGGGCATTAATGCCGTCTATGATTGATACTTATGACTGAAATTGTTTTTGAAACATATAAACACTAGTAATAATATCAACTGCTTTTGTTTTATTCGTACCAACCATATCTTGGCCATTATAAGATAAAACTCTATCCTCTGGTTTGTGTTGCATTGTGTGATGGGAACCGAGTCTTATAATGGCTTCATTTTTATGAAAAGCATTGCGATGTTTAAATGATTTACTTGTTTTAAAGCACTGGCAATCCAATGCAGTAAACCCGTTTTGCATTAGCGGCGAGGTCCCGTGATTGGCCTTATTATAAAATAAGTTAAAGTAGATTTCTCATACCAGTCCCATAAATGACTCGTAGTTTGTTTCACTTACAAACTCGGGTGCCCCTTTTTCTACACGGGCAGCCTTATATTCCGGTTTCAGCAGACTCTTTCTGGTTAGCTGGAGCTAAAGATGGATTCTTTCATTTATCTCTTTTTATGTTGTTCAGCTCCTATTGTACATATTATGTTTTGTTTTCCGCTGTAGACATTTATGTATAGCAGAACTGTATTTTGTACTAAGTATGATCCTGCATACTGTGTAACTCTGATGTTTATATTTATCCAGTGTATTCCGTTGTACATTATTTGGTGTATTTATTTATTTCTGTTCTGCTGATATCTGTTTCCGTGTTATATTCCATAGATTACCCTTGCCACCGTCGTACGGGGGTTTGGGTCGTCACAATGTAAGTGCATATTCCATTTTGTATTTCAAATGATATTATATAATATATTTTGTTCATTCTGCTGTGAGATTCGTGTTACTCTGATTCTTTTATGTTCTTCTTTTTCTTCTATTCTACTTTTCTATCTTTTCTACTCTCACCCTCTAACTTCTTTCTTTTAATGACCCAGTAAATTTCTGGTGCTTGGCTAGTCGATATGGCATTTATATCGATATTCAAGATCGGGAATTTGGCGGTTCGTTACAGAACACGACATTCAGAATACAAAAACAGAAGAACATTTCGTTGTTATTAAGACAATTACATCAGAGAACAAGAATATAACAGAGTATGAATAAGTAATACACATTTGATAAATATCAGAGAATTAAATTATACTGCAGCGGAAAAATAATACGAAACACAACTGTAAGAAATACACGGATACAGAGCTTTTCGTATATAGCTCCAGCTGTAAACCAGGATCCGTAAGAATAAATCTGCAAAAACCTAACTACTAGCTGCCCGTATGGAAAATAGGGGCACCCAGAGTTTAGGTTAAAACAATAAACTCTAAGTCAGTCATGTGACTAGTGTGAGAACTAAAACCGTTATTAATTTGATTTTAAAGTTAGGTAAATCAAGGAACCACACCGTATAACACGGAATGGGTTTCCTCCCAAGGATGCCAGTGCATAAAACAAACAGCGCAAAGCTAATTAAAGAAATTGAAGCTATTATAAGACCTAGGTCCCATCACTCAATGCAACGCGACCCGGAGGATAGGGTTTTACCTTATAATAGCCAAATAATGCTTGATACGTATAAATCAAAATCATTTGATATTATTACTAGTGCATATATGTTTTGAAAACAATTTCAATCATAATCTATCAATCATAGACGGCATGGGTACCATATATCATGTCGCTATATATAGGTTTACAATCAAAACCGCACAATGTCTTATTGGAAGTTGGATTTCCATCATGAACCAAGGCAAGGGATCGTCCTTACCGAATTCGAGACAATCTAGCCTACCATGTCTCAGGACACAACCGCAACTGCACCAGGAGCGACAGGGCTGGTCTACACTAAGTGGATTAAAATGCCTGAACAATACGTTTCCCCGCCCTATGGGGCGTAAACTGGTCAGTATATCGACCAAACCATCCATCGGCCCTGTAGTGACCGATATAACTGAGGCGCCTCGCTTTCCATCATCCACATAAGTAAAATGTCAGGGCTTGCAAACTCTTGACACCACTCCTAGCTAGAAAGAAACGCATGTGCTCCCTGAGGTCCTCTCCTGTTTCTGGTTCATACCAGGGTGTGACGCTCGAGAATTAGCGCTATACACAAAGTTATGCTATATTAAAGTCGTGCTTTGATCATCAACCACAAGACTCTACTTTTCAATAAAAGCCTTGATCATTTACATCTCAGCATGCCACATAGGCATTTCACCCCATGCAATCGATGTCTGTTAATCACACAAAATGAAATTCGATGTCAAACACACATCCATTTACAAGTTCGTTCTGGGTCTGAACGAAACTGGAGGCACCTTGTTCCTCATCCCATATGTTCAATACAGGAAAGAGGTCCTCGCATATCCGGTCGATCTCCAAGTACTTCTGGATGATCACCACTTATTACCTCGTCTTGGGTGTACAACCCAATCAAGACATCAGTAATCATCCAAACGATGTGAAGAGCTCCGGTCTTCAACCACTGTCTTCATCATCGACTTATCGTCGATTCAGTTATTCAGAATGGGATAAACCCGGTCTTCCTAAATTACTCGCGTATATAATAAACAAGTGCTATAAAAACACAACATACACCTCATTTCAATCCAGAATATATTTTTATTCAAATATTCTTTTCTCAATTTAACCAAATTAAGGTTTTCCAAACTAGTCGGGATTAGCGAACCTTACCGAAGTAATCATTTGTTTTATTTACCAATCCCAACCTATTCATCCCATGAAGCAAAACTAGTAGTACTCCATATCTAACACCATTGTGTTATCGGTAAATATTAATTACCATTTAACATTCAAATCTAATTGAAGATTTAACTATCGCTTGGAGCAAAACTGGTGATACTCCATTCTCGATCATTTCACGAATTTGATAATTTAAGTTATCACATTTCAATATAATTAAAGATTCATTAAAACTCTAATTCAGTTTTAATCTCCAAAAATCATTACTTAATGATAATTCAAAGTTAAGAAATCAATCTTATCTTTAACTGGGTTAAAGAACTAATCTCATTTAAAACACAGCTCACGATAAACCCAAAATCACATTCCATTAACAATGGAATCTTCACAGAAAACAGATCAATATATATAATCGATATAAACTTCCATATCCAACCGATAATATAAATGGAATAACGGCAAGACCTCTTAAATTCCATATATAGTAAAAGTCTTCCTCCGCAGAAGTTCACCTCGATTATTACCAAATCGAATTCCATTCCATTCCAATTTATTTTGTTAAATTGGAAAACTTTACTTTGGAAAATTCCATTAAATCTTCATTAAAAGATTTATAAATTCCAAATAACATTTCACTGTTAATCAGGTTAAAGAACGGATGTCATTAAAAACACAGTTCACAATAAACCCAATTCACATTCCATTTTTATTCCAGTTACTAAATATAACTGGAAACTCCAATAATCTTAATTAAAAGATTTATTCTTTTCACATGGGGTTTAAGAACAGTGTTAATGAAGACACCATTCACGACAAACCCAAAATCCAATTCTTTTATTCAATTCCAATTAAATATTAATTAATTGGAAAACTTCACTAAATCTTAATTAAAATATTTATTCCTTTTCTCAACTGGGTTTAAGAACAGTGTTAATGAAGACACCATTCACGACAAACCCAAAAACCAATTCTTTTATTCAATTCCAATTAAATATTAATTAATTGAAAAACTTCACTAAATCTTAATTAAAAGATTTATTCTTTTTCTCAACTAGGCTTAAGAATAGTGTCATTGAAGACATCGTTCATGACAAACCCAAAATCCAATTTGATATCAAATTCAAGGCTCTGAATAGAAATTATAACGGCTTATATTCAATATCAAATTCTGAAACCAACGGATATCGTATTGGGAATAACGATATCTGTATCTTCTAAATTCCCATAACCATATCCGTATAACCACGGAATCCAATATCGAAATATTCCGAAGATTATTTCCATTCCAATCCATTCCAGTTTATTCATTGGAAATTTCTGGTTATATTAAAACCATTCACAAATCCAATTTATTTTATTTAAAAATAATTGGATTTTATTTCTAGTTAATAATTAGTTCATTTCGATAAAAGTATATTTTTATCTTTTCAAATATGGAATTTTTCATCCCAATTTTTTCCAAATCATTTATTATGATTTTACACAAATTACTAATATTTTAATAATTATATCAAGGCCCGTACAGTCGATTTCCATAAACGGTCATCAAACTGCACTTACAGCGACCCTTTCCAAATTTGATTAAGACGTAATTCCAAATCCAACCGTTAGATTTCAAATCTCTTATATTCGTTCGAAAGCTCTATTCGATATGAACCCAACGTTTCTGGTTTTAGGAGAATCTGACGGTCGGATCTCCCGTAATATCAATTTGAAGTCATTGGTCGAAATTCGCGAACTACCGCGGCGCGGCTCATTCTATTCAGGCCATTAATTATATTATATATATATATATATATATTATATATACATTTCATCGATTTCCATTTAAAACGTATTTTATAAATCGTTTTAAATTCGTTTTAAAAATGATTCCAACTTCGTTTTCAATTTTAAACCAAAATTGAATATTTCCTATCATTAATATATAAATGATAATATTTTCAAAACATTAGATTTTGAAATCATTTCCTTTTCGATATTCATTATAAAAATGAATAAAATCGATATAAATACTGTTCGCGTCATAATGGCTCACATCTAATCAACACGGCTTCCTATATTTAAATATTTTCGTGTCCATCCAAAATCGGACATCAAATTCACATTTTGATCTTTTACTGAATATTATTTTAAAATATTTATTTTAAAATATTCATTATTTTAAAACATTTTTTCTTTTTGAATTGGAATCAGATACAACCAATTACCATATAATTTTATTTATATGGATTTCATACACGCATGTACAAAAAATAATCGAACACAGACAACCATCATCTAGAGTGCATTACACAACTACATAAGCGTTAAATATAAATAATTAACGCTTACAACATCCTGTCAACCAATCAATTGACATACAACTAAATATTGGGATTAGTGTATGTCCAATATCATCCTAATACCCGTGTGGGGTTTCCAAACAACAAATACTGAATATTATTTGTGCAGTTGGGCGATGCGTAAAATATATCGTCCCAATCAATATATGTCAAGGGGTGTACATAAACAAATCGTCCGATTTGTAAATGAATATTTATTTCAACGCATCACTATTTTATATAGTTCATATATTCAATAAAAATGATATTTTTATTGTTCAAATATTTTATTCAACACATGAATATTTTATTTTCTATTTCACGTCACAATCACAATCAATTTCCACAACACAATACAATCAAAAAAGTCGTCCGTGGTCTATGGACGACGGGGAGCAGTTCATATATGCAGTTATAAAATAAATAACTATACAAAAATAATTTTAGTGAGAAGTACTCACATTGGGATCCACTCCATCAGTTTTATTTCTGAATTTCTGAACAGTTTGGATTTGAATTTGACTGAAATTCTGACGTGCTCCAAATTGGACATGGTCAATTTTTTTGTGAAGCTCTCGTTCCCACGATCACAATGGATCCAGTTTCGCGCGATTTGGACCCCGTATGGGAAAGATACGATATTATTTACATTGGATAACATTATTAATTAATTAATTAATAATTAAGGAATTAAATACATTATTAATCACACTAATCATCTCCCTCTCCCTCGTTATACTCCAGTATCCCTCACAACAGTCGTAGCCCATTCATTCCAAATTAGGTTTCCTCCTTGCCTCTTCCACGATCGACGGAACCCAGATCAGGTGGGCCCACGAGGTGCGCCTTGGCCATAGCTTCCCCTGGTTACTGCCTTCGTCGGCTGGGTGGCTCCGCCACCCTGAAAATCCACAGCGAACTTTGGTGGTTTTTGACCCAAAATCGAACTGAACAACTAACGAAAACCGATCAAAATCGTATCAGTTTGAAGAGCTCATGATGCTCTTAAAATTTGGATTTGGAGTTGGTGATAAATTTTCGTGGATAGAAAATGGTTGAGGATCGAGCGTTTGAAGATTTCGGCCCTCCATTTCGTGGGCGGGCGGCTCTGAACATGGCTAGGGTTTTCTGAATTCGGGGGGAGGGGGTATTATAGAAAATTATATTATTATTTAATTCCTTTAATTTCCAACAATACTTGTTTTCTAATCCGAACTCCAAATCAAACTCAACGACTGTCACCCTAGCTAAACACCCCCATTCCGGACACAATGGGATTGTTCCGTAACCTAATTCGATCGTTTCGATCATTTTTTCTTTAAATTAAAATATAAATCAATATATATTTCATTTGAATGTACATTCTAATTTATCGAGGCCACATACTGACTTCAAAAATTCCAGAAAAATAAATCTGGCTATGTTTGGATGATATGGCTCTAACAAAACTAATTTCATCGAATTTGGAGACCGTTTGAAAAATGGTAAATTTCCAGTCGATTAAATTCAAACTAAAAGTGGTCAAAGGCGTTTAAATGTGCCACGCTCACATATTAGTTCCAAAAATTATGAAAACTGGAATCTAGCAATAATTCGACATTCTGGATCCAACAAAAGTGGTTTTGTCGAAAACGGAGGTCATTTGCAAAATGACTATTTTTAAGGGCTATATATTATATTAAAAATATATAAATTCCACAGCGACTTTTCTGAATTTTAAACTGGACATATCTTTTAATTTATAAAGTGAAATCTCTGTTTCTTACATCCGTTAGAAATATATTGCTAATCAGATTCAAATATTTCTAGTTTCGTCCAATTCTGACTTAAATTGAATTATGTATATTCCTTCGAAATTAGAAATCGAATTTTCAAACTGCCGCGCCATTTCAGGCTCGTTATATAATAAAAATAAATTTATTCGTTCTAACTTCGATTTAAATAAATTTTTAATTATTATTATTTAAAATAAATCATTTTAAATATTCAAAATCCATTAAAATTGCTAAAATAAAATTTTTAATTGGTTCTAGAAATCCGGGTTGTTACAGGTATAAAACCCGCAATACACAACTATGAATTTATAATCCATTACAATAGAATCAAAGCTTTTAATTTCAGCAAATCAAATATCTTTTTGATTTTATTGGAATAATAGTGTTTTCACTCGTTTATAGATCCATACTATATTGAATTACACAAAGCTAACACATTAACCCATGTGTTTATTATTTAACAGTGTAACATGTATCACTAATTAAAATAGAAGTGATAAGATATATCAATTCATAATTTCATTTCTAAAAATTTTATCCAATACAAAAAAAATAACAGTAAAAGGAACAATTTCTGGTCATATAAGTACTTGCAAAAACTTTCACATGTTCATAAGGATTTGATGCTATAAAATTCATTTTTACTAAAACTTATTTCAATATTTAAAAAACTATTTTCTCAAAACTGGTTTTTGAAATGTCAATATTAGTTTGGTTTTTCAAAATCAACAATTTGTTTTGAAAAATAAAGTCACAGCACTATGTTACCAAATAACATAGATGCATAATTTCAATCAACCAAACTTAGTTTTTAAACAACTTAAATGAACAGCAATTTTAACATTTATATCGTTGTTCAAATAAAATCCAATACCAATAATTAGTACAATATAACATCAATATTAAAACTTAATCAATTTTTAGTATTGAGCACGAATCCCCTTTTCAAATTTTGTATTACATAAAAAAATTTAACTGCAGTAAACTATTTTAGTTTAGTATCGAATACTATTTTGATCTGTAGTGAAACAATTTTCACTTTGACTTTATAATTGAATTTAATTTAAATTCTAACAACAGGATTCTAATTACCAGTCAAGGTAAAAGCAATTTTAAAACTTAATTATAATTTAGATTTAGTCATTAATAGATCCATTTCAAAATTTAATATCAAATATAAAACTTTGTTTACAGTATGATGGTTTTAAAGACTATATCAAATACAAATTTAATTTTCAATAAAACAATTTCATCTTCGTGAATCGTATTTATCAATATTTCTTGAATTCATGTTTTAGACATCCAACTAATAGACAAAGTATCATACAACATGTTACATTCAACACCGTGAATCTCTTTGTTAACATCAACCAAGATACAAAATTAAATGATTCATACATGAAACAATTTCAATTATAACTCAATCGATTAATATCGTAAATCCACAAATTCGATACCATTGAAAGTTTCAATTTAGGGTTTTGCCAACAAATTAGTAGTTGAATTAATAACCCTAAATGGATCTATTACGAAAAAAATAGATTGAAATAGACCAAATTATACCTAGGGTTCTTTCGAAGTCGATTAGCCCCAAATTTCTTCGAATCTGGAATCTCGCTGGCAGTTGGATGATCGAATCATAGCACGACAAAGCATCGTCCCTCCATAAGTACCCACATGAACGCATCTTTTTTCGATCAGATCGAAGAAAGATGAGGAATCAGTTGCTAGCCGGCATAGGTTTGGGATTTTATCGAAAGGGAATTAGGTTAGGTTATGGCCGATCTTTTTCCATCCTATTGACTATGATTTTTATATCGTTTATTTAAAGGAACGTGTGTCCCCTTAAAACCATACGTGTACAATCAAACATGGAGTTAACCGGCAAACCCTTTCAACACATAATAAAATATCAACAGACTAATATTTATTTATATAAACAATGGTTTCCTCTTTATAACATCCTAAGTGTGTAACCTTATAGGTTATTACAATGTTAGCAATAATTTAAATCGTACTTAAATTATAAACAGTGATTGGCATCTAGCAATACGTCGCTACTACCCAAGTTATAATAAGATCAACGATTCGATACAACCATTCTGTGACCTGTGTATCAATGTAAGATAATCCTTTTAACTAATATATCCAAGATTAAAATCACAGCATGGATCATATCATCCTCTTTATAATTTAATCCATTTATCTTGATTGATGAGTAGACTGTTCAAAACAAATCGATATTTGAGCTTGGCCATGCATTTCACGGTCTCACTCAATCAAGAGGCCCATGGATATCACTACAAATATATCGTAGTGTTAACTTCCATCTAGATCATTCATAATTTCCATTCAATTTGAGACGTATCTGATAATCACCGCTATCGTCTACTCTGTTACAAATAACTTTAGATGATATCAAAACACAAATATCCTCGAATAAAATTATAATGGTTTCAGGTCTGAGGACCATTACAGCACTGTCACTGTGAGAATAACTTATGATACAGTTACTTATATTCCATGTAATTTTCTCATGGTGGGTCAGCCTAATATGCTATTCTCCAATACGTATTTATGTCTTGACATTAATATCACGTATATTAATGATCAATGAGATGTGATCATATCAACATACTAGTCTCAATGTTTTATTGTTGTTCCATATAAACAATAAAACTTGACTAGGGACATTTAGAAATTATAATACTTAATATATTACATAATCTCAAATTCAAGTCTTACTCGAACTATATAATTCCGTATTATTATTCTAGGGATTTCTATTATGATAATGTTTATATTACGCAGTAAATATAACATAACAAAATATGTTTATTCCAAATAAAACAATAACATCATCAATGTTATCAATTATATCAAATGTATTGTAATGTACCGTCTTTCGTTTACTTCAAGTTGGTAATTAAACCAACTCGAACCGTTCGAAATGACAGAATGTTATTAGCTTTTGAGGCAAATAGAACAAATCATAGAATCACAGACATAGAAAAAATAGAATATTACGCAGCGGAATAAAAAAATTATACAATTGTAGTTCATGAAGCTACTAAATAAAAATCAAAATTTAAACAAAATATCAGAGTTACAAAATTAAATACAGCGGAAGTCTAAATACAAGAATTTCTAATACAAAGGTGAAATAGATAGAATCAACAGGTAGAGGTGATATCATCAACAGTCTCCAGCTTCAAAAGGTGAAATCTCAACACTGCAATACTCGATCTGACCCGAGCAATAATGCAAATCAAAACAACTTGGATCAGGACTAACATTCTCATAAAAGTAAATCAACTCAAATGAAGTGTTCAAAGAAATGCATCAGTAACTTAAAGGATGTTTGGGATCATCATCCTCTAAGGATCCGTTAAACTAATATCACATAATATAATACACTATTAAAATAATGTATATGGTTAAATATACTATTGAAAATAGTGTAAGCGGGATTACCATTATTAACCTTACACCGTTTGTACCGTTATCGTACAGTGTGCATATGAAACACCAGTACGTCAGTGGATAGGGATGTTCCATGATACGACAACGCTAAATCAAAATCGTAGGGGGCTCGATCAGGATAATACGACAAGGCATCAAGGCAATACCCATCAGTAGGATTCTATCGGATTGCGGACCCAGGCCAATGGTAATGCATAGTCGCGACTACCGCCCACCCCAGACAATACTCCCAAATATCAAAGGCGCTAATCAATTACAAAGTAATATATATGGTATCGAAGAATCATGTCTACTAAGAGGAGCTAGCTCACATTAATCTGGGTATGGTTCCTGTTTTAGTCATTTTAATTAAGACCCGAAGGTCAAGGCTATCCATCATCGTTCTCTTTCTTTAAATCCAGTAATCACCTCCAAATCCATCCCAGTATTGGTAGAGAGTATGACAATATCCGATCCCGTTCTCTTTAACAACCAAACGTTTACATTTTTCACACCGTGCCCATTTTAATAAAATCATATCTTGAAATAAATTGATTTAAGAAATTTCTTTAATTCAAACCAAATAGTTTATGAATCAATTCCATATATAAAATAATTTCAATTCATGTTCATTTAAATTTATAATCGAATTCATATATTCTTATCAAATATAATTTCAATTTCAAATCAGTTACGCAATTCATGTTCATTTCCTATAAAGTTCTATATTTAAGTCAATTCAAAATTCGCAATTATTTGATTTAAAATCAAATTCATTGAATCAAGTATCATTATATAAACTTAAATCTTTGAACATCGAATTTAAATCGCAAAATCAAAACTTATCCACCTATTGAGTTATTATTAAAGTTTATAAAATATATATAAAATAAGCATTGAAAATATACTTATAAGTTATAAATTTATATAGAAAATAGCTTTATAAACATATATTGGTTTAAAATAATTTAGAACTAGGTTTAAAAGAATAATTTATTATAATATATTAATTTAAAGTTAAAAAAACATATATGATTAAACTATACATTTTAAAATAAATAAATTATAAGTAAAATCTTAAATAAGCATTTAATTACATTTTTACTCATAAAATAATTTTAAAACATATAATTTAAAATTTTCAAAATTCAAGTATAAATCTTTAAAATATAAATATAAGATCTTAAATTAATATTATTCCAATCAAATTTTCCAAATCATTTTAATTTGAAAACTTGATCAACGGTGTCCATATATAGTTTTCTACCCTACGGTCAAGTGATACAGATATTTATCATTTCAACCTGCAATTTATAAAATTTCTACTGGTTTATCATTTCAACCCGCAATCCCAAATTCTGTAAAGTCGTTCAGATCTATCATTTCAACCCATAACGATTTTTCCTTATCTAATGTACATTCGGGTATGTATCATTTCAACCCTCAGTGATTTTTCCTAAACTAGGGGTATCTAAAACATAACAAATCATCACATATCAATAATCACATCATAGTCATATATAATTAATGCACATTCATGTCATATGAATATCGTGTCACATATGAAAGTGTATAATTTAAACAAACAATTTCTACTGGCAATCCTATACATTTCATAACAGTTCATTTAGTTAATCTAACATCTATGAAATAATGTGAGTCAGGTGTGAGATAAACTCACCTTTCATGACATAGACTGGAGACAGCAGATGAATTAACACAGAATAAAAGGACAACTTCTAGGTACGTTTCAAAATGGATTTTAACTCGATGATCGTTAAATATTTTATTTTATTTTATATGAGGAGGCTGGGGAATTTTCAATGGATCGGTACTGCTATTTGGGTTTATGGACGGTCCTCAAACTCAACACCAAAGTTGACTCAAAATAAACCCAATAAATTCTTTACACAAAAAATATATATTTTGATACATAAACACACAGAAAATTTATATATATATATATATATTTAAAATTCGACGCACAAAAAAATATTTTATAAATTATACATTTAAATAAAAATCAACGCTAACACATACTAAATCATATACACTTATATAAATATATATATTAAATTATATAGCACCAAACCATATATATTTTTAAATTACATACAATGCAAACACACCTAAATAAAACTGTAAAAATGGTGTATATATATAAAAATAAATATTTAAAACAAATATATATATATATATACATATTTATTTTTTCAAAATAATTAAATTTCCAAAGCGACTCAACGCTACGCATTCAACACCGAAATATATGTTTCTTTTGTATATAATATTAGATTTATAAACGCACACAAACATTTATCACGTAAAACCATATATAAATATTCTATACAAATTGATGCACACAACCAAACTATATATATCTCTATATATTTATACATATATATTTCTAAAATAATAATTTTTTTTAAATAAAAATTTACACACTCAACAAAGGGGACACACACAAAATCACTCTCACGCACAAACAAGATCACTCATTCCACACAGTAACACAAACACACACTGTCAACACACCACACAAAAAAAATGACACACACACATACGTTAAAACCCATACCTCGACACATGAACGCACACATAAAAACATACCCCATAAACTTACACAGCTCACCAAATTCATGCACACAACAACTACATACATATTATATAAAGGGAGCAACTATATGAACACAAAATTTTGACACAAATCAGGAGGCATATAATCTCAACCACATGATTAATTTGTCTTTATGTAAGGGATGCAAGTCATGAGATAATCCTATGGTTTAGATTTTTGTGTCCTCAATTTGTGGCAAATCTTTGTGTCTATATAGACTTTCCCTTATATAAATCACACAAACACACACAGACGGAATAAAATAAAACGCAAGCCCCAAACAAACATATATATATATATAATATAAATTAAACATAACTCAATGCAAAAAAAATCTGAATTAAGATAAACTAACACAAACACTTAACACAAATTAAAATTATAACATATATATAATAAAATCAACACGACTCAAAGCACATACAAACCCACATACACATAATAATATATATTTTTCAAAACTAATAAATTTTAAAACAACTCACACCCAACAATATATATATATATGTACACACACACCTTTCAAACTAATATATATGTTTACATATGTTCTCAAAACAAATAAATTTTCAAATAACTCACCCAAACACAACACCATAAATATACACACACACGCATCCATGCAAAAACAACTCACACACACCCGCACAAGAAAACACACACACTGATTCAAATGGGAAAATATACCCAAACTCATGCCACGCAAAACAGAAAGAATCACACTCACACGCAAGCATCACAACACAACGGATGAGTTGGTCAACTGGTGCATGGAAGTTGGTTGGGCTAGCGACGACGGAAATAGTAGGCGGCGTTTGGGTGAAGCGTTGGCAAGGTGGCACAGTTGGAGTAGGGTTGCTGACGAGGCTATGAGATGAAGGGAGGTTCCAGGTTTTTTTTCTTTTTTTATTGGATGTCTTCGCATTAAGAAAGGTGGTGAGAGACAAAAATGGTGAAGGTACATATATGCGGTGGAAAGATGATGGAAGAACACAGTGTTTTTGGGAAGGAATGATTTTTTCTAGAGAGAGGACAAAGTGAGTGGATAAAATTGAAAAGTAGAAGATGGAAAATGCGAATAAGTAGAAGATAAACGAAGAGAGATGAAAAGAATAGGTTTGTGGGTAAAGTCACGTACACGCAATAAAAAGGAATGATTTTGGAATAGGAAAAGTTGCATTTGAAATAAAAAAGGAATGAAAACATGCTTTTGAAAGTTAGCAGAGGAACTAAATGTTTGGCATTATTAAAGGCACTGGTTTAGTGTATGATTTGGAAATTTTCCATTGCAATAAACGAACAATTTCAAAAATGGAACGGTGCTTTTAAAATGAACATGTGAAAGTTTAGGCAATTAAAAATTGGAACGGTTTAAATTTTGAAACAATGAACGTATAAGGAAAACATTTTACTAAGGAACGGATGTTGACCATTAAAAAGGTCATCAGTGTTTGCAAATAAAAGGAAATAGTATAAACGTGGTTGTAAATAAAAGGAAAACAATATAAATTTTTAATTCAAAGGAAACAACGGTCTTGGCAACAAACATAAAAAAACGAGTGGATGTTTTAGGCAATGAAATAAATAAAATTAGAATAAACCGAAAATAAAAGTGAACACTTTTTTTTTGGAATATATATATTTAACCAACAATCTTGCAATCAAATAACAGACGATATTAAAGGAAAATGAATAAAATAAATAAAATTTGGCAATGTTTGCATCAACAACAATCAATATGAATAGAACATTGATTTGTATTATTAATTTATATTCATATCCAAACAAAATCATTTACTATACAGAATCCCAATAATTTAGTTTTAAATTATAAACCAAAATAATTTTTCTTTCAGTAAAATCCAAACAAATTGAGTTTTAAACAAACAAAAATAAAAATAGAAATCAAAATTTAAATTAAATCATTAAATAAAATACACTTAAAATTTAGGTTGTTACAATCTCCCCCACTCAAACCTTTTCGTCCTCGAAAAGGAACGAGATAGAGAAATTTTAATTAAATAATTAATATATTTAAACCAATGGTTCATATTTATTCTCATACCTATATGTATAATTTTGAAATATATATTTATATATATGAATCAAAAGTTAAAATATTTTCAAACATATTTCAAAACAGTTTTAAGTATTCACCCGATTTCTCGATTAGCTATATATATC
The DNA here is from genome assembly GCA_030737875.1 of Allium sativum. Taxonomy (NCBI): domain Eukaryota; kingdom Viridiplantae; phylum Streptophyta; class Magnoliopsida; order Asparagales; family Amaryllidaceae; genus Allium; species Allium sativum. The sequence continues at coordinate 403,225,006 of CM060923.1, read as the reverse complement.
TATCCCGATTTTGAAACCCGAAAATAGATATTGATGATGCTGCAATCATCACTTGACTCATTTCCAAGCGACTAGAGTGTGACTCAATGTAATAACCCGGAAATGCGAGCCTGTTTAAAATTTTTATTTTGGCAATTTTAGCGAATTTTGAATATTTAAAATGAATTATTTTAAATAATATCAACGAGAAACTTATTTTGAATAGAATTCGAACGTATATATTTATATACGTCGTCGATAGAATATAAATATTTATTTTAAATTATAAAAGGAATTGAAAATGGCGCGGTAGTTCGATAATTCGATTTCAAACTTCAATCGAATGTACCGGGTGCAAAACAATCTGAATTTTAGTGAAACCAAAAATAATAGGATCTATTGGAGAATATCTTTCCAACGAATCCGAAAAATTGAGATTTCATAGCGGGAATCAAAAGATATGTTCAGTTGAAAATTCTGAATAGTCGCTATGGAATTCAGGCCCTTAAAAATGGAAATTTTGCAAACGACCTCGGATTTCGACGAAACCACTTTTGTTGGGTCCGTGACGTAAAGTTATTGCTAGTTTCCAAATTTCATAATTTTTCGAATCAATATGTGAGCGTGGCAAAGGAAAACATGTTTGACCAGTTTCAGATGATTTTAATCGACTGGAAAATGACCATTTTTCCAACGGTCTCAGAATTTGACGAAATTAGTTTTGTTAGGACCGTATCGACAATACGAAGCTAGAAAATATTTTTCGGGAATTTTTCGAGTAAGTATGTAACCCCGGTAAATTGAAATGCACGTTCAAATTAAATATATAGAAGTATATGTTGATTTTTACGAAAACAGGTCGAAACGATCGAATCAGCTTGCGATACATATCCCATTGTGTTCGGAATGGGGGTTAGCTATGGACGACAGGCTATGGGCCTCGTTTAGAGGTCAAATGAAAAAGTACCTTTTTGAAATTAAAATAAATAAATTAATAAATTAAAATCTCTCCTCTCCTTACATCACTCAGCCCTTCCCCCCCCCCCCCCGATTTCATTTCTAAAGTAAAAAAAAAAGAGGAAAAGGAAGACGGAGAAGGGGGAGGAGCCGACGCTCCTCCCAGCAGCGCCGTCGCGCACGTGACGCCCCCCCTCAGCCATCCTCCTCCCACCGCTTCTCCCCTCCTCCTTCCAGACGAAATCTCCAAGCCCACAGAACCGCGAACCCTAGCCCCCCGTCACCGAAACCACCGTGCCCAAGCCCAAACCACCACCCGACCGCTGACGCGAGCCTCCACCGCCCACCGCCGCCTGAACTTCCCCCCCTCCTTGCCGCGAGCGGAAGACCCCCACGCCCCATCCATCTTCGATTCAACGCAGTAAGCTTTTAATGTATTTTCTTATTTATTTTGTTTTATTTCGGGTTTTTTTTATATATGTTATTTAACCAATGAAAACCTGATTTTTTTTTCTTTTCTTTTTTTGTTAATAACCTTGGTTAAAAACGTTGTGTTTAAAAATATGAATTTTATCGATATGAAATAGTGTTAAAATTTTGATTTTTACCGTAGGAACGAAGTGATTTTTATACGAATGTTATGCATCGAAAAGGCGAGATCTTTATTTTTGAAAAGGTGAAATCTTTATATTTGAAAAGGCGAAATCTTTATATTTGAAAAGGCGAGATCTTTATTTTTGAAAAGGCGAAATCTTTATATTTGAAAAGGCGAGATCTTTATTTTTGAAAATGTGAAATCTTTATATTTGAAAAGGCGAAATCTTTATATTTGAAAAGGTGAGAATCTTTATATTAGAAAAGGCAAAATCTTTATATTTGAAAAGGTGAGATCTTTATTTTTGAAAAGGCGAAATCTTTATATTTGAAAAGGTGAAATCTTTATATGTGAAAAGGAGAAATCTTTATAAAGAATTGCGGGATAAAAATATAATCTATAGTATATGAACACCGATGTAAAAATAGAATTTTTATCTATATAGTAGCGGTATAAAAATAGAATTTTTATCTATATAGTAGCGATGTAAAAATAGAATTTTTATCTATATAGTAGCGATGTAAAAATAGAATTTTTATCTATATAGTAGCGGGGTAAAAATAGAAATTTTTTCTATATAGTAGCGATGTAAAAATAGAATTTTTATCCTATGGAGTAATTATAAAAATATGATTTTTATATACATGGCAAGAATATAAAAATGTGATTTTTATATATATAGTGGCTACGAGCAACGAAAGTGACAAAAGGCGAGAACGACGATGATTTCCTACAATAGAAGTGTCGTGGAGTTGGGATAGCTAGTCAGTGAGAACTTCTCACTCTAAATTTCTTTTTCTAATTATATATATATACTAGGATGCAGACGGTGCTTAGCAGCACCCGACAGCCGTCATCCACAGACCATGGATGGCTTGTTTGTTTGATGGATGTGTTGTGAAAATTGTTTGTGATGTTGATGTGAAATCGATAAAAAATGTAGATAGTTGAAATAAATTAATTATCGTTAAAAATATAATTTTTAACGTGAATGCGAATAAATAAACATTTATAAACAAATCGGCCGATTTGTTTATATACACTGATTTGACTGATATTGATTGGGATGATAAATTTTACACATCGCCCAACTGCACAAATAAAAATCTGTGTTTGTTGATTTGAAACGCCACATGGGTGTTGGGATGAAATTTGGTGTACACTAATCCCAATTATTTAATTGTATGTCGATCGATTGGTCGACAGGCTATGTAAGCGTTAATTATTTATATTTGATGCTTATGCAGTTGTATGGTGCATCTTGGATGATGGTTGATTGTTTATCATTGCTATTATATACATGTGGTGTATGGAATCCATATAATTAACATTATATGGTGATTGATTGGGCCTCATTCCAATCGGGAAAATAATAAATATTATAAAAGAAAATTCATTTGTTGAATATAAAAATAGTCGTGGGTTGACAGTACTCATGTGTTGAGATTGGTCGTGTGTTGAAAGAAATATAGATTCATGTGTTGAACGGAATAAATATTCATTTGTTGAATAGAATTACGAATTTATTGAAATATATAAAGCCAAGTTGACTAGAGTTGCGCTATTTTGACGTGAGCGATATTTATATCGATTTTATTCGAACATCGAAAAAGAAGTGATTTCAAAATATAACGTTTTGAAAATATTATCATTTATGTAGTAATGATAGGAAATATTCAATTTTGATTTGAAATTGAATATAGAGTTGAAATGGTTTTGAAAACGATTTATAAAATACGTTTTACAAAGGAAATCGACGAAATATATATATATATATATATATATATATATATATATATATGTATAATGGCCTGAATAGAACGCGCCGCGCCGCGGCAGTTCGTGAATTTCGACCATTGACTTCGAATTGACGTTGCGGGAGATCCGACCGTCGGATTCTCCTAAAACCGGAACCATTGGGTTCGTATCGAAAATAGATTTCCAATGAATATTAGAAATTTGAAATCTAATGGTTGGATTTGGAATTATGTCCTAATTAAATTTGGAAAAGGTCGCTATAAGTGCAATTTGAGGGTCGTTGATGGAAATCGACTGTACGGGCCTTGATAAAATTATTAAAAATATTAATAATTTGTGTAAAATCATAATATGTGAATTGGAAAGAACTGGGATGAAAAATTCCACATTTGAAAGGATAAAAATATATTTTTTTCGAAATGAACTAGTTTTGAACTAGAATTAAAACCAATTTATTTTTGAAATAAATAAATTGAATTTGAAAGTGATTTTAAAAATAATCAATATTCCCAATACGTGAATTGGAATGGATTTGAATCGAAATTGTCTTTGGAATGTTTCGATGTTGGATTCCATGATTATACAGATATTGTTATGGGAATTTGAAAGATATATTCATATCATTATTTCCAATACCATATTTGTTTGTTTCAGAATTTGATATTGAATATAAGCCGATATATTTTCTATTCAAAGCCTTGTATTTAATATAAAATGTGATTTGAGTTTTTCGTGAATCGTGTTTTAGATGGCATTGGTTCTTTAACCCAGTTAAAGACAGGATGTTGATTTTTGAAAAGATTAAAACTAAGTAGAGTTTTAATGAATCTTTAATTAGATTAAAATGTGAATTGATAATTTAAATTATCAAATCTGAAAGGTGCTCGAGAGTGGAGTACCACCTGTTTTGCTCCAAAGAGATAGTTAAATCTTTAATTAGATTTGAACGTGAAATGGTAGTTAATTTTACCGATAACACCGTGGTGTTAGATATGGAGTATTACCAGTTTTACTACAGGGGATGAATAGGTTGGGATTGGGAAATAGAATAAATAATTACTTCGGTGTGGTTCGCTAATCCCGACCAGTTTGGAAAACCATAATATGGTTAGATATGATATCCAAAGGAAGTTTAAAGCATAAATTTAGAAGAATTTATCTTTGATAAAATTAATGGGAACCTTTCCCCTAAGAATGTGATTTTGTGAATAAAAGAATATTCTGAATTGGAAGGGGGCGTTTGTTGTGTTTGTGTAACATTTGTTTATCATACGTGGGTTATTCAGAAAGTCCGGGTTTATACCCATTCTGAATAACCGATTCGACGAGATGTCGAAGATGAAGACGGCGGTTGAAGACCGGAAGTCTTCACATCGTTTGGGTGATTACTGATAATCTCGATTGGGCTGTACACCCAAGATGAGAGAAACAGTTGGTGATCGTCCAGACGTACTTGGAGATGGATGGATATGCGAGGAAAGTGCCTCCGGTTTCGTTCAGACCCAGAACGAACTTGTAAGTGGATTGTGTGACTGGCATTGGATTTTATTCTGTGTTGATTGATCTCTATTAAATATACATCTGTTTGGCGGCGGAGAATTTATTCTCTTGCTTAACGCCCTTCTCTGAAACGCACGAGCCCAGAGATTGTATATCAATGGACATCAGTCGCATGGAGTGAATTGCCAGTGTGGCACGCGTAAGTGGCAATTGAGCAAGGCTTCTGTTGAAAAGAAAAGTCTTGTGGTTGATGATCAAAGCACGACCTGTGTGGCTTAGCTTTGTGTATAACGTGAATTCGCGGGCCTCACACCTCGGTCTGAGTCAAAAACGGGAGACGGACCGCTGGGAGAGCACGACGTTTCTTTCTAGCTAGGGTGGTGTCAGTGACCTACCAGCACTGACATTTATATACTTTTCACCTGTGTGGTTGTTGGAATGCGAGGCGCCTCGGATATAGGTCTGTGAGGACCAGGAAACGTGTGTTCAGGAATAACTAATCCTCAAAAGTAAGAGAGGACCGGCCCAGCCGATTCCAAGGATCAAAGTGGGGTCCTGAGACATTTGCTAGAGTGTCTCGAACGCGGAGAGGAGCTTGCCCCTTACCTCGACTCATGACGGAAATCCAATTTCCAATACGTGATATTGCGGTTTTAATTGTAGAACTAGTATGGCGACATGATATATGGTACCCATGCCGTCTATGATTGATATTTATGATTGAAAATGTTTTGACACTATACGCCTATGATAGTATCAAATAATATGTTCTAAACGTATCAAGCATGCTTTGGCTGTTATAAGGTAAAAACCCTATCCTCCGGCTTGCGTTGCATTGTGTGATGGGACCTGGGTCTTATAACAGCTTCATTTTTCTTTATTTAGCATTGCGCTATTTGTTTTATGCACTGGTATTCTTGGGAGGAAACCCGTTCCTTGTTATACGGCGTGGTCCCTTGATTTACCTAACTTTAAAAATAAAGATTAATAACTGTTTTAGTTCTCACACCAGTCACATGACTGACCTGGAGTTTATTGTTTTAACCTAAACTCTGGGTGCCCCTATTTTCCACACGGGCAGCTAGTAGTTTTGGTTTTGCAGATTTATATCCACAGGGTCCTGATTTAAAGCTGGAACGATGCTCGGAAAGCTCTGTATCCGTGTATCACTTTCTGTTGTGTTTTGTATATTTTTCCGCTGCTATGTAATTTATTGTAATCTCTGATATTTATCGAATGTAATTTATTTATTTATACTCTGTATATTCTTGTATCTGATGGAATTGTTGTAATAACAATGAAATATTCTTCCGTTTGCGTTCTATTTTGTGTTGTTCTCATCTCAATCCGGGCTTTCCTTACCGGGGGATTTCGGGTCGTTATAGAGTGGTATTAGAGCTTTGGTTTACAGAGCTCGAGAACAAGACACATTACAGCTATACTAAAGAATTCATTAGATATTGGATTAGTAATATCCAATTAGAATGACTCGTTAGAGATAGGATCAGTAATATCCTAGAACGAGTGTGAAGAGTATATTTTTCAAATGAAAACAATTTTGTTTTGAAAATTTAAACCATTTTATACGTATTTGATTATTTATTTATTTTGAATTTGGACAATCCAATATATAAAGATTTCGCGTATATGCGTCATGAACGTATATTCGAAGTTTTAATATACTGGATAGATATAGAATCACACTCTAGTCGCCCGGAGATGATGTTGATAATGACCATGGCATCATCAATATTTATGTTCGTGTTTCGAAGGTGTGATTTCTATATATTTCCATTATACTGGTGTGAGAACCAAATCATAGCTAGAATACATTGTTGTGAATTGGCATCAAAAACATGATTTTTGTATATATCAAAATTATGAATTTGAAACTCTAATCCACTAATTGATTGATGTTTGTGTTGTTTGTTTATTTTTTGCTAATTTTTAGCCATTTAGCCTAATTGAACCAAACATTGAATTGTTTTGAAAATTGGTCACATTTGCTTGCATATACATGTGCTTACATTGAAAAGTCATAGCAAGGAGGCTAGAGCAGAAGAATAAAATTTGTTTGCCCGACAAATAGGTACATGTTTACTATAATTTACTGTTTTGTTTGGGTGATGATGATTTTATGAGCCTATTGGCTAGCCGCTTGGCTTTTTCTTTTTGAGATCAGAAGGCCTATATGGCAATTTCGGGATTTTCCCGTTGCTCCCGGTGCAGGGGAGGTTATGGCGAAATTTTTCAGAAATTTAGGGTGTTAGCCAAATTTTTCAAGAATTTGAAAAGTTCTTAGAAACTGAAAAGTTGAAGAACTTAAGCCATAGTCAAAATAATGGAAGTTGAGTTGATTTGTTAAACAACTTTCGGCTTTGTTCCTTTTCGGCTTCCATTGTTATGTTCCTTTTCGGCCTTTGATTCATAGAAGATTAGAATATCATCAATAAAAACCAGAACAAATATATTCAATTAAATCACACATTGAACTGATAAGAAAATAGTTAGAAATATATACTTGTGCATCATATATGTTTGAACAGGAAATTGGATAGCTGTTGAGTAAAGATTTTATTTGTGTGCCCGACAGATAGTATCAAATAATGTGTTTTAAACGTATCAAGCATTATTTGGCTATTATAAGGCAAAACACTATCCTCCGGCTTGCGTTGAATTGTGTGATGGGACCTGAGTCTTATAATAGCTTCATTTTCTTAAATTAACATTACGCTATTTGTTTTATGCACTGGTATTCTTGGGGGTAAACCCGTTCCATGTTATACGGCGTGGTCCCTTGATTTACCTAACTTAAAAGTAAAGATTTAATAACTGTTTTAGTTCTCGCACTAGTCACATGACCGACCTGGAGTTTATTGTTTTAACCTAAACTCTGGGTTCTCCTATTTTCCACATGGGCAGCTAGTAGTTTTGGTTTTGCAGATTTATTTTTATAGGATCCTGGTTTACAACTGGAGCTATATTCGGAACGCTCTGTATCCGTGTATTTCTTTAAGCCATGTTATGTATTATTTTTCCGTTGCATTGTAATTTTAAATCTCTGATATTTCCCAATGTGTAATATTTATTCATACTCTGTAATATTCTTGTACTCTGATGTAATTGTTGTAACAAGCAATGAAATGTTCTTCTTTTTGCGTTTTGATTTGTCCCATTCTCAAACAATTCGTTCTTTCTCTTCTCTTCGGAGACCGGGGAAGTTCGGGTCGTTACACAGCGGAAGTCTAAATACAAGAATTTCTAATACAAAGGTAAAATAGCCAGAATCAATAGGTAGAGGTGATATCTTCAACAGTCTCTAGCTTCAAAAGGTGAAATCTCCACACTGCAATACTCGATCTGACCCAAGCAATAATGCAAAACAAAACAACTCGGATCAGGACTAACATTCTCATAGAAGTAAATCAACTCAAATGAAGTGTTCAATGAAATACATCAGTAAATTTAAGGATGTTTGGGATCACCATCCTCAAGGATCCATTAAACTAATATCATATAATATAATACGCTATTATAATAATGTCTATGGTTAAATATACCATTGAAAATAGTGTAAGCGGGATTACCATTATTACCCTTACACCGTTTGTACCGTTATCGTACAGTTTGCGTATAAAACACCAGTACGTCAGTGGATAGGGATGTTCCATGATACGACAACGCTAAATCAAAATCGTAGGGGGCTCGATCAGGATAATATGACAAGGCATCAAGGCAATACCCATCAGTAGGATTCTACAGGATTGAGGACCCAGGCCGGTGGTAACGCATAGCCGCGACTACCGCCCACCCCAGACAATACTCCCAAAAATCAAAGGCGCCAATCAATCACAAAGTAATATACATGGTATCAAAGAAGCATGTCTGCTAAGAGGAGCTAGCTCACATTAACCTGGTTATGGCTCATGTTTTAGTCATTTTAATTATGACCCGAAAGTCAAGGCTATCCATAATCATTCTCTTTCTTCAAATACAGTAATCGCCTCCAAATCCATCCTACTTGATTCTGGAACTCCAACGCGTACACAGTTGTTAAAGTGGTTTTCAGTATTGGCAGAGAGTATGACAATATCCGATCTCAGTCTCTTTAACAACCAAACGTTTACATTTTTCACACCGTGGCCATTTTAATAAAATCATATCTTGAAATAAATTGATTTAAGAAATTTCTTTAATTCAAACCAAACAGTTATGAATCAATTCCTTATATAAAATTATTTCAATTCATGTTCAGTCAATTTATAATCGAATTCATATATTCATATTAATTATAATTTCAATTTCAAATCAATTACGCAATTCATGTTCATTTCCTATAAATTTCAATATTTAAGTCAATTCAAAATTCGCATTTAGTTGATTTAAAATCAAATTCATTGAATCAAGTATCGTTATATAAACTTAAATATTTAAACCTCGAATTTAAAACGCAAAATCTAAACTTATCCACCTATTGAGTTATTATTAAAGTTTATAAAATATATATAAAATAAGCATTGAAAATATATTTATAAGTTATAAATTTATATAGAAAATATCTTTATAAACATATATAGATTTAAAATAATTTAGAACTAGGTTTAAAAAGAATGATTTATTATAATATATTAATTTAAAGTTAAAAATACATATAAGATTAAATTATACAGTTTAAAATAAATAAATTATAAGTAAAATCTTAAATAAACATTTAATTACATTTTTACTCATAAAATCATTTTAAAACATATAATTTAAAATTTTCAAAATTTAAGTATAAATCTTTAAAATATAAATATAAGATCTTAAATTAAAATTATTCCAATCAAATTTTCCAAATCATTTTAATTTGAAAACATGACAAACAGTGTCCGTATATAGTTTTCTACCCTATGGTCAAGTGATACGGATATTAATCATTTCAACCCGCAATTTATAAAATTTCTACTGGTTTATCGTTTTAATCCACAATCCCAAATTCAGTAAAATCGTTCAGGTCTATCATTTCAACCCATAACGATTTTTCCTAATCTAATGTCCATTCAGGTGCGTATCATTTCAACCCTTAGTGATTTTTCCTAAACTAGGGGTATCTAAAACATAACAAATCATCACATATCATCAATCACATCATAGTCATATATAATCACTGTACATACAGGTAATATGTATATCTTGTCACATATGAAAGTGTATAATTTAAACAAACAATTTCTACTGGAAATCCTATACATTTCATTATAGTTCATTCAGTTGATCTAACATCTATGAAATAATGTGAGTCGGGTGTGAGATAAACTCATCTTTCGTGACATAGATTGGAGACAGTAGATGAATTAACACTGAATAAAACGACGACTTCTAGGCACGATTCAGAATGGATTTTAACTCGATGATGGCTCAATATTTTAATATATTTTATAAGAGGAGGCTAGGGAAGTTTCAATGGATCGGTACGACTATTTGGGCTTATGAACGATTCTCAAAATCAACACCAAACTTGACCCAAAATAAACCCAGTAAATTCTTTACACAAAAAATATATATTTTTATATACAAACACATAGAAATTTTAACACATATATATATATATATATATATTTAAAATTCGATGCACAAAAATATATTTTATAAATTATACATTTAAATAAAACACAATGCTAATGCATACTAAATCATATACACTTATACAAATATATATATATTAAATTATATAGCACCAAACCATATATATTTTTAAATTACATACAATGCAAACGCATCCAAATAAAAATGTAAAATTGGTAGATATATAAATAAATATTTAAGACAAATATACATATAAAAACATATTTATTTTTTCAAAGTAATTAAATTTCCAAAGCGACTCAACGCCACGCATTCAACACCGAAATATATGTTTCTTTTATATATAATCATAGATTTATAAATGCACACAAACATTTATCACACAAAACCATATATAAATATTTTATACAAATTGTTGCACACAACCAAACTATATATATCTCTATATATCTATACATACATATTTTTAAAATAATAATTTTTCTGAGCAAAAATATACACACTCAACAAAGGGGACACACACAAAATCACTCCCACGCACAAACAAGATCACTCACGCCACATAATAACACAAACACACACTGTCAACACACCACACAAACAAAATAACACACAGACATCTTAAAACTCATACCTCGACACATGAATGCACACGTTAAACCATACCCCATAAACTTACACAGCTCACTAAACTTACGCACACAACAAGTACATACATATTACAAAAAGGGAGCAACTATACGAACACAAAATTTGGACACAAATCAGAAGGCATAAAATCTCAACCACATGATTAATTTGTCCTTATGTGAGGGGTTCAAGTCATGAGGTAATCCTATGGTTTAGATTTTTGTGTCACTCAATTTGTGTCAAATCTTTGTGTCTATACAGACTTTCCCTTATATAAATAACAAAAACACACACAGACGAAATAAAATAAAACGCAAGTCCCAAACAAACATATATATATATATAATATAAATTAAGTGTGGTGCTAAGGGAACCCCAATATCCTCTTCCTAATACCGCAATTAAAAAAATAAAACTCATTAAATTTGTATGCTTCCTAATACCACATTATCTCTCCATTCTAATCTCTCACTCGACCAGTATTTGCTAAAGATGGCAATGGGGTGGGTCTAGGGTCCAAACCCCCTTGACCCGCCCCTGTTTTGACCCATTTAGACCCGCCCCATAGGGTCTTCGGGGCGGGTAGACCCGCAACCCGCTTTTGGAGGTCCGGGTCTAGGGTCCGGTCTGGGGCATGACTAACCCGCCCCAACCCGACCCGCATGATCGAAACATCATTCAAACTCTTTATAACTATAACTATTACTTGTTAATCTTCTTAGATTTACATAGTTATAACTTGAATATTATATTCTTTTAATTGAAAACTATAAAATTTTCATCGTATTAAGTTACATCAATGATAATCATACAATAACAAATGCATACATTTTGAACTATTATCTTACAACTCATTTTATAATATTCTCTTGTCATTGTGAACACATTATAATATGCATATAATTTATCATTTAGTGATAAAAAATATAAATATATAAATTTGTTTACACTAGAACATAATATCACCGGGTCGTAGGGCGGGTCGGGTCTACCCTGACCCGTACGGGTTTCGGGTACGAGGCTAAATTCCAGACCCGCACCGAGTCTACGGGGCGGGTCTGGGGCGGGGTTTAAAAAGTCTGGGTCGGGTCTGGGGCATGATAAACCCGCCCCAACCCGCCCCATTGCCATTCCTATTATTTGCCGAACTAATCACGTGGTCAGCCATAATCTGAAAACCGTAATCAACAACAATTGTCGTCTACTTCATCTTTTCCGGGGGATAATTCAAATTTTCACCGTTTGAAACCCTAAACTTAATTGATTGAGTTGACTGGGGTTGAGACGACGATGTATCAGCAGCTTTCTTCTTTCTCGGCATTGTTGTAGCGTTGAACAATTTATCGTTGATTGATCGATTGAAGAACTATGGTTTCAGAATGGAATGAAAGAGAAACGAATAAGAGACGAGAGAGGAATAAGGTAACGGTGGTGTGGTAGCTCCTATTTTTTACGTGAGGTACTAAGAAGAGTGTAATAATAATTCTTGTGGTATTTTTTAGTAGCGTTAATAGAAAGAGTAAATTGGGGTGCCCTTAGCAACACACTAAATTAAACATAATTCAATGCAAAAAATAAAATCTGAAGTAAGATAAACTCTCATAAACACATAATGCAAATTAAAATTATAACATATATACAATAAAATCAACACGATGCTAAGCACATACAAAACCACATACACATAATAATATATATTTTTCAAAAATAATAAATTTTAAAACAACTCACACCCAACAATATATACACACACACACACCTTTCAAACTAATATATATGTATACATATGTTCTCAAAACAAGTAAAATTTCAAATAACTCACCCAAACACAACACCATAAATATACCCACATGCATCCATGCAAAAACAACTCACACACACCTGCACAAGAACACGCACACACACTGATTCAAATGGGAAAATATACCCAAACTCACGCCATGCATAACAGAAAGAATCACACTCACACGCAAGCATCACAACAGAACATATGAGTTGGTTAACTGGGGCATGGACATGGATTGGATAAGCGACGACGGCAATAGCAGACGGTGTTTGGGTGAAGCTTTGGCAAGGAGGCACAGTTGGAGTAGGGCAGCTGACGAGGCTATGAGATGAAGGGAGGTTCCAAATTTTTATTCTCTTTTTGTTGGATGTCTTCGCAGAAAGGAAGGTAGTAAGAGACAAAAATGGTGAAGGTACATATATGCAGTGGAAAGATGATGGAAGAACAAAGTGTTTTTAGAAAGAAATGATTTTTTTCTAGAGAGAGGAGAAAGAGAGTAGAGAAAAGGGAAAAGTAGAAGATGGAAAATGTGAATAAGTAGAAGATAAACAAAGAGAGATGAAAAGAATAGGTTTGTGGGTAAAGTCACGTACAGGCAATAAAAAGGGAATGAATTTTGGAATAGGAAAAGTTGCGTTTGAAATAACCAAAAAAAAAGGAACGAAAGTATGCTTTGGAAAGTTAGCAGAGGAACTAAATGTTTGGCATTATTAAAGGCATTGGTTTAGTGTATGATTTGGAAATTTTCCATTGCAATAAACGAACGATTTCAAAAAATGGAACGGTGCTTTTAAAATGAACATGCGAAAGTTTAGGCAATTAAAAATTGGAACGGTTTAGATTTTGAAACAACGAACGTATAAGGAAAACATTAATACTAAGGAATCGGACGTTGAACATTAAAAAGGTAATTAATGCTTGCAAATAAAAGGAAACAGTATAAATGTGGTGGTAAGTAAAAGGAAAACAATATAAATATTTAATTCAAAGGAACCAACGGTCTTGGTAACAAACATAAAAAAATGAGCGGATGTTTTAGGCAACGAAATAAATCAAATTAGAATACACCAAAAATAAAAGTGAACATTTTTTTGGGAATATATAAATTTAACGAACAATCTTGCAATCAAATAACATACAATATCAAAGGAAAATGAATCTGACAAATAAAATTTGGCAATGTTTGCATCAACAACAATAAATATGAATGGAACATTGATTTGTATTATTAATTTATATTCATATCCAAACAAAATCATTTTCTATACAAAATCCCAATAATTTAGTTTTAAATCATAAACCAAAAAAATTTTTTTTAGTAAAATCCAAACAAATTGAGTTGTAAACAAACAAAAATAAAAATAGAAATCAAAATTTAAATTAAATCATTAAATAAAATACACTTAAAATTGAGGTTGTTACATGTATTGCCTCTAGGGCATAAACTCTAACAAGATCTTATCATGTGAAGAAAATATGATTTATTTTTTCTATAGACCTTCGGTGATTTTGTTGCCATCTAAGAAATTTGGATTTTCCATGTTATCCGTCACCTTAAACAATGACCAAAATGGATGACTATTATTGGATGTAGGATAAATTTTGAAAGTTTAAACTATTCATGAACAATTGATGTACACTTGGAGATCTAAAGGTTTATCAATGTAGCCAGCTGCCATCTACCATAGATAATGAATTATACAACAGTCGATTAAGTATAGACCACCTATAATCGATGTAGCCAACTGATAATGACAAATATGCTCTTAACACTATTTTTGTTCACTGCTAGATTATTTAAATCGTTTAATTTGTAAAACAAATGAATATTGTAACTTGCACTCTAATTTTGTATGTCGTTTTACGTAAAGGCCTATGATTTGAAGGTGCAAGTGAATATTTGGTAACAGAGAAGGGTATGAGGAGCTGTCATGCTGGTCAAGATGACTTTGATGGCAAAGGGTTGCTGCTTCATTTGAATATTAACCCTCATTCACGATAAGTTCAGTCTATACAATTGAGATCTACAATTTGATTGTATGTAAGATTGATTTTGATTTAGAAATTGGTGTTTTCCATACAATTGCATAAGAATATAATTTCCATTTCGAACAATATAGAAACTAACTTTGGGAAACATATATGCTTATGCATAAAATTCTTATAAATTCATTTCTTTATCCATTATGTTCTAGGTTCTGATGCTGATGATGACTGATTGGCTGTTTTTATTTGAGTGTATTGATTTTTTTCTATTTTACAACATTGCAATAAGTCAAAATTTGAACTGGTACATGAATTATGTTCCATAACTTTTGAATATATTTTGCAGATATATAACCATTCAATAATATATGTGTTTCAGCAGTTTTTGTGGCAAATATATAACCATTCAATCATAAATGCAAATATAGAACCATTTAAAGATAAGGTTTATTAGTTTACAATCGACAACAGTACTTTCTATTGATCTTTATTCAATTTTGGTAATTTTGTTTTAAATCATTGATTTTCTCTGTCCCTGGTATTTGATCTTAATTCTTTCAAATAGATGTGTAGTTGAAGATTATTAGGTTGACCTTGATGAAAGCCTGCAATGCAACTATTATTCTTCTATTTAATACCAATCATCCTAAGGTATTTTATAAATTGTTGTACTGTTTATACAATAAAATGATGAATATGACACTGAGATGTAATTTTTTAACAGTTTCATAACTATTTAGTAAACGATTTAATCTTCAAATGGACACTAATTTTGTAGAAAGCACACGATTTTGATTGATTGTGTTCCTCTTTTGGTGGGAGATCAGTGAAACAATCAATAAATAAACTTAATGGGAATTCACATAGTTTCAAGCATTTGAGCCCTATCAAATATTCACATGACATTCTTTTTTTTGTTAATAAAAAAATACTACTGAGGATAACAATGCTGCAATTGGAAATATAAATTGTTATAGTTTGCTAAGTTACAAAACTAAGTGAATTTTATAAAAACCAATCATGCAACTGGACACTTTAAGGTCCATACATGTACTATGTAGTCCAAACCTATGATTTTCCTTTAGTAGATGATTTATAACTTGTATTATTGTGTGTGTTCAATTTCCAAGTTCATTAATGAATAATGAAAAGTCCATCCTGTAATTTTTTTATACTTTTACTTTATTATTTCATTGAAATTTTAAAATGTATAAGGTAGAATTGCAGCGCTACCATAATGGTAGCTTTTAGGTTTTACTCATAAGCAAATGTGTCATTAATAAATTCTTTCAGCTTTTACCATTATTTAAGTATCAACAAACCCAATTATCAGCCTTTTATGAGTGCTTATAAAATATTTTTCACATTATTGGTTACTTCTATACTAAATGTAACCATATATTCTGATCGAACAACAATATAAATTATGAAAAATAGTATATAGAATATAAACTAATGTGCACAACGAGCCAGCAAAGGTTGAAGATATTCAAAGAGTCACTGATGTCTTTGTTATCTAATAGTTAATGTTGCATCATGTTCCCATTCCAGTAAGATCTCAATCATTTGATCAATATTGTGATATATGTTGTTTTAGCTTATAAACTTTTCTGACATGAATGCCAATGAAATGAAATTTATACCAAAAAACAATGATTCCTTATGCGCTTGCTCAAATTTATTACAAAGGATGTAATACTTACGGGTATAAGTTATATTATATACGGCTCTAGGCGGTTGTATTTATGTTTTTTCCATTATACATCTTAATTGCCTATGATGGTAAACTAGGAATGAAGGTTCAAGGATATGATCAACTAGGCATGGATTATATTCAAGTTACCATCCGGTATGGATTTTGTTCAAGTTACCGTCAGGTATGGATTATGTCATGCTCGTTATTATATTACACTAATCACTTCCATATTCACGTATTATTATCTGGTATATTTTAAATTTACTTTTCAATATTTCATTCTAGGACGTAAGTAATGCTACGAAACAGCAAGCGCGCGCTTGCTGCTTCAAAACAACAAGCCCAGGCTTGTTGTTTGGAACTGCAATGGCTTGTTGTTCGGAACAGCAATGGCTTGTTGTTTCGAAACAGCAAGCCATTGCTGTTCGGAACAACAAGCGCACATGACAAAATCATATAAAGCTTTCCATAATAACAATATTTCAAGTCACATAAGTTAAAATACTACAGGATTGACCACCACGTGGCTTAGTCCGGCCGGGCTCTAGATCACTTATAAATGCTCGGTTTTTGATCCTTTAGAGGGATTAAACTCCTTTTCCTCGGGCATTTCAAAGCAAGGGCATTTTCATTGCTCATTTACAACTCTTTTCTCTACTTCTTTTTCATTAAAACGTATTATATTGCAATCTACAATATAAATAAAGATTGATTACTCTAAGTGGATATAGGCCTGATTACCGAACCCCTATAAAAACTTTGCGAGTCCCTTTACTTCCCAATATTTTATGGCTGCGATTGTGAGATTGTTCTATGATTATTGTGATTTTGAGTGTTGGTCATAGAAGAGCCAAATTCTATGTTAACATTTTTGCGCATAGGCGGCACACTATTTGAATTCTCGCTAAAAGAGAATTGAATGCTTGGAGATTGAAAGATGGTTAAGAGAAGGAAGACTAATGCTAGTATGCAATCCAATGGAACTGGAGGAGGAGAAAATTATGAGGCGTCCTCTATTAATCATCTTTCCAACTGCCTCACCCGGGAGGAGGAGATGGATGATGGGATTAGAGACCCGAGGTTATACATGGAACGAAAGAACGAGTTTCCTTGTAGGTAGGAAGAAACGATGAACACCTTCCTTTCACAATCCAATGGATCATAAGGACTGTTAAAACAAGGAGTAATCACTAGTGCGGGAACTAGAAATATAGTAGCTGCTGCATCAGTTAGAACGATGCTTGGGGGTATGGCCAACTCAAGTCCAATCCGGTTCGACCAAATGCCAATGTCGAACCGGGCAATGCTAGAGGCAACGGCCCCGGAGATGGATATTTACATTACGATGTTTCGGCTCTTGATATTGCATTTGGAGCTGCTAGAATCATCAGTCGTGCTCAGCCTAATGTGACTCTAGATGAAAATGGTGCTAATACACCAGGAGCAGCGGGAGTTCAGTTCAACAATACTGAACTGACATAGTTCGACTATGCCGAACCGGTTGCCGAGGCATGGTCAAACCAAACGTGGAAGCCATGAGCATGTGTTAAACAACAACTGGAAGACCAATTAAGTGTGACCTAAGCAATACATTCTTGAATTCCCTACAAGGTTAATGGACTTTACAACTCGCTTCGACGGAGATAGGCTAGCAAAAATTATACAACGTGACTAAGGACGAAGCACCCAACCATGGATACGATGATGTAACTTGAAGTCCTTTTACCGCTAACATCCGAGATGCAAGAGCATCACCTAATTTCAAACTACCCATTTTGACGGCATATGATGAGAGATCGGATCCTACCGCACATTTAACACGTTATGTCAGGTATATGGACGTGCAGAGGGCATCTTTCAGGATTATGATGAAGTATTTTTCAATATTCCTAACAAATTTGGTTGTACTTTGGTTTAAGAATCTCAACAACGAGCCAATTAGTTCATAAAATGAACTTGTGGATAGGTTCATGAGGCGGTTTAGAGTTCACATAGCTCGTCCCAAAATATGATGACATTGAGGACGATAAAGCAGAGGCTAGGGGAGACATTGAGAAGTTTCCTTGAGAGGTTTAATGTCGCAGTGGCTTTAGTGGATAAGCCAGAACCTTCAATAGTCCTGTTGACGGTCGTATCTGAAGTGGCCGAAAAATCTGAATTCAAAGCTAGTTTGTAAAAGGATCCCCCAATGGATCTCGACGAGTTTTGTTTTTAAGCTGATAGTTACTTGCAGTAAGAGGTTGTTTTGAAGCTGATGGTTACTTGCAGTAAGAGGTTTCGCAAGAATAAAGTAGGATTGAGATCAAAGCTTTTATTGATTAGGATGTGCTTGAAGTCGGAGTCAAGCTTGACTATGGGAAAAGGAAAGCTAAAAATGAGCTTGGTTTCTAGAAGAAGGGTAGAAGGGAGCTAAAGCATTCCTTTTACGCAAAGCAAAATGCATCCGTCGAAAAGATTTACCTAGATATGAAGTGGCTCATTCTACATCAAAAACCAGCTCCCAGAGAACCTACCAATAGGGAAAGGAGATCTAGAAAGTACTGCCTATTCCATTAGCTGGATGGGCATAGTACATCGGAGTGTAAGCGCCTACGAGATGAGAAGGAAGAGCATGTCAAGAGAAGAAACCATCCATGCTATGTTAATACTAAGGGAGTGGTGCCTGAGCACGAGCGATCTTCTGTGGCCCAAGATCGAGGAGATCCTCGATCCATAGTGCAAATCATTTTCGCAGTATAGGGGTCATGATGGTGGAGCTCGGAGATGCTTCGCCTGATTTGATTTACCTTTGCTTTCATTTTATGTTTTTTCTTTTGCTCGTCCTTAACGGCAATTAATAATTGAATAAATAATGTATTTTCTTCAACCAGAGAGATGAAATTAGAGATCATGACCATGAGCTCCTAGCACTAGATCATGGTTGCATGGGTTCGTATAGTTTGAGTACTAGTCCCTTTCGTTAAATGGTGACTGGACGGAGTGATAGAAATTATTCATGGATTCCTTTCACCTAAAGTTCATATAGGTGAGTTCCATCACCAGAGAGTGATAGGATGAACTCATAAACTATGTTCTCCGTCATCGAAAAGAAAAAAGATGACCTAATATCGAGGAACTACGGGCTTCATCATCGAAGAGTGACAGGATGAGTTCGTATAGATGAGTTATGTCACCTGAGAGCGATGTGATGAACTTATGAACTATGAGTTACGTCGGTAGAGAGCGATATAATGAACTCAAATCAACGAAATTTGAGTTTTGTCACCGTGGAGCGATAGGACGGACTCATAATGATATCCTGCGGACCCCTTCACTGGAGCGTGTTTTGATGGATTCATTTAGAGGACCCTAGAATTTTCAAAACAATTTTCCAATTATTTAATTATAATTTACGACAGTCCTGGGTCCTCTACCTAAGGGTTACCTTCTAATGACCCTTCAGCACCAGGATCACTCAACCCCAATATAGAAATATTGTTATAACTCAGAATTTCTAACTTCTATATAAGAAGATATACAAGTCTCCTTTACTTATATCAGGGTCAAATTTAATGGCAATGGGCATTTGATTAACTAAAATAAATTAACCACTACATAGCTTAAACAAAATTAAAATAATCTGTTCCTTGCAATATATAATTAACATAACTTTGTTAATAATCATATTTTAGCAAATTGGCATACATTTAAATTAGAAATACTTATAATTATACACAAATGTATGTATATTATTATCAAACATGTTCCACCATCTTGGTCAATTACGCTAACATCTTTACTCTTTCAAAAGTGCATACATATAACAAAAAGATAATTGATTTTATCTTTTTGCAAAACTTACTCAGTTTTAACTTCCTAGCAGGAAAACTATACATTTATCATATATACATTTCCAAATAGGAATTATACCATTCCACTTACATACAGCCGCACTCAAAAGGAAATAGCATCTCATGTAACAACTTTACATATATCAGGCAATCTTTAGTTTCAAACTAGATGGGTTCTTAAAAAGAGATAAAATCTTCTATCTTTCTACTATATATACATTTATATTTGTGTCTTACACTCAACATCACTTTATAACTTTCCAGCATAATTTATTTGCATAAACAACCATGCATTTTGGCTATTTCAAACAAATGCCACAACCATAGATTTATTATATGGTATAACACTGTCTTCAACCTCAATACATCAATGACCAAGTTGCACAGAAACGTACATGGGCATTTTACCAGTTTACAATAATCACAAAACATCATGTTCAATATAACTGTATTTAAATACCGATACGCGCATTAATTTGTTTTGATTGCCATTCTCAGTTTAGTCAAGCCATATGTATTAAACAGTTTGAAACAACAACATACTCTTTCAAACAAAAAATCATCCTTCAATAATACACATACAAACACAAGTTACATCAAAACAGATAAATGCATACTTACTATTTACTGATTACAACTAAGAATGTGTATTTAAATTCTTTTATCAGTTTACAATAATCCAAAATAACACAAATTACATAGCATTATAAAGTGGTTACAAAATCTTAAATGCAGACAACACTTAAAACAACAATGACATCTAAATATCTAACATTCCAATTCTTTAACCCAAAAGCAGCTAAAATAATGCTTCCATACCTGTAAAACAGTACCCCAAACTGCCTCGTTTGAATGAGACACCCCGGAGATTGCATGGACAATCAACAGTGTCAGATATCAACATGTTTGGTATGAGTGCATTTCATAGTGTATGGTGCTCGGTGTATACTGCTAAGGTTTTGCAGTTTAATCGAACCATTCTAAAACATGTTAAACTGTCTACACCAACATATATACCACTGGTTATGTGTTTAATAAACAAAGCCTATATATGTGTTAAACTGCCTAGAATGACAAACAACAAGTGATCATGTGTTCATCAAACCAAACACAAATATATAAAATTGTCTAGGTAGTTGTGCAAGTTATGTGTTTACTGTACAAACACAATGATATGTCAATCTATCTTAACCACTTGCATATCAGGTCATACATTCATCATACCATATGTATATAAATATTAATCTGTTCAAACAATATCATAGCAAATCACGTGTTCATAATACAAAACACACTTACATATCAAACTGTCTAACATATTTACATAGCAGGTCATAACTATACGATTAGCTTCCAGCTTAATGCAACTAATTACAATAAATTTGCAACTTACATACACGCTGGTCATGACCTGTAAATTCAAAGCATTCATATATATAATCATGTTATTAAATCAAATCCTTATTCATTAGGCAATTTATCTTTTTATACAAATATGCACACCTTCTCATGCAATCTAAATCTGTATATCCACCCAATTTTTATAATTTGTGCAACAGGTTATCACCAATATATGTATAGCAAGTTATCTCATGATCATATGTAGCTTAATTGTAACAACCCGGAAATTTTGAACCAATTTAAAAAAAATTATTTTAGCCATTGTAATGGATTTTGAATATTTAAAATGATTTATTTTAAATAATAAAGACTAAAAATTTGTTTAAATCAAAGTTAGGACATCTAAATTAATTTTAATTATAACCTAGAATTTCTCAATAGCCACTTTCCTAATGAGATGGCAACTTGCATTAGGAAAGTGGCTGTTGAGGTGTTTGGGATAACAAGAGGAAGTAAGCGAGAACCCAAGGATTCGTGGTGGTGGTGGAACAACGATGTGCAAAAGGCTATCAAAGAGAAGAAGGAATGCTACAAATGCATGCTCCATCATAGGAGTGAAGACAACATGCACAAGTACAAAGTGGCAAAGAAGACAGGAAAGAGAGCGGTGAGTGAAGCAAGAGGTCGAGCTTATGAAGATTTGTATCATAGGCTGAGTATGAAGAAGGGTAAGAGAGACGTCTACAGGATAGCCAAGCTACGTGAGAGAAGGACAAAAGACTTCAACCAGGTTAAATGCATTAAGGATGAGAACGATAGAATTTGGTGAAAGGCGATGAGATAAAAGATAGATGGAGAGCATACTTCGATAAGCTTTTCAACGAAGAAAGTGATAGCTCTTCGATCGAGTTGAAATACTTTACCGATATCACCGATAGATATTTTGTTCGGAGAATTCAAGAGGCTGAGGTAAAGGAGGTGTAGAAACGGATGAAAACAGGCAAATCGGTTGGGCCTGATGACATCCCTATTGAGGTGTGGAGATGCTTTAGAGATGTAGGGATAGCCTGGCTAACTAAGTTGTTTAATAATATTTTCAAATCAAACATGATTCCTGGTGAGTGGAGGAGAAGTATTTCAGCTCCAATCTTCAAAAATTGGGAAATATTCGAAGTTGCACAAACTATAGAGGAATTAAGCTTGTGAGTCATACTACAAAGCTTTGGGAGAGAGTTTGCGAACGACGCTTGAGGAGGCTGACTAGTGTCTCTAGGAATCAATTTGGTTTTATGCCTAGAAGGTCAACCACTGAGGCGATTTTCCTGATTAGGAAACTTATGGAGAGATACAAGGAGCAGAAGAAAGATCTACACATGGTTTTTATTGTTTTGGAGAAAGCTTATGACAGAGTACCGAGGAAGGTCATGTGGTGGGCGCTAGAAAGGAAGAAGGTGACATCAAAGTACATTAAGCTTATCAAGGATATGTACGAGGGTATCGTGACTAGTGTCAAAGCATGTGATGGTGAGACCAGTCACATTCCCATTAACATAGGGTTACATCAAGGTTCTGCTTTGAGTCCCTATATTTTTGCATTAGTGATGGATGAAATTACAAAATGTGTACAAGGGGAGATTCCTTGGTGTGTACTCATTGCTTGTGATGTCGTGTTGATTGATGAAAGTAGAATAGGAGTTAATTGACAACTGGAGTTGTGGAGGGAGACATTGGAATCAAAGGGTTTCATGATTAGCAGAACTAAAACGAAGTATATGAATTGTGAGTTCAATGGGGTCATGTCAGATGATGGAGAGGTCACCCAGGCTAGTCAAGTAGTACCCAAGAAGGAATCCTTTCGATATTTAGGATCTACGTTGCAGTGTGATGGGGAGATTGACAGGGATGTTAGTTTTAGAATTCAAGCAGGATGGGTGAAATGATGACCAGCATCTGGCATTCTCTATGGTAGGAAGATTCCTAAGAAGCTTAAAGGAAAGTTTTATAGAACGGCAATCAGGCCTGCGATGTTATATGGTGCAGAATGTTGGCCTACTAAAAGGCAATACGTCCAGAAGATTAGTGTAGAAGAGATGCGTATGCTACTGATGGAGTGGGCATACCAGACGAGATCGAATTAGAAATGATGATATTCGGGAAAAACTTGGAGTTGCACCTGTTGAAGAGAAGTTAGTCCAACACCGCTTGAAATGGTTTGGACATCTCCAACGAAGACCGCACGATGCACCTCTGCGAGTTGGAATTATAGGCCGCGCTGAAGGCCCAAAGAGAGGTAAAGGTCGACCTAAAATGACATGGGATGAGATAGTGAAAAGAGATTTGAGAAATTGGAGTATATCTGATGAGCTGGTATCGGATAGGAGTGCATGGAAGTTAGCAATCCATGTACCAGAATCGTAGTATTTTTTTCCATGGAAATTTTTAACTTTTTTATCTTTTGACTTTTTTCTTTTTAACCTTTTTCGTTTTCTTTTAACTTTTTTTTTCAATTTATTTATTTATTTTTCTTTTCTTTTTTTTTTCCTTTTTCTTTCTTTTTCTTTTTTGAGTTTCATGTCTAGCCAACCCCAACTTGTTTGAAATTCATGGCTCAGTTGTTGCTGTTGTTATAAAACGAGCTTGAAATGGCGTGGTAGTTTGAAAATTCGATTTTTAATTTCAACTAAAGGTACATGATTCAAAATAAATCAGATTTCGGTAAAACAAGAAACGTTAGAATCTGTTTAATTATATCTTTCTAACAAATGTAAGAAATTGAGATTTCACCGTATAAATTGTAAGTTATGTCCATTTTAAATTTTAAAATAGTCGCTATGGAATTTATATATATTTTAATCTAATATATAGCCCTTAAAAGTAGCCATTTTGCAAACGGCCCCTGCTTTCGACGAAACCACTTTTGTTGGATCCGGAATGTCAAATTATTATTAGGTTTCAAATTTCATAATTTTGGGAATTAATATGTGAGCGCGGTAAATTTAAACGGGTTTTGTCAATTCAGTTTAAGTTTAATCAACCCGGAAAAGGTCATTTTTCAAACGGCCTCCAAATTCGACGAAATTAGTTTTGTTAGGACTGTATTGTCAAAACATAACTAGATTTATTTTTCTGTAAATTTGGAGTCGGTATGTGGCCTCGGTAAATTAAAATGTACGTTTAAATTCAAAATATATTGATTTATATTTTAATTTTGGTAAAAACTGATCGAAGATGTCGAATTGGCTTACGAAACATATCCCATTGTGTCCGGAATGAGGGTATTTAGCTAAGGGAGAAATTCGTTGGGGTTCGTTTGGAGTTCGGAACATTAAACGGATTATATTAGAATTAAATAGTAATAAAATAAAATAAGGTATAAATGTGAATTCTAAACCCTAAGTCAACTTTCTTCACATTAAAACCATCAGGCTTCCGCTGCTCAAAACATATAGCAATTATTTTCTAAGTTTGATTCCTTAAAATTTCTAAATCCAAACAATAATTTTTAAAACTTTCTATGCGGAAGATATGGGGAATCTCGAGAGCTTCAGTTCTGTAAAGAGAAGATTTGATTTCATCGATCGAGGCGGTTGAAATTGCTGCTCTAAGCAGCTGACTTTGGGTTCATTTTTCAAGAAGCAGGGAGGACCAAGCTTCACGCTGTTGCAGGTGGAGGATGGAGTCGCGAAGGCGCTCCAGGTGACGATCTCTGATGGGCTGACGGTGGCCAAAAGGGCGGCGCGCAATGGAGAGATAGTGACGATGGTTTTGTGTTACGATTTCGAAAGAGAACGATGGAAGAAGATGAGAAGGGCAGCCAGATTTTTTTATGATTAAGTTAAGGAAAAAATTTAGTTAATTTTATAATTAATTATATTAATAATGTAATTAGTTATTAAACTGTCATATCTTGCTCATTTTAAATCAGAATTTCACGAAACCAGTTGCGTTAGAATCACAGAGAGGAGAGCTTCACCGTGGAACTGACCAGAACAGAAATGGGAACTGTTGGAAATTTTGATAAAATTAATTGCGAGTTTAATTTTATTAAAGGGTCCGTTTTTCATAGGTCACTATTAAGTTTCAAAATTAGGCTCACATTCGGTGCTAAACTTATTGTAAATTAGGTCCCTATTTTTCAAAAACATATAAAAAATATAAAAAAAAATATAAAAAAATCACGAAAATTCACTATAAAATAAAACACTTTCACGCCAAAAAATTCAGGTGGAAAAACAATAAAAAAGCACATCAAAACCCAAAATAACACAAAAACAGCGAAACAACAGGTTTTTGCATCAAAAGATGCACATATTCGTACATAGTTGCATACATTCATGCTTATATTTCAGTGTTGCGCCAAAATGCAGTATTAATGCATACATATATGCAACTAAACACCAATATTGCATTATTTTATGCATATAATCAAATTTGGCCTGTTTTTTCAACCATTCGTCGTTTTCAGACATTGTTGCACACATTTATGCTCTTGTATGGAATACATGCATGCATTCATGCGCATATTCATAAGCCGTCGTCCCTTTTAAATTTGTTGCACACATGCATGCATATATATAGAACAGTTGCATTCATGTATGCAACTTTTCGTAACACATGAATCTCAGTTCAACTTTGTATGCATACATGTATCCAATTATTTGGTAATAGTTGCATACATGTATGCGTATATTGGTCCAGATTTTCAACATAAATACACTACATTAATACATGCATGTATGTATGATACTATAGGCAATAGTTGCACAGAAGTATGCAACTTTTTTTTTTTTTTGGCGAATGCTTCTGGGAATATTTCCTATTTTTTGAATTTTTTTTTAAGTGGCTGGCGCATTTTTTTTCTGGTCAGAAATGGCAAAAGGCGAAGGGGGAGAAGCAGGAAGAGAAGGGGACCAAATGTTTTGAGCGGCAGCTTCATTTTAGGGACCGAAAACGCATGAATAGTTCGGGTGGATGTGGCTTGAATTAAGTTTTGTTTTAGGGATGTGAGCCTAATTTTCACTTTATTAAAACCATCGTCAATTAAAGACTGACGGAGTGGAACCCAATGTGAGAACTATTTCTCACTCAAAATTATTTTATCATGTTATTGTATTCATGTATAAAAATATATTGAATTGCCCGTGTAAATTTTTATCATTTTAATCGTTATAAATTGTATACGGTGCCTGTTAGCTCACCTCCCTCGTCCGCAAACCATGGACGATTTAATTAACTGTATTGTGTTTTGTTTGTGATGTTTAACATATTAAAATATTATTAATATTATTATGGTAATTGAAATTAAATTATAAATATCCATTTATAATTTAATCATTAAAATGGGAATAAATATCCATTTATAAGTCGGACAACTTGTTTATGTACGCCGATTTAACTGATATTGATTGGGATGATAATTTTTACACATCGCCCAAGCGCACAAATAATAATCAATATTTGTTGTTTTGAAAACCCCGCACGGGTATTGGGATGATATTTGACATACACTAATTCGAATATTTAGTTGTATGTCAATCGATGGGCTGCCAGGTTGTGATGAGCGTTATTTATTTATTTATTTATTTATTTATTTATTTTAATGCTTATACAGTTGTAAATTTCACTCTGGATGATGTTTGAATGTGTAATGATTACTTATCATTATTGTTGAATACATTCGATGTATGAAATCCATATAACTGAAATTATATGGTAACTGATTGAGTCGCATTCTGATTCAGAAATAAAGATTATTTTAAAATAAAGAAAAATTGAAAACAACGAATATTCTAAAATAATATTTCGGTGAAGAATAAAATCATGATTTTGATGTCCGATTTTGGATGGACACAAAAATATTGAAATGTGAAGCCAAGTTAAGTAGTTAAACGCCATTTTAACCCAAATGGGTTTATCGATTGATTTTATTCATTTTATAAAGAATATGAAAGGGAAATGGATTTCAAAATCAGATATTTTGAAAATAATATCATTTTTATATTATAATGATATGGAATATTCAATTTTGATTTAAAATTGAAAATGAAGTTGAATTCTTTGTAAAACGAATTTAAAAAAAATTTATAAATTACGTTTTAAATGGAAATCGACGATATATAATTATATATATATATATATTTAATGGCATGAATAGAACATGCCGCGCACCGACCAGTCGCAAATTTCGACCATTAACTTTAAATGGACTAAACAGGAGATCCGACCGTCGGATTCTCCTAAAACGGGAACCATTGGGATCGTATCGAAAAGAGATTTCCAATAAATATAAGAAATTTGAAATCTAATGGTCGGATTTTAAAATATGTCCAAATCAATTTCAGAAAACGTCGCTATGGATGCAGTTCGATGGCCGTTATTGGAAACCGACTGTAAGTGCGTTAATAAAATTATTAAAAATATGAAAAATTTGTGTAAAATCACAATAAATGATTTGGAAAGATTGTGGGAGAAAAATCCCAGATTTGAAAGGATAAAAATATATTTTATCAAAGTGAACTAGTTATTAACTAGAATAAAAATCCAATGTTTTTAAATAAATAAATTGGATTTGAAAAATGGGTTTGAATATAACCATAATTTTCCAATTAATGAATTGGAATGGATTTGAGTGAAAATAGTCTTTGGAATGTTTTGTTATTGGATTCTGTGATTATACGGATATTGTTAAGGAATTTGGAAGATACAGATATTGTTATTACCAATACGATATCCATTAGTTTCAGAATTTGATATTGAACATAAGCCGATATAATTTCTATTTATAGCCTTGTATTCAATATCAAATTGGATTTTGGGTTTGTCGTGAATGGTGTCTTTAATAACACTGTTCTTAAACCCAGTTGAGAAAAGAATAAATCTTTTAAATAAGATTTAGAGAAGTTTACCAATTAATTAATATTTAATTGGAATTGAAATGAAATTGGATTTTTGGGTTTATCGTGAACAGTGTTTTAAATAACATTTGTTCTTTAACCCAATTAACAGTGAAGATATGATTTGGAATTTATAAATCTTTTTATTACGATTTAATGGAAATTTTCCAAAGTAAAGTTTTCCAATTTAAAATATTAAATTGAAATTGAATGGAATTCGATTTGGTAATAATCAAGATGAGCTTCTGTGAAGGAAGACCGTTACTATATATGGAATTTAAAAAGATTTGTTGTTATTCCATTTATAGTATTGATTGGATACGGAAATTTATATCGATTACATATTAATATGTTTTCCGTGAAGATTTCATAGTTGATGGAAGCTGATTTGGGTTTATTGTGAACTGTGTTTTAAGTGACATTAGTTCTTTAACCAAGTTAAAGATAAGATTAATTTCTTAAATTTGAATAATCATTGAGTAATGATTTTTGAGATTAAAACGGAATTAGAGTTTTAATGAATCTTTAGTTAGATTGGAATGAGAATGGGATAATTAAATTTGATGAATTCATGAAATGATCAAGAATGGAGTACCACCAGTTTTACTCCAGGCGATAGCTAAATCTTTAATTAGATTTGAACGTGAAATGGTAATTAAATTTACCGATAACACCGTGGGTGTTAGATATGGGGTACTACCAGTTTTGTTCCATGGGATGAATAGGTTGGGATTGGGATTAATAAATAAGTGATTACTTTGGTATGGTTCAAAAGTCTTGACTAGTTTTATAAACCTTGATTTGGTTTGGAATTGTTAAAGGATAAAATAAAATCTTTTGAAATGATATCAAAAGAAGATTAAAGAGAAAATTTAAAAGAATTTATCTTTGATAAAATTAATGGGAACCTTTCCCTAAAGATGTGAATATTTGAATAAAATAATATTCTGAATTGGAATGAGGCGTATGATGTGTTTTTATAGCACTTGATTATAAGATACGTGAGTTATTCGGAAAGACCGGGTTTAACCCATTCTGAATAATTGATACGACGACTAAATGTCGATGATATGAAGACGGTGGTTGAAGACTGAAGATCTTCACATTGTTTGGATGATTACTGATGTCTTGATTGGGTTGTACACCCAAGACAAGGTAATAAGTGGTGATCGTCCAGACGTACTTGGAGATCGACCGGATATGCGCGGGCCTCTCTCCTGTATTGGACATATGGGACAAGGAATAAGGTGCCTTCGATTTCTTTCAGACCCAACACGGACTTGCAAATGGATAGTGTGTCTGACATTGTATTCCTTTATACTGTATTCATTGATCTCTGCAAAATAATAAGGTTCCTTTGGTTTCGTTCAGACCCAACACGGACTTGCAAATGGATAGTGTGTCTGACATTGTATTCCTTTATACTGTATTCATTAATCTCTGCTAAATATATTCATTCATCTTTGCTAAATAATAAGGTGCCTTCGGTTTCGTTCAGACCCAACACGGACTTGCAAATGGATAGTGTGTCTGACATTGTATTCCTTTATACTGTATTCATTGATCTCTGCTAAATATATATTTGTTTGGTTGCGGAGAATTTATCCTCTTGCTTAACACCCTCCTCTTAGACATATGAGCTTAGAGGTTATATATTTGTGAAAATCAGTGGTACTGTATGGATTGACAGTGTGACATGCTGAGATGCAAATGATCAAGGTTTTTATTGAAAAGCTGAGTATTATGGGTGATGATCGAAGCACACCTTTAATTAGCAGAGCTTTGTGTAGCGTTAATTCGCGAGCCTCACACCCCGGTATGAACCCAAAACGGGATAGTGACAGCATGGAAATGGACATATGTTAGTTCTAGCTACAAGTAACGTCATGGTATGGAGCCCAGACTGCTTACTTATGTAGATGTTGCGTATTATTTGATGGAAAGCAAGGTACCTTGGAATTCGTGCCGATTGAAAGGCTTGGATATGATTTGAGTCCCTAGTGGCTCTAAAGTGGTTGACATATTGACCCATTTTAGAGGTTCGATAGAACTGGCTAACATATAGTTTATGGTATAACTAATCATCGACGGATGACCGGCCATGAAGATCCAAGGGCTTGTAAACGTCAGAGTCCTGAGGCACTTGCTAGTGTGTCTCGAAATCGGTGAGGATGATCCCTTGCCTCAGTCCATAGATGGAAACCCAATTTCCAGTACGTG
This sequence comes from Allium sativum, assembly GCA_030737875.1. Taxonomy (NCBI): domain Eukaryota; kingdom Viridiplantae; phylum Streptophyta; class Magnoliopsida; order Asparagales; family Amaryllidaceae; genus Allium; species Allium sativum. Next base: position 403,194,267 of record CM060923.1, on the reverse strand, counting down.
ATTTTATGATTTTAGTTGTAAACCTATATGGCGACATAATATAATGGTACCTACGCCGCCTATAATTGATACATTTATATTTGAAGTTGATTTCTTCACTTATAGTAATAATAAAAGATGAAATTTCGCGTATCAAGCATATTTGGCTATTATAAGGGAAAACTGTATCCTCGACTGCATTCATTGTGTGACAGGACCTGAGTCTTATAATAGCTTCATGTTTCTCTTTAGCATTGCGCTGTTATTTTTATGCATTGGTATTCATGGGGGATAAACCCATTCCGTGTTATACAGCGTGGTCCCGTGATTTACCTAACTTTAAAATAAAAAGTTAATAACTGTTTTAGTTCACACACCAGTCCTATGAATGACTCGGAGTTTATTGTTTTAACCTAAACTCTGGGTGCCCATATTTTCCACACGGGCAGCTAGTAGTTTTGGATTTGTAGATACTTCTTTTCCTAGGATACTTGATTATAGTCGGAGCTATATTCGGAAAGCTTTGTATCCGTATATCTCTTTCAGTTGTGACAGTTGTTATTTTCCGCTGCGCATTGTACTATGTATTATTTTCCGTTGCTATGTAAATTCTTAATCTCTGATATTGTATTTTCAGCATGTAATATTTATTCATACTCTGGAATATTCTTGTACTATGATGTAATTGTTGTAAAACCAATGAAGTGTTCTATTGTTTGTGTCTGATGCATCGTGTTCTCAAAGCAATCCGGGCTTTCCCGATAGGGGAATTTTGGGTCGTCTCATTAGTAACCAGCCTACATGTATTCATATGGACTCCATCAATAAGTCACCATTTATACCAGCCATAACAAGTATATTCAAACTTTCATATCAGTTCACTATGCCATAGATTGCATACTACAACACCGGAGAAGTGATGTAGTAAGTGCCAAAAAGTGTTTCTATATGCAAAAAATGACCTGTGGCAACACTTTCTCGGGGTTACCTTTTGTCGCGTTGCCTTAGAGTCAAAGGCAACACCTTTGCGACCCCATGGTAACATCAATACAAATGTTGCCACATGTACCACTAGAACAAAAAAATACCCTTTCACAACTGCCCAAAATAGTTGTAATATATCTAGTACAACTGGCAATCATAATAAAGTCAACATTTTTAACAACTGTTTCTAGCAGTTGTTAAAATTTGTTTTATAGCCGCTAAATATAATTACACCTCAACTGCTATTAATCAAAGATTTCATAATATTATAATAAATATTTTATAACACAGTATTTTTATTCAAAAAAATATTTTATTTCAACATTTTAAATGGTACAAATTGTTTGACTCCACTATTGTACATTCACTCGTATATTACACAATCATTCATATTTACATACATTCCTCACTACATTGTCACTCGATTCACTCATATACAGACTCACACATACAACAATAAGCTACAACCCTTATTTTTTCCCTTCTGATGATTTGCTCGCAAAGTATGCACAACTACCTCACGAGCACGTTTTCCTCTTCCATAATGTTGTGTATCATCGCTGCCACCTTTGCCTCCTTTTAGTTTTACTCGCAAGTTAGATGCGTAATATACCAACATAGCATTGAACAAAGGCTTCAAATCTTCTTCTTCCATAAGACAACAAACCATATATTAAACCAATGATTTAATAGAGGACACCATGGAATGAAAGTATATCACATGGGTATGGCCGTTCGTTACTTTAGCTCTTACCTATCAATGGTGTTTCCAGGAGCAACTCCCCTTCTCTCTTAGTTAACTGAACAGCTAAGGATTCTACGTAACAAATTTAAGTGAAAATTTTAATAAAGCAGCACTACTAACTATCAACAAGACCAAGCATGTTATCTACATAAAAACCAAACAAATAAAATTAAACCTTAATCTCTGGTCTTGAGCAGTATCGCCATCTGTTTGGGCATTATTTTCCAGTTCGGAATCCCAATGATGAATTAACAATCTACACAAGTATAAATAACCATTAGCATGAATCAAGTCAACAATAAGTTTGGTAGTAATAAAAAGATAACAAGATACTTCTAAAACAAAATAGAAACAGAAGCATAATTATAGATAAAACAATAACCTCTGTAATAGAAAATAGAAACAGAAGCACGAAGCACCAAGCTGAAAACTCAGTACGAAGCCATGATGTTAAAGTATTATTATCTTTTCTTTTGTATATTGTAGTTGATATCCAGGCATTATAATCAGCTTGAAATAGAGGATGGTTTGAATTCCACGCTCAGATAATATTAAAAAAGAAATAGGAAAGTCAAAATGAAACACAAACTACCTCGATAGCATTAACAAGGTATTCGGAGAGAACAAAAATCCAAAATGTTAAAGTAGCAAGCTAGGCTAATGCTTCCCAAAGAGTCACCTCGGGAATTTCCTCTTCATCAGATTCTTCGTCATGCAAAACATCATCCTGAGAAAACATAATCTTCATCATTGAGTTCAATACAAATCTAATATGCACCATGAAGTAATTTTATTATACATAATTGTGGTATTCACAGTTAAGCATAATAATGTCTTGAAAATGTCATGTTATGATAGAATCTTAAAGGCCTGAACCAGGAAATAAATGAGAAAACAGTAATATCAGATTAGCTTGCAACTTATTAGCAAGCACAATTATTTTTTGCAGCTTAAATCTTTTTGATACGAAACTAGTGTTTCAATGAATCGTCTAAAATATGTAATACAATATGATATATCGAGATATGATCACCATATGCAAAGTGAGATTTGAAATTCTTTATAATTAACTTTTAAGCAGAAGAAATATATATATAACACCGAAGAAAATATCATGGTAATGAAGAACATATCAATTAATTTAAGATTGTCCTTATAAAACAAAATTTTATTGAATTAGCTTATACTACAATGATAAACTTCATAATAGTATAAAAATTTAGACTATTGTATCAATTGATTACATTATTAATTGGGTTATTGAGGTTGGTGTGACTCTTTAATTGAAAAATCAAATAACTTGCATAAACAACAAGCATTACAAAGCTGCTAAATCTTGAAAGAGCAACCTATGATTTCCCATGTTGAACCTCAGAATGTGTAAAATGAAGAACCGTGGGAAACGTTAATCCCATAACAGCCATCAACAATAGCCCCGAATTAACAACAATTGTTGCCTATAGCAAATCAATCTCATTTCTCATCAGTTTACATTTCATGAAAGTTAAATACTGCAACTATAATAATAGAAGTTCAAAACTATCAAATTAAGAACCAATTTTTAAGTGATTAATACAAAAGCATTCCATGTATTTCAATACTTGTAGATGGCCACGAATCTTATATTTCCCAAAAAGAACTGCACAAGCCTAAGTTACCAAGCAGTATTTACAATGTTATATATCGTAACTGCATTCAATTTTCCAATGACTCGTAAATGTGAATGAAAAACCTCATCTAGCACCATATGGCTCTCCCTTACCCCCATTATAAGCATATATACCACTTCCGTCACCAAGCTCGTCACCTCCAAAACTTCCAAAATACCCACCGCCGCTGCCATGATCAAATTGAGTGTGGTTGTCGTAGGAAGTGCAGGGTTGTCATCGTAGGAGTAACACGGATCATGAGGTAATTGGGGCTTGGGGAGAGGAGGAGGTGGTGGAGCAGTGTAATTAGGGTAAGGGTTCGGAGGGTAATTTGGGTATTCTGATTGACGGTGTTGGTACAGAGAGTTCTAAGGCGATGCGGAGGTGAAAGGGGGATGGATCAGATTTGGAGTTGGGTTTGGGGTAGGATTGAAATTGATTGGATCAGGGTTAGGGCTCAGAGCAAGAGGATTGAGCCAATAGGGGTAGTACTGAGAGGCGTAGTCGTTGTTGCCTTCCTGCATGATGATTTGAGTGAGAGGCAGATAAGAGAAGATGATGCAAAATCAGAAAATCGCCAGGGAAGGAGGCGATTAGCAGTAATGAATCTGAGGATTTGTTTCTACATAATTGTTTTGATTTGGGAAATTGGCAGGGAAAATGGCATGAATAACGTTTCAGCGGGAAAATGAAATATTGGGGCAAAGAAGGTAAGGTGGTGAAGGAAAATCACATTGACACAGGCTGATAACATAGGTCGTTAGATTTGAGTTACGCAGATTACTAACTTTATTAATTTTTTAATTTGAATATATCTATGGTTACTGCAATACATGTTGATATCTATGCTAACACAATGAAGCGTGCGTTGCAATAGACAAAAAACAACATAGCAATGGCAACATTGTAGCTAGCAACACCATGGATTTTCATTGCAGTAGGCCATCTATGGCGCAACGGTTTAAATGGGTTAATCAACCTATTTCTTACTGGGGTATTTATATCCCTACATACATACATACACACACACACACATCGCCATGCACATACATACATATATCCACTTAGCTACAAAGTCCTTTGGTAGATCATTTCCAATATATATATATAACCAAACATTCACATCCGTTCATAATATCTTGTCAATATTATTATTAACTAATGCCTTAATCCTATATATATATATATATATATATATATATATATATATATATATATATGCATACACATTTTCATGCATATATGTACACATATACCCATTCCACTTTAATTTGGCATACCATATATAAATATGTGTACGTGTATACATACATTCACATATAAGAGAGATGGGGGAGAGTGTTGTAGAGAGTGAGTATCTTGATGGAGATTTAACTATCTTTTTTTAATGTAATGGTAACCTTCAATTTTGAATGCTTTTCCTTTTATTCATTGAAATGTCTAAAATTTCATTCTTGAACACAAAAGATTAGTGGACTAAGTTAATATACGTTGCTTTCTTTATTCATCCTAATAAGATTCTCAAGTTCATCGATTATACACTTTTATTTTTATATCTATCGACATGATAACTTGGATAATGTAAACCACCTCCGATGTCCACAATCTTTCCTTTTTTTGGGAAAATGTTAAAAGTATACCCTAGATCAATTATACTATTCTCTTTTGAGTTATGCAAAATTGTTTTAGGTTGGCGAAAGCGATTCATTTTTTTTCATAGACATATTGAGCCTCTCATGTACCATGTCCATTATGCCTTCAGATGATTACCTATCATATCTGCTAATGAATGATTTTCTTTTTGCATTGTATCCATATATAATAGCTTGCTAGCTATAACCATGTTAATAGAGTTGGTATAAAGAATCTTGCAGAATTAACCATGGCGATTTTTATTTTGGGGCAAAGGTAGGAGTGTTGTCAGGCAACTCCACATGAAATCATTCCAATAATGACCTAGAGAGATCAAAACGATTCTCTAGATGATACTTCGGATGAAGACTTGGTTATGGAAGATCGGATAACTCGAATGAATCTATTTTTTATTGAAACTAAAACTGAAACATATATGACCCGTTACTTTTCTATCAGCCTAAATTTTACTCAAGTTAGAAATGTATTTTTGTATATTGGCAATATTTGTAGATTCTTTTGAATGTGATTATATGTAAAAGTATATCATCTATACTATAATATAATTACTGAGTTCTATTTCGGTGGCTCACAATCCTTCGCACCAAATATTAAACTAAAACGTCGCTCCTTTGTTAACCTTTTTTGGCTTCACATCTTTACCATTTCTCTCCCTTGCTCTGTAACCCTCCGTAAGCCTCTATTCTTTCAGCAAGGGAAAAAAATTGAATGAAATTCGGTTTCAAACATACTTGCCGACTTTTATTCCCTGTTTTTCTTCCATTTTAGACCATGCAGAGAACTTTCTATCTCATTTCAGCGTATATCCTCATATTTCTATATTCGTTTCCTCTTTTTTTTGTCCCTGATTCCAATTTAGGGGTACTGCATCAAAATTAGTCAGGAACAGGCAAATGGCGAACCATTACATCACGCATAGCTATCTCCAAAGATTGATCGTCTTTGTGTTCCTGGTTGTTCCGTAGTTTTTCCTCTCGATCTTTTTCTGGTGGCTTTCCTACCTTTACTTAGCTTGATTCCATCAGTGTGTCTGGCGTCGCCTTCCTTCATTCGCCCAGTTACTTACCCTATTGGAGGTAAAAGAAATCATAATATCTACTAATGCAACCATTTTCCTGCGGTTATTTTACCGTTTAAGATTACTTGTGCTTGGTTTGCTTTTTTTCAAGTTGTAGTTCAAAAATATGAAGGAGTAAGTCCCTACCTTGACTGTCATCTCATCGGTCTATTAGATATAATAAAATTTATCAACTGTGATGATCAGATAATCAACTAAGTATACTGGAAGTCCATGGGATTATGATTGTCCTAAAATAAAATCTATATTTTAGTTTGCTTCTTACTGTTTTTAGTAGGAACTAATAAGTGTAGAATTCTACTCTGAATTCTGCCAAAACCTTGTTTGGTCAGGAGTGGTTGAGATTCTATTTTTCTATGATAGTGAGGTGTATTGTGATAATAATATTTTCACTTATTTTTCTTATAATTGCTTGCTGTTTAATTGTTTTTAATTTTATTTAGATTATATTATAGGTGCTAAGATATCTGATTGTATATACAGGATAAAGAAATGAATTTTCATTTGTGTAATAACAAGATATTTTTTTGGTTTCGTTTTGTAATTTGCAGGTAAGTTTCTACTTTCTTTTCAGCCCACCAGAATTGAAGGTCATCTCTAAGAATATGATGCTAAGATGTTAAGTTGTACTATGGTAATTTTCTTTTTCTTATTCCTCTTATATTCGCTTGTTGTTTACTTTTCATCGTTTTTAGTTATACTATATTATATGTGCTAAGAACATTTTACATACAAGATTAAAAAATGGATTTCATTTATTTAATAGCAAGATTTCTATTATTTCCGTTTTGTAATTTGTTTGTAAGTTTCTTTTATTGTTTTTTGGTCCACCGGAGTTCTAGGCCGTCTCTAAGAATTGTAGGTTGCTATGATGGTGCTTCGTCTACAATGGTAGTTACATTTTCTCTTATTCTTATAATTGCTTGCTTATTTGTCATGGTTTTAGTTTTTTCACTAGACTAAGTGCTAAATTATTCTTTCATATATAAGATAAAGAATTGTATTTTAATTTTTGTTTTCTAACATACATATAGTTTTCTTCTTTCTTTTTCAACCAACCAGAATTTGAGGTTCTTTAAGAATGGATTGCTATGTTAGGGAGTTTGTATTGTGGTACTTATATTTTTCTTATTTTTCTTATAATTTTTTGTTATTTATTTGGTGTGGTTTTACATTTGAATTAGACCGTATATATTTGCTAAGATATTTGATTTCAGATTTTTTGGTTATTATGTTTGAACTCCCAAAAAAAGCGACGAAGACATCATAGGCTATGTATACTAATAATGGCCTAATGTGATGTTCAACGACGGTATAATGCTTTGTTTCCATGAAGGTATCAAAACTGGTCATTATTCATCTCTCTTTTTTAGAAGTTTACATGTGCATTGCCCATCCTAAATGCTTTATAGCTGAATTACAAAAAAAGATGCATAGAGTTCTTTGGCACAAACTTCCACTACCCCTGTTTTTGCAATTTTTTGTTGTTGACACGTCATCCAATTCTCCGCCGCTACTAACAGCATAGGAATGGTACGAAGGAAATGAACTAAACGGAGGTTTTGGATTTTTAACCACAAAATAAGTGCATATAACTTGAGTAACCCCCTACAAGCTTCTTTTGTTGAAAATGAAAAATAATTATACCTTATTACTATCACAAATTTGTCCCATGTACTTCATGTTAGGTAGCATATAAAGCACTTGACTGCATAATAGTTTCCAACAAATATGTTATAATATTTATGAAGTGTGCATACATATAAGTTGTACTACAAAACTCAAGTTTTCCACCACTAAATTCAATTGCCTTTTATTTTCATTTTGTTTTGTTAAGATTTATTAGTTCTATATAATTATATGTGGTTCTATGTCTATATTCTGCTAGTGAAATATCTGTGAAACGGCGGGTGCATGCCCTTTTTGTTCTATTTTGGTTGTTTGCTACCGCTGTACTGATTTTTATATAACTAATAATTAATGATTTTTATTCCATTCAACTCCGATTTATGCAATTTTATGTAAATCTATATGGATGTTTGGACCATTCAAGTGGTCAGTGACCCTTGGCTTCAGAGTTTTTTCCATTCAATACTATATTGTGCTTTTTAAACCAAATAATTAATTTTTTTGCATAACTACTTCCTAAATATCCAAAAAGTACTAAACAATCATTTATAAATTAAACTTTTAAATATGGGCTCTACAGCATCCATCTTTGAACTATAAATCTATTAATTAGAACTATCATTAATCTTAATCCATAATCCTTTATTTATTTTTATTATTTTCATGTTATAAGGTCTTATATTGTCAGATTTGCTACCAGAGCCATACTTATTCAATATACAAGCTCTCTTATTTCCTCGATCCTTTTCCTACTACATTCATATATAATGCTTTTTTTTATTTCTGTATAAGTCTATCTTTCACGATACTGCTATCCTATTAGATAAAAGTTAATTCACGATACCAAAATTTGAAGTTTTGAGAATGGAGGTGGCAAGACCATATTAGTGAAACTATTTTTACATGAATATAGCTATGATCTTTAAGATCTAATTTCTATCTCATGGTTCACATAAAACACCGAAATATGATTCATGGAAAATAAGTGATACTTAATGCACTATTGAATTGCATAAACAAGGTAACTAACTTTGCTAAACTGAATACTTGATGCACTGTACACATGTTGCAACTTATTTTTGCTCATTCGCGTGTATCTGTTCGAATTAGCAATTCAATTTCTGGTGTATGCATTGACATAGAGAGATTTCTCAGTGTTCTTAGTGGATACAAGTTCAACAACGTACCCTTCTCTGCTGATCCTAACCTGCAACGATTAAGATACCGGTATAGGTACATCGGTTTGTACTCTTTGTTACATGGTAACTCATTTATCAGCTGCATATGTAGATATGATATTCTTTCTACTAATTGCTACTGAAACCTGCTATTTTTCACTATGCTACCTAAGCTGGTGCACAAAACCAGTGTATTAAAAAATGCGTCTGAGGCGCGCCTTGAGGTGAGACGTTGGCAAAACGCCTTGAGGCCACTACACCAAAACAACAAATTTGGCACACCAGGATGCAGATATTTGATACAGCTTTAAGACGTATCAAACTTGATAGTTTTCATAGCCATGCCAATATTCTTTTAGCCGTGCCAACTTTCTTTTGCAATCCACACCTTCCCAAACATGTGAAATCAGACCGTAGATCACCCATTCTTCGGATTAGTTCATCTGCGCATCATATTTTCGCTCCCCCCTATTTTTTCATTTCCCATAATTCGTATCAAATTCATTTCCCCCATTTTCATTTTCCCTTTCATCCATTTTAATTTCATTTCGTCTTGCTCCGGAAATTTTATATTCCTTCATCCTCCATTTTTGGAACCGCGAAGTACAAAGGTGAGATTTTATTTTGTTAACCCTAGTTTTTAGTTGAGTCTGAAATCGCGAAGTATCATGTTGAAATTGGTGAAATCGATGATGGATGTTAACCCTAGTTTTTAGAATCCCAGTAGAAAATTGAAAACTAATGAAATCATTTGTTGTAATTTATCCACAAACATTTGATTGAACATCTTAAATTAGACAAGAAAGAATATTTTAAATACATTTCTTAGTTTTGGGTTGAATCATTTGAATGCTAGAATCATACCAATCTGGGTACGAGAATGAAAATTTAACCTTCAAAATTAGGAACATGAAGCGGTTTGAGTTGAATTGTTTAATTGCTAGAGTCACCAAAGCTACCTTGGCAGTCACTAGTGAGACCAAATTTGGGCTCACATATCCTGTTGGGATGGTCTAATATATCTAAGATGTTTTTGTAATTTTTTTGTGGACAAACTTAAATATTTTTGCTTATAACAAACATATGAGAAAGATGGTTTATATTTGCAGATCCACCTTGTACATACATATGATTGATTATATTTAATTATATATTCTAAAACATGGATATACAGAAAGCTATCAACAATTTTACAACTATTTTAGGTGAAGGATCATTTGGTCCAGTCTATAAAGCTATAATGCCAATAAGTGAAGTTGTATCTGTAAAAGGTACTTGGAAATACCTCAAAGCAGGGAGAAAATGTTTTCCAAACTGAGGTAACTGCCTTTTATATGTTTATGCCAATACAAAAACCTTTATGTGCTACATATTTATATGAAGTCCCGATTGCTGGTGATTTATGTTGTCACACACATTATGTTGTAACTGTAACAATGCAAAACGATTGAATTTTTTTATGTTACCGTTGACTATGCATATAAAGCTTTGTCATTATTTGTGAAGGTGTTGCTTCTAAGCAGACTACATCATAAAAATCTTCTCAATCTAGTTGGATATTGTGTGGATAAAGGTCAGCCATATTTCGAAAAGTTATCATTAATAAATAGCTATTATGATCCTCATTAAAATGTGATTTGCAGCAATAATTTGGAATACTGATATTTCAAATTGTTCTTTTCAAGTTTATTAGGGTAACAACTAACTTATAAGGGATCATAATTTTCCTTGATTTTGTTCATACTTCGACTATTTAGTTACTCAGTAAAGTACAATGATTTTTCTTGATGTTAACATTAGAAAATGATGCATGCATTAGATTGTAATTTAGATAGATTTAGATATGAAAGTTTCAATTTTAGGTTTTACCAACAAATTAGCAGTAGAATTAATAACCTAAATGGATCAATTACGAAAACAATAGATTGAAATATACAAAGTTATACCTAGGGTTTTTCGATGTCGATTAGCCCCAAAATTTCTTCGAATCTGGAATCTCGCCGGTAGTTTGATGACCGAATCATAGCATGACAAAGCGTCATCCCTCCATAAGTATCCACACAAACGCTTCCTTTTTCGATCAGATCGAAGATAGAAGAGGAATCCGGTGCTAGCCGCCATAGGTTTGGGATTTTATCGAAAGGAAATTCGGTTAGGTTATAGCCGATCTTTTTCCATCCTGTTGACTATGGTTTTTATATTGTTTATTTAAAGAAACGTGTGTCCCCTTAAAACCTTAAAACTATACGTGTACCATCAAACATGGAGTTAACCATCATACCTTTTTAACACATAATAAAATATCAACAAATTGATATTTATTTACATTAACAAATGTTTCCTCTTTATAACGTCCTAAGTGTGTGACCCTATAGGTTATTACAATGTTGGAAATAATTTAAATCGTATTTATATTATAAACAGTGCTTGGCATCTAACAATATGTCGTTGCTACCCAAGTTATAATAAGATCAATGATTCGATACATTCTTTCTTTGACCAGTGTATCAATGTAATATAATCCTTCTAACCAATATATCCAAGATTAAACTCAAGGCATGGAACGTATCATCTTCTTTACAATTTAATCCATTTATCTTGATCGATGAGTAGACTATTCAAAACAAATCGATATTTGAGCATGGCCATGCATTTCACGGTCTCACTCAATCAAGAGGCTCATGGATATCACTACAAATATATCGTAGGGTTAAATTCCATCTAGATCATTCATAATTTTCATTCGATTCGAGACGTATCCAATAATCACTGTTATCGTCTACTCTGTTACAAGTAACTTTAGATGATATCAAAGACACATATCCTTGAATAAAATTATAATGATTTCATGTCTGAGGACCATTACAACACTTTCAATGTGAGAATAACTTATGATACTTTTAATTATATTCCACGTAGTTTTCTCACGGTGGGTCAGCCCAATATGCTATTCTCCAGTACGTATTTATGTCTTAACATTAATATCACGTATATTAGTGATCAATGAGATGTAATCATCAGTCAATCAACATACTAGTCTCAATGTTTTATTGTTGTCCCATATAAACAATAAAACTTGACTAGGGACATTTAATAATTATAATACATAATATTATATAATCTCTAATTCATGTCTTACTCGAACTATATAATTCTGTATTATTATTCTAAGGACTTCTATTATGATAATTTTTATATTACATAGTAAATATAACATAATAGAGTATGTTTATTCTCAATAAAAAAATAACATCATCAATGTTATCAATTACATCAAATGTATTGCCTCTATGGCATAAACTCTAACAATCTCCCACTTGCACTGGAGTCAATCATTCATGTATCATATATTCATGAAACTAGTCTGAACATTAAACTTCTGCTGCGATAGAGTTTAAATTCAGTAGGTCAGCAACATTACAACTTTTGCAACTTTGCAGATATGCTTATTTCGTCTGTGAATAACTTCACATACAATTATATATATTTGGATCAGTAGTGAGTTTAAGGTTTTAGGCCTGAGCAATAGCCATATTGTTACCCCAATGCAAATCATTGGATCAACAATTAATTAAGTTCAATTATGAACTTCTTAATCCAAACATTTTCTTTCATAGAATCTGTATTTATTTCTTGTTTTAAAACTAACATTATTCATAATAATTAATGTGTTATCAAATAACATTAGAAATATTGTGTCACTCCTACTCAATTTCTTGTCTATACAAGATTCAATTCCATTTTGTGGTTTTCGAAATGTTTCGACTTCTACTTCGTTCCCATCGGTATCTTAGAGAATGGCTCTCCTATATAAAGGATACCAATTAGAGCAATAAACATTTTATTCTCAGAGGATTTATATAAATAATATTCATTTGTTTCTTTTGGAAATTCCACAAAATAATTATCTGATTTGGTGCCGATCTTATCAGAGGAAGGACGTTTAATAAGCGCCTTACACCCCAAATCTTCGTATTAGAAAAATTAAGACATTTCCTAGTCCAGATCTTATATGGCGTCTTTAAAATCGTTTTAATACGATTAAATGTAATTGTTCTAAATTTAATTTATTGGAAGATCTATATGACTTATCATTAATCGTATTATATCTTATAAGGTGCAATTTCTACTTTCAGACACACTATTCCCATATGGTGTTATAAATGGAGTGAGTTGTGAAACAATTTCAAACTCGCCTGGATAGGCATCAAATAGTTGGCTTAAATATTCTCTTTCGATCTGTTCAAAAAAAAATTATTCTCAATTAAAATTGGTTTCTAACATCACTTTGAATTCTTTGAACTTTTCAAAGGATTCTGATATATGTTTGATAATATACACATATTTGTATCTACTGATATCATCAGTAAATTTGATGAGGTAATAAAATCTGCCTCTAGCTTATGTATTCATTGCTCCATATACATCATTATGTACGAGACCCAATACTTATCACTCGTTCACTACGTCAAGTAAAAGGTGGTTCAGTTATTTTGCCTAATAAACAAGATTTGTATTCTTCATATAATCCAAAACCAAATCATCTCAAAATTCCATCATTATGGAGTTTTGATATACTTTCTGGTTTATATAGGCTAACTGGTAATGCTAAAGGTATGATGGATTTAAATCACTAGATTTAATCTACTCATTATTTATGTCAAGTACATTATAGTTAAGGATTTACAAAGATCATTAACTATTTGTGAAATTCCAAACGATATTTCATTTAAATAAAATGAATAAGAATTGTTCTTTTATTACAAATGAAATTCAAACTTGTCTAAACAAGATCTATTATAACATTTATTTTAAATGGAATTTCATAATAACAATTATTTTATTTATTAAATTAAGCCAATATATTTAACAAGAATCAACTTCCTATGGATAATGCAGCAATCATTTGCTTTGTTTCCAATCGCAAGTCTACTTGTCCTTTTATCAGATTTCAAGTTATTTTGCAATTACTATTAATTAACGTATAATTTTAAAATAAAATACGGTCCCACTCAAATTAACATCTCTCTGTTCGTATATAAATATATATATATATATCATGGTGTTCCAAGATCCATATCTAGTCATGCCTTGACCTAGCTTTGGCTTACACACCAAAACACAACCTTTTAGGTAGAAATCTTTTGTCAGTTATATCATATATAATTCTTGGATCGCATGATGAACATTTTGTTCAATATTATTTATTTGCTCAAAATATAGACTAATTCGTGCAATTGTCTCTAAGGAAATAATCCTATTATACAGCCTTAGTTAAATCAGACCGAATAATACAGTCGAAGCACCAAAATTACTCCTACCGCATATAACCAAAATAAGAGGATGCACAATGCTTTGGAATTACCTACATCCAATGAGATTTGACATTGATGGGTGTATTTAAGTGTTTCGAGTTCCATGTCCTTGGAACGAGATCGCCATTTGGTTTGCAAAGCCGATACGTACACGGCATGACTTCTTGGTGGATGATTAAGGGTTCCTCCCAATTTGGACCAAGCGGACCGTCCGATGGGTTATTAGTGTTGGTTGTTACCCTTCGTAAGACCAAATCCCCTTTTGAGAAGGTTCTAGTCTTGACTTTCGAATTGTAGTATTTTAGGATCCTCCTTTGATATTCGGATGTTCTGATCGCAGCCTCATCTCCTAATCCTTGTATGAGATCTGAGGACTCCTTTTTTTAACTCTTGTTTTGGGTCAATGTGTAAGCTATCCTTCTGTGCGAAGGGATTTCAACCTTAATCGGGAGTACGGCTTTGCATCCTTATGTCAAAGAAAAATGGAGTATGTCCTGTTGTCATTTTGGTGGAAGTCCTATATGCCCAAAGTACCAAGTGTAATTCTTCAGCCCAATTTTCTTTGGCTTGGTTCGGTCTTTTCTTGAGGATGGTTTTTATGGTTTTGTTTGCAGCTTCAACGACTCCATTTTCCCTTGGGTGGGCTACTGAGGAAAAGCTTTTGATAATTCCATTCTTATCACAAAACCGAGAGAATTCTTCGCTCTCGAATTGTGTTCCATTGTCTGATATGATTTTGTAAGGAATCCCAAAGTGAGTAACAATATTATTTATCACAAATCTCAACACGTTTTAGATGTGATTGTCAGAAGGGGTTTCGCTTCTACCTACTTGGTAAAGTAATCAATGGCCACTACGGCATATTTAGCTCCACCTTTGGAGATTGGAAGAGGTCCGATCAAGTCTATCCCATATACGTTGAATCTTGAGATAGTGGTTAACTAATTAGGAGAAAGTCGGTGTGACAACAAGGAATTTTGCTCGATCTGAATCAGTCGTTAATCCGATCTAGACCGTTCGAAACCCTTGATCGTTTGAGAACAGGACAAATTAGAACACAAACGGAAGGACATCTCATTGTTATTACAATAATTCCATCAGATACAAGAATATACAAAGTATGAATGAATAAATTACATTCGATAAATATCAGAGATTACAATAAATTACATAGCAGCGGAAAGTAATACAAAGCACAACTGAAGGTGATATACGGATACAGAGCTTTCCGGATATCATTCCAGCTGTAAACCAGGATCCTGTGAATATAAATCTGCAAAACCAAAACTACTAGCTGCTCGTGCGGAAAATAGGGGCACCCAGAGTTTAGGTTAAAACAATAAACTCCAGGTCAGTCATGTGACTGGTGTGAGAACTAAAACAGTTATTAAAACTTTATTTTAAAAGAGAGTAATTCAAGGGACCACGCCGTATAACACGAAACGGGTTTCCTCCCAAGAACACCAGTGCATAGAATAAACAACGCAATGCTTTTTCGAAAAATGAAGCTATTATAAGACCCAGGTCCCATCACACAATGCAACGCAAGCCGGAGGATAGGGTTTTCCCTTATAATAGCCAAACATGCTTGGTACGTTTAAAACAAATCATTTGATACTATAATAAGTGTATAGTGTCAAAATAATTTCAATCATAAGTATAAATCATAGACGGCATAGCATCCCATGCTACTATGTCGCCATACTAGTTCTACAATTAAAACCGCAATACACGTATTGGAAATTGGATTTCCGTCATGAGTCGAGGCAAGGGGCAAGCTCCTCTCCGCTTCGAGACACTCTAGCAAATGCTCAGGACTACACACTCTGGGCAGCCACTTGGATCGGTTGGGCCGGTCCTCACTTACGTTAGAGGATTGGCAATTCCTGAACACACGTTTCCCGGTCCTTACAGACCTATAATCGAGGCGCCTCATTCCAACAACCACCAAGGTGAAAAGTATATAAATGTCAGGGCTGGTAAGTCACTGACACCACAAAAGCTAGAAAGAAACGTCGTGTTCTCCCAACGGCCCGTATCCCATTTTTAACTCATTCCAAGGTGTGAGTCTCGCGAATTCACATTATACACAAATCTGCCACGTAGGCGTGCTTTGATCATCAACCACAAGACTTTGCTTTTCAACAGAAGCCTTGATCATTGCATCTTAGCGTGTCACACAGGCAATTCATGCCATGCGACTGATGTCCATCGATATACAACCTGTAACAACCCGTAAATTCTGGGCCAGTTTAAAATTTTTATTTTGGCAATTTTAGTGAATTTTGATTATTTAAAATGAATTATTTTAAATAATATCGACGAGAAATTTATTTAGAATATAAATCGAACGTATATATTATACGCGTCGTCGTTAGAATATAAATATTTATATATAATTATAAAAGGAATTGAAAATGGCGCGGTAGTTCGAAAATTCGATTTCTAATTTCAAATGAATATACAGAATTCAATATAAGTCAGAATTGAACGAAACAAGAAATATTTGAATCTGTATAACTATATCTTTGTAACGAAGTTAACAAACTGAGATTTCATCTTAGAAATGATAAGATATGTCCAGTTGAAAATTAGAAATAGTCGCTGTGGAATTTATATATATTTTAATATAATATATGGCCCTTAAAAATAGCCATTTTGCAAACGACCTCGGATTTCGACGAAACCAGTTTTGTTGGATTCGCAGTGTAAAGTTATTGCTAGATTCCAAATTTCATAATTTTTCGAATCAATATGTGAGCGTGGCAAAGGAAAACGCGTTTGACCAGTTTCAGTTGATTTTAATCGACTGGAAATTGGCCATTTTTCAAACAGTCTCAGAATTCGACGAAACTAGTTTTGTTAGGACCGTATCGTCAATACGAAGCTAGAAAATATTTTTCTGCAATTTATAGAGTTATTATGTGACCCCGGTAATTTGAAATGTACGTTTAAAATTCAATATAGTGATTTAAATGTAAATTTAACGGAAACTGATTCAAACGGTCGAATCAGCTTACGATACATATCCCATTGTGTTCGGAATGGGGGTAATTCGCTATGGACGACAGGCGGTGGGCCTCGTTTCGAGGTCTTAGGTAAAAGTCAACTTTATGCAATTAAATTAATAAAAAAAAAAAAAATATCTTTCTCTTTTATCCTCCAGGCCCCCCCCCCCCCGTTCAAAAAATTAAATTTCAGAATAAAAAAAAAAAGAGGGCGGAGCCCTAAAACCGCTCGACGGAGCCACATCGCGCGAGGCGCTGCTCCCCCCATCTCCGACAACTCCTCCGCCGCCCTCTCAGGTGAACCCCCCCTCGTGAAAACAACCGAGCGCCTCCCCTTGAAGCCCTCGACGCCGACGAAGAAGCCGCGCCACCCCCCCCCCTCGAAGCAGCCCCTCCTGCCACCACCGATCGAAGACCCAAGCCGCCGACGAACTGCGAAGACCTCCCCCCCCCTCTCAGTAAGAATTTCTGTTTATTTTATTATTATTATTTTTTTTTTATTTTTTTTAAAAACCGATTTTAATAATGATTTTGTTTTAAAAATAAAAACTGAAAATGTTTAAAAGTAAAAAACTAAATATTTTTAAAGGTATAAAACTGAATATTTTTAAAAGGAATTTTTAAAAGTAATAAAACAGGAATTTTTAAAAAGTATTAAAAACTGGAATTTTTAAAAGCATTTTAAAAACCTGAATTTTAAAACATAGAAAAAAAACTGATTTATTTATAAAGTATTAAAAACTGAAATTTTTATAAAGTATAAAACTGGATTTTTTTTATAAAGTATTAAAACTGAATTTTTTTTAGAAATAAAAACTGGTTTTTGAAATAAAGGATAAAAACTGAATTTTATAAAAAAAAAAATAAAAACTGATTTAGTTTTAAAGGTAAAAGCTTTAACATGGGAAGAAAGGTTTGAACTTTCAAGCAAAGTAAAAATCATATTTTTATATGGTGAAAGCAAAAGTAAAAATCATATTTTTATGTGTTGAAAGTCGAAATAAAAATCATATTTTTATATGTTGAAAGTCAAAGTAAAAATCATATTTTTATATATTGAATAGCGAAGTCAAAATTCGATTTTTACATATTGAGTAGCATAGTAAAAATTCTATTTTTACATATGTAGAGGATACGGGCGAAAGCGACAATAGGCGAAGATTTCTATTAAGAAGAGTCTTGAAGTTGGATAGCTATTGGTGAGAATTTCTCACCTTTCAATTTATTTTTCTAGTTATATATATACTAGGATGCAGACGGTGCTTAGTAGCACCCGACACCCGTCCACAGACCATGGACTTGTTTGTTTGACTGTTTGGTGATTGATTGTGATATTGGTTTGAATGTGGTTTGTGGTGTGAAAAATCGAATCGATAAATTGGTTAGGATTAGACGTGCGCCGTTATAAGGCGAAGGAGTAAGGCTAGGTTAGACCCTTACTCCAAAGTTTGTGGTTTGCATAACGAATTGATTTGATTGATGTGTGAATGGCGTGGGCCTTCACTAGACCGGGGATAAGGCTAGGCCTTGTCCCGTTTCTAGTATCGTGCCGTTATGCCGCCGAAATTTTCTAAAATAAGTTAGAAAAATAAAATTAGCATTTTATTTAACGAATGAACTGAATATAAATTCATATGTTAAAATAAAATGTGTTATCGTTAAAAATATAATTTTTAACGTGAATGTGAATAAATAAATATTCATTTACAAACCAGACGGTTTGTTTATGTACACCTATTTGAATGACGTTGATTGGGTCGATAAATTTTACACATCGCCTAACTGCACAAATAAAATATGTGTTTGATTGTTTGAAACCCCACACGGGTGTTAGGATGAAATTTGAAGTTCACTCATCCTGATTTATTAAATATGTCGATCGATTGATTGACAAGCTGCTATAAGCGTTAAATGTCTATATTTGATGCTTATACAGTGTAGTGCACTTTGGTTGATGGTTGATTATTCATCGTTGTTGATATATACATGTGTTGTAGAAAATCCATATAATTAACATTATATGGTAATTGATTGGGCCTCATTCCAGTTTCGAGAAAAATAGAAATATTTGAAATAGAAATATTTGAAATAGAAATATTTGAAATAGAAATATTTGAAATAGAAATATTTGAAATAGAAATATTTGAAATAGAAATATTTGAAATAGAATATTTGAAAATAGAAATATGTGAAGCCGTGAGGATTAGATTGACGCCATTTTGACGTGAACGATATTTATATCGATTTTATTCATTTTAAAATGAATATTGAAACGTGATTTCGAAATCGAATATTTTGAAATGAATTGAATTGAAAACGATTTCGAAATGAATTGAATTGAAAACGATTTCGAAATGAATTGAATTGAAAACGATTTCGAAATGAATTGAATTGAAAACGATTTCGAAATGAATTGAATTGAAAACGATTTCGAAATGAATTGAATTGAAAACGATTTCGAAATGAATTGAATTGAAAACGATTTCGAAATGAATTGAATTGAAAACGATTTCGAAATGAATTGAATTGAAAACGATTTCGAAATGAATTGAATTGAAAACGATTTCGAAATAAATTGAATTGAAAACGATTTCGAAATGAATTGAATTGAAAACGATTTCGAAATAAATTGAATTGAAAACGATTTCGAAATGAATTGAATTGAAAACGATTTCGAAATAAATTGAATTGAAAACGATTTCGAAATGAATTGAAAACGAATTCAAATTGAATTGAAAGCGATTTCGAAATAAATTGAATTGAAAACGATTTCGAAATGAATTGAATTGAAAACGATTTCGAAATGAATTGAATTGAAAACGATTTCGAAATGAATTGAATTGAAAACGATTTCGAAATGAATTGAATTTTAAAACGATTTCGAAATGAATTGAATTGAAAACGAATTCAAATGGAATTGAAAGCGAATTGAAATGAATTCAAATTGAATTGAAATTTGAATTGAATAGAAATGAATTTTGAAACGAATTTATAAAGAAGAATTCAATTTTGATTTGAATTGAAAAGGAAGTTGAAATTGCTTTTGAAACGAATTTAAAACCATTTATATAATTCGTTTTAAATAGTAATCGACGAAATATATATTATATATATTATATATATAATATAATGGCCTGAATAGAACGCGCCGCGCTGCGGCAGTTCGCGAATTTCGATCATTTGTTTCAAACGGACATTACGGGAGATCCGACCGTCGGATTCTCCTAAAACCGGAACCGTTGGGTTCGTATCGAAAAGAGCTTTCTAATGAATGTTAGAAATTTGAAATCTAACGGTTGGATTTGGAGATACGTCCAAATCAAATTCGAAAAAGGTCGCTGTAAGTGCAGTTCGATGGCCGTTAATGGAAATCGACCGTACGGGCCTTGATAAAATTATTAAAAATAGTAATAATTTGTGTAAAATCATAAGAAATGATTTGTGAAAGTTTGGGATGAAAAACTCCATATTTGAAAAGATAAAAATAGATTTTTATCGAAATGAACTAGTTTTGAACTAGAATTATAATTCTATTTATTTTTAAATAAATAAATTGAATTTGAAATGGTTTTGAAAATAACCAAAATTTCCAATGATTGCATTGGAGTGGATTTGAATCGAAATTGTCTTCGGAATATTTCGATGTTGGAATTCGTGATATTACAGGTGTTGTTATGGAAATTTGAAAGATATATATGTATATCGTTATTTCCAATACGACATTTGTTAATCGTAGAATTTGATATTGAATATAGGCCGATATAGTTTCTATTCAGAGCCTTGTATTGAATATCGAATGTGATTTGGGTTTGTCGTGAATGGTGTCTTCACTAACACTGTTCTTGAACCCAGTTGAGAAAAGATTAAATCTTTTTATTTAGATTTAATGAAGTGTACCAATTAAATGATATTTAATTGGAATTGAATTGATATTGATTTTTGGGTTTATCGTGAACAGTGTTTTAAATAACACTTGTTCTTTAACCCGATAATTAATGGGATGTGACTTTGGGTTTATCGTGAACCGTGTTTTAAATGACACTGATTCTTTAACCCAGTCACAGATTAAAACTAAGTGGAGTTTTAATGAATCTTTAATTAGATTGAAAAGATCGAGAATGGAGTATCACCAGTTTTGCTCCAGGCGATAGTTAAATCTTTAATTAGATTTGAATGTGAAATTTAGAAACTAACTGGCGGTTAGCCAAGCAGAATGGTTTTCTGGATATTGATCTGATGTTGGTTTCGGCCTTCGGGGTTAATATTTGGGGAATTATTCTCTTGATTAATTTACGGTTAGTGACTAATGAATTGGAATGAGGCGTATGTTGTGTTTGTGTAACACTTTTATAATATATACGCGAGTTATTCGGAAAGACCGGGTTTATCCCATTCTGAATAACTGATACGACGATAAGTCGAAGATGAAGACGATGGTCGAAGACCGGAAGTCTTCACGTCGTTTGGGTGATAACTGATGATCTTGATTGGGCTGTACACCCAAGAAGATGGAAACAGTTAGTGATCGTCCAGACGTACTTGGAGATCGATGGATATGCGGGGTACTAGGTGCCTCCGGTTTCGTTCAGACCCAGAACGGACTTGTAAATGGACTGTGTGTCTGACATCGGATTTCATTCTGTGTGACTGATATCGGTTGCATAGGATGGCTTGCCTGTGTGGCATGCTAAGATGCAAATGATCGAGGCTTCTGTTGAAAAGCAAAGTCTTGTGGTGATGATCAAAGCACGGCCTTTGTGGCGTAGCTTTGTGTAACGTTTACCTCGCGTGTTTCACACCCGGTATGAACCAAAAACGGGAGACGGACCTCAGGGAGGGCATGCGTTTCTTTCTAGCTAGAAGTGGCGTCAGTGGTTTTACACGCCCTGACGAGTTTGACTTATGTGGTTGTGGTTGTTGCGAGGCGCCTCGGTTATATCGGTTTCGGCCGAATGCATTCTGGTCGGCTGACGGACCAGACTTACACCCCATAGGGTGGGGAGACGTATTGTTCAGGCATAATAATCCACTCCGTGTGGACCGGCCCTGACGATCCAAGGGGCAGTTGCGGCTGTTCCTGAGGCTCGGGCTAGACAGTCTCGAATCGGTTGAGGACTATCTTTTGCCTCGGTTCATAGAAGGAAATCCAATTTCCAAATACGTGACTTTGCGGTTTTATTTGTAAACCTATATATGGCGACATGATATATGGTACCCATGCCGCCTATGATTGATACTTATGATTTGAAGTTTGTTTTATGCACTATGCACTTATTATAGTATCAAATGATTTGTTTTAAACGTATCAAGCATTCTTTGGCTGTTATAAGGGAAAACCCTATCCCCCGGCTTGCGTTGCATTGTGTGATAGGACCTGGGTCTTATAACAGCTTCATCTTTCTTTATTTAGCATTGCGCTGTTTGTTTTATGCACTGGTATTCTTGGGAGAAAACCCGTTCCGTGTTATACGGCGTGGTCCCTTGATTTACCTAATGATTTGAAATAAAGATTAATAACTGTTTTAGTTCTCACACCAGTCACATGACTGACCTGGAGTTTATTGTTTTAACCTAAACTCTGGGTGCCCCTATTTTCGACACGGGCAGCTAGTAGTTTTGGTTTTGCAGATTTATATTCACAGGATCCTGGGTTACAGCTGGAACGATATCCGGAAAGCTTTGTATCCGTATATCTCATTCTAGTTGTGTATTGTATTATTTTCCGCTGCTATGTATTTAAATGTAATTTAAATCTCTGATATTTCTGTGTGATATTCATTTATACTCTGTATATTCTTGTAATCTGATGCATTGTTGTAATATACAATGAAATGTTCTTCTGTATGCGTTCTGTTGTGGTTTGTTCTCGAACTATCCGACGCTTTCCTTTACGGGGAGGTTGCGGGTCTTTACATTTGGTATCAGAGCTTTGGTTTACAAAGCTCAGAGAACAAGGCACATTAGAACCATACGAAAGAATTCATCAGATATTGGATTAGCAATATCCAATGGAATGACTCGTTAGAGATAGGATCAGTAGTATCCTAGAACGGGTGTGAAGAGTATATTTTTCAAATGAAAACATTTTGTTTTGAAAATTTAAATCAACTATTCGTATTTGATTATTTGTTTATATTGATTTTGGGCAATTCAGTATATAAAGAATTTGCATATACGCCTTGCAAACGTATATTCAAAGTTTTAATATACTGGATAGATATGGAATCACATTCTAGTCGCCCGGAGATGGTACTGATGATTGTCATGACATCATCCGTATTTATATTCGTGTTTCGAATGTGTGATTTTCTATATATTTCCATTAGGCTGGTGTGAGAACCCAAAACTTATATAGTTAGAATTCATTGTTGTGATTTGGCATCAAAACATGATTTTTTGTATATGTATCAAAATTATGAATTTGAAACTCTAATTCACTAATTGATTGATGTTTGTATTGTTTGATAATTTTGAATCATTATGCCTAATTGAATCAAATATTGAATTGTATTGAAATTTGGTCGCATTTGCTTGCATATACATATACTTACATTGAACAGGTCATAGCAAGGAGGCTAGAGACAGAGAATAAAATTTGTTTGCCCGACAAATAGGTACATGTTTATTACATAATTTACTGTTTTGTTTGGGTGATGATGATTTTATGAGCCTATTGGCTAGCCGCTTGGCTTTTTCTTTTTCTTTTTGAGATCTGAAGGACCGGGGAAGCTATTTGAAATTCCCCGATGCTCCCGGTGCAGGGGAGGTTATGGCGAAATTTTTCGAAAATTTAGGGTGTTAGCCAAATTTTTGAAATTTTGAAAATTCTCAGAAACTGAAGAGTTAGAGAATGGAAGCCAGATCGAGCGTAGAGTTGAATTATCAAACCACTTTCGACTTTGTTCCTTTTCGGGGACGAAAAGTTTTAAGTGGGGGAGATTGTAACAACCCGTAAATTCTGGGCCAGTTTAAAATTTTTATTTTGGCAATTTTAGTGAATTTTGATTATTTAAAATGAATTATTTTAAATAATATCGACGAGAAATTTATTTAGAATATAAATCGAACGTATATATTATACGCGTCGTCGTTAGAATATAAATATTTATATATAATTATAAAAGGAATTGAAAATGGCGCGGTAGTTCGAAAATTCGATTTCTAATTTCAAATGAATATACAGAATTCAATATAAGTCAGAATTGAACGAAACAAGAAATATTTGAATCTGTATAACTATATCTTTGTAACGAAGTTAACAAACTGAGATTTCATCTTAGAAATGATAAGATATGTCCAGTTGAAAATTAGAAATAGTCGCTGTGGAATTTATATATATTTTAATATAATATATGGCCCTTAAAAATAGCCATTTTGCAAACGACCTCGGATTTCGACGAAACCAGTTTTGTTGGATTCGCAGTGTAAAGTTATTGCTAGATTCCAAATTTCATAATTTTTCGAATCAATATGTGAGCGTGGCAAAGGAAAACGCGTTTGACCAGTTTCAGTTGATTTTAATCGACTGGAAATTGGCCATTTTTCAAACAGTCTCAGAATTCGACGAAACTAGTTTTGTTAGGACCGTATCGTCAATACGAAGCTAGAAAATATTTTTCTGCAATTTATAGAGTTATTATGTGACCCCGGTAATTTGAAATGTACGTTTAAAATTCAATATAGTGATTTAAATGTAAATTTAACGGAAACTGATTCAAACGGTCGAATCAGCTTACGATACATATCCCATTGTGTTCGGAATGGGGGTAATTCGCTATGGACGACAGGCGGTGGGCCTCGTTTCGAGGTCTTAGGTAAAAGTCAACTTTATGCAATTAAATTAATAAAAAAAAAAAAAATATCTTTCTCTTTTATCCTCCAGGCCCCCCCCCCCCCCCGTTCAAAAAATTAAATTTCAGAATAAAAAAAAAAAGAGGGCGGAGCCCTAAAACCGCTCGACGGAGCCACATCGCGCGAGGCGCTGCTCCCCCCATCTCCGACAACTCCTCCGCCGCCCTCTCAGGTGAACCCCCCCTCGTGAAAACAACCGAGCGCCTCCCCTTGAAGCCCTCGACGCCGACGAAGAAGCCGCGCCACCCCCCCCCCTCGAAGCAGCCCCTCCTGCCACCACCGATCGAAGACCCAAGCCGCCGACGAACTGCGAAGACCTCCCCCCCCCTCTCAGTAAGAATTTCTGTTTATTTTATTATTATTATTTTTTTTTTATTTTTTTTAAAAACCGATTTTAATAATGATTTTGTTTTAAAAATAAAAACTGAAAATGTTTAAAAGTAAAAAACTAAATATTTTTAAAGGTATAAAACTGAATATTTTTAAAAGGAATTTTTAAAAGTAATAAAACAGGAATTTTTAAAAAGTATTAAAAACTGGAATTTTTAAAAGCATTTTAAAAACCTGAATTTTAAAACATAGAAAAAAAACTGATTTATTTATAAAGTATTAAAAACTGAAATTTTTATAAAGTATAAAACTGGATTTTTTTTATAAAGTATTAAAACTGAATTTTTTTTAGAAATAAAAACTGGTTTTTGAAATAAAGGATAAAAACTGAATTTTATAAAAAAAAAAATAAAAACTGATTTAGTTTTAAAGGTAAAAGCTTTAACATGGGAAGAAAGGTTTGAACTTTCAAGCAAAGTAAAAATCATATTTTTATATGGTGAAAGCAAAAGTAAAAATCATATTTTTATGTGTTGAAAGTCGAAATAAAAATCATATTTTTATATGTTGAAAGTCAAAGTAAAAATCATATTTTTATATATTGAATAGCGAAGTCAAAATTCGATTTTTACATATTGAGTAGCATAGTAAAAATTCTATTTTTACATATGTAGAGGATACGGGCGAAAGCGACAATAGGCGAAGATTTCTATTAAGAAGAGTCTTGAAGTTGGATAGCTATTGGTGAGAATTTCTCACCTTTCAATTTATTTTTCTAGTTATATATATACTAGGATGCAGACGGTGCTTAGTAGCACCCGACACCCGTCCACAGACCATGGACTTGTTTGTTTGACTGTTTGGTGATTGATTGTGATATTGGTTTGAATGTGGTTTGTGGTGTGAAAAATCGAATCGATAAATTGGTTAGGATTAGACGTGCGCCGTTATAAGGCGAAGGAGTAAGGCTAGGTTAGACCCTTACTCCAAAGTTTGTGGTTTGCATAACGAATTGATTTGATTGATGTGTGAATGGCGTGGGCCTTCACTAGACCGGGGATAAGGCTAGGCCTTGTCCCGTTTCTAGTATCGTGCCGTTATGCCGCCGAAATTTTCTAAAATAAGTTAGAAAAATAAAATTAGCATTTTATTTAACGAATGAACTGAATATAAATTCATATGTTAAAATAAAATGTGTTATCGTTAAAAATATAATTTTTAACGTGAATGTGAATAAATAAATATTCATTTACAAACCAGACGGTTTGTTTATGTACACCTATTTGAATGACGTTGATTGGGTCGATAAATTTTACACATCGCCTAACTGCACAAATAAAATATGTGTTTGATTGTTTGAAACCCCACACGGGTGTTAGGATGAAATTTGAAGTTCACTCATCCTGATTTATTAAATATGTCGATCGATTGATTGACAAGCTGCTATAAGCGTTAAATGTCTATATTTGATGCTTATACAGTGTAGTGCACTTTGGTTGATGGTTGATTATTCATCGTTGTTGATATATACATGTGTTGTAGAAAATCCATATAATTAACATTATATGGTAATTGATTGGGCCTCATTCCAGTTTCGAGAAAAATAGAAATATTTGAAATAGAAATATTTGAAATAGAAATATTTGAAATAGAAATATTTGAAATAGAAATATTTGAAATAGAAATATTTGAAATAGAAATATTTGAAATAGAATATTTGAAAATAGAAATATGTGAAGCCGTGAGGATTAGATTGACGCCATTTTGACGTGAACGATATTTATATCGATTTTATTCATTTTAAAATGAATATTGAAACGTGATTTCGAAATCGAATATTTTGAAATGAATTGAATTGAAAACGATTTCGAAATGAATTGAATTGAAAACGATTTCGAAATGAATTGAATTGAAAACGATTTCGAAATGAATTGAATTGAAAACGATTTCGAAATGAATTGAATTGAAAACGATTTCGAAATGAATTGAATTGAAAACGATTTCGAAATGAATTGAATTGAAAACGATTTCGAAATGAATTGAATTGAAAACGATTTCGAAATGAATTGAATTGAAAACGATTTCGAAATGAATTGAATTGAAAACGATTTCGAAATAAATTGAATTGAAAACGATTTCGAAATGAATTGAATTGAAAACGATTTCGAAATAAATTGAATTGAAAACGATTTCGAAATGAATTGAATTGAAAACGATTTCGAAATAAATTGAATTGAAAACGATTTCGAAATGAATTGAAAACGAATTCAAATTGAATTGAAAGCGATTTCGAAATAAATTGAATTGAAAACGATTTCGAAATGAATTGAATTGAAAACGATTTCGAAATGAATTGAATTGAAAACGATTTCGAAATGAATTGAATTGAAAACGATTTCGAAATGAATTGAATTTTAAAACGATTTCGAAATGAATTGAATTGAAAACGAATTCAAATGGAATTGAAAGCGAATTGAAATGAATTCAAATTGAATTGAAATTTGAATTGAATAGAAATGAATTTTGAAACGAATTTATAAAGAAGAATTCAATTTTGATTTGAATTGAAAAGGAAGTTGAAATTGCTTTTGAAACGAATTTAAAACCATTTATATAATTCGTTTTAAATAGTAATCGACGAAATATATATTATATATATTATATATATAATATAATGGCCTGAATAGAACGCGCCGCGCTGCGGCAGTTCGCGAATTTCGATCATTTGTTTCAAACGGACATTACGGGAGATCCGACCGTCGGATTCTCCTAAAACCGGAACCGTTGGGTTCGTATCGAAAAGAGCTTTCTAATGAATGTTAGAAATTTGAAATCTAACGGTTGGATTTGGAGATACGTCCAAATCAAATTCGAAAAAGGTCGCTGTAAGTGCAGTTCGATGGCCGTTAATGGAAATCGACCGTACGGGCCTTGATAAAATTATTAAAAATAGTAATAATTTGTGTAAAATCATAAGAAATGATTTGTGAAAGTTTGGGATGAAAAACTCCATATTTGAAAAGATAAAAATAGATTTTTATCGAAATGAACTAGTTTTGAACTAGAATTATAATTCTATTTATTTTTAAATAAATAAATTGAATTTGAAATGGTTTTGAAAATAACCAAAATTTCCAATGATTGCATTGGAGTGGATTTGAATCGAAATTGTCTTCGGAATATTTCGATGTTGGAATTCGTGATATTACAGGTGTTGTTATGGAAATTTGAAAGATATATATGTATATCGTTATTTCCAATACGACATTTGTTAATCGTAGAATTTGATATTGAATATAGGCCGATATAGTTTCTATTCAGAGCCTTGTATTGAATATCGAATGTGATTTGGGTTTGTCGTGAATGGTGTCTTCACTAACACTGTTCTTGAACCCAGTTGAGAAAAGATTAAATCTTTTTATATACAACCTCTGAGCTCGTACGTCTCAGAGAAGGGCGTTAAGCAAAAGAATAAATTCTCCGCCGCCAAACAGATGTATATTTAACAGAAATCAATCAACACAGAATAAAATCCAATGTTAGACACACAATCCATTTACAAGTCCGTTCTGGGTTTGAACGAAACCGGAGGCACTTTCCTCGCATATCCATCCATCTCCAAGTACGTCTGGACGACCACCAACTATTTCCATCCTCTTGGGTGTACAGCCCAATCAGGATCGCCAGTAATTACCCAAACGATGTGAAGACTTCCGGTCTTCGACCACCGTCTTCATCTTCGACTTATCGTCGAATCGGTTATTCAGAATGGGTGTAAACCCGGTATTTCCGAACAACCCGCGTATATTAATAACAAATGTTACACAAACACAACATACGCCTCATTCCAATTCAGAATATTCTTTTATTCACAAAATCATATTTTTAGGGAAAGGTTCCCATTAATTTTATCCAAGATAAATTCTTCAAAATTTATCCTTTAATCTTCCTTTGGATGTCATTTAAAACCAAATTATGGTTTTTCCAACTAGTCGAGATTAGCGAACCACACCGAAGTAATTATTTATTTTATTTCCCAATCCCAACCTATTCATCCCATGAAGCAAAACTGGTAATACTCCATATCTAATACTATGGTGTTATCGGTAAAATTAATTACCATTTCACGTTCAAATCTAATTAAAGATTTAACTATCGCTTTGAAGCAAAACTGGTAATACTCCATATCTAATACTATGGTGTTATCGGTAAAATTAATTACCATTTCACGTTCAAATCTAATTAAAGATTTAACTATCGCTTTGGAGAAAAACTGGTAATACTCCATTCTCGCTCGTTTCTAAATTTGATAATTTAGATTATAGATTCACATTTCAACCTAATTGCAGATTCGTTAAAACTCCTTTTACTGGGTTAAAGAACTAGGTGTTATTTAAAACACAGTTCACGACAAACCCAAATCACATTCTATTTAATTCAAATCAAATATATTAGGAATTCCGATTATTTAAAACCCCTTTTTAAATCTAATTTATTTATTTAAAAACAAATCGGGTTTTAAATTTAGTTCAAACTAGTTCATTTTGATAAAAATCTATTTTTATCTTTTCAAATATGGAGTTTTTCATCCCAATTTTTCCCAAATCATTTCTTATGATTTTACATAAATTATTACTATTTTTAATAATTTTATCAAGGCCCGTACAGTCGATTTCCAACAATGGCCATCGAACTGCACTTACAACGACCTTTTTCAAATTTGATTTGGACGTATCTCCAAATCCAACCGTTAGATTTCAAATTTCTAATATTCGTTAGAAAGCTCTTTTCGATACGAACCCAACGGTTCCGGTTTTAGGAGAATCCGACGGTTGGATCTCCCGTAATGTCCATTTGAAATAAACGGCCGAAATTTACGAACTGCCGTGGCACGGCGCGTTCTATTCGGCCATTATATATATATATATATATATATATATATATATATATATATTATATACTTCGTCGATTTACTATTCAAAACGAATTTTATAAATAGTTTTGAATTCATTTCAAAAACAATTTCAACCTTTATTTCAAATTCAAATCAAAGTTGAATTTCCTATTATAAATCCTTTTTACTTTCATTTCTATTTGATTTCAATTCAAATCGATTTTAATTCGATTCGAATTCATTTCGTTTTCAATTCAATTTAAATTCAATTCGTTTTCTATTCAATTCGAATTCAAATTGGTTTTCTATCCAATTAAAATCAAATTGGTTTTCTATCCAATTCAAATCAAATTCGTTATATATCCAATTGAAATCAAATTCGTTATATATTCAATTCATTTCAAAATCGTTTTCTATTCATTTCATTTCGAAATCGTTTTCTATTCATTTCATTTTGATACCGTTTCATATTCATTTCATTTCGAAATCGTTTCATATTCATTTCATTTCGATATCGTTTCATATTCATTTCATTTCGAAATCGCTTTATATTCAATTCATTTCGAAATCGCTTTATATTCAATTCATTTCGAAATCGCTTTATATTCAATTCATTTCGATATCGTTTTATATTCAATTCATTTCGAAATCGCTTTATATTCAATTCATTTCGAAATCGCTTTATATTCAATTCATTTCGAAATGAATAAAATTGATATAGATATCGTTCACATCAAAATGGCGTCAATCTAATCAACACGGCTTCATATATTCCTTTATTCTATTCAACAAATGAATATTTATTTTTGTCAACACACGACTAATCTCAACGAATGAGTACTGTCCACGTGTGACTATTTTTGTTAAATTATTACGTTCAACACATGACTAATCTCAACGGATGAGTACAGTCCACACATGAACCTTTATTTTATAGTGATAAAGATATAAAATTTATTGTTAAAATATTACGTTCAACACATGACTAATCTCAACGGATGAGTACAGTCAACACATGAACATTTACTTTATAATATTCTTTATCTTCTAAATTGTAACGAGGCCCAATCAATCACCATATAAAATTAATTATATGGATTTTCATACAACACATGTATATAATAGCATTGAAAAATAATCAACCATCAACCAAAGTGCACTACACTGTATAAGCATCAAATATAGATATCTAACGCTTATAACAGCCTGTCAATCAATCGATCGACATATTTAATCAATCAGGATGAGTGAACTTCAAATTTCATCCCAACACCCGTGTGGGGTTTCAAACAATCAAACGCAGATTTTTTTTGTGCAGTTGGGCGATGTGTAAAATTTATCGTCCCAATCAATGTATTTCAAATAGGTGTACATAAACAAACCATCCGGTTTGTAAATGAATATTTATTTATTCACATTCACGTTAAAAATTATATTTTTAACGACCAAAATATTTTATTCTAACTATGAATATTCTATTCGGTTCCTTTATTCAATAAAATGATATTTTTATATTTCTAACTTATTTTAGAAAATTTCGGCGGCATAACGGCACGATACTAGAAACGGGACAAGACCTAGCCTTATCCCCGGTTTACTGAAGGCCCACGCCATTCACACATCAATCAAATCAATTCATTTCACCAAACAATTCAATTTCAATCAAATAATCTAACTAATTTTTTTTTTCAATCAAACAAACAAGTCCATGGTCTGTGGACGATTGTGTCGGGTGCTACTAAGCACCGTCTGCATCCTAGTATATATATATAACTAGAAAATGAAATTGAAAGGTGAGAAATTCTCACCGATAGCTATCCAATCATCTTGACTCTTCATTTATAGAAATCTTCATCGTTATCGCATCTTCGTCACCTTCTTTGCCCGTATTCACTACATATATAAAAATCACACATTTTTATAATTTGATGTCTTTAAAATAAAAATCACATTTTTATTTGTTCACTTTCAATTTGAAAATCATATTTTTATAATCGCTTCATACATTTAAAAATCGAATTTTCACTTCTCTATTCAATATATAAAAATCGAATTTTTACTATTGCTATTCAATATATAAAAATCTCGCCTTTTCTATTTTTAAAATCTAATCTTTTCTATTTTAAAAATATCGTCTTTTCACTTTTAAAAATATCGCCTTTTCACTTTTAAAAATATCGTCTTCTCACTTTTAAAAATATCGTCTTTTCACTTTTATCATTATAAAAATCACATATTTATTTTTCTACACACATAGAGATGATATCTTTACTATTCCTATCGTATAAAAATTATAACTTTATAAAAATAAAATCGAATTCAAAAACAATGCTATAAACATTTTTTTTCACCATCTAAAAATGAAATCAATCTTATTTATTGCTAAAACACATTTTTATACAATGACCTAATTTAAAAATCATGTTTTTAATTACTTAGATAAATAAAAACAAAATAAAAAGTCACATTGTTTTACTGTAGGAAGGGGGGAAGAGGAGACAGGGCGTCGGAGGCTAGAGGGGGCGCCAGTCGCGGTGGAGGCGCTGGCGTCAGCGGCGGTGACCGCCTAGGGCGGCGCGAATCGCGATGGGGAGGGCTTTCTGGAGTTGCGGTTCTAGATTTTGGGTGGCTCGAGGTCACGTCTGGGGGTGGTGGAGCGGAAATCGAGAGGAAGGAGGCGGCGCTGGGAGGCCGACCTCCGGTGGCGCGAGGTCTCGTTGTTTTTTTTTTATTTCTGTTCTGAATTGAGAATGAGGGGGGGGGGGGGCGCCAGAGAGGATGTAGGAGAAGGGGAAGAGAGAAGTTTTTATTTTATTTAATTATTTTATTTTTCACCAAAAAGCAACTTTTGTTTTCGACCTCAAAACGAGGCCCACCGCCTGTCGTCCATAGCGCTTTACCCCCATTCCGAACACAATGGGATAGGTATCGTAAGCTGATTCGATCGTTTCGATCAGTTTCCGTTGAATTTACATTTAAATCACTATATTGAATTTTAAACGTACATTTCAAATTACCGGGGTCACATACTAACTAGAAAAATTCCCGAAAAAATATTTTCCAGCTTCGTATTGATGATACGGTCCTAACAAAACTAGTTTCGTCGAATTCCGATACCGTTGGAAAAATGGCTATTTTCCAGTCGATTAAAATCAACTGAAATTGGTCAAACGCGTTTTCCTTTGCCACGCTCACATTTTGATTCAGAAAATTATGAAATTTGGAATCTAGCAATAATTTGACATCACGGACCCAACAAAAATGGTTTCGTCGAAATCCGAGGTCGTTTGCAAAATGTCCATTTTTAAGGGCCTGAATTCCATAGCGACTATTCATAATTTTCAACTGGACATATCTTTTGATTCCCGCTATGAAATTTTAATTTTTCGGATTCGTTGGAAAGATATTATCAATTAGATCCTAATGTTTTTGGTTTCGTTAAAATCCGGATTGTTTTGCACCCGGTACATTCAATTGAAGTTTGAAATCGAATTATCGAACTACCGCGCCATTTTCAATTCTATTTATAATTATATATAAATATTTATATTCTAACGACGACGCGTATAATATATACGTTCAAATTATATTCAAAATAAATTTCTCGGCGATATTATTTAAAATAATCTATTTTAAATATTCAAAATTCGTCGAAGTTGCCAAAACAAAAATTTTAAACTGGCTCAGAATTTTCGGGTTATTACAATCTCCCCCACTTAAAACTTTTCATCCCCGAAAAGGAACAAAGTCGAAAGTGGTTTGATTAATCAACTCTACGTTCGATCTGGCTTCCATTCTCTAACTTTTCAGTTTCTGAGAATTTTCAAATTCTTCAAAATTTGGCTAACACCCTAAATTTTCGAAAAATTTCGCCATAACCTCCCCTGCACCGGGAGCCACGGGAAAATCCCGAAATTGCCATATAGGCCTTCTGATCTCAAAAAGAAAAAGAAAAAGCCAAGCGGCTAGCCAATCGGCTCATAAAATCATCATCACCCAAACAAAACAGTAAATTATGTAGTAAACATGTACCTATTTGTCAGGCAAACAAATTTTATTCTCTGCTCTAGCCTCCTTGCTATGACCTGTTCAAGGTAAGTATATGTATATGCAAGTAAATGCGACCAATTTTCAATACAGTTCAATATTTGGTTCAATTAGGCATAATGGTTCAAAATTAGCAAACAAATGAACAAACAACACAACATCAATCAATTAGCGAATTAGAGTTTCAAATTCATAAATTTGATATATATACAGAAAACATGTTTTTGATGCCAATTCACAACAATGTGTTCTAGCTATATAAGTTTTGGTTCTCACACCAGTCTAATGGAAATATATAGATATCACACCTTCGTCACACGAAAATAAATACTGGTGATGGTATACTTCATCATCAGGACCATGTCCGGGCGACTAGAGTGTGACTCTATATCTATCTAATATATTAAAACTTCGAATATACGTTCATGACGCGTATATGCAAAATCTTTATATATTGGAATGTCCATATTCAAAATAAATAAATAATCAAATACGTATAAAATGGTTTAAATTTCAAAACAAAATTGTTTTCATTTGAAAAATATACTCTTCACACTCGTTCTAGGATACTACTGATCCTATCTCTAACGAGTCATTCTAATTGGATTTTATTAATCCAATATCTGATGAATTCTTTCATATGGTTCTAATGTGCCTTGTTCTCGAGCTCTGTAAACCAAAGCTCTGATACCAAATGTGACGACAAGGAATTTTGCTCGATCTGAATCAGTCGTTAAACCGATCTAGACCGTTCGAAACCCCTGATCGTTTGAGAACAGGACAAATTAGAACACAAACAGAAGGACATCTCATTGTTATTACAACAATTCCATCAGATACAAGAATATATAGAGTATGAATGAATAAATTACATTCGATAAATATCAGAGATTACAATAAATTACATAGCAGCGGAAAGTAATACAAAGCACAACTGAAGGTGATATACGGATACAGAGCTTTCCGGATATCATTCCAGCTGTAAACCAGGATCCTGTGAATATAAATCTGCAAAACCAAAACTACTAGCTGCCCGTGCGGAAAATAGGGGCACCCAGAGTTTAGGTTAAAACAATAAACTCCAGGTCAGTCATGTGACTGGTGTGAGAACTAAAACAGTTATTAAAACTTTATTTTAAAAGAGAGTAATTCAAGGGACCACGCCGTATAACACGAAACGGGTTTCCTCCCAAGAACACCAGTGCATAGAATAAACAACGCAATGCTTTTTCGAAAAATGAAGCTATTATAAGACCCAGGTCCCATCACACAATGCAACGCAAGCCGGAGGATAGGGTTTTCCCTTATAATAGCCTAACATGCTTGGTACGTTTAAAAGAAATCATTTGATACTATAATAAGTGTATAGTGTCAAAACAATTTCAATCATAAGTATAAATCATAGACGGCATAGCATCCCATGCTACTATGTCGCCATACTAGTTCTACAATTAAAACCGCAATACACGTATTGGAAATTGGATTTCCGTCATGAGTCGAGGCAAGGGGCAAGCTCCTCTCCGCTTCGAGACACTCTAGCAAATGCTCAGGACTACACACTCTGGGCAGCCACTTGGATCGGTTGGGCCGGTCCTCACTTACGTTAGAGGATTGGCAATTCCTGAACACACGTTTCCCGGTCCTTACAGACCTATAATCGAGGCGCCTCATTCCAACAACCACCAAGGTGAAAAGTATATAAATGTCAGGGCTGGTAAGTCACTAACACCAGCAAAGCTAGAAAGAAACGTCGTGTTCTCCCAACGGCCCGTATCCCGTTTTTAACTCATACCGAGGTGTGAGGCTCGCGAATTCACGTTATACACAAAGCTTCCACGTAGGCGTGCTTTGATCATCAACCACAAGACTTTGCTTTTCAACAGAAGCCTTGATCATTGCATCTTAGCGTGCCACACAGGCAATTCATGCCATGCGACTGATGTCCATCGATATACAACCTCTGAGCTCGTACGTCTCAGAGAAGGGCGTTAAGCAAAAGAATAAATTCTCCGCCGCCAAACAGATGTATATTTAACAGAAATCAATCAACACAGAATAAAATCCAATGTCAGACACACAATCCATTTACAAGTCCGTTCTGGGTTTGAACGAAACCGGAGGCACTTTCCTCGCATATCCATCCATCTCCAAGTACGTCTGGACGACCACCAACTATTTCCATCCTCTTTGGTGTACAGCCCAATCAGGATCGTCAGTAATTACCCAAACGATGTGAAGACTTCCGGTCTTCGACCACCGTCTTTATCTTCGACTTATCGTCGAATCGGTTATTCAGAATGGGTGTAAACCCGGTCTTTCCGAACAACCCGCGTATATTAAAAACAAATGTTACACAAACACAACATACGCCTCATTCCAATTCAGAATATTCTTTTATTCACAAAATCACATTTTTAGGGAAAGGTTCCCATTAATTTTATCCAAGATAAATTCTTTAAAAGTTATCCTTTAATCTTCCTTTGGATGTCATTTAAAACCAAATTATGGTTTTTCCAACTAGTCGAGATTAGCGAACCACACCGAAGTAATTATTTATTTTATTTACCAATCCCAACCTATTCATCCCATGAAGCAAAACTGGTAATACTCCATATCTAATACTATGGTGTTATCGGTAAAATTAATTACCATTTCACGTTCAAATCTAATTAAAGATTTAACTATCGCTTTGGAGCAAAACTGGTAATACTCCATATCTAATACTATGGTGTTATCGGTAAAATTAATTACCATTTCACGTTCAAATCTAATTAAAGATTTAACTATCGCTTTGGAGCAAAACTGGTAATACTCCATTCTCGCTCGTTTCTAAATTTGATAATTTAGATTATAGATTCACATTTCAACCTAATTGCAGATTCGTTAAAACTCCTTTTACTGGGTTAAAGAACTAGGTGTTATTTAAAACACAGTTCACGACAAACCAAAATCACATTCTATTTAATTCAAATCAAATATATTAGGAATTTCGATTATTTAAAACCCCTTTTTAAATCTAATTTATTTATTTAAAAACAAATCGGGTTTTAAATTTAGTTCAATCTAGTTCATTTTGATAAAAATCTATTTTTATCTTTTCAAATATGGAGTTTTTCATCCCAATTTTTCCCAAATCATTTCTTATGATTTTACATAAATTATTACTATTTTTAATAATTTTATCAAGGCCCGTACAGTCGATTTCCAACAATGGCCATCGAACTGCACTTACAACGACGTTTTTCAAATTTGATTTGGACGTATCTCCAAATCCAACCGTTAAATTTCAAATTTCTAATATTCGTTAGAAAGCTCTTTTCGATACGAACCCAACGGTTCTGGTTTTAGGAGAATCCGACGGTCGGATCTCCCGTAATGTCCGTTTGAAATAAACGGCCGAAATTTACGAACTGCCGTGGCGCGGCGCGTTCTATTCGGCCATTAAATATATAATATATATATATATATATTATATATACTTTGTCGATTTACTATTCAAAACGAATTTTATAAATAGTTTTGAATTCGTTTCAAAAACAATTTCAACCTTTATTTCAAATTCAAATCAAAGTTGAATTTCCTATTATAAATCCTATTTACTTTCATTTCTATTTGATTTCAATTCATATCGATTTTAATTCGATTCGAATTCATTTCGTTTTCAATTCAATTTAAATTCAATTCGTTTTCTATTCAATTCGAATTCAAATTGGTTTTCTATCCAATTCAAATCAAATTGGTTTTCTATCCAATTCAAATCAAATTCGTTATATATCCAATTGAAATCAAATTCGTTATATATTCAATTCATTTCGAAATCGTTTTCTATTCATTTCATTTCGAAATCGTTTTCTATTCATTTCATTTCGATACCGTTTCATATTCATTTCATTTCGAAATCGTTTCGTATTCATTTCATTTCAATATCGTTTCATATTCATTTCATTTCGAAATCGCTTTATATTCAATTCATTTCGAAATCGCTTTATATTCAATTCATTTCGAAATCGCTTTATATTCAATTCATTTCGATATCGTTTTATATTCAATTCATTTCGAAATCGCTTTGTATTCAATTCATTTCGAAATCGCTTTATATTCAATTCATTTCGAAATGAATAAAATCGATATAGATATCGTTCACGTCAAAATGGCGTCAATCTAATCAACACGGCTTCATATATTCCTTTATTCTATTCAACAAATGAATATTTATTTTTGTCAACACACGACTAATCTCAACGAATGAGTACTGTCCACGTGTGACTATTTTTGTTAAATTATTACGTTCAACACATGACTAATCTCAACGGATGAGTACAGTCAACACATGAACCTTTATTTTATAGTGATAAAGATATAAAATTTATTGTTAAAATATTACGTTCAACACATGACTAATCTCAACGGATGAGTACAGTCAACACATGAACAT
Organism: Allium sativum; assembly: GCA_030737875.1. Taxonomy (NCBI): domain Eukaryota; kingdom Viridiplantae; phylum Streptophyta; class Magnoliopsida; order Asparagales; family Amaryllidaceae; genus Allium; species Allium sativum. The sequence goes on along the minus strand of CM060923.1, from coordinate 403,155,492 downwards.
TTACTTTATAATATTCTTTATCTTCTAAATTGGAATGAGGCCCAATCAATCACCATATAAAATTAATTATATGGATTTTCATACAACACATGTATATAATAGCATTGAAAAATAATCAACCATCAACCAAAGTGCACTACACTGTATAAGCATCAAATATAGATATCTAACGCTTATAACAGCCTGTTAATCAATCGATCGACATATTTAATCAATCAGGATGACTGAACTTCAAATTTCATCCCAACACCCGTGTGGGGTTTCAAACAATCAAACACAGATTTTATTTGTGCAGTTGGGCGATGTGTAAAATTTATCGTCCCAATCAATGTCTTTCAAATAGGTTAACATAAACAAACCGTCCGGTTTGTAAATGAATATTTATTTATTCACATTCACGTTAAAAATTATATTTTTAACGACCAAAATATTTTATTCTAACTATGAATATTCTATTCGGTTCCTTTATTCAATAAAATGATATTTTTATATTTCTAACTTATTTTAGAAAATTTCGGCGGCATAACGGCACGATACTAGAAACGGGACAAGACCTAGCCTTATCCCCAGTCTAGTGAAGGCCCACGCCATTCACACATCAATCAAATCAATTAATTTCACCAAACAATTCAATTTCAATCAAATAATCTAACTAATTTTTTTTCCAATCAAACAAACAAGTCCATGGTCTGTGGACGATTGTGTCGGGTGCTACTAAGCACCGTCTGCATTCTAGTATATATATATATAACTAGAAAATGAAATTGAAAGGTGAGAAATTCTCACCGATAGCTATCCAATCATCTTGACTCTTCATTTATAGAAATCTTCATCGTTATCGCATCTTCGTCACCTTCGTTGCCCGTATTCACTACATATATAAAAATCACACATTTTTATATTTTGATGTCTTTAAAATAAAAATCACATTTTTATTTGTTCACTTTCAATTTGAAAATCATATTTTTATAATCGCTTCATACATTTAAAAATCGAATTTTCACTTCTCTATTCAATATATAAAAATCGAATTTTTACTATTGTTATTCAATATATAAAAATATCGCCTTTTCTATTTTTAAAATCTAATCTTTTCTATTTTAAAAATATCGTCTTTTCACTTTTAAAAATATCGTCTTTTCACTTTTAAAAATATAGTCTTTTCACTTTTAAAAATATCGTCTTTTCACTTTTTAAAATATCGTCTTTTCACTTTTATCATTATAAAAATCACATTTTTATTTTTCTACACACATAAAGATGATATCTTTACTATTCCTATCATGTAAAAATTATAACTTTATAAAAATAAAATTGAATTCAAAAACAATGCTATAAACATTTTTTTTTTCATCATCTAAAAATGAAATCAATCTTATTTATTGTTAAAACACATTTTTATACAATGACCTGATTTAAAAATCATGTTTTTAATTACTTAGATAAATAAAAATAGAATAAAAACTCACATTGTTTTACTGTAGGAAGGGGGGAAGAGGAGACAGGGCGTCAGAGGCTAGAGGGGGCGCCAGTCGCGGTGGAGGCGCCGGCGTCAGCGGCGGTGACCGCCTAGGGCGGCACGAATCGCGATGGGGAGGGCTTTCTGGAGTTGCGGTTCTGGTTTTTGGGTGGCTCGAGGTCACGTCTGGGGGTGGTGGAGCGGAAATCGAGGGGAGGGAGGCGGCGCTGGGAGGCCGACCTCCGGTGGCACGAGGTCTCTTTTTTTTTTCTGTTCTGAATTGAGAATGAGGGGGGGGGGGGCAGAGAGGATGTAGGAGAAGGGGAAGAGTGAAGTTTTTATTTTATTTAATTATTTTATTTTTCACCAAAAAACAACTTTTATTTTCGACCTCAAAACGAGGCCCACCGCATGTCGTCCAGCGCTTTACCCCCATTCCGAACACAATGGGATAGGTATCGTAAGCTGATTCGATCGTTTTGATCAGTTTCCATTGAATTTACATTTAAATCACTATATTGAATTTTAAACGTACATTTCAAATTACCGGGGTCACATAATAACTAGAAAAATTCCCGAAAAAATATTTTCTAGCTTCGTATTGACGATACGGTCCTAACAAAACTAGTTTCATTGAATTCCGAGACCGTTGGAAAAATGGCTATTTTCCAGTCGATTAAAATCAACTGAAATTGGTCAAACGCGTTTTCCTTTGCCACGCTCACATATTGATTCAGAAAATTATGAAATTTGGAATCTAGCAATAATTTGACATCACGGACCCAACAAAAGTGGTTTCGTCGAAATCCGAGGTCGTTTGCAAAATATCCATTTTTAAGGGCCTGAATTCCATAGCGACTATTCAGAATTTTCAACTGGACATATCTTTTGATTCCCGCTATGAAATTTTGATTTTTCGGATTCGTTGGAAAGATATTATCAATTAGATCCTAATGTTTTTGGTTTCGTTAAAATCCGGATTGTTTTGCACCCGGTACATTCAATTGAAGTTTGAAATCGAATTATCGAACTACCGCGCCATTTTCAATTCTATTTATAAATATTTATATTCTAACGACGACGCGTATAATATATACGTTCAAATTATATTCAAAATAAATTTCTCGGCGATATTATTTAAAATAATATATTTTAAATATTCAAAATTCGTCGAAGTTGCCAAAAAAAAAAATTTAAACTGGCTCAGAATTTCCGGGTTATTACAGTCGGGGTATTTTGGAATACCTTTGACATTTATCACATTTTTTGACATACTCAGTTGCTTGGTTAACCATTTGTGGCAAATAATAACCTAGTCGCATGGTTCTTTTCGCTAGCTTGATTCCATTATAATGATCCCTGCACAGATCTTCATGTGCATCCTTCAATAGGTTGGATCCATCTTCGACGCTTACACATCTTAGATAGGGGAGAGAGCGCCCTTATAGAGAATCCCATTTGTAATCACAAATGTTGGGGCTTGGTGTTTTATCCCCCTTGCATCCTGCTTGCTAAGGGGTATATCTCCGTTCAGAAGGTACTCTACTATAGGAGCCATCCAGGTATTTTCGTAGTGGAAATTTATCTCTGCTGAAGAAGGTTCTTTATCAGGAGCATTCTCCCTATCCATTTTGTATTCCTTTTCGAAGATTGGGATCTATTTAGGACTAATAATTCATTTCTTGTTTCGGGCTATTCATGCTCAATACTGGGTCTTTACTGGTATCCTAGGGGATAATTCGAGTTTCAGGTGCCCCTCGGGAACTGACCAATTTCGCCAGTGAATCAACTTGGGTATTCTCCCCTCTGGATATTTGATGTATTGATAAATCCTCAAACTGGGAAAGCATCTTTAATATCCTTTTTACATATAGCACAACACCAAATAAGCAAATTTGAAACATATTATATTTTTTATTTGAAACACTATTTTTTAGTGTCTAGGCCTACAACAGTTGTTTAGTGTTTCAATATTTCTTTTGGTGTTTACGTTATTCCTTATCATTTTTATACATTCAATTTTCCGTAGAAAAGACGTCTTTACCCTGGCATTTCCAGCAGATTTAATAGGGCCAGATATCGTTCCCAAGTCCAAATCGGGCCGCATTCATTTTTTTTTTCAATCCATAGATCCTGATTTTTTCGATTCCGTTCTCCGAGGGTGATCCAGCGTTACCAAAACCCAAAATCCGTGCGCATTCCCAAATTCTACAAAATATAATCCATCCACAAGAAATTCAAGTGAGTCATTTCCACCCGCTGCATTACTTTCACTTTATTACTTGCATAAATTTAAATCCTCTTTGTTGTTGGCTAGATGGGTGTGGAAGAAGATTCATACTCCTAAAGTGGCGACGTGTTTGTTCAGGATCCGTGTCTGACTTTTGGGATCAGGTTAGTTTTTTCCTATATCATTTTACATTAACTTATTACATAAATTCTAGATTCTACTTATTGATTTAGTTGTAAGCTCGAGTTCTTGTCCTCTTGTCGTTCCTTTTTGGGATCAGGCAATATGATAATGAAGATCCTTTGCATAATCCTACTCGTGGTGGTTTTAATTTGTTTCTTATTAGCTCAATAATTTTGTCTTATTCCCTGTTTTTTTTTATATTAATATCTCATTCTAATTGTTTCCTTGTTTTTTAACTCATTGAACTATTATGATGAAGCTCAATTTTACATGTTATGTACTACTTTTTAACTTAAATTATTTTGACAATCACCAATTTATGATGTATATGTTTGTGTTCTTCTTCCGGACTTGTATTCATGGTCGAGGACGTGATTTCTTCTCTATCTCTTGCATTTGATGCCCCTCTTCATCAATAAAAATTCTGTCTCTGCATATATTACAAACTTACTTTATTAACATGTGTTAACTATTGTCTGTCTTTATTTCTTATAGTGTGTTATTACGCGTATAGAATCTGTTTCAATACTGGAACAGTTTCCTTTTATGTTGTATTTAGTTTAGTACTAACGTATTATATTGGATGGTTGGAGGTAAGCCCCATTGAGTATGGTTACATCTTGCATGTGCATCTGTCTTCAGGGGAATAACATGCCACATATTGTGCCTATTTCTAACACAGGCAATAAAAGTAATCTTACTGTAATTGTCATGTCAACCTACGTGATATAACACATTCAATGGATAAAGCACACCGTGATCGATCTGTACTTTGTTATTGAGTTTTACTGTCATCCCTACAACCGCTTAAGTTTTATTCTGAATTTTATCTATTTTTATCTATCTGTTTGTTTCAAAAATATGTTGCGATGCTTACTTTTCCCTTTGTTGCAGCAGCAACGTAACTAGTCGCCAAGGCCATTCGATTTATGAGAGAATCTGGCTGTGAAGAGGTAAACGTCTCTCTTGTGCAAATCCTGAAATGTAGTCATGCATTTTATTTTTAATGGTAGGTTGTATAACCAAACAGTAGCGGGGTCTCTACCCCCAAACCCTTATTGGCATCAAAATGTCTTAATACTGTACATAGTGGCAGTTGCTGCTGCACGCTTGTTTATGACTTAATTTTCAGAATGGGAAAGAGAATCTAACACAGTTATTTATCGTTGCTGCTGTTTTGGCCTATTTTCTAATTTTTAGATACCATTTGCAGTTAGGTTCTACAATTGTGGTTTGATTAAGTACTTCTACAAGTGGTAAATACTTGTAAATGAAGATACAAAAATAAATTAAAAGCCACTAGTGTAGATGCATGCATGGTTTATATTATAGAAGCTAAAAACGGTTTGTACAAATTTTATTCATGTGACATTAGAAGTGGAAGTCACAAGAAAAGGTGCATTGGCTCTTTATGGGAGGTTAGGATTTATAAGAGCCAAGATGCGATACAAGTATTACTTAAATGGAGTTGATGCTTTCCGCATCAAATTATTGTTCCCACGCTTTGACCCACCATCGCGCATGGCAAATTGCATGCACGACAATCCATTACACGAATATTCTTAAACTTACAATGATGTAATAGGGGACGGTTCAAACACAAGATAAATATATGGTATAATTGAAGATGTAACATACCATCTTGTGTTAATAAGAGAACATAATGAATGCATGAATGTTCTTAGAGACATTGGTAGTGAAACTTCATGGTTCTTTTTCACAGTATGTTTGAATCCATTGAATGTAAATTCTAACACATTATAATCAATTAAAATGGGGGGATGCATTGATGTAGAAACTTACATAATACAATGAGGTTTATTTTTGTTTATCTATGACTCACTCTATTCACTGTGAGTCCATGTAACATGATAACTCCCAACAAACAAATTTATTAATTACTGAACAGTGTTTCTTGCTGTCATAGATTTAAGATATTGCTTCACTAGTTAATCAATTAATATGCGCTTATGTATAGTTGGCCTACAAAGATACAAGACAGAATATTGTTGGCTGCAAGTAATGAATAATAAATGTTTTTCATTGTAAATTTTGATTGATGCAAAGGTAGATGTGTATCCCTTAATAGTCCCCGAATCACCAAGACTCAATATATTTGGTAACTTATTTATCTTCAAGCATGCAGTCTAGTCCATGTATGCAATGTACAATAAGATAATTTTGAGTCAAGTGAAACTTACATTTCATAATCCAACTTGTGTAGATGGCCATGTACATAATGTAAAAGAATCAGAAAAATGAATGAAGAAAATGTATGGTTAAGAGTTAATGTGAAGACAAGAGTCCCATGCTTTAGTACTCAGTTTCCTTTCTGCAAGCGGCAGTCATCACAACTCAAAAAAAAAAGGCTACGTCATAAAGAATCAGGTGCATCCCAGTTTTTTTTCGGATGATACTGTTTATACGGTGTTTAGATTAAATTAGGTCTAAATTGTTCATTTTATTTTGAATGCCTGAACTGAAATGCTTTCTATGTGATCAATAGTTTGGAAATGTCTCCGACCTCAAAGGCTTTGGTATATTGCAATTTGTTCATGCTAAGTTGCTAAATTTTGACATGTCTAATACTTAGGTTTTGTTTTCTTCAAGGTACCTGCAATTATCTATTGGTGCAGCTTCCTAGTATCTATAGTTCTTCTGGTTCAACTGTTACTATAACTTTGTAACACATTAAATGCATACTTATTGTGAATGTATACAAAGTTCTTACAAACATATTAACAGGAAATACAATGGACAGGAAGCTGGCTGAAAATATGCTTCACAACAGGACCAGTTATGTAGATTGCTTGTGGAGCAACAGTATTTTCTTAAGCATAATGCTTCATAGCAAGACCAGTTATGTGGATTGCTTTAATACTTGTTTCACTATGTTTAATTAACATATCATATTTTATTTATTATCACTGGTTTAATATGTTTATCGCCTTTTTAGGTAACTGTAGTTGGCTCGGAAGGCATAAGGCAGGATTTGATGGTTGCATGTATGTATATGGTTCTTTAAGTTTTTTGGACAAGTTGTCGCGTGGAATGGCTTATGTGTACTGGAAACATATCAAAGTATTATATGCTGAAAAGCTTTGTCTCTTGGTTATGTGAATGGATTTAATAGAAGGCTACAATTAGCTTCGTGATTCATATTCCAATCAGTTCAGTCATTCAACAAAACTGGGTACCGTTTCAGTTTAGGCATTCAAAATGTTTTGATATTAAAATGGAACTTTCAGTAAACTAGTTATGTATTGTATTATTGGCAAAACATGTTTATTTATGTTTCAGCTCTTTGGTCGTCCACAGTGGCTTGTCGTGAAAGGTCGTTCTCACTGCTACGTCGATAAGGTTCAGTTTTATGTACATTTTATACGACTACACTAAGCTAAATAACCATTTTCTTTGGAGTTCAATTTTACAAAAGCCTCTGTGTTGTTTACTCCAGATTAGAGAAAAAATGGAGAAAAAGGGGTGCGAAATTAAAATGTCCTATGCAGTACACTCAATGATAATTGTCGATAGAGTTACCTTAGATATATGTTTGAAGAATTTATTACATTACTGTATATTTCTGTCTTAACTGTTAAGTGTCCTCGCATTGCATATTCTGGAGCCATATTACCTATGGTTACTGGGTATTTGGATAAACACTTATATACATCCAAATAGACGGATTCATGCTTAAAACTCTATATAACTTGCAGGGCCTGGGAATCTCTTTCAAATGCGTCATGTTGTCGATCATTAGTTATTGTTTATGAAGGTAGCTTGCCGCTTCAGATTGGAGTTGCAGTTGAAACTTCAATCAACGATGATGTAGCTATTGATGTTCCAAAGTTAATGCAAGGCTCTTTATACAACAATGCAATAGAATCTGGTAAGCGTATGTGTTCTTATAACACAATAACAAAAATGTTTTTGAAATTAGAAACATATGAACACGTTCATCTTATTTGTTTGTATAGCTGAGATCATCTTGTAAACAAAGATCCCTAATTTCCGAAGTTTAGATAATTTCATCTACGCGTCTTGTTTACCAATAATATCAGTACCTGTTTTTAGAAGTATGTGCATGTTGACTGACTGAAGAGGTAGATATAACTGGTAAAACACCTAGTCTGAAGTATGCAGTGTTTCATGCAAGCTAATTTAGAAAACATTAATTTCTTAACTGGAGTTCATCTGTAACTTGACATGTTTATAATCAAATCTTTTACAGAAACCTACTTGGCGAATCTCTCTCTTTATCCTGGGAAGGTGGAGCTTCCATTTTTACCTATGAACACACAGGTAAATTCTGATGATTTCGTGGATAGTAACACTCTAGTTTTTCTTAAAACCATAAAGCTGCAGGACACCTTAACATTTTCATTCAAAAGCCCATTCCAGCTTGAAAAACATAACTGTAACGTCTTTATATCAAATTTGATGTCCCATATAAGTCAGTTGATTATGCACGTTAGTGTCAAGCGTATCTGTAATACATTTGATAATTGTGCCATCTTGGAAGATAATAAATCGCTTATCTAAGACCCAATGAGCAATTAAACATCAACCCAGGCCGTTTTTTTTTTTTTTTTTTTTGACGTGAAAAATGCAGTACTGTAATACTGTTGCATTGTGCTCAATTTTATGTGAACTAACTAAATAGATCGGTCTGCTAGCCAGCTATTTTGCAGCCACTGGGCGATTAAGGAATTGCAATTATTGGTGGTGATACTATAAGAGGATTCAACAATCTCGATCAGGTGTCTTTATTTTTGTAACATCATTATTGGTTGTAGGCAGTACGTCCATTAACATGTAAAATTTTCTTTCGTAGAAATCACTCAATATTACTCTTTTTAGGCATGGATTACATCAGTTGCGGAGAAGTGGGATGCCACGCTGTCAAATCTCTCAGGCATAATTAGGACAAAATTTTCCTTGTTTATGCCCCTAACATGCTAAATATCGAATTTCCTTGATTTTCATTTCATTCATGCAGAAAATACTTGAGCATTAAGCATATACACCTACTGATGGAGGCTACCAAAAGCAACCATGTAAGCATTACCCATCAACTTTGCCAATTGTTGACGACTATAACCAAGAGAGTGGCATTGTTATACTAGTACGGTTAGAACGTCCATTGGACGTGTACAAACACGCTGAAGGCAAAAATTCACGGCTTCCTTGCTTTGATTTAGATAAGAGTTGTTTCACAGCGATTATAGTACCATCTCTTAGAAAACACTTGTAAACTGAACCAAAACCACCTTCTCCAATCTTGTTTGTTGCATTAAAGTTTCTGGTTGCTGCCTTAACTTGCCGTAAAATGAAAGATCTAGTTTTTAGATAAAAGCCATCCAAATCTTTATATACATAACCATGCCTATTTGACCTTTTCCAGAAAAAGAACCCAAACCTGTGCACATAACTAGCACGTTTATCATTACTTCTATTGAAGCACATAAATATAATGTATGCGATAATGGAAGTATAAGGATAAGATAAGTCTCATAAGGTTTAATCTTACGTGCTACAGGAACCGTGTATTTATGCCACTATAGGTATACTCACATAGTGAGCGTATGCTATGACTCAATTAGTTGTGCGCAGCTAGTCTTAAAGAACATTAATGTGCCTTGTATGATGCTGATCCACCATGATCTTCCTTTTATAAAACTTTCCAAGGTTTTACATGTGCTCTCGTTTATTGGAATAGGAAAATTATGTCATTTATAGCAATTGCTTAAAAGTGCATATGCTTTCACTTGTTTTCATGTTCTAGATGTTATGATGAACTGTATGATGAAAATTAAGTGTCCAGAGATCTTTGTAAATCTGCACGAATGTATATTGTTCCTCAACCAATAAATTAATAAAATGATATATAAATAACTAATCCAACATGATCGGTTGGTTGTTCAACTTTCTGAATTATCCAACCTGCTATATGTTTTTGTAGTCTTTATGAATTATATAACCTACAACTCTTTTTGGGTCATAAAGAGGTTCATAGTTATTTAAGTCGGATTATGCATATTAGACTTAACCAGTTCGACCCACTTTGGAACTCACTTGTACTTGGTGGAGTAAAAAATGGTCAAAAGTATATTGGCATGGTATATTCACTATAAAATACATGACCTTGAATATTTTCCTAAAATCTGTGAAAAATATTGCATGTGCATCACATATTCTGGCAACCATGATTGGCACTCATTTTGTAGATAATCACGTGGCTGCTGGTTTTGGAAACCATCCCGCTAGACCAATTCTTCGCTCTGAATGGTGTGAGGATCTTACCTATGGAGAGGTAGTACAATTCCATGAGGAAATGTATTAACAATGGACTGCACATTCCAAAATCACATAATTTTAGTATCTTCCAAGTAATAAAACGGACTGCACATTCCAAAACAAGGAGCACACGTGCAAAGGTCTGACACTAGAGATAAAGAGGGCTTAGGCTACAGGTATGGGGCATAGTTATTGAGCATGAAAATGTGGTTTACAACAATAAATAAGTCCTGCTCATTTAACCCTAAAGTCTGAACCATCCTGCAAATAAATGTCAGTATATTAACACAATAAAAAAAATAACAGTGACGCCAATATCAAAACTATAACAGTGCTAACTTTTAACCAGTAAAACTAGATTTTCTTTTCTCCTACTTTATTCTCTAGATTTCGTATAAAGATAAACTTCATAGCTCAAAGAATCAAAAAAATCAAAACACAAAAAAAAAAAAACTTTATGAATGATTTAAGTGCATGTATTTCTTTTAACAGATTGGAATTGGATTTTAGGGAAGAAAAACTTTTGAACTACCAACTTAAATATGGGTACTTGTTGGTATTCAAACTGGAAGAAAAGCAAAGTTTTTTTTGTTTTACTGACTGCTACGGAAAAATTGCACGTGACCCACTTAAATGAGATTTTCCTTTTGCATATTGTGTTCCAAATTCAAGTGAAAGTGTTCATTGGATTGGACCCAGGAGTGGAAAACTTTTCTATTTGTTAAATAACAGGACTCGAGTATCAAATGAGATTGATGCTGCAAACATCAAGAATGCAACCAATGGGTTATTTCTGACATTGATACCATCTTGTTTTCTCGTTGTGACAACCAACTTACATATTCATTTGGTCATAGAATTTGGGCTGTCATTTACTAACTATATTGAAATTGTTCTACAATTTTCTTATATGACACCTTTGCTCGCTACGTCTAAGCTATCAGATTCTGCTCAAGGAGTTCTTTCTGGTAATTGTATTTATGTTTTATGTTTTAACTACATAAATTTTAGGATTAATTACTACATTTGTATCATTTTGATTTCAAATATGTTTAGAGGTGGCTAGCGGTCATGGTTGGTAGCACTTGGCAGCTTGGACTAAGCTTATCACCTTTTACATGGTTGACATTAGCTCTTCTATTTGGGTACAAGTTTACTATTTTGAATATATGTTTTTCTTATAAAATGGTGCACTGCTTGTGTTATATCATTACAAATGTGGGAGTTACTTCTTATTTTGAACTTATATCGAATAATAATTCAATTTAGTCAAATATAAACATTAAATTTAGAGTTTTGGTTTCATCTTAGCTTTTCTTAAGATAAATATCATCATTCTTTAGTTGTAAATGTAAAATGTTCCATTTTGATGTTCATTTGCATTGATTGTGTAAACAAGTTACTAAATTCTTACATTTTCTAATATTCTAGCAATGCACGATTTATTTTCTTTTTTGCAGATATGAATTTCAATATGACAATATGATGAATCAAGGGGCACAGAAAGTGTTTAGGAGCAAACTTGGTTATCTTTTTTTTTATCATTATTATATTGTCAGCCTTGTACTTGTTATGTAACTTGGACTTATGGTATATTTGTATATTTTTGTTTCTTTAAAGATACGATTTATCTTTATTTTATAGTAATTTGTTTATGGTGAATTTGCTTATGAATTTCTAGTTTGGAGAATGATTGTATCTATCTATATTACTGAAGATATCAATTACACATTCTAAAACAATTTTCATATCATAATCATGGTGTGATGGATAAAAAGTTTGAAACATATAATAAGTGTTTCTGATTGTCAATTTGAATGCCTATTAAGTGTTGCTAGTTGTCATCTTAAAACACTCATTAAGTGTTGCGGTTTATCAATTTGAAACGCTCAATAAGTGTTGCAGTTTATCAAATTGAAACACTTAATAAGTGTTGCGGTTTATCTATTTGAAACACTAAATAAGTGTTGCAGTTTATTTATTTGAAACACTTACTCAGTGTTTCAATCTGTCAATCTAAAACGTAATATAGGTGTTTTAAAAATCTGCAACATATTAATCTGCAACACCGAAAAAGTGTTTCTAAAATTTTTAGCAACATTTTGTTACCGTTTCAAATTTGCCATTTTGGTGTTGTGTAGGACTAATCGTGCATCCTTAGTCTTATAGGTTTGCTTTATCTGATTTGCCATTAGTTGTGAATCACCAAATATCTCTATTCGATGTATCTTTAATTGTAGTGCCAGATTCAACCCTTCCATCATTGATTCGTATTCTGCCACATTGTTAGTAGTTGAGAACCCTAACTTCATGGAATAGTGAAAACAATGTCCATCAGGTGTAATTATGACGTAACCAGCCCATTTTCCTTGTTCATTTGAGGCACCATCCACAAACAATTGCCACATAGCCTTTAAATCGTTCTCTTTAGTTGACTGCTCTATAATAAAGCTTGTGCCTTCATTCATGAAGTCTGAAAGAGCTTTTCCTTTGATTGCTGCTCGAGGTTGAAATTCTATCTCATATTGGCTAAGTTCAATCCCCTACTTTACTAACCTTCTGGATGTCTCTGGTTTGCTGAAAACTTGTTTAAGCGAAAAGCTAGTCAAGACCTTAATAGGGTGTGCTTGGAAGTATCCTCTAAGCTTTTGTGTTGTAAATATTAGGCAATACACTCACAACAACAAAATGGCTAATTTGAAGCGGCAAAAAAATGTTGCTAAAAATTTTAGAAACAATTTTCCAGTGTTGCAGAATTTTGAAACATCTATATTATGTTTCAGATTGACAGATTGAAAGACTGAGTAAGCGTTTCAAATAGATAAACTGCAACACTTATTTAGTGTTTCAAATAAATAAACCGCAACACTTACTGAGTGTTTCAAATTGATAAACTGCTACACTTACTGAGTGTTTCAAATTGATAAACCGTAACACTTAATGAGTGTTTCAAGATGACAACTAGCAACACTTAATAGACATTTCAAATTGACTATCAGAAACACTTATTATCTGTTTCAAACTAATTATCCATCACACCACGATTATGATATGAAAATGGTTTTAGAATGTGTAATTGATATCTTCAGGAATATAGATAGACACAATCATTCTCCAAACTAGAAATTCATAAGCAAATTCACCATAAACAAATTACTATAAAATAGAGATAAATTGTATCTTTAAAGAAACAAAAATATACAAATATACCACAAGTCCAAGTTACATAACAAGTACAATGTTGACAATATAATAATGATAAAAAAAAGATAACCAAGTTTGCTCCTAAACACTTTCTATGCCCCTTGATTCATCATATTGTCATATTGAAATTCATATCTGCAAAAAAGAAAATAAATCATGCACTGCTAAAATATTAGACAATGTAAGAATTTAGTAACTTGTTTACACAATCAATGCAAATGAATATCAAAATGGAACATTTTACATTTACAACTAAAGAATGATATATTTATCCTAATAAAAGCTAAGATGAAACCAAAACTCTTAACTTTAATGTTTATATTTGACTAAATTGAATTATTATTGGATATAAGTTCAAAATAAGAAGTAACTCCCACATTTGTAATGATATATCACAAGAAGTGTACCATTTTATAAGAAAAATATATATTCAAAATGGTAAACTTGTACCCAAATAGAAGAGCTGATGCCAACCATGTAAAAGGTGATAAGCTTAGTCCAAGCTGCCAAGTGCTACCAACCATGACCGCTGGCCACCTCTAAAAATATTTGAAATCAAAATGATACAAATGTAGTAATTAATCCTAAAAGTTATGTAGTCAAAACATAAAACATAAATACAATTACCAGACAAAACTCCTTTAGCAGAATCCGATAGCTTAGACGTAGCGAGCAAAGGTGTCATATAAGAAAATTGTAGAACAATTTCAATATAGCTAGTAAATGACAGCCCAAATTCTATGACCAAATGAAAATGTAAGTTGGCTGTCACAACGAGAAAACAAGATGGTCTCAATGTCACAAATAGCCCATTGGTTTCATTCATGATGTTTGCAGCACCAATCTTATTTGATACTCGAGTCCTGTTATTTAACAAATAGAAAAGTTTCCCACTCCTGGGTCCAATCCAATGAACACTTGGAACACAATATGCAAAAGGAAAATTTCATTTAAGTGGGTCACGTGCAATTTTTCCGTAGCAGTCAGTAAAACAAAACAAACTTAGCTTTTCTTCCAGTTTGAATACCAATAAGTACCCATATTTAAGTTGGTAGTTAAAAAGTTTTTCTTCCCTAAAATCTAATTCCAATCTGTTAAAAGAAATACATGCACTTAAATCATTCATAAAGTTTTTTTGTGTTTTCATTCTTTTGATTCTATGAGCTATGAAGTTTATCTTTATACGAAATCCAGAGAATAAAGTAGGAGAAAAGAAAACCTAGTTTACTGGTTAAAAGTTAGCACAGTTATAGTTTTGATATTGGCGTCACTGTTTTTTTTTTATTGTGTTAATATACTGACTTTAATTTGTAGGATGATTCAGACTTCAAAGTTAAATGAGTAGCACTTATTTATTGTTGTAAACCACATTTTCATGCTCAATAACTATGCCCCATACCTGTTGCCTAAGCCCTCTCTATCCCTAGTGTCAGACCTTTACACGTGTGCTCCTTGTTTTGGAATGTGCAGTCCATTTTATTACTTGGAAGATACTACAATTATGTATTTTGGAATGTGCAGTCCATTGTTAATCCATTTCCTCATGGAATTGTACTACCTCTCCATAGGTAAGATCCTCACACCATTCAGAGCGAAGAATTGGTCTAGCGAGATGGTTTCCAAAACCAGCAGCCACGTGATTATCTACAAAATGAGTGCCAATCATGGTTACCTGAATATGTGATGTACATGCAATATTTTTCACAGATTTTAGGAAAATATTCAAGGTCAGGTATTTTATAGTGAGTATACCATGCCAAGATACTTTTGCCCATTTTTTACTCCACCAAGTACAAGTGAGTTCCAAAGTGGGTCGAACTGGTTAAGTCTAATATGCATAATCCAGCTTAAATAACTATGAACCTCTTTAGGACCCAAAAAGAGTCGCAGGTTATATAATTCATAAAGGCTACAAAAACATATAGCAGGTTAGGTAATTCAGAAAGTTGAACAACCAAAAGATCATGTTGGATTATTTATTTATATATCATTTTATTAATTTATTCACTGAGGAACAGTATACATTCGTGCAGATTTACAAAGATCTCTGGACACTTAATTTTCATCATACAGTTCACCATAACATCTAGAACTTGAAAACAAGTGAAAGCATACGCACTTTTAAGCAACTGCTATGAATGACATAATTTTCCTATTCCAATATACGAGAGCACATGTAAAACCATGGCAAGTTTTATAAAAGGAAGATCATGGTGGATCAGTGTAATGACCCGTATTCTACACATCATAGGATCGTAGAATATTTATTTCTTTCCCATGTGTAGTTGTATGGTCATGTAACTTTGGGAAACATCTATTAGAGTCATTTCCCATGCTGATGATTTTTGTCGATTTTTAAATGACCATTTTGCCCCTAGTTGGTACTGTTTTGGCCATAACTTTTGATTGGAAAGGAATTTTGACCTGAAACCACTTCCATTAGATTCGTTTGATAGTTTCTCTTTCCGTAGTGTGGTCATAATAGCCAAACGGACTTACCGTTTGGGAGATATGGCTGAAACAAGGTTTGGAGGGTGAAAAACTGCTTAACCGGGCCAAATCGGGTGATTAGTGAGTAGGCCCATAACCCATTTCGGGATTAGGGTTATGGGAGGGCTGAAATGAGATGGAGAATCATTTAAGTTTTCTAGCCTCCACTTATCACCAAGGATCCCTAAAAATGGCCTCTAACCTCTAAATCACCTCCAAATCATCTTTTGGTCAAGGATTAAGCTTAGCAACCCCTAAACAAGGAAGATCTTCACCGAAGCAACATAGGAGCTGCTGTTTGGCATTGAAATTCACATCAAATCAGAGAATCATTTCAGATTTTAGTTTACTTTGTGGCTAAGGCGAGTGATTTGCATAGTTTTACACTAATTATGGCTAATTAGGGGTGATTAGTGCTAATTAGCGAATTTAAGCATGATAAAATTCGGGAAAAATGTTCATAAATTATTAAATGATGTTTTAGACCTCTGATATGAATTTGGGTTAATTTGGTTAAGTTTTGTTAATCCTATCATTAGTTTCACCTAAACATGCTTAAGGGGAAATGTGGGATTTTGGGTATGTTTGATCCATTTTAACCTATGATATTGATGTGAATGATGTTTGTGGTTGATTATGCATGTTGCTATGACTGTATGAAATGCTTTGTGATTGATTCCAATAGTTAGAATGGTCGAAAACGTCGTCGAATGGCGTAAAACTTGCTGGAATAGTTTCAGAAAACAGTGCAGGGTTCGGATCGGATCGGATAAGGGGTCACGGATCGGATATGTTGAACTGAGCAAAGAATCCGATCGGATCGGAACCTAACACTTGGGAAAAGTGGCAAAAAGGAAGGCCACGCTAGCTAAACTGGGATCGGATCGGATAGAGGAAGACGGATCGGATCGGATAGAGGAAGACGGATCGGATCGAAGGGGACGGATCGGATCGGAAACACAAAGGCGAATCAGAGCAGGAGCACAAAAGCGAATCAGAGTAGGAGCACAAAAGCGGATCGGATAGGAGCATATGAAGGGGAGCATGAAGACGGATCGAAAGCACAAACCAAGAAGGACCCGACCCGACCCGAAAGGAAGCACCGACCCGACCCGAAGAAGAAGAAGCAGCTGACTCGAACCCAGAGGAACGCCGACCCGAACCGCATCAGGAGGGGGACCCGACCCGAACGGATAAAGAACACCGACCCGAACCGATGACCTGAGGTAGAACCCGACCCAACCCAGTATTGACCAATAACCCGAGATGCAAAGGTAGTCCAATAGGGGAAGTTAGTACTCAGGATCCCGGAACCAGTTGGGAACCAACGAGTTCACTTCATGGTTGGACTTTGCTGCGGGACGTGTGCTAAGGAGTTGTCGATGTTCATAACTTCGATTCACTACTAAAAGGAATGATGGGCTACTTATCAGTGCAGTAGGGTCATTACGACCTGAGGGGCAAGGTGATGGTAGCAAGACTACGTTATCAGTGTAGTAGGGTCATTATGACCTGAGGGGCAAGGTGATGCGTAGTAAGACTATGAGCCAGCGCAGATGGGGTGAATAACTCCATGGGGCAAGTGGACATAGTAAGGATTGGTAAGGCTATGAGCCAGCGCAAATGGGGTGAATAACTCCATGGGGCAAGTGGACATAGCGAGGAATTTGTGGCTACGTTATCAGTGCAATGAAGCCATCTATGACTTCATGGGGGCAAAGTGATCGTAGCAAGGTATGTGGGTGATCGAAGTGGTGAATATCGTATGCTTTACGCACTGAGTGAGAGATGTGAGGATGGATGCTATGTTTGATTGTTTGCCATCCCTATGACATGCACACCTCCCCCACCTCCGTATCTTTACACTGTTTGATATGATACCTTAGAGTGTTGTACAGTATGTAGTGCCAACTCTTTGGTTGCAGGTCCAGGTTCAGGTATGTTTTAGTCTACCTGTTATTGTTCACTTTAGATGCTTATCGCTCATACTAGGCTTTATGTCTGACCCAGAGTTTTATGTCTCCTCTTATTACTCTGGGTGCTCACACGAGCAGACTAGAGACTGGTTAGCTGGTGATGCGCGAGTAGCTGATTCGGAGGCGGGCAGGAGGCTTCCACGTATTATATATATACACATTCTCCCTGTGTCGTTGGTGGTCGCTACTTGGGCATTAGTAGTGTACCACATTTACCTTACTTTTGCTTTGAGACAGTTTGAAAGTTGTAATAAGCTGTATTTTGGATTTCCGCTGCTATGATGTTTAGTTCTAATTTTCTGCTTATGCACTGTCTCTCCTGTTTTATGTCAAGTATGTTATTATTATATTTTGTTCTATGCGCTGTGAGACATTCTACAGGTTCTTTGTATGTTCATTTCCTTCTTCCTTTTCCTTCTGGCGACCCGTTCCATGCTAACTGGACATGTGTACAGCGCACCTTTGGAGTAAATGTCGGTTGGTGTGGGGCGGGCCGTCACACTTGGTATCAGAGCTCTAGGTTGCGTAGTTAACCTAGGGAAAGACACTAGGGAGAGTTAGTACGTATATGGGAGCGCGTATTTGTGATTACTTTGGTTTTCAAAAGCTATGTATATATATACTATTAGTAGTATAAGAATGAAGTTGCACTGCACTAGTACCACTATGGGGTCGTTAATCGTTTCCCTTTTTCAGATTGACGATGAGCCGACATGTTAGAGGTACTGGTAGAGGGGCCAATAATGGGAGTGCCGCTGACATGAGGGCGATGTTTACCAACCTCATGAGAGACATGCTTAGAGAAGTGCAAGGGGCAGTTCCCAATCCCGGAGCTGGTGTTGGCCCAGTAGTGCAGGCGCCTAGGGTCGATTTCGCCAAGTTGTGCAAAGATTACACTAATCTTGGTGGGAAGCCGTTCCACGGAACGGAGTCGGCCACAGATGTTCAAAATTGGATGGATAGCTGCGATCGAATCTTCGATGACTTGGGTCTTGAGGATGCGATGAAGAGAAGGCTAGCGTCTCGTCAGCTGCAAGGGAGAGCGATGAATTGGTGGAATGCCATTAGAACAGCTACTCCAGAGGATCAAGTTACTTGGGTTCAGTTCAAGGCTCGCTTTAGCGAGAAGTTCATTCCAGCTGCCCAGAAGTCAGTGTTGTTCAAGAGGTTCTTGGAACTCAAGCAGAATGGGAGGGCAGTTTCTGATTATATTGTTGAGTTCGACACTTTGTCGAAGTATGGACTGTCTCTTATCGATACTCCTGAGAAGAAGAATGAGAAGTTCATTACTGGTTTGGATGGATACTTGGGGGAAAGGCTTATTAACCACATCGATGAGACTTTTGAATCGATCGTGGGGAAAGCTTTGAGGTCAGAGAGTCTTTACCCTAAGTCAAAGACTGAGGCTGCATCTGCAGAAGGGCCAAAGCCGCAAGCAGGCGGTGGAGGCAAGAATAGCTCTCAGAATAAGAGGAAGCAGGACCAATCTAAAGGTGGCCAGAAAAAGAGCAAGAAGGATGTTGAGTGCTTCAGCTGTGGAAAGAAGGGACATTATGCTAAAGAATGTCGGGCCAAGCCGGCGGAAAGGAAGTGCTACAACTGTGGTCAAGTGGGACATCAGAAAGATAAGTGTCCGCAACCTCTTAAGGAGAAGCAGATGGTGAAAGCATATGCTCTTGATGCTATTCCTTCTTCGTCGAATGCCCCAACTGCGACGGAGAAAGGAAAGAATGTTGTTATTCAAGGTATGCTTTCTATTTATGATATACAAGTTCGAGTTTTGTTTGATACTGGGGCTTCCCGTTCCTTCATATCTAGTGACCTGGTAGATAGGTTGGGACTGGAACCCGAGATAGTCGATAGACCATTAGTTGTGACGAACCCGATTGGTGGTTCGACCAGCCTTAGTATGATTTGCAGGAATTTGGTCTTATCGAGTCATGGATGTATGTTTGTATGTGATTGCTTTGTTTTGGGCTTTACTGGGTATGACATTATATTGGGAGTCGATTGGCTCCAAAGATACGGGGTGGTGGTAGACTGTGAGGGCTTTTTGGTGACAGTGAGGGCGGATGATGGGCGGAGGGTAGTTTTTGGGAGCCTACCTAGTGATGGGGTTATGGCTAGTTTTGTAAATTCCCTCGACATCCCGCAGGATGAGTTGTCAGATGTGCCCGTGGTTGGCCAGTATCCGGACGTCTTCGAGGAGGTGGTCAGGCTTCCACCACACCGAGAGATTGAGTTCCGTATTGATTTAGTGAAAGATGCCAGACCTATAGTGATGCCACTTCGTCGTATGGCACCAAGGGAGCAGCGAGAGCTCGGGGTGCAAGTCAGCAATCTTTTGAAGAAGGGATTTATTAGAAGGAGTGTCTCCGAGTGGGGAGCACCAGTTGTGTTTGCCACTAAGGCAGATGGTTCCCTTCGTTTGTGTGTGGACTATCGCGAGTTGAATTAGGTGACGAGGAAGAATAAGTATCCTCTACCGCGGATAGATGATTTGTTTGATCATTTGGAAGGAGCAAGAGTGTTCTCCCAGTTGGACCTTGCGACAGGATTTCATCAGCTTCGAGTAGCAGATGAGAGTGTTCCGAAAACGGCATTTAGGACGCCGTCAGGATTTTTTTGAGTGGTTGGTCATGCCATTTGGGTTGACCAATGCACCAGCCTATTTTGTGGATCTTATGGATCGAGTATTCCGAGATCAGTTGAATAAGTTTGTTCTTGTGTTCGTGGATGATATCCTTGTTTACTCAAGGACAGAGGAGGAACACAAGGGACACTTGAGGATAGTGATGGAGGTGTTGAGGAAACACCAATTGAAAGCGAAGTTCTCTAAGTGTCATTTTTGGAGAAGGGAAGTAAGATTCTTGGGCCATGTTGTTTCAGAGAGCGGTATTGCCGTGGACCCTGCGAAGGTGGCTACGGTACAGGATTGGCCTACACCCAAGAATGCTACAGATGTGAGAAGTTTCTTGGGATTAGCTGGATATTATCGTAAGTTTATCCAGGACTTCTCCAAGATTGCAGCACCGTTGACTCAGTTGACTAAGAAAAATCAGTCCTTCGTCTGGGACGGAGTGTGTGAGGATGCCTTCAAAAGTCTAAAGGAGAGGTTGACGCGTGCGCCAGTGTTAGTCATTCCTAAAGGGAATGAAGAGATGACGGTATACACAGATGCTTGTGGTACCGGACTGGGTGCTGTATTGATGCAAGAAGGTAGGGTTGTAGCTTATGCTAGTCGACAGCTAAAGCCGCATGAGAAGAAGTACCCTACCCATGATTTGGAATTGGCAGCGATTGTATTTGCGCTGAAGATGTGGAGACACTATCTCTTGGGAGAAAGATTTGAGCTGTTTACCGATCACAAATCGTTAAAGTATCTCTTCTCTCAGAAAGATCTGAATCTCCGTCAGCAGAGATGGTTAGAGTTCTTGGCTTCGTATGATTTTGATATCGCATACACACCTGGGAAAGGTAATGCGGTAGCCGATGCCTTGAGTAGGAGACATGCCAGCTTAGGGGCAATGTTTCTTGAATGGAAGCAACTGGAGTTTATCGCGGGGTTTGATTTCAGACCAAAGTGCGAGTTGGATCCAGTTATGCTAGCTAGTTTGACGATCAGACCTACTTTGATGGAGCGGATTGGTTCCAACCAGAGGGACGATCCTAATCTACTAGAAATCATCTCCAAGTTAGAGATGGGTATCGATGAGGAGATGAGTGTGTATGGGCTTGATCGAGATGGACGGCTTCGGAAGAATGGAAGACTAGTTGTGCCCAACGTGAATAGTTTGAGAGATGAAGTGCTTAGAGAATGTCATCACTCAAAACTGACTATGCATCCCGGTGGTAATAAGATGTATCGAGACATGAAGCGAACCTACTACTGGGAAGGGATGAAAAGAGACGTTGGGAAGTTTATATCCAAATGCATGAATTGTCAGCTAGTTAAAGCCGAGCAAAAGAAGCCTAGTGGGTTGTTGCAACCATTAGAAATTCCCGAATGGAAATGGGAACAAGTTTTGATGGATTTCATCAATGGTTTACCTAGGACTAGATCGGGACATGATAGCATTTGGGTAATTGTGGATCGATTGGCTAAGAGCGCAAGATTTATACCAGTCAAATCGACCAGAACAGCAGCCAAGTTGGCAGAATTGTATATGAAGTGGGTAGTGAGATTTCATGGAGTAGCCAAAAGCATTGTGAGTGACCGAGACCCGTTGTTCACTAGTGGGTTTTGGAAGAGCTTACAAGAGGCTCTAGGATCAAGATTACATCTCAGTACCGCATATCATCCTCAGACCGACGGTCAGACGGAGAGGGTGAATCGTATATTGGAAGATCTCTTGAGAGCGTGTATATTGGATTTTGGTGGATCATGGGATGACCATTTACATCTAGTAGAGTTTGCATATAATAATAGCTACCAATCCAGTATCGGTATGGCTCCATATGAAGCTTTGTACGGAAGACCGTGCAACTTACCATCATGTTGGATAGAAACTGGCGAGAAGTTTGTGCTTGGACCAGATGTGGCGAGGGAAACTTCAGATAAGATCAAGGTCATTCAGCAACGAATGAAAGCTGCTCAAGATAGGCAGAAGAGCTATGCTGATAAGAGGAGAAGACACTTGAAATTCTCCGTAGGTGACTTGGTGTTTGTCAAGATCTCTCCGTTGAAGAGCGTGATTTGATTTGGTAGGAGAGACAAGTTGGCACCAAGATTTGTTGTCCCATTCCCCGTTCTTGAATTAGTCGGGAATTTGGCGTATAGATTTGGCTTACCAGAGAAAATGGCAGGAGTTCACAATGTGTTTCATGTTTCCCAGCTGAGGAAGTTCGTTCACGACTCAGATGTGACTATTTCACCTGATCAGTTAGAGGACTTCGAAGTAGAAACTGAGGCGGTTGGGAACCGCAGGCCGATTCGTATTGTGGGGCACGATACAAAGCAACTTCGAAGGAAGTCGGTGAAGCTAGTCAAGGTTCAGTGGGGCGAGGACGAGAATGATTGTACTTGGGAGACAGAAGAAAGCATTAGGAAGGCACATCCAGAACTCTTTGCCTGGTAAGATTTACTTTACGATTTAGTTATTCCGCATGCAAGGATAGACTTGTTTTGCTTGTTTTGCATGTTTGATGGTTGTTTTATGATTGATAGGCATGCGGGACCTTTGTGTATGTTTGGATTAGGGAATTTCGGGGGCGAAATTTCTTAAGGGGGGGAGAGTGTAATGACCCGTATTCTACACATCATAGGATCGTAGAATATTTATTTCTTTCCCATGTGAAGTTGTATGGTCATGTAACTTTGGGAAACATCTATTAGAGTCATTTCCCATGCTGATGATTTTTGTCGATTTTTAAATGACCATTTTGCCCCTAGTTGGTACTGTTTTGACCATAACTTTTGATTGGAAAGGAATTTTGACCTGAAACCACTTCCATTAGATTCGTTTGATAGTTTCTCTTTCCGTAGAGTGGTCATAATAGCCAAACGGACTTACCGTTTGGGAGATATGGCTGAAACAAGGTTTGGAGGGTGAAAAACTGCTTAACCGTGCAAAATCGGGTGATTAGTGAGTAGGCCCATAACCCATTTCGGGATTAGGGTTATGGGAGGGCTGAAATGAGATGGAGAATCATTCCATTTCAGTTTTCTAGCCTCCACTTATCACCAAGTATCCCTAAAAATGGCCTCTAACCTCTAAATCACCTCCAAATCATCTTTTGGTCAAGGATTAAGCTTAGCAACCCCTAATCAAGGAAGATCTCCACCGAAGAAACATAGGAGCTGTTGTTTGGCATTGAAATTCACATCAAATCAGAGAATCATTTCAGATTTTAGTTTATTTTGTGGCTAAGGTGAGTGATTTGCATAGTTTTACACTAATTATGGCTAATTAGGGGTGATTAGTGCTAATTAGCGAATTTAAGCATGATAAAATTCGGGAAAAATGTTCATAAATTCTTAAATGATGTTTTAGACCTCTGATATGAATTTGGGTTAATTTGGTTAAGTTTTGTTAATCCTATCATTAGTTTCACCTAAACATGCTTAAGGGGAAATGTGGGATTTTGGGTATGTTTGATCCATTTTAACCTATGATATTGATGTGAATGATGTTTGTGGTTGGTTATGCATGTTGCTATGACTGTATGAAATGCTTTGTGATTGATTCCAATAGTTAGAATGGTAGAAAACTTCGTCGAATGGCGTAAACACTTGCTGGAATAGTTTCAGAAAACAGTGCAGGGTTCGGATCAGATCGGATAAAGGGGCTCGGATCGGATATGTTGAACTGAGCAAAGAATCCGATCGGATCGGAACCCAACACTTGGGAAAAGTGGCAAAAAGGAAGGCCACGCTAGCTAAACTGGGATCGGATCGGATAGAGGAAGACGGATCGGATCGGATAGAGGAAGACGGATCAGATCGAAGGGGACGGATCGGATCGGAAACACAAAGTCGAATCAGAGCAGGAACACAAAAGCGAATCATAGCAGGAGCACAAAAGCGGATCGGATAGGAGCATATGAAGGGGAGCATGAAGACGGATCGAAAGCACAAACCAAGAAGGACCCGACCCGACCCGAAAGGAAGCACCGACCCGACCCGAAGAAGAAGAAGCAGCTGACTCGAACTCAGAGGAACGCCGACCCGAACCGCATCAGGAGGGGGACCCGACCCGAACGGATAAAGAACACTGACCCGAACCGATGACCTGAGGAAGAACCCGACCCGACCCATTATTGACCAATAACCCGAGATGCAAATGTAGTCCAATAGGGGAAGTTAAAGCTCAGGATCCCGGAACCAGTTGGGAACCAATGAGTTCACTTCATGGTTGGACTTTGCTGCGGGACGTGTGCTAAGGAGTTGTCGATGTTCATAACTTCGATTCACCACTAAAAGGAATGATAGGCTACTTATCAGTGCAGTAGGGTCATTACGACCTGAGGGGCAAGGTGATGGTAGTAAGACTACGTTATCAGTGCAGTAGGGTCATTATGACCTGAGGGGCAAGGTGATGCGTAGTAAGACTATGAGCCAGCGCAGATGGGGTGAATAACTCCATGGGGCAAGTGGACATAGTAAGGATTGGTAAGGCTATGAGCCAGCGCAGATGGGGTGAATAACTCCATGGGGCAAGTGGACATAGCGAGGAATTTGTGGCTACGTTATCAGTGCAATGAAGCCATCTATGACTTCATGGGGCAAAGTGATCGTAGCAAGGTATGTGGGTGATCGAAGTGGTGAATAGCGTATGCTTTACGCACTGAGTGAGAGATGTGAGGATGGATGCTATGTTTGATTGTTTGCCATCCCTATGACATGCACACCTCCCCCACCTCCATATCTTTACACTGTTTGATATGATACCTTAGAGTGTTGTACAGTATGTAGTGCTAACTCTTTGGTTGCAGGTCCAGGTTCAGGTATGTTTTAGTCTACCTGTTATTGTTCACTTTAGATGCTTATCGCTCATACCAGGCTTTATGTCTGACCCAGAGTTTTATGTCTCCTCTTATTACTCTGGGTGCTCACACGAGCAGACTAGAGACAGGTTAGCTGGTGATGCGCGAGTAGCTGATTCGGAGGCGGGCAGGAGGCTTCCACGTATTATATATATATATATATATATATATATATATACACACACACACACATTCTCCCTGTGTCGTTGGTGGTCGCTACTTGGGCATTAGTAGTGTACCACATTTACCTTACTTTTGCTTTGAGACAGTTTGAAAGTTGTAATAAGCTGTATTTTGGATTTCCGCTGCTATGATGTTTAGTTCTAATTTTCTGCTTATGCACTGTCTCTCCTGTTTTATGTCAAGTATGTTATTATTATATTTTGTTCTATGCGCTGTGAGACATTCTACAGGTTCTTTGTATGTTCATTTCCTTCTTCCTTCTCCTTCTGGCGACCCGTTCCATGCTAACTGGACATGTGTACAGCGCACCTTTGGAGTAAATGTCGGTTGGTGCGGGGCGGGCCGTCACAATCAGCATCATACAAGGCACGTTGATGTTCTTTAAGACTAGCTACGCATAACAAATTGAGTCATAGCATATGCTCACTATGTGAATATACCTATAGCTGCATAAATACACGGGTCCTGTAGCACGTAAGATTAAACCTTATGAGACTTATCTTATACTTCCATTATCGCATACATTATATTTATGTGCTTCAATAGAAGTAATGATAAACGTGTTCGTTATGTGCATAGGTTTGGGTTCTTTTTGTGGAAAAGGTCAAATAGGCATGGTTATGTATATAAAGATTTGGATGGCTTTTATCTAAAAACTAGATCTTTCATTTTACGGCAAGTTAAGGCAGCAACCAGAAACTTTAATGCAACAAACAAGATTGGAGAAGGTGGTTTTGGTTCAGTTTACAAGTGTTTGCTAAGATATGGTATTATAATCGCTGTGAACAACTCTCATCTAAATCAAAGCAAGGAAGCCGTGAATTTTTGCTTTTAGCGTGTTTTTACACGTCCAATGGACGTTCTAACCGTACTAGTATAACAACACCACTCTCACGGTTATAGTCGTCAACAATTGGCAAAGGTGATGGGTAGTGCTTACTTGGTTGCTTTGGGTAGCCTCCATCAGCAGGTGCATATGCTTAATGCTCAAGTATTTTCTGCATGAATGAAATGAAAATCAAGGAAATTTAATATTTAGCATGTTGGAGGCATAAACAAGGAAAATTTTGTCCCAATTATACAGAGAGCTTTGACAGTGTGGCATCCAACTTCTCCACAACTGATGTAATCCATGCCTAAAAAGAGTAATGTTGACTAATTTCCACGAAAGAAAATTTTACATGTTAATGGACGTACTGCCTACAACCAATAATGATGCTACGAAAATAAAGACACCTGGTTAAGATTGTTGAATCCTCTAATAGTATCACCGCCAATAATTGCAATTCCTTTATCGCCCAGTGGCTGCAAAATAGCTGCCTAGCAGAGCAATCTATTTAGTTGGTTCACATAAAATTGAGCACAATGCAACAATATTACAGTACTGCATTTTTCACATAAAAAACGGCCTGGGGGATGTTTAATTGCTCATTGGGTCTTAGATAAGCTATTTCTTGTCTTACAAGATGGCACAATTATCAAATGTGTTATAGATACGTTTGACACTAACGTGCATAATCAACTGACTTATATGGGACATCAAATTTGATATAAAGACGTTACAGTTATATTTTCCAAGGTGGAGTGGGCTTTTGAATGAAAATGTTAAGGTGTCCTGCAGTTTTATGGTTTTAAGAAAAACTAGAGTGTTACTATCCACGAAATCATCAGAATTTACCAGTGCGTTCATAGTTAAAAATGGAAGCTCCACCTTCCCATGATAAAGAGAGAGATTCTCCAAGTAGGTTTCTATAAGAGATTAGATTATAAACATGTCAAGTTAAAGATGAACTCTAGTTAAGAAATTAATGTTTTCTAAATTAGCTTGCATGAAACACTGCATACTTCAGACCAGGTGTTTTACCAGTTATATCTACCTGTTCAGTAAGTCAACATGCACGTACATCTAAAAACAGGTACTGATATTATTGGAAAACAAGACGCGTAGATGAAATTACCTAAACTTCGGAAATTAGGGATCTTTGGTTACAAGATGATCTCAGCTATACAAACAAATAAGATGAACGTGTTCATATGTTTCAAATTTCAAAAACATTTTTGTTATTGTGTTATAAGAAAACATACGCTTGCCAGATTTTATTGCATTTTTGTATAAAGAGCCTTGCATTAACTTTGGTACATCAATAGCTACATCATCGTTGATTGAAGTTTCAGCTGCAACTCCAATCTGAAGCGGCAAGCTACCTTCATAAACAATAACTAATGATCGACAACATGACGCATTTGAAAGAGAATCCCAGGCCCTGCAAGTTATATAGAGTTTTATGCATGAATCCTTCTATTTGGATGTATATAATTGTTTATCCAGATACCCAGTAACCATAGGTTATATGGCTCCAGAATATGCAATGCGAGGACACTTAATAGTTAAGATAGAAATATACAGTGATGTAATATATTCTTCAAACATAGATCTAAGGTACCTCTATCGACAATTATCATTGAGAGTACTGCATAGGACATTATAATTTCGCACCCCTTTTTCTCCAGCTTTTCTCTAATCTGGAGTATACAACACAGAGGCTTTTGTAAAATAGAACTCCAAAGAAAATGGTTATTTAGCTTAATGTGGTCATATAAAATGTACATAAAACTGAACCTTATCGATGTAGCAGTGAGAACGACCTTTCACGACAAGCCACTGTGGACGACCAAAGAGCTGAAACATAAATAAACATGTTTTGCCAATAATACAATATATAACTAGTTTACTGAAAGTTCCATTTTAATATCAAAACATTTTGAATGCCTAAACTGAAACGGTACCCAGTTTTGTTGAATGCCTGAACTGATTGGAATATGAATCACGAAGCTAATTGTAGCCTTCTATTGCATCCATTCATATAACCAAGAGACAAAGCTTTTCAGCATATCATACTTTGATATGTTTCTAGTACACATAAGCCATTCCACGCCACAACATGTCCAAGAAACTTAAAGAACCATATACATACACACAACCATCAAATCCCGCCTTATGCCTTCCGAGGCAACTACAGTCACCTAAAAAGACGATAAACATATTAAACCAGTAATAATAAATAAATGATGATAGGTTAATTAAACCTAGTCAAACAAGTATTAAAGCAATCCACATAACTGGTCTTGCTATGAAGCATTATGCTTAAAAAAATACTGTTGCTCCACAAGCAATCCACATAACTGGTCCTGTTGTGAAGCATATTTTCAGACAGCTTCTTGTCCATTATATTTCCTGTTAATATGTTTGTAAGAACTTTGTATACATTCACAATAAGTATGCATTTAATGTGTTACAAAGTCATAGTAAAAGTTGAACCAGAAGAACTATAGATACTAGGAAGCCGCACCAATAGATAATTGCAGGTACCTTGAAGAAAACAAAACCAAAGTATTAGACA
Source organism: Allium sativum (assembly GCA_030737875.1). Taxonomy (NCBI): domain Eukaryota; kingdom Viridiplantae; phylum Streptophyta; class Magnoliopsida; order Asparagales; family Amaryllidaceae; genus Allium; species Allium sativum. Next base: position 403,126,584 of record CM060923.1, on the reverse strand, counting down.
TGTCAAAATTTAGAAACTTAGCATGAAAATTTCAATATACCAAAGCCTTTGAGGTCTGAGACATTTTCGAACTATTGATCACATAGAAAGCATTTCAATTCAGGCATTCAAAATAAAATGAAAATTTAGACCTAATTTAATCTAAACATCGTATAAACAGTATCATCTAAAAACAAACTGGGATGCACCTGATTCTTTATGACGTAGCCTTTTTTTGTGAGTTGTGATGACCGCCGCTTGCAGAAAGGAAACAGAGTACTAAAGCATGGGACTTTTGTCTTCACATTAACTCTTAACCACACATTTTCTTCATTCATTTTTCTGATTCTTTTACATTATGTGCAGGGCCATCTACACAAGTTGCCAGATTATGAAATGAAAGTTTCACTTGAGTCAAAATTATCTTATTGTACATTGCATACATGGACTGGACTGCATGCTTGAAGATAAATAAGTTACCAAATATATTGAGTCTTGGTGATTCAGGGACTATTAAGGGATACACATCTACCTTTGCATCAATCAAAATTTACAATGAAAAAAATTTGTTATTCATTACTTGCAGCCGACAATATTCTGTCTTGTATCTTTGTAGGCCAACTATACATTAGCGCATATTAATTGATTAACTAGTGAAGCAATATCTTAAATCTATGACAGCAAGAAACGATGTTCAGTAATTAATAAATTTGTTTATTGGGAGTTATCATGTTACGTGGACTCACAATGAATTGAGTGAGTCGTAGATAAACAAAAATAAACCTCATTGTATTGTGCATGTGACAACAAGGAATTTCGCTCGATCCGAATCAGTCGCTAAACCTACCAAGACCGTTCGAAACCCCTGATTACTTCGAGAACACGACAAGTTAGAACACAAAAAGAAGAACTTTTCATTGTATATTAAAACAATTCCATCAGAAAACAAGAATATACAGAGTATAAACAAACAATATACATTTGATAATTATCAGAGATTACAATAGATTACAATACATTACATAGCAGCGGAAAATAATACAAAACACAACTGAAGGAGATATACGGATACAAAGCTTTCCGGATATCGTTCCATCTATAAACCAGGACCCTGTGAATATAAATCTGCAAAACCAAAACTACTAGCTGCCCGTGTCGAAAATAACGGCACTCAGAGTTTAGGTTAAAACAATAAACTCCAGGTCAGTCATGTGACTGGTGTGAGAACTAAAACAGTTATTAATCTTTATTTTAAAGTTAGGTAAATCAAGGGACCATGCCGTATAACACGGAACGGGTTTCCTCCCAAGAATGTCAGTGCATAAAACAACAGCGCAATGCTAAATAAAGAACAATGAAGCTATTATAAGACCCAGGTCCCATCACACAATGCAACGCAAGATGGAGGATAGGGTTTTACCTTATAACAGCCAAAGAATGCTTGATACGTTAAAAATAGATTATTTTGATAGAACTATAAGTGTATAGTGTCAAAAACAATTTCAATCATAAGTATCAATCATAGATGACATGAATGTCCCATGCCACTATGCCGCCAAATATAGGTTTACAATTAAAACCACAAAATCACGTATTGGAAATTGGATTTCCGTCTATGAACCGAGGCAAAAGATAGTCCTCCACCGATTCGAGACTGTCTAGCCCGAGCCTCAGGCAAGTACTCAGTCAAGCCTTGGAGCGATAGGGCCGGTCCACCGATGTGGATTAAAATTCCTGAACACTGCGTTTCCCCGCCCTTTGGGGCGTAAATGAGTCCACTGACTCCATCGTTCGAGAACGATAGATATATCTGAGATGCCTCACAATAGCAACAACCACACTAGTGAAAAGTATATAAATGTCAACCAGTTTAAGCACTGACACCACCTAGCTAAAAGAAAACGCATGTCCTCCCTGAGGTCCTCATCCTGTTTTTGGTTCATACCGGGGTGTGAAACTCGCGAATTAATGCTACACAAAGCTACGCCATAAAGGCCGTGCTTTGATCATCAACCACAAGACTCTGTGTAACAACCCGTATTTTCAATAACCTGTTATAACATAAATCGAGGCAGAATTTAATTCAAAAATCTGAATCAAGGGAAACGGGCTATGCCATTCCGTTCGTCTCGGAAAAATACGCGAAATAGAGTCCGAGTTTTCGAAAATCGGAGTCCGTATGACCCAGTTAAGGCCCATTGAAGTTTTTAGAAATTTCCATAGTAAAAACAGATTTAAATTTTGAATTAAAAACAAGGATTAGGGCTAATTAGAGTCAGGCGGGAAAACTCCTGCCAGGACCCCCATGTCGACAGGCATGTCGACAGGGGTCTTAGGGTGTCGACTGCCCTGTCGACAGCCCTGTCGACACGGGGTGGCCAGGCAGTTTTGCCTGGCGCACCATTTTGATTTGGGGCTTGGTCTTGTGGCTTGGTTCTAGAGAATTCCTAAATCTGACGGACCTAAACTAACCTAGGGTTAATCCTAGGGCTAAAAACACTCTAATCTTCTATAAATAAGCCCCTAATCCTACCCTAAAACCTCATTATTCACTCTAGCAACCAAACTATGTCAAATTGAAATCTCAAATGGCCTCCACCTAAGAACCCTAGCCTCCACCCTCTTCAAAAATCATTTCTATTAAGATTTTGATGTTCATACAAGCTTTTCTAAGTTGTATGAATGATCATTAGCTTGCATACATCATCAAGTTGCAAGCTTTATTTGCTAAGCTAGAGTTTTTGGGATTTTTGTTAATTGGAGCTTTGTTTTGGGTTTTTTATATGCTTGCATAAAAGGGCTTCTCAATCTTTATTAGTAGATTTGTGTCTTCATAATATTTGTAAGCCCTCTTACCTTCATTTTAGAAACTCTAAAGTTAATATGTGATGAAAGTTGGGATTTATGCATGTTTAATGAGTTATGCATACTTATGCGAGTTCACTATGCTATGTTATGCATGTTTAATGAGTTATGCATACTTATGCGAGTTCACTATGCTATGTTATGCATGTTTAATGAGTTATGCATACTTATGCGAGTTCACTATGCTATGTTATGCATGATTAATAGGTTATGCATGCTTATGCGAGTTCACTATGCCATGTTACACATGTTTGATAAGTTATGCATGTTCACTATGCCATGATTTGCAAGTTTAACAAGTTATGCATGTTTATGCACGTTCACTATGCCATGATTTGCAAGTTTAACAAGTTATGCATGTTCACTATGCCATGATTTGCAAGTTTAACAAGTTATGCACGTTTATGCAAGTTCACTATGCCATGATTTGCAAGTTTAACAAGTTATGCAAGTTCACTATGCTAAGTTATGCAAGTCCAACATGTTATGCATGCTTATTATGATATGTAAGATTTATCATGTATGTTGTGCCAAGTTCCCTCTTTCTATCCTTTATGCGTTATGACGAATATGTAAGCGATAGAATGACGTTGGGGGGTTTTGGGAAAAACTTAAAATACATGAAAATATAAGATTGGGAATTTACCTATTAAGTTAGGTCTACCCCTTGGGAATTTACCTATTAAGTTAGGTCTACCCAAGTTAAACTTGTAATTATGGTTTGAAAATAAAGTGGACATGACACTTAGAAAACATGTGTGGCCAACTCGAGGTTGGGTTGAGTTTGTAGCGTAAACATACCCGGAACCGACCGGCTTAATTAGTTGCTACAAACAATAGGACCCAATGTGAGAAGTTGGTCATGTGTACCTTGGACCCGAGGTTAGACCAAGTTGTGGTGTAAAGCTACCCGGACCCGCCTGGCTTAACTAGTAACCGCAACAAAGTCTAATGTGAGAGGTTAGGGTACAATTAAATTAATGCCTCATGATTAGGGTTAAGTCATGGCCCACTAATACTTAACCAATTTTGGGGATACGAGGGATTAAATGGGGTTAAGTGGTGAACTGTTGGTTACACTTAACTAATTTAATCCATGATTAGTGAGGGGTTAAACCACACTTAACCCTCTTAGAAAACCCTAGCAACGTGGTCTGTTCCAGCAGTAATCCCAGTTGGGTATCATTCACAACCCTAGAGGCTAGGCTAGGGCGGGGCACGATTACTGGACTGATGTAAGCGACCAAAGCGACGGCTGAGTGGTACAGCGGTGCGGGTCCAGGCGGGCTACGGACGTGCACGTAGTTCGGTGTTGGACAAACTCGAGGCACGGGTACCAGTAGGTTTAGACTGTGCATTATTGCTTAGGTGTCTGGGGTTGACACCCGAGGGCTTGATACACCCAAAGGTGGACCCAGCACAGTCTGACTACAACCATAAGTGGGCCGTATGGACACCAACACTTGACGTGTTAGGTTTGTAGGGAGCCGATCGACTAGACCGTTGGGCTGGACCTTGTATTAAGGTCATCTCACGCAATTGGGCCAAAGTTTGGGCTGAGGGATCAATACCTGTTATGTTAGTTTGCTAGTACACTATGGTGCAAAACTTAATCTTCTTTATGTGATGACACCTTTATCTATTGCCAGTATGTTCATCTCAGTTTCCATCATGATGTTAGCTTTACTAGTTTATAGACTGATCGTAGTAGGGCTTACCAGTCTTTTTGACTGACCTGTTTTCTTTTGCTTCTTTTCTTCCGTTCCCCCCCCAGGTTCTCAGGGAGGGAACAGTGGTGCTTAGCTTGGATCGCTTGCTTGTTCGTTGGATAGCTCATGTATGCTTGGACTTTGAGCTCGCTATGGTTTATTATCTTTATTTTGGGGATAGCACTATGTATTTCAGTATTTCTGTTTATGATGTACTAGACATGTTTATTTTGGCAGTTGACTTTATGATGTACTAAGACTTGTTTTGAGATGGTTTGAAATATTCCGCTGTTTTACTCTGTTTTACATATATATTTATGTTCTTGTTCTGCCTTGATATATCATTATGCATGCTTACCCAGTTATAACGCCCCCCAGAAGCTAGTGCCCCCTAAAGAGTGACCCTAGCGGAGGTGGGGTGTTACACTCTGCTTTTCTACAGAAGCCTTGATCATTTGCATCTTAGCATGCCACACAGGCAAACCACTCCATGCAACTGATTTCCATCAATCACACAGAATGATTTCCAATGTCGGACACACAGTACATTTCCAAGTCCGTTCCGGGTCTGAACAAAACCGGAGGCACTTTCCTCGCATATCCATCGATCTCCAAATACGTCTGGACGATCACCAACTGATTCCCTCAACTTGAGTGTACAACCCAATCAAGATCATCAGTAATCACCCAAACGATGTTAAGACTTCCGGTCTTCAACCACCGTCTTCATCTTCGACACTACGTCGAAATAGTTATTCAGAATGGGATAAACCCGGTCTTTCTGAATAACTCGCGTATATATTAAACAAGTTTTACACAAACACAACATACGCCTCATTCCAATTCATCAGTCACTAACCGTAAATTAGTAAGAGAACAATTCCCCAAATATTAACCCCGAAGGCCGAAACCAACACCAGATCAATACCCAGGAAAACAGTCATCTTAACCAACCTACAATTAGTTTCTAAATTCCACATTCTTAGGGAAATGTTCCCATTAATTTTATCAAAGATAAATTATTTTAAATTTATTCTTTAATCTTCCTTTGAATATAAATTCAAACCAAATTATGGTTTTATCCAAACTAGTCGGGATTAACGAACCTTACCGAAGTAATCAATTGTTAAATTTCCCAACCCCAACCTATTCATCCCATGAAGTAAAACTAGTAGTACTTCATATCTAACACCACAGTGCTATCAATAAATTCAATTACCATTTCACATTTAAATCTAATTAAAGATTTAGCTATCGTCTGGAGTAAAACTGGTGGTACTCCATTCTCGATTATTCTTTGAATTTGATAATTCTAATTATCAAATTCACTTTTCAATCTACTTAAAGATTCATTAAAACTCCACTTGGTTTTAATCTTTAACTGGGTTAAAGAACCAATGTCGTTTAAAACACGATTCACGATAAACCCATAATCACATTCTATTCCATCAGCCCTTAACCGTAAATTAGCAAGTGAACAATTAATTCCCTGAGTAATAACCCCGAAGGCCGAAACCAACATCAGATTAATACCCAAGAAACCATTTATCTTAACTAATCTTTAGTTAATTTCTGATTTTCTTAACTCCATTGGGTCTAAGAACAGTATTATTAAAGATACCGTTCACGACAACCCAAAATCACATTGCATTAATTATCGGGTTAAAGAACAAATGTGATTTAAAACACTGTTCACGATAAACCCAAAAATCAATTCCAATTCAATTTCAATTAAATATTATTTAATTGGTACACTTCATTAAATCTAAATAAAAAGATTTAATCTTTTTCTCAACTGGGTTTAAGAACAGTGTTAATGAAGACACCATTCACGACAAACCCAAATCACATTTGATATTAAATACAAGGCTCTGAATAGAAAATATATCGGCTTATATTCAATATCAAATTCTATGACCAACAAATATCGTATTGGAAATAACGATATAAATATATCTTTCAAATTTCCATAACAATATCTGTATAATCATAAAATCCCACATCGAAATATTCCGAAGACAATTTCGATTCAAATCCATTTCCAATCTATATATTGGAAATTCTGGTTATTTTCAAAACCCTTTCAAAACCAGTTTATTTATTTTTCAAAATAATTGAATTTTAATTCTAGTTCACAACTAGTTCATTTCGATAAAAAACTATTTTTATCTTTTCAAATATGGAGTGTTGCATCCCAATTCTTCCCAAATCATTTCTTATGATTTTACATAAATTATTACTATTTTTAGTAATTTTATCAAGTCCCGTACAGTCGATTTCCATCTACGGCCATTGAACTGCACTTACAGCGACCTTTTCCAAATTTGATTTGGACATAATTCCAAATCCATCCGTTAGATTTCAAATTGCTCATATTCGTTAAAAATCTCTTTTCGATACGAACCCAACGGTTCCGGTTTTAGGAGAATCGGACGGTCGGATCTCCTGCAACGTCAATTCGAAGTCAATGGTCGAAATTCACGAACTGCCGCAGCGCGGCGCGTTCTATTCAGGCCATTATATATATATATATATAATATATTTCGTCGATTTCCTTTTAAAACGAATTTTATAAATCATTTTAAATTCGTTTTTAAAACGATTTCAACTTCATATTCAATTTCAAATTAAAATTGAATATTCCACTATAAATTCTTCTTAAATTCATTTCAAATCGATTTCAATTCAAATCAATTTTAATTCAATTTCAATTCGTTTTAAATTCAATTCAAAACAATTTCAATTCTATTCCAATTTAATTCGAATTTCAATTTAATTCGAATTTTAATTCATTTCAATTTAATTTGAATTTCAATTCATTTTCAATATTCATTGAAAAATGAATAAAACTGATATAAATATCGTTCACGTCAAAATGGCGCAAATCTGATCAACACGGTTTCATATATTTCTATTTTCAAATATCTCTTTTTCAAATATATCTATTCAAATATTTCTTTCCAAATATTTCTTTTTCTAATATTCTATTTCAAATATCTCTTTTTCAAATATTTCTATTCAAATATTTCTTTTTCAAATATTTCTATTCAAATATTTTATTTCAAAAATGGAATGAGGCCTAATCAATTACCATATAATTTTAATTATATGGATTTTCTACAGCACATGTATAAAACAACAACGATAAATAATCAACCATCATCCAGAGTGCACCACACAACTGCATAAGCGTTAAATATAAATAATTAACGCTTACACAGTCTGTCGACCAATCGATCGACATACAACTAAACAATCGGGATTAGTGTAGGTCAACTATCATCCCAATACCCGTGTGGGGTTTCAAACAATCAAACACAGATTTTATTTGTGCAGTTGGGCGATGTGTAAGATTTATCTTCCCAATCAATATCAATCAAATCAGTGTATATAAACAAATCTCCGATATGTTTATAAATATTTATTTTAAATACACGTTAAAAATTCTATTTTTAACTATAAAATAATTTTAACTATCTAAATATTTTATTTCATTTCACATCACATCACACACAATCAACTACACATCAAAATCAAACAAACAAGCATACAAGCCGTCCATGGTCTGTGGACGACGGGTGTCAGGTGCTACTAAACACCGCCTGCATCCTAGTATATATTTTAACTAGAAAAATTAAATTAAAAGTGAGAAGTTCTCACAAAGGGTTCCACTCCGCCGTGCTTTACTGTTGAACCGTCTGGATCTATCTGAAATACCAATGTAGTTCTTTTCACGCTGTTCAAATAAAAATAATATTTTTATTGCTTCATTCTATAAATAAAAATCATATTTTTATTTCTACTTCGTATATATATATTTACAACACTTCTTTCTATATAAAAATTATATTTTTATATTTCTACTTCTTATATAAAGATGGAAATTTTATTATCATACCTATATAAAAATCTTATTTTTATATTCTCTTTCTCATAAAAATTATATTTTATAATTTCTACTATATAAAAATCACATCTTTAATATTTCTATTATATAAAAATCACATCTTTAATATTTCTATTATATAAAAATCACTTCTTTAATATTCCTATTATATGAAAATCACTTCTTTAATATTTCTATTTAAATAAAAAACTTCTTTTTACCTTAACTTAAAACCATATTTTTACATACACTAAAAACCATATTTTTACCTAAACTAAAACCATATTTTTACCTAAACTAAAACCATATTTTTACCTAAACTAAAAATTAGATTTTACATAGCCTAAAAATCAGATTTTTGATAAAATAAGATAATAAATAAAATAAAAGAGAAGACTCGCTATTTCGAACAAGAAGGGAGGTGGAGACGTTCGCTGGTGGTGTGCTTAGGCGGGGTGGTGGTCCAATTGGGCGGCAGTGGTGATGTACGGGGTTGCGATGGGGTTTCAGGGGGTTTGGAGGGTCGCAGGTTGATCGGAAAGGGAGGGGGATGAGGTGCGGTCGGAGGCTCAGGGGGAGGGGGGTTTGCGTCGCGGTGGCTCAGGGTGGTTTTGGGGGCGCGGTTTCAATCGAGAAAGGGGGGTTTCGAGCTCGACGTGGGGGAGGAGGAAGGAGGAGAAGGAGGGGGACCTGCGGGTGGGCGGCTCCGCTTGGGGAAGTGGCGCCAGAGGCGCGGCGCCTCTGGTGGGCGGCGGCGACGAATCCCGCCCTCCCCAGCTTACTCGTTTTTTTCCTTTTGATTTAAAAGGTCGGTTTGACTTTTCTGAAGGGGAAAGGGTCGTTAAGGGAAAAGAATTTTAGAATTTTATTATTATTGAAATTTCAAAAAGCAACCTTTTTATTCGAACTCGAAATCGAACCCACCGACTGTCGTCCATAGCTAATTACCCTCATTCCGAACACAATGGGATATGTATCGTAAGCTGATTCGATCGTTTCGATCAGTTTTCGTCAAATTTACATTTAAATCATTATATTGAATTTTAAACGTACATTTCAATTTACCGGGGCCACATACTAACTCGAAAAATTCCAGAAAAATATTATCTAGTTTTGTATTGACGATACGGTCCTAACAAAACTAATTTCATCGAATTCTGCGACAGTTTGAAAAATGGCCATTTTCTAGTCGATTAAAATCAACTAAAACTGGTCAAACGCATTTTCCTTTACCACACTCACATATTCATTAGAAAAATTATGAAAATTGGAACCTAGAAATAACTTGACATCACGGATTCAATAAAAGTGGTTTCGTCGAAATCCGAGGTCGTTTGCAAAATTTCCATTTTTAAGGGTCAGAAATTCCATAGCGACTATTTTGAATTTTCATTTCGACATATCTTTTTATTCCCGCTATGAAATTTCAATTTTTCGGTTTCTTTGGAAAGATATTCTCAAATGGATTCTATTATTTTTGGTTTAGCTAAAATCCGGTTTATTTTGAATCCTGTACATTCAATTGAAGTTCGAAATCGAATTATCGAACTACCGCACCATTTTCAATTCCTTTTATATCTTAAAATATATATTTATATTCTAACGACTATCTATATAAATATATACATTCTAATTATATTCAAAATAAATTTTTCGTTGATATTATAAATATTCAAAATTCATCAAAATTGCCAAAATAAAAATTTTAAACTGGTTTAGAATTTCCGGGTTGTTACAATCTCCCCCACTTAAAACTTTTCATCCCCGAAATGGAACGAAGCCGAAAGTTGTTTTACATATCTACTCAACTTTCATTATTTTGACTACGGCTTAAGTTCTTCAACTTTTCAGTTTCTAAGAACTTTTCAATTTCTTCAAAAATTTGGCTAATACCCTAAATTTTCGAATTTTTTTGCCACAACCTTCCCTGCACCGGGGACATCGGGATATTTCATATAGCCTCTCATGGCCTTCTTCGATCCAAAAGAAAAAGAAAAAGCCAAGCGGCTAGCCAATCAGCTCATAAAATCAACCAAAACTCAAGAAATACAATAAACATGTACCTATTTGTCGGGCAAACAATTTTATTCCTCTTCTCTAGCCTCCTTGCTATGACCTGTTCCATAGATACAAAGGTATATGCATGCATTTGCAAATAATTTTCAATACAGTTCTAAATTTGGTTCAATTTGGCCTAAATTTACCTTTCATTCACATAATGGTTTAAAGAATAATGATACAACACAACCATCAATCAATTAGTGAATTATTGATTGACATAGAAATGTGTTTATTTTATGCTCTTATTTCTTATCTTTTGTATATAAATGAATATTACTTGGGTATTGTTTTGTTACTTTTACAGATATTCCAACCCAGCCCGCATGCAACCAGAAATATAGAGAAATAGAGATGAAATTGCTGTGTATTTGCAGTTTGAAGAATTGTAGATGAAGATATCACATCTAGTTGCTGTTGGACAAGAAAAGAAGTGATAAAAAGGCTTTGCACATCACAAATCAATGAAGAAATATCAAGGAAGCAAGAGGAAAAAGAGAAAAGGCCCAAATTTGCTTTATTTATCTAAGGCCCATTTATGTTTCTCATTGTAAACAAATTAGTGGTGTAATGACCAGGCCCATTTACCATTAGGGTTAGGGTTAGGGTTTGGCTATCTACCCTATATATACCCTTGTAATGGCATTGTAGCCACCATCCTATCCTATCTCATCTCTTATTCCATTGTTCTAATAAAAGTTCTTCTTTCTCTTTTATTTTCTGCTTTTTTTTGTTTTCTTAGCAACTAGTGTTGTCTATACGATTAGATTCGGTAGAACACTATTTGTATTTTGCACTTATTTGCATTAGTGATTTACCGTCTGATTAGATTCAGCGGAAATCCTAATTTTAATTCTTGTTTGTTATTTCAATTTCTTCTTTTATTATTTTCTTAGGTCAAATTGGATTTGATTAGATTCAAATCTAATTCATAGTTTTCTTTCTTTTCCATTGAAATTGTGTTCTGATCGTCGGTTCAGTTAGATCTGTTCTGAATCAAATCACAGTTTTAATTTTGTTTTGTTTTATTTTCAAAATCAACCTCCAAAGTTCGTCTAACACGCCCACGAAACATATAAATAATAAAATTTAACTTTCCTCCCTGTGTTCGACCTGTATGCTACACACCTGTATGCTTGCAGAATTTATTACAAATGTCGCGCTTTTCTAATTCATAGATTAGCGTCGATTAAGTTTTTGGCGCCGTTGCCGGGGAGGTAACGATTAATTTTTATTATTTATTTAATTTCCGATTCGTGTTAGTTTTTGTTTATATTTTTCCTTTTGCATTCTTGTATATATATATATACACATATATATATATAAATTCTTGATTGGTTGGATTTCGTATCGTTCAATGATACTGTAATCTTCCTAATAAGAGAAAAAAAAATTGATTTCTTTCCTCCTTTGTCATTCTTTCCTGTTTTTAGTACATAGCTTTTCTTCTGTTTACAATTTCTTTTCAAAAAAAAAAAAAAAAAAAAACTTGACATTTTTGTCTTGATTTCCTTCCTTCTTTTCTTCAAATCCCTTTCCAATCTTCACGTTTCTTCTTCAAGTAAAAAATAAAATAAATAAATAAATCCTATCATTTCTCTCATTACAAATCTTTCCTTCCTACATTCCCTTTAGAGATTTCTTTCTTAATATCCCACACCCTTTCTTCTTTTACAAAAAAAAAGAAAAAGAAAAAAGAAAATCTCTTTCCTTCTCTGTTTTACTATTTCAATACAGTTGCCTTCTCTATTATCTGCCCCCCTGCCGCAAATTCCTTGCCACCTACTTCATCAAATTCCTTGCCGCCTACTTCATCACATCCCCACGTTCAATCGATTGCCAATCCCCTCCAGTTAGCCAACCATTCAACTCATCTACAACGTACCCCTCTACCACCACAGTCAGATCAAAAGCCTCCCAACCACTACAGCAACTCCTGCCACATACTAAACTCTTACGCAACCTTAGATCTCTGCTAAGGTTCAAAAAAAAAAAGTCCACATTTTCCGCCATCTCTCCCTACCACGTCCAAACTCCACAATTTCATTGCTGTACAACCACTGTTCATCTTCATCACAAGCTCGCAACCCATCTCCAGTTGCCACAAAACCCAAACAGTCAATCTCGCACCTAGCCAAACGTGCTCCTCAAATCCAAGTTTACAGTGCCCCAATCCGCAGTATTCCAATCAAGGCCCTTCCAGGTCTCGAGCTCAATCCCCCCTTGCCACCACCTTCCTCTTGCCAAAAACAACCTCCGCCCCATCCCGATTCGGACACAGATCGCGCCCATCTTCACGCAGTCCACCCCAAATGCAGTCACGATCTTCAAACTTTCACACCTCATCGAACACAAAAACACACAAATCCAGTTCGAAATCCAAGTCACGTTCATCACCGATTTGCCACAAACAGATTCGCAATTCTTGAACACCGGCAATTCGCAAAAACCTCTTCAAAACGAATCCCAAACCTGATTTAAGAAAAATCGAATACAAGCAAAAGCCCAAGCCGAACCTCAAGTCACCACCAGATTCGAACCCTAACCATCAGAAAAACCGAGTACCCCTCAACGAAATACCCAAATCCGATTCAATTTCTCTGGGCTCGGTTTTGATTTTTCTGGAAAATAAGCAGCGTGAGTTTTTGAGTTCTTTTTGTGGGTTCGATTTTGGGTTGACATATATATAAAAAAAAAAGAACGAGTAAAAAAGGGTACCAAACCCGATTTGAATCTCAGAGAACCAAGGGGAAAGTGGAAGAATTTTAACTGGGTTTAGAGTATTTTTATTGAAGGGTTCAGCAGCTTTATTTATACACGTGGGTGGCACCGAACCTGGGTTTGACCTTTTGAACTGTTGAACACATGGCTATTTGTTTTTGTATATTGCTTGAGTCAGTTTGCATAGCCTTTGGTTTATTTTAATTTTAGTTTTGTTTTTGTTTCCATTTTTAAGCTTAGGTTTAGCTTTGGTTTATTTTCATTTTTATCTTTTTGTAGCTAGTTTTCTTCTAGTTTTTGTTTTAATTTTTACGCCGTTTTCCTTTTATTCGTTTTATTTTCTTTAAAAAAAAAAAAAAAGTAGAATTTTTCAAAACCAGGTACAGTTGAAATTTTAAAAAAAAGGGGTCTAAAAAATTTTTTTTGGGCTCGTAGCCCGAACCCGTGCCGCAGCGCAGTCAAGCAATTAATAGAAGGGGACAACAACAGAAAACAGCGGACGATTCAGATGGGTTGGAGCGGTTGCACACCAAGTGGGGTGTGGACGCGCTAGCGCTTCCCAATTTCACTGGACGGACTGCCGATCAAGGTAAGAAATTTTTAAAACTCTACAGGTGCTCTGCAGCAAAAGGAAAAAGAAAAAAATATATGGACAATTGTTGTAAAAAAATTTCTGCAGGGGCAGCGGCTTGAATGTAAATTTTAATTCTGCAATTTATATTTCTGTGAATGTTCTGTGTTGCTGAAATTTCTGAATCTATTTGGTGAGGAGCGAAATTCGATAATCAAAACCATCACTTTCATCATTTTTGAACAAATTATTTAACTGCAAGAGTGTATTTTATGAAATTGGTTTTCTCAACGGTTTGATCGCGGATATATATTAGTTCGATTTATTGAACTTCTAGCAAAAGAGGTTGCATACTACCCGTAAAACATTGGTCGTATCCCTTAGTATTATACTATACGTGAACGGCCATAAGACCCTCTTCCCCCTTCAAATCGAGATTATCAACTAATAAGATATACTTGAGTATGTTATAAAAACTTCTTGTATCAAATTATTTTTGAATTTTCTAAATTCGATAACGATGAGTGAAAACAGTGTTAGCCACTACAATTCTCCTAGGGAATCTCGTGTAAACCAGAACTCTCCAAATGAGATGGACCTCAACCAATTTAATCAAAACTTTCAAAATCTCAATTTGGAAATGAATAGACCCTTATCTCTTCGAGAACGATGTTATCCAAATAGAACCGTTCAACCCTTTGTCATCGTGTTTCCACCAGCTGAAGGAAATTTTGAGCTTAAACATTCTTTCATTCAAGGGGTACCAAAATTCACTAGTTCTGAAAATGCTTATGAATTTTTAAGTGAATTTGAATTGTATTCATCCACAACTCAAATGCAACAATTATCCAATGAATCAATCAAGCTAAGGCTAATTCCATTTGCACTACTTGAAAGCGCTAAACGATGGCTAAATTCTCTTCCCAAACAGTCAATAAGAAGTTGGGATGAATTCGTCAGTGTATTCCTGAAAAAGTTTTTCCCTTTTCACAAAACTCTGAAAATTCGAACTGAAATACATCAATTTTCTCAAAATGAGGGGGAAACTTTTTCAAAATACTTTGATAGGTTCAACCAATTACTGTATAGTTGTCCTCATCATGGAATCATAAAAGATTACTTATGTCAAATTGTATATGAGGGTCTAAACTATCAGACTAGAACTCAACTAGAGTCAATGTGTGGGGGAGATTTTATGTCTAAAACAGCCGATGAAGCTTGGAAATTCTTAGAGGATTATTCTGAAAAGGACATGCAATGGGAGTCCATTCGTGTTCCCATCTGTGCTTCCACTAGAGGAGTGCATGTCGTGGATACAATTCATATTCCCTTAGAGACTCAAACTCCTCAATTCAATGGACTACCCCAATATTACCTTCAAGACCAAGTCAATGTCATAGCCCAAAATGGTCTTTACTCATCCACATCTGACCTTAGTTGGAGAAATCATTCAAATATCTCATGGTCTAATCCAAATAATGAAGCAAATCCATCTCACATGATACCAAATTCGAATTACCAAGCTCCATTTTCTTTTGGTCCTCAATCTTCTCAACCGTCACAAGACATTGTGCGTTTAGAGAAACAGTTGAACTCTCATGAAGCTAAAATGAACTCGCACGACGCTAAACTCGACCAAATGATGAATATGATGACGCAACTAATGAAAAGTAATGAGAACGAAAATTTGCCTAGTCAACCCGAGGTGAGTCCAAAATATGATTCTTGTACCGTGAACTCTTGTAAGGATGAAAACATTAATTCGAACAACTCAGTCATCACCCTCAGATCAGGAAAAACGGCTGACAACAGTGTCGGCACTCTCGACAATCATTCGATTTCAACCCCTATATTGAAACCTTCTGCTTCGAACAATCAAATGTCTGAAAGAGTCTATAAACCAGTAGCTCCATACCCTCATAGACTTAACAATAAGAAGAAGGATGCAAATTTCGAGAAAATTCTTGAAATCTTCAAACAAGTTCGTGTCAATATTCCGCTCTTAGATACCATCGAACAAAATCCTCAATATGCTAAGTGTCTCAAGGAGCTATGCACCCGAAAACGAGCCACTAATGTTCCTAAAACTGCCTTCTTAACTGCGAACACTAGCTCTATTTTCTCAAATGCATCACCAATCAAGTACAAGGACCCCGGTTGCCCTACAATCGGTTGTAAAATAGGAAATACTCATATCAGTCATGCCTTACTTGATCTTGGTGCAAGTGTCAATCTTCTCCCCTACACTGTTTATTGTCAACTAGAACTAGGGGAGATTAAACCAACAAACATCACTCTTCAGCTAGCTGACCGATCTGTCAAAAAGCCAATGGGCATGATCGAAGACGTCTTGATACAAATCAAACAATTTTACTTCCCTGTCGATTTCATAGTTCTAGAAACTGAGCCTGTTTTGAGTCATGGTAGTCAAATTCCATTGATTTTGGGTCGTCCCTTCTTAGCCACCTCAAATGCTATCATCAATTGTAGGAGCGGCCAACTTCGACTATCATTTGGGCACTTAACCATTGAATTGAATATTTTCCATCAACCCAAAGATTCTGAAATAGGAGAAGTCGACATGATAGAAACAGTTGTAGATGACACATCTGATTTATTTCCTATGAAAACTTCACTTTCCTCAACGGACGTATCTGCTATGTCTTTCAAAGAGCTATTTGAGGACGAGATTAATTTTTTACAATACGAATTGGGAGTATGTCTGGAAGATAATTTTAGTTCCACACCATCGAATGAAATTGTTGCTAAAAATTCAAGATTATGGGATTATGATAATCTTCTCTTGAATGATTTAAATAATTGGCACGACAAAATTTTCATTGGAAGGTTTCTGATTTTAGAATTTATTGACATGCCTCCTGTACTTCAAAAATCAAATATAAAATCATCATACATCATTTTTGATAGAGGCAAGTGTGGGGGTAAAAGGAAATCTCAATTTTCACATAACACACATCATCATCGTAGATTTCATTTTGCATATGATTTCCATTCGCATATAGTGGTTAAATTGCATTTCGTTTTACAAATCATTCTGCATTTGATACACCTTTGGGTACTATCTTTCAAATATAGAAAAAAATTACAGTGTGGACACTGTTTAGTTCTAGTGTGGGGGGGAGTCTGCATTTCATCCATTTTCATTTCTCTTTGTTTTTATTTCTTTTTATTTTCAGCCATTTAAGTAGGACCATCATGCATTTTAGATTGTAGTAACATGCCATTTTTTTTTTTTGGAAATACGACTCATTTTCAACTGATACAGCAAAATAAGTTTACAATTTTTAGCCAGTTGATAGTATTTTTCTCTCTCAACTTCGATCGAATAGGAAATATAATGAAAAGTTTAATTTTGAGGGATAATAGTGTAACCGGTACATAGGGAGATTCTTAGGTGATGGCCATGAAATCTATTCTATATTGTAGACTTTGTTTAAATAAGTGGAGGACTTAAAATACTTATATTGGCTTTTCGAATCTTTAAAACTAAGTTGTGTTAAGTTGAATTCGCATAACTCTCTTTTGTGCTTATATTTTCGATAATAATAATAATAGTATTCCAAGGGTATCCAACATTGCTTGTATATCGAGCGTTAGTGTGCAAACCCGCCAAGCTCTATCCGACACGTTGTTGACAAAGTCAAAGTTGGAATATCTTGGTCTCATTTTATGGGATTGGACACCTAAGGATTACCGACACGTTGTTGACAAAGTCAAAGTCGGCCTGCACAATCCGCCAAGCTCTTTACCCACTCTCCGTTAGTCCGCGAGGCAGTGCATGGGTGATAAACCTTGGTCTTTTTAGTTAGGTGTATGTACTTAATCATAAATCTTAAAATTTTATAGAATAAAGAATAAGCGATGATACCCAAACACTTCTTGACCTTATTGATTTGACTAGCCATACATGAGAAAATTAGAATACCACTTTGCAAACTGTGCCAAACAAACTAAGAATTTATTTCATGGTTGCACTATGTTATCGACCGAACTAACTGGCCAAACTGGAATTTAACATTTGAAAACTTGATTTATATTGAATTTTGTGACAAGTCGAGGTATCTAAAATAAAATCAACTGATTAGAAATTATTAACTTAATTTGTTGTACCACTTTCCTGAAATAAGTCGTGTTGTCATTTTTCGTTCTTATTTTTGCATATGTCCGTTGCATTCATGTAGTTTCATTAGAATCATAGCATACTGCATTTGGATTTTGTGGGTAGTATCCGCTGAAAACCCTCACGAGACACCACTCGTCCTACTAGGGACACCTAGAGGTTTAACGGCTTGTTGCATACGCTCAATGCAATCGTGTTTCCTACGAAAATGTGACCTATCTAGTTAGTTTTTCATTTTCTTTTTACTTGAGGACGAGTAAAAGATAAGTGTGGGGGTATTTGATTGACATAGAAATGTGTTTATTTTATGCTCTTATTTCTTATCTTTTGTATATAAATGAATATTACTTGGGTATTGTTTTGTTACTTTTACAGATATTCCAACCCAGCCCGCATGCAACCAGAAATATAGAGAAATAGAGATGAAATTGCTGTGTATTTGCAGTTTGAAGAATTGTAGATGAAGATCTCACATCTAGTTGCTGTTGGACAAGAAAAGGAGTGATAAAAAGGCTTTGCACATCACAAATCAATGAAGAAATATCAAGGAAGCAAGAGGAAAAAGAGAAAAGGCCCAAATTTGCTTTATTTATCTAAGGCCCATTTATGTTTCTCATTGTAAACAAATTAGTGGTGTAATGACCAGGCCCATTTACCATTAGGGTTAGGGTTAGGGTTTGGCTATCTACCCTATATATACCCTTGTAATGGCATTGTAGCCACCATCCTATCCTATCTCATCTCTTATTCCATTGTTCTAATAAAAGTTCTTCTTTCTCTTTAATTTTCTGCATTTTTTTGTTTTCTTAGCAACTAGTGTTGTCTATACGATTAGATTCGGTAGAACACTATTTGTATTTTGCACTTATTTGCATTAGTGATTTACCGTCTGATTAGATTCAGCGGAAATCCTAATTTTAATTCTTGTTTGTTATTTCAATTTCTGCTTTTATTATTTTCTTAGGTCAAATTGGATTTGATTAGATTCAAATCTAATTCATAGTTTTCTTTCTTTTCCATTGAAATTGTGTTCTGATCGTCGGTTCAGTTAGATCTGTTCTGAATCAAATCACAGTTTTAATTTTGTTTTGTTTTATTTTCAAAATCAACCTCCAAAGTTCGTCTAACACGCCCACGAAACATATAAATAATAAAATTTAACTTTCCTCCCTGTGTTCGACCTGTATGCTACACACCTGTATGCTTGCAGAATTTATTACAAATGTCGCGCTTTTCTAATTCATAGATTAGCGTCGATCAATTATCATTTCAAATTCATAACTTTGATATATATGCAGAAAATCACATTTTTGGTGCCAATTCACAACAATGTATTCTAGCTATATTTTTGGTTCTCACACCAGTCTAATGGAATCATATAGAAATCCCACTTTCGGCACTCGAATATAAATGCTGATGATGAGGCCTCATCATCAGAATAATCTCCGGGCGACTAGAGTGTGATTCTATATCTATCCAGTATATTTGAGGCTTCAATACACGTGGATCAAACATATATTAAAATTTCTATATACTCGATTGTCCAAATAAATACAAATAAATATTCAAATACGACTAATTGATTTTAATTTTCAAAACAAAACTTGTTTTCACTTTTTAAAAAATATACTCTTCACACTCGTTCTAGGATACTACTGATCCCATCTCTAACGAGTCATTCCCATTGGATATTACTAATCCAATCTCTGATGAATTCATTCGGTTCTAACGTGTCTTGTTCTCTGAGCTTTGTAAACCAAAGCTCTGATACCAACTGTGACAACAAGGAATTTCGCTCGATCCGAATCAGTCGTTAAACCGACCAAGACCGTTCGAAACCCCTGATTGTTTCGAGAACACGACAAGTTAGAACACAAACAGAAGAACTTGTCATTGTATATTACAACAATTCCATCAGAATACAAGAATATACAGAGTATAAACTAACAATATACATTTGATAATTATCAGAGATTACAATAGATTACAATACATTACATAGCAGTGGAAAATAATACAAAACACAACTGAAGGAGATATATAGATACAAAGCTTTCCGGATATCGTTCCAGCTGTAAACCAGGACCCTATGAATATAAATCTGCAAAACCAAAATTACTAGTGGCCCGTGTCGAAAATAAGGGCACCTAGAGTTTAGGTTAAAACAAAAAACTCCAGGTCAGTCATGTGAATGGTGTGAGAACTAAAACAGTTATTAATCTTTATTTTAAAGTTAGGTAAATCAAGGGACCATGCCGTATAACACGGAACGGGTTTCCTCACAAGAATACCAGTTCATAAAACTATAGCGCAATGCTAAATAAATAACAATGAAGCTATTATAAGACCAAGGTCCCATCACACAATGCAACGCAAGCCGGAGGATAGGGTTTTACCTTATAACAGCCAAAGAATGCTTGATACGTTTAAAACAGATTATTTTGATAGTACTATAAGTGTATAGTGTCAAAAACAATTTCAATCATAAGTATCAATCATAGACGACATGAATGTCCCATACCACTATGCCGCCAAATATAGGTTTACAATTAAAACCGCAAAATCACGTATTGGAAATTGGATTTCCATTTATGAACCGAGGCAAAATATAGTCCTCCACCGATTCGTGACTCTCTAGCCCGAACCTCAGGCAAGTACTCAGTCAAGTCTTAGAGCGACAGGGTCGGTCCACCGATGTGGATTAAAATTCCAAAACATTGCGTTTCCCCGCCCTTTGGGGGCGTAAATGAGTCCACTGACTCCATCGGTTCGAGAACGACCGATATATCCTAGGCGCCTCACAACAGCAACAACCACACAGGTGAAAAGTATATAAATGTCAGCCAGTTTAAGCACTGATACCACCTAGCTAGAAGAAAATGCATGTCCTCCCTGAGGTCCTCGTCCTGTTTTTGGTTCATACCGAGGTGTGAAACTCGCGAATTAACGCTACACAAAGCTACGCCGCAAAGGCCGTGCTTTGATCATCCACCACAAGACTCTGCTTTTCAACAGAAGCCTTGATCATTTGCATCTTAGCATGCCACACAGGCAAACCACTCCATGCAACTGATTTCCATCAATCACACAGAACGATTTCCAATGTCGGACACACAGTCCATTTTCAAGTCCGTTCTGGGTCTGAACGAAACCGGAGGCACTTTCCTCGCATATCCATCGATCTCCAAATACTTCTGGACGATCACCAACTGATTCCATCATCTTGGGTGTACAGCCCAATCAAGATCATCAGTAATCACCCAAACGATGTGAAGACTTCCAGTCTTCAACCACCGTCTTCATCTTCGACACCACGTCGAAACAGTTATTCAGAATGGGATAAACCCGGTCTTTCTGAATAACTCGCGTATATATTAAACAAGTGTTACACAAACACAACATACACCTCATTCCAATTCATCAGTCACTAACCATAAATTAGTAAGAGAACAATTCCCCAAATATTAACCCCGAAGGGCGAAACCAACATCAGATCAATACCCAGGAAACCATTCATCTTTACCAACCTACAGTTAGTTTCTAAATTTCACATTCTTAGGGAAAGGTTCCCAATAATTTTATCAAAGATAAATTATTTAATCTCTCTTTGAATATCAATTCAAACCAAATTATGGTTTATCCAAACTAGTCGGGATTAACGAACCTTACCGAAGTAATCAATTGTTAAATTTCCCAACCCCAACCTATTCATCCCATGAAGTAAAACTGGTAGTACTTCATATCTAACACCACAGTGCTATCGGTAAATTCAATTACCATTTCACATTTAAATCTAATTAAAGATTTAGCTATCGTCTGGAGTAAAACTGGTGGTACTCCATTCTCGATTATTCCTTGAATTTGATAATTCTAATTATCAAATTCACTTTTCAATCTACTTAAAGATTCATTAAAACTCCACTTAGTTTTAACCTTTAACTGGGTTAAAGAACCAATGTCATTTAAAACACGATTCACGATAAACCCATAATCACATTCTATTCCATCAGCCCTTAACCGTAAATTAGCAAGTGAACAATTCCCTGAGTAATAACCCCGAAGGCCGAAACCAACATCAGATTAATACCTAAGAAACCATTCATCTTAACTAATCTTTAGTTAATTTCTGATTTTCTTAACTCCATTGGGTCTAAGAACAGTATTATTAAAGATACCGTTTGCGACAAACCCAAAATCACATTGCATTAATTATTGGGTTAAAGAACAAATGTTATTTAAAACACCTTCACGATAAACCCAAAAATCAATTCCAATTCAATTCCAATTAAATATTATTTAATTGGTACACTTCATTAAATCTAAATAAAAAGATTTAATCTTTTTCTCAACTGGGTTTAAGAACAGTGTTCATGAAGACACCATTCACGACAAACCCAAATCACATTTGATATTAAATACAAGGCTCTGAATAGAAAATATATTGGCTTATATTCAACATCAAATTCTACGACCAACAAATATCGTATTGGAAATAACGTTATAAATATATCTTTCAAATTTCCATTACAATATCTGTATAATCATAAAATCCCACATCGAAATATTCCGAAGACAATTTCGGTTCAAATCCATTTCCAATCTATATATTGGCAATTCTGGTTATTTTCAAAACCCTTTCAAATCCAGTTTATTTATTTTTCAAAATAATTGAATTTTAATTCTAGTTCAAAACTAGTTCATTTCGATAAAAATCTATTTTTATCTTTTCAAATATGGAGTATTGCATCCCAATTCTTCCCAAATCATTTCTTATGATTTTACACAAATTATTACTATTTTTAATAATTTTATCAAGGCCTGTACATTAGATTTCCATTTACGGCCATCGAACTTCACTTACAACGACCTTTTCCAAATTTGATTTGGACATAATTCCAAATACAACCATTAGATTTCAAAATTCCCATATTCGTTAGAAAGCTCTTTTCGATACGAACCCAACGGTTCCAGTTTTAGGAGAATCCGACGGTCGGATCTCCCGCAACGTCAATTCGAAGTCAATGGTCGAAATTCACGAACTGCCGCAGCGCGGCGCGTTCTATTTAGGCCAATATATTATATATATAAAATATATAATATTTATTTCGTCGATTTCCTTTTAAAACAAATTTTATAAATCATTTTAAATTCGTTTTCAAAACGATTTCAACATCATATTCAATTTCAAATCAAAATTGAATATACCATTATAAATTCGTTTTAAATTCATTTCAAATCGATTTCAATTCAAATCGATTTTAATTCAATTTCAATTCGTTTTAAATTCAGTTCAAAACGATTTCAATTCTATTCCAATTTAATGCGAATTTCAATTCACTTCAATTTAATTCGAATTTCAATTCATTTCAATCAAATCAGTGTATATAAACAAATCTCCGATTTGTTTATAAATATTTATTTTAAATACACGTTAAAAATTCTATTTTTAACTATAAAATAATCTTAACTATCTAAATATTTTATTTCATTTCGCATCACATCACACACAATCAACTACACATCAAAATCAAACAAACAAGCAGACAAGCCGTCCATGATCTGTGGACGACGGGTGTCAGGTGCTACTAAACACCGTCTGCATCCTAGTATATATTTTAACTAGAAAAATTAAATTAAAAGTGAGAAGTTCTCACGGAGGGTTCCACTCTGCCGTGCTTTACTGTTGAACCGTCTGGATCTATCTGAAATACCAATGTAGTTCTTTTCACGCTGTTCAAATAAAAATAATATTTTTATTGTTTCATTCTATAAATAAAAATCATATTTTTATTTCTACTTCGTATATATATATATATATATATATGTATGTATTTACAACACTTCTTTTTATATAAAAATTATATTTTTATATTTCTACTTCTTATATATAGATGGAAATTTTATTATCATACCTATATAAAATTTGTATTTTTATATTCTCTTTCTCATAAAAATTGTATTTTATAATTTCTACTATATAAAAATCACATCTTTAATATTTCTATTATATAAAAATCACATCTTTAATATTTCTATTATATAAAAATCACTTCTTTAATATTCCAATTATATAAAAATCACTTCTTTAATATTTCTATTTAAATAAAAAACATCTTTTTACCTTAACTTAAATCCATATTTTTACATACACTAAAAACCATATTTTTACCTAAACTAAAACCATATTTTTTCCTAAACTAAAACCATATTTTTACCTAAACTAAAAATCAGATTTTACATAGCCTAAAAATCGGATTTTTGATAAAATAAGATAATAAATAAAATAAAAGAGAAGACTCACTGTTTCGATCAAGAAGGGAGGTGGAGACGTTCGCCGGTGGTGTGCTGAGGCGGGGCGGTGGTCCAATTGGGTGGCAGTGGTGATGTACGGGGTTACGGTGGGGTTTCAGGGGGTTTGGAGGGTCGCAGGTTGATCGGAAAGGGAGGGGGATAAGGTGCGGTCGGAGGCTTAGGGGGGTTTGCGTCGCGGTGGCTCAGGGTGGTTTGGGGGGCGCGGTTTTAATCTAGTAAGGAGGGTTTCGAGCTCGACGTGGGGGAGGAGAAGGAGGGGGACCTGCGGGCGGGCGTCTCCGCCTTTGGAAGTGGCGCCAGAGGCGCGGCGCCTCTGGTGGGCGGCGACGGTGAATCCCGTCCCCACCAGCTTTCTCATTTTTTTTTCTTTTGATTTAAAAGGTCGGGTTTGACTTTTCTGAATGGGAAAGGGGGGTTAAGGGAAAAGAATTTTATAATTTTATTATTATTTAAATTTCAAAAAGCAACCTTTTTATTCGAACTCGAAATCGAACCCACCGACTGTCGTCCACAGCTAATTACCCTCATTCCGAACACAATGGGATATGTATCGTAAGCTGATTCGATCGTTTCGATCAGTTTTCGTCAAATTTACATTTAAATCATTATATTGAATTTTAAACGTACATTTCAATTTACTGGGGCCACATACTAACTCGAAAAATTCCAAAAAAATATTTTCTAGTTTCGTATTGAGGATACGGTCCTAACAAAACTAATTTCATCGAATTCTGAGACCGTTTGAAAAATGGCCATTTTCCAATCGATTAAAATCAACTGAAACTGGTCAAGCGCGTTTTCCTTTGCCACGCTCACATATTGATTTGAAAAATTATGAAAATTGGAACCTAGCAATAACTTGACATCACGGATCCAACAAAAGTGGTTTCGTCGAAATCCGAGGTCGTTTGCAAAATTTCCATTTTTAAGGGTCAGAAATTCCATAGCGACTATTCTGAATTTTCATTTGGACATATCATTTGACTCCCGCTATGAAATTTCAATTTTTCAGATTCGTTGGAAAGATATTCTCAAATGGATTCTATTATTTTTGGTTTCGCTAAAATCCAGTTTATTTTGAATCCTGTACATTCAATTGAAGTTCGAAATCGAATTATCGAACTACCGCACCATTTTCAATTCCTTTTATAATTTAAAATAAGTATTTATATTATAACGACGATCTATATAAATATATACGTTCTAATTATATTCAAAATAAATTTTTCGTCGATATTATTTAAAATAATCTATTTTAAATATTCAAAATTCATCAAAATTGCCAAAATAAAAATTTTAAACTGGTTCAGAATTTCCGGGTTGTTACAGTGTAGGTTTCTACATCAATGCATCCCCCCATTTTAATTGATTATAATGTGTTAGAATTTACATTCAATGGATTCAAACGTACTGTGAAAAAGAACCAAGAAGTTTCACTACCAATGTCTCTAAGAACATTCGTGCATTCACTATGTTCTCTTATTAACATAAGATGGTGTGTTACATCTTCAATTATACCATATATTTATCTTGTGTCTGAACCATCCCCTATTACATCATTGTAAGTTTGAGAATATTCATGTAATGGATTGTCGTGCATGCAATTTTCCATGCCCGATGGTGGGTCAAAGCGTGGGAACAATAATTTGATGCGGAAAGCATCAACTCCATTTAAGTAATACTTGTATCGCATCTTGGCTCTTATAAATCCTAACCTCCCATAAAGAGCCAATGCACCTTTTCTTGTGACTTCCACTTCTAATGCCACATGAATAAAATTTGTAAAAATCGTTTTTAGCTTCTATAATATAAACCATGCATGCATCTACACTAGTGGCTTTTAATTTAGTTTTGTATCTTCATTTACAAGTATTTACCACTTGCAGAAGTACTTAATCAAACCACAATTGTAGAACCTAACTGCAAATGGTATCTAAGAATTAGAAAATAGGCCAAAATAGCAACAATGATAAATAACTGTGTTAGATTCTCTTTTCTATTCTGAAAATTAAGTAATAAACAAGCTTGCAGCAACAACTGTCATTATGTACAGTAGTAAGACATTTTGATGCCAATAAGGGTTTGGGGGTAGAGAACCTGCTACCGTTTGGTTATACAACCTACAATTAAAAATAAAATGCATGACTACATTTCAGGATTTGCACAAGAGAGACGTTTACCTCTTCACAGGCAGATTCTCTCATGAATCGTATGGCCCTGGCGACTAGTTACGTTGCTGCAGCAACAAAGGGAAAAGTAAGCATCACAACATATTTGAAACAATAGATAAAATTCAGAATAAAACTTAAGCGGTTGTAGGGATGACAGTAAAACTCATTAAAGTACAGATTGATCGCGGTGTGCTTTATCCATTGAATTTGCTATATCGCGTTGGTTGACATGACATTCACAGTAAGATTACTTTTCTTTCTTGTGTTAGAAATAAGCACAATATATGGCATGTTATTCCCCTTAAGACAGATGCACATGCAAGATGTAACCATACTCGATGGGGCTTACCTCCAACCATCCAATATAATACGTTAGTACTAAACTAAATACAACATAAAGGAAACTGTTCTAGTATTGAAACAGATTCTATACGCGTAATAACACTCTATAAGAAATAAAGACAGACAATAGTTAACACATGTTAATAAAGTAAGTTTGTAATATATGTAGAGACAGAATTTTTGTTGATGAAGTGGGGCATCAAATGTAAGAGATAGAGAAGAAATCACGTCCTCAGCCATGAATACAAGTCCAGAAGAAGAACACACACATATACATCATAAATTGGTGATTGTCAGAATAATTTATGTAGAAAAAGCAGTACATAACATGTAAAATTGAGCTTCATCATAAGAGTTCAGTGAGTTAAAAAACAAGGAAACAATTAGAATGAGATATTAATATAAAAAAAGCAGGGAATAAGACAAAATTATTGAGCTGATAAGAAACCAAATTAAAACCACCGCGAGTAGGATTATGTAAAGGATCTTCATTATCATCTTGCCTGATCCCAAAAAGGAACGACAGCAGGACAAGAACTCGAGCTTCCAACTAAATCAATAAGTAGAATCTAGAGTTTATGTAACAAGTTAATGTAAAATGATATAGGAACAAACTAACCTAATCCCAAAAGTCAGACACGGATCCTGAACAAACACGTCGCCATTTTAGGTGTATGAATCTTCTTCCATACCCATCTAGCCAACAACAAAGAGGATTTAAATTTATGCAAGTAATAAAGTGAAAGTAATGCAGCGGGGGAAAATGACTCACTTGAATTTCTTGTGGATGGATTATATTTTGTAGAATTTGAGAATGCGCACTGATTTTGGGTTTTGGTAACGCTGGATCACCATTAGAGAATGGAATCAAAAAAATCGGAGCTAGGGATTGGAAAAAAAACAAAGAATGCGGCCCGATTTGGATTTTACGAAGGCAGGCCGATTTGGACTTG
Source organism: Allium sativum (assembly GCA_030737875.1). Taxonomy (NCBI): domain Eukaryota; kingdom Viridiplantae; phylum Streptophyta; class Magnoliopsida; order Asparagales; family Amaryllidaceae; genus Allium; species Allium sativum. The sequence continues at coordinate 403,098,876 of CM060923.1, read as the reverse complement.
GGAACGATATTTGGCCCTATTAAATCTGCTGGAAATGCCAGGGTAAAGACGTCTTTTCTACAGAAAATTGAATATATAAAAATGATAAGGAATAACGGAAACACCTAAAGAAATATTGAAACACTAAACAACTGTTGTAGGCCTAGACACTAAAAAATAGTGTTTCAAATAAAAAATATTATATGTTTCAAATTTGCTTATTTGGTGTAGTGACTCATTTTTCCATCACGGGGTATCGGGTTTCTGCATCCTTTATCCTCCCGTTGACAAAGTAAATTGGATGTTGAGTCCCATCACTCTCTCTTATAAGGATTGAGATTACTGTATACTCTGAAACGACCATATAGATTTATAAGTCTTCTCCCTTCTCGGGACTAGACAGAATCAAGGGTCTTCCCATGTAATCTGTTAATTCTCGGAAGGTCTTTTTACATTCTTCGTTCCATTCGAAATTCTTCTATTTCTGTATAACATCAAAGAAGTAGGAACACTTGTCAGTGGATTCGGAAATGAACCAATTGAGGGCTGCTACCTTTCCATCTAAGCTCATGTCTTCCTTACTTGTTTTGGGTTCATCCATATCCTTTATGGCCTGAATCTGGTCAGGACTAGCCTCAATGCCATATTCGCTTACCACGTATCCTAGGAATTTTCCAAATTGGACCCCTAAACAACACTTTTGTGGATTTAACTTCATTTGGTAACTTCTTAAGATGTTAAACATCTCTTATAGGTCCTTTAGGCAACTTTATGCTTTTTGCGGACTTTACTAGCATGTCATCCACATATACTTCCATGTTGCGCTCTATCTGCCCTTGGAACATTCTATTGACCAGCCTTCGGTATGTTGCTCCAGCATTTTTCAATTCAAAACGCATCACTATGTAAAAAAATGTTCCCTAATCGGTGATAAAACTTGTGTTCTCTTCGTCAGGCTTATGCCTGGGGATTTGGTTGTAGCCGGAGTAAGCATCTATTAGGGACTACATCTTATGGCCACTTGTTGCATCCACCAACTGGTCTATTCGCGGGAGGGGGTAGAAATCCTTTGGACGAGCCTTGTTTAAGTCCGTATAATCAATGCATGTCCTCCATTTCCCGTTTGGCTTCTTTACTAGCACATGATTGGCTAACCATTTTGGGGTAAAAGAAACTTCTCGGATGAACCCATTTGTTTCCAACCTCTTGACTTTTTCCTTTAAATCCTCTGATCGGTCTCTATTGTATTGCCTCTTCTTCTGTCGGACTGGGATTACAGAAGGGTTGATGTTTAGAGAATGGATCATGATAGAAGGATTGATTCCAACCATGTCTGAATGGGTCCAAATGAAAACATCCTTGTTGAGCTGCAAGAACGGAACTAGGTTACCTCTCAAGGGTTTTGTTAGGCTTTTCCCCTATGTTGGTGACTTTGGCCTTATCCTCTGAATTGACGTTTACTTCTTCCAAATCCTCTATTGGTTTATCCTTTCAGTTTCTCCTCTAGAATCCAAGTTTGTGACAATTTCTTCTACTTCTATCAAGTTTATGCTATCAACTCTCTTCCTTTTTCATCTCAAAGAGGTGTAGCTACCATTTGTACGTTTGTTAGCTTTATCAATTTTCATTCTAGCTTCGAATGTTAGATGTAAGAATCCATTATCCGAAGGTTTAAAAATGGTAGAAGAATCAAAATATGAAGAATACTCCCTTTTGTATTTGTCAACTGTTGCGAAGTACAGTTCACGAGAACTAAACTGCTCCCCCTGGATGGTTCCCCATCCCTGTTTAGTTAAGAACTTTAGCATAAGATACTTGGAAGAGACAAAAGCATCCATTTCTTAGAAAGCAGGAAGACCGAAGAAGGTTTTGTAGTAGAATGGTTGATCAATCACAACAAAGAGAGTTTCAAAGGTTTTGTGGAGTAGAGATAAGCCAACTTGAACTAGGAGATTGATCTGTCCTACAGGAGTCGAGCCCTTGTTGTTGAAGCCAAAGATGGGCTCATTGCTAGGTTCTAAATTCTTCTTAGATATCCCCATTTGATCAAAAGCATGCACATGAAATAAAAATTTAAGACCTAAACTTCTAGTGTCAACAAGGATTTTAGAAACAACAGAGAGTCCAATTTGAGTTATTATCATAAGAGGGTCATTGTGTGGATGACGAACCATTTATTCATCTCCTCTGGCGAAACCACTAGGTTATGCATATTGAGAGTGTAACGAGCATTCTTCAATAAGGGTTCCTCTTGAATGGAGAATATCCCTTCGCTAGGTTCCTTCAGGTACTGGCTCTTGGCTACCAGGCAATTTCCAGTGGATGCGGCGCGCCATGGATCACATTAATCCTGTTTGTCGGCGGTCCCAATTCTGTATGACCTTCTTATATAGGAGCTTCCATGGATCACATTATTTCGTAACATATTTTAAACGCTACTATATACTGTTATTTGCTTATATTATCTCCAGCTACTAGTTGTGTAATAGTCATATTAAAATTATCAATGAAACAACAATCAATTAATCATATAATCATTATATTCAAATAATTGAAAACACATTAATCACATAATTAATTTCCATAACAATTTAAATAATAATTATTTGACAAAATCAGGAAATTCGCATAGCACAAGCATTCAAAAACAAATTTACACAATAAATACTAATAAATAACATAATACATACAACAATTTAAGTCATGTCCATTGTTGATGATGGTCTTCGCTCTAGAAAAGCTAATTACTTATAGACAATGTTAATTGATTATTATTAAAACAAGCACATAAACAATATTAATAGAACTCAACTATGAATAATTTATTCCATTGCAAAATTCAGATCTGCATATAAACAATATTAACTCCGCACTCCTTTCACTTCACACAAACTAAGCCTACATGGTTAAATCAATGAAACAACCGATATATGCAAATTTAAGACCTAAACTTGTTGATTTTTTTTGAATCATGAAATAATTGATATATGAAATGTGTTTTGTTCATAAAAAGAAATATGTTTTCTCACACAAAATTTTGACAACATATAATACCTTACACATGTTCTCATGATACTAAAACAAAATTATTATAAAAGTTAATATGACAAAGAAAATTTTACAGTAAAATGCTACTCACACAGTGCCATATTGCTCCATGCCTATAATGGTTATAATGGTGTGTGCATGAAATAAAAATAGGAAATATGCACATGAAATAAAAATAGAAAATAATACTCCAATATGCAAGAAAGGGTTTATGCGCCATTTAATTTACCAATTTTCTTGTGACTTCAGTTCTTTTCAATGCACGTTATCATGAAATATTTGCAAATTTGTTGCAAGTTTAAAATAACAGTTCAGAAATCCTATCGATAATACTTACGAATCACTTACAGAGATTTACAGCAAATTCTTGGCAAATTTGTTTACTAAATAAATAATGTTATTCCACTAAAAGGGCGTTACATATATTCTAATAGAATTGAAGAAGTGAATTTCAAGCCCACATGCACATGTCCCTTATCCAAACTCAGGAACATAGCAAAATCAAGAATTACAGTTATGATTGTATTATTACTTCGATGAGCAGCAAATGCGACTACACTTTTTAACGTAAAGAAATATGTTTCATTGTCCCAAATCAATGACTCTTAAGGCTTTTGAGTGAAAAAATATTACAGCCAAATTCCTTTACTAGAAGATGAACCAACCACAAGTTAGAAATGAATAAAAACTAAAAGAAAAGTTAGTTTATTATTAAGACTTTAACCATTTACTTCTGACCTATATGGAGATTTCCTTGGTAAATAGAATAAAACCTACATTGCTTGCAATTCACATCTGGTGAACCAGTTCATCTTTTAGACTTTAACCTGCTAAGAAGTTTTCTATACCAACTTCGACTCCATCATATCTTTATATACACACAGGGTGTTGAACTCCTTAACATAAATACAAGAAAATGGTCACTATGGAATCCTTAGCTCCACACTTGTGTATAATTATATTTTATTTGGCATTTGGATGTTCAAATATTATATGCAAACTTGCATTGGAGCAAGGGTTTAATTAGCCTGTATTCCTCGTTTGCTGACACGTCATTGCCTAATGCATATGGTAAGCTATTAGCATGTCATTCTAGGTTTCGAACCTGTGCCACAGATACCACGGCGCAAAGTCCTTAACCGTTGGGCTACGAGCATATTGCAGTATAATAACTTTATGTAATAAGCTGTCGGATGCATATCTTTAACTTAAAGAGAATTTTAAAAGTCATCATGAATTTTTTAAACAACAAAGCAAGATTACCCGGCTACAATGTGGGGATACAGTTCCAGTTTTTTTCAATGCAAGATGGCTATGGAAAGCACAAAAATAAAATTCAAGAATGTCTCCATCCCCTTTTCCCATGTTGTAGAAACCACCTACAGTCCGTGCTACAGTAAATATATTACCACCAATATGTTTCCAATATATTTCCTACAATAATAGAAATCAGCATAAGTTCGTGCTATAAGTGGTAGTTTGCTTCCATGCACATAGTACTTGAAGTTGCCTGCAATTTTGCTTTTCTTTACCACTCTGAATTTACATAACTAATAAATAAATGGAGTTTATAAATTATGACATGATTTATAACAAGCACCAAAATAACTAACCAACCACAACTTTCTTATTTTTTTTAAGCTGAAAATAGTTATAGCTTTCTCTACCTGATCTGTACCTAGTAATTGAGAAAACTAGTTATTAATATTGTTACAGGTAAATATCAGTTCTAACGCTTGCTATAATTTGAATCAAGAATAAGATACCAAATATCAATATTAATGCCAATAAGAAAATATGTAAAAAAATGAAAGTACTCATACCTTAACTAATAGTGACTAATCTTTCGAACTTACATAATTTCACTACACATTAAAAAGATACATGACTTCACTACGCTAAAATCTTAATTACTCTAGATAGTTTACCAACAATTAGAAACAAATAAACGACCAAAAAACAAATCAGGAACAAAATTTGAACTAACTACTACAACTGCAATAACATCTAAAAGTAGTGTATATTAAAATCATTGTCTTAATGTGTAATCATTCTTGAACAACTAACCAGAGAAAATATACATTAAGTAAATTACCGTTTCGGAGTTTGCCGCTAACACTACCGTGTAAAGATCTTTAGAACTGCCAACACTAGTTATGCAACCGGAACTAATTATATAAGTATTTAACTGATCCGGATAGGGCTGAATTGCACTGAAAGAAGATACAAAAGTAACAAAATTATGGGAATTTAATATTAGGCAATATACGTTTTAATTTTTCGAACAAATGCTTAAGAAAAGTTAACCTTTATACATGTATATGCTGACTGCTCTAGAGCTTATAACAAGACCATTTCTAATTCATGGTTTTGCATGTGCGCAATCAATCAATATTTAAGACACTGACCAGAAAAAAGATTATACACACATAATCTTTATGTTATATCTTGATAAAAAAAGAGCCTAAACACATAACCTCAATTGGGATTGAGGCAAACCTGTCTAGATCCAAGAGGAGGTGTGACCACAGTTAAAAACTTCACAAGGTTCAGATCACTAGTAATTCCAATGATGTTAGTACTATTTCCGTCACGAGGCGTACACAATCTCCAATAGCATACCTTTCAACTAATCCACCAAAAGTGTGCAATAAAAAGAAATCCTTTTCAGCCATGGTCTCCTACGGGTGACTTAAACTAGGAAGTTGGCAGTGTTTGCTAATTGCTACAGTGACAATTATTTCCAGCTCACCTTTGTTTGCTTCCTTCTACATAATTTGTCTAATATGTAAAATTTTCTTGTCAAATCAGGCTAAATCAACCCTTAAAATCTTGTTCACCAATTGAGTTCAAGAAAATGACTCATATGGATATCATCTCAGGTTGACTAAAATTATTGCAAGTGTCAAACTTAATACTTCAGCGAAGGTAGAATAACTGTTCCTGGATATGTACGTAATCTGATTGTTAATTTAATATACTAGTTTTCCTTATTTCCTACATATCCACACCCAAAAGTATTGGGATGAAATTAGTTTACATGTCCATGTATCAGTCAACAGAAAATATGATCCCACCAGAAGTCTAAAGCAATAACTTTAAAGTTTTAAACATACTCATCTTCTTTTTAAGTCTTTCACAGTAACTTGTATTATATGAAATAGTGAATATGAGAATGCATGTATCTAAATTTAGGTACTTATTTTTTGAGTTTTTCTGAACATCAAAGTGTCATGTACATGTATCATTAAAACTATTTGTTAGTAAATAAATTACTTTAGTTTTCTAAACAGCAAAATGAACAAATTTGGTAAATATTATCAACGTATGAAGGAACCAGAAGAAACCTAGATTACTAAAACTTGGAGCAATAAGATGTTAAGCAATATATGAAATATCCTAAATGATCTGTTTGATTTTAAGCTCTTGAAAACTTTAAATATGCTTGCTTTGTGTTGCTTGCCAAAATGATAATTCTAACTAAAATTATTAATTGTATACGATATATGAAATGAAATGAAATAGGCAATAATTTTATAATTTTAGTTGCTAATCGTTGTCGATAGTTAAAGCATGGCCCTTGTAACACCCTGCATTTTAAAGATAATTGTAACGATACGGATTTCGCCTGGACCTAATCGATCGCTAAATCGACCAAGACCGTTCGAATCCCGCATACGCTAACTCTGGGCATACAACACATCAGAACAAATAACAGAAGACTTTTATAAACATCATAATAATGTTACATCAGAGTACAGAATATCAGAGTATAACAAAAATAATACACAGCGGAAGATAAATTAACATGAATGTAATACAATGCACAGCGGAAGACTGTAAATGCCTGGACACAGCTTAAATCTTCAATCCAGAATCCTGCTCAATATATCTGCAAAATAAAACTACTCGACTGCTCGTGTGGAAAATAGGGGCACCCGAGTTTGCAAGGGAAAAGCAAACTACAGGTCAGTCATGGGACTAGTGTGAGAAACTCTAAATAGTTGTTAATTTATATAAAATGATAAGGCAAATCACGGGACCACGCTGCTAATGCGGAACGGGTTCACCCCCATGAATGCCAGTGTATAAACAACAATCAATATAGATATATGGATCTACTATGCATCAATCAACATGCAATATCCCAATCTACCCATTTAGATTAATCACCACACTCAGATTTTTCAAATCAATTCAATTTACAAAAATTATTCCTTTGGATTTTATTCCCGATTTCTTATTTCAAATCATTTGAAATACATATCTAACTTTCTATATCAAAGTAGATTTCACTTCGGGATCTCAAATCAAATCGTTTGGAAATATGAATTCCAAAACATGACAATGCATACAAACAAGTATACAACAAAATATCGCGCTCCCCATTGATAAGGAAAAGGGTACGCACCTAGCAACTCGATATATAAATGTGCACCTACCCCACATAGGAGCAGGCTAAACTGACGATGCACCTCCCACACACTGAAGAATACACCACCCATCTCACCCATACTATTAGTCTTAGGGTTACCCAAATCTTTAGCCACATACTAAATCATTTCATATCTCGAAGTAGGGAAAATCATTTCACAACATAATAATCACAAGTACTTTCAAAATATAGTACTTCACATCAGTAATTCACACATATGATCAGTCATTATTAATCACATAACCTTTGAGCTCGTACGTCTCAAAGAAGGGTGTTAAGCAAGAGAATAAATCCTCCGCTACCAAACAGATACATCATTAATAGCAACTAATCTAATTTGTGATGAACTACAATGTAAAACCATAATACATTTCCAAATCATTTCGAAATCATCGGGTTTTAGGCCTCGAAATCCTTTCTGTTTTATAAAACATTCCCTATCCAAAATCGGGAATATATTTCTTTTCACTTAAGAAAAATATATCATTTCACAATCATTCATTAAATTTGAAATGAACACAACATCGCTAAACACCTTATCGTCAAATCGTGAAGTGTTTCACAAGGTGTTAGCACACAGACATCTTTACCCAACCCAATGCTAAATGTAAAAGCATATTCTACTCATAAACTGGTCGAGCACCATCCAAACAATCAATATCAACAACTAAGTAAATTTGGTTTAATCACATCACGTGTTTTGGTAAATTTAATCACCATTCATTCATACAAATCTAATTGAAGATTTATTCAAATCCCAGTTGGTTTCATCTCTAAAATCGTTTCATATTGATTATTCTACTTTTTGGAAATTAATCCTGCTTTTACGCGGGTTAAAGAACTAATGTCATTTAAACATAGTTCACGACAAACCCTAAATCCAATTTAATTATTTTAAACATATAGGATTATTCTTCTAGTTAATAACTAGTTCATTTCGATAAAAAACTATTTTTATCTTTTCTAATATGCAATTTCTCATCTCAGTTCTTACCAAATCATTTCTTATGATTTTACACTAATTATTGATATTTTTAATAATTTTATCAAGGCCCGTACAGTCGATTTCCATCAATGGCCATCGAACTGCACTTACAGCGACCTTTTCCAAATTTGATTTGGACATAATTCCAAATACAACCGTTAGATTTCAAATTTCTTATATTCATTGGAAAGCTCTTTTCGATACGAACCCAACGGTTCCGGATTTAGGAGAATCCGACGGTCGGATCTCCCGGAACGTCCGTTCGAAGTTAATGGTCGAAATTCGCGAACTGCCATAACGCAGCATGTTCTATTTAGGCCATTATATTATATATCTAATATATATAATATATACTTCGTCGATTACCTTTTAAAACGAATTTTATAAATTGTTTTAAATTCCTTTTCAAATCGATTTCAACTTCCTATTCAATTTCAAGTCAAAATTGAATATTTCATATATATTCATTTCAAATTCATTTCAATTCAATTTGATATTCAAATTCATTTCAATTCCATTCGATATTCAAATTCATTTCAAATCCATTTGATTTTAAAATTCATTTCAATTCATATATATTTATTTTTATTCACATTTCATGTATATATTTTTCACATTTCATATATATATATATATATATATATATATATATATATATTGATTTCACATCGTATATACATTTCATTCACATCGCATTTATATATAATTTCATTCATATATACATTTCATTCACATCGCATATATATATAATTTCACATCGTATTAATATATATATACAATTTCACATCTTATATTTATTATTTTCCATACGCACATATATATATAATTTTGACTTCTTATATATATAATTCATTTCATATATATCATATTTTTCATTTCATATATATATATATAATTTTCACTTCTTATATATATATTTTCACTTTCATATATACAATATTGTCACTTTTCGTATATACAATATTTTCACCTCTTATATATATAATAGTTTCACTTTTCATATTTATAATATTTTCACTTTTCATATTTCGTATATATAATTTTCACATTTCACATTTCATATATATACAATTCACTTTTCAATTTATTTCATTTCACATAACAGTCAATTTTCACACAGAATACAATCAAACAAGTCGTCCATGGTTTGTGGACAACGGGGAACAGTTCATGTATGCAGTTATAAAATAAATAACTGTACAGAAATAATATAGTGAGAGAATTCTCACCTTGGGTTTCCACTCCATCGGTTTTATTTTCTGAATTTCTGTTCTGTTCTATTCGGTTCCATTCAGATTTGAATTTGTCTGAAATTCTGCTTTCCTCGGTTTTGGTCCTAGTCAGTTTCATGTTGTAGAGCGCTCCACCACGATTCCAACGCACCCAAAATCTCTGAATTTCAATGTCATATGAAATAGTTACGGCCTTTTATACATTGGACATTTCAATTACTTAATTTGCAAGTTAATTAAATTAATTAATTAAACTAATCACCCTCTCTTCATCTTCTTCTATCTGTAACCGACCGATTTTCTGAACCCAAACATCGACCTGAACATTTCGCCATCGCTCCTCCTATACATCGCCGGAGGTCGATCATGGACTATCACTCGAAGGTGGGGTGGCGCCGCCTCCCCACGCCTGGCATAGCGGCCAGCTCGCGCTTCCCTAGGCGATGGTAAACGCCTTGGGACGGCAGCCCTATGGGCTTGAAAATCTCTCCAGTGACTGTATTATATTTAATCTCAACCGTTGGATAGGTTAAGCTCTCCTAGATCTTCGATTCTCCACTTGAAAATTTTCTCCAATGATTCGCAGATTGAATGAAAAAGAGGGATTTAATTCGAAGCAAAAATCACCCTTGATTTAGTGAGTGACGACGGGTTCTGGGATGTGGGCTTAGGGTTAGGGTTTTTAGGTATTATATATATATTTTTTATAATTATATTTTAATCCATTTAATTCCATAAAAGGAGATTTTTCGTTCGAACGCCTTATCAAACCCAATGACTGTCTCCGCTAGCTAAATACCCCAATTCCGAACACAATGGGATATGTTTCGTAAGCCAATTCAGCTGTTACAATCAGTTTTCATCAAAATTAAAATATAAATATATATATATATATATATTCAATTTGAACGCACATTTCAATTTACCGGGGCACATACTAACTCTAAAAATTCTAGAAAAATAAATCTATCTATGTTTTGATGATACGGTCCCAACAAAACTAGTTTCGTCGAATTCTGAGACCGTTTGAAAAATGGCCATTTTCTGGTCGATCCAATTTAACTTAAATTGACCAAACACATTTTCCTTCGCCACGCTCACATATTAACTTCAAAAATTATGGAATTTGAAACCTACCAATAATTTGACATCACGGATCAAACAAATGTGGTTTCGTTGAATTCTGAGGTTGTTTGCAAAATGTCTATTTCCAAGGGCTATATATTCTCTATAACGACCTTTCTAAAAATTCATTTGGCCATAACTTTTGATTCCCGCTATGAAACTTCGATTTTTAAGATTCGTTAGAAAGATATTCACTAACAGATTTAAATATTTTTGGTTTCACTAAAATCCATTTTATTTTGCACCCGTTATAGTCAGTCAAAGTTCGAATTCAAAATTTGAAACTGCCACGCTATTTCAGGCCTTGTTTTAATTTCAAAATAAATATATTTATTTTCAAACATCGATTTCAAACGTCCTTTTCATCGTTATTATTTAAATTATTTATTTTAAATATTTAAAATCCAGTATTTTAGCCAATTTAAAATTTTTAAACTGGTTCAGAATTTCCGGGTTGTTACAATAATTAAAAATGTGTATATATATACATATGCATGGATATATAAATAATGGTGATGTTCAATTTAAATTATTGGAAGAAACATAAAAATTAATATGTTAACAATATATGTATTAGAAGAGACAATAAAATAAAAGAAAAAGATTCAGATTTAATTTAAGTATTGTAACTAACATGAAAAAGAGAAGTAAGGAGAGAACAATAATTATCATTGTTCTAAAACTTATTAACAAAAGACTTCATAGCTCAGCTGGTTAAGGCATTGAATTTGTAACATAGAGGTCAGGGGTTCGAACCCCGGCGGCAGCATAATTTTTATCTTTGTTTTAGAGAGGGCCAACTGAGCATGCAAATATATGTACGTATACAAATTCAAAATTTAAAAGGATAAGAGCGTACATATAAGGAAATAAAGAAAAATATATGTATATATATGAGAATATATATATGCAGAAAATATATGTATATGAAAGATAAAATTTCAAGATAAGGCTTCAGTCAATGAAATATGGAAAGAATCAAATAACGGTGCAACATCGTTTGAATTTTGAAAATAAAACGAAAGTTGTGCGTATATATATAATACACGTAAAATGGTCGTTAGAGGAATTGTATACATAAAAGAATATTTCATGTGAATAAAATAGTTAATTAAATTCCAGAAATTCAAAAGTTCGAAATTCAAATTTCTGCGCCAGAACAGCTTGCGGGACCCAATGCTGACTCAGCGCTGCATGTACGATAAGATTTGGCTAGATTCATCTGCGAACCTGGACTATTTTCTTAACTGGGTTCAATGCTGACTCAGCGCTGCGTGTACGATAAGGTCTTGAGCACCTATATAAACAACCCCTAGGCCTCATATTTTCTCCGCACAACTCTCTGGTTCTTCTGTGTTGCTCCTTTCTTCTTCTTCTCCCCTAGATCTTGGATCTATCTTCTCTCCACTCTCTCTCTATAAATCTATTCCTGAATTAAAAATAATTAGATTTAGGAATTCAACTACCGCGATTAAAACAAAGGAGAGATTCAGATCTAAAGTACTGCGCAAGAACAGAAAAGAGATTCAGATCTATAATTCAAGCTACGCAACAAAAAGGGGGAAAATCAATCAAAGATTAATCTAATCCATGAATTGAAGAAGAAAATCAAAGATCTACGAATTGGAGTGCAAAAACACTGTGAGTGGAATTATAATAAATTTGTTGTATAATAGTATTATTAACGTTCATCATTCCCCAGTTATTAATTCAATGCAAGATTCATGATTAATAATTGCTCTTTTATTCTCCTTCCCCTTTTTATTTTTGGATCTAGGTTATCTCGAACCTAGACGAAATCTTATTATACAATACACACGAATGGAATATGGGAATATTGAGCATAATCTATTTTATGCGATTGAGGAATACAATCTGTAATTTTGGGGTTTGTGACATAACAATTGTTATTGCATATATTGGGCATAATCTATTTTATGCAGTCGAGGAATATAATCTGTAATGTTGAATTTATGTAAGTCTGACATAATTGTCACTGGATATGGAATTGGTGTAATTTAATATTAACAACATGTAATTGGATAACATGAGTTGGTGAAATTTATTTGTGACTTGGAAAATAAGCCTAGAGGGTGAATTAGATTATATGCATGAACTTGGGAATGTTAGGATATATATATATCGGGAAAATATTGATTAAATGAATTTGGGTATAATTGGATATTGGAAATTGGCATGTTTGGGTATGAATAACATGTAATTGGTAAATTTGGCTATAATTGGATAATTTGGGTAATATGAAATTTGGCTAACTATTATGTAATTGGTGTAGTTAATGACAAATTGGAAATGAGCATAAAAATGAATTGTAATCAAGTTGAATTTAGAACACATGACATGAATTTGGGGTTTGGGTGAAAGATGATTGTTAATGAACGCCTATGACACGAGGTTAGGCGCGTTTTTGGTGTAAGACTGCCCGGAACCGCCCGACAAATCCAGCAACCACAAGCGGACGTCTGATATGAGAGGTCAACAACAAGAACTATAGGCGTAACGGTTTATGACACGAGATTAGGCGCATTTGTGGCGTAAGACTGCCCGGAACCGCCCGGCAAATCCAGCAGCCACGAACGGACGTCTAATGTGAGAGGTCATACATCGTTACGGCATAATAAATAAATTAAGAAATACTAACCATAATAAGACATGTGGGTGACATGGGTATGGTTAGAGGGTTAAGTGGGTGATATAAATGACATGTAAAACATGACTAAGGTAGACTTAACCGTAGTAAGACATGTGTAAGACACGGAAACTATAATAAAGGGGGACAGGTGACATGTGAAACAAAAATTTAGATATCCTTAACCAAATGGGACCCGTAACGGTATCATAAATTAATTGAATTGGGTAAAGTTTATGTAACGGGTTAAGTAAATGGAAGGGTTAAGTCAAATCTAAAATTAATGAAAGAAATGGGGAATGATAAATAATCTATTATGAATAAACTTGAATAAGGCAAGAAAGGATAATAGAAGGAAATTATAACTTATGGGACAAGATAAGTTGTAGGAAACGATAAAGAGGATGAGATAACACTTAACCAATTTGACATGATATATGGGTGGGTTAAGTCAACATGAACTGATAGAGAACACTTAACCAATTTGGCATGGTACATGGGCTGAATTGAATACATGATTGGGGGTTAAGTCAACTTGGACACATGGGCAAACTTTACCAATATAAAAGTATCAAAGCAAGGAAAAGTGGGGAATGATAAGATTAAGTAATAGATAAACTTATCCTAGGGATAACAAATGAATATGACTTAAGATGTAATACAAGACTCGAAGGGTGGGACGACTTATACCATGAAATAAGTTAATCTAAGCTGGAAATGTGGGAAAACACCCGTACGCTATCTTTTGATAAAGAGAACTTAAGTCATGCTTGAATTCATTGGTAAACCTTAGTTAAAAGGAACTAAGTAACAAAACTTAGTTAAAGAGAACTAAGTAACAGAAACTAAGTATCAAACCTTGGTTAAGAGAACCAAGTAATAAACCTTAGTTAAGAGAACTAAGTAAGTAACGAGAAAGAAAACTAAGTAGTAAACCTTAGTTAAGAGGACTAAGTAGTAAACCTTAGTTAAGAAAGCTAACGATTCAGGAAACTAAGTAGTAAACCGTAGTTAAGAGAACTAAGTAGTAGACCTTAGTCAAGAAAGCCAAGTAGAACACGAGGAGGAGAGAACGTCCATCTGATCATGAAGAAGGCTCCAACGAACTGGGTTACAAAGCACGCGGCTTCGTGGGGATGTGAGGGTACTCTTGGTATCCCTTTGTGAAGTTGCAGATGATCCTCCTAGGCTCACAGAGGTTAAGGTCTGCGTTAGAAGAGCCAAGGATATGCCTTGGTTGCAATATAAGCAACCTAAAGACTAGGATGGGTTTGCGTGAGGCGGCGATATCTTGTTTAGCCCTGTGATAGCATGTCGTCGTCTACCTACCATCTTGAGTCAATCGAGTACGTAAAGCGGAAAGGCGGAGAACTCCAACAGACCATATACTTGCTATCTAGTTATGGGTGAGGTTTGGCCAATAGGTTTGTGGGGGCATAGGGGGCCTACGAATAGTTCTCATTCTTGATTTTCTTGGGTGCCTTTCATTAGTTGAGGGAGGGGTCAAGTGGGACCATAGCCACACACAGATAAAAACAGACCTTAGCATCTGCATCGGCAGATAACTTAAAACTCCCGACCGAGTTCCGTGTTTCTTGATTAGCCCTTCCACGGGACTCGGGCTACACATATAGAGGACATGTGCAACTAGACATCGATAACAATTGACGATACGTACGTGGGGAAAGTCTAGGAATATATATCGCTCTGGGTAATGTGTCCTAGACTAGGGGGCATCGTTCGATAGGTAGCATAATCCCTAGTTGGACCTAGGTCGCACAAACCCTGAATCCGAGAAGCGTTCAATAGGTAGCATAAACCCCAGTGGTCCTGGGTAGCATAAACCCTGGTTGAATCTAGGATGCGCTCGATAGTAACCTTAGATTGGATCTAGATGATACATGGAATCTAGCAAGATCGAGAGTGGCAGTCCAAACGATTTCGAGAACGGTGGCACTACACTAAAGTAGTATAGATTTACATGACGAAGCCCGTACCACATACAACAAGGGACTGTATATATACATGGAAAGGATTTGATGAGTTGGGGGTATCTACATATACGTTGTATTAGGTTAACCTACTAGTAGGACATGAGTATTGCTTAAAGAGCTAACACTGTTAACAACCTAATAACCAAGAAAATGTAACTAAACGGTATATGTAGGATTATACTGAAGTTTATTGTAAATCCACTCACACAGAACTTATGTTCTGACCCCCCTCCTCATTACATACTTCCAGATTAGGTTCATGACAGAGATGGCATAGCTTTGTATACTGGTTTAGTAGTATTGTTAATAAGGTAAAGCGATATTTGAATATTATACTTTATTTCCTTCCGTTGTGAGATGCTTTACGAGTTCTGACATGTTTCTTTATCTCTGTCTTTTTCTGCAGGATACCAGAGCACCCAAAATGTGTTTTGATAGATTGGATTTTAAAAAAATAAATCGGTTTGTCGGAATTCGGGTTGTCACAGCCCTCAACATTCTACATAATTTGTTATAGCGAAATGAAAACTTTACAGTCACATATTGGGCTTCCTCTTATATATTTTGAAAAACAGATGTTATTTACAAAACATATGTGACATAATCTTTATTTTTCTTAATGAATCTACTTATATATCATCAATATCACTTATCCCAAGTTAACCTAGTAGTATTACCATTCTCTCCATAATAAGAAAGCATAAACCACAAGTTAACATGGTTATTTGGATGAACAACTCAATTAAAAGCAGAATCTCTAAATAATACTGTATACATTATCAAGAAGCTCCTTGTAACATAATAATAATTTGGATATATTTTAATGTCACATTATAAATTAAAAGGGAAAACAGAAATTGCACCACTATGCAGCTTCTCAAAAGCCAGGAAATCTCACTGGTTCTAGATAATGGAATAATCTATGGATAACCTGCTACATCACAGAGGAATCCTATCATCTAATGATCAGTGATAAGAACTAGTTAGGTAAAGGGGTCATAAGAGTATACACCAAAGATATCAACGTTTGTTTCATCTTTATAACTAAATAACCTTTGATGGCACACCGTGTAGCTTTCCCAGATCATCTATGTTTCCATTTATTGATTAACTTTCATCCTTATAGCCACTAATTTTGTCTTTAACTTCGTGATTTTTGCCACAATTATCTAGTCCTGCGTCCAAACTATTCTTTTCGTAATCAATTGACCCACTCCAATTAGTATCTTGGCCATTCTGGATTTCGCTAACTGCAATGTCTAAACTGGTATTATGAAACAGTGCATTATTCAAGAAAGCACACTCTGGTTCGCTTCTCTTACGACATTTGTGGCATCTAAATCTAATCTAGTTATCAATGTTTTCATCCATAAGGGAAAATGCATCGCCATGGAACCAATATACATTTTTTCATATAAAAAAGGGAAAAGATGTTATAGTTCTCCTTAAAAGGGTCTAAAGTCATCACCCTTTCAACTGTGGTGGTGAGCGATATGAAAGACTATTACAAATAGTAGTAATATCGAACAATACCATCGGATTGTTATTAATTTATGTGGGTTGAGATTAGAGCTTTAAAGTTAAATAAATAGTGAAGAGGAAATCCAGCTAAACGAGATGACCACACAAAATAGTTCATAAAAAATCATGTTTTAGATGGCATGCAACCTAAACTTTTATAAAATCAAGGCTAAGCATATTAAAATAGAATACACATAATGGGATAACTGTCATCATAGTTATCCCAAAGTTTTTATGCCTGATCTTAATTAAAAGAGCATCCACAACGATTTTCCATATCAGTAAGTTCTCTCAAGGAGAGGATTGATTAACCCAAATAATGTGGCTCCTTCTGAAAATAGGCAAAAGTTCCAAACCTTGAAATTAGTTTAAACACTATGCTAATAGTATGTTCCTTCATTTTTCGAGTCCAAACAACATGATTAAATGGAAAAAAGCGTGCTTTTGGACATAGAGGGAAACCAACAATTTCCTTACAATCTGATTATCTAATAGTATTTTGTACTGAACAAACCAATAGTTGGTGATTGAAAATTTCAAACAAGAACGTACAATACAATTTTTTTGCCATTTAATCACTAATCATATTAAGCTCAAGCACAAAGCATGTTGTTTAATTTTAAGAAGTTTATTAACGCTTGCAATGTAGATTCCAACATTGAGAAAATAAACAAATAATAATGAAAATACTCAAATCAATAATCTTTACATCGATTACCTCGATATGTAGATTTAGGCCTTGTGAACAAGGCGGAAGGAAGCAGTTTCGACGACTGAAGTGGATGTGAGCTGATGGCAATGATTTGTTGATGAAGTGCTGTGATTCTACAAATAGTTTGATGATCAAAGTGGAAGCCGGAGGACAGTTGAATTAGTGGGTGGGAAATTTTAATGGAAGGAGGGAAAATTTAGGGAGAAGTCGGAGGACAGTTGATTTAGGGAGAGGGAAATTTTGGGGGAAGGAGGGAAAATTTTTGGAGAAGGCAGAGGATAGTTGATTTA
Source organism: Allium sativum (assembly GCA_030737875.1). NCBI lineage: Eukaryota > Viridiplantae > Streptophyta > Magnoliopsida > Asparagales > Amaryllidaceae > Allium > Allium sativum. Next base: position 403,080,908 of record CM060923.1, on the reverse strand, counting down.
GCAAGAGGGAAAGTTTGGTAGAAGGAGGGAAATTTTGGGGAGAGAGGGAAAAATGAAACCTATACGGAAAGAGGCAGCTAGGAAAAAACGTGATTGCGTGTAAGCAAAGAAGCAACCTAGAATTAAACCGAAAAAGAGGGATGTATAATATTTAGTTGCACTTATGCATAAACGTCACCAATAATTGTAACTAAAGGAAGATTTTCTTGTAGTGTATGTATTGTCGGTACCGCTTAGCGGCTGCTCCTTGGAGGGTTACTAGAAAAAGTCCGCATCTAACGTCTCCTGAAGCATTATAGAGATCCATTTGGCTGTCGAAATCCATTAGATGGTCATCAGGATTAGTTGTTTTGAGATATATTATGGTTGCAACCTTCACCCTGGATGGTAATGTAGTATTCATGATTTCGTCAGTGAAAGGAGCCACTCTTTCATTGTCATTAACTCGGTCGTCCTAGGTTCTCTTCCCCTTGCTTCCCAGCAGATCCTTGACGGTTTTCCTAGCGATATCATTGAGATAAGCTTCCATGATCTCATAATCCATCCTTTTTGGATTGTATCCTTTCGAAGTAGAGCTCCCAGACTGTTTTTGGTCACATTAATTCCCTTGATGATCTATCCTTATTAATAGGGATTCTTTTTCTTAACGGAAGTTGCTTTGAGCCTCTCTTTTTCTTCAGAACACTGAACTAGAGCCTTTCTTTTTGGAGACTCTTCCATTTCACCCTGGCTAGACTTAATTGGCTTTGAAGACCTTTGCGCTTGATTAGCGCCTATTTGCGCTTGCATCACCTTGATCTGTTTCTCTAAAGCCATAATTTTAGTAGCATTCTCCTTTGTGGCCTTCGGGTTCGATGGTTGCACTGCGTTGGAGGTTGCTCCTTCTTCGGTATCATTTAGGTTGAATGTTGGGCTCATCTTTCCTTCAAGGGCAGTGTTAGGAGTTTGTTCACTATATCGATCCTCCAATCATTTTGATTTCATTTTTCCTTGCCATGAAGCAATAAGTTTACCAAATAAATTTTGATGGGGTGAACATAAAGACGGAGGTTCAAGCCCCCTTCTAGCAACAAAATGTTAACGATATTTTTCGTCAACACCCGAACTAGAATAAACAATGCATATATTTAGAGGTTTGATGCATGGTCGATCCAAAGGCTATTTTAAATGTAGTCTTGAATCAAATGTAGTCTTGAATCAGTGCTCTTTAGCTAATTTCACTGTTCCCTAGGTGTCAAGTTCTTTAGTTAGAAGACTAGTTACCCTTCCCTCAGGGGTTGAGTGTCACGCTTACAAAACTATGAGGTCGATGACAACCGTAGAGAAATGCTTCATAAGTTAAATGAAACTGAGGTCTTATGCAATGAACGCCTTCGGATCTTGGATAAAATAAAATACATTATGTTGAGAAGAAAAAAGCTAATGCCTCACAACACTTGGCTTTGTCTTAAAGCTACTACACTTATGAGATTATATGATACTTCTGCATCGATCCGACCTGTATAGGCCTTGGTTGTGTCAGTTATCAAGCCACAAGCTTATAGCAAGACCCTTTCCGAGGTTGGGTTGCATTAGGCTTACTATGGAGGAGTTGAATTACGTATGAAAGTTCGGAAGGGGAGGAGTCTCGGTTTTACCTATGACCTTCCTTCCTACGAAATAATCGTGATCAACCCTTTCATAAGAAAGATTAGTGATAACTCCTTGTCTTATCATTATAGACATAATATTATTATCAAATCGAGAAACACTGAAGTCCCAGATTCCTCCTCTTTATTGATTATAGATATATTACAAGAATTGAAGAAATCCCCAATTTGATTTGGAAATTAGGGTTTTCTCTTCAGAGAAAAAGAGCGAGATTGGGAAATAAGAATTTGGTTCCAAAATGAGACCCCTGGGGCCTTATTTATAGACACGTTGGGGTAACTATTGCTATTGGCCAGTAGAAGCCCCTTTCGGCCTGTTTTCTTTTGGATTCTGGAAGTTCCGGCTCTCGACCGTCTTTCTTTTTGGTTCTTAGGGCCGTGCTTGTGTCTTTTTGAGGTGCCGGCGGTAGCTCTTGCGGAAAAGGTCCCTGTCTTTGAAGCCTTTGGCTAACATCATATCTTCTTTGTATTGGTGATGAGCTTGGAAGTACAAATAGCTTTCAGAAGTTTTCTGCTTCTGGATTTGGGGTTCTGGTCATGGGTTCCCGGTCTTACCGTTGACACTGTATGGAGCATACTTTCATGATTCCAGTAAATAGCTGTCGGATCCACCACCCCTGTCGGTATCAACATTAAGAAGATTAGTGTGGATAGCTTATTTTCCCTTTGGGTTTTGGCTTGCCTTTCGGTAGGTTTCTGATATGTATCTTGACCTTCCGGTGAGTTGCTTCTGGTACCTCATCGGTTGTTTACTAGTGAGGCATTTCGGTGGTCTTCTAATAGGGGTCCCGGTGGCTAGCTCCCGGATTATTCTCTTGTTCTTCGAACCCTGTGCTTTTGATGCTTCCGTCCCTTGATGTATCGACATTAAGCAGGTTAATTGTAACACCCCACGTCCATTAATGTCACTCACAAAGGGAATGCATTAACTTTCATGGGGTATTTTTAGTGTATAGAACGGAATGTAACAAGACAGATACATATATTGGTACTTGAAAATTTTAAAACAACTTTTATTGCAACAGATAAATAGTTTGATTACAACAACATCAAAACCCAAAAATAAAACCAAGTACACTTAATATCCATCTTGACAAACTATTTTCTGAGTACATAAAGTAAAAATCATAACCCCAACATAAGTAGCCATAAAAGAGATGAGCTGAACTTTACTTTCAGCAATACAAGCACTTCCAAAAGAGATCCAAATCAAGCTCCACTAGTGCTAGTCCCACCCTGAGAACCTGGGGGGCGGGGGGAAAGGAAGAAAAGAGGCGAAAACAAAGGGAGTCAGATATAAAGTCTGGCAAGTCCAATAACTTTAACAACACAATTATTAAAGTAATATGACAAGATATAAACTGGAGAATAAGGAATGACTATAAACCAAATGGGTATGTCAAAGTAAACGAGAGGAGTAAGATAACGTTAAAAATGCTTCCTATCAATATAGGATAATTACTATACTGCACCAATACTAGTCACACTAGAAGTTTATCCCGCCTACCGAACATAAGTGATAATAATAATGGTAGTTTCGTGTACCCCTAGCTGTTGTCATAGGTGTCGCCTGCACCTATCTCCACTAGTGGTACCCACTACCCCCATGCGATCGGCTCCCAAACTCGTAGGCACCCGTGCTGGTCCAATAGTGGGGTGTATCACTTCCCAAAGTGGCAACCCGATACCACTAAAGATGCACGGCTTATACCTACACGATGCAATAATGTATTACCTACCAGCCCGGGCCCACGCACGCACATGAACCCGTTGGACTCGCGTTGCCACTTCTAACCCGTTTTGACCTCTTACAATCAAACCCAGTAATCGTGTCCCGTCCTCGACTTGGGTCGAGCTCACAAAGATACTTAATGGGTTGCTGGTTTGAAAAGGGCCCCCATACCTGACACAAGAATTCCACTTATGCTTGGTCCCCATTAAGGTTTCCCACTTAACCCCATTCTTAATCATGTCTTCTTACATGTTTCAACTTGGTTAAGTGTTTCTAATCGTATTTCATAAGCCACCCAAGTCACCCACTTAACTCCCATGTCCCACTACATGTTTATTTTTGTTAAGTGTTACTTAATTCATTAAAGCTGTAACCTTGCAAGACCTCCCACATTAGACTACCATTTGTGGTTGCTGGATTTTCCGGGCGGGTCCGGGCAGTCTTATACAACAAACGAGTCTAACCTCGTGTCTTTGCAAATTGTTACGCATTTAATTTATGCCTTTGACCTCTCACATTAGACTACCGTTTGTGGTTGCTGGATTTGCCGGGCGGGACCAGGCAGTCTTATACCACAAACGAGTCAAACCTCGTGTCTTAGGCGGTTAATTATTACACATAATTATTTAACCCCAAATTGGATTAATATCCCTATTCAAATTTGTCAATAAATTCCAAATTAATTTATGTCCATAATTGTCACCTAAATTATGTCCACAAATTACAGGTATACTAATTAATGTCTCAAATTAATTATAAGCCTTTTTAAGCCATTTTATGCCAATTCACAATATTAATATTTAATATTATCCCATTGTCCCCATGTCGTTCGTTCGTTTAACATGAAATATATGTTAGACTCGCAAATAGTCTAACTTATAAAAAGAAATGAAACATCACAACATGCATAACACATAAAGTAGATCTAACTTGCAAAAATCAATAACTTGCAAAAATCAATAACTTGCATAAATTTGCATAACTATGTTCTGCCATGGATCTAAATATAGATCTAAACATAAAAAGGTGAACTTGCATATGTGAATATGGTTTTCACCTAAACTAGCATAGGCAATGGACATATATAACGTAAATTGGCACAAACTATGTACCGTCATGGATCTAAATATACATCTAAACATAAAGATGTGAACTTGCATATGAATTTCAATATGTAAACTAACACCACATATAAACTCACATATATATACTTGATTCACATATAAACTTGTGTATAATTCGCATACAGATTTGCATATGATTCACCTACAAATTAACATATGATTTTCATCCCAACTTGCATATAAAATTGATGTCATGAAATGAATCAAATTGAACCTATAAACTAGCATATGATTCTCATATAGACTTGCACATGATTCACATACAAACTAGCATATCCAAACTTGCATATAAACTGATATCATAAAATGAATCAAGTTAAACATACATGTGTTTTGACATATGATTCATATACATACTTGCGTATGATTTTCATCCCAACTTGCATATAGAATTTAATCAATTTAAACATATAAATTGGACATATGAATTGGATCCACTAACATAAGTTAACAAAACTGGCATGTGGAACAATATCATGAATTGATGTACATAGGACAACAACTAGCGTATATTCACAAAACAGACAATATCATAATGGTCAACGATTCAACAAGTACAATCTTATAATCCAAGTTATAAACTTATCAAAATTAATTTAACAATTATTTTGTTAAAGAAATCGCACTCACAAAGATTAGAGAAGAGAATTAATTCGTTCGTCTTGCAACTCTAAGCTATAGGAAGAAGGAGAATTATTCTAGCAGCAGCATGGCGGCTAAGAGACTGATTTAGTTTTGATTTAGGGCTTGAGTCTATACGTGTTTTTATAGAATTTTAGATTAATATAGGCCATTAGATCAATACAGGAGTAATCAGAACCATCAAAACAGCCACCTAAGCCCTACAACTCAGCAACAGGTCAGAAATCGTCACCATTCAGATCTGCCTGAGGGGGTAGGTCGACCCCCTAGTCGACCTGTATGGGGGGAGGTCGACCCCCTAGTCGACCTCCTTGTCGACCTGGCCTTGGGCGGGAAATTTCCCGCCCGGCCCGCTTCTGCTTCTGATTTTGAATTTCGAATTTTTGAACTGAGCTGTTTGAATTTGTTTAAATTCTTGAAACTTCTGAAGGCCATAACTTCTTCATACGGAGTCCAATTCACACAAACTCGGACTCTATCTCAAGCAAAATTCCAGGACGAACGCAATGGCGTAACCCGTTTCCCTCAATTCTCACATTTGGAATTAAGTATTCTTTAATTTGTTAATTTAATATTTACAGAAAATACGCGGTGTTACATTCTCCCCTCCTTATAGGATTTCGACCCCGAAATCTCCAAGTTAAGGAGAATGTATATCCTACCATCCAATCATCCATCTACTCAATCATCAAACACAGGCATCCATTATCCTTAAAAGATTTCTAGTGCCATATGAACATATGAAACAGTGTGTGTACATGTTCCTTATCTAATGCAAAATCAGGCGGTCTACTGATTCAGTTGACCTCCTTAATGCAAGTCATGATAGTGCCATGCATCCATTATGTTTGCAAAAGAATCCTAATGATACATATTATTTCTACATGCGTGCACAACCATTCATATGAATGCAGCATCCATATGATAACACAACCATTATACATCCTTCAGTCTAAATATGCACACATATTTATATGCAATATGAAAGTGGCTGAGCCGATCTAGTGCCTAATGTGTGTGTACATGCATTCACGAGCAACCACTAGCAAACACTTGCATCCACCAAACATAACATGTCTCAAACACATGTTTACAACCATAGGATTTTTCCTAAATAAAGACCGAAGATATAATCGCAAAGACATTCTAAACGATAGGATAAGCATAAACAAAGCGGTAGAAAAAGGAGAAGTTAAAAACATACCCTCAAAAAGGAAAGGGTACAACGTACACATCTTGTCTTCCGTCTCCCAAGTTGCGTCTTCTTGATCATCTCCCCATTGCACTTTGACCAACTTGACCTCTTTGTTGCATAGCTTTTTGACCTCTGATCCAAGGATGCATGTAGGAGCTCGTCTAACCGTGGCATTTCGCTCTACTTCCACTTCTTTGAGCGTGCTCGGCTCCACCACTTCCGCCGTATCATGTAAACACTTACGCAAATGCAAAACGTGAAACACGTCATGAACGCCACTGAGCTTTTCTGGCAACTTTACTCTATACGCCATCTGCCCAATCCTCTCTGTAATGGGAAAGGGTCCTACAAACCTCGGTGCCAACTTTCCTACCGATCCAAAACAGACTACGTTTCTCAACGGGGATAACTTAATGAAAACCATGTCCCCAATATCGAACTCAAGATTAGTTCGTCTCTTATCAGCATAGGATTTCTGTCGGTCTTGCGCCGTCTTCATTCGCTGTCGAATTAAATCTATCTTCTCCGAAGTCTCTCTAATCATATCGGGTCCAAGAAAAACCTTATCCGTAGATTCCCACCAACAAGTAGGTGGTCGGCATGGTCGTCCACAATGAGCCTCAAAAGGTGCCATGCCAATGCTAGCCTGAAAGCTGTTGCTGTAGGCGAATTCCACTAATGGAAGATGTTCCTCCCATGTTCCTCCAAAGTCTAAGATGCATAGCCTCAAAAGATCTTCTAGAATACAATTCACTCTCTCGGTCTGGCCGTCCGTCTAAGGGTGATAAGTGGTACTTAAGCACAATTGTGTTCCAACCGCCTCCTGTAAGTTCTTCTAAAACTCGCTAGTGAAAATGGGATCTCTATCACTCACAATGCTAGAGGGTATGCCGTGCAGACGAACTATCTCTCGAAGGTAAACAGATGCTAACCATGCGGCGGTCCTTCTACTTTTAATGGGAATAAAATGGGCACTCTTAGTAAGTCTGTCTACAATTACCCAAATCCCCGTATTACCCTTCCTTGATCTTGGCAACCCGTCTACAAAATCCATGGAAACACTTTCCCATTTCCACAGTGGAATCTCTAAAGGGTGGAGCAAACCGCCAGGCTTCTTTTGCTCCGCCTTGACTTTCTGGCACACCAAACATCTAGAAACGAACTCAACCACATCCCTCTTCATTCCAGCCCAAAAGAAAACTCGCTTCATATCCCTATACATCTTGTCACCACCAGGATGTATGGTCATCTTAGAGCGATGTGAGTCTTCAAGAATTGTCTTCCTCAAGCTCTCGTCTTGTGGTATGAGAAGTCTCCCGTCTCTACGTAACTAGCCTTTCTCATCTATGGCATATCTACTAAGATGGCTTGAAGACTCCCCTTCTATAAGCTTGCCTACTATCTCAACCGACTGTGGGTCATCTCGCTGTGCTTCCCCAACCCGACCCAAAAGTGTAGGTTGCACCTCTAACGATGCCAACAATCCGGGTACATAATCGGCAGAGGGTCTGAAGTCAAAGGTAGATATATACTCCAAACTCTGCCGCTCTACGAACAAAGGACTCAAAGTCAACTTCTTTCTACTTAAGGTGTCAGCTACAACGTTACCCTTTCCAGGAGTATATGCGATCTCGAAATCGTAGGATGCCAAAAACTCCATCCACCTCTATTGCCTCAAGTTTAAATCTTTCTGGGAGAACAAGTACTTTAGCGACTTATGGTCTGTAAATAACTCAAACCTCTCGCCAAGCAAATAATGACGCCAAGACTTAAGCGCAAAAACTATTGTAGCCAACTCTAAGTCGTGAGTAGGGTAATTCTTTTCATGGACTTTCAACTGCCTTCCACCATGGCATATCACCCTTCCCTCCTGCATTAAAACTGCGCCAAGCCCTGTCCTGCAAGCATCGGTATATACTGTGAATGGCTTACTCTCATCTGGAAAAACTAAAACTGGAGCTGTCGTCAAAGCCCTCTTTAAACGCTGGAAAGCATCATCACAGTAAACATCCCAAGCAAAAGTCAAGTTCTTCTTCGTTAACCGAGTAAGTGGGGCTAATATCTTCGCAAAGTCCTTAATGAACTTCCTATAGTAACCAGCCAGCCCTAAAAATCTTCTTACTTCGGTTGCGTTCTTAGGAATCTTCCAATCTTGGATTGCCACCACCTTTGCGGGATCCACAACTATCCCCTCCTTAGAGACCATGTGTCCTAAGAACCTCACTTCTTTTCTCCAAAAGTGGCATTTGGAGAACTTAGCTTTGAGTTGATGCGCTCATAGAGTCTCTAAGACTTCCCTACGATGTAGGGCATGCTCTTCTTCGCCTCTAGAGAAAATCAAGATATCGTCCACAAAGACTACCATAAATAATATCATCCACAAAGATTACCATGAACTTGTTTAGAAAATCCCTAAACACCTTACTCATTAAGTCAACGAAGTATGGGGGTGCATTTATCAAACCAAAAGGCATGACGAGCCATTCGAAGAAACCGTCACGAGTTCTAAAGGCAGTCTTATCTTTGTTGTCATCAGCCACCCTTAGCTGATGAAATCCTAAAGCCAAATCCAACTGCGAGAAAATAGAAGCGCCAACCAACTGATTGAATAAATCGTCTATCCTCGGCAATGGGTGTCTGTTCTTCTTTGTGAGCTTATTCATCTCTCTATAGTCCACGCACAATCTAAGTGAACCATCAGCCTTTGTAGCAAAAACAACCGGAGCACCCCATTCTGAAATGCTTCTTCTTATGAACCACTTCTCAAGCAACTCTTTTACTTGTTTACCGAGTTCCCTTCTCTCTCTCGGAGCCATGTGGTGCACTGGTAATGCAACTGGCTTTGCATTATCTACTAGATATATACGAAAGTCTATCTCCCGCCTCGGGGGTAAACCCCAAACTTCATCGAAGACATCACCATACTCACGGACCATACGAACAGATTCCAAATCATCGTTGGATGCGTCAAGAAATTCTAGGTAGCTAAGCATCATTGTACCTCTAGGGTCACAAGAAATATCAAGGGTCTTTCCACAACGAGTCAACAATCTAACTACCCTTTTTTCACAGTCTAGGATAGCACCGTATCTAGCCAGCCAATCCATGCCTAGAATCAAGCCGTAGCCCATGAAACCAAGAACGAAGGCGTTGCATTCAAACTCAACACCCAAGATAAACACTCTCAAATCCCGACAAATCATTGAAAGATGAGTCGAACCACCAATAGGATTTGAGACTACTATGGGATCCGTAACTAGACTAGTATTAAGGTGCAGCGTTTCAACTAACGAAGAAGATACAAACGAGTGTGAAGCACCAGAATCAAACAAAGTACGAACAAGATGATCAAATAGAAAAACTAAACTTTCAACAGAAATGTTTCTACCTCTCTCCTGTCCTGGTGCCATGAGAGCATGAACCTGCCCTCTTGCCTGCCCTAGTGCCATAAGAGCCTGAACCTGCCCTCCAGAAGCAGACCCTGTCCTCTGCCCTTTTCTCGGCCAGTCTTTAATTGGATGTCCTGCCTTATCATAGTTGAAGCAACCAGTCTTCTTCTTCTTCCAACAGTCCTTTCTCAGATGGGCTGGTGTCCCACAATTAAAGCACCTTTTCTTTCCTTTGCCATTGTTATATTTACCGCCTTTCTTGTTTTGCTGCAGTGATTTCTTTGGGTCCCTCTTCTTCTCCGAAGCCTTATTAGCATTAGCGCCTTTCTCCTCTTCATGCATAAGCGCCATGTCAACCAATTTCTCAAAGGTGCCCCACATAGGAATGTGGGTCATAGCCAACCCGTGTAGCGGCTCATTCAAACCTTTAACGAACCTCGGGGCCTTCTTCTTAGGCGTGTTCACCAAGTCTAAGCCAAATCTCACCAACTGATTGAACTTATTGACGTACTCCTTCACTGATAAATTCCCTTGCTTCAATGCTAAGAACCTCTCCATATATAAATTCTCTTCTGCTCGTGATAGAAATTTCATCTCATATCAATGCCTGAAATCCCTCCATGTCTCCACTGGATGCTCTCCATTTCTGACTTCCCACCAAATCGAGGCTTCGTCCTTCATTAGCCAAGCAGCTAATTGGACTTTCCTTCCATCTTCTACCTCGAAGATAGCAAACAAATATTCCACCTACTTAAGCCAATTTCGATCTTCTACAAACGTCTCTGACCCGTGAAAAGGTTTCCCGCCCATTGCCCAAAAGTCCTTGCATATCTTCGAAAAAATATCAATGTGGGGGGGGGGGGGGGGGGTGGAGGAAGAGGAGCGGGTGCGGCTGGGGGAGGAGGAACGTCTGCTGGGCCTGCATTATTAGCCCTAGCCTCTAGGTACCTTCTGAACCAGGTAGATACCGGTACGCCCTCTTGAAGGTTAAGATCCCCAGACATGCTGAAACGAAAAAGGAAAGATTCCAAACAAAGAATCGAAGGAAAGATATATGGCTCTTGGGGGTTATGTTTTTAAAATAAACTTTTCTCTTGAAAATACTCTCCTTAAAACATATTTTTGAAAGTACTCCTTTATAAAATGCTTTTGAAAAATAGTTTTTTAAAATCCCTTATCTGTTTCGGTAACCTTTAGCTCTGATACCACGTGTAACACCCCACGTCCATTAATGTCACTCACAAAGGGAATGCATTAACTTTCATGGAGTATTTTTAGTGTATAGAACGGAATGTAACAAGACAGATACATATATTGGTACTTGAAAATTTTAAATCAACTTTTATTGCAGTGGATAAATAGTTTGATTACAACAACATCAAAACCCAATAATAAAACCAAGTACACTTAATATCCATCTTGACAAATTGTTTTCTGAGTACATAAAGTAAAAAAGCATAACCCCAACATAAGTAGCCATAAAAGAGATGAGCTGAAATTTACTTTCAGCAGTCCAAGCACTTCCAAAAGAGATCCAAATCAAGCTCCACTAGTACAAGTCCCACCCTGAGAACCTGGGGGGATGGGGAGGGGGGAGGGGGCGGGGGGAAAGGAAGAAAAGAGGCGAAAACAAAGGGGGTTAGACATAAAGTCTGGCGAGTCCAATAACTTTAACAACACAATTATTAAAGTAATATGACAAGATATAAACTGGAGAATAAGGCATGGTTGTGAACCAAATGGGTATGTCAAAGTAAACGAGAGGAGTAAGATAACGTTAATCGCGCTTCCTGTCAATATAGGATAATTACTATACTGCACCAATACTAGTCACCCTAGAAGTTGATCCCGCCTACTGAACATAAGTGATAATAATAATGGTAGTTTCGTGTACCCCTAGCTGCTGTCATAGGTGCCGCCTGCTCCTATCTCCACTAGTGGTACGCACTACCCCCATGCGATTGGCTCCCTAACTCGTAGGCACCCGTGCTGGTCCCACAATGGGGTGTATCACTCCCCAAAGTGGCAACCCGATACCACTAAAGATGCATGGCTTATACCTACATGATGCAACAACGTCTTACCAACCAGCCCGGGCCCACGCACGCACATGAACCCGTTGGACTCACATTGCCGACACTAACCCGTTTTGACCTCTTACAATCAAACCCAGTAAGCGTGTCACGTCCTCGACTTGGGTCGAGCTCACAAAGATACTTAATGGGTTACTGGTTTGAAAAGGGCCCCCATACCTGACACAAGCTTTCTACCTATGCTTGTTCCCCATTAAGGTTTCCCACTTATCCCCATTCTTATTCATGTCTTCTTACATGTTTCAACTTGGTTATGTGTTTCTAATCGTATTTCACAAGCCACCCAAGGCACCCACTTAACCCCCATGTTCCATTACATGTTTGTTTTGGTTAAGTGTTACTTAATTCATTAAAGTCGTAACCTTGCAAGACCTCCCACATTAGACTACCATTTGTGGTTGATGGATTTGCCGGGCGGGTCCGGGCAGTCTTATACCACAAACGAGTCTAACCTCGTGTCTTTGCAAATTGTTACGCATTTAATTTACGCCTTTGACCTCTCACATTAGACTACCGTTTGTGGTTGATGGATTTGCCGGGCAGATCCGAGCTGTCTTATACCACAAACGAGTCTAACCTCGTGTCTTAGGCGGTTAATTATTACACATAATTATTTAACCTCAAATTGGATTAATATCCCTATTCAAATTTGTCAATAAATTCCAATTTAATTTATGTCCATAATTGTCACCTAAATTATGTCCATAAATTACAGGTATACTAAATAATGTCTCAAATTAATTATAAGCCTTTTTAAGCCATTTTATGCCAATTCACAATATTAATATTTAATATTATCCCATTGTCCCCTCGTCGTTCGTTCGTTTAACATGAAATATATGTTAGACTCGCAAATATTCTAACTTATAGAAAGAAATGAAACATCACAACTTGCATAACACATAAAGTGGATCTAACTTGCAAAAATCAATAACTTGCATAAATTTCCATTCCTATGTTCTGCCATGGATCTAAATATAGATCTAAACATTAAAAGGTGAACTTCCATATGTGAATATGGTTTTCGCGTAAACTAGCATAGGCAATGGACATATATAACATAAATTTGCATAAACTATGTACGTTCATGGATCTAAATATAGATCTAAACATAAAGATGCGAACTTGCATATGAATTTCAATATGTAAACTAACACCACATATAAACTCACATATATACTTGATTCACATATAAACTTGTGTATAATTCGCATACAGACTTGCATATGATTCACATACAAACTAACATATGTTTTTCAACCCAACTTGCATATAAAATTGATGTCATGTAATGAATCAAATTTAAACTATAAACTAGCATATGATTCTCATACAGACTTGCATATGATTCACATACAAACTAGCATATCCAAACTTGCATATAAACTGATGTCATAAAATGAATCAAGTTAAACATACATGTGTTTTGACATATGATTCACATAAATACTTGCATATGATTTTCATCCCAACTTGAATATAGAATTTAATCAATTTAAACATATAAATTGGACATATGGATTGGATCCACTAACATTAGTTAACAAAACTGGCATGTGAATTAATATCATGAATTGATGTACATAGGACAACAACTAGCGTATATTCACAAAATAGACAATATCATAACGATCAACGATTCAACAAGTACAATCTTATAATCCAAGTTATAAATTATCTAAATTAATTTAACAATTATTTTGTTAAAGAAATCGCACTCACAAAGATTAGAGAAGAGAATTAATTTGTTCGTCTTGCAACTCTAAGCTTTTAGGAAGAAGGTGAATTATTCCAGCAGCAGCATGGCGGCTAAGAGACTGATTTAGTTTTGATTTAGGGCTTGAGTCTATACGTGTTTTTATAGAGTTTTAAAATAATATAGGCCATTGGATCAACACAGGAGCAATCAGAACCATCAAAACAGCCACCTAAGCCCTACTGACTCAGCAACAGGTCAAAAATCGTCACCATTCAGATCTGCTCGAGGGGGTACGTCGACCCCTGGTCGACCTGTATGGGGGGGAGGTCGACCCCCTGGTCGACCCCCTGATCGACCTGGGCTTAGGTGGGAAATTTCCCGCCCAGCCCGCTTCTGCTTCTAATTTCGAATTTCGAATTTTTGAACTAAGATGTTTGAATTTATTTAAATTCTTGAAACTTCTGAAGGCCATAACTTCTTCATACGGAGTCCAATTCACGTAAACTCGGATTCTATCTCAAGCAGAATTCCGAGACGAACGCAATGGAATAACCCGTTTCCCTTAATTCTCACATTTGAAATTAAGTATTCTTTAATATGTTAATTTAATATTTATAGAAAATACAGGGTGTTACATTAATACTGATAGCCCTTTCGTCCTTTTAGGTTATGACTGGTAGGATTCTTAGTCTTTCCCTTCATTGGCTTCCGGTCTTGGGTGATCTTCTATTGATCATGCCGGAACTACCCTGCTTGTGTTTTCTTTTGCATTGATTTTTAGCTTTTCGCTTCGACAAAGGTGTCGGTTGCACAATTCTTGGAATGTTCCTTTATGTTGTCGGCTTTTTCTTATGTTGAACCTTAGCTGTCGGAAGATCTCTTTATGCCCGCGTCGGTCTACTACCCCTTCATCGTCAGCCTGTTCCAGAGTATTACTTTGCTAACAACAATAACTTCATTATAAAAACTTGGGTTTTAATATAAATCTCATTCATAAATTCCTTTCACAATTCAATTAGATTTCATTATACCTACAAAATAATAATTTACTTCAACATTAACTACTGTAGAGGTAGTTAACTTCTAAAATAATCAATAAACAATTTTTTATTTAAAATCTTATAAAATTTAAAAAAAAATCGTCAAGCTATTTTATTGGATTAATTGACAACAAACTAATTTAATAATCAATTCTAGTTAAAATGGTTGGCTCAATCAACTCAAAACACGATTATCTCGTTAACCAATTCCAATTAGTCCTTCCTTTAAATTAATTAATAATGTAATTAACTTAAATAATTCCATTTAATTGTTTCTTAAAAACAATTATCCAACTCTTAACCGTTAGGTTAATTACTACTCATTTGCTTATAAATCCGATTAACATCAGAATTTTCTTTATGATCATTTAATAAGTACTTATAAACTTAAATAATAAACATTTATTTTAGTTTAATAAACTTTCATTCAAAATAATAGATTTAAAAATCTATCTTCAGTTATAAAAATAAATTTTATAACTTCATTACTATTGATTCACCTAACGGTAAATTAACATTTATAAAATGATTGATTTATAGGCCATATGCTTCCAATTACTCAACCAATATTACTCATTGGTTAAACAAACAGAATGTTGAATTTTCAATCAACGATCAACAACCAAATCAATCATCCAATCATAACAGTTCGTATAATGATAATATGAAAACAATTAACATAATATATTTGAAGAATCCAGTTGGATCTCTCCAACTTGTTTTTCCCTGCATCCAAATAGATTATCTCAATTAATATCATTCAATTCATATAAACAGAAATAAGATTCAAATCAATCAATAGCAATAATTTAAGCATTCATCTTTCAATTTAATACATTTATATTATTATAAATGTAACCAACATGGTAAGTTACCTCGTTTGGAAAAAATAGTTAAAATAACGATTAGATTCATTTAGACTATGCTAACATGTAATTCAACCAATTCATACAACATATATATAAACACTCATCACACAACAAACAATTACCAACCGTAGCACACAAAATAAATCCCGACTTATATAAAATATAAGTGGGTTAAACTGAGTTAGTTATACTCTATTTGATTTGATTCCATTGTTAAATCAGCTCGGTTTAGTTAAATTTAACTAGCATTTAATTTAACTGAGAAATCCAGTTTATTTCAATCTCGTCCAGATCTGTTCCATTATGTAGTACTCATCAAGACGATTCCAATGCCACCTTGTTTGTCTAATTCTAATTAGATACGTATAAGTTATATAGTTTAATTACAAAATTAACTCTAAATTAATAATCATTTAAAACTAATTACGTTTATTTTATAAACCAGGCCAATCTTTTATGCTTCTTCCCCGCATCGTTACACAGCTGTTCAAAACAAAACCCATGCCTACAACCCAAAAACTGTTCAAAGTTAATATGATTTTTATTTAAAAAATCTTAATTAATGTTTACTCTTGATTAATTACTTGGGTTTAGATTAACAGGTCAGCTACTCTGCTTTGTTCACAAGAAAGTCACCCGAATGCTTCGTTTTGTTCCCAGGCCCAACTTTAACTACATGTCACATAAAAGGGGTCTGATCAATTCCTTCTTGTATATCTGCTTCTTTCGCTCTCTACATCCCACCAAAACACACACGTTGCTGCCAACCCTTCCATTACCGCGTCACCCACGTCCCACCTGCCATCGATTGGAAATCGCCACTCCACTTGCCTTAGTCCCCTCTGTCAACGCCTCCAGTAGCCCACACCCTAATGCCGCCATTCATCGGCAATACTTCCCGACCTGTCGCGTGGCACAACTACGGCCACTACATTGCACAAATCCTGATCGCTGTCTGTCAAAATAAAGGTCTCGGTGAGGTGAACGTTTTTGATTTTGGAAGTTTTGAGGATTGACGATCGATTTGGAGGAAAAATGGGAAGGAACTCAGCGAAGTGTTGGTCGTTCATTGAGGTAGGAGGCGACTGCAAATAATGTTGACCACACAACTGAAAATTCTAGGGTTAGGTGTTTGGGGGTTTATATATAAGGGGACAAATTATTATTTTAGTATAACAAAACTTATTCGTGAAGTATCATGTTAAAACAAGCGCATATGACATCTGTTCTCAATGAAAATTGAAATCCTAGAATAAAACAATATTCCGGACACGATGGAAAAGGTTTCATCGAATTCCGAGATCAATTGTGAAAATTCCTTTACAACTCTTATTTGTGAATCGACACGTGTTTAAATTGCATATAATCACAAAATTAATCCAATTACCTGGAAATTTGAAACACTATGATAATAAATCATTACATATTAAATTAAATTAGTTTCACTGAAAAAGGAGTTCGTTAGATAATCAGTTATTCTAAATTTCCAAATTAAATTGATAAAACGAATAAATTGAAAATGAGGCGTTTACGGCTAACGTTGTCACATACGACATCGAAATACCACGAAATTTGGTTTTGTACAATAATTTAATGTTACGGTTCTAATGAAACTATTTTATCAAAAACCGAGACCTTTTGCAAAATGTCATTTCTTAAGGCTTATATAATATCGATAAAATATTATATAAAATTCAAACAAGCCAATATAATTAAACAATAATAAATTATTATTATCATATTTGTTCAGGTAAAATTATCATATAGCTTCATATATAAACAATATGGATTTATAACCCAACATTAACATTTTCAGGGTAAATGATATACAAATATATATAAAAACCCTATTAAATTTATTAAATAAATGTTATATTTTAATAAAGATTTTATAGCGACTATTTGAAAATTTAGACTGTACTTAACTAACATTCTATAATATGAAATCTAGAATTTTCTCTTTGATTAGAAAATTATAAAAAAAAGATTCAAACGTTTCTCGTTTCACAGAATTCCGACTTATATTGGATTATGTGTATGCAATTGAAGTTCAAAACTCAATATTACAAACTACCACGACGTAACGAGCTCGTTTTAATTTAAATATAAATTCAACGTTCAAACTTCATTTAATAAATGAATTCAATATTAAAAATCAATTAATACATCCAATAAAATATATAAAATAGATTAAATATTCAAATTCAAATATTCGAAAAATCTGGGTCGTTACATCGGCATTCGAGCATCAGATTTTCCGGGATGCTACATGATACCACTTGTAGGATCTAAATTAACCCTAGAGTGGGGGAAGTAGGGTTTATCGCAGTTTTCACTGGGTAATTAATAACAACAACACAGATAATAGTCAAAATAAGCGCATAAAAGTGAACAACACCCATAAATAACTAGCATCGGTAAAACCCTTCGTACTGTTGTATTCCCCATAGTTTCTACTAGGTGTTGAAGTCAAAATTTGACCTCAACGCCAAAGGTACCTCTAGGATACTTCACCAAACGGTATGACTTGAAATTACGAAGCCACATATACAAAATAAAAGGCAGAAAGTAAAGAACAATGGATTTTTAAAGTGGTTCGGCTTAGAAATAGCCTACATCCACTATAGAGTCACTTCTTATTATCATATTTTAGTTACAAGGTACACACAATATGCTTTTACATCTATTTTCTCCTCTCTTTTTATGATATTTCTCTCTCTACTTCCTTAAATTCTCCTTGATCCACTCGAATTTATCAATGGAATGATTGAATCCTTCTATGTATGGAGACTGCTTGATGGAAATCTTCGACACTTGATTATTTAAATGATTTTGATCATTCCCATGGAGGATTTCATGGTAGAACTTAGTTTGGAGAGGTGTAATGGAGGCTAGATTTGCGTGATATTATGGAGAAAATAGTTGGGTAGCAGTCGTGGTGTGTGGAATCGATCCCCATTCATGTGGAAGTCATGGTATATTTATATGTGTGGGGAGAATGAAGGGAAGAAGCTGAAATATAATGTGCAGGTTTTGGATTGGCCATTTAGTTAATTACGAAAATGTCGTTGACC
Source organism: Allium sativum (assembly GCA_030737875.1). Taxonomy (NCBI): domain Eukaryota; kingdom Viridiplantae; phylum Streptophyta; class Magnoliopsida; order Asparagales; family Amaryllidaceae; genus Allium; species Allium sativum. The sequence continues at coordinate 403,062,402 of CM060923.1, read as the reverse complement.
GACCCACACAGCTGTCAACAGTTGTCAACAACTGTCATTCATGATTGACCGACCAAGAATCCAGGACCGACCGACCAAACACTACTGTCCGACCAGGAGCTTGAGACTGACCAGCCATGTTTCATTCTGACCGAACGACCAGGTTTGCATGTGGCTCTGACCGAATATGCATTGGAGCAGACCAACCAAAGCGATGGAGACCGACCAGGTTGGAGATCGTCTAGGCAACGAGGACCGACCAGATGATTCCGACCAACCCATTATGTTGCTTCTAACTGACACCAAACCGACCGACCCATAGAAGATTAGGACGATCGACCCCTAATGTTTCATACCGGCCGACCCATATTGAAAACCCCTGACCGACCCACAAAAAATACTGTGACCGACCCATGGAATATATACATCGGCCGACCCATAGATTTTTCTCCTTACGTCCGATCCATCGAAGTGTATATGATTTTTTAGTGGATAAACACTAGGTATTAGAATATTCTTTACACTTACAATCCCTTGTAAACTCGCGACACCCGCTCCCAACCGTTCTAATCCTACGCTCAAAACCTTGTACTGATCTCTTGTAATGGCTCAAATTTCCGTACTATCTGGGTTGATTAAATAAACCAATGTCCAACCCAAATTGCACAGAAATATGAATCATTATGAAATAAGAAGAAAAAGATAAAAGAAGAACAGAAACAATAACAAAGAATCTCACATCGCAGCAGAATAAAATATAATAGCTTTTGGAATACAATTTTTTTTGTATACATATACATATCGTCATCAGAGTACAATACAACGGAAAATAAAACGGTAAATAACGTTGAAGCCTCCTTCTCCAAGCTCCTTCAAGTATGTGTAAACACTTGAACTACTTGACTGCCATACAAATTTGGGCACCCAAGAGTTTAGGGTAAAACAAAACAAAATAAACTCAGGGTTTGTCATAGGACTGGCATGAGTAAATTCCAAACACTTGGTTTAACTTTAAAAATCCTCTTATTAAAGGGATATTAACCGTAAGGCCGATCCATACATAAACACAGATGGTTTTTATCTTACGATAACCCAAAACATTCTTCAAAATAAATACCATTCTGATATTATAGTAATGTCTAATTCAAATAAATAATAATCTAGCGGAAAAACTTGCATCTCACGTTCCCCATACATAATATACAATCAAAAAACGTGGACCTTATTTGATAATGGATTTCCAACTATGACAAGGAATGGAACCACCTTCCGATTATGTATCTCTAGAGAGGAATACACTAGGTTCAATAAGAAAATCTTGTAACCCTGCCATACAAGATCGACCACTCATTTCGCTTGAGTGTATCAAATGTATATCACAAACTGTTGGGATCAGCAACCGTTTTCCCAAAAGGGACAACATCGATAGATTTAAAAAGGAAATAAAACTTCTCTAGATAGGTGATAATACACCCTAATTGGGTGCTACCCACATAGCCATGTTGCCTGTCCAATTTTGTCATTTCCCGGTTGTTGAGGCCTGAGGCTACGATTACTTTCCATTCATTGATTATAAAATCACTTTGAATGCCACATTGTCAGATCCATTAATTATTACTTGGTTCACACAAATATATTCTGGATATTACGCTAAGAGAATAAATTTTCCACCACCATATATATTTGCACAGTCCAATATATGCGATCATTAGAAATACTCTGTCATACATTCATCTATACACGTTCATTCTGGGATTGAACGAAACCGAAGGCACAATTTCCATTAATCCATCTTAGGAAATTTCTACCAAGGATTAACTGAAAAATCCCTTGCACTTTACTTCGCCTTCGATTTGTCTTCATATAATCTTATTCACAATGGAAATGCCAATACGGAGTGGTTCTTGAACAATAATCGCCAGCACCTACTTTGTACTGGTGGATAGCTCAAAACTCAACTCGCGTCTCTAGGCCCTTTCCATTTAAAAAGAAAATCAAAAAGCCAAGCGGCTTGCCTAATAGGCTCATAAAATCTCATACGAAATTTAAACGTGAACCTTTTTATCAGGCACTTGAATTAAAATCTTCATTCTCTTCATTCCATACCTATTTAACATATATACGTCCATTCCCAATTTATTCCAACTCAATCCAATCGTTTTTAACTCAATTCGCTAATTTATCTTTTAAATAGCACTTTTGCATACTCCACTTCTTAATTGAAAATATCACATTCATATACAATTTTAATTTGCTAATAAACCAATCGAATTCCATTTTTTCTTCAAGTTCATATTCGATTTCAAATACAAATTCACCTGCTCAATTTACTTAACCAAAACCTAATTTCGTATCAAAACTCAATTAACTAATTATTCTTCAAATTAGTTAATTCTATTTAATAATTAAAGATCTGATTTTTGTTTTAAAAGTCAGCTCATTTACTCCACTTGAGTTCATATTTATTTTATATCTCAATTCTGGATTTTTTAATGGAAATTCGGATTTTATTTACTTAAAATCTTTTTATTTATTTAAATAAACATTTATGGTTTTATAATGGTTATGGCGCTGGTTTTCTGAAAATTTGATTTTGACATAACTCAAAATTTATAAGACGAAATAAAAAAAAATTCTCTTCCGTTAGAAAACTATTATCACATCGGTCTTGATGATTCTTGTTTCAAATAATTCCGACTAAAATTGAGTTCTATGTACTCAACTGAAGTTCGAAACGTTAAATTACGAACTACTGCGCTGCAGCAAGCTCGTTTTAATAATATTAAAATATAAACGTTAATCTTCGTTTAGTTTAAATTTATGTCTCATTCTAATATATATTTTAATATATATTAAATCCAGTTTTCAAATCCAAATTAATATTTCCGATTTTCTCTAATTATCGATTTTTCATTACTCCATTATAAATTTATTTACAACTCAATTTGCTATATTAAATTCCAAATTCTTTGCAAATAGATTTAGTTATAAAATTCGATATAATGGAATTCTAGTTATACATCATTTGGATTAACTTCATTCAGTGTGTACTCCGAATTTCGGAATAAAATCTATTGTTCCCTTTTCGAAACGATTTCCAATTCATTTTTAAATTCTTACTTGAATTCAAAATCCCAAATTATCCTATGATAATTATCTCACTTAATTTATAAATGTCGTTTATAAATTTAACTTCTTTGTTTTATAATTTAAAACAAGTTTCATTTCAAATCCATTTGAAACTCAATTCTTATTCTGGAATATTTTATCGATTATAACTTATATATATATATATATATGTATATATATAAACGATGCATCTATTTTCACATTTAAATTTAAACTTCTATTTAATACAATCCTAATATCTTTTTTGAAAATAATTTACTTAAATAAATTCGATTTAATCGAATTCAAATCATGGATCCATACGGATTTATTTAATTCAATTTACATCCTGAATATCAGAATAGATTTTCATCGTTTCTTTTAGAAAATAATTTGAATTCCCCTTTTCAAATTCACATTTGAATTTAGATTTCCCACATTATCCAAATGATAATTTTCCCATTTCATTTATAAACACCGTTTATAAATTCAGTTCAATTCTGTAACAACCTAGATTTTCAGAACCAATTTAATTTTTTTAGCTATTTTTATGGATTTTGAATATTTAAAATGATTTATTTTAAATAATAATGATTTAAATTTTATTTTAAATGAAGTTAGAATGAATAAATTTATTTTTATTATATAACGAACCTGAAATGGCGCGGCAGTTTGAAAATTCGATTTCAAAATTCAATTGAATGTACATTATTCAAAATAAATTGGATTTCGGTAAAACCAGAAATATTTAAGTCTGTTTAATTATATATTTCTAAATTACATGAAAAATTTAGATTACATAATGAGAATAAAAATTTGTCCAGTTTAAAATTTGAAATAGTCACTATGGAATTTAATATAATATATAACCCTCAAAAATAGCCATTTTGCAAACGAACTCCGTTTTACGAAACCACTTTTGTTGGATTCGGAATATCAAATTATTGCTAGATTCCAATTTTCATAATTTTTGGAATTAATATGTGAGCGTGGTGGATTTAATCGTGTTTGGTTATTTCAGTTTGAATTTAATCGATTAAAAAATGACCGTTTTTCAAACAGTCTCCAAATTCGATGAAATTACTTTTGTTAGGACCGTATCGTCAAAACATAGCTAGAATAATTTTTCTGTAATTTTTGGAGTCAGTATGTGGCCACGATAAATTGAAATGTATGTTCAAAATTCAATACATAGATTTATATTTAATTTCAGCAAAAAATGAATGAAATAGTCGAATTGGCTTACGAAACATAACCCATTGTGTTCGGAATGGGGGTAATTAGCTAGGGGCGACAGTCGTTGGGTTTGAATTGGAGATTGAATGGAAAAGTTACTTTTTGAAAATAAATAAATTAAATATATAAATATTATATATGGGTCAAGGGGTGTCAAACCTCCCATTATCTCCCATCTTCAAAACCAGATCTGAGAAAAAATAAGAAAAAAAAACGCAGCCTCACACCGCGCCTCCAACCCGCCTCCGTCCACACCGCCCACGCCGGAGCACCCCGCCGCCCAAACGACCTCCCCTCCGTCGTCCCCCACGCCTCAGGTCGTCCTCTTCCTCCTCCTTGAATTAAAAACCCACGCAAAACCCTAAAACCACCGGAAACCACCCCTGAGCACAACCAGAACGCCGTCGCGCCTCCCACCGTGTTACGAACCAAACCCCGTTCGACGGTGGCGAGGGTAATCTTTGGAATATAACACATAAACAGATAACTGCAGAACAGAAATGAATAAATACACCAGATAATGTACAATAGAATATACTGGATAAATATAAACATCAGAGTTACACAGTATACAGGATCATACTTAGTACAAAATACAGTTCAGCTTTACATAAATGTGTACAGCGGAAACAAAACATAATATGTACAATAGGAGCTGAACATCATAAAAAGAGATAAATGATAGAATCCGTCTTGAGCTCCAACTATCCAGAAAGAGCCTGCTAAAAACTGAATACAAGGCTGTCCGTGTAGAAATAGGGGCATCCGAGTTTGCAAGTGAAACAAACTACAAGTTATTCATGGGACTGGTATGAGAAATCTACTTAACATACTTTATAATATGGCCAATCATAGGACCACGCCACTTCCGCGGAACAGGTTTACTCTAGTGACTGCCAGTGCTTTAAAATAAGTAAATCTTTTAAACATCGCAATGCTTTTCATAAAAATGAAGCCATTATAAGACTCAATTCCCATCACACAATGCAACACAAACCGGAGGATAGAGTTTTAGCTTATAATGGCCAAAATATGCTTGATACGAGCAAAACAAATCATTTGATATTATTGCTAGTGTTTATATGTTTCGAAAACAATTTGAATCATAACTATAAATCATAGACGGCATGGGTACCATATATCATGTCACCATATATATATATATATATATATATATATATATATATATACAATCAAAACCGCACAATGTCGTATTTGGAAATTGGATTTCACTACAAGAAAAAAGAATATAGCAGCGGCAATATCCGCTTCTAATCCGTCGCTAAATAGGCCTTAGCGACGGATTTCCTGCATAATGTTGTGGTCAGTAAAAACCATGACGGTATCTGTGTTCGATTTTTGCGACGGAATTTAGCATGAATTTTTCGACAGTTTTCCGTCATTTTACTAATTATATAATAAAAATAAAGTTTTATTTATTAATTTAATTTTAATTTATATACCGACTATTTACCGACGGATAATTAATTTATAAGAAATTATTATTTATAAAAGGCGTCGGTAAATCCTTACTAATTGCCAAGGGATTAGTGACGAAATTAAATTGAGATAAACTTAACCTTCCTTTTTTGTTGGTAATCCGCTGCTATTCCCCTTCTGATCTGCATATATATATATATATATATATATATATATATATATATATATATATATATATATATATATATATATATATATCACACAATACACAATCCTAATGTAAATACAACACAATTAATATCAACACACACATCTCATAATCAACGTATTATATTAATCACTCATCTCATAATCAACATTCAACATTACATTTTTTTTTCAAATAGAATATTTTCTAATCTTATTCTACTCTCGTTAATTTACATATGTTATAACAAGAAAATTAATATCATTAATTCATCAAAACAAATCTACTACTTCACTATTCACAACCTTCCTTCACCTCAAACCCACCTCAAACATATTCTCCAATCATAGCAACTTCTGCATGTTTTCCCTTCTTTTCGTCCATTTTCTGCTTCTGTATGATCTTTAAAAGCCTGTCGTTCTCCTCCGCAACTTCTTTCTTCTTCATACTATGCATGCATTAAAATATCCTTATTACGATCACATAGTGCTATATTTTTTTTGTCATTGTTGAATCAAAAACTTATGACTGGAAGCAAAAGATGAATGCATTGCTGTAATCAGTGAAACCAAAATCAATAGTAAGCAGGTTAGTCATTAAAATCTCCTTTAATAATGCAGTTGCAAACGCATTCGAGTAAAGTACATCAAAATGACCAGAAGTTGCATTAGATTTGGCAAATTTGCAAGTGATTGGAGAATATTCAGTATAACTTTTGTATTTCCATTGTTCTTTTTTATTTTCATATTCAAGATATTGATGGTAAATTTTAGTATAACTTTTGTATTTCCATTGTCTGAAATTTAAATCAAAATATAAATTTATTTATAATTCAATTCTAGTCAGCAAGCTAACTGAACATGCTTTCCTGTTGTTCACCAACAGTGACAAAAAACTGGTCCACATTCATGGTATTTATGGATGCAAAGAAGACTGGTGCACTAAACTAAAAATCTCTTATTAATAGTATAAGGCTTAGATGTACAACTCAGTATGCAAGAAAAGATCTTTATCATTATATAATAGTATGTTGCGGTTATGATATCATGAAGAATATAAGGCCGATATGAAAACTCACCTGGCCTCCACCTGCATCAGCAACCATCTCCGCAACAAAATGCAGAAAGTCATCACTGCATCATCAAAGCAATCCTGAGCCAGCTCAAATCCCATGCCCAAAAATTACATGTTCTTATGTGCCTGTTATATTGTATTAACTAGAAACTTTAGTTTCAATTTAAAAAACAAAGTCAAACATAGAGTATGGGAAAGAAAACATGGTAGCTTATTTTAGCAACTGTCAGTATGACATGCGAACAATGTAAGTCGGTGTAATTGTTAGCCTCAAATATAAGCTTCATTCTTTGCTTCAACAACATGGACATCAAGGAGACGCCTTTAATATTCCAATGCATCCATGGAGGTAACACCCTTTTCTAATTAGCAAGAGCCATATAGGAAAAATGTCAACAAAAGGTATAATCGCAGGCCATGTTTGAAGACAAAATTATAAAAAGCTGGCAATGACATATGTTCATTTGTGAGAGTGAATTCATTTTATTTCATATAGTGAACAGCCGATTTAATAACCATTGCTACTTGTAAAAAAAAAAATCAAAATACTTGGTTTTGAAAACATACAAATAATCAAACTCAAATGACTCACATACGAGGATAAATCAACCAGTTTCTCCCGTATAAAAATATAATTTTCTAACTAATTAAAACTAATCAAATAAAGTATCTACCAGCTTCTACATAGCCTGCTGGATCTAAACTTTGATTCGCGGAGGCAGATCAATCCAAAAATACCGTGTTTACTGTAGTAGTTTCTGCTAATTTACAAAGTATGCCGTTAACCTGATGAAGGAGGACATTCCTTTCGCATGCCCTAGACTTGAATCAAATTTCTACAATCAAGCAGAAAACGATTAAATAAAACATTCAAACGCAATAACCAGTAAATAAAGTAACAATTTTTAAAATATGTAGATCCAAACCGTTTGGAGAATTGATGTCAATTGGTGTTGGTTTCTCTAGAGAACCGTTTGGAGGATCGGATTTTAGGGTTTCCTTCCCAAGGCATCGATTGTGGTTGGAGCTCAATGGAGAGGCGTCAGGAGGAAGCCAAGGAATTGTCGGAGGCTGCGGCGGACTTGGAGAAGGCGGAGACGGGGGTTGAAATGTACGCGGTAGACGCGCTTTTGTTTGCCACAAAAACTTTCGCGAGGTCTCCATTATCGACAAGATCGATTTTTAATTCAGGAGAGAAATGAAAGGAAGAGTGCGTGAGGGGCTAAAGTTATTACACTTGACTTAGTTTGGAGCCTAATTTTCATTTGTCCCGCTTAAATTTCATGCTTTTACGTTAACATTTTATGGCATGTCACCAATTTTAGACCATCGTTAATTATTAGCCTTGGTTATGGATTATTAATTATTAATTATTTATTACAACGAGTTAAAAAAGTAACTATTGGTTACTATTTAATGGTAAATTATGAATTATGTCTATTATTATTAATATTTATTATTTGAACAAATTATTTAATATTTCAAATTAATTATAAATTAATATCCATTATTTGATTAATTATTAATATTTAAAAATAATAATTTTAAAATTGATCATTCATTATCAGTATTTGGTTATAATTAGTATTTATTACTTATTAATTATATTTCCGTAATGCCTCAGTCTTTATGAAGAATTTACGTTTAAGAATTACTGGAAGTAACAAATTTTGATATTCATCTCCTAATTTTCTATCTTAGAGAAATATCTTTTTATATTGCGTGATACTAACACTTACCAAATGTGGCTAATGTAGAATACTTTTTAAAAAAATTCTTTCTATTTAAGCTTTAATTTTGATGATTTAATCTTCAAAAATGTCTTTTTTCTTCTACACTCAAACCTTAATTAAAGTTCAACATTTTTGAACATTCGTATTTTTTCTAAGCTTACATTATAGTGTTTCTATGATACAAATTTCCACAAAGATTTGAAATTTCCAAAAATCCATTACTTTTAGTGATAAACATTTTTTTGAAGTTTAAAGTTTTATGTTATTTAACTATTTTTAAAAGGATATTTTAAGGCAGTGTGAGTATTAGTGAAGCATACCTCCTTACAATTGGAAAAATATATTCTAACCTTTTAGACATTCGTAATAATGCTTCTTTTTTTTGTGAAATAAGTTAATTTCTTAACTTCTTTCTTTTTCTTAAATCAAATCTCTTGTTTTGTTTTTAGTTTGCTATGAAAATATAGTTTTAGGGTAAATGTGTCATTTAATTACACTGCAAAACAACATTACATAAATGTTGTTGAGGAAAGTTATCTTTTATGATATATATTAAAGATGAATTCAAAATTTTAAAATTTTCAAAATATAAAATATAGTTATCAACTACAATTATAAAATACTATAATTATAATTACAGTTAAATACAATTATTTAAAATTAATTATTGTATACTAGATATCATTTCATAAGTACTAAATTTTATTATTAATTATTACATAATTATTATAATAAACTAACATTTTCATTATTTAGGATAATAAATATAAAAGAATAGTTTAAAATTTTAAGATTTAGCGCAAAATATAATGGCATACTGATTAAAATTTGTGATGAAAACAGAGAACATAATTAAGAATTTAGTAATTACACCGGTTATGAGCAAAGATTATTTTGCTAAATCTAAATAAGAAATTATTATAATTTATTTAATATAGAACGTAAATTATTTTTTATTACTACTTATAAATCATTAATAGAACAAATTATTATTAATTATTGAAAATTTTAATAATTATTAAAAAAATAACACTAAGGTATATCTTAGAAAAATAATATAAACATATATTGCAAATATTTATTTGACTTCTTATTTTTAAACTTTGACCATTTTGTTTTTCTTAATTACTAATTATTTAAAATAATACGTATCAATCAATTTCTTAAAAGCAAATATGTATTAATAATTTCTTGATATTAATTTAATTAATCGTATTAAAGACTATTAAATAATCATTGATTATCATTTTTTTTAATAAACATCGAACAATAATGTATTTTATTAATTACTATTACCTATTATTTATATTATATAGTAATTAATAATTAATCAGCATTAATTTTCAAAAAAAAATTAGCATTAACTATTGAATTTTATTTACTTCTAATAGTTATTATTTATTATTAATTACTAATGTATTATTAACATTAATTATTTAAAATTTAAATTTACAAATTAATTACTAAGTAATAACACAAATTTAAAACATTTAATAAATAAAAAATATAAAAGTTCGTTTCAAATCTCTTGGAAAACTACAGGAAAATAGCTTCAAAATTATGTCGACGGTAATCCGACTCTATTAGCAACGGAATTTAGCATCAAATATTATATGACGGTAAAGAGCTACAATTTCCATTGATTTAACGACAGAATTAGTATTTGACGGTAATAATTTATAATAAAATGACATATAAAATCCAAAATATTTTCTCTTACAAAGCCCAAGGAAATCTGCCGCTAATTAGCGACGGAATTTTCCGCTGCTAAAAATCTGTCGCTAATCTCGTTTTTTCTTGTAGTGTTTCCTTCATGAACCAAGGCCATGGATCGTCCTCACCGCTTCAAGACAATCCAGCCCATGTCTCAGGCAAGTACTCAGTCAAGCCTTAGATCGTCAAGGTCGGTCCACTCGATGTGGATTAAACTTAAACCCTGAACACTGCGTTTCCCCACCCTATGGGGAGTAAACGGGTCATATCCGACCACTCATCGGCTCCGAAGAGACCGAACTAACCGAGGCGCCTCGCAATCCATCATCCACATAAGTAAAATGTCAGGCCATGTAAAATCTGACACCACTCCTAGCTAGAAGGAAACACATGTCCTCCCTGAAGTCCTCCCCCGTTTCTGGCTCATACAGGGGTGTGAGGCTCGCGAAACAACACTAAACACGAAGTTATACCACACAGGCGGTGCTTTGATCATCAACCACAAAGCTCTGCTTTTCAATAAAAGCTTTGTTCACTGCATCTCAGCTTGCCACATAGGCAATTCACGCTATGCAACTGATGTCTATCAATCACACAAAATGAAATCCAGTGTTAGACACATAGTCCATTTACAAGTCCGTTGCGGGTCTGAACGAAACCATAGGATCTTTATTCCTCGCACGTCCATACAATCAACATGTACTTCCGGACGGCTACTACTTCAGCCCCTTCAAGGTAGCTACTCCCATCATGAGCATCAGTAGCACCCCTCCATTCGACATGAAGATCATCGGTGTTGCACCGTCTTCATATCTTCGACTTTCAATCGTCGATCAATTATTTGAAATGAGAATTAACTCGGCCTTTTCAAATAATTCACGTATATTTAGAATTTCAAATCAATTCATTTCAACAGTTAAATTATTCGACATCATTAATTATGTTCCTTAATGTAATTTTCACGCCAAACACATCCAACCATCAAATATCTAATAAACCGGGTAAATTCAGTTTATTTTCATTCCATATCGTTTATAATATTTTATAATGATTTATCGCTATTTTTATTCATTTAAAAATAGCCAATTCATTCAAATGACGCTTCAGGCCATAACACGGCCGTGGCTCTGTTTTTCTTCAGATTTGATTTTCACATATCTGAAAATATGACCGTTGGATCTTTACAAATTTTACATTATTAGAAATATCTTTTCAAAACGAATCCAACGGTTTCAGTTTTGGGAAAATCCGACGGTCGGATCTCCCGGTACAATCGTTTGAAGTTTCGATTTCAAATTTCGAACTGCAGCGTCGTTATTCGATTTATTTTAATTATATTTATAGATATATATAAATATAATCGATTCTGGTGCTGTTTTTCTTCAGATTTGAATTAAACATTCTAGACAATCCAACCGTTGGATCTTTACAAAGTTGGTGCCTTTGGAAAGATATTTCCGAAGCGAACCCAACGGTTGAGGTTTCGGGAAAATCCGATGATCAGATCTCCTGTAATAATCGTTTGAAATCATGGTTTCAAAATACGAACTGCAGCTTCGTTATTCGATTTATTTTAATTATATTTATATATATAAATATATTCAATTCTTCGATTTCAAAACCATAATCATTTCATACATTTGATAAAAATGATATTTTTATCCAACAGATATTTATTTCAACACATCACTAGTTTTAACAATTCATATATATAATAAAAATATGATTTTTGTTATAAAAAAATTTATTTCAAAACACGATTATTTTATATATTTCAAATAGGTGATAAAAATGTGATTTTTATTATAAAACAGTTTATTTCAAAACACGATTATTTTATATATTTCAAATAGGTGATAAAAATGTTATTTTTATTATAAAACAATTTATTTCAAAACACGATTATTTTATATATTTCAAATAGGTGATAAAAATGTGATTTTTATTATAAAAAATTATTTCAAAACATGATTATTTTATATATTTCAAATAGGTGATAAAAATGTGATTTTTATTATAAAACAATTTATTTCAAAACATGAATGTCGTTTAACACATGAATTTCTATTTAACACATGAATATAGTTCCAACACATGAAAATAAATAAAACACTGAAATATTTCAGAAAATTTCGGCAGCATAGCGGCAGGGTAGTTAAAACCGGCACCGTATCGAAGTACGGCTCCTCGCTCTACTTTAAAACCTTGCGGTTTTTGACAATGGGGATTTCATGCATCTAATTCGTACGCAGACGAGCATGTTTTTCTTTCATTTCCACAACCTATTCTAATTTTATTTTTCAACCACAAATGGGTATTTTTCAACCTCAATAAATCATTCTCAACCACCAACAATTCTATCAACCATTCACATTATTCACCAAATTTCACATCAACCAATCCAAGCAATATCACAACCAATATATATCGTCCATGGTCTGTGGATGAGGGGAGTATACATACATATATATATATATATATATTCGTATATAAATATATTTAAATTCACTTCAATCCATTTCAATATCATTTCAACGCATATATAATTTTTACAACGCATATATAACTTATACATCGAACATACAACTTATACAACGCTTATACATGAGGTGTACAATGCTTATATAACTCATACATCGACTATATAATTTATACATGAGAGAGCTTCACAACGGTGGTGGGATTGCTCAACTCGACGGGACCCTGGAAGCACGACGACGACTTCGACGACGATGCTTTGGAGCGTCGATCCCGGAGATTCACGAAGCGAGGGAGGTCCTAGCCTATACGGATTTGAAGCTCTTGAGGAGCACTACAAAATTCTCAACTGGAGGGGGTCTGATTTTGTGTGTGGAAGGAGAAATCAAGCCGGGAAGTTCTGAATCACTTCCGCCGTTGCCTAGAGTAATAATCGGGGAGAGAGAAAATGGTGTTAGCCAATAGGGATTTTTTATATTCATAAATTTTTAAAAATCCAAAAATACCCCTTATCTCATACAAACTCCAATCCAAACCCAAAGACTGTCGTCCCTCGCTAAATACCCTCATTCCGAACACAATGGGATATGTTTCGCAGGCCCATTCGACTGTTTCAGTCTGTTTTCCTTCAAATTAAAATATAAAACATTCAATATTGGATTCAAACGTACATTTCAATTTGCCGGGGCCACTTAATGATTCTAAAAATTCCCGAAAAATAAATCTGGCTATGCTTCGACGATACGATCCTAACAAAACTAGTTTCATCGAATTTTGAGACCGTTTGGAAAATGGCCATTTTCTGGTCGATCCAATTTAACTGAAACCAACCAAAACACATTTTCCTTCGCCACGCTCACATACTAACTTCAAAAATTATGGAATTTGAAACCTAGCAATAATTTGACATCCCGGATCCAACAAAAGTGGTTTCGTCAAATTCTGAGGTCGTTTGCAAAATGTCTATTTTCACGGGCTCTATATTCTCTATAGTGACCTTTCTGAAAATTCATTTGGCCATAACTTTTCATTTCCAGTATGAAACTTCGATTTTTCAGATTCGTTAGAAGGATATTCATAAATAGATTTAAATATTTTTGGTTTCACCAAAATCCGTTTTATTTTGCACTTGGTACAGTCAGTCAAAGTTTGAATTCAAATTTTGAAACTACTGCACCATTTCAGGCCTTGTTTATAATTTAAAATAATTATATTTATTTTCAAACATCAATTGAAACATACTTTCTGTCGTTATTATTTAAAATATTTTTTTTAAATATTTAAAATCCAATATTTTAGCCAATTTAAAATTTTTAAACTGGTTCAGATTTTCCGGCTTGTTACACACCGCCTGCAGCCACCTTCTTCCGCCACCCAGCACCCCCTGTGAGATTTTACATTTATTCATTTATATAAATAAAAATGTGATTTTTCCTATGTATTACATTAGAATTAAATGATTTTTTATTATATATATATAGTATTAATAAAAATATGATTTTTTATTTATATAACCATGTATAAAAATTTGATTTTTATTTATACAAAGATGTGATTTTTTTATTTATATAAAGTTATAATTTTTAATTACATAAAGTTATGATTTTTAGTTATGTAAAAATATCAATTTTAGTTAGTTAAAAATAGGATTTTTATCGTTGGAAGAAAAAAAATTGGCAAGTTAAAATATGATTTTTAATTAGTGCATGTCATGAAAATATTTTTAGAAATTTGAAAATATGATTTTTATTATATGACTAGCAATATAAAAACATAATTTTTATATATATAACAATGAAATAAAAAATATGATTTTTATATATATAATAGCGATATAAAAATATGATTTTTATATAAGTAGTAGCGTCATAAAATTGTGATTTTTATACAGATAGAATAATAATAAAAATGTGATTTTTATCTGTATAGCGCTGAAATAAAATTGAGATTTTTAATATAAAAATCGTGTGAAACAGATTGCGATGGAACTGACGGGAAGCAGAACGGAATCCAAATCGTCCGCTAAAGAATGACAGAGTGGAAACCAAAGGTGAGAATTTCTCACTCTAATTTTGTTTACATTTTAATATGTACTAAGATGTAGACGGTGCTTAGTAGCACCTGACACCTTTGATTGAAACCATGGATATGTGGTTGTTTGTTTTATTTGATTGGTTGTTATTTAATAGGGTTTGGCAACCCTATTAAGGAATTGGTTGAATTTGATTTGTGGTCTGAATTGAATTGATTGGAATTAGTATGTGTAGCGCGAGGTCCAGTATTAGGCGAGGGATAAGGCTAGACCTTATTTCGGTTCTAGTATCGCGCCTTTATGCTGCCAAATTTTTTTAAAATATGTTAGAACAATAAAAATATTAATTTTATTGTATAAATGAACTATATTAATTATTCACGTGTTGAATAAAATATTTTACCATTAAAAATGTAATTTCTAACGCAAATATGAACGACATAAAATTCTCCAGAAATGAAAATAAATATTCATTTACAAATCGGGTGATTTGTTTATGTACACTCATTTGAATGATATTGATTGGGACGATATATTTTACACATCGTCCAACTGCACAAATAATAATTTGTGTTTGTGGATTGAAACCCCACACGGGTATTGGGATGATATTTGACATACGCTAATCCCAATTGTTAAGTTGTATGTCAATCGATTGGTTGACAGACTGTTGTAAGCGTTAATTATTTAAATTTATTGCTTATACAGTTGAGTAGGGCACTCTGGATGATGGATGATGGTTTATAATTGTTGTTACATACATGTGTTGTATGGAAATGCATATAAAATCTATGGTAATTGACTGGGTTTCATTCCAATTTGGAAAATAAAGAATATTTTAAAATTACAAAAAATTTAAAATAATATTCTGTAAAGGATTAAAATATGATTTTGATGTTCGATTTGGGATGGACACCAAAAAATTGAAAACTGTGAAGCCGTATTGATTAGATATGCGCCATTTTAACACAAACGATATTTATATCAATTTTATTCATTTTATAATGAATATTGAAAAGGAAATGATTTCAAAATCAAATATTTTGAAAATATTATCATTTAAATATTATAATGATAAGGAATATTCAATTTTGATTTAAAATTGAAATAAAAGTGGGAATCGTTTTAAAACAAATTTATAAACGATTTATAAAATACATTTTAAATGGAAATCGATGAAATATATATGATATATATATACAGTATATATTAAATGGCCTGAATAGAACGCACCGTATCAAAAATATCTTTCTAAAGAATATAAGAGATTTAAAATCTAACGGTTGGATTTGGAATTATGCCCAAATCAAATTTGGAAAAGGTCGATGTAAGTGCAGTTCGATGACCGTTTATGAAAATCGACTGAAAGGGCCTTTATTAAAAATATTAATAATTTGCATAAAATCATAATAAATGATTTGGAAAGAATTGGGATGAAATATTCCATATTTGTAAAGATAAAAATATATTTTTATCAAAATGAACTTGTTATTAACTAGATTTGAAATCCAATAATTTTTAAATAAAATAATTTGGATTTGTAAATGGTTTTAATATAACCAGAAGTTTCCAACGAACAAATTGGAATGGATTTGGAATGGAAATAATCTTCGGAATATTTCGGTATTGGATTCCGTGGTTATACGGATATGGTTATGGGAATTTGGAAGATACAGATATCGTTATTCCTAATACGATATCTGTTAATTTCAGAATTTGATGTTGAATATAAGTCGATATAATTTCTATTATGAGCCTTGTATTTAATATCAAATTTGGATTTTGGGTTTGTCGTGAACGGTGTCTTAAATAACACTGTTCTTAACCCCAGTTGAGAAAAGGATAAATCTTTTAATTAAGATTTTGTGAAGTTTTCCAATCAATTAATATTTAATTGGAATTGAATAAAAGAATTGGATTTTGGGTTTATCGTGAATGGTGTCTCAAATAACACTGTTCTTATACACAACTGAGAAAAGAATAAATCTTTTAATTAAGATTTAGTGAAGTTTTCCAATCAATTAATATTTAATTGGAACTGAATAAAAGAATTGGATTTTGGGTTTGTCGTGAACGGTGTCTTAAATAACACTGTTCTTAAACCCAGTTGTGAGAAGAATAAATCTTTTTAATTAAGATTATTCGAGTTTTCCAATTAATTAATATTTAATGGTAATTGAATTGAAATTGGATTTTTGGGTTTATCATGAACTGTGTTTTAAATAACACTTGTTCTTTAACCAGATTAAAGTGAAATATGATTTGGAAGTTACAAATCTTTTATTAAGATTTAATGGAGATTTTCCAAAGTAAAGTTTTCCAGTTTAATATATTAAATTGGAATTGAATGGAATTCGATTTGGTAATAATCGAAGTGAGCTTCTGTGGAGGAAGATTGTTAATATACATGGAATTTAAAAGGCTTTGTTGTTACTCCATTTATATTATTAGTCGGATACGGGATTGATATCGATTATATATTGATCTGTTTTTCGTGAAGATTCCATAATTAATGGAATGTGATTTTGGGTTTATCATGAATAGTGTTTTAAATGACATTGGTTCTTTAACCCAGTTAAAGACAAGATTACATGTATGACATTAATTCCTTTATACCGTGTTCGTTGATCTCTGGTAAATGTATATCTGTTTGGTGGTGGAGAATTTATTCTCTTGCTTAACACCATTCTCTAAGACGTACGAGCTTAGAGGTTATATATAAGCAGAAATCAATGGTACAGTGTAGATTGTTGATGTGGCATGTTTGATTTCCCAAATTTAAATAATCATTAATATTGATTTTTGGGAAGATTAAAGCTAAGTGAAGTTTTAATTAATCTTTAATTAGATTGAAATGAGAATGTGATAATTTAAATTATCAAATTCGGGAAATGATCAAGAATGGAGTATCACCAGTTTTGCTCCAAGCGATAGTTAAATCTTTAATTAGATTTGAACGTGAAATGGTAATTAAATTTACAATTACCGATAACACCGTGGTGTTAGATATGGAGTATTACCAGTTTTTCTCCATAGGATGAATAGGTTGGGATTGTAAAATACAATAAATGATTACTTCGGTAAGGTTCGCTAATCCCGAATAGTTTGAAAAACCTTAATTTGGTTTAAATTGTGAAAAGAATATTTGGATAAAAGAATATTCTGGATTGGAATGAGGCATATGTTGTGTGTGTAATAACCCGGAAATCTGAGCCAATTTAAAATTTTTATTTTGGCGATTTTGATGAATTTTGAATATTTAAAATGGATTATTTTAAATAATGATGGCGAGAAATTTATTTTGAATATAATTAGAACGTATATATTTTTTTGAATCGTCGTTAGAATATAAATAATTGTTTTTAATTATAAAAGGAACTGAAAATGGCGCGGTAGTTTGAAAATTCGATTTCAAAATTCAAATGAACGTACATGATTCAAAATAAGCCGGATTTTAGCGAAACCAAAAATATTAGAATCTAATAGATAATATATTTCCAACGAATCCGAAAAATCAAAATTTCACAGCGTGAATCAAAAGTTATGCCAAGATGAAATTTCAGAATAGTCGCAATGGAATTCTAGCCCTTAAAAATGGAAATTTTGCAAACGACCTCTGTTTTCGATGAAACCACTTTTGTTGGATCCGTGATGTCAAGTTATTGCTAGATTCCAAAATTCATAATTTTCTGAATCAATATGTGAGCATAGCAGAAGAAAACGTGTTTTGACAGTTTTAGTCAATTTTGATCGACCTGAAAATGGTCATTTTTCAAACGATCTTGGAATTCGACGAAATTAGTTTTGTTAGGACCGTATCGTCAATACGATGCTAGAAAATATTTTTTGGGAATTTTTAAAGTCCGTATGTAGCCCCGGTAAATTGAAATGCACGTTCAAATTCAATATATAGATATATATTTTGATTTGGATGGAAACTGATCGAAATGATCGAATTAGCTTACGATACATATCCCATTGTGTTCGGAATGGGGGCATTACGCTAGGGATGACTGTCGTTAAGTCCGATTTGGTGTTCGAAATAAAAAGTTACTTTTTAAATTTTAAAATAAAAATAATATAAAACTTTTATAAAAAAAACCCTCCCGTTATATTTCCTTCAGATTGAAACCCCCTCCCTCAAACATAGTAATCGCGATGGTCCTCCTCCCCCCCTCCGATCTCGAGTCGCCGTCGATGCCCAAACCTCCTTCGCCGCTCGAGCCAGCGCCCCCCTGGCCTTCTCTTCCTTCTTCCTCCTCTCTCGTGCGTGAATCCCCAAGACCAAACTACCCCCCAAACCCACGAGATCTGCCACTTCCCGACTTCCGCAGCTCCTGGTCTCTGACCCGACGCCACCTCCTCCTGAGCCGACGAGATGACACCCCCCCTCAGATCGATGGTCGGTGTTTGGAATGGCGAACGGTGGTGAGCCCTATGCAGTGATGGTTCCGTTTGAAAGGCCATTGCTTGGAGCGTGTTTCAGGAAAAAGAAAGGTGCGGCCTTGGATCCGATCTCAATGATTCAAAAAAAAACAACAACAGTGAGTTTCTTGAAATTATTATTTAATATTCTTTTCAGTTTTTATAGATTTTTTTTTACAAGAAAGAAGTGATTTTCAATGTAGTAAAAATTAGTTTATTATTTAATTATAAAGTAACCAAATAAAAATGAAAATTTTATTTAATAAAGAAAAAGTTTAAATTTTGAAAAGAAGAAGATTAGAATTTTAATGTAAGAAAGGATTTGATTTTTATTTGATTAAAGCTATGATTTTTGTTTGAATAAAAATATGATTTTTAAAAGTTAGAGAATATAAAAATTCAATTTTTATATATATGAAGTAGCGATAAAAATTCGATTTTAATATATATGAAGTAACGATAAGAATTCAATTTTTATATATATGAAGTAACGACAAAAATTCGATTTTTATATATATGAAGTAACGATAAAAAATACGATTTTTATATTATATGGATAGTAAAAATTTGTTCTTTATATATGTAGCGATAGGATAAATATATGATTTTTATATATGAAATTCCATTGTAAAAATGTGATTTTTAATGTGAACAGCTGGAAAAGGTAGCGATGGTAACAACAGAATCCATACCGTTCAGAAATAGATAATGGAGGAGTGGAACCCAAAGGTGAGAACTCCTCACTGAATTTTCTTTATGTACAATTATTTATTTTATAACTGCATATATGAACTGTTTCCCCGTCGTCCACAGACCATGGATGACTTGTTTGTTTGATTGTGTTTGGATTGATTTGTTTGTGTGAAAATTGAGTGTGATGTAGAATAGAATAATATTCATGTGTTGAATAATATATATATTCATGTGTTGAATAGAATAAAATACTCATGTGCTGAATAAAATAAAATATTCATGTGTTGAAATAAAATATATATTCATGTGTTGAATAGAATAAAATATTCATGTATTGAAATCAAATATATGTTCATGTGTTGAAATCAAATATATACTCATGTGTTGAAATAAAATAAATATTCATTTACAAATCGAACGATTTGTTTATGTACACCGATTTGACTGATATTGATTGGGACGATAAATTTTACACATCGCCCAACTGCTCAAATAAAATCTATGTTTGATTGTTTGAAACCCCACACGGGTGTTGGGATGAAATTGGACATACAATAATCCCAAAAATTAGTTATATGTCGATCAATTGATTGACAGGCTGTTCTAAGCGTTGAATATTTATATTTGATGCTTATACAGTGTAGAATGCACTCTGGATGATGGTTGATTATTTATCGTTGCTATTATATACATGTGTTGTATGGAATCCATATAAATAATACTATATGGTAATTGAGTGAGGTCTCGTTCCAATTTAGAAAATAAATTATATTCATGTGTTGAATAAACAAAATAGTCATGTGTTGACAATACTCATGTGTTGAGAATATTCATGTGTTGAAACCATTCATGTGTTGAAAATATTCATGTGTTGAGTAAAATCTTTAAACAATAAAATTTACATCTTTATCATATATAAAATTAGAAACTAACTGGAAGCGAGTTAAGTTGAATGGTTTCCTGGGTATTGATCTGATGTTGGTTTCGGCCTTCAGGGTTAATATTTAGGGAATCGTTCTCTTACTAATTTACGGTTAGAGTCTGATTAAGAATTAAAGGATATAAAACACAATTTTATCAAATATATAAAATAACAAAATAGTCATGTGTTGACAATACTCATGTGTTGAGAATATTCATGTGTTGAATAGAATAATGTAGTAATTGAGAAATATAAAGCCGTGTTGATTAGATATGCGCCATTTTGACGCGAACAATATTTATATCGATTATAATCGTTTTTATAATGAATATAGAAAAGGAAGTGATTTCAAAATATAACATTTTGAAAGTATTGTCATATATATATATATCGATGATATGGAATATTCAATTTTGATTAGAAATTGAATAGGAAGTTGAAATCGTTTAGAAAACAAATTTAAAACGATTTATAAAATACGTTTTGAAAGGAAATCGACGAAATACATATAATATATATATTGTATATATATAATGGCTTGAATAGAACACGCCGCACTGTGGCAGTTCGCGAATTTCGACCATTGACTTCGAATTGACGTTGCGGGGGATCCGACCGTCGGATTCTCCTAAAACCAGAACCATTGGGTTCATATCGAAAAGAGATTTCTAACGAATTTTATAAATTTAACGGTTGGATTTGGAATCATGTCCAAATCAAATTTGGTAAAGGTCGCTGTAAGTGCTGTTCGATGGCCGTTGATGGAAATCGACTGTACGGGCCTTGATAAAATTATTAAAAATAATAATAATTTGTGTAAAATAATAAGAAATGATTTGTAAAGAATTGAGATGAAAAATTCCATATTTGAGAAGATAAAAATAAATTTTTATCGAATTGAACTAGTTTTGAACTAGAATTATAATTCATTTATTTTTGAATTAAATAAATTGGATTTGAAAGGGTTTTAAAAGTAACCATAATTTCCAATAATTGAATTGGAATGGATTTGAATCGAAATTGTCTTTGGAATATTTCGATGTTGGATTTTGTGATTATACAGATATTGTTATGGAAATTTGAAAGATATTTATATCGTTATTTCCAATACGGTATTTGTTGGTCGTAGAATTTGATATTGAACATAAGCCGATATAATTTCTATTCAGAGCCTTGTATTTAATATCAAATGAGATTTGGGTTTTTCGTGAATTTTATCTTTAATAATACTGTTCTTAGACCCAACGGAGTTAAGAAAATCAGAAACTAACTGGAGATTAGTTAAGTTGAATAGTTTCTTGGGTATTGATCTGATGTTGGTTTCGGCCTTCGGGGTTAATACTTAGGGAATTGTTCACTTGCTAATTTACGACTAAAGGCTGTTGGAATAGAATGTGATTTTGGGTTTATCGTGAACCGTGTTTTAAATGACATTGGTTCTTTAACCCAGTTAGAGACAGGATATGATTTCCCAAGTTAAACAATCATTAATATTGATTTTTGGGAAGATTAAAACCAAGTGGAGTTTTAATGAATCTTTAATTAGATTGAAATGATTGAGAATGGAGTATCACCAGTTTTGCTCCAGGCGATAGTTAAATCTTTAATTAGATTTTAAGGTGAAATGGTAATTGAATTTACCAATAATACCGTGGTGTTAGATATAAAGTATTACCAGTTTTACTTCATGGGATGAATAGGTTGGGATTGGAAAATTAAAACAGATGATTACTTCGGTGTGGTTCGCTAATCCCGACTAGTTTGAATTGATATTCAAAAGAAGATTAAAGAATAAATTTAAAGAATTTATCTATGATAAAATTAATGGGAACCTTTCCCAAAGTGTAAGAGTATTTGAATAAAAGAATATTCTGAATTGGAATGAGGCGTATGTTGTGTTTGTGTAACACTTATTTATTATATACGCGAGTTATTCAGAAAGATCGGGTTTATCCCATTCTGAATAACTGATTCGACGTGGTGTCGAGGATGAAGATGGTGGTCGATCACCGGAGGTCTTCACATCGTTTGGATAATTATTGACGATCTTGATTGGGCTGTACACCCCAGAGGAGGGAATCAGTTAGTGATCATCCAGACATACTTGGAGATCGATGGACGTGCGAGGTACAAGGTGCCTCCGGTTTCGTTCAAACCCAGAACGGACTTGTAAATGGACTGTGTGTCTAACATTGGATATCATTCTGTGTGATTGATGGATATCGGTTGCATGGAGTGGTTTGCCTATGCAGCATGCTAAGATGAAAATGATCAAGGCTTCTGTTGAAAAGCAGAGTCTTGTGGTTAATGATCAAAGCACCGCCTGGGTGGCATAGCTTTGTGTAGCGTTAATTCGCGAGCCTCACACCCCGGTTGTGAACCAAAAACGGGAGTTAACCTCAGAGAGGGCATGCGTTTCCTTCTAGCTAGGGTGGTGTCAGTGACCTACCAGCCCTGACCTTTATATTTTTCACCTGTGTGGTTGTTGCTGTTGAAAGGCGTCTCAGATATATCGGTGACTATGTGGAGTCGATGGAGTCATAGGACTCATTTACGCCCCAAAGGGTGGGGAAACACAGTGTTCAGGCATTTTAATCCACATCGGTGGACCGGCCCTAACGATCCAAGGGCCCACCTAAGTCTGGGTCCTGAGGGGCGGGCTAGAGGCTCTCGAATCGGTGAGAACTGTCTTTTTTCTCGGTTCACAGATGGAAATCCAATTTCCAAATACGTGATTTTGCGGTTTTAATTGTATAACTAGTATGGCGACATGATATATGGTACCCATGCCGCCTATGATTGATACATTTATATTTGAAGTTGTTTTCATCACTTATATAATAATAAAAGATGAAATTTAGCGTATCAAGCATTCTTTGGCTATTATAAGGTAAAACCCTATCCTCCGACTTGTGTTACATTGTGTGATGGGACATGGGTCTTATAATAGCTTCATTGTTCTTTATTTAGCATCGCGCTGTTGTTTTATGCACTGGTATTCTTGGGAGGAAACCCGTTCCGTGTTATACGGTGTGGTACCTTGTTTTACCTAACACTGAAATAAAGATTAATAAGTGTTTTAGTTCTCACACCAGTCACAAGACTGACCTGGAGTTTATTGTTTTAACCTAAACTCTGGGTGCCCTTATTTTCGACACGGGCAGCTAGTAGTTTTTGTTTTGCTGATTTATATTCACAGGATCCTAGTTTACAGCTGGAATGATATCCAGAAAACTTTGTATCCGTGTATCTCCTTCAGTTGTATGGTGCATTATTTTCCGCTGCCATGAAATGTATTGTAATCTCTGATATTTAATGAATGTGTAATATTGATTTATACTCTGTATATTCTTGTATTCTGATGGAATTGTTGTAATTAACAATGAAATGTTCTTCTGTTTGTGTTCTGATTCGTCTTGTCCTCAAAGCAATTCGTGATTTCCCATAAGGGGGATTTCGGGTCGTTTCAGCGTGTTTATATCACTTGATTATAATATATGCGGGTTATTCGAAAAGGCCGGGTTTATACCCATTCTGAATAACTGATTCGATGATAAGTCGACGATGAAGACGGTGGTTGAAGAACGGAGATCTTCACATCGTTTGGATGATTACTGATGTCTTGATTGGGCTATACACCCAAGACAAGGTAATAAGTGGTGATCGTCCAGACGTACCTGGAGATCGACCGGATATGCGAGGACCTATCACCTGTATTGGACATATGGGACAAGGAATAAGGTGCCTCCGGTTTCCTTCAGCCCTAGAATGAACTTATAAATGGATGTGTGTCTGACATTGGATTTTATTCTGTGTTGACAGATCTCTATTAAATATATATCTGTTTGGTGGAGGAGAATTTATTCTCTTGCTTAACACCCTTCTCTGAGACGTACGAGCTCTGAGGTTATATATTGATAGACATTAGTTGCATGGCGTGAATTGCCTGTGTGGCATGCTGAGATGCAAATGATCAAGGCTTTTGTTTAAAAGCAGAGTCTTGTGGTTGATGATCAAACCACGGCTTTAAATAGCATAGCTTTGTGTATAGCGTTAATTCGCGAGCTTCACTCCCAGGTGTGAACCAAAAACAGGATGAAGGATCTAGGAAGAACGTGCGTTTTTGTCTGGCTAGGAGTGGTGTCATGGTATGCAGCCCAAATATTTTACTTATGTGGTTGTTGGAAAGCGAGGTGCCTCGAATATATCGGTCACTACGGGGCCGATGGATGATATGGTCGACATAGTGACCATTACGCCCCATAGGGCGGGGCAACGCATTTTTCAGGAGTTATAATCCTCAAACGTAAGAGAGGACCGGCCCTATGGCTCCTTGGTGCAGTTGCGGCTGTAGGCTGACACATTGTAGGCTAGATTGTCTCGAATTCGGTAAGGACGATCCCTTGCCTTGGTTCATGATGGAAATCCAACTTCCTATACAACATCGTGCGGTTTTAATTGCAGAATTAGTAAGGCGACATAGTAGCATGAGATACTATGTTGTTTATGATTGATACATTTATATTTGAAGTTGTTTTATACACTATACACTTATAATAGTATCAAAATGATTTGTTTAAGCTTGTTTGGCTATTATAAGGTAAAACTCTATCCTCCGGCTTACGTTGCATTTTGTGATGGGACGTAAGTCTTATAATAGCTTCGTTTTTCCCAAAAAGCATTGCGCTATTTGTTATATGCACTGGTATTCTTGGGAGGAAACACGTTCTGTGTTATACGGCATGGTCCCGTGATTTACTCAATTTTAAAGTAAAGTTTTAAATAACGGTTTTAATTCTCACACCAGTCACATTACTGACCCGGAGTTTATTGTTTTAACCTAAACTCTGGTTGCCTCAATTTTCCACATGGGCAGCTAGTAGTTTTGGTTTTGCAGATATTATATTCACAGGATCCTGGATTTACAGCCGGATCTATATTCGGAATGCTCTATATTTGTATATTTCTTTCAGTTGTGTTATGTATTATTTTTCCGCTGCATTGTAATTTAAATCTCTGGTATTTTCCTAATGTATATTAATTGTTCATACTCTGTTATATTCTTGTACTCTGATGTAAATTGCTGTAATATACAATGGAATGTTCTTCTATTTTTGTTCTGATTTGTCGTGTTCTCAACTCAATCTGTGCTTTCCCGTAAGGGCGAGTTTGGGTCATTTCATTTTGGTATCAGAGGTTTGGTTTACAAAGCTCGAGAGCAAGGCACATTAGAATCAAACGAAAGAATTCATCAGAGATTAGGTTAGCAATATCCAGTGAGAATGACTCGTTAGAGATGGGATCAGTAGTATCCTAGAATGAGTTAGAAGAGTGTTATTTTTAAAACAAAAATGAAAACAATTTTTGTTTTGAAAATTTAGTCTAATTATACGTATTTGAGTATATTATTTTATTTTATTTTGGACAATCGAGTATATGAGATTTTTCATATACGCATCATAAACGTATATTCGAAGTCTAAAATATACTGGGTAGATATAAAATCACACTCTAGTAGACCGAAGATGATTATGATGATTGAGTACTCATCATCAGAGTTTATGTTTGAGTTTCGAAAGGGATTTCTGTATATTTCCAATTGATTGGTGTGAGAACCAAAATTTAGATACGGTTATTGTTGTGAATTGGCATTAAAAACATGATTTTGAATATATATATTAAAGTTATGCATTCGAAAAGCTAGATAATGAATTGATTGCTGGCTGAGAAGTTTGATTATTAATCCAACTAACTAAAATATTGAAATGATAAATTTAGCCAAATTGAATCAAATATTGAACTGAATTGAAAATTGTTTGGAATCGCATACAGGTACATGTATATGTGTGAATAGGTCATAGCAAGGAAGCTAAGAAGAGGAATAAAATTGTATGTCCGACAAATAGGTACATGTTTACTGTATTTCTTGGGTTTGATGATTTTATGAGCCGATTGGCTAGCCGCTTTGCTTTTTCTTTTGGATTGGCGAGGGGCCTGTGAGGCTAGTTGCGGTTTTAAAGGTCTCCCCGTACAAAGGAGGTTACGGCGAATTTTTTCAAAAATTTAGGGTGTTTAGCCAAATTTTTAAAGAATTAGAAAATTCTTAGAAACTGAAAATTTGAAGAATGAAAGCCAGAATGAAAGTTGTGTTGGTTAGTTAAACAACTTTCAGCTCTGTTCCTTTTCAAGGACGAAAAGATTTTAAGTGGGGGATATTGTAACAACCCGGATTTTCAGAACCATTTAAAATTGTTTTATTTTAACTATTTCTATGGATTTTGAATATTTATAATGATTTATTTTAAATAATAACGATTTAAAATTTATTTTAAATGAAGTTAGAATGAATAAATTTATTTTAATTATATAACGAACTTGAAATGGCACGGTAGTCTGAAAATTTGGTTTCAAATTTCAATTGAATGTACATGATTCGAAATAAATCGTATTTCAGTAAAACTAGAAATATTTGAACCTGTTTAATTATATCTTTCTAGTGAATGTGAAAATTTCAGATTACATAACGAAAATAAAAAGTTATGTCCAGTTTAAAATTTGAAATAGTCGCTATGGAATTTAAAATAATATATTGCCCTTAAAAATAGCCATTTTGCAAACAAACTCCATTTTCGACGAAACCACTTTTGTTGGATCCGGAATATCAAATTATTGCTAGATTCCAATTTTCATAATTTTTGGAATTAATATGTGAACTTGGTGGATTTAAACGTGTTTGGTAATTTCAGTTTGAATTTAATCGACTGGAAAATGACTGTTTTTCAAACGGACTCCAAATTCGCCAAAATTAGTTTTGTTAGGACCGTATCGTCAAAACATTGCTAGAATAATTTTTCTGTAATTTTTGGAGTCAGTATGTGGCCCCGGTAAATTGAAATGTATGTTCAAAATTCGATATATAGATTTATATTTTAATTTCAGCGAAAACTAAACGAAACAGTCAAATTGGCTTACAAAACATATCCCATTGTGTTCGAAATGGGGGTGATTAGCTAGGAGCGACAGTCGTTAGGTTTGAATTAGAGATTGAATGAAAAAGTTAGTTCTTGAAAATAAATTAATTAAATGTATAAATATTATATATGGGTAAAGGGGAGTCAACCCTCCCATTATCTCCCATTTTCAAAACCCGATCTGAGAAAAAGCAAAAAAGAAAATAAAAACGCAACCTCCCACCGCATCTCCAGCCCACCTCCGTCCACTCCGCTCATGCCGGAGCAACCCGCCGCCGAGCCGACCTCCCCTCCGCCGTCCCCCACGCCTCAGGCCGTCCTCCTCCTCCTTTAATTTAAAACCCATGCAAAACCCTAAAACCACCGGAAACCGCCCCTGAGCACCACCAGACCGTCGTCGTGCCTCTGGCCGGACCCCCACCGCCTACAACCACCTTCCTCCGCCACCCAGCACCCCCAATGAGCTTTTACATTTATTTTTATTCATTTATATAAATAAAAATGTTATTTTTTCTATGTATCACATTAGAATTAAATGAGTTTTTATTATATATATATATTCTTAATAAAAATATGATTCGTATTTATATAACCATGTATAAAATTATGATTTTTAATTATATAAAGATGTGATTTTTTATTTATATAAACTTATGATTTTTAGTTACATAAAGTTATGATTTTTAGTTATGTAAAAATGTCATTTTTAGTTAGTTAAAAATAGGAATTTTATTATAGGAAGAAAAATATTTTTGGCATGTTAAAATATGATTTTTAATTAGTGCATGTCATGAAAATATTTCTAGAAATATAAAAATATGATTTTTATTATATGAATAGCAATATAAAAATATAATTTATATATACATAATAATGAAATAAAAATATGATTTTTAAGCATATGGTTATGAAATAAAAATATGATTTTTATATATGTAGTAGCATCATAAAAATGTGATTTTTATACAGATAGAATAATAATAAAAATGTGATTTTTATCTATATAGCGTTGAAATAAAAATGAGATTTTTAATATAAAAATCGTGTGAAACAGATTGCGATGGAACTAACGGGAAGCAGAACGGAATCCAAATCGTCCGCTAAAGAATGACGAAGTGGAAACCAAAGGTAAGAACTTTTCACTCTAATTTTTTTTACAGTTAAATATATACTAGGATGTAGACGGTGCTTAGTAGCACCCGACACCTTTGATTGAAACCAAGAATGTTTAGTTGTTTGTTTTTTTTGATTGGTTGTTTTTTAATAGGGTTTGGCAGCCCTATTAAGAAATTGGTTGAATTTGACTTGTGGTGTGAATTGAATTGATTGGAATTGGTATGTGTAGGGCGCGAGCCAGTATTAGGTGAGGGATAAGGCTAGACCTTATTCCGGTTCTAGTATCGTGCCGTTATGCTGCCAAAATTTTCTAAAATATGTTAGAACAATAAAAATTTCATTTTATTGTATAAATGAACTGTATAAAATATTCATGTACTGAATAAAATATTTTACCGTTAAAAATATAATTTTTAACGTATATATGAATGGCATAAAATTCTCCTGAAATGAAAATAAATATTCACTTACAAATCGGACGATTTGTTTATGTACACTCATTTGACTGATATTGATTGGGACGATATATTTTACAAATCGCCCAACTGCACAAATAAAAATCTGTGTTTGTGGATTGAAACCTCACACGGGTATTGGGATGATATTTGACATACGCTAATCCCAATTGTTCAGTTGTATGTCAATCGATTGGTAGGCAAACTGTTGTAAGCGTTAATTATTTATATTTAATGTTTATACAGTTGAGTAGGGCACTCTGGATGATGGATGATGGTTTATAATTGTTTTTATATACATGTGTTGTATGGAAATACATAGAAATAAAATCTATGGTAATTGATTGGGTTTCATTTCAATTTGGAAAATAAAAAATATTTTAAAATTACAAATATTTTAAAATAATATTTTGTAAAGGATTAAAATATGATTTTGATGTCCGAATTGGGATGGACACAAAAATATTGAAAAATGTGAAGCTGTATTGATCAGATATACACCATTTTAACGCGAACGGTATTTATATCAATTTTCTTCATTTTGTAATGAATATCGAAAAGGAAATGATTTCAAAATCAGATATTTTGAAAATATTATCATTTAAATATTATAATGATAAGGAATATTAAATTTTGATTTAAAATTGAAATAAAAGTGGGTATCGTTTTAAAAAGAATTTATAAACGATTTATAAAATACGTTTTAAATGGAAATCGATGGTATATATATAATATTTATATTATATATATTTAATGGCCTGAATAGAACGCGCCGTGTCGTGACCGTTCGCGAATTTCGACCATGGACTTTGAATTGATGTTACGGGAGATCCGACCGTCGGATTCTCCTAAAACTAGAACCATTGGGTCGTATCAAAAATAGCTTTCCAACGAATACAATAGATTTGAAATCCAACGGTTGGATTTGGAATTATGTCCAGATCAAATTTGCAAAAGGTCGTTGTAAGTGCAGTTCGATGACCGTTTATGGATTTGACTGAAAGGGCCTTATAAAATTATTAAAAATATTAATAATTTGTATAAAATCATAATAAATTATTTGGAAAGAATCGGCATGAAAAATTCCATATTTGTAAAGATAAAAATATATTTTTATCAAAATGAACTAGTTATTAACTAGATTTGAAATCCAATAATTTTTAAATAAAATAAATTGGATTTGTAAATGGTTTTAATATAACCAGAAATTTCCAATGAACAAATTGAAATGGATTTGGAATGGAAATAATCTTCAGAATATTTCTTTATTGGATTCCGTGGTTATACGGAATTGGTTATGTGAATTTGGAAGATATAGGTATCGTTATTCCTAATACGATATCCGTTACTTTCAGAATTTGATGTTGAATATAAGCCGATATAATTTCTATTATGTGTCTTGTATTTAGTATCAAATTTGGATTTTGGGTTTGTCGTGAACAGTGTCTTAAATAACACTGTTCTTAAACCCAGTTGAGAAAAGAATAAATCTTTTAATTAAGATTTAGCTAAGTTTTCCAATCAATTAATATTTAATTTGAATTGAGTAAAAGAATTGGATTTTGGGTTTGTCGTGAACGGTGTCTTAAATAACACTTTTCTTAAACCCAGTTGAGAAAAGAATAAATCTTTTAATTAAAATTTAGTGAAGTTTTCTAATCAACTAATATTTAATTGGAATTGAATAAAAGAATTGGATTTTGGGTTTGTCGTGAATGGTGTCTTAAATGACACTATTCTTAAACCCAGTTGTAAGAAGAATAAATCTTTTAATTAAGATTATTAGAGTTTTCCAATTAATTAATATTTAATTGGAATTGAATTGAAATTGGATTTTTGGGTTTATCGTGAACTGTATTTTAAATAACACTTGTTCTTCAACCCGATTAACAGTGAAATGTGATTTGGAATTTTTAAATCTTTTATTAAGATTTAATGCAGATTTTCCAAAGTAAAGTTTTCAAATTTAATATATTAAATTGGAATTGAATGGAATTCGATTAGGTAATAATCAAAGTGAGCTTCTGTGGAGGAAGACTGTTAATATATATGGAATTCAAAAGGCTTTGTCGTTATTCCATTTATAATATTAGTCGGATACGAAAATTAATATCAATTATATATTGAACTGTTTTTCGTGAAGATTCCATAATTAATGGAATGTGATTTTGGGTTTATCGTGAACTGTGTTTTAAATGACATTTGTTCTTTAACCCAGTTAAAGACAGGATTACATGTTTGACATTGATTCCTTTATACCGTATTCGTTGATCTCTGTTAAATATATATCTGTTTGGTAGCGGATAATTTATTATCTTTCTTAACACCCTTCTCTAAGACGTACGAGCTTAGAGGTTATATATAGGCATAAATCAATGGTACGGTGTAGATTGTTGATCCGACATGTTTGATTTCCCAAAGTTAAATAATCATTAATATTGGTTTTTGGGAAGATTAAAGCTAAGTGAAGTTTTAATGAATCTTTAATTAGATTGAAATGAGAATGTGATAATTTAAATTATAAATTCGGGAAATGATCGAGAATGGAGTATCACCAGTTTTGCTCAAAGCGATAGTTAAATTGTGAAAACCCGTAACTTCCCCGTAAAGGAAAAGCGACGGATAGTTCGAGAACAAACCACAACAGAACACATACAGAAGAACATTTCACTATATATTACAACAATGCATCAGATTACAAGAATATACAGAGTATAAATAAATATTACACAGAAATATCAGAGATTTAAATTACATAGCAGCGGAAAAATAATACAATACACAACTAGAATGAGATATACGGATACAAAGCTTTCCGGATATCGTTCCAGCTGTAAACCAGGTTCCTGTGAATATAAATCTGCAAAACCAAAACTACTAGCTGCCCGTGTCAAAATAGGGGCACCCAGAGTTTAGGTTAAAACAATAAACTCCAGGTCAGTCATGGGACTGGTGTGAGAACTAAAACAGTTATTAATCTTTATTTTAAATCATTAGGTAAATCAAGGGACCACGCCGTATAACACGGAACGGGTTTCCTCCCAAGAATCCCAGTGCATAAAACAAACAGCGCAATGCTAAATAAAGAAAAATGAAGCTGTTATAAGACCCAGGTCCTATCACACAATGCAACGCAAGCCGGGGGATAGGGTTTTCCCTTATAACAGCCAAAGAATGCTTGATACGTTTAAAACAGATTGTTTGATACTATTATAAGTGCATAGTGTATAAAACAACTTCAAATCATAAGTATCAATCATAGGCGGCATGAATGGCCCATAACACTATGTCGCCATATATAAATTTACAATCAAAACCGCAAATGTCGCGTATTTGGAAATTGGATTTCCATCTATGAACCGAGGCAAAAGATAGTCCTCAACCGATTCGAGACTGCCTAACCCGAGTCTCAGGATCAGAGCTTGAGTGACCCTAGGAGCGACAGGGCCGGTCCACCGATGTGGATTAAACTTAAACCCTGAACACTGCGTTTCGCCGCCCTTTGGGGCGTATGCGAGCCAACGAATGACTCCATCGGACCCGGATCGTCCGATCTAACCGAGGCGCCTCGCAATAGCAACAACCAGATAAGTCAAACTCGTCAGGGCGTGTAAAACCACTGACGCCACTTCTAGCTAGGAGGAAACGCAGGCCCTCCTTGAGGTCCTTTCTCCCGTTTTTGGTTCATACCGGGTGTGAAACTCGCGAAGTAAATGTTACACAAAGCTACGCCACAAAGGCCGTGCTTTGATCATCACCACAAGACTTTGCTTTTCAACAGAAGCCTCGATCAATTGCCACTTAGGCATGCCACACAGGCAATTCACTCCATGCGTTTGATATCCATCAATATATAACCCCTGAGCTTGTACGTCTCAGAGAAGGCGTTAAGCAAGAGAATAAATTCTCTGCCGCCAAACAGATATATATTTAATAGAGATCAATCACATGGACTAAAATCCAATGTCAGACACACAGTCCATTTACAAGTCCGTTCTGGGTCTGAACGAAACCGGAGGCACCTAGTACCTCGCATATCCATCGATCTCCAAGTACGTCTGGACGATCACTAACTGTTTCCATCTTCTTGGGTGTATAGCCCAATCAAGATCATCAGTTATCACCCAAACGACGTGAAGACTTCCGGTCTTCGACCATCGTCTTCATCTTCGACTTATCGTCGTATCAGTTATTCAGAATGGGATAAACCCGGTCTTTCCGAATAACTCGCGTATATTTTAAATAAGTGTTACACAAACACAACATACTCCTCATTCCAATTCATTAGTCACTAACCGTAAATTAATCAAGAGAATAATTTCCCAAATATTAACCCCGAAGGCCGAAACCAACATCAGATCAATATCCAGAAAACCATTCTGCTTGGCTAACCGACAGTTAGTTTCTAAATTTCACATTCATAGGGAAAGATTCCCATTAATTTTATCAAAGATAAATTCCTTGAATTTATTCTTTAATCCATTTTTGAATATCAATTCAAACTAGTCGGGATTAGCGAACCTTACCGAAGTAATCATTTGTTTTAATTTCCCAATCCCAACCTATTCATCCCATGAAGTAAAACTGGTAATACTTCATATCTAACACCACAGTGTTATCGGTAAATTCAATTACAATTTCACGTTCAAATCTAATTAAAGATTTAACTATCGCCTGGAGCAAAACTGGTGATACTCCATTTTCGATCTTTCAATCTAATTAAAGATTCATTAAAACTCCACTTAGTTTTAATCTTCCACTGGGTTAAAGAATCAGTGTCATTTAAAACACGGTTCACGATAAACCCAAATCACATTCCATTAATTATCGGGTTAAAGAACAAGTGTTATTTAAAACACTGTTCACGATAAACCCAAAAATCAATATCAATTCAATTCCAATTAAATATTATTTAATTGGTACACTTCATTAAATCTAAATAAAAAGATTTAATCTTTTTCCTCAACTGGGTTCAAGAACAGTGTTAGTGAAGACACCACTCACGACAAACCCAAATCACATTCGATATTCAATACAAGGCTCTGAATAGAAAATATATCGGCTTATATTCAATATCGAATTCTACGACTAACAAATGTCGTATTGGAAATAACGATATAAATAAAAATCTTTCAAATTTCCATAACAACATCTGTATAATCACGAATTCCAACATCGAAATATTCCGAAGACAATTTCGATTCAAATCCACTCCAATGCAATCATTGGATATTCTGGTTATTTTTAAAACCCTTTTTAAATTCAATTTATTTATTTAAAAATAAATAGAATTATAATTCTAATTCAAAACCAGTTCATTTCGATGAAAATCTATTTTTATCTTTTCAAACATGAAGTTTTTCATCCCAAATCTTCACAAATCATTTCTTATGATTTTACACAAATTATTACTATTTTTAATAATTTTATCAAGGCCCGTACAGTCGATTTCCATCAACGGTCATCGAACTGCACTTACAGCGACCTTTTTCGAATTTGATTTGGACATAATTCCAAATCCAACCGTTAGATTTCTAATTTCTAATATTTGTTAGAAAGCTCTTTTCGATACAAACCCAACGGTTCCGGTTTTAGGAGAATCCGACGGTCGGATCTCCCGTAATGTCCGTTTGAAATAAATGGTCGAAATTCACGAACTGCCGCGGCGCGGCGCATTCTATTCAGGCCATTTTATTTTATATATAATATATTTCGTCGATTTCTATTTAAAACGAATTATATGAATAGTTTTAAATTCGTTTTCAAAAGCAATTTCAACTTCCATTTCAATTCAAATCGAAATTGAATTCTTCTTTATAAATTCGTTTCAAAATTCCTTTCTATTCAATTCAAATTTCAATTCAATTTGAATTCATATTCAATTCAATTCATTTCGAAATCGTTTTCAATTCAATTCATTTCGAAATCGTTTTCAATTCAATTCATTTCGAAATCGTTTTCAATTCAATTCATTTCGAAATCGTTTTCAATTCAATTCATTTCGAAATCGTTTTCAATTCAATTCATTTCGAAATCGTTTTCAATTCAATTCATTTCGAAAACGTTTTCAATTCAATTCATTTCGAAATCGTTTTCAATTCAATTCATTTCGAAATCGTTTTCAATTCAATTCATTTCGAAATCGTTTTCAATTCAATTCATTTCGAAATCGTTTTCAATTCAATTCATTTCGAAATCGTTTTCAATTCAATTCATTTCGAAATCGTTTTCAATTCAATTCATTTCGAAATCATTTTCAATTCAATTCATTTCGAAATCGTTTTCAATTCATATCGATATAAATATCGTTCACGTCAAAATGGCGTCAATCTAATCAACACGGCTTCATAAATTTCTATTTTCAAATATTCTATTTCAAATATTTCTTTTTCAAAATAGTTGTCAATACTAAAATATTTCGTTCAACACATGACCAATCTCAACGGATGAGTACTGTCAACACATGAACTTTTATTTTATAATATTCTTTATTTTTCAAATTGGAATGAGGCCCAATCAATCACCATATAATGTTAATTATATGGATTTTCATACATTACACACATATAATAGCATTGAAAAATAATCAACCATCAACCAAAGTGCACTACACTGTATAAGCATCAGATATAGATATCCAACGCTTAAAACAGCCTGTCAATCAACCGATCGACATATTTAATCAATCAGGATGAGTGAACTTCAAATTTCATCCCAACACGCGTGTGGGGTTTCAAACAATCAAACATAGATTTTATTTGTGCTGTTGGGCGATGTGTAAAATTTATCGACCCAATCGATGTCCTTCAAATAGGTGTACATAAACAAACCGTCTGGTTTGAAAATGAATATTTATTTATTCACATTCACGATATTCATATTCACGTTAAAAATTATATTTTTAACGATAAAACATTTTATTCCAACATATGAATTTCTATTATTCATTTACAAAATAAAATGATATTTTTATTTTCTAACATATTTTAGAAAATTTCGGCGGCATAACGGCACGATACTAGAAACGGGACGAGGCCTAGCCTTATCCCCGGTCTAGTGAAGGCCCACGCCATTCACACATCAATCATATCAATTTCAATTTCACCAAAACAATCCAATCCAAATCAAATAATCTAACCAACTACACAACCAATCAAACAAGTCCATGGTCTGTGGACGGGTGTCGGGTGCTTCTAATAAGCACCGTCTGCATCCTAGTATATATATATATATATATAACTAGAAAAATAAATTGAAAGGTGAGAAATTCTCACATATTGCTATCCTAGCTCCACGGCACTTCATTGATAGAAATCTTCATCGTTATTGCATCATCGTCATCTTTGTTGCCCGTAGCCACTACATATGTAAAAATTGAATTTTTACTTTGCTATTCATATATAAAAATCGAATTTTTACTTCGCTATTCCATATATAAAAATCATGTTCTTGTTTCGAAGTTCAATAGATAAAAATCACATTTTTATTTCGAAGTTCAATAGATAAAAATCACATTTTTATTTCGAAGTTCAATAGATAAAAATCACATTTTTATTTCGAAGTTCAATAGATAAAAATCACATTTTTATTTCGAAGTTCAATAGATAAAAATCACATTTTTATTTCGAAGTTCAATAGATAAAAATCACATTTTTATTTCGAAGTTCAATAGATAAAAATCACATTTTTATTTCGAAGTTCAATAGATAAAAATCACATTTTTATTTCGAAGTTCAATAGATAAAAATCACATTTTTATTTCGAAGTTCAATAGATAAAAATCACATTTTTATTTCGAAGTTCAATAGATAAAAATCATATTTTTATCTCGAAGTTCAATAGATAAAAATCATATTTTTATCTCGAAGTTCTATATATAAAAATCATATTTTTATCTCGAAGTTCTATATATAAAAATCATATTTTTATCTCGAAGTTCTATATATAAAAATCATATTTTTATCTCGAAGTTCTATATATAAAAATCATATTTTTATCTCGAAGTTCTATATATAAAAATCATATTTTTATCTCGAAGTTCTATATATAAAAATCATATTTTTATCTCGAAGTTCTATATATAAAAATCATATTTTTATCTCGACTTTCAATATATATAAATTCGATTTTTTCCACTTCTTCCATATTATGAAATCCGACCTTTTACACATTAAAAATCTTATCTTTTACACATTAAAAAACTTATCTTTCCTAATACAAAAATCTAAACTTTCATAAATTAAAAATCTAAACTTTTATAAATTAAGAAAAAAAATCAGTTTATGTATTCTTTAAAAAAAACAGTTTACAAATCTTTAAAAATTCAGTTTATAAAACTAGAAAAAAACAGTTTTGAAATTCTTTAAAAATAATCATATTGGCTATAAAAAAATAAAGGGAAATGCTTACAGTGTTTTTTTTCTTTTTTCAGCGAGGGGGGAGGGGACTTCATCTTCGGCGGTGGCCAGAGAGGGCGAGGCGGAGGCTAGGGGTGCGGTATGGCGAGATGTGGGCCCAGGGGGTGCTGCATGTTCCACTGGAGAAGGGGAGGGCTTCGCGGTTTTCTGATAGGAGCTAGGGAGGAGCGGTGGAAGGGAGGGGAGGAGAAGAAGAAGGGAACGGCAGGAGGAGGAGGGGCTCGGTCACGGTGGCGCGGCGCGGTGTGGGTGACCGACGAATGTCGATCTCGATTAGTTATTTTTTTTTCCTCTTCCTGCTTCGAAATGATTTGAAATCGTGGGGGGGGGGTCAGAGGGAAATAAGGGGAGGAAAGAAAGAATTTTTTTTATTTAATTTATTCACTAAAAGTTGACTTTTACATATGTCCTCTAAACGAGGCCCACCGCTCGTCGTCCATAGCGTT
This sequence comes from Allium sativum, assembly GCA_030737875.1. Lineage (NCBI taxonomy): Eukaryota > Viridiplantae > Streptophyta > Magnoliopsida > Asparagales > Amaryllidaceae > Allium > Allium sativum. Next base: position 403,023,977 of record CM060923.1, on the reverse strand, counting down.
TTACCCCCATTCCGAACACAATGGGATATGTATCGCAAGCTGTTTTGATCCTTACAATCAGTTTCCGTTAAACTTACATTTGAATCACTATATTGAATTCTAAACGTACATTTCGAATTACCGAGGTCACATACTAACTCTAAAAATTCCAGAAAAATATTTTCTAGCTTCGTATTGACGATACGGTCCTAACAAAACTAGTTTCGTCGAATTCTGAGACCGTTTGAAAAATGGCCATTTTCCAGTCGATTAAAATCAACTGAAACTGGTCAAACGCGTTTTCCTTTGCTACGCTCACATATTGATTCGAAAAATTATGAAATTTGGAATCTAGCAATAACTTAACATCCCGGACCCAACAAAACTGGTTTCGTCGAAATCCGAGGTCGTTTGCAAAATTGCTATTTTTAAGGGCCTGAATTCCATAGCGACTATTTAGAATTTTCAACTGGACATATCTTATCATTTATAAAGTGAAATCTCAGTTTGTTAACTTCGTTGGAAAGATATCGTCAATTAGATCCTAATGTTTTTGGTTTCACTAAAATCCGGATTGTTTTGCACCCGGTACATTCAATTGAAGTTTGAAATCAAATTATTGAACTACCGCGCCATTTTCAATTCTATTTATAATTATATATAATTATTTATATTCTAACGACGACGCGTATATAATATATACGTTCTAATTCTATTCAAAATAAATTTCACGTCGATATTATTTAAAATAATTCATTTTAAATATCCAGAATTCGCTAAAATTGCCAAAATAAAAATTTTAAACTGGCCCAGATTTTCGGGTTATTACAATCTCCCCCACTTAAAACTTTTCGTCCCCGAAAAGGAACAAAGTCGAAAGTGGTTTGATTAATCAACACTACGTTCGATCTGACTTCCATTCTCCAACTCTTTAGTTTCTGAGAATTTTCAAAATTTCAAAAATTTGGCTAACACCCTAAATTTTTGAAAAATTTCGCCATAACCTCCCCTGCACCGGGAGCATCGGGGAATTTCAAATAGCTTCCCCGGTCCTTCAGATCTCAAAAAGAAAAAGAAAAAGCCAAGCGGCTAGCCAATAGGCTCATCAAATCATCATCACCCAAACAAAACAGGAAATTATGTAGTAAACATGTACCTATTTGTCGGGCAAACAAATTTTATTCTCTGCTCTAGCCTCCTTGCTATGACCTGTTCAATGATATACATGTATATGCAAGCAAATGCGACCAATTTTCAATACAATTCAATATTCGATCAAATTAGGCATAATGGTTTAAAATTAGCAAACAAATGAACAAACAACACAAACATCAATCAATTAGTGAATTTAACGTTTCAAATTCATAATTTTGATACATATACAAAAATCATGTTTTTGATGCCAAATCACAACAATGTATTCTAGCTATATAAGATTTGGTTCTCACACCAGTCTAATGGAAATATATAGATACCACACTTTCGTTACTCGAAAATAAATGCTGGTGATGGTATACTTCATCATCAGGACCATGTCCGGGCGACTAGAGTGTGACTCTATATCTATCCAATATATTAAAACTTCGAATACACGCGGATCAGACGTATACGCAAAATCTATATATACTGGATTGTCCACATCAATATAAATAAATAATCAAATACGAATAATTGATTTAGATTTTCAAAACAAAATTGTTTTCATTTGAAAAATATACTCTTCACACCCGTTCTAGGATACTACTGATCCTATCTCTAACGAGTCGTTCTAATTGGATATTACTAATCCAATATCTGACGAATCCTTTCGTATGGTTCTAATGTGCCTTGTTCTCTGCTTTGTAAACCAAAGCTCTGATACCAACTGTGAAAACCCGTAACTTCCCCGTAAAGGAAAAGCGACGGATAGTTCGAGAACAAACCACAACAGAACACATACAGAAGAACATTTCACTATATATTACAACAGTGCATCAGATTACAAGAATATACAGAGTATAAATAAATATTACACAGAAATATCAGAGATTTAAATTACATAGCAGCGGAAAAATAATACAATACACAACTAGAATGAGATATACGGATACAAAGCTTTCCGGATATCGTTCCAGCTGTAAACCAGGTTCCTGTGAATATAAATCTGCAAAACCAAAACTACTAGCTGCCCGTGTCAAAATAGGGGCACCCAGAGTTTAGGTTAAAACAATAAACTCCAGGTCAGTCATGGGACTGGTGTGAGAACTAAAACAGTTATTAATCTTTATTTTAAATCATTAGGTAAATCAAGGGACCACGCCGTATAACACGGAACGGGTTTCCTCCCAAGAATCCCAGTGCATAAAACAAACAGCGCAATGCTAAATAAAGAAAAATGAAGCTGTTATAAGACCCAGGTCCTATCACACAATGCAACGCAAGCTGGGGGATAGGGTTTTCCCTTATAACAGCCAAAGAATGCTTGATACGTTTAAAACAGATTGTTTGATACTATTATAAGTGCATAGTGTATAAAACAACTTCAAATCATAAGTATCAATCATAGGCGGCATGAATGGCCCATAACACTATGTCGCCATATATAAATTTACAATCAAAACCGCAAATGTCGCGTATTTGGAAATTGGATTTCCATCTATGAACCGAGGCAAAAGATAGTCCTCAACCGATTCGAGACTGCCTAGCCCGAGTCTCAGGATCAGAGCTCGAGTGACCCTAGGAGCGACAGGGCCGGTCCACCGATGTGGATTAAACTTAAACCCTGAACACTTCGTTTCGCCGCCCTTTGGGGCGTATGCGAGCCAACGAATGACTCCATCGGACCCGGATCGTCCGATCTAACCGAGGCTCCTCGCAATAGCAACAACCACATAAGTCAAACTCGTCAGGGCGTGTAAAACCACTGACGCCACTTCTAGCTAGGAGGAAACGCAGGCCCTCCCTGAGGTCCTTTCTCCCGTTTTTGGTTCATACCGGGCGTGAAACTCGCGAAGTAAACGTTACACAAAGCTACGCCACAAAGGCCGTGCTTTGATCATCACCACAAGACTTTGCTTTTCAACAGAAGCCTCGATCAATTGCCACTTAGGCATGCCACACAGGCAATTCACTTCATGCGTTTGATATCCATCAATATATAACCCCTGAGCTCGTACGTCTCAGAGAAGGGCGTTAAGCAAGAGAATAAATTCTCTGCCGCCAAACAGATATATATTTAATAGAGATCAATCACACGGACTAAAATCCAATGTCAGACACACAGTCCATTTACAAGTCCGTTCTGGGTCTGAACGAAACCGGAGGCACCTAGTACCTCGCATATCCATCGATCTCCAAGTACGTTTGGACGATCACTAACTGTTTCCATCTTCTTGGGTGTACAGCCCAATCAAGATCATCAGTTATCACCCAAACGACGTGAAGACTTCCGGTCTTCGACCATCGTCTTCATCTTCGACTTATCGTCGTATCAGTTATTCAGAATGGGATAAACCCGGTCTTTCCGAATAACTCGCGTATATTTTAAATAAGTGTTACACAAACACAACATACTCCTCATTCCAATTCATTAGTCACTAACCGTAAATTAATCAAGAGAATAATTTCCCAAATATTAACCCCGAAGGCCGAAACCAACATCAGATCAATATCCAGAAAACCATTCTGCTTGGCTAACCGACAGTTAGTTTCTAAATTTCACATTCATAGGGAAAGATTCCCATTAATTTTATCAAAGATAAATTCCTTGAATTTATTCTTTAATCCATTTTTGAATATCAATTCAAACTAGTCGGGATTAGCGAACCTTACCGAAGTAATCATTTGTTTTAATTTCCCAATCCCAACCTATTCATCCCATGAAGTAAAACTGGTAATACTTCATATCTAACACCACAGTGTTATCGGTAAATTCAATTACCATTTCACGTTCAAATCTAATTAAAGATTTAACTATCGCCTGGAGCAAAACTGGTGATACTCCAATTTCGATCTTTCAATCTAATTAAAGATTCATTAAAACTCCACTTAGTTTTAATCTTCGACTGGGTTAAAGAATCAGTGTCATTTAAAACACGGTTCACGATAAACCCAAATCACATTCCATTAATTATCGGGTTAAAGAACAAGTGTTATTTAAAAACTGTTCACGATAAACCCAAAAATCAATATCAATTCAATTCCAATTAAATATTATTTAATTGGTACACTTCATTAAATCTAAATAAAAAGATTTAATCTTTTTCCTCAACTGGGTTCAAGAACAGTGTTAGTGAAGACACCACTCACGACAAACCCAAATCACATTCGATATTCAATACAAGGCTCTGAATAGAAAATATATCGGCTTATATTCAATATCGAATTCTACGACTAACAAATGTCGTATTGGAAATAACGATATAAATATATATCTTTCAAATTTCCATAACAACATCTGTATAATCACGAATTCCAACATCGAAATATTCCGAAGACAATTTCGATTCATATCCACTCCAATGCAATCATTGGATATTCTGGTTATTTTTAAAACCCTTTTTAAATTCAATTTATTTATTTAAAAATAAATAGAATTATAATTCTAATTCAAAACCAGTTCATTTCGATGAAAATCTATTTTTATCTTTTCAAACATGAAGTTTTTCATCCCAAATCTTCACAAATCATTTCTTATGATCTTACACAAATTATTACTATTTTTAATAATTTTATCAAGGCCCGTACAGTCGATTTCCATCAACGGTCATCGAACTGCACTTACAACGACCTTTTTCGAATTTGAGTTGGACATAATTCCAAATCCAACCGTTAGATTTCTAATTTCTAATATTTGTTAGAAAGCTCTTTTCGATACGAACCCAACGGTTCCGGTTTTAGGAGAATCCGACGGTCGGATCTCCCGTAATGTCCGTTTGAAATAAATGGTCGAAATTCACGAACTGCCGCGGCGCGGCGCATTCTATTCAGGCCATTTTATTATATATATAATATATATATAATATATTTCGTCGATTTCTATTTAAAACGAATTATATGAATAGTTTTAAATTCGTTTTCAAAAGCAATTTCAACTTCCATTTCAATTCAAATCGAAATTGAATTCTTCTTTATAAATTCGTTTCAAAATTCCTTTCTATTCAATTCAAATTTCAATTCAATTTGAATTCTTATTCAATTCAATTCATTTCGAAATCATTTTCAATTCAATTCATTTCGAAATCGTTTTCAATTCAATTCATTTCGAAATCGTTTTCAATTCAATTCATTTCGAAATCGTTTTCAATTCAATTCATTTCGAAATCGTTTTCAATTCAATTCATTTCGAAATCGTTTTCAATTCAATTCATTTCGAAATCGTTTTCAATTCAATTCATTTCGAAATCGTTTTCAATTCAATTCATTTCGAAATCGTTTTCAATTCAATTCATTTCGAAATCGTTTTCAATTCAATTCATTTCGAAATCGTTTTCAATTCAATTCATTTCGAAATCGTTTTCAATTCAATTCATTTCGAAATCGTTTTCAATTCAATTCATTTCGAAATCGTTTTCAATTCATATCGATATAAATATCGTTCACGTCAAAATGGCGTCAATCTAATCAACACGGCTTCATAAATTTCTATTTTCAAATATTCTATTTCAAATATTTCTTTTTCAAAATAGTTGTCAATACTAAAATATTTCGTTCAACACATGACCAATCTCAACGGATGAGTACTGTCAACACATGAACTTTTATTTTATAATATTCTTTATTTTTCAAATTGGAATGAGGCCCAATCAATCACCATATAATGTTAATTATATGGATTTTCATACATTACACACATATAATAGCATTGAAAAATAATCAACCATCAACCAAAGTGCACTACACTGTATAAGCATCAGATATAGATATCCAACGCTTAAAACAGCCTGTCAATCAACCGATCGACATATTTAATCAATCAGGATGAGTGAACTTCAAATTTCATCCCAACACCCGTGTGGGGTTTCAAACAATCAAACACAGATTTTATTTGTGCTGTTGGGCGATGTGTAAAATTTATCGACCCAATCGATGTCCTTCAAATAGGTGTACATAAACAAACCAGGTGGTTTGAAAATGAATATTTATTTATTCACATTCACGATATTCATATTCACGTTAAAAATTATATTTTTAACGATAAAACATTTTATTCCAACATATGAATTTCTATTATTCATTTACAAAATAAAATGATATTTTTATTTTCTAACATATTTTAGAAAATTTCGGCGGCATAACGGCACGATACTAGAAACGGGACGAGGCCTAGCCTTATCCCCGGTCTAGTGAAGGCCCACGCCATTCACACATCAATCATATCAATTTCAATTTCACCAAAACAATCCAATCCAAATCAAATAATCTAACCAACTACACAACCAATCAAACAAGTCCATGGTCTGTGGACGGGTGTCGGGTGCTTCTAATAAGCACCGTCTGCATCCTAGTATATATATATATATATATAACTAGAAAAATAAATTGAAAGGTGAGAAATTCTCACATATTGCTATCCTAGCTCCATGGCACTTCATTGATAGAAATCTTCATCGTTATTGCATCATCGTCATCTTTGTTGCCCGTAGCCACTACATATGTAAAAATTGAATTTTTACTTTGCTATTCATATATAAAAATCGAATTTTTACTTCGCTATTCCATATATAAAAATCATGTTATTGTTTCGAAGTTCAATAGATAAAAATCACATTTTTATTTCGAAGTTCAATAGATAAAAATCACATTTTTATTTCGAAGTTCAATAGATAAAAATCACATTTTTATTTCGAAGTTCAATAGATAAAAATCACATTTTTATTTCGAAGTTCAATAGATAAAAATCACATTTTTATTTCGAAGTTCAATAGATAAAAATCACATTTTTATTTCGAAGTTCAATAGATAAAAATCACATTTTTATTTCGAAGTTCAATAGATAAAAATCACATTTTTATTGCGAAGTTCAATAGATAAAAATCACATTTTTATTTCGAAGTTCAATAGATAAAAATCACATTTTTATTTCGAAGTTCAATAGATAAAAATCACATTTTTATTTCGAAGTTCAATAGATAAAAATCACATTTTTATTTCGAAGTTCAATAGATAAAAATCAAATTTTTATTTCGAAGTTCAATAGACAAAAATCACATTTTTATTTCGAAGTTCAATAGATAAAAATCACATTTTTATTTCGAAGTTCAATAGATAAAAATCACATTTTTATCTCGAAGTTCTATATATAAAAATCATATTTTTATCTCGAAGTTCTATATATAAAAATTATATTTTTATCTCGAAGTTTTATATATAAAAATCATATTTTTATTTCGAAGTTCTATATATAAAAATCATATTTTTATCTCGAAGTTCTATATATAAAAATCATATTTTTATTTCGAAGTTCTATATATAAAAATCATATTTTTATCTCGAAGTTCTATATATAAAAATCATATTTTTATCTCGAAGTTCTATATATAAAAATCATATTTTTATCTCGACTTTCAATATATATAAATTCGATTTTTTCCACTTCTTCCATATTATGAAATCCGACCTTTTACACATTAAAAATCTTATCTTTTACACATTAAAAAACTTATCTTTCCTAATACAAAAATCTAAACTCTCATAAATTAAAAATCTAAACTTTTATAAATTAAGAAAAAAAATCAGTTTATGTATTCTTTAAAAAAAACAGTTTACAAATCTTTAAAAATTCAGTTTATAAAACTAGAAAAAAACAGTTTTGAAATTCTTTAAAAATAATCATATTGGCTATAAAAAAATAAAGGGAAATGCTTACAGTGTTTTTTTTCTTTTTTCAGCGAGGGGGGGAGGGGACTTCATCTTCGGCGGTGGCCAGAGAGGGCGAGGCGGAGGCTAGGGGTGCGGTATGGCGAGATGTGGGCCCAGGGGGTGCTGCGTGTTCCACTGGAGAAGGGGAGGGCTTCGCGGTTTTCTGATAGGAGCTAGGGAGGAGCGGTGGAAGGGAGGGGAGGAGAAGAAGGGAACGGCAGGAGGAGGAGGGGCTCGGTCACGGTGGCGCGGCGCGGTGTGGGTGACCGACGAATGTCGATCTCGATTAGTTTTTTTTTTCTCTTCCTGCTTCGAAATGATTTGAAATCGTGGGGGGGGGGGGGGTAGAGGGAAATAAGGGGAGGAAAGAAAGAATTTTTTTTATTTAATTTATTCACTAAAAGTTGACTTTTACATATGTCCTCTAAACGAGGCCCACCGCTCGTCGTCCATAGCGTTTTACCCCCATTCCGAACACAATGGGATATGTATCGCAAGCTGTTTTGATCCTTACAATCAGTTTCCGTTAAACTTACATTTAAATCACTATATTGAATTCTAAACGTACATTTCGAATTACCGAGGTCACATACTAACTCTAAAAATTCCAGAAAAATATTTTCTAGCTTCGTATTGACGATACGGTCCTAACAAAACTAGTTTCGTCGAATTCTGAGACCGTTTGAAAAATGGCCATTTTCCAGTCGATTAAAATCAACTGAAACTGGTCAAACGTGTTTTCCTTTGCTACGCTCACATATTGATTCGAAAAATTATGAAATTTGGAATCTAGCAATAACTTAACATCCCGGACCCAACAAAACTGGTTTCGTCGAAATCCGAGGTCGTTTGCAAAATTGCTATTTTTAAGGGCCTGAATTCCATAGCGACTATTTAGAATTTTCAACTGGACATATCTTATCATTTATAAAGTGAAATCTCAGTTTGTTAACTTCGTTGGAAAGATATCGTCAATTAGATCCTAATGTTTTTGGTTTCACTAAAATCCGGATTGTTTTGCACCCGGTACATTCAATTGAAGTTTGAAATCAAATTATCGAACTACCGCGCCATTTTCAATTCTATTTATAATTATATATAATTATTTATATTCTAACGACGACGCGTATATAATATATACGTTCTAATTCTATTCAAAATAAATTTCACGTCGATATTATGTAAAATAATTCATTTTAAATATCCAGAATTCGCTAAAATTGCCAAAATAAAAATTTTAAACTGGCCCAGATTTTCGGGTTATTACATAAATCTTTAATTAGATTTGAACGTGAAATGGTAATTAAATTTATCGATAACACCGTGGTGTTAGATATGGAGTATTACCAGTTTTGCTCCATGGGATAAATAGGCTGGGATGGGGAAATATAATAAATGATTACTTCGGTAAGGTTCGCTAATCCCGACTAGTTTGGAAAACCTTAATTTGGTTTAAATTGTGAAAAGAATATTTGGCTAAAAGAATATTCTGAATTGGAATGAGGCGTAAGTTGTGTGTTTATATCACTTGATTATAATATACGCGGGTTTTTAGGAAAGGTCGGGTTTATACCCATTCTGAATAACTGATTCGACGATAAGTCGACGATGAAGACGGTGGTTGAAGACCGGAGATCTTCACATCGTTTGTATGATTACTGATGTCTTGATTGGGCTATACACCCAAGACAAGGTAATAAGTGGTGATCGTCCAGACGTACCTGGAGATCGACCGGATATGCGAGGACCTATCTCCTGTATTGGACATACGGGACGAGGAATAAGGTGCCTCCTGTTTCATTTAGACCCAGAACAAACTTGTAAATGGATGTGTACCTGACATTGGATTTTATTCTATGTTGATTGATCTCTATTAAATATATATCTGTTTGGTGGTGGAGAATTTATTCTCTTCCTTAACACCCTTCTCTGAGACGTACGAGCTCAGAGGTTATATATCGATAGGCATCAGTCGCATGGCGTGATTGCTTGTGTGGCATGCTGAGATGCAAATGATCAAGGCTTCTGTTGAAAAGCAGAGTCTTGTGGTTGATGATCAAAGCACGGCTTTAAATAGCATAGTTTTGTGTATAGCGTTAATTCACGAGCTTCACTCCTCGGTATGAACCAGAAACAGGATGAAGGATCCAGGGAGAACGTGTATTTCTTTCTAACTAGGAATGGTTTCATGGTATGGATGCCATACATTTTACTTATGTGGTTGTTGGAAAGCGAGGCGCCTCTGATATATCGGTCACTACGGGGCCGATGGATGATATGGTCGACATACTGACCATTACACCCTATAGTGCGAGGGAACTCATTGTTCAGGAGTTATAATCCTCAAACGTAAGAGAGGACCAGCCCTATGGCTCCTAGGTGCAGTTGCGGCTGTAGGCTGAGATATGGTAGGCTAGATTGTCTCGAATTCGGTAAGGACGATCCCTTGCCTTGGTTCATGATGGAAATCCAACTTCTAATACGACATGGTGCGGTTTTAATTGCAGAACTAGTAAGGTGACATAGTAGCATGGGATATTATGCCGTCTATGATTGATGCATTTATATTTGAAGTTTGAAGTTGTTTTATACACTATACACTTATAATAGTATCAAAATGATTTTTTTAAAACGTACCAAGAATGTTTGGCTATTATAAGGTAAAACTCTATCCTCCGGCTTGCGTTGCATTATGTGATGGGACCTGAGTCTTATAATAGCTTCATTATTCCCAAAAAGCATTGCGCTATTTGTTATTTGCACTGGTATTCTTGGGAGGAAACCCGTTCCGTGTTATACGGCGTGGACCCTTGATTTTTCTAATTTTAAAGTAAAGTTTTAAATAACTGTTTTAGCTCTTACACCAGTCACATGACTGACCTAGAGTTTATTGTTTTAACCTAAACTCTGGGTGCCCTTATTTTCCATACGGGCAGCGAGTAGTTTCAGTTTTGCAGATATTATATTCACATGATCCTGGATTGACAGCTGGTGCTATATTCGGAACGATCTGTATCCGTGTATTTCTTTCAGTTGTGTTATGTATTATTTTTCTGCTGCATTATAATTTAAGTCTCTGATATTTTTCTAATGTATATTAATTATTCATACTTTGTTATATTCGTGTACGCTGATGTAAATTATTGTAATAAATAATGGAATGTTCTTCTATTTGTGTTTTGATTTGTCGTGTTCTAAACTCAATCCAGGCTTTCCCGTAAGGGCGAGTTTGGGTCGTTTCAAATTCCCTCCTTTATCCAGTGAAAATCATTCCATTTTATTTATGAACATCGTTTATAAATTTCTTTACTTGTTTTTATTATTTTAAACAAGTTAATATTTCTTAGCCCATTCGAAATTAAAATTCTATTTTTAGAAAAATATATTTCCCCTTTTAAATCACAAAATCACCTTTCATGGTAATTTTATATATCAACATTTAGGCCCAATAATATTTAAACATCCAAAACATCCAATTATCAATCACAGATATTCTAACACATCATATATGATAACTTGTATATATATATATACATACATACATACATATATATATATATATATATATATATATATACATACATACATATATATATATATATATATATGAAAACAAACAATAATAAATTTTAAGGAATCCATTTGGATCCCTCCAACCTGTTTTCCTGCATCCATAGACGTTCGCCAACATAAATAATACCCATCCCGCTTTAATGCAGAATATCGCGGTATAGAAGGTCATCCACTATCATATTGCAGTGTGCATAGGGTCATCCGCAAAGATACTGCGGGCATCTGCTAATGGTACTACGCGAAATATCCAACCACCAATATATATATATATATATATATAATATAGCCCCAACCACCAAGCCTAAATGACTAATATATATGTATATAATAGCAACAATAAATAACAATTTATAAATGCATCCAAGCAACCAACAATATATTTTTAATGATAAAAATAAATTTAAATAAATTTTTGTGTGAATTACTCACCATGATTTTATTTGGCGATCCTGATTCCAAATTTAATTCCAGCTTATGCAATCCGCAGCTAGGAGTTTCTTGGTTGTTTCCATTCGTTACAATATCGTATATGTTAAATATGACATTTATTAAATATGCCATCGAACAATTTAATTTTAACTATAAATTTAATTACTAGATTGAAATAATTACCTTTTTAATCACCATTTTGAACATTGTCGTCTTCTTCCTTAAAAGGATAGAGGCTGCAACACTATAACCATATATATTCATGTCTAAACCAATCTAACTTCTCCTATTTAAACATCAACACTGCCCATGCTGCTTTTTTTTCTGCACAACATCCCTCAATGTATACAACAGTAGCAATCGAGCACCACTATCCCGAATCCACCCTTCATTTCACTTCATAGTAATTCATCGAACCTTAGCAGCTCACTACCGAGTTCACCACCAAAATGTACAGCCCCGTTACCTTACTATTGAAGCCCAAACTAAAGTCTCGACCTTCTAGTTCATCTCATCTCAAATTCGATTCCCTCAGTCAACCCCAAATTCAAATCACAGCATCAACTGTTCCCGCATCCAGCTTGACGTCTTCTTCAAAATCGCGACCTCGCCTCCTTCTACATCTAAATGCCTCGCCTTCGTACCAGATTCCAACCACACCATCACATCGACCTCCAGCATCACTAATCTCGCCTGCGTGCCAACCCTAACTCACCCTCCCAAGATCAAATGTCGCACCTCATATCGAAATCGAATGAAACCAAATAGCTTGTTGACAGTCGAGCTTCACCCCCACTCGAAGTCGCACGTATCCCAAACCCATTCCACATGATAGAGCATCGCAATTTTATGATTTCCTCAACCGGTTTTTCTTCTGTGTTCTATTTTGATTTTTGAAGTTATAGGGCTTTATCTGGTTTATTTTAATCGAAGAGGAAAGCGACTTAAATTTGAGGCTTTGCGGTTTCGAATTGAGGAATGAAAAAAACATGGCTTGGCCTTATTACTGGTATATTGTGAAAGATGGAATGGCCATTCAAAGTTTTCGACCATTCTAGTTTGGAAATCTCGTTTTCCAGAAGAGAAATCAAAGAAGAAGAGTGCGATTTTATAGACGATGTATACTTAGATATTAAGGAATAAGGTCTGCACAGGGTACCATGTTAGGGGATAGGTTTGGGTATGTAAAGTACTGGTATTTTTAATGTGATTTGGTTTTGATTTTCTAATTAATATGATTTGATTTTGATTTTATTCATTAAAACATTTCAAGATTCATAACTTGAAATCGTGAACCCTTATTTTAACATAACTGACATTTCAACGTTATAACGGTATTCTGAATTCAATAGAATAGATTTTGAAATTTAATACGAACGTATATATAAAATAACCATATTAAATCGATATAATATAATTTAAATTTAGAAAAAATAATTTCTTCGATAATAAATTATTATTATTATCGTTAATAGCCAATGCAATTTATATTGATCATTTTGATTCAATCTTATCTTCGAATTCAATTATTTTAGACTATCATATTGTGATAATTATACATATTCGAAATAATCGTATTACGATTATTAAATCGGTAACTCAATATGAAAATCGATTTAAATTATCAACTCAATATTTAAAACCATATTAAATATTTAAAATAAATCGACCAAAAATCCGGGTCATTACATTCTTCCCCCCTTAAAAGGATTTCGTGCCCGAAATTACTAAGTTTGGAAAAATACTACAAACCCGTTTACTTTCTAAAATTTCACTTATGTTGAAACTCAACTCTTCATATTTCAACAAATTTAGTTCCACCAAAACTTTCGGTTTCTATTTACATTGCACACCGTAAATGTTTATATTCATTTAATCTAAATGATTTACAACCAATATATTCACATTCAATTTATTCAGATTGATTCATATTGATTTTAATCAAGTAATTAACTTCGGTCCATTTAACTTTCTTATGTTAAATTTAAATTCTCGAATTCAAATTCCCAGATTTTCATTTCAGATCCTTTAGAAATCACCTAAATATATACATATATTTATTTCCATTTCAAATTCAAAACATTTGAATTTTCAAACCAACTAGTTTCCTTCCTAACAAATTTTCATCAAAACTTTTCTAAGGTAGCAATCTATAACATAGAAACTCGAAAATGAACACTGATGATGCTACAGTCATCATCAGAATTATTTTCCAGCAACTGAAGTGAGTTCAGTCCTTTAACAATTTCAAAATCCATTAAAAATAATTTTTATTCAAAAAAATCTTCCAAACCAAAGCTATGTTATTTCAATATACTTTAAAAAAAAATTCCAACTTCCTAGGATTAAATTCTGAATTCTGGTTTGAATTCAATTTTAGTTCATCTTAATTGTATATTTCATTCATGCACAAATTATATTTGGTTTTATTTTTAACAATTTCAATTTTAAGAAAAATATTCTTTCTGTACTAAAAAGAATTTAGGTTAAATTATTTCAATTACCCTTCTTAAAACAATAGTGTCAAATTTTTCTGTTCAATTGTTTAGAATTTCCTATCGACTTCGTGCAGTCTCACGATTCGATCAGAATTAATAAACCACTCAACATGAAAACCAAAATAATATAAAATAATTTTTATATTAATTAACAAATACAACTGTAACAACCCGAATTCCGACAGATCGAATTTTTTTCAAAAATCCAATCTATCGAAACCCAAGTTGGGTGCTCTGGTATCCTGCAGAAAAAGACAGAGATGAAGAAACATGTCAGAACTCGTAAAGCATCTCACAGCGGAAGGAAATATAGTATAATATTCAAATATTGCTTTACCTTAGTAACAATACTTCTAAACCACTATCCAAAGCTATATCATCTCTGTCATGAACCTAACCTGGAAGTATGTAATGAGGAGGGGGTCAGAACATAAGTTCTGTGTGAGTGGACTTAGAATAAACTTTTGAATAATCCTACATATACCGTTCAGTTATATTTTCTTGCTTATTAGGTTATTCGCGATATTAGCTCTCTAGGCTATACTCATGTCCCACTAGTAGGTTAACCTAATATAACGTATATGTAGATACCCCCAACTCGGCTAATCCTTTCCTTGTATATATACAGCCCCTTACCGTATGTTGTACGGGCTTCATCATGTAAATCTATAGTACTTTAGTGTAGTGCCACCATTCTTGAAATCGTTTGGACTACCACTCTCGATCTTGCTATATTCCGTGTATCATCTAGATCTAATCTGAGGCTTACTATCGAGCGCTTCCTAGATTCAACCAGGGTTTACGCTACCCAGGGCCATTGGGGTTTAAGCTACCTATTAAACGCTTCTCGAATTCAGGGTTTACGCGACCTAGGTCCAATTAGGGATTATGCTACCTATCGAACGATGCCCCCTAGTCTAGGACACACTACCCAGAGCGATATATGTTCCTAGACTTTTCCCACGTACGTGTCGTGAATCGTTATCGATGTCTAGTTGCACATGTCCTCTATATGTGCGGGTCGAGTCCCATGGCAGGGCTAATCAAGGAACACGGAACTCGGTCGGGAGCTTTAAGTTATCTGCCGATGCAGATGCTAAGGTCTGTTTTTATCTGTGTGTGGCTATGGTCCCACTTGACCCCTCCCTCAACTAATGAAAGGCACCTAAGAATATCAAGAATGAGAACTGTACGCGGGCCCTCTATGCCGCACAAACCTATTGCCCAACCTCACCCATAACTAGATCGCAAGCATATAGTCTTTTGGAGTTCTCCGCCTTTCCGCTTTACGCGCTCGATTGACTTAAGATGGTAGGTAGACGACGATATGCTATCACAGGGCTAAATAAGATATCGCTGCCTCACGCTGGTCCATCCTAGTCTTTAGGTTGCTTATATTGCAACCAAGGAATACTCTTGGTTCTTCTAACGCAGACCTTAACCTCTATGAGCCCAGGAGGATCATCTACAACCTCACAAAGGGATACCAAGAGTACCCTCACGTTCCCTCGTAGCTGCGTGCTTCATAACCAAGTTCGTTGGAGTCTTCTTCATGATCAGATGGACGTTCGCTCCTCCTCGTGTTCTACTAGGCTTTCTTGACTAAGGTTTACTACTTAGTTCTCTTAACTAAGGTTTACTACTTAGTTTCCTGAATCGTTAGCTTTCTTAACTAAGGTTTACTACATAGTCCTCTTAACTAAGGTTTACAACTTAGTCCTCTTAACTAAGGTTTATTACTTGCTTCTCTTAACCAAGGTTTGATACTTAGTTTCTGTTACTTAGTTCTCTTTAACTAAGGTTTGTTACTTAGTTCCTTTTAACTAAGGTTTTCTTACTTAGTTATCTTTACCGTTGCTTACTTAGTTCTCTAACTAAGGTTCATTACTCAGTTGTCATTATCGTTATTTACTTAGTTCTCTAACTAAGGTTTAACACTTGGTCATCTTCATCTTTATTTACTTAGTTCACTAGCTAAGATTCAACACTTGGTTACCATCATCGTTATTTACTTAGTTCTCTAACTAAGGTTCAACACTTGGTTAACTTCATCTTTATTTACTTAGTTTTCTAACCAAGGTTTTACCAATGAATTCAAACATGACTTAAGTTTTCTTTATCAAACGATAGCGTACGGGTGTTTTCCCACAATTTCAACTTAGATTAACTTATTTCATAGTATAAGTCATCCCACCCTACAAGTCTTGTATTATATCTTAAGTCATAATATTTCCTTGTCCGTAGGACAAGTTTTACCTATTATTTAATTTCTCATTGCCGCAACTCAGGTTTATAATAGGTGGTTATCATTCCCCCATTACTGTGTCATTAATTTTAGATTTGACTTAACCCTCCCTTTTACTTAACCCGTTACTTAAACTTTAACCCAATTCAATTAATTTATTATACCGTTACGGGTCCCATTTGGTTAAGCCTATCTAAATTTTTGTTTCTCATGTCACAGATGTCCCACTTAACCTCCTTTGTTATAGTTTCCATGTCTTACACAAGTCTTACTACGGTTAAGTCTACCTTAGTCATGTTTTACATCACATGTCTTACAATGGTTAAGTCTATATTAGTCATGCTTTACGTGTCATTTATACCACCCACTTAACCCTCTAACCATACCCATGTCTCCCACATGTCTTATTATGGTTAGTGTTTCCTAATTTATTTATTATGTCGTAATGATGTATGGCCTCTCACATTAGACGTCCCTTGTGGTTGCTGGATTTGTCGGGCGGTTCCGAGCAGTCTTACACCACAAACGCGTCTAACCTTGTGTCATAAGCCGTTACGCCTCTAGTTCTTGCCGTTCACCTCTCACATTAGACATCCGCTTGTGGTTGCTGGATTTGCTGTGCGGTTCCGGGCAGTCTTACACCACAAACGCGTCTAACCTCGTGTCTTAGGCTTTCATTGACATTCATCTTTCACCCAAACCCCAAATTCATGTCAAATTCAACTTAAATACAATTCACTTTTTATGTCTATTTCCACTTTTCCATTAACTACACCAATTTCATAATGATTAGCCAAATTTCATATTACCCACATTACTCAATTATAGCCAAATTCACCAATTCCATGTTATTCATTTCCAAACATGCCAATTTCCAAAATCCCATTATACCCAATTTCATAAACTCAATATTTCCCCAAAATAGTTTCCTATGTTTACACATATAATCTAATTCACCTTTTACGCTTAATTCAAGTCACAAACAAATTCCGCCAATTGTCCCAATATTTGCAATAATAATTGTTATGCGACAATTCCCCAAATTTCAGATTATATTCCTCGATTTCATAAAATAGTTATGCCCCAATATTCCCATATTTCAATCGTACGTATGTATAATAAGATTTCGTCTATGTTCGAGATAACCTAGATCCAAAAATAAAAAGGGGAAGGAGAATAAAAGAACAATTATTATAACATGAATCTTACATTGAATTTATAACTGGGGAAATGGCGAATGATACTTATACCTATTTATTATAATTCCACTCACCTTGACTGGATTGGAGAAATAAGCGATTTGTCGTTGATGTGGAACGCTGATTTAATCTTCTTATTTGATTATTGGTGAAGAGCATGAATTGTTGATGAAGAACTTTGCTACTTGATTTGATTAAACTCCAAAGTTGATGAAGAACTTGCAATTTAATTTAGAGTTTTGAGGCGGCGGCCATGTTTCGTTGAAGTTTGACAGCAAAGAGGCATCAGAAGGAATTGTTTATGAATTAGGTTAGGTCTAGGCACTATTTTATAGGTGTAGAGAGTGTTTCAGAGCCATTAGATTGACCTAGAACCCATCAGATTTGAACACCACATTAAAACATGTCACAGGAACGAAACTGCCCAGATCTGGAAAAATCAGGGGGGGGGGGGGGAGTAGGTCGACCTCACTAGGGGTAGGTCGACCTCCCTGATTACTTTCCTATGTAAATTCTGAATTTTTGTAGAATCTTCCGAAGGCCATAACTCTTTCATACGGAGACCGATTTTCGAAAACCTAGACTCTATTCCAAGCAGAATTCCGAGACGAACGTAATGGTGATGTCCGTTTTACTTAATTCCTGATATTTAAATTAAGTATCCTTATTTTATTGTCTTTTCCGTTACACACACTTGTATTGAATTAATCTTTCCTTTTTCTTTCATGTATTAATTAATTTCCAATGTACATCACCATATTTACCTATCTATGCGTATATATATACATTTTTAATTACATTAAAAATGCGTGGTGTTACATTCTCCCACCCTTAAAGAATTTCGTCCCTGAAATTTGATGAGAGTAAAAAAGATAATCCCTCGCAACATCCAATTAGTGTTCATTCAATTGTTGCAACATTGTGCACATGTGCAAAGTGAGATACATCGTAGTAAAGCATCTATGCCTAATTTGGATCCACCTATATGTATGCAAATCTTAAAAACTCTTTCAAAACATGATGATCACATCCTAAATATACTTGCAGTTCTATCTGAATGCAATATTTTTGAAAAATCAAAACATTTTTCACCCAAATTTTCCCTTACTCTTACAAAATAAGAGCATAGTTCATCCAATTGTCGCATCCAAAACCCTACCAACCATCATTAAATTCGAAATTAAGAAAAATCTAATTTTCCAAATTCGATTTCTTATGTTACGAAACGGAAAAACTCACATCCTCCGTTTTTCTTTTTGAATTGTACTTGGATTATTACTTAACTATTCTATAAAGATTTCCTATTTTCCTGTCCAAGCACAACCTCATAAGAAAGCATTCTTTTCTATTTCAACTTATCTTGGAAAAATTTCATATTTATTCATCTTTTCCCATCACGTTTTGTCGCTTGATTGATTCAGTTGTTTTCTTGTTAGTTAGGCTAGTCTTTATTTTTCAACCAAACTCTTGTGTTTTCGACTCAAACTATATCCTGCACAGCTACAACTATGGGCCATGAATCTTAGGAATATGTCACGAGTCCACTCAACAAGATCTGTACACTTGCTTGCCCTTCACTACCTAGTAGTCACTACAAGTCCATGTTGTGTATTACTAGCCTATACTTCTCTTTCAAGCAACAATCCTAGACTCATACGCCATATGCATTCTACGGGAAATTTTCCATTAGTTCAATATTATCTAATCCCTGACTGTAAATTGGCAAGAAAATAACTCCCTAAGTATCAATCCCGAAGACCGAAATCAACATCAGATTGATACTCAGAGAATTACTCAACTCAACCAATCCCCAGTTGTTCCAATTATTTAATCCAGAGCTTCAACTTTCTCTTGTTCTTCTCTAGGCACTAATCCTTACATACTCCATTCTTTTTAAAACATGTTTTTTTTTAAATCACAAAACTAGAGTAGACAAGGACAACTATCGGGCTTACATTGTTTCTAATTACAATGTTAATTTAACTACTCGCTATAAGGTGCAGTCATCTATTCTATTCCTACAACTTATTTTGTCCACCCAACAAAATTTCTTTGTAAATCAATAATCAAAATTTATTGTTAACAGAATAAAATTTCTTTTACAAAACGCAACACTTTCTTTCATATACTATAATACGAAAACCAGCGAGCTCTATATGCTCTATATTATGCACCTTCTTAATGAGAAAATTCTTTTAAAACAAGAAATCATTGTTTTACAAAATATACCTCGCTTTACTTTAAAAACCCAACATGCACTAAATAATCAAACATCAAAAATACATTTAAGATTAAAACTTGAAAAACACCACAAACTCTTTTACAATTTCAAGTTCTTAAAAGTTTATTATTGGGTTAGACTCAAAGTGGGCCTTTCAACTAAACTAGGCTTTCCTAGGCACTTTCCAAACCAATTCTCTCAACTATATATATATTCCTAATCCGTTTTCCACATTTTAACCTTTTTCTATTTTATAGGGTTTCACTTCTAAACCCACTACTCTGGAATAATAACATTTCAGTTTTAATTCTGTGGGATACTTTTCTTTCTCTAGCTTCAAGTCATATTGTACACTTTCCCAACCACCTAATGGTTTCCAAATTCCTATGTTCATTCCTTGAGTGTACAAACGAGATATCCCAACTATTTTCATGTCTAGTGGGCTACTATATGGATCTAGGTTTATATATATAATATATTTATATTTTAGAAAATACAAATACTTTCACTCATTATCGCCCTAAGATCACTAAACCGAGGCTCTGATACCAGATGTAACAACCCGAATTCCGATAGACCGATTTTTTTTTTCAAAAATCCAATCTATCGAAACTCGGGTTGGGTGCTCTGGTATCTTGCAGAAAAAGACAGAGATAAAGAAACATGTCAGAACTCGAAAAGCATCTCACAACGGATGGAAATAAAGTATGATATTCAAATATTGCTTTACCTTATTAACAATACTACTAAACCAGTATCCAAAGCTATATCATCTCTGTCATGAACCTAACCTGGAAGTATGTAATGAGGAGGGGGTCAGAACATAAGTCCTGTGTGAGTAGACTTAGAATAAACTATTGAATAATCCTACATATAACGTTCAATTATATTTTCTTTCTTATTAGGTTATTCGCGATATTAGCTCTCTAGGCTATACTCATGTCCTGCTAGTAGGTTAACCTGATACAACGTATACGTAGATACCCCTAACTCGTCTAATCCTTTCCATGTATATATACAGTCCCTTGCCATATCTTATATGGGCTTCATCATGTAAATCTATACTACTTTAGAGTAGTGCCACCATTCTCGAAATCGTTTGGACTGCCACTCTCGATCTTGCTAGATTATGTGTATCATCTAGATCTAATCTAAGGTTTACTATCGAGCGCTTCCAAGATTCAACCAGGGTTTACGCTACCCAGGGCCACTGGGGTTTATGCTACCTATTGAATGCTTCTCGAATTCAGGGTTTAAGCGACCTAGGTCCAACTAGGGATTATGCTACTTATCGAATGATGCCCCCTAGTCTAGGACACACTACCCAGAGCGATATATGTTCCTACACTTTTCCCACATACGTGTCGTGAATCATTATCGATGTCTAGTTGCACATGTCCTCTATATGTGCGGGCCGAGTCCCATGGCAGGGCTAATCAGGAAACACGGAACTCGGTCAGGAGCTTTAAGTTCTCTGTTGATGCAGATGCTAAGGTCTGTTTTATCTATGTGTGGCTATGATCCCACTTGACCCCTCCCTCAACTAATGAAAGGCACCCAAGAATATCAAGAATGAGAACTGTACGCAGGCCCTCTATGCCGCCACAAACCTATTGGCCATCCTAACCCATAACTAGATAGCAAGCATATGGTCTTTTGGAGTTCTCCGCCTTTCCACTTTACGTGCTCGATTGACTTAAGATGGTAGGTAGACGACGACATGCTATCACAGGGCTAAACAAGATATCGCCGCCTCATGTTGTTCCATCCTAGTCTTTAGGTTGCTTATATTGCAACCAAGGCATACTCTTGGTTCTTCTAACACAGATCTTAACCTCTGTGAGCCCAGGAGGATCATCTATAGCCTCATAGAGGGATACCAAGAGTACCCTCACGTTCCCTCGAAGCCGCGTGCTTCGTAACCTAGTTCATTGGAGCCTTCTTCATGATCAGGTGGACGTTCTCTCCTCCTCGTGTTCTACTTGGCTTTCTTGACTAAGGTTTACTACTTAGTTCTCTTAACTAAGGTTTACTACTTAGTTTCCTGAATCGTTAGCTTTCTTAACTAAGGTTTACTACTTAGTCCTCTAAAATAAGGTTTACAACTTAGTCCTCTTAACAATGGTTTATTACTTGGTTCTCTTAACCATGGTTTGATACTTAGTTTCTGTTACTTAGTTCTCTTTAACTAAGGTTTGTTAGTTAGTTCCTTTTAACTAAGGTTTTCTTACTTAGTTATCTTTACCGTTGCTTACTTAGTTCTCTAACTAAGGTTCGTTACTCAGTTGCCGTTATAGTTATTTACTTAGTTCTCTAACTAAGGTTTAACACTTGGTTATCTTCATCTTTATTTACTTAGTTCACTAACTGAGGTTCAACACTTAGTTACCTTCATCGTTATTTACTTAGTTCTCTGACTAAGGTTCAACACTTGGTTAACTTCATCTTTATTTACTTAGTTCTCTAACTAAGGCTTTACCAATGAATTCAAACATGACATTAGTTTTCTTTATCAAACGATAGCGTACGGGTGTTTTCCCACAATTTCATCTTAGATTAACTTATTTCATAGTATAAGTCATCCCAACCTCCAAGTCTCCGCAACTCAGTTTTATAATAGGTAGTTATCATTCCCCCATTACTGTGTCATTAATTTTATATTTGACTTAACCCTCCCTTTTACTTAACCCGTTACTTAAACTTTACCCAATTCAATTAATTTATGATACCGTTACGGGTCCCATTTGGTTAAGCATATCTAAATTTTTGTTTCTCTTGTCACAGATGTCCCACTTAACCTCCTTTGTTACGGTTTCCATGTCTTACACAAGTCTTACTACGGTTAAGTCTACCTTAGTCATGTTTTACATCACTTGTCTTACAACAGTTAAGTCTATATTAGTCATGCTTTACATGTCATTTAAACCACCCACTTAACCCTCTAACCATACCCATGTCACCCACATGTCTTATTATGGTTAGTGTTTCCTAATTTATTTACTATGTCGTAACGATGTATGGCCTCTCACATTAGACGTCTGCTTGTGGTTGCTGGATTTGCCGGGCGGTTCCGGGCAGTCTTACACCACAAACGCGTCTAAACTCGTGTCATAAGCCGTTACGCCTCTAGTTCTTGTCGTTGACCTCTCACATTAGACGTCCTCTTGTGGTTGCTGGATTTGCCGGGCGGTTCTGGGCAGTCTTACACCACAAATGCGTCTAACCTCGTGTCTTAGGCTTTCATTAACAATCGTCTTTCACCCAAACCCCAAATTCATGTCATGTGGTCCAAATTCAACTTAATTACAATTCACTTTTTATGTCTATTTCCACTTTTCCATTAACTACACCAATGACATAACGATTAGCCAAATTTCATATTACCCACCTTACTCAATTATAGCCAAATTCACCAATTCCATGTTATTCGTATCCAAACATGGCAATTTCCAAAATCCCATTATACCCAATTTCATCAAATCAATATTTTCCCAATATATTTTCCCACGTTTACACTTATAATATAATTCACCTTTTAGGCTTAATTCAAGTCACAAACAAATTCCTCCAATTCACTACAACAAAATAGTCCTTTTACAATGGGCAAAAACCGTTGTTATATGTTTTTCACAATGGGCAAAAGCCCGTCCTAATATGCACCGTCGTAATAGGTCCATTGTAATTTACAACAGTCAATGACTGTTGTAAAAGACCGTTGTAATAACGTGCTCTGTCACGTGCATGGGCTCTATGACAATGGCTATAAACCCGTTGTAATATCTTATTAATTACAAGCGGCTTCTGCCCGTTGTAATACATTATACTACAACAGGTTTTGCCCGTTGTGAAATAAATGAAGATTTTTATATATAATTGCTGCCATATAGATTCGTAATAATAATATATATATTTTAATATGCAATAAATATTGTGATGCAACAATCAAAATCACATAATAACACATAATAAAAGACTAAAGCAAAAGTCTTAAAATTCCAACACATTTCAAAAAGTTAGATAAGTTTACATCCAAAGATTCGGATAAGTTTACATTCCAAAAGATTAAGATAAGTTGCATCAACAAAGCTCTAACATAAATTACATAACTAGTTTCATAAGTACCGACACTAGACCAAGGAAACGTAATCTTTGTGCCACGTGACGGTAGATCCAACGGCCTGTCTGATAGTGGACATCTCCGAATTTGGCCTAAACTAAAAAGCTTCTAGAGTAACCTGATCCCGTCGATCTTTAGCCTGCATACCGTTACTAGCACGGTATGACTGCAAAAAAAAAAAAAAAGTTAACCAAATGCAGAAAGAATATATTATTATACACCATTCAGAACTTACTAGTGTGAACCCGTGCTTCGCACCCAGTCTGCCGAAAGTAGTTTAAAATAAAATTTTAAAATAGTTGGAAAGCTCTTTTTGAAACTAATTTATCATTACCTATAATAAATATTAAACAGTAATGCAATACTTTTGGTATTCAAGGCTCCAAAGCATAAAATATGGTTACATGATTTGCTTGCACATTTTTGGCCCCTTTTATCCTAATTTTTGTTTTTGCAAAATGGTAAATCTCAATGGGTAAAAGTCTAGAGAGATTCTTTATACTTTACTGGAAGCCTTAGCCAAACTTTTTTCTTTTACAAAATTGCAAATGACAATGGTAAGATAATAAAAGCACAGACTAATTGGGTACCTATTATTTACTTAAAAATAAATACAATGGAAAATAATAGCCATGACCTCAGTATATTCTTATATACTGTTAGGTGTTCAGAAAATAAAATTTAGCATGTACATACGTAACAGCTGTATATATCGTATGTTGGATTTGAAATAAACGGGAGACGGTGAAACATGTCAGGAAATTAACCTAAGGCAGCGTAAGTATCAAAAGCTGTAAACGTACTGAAACCTGCCTAATTTAAAATTTGGATGTGCATAGTGAAACATGCTACATATAACCGTAAACATACTAAAATTTAATTATAAGAATCTACACTCTTTAAAAGGACTCGAGCAATGATAAAGGAAATAAAAATCCTCAAGTGATAGTTAACATTATCTTTCCTGAAAGTGTTATTATATAGATTTCTTATTTATTGATAAAATATGAAAATTAGATGAAATCAAGTCACCGCGAGGTAGCTTTGTCATTGTGCCAATAATGACAGCCATGGTAAAACTGTCCAGTCAGCATGGACATAAAGTGCAACTGCTTGATGCTCTTCAGGTCCTGCTGTTTTTTTGAACCCCACCCCAATGCACATGAATCCATCTCCCATAACAGCTATAATAATATGAAAACCCCCCTTAATATTTACTGCTTGTTTCAGCGTAAAACCGACTGCCTACCTAGCCAAACTTATACAGGTGCCGACCTAGTCAAGATATGAGGTCGACTAATGGTGGCCCCTTGGTAAAACGACATGTACGATGATCAAAATTAGTAATTACAACCAAACGTGGCTAAATTTGATCATCTACAATGACGTCTATCAGACAATATCGAGAAAGAGTTCTTAGCTAAACTACTTAATCGTCTATGTATGAAATATTAATATGTAACAAAGCTCCGCCACCATTTAGAAGCATGAACTTAAAAATGTGAAAATGTTCAGTTAATGACAAATAGGTTAATTCTACCTACTCTTTTATTAAATTTCATTGTGTAACTAATCTTAATCATTCCAATATGAGCGAAATTAGATCAATTAAGCAATCCGTGAGAAAATTGACAAAGCATATAATCTCATTAGTTAGTTACTAATTATTTTACTTTAATTTACAGATTAATCTGATAGAAAGAGTAAGAAGAAGAAATATTATAATCGTATATGGAAAATATTTGCTAGATGATCGTGAACAAAATGATTTGTTTTGTTGTAAACATTAGAACTGCAATGAATAACAGCAATGTCCAACGAAGTTATATATGAGAGGTAATTAATTAACATATATAAAATAAGAGGTGCGCACTTGTAACATTTTAAGCTGCGCTGACAATGTTGTTGCTTCACTTTGCCGTGTCTGAACTTTTGACTCAAGTTCACCAATGCAGTGCATTTTCCTTTCTTTAGATCATGCAGTTGATTGTCTGTTTGTCCAAGTTCTTCCACATGCCAAAGAAGTAATATTAGTTGATCTGTTAGTGCCTACCCATAAAGTAAAATTACTGGACAGCGAAAATTAGATGTGCAAATGGACGAGATGTGAGCAAAACTACAAATCTAGTAGGAAAACCATTTATATTCTCAAAATGAACAATAATACTTGCTCATTAATGAAATTTATAAGAAATTTTCAACTCCATTGAGATTTATAGTTCAACCAACTAAAGAGAAAAATAAGAACATAATTTACATGGTAGTTTAGGAAATTATTTAAAAAACGGGAGGAAGGATTTACCTAATAATGCATAAAACTTCCTATGTCGAAAATAATTGAATTTATCGATAACAAGACGATACATCATTTATGAATTTCTTAATATAAGCTAAACTGACAATAATGCATTTGACTACAATAAAAGGAAGGATGCATGTGGGTCACTAAGTTGGTTTGCTTATTGCAGAATGTAATTATATGTTTAGGAATATATGTTAACTGCCACACTAAGGTCTGACAGTATAAATGGCAAAATATGAAAAGAAAAAAAAATCTATTTGTGTGATTATTTGCTTGTGTATCTTGGAAATAAAATAAACGATTGAAAACATAAATTTTAGAAAAAATAATCCAAAAAAAATGAAATAAAAATGGAACCACTTTGCAAATAAGTGAAAAAGAAGATAAAAATATTGGTAATATGTGGACAAAAAGGTAGAAAAAATGGAATAGATGATTATTTTACCATTTTGATTGAAAAAAGGTAAGCACGGAATATTAGGGAAGGCGGAGGAAATAGAAAAAAGATATATAAGGTAACATATCAGTAGTATAGGATCATGCTTTGTTTACTTTACCATTTTGATTGAAAACTATCAAAAACTTGAATTAGATATAGGTTTATCTAAGAAATTTTTTTTAGGCAAAATGATACAGAAGCACATTCCTATTAATAAATAGCATGTACAGCTATGCAAAGTTGAGAATCCCTTCCATTGTTATTAGTTTGTATCAAAAGTGAATATTTCCTGCTGATATGGAAATTCCTCATTTATTTATAATTTAGTTCTTATTATTATACTGTTTTTCAACTGGACTGAGGCAACAAGCATGATATTCACGTTTTTTATAATAACAATTAGAATCGTTTACTATTTTCATTTACCATCCAATGTATGTTCTATAAAATATTCTTTGTTCATGCATATACTTATATAGTTGTATCGTTACATAAATTTATGTGAAAATGAAAGGAAATTATTGAAAAATGAATGTCACAAAGAGTTTTGCATAGATTTCACAATTTTGTCTAGTTACTACCTTCTTTACAAAATCCAAATTAAAAAACATAATTAAAAATCTTTTATTCAGCGGAACTCATGATCATATTTACAAAATAATTACGAAGTCATATTGCAAAATTAACAAATATAACCATACTTTATACAAATGAGAACAAGGAACATAATTAATTTATCAATAACCTTGCACGATACTATATCCAAAACATTATAAACTTGACAACTGCTCATGTGCATTACATGGGTCACTCGTTAGCTATAACAAACAGAAAAATGGTGAGAGAAAGCATAGATGGCGCAGTGGCTTGTAAACAACAAGCATGATATCACATTTTTGAATTTAGCTCGTTAAGCCATTGATTGTGAACATTGTTATTTTTATAAACTCAAACAAAGATTTTAAATATCCAGCTTCAAAAATTACTGCTTTGTTAAGGCTCTAAAGTTTCTTGGCAAGCACACAACATACTTTTGTTCATGTCCAATGCAACATCGGGAAAAGTTCATCTAATGTTATTCTTGGTTTTAGGTGAAACTAATATTCAAATAAGTATACGAGATGATAACACATCTTATCTAGTAATGCAAGCACAAAAATTGGCACTTTTGTTTCTTTTTACTAGTTCAAAGACGCGAATTCATTATTAAGTGTCTAAAAATGCATTGCTCACCCTTTAGTTGATTATTACATTTACTGATCGCCTGTATAAAAATGAAATATGGTTATTGCTTGTAGACTGATGCACTGACAGTTTGCTAAACAATTCTAAAAATAAATTATGTGCCATCATAGTATATATAAATTCGTAAAATATCGATTGTTAAATTACATTTCAGGATCATATTTCATGCTCATCTGAATAAAACAATGCATT
Source organism: Allium sativum (assembly GCA_030737875.1). Classification (NCBI taxonomy): domain Eukaryota; kingdom Viridiplantae; phylum Streptophyta; class Magnoliopsida; order Asparagales; family Amaryllidaceae; genus Allium; species Allium sativum. Next base: position 402,995,699 of record CM060923.1, on the reverse strand, counting down.
TTTGAATGACAATTTAGTTACAATCGTAGAATTATTAAGAAAAACAACTTCACGGCTAAATAAAGTTAATTATTTTGGATTCCTTACCTGAATATATTCCATGGCAAGTATCTTCATAATCCTCTTCTTTATATATAAAATGACAGATTAAATTCAAAACATGACAGTCATAAGAGAACATAAAGTATTGATAAGTATCCAAACGTGAATTGATAATCAAAATCGTAAATTGATAAGTAGCGATTCAAATAGATTAAAAATAGATTAACCTACGAGTAGCAATGAATAGATTAAGAATAATGAGTAGTGTAAATATATAATTGATAGTGTAATACCTCTCATGGTCGTTCGAACTAGTTCGAACAAGAGTAGCAGGTGTAGGTACAGCGTGTACAATGCCAATATTACTTAAACAAAGCAACTCTAGTGTGTCCCAAAAATCAAACTACAGCAAGTACACTCAACATGAGAATCTAGAATGCCGTGAGATATCAAAATTGAAACCAATGCGTGCGTGGATACTTGAAAGCATTTAAGGCCAAACAAGTAAAATATGGTGCAGACATAACTAAAAATTAAAAGCAAAGGGTTGACAATGCAACTGAAGGTGGTAACAATGTGTTTATATCCAATGACTTAAGTAGTCAAGATAGAAATATAAGATCAGAAAGTGAAGTGCATAAGCATGCTGGAAGTGTAACAAATGAAATGAATATATATATTGCACTTAGGACATGCAGCAACTTGTAAACATGCCAGAAAATACAAGTGCTAAGTTTGCAAGCAGAACTAATGTAATTGAAAATATGGAGAAAAAAATGATGGCATAATTAATTCAAGGCCACAACTAATGTGTAAAATCAGTATACCATGCAACAGGTCATTATGATGCCCTTATCATTTATGTGTACGTGCAAAAGAAGCAATGCACCTTCCCTCAAAATACTTCCATACTGTTTAACCCAAAATAATTCCGAACCACCATTAATCAAGACAACCAAATCATTGAGCCCAACCACACACATATGCTAACACTACAATTCAAACCACTATACCTGAACCAATTCCAACAATTACATCATTTATAAGGGTCAAAATTCATGTGTATATCATTTCTTTCCAGGCTTCAAGTGCCTCAAAGTTCAAGCTGTCTAAAACTTTTGCATGGGTATGTTAAGGACCAACAAGGCAAAGACGAACCACAAGCAAATGAACAGTATTTGATCAAAATAAACTGTAGCACAACAGCGACAAATAACCAAACACAACAGCAAAACTATCCACTACTAGTTATATTTTGTGTATGCAAAGTAAAGATACTTGAAATAAAGAAATCGTGAGACGGTACTCACCATAAACAGCGACAAAAGGACAAAAAGCGATGCGGTCATTGGCAAGACACGGTGATGTGATTCAGGCACAGAGCTTCTGATGCGGCGTGCTAGGTTCCCAATTGAGGCTATGAAGGCTCGGGTTCGACTGGAGGTGATAACGGCGGCGTCAAGGGCGCGGTCTGCTTCAGGCGACAACCACCGTTCAACGCGGATGGGCAGAGGAAAGTTATCGGCTTTGGAATGGTGACGCGTGAGAAGGTGGTAATGAGAGTGACGGCGAACGATGGAAGGCGAAAGCGGAGGTCGGCGTTGTGGAAGGCGGCGGCTTGCGGGTTTCACTGTTGGTGGCAACGGTTGGGGAAAGGGCGGAGCAATGGTTCAGGTGAGCGATATCTGAAATTGATTAGGGGCTTGCGTGACTGGACGGAGATGATGTCGAGTGTAGCAAGGAGGAACGACGGGCTGATGGCGCGGCGGCCATTAACGGAAGAAGGGTTTTCACGGATGGCCATTTTATATTGATTTTGGAATTTATTTATTTTGAGGGAAGAAACGTTGTCTCAGCAGATTAAAAAAAACAAGGAAGGGAAAAGATAAAAGGAAAAGGGAGGGACGCATTTAAAACAAAACCTGGATAGGCGTGACGTTTACAGCTAAAATAAAGGACAAGTGTTCACACCAATTTTATCACACAAACAAGTGGCAAACACAAAATGAAATTATTCAAGTAAAATACCATGTATACATACTATCAAATTATACAAACAAAAATGGGTATTAATATTCTTTTTTAAATATAAAAATTTATATTTTTTTTCAAATACAATGCTTAACAATTATTATATTAATTTTTAACTATTTGATAGTAATTATTAATATAACTGCTTTCATTATTGTGTAAAGTAGTAAACAAACTTAGTAAAAGACAATAATATAAGTTATATAACATCATTGAATGAAATCTAATATGTATACAATTATATAAAGAGAAAAAATTATTTAAAACTTTTTTAAAGCTTTGGGTACACATTGTAGATATTTTTACTTTAACAACATTTAAATAAAAACTTTGTCATCGAAATCCTATTACAACATTTTTTTGAAAATATCGTGAAAGACCAAGATTTTTTACAACACTTCGGTGATTTAATGCAGATTCAATATTGTAAAATGGTATTTTTCAAATAGTGTAGTAATATTATTAATCATAAATTATTAATTATAAATTATTGATATTAATTACTGGATATATATATTACTTACTAATAACTGGAAAGTAAAATTAAGTTTGTTGGAATAATGATTATATATAATAATTAGTAATTAGAGACTATTTATTAATAATCATTCCTTATTATAAGTTATAAATGATTAATATAATATTATTAATGATTATTTATTAAATAGTATAATATTATTAATGATACATGGTTAATGATTAATTATTAAATAATAAAAAATTATCAAAATTAATTTTATAGAAGTATTGTAAGTATTAATTATTGACCGTCGAAAATTGGCATCTATTACAACGGGCATTTTGTGACCACTGTAAAATAGACATCTATTACAACAGACATATTCCGACCGTTGTAAAATAGTCATCTATTACAACGGGCCAGAAAATTGCCGTTGTAATAGCATTTATTACAACGGGCAGTCTATGCCCGTTGTAAAAAGGGTGTTGTACAGACATCTATTACAACGGTCATGGAAATGATCGTTGTAATAGCATTTTATTACAACGGGCAGCCAACGCTCGTTGTAAAATGGACGTTGTAATAGGTTATTTTTGTTGTAGTGATTGTCCCGATATTTGCAATAATAATTATTATGCCACAATTCCCCAAATTTCAGATTATATTCCTCGATTGCATAAAATAGTTATGCCCAATATTCCTATATTTCAATCGTACATATGTATAATAAGATTTCGTCTAAGTTCGAGATAACCTAGATCCAAAAATAAAAAGTGGAAGGAGAATCAAAGAACAATTATTATAACATGAATCTTACATTGAATTTATAACTGGGGAAATGACGAACGATACTTATACCATTATGCAACAAGTTTATTATAATTCCACTCACCTTGACTGGATTGGAGAAATAAGCGATTTGTCGTTTATGTGGAATTCTGATTTAATCTTCTTATTTGATTACTGGGGAAGATCATGAATTGTTGATGAAGAACTTGGATACTTGATTTGATTAAACTACAAAGTTGATGAAGAACTTGCAATTTAATTTAGAGTTTTGAGGTGGCGGCCATGTTTGGTTGAAGTTTGACAGCATGGAGGCATCAGAAAGAATTGTTTATGAATTAGATTAGGTCTAAGCATTATTTTATAGGTGTAGAGAGTGTTTTAGAGCCATTAGATTGACCTAGAACCCATCAGTTTCGTACAACACATTAAAACACGTCACATGAACAAAACTGCCCAGATCTGGAAAAATCAGGGGGGTAGGTCGACCCTCTGGTCGACCACCCTAGGGGTAGGTCGACCCCCTGGTCAACCTCCCTAGGGGTAGATCGACCCCCAGGTCGACCCCCTGGTCGACCTCCCTGATTACTTTCCTATGTAAATTCTAAATTTTTGTAGAATCTCCCGAAGGCCATAACTCTTTCATACGGAGTCTGATTTTCGAAAACTTGGACTCTATTCCAAGCATAATTCCGAGACGAACGCAATGGTGATGTCTGTTTTACTTAATTCCTGATATTTAACTTAAGTATCCTTATTTTATTGTCTTTTCCGTTACACACACTGGTATTGAATTAATCTTTCCTTTTTCTTTCATGTATTAATTAATTTCCATTGTACATCACCATATTTACCTATCTATGCCTATATATACATTTTTAATTACATTAAAAATGCGGGGTGTTACAACGATGCCTCATATATATACACTCAACTCATTCTAAAGTACTACTGACCCTATCTCTAATGAGTAAACCCGTAACAAGGCCTAGGCATTCGCTAAACCTAAGCTCTGCCCGAATTTCCATATTATCTGAGTTGACTAAATACACCACACGTCCAACCCAGATTGCACAGAAATACGAATCATTATGAAAGAATAAGATAGAAGAAGAACAAAAATAATAACACAAAATATCACATTGCAGCAGAATAAAATATAATATATGATAGCTTTTGGAATACAAATTTTTTTGTATATATATGTGTACCGTCAACAGAGTACAATATGACACAGTGAAAAATAAAATGGTAAATAATGCTGAAGCCTCCTGCTCCAAGTTCCTTCATGTATATGTAAACACCTGAACTACTTGACAACCCATAAATATTTTGGCACCCAAGAGTTTAGGGTAAAACAAAACAAAATAAACTCAGGGTCAGTCATGGGACTGGTGTGAGTAAACTCCAAAACTTGGTTCAACTTTATAAATCCTTTTTTAAAGGGAGAATAACCGTAAGACCGATCCATACCTAAACACGGATGGTTTTTATCTTACGATAACCCAAAACATTCTTCAAAATCAGTACTATTATTATATTATAATAATGTCTAAATCAAATAAATAATAATCTAGCGAAAACGCTTGCATCTCATGTTCCACAAACATAATATACAATCAAAAACCGCAGACACTTATTTGATAATGGATTTCCAACTATGACAAGGTATGGAACCACCTTTCGTTAGTGTATCTCTAGAGAGGAATACACTAGGTTCAACAAGAACATCTTGTAACCCGGCCACACATGATCGACCACTCATTTCGCTTGAGTGTATCGAATGTATATCACCAACGGTTGGGATCAGCAATCGTTTTCCCTAAAGGGACAACATCGATAGATTTAAAAAGGAAATAAAATTTCTCTAGATTGGTGATAATACACCCTAATTGGGAGCTACCCACTTAGCCCTGTTGCCTGCCCAATTTTTGTCATTTCCCGGTTGTTGAGGCCTGAGGCTACGATTACTTACCATTCATTAATAGTACAATCTCTTTGAATGCCACATTGTCAGATCCGTTAATCATTAATTGGTTCACACAAATATATTCTGGATATTATGCTAAGAGAATAAATTCTCCGCCACCATATATATATTTGTACAGTCCAACATATGTGATCGTTGGAAATACTCTGTCAGACATTGATCCATACACGTTCATTCGAGGACTGAACGAAACCGAAAGCACAATTTCCATTAATCCATCTTAGGCAATTTCTACCTAGGATTAACTGAAAAATCCATTGCACTTTACTTCATCTTCGATTTGTCTTCATATAATTTGATTCGCAACGGAAATGCCAATACAGAGTGGTTCTTGGATAGTAATCTAACCGGTCTCTCCATATTGACAACGGTATTGGTCAATGCTTCGATAGTCGATTTTTTAACTATCGAAGAAAAACAAACATTAATCCAAAGCATCAAACAATCACTAGGCCCTTTAGTTAATATTTAATTAATAAAATCACTTCTTCATTTCCTTATCAATATTTGCTAACCCAATATTTTCAACAATCATCTTGGCCTCTTACACTATTTTGAAAACATATTCATATATTGCCTTCTTTTATTTTTTATACTTAGAAAATATCTTCTATTTAAAATTTTAAAAACATTCCAATTACTTATCTCTTTCACGAACATTCATTTTTAAACTTATGAAATATTTTCAATTTATATTTCCAAAATTCCACTTACCTGGGTTAAAACGATTGTTGTGTAAAACATCGTTACAACAACCCAAAATATTGCATCCAACTAAATCTCTTTAAACATTGATCTTCGAGACTGAATCTTCCTATTTATTGGTTAATAATGAAATCAATCAAGTTGGGGTATAATTACCTCTTAGACCTTGACTCAAAACATCCTTAACTTCAAAACAGACAAGACCACTTACCTCAAATAAGTAACACCATAAAAACCAATTATTCATTTTAAAAACGTGTATACGTTTCTCTTTCTATTTTTATCAGATCTAATTATAGATTTTCTTTTTGTTTATAATATTCTATTTTAAGTTTGTTTCCTTATTGAATTCTATATATATTGATTTCTAGTTATCAAATTTTCTTAAAAATATTCTTACTCCTTAAATTTTCGGAAAAATTCGCCAGCACCTCCTTTGTACCGGTCAGTAGCTCAAAACTCAACTTGCCTCTCTAGGCCCTTTCCATTCAAAAAGAAAATCAAAAAGCCAAGCGGCTTGTCCAATAGGCTCATAAAATCTCATATGGAATTTTAACATGTACCTTTTTTTGGCATAGCCAACCCGTTTTTATAGTGTTCCGTAACACTCTTTTATTATCACTAATAATAAAATTACAATATAGTGCAGGTGACTGTAGTTAGCAGTCAGCTAATTCGGTTTTTAATGTGTACCGTCCATCGACAACAACATTTATAGTGAGTCGTCCACTGAATCTAATCTAGATTACAGTCCAGGAGCTAGTTTAAGTTACTAGAATACTTTTTCACTCCACGCAGGGAGGAAATTACATGTAGTATTACATACTTCAAAAGAAGTGGTTAAAAACAGCATCACATAGCCTAGGCTCGATTTACATTGTTCATGAGTAACATAGCAAGTTGCAACATAAAAAAGTACATGTAGAGACAGTAGCAACAGGCCGCCTCGAGCACCACACCATCAAAAGACAACACTGGGCTCAAGATGTCATAGCCGAAAATTCCTTGGTAACAAACCCGGATGTTGAACTAGCAAAGGTAAAAAACAAACAAGCCCAAAGACATGAACAAGAAGAACAATACCCTAAGCCAGTTAAACAATGCATCAGAAAGTGTCATCAGATAGTGGCAACGGCATGTATAAACACCAATACCTACATATCGCCGAATTTGGAGCAAAGCTTCCCATGTTGGCGAAAATAAGGTTCTGCTGCAGCTTAAGGAGGAGACCATCACCACTATCACAACCATAGCAACACGCATGCCACTCCATACTCTCAGACATAAAATGAAACCACCTTTCATATTCAAAAACCACATACAACAAGAACAAACCAATTCAAGACGATCTACCTGAGCACCATTCATCACTAACACACCACTTAAACCAGCAAATGCCCATCATCATGACAGAACCAAATAGCTTCAAGTAAGGCTTACCGTGCTAAAGACAGGGTACTGCTTCACCTTTTAGAGCATACATGGAAGATAAGGAATCCAGTTACTGGAATGAATCAAGGTGGAGTCACAAATTAACAACTGCGTAGATCCAAACAAGTGCACAGGAGACTCTATGAAAAACTTAATAATCAACAAACAACAAGTCGAACTAGATCAATACAACCACATAACTTTAGCACAGTACTTCACAAGGAACCCCGAAAAATTCCAACCATCGTGAATCCTTTGACGAAGGTCAGACATACATCGATCAATATTCACCAGGCAATGAGAGCGAACGAAGTCACCTGGAAGCTCGATGCTGCACATTACGAGTCTATAGATGGTCAGAGAGCTTCAAAGTACCCTGAAAAGACAGAACAAAAGAAATGGGTGCAGATCTAGACACCACGTTGATTGAGTTTAACATGTACCTTTTTGTTGGGCACTTGAATTAAAACTTCGCTCTCTTTGTTCCATAACCATTTAACATATATACGTCCATTCTCATTTTATTCCAACTCATTCCAATTGTTTTTAACTCAATTCGTTAATTTATCTTTTAAATAGCTCTATTGTCTATTCCACTTTTAATTAAACATATCACATTCATATACAATTTTAATTTGCTAATAAACAAAACAAATTCCATTTTTTTCTTCAAGTTTCATATTCTATTTCGAATATTAATTCACCAGTTCAATTTACTTAACCAAAACCCAAGTTCGTATCAAAACTCAATTAACTAATTATTCTTCAAATTAGATAATTCTATTTAATAATTAAAAATCTTATTTTTGTTTCAAAAATCAGTTCACTTACTCCACCTGAGTTCATATTTATTTTATATCTCAAGTCTGGATTTTTCTAATGGAAATTCGGATTTTATTTACTTAAATTCCTTTTATTTATTTAAAGAAACCATTATGGTTTTATAATGGTTATGGGCTGTTTTTCTGAAAATTGGATTTAGGCATAACTCAAAATCTATAAGACAAAATAAAAAAAATCTTTTCCACTAGAAAACTATTATCACATCGGTCCTGATGATTCTTGTTTCAGATAATTCGAACTTAAATTGAGTTCTATATACTCAATTGAGGTTCGAAACTTTAAATTACGAACTATCGCATTGCGGCAAGCTTGTTTTAATTATATTTAAATATAAACGTTAAACTTCGTTTTATTTAAATATCAAACTTGTTCCAATATATATTATAATATATATTAAATCCAGTTTTCAAATCCAACATAATATTTCCGATTGTCTCTAATTGTCGATTTTTCATTACTCGGTTATAAATTTATTTACAACTCAATATTCTATATTAAATTCCAAATTCTTTGCAAATAGATTTACTTATAAAATTCGATATTATCGAATTCTAATTATAAATCATTTGGATTATCTTAATTTAGTTTATATTTCGAATTCCGATATAAAATCTATCGTTCCCTTTTCGAAACGATTTCCAATTCATTTTTAAATTCTTACTTGAATTTAAAATTCTAGATTATCCTATGATAATTATCTCACTTAATTTATAAAAGTCATTTATAAATTTAACTTCCTCGTTTTATAATTTAAAACAAGTTTCCATTTCAAATCCACTTGAAACCCAATTCTTATTCTGGAATATTTTTTCGATTATAGCTTTTATATATATATATATATATATATATATAAATAGTGAATCTATTTTCACATTTAAATTTAAACTTCTTTTTAATACAGTCCTTATATCTTTTCTGAAAATAATTTATTTAAATAAATTCGGTCTAATAGAATTCAAATCATAAATCCATACGAACTTATTTAATTCAGTTTACATTCTGAATATCAGAATCGATTTTCATCGTTTCTTTTTGAAAATAATGTTTATTCCCCTTTTCAAATTCACATTTGAATTTAGATTTCCCAAATTATCCAAATGATAATTTCTCCCATTTCATTTGTAAACATTGTTTGTAAATTCAATTCAATTCCCTGCATTATTCAATGAAAATCATTCCATTTTATTTATAAACATCGTTGGTAAATTTATTTACTTTTTTTTATTATTCAAAACAAGTTAATATTTCTTAAACGATTCGAAATTCAAATTCTATTTTTAGAAAAAATATATTTCCCCTTTTAAATCACAAAATCCCCTTTCATAATATTTTTATAAATCAACATTTAGGCCTAGTGATATTTAAACATCCAAAACACCCAAGTATCAATCACCGGTTTTCTAACACATTATATATCAAAATATATATATGAAAACAAATAATAATAAATTTTGAGAAATCCAATCGGATCCCTCTAACCTGTTTTCCTTCATCCACAGACGTCAGCCAACATAAATAATACCCATCCTGCTTCGAGGCAGAATATCGCGGTATAGAAGGTCATCCACTAACATATTGTTGGGCGCATAGGGTCATCCGCTAATCATACTGCGGGCATCCGCTAATGGTACTGCGGGAGATATCCAACCACCAATATATATATATATATATATATATATATATATATAATATAGCCACAAACACTAAGCCTAAATAACTAATATATATGTATATAATAGCCACAAAAAATAAACAATTTATAAATGCATGCAAGCAGCCAACAATATATATTTAACGATAAAAGTAAATTTCTAAGTGAATTACTCGCCATGATTTTATTTGACGATCATGATTCCAAATTTAATTCCAGCTTATGTAATCCGCACCTAAGAGTTTCTCGATTGACTCCATTCGTTACAATTTCGTATATATTAAATATGACATTTATTAAATATGCCATCGAACAATTTAAATTTAACTATAAATTTAATTACAAAATTGAAATAATTACCTTTTTAATCACCATTTTAAACATTGTCATCTTCTTCCTTAAATGGACAGAGGCTGCAACACTAAAACAATATATATCCCTGTCTAAACCGATCTAACTTCTCCTATTTAAACATCATCACTGCCCTTGCTGCTTCTTCTTTTTTGTTTTGCACAACATCCCTCATTGTACCCAACAGTAGCAATCGAGCACCACTATCCCGACTCCACCCTTCGTTTCACTTTACAGAACTTCGTCGAACTTTAGCAGCTCACTACCGAGTTCACCACCAAAATCTCTAGCCCCGTTGCCTTACTGTTGGAGCCCAAGCCAAAGTCGCGACCTTCCAGTTCATCTCATCCCAAATTCAATGCCCTCAATCAGCCCTAAATTTAAATCGCAGCATCAACCGTGCCACCATCCACCTTGACGTCTTCTTCAAAATCGCGACCTCACCTCCTTCTACCTCTGCATGCCTCGACTTCGTACCAGAGTCCAACCGCACCATCGTGTCGACCTCCGACATTACTAATCTCGCCTGCGCATCAACCCTAACTCACCCTCCCAAGATCGAATGTCCCACCTTATATCGAAATCGAACGGAACCAAATAACATGTTGACAGTCGAGCTTCGTCCCCAACCAAAGTCGCGTGTGTCCCAAACCCATTCCACACGACAGAGCATCGCGATTTTATGATTTCCTCAACCGATTTTTCTTCTGCATTCTATTTTGATTTTTGCAGTTATAGGGCTTTATTTGGTTTATTTTAATCGCAGAGGAAAGCGACTTAAATTTGAGGCTTTACGATTTCGAATTGAGGAATGAAAAAAAACATGGCTTGGCCTTATTACTAGTATATTGTGAAAGAGGGCATGACCATTAAAGTTTTCGAGCATTCTGGTTTGGAAATCTCGTTTTCCAGAAGAGAAATCAAAGAAGAAGGGTGCAAATTTATAGACGATGTATACTTAGGTACTAAGGAATAAGGTCTGCGCAATGTACCATATTAAGGGATAGGTTAGAGTAGGTTAAGTACCGGTATTTTTAATTTGATATGGTTTCGATTTGATTTTTAATTAATATGATTTGATTTTGATTTTATCCATTAAAACATTTCGGCGTTCATAACTTGAAATCGTGAACCCTTATTTTAACGTAACTGACATTTCAACGTTGTAACGCTATTCTGTACTCAACAGAATTGATTTTGAAATTTAATTCGAACGTATATATAAAATAACCATATTAAATCGATATAATATAATTTAAAATCATAAACAAATAATTTCTTCGATAATAAATTATTATTATTATCCTTAATAGCCAATACAATTTATATTGATCATCTGAATCATTTTGATTCACTTTTATCTTTGAATTCAATTATTTCAGACTCTCGTATTACGATAATTATATATATTCAAAATAAATCGTATTTCGATTAATATATCGATAACTCAATATAAAAATTGATTTATATTATTAACTAAATATTTAAAACCATACTACATATTTAAAATAATTCAACCAAAAATCTGGGTCGTTACATCTCTATTCCCAAGATTAGATTTCCCTGAATTACAAACCCATAACTCGTCTCCCTTGTATAGAAAACTAGAAAATATTCAAAAAAGATTACAAAATAAAGACACTTAAAAAACAAAACCCTTAAACTCAAGCTTAACACATACGTTTATTAAAAATGTCGGCCTTTGTTTTTCTTTATGCTATGTCACTTAAAGAAATGTTAGCTTCCTCTTTCAATGGTGACCGAATTAGGGTTCTACTCCTCCTAATCAAATCGCGGCTATGTTGGTCGATGATGAATCTCAGTGGCTTCGATTGATTGCTTGCAGCTCCTCGCCCAGTCGATTTGATATGCGGATTTACCTTTGCCGATTAACATTTGTGGTTACTCTAATTTGATTTCTATTACGCTCAGATTTGATTTCTTGGTTTCGATCAATTAAGCCGATTATGAATTGGTGTATACATAGGGTTTTGGATCACTAAAATTCCCGATTCTAGATTATTCTTGTGGCTTGAATTATTCTTTGGAAATTGGTTTGGCAGTTTTAATTTTCCTTTTCGAAAATATCGATTTAAAAACTTGTTGTATAATCATTTTTTGAAAAATTTCTTTGGCGATTTTTGGAACTTTGATTCTCTTTTTTATTGACATTTTAAACACGATTTTAAATGATATCTTGCAAATATTCCTCCAAAATTCTTCTGTCTTGAATAATCTGCCACCTAAAAAAAATTGAACAACTAATATATTTGCATATTATTTCACCACATCATTTTTTATAAGAACAGTTGCTTCACTTGTAAATTACTGATAAGAACAGATGCATTCTTGATCTTGCCTGCTGATCATTATTGCTTGTTCACTATTTGTATGCATATACATGTGTATGTGTGTGTATAAATATATGCATATGCATATACTTGTGCATTCATATATGCGGTGACATGTTGTGCTTCATACTTGTGTTCATTTTGGTGTCTTGTGCATTGATGCTTCCTTGTTGCCTTGGTGCTTTGTCACTGAATCGTTTTCTATAACCAAAAATTGTTGCTTAATTGTATTCCATTGTTTGCTTATGCACCCATGCTAGTTCTTTGTTGTAACTTTCTGCCATGTATTGTACACCTTGTACATTTGAGTTAAACTTGAGTTATACTTGCCTTTACACTTGAGTTGTACTTGAGATTATGTTGCTTCTTGTGGTTATGTATTTGTTACCATTGACCATGCTTCCATGCTATATATTGATCAGCTTAGCCCTCTTGTGTTGCACCGTGCACTGCACCAAAACAGGTGATTCCCAACGAGTATAACCATCGCAAACAATTTCAGCAACGCTTATTAGTGTTGCTATGGGGGCGTGACAATTTATTTCCAACGCATATAAGCGTTGGTAGATTTTCTCTCCCAACACTTATAAGTTTTGGTATATTTTCATTCGCAACGCTTATAAGTGTTGGTATATTTTCGTTCGCAACGCTTACAAATGTTGGTAGATTTTTGTTTGCAACACTTATACATGTTGTAATATTGTTGTTTACAACGCTTATACAAGTTGCAAAGTTTTAATTCACAACAAATATAAATTTTGATAGTAACAGAAATATGTATTAGCAACTCACATATTCTAATATTAATAATCAATTATTAATTAACATGATGATAATATAGACAATATTTAATATGAATCAAAAACTAATTTTATTCTCAATTTAAACTCAATGTATATCAATAAACAACATTCACAATCACGTAACAACATAGAATACAAGTTAACAATACACAGGTACAATACATAATTATGTTGTCAAATTCAATACATAATTAAGTTTTTAAATTCAATACATAATTAGATTGGAGTAACAATTACATTATTATTTATATAAGGATCCCCTAAATTAGAAGCACCTTCTACATGTGGAGTCGTAGGAGTTGCAACAAGTTTTTCATGCAAATTAGGTATAAATTTCATAAAAGTTGAAGTAATTGAATTGATGGCGTTATTAACTTGAGTAGCTACTTGCCTTTCTATCTCCAATTTCCAAACGGACAAATCCATGGCATGTTTTTTGTTTCAGTTACAACTTTTACAGCTCGAGCCACCTTTACTTGTTTTATAGAAGAAGTAGAGCTAACCGCTCCATAATAATTTTTCTTCGTGTCGAAACCAAAAACTTTTGCAATTGGATCATTATCAAGATCATCTACTGCACCATTAGAACTGCCATCCAATTTTCTCTTTTCTTCCTCTGCCCCTAGAAGTGCCTGCATTCATTGAATATCACATTAAATTGAAATTTCAGTTCCTTGTTAAAAACAGAAAAACATGAGTATGCATCACAAAAAAAATTAAATTGTAGGCTCCGAGTGACTTAGTTTTACTGAGCCGAACGGCCCAGTAAAACTGAGTCATTATGCTCATTTTTACTGAGCCAAAGGCTCTAGTTTAACTGTGCTGAACGACTCGGTAAAACTGCGCCGAACGGTTCAGTAAAACTGCACCGAACGGCTTAGTAAAACTGCGCCGAACGGCTCAATATTACTGAGCCGAACGACTTAGTATTACTGAGCCTAAGGCGCATTTAAACTGCGCCGAATGACTCAGTATTACTGAGCCTAAGGCGCAGTTAAACTACGTCGAACGACACTGTATTACTGAGCCGAATTAAAACTGCGCCAAACGACACAATATTATTGAGCCTAAGGCTCAGTTTAACTGCGCCTTAAGCTTAGTAATACTGAGCTGTTCGGCGCAGCAATACTGTGTCGTTCGACGCAGTTTTATTGAACTGGTCGGAGCAGTTAAACTATAGTAGTCCTCCATAGTTTAACTTTTCCCATAGTTAAACAAGAGTAGTCCTCAATAGTTTAAATTAGAGCAGATAAACATGACTACTCTAGTTTAACTTGATTTGAAGGAAAGTGGGTACCATTAAAGAAACAATTCACATCATGGATACATTTATACAGGGAAATCACACACACACACACACACACACACATATATATATATATATATATATATATATATATATATATAGAGAGAGAGACAGAGAGAGAGAGAGAGAGAGAGAGAGAGAGAGAGGGAGAGAGAGGTAAAAGGTAATACTGGGCTCAAATGAGATCCAAACGCACAACATTAGTTTCATTATTTCTTACTTCTTACCATGACATCCTTTATAGTATATAGTCACATCAACATTAACCACGTCGCCTTCTTCCAATTTTCTGCAACAGAAAAAACAACAGTGGGGCTTAATGTGCTGTTATAGATTTAGAACATGTAAATATAACACCAATAGGCAATATCGACTAAAACTAATTGTGTGCATACTATGGAGTGAAATAAATAAACTTATAATACAAATCATGTGCAATGATCATGATTCATGCCCAATCTTATCTGTATAATGTTATATCAGAAACAAAATTGTAAATTGTAAATGCATGAATCATCTATACTACCCGGCATTTGGAATTCCATGATAGATAACCTCATTAACGAATCAACATCATCATGTAAAAAGGTGAATACCTCCACCAGTAACTATAATATCGATAAAAGCATCTCAAATATACAAGCAGAGCTGTAAAGAACAAAAAAATACATGCAGCATGCTTTTGGAAAAATACGTGCAACATGTTTTCATAAATTTTTGTTTGACATTCAGTTAATTTGTTCAGCTAATGAGGTGACAGATTATAACTTTTTGTACACCTTGATTGTTTAATGGTTTCACCAAATGTACACAATTCGATTTATTCTTTCAACTGAGAAATTATTTGAAATAGTTTTTCATTCACCTCCCCAGTTTTGTACTTCGCTGTTTTGTTAGATGTTTATGTATACAATTTATAAGTAGGAACGGTCTGAGATTCGATTACCATGGTTGATTGTAACAGTAGAAGATGATCTCAACTTGAATCTTCAAACATTTAGCTTATCCCAAGTGGATATCACAAGTTCACAACTGGAAAAAAATAACACAATACCTAGATATGATTTTCATTGACAAGGCTGAATAAGGATATAGCTTACTACATGCTCTATTAAAAGTGAGTAGGAAATGCTCAAATTTCATTCCTTATATGTATCTCACCCTACGTTTCTCATCCAGATTAAAGGAGATTCTGCCATGTGTACTGTGCAAATCAACCATCCCATTCATTCATTTCTCTGCCCAGTCGTTCTGTCTCTAGACTCTCCACCTTTTTCCTCCTCTACCTGAGTGAGTTTTATTGCACCTGTAAGTTAGTAACTCTTCAATCATTTTCCAACTATAGCCGGAGACTGGAACTTTCCACCGTAGGCTGTTAAAGGGTCGGCTATCGTGCCAACGTAATATCTTTTGCCACTTTCCTGTATCATCCGTTTTGTACCTTTTCTGCCAGATAGCCTTAACTTGGATCTATCACCTCTCCTACCAACATCAATCCACAGTAAAAATTCAAAATGATGCGGATTTACATTCTTTGATTTGATTCTTCAAGACATTCCAATGAATTAATGACCTACGGTGACGAGTGTTTTGCATTGTGCAATCAATAGGCTGCTCCTTTTTGAGGTTAAATCCCTGCTTTATATTAAATGTCTTCTCTAATTCCACATCTTTCAGTGTCCATTTTGTTTTAATTATCGATGAGCAATCAACAACATTGGAAATAATTTGATTAGAAATATTGAACAACTAAAAATTTACCTATATAAAAAGCTATAAGACTTTTGATTACAGTGCTGCCATCCCATCAAATGTATACCAATGTCATCAGATTTTTGCTTAGAATACATGCAACATGTATGTTTATAACATTTAAACAGTATATGTTTATAGCATTTAAACAATAAATTTATTCAAATATTTTGATGAATATTTATACCACGATGTACTGATTTTAGGCATAACGTGTATTTCTCGCTATGCTTTATTTTACTGTTCACTGATTTAGCTTGCCATATTTATTTGAATTAATGTTGCCGATTCTAATATTCTTATATTATATAAGGAAATTAATTTCTTTCTACAATAAATTCAAATTTAGTCATAGCTTTTACTTTACAAAAATATTGGTAAGCATTTCACACCTACTTTGGTTTCTTTGTTTTCTCCTTTGTTTGGATTCAAATAAAGATAATTTGAAATATGTAATAGGATTGGTAAAAAATGGGACTATTGTTTTCATCTATATTGAATACTTAAATATTGTGGCATAGATGATAAAGAGGAATGCATGGACGAATTTTTATTAGTAAATCATAATTTTTTAACTAATCATCCAATAATATGAGTTATAAATTTATATTATGAAAATATCAGTTTTACCATTTAATGCTAAGTTTATAATGTTCTAACCATATTTGGAGTACATGTGCTTTGTTTTTACAGTTCAGACCAAATAGGTGGCAGATAAGAAATTGTATGGAAACTTTTTGTTGAATTATTTAAGTTTTCTATGGAAAACGAGGAAGAAGCTGAATTTATGCATAGTTCATTAAATTAAAAGCTGAACAATATTCTGGTAATGTTGATTTAGGTCCGGTTAAGGTCGAAGTCAAATATTCACCATGCACAGGTAAATAGTTTTTTGGTTGCATAGGTCCGGATAGGGACTTGCGTCTTCTGTTTTCCCCTGTAGTGGAATGTAAAAGCAGTTTCCCATATTTTATCCACTTATATTCCTACGCAAAAACAAGTATAACATAAACAGTAGAACATTTTTCATAGTAACAGAAAAAGCAACTACTTCTTATCTAGGAGAAGTCATCAATCTGTTGTTTGCAATATTGCATGCGCTTTTATTCTGTGTATAATCATATGTAGTTTAGGAAGTGAAAAAGGTGTTGCAAGATAGAATGTGACTAATGCCTATGGTATTGTTAAAAGGAATATATTATATTGAATGAACATTTGACAGTGTCTTTAGTTCGCCTTTCATCACTATTTTTGTAAACATTCTTTACAATATATAACTTATTTATTAGCTGCATATTTTATACATTGCTTCAATTGTTTACCTTATTTAATGATCACCAATCAAATATAAATTTTATATTAATACTTTTTCTTCCAATTTCGTATATCTTGGTTTTCCAATCATGCCATTTAGGATGGTGAAAATAAGTAGAACTAAATCAACTACAATTCAACATAGAGTACCAAGGATATGATGCTTTGTTTCCCTTTTCGACGGATTTATTTGTGTGTACTTATCATAAATTAAACTTGATCTTGAATTCGATATATTTATTTTATACCATTTTCACCTTCTATAAAGATAACATAATTGTTTCTTTCTTTTTATGGAATTGTGCAAGTGCTTTCTTAAAAAGCAGCTCATAAACTTTAAATATTTATGATGATTTATTGCTTCATAGCAAAATTCTATTAAACTTAGAATAATTTTTCAGAAAATAAATTATACCCTGACCAACAAGAATATGACATTCAAACTGAAATATCGTTTTATGCTCAATGCATTATCAGCTAAAAGGGTTTGCCTTAAACATGCGAGGAAAGACAAAACGAGTTATTCCTAACTCAACCCGAGCAGTTTCTCGAGAATAGGCTATAAATTCATTGATAATTCTATATGTTTTTGAGTGAAATCATTGTTTTAGTTTGTTGCAACTAGTTACACAATTATTATAAAGTGTTTATGAGTTTTGATCATATTTTAGAACGTAATACAAATATAAATCAATTTTTACAACATTGTTAATACCTGGCTTATTTCCAGTGGGTGCACTCTAATAATGAAACACATCAAAGTAAAATAAATGGAGTCATAACAAGATTAGTTGTTTGATTTATCGTGCTGCGTTTTTTTTTTCTTTCTATTTATCGCTTGCAATATAAATGTCATTATGCAATGAAAACACTTCTCCGTTTTTTTTTTTTGTTAATGTTTTTTTGTTGTGCTAGAGTTTGTGTTCGTTGCATGATTAAGACCAGAACTAGCCAGCACAATTTCAACCTATGACTCGATTATTGTTTCCACGAATTTCATTTGCTGTGTACTTTGTTAATCATAGGTTTTTTCATGAAATTCATGTCGAAATGAGAAAACAATTTCTCCGTTTGATGCTAATTTGTGCCTTAGTTAGAAAATTATATCAATATTTGGAATTCAAAGTTTAACTCTAAATCCGAAAGCCTAAGGTAAAATGAATTTAAGTTTGTCAAAGAGAGAATTTTCATGTTTATATTAAATCTTTACTTTCAAAATTTGATGGTTTTCTTGACTATGCTCATTGGAAGAATGATAACTTACATTCTAAAATATTTTGAAATTTGCAATTTTTATCAAAGTTGTTGAAGTTTAAATAACAGCGGTGAATTTGGAAATACACAATATGAATAAAAAGTTCATTATATGCTAATTTTTTGTCCGTCCTTTTTAAGTCTAGATATTTTTTCCATAAATGTATGAATACTTTGTAGATATGGTAAGGCAAGATCTATTATTGATCAATGAATGAATGAATGGTCTGTACTTCTATCTAATATGTCTATCTACCAATTTCACACCACAAATAAATCTCACGCCTCAAACACATTCAAGTTACGTATTTTTCCTTCATTATGGAATTGATGTTAGATACACATTAATGTACCCTTTAAGGTCACCATTTATTCTATTTACGTTTTTGGTCTGAAATACTAAATTTCAAATGCTATAAACATGTGTATTCTCTGCATTTATAATGTTAAATTGTTTTCACCATATCTTAGGTTTACTCAAGAGGATTTACTGATGTTTTTCTAGTAACTATTGAATTGAAATAGCACAAACTTACCATTCTTTTAAAATGACCGGATTATAGATTACATGAAAGCCTTGTGAAATTGCTATATTATTTTAGAGTAAATGTAAGCCTCATATCCGGTGCATGTTGAGAATGCAGATTTACATGTACAATCTTTATGCATCGTTTATTCTTAAGTCCTTAATAAAGGTAGTTGAGTTTGTCACTGATAACTTTCTAAAATAAAATTTTGTTCTGTAGTTAGTCATTTGTGGCTGTTAACACTTAATGTGTAACCAATGAGCACAAGTTCACATAACCTGATAACCGTTATTTTAAATGGGAAAATTTTAACATTTACTTCATTTGCCTTTTTCAAATGTAAATAATTAATTTTAACTACAAAGACAAATTCATTTTTAACATTTTTTTTATTATGTGGTAAAAAATAAATATAAACACATTTACAAGCTAACACAAGCCTATTGTATATTTATATAACCAGAACTAGCCAAGTGATTTAAAGATATTAGTAAGCGTAATAAGGAAAATGATATAATTACCAGTAGCAATTGTTGCATCATGAACTACAGCATGAATTCCATCAGTGGTAATGCCTGGTCGGATCATACGTGCAGTTGCATCCAGAACTTCCCTTCTAATCTGAGCGTCAAGAAGTATTGTTCTACATTAGAAATGAATTTGAATTGCTTATTCAACAATAATATGTGAGCCTCATTACCAAATCTCACCCGACATGTTTCTCTCATTCGTTCAATTTGCTCTGGGGTTTTGATCTTTACATAGGAAAAAATGAATCGTTAGAAAAATATTTTAACATGATTGCACCGACTAAGCAAACAATATCATTAATTTCATGCAGTTTACAACCTCCACTCTGTTCTGTAAATCACTGTTGCGCTCAATTCTTAGATCTCCCTGTCATCAATTATTTTAGACAAATAACAAATTTAAATTTTTAAAACATACCGGTTATAAAATTTATGTAAGGATCAGCAGCCCTCTCTATTCCACCCCGAATGTAGCCCTCTGTTCAGCCACTCATTCCGATTTAAATGTTGTAGCAAGAGAGAGAAAATACTATTATTTAAAACTGTATGAGTTGTTGAAATTAAGAGGCTACATTTGACGGCTACTGATCCTTCCCCTACACACACTGTGTGATGGTTACAAATATGCAAACATTTGGCCATAGTAATAAGTATCATGACTTACATTATAAGCCCAATCTGATTTTCCGATTGAATCAGGAACCAATCGTTTTGGTGATATTGGATAAGATCTTAATGTTCTGCAAAATATGATCAAGCCAAAAATTTAAGCAACTATTAGTATTTACATGATTCCTACTTGATAACATGGTAATATTTTGCTGCACGTTGTTACAGGTACTATTCGGATGATAAGCCTATGAGAATATTCACATTAAAGCATTACAGGAATAAGTGGGGACACTTTGATGCATAATGGTGATAACAATTCTAAAGCTATTTGATAATAAGATTGAAGTTTAGAATTGAAAAGGTTATAAGCTTGAAACATACCCAGTCCAGTCAAAATGAGCAAGTACACGAGTACAAGCCTTCCCTTTCTTTATGCAATATAACCAACCCATTTTTGAAAGCTCAGTTGAATCACTACCATTAACAGCTGCAGTGTTTGGCTTGACATGCACCGACTTATGTGAGCTCTAAGATGCCTTAAAACAATCCTGTGAACTACAGGTGAAGGAAGCCAGTAAAAGACCAATTACGTAGCCCCATTTAACTATTTATAACAGCAACAAAAGCCCATGTTTCATGAAGCCCATTTCCCAAACATATCCACCCATGTAGGACCTCGATTGCATTTAATGATGTGCAAGAGGTACCATCATTTCATATAGACAATAACACATACAGAGTTATAATAATCCATAAGGTGAAGATTCTTAGCGCTAACCAAAGAACTGAAACGAAATCGACAAAGATAAATTGTGACAAAGCACAAATCGAACAAAATGTCTTATGAAATCAAGACCAGATAAATGAAATCGACAAAGAAAAAATCGAACGAAATTTACACCTGAAGTGATGCGATTCAATGCTAGTAAAAATTGAACAAACATCCCAAAATCCGATTAGAGAGGAACGGATTTGAAGTTTTCAATCTTCGCCATGCTCTGTGAAATTATTTTTATTTTTTTTGGTTCCCTTCTGACATCGTGGGATCTGAAGTATTGATTTAGTCAACCGATTTTTGTAAAAGCGTTGGAGAAGGGAATGAGAAATGGAAAATAGGGTTACAGATGTTAGTTTACATTTTTACCCTCGGCAACCAGTCTTACCAACACAAATAAGCGTTGGCAATAAATTATTTTATAATATGTATTTTTGGTAACACTTTTTTGACATAACAACGCTTATTATTGTTACTACCCTGCAACCCAAATAAGTGCTGGGAACTGGGGAAAAAAAGGGTTAGCAAATGGCCATTATGGTGTAATGGTGTCTTCATTATTGCTTGGGTTTTCTAATTCATACATTAACATGAAAAATTATTCATCTACATTGTGATGTCATTGTGCTTGTACTCGTTTCAATTGCCAATTTTCTTTTTGCTCTTATTTTATTAAATCTGAGTTGTGTTTGTGCATACATGTGCTTCCACTCTTTGTTGTTGCTTGCCTCTTCTCTGGCTTGGTGTGCACATGCTTATCCCATCTGGCTTGTTGTTGTTACATGTGTATTTTCACTTGCACATGTATTTGTACTTTGCCATGCTCCATGCTTGTTCATGTTTGAGTACTGCTTTGTTGATGTACTTTTGTTCACTTGTATCACTTGGCTGCTTTTGCACATGCCTAGGCCTGTTGAACCATACTATGTTTCCATGAGCATGCCACTCAAGCTGCATTGCGCACATTTAAAAAGGTTGAGTATAAAATAAAAATTCAGCGGACCACTATAGCTGAGTTGTGGTAGTTCAGGATCAGTTAATTTTAAATGTTGGTTCTGATCGATAAACCAGTGTAGTTGTGACGGGCCTGATCTATGAGAACTAGAGATCAGTCTGCCATGTGGTATTTACAATGTATCACTGTGAATATCACATGCAGTATATATTGTAAAATCAGACCAGGTCTAGAAAATGGTGAGAAAGACACTAGAAATCTAAGGCAAATAAAATTCAAATTTATATTTTTGTACAGTTAATTCTATTTTTGTTCCATTTTAATGTGTGTGTTTCTGTGACAGATATACATGTGACTTTAAAGGATCTGAAGCACGTAAAGACCCAATGTGTCAATGTCCGTATATATAATTTAGTTTGTATATAAAATTGTATGTATAACTGAGTGAATCGAGTAAAATGTAGTGAGAAACCAATGTATATGTGATTGACTGTGTAGTAACAGTGAATTGTAAATAATGGATTCAGAATTTTTTACAACTTCAAATGTTGAAATAAAATATTTATTTGAATAAAAACACTGTTTGAATATTGAATTGTGTGCAGTAGTATTTTATTATTTATTTCCTGTGTGTGTTATGAATTGTTACAAATACGTTTAAATAATAATGTATATGTATTTTATCATCAAACGAAAATCATATTGTTATACTAAACCGCCATCACGGATCATCAAAGACTGTATAAACTTGAAAATAGAGACATGTTTGTATAATACCTCATATTGGAATGTTTGAAGAACTAATAGATCTATGTAGAAACAAGAAAAAATTTAATAAAGTAACTGCCTCTTGGGATAGATGTCATCCATTGGAAAAGCACCAAACAAAAGTGATCAAGTGTACCCTTTCAATGCTAATCTAAAGGTTCAAAGCCATAACCTGTATATAGAAACAAGAAGTTTTCTTCTCTTGTTCATTATAAAAAAATTATAATACATGAATATTTTGTCATTCTATAGTTGAAGAAAATAATAATATTTTTGCAATAAATTAAATTGCAATATGACCACAATTTTGTCAAATGTTATTCAATTTCAAATGATAAAATATTAAGCCACTAAAATAAGCAAATACTGCACGGTTTCCATCAACATCGTATTTTTAAGAGTTATTCATGTAGTAGCAATTAACCATTTCAAAGCTGCAAGGAAAATAATTAGATAGAAACATAGTAGCCACTATGTCAACTGATGTGCGCGGTTCTCTATACAGAAGTAAAAACACAAAAAAAATCAAATTCTTGTTGAAATAATCCTATTAATAGTCAAAATCAAAACCAAAGCAATGTTATTAGGTTCAAAAAGTCTACCTTGAAAATGTGGTAGTCTGGAGATCACATCTATGGATAATACTTTTTTAAAACCTAGTCCGCTGAAAGAAAGATCAAAATCAAAATGAACATTGAGCCAAAATTTGAGCAAAATTGGATCAAATAGACGTAGAAAAAGAAAACATATGAAGAAAAAGGAGAAAATACCAAGATTGCAAAATCCCGAAAGTTATGGGAATCCATTATTAAATTTTTATTTGCTATTCTCTCTTTATCCTTTTCTAGTTCTGTTTCAGTTGGTATTCATCATATTTTCTATTTTGATTTCACTATACAATGAAGAGAAATTTCTTTGATTCATGCTTTAATATGTATAATAAATTGTTACCAAATAGTTTGAAGTGAACTAATGATATGCATATAGAATGCAATTATGCCTGTTTGGAAAAAAATAAAAATACATGCAACTCCTTTTTATAATAATGTTGATATTTCAAAAGTGGAAAGTAAAGTACATCTAAAATACACATATATTTCATGGTATATCATTAAAAGTTTGCAGTATATCACTGGGAGAAGCAGATGATAATTTCCAAAATCAAATCTAAAATACATTTTAGATGAAGATAATATAAGTATGACATTGTAATTCAAAATTCTTGAGTTAAGAAAACAAGTCTTACAGGAGCTAGTATTCCACGCTGTACATTAACTCCATCCAAAATTCTCCATCACATGAAAGATTAAATATCAAAATCATTTAATTACAAAAGTAACATCTTTAATTGTAGTTAAAACCTTACATGGAAACCCAGACATGAGTCACATGACAATTCAAAAAATTAAGAACAAAAGAATATGGAAGAACCAAGTTAATCGATTAAATGCTCAACTACTATGATAGTAAGAAAAATACGCATACATTATGTGATGTTCTATTTATTAAATTATTTTAAATTATAAATGCACACAACCCATATGTAAATATAAAAATATGCAATATATTAGAAAATGTTACTGTACATAGCTCCATTTGAAACCCATGATAAGCTTTCGAGAATAGAAGAAAGAGATAATATTCAATACTAAGTCATGTTATTTTATTTAATGTTATTCTCACTAAATAAAAAGGGAAAAAATTATTGGAAATTATACTAATATGAGTAAACAACATTTTAAAAAAATGTTGGAAATAAATATTTCATGCGTGGAATGCAATTTAATTTATTTAAACATGTGTTCTAAATGAACAAGGTAATAAAATTAGTACAAATGATATGTACTTTTCATTATAAGTTAAAATAATTATTTTAAATCGTACTATTAAATAATTGGCCTAATTTTAAGCCTATGTCATTAGTTGTGATAAAAATAAGTGTCTATAGCAGTCAAGAACTGAATGAATGGAATAAACTAATTTTGAGTTATTCTGGAGAAATGTCACATATGTTGAACCACTCTTTTGTTTGAAATACATAGGCACCTCTTATTTAATGCTTATCTGATAGGCGTATTTGTTAATATTCTCACTTCCTTATCAAACAAAAATAATAATAAATTACCATCACTTCATACTATATTTTTGACAATATTAGATTGTTGCTATAAATGTGAAGGATTATGTGTTCCTAATATATTTGCGTTTGAAACAATGATAATAAAATAGAATCATACTCATTCTAATATATTTTTTAACATTTTATGTTCATCTAATTATCCATTAATACATATTTTCTTTGAAAGACCAAGTTCGTAGGATATTTAATTTTCAAAAAAATGAATTAATTATTTATT
The DNA here is from genome assembly GCA_030737875.1 of Allium sativum. Classification (NCBI taxonomy): domain Eukaryota; kingdom Viridiplantae; phylum Streptophyta; class Magnoliopsida; order Asparagales; family Amaryllidaceae; genus Allium; species Allium sativum. Next base: position 402,970,105 of record CM060923.1, on the reverse strand, counting down.
CCTAGTGAAATTTTAAATGGGAGCAAAAGTCGCTTAGAATCTAACCAATTTAGTTAGGTTGATACTATATGGCATGCTACTAAAAACAAATATTTAACATTCTCGATTAAATGTTTTACCTTTTTCATTCTTTATATTATTATTTGATTACATGCATTAATCGAGAGACTCACAATTTTAGGATATATGTTTGTGTTCCTTTTTAGGTTTTGTCGATTATTACATTAAAAGAATTACTAGTTTGAGTGTATAACAAATAATTAGATATCAACCATACTACAGGTGTTTCTTAATGTTATTTCATGGGTATCCTTATAATTTAAGACTATTACTAGAAGAAGCGTAAGAAATATTTGAATTATTTTAGTAACTGGAAAAAAAAAATTGTGCTTACCTTCTTACCGATTATATTTTCTTATTATTTTTACCTACATCCATGCCAAGGATGTTTTGCACTTTAAAGATCTTCTTTTTATATATTTTTTCTGTGGTACTAAGGTATACTCAAAACATAAAGGCACAAGTGATAAAGATATTTTATTCTTTAAAGATCTCTTTATGTTTTAAAGATCTTCTTTTTACACCCACCTCCTCCGAGGGGTGCCTTACTCTGGTCATCTTAGGCTCAAATAAGGGTTTTGATGCTCTGGCCCGGGGACAGAGGCTTATTCTTTTGATGCTTTAACCTGGCCCTTTCTGGTTAGGGCGCGGCTAAAGGCTTACACACCGTCTCCCTCGTCGAGATGCCTTGCCCTGGCAATCTTGGCGCATACAAGGGTTTTCTACCATTGTAGGTAGCTTCAACCATTTCGGGTGGTTCCAAATTTTGAGGAGTTTCTCATACTCTCGACCATGTAGACATTTTTTCTTCAAGGAATCCTTTTTTAGTACTGTTTAAGTCTTCTTTACTAATCTAGAGAACTGGCTTTGATTAAAGAACTTGATAATCATGCCTTTAAGAACCATGTAGTGGTTTGTTCCATGTCCATTCATCATATGGTAGTGGCAGAATAGCCCTCCAATTTCCTTTCATATTTGGGTTTCTTTTTTAAGGATGGCCATAAGTTAAGCTCATGTTTGGTTTGGAAGTAGATATTCTCGATTGATGTGGTAAGGTTGCATTCTTTAGGTAATCTTGACTCATAGATACACTTTCGACGTCGGAACTTAAACCTTTTGTTACTCAGCTTTGTTGCTTTATCTTTGTCTTCAAGATTACTTTTCAATGTATCTTGAGGCTAAAGTGCAACTTTCTTAGAGCATTCTGAAGTAAAGCGATTGAAATCCTTCATTATTTCTTGCTCGAATATAGTTCCCTTAGCCTATGCACGGATGTCTTCTTTTATGTGAGAGAATAAGTTATATTCCTTTGATGTAGAGCTACTTAATGCAAAGATAGGGTTGGTCATATATGGAAAAAGTTAATGTTCAAGTGGTCTGGATTATACTACTCTACTACCCTTTTCTTATCCATGATTCGCAAAGCTTCAATTCTTAGCCTTTGTTCTTCAATAACTCTAGGATCGATGATATCTCAGGTAGCAATTCTAGACTCAGAAGACCCCTATTGAAACCTTTTATCCATGGTCTAACTCTTCAACATCTGACCAACTGGGTGTAAAAACTAGGGATGTGGTAGGTTATCCAAAGGATCGGAGGTTCAAGACCTCCCTCTAGTGCAAAAATGTTAACAACAAAAATCATCAACACCAAAATGTAGGGTTGTGGTAATGGACCGGGTTGTAATTTAGTCCTTGTAAACTCACTTAGTTCTCCATTTCTGAAATATCAATGTCCCAAGTATGAAGATTTTCACCCTTCCTTCAGGAGAAGAGTATCACGCTTACAATACTTAGGAAAGAGTTACCTTGGTATAAGGGCTTCATAAGGTCATGGCTAGTTGGAGCTAAAATTTCTATTGTGGTCGGTTTGGTGATTAATTCCGATTTAGGGATTTGAATTCGAATTAATAGGAGAATGAAAAGTGTAATTTATAGTGGGTGCCAAGTACTCCTTTATTGATCACTTGATAGAGTACATAGAAGATTACAATAGAAATTCCCAATCTGATTTCTAAATTAGCGCATGGACTCTTAGAATTGAGTATAGGATTTTGGAACAAGGAAAAGTCCCCTAAAATTTGAACCCTAGGGTCGTATTTATAGAGGATTTGGAACCCCTTATATAGCAATGGTGTGGAAACCTTTCTTTCACAACAACCACTTGGTGTTGGCCTATTTAAATGTTCTTTGGTTTTAGTTCCACCATATATGGCTTTGGTTCCAGCTTTTGTCTCTTGCTGCTTGCTTTTCTTGGTATGGCCTTCATGCTCTTTCCTTTGCAACTTCGGTGCTACCTTTGGGCAATGGTATCGATACCAAGCATGTTAGTGTCGATGGCACTCTTTTAGCTGCCATATTTGTTGTTAGCCTTTCTCTTCCCTTGCATGTACTTTGTTTTAGTCTTTTGCCCTAATCTTATGCATTGGTGCTGAATTAAATGCTTTCTCTTCTTCCTGCTTGGTGTACTAGCTTTTAGTATCATATTCATACTCTATCCTTGTTTTCCTAGGTATCGGCTGCATGAATCTACATTCATTATTTTATATTGAAGCCAGGCAAACCGCTTATTGCATATTGGTATCGACAACGTGCCTTTATTGCCATTTTTCCTTGGTATTTGCACCAAGTTGTTTGCCCTTTTATGTTGGTGCCAATAGCATACAAAGTAGTTTTTTCGATGCTACCCTCCTTTGAATCCTGGGTATCGATCAACTATCTCGGTATCGGTTCCCCTGATATTGCTTCAAGCTCTTAGTGTTGGCTATGCTTGTGTTGGCTCCATTTATTGGCGCCATCTCTACTGTCTCTTCACCACTTCTAGTCTTTACTTTGGTATCGATCGAATTCTCCCCAGGCGTCTATTTTGGTGTCGTCTCTATTCGATGCCCCTTAACCTGGTCTTGGTTTCGGTATCTCCTATCTATTTCTTGTAGTAACAACCATTTTGAGTGTTCAATATTAACGGTTAAAAATAAAATTGTCAACACCCGAATATCGAGTCATGGTTGTGAACCTAAGGGAACTTAAGGGTAATCTAGTACCTCTGAGCTTGACTTAATTTACTGTTTCATAGATATTACTGCCCCAGGTTCGAATATTATTTACTCTTCCTTAAAGAGGAGTGTATCACCCTTACGAAACTTAGGGAGACAAAGTTACCTTAGGATAAGGGCATCATAACTCAGCACTATTTGAAATTAGATGGTTCATTGTGGATGATTCAATAATTATTCCCAAGTTAAATGCTTGAATTCAAATTACTTGATGAATGACAAGTGTAATTGGTAGTAGGTGCTAAGTGTTTACAATATTTTTCGTTAACATCGGAAATAGGTCTAAGGATGTGGACTTAATGGAGGTAAGGGATTATTTATTTCCCACAAGCTTGAGTTAGTTCACCATTTCCTAGATATCAAGGCCTTGAACCCATAGATTAGTTACTCTTCCCTCAAGGGGTAAGTGTCACGCTTACAAAACTTAACAAACAATAGTTATCTTGGGATAAGGATTTCCTAATCGCAACACAAGTTAGGAAGATAAACGGCCTGTAGAAGGGTATTTTCGTAATCTAGGAGAAAGGTTAAGGCTTCTGTATGAGGCATTTGTTGTAGGGAAAACATATGATGATAGGTAAAAGAAGCAGAAAGTAAAATTATAGAAATTATGCTAACTATCGATTCACTCTTTATTGCTCATCGGTTTGAGTACATAAGTGTTTACAAAGGAGATCCCCAAATAGATTTAGAAATTAGGGTTTACTCTATAAGAAATGAGTGCAGGATTGGAGAATGAGAAAAGTACCCTGAAATGTGACCCCTGGGGTCTTATTAGTAGACAAATCAGGAACCCATTTGTCATTAGCTAAATATATGCCTCTTTTGGACGCGACAGCATGTTGTTGGTCGCTTCACACCTTTCGGTTCCGGTTATCTTGGTTTCGGCCTCCTTTCTTTCCACTCAACATTGTTATTGATCTAACTTTACTTTCAGTGTGCTGGTATTGGCTTTAGGGTCTTAACTTGAATACTGCTTCTTTATGATGTACCAACACCAAGTCCTTTGGTATAGATAACTTCTGGAACTGCTTTCGGCCTTCAATGATAAGTTCTGGTTTCGGCTTTGAAACTTTTCTTTTGTGCTTTAGTTTCTCATGACATTATAACCTTCACCTTCTTTCGGGATCGACACTAAGAAAATTATTGTGGGTAGCTCTTCTTCCTATAAGCTTCGGTTTGTCTTTATTGAGTCTTTGAAATCGGTTTCGGTCTTGCAGCAACATGCTTACGGTACATCTCCTGATGACTCCTAAAGTTGTTTCTCGGTGGCGACAAGCTTTGACTCCGACAGCTAGCTTTCAGAATGTTTCCCTTGTGTCTCTACTTCTTATGGTTTTGACGCCTTTACCACCTTCTGTATCGACACTGTGTTAATTAGTGCCAATAGCCCTTTGTTTCATTCTACTTGGCTTAGTGCTCCCTGTCGTGTTTTAGGTTTTATTTCACAAGCCTTCAACCTTTCTTTCTTATCTACTACCGGCTTTAAGTGATTTTCTTCCGAAGTTAAGTACATGTTAATGGCTTTCGGCGTTGCCATTGCTTTGCCACTGTCTCCTTTCGTATCGGTACAAAGCATTTCTCCCTTATGTTTGTTTTGATAGCCTATTGACCAAATCGCCTCTTTTATGCTTTCGGCTTTAGCCAGATGTCGACTTTATGCTTCTAGATCATTCTTTTAAGCTGGTTGCGATTCGATACCCCTTCACCGATAGCCAGTTTCGGTGTTGAATTTGGTAGTAACATTTTCCCCCTTGTGAAAAGGTAATTTCGACTTTTCAAGTCAAACTTCATATTTTCCTCCTGTTGCTTTGACTTCCCACCTCTTGGTATCCTTTAATCTGATTCGTTGATTCGATCTTATTTGTGTAGTCGAGATTTTAAGAAACACTTTGGCATATATACTCTTTCTTCTTCCTCTTCGTCCTTTCACCTGCAAATTATATTGCTTAGACAAGATCACTGTTCCTCGAGATTTTTACAAGCTTCTTCCAAATTTCAAATCCAAATCTCTGTAAGTATTCCCATTTTGATTAAAAGTCGAAATCAAAATCACGTTAATCCGATTAGGAAATCAATCAAGAATTTTATGTATTAAATATGAGTTTAAATGATGAGAATAGCTTATATTATGATTAATGGTGGATAACTTATGTTGACGTCAAAAGTTGGTCACTAGTGACAATCAACCCCCAATCATGTGTAGAACACATGAATACTGACTATAAAATGCAGAAAAAGTAAAGGAAACGGAGAAAACACATAGAATTTTTATAGTGGTTCGGCAAAGATGGTGCCTACGTCCACTTTATATATATTACTTTTGCTTTTGATTACAAGTACAATGCTTTTTCTATTTGGAGAAAAGATAGAAGGAGGCTATTTTCTCTTCCAGATAATGTTTTTCTAGGAAGAAGATGAAGTATGAGCCAAAAAAAGAAAGGTCAGAGAAGTCTCTCTGTAACACCCCGCCTCCGCTAGGGTCACTCGCAAAGGAATGCACTAGCTTTAGAAGGGCATTATTGGTAAACATGCACAGAAATATCACAAGACAGAACATATATAAATAGCAGAAGTAAAATCAAACTTTCATAACATGAATAAATAAGGTCTAAAGCCTTTTACATCAGAGTTCATCAAAACCTGTCTTGCAATAGTAAAGAAGCATAAAGACTTTTTAATAAATTATTCCCCAAGTAAAACAGTAAAGTAGCCATAGCCAAGAGAAGTCCAAGCCATCCATGATGACCTTCAAGCAGAAGGAGTCCGAACTAAACTGCATTGTTTCCTCCTTGTAACCTGGGGGGGAAACGGAAGAAAGAGGCGAAACAAAACGGGTCAGTCAAAAAGACTGAGTAAGTCCTATCTACTTCCAGTATAAAAACAGGTAAAGGTAACATGACATGCATAAACTGAAAGTAAACATAAGGATAACTACAAGATAGATAAACCAGGGTAGCCGGTTGAACTACTGCGGCAAGGTAAACTAAGGTATCGTGATAAACTACGGTGTTATGATAAGTCAAGGTATCACATCGTCAGATTTCTATCGAGTACATTATCCCAAGGTATCTACCCCGCCTAACATCCCACGGTACCCATTATGTATATTCTTCCTGGTTCTAACATGTATATTTGCTCTGCACCTCTTGTACTAGTATCCCTACCCGCGTCATGTATTAACCATGAATGTCCCGTGCTCAAAGTCGTGTAATGGTCCATGTCAACCTAATATCGCGTATATTGGTTACTCAAATCATATGTTTCTTTCCATGTATATAAGTTCAGTCCTTTGCCGTACCTCGTATGGGCTTCCTCATGTCGTATTATCTTTGAAATCGTTTGGACTGTCACCCTTGTTCTAGCTAGGCTCTTCCATATGAATTATCGTTTGAACTACTAGGACTTACGCCACCTAGCTCCACTAGGGATTACGCTTACCTATTGCACGCTTTCGTATTTCGGTTTGGGTCAAACCACCTAGGCCACTAGGGATTACGCTAACCCTCAACCGCGCCCTTTTTCCCACGCATTCATCGTGAATCGTTTTTCTATAACTGTACGCACATGTATCACATCGTGCCATCCGAGTCCTGTCACAGGGCAAAACAAGAAATACAGGACTCGGTCGGGTGCTTTAGATTTTATCTGCCGATGCAGATACTAAGGTCTGCTTTTCTACACGTGGCTATGGTCCCACGAGACCCCTCCCTCAACTAGTGAAAGGCAACACAAGAGAAAATCTTGCATGAGAACTACACTCCGGCCAGCCCATCCCCTACGGCCTACCTCACCCATAATTAGATAGCAAATTATGGTCTGTTGGGTGTTCCCTGACTTTCCGTACGTACACGCTTGACTCAAGATGGTAGATGATCGACGAACTTGCTATCTCGGGCACCTTATGTATTCTCCGACTCACTGCTATCCACCCAGTCTTTAGGTCGCTCGCATAGCAACCAAGGCATATTCTTGGTTCTTCTACCGCAGACCTCAACCTCTCGTGATCCTAGTATAATGACCTGGCAGCTCACAGAGGGATCCCAAGAATATCCTCACGTTCCCCGAAGCCGCTGCTTCGTTACCCAGTTCGTTGGAGCCTTTATCTAAATCAGATAGCCTGCTCCTATACGCATACTTAAACGTTGACCTAACGTATCGGGTTACTAATCTATCTAAGAAATGGTCCAAATTTCCTTGACTAAGAATTATTACTTAGTTTCCCTTAACTAAGGTTTACCACTTAGCCTTATTTCCATAATCCTGGTTAACTATGGTTATTTACCTAATCCTCCGAATTAGGGTTTATCTAATGGGTTAAGGGTCACTTAAGTTCCTAACTTAGCCCGTCTACAAACCATGTCAAAATTGGCTAAGTATCCAAGTCCAAGACTTAACCCTACAAACCAGGTGTCAAGTTGGCTAAGTATATTAAGCAATCCATAACTTAACCTCGTCTAATTATCATTTTAGATTGGTTAATTATATAAATTAACTTGACCTTGTCGAATTACCAAGTCAAATCGGTCAAGCGTATTCAAGTGATTCGTGGCTTAGCCTTATCGTGTTTTCACGTTAGATTGGTTAAGTATAGATTAACTTAACCTCATCAGATTAACGAGTTAGATTGGTTAAGTATAGGTCACTTAACCTCATCAAATCATCGTGTTAAATTAGTTAAGTGTTTAACTTAACCCCATTAAATTACCAAGTTGGATTAATTAAGTCTAGGCTAACTTAACCCCATCCGATTACCATGTTTAGATTAGTTAAGCCTAATCTTAACCCCATCCATTAACTGTATTATACGGTTAAGTGTCATTAAGAAAATTTACTTGACCTTATCGCGTTATCGTGTTGGATTGATTAAGTGTTGGTTAACTTAATCCCGTCCACTAGTCGTATAAAAATGTTCAAGTGTCATTAGGCAAATCAAGTTACTTAACCTACCCAAGCTTATCATGTTATCGTTAAGTATCATTAGCCTAATCAAATTACTTAACCCATTTGTCCATATCATGTTTGGTTAAGCCTCATTAATCAAATTAACTTGACCCTATTATGTGGCATTAGTTTAATTAATGCACCCTCAACCTCTCACATTAGACCTTGTTGTGGTTACTAGTTAAGCCGGGCGGGTCCGGGTAGATTTACACCACAACCTAGTCTAACCTCGGGTCTTAAGCGCGACATGACCAACTTCTCACATTGGGTCCTATTGTTTGCAACTACTATTTAGGCCGGTCGGTTCCGGGTAGTTTTACGTTGCAAACTCAACCCAACCTCGAGTTGGCCACACTTATATTATCTAAGTTCATCATGTTTCCAAAACATGTTACAAGTTTTCAAGCATTTGGGTAGACCTAACTTAATAGGTAAATTCCCAAAGGGTAGACCTAACTTAATAGGTAAATTCCCAAGCTTGTGTTTTTATGCATACTTACATGCCAACTTCCATGTTATCTTTCAAGTCATATTTCCAAGTATAAACACATGTCATAATCAAGTCACGATTTCACGACTTGTTCGCATTTATCTAACTACCCAAAATCATATTTTCCCAACGCAAGCAAAGCGAGTCAACATAGTAAGGGTACTATGTCACATATTGGTCTCAAAACATGCATGATGCCAAAAAGGGCTTGGCTTCCACATGCATAACATCATAAAGAGATTGGCCATAAACATGCATAGTGTCATAAGGTAATTTGGCCACAAACATGCATATTATCAAAAAGGGTTTGGCCATAAACATGCACAACTTAAAAGAGGGGATTGGCCACGAGCATGCATAATCTCATAAAGGATTTGGCCACAAACTTGCATGTTAGCATAAGGGGTTTGGGTTCATAAACATGCATAAGCCCCAACATCTTGTCTTAGCCAATGTTTCACAAGTAAAGTGGTACCTAAAGGTTCATGCTAGCATTTCATGCATAAAGATCCAAACTTGCAAGTTAAACTAGGTTATGCATAGCATGAGAGGCATGATTAAGTTGCTACATCTTAGTTTAAGGTCATAGATCATAGAAAAGGGACAAAGTTAGGTGCACATACATGCATACTTATGCTTTATCTCATTTTATCCCATGTCAACATTAAAAATACCGTTTTGATCCAAAAGTAGCTAGAACTTACATAGGCAAGGCTTAGGAAAGGGATCATGCATCATCATGACGAAGAAAGGTGGCTCCTTTGATGAAGAACCATCATGAAACTCGCATAGCAATGTTGATTTGGCCTTGATTTGGTGTAGCAAGCTTGCACCTTTTGATTTGAACTTGATTTGAGTGCATAGGCTCTAGGGATTTGAGATGGAGGCCATGATCACTTTGCATTTGGGCAGCACTTCGTGGAGAGGGTGAGTTATGAGAGTTTAGGGGGGGCTTAGGGGTGTTTTTATAGAGATTAGGATAGTTTTAGGCCCTTAGATTAACCCTAGGATAGATTAGGACCATCAGATCTCGGAAGCTTCCAGAACCAGCCCAAGAACAAGATCAGGTGAGACAAACAGGTGCACCAGGTAGCTTGCCCCGGCCACCCCCTGTCGACAGGCAAGTCGACAGGGCTGTCGACTTGGTCTGGGCCCAAGTCGACAGCCCTGTCGACATGGCCTAGGCGGGAAACTTCCCGCCTGGCCCCAGATCTGATTCCCAAAACTGTTTCCGAAATTCGAATTTCCCGAAAACTTCTTTGGGCCTTAACCGGGTCATACGGACTCCAATTTGCGAAAACTCGGACTCTATTTCGCGTATTTTTCCGAGACGAACGCAATGGCATAGCCAGTTTTACTTGATTCAGAATTTGAAATTAAATTCTGCCTTGATTCTCGTTTTAACATGTTATTGAAATACGGGTTGTTACACTCTCTAAGTCCTCCTTTCCTCTTTAAGCTTTGAGGTACTTATATAAGAGGATAGCAGCTTGGCTGTTGTGACGTGGCCCGGCCTTTCCGGGAAAGCTCGAACACGTGGAATCCATCACTTGGTTAGAATAGAGGTTGAAGACTGATTCCACTATTCATTAATAGTATCCTCGGATGTTATGGCATCCACAGTGAGCGATATCAAAATCATAGTTTTGTCCGGATATGGTTGACCGCTTTTTCTTCCTTAAGAGTCGGGCCAAGTATTTGAACAGCTCAGTTGGATATTTCATGTATATCCGAAATACTCGGTCGATACGCCCTGTGCGAGAGCGGTTCTCTCGGTTGACTGGGAGAGCGAGTCTTCCGGGTGAGATATCGACTTGATTGGCCCGATATGCGGCTACTTCGGGTCGAGCTTCTGCGGGGCTTCCAGGAATTCGATCTGTCTAACTCGATTGGTTGTGCGTTTGGGCTTCGATTTGGCTCGTTGCGTCTTTTACCAAAAAGAGGGTTAACACTTTGCCCTTCAGAATGCATCTTCTTCTATAGAGGGAGGTATGTTCTGAAATATGAATCGAAGAAAAATTTCTCGAGCAGCTATGGTCGCACTGGACCATATTAAGCCCAGAAATCTGACGGCTCCAATGTTGTATTAAGGCCAGAAAACCGACGATCGAACTAGGTCGTATTAAGGACGGAAAACCGACAAATATCGGAAACCGTATTAAGGCCGAGATGATGATCACCTTTATGAGAGTTAGTTCCAGCAAAGACAAAAATAAACCGTTCTTTGGTTGGAGAAGGCTAATGGGTCGAGCATTTTATTTCACTTTGCTTTGAGAAGTGGTGAGTATTAACCGTACTCAGCTTAGTGGCGAGTATTAACCATACTCGGCTTAGAGAGGGCAAGTATTAACCATACTCAGCTTAGAAGGGGCGAGTAACCATATTTGGCTTAGGGCAAGTGTTTTCCATGTTCGACTCATGTCAGATTAGTGTGTCCAGCGAGGGGCTGAAGCTCGTGGTGTAGAGAAAGAAGGGGTGAGTACCATCCATACTCGTCTTAAAGAAGTATACCACACTCGGCTAGGGGAGTGGGTTTTAAGATATAATGGTTGGCTTTCGCGCTGACCACATTAAAAGAGGGGAGGGGGGTGAGCATTATCCATGCTCGGCTTTAGAGTTTCCCGAACATTATCCATATTTGTAAATGAGCATTCATAGCAAATAACGAATTAATATAGAAAAAAAATTTCTAAGAGGACATCGATTGATTACAGAGCATGCCTAGGAGCTAAATCCTAACCCATACATGTGTACATCAAGGTGTCCTTTTTATTGAAAGAAATACATCAAAAAAATCTAATTAATGATAATGTCGTGAGTGCTAGCCTCGGGTCCCTTCCTTTCTAGGAGCTCGTGGATTGACCTGAGGAGCTTGGGCAGTAGGTCATGGCAGCAAGGCCGGGGCACGACTCTTGACATATTCGGGAAGCTCCCCTTTTCTGACTTGATCCTCAATGAGACTGCACAGATGGCGGCATTCATCGGTGCTATGTCCAGCTACGTTGTGGAACACGCAATGTTCGCCAAAATCGAGCTCCATCTGGGTTGGTTCTCGTAGAGGTGGTCTTGGAGTGGGCAGGGACCCTCGTATGTCAAGGTAGATTTTGAGCAGAGAGGAATTGAGTTCGGTGTACTGGTCATACTTACTTTCGATCTGAGGTTGCACATGACACTCGCTCTTTTCCGGGGCCTTTCCTCTTCCTTTATTCTTGCCATTGTTGTTGAGTGGACCTTGTTGTTTGGCAGCTAAGACCATAAGGTTTTCCATCTCAATGTTGGCATCTTCTTATAGGAGGAATCGCTCGGCCTCGAAATATAAGTTATCTATATCCTTAGGGGGATCTCTGGTTAAGGAGTTTGAGAATTCTAATCTCTTCTGAACTCCTGCGATGGCGGCTATAAGTAACATCGATGGTTCGGGCCGATCGACTGATGTTGCTGCCGCATTGAATCTTTCGAGGAAGGATCTAAGCGTTTCTCCTGATCGCTGCTTGATGGTGGATGAGAGCATAATGCTCTTCGTTCAAGAGATAAGTACTCTGAATTGCTCGATAAAGCGGGTGACCAGAGTGTTCCAGCTTCTGATCGACTCTGTTGTCATCTGTCAAAACCACATTTCGGCTATATCAGTGAGATAGAGCGGGAAGCACTTAGCCATGACGTTGGTCGATGCGTCGAGTACTTCCATATGTCGCATGTATCGCATGAGGTGAATGGTTGGATCAGTGCTACCGTTGTATGGCTCTATAGCTGGGCACCTGAAGTCTGGAGGGTTTCGGGAGTTTATGATTTCCCTACTGAAAGGGCTGCGATTGACATTATCTATGTCTTGCTGCGAGGAAGTGCCCCGAGTAAAGTGTCGGGCGATGCTTGCAAGCTAGCTTCCATCTCCGAGAAGTCGTTGCCATTAATTTAGCTCAGTATCCGGAGAATCTTTAGTGCGAGGATCTGGCAAAAGCATGCTCGGAAGGGCGGCCGTTCCCACGGTAGGTGGCTCTGGGGAGAATTACCCCTTTGGAACCTGATGAGTAGTGGGTCGAGCCATACCCGTAACGAAGGGACTAGGCTGATCTAGCATAGCATGTGATGTTCGCAGCTCAGTGGTGCCCCTGGTGGGAGCGAAGTTAGTAGGGTCTATGTTAGCTTTTTCTTCTGTCGCTGTGAGGAACGGAATAGTGGGGTGGCTTCCCTGGTTCGATGGAAAGGCTGCACCAGCTCTTCGTTGAAGGTGAAGAGTGGTTAGGCTGGTCTGTGGTAAGATTCTGGGATGTAATGGGAATGGCGTTGACTCTGAGGGACCCAGTGGTTGCTCGACTTGTTCGACAGGTCGAGCTGTTCCCAAGAGTGGAGGCAATGTTTTCGACCGATCTAGATCTTGATCGCGAGCCTCCTGAGGTTCAGCTGCTACAGCTGCGCTAGTCGCTGGAAGCGATACTCCCGGCTGGGATTGATCGGTTGGTGGGACCAAACCAGGATGATATAAAGGTGTAGCCCGATCAGTGGCCTGATTCTGTGCAGACCAAAGATTAGTTGTTGCACCAGTCTCGGCCGGTGGAGGAATTGATGTTGAAGCGTTCAACTATCTCCAGTCGACTGAGAAGGTGATCCATCAACTGCTGCTGTCGTTCGAGGAGTTTATCCTGAGATGTCATATGGTCTCTGAACTCGACCGTGATTTTATCCATGTCATCCCGGGTAAAAAATCGAGACATATCTTCATGAGAGGAAACTTCATGACAGGCTTCTGTAGCATTAGTATCGGCTGCATCGGTGTTTGCAGGACGAGAGGATGTTGTATCTTTCTTTCGTTTGTTCGCCATGGATTAAGGCAAATCCCACCTTCTTGGCGCGCCAAAGTGTTGACGTCAAAAGTTGGTCACTAGTGACAATCAACCCCCAATCGTGTGTAGAGCACACGAATACTGATTATAAAATGCAGAAAAAGTAAAGGAAATGGGGAAAACACACAGAATTTTTATAGTGGTTCGGCAAAGACGGTGCCTACGTCCACTTTATATATATTACTTTTGCTTTTGATTATAAGTACAATGCTTTTTTTATTTGGAGAAAAGAGAGAAGGCGGCTATTTTCTCTACCAGATAATGGTTTTCTAGGAAGAAGAAGAAGTAGGAGCTGAAAAAAGAAAGGTCAGAGAAGTCTCTCCAAGTCCTCCTTTCCTCTTTAAGCTTTGAGGTATTTATAGGCGGGGATAGCAGCTTGGGCTGTTGAGGCGTGGCCCGGACTTTCCGGGAAAGCTTGGACACATGGAATCCATCACTTGGTTAGAATAGCGGCTGAAGACTGATTCCACTATTCATAAATAGTATACTCGGAAGTCGTGGCATCCACGGTGAGGTATATCAAAAGCTGAGCTTTATCCGGATATGGTTGACCGCTTTTTCTTCCTTGAGAGTCGGGCCAAGTATTTGAACAGCTCAGCTGGATATTTCATGTAGATCTGAAATACTCGGTCGATACACCATATGCGAGAGCGGTTCTCTCGGTTGACTGGGAGAGCGAGTCTTCCGGGGTGAGATATCGACTTGATTGTCCCAATATGAGACTACTTCGGGCCGAGCTTCTGCGGGGCTTCCTAGAAAGCGATCTATCTAGCTCGATTGGTTGCGCGTTTGGGCATCGATTTGGCCCGCTGCGTCTTTTACCAAAAAGAGGGTTAACGACTTAGGTTATCCATTTTCCTAACGCACTTTTAGGGTTCAAAGTGTAAAACTAACATACAAAAAGTCAATTTTCATTGTAGAGAAAGACGTTAAGATTTTGGTACGTGTAAATTCATCATGGGACTACTGCCGACTCATTTTAGTTTTGATTTTTTCGACACCCATATTTTATTTATTTGCTTTCAAATTCGTGGGTATCGAATCAATGAGAAAGTGTTGTCGAGAGTTTTGTTTCCTTTTTGTTTCGGGTGTTGGCAAAATTGAGAAGCTTGTTTCATGGTATTCTGATTTTGATTTTTCCTATGTTGGGCCTTAAGACAAATTTGTTCTTTGGTGATGATACCATTTCATATGGTTACGATGAAACCGACAATGAGCACCATCGGCATTCTGATCTTCCCAACGCATGCTTTTCGTCTTTTTGGTCTCGGTGTTGGGGGGCGGTTAACCTGATCATCACCAAAAGTCTCTATTTTTTCTAACATACGTGAAGTGTGTTCATATGCATTGTTCTTGATAAAATTATTCCTTATGGTTAATGTGATACTAACAAATTTGATGTTAACTACTGACTTGTGAATGGAACGTGCACACTCATGCAAATGAATGAAGTATTAATATATGATTTGGAATAATATCACGTGGTAGCATTATGTTTGACAAAAAGAGCTCTAGCAAGCCAAAGTCTGGTGATTCTGGCATTCCTCGAAAGAAGAAGTCATTTACTTTGAAGCAGTCCCTTATTGCTTCTTGGAATGAAGTAAATGCCATCCTTGATAGCTTTGGGATGTCTAGCATGGACACCATTCCTACTACTGCTCAGGACACCATCAAAACCCCAACAGATGGATATTTTTCCTATTCTTCCATTCACATTTGGGACAGGGGCTTCTCCCCTTTCCCCACATTCATATCCAGGCTTTTGCGTGACTTAGGAGTTCATCCCATTCAGCTTTCACCAAACACCTATATTTTACTCTTATGTTTGGAAATTCTCGCACTTGAATCGGGCAAGGCTTCTCTTAGTACCAACCACATTTGCTATTAGTGGCGTTTTTCTAAAGAAGCAGACTCTCCCATATTACGTGCAAATCTGATAACGAAGTTGATTAGTGATAGTATCAAAAAATCTAGACCTTGGTAAGATCAATTTTTCTTCATCAGGTGCTCTTCTGGTATTTCGGGCAGTTTTGCAGATATTGGTGAGTTTCCTTATTCTTATGAAATGATTAAGCTCTTTTCGTGCTCTATTTGACTTTGTTTCTTTCCAGATCCTGCTTCTAGGAAAATATTTCTTATAGAGACCGAATCCCGAGCCGCGGATGTTATTTTCAAGGCGTCTGAAGAATCGGGACGTCGATCAGTTCTGCTAACCTTGAGTAAACTTTGTCAATTTGACCTTCTTCCAACCGGACGAAAGAACTTGGGGTAACGACCTATCCATTTTCTTGGTGCCAAACACTTGACTCCGGGTTCCAACTCGTTTAGTGTATCATCTCCCTTGTTTCTAGGTACTTGGGTAAGAGTACTCTTTATTTTCTAAAGCGACTTAAATTTGTGGGCTTCATATTTCTTATCCTTGCTAGCGTATTTGGTTAGGTTCCTCCACCTTTGAGGGCATGTCTCCTATAAATGCTCTTGATCAGTCTAATGTTAATGCCTGAAAGAGGTTCGCCGACCCTACCATTGATCCACTGTCCAAAAGATTGAAGTTTGACACTTCCGCATCTTCGTACAAAGATATAATTTCGATGAATGTTGATCAAGGAATCTCTGGCCCAACCAATTCTGTTGTTGAACTCATTCTTGACATCACATCTTCCCCTGAGGATACTTCTAAGAGTAAGCTTGTGTGTCTTACTTCATCATCAACTCTTCCAAGTGCTCTAGTTGTGAGTGAACATGATGTAAATCCACTTTTATCTCCACCATATGTTAGTCCTCTGAGGCCGCCTTCGATACCCTCAGATTTCGTTGAGTTTGTGAAGCTTGCTCTCTCCTTTCCTGATGACGCCAACGTTCCTCTACCCTCTTCTACTGCATATTGGGAGAATTTCTTCCAACATCTTGTTAAGTAACAACTTTTGGCACACTTTATTTTAACCAGCTTCCTTACTTATGTTTAATTTTGCACAGAGGCATGAATGCTACTGAGGACGATGCAGGTGATGATGGCATGGTCTGGGTGATGGAAGTCGACGAGATGAGTCTTATAAGGATGGCGGTGACCCACATTCTACTACTAGGGGCTTACATAATTCTGAAGGAGTAAACTTTGATCTTTTAGGCACCCCTTCTACTCAAGACCCGGCCGAGGCACCTACCAAGAAGGGTGTTTCTCCCGAGCCAAAAGAGAAAGAACATCACGTTCAATATGATATTCCTTCCTCAAAGTTATGGCTTACGTTTTTGAAGTGTTTTCTTCCTTCTTAAGTTTATAGAAATGATTAATTTCCTTATATCATGATAGAACCTTACTCCCACAAAGATTTAATTTCAAGAAATGCTTCACATTCATTGGTTTTAGTTTAAAAGGAGGATTTTCAACGAGTCCATCTCATAAACCTGGGGAATATCACTTTGTAGGAAAGCTTAGACCCATTTACATGAAATACTTTTGACTTTCTTTCAACTTTCTGAGTAACGCTCATGATACAATTTTAATAAGACTTATGATCAGCCATGCTTTATTGATGTATAGTACAAACGACATGTGTATTGATAAGTAAGCTTGAACTTTTGTAATTTGTAGACATGTGTATTACTGAAATAGTTAAGAATTTTTCTGGGTAACGTTCATGAAGTAATATTTTTTTGAAGAGCATGATGTTATTAGTGTCGTTTTTCAATAACTAGATTTTTGCGTATTATTATATTTTACCTTGCTTGTGAGTACGGAAATCAATTCCATACTCCCCTCTCTCAATTTAGGGACGAATCACTGGTAATTGTAGAGCAGAAAGACATTTTCAAGGTAGCTCCCAGTTTGAGGAGGAAAAGGACGTACTATCTCCAAAAGATAGATAATAAGAATTTGAATGAACAAGTGTCCAGTTTAGAGAGTCAACCTAAAGTGAAAGATAAAACAATCGTCGAGCTGCAAAGGCAATTAATGGTCAATCCTTCTACCAATTCGGATGAAGAAATAAGCAAATTACTTCATCGAATTGACGAACTAGAAGTTGAATTGGCAAAAAAAAATTGCAGGTTATGCATCCTTGGATTATGCTTTGAAGAATCCGGACTCGGATTAAAGAGCCTAGTTATTACGAGACTTCTTTACTTGATAATTGTGACATGGTGCTTGTGTGTCCTAAACATAAAACACGTGAAACAGTAGTAATACGTACGTAGTAACTTGTAAAATGCTCTTGTAGACAAGTTTGTAGATCGTGTGGATGTCACCGGATATGTGATTTTTTTCCTTGCAAGGAACACTCTCTTCCCAGAGTCCTATTGCATTATTTTGCACAAACTTAACACATACTGTCTAGTGTTAGCTTCATAAGATATATATAAAAATTTTCTCATTCCTCGTGAGATAGCATTTATGTTGCAGTCGCATGACAGGCAAAGGCATGATTGGACAAAATGTTTATTTATGTTTCATGTCTTGAGGAATGGCGAACCTACTCAACAAAAACTCCATTTAAGAACGTTCCCGTGCGAAGTGCTAAGGAAAGCATAGCCCTTGTCATGTTTTATTTGTAATTAAATATTGTGATTATTCATACTATATGTATTTTATCAGAACGATAAGCAATTTCTTTATGTATATGGGTTAAGAAAATCTCCCTGAAAAGTATAGAAGATTTCTATCTTCGTTTGAAGGCTTTCATATAGTATGTTAGAGAAGCAAACTCGAGTGCTGTTTTTGTAAACCCTCTTCCAGGAATAAAGGTCAGAACCTTGTGACCCATATCAGAGTATTAGATTGTAAGTCCAGAACCATCTTCCTAGAATAGAACTATCAAAACCCATACTCAGTTAATTTATAGGAGAAGACAGCAGTCCATACTGAGCGTCAGTAGTTAGAAGCTTCGAAACCTAGATTAGGGTATTAGCAAGAGAGATTTAAATTCCATATCTGGTAATAATTTGAGGTCTCGAACTATGACCCGGATTCAAGTATTTGAAAGAAGTCCAGAAATCCTCTTTACGTAATAATAGAAGTTCGAACCAATCCAGGTTCAGATATTTGATAAAAGACAAGATATCCAAATCCGATATTAATAGAAGTGTCACCCCCTTCGGGTTCATTTGCAAAGCAGGGGATGTGTGTGCTTAGTTAACCACTCTCTAGGCTTGTGATTTTCAAAGCAGAGGATGTACGTGCTTTGTTGGCCACTCTCTGGGTATGTGTGTCCAGTGCACTTAGCTAGCTTATTCTCAAACAAGGTCCCAAGAACTTACCCAATCCCCCTCCAGGAGGCGCCCTACCCCGACCATCGTAGGCGATGATAAGGGATTAGATGCTTTAACCGGGCCATCGTAGTCGCGGCTTAAAGGCTTATTCTTTTGATGCTCTACCCTGGCCATCGTAGGCGGTGATAGAGGTTTACACTCCACTACACCATATATGCCAATTAGGATGTGTTTATAACCGTATCTAAAACAATTAGGCACGGCTATAAGCTGTATCCAAAAATGGCGTGTTAAATTATTAGATACGGCTATAAATCATATCTAACTGGTAATAACATACGGTTCTTAGTCGTATCTAAATGAATAATTGATACGATTATATGCCGTACCTAAAATGTATATGGTGTAATTCAGACATGGTCTTTGATCGTATCTAATTATGTGTGTGTGTGTGTGTGTGCGTATATGTGTATATACATTATATATATAAAAACAGAAAAAACAACACAAATTTTTCATAACACAAAGCATACATACCACAATTTATACACAATATAACACAATTTATATATACTCAAAGCATGTGTAATAAGATTTTTCATAACACTAATTCACAATGTACATAGAAGAATAAACAATAAAAGGAAACTATCAAAGATTTTTCATCATATTACAAAGTAACAAATATAAAGAAAAATAAAGATCTGCCTGATAAAACTACAGGAGGCTAGGTCGGGAAGATTGAGCGTACGTGCTGATCGTGCTACTGAAGTCCATGTTGTTGTGTATGCCTATAAATCAAAGTTGTTATTATGAGAATAAACTAACTGTTGATATGAGCATGAATCATGTGCACAGTTTGTGCATATTCATGAAAATAGGTCCAGGGCAGTCAAAACAGGGGGTATAAATACATGTGCAAGTTTAAGGGCATCACAAAACCAAAAATTTACTGTCATGTTCAATATATAATACACACTGGCTCATAAAAGCAATGTAAATGTCCATACAATAGCCACATAAGTTTTGGAATAACACATAAAGATTTATATATACATAGTTTAAAACAAAAGCTTAAATGGCCAACCTGATGAAGACAAGTTGAGGTCTGGTTTCATCAATAAAATTGTCAAGTTTCATTGATTGGCAGCAAAACCGAATCGTGATAGCCAGCCTGAGTTACAACAGCACAAAAGCACCAAAATATACATGAAGAAAGAAGTAATTTAATGCCTGATTGCAACAAAACTTAAAGAAAATATTACTATGGAACACTACATACATATTTGCTTAACTTAACAAATGAAATAGGAATATCATAATAGCAAATATATAAATTATTTTTTGTATAAGTTTCACTCGACGGGTTTTCATCTTGTCAAACTCTTCAATTATTGAGTCATTGTTGAACTGAATTGCAATCTATTCTCGATGTAAACCGTCATACCATTTGCAAGAAATTCATCCTCCTTTTTGTTGCGAAGACTAGTTTTAACTAGCTTGATGGTTGAAAATGGCAAGATGGCAGTGGAAAGACGGCGCTGTATGTTCAAGGTATTGATCGACTTTCGATCAAACCTTGGGTTTGAGGGTTTTTTCTGTTCGATAATCAATAACAGCTAGTCGACACCAATAACAACCTAGTTGACTCGACTAGTCGATTAGTCGACTAATTTCTAACCATGCGCCCGAAATTCATACAAAAAGAAAATCGAGACTTCATGTCGATGGTTTGATCTCAATTAGTCGACGACTAGTCGAGCGTTGTACAAATAACAGTGAAGGGCATTTCGATAGCATTCGGTTCGAAAACAAGTTTTCTACTTTAAGACCCATCCATGTGTTTGTGTAGTCGGTCAATATATGTCTCAAAGATGGATGTACACATTGTAAACTGGTTTTGCTATGACCATAGGATTTTAAATGAAATTAACTGTACAGAGGAGTGGAAAATTGATAGTCATTAAAAATCCAAACCCAAAAGAAGAATCACCTAAACTGTAGTCAATGTGAAACATCGGTAGTTCGTACCATAGCATACAGAGAACATCCTCCTATACACACAAAAAGGAACAAATAAACCAAAAGAATATTCAAGATGTGCACACAACATGTCCATTCAATTCTTATGTAAGATACTACGTAGAGTTAAGTGTGAAATTATATATACCTCCTTTAACGTCTAAAGATATCGAATCATCATGTTCGGATAACACACATACTCGACTTTCCGGTTAAGAATTTATTGGGTGATCCACTAGGTGGATGCATTTTAGCTTACGTGCAGGGTCAGTAATCCATGCTTATTAGCTTTATCCAAGTGTCGAATGCTAATTCACGTAATCTTTGGAAAATGCTGCTTTCACTTGCAACTTTCAGTTCTTTTGGAGAGGACTGTGTAGTGCAACTTCCATTGCAATCTCTTCTACAAAGCAGGGGAAAGTTGATAGTGAAAGTAGCTTTTTACTAAGGTTAAGTGAAGCAGTGTCTGACACTTGGATAAACATAATAAGCATGGTTTCCCGACCCTATGTGTGAGCTAAAATTCATCCACTTGGTGGATCACCCATTTAATTATTAACCAAAAAGTCGAGTAATCATCCATCTTCCAAATTTTCAGCAAACCTGTTAATATATTTTCTGTAAACTTGTTATTTTTCAAAACAGAGTAATCATTACAAAGTGTGATATAGTATGACAACAATATAACACAAAGTAGCAATCACTAATACACTACACTAATACAATAAGACATTCCAATTAAACCCGTATGATTTGTCACATTAATACATGCCAATTAAAACCCTGTACAGTAATACACTAAGACAACCCAATTTAAATTTCAAGCATAAGGCAAACAAATGGTTGTCATAATCCATATTGTTTTTTACAATGTAGCGACAACGAACTGCATCTTGTTCTTTAAAATGATTGTTGAAATCAAAAATTGATCACAACACTCCAAGGTGTTTATGTAACACTTCACAAATATGTAAGAATTAGAAAATGGGAGCCACGAACAAAAAAGCAGTAAAAACACAACCAATTTAAGTGGTTCGGTCTCAAATTAGACCTACGTCCACTATAAGAGAATATTTCATTATTACCGACGAATTTACAAGGTACACACTTCATTCATTTCACTCTTTTTTAACGGTCTTCTCTGTTTTCTCTTCTTTTGCTCTTGATTCATTTGAATTCACGAAGGAAAGGATGATATCTCTTGATTTGTAATGGTTATTGCGTAGGTTTCCAACCACTTGAACACCTAGATGATCTTCGTTGGTTCCATAATGATTTTGTGTTGAATCTAGGCTTGAGAGAGAATTAATGGAGCTTGGAGTGGTGGAGAAATGAAAATGGTAGCCCTTCGGAGTCAAAAATTCGGTCCCTTGAATGGTAGAAAAGTAGGGTATTTATAGGTGTAGTTTGGGGGTAGTGGCAAAGTTGAAATTTATGTGTGCATGTTATGGATAGGTCATAGACATAATTACGAAAATGTCACTGGGCCAAAAATAATGACCGACCTATCTCATACACTAGATACCGATCCATCCTTATTAGCTGAAGCCGATCCATGTATTTACGTTTTTGTCACCACATTGTTTAAAGTGTCGACCCATACATTTCTATAATACGCCTGAACCATTCAAATTGCAGAATAGCCGACCCATCACATTTACAATATTGCTGCCACGTTATTATTATAACCGATCCATGCCACGTTGACATGAACCACCCCTCCTTCTACAAATTGGCACGACTTATATATATAGTTTGTATTGTGGCCAATCCCTATACAGCACGTATGTCTTATACTTATAACCAGGGCCGGTTCTGTTGTTTGGAATGCCCTAGGCGAGGTTAGGAAAATTGAGTACTAATTCTTGCATTGCAAAAATTCACATTTGTTTACTGTGCATGATTGTCTGCTTTGTATTCGGTGGTTTTGTGCAATATTATTTCTTTATTTTCCTCTGAATTACTGCCCAAATTCAGTTGCAGTGCCAGTAACTCCTCTACACCAACCAACTACCTCTACAACTCCATCTTCACTGTCAACCTAAAAGTCTAAAACTACTACTCCATACAAATTAACTTCTAAACCACAACAACACCCTACTGCCCTATCCACTCAACTCCCTGCCATCATCCACTCGTCAACAAGTCCAAAGCTTTTCCTTTCGATCACTACCATCGGAAGCTTCAACAACGTCACGGAAACAAATCCCATAACCAATTCATCAGTCTAGGCGAGGTTAGGAAAATTGAGTACTGATTCTTGTGTTGCCAAAAAATAACCCAAACAGAGAAGGTATGGATGATTGTCATCAGCTATATAATCATTCAAAGAGAGGGTAGGGGCAGTGGCGGAGCCAGGTTTTTGGATGAGATAGGGCAAACTAGTCCCACATTGCAAGATTTGTCTAGATTTTATTGGATATATACATGTATATGGGATGTCACATTGTAAATAAGATGCTAGTGGCAAGAATTGGCTCAACTATGGGCTGTTTGGATCTGAGCTAGGGCATTTGAAATTTCCCAGGTAGGGCTGGATTCTAGAAATAGCTATTTCATGCTAGAATTTTGCTTTTCCAGATGAGGCCTTGGCCCTAGCTGGGCTCAAGGTAGATCCTCCCCTGGGTTGGGGAGAAAAAAACCAGTCCTACATGCAAGGAAGGGAAGAAAAGTGGAAAGATGGGGCAGAAAAACCACTTGTACAAGCAAATATAATCATGCAAACAAAGGCAAAAAAACAAAAAAACAAAATGGTAGCAAAGTAGTTGTTATCTAGAATCGAACCCAGAACCAACTACTAGTCATTTGTATGCACAACCACTGAAGAAACGCATTATTTAATCTTAATTGCAGACCATTTACATATATATTTATACCCTTATATTCATCTTCACCATCCTCCTCCTTGATCGTTGCCCCATGGAGGTGGGTTGCCCTAGGCAGCCGACTGCTCCGCCTAGCCCTGGAGCCGGCCCTGCTTATAACATGGATCGGCTAATTTCACATATGTATTGAACAATTCGTGATCGTCCCATATACCTCTTGCTACCAACCTATACTTTTGCTTAAATACCAGTCCATGAACATAATGTCATGTTCCCATAAACCATCCCTGCTCTGCCATGTGGACCTTTCATGCATACTTTGTATGTACCACTATGTTATAGTGTGCCAATGTTATACATTTTATAATGTAACTGCTTCATATATGAGAAAGGAAGTACCAGATCCATGAATGATGCTATAGCCTTGCCGATGCGTATCTCCATATTTGTATGTGAAGGAGATATATTATCATGGGATGCTGGTGTGTCATGCTCCACGTTCTCAACAACAAATTACATGAGCACGGTATATTATAGAAGAGTGCTTTACAAACGTTATTGCAAAGGATCCTTACTGTTTCACGACATGTATACTATGAACCATGTGTATAAAATAAGAGCTTCTTCACAATGTGAGGCCATGTGTATGCTTTATTCAATTGAAGTCAAGCGAAGCTGGCCGATCTACGTGGCACTCAAAATGACCAACCCGTTCTCGCTTTGGGACCGATCCATGACAGATAAATGTAGATGCTAACCCATTATTGTTGCTAATGTACCGATCTATATGCTTGAAATAGTGACGATCGATCCATAGCTTATAATGTGGTCGACCGATCCATCAGCAAAGTGGATGGCCGATCCATCACCAGTGAAGGCGCCCGATCCATCAGTTGATAACAGACCGATCCATGCTACTATTTTTTGTCTGATCCATACAAAATTTATGCCTGATCCATATTAATCACCAAGTCCATTGCTTTTAAAATATAAATGATCTATCACTCTTGTATGCAATAAAACATGATTTTTAGACCACGTTTTATGACGGGGTTAACAATAATACATCCATATTGGCTGTCGTAATCCAGGATCATGTTTGATACTATATTTACTTTTTTGATTTTTTTTAGGGCGATCTACAAGAACTGAGCTATTTGCCCCAGAAATTAGAGGAAGACTAGGAGATAAAATCCTGATAGCATCAGTTTTAATTTCATAAAATGAGAATAATGTCTTTGATGGTTTCTTCGACAAAACCCAATCTACAAACAAAATTCACACAAATACAATTCACATCGACAAATTCACACAGGCAAATTCTTACAAGTAAAATTTGCTGCAAAGAAAATTAACTACAAATATAAATCGTTGAAAACAATAACTCGAATTGAAACTTCTGCAGATTGATGATTGAAAGAGGAAGCAAGATGGCAGAAATCCTGCCGTAGGATGCAAGAGGAGGAAATCCCAGAGAAAGGTGGAGGCATGATTTCGTGACCAAAAACCCTAATTTGGGTTTTCGGTAACCATTGAAGTAAAACAAAGGGAAAGGGGAGCGGCCAATTTTTTTATTCCAAGTACCAAATGGGATGCACAAAATGATACACATTCGATTCGACCCAAAACCGTATCAAATTTACTGATTCAGAGCTTTAGTGATGGACGGTCAGATTTAAGGTGTTTGGGGTAGTGCAGATCGCATGATACGGATCTGAGCACTATCAAATTTGATACGGCTTTTAGCCACATTGTATCTCCGCATCCTTGTGTGCCAAATTTGTTGTTTTGGTGTAGTGCTCCACCCCCTCCAAGGGGTGCCTTACCCTGGTCATCGCAGGCGATGGTATGGCTTTTTCGTTCCCTTCTACGGGATACGAGGAACTTAAGTAGAGGTAGGACGTGCTCTTCTTTGATTAGAGATAGGACGTGCTTAGTTCATAGTAGTGGAAGGGCTTACTCTTCTACGAGCAGAGGTAAGGCATGCTAATTAGATGCTCCGTCCCGACCATTTCTGGTGTGGATCGGAGGCTTACGCTTCTGATGCTTTAACCCGGTCCTTTCTAATTTGGACGATCTTAAAGGTTTACGCACCACCCCCCTAAGAGGGGTGCCTTTCCCTGACCATCTTGGTGGTGACAAGGGTTTTTAACCATTGTAATTTTTCCATCTCGGGCTATTCCATGTTTTAAGAGGGTTTCCATACCTTTAGCTATGCAAACGATCCTTTTTCGAGAAAAAATTGATGGACTTAGTTCGATTCTTTTACAAAGTCTTGCAATTGGCCTTGATTAAAGTACTTAATAATCATCCCTTCAAGAACTTTGCAGTGGTTGGTTTCATGCCCATTCATCATATGGTAGTTGCAGTAAGGCCCTCCCCATTTCCTTTTGTATTTGGGCTTCTTCTTTGTAGATGGCCAAAAATTAAGTTCATGTTTGGTTAAGAAGTAGATATTTTCCATTGAAGTAGTAAGGCTGCATTCCCTAGGTAGTCTTGATTCAAAATACTTTCGATATTGAAGCTTTATACTTTTGTTATTCTGCATTGTGGCTTCGTTTGCATCTTCCAACCTTCTTTTATACAGGTTTCTAGAATGTAGTGCAATTCTTTTAGTCCGCTTACGGTGAAATGATTGAAGTTTTCTATTATCCTTTTCTCAAATATCGTTCCTCTTGCATGTGATCGAATGGCTTCTCTAAGATGAGGGAATAGGTCATACTCCTTTGATGTAGAACCGCTTCGAGTAAAGGCTAGGGTTTCTTCAATGTGGAAATTGTTGTTGCTCCAACAATCAGGATCATATTGATTATTGGCAAGACTTGTACTCATAACCTATTTTCTTCCATCACTCTCGGGTCAGTAATATCTGATATAGCCATTTGAGATCCGTAAGATTCTTGTTGGAGCCTTTTGCCCATAGTCTTTCTTCTTCAAAGCTTAGTCCAATCTGGGATGGATCAACACAATTGGGGATGTGGCTGTTAACCACAAGGTCAGAGGTTCAAACCCTCCTTCTAGCATCAAAATGTTAATGATATTTTTTGTCAACACCGGAATAGGTCTAAAGATGTGGACCTAGTGGAGGTAGGGGATTATTTAGTTCCCACAAGCTTGAGTTTGTTCACTGTTTCCTTGATATCAAGGTCTTAATCCCGAATATTAGTTACTCTTCCTTAAGGGGTGAGTATCATGCTTACGAGACTTAACAACCAATAGTTATCTTGGGATAAGGGTTCCCTAAGCGCAACACAAGCTAGGAAGCTAAATGGTTTGTAGAAGGGTATTTCGATAATCTAGGAGAAAGGTTATGGCTTGCGTATAAGGTATGTGCATCCTGAACTGTTTTACCATTTTCGAAACTAGTTGGTCGAAGGTGGTTATAGATCGAACTGGGAGTCGAGTAAACCAGAGCAGAGCTGTGCTTTTCAAGAAGATCGGGAAACATTTGCACTTTACAGGATCAGTGTCCCGACTAGAGTCCATGTGTCATTCGTAGTGATTTAAAAGCCATAGGGGGTCGTCTTTCCCCCGTAAGGTGCTAGCTATGGCATATTAAAGTGTCGAGGACACTCGGCATCGTGCACAACATTGGTGAAGAGGTTACATCTCATGTTGGTTCCCACGTGTCATTGACGTTTCCCCACGTCTCTCTCATGATTGCTCAGATCATGTCAGGAAAGATACGTAGGTTGAACTTCCGCTGGAATCCGGTGATTGTGGTTCACCTCAGGGGTCCTGCACCGTGGACGTCTTCGAGGATGGACATCGGGATCAACCTCATCCATGTCATCAGCATTGTTCTCCTGATTCTGGTATGGCTGAAGAGGCTGATCCAGTTGATTTTAATTAAGCGGAACTTGGGCATGTTGGTTTGCTGGAAGGGTAAGCCCCAAGTTTAGAGCGGCAATAGTTGGGTTCTGTTTAAGAGGGGGTCGGTTACTGGGACTTGTACATCATCAATAACCAACTTGGAATAGTCGCATTGACGCATTCCCTCACTGAAAGTCACGGTAGTTCCATTACCATTGTCGTTGACATTGGATATAGTATAAATGAGGGTGTTGGCTTTAGCAGTCATTCTCCTTCGTTGGCTTCGGCCGCGAGTATCAGAAGAAGAACTTTCTGAGGCGTTAAGCTGCGGCCGAGCGCTGTTCTGATTGACTTGGAGATGAGAAACATGACATTGACTTTCTTGAAGTCGGTGCATTATCTCAATTTTTTTCTTCAATGTGTCTTTGAGCTCCCGAGTTCTATCCTTCAATTTGTTATTATGTGCGTAGAGCCGCGCTTGGGTCGCAGGAGCATCGGGGTCCATAGTAGGAAATATATCCATGTTGGTCGGGTTCCCCGTGGATTGTGGCTGTTGAGAAGCAACATTATCGGCCACTGTGGAGGGTCCTACTATTAGATTCTTTGCTGGTTTAACCATCGTAAGCGGACTTGAGCGGTAGGTTGAGAAGTAGCCAGAGTAGCGCATCGAAATCAAAGTTGAAATGGAAATGCACGGAAAGAATCGAGCTCAAACTCTCAATGAAAGCACCAAATTGTTGATGTCTAAAATTGTCGTCATACTCGAAGTTTTTCAAATTCTAGAGAATAGCATTTCGCGTACGGAAAATTGAAGTGCGAAAAGAAGAAATAACACGAAGATTTATAGTGGTTCAATTCGGATTGAACCAACGTCCACGTTGAAGGCGTTTGTTGATCTTTATCCGCAAATGGAGGTCACAAGTCTTGAACAGCATCATGACATTTGTTTATAAATTGTTCTATGTGTTCGGGAGTCATATTTTTCATATGCTAAGTCTGGGGGAAAAGCTTTGTAACACTCCACGTCCGTTAATGACACTCTTTAACAGAATGCATTAAGTTTTGTGAAGCGTTCTGGGTAAAGAGAACAAAATCTCACAAGACATATATATAAAATAACAACGTAAATTTAAAAATTTATTTTCCAAAAAAAAAACATTGTGGTCTCAAAATCCAATTACAACATCAAATTGAAATACCGGAATAAAATGTATCAAATAAAGACATCTGTCTTGCACTAAACGCCATTAGAGTACAGAAGTAAAAAGCCATAGTCCCCAAAAGTAGCCATACACAAGTAGATATATAGTCAAAGTGGTATATCTAAGCAATTTCCAAATCCAAGCTGAAACAGAAGAGAGAGTCCTAGTCAAGCCTGAGAGTTCCCACCCTGAGAACCTTGGAGGGGGGAATAGAGAGAAAAGGAAACAAAACTGGTCAGACATAAAGCCTGGCGAGTCCAGTCACTTTTAGCATATAAATAAGTAAAAGCATCATGACAGACATATAAACTGGATGAGAGATAACAGTATCATGTAACATGTATAACAAACTGAACGGGATAAGCAGAATGAACTGAACAGATTTCGCTTCTCAAATACTTTTCTTTGCACCAATACTAGTATAACATATATGATCCCAACAGAAACATAATGGTAGACTTAGGTGTACTTCTAGTAACGAGTTTTACCCCCAAACAGTAATAACAAGTACCCAAACATAAATAATGGGTGTTACCCCCAACCAGAAACAACGGGCACCTAAACAGGCAGGACCAGATGTACCCTACTTTCTACCCCCAATCGATCGGCTCCCTATCCCGTAAATACCCTGTGTCGGCCCCATAGCAGGATGTATCACTTCCTAAAGTGGGAACTCCCAAAAGGACACAGACCTATTTACTGGTATTATAACGGATTATTTTCCCAAGCAAGTCGAACCCATGCATGCACATAACTCCGTTGGAACGTGCTATCAGATAATCTCCACCCATATGAACGTCTTATAATCAGCTAAGTAAGCGTGCCCTGATTCCTACATAGTGCGGGGTGCCTCTTTGATACCAGAATGGGTTACTGACTGATACAAGTTTCACACAATAGATGACACAAAACATCCCCAAGGCTTGTATCCCTAACTACTACGATTTTGACAGATTATGCCTAATAGATTAATAAGCCCGCAAAACCCCAACAGATAAAACAGGTTAAGTTTATCAGGTTCATATAACCTCCACAGATTTAATAGATTTACTTAACCCCTACAGTTTAAACAAGTTTAATTAACCCCCCACAAT
Source organism: Allium sativum (assembly GCA_030737875.1). Lineage (NCBI taxonomy): Eukaryota > Viridiplantae > Streptophyta > Magnoliopsida > Asparagales > Amaryllidaceae > Allium > Allium sativum. The sequence goes on along the minus strand of CM060923.1, from coordinate 402,940,554 downwards.
TTAACAGGTTCATATAACCCCTGCAGATCTAACCAGGTTATGTATTATAGGTTAATAGGTTCGTATAACCCTCACAGATCTAAACAGGTTTCACATGTTGTTTACATTTTCATTACATGTTCCGCTTAATCTATAAATTAAGCCTACGGATTTACATGCCCCAACCCTCAAATCATAATTCACAGTATAAGATATTTCCCTAAATTTTAGTCATACATCACAGTATAGGTTATTCCCCCAAATCTTAGTCATGATTTATAATACAAGGTATGCTCCAATTTAATCCTTCCCAACCATTACCAATTTCGTTCGTTTGCATATTTCAGCGATAGGCCCAGGCTCGAAGGTAGGCTAAGCTATAAAAATAAAAAGGGAAAGATGAGAGAAGAGAAAAAAAATAAGCATAATAACAGAATAGGCATATGATAACAGAAATAGGCATATCAGAAAAGGCATGTAATAACTGAACAGTAGATCATGTGTACAGATGAATACATGTAATGGCAGATCTGTTTAGATATGAATTAGATTTTTAATGGGCAAAGGTTTAGATCCAGATTTATAAACATGTCAGGAATACTTGTTAAATGTTTAAATCTAGAAATAACATGAACTCACCGAGACTGGATCTAAAGAACATAGAATAGTTAGGCTGAAGCTGCAGAAGAAATTCTTGTATACGAATAGGTAGTTGTTGAAGAAAATAGGCTTCAATCTAAGCTGGGGCAGCATCTCGTTGTCTCCATTGTTTTTTATGTGTAAAAACAATATAAATGAGGTCCTATTTATAGCATACTGCCGATGAACCAAGCCACAAAACAAGTCCTCCTTCATCCAAAAGAATTCTCCCGGATCTGTATTGGGTCGACCCTCCCTGACTTGGGTCGACCCATGGATCGACCCTTTCCCCCTTGGTCGACCCAGCTGGGTCTCGGGTCGACCCCCAAAAGGGTCGATTCCCTCCTATTTTCCCGCTTCACCATTTTGAATTTTTTAGAATATTCTGACTTGGTTTGTATATATGTAATTCCCTTATATGTATACAAACTTCTAAGCTTAATAACTTTCTCATACGATGTCCGCTATACTCAAACTCGGGGTCTATCTTAAGCAGAATCCCGAGACGAACGCAATGGTACAGTCCATTTTACTTTATTCCCAATATTTAATTAAGTGTCCCTTAGTTTATTGTTATAGTGTTCTTTAAAATTACGAGGTGTTAATTTCTCCACTACTTAAAGGATTTTGTCCCCGAAATCTCTAAGTTAAGAAGAATGTATATCCTAACATCCATCAACCTTCTACTCATCCATCAATCATAGGCATCCATTGTCCTTAAAAAAATTCTAATGCTTGTATGAACGTATGCAAAGGTGTGTATATATGTTCCTATGCTAATGCGAAAAATCAAGTGGTCTACTAATTTAGTCGACCTCCTTAATACAATGAATGTTAGTACCATGAATCCAACAATTATGCAAACAATCATAGTACATCATGTAAACTCTGTATGTGTGCACAACCACGCATCCAAATGCAACATCTATATCATGATACACCCATTTCCATCCATAAATTTTAGGATGCACACACATCCATATGCAATATGTAAGTGATTGAGCTGATCTATTGCCTAGTGTGTGTGTATATGCATCCACGAGCAACCACTAGCAAACACTATCATGCACTTGCATCCATCAAGCATAACATGTCTCAGATACATGTTTACATTCATTGGTTTTCTACCCAAAGGTCGAAGATTCGATCGATAGGATACTCTACTGACAGATGCAAGTACGAATAAAAGCTTGGAAAAAGAAGTTAAGAACATACCCTTGAAAAGAAAAGGGTACGAAGCGTGAATCTTGTCTTCGGTCCCCCAAGTTACATCTTCACGGTCATCTCGCCATTGAACTTTCATACACTTGACCTCTCGGTTGCGTAGCTTCTTAACCTATGATTCAAGAATACAAGTAGGAACTTGTCTAACTGTCGCCTCCCGTTCTACCTCTACTTCCTCAAGCATGCTCGGCTCAACGACCTCTACTGTATCGTGCAGGCATTTCCGAAAATGAGAAACGTGGAAAACATCATGAAAACCCACCAATCTCTCTGGTAGCTTTACCCTATAGTCCATTTAACCTATTCTTTCCACTACTGGAAATGGTCCTACAAACCTTGGCTCCAGTTTCCCTACAGATCCAAAGCGAACCACATTCCTTAGAGGTGATACATTGATTAAAACCATGTCTCCCACCTCAAACTCAATATTGGTTCTTCTCTTATATGCTTATGATTTATCCCTGTCCTGAGCTGTCTTCATGCGTCTGCGAATAAGATCAACCATGTTGACGGGCAAAATTGTCACACGCCAACACCCAGTGTGTATGTGTGAAAAATTATCCAAATAAGCAGTAAATAATGTAAATGCGGGGAGACACAGCTTTTATAGTGGTTCGGCACTAACTCCTACGTCCACTTTATAATCATCATTCATCATATTTTTTTGTTGATTACAAAGTTGTACAAGTTCAGATAATAGCTAAGTACAAAGTGTTACAATAGAATAACAAAATATATGTTTTTTCTACACTTTGACCAAATTGCCCTTCTTCCTCTTCGTTGAGAAGCGTTGACTTGGTCAACAATATCCGAGTTTAGTGTTCATGTCCATGAAGTTCAAAAGTAGCATGACAACCCTTGCTAATGTTCATGTGTTGATGGAAAACATGCATGTCATGTTTTAATTATCCTTCTTCCTCTTCCTTGAGATGAGTTCACTTGGTCAACTATGAGCAAAACAAACTTTAATGTCCAAGAAGTCTAGATACGGTGTAACTATGCTTTCTAGTGTCCAACAAGATATGGAATATGTATGCATCCCCTTTCAACTATTCATGCCATGTCCAATGGCCATGAAGGAGGTGTTGGAAGCCATTAATGAGTGTTTGGAGTTTCAAGGTCCAAAAACTCCGAAGGAGACGGATCCAAATGAAGGCCAAGGCTTGGGATATTTATACAAGGAAGGTTAAGTGGGAGCACGTGAGTAGTGGGGCCCACAGAAGCTAATTTTCGCACACATTAAAATAGCCCATATCAGGAAATTCGCACCCCCTGACCAGGGGTGCGAAATTCGTTCCCTCCCGGGGGGTGCGAAAATTCGCACCTCCCGGGGGGGTGTGGAATTTCACACCTCCCGAGGGGTGCGGAATTCGCAGCACACAGGGGGGTGCGGAATTTTGCACTTGCTGGAGGGGTGCGGAATTTCGCACCCCTTGGAGGGGTGCGAAATTCGCACCCTATCGGGGGATACGAATTTGATGGGGGAGGGGACCGGAATCGCGCTGTCGTGGGAGTCGAAGTTCTTGAATGCGAAGTGAGGGAATCCGCTATTTTGCTGGTCCAAAGTGAAGGAATCTGAGCATTGGCTCGGATGACGGTATGACTAAGAGTTAGACTGCAAATCCTTGAAGCAGACGTTCTTGGGCCAAAATGAGGTCATCTGATAGGAGTCTTGGGCCTTCTTCAATTTGCGATGCGACTTTGACCGAGTCACTTTGTGTTTCCCGATGCCGTGTTCCATGGTTGAGCGCATCGCTAACCCAATACTTAACGTACGGTTACTTCAACCAAAAAGCATGTCAACATTTGCCCCTTAAAACATATCTTGCTTGGTCCATGGAAGTTGTGTTTTGGGAGGAGAAGAGAAATCCAAAAACCAAAGCTGGGAGAAGTCCAGAGTGAGCTTCTATATTCATGAGACGGAAGAGCCATAACCACGCCGAATCGTATTATCTAGAAAACCAAAGATGATAACCTGTAAATCCGTGATCGCTTCGGATCATATTAACCAGAGAACCAGAATGTTAGAAGTTCAGTGAAAGCCGACGATCGCCTTAGATCGTTTTGAGAGATAACCATATAGCCAGGTAACCATATGAACCGTCAAGTGAAGATGATCCAATAACCAAACGAGCGGGGTTTGTCGACCTAAAGTCTAGGACTCAAAACTAGCCACGAGTTGCAGCAACCTTATCGAGGTAAGGCAAGAGGCCAAGGTAGTCACAAGTGGATATTCTTGTCGTGTCACTGACAAGTCCACCCGATGTAATCCGAGGTCATTGACAAGGCGACCCACTAATCCAAACGAGCAGGATCGCATAAGATCTGATACTCGCCACAAATCCATGAGTGGATATTCTTGTCATGTCACGGACAAGTCCACCCGACGTAGTCCATGGTCATTGACAAGATGACCCACTAATCCAAACGAGAAGGATTGTACAAGATCTGAAACTCGCCACAAATTCGCGAGTGGATATTCTTGCCATGCCACTTGACAAGTCCACCCGATGTAATTCAAGGTCGTGGACAGGGCGACCCACTAATCCAAACGTGCAGGATCGTGCACAATCCAACAATCGCCACCAATCCATGAGTTGATATTCTTGCCGTGTCACATACAAGTCCACCGACCTAATCCAGGATCATTGACAAGACAACCCACTAATCTAAACAAGCAAGATTGTGCACAATCCGATGCTTGCCACGAGTTAAGGCGATCTCATCGAAGTAGGACGAGAAGCCAAGATAGCCAGATAGCTTATTAGAGTTTGCAATCCCATTATCGATTTCATACTTCACAAGTGAGCGTCCTCACTTTGCGAAGTGATTTTATTAAAGTTATAAAAGTTAAGGATTTTTTAGTAAATACAAAGGAAAACCCAACGGCTCGTCATCCATAAAGAGCATGCCTAGGGAGCTGGCCTGCCCCCGTGCATGGATAGACGGACTTGGCCGTTTTTTGATTCCAGGTTCATTTATGAAGGAAGATGTACGATTTATCATTTACAAAGAGCATACCTGGGAACTTATTTGTTCCCGTCGCATGGGTAAGCAAACTTAGTCGTTCAAAATCCAAAGCCGAGAAAGGTAAACCTTTCTTTAATAACCAGCAGGATACATCCAGAGGGAAAAAGTCCTTAAAGCCAAAACCAAAGGAGGTCAAAAACCAAAGTCCAAGCGCCGAAGGTCTTAAAACAAAATCCAAGAAGCCGAAGAATCCAAGAGATAGAAAGCCAAGAAACCAAGCCGGAGGTTCCGAGATCAGAAGACCGAAAATCAAGACCAATATTCGAAAGATTATGAAGAGCCAGGATCACATAACCAAAACATCCACCAAGTCGATAGACCAGACCCCCAAGCCGAAAGATACAGGTGCCAGAGAGACTTGCATCCAAGACACCAAAGCCAATAAGGGGTTTAGTCTGAATCGGGGCCACGAGAGCGGGGCTCAGGCCTATCTTGAATAGCAATATGGGGTTGTACCTGTCCTGGCATCCCAGCCCAAGTTCGAACGAATCGTGTTAGTTCTCCATTTATAACACGCTCTTCAATAGAATTTGTAAGATGATGACACTCTTTTCTATTGTGACCAGCGATTTCATGAAATCTGCAGTGTCGGTTAGAATCTCTTTCTTATTGAGAGGGCTCCCGAGATGGAAGCTTTTTTAAGGGAGCAATAGGGTGAACCTCTCGGTATATCTCCTCGAGAGTGTGAGTAAGCTTCGATTAGGTCGAAAACCTACATTGCCTATTAGCCTTGTTACGGGGCTTCTCTTTACTTGAGACCATAGCTTGAGTATCCAAAACTTGTAGGACTGTGCTTCTATCAGGAAAGGGGGTGCCCTCGCGTGTCGAGGGAGAGGCATTGATCCAAGGATCGACGTCATCCTACTGTGGGGTGTGCGAGGTTGCTCCCATGTCCCGAGTTACAAACTGCGGAACATAAGCACTTGTTCCAATAACGTCTGTTTGGTTAGTAGACCATCCCAAACCATGTAATCTACCGTCAATCCGAGCGAGGAACGTGTTCATAACTTCTACTTGTCGATCCAGACAAGCAATCAATCCTCTAGCCAATTTCGCTAAGTCTTCTCGGGTAACCAAGTCCGAGAATTCCTCATTCGCAAAACGTTCTTGATTTTCCTTGCTACTAGCAGTCCGAGCCTCGGAGGAAGTGTCGAACCATTTTCGTTTAACCAAGTTGAGAGGCAGGTAGCGAAGTCAAAGTCAAACTAAAACTGAAGTCGAGATCCAAAGAAAAATCCAAGTACTTAATTCGATGCACAGGTCGAAGCTGTGCGTCCACCTTCCTGGCACGCCAAAATGTTGACAGAAAATTTGTCGCAAGCCAACATCCAATGTGTATGTGTGAACAATTATCCAAATAAGCAGTAAATAATGTAAATGCGGAGAGACAGCTTTTACAGTGGTTCGGCACTAACGCCTACATTCACTTTATAATCATCATTCATCATATCTTTTGTTGATTACAAAGTTGTACAAGTTCGGATAATAGCTAATTACAAAGTGTTACAATAGAATAACAAAATATATGTTTTTTCTACACTTTGACCAAATTCCCCTTCTTCTTCTTCATTGAGAAGAGTTGACTTGGTCAACAATATCCAAGTTTAGTGTTCATGTCCATGAAGTTCAAAAGTAGCAAGACAATCCTTGCTAATGTTCAAGTGTTGAGGGAAAACATGTGTGTCATGTTTTAATTATCCTTCTTCCTCTTCCTTGAGATGAGTTGACTTGGTCAACTATGAGCAAAACAAGCTTTAATGTCCAAGAGGTCTAGATATGGTGTAACTATGCTTGCTAGTGTCCAACATGCTATGGAATATGTATGCACCTCCTTTCAACTATTCATGCCATGTACAATGGCCATGGAGGAGGTGTTGGAAGCCACTAATGAGTGTTTGGAGCTCTCAAGGTCCAAAAATTCCAAAGGAGACAGATATAAATGACAGATAAGGCATGGGGTATTTATAGGAGGAATGTTAGGTGGGAGTAGATGAGCAGTGGGGCCCACAAAAGCTAATTTTCGCACCCATTAAAACATTCCATATCAGGAAATTCACACCTCCCGAGGGGTGTGGAATTTTGCACCTGCCGAGGGGTGCAGAATTTCGCACCTCCCGGGGGGTGCAAAATTCGCACCCCACCTGGGGGTTGCGGAATTTCGCACCTCCCAGTGGGGTTGCAAAATTTGCACCCTATCGGGGGATACGAATTTGATGGAGGAGGGGACAGGAATCGCGCCGTCGAGGGAGTCGAAGTTCCTGAATGCGAAGTGAGGAAATCCGTTATTTTGCTGGTCCGAATTGAAGGAATCTGGGCTTCGGCTCGGATGACGGTTTGACTAAGAGTTACACTACAAAGCCTTGAAGTAGATGTTCTTTGGCCAAAAAGAGGTCATCTGATAGGAGTCTTGGGCCTTCTCCTATTTGCGACGTGACTCTGACCTAGTCTTTTTGTGTTTCCCGACATCGTTTTCCATGCTTGAGCGCATCGCTAGCCCAATACTTGACGTGTGGCTGCTTCAACCAAAAATCGTGTCAACAAACCTTTTCTGAGGTTTTCCTAATCATTTCAGGTCCAAGCAGAAGCCTATTTGTAGACTCCCGCCAACAGGTCGGTGATCTACGAGGTCGTTCGTATAATGCCTCAAGGGTGTCATGCCAGTACTAGTCTGATAGCTGTTGTTGTAGGCGAACTCCACCAACGGGAGATGCTCCTCCCGAGTCCCTCCAAAGTCTAGGATACACTGCCTCAAAAGATCCTCAAGAACTCTATTCACCCTCTCGGTCTGAGGGTGATATGCAGTGCTTAAACACAACTCTGTACCTTATGCCTTTTGCAGGCTCTTCCAGAACTCACTAGTGAAGATGGGGTCATGATCACTCATGATGCTAGAAAGTACTCCATGCAGATGGACTATCTCACAAAGATAAATTGATACCAACCATGTTGTCGTTCTCTTACTCTTAACAAGAATGAAGTGAGCGCTCTTATTAAGCCTGTCAATAATAACCCAGATACTTGTGTTGCCTTTCCTCGATCTTCGTAAACCAACAACGAAATCCATAGAGACGCACTCCCACTTCCACTGTGGGACCTCCAAAGGATGAAGAAAACCGTCGGGTTTCCTTTGCTCAGCTTTGACTTATTGGAAAATGAAACATCGAGAGACAAACTCCGCTAAATATTTCTTCATCCCAGCCTAAAAGAAAACCCTCTTTATGTATCTATACATCTTATCACCGCCCGGAGATAGTCATCCTAGAATGATGGGCTTTCTCAAGGACTGTCTTCAACAGACTCCAAACTCGGGGAACACAAAGCCTTCCATCGCATTACAACCACCCTCTATCATCTGTGGAATATCTACTAAGGTGACAAGAATTCTCCCATCTACTGAGCCTATCCAAGATGTCTGCTATATGTGGGTCCTCCTGCTACGAAGTTCCTATCTGATCCATAAGAGTAGGTCGCACCTATAAGGATGCCAACGAGCTAGGTGTAAGTTTTATAGATGGCCTAAAATTGAATGTTGATATGTACTCCAAACTCCGCCTCTCTACGAATAGAGGACTCAAAGTCATCCTCTGCCTACTCAACGCGTCGGCCACCATGTTACCCTTGCCAAGGGTATAAGCAATCTCAAAATCATAGGATGCTAGGAACTCCATCCATCTCCGTTGTCTCAAATTGAGATCCCTTTGCGAGAATAGATACTTGAGCGACTTATGGTCCATGTATAACTCAAACCTCTCTCCAAGAAGATAATACCGCCAAGTTTTAAGCGCGAACACTATAGCAGCTGTAACACCCCGCATTTTTATGACGATTAAAATGTACGTAGACGATGGTGATGCATAACAAGTTCATACGTTGTAAAGAAAGAAAAATTAATACGATAACAATGAAGAGGAATATATTAATGTCAATGTTAAAAATTAATGTGCAATAGAATTTACAATTAAAATATTAGTGCATGAAAGAAAATTCAATACGTTAAAATAGGCAATGTGTCAGTGCAATACATGCAATAAAAAGAAATAGATTTCATGCAAAGGTATTAAGTTGCATGCAATGAATGTTTTGGCTTTAAAGGGTATCATAATAAGTGCATATATATATTAATATTAAAATGCAAATGGAAGAAAGAGGTGAATTAATAACATGCAATTAATTATGTGCATGTGAATATATGCACAAGTTAATATATTGAAAGTTATATTGTTAATGCATACAATAATAAAAAAACAATTGAGCGCATAAAAGTAGAGTGCATTAATTACAATGAATTAATAAATAAATAAATGCATTAAAGGTAAGTTGATTGATTGTAAAATAAGGATGTGCAATCAAAATAAAAAGAAAGTTAAATGCATGAAGGAAAAAAAGTTAATTGATTGGAGAAAGAATGATATATGCAATGCAGTGTGAAAGCGGTTAAAAAGATGATTTAATTAAAAAGATGGTGTGAAAGGGGTTATGTAGAGAGGAGGTTAAAAAGAGAAATAAATAATCTAATTTATTAGGGGAAGAATAAACCATATAATTGTTCACATACAATTACTTAGTTTACGCACAGTGGTGAATTATAAATGAAGATAAGTTAAGACTAGCGCTGCGCGCGAACAAAGGTATAACAAAACAAAGAAAGAAAAGATTGTCTTGAAATTTTATTTATGTGCAATGAATAAAAATTTCAAATCAAAAGAGAAAAAATATGTGTATATATATATAATAATAATAGCACATGCCCCTGCGCATGGTCTATGGGTGCAACGCACCCTGGCTGTGTTGGCTGGGTTCTGGAATGTTCTTTTCTAAGGTGAGGTGGACGGTTTAGATGAGTTTTTATTTAATCCTAAGGGCCCAGTTCTTCTAACCCACCTATAAAAAAAACCTTAAACCCACTGATTTATTCATCTAATTCTATGACGACAACAAAGTGCTGCTTCAACGTAGATTGTTCTAGCCTTTTTTCTTCTTCAACCTATTAGGGGAATTCAAGCTTGGAGATTTAGGATTCTACATCAGCAATCCTTAGAACTAATTGAAGATCTTCTCTCTTCTCTTTTAAATCTCTTCTTCAAAAATAAAAGAAAATTAGATTTAAAAGTTCCTCCACATCAAATTAAAAAGAAAAGGGATTCAGATCTACAATTTACGTTGTGCAAGAAAAGGGAAAAACCAAAGATAAATCAGGTCTATGAATTGGAGAGCAAAATTAAGGTGAGTGGATTTACAATGCACTTTTTGTATAATAGTATTAATATCGTTCGTCATTCCCCGGTTAAAGATTCAATTTAAAATTCATGTTGTAATAAATTGTAATGCTTGTTGTATACCTATTCTATTCTTCTTCATCCCAATTCCTTTTTATTATTAAGCCTAGGCTACCTTCGAGCCTAGTTCAGTTATCATTGCGAATAATATTTATGTAATTTAGAAGAATATTGGGAAATTATTGAGGTATAATCTATAGTTGGGAATTTTGGAGCATACTTCATAATGATTCTTTGAGTATAACTTGGGAACGAGAAGCTGTGCTAAATAGCACATAATCATGAATTCCGATCTAAGACATTAACAGGAATATGTGTGAATTGAAATCATTGGATATGGAATGGGATTTGCGAAGAGGTGATTCATTATGGATCTAATATTATTGGTTTGAAGTTTTAAAATATAAGTTTGAATTGGGGATTTGGAAAACAGATTTAAAGTTAAAAATCTTAATTTGATAAAGGAATGGGTGAATTAGAAACCTAATTAGAATTATATAGGTTGGGGTAAAACTTTACTTAGGTAATTATGGAACCTAACTTATAAGTCTGAAATTAGAGACATGAATACTTTCATAAATTTGGGTAATTGATATATTAAACATAATTTGGGGCATGAATCGTAAGTGTACAATCCGTTTAAAAGATGAACATGCCAAAAACCCGAGGTTAGAATGAACTTGTGGTGGAAGTCTGCCCGGAACCACCCGACATAACCAACAACCGTAAGTAACATGTCTAATGTGAGAGGTTATTGACATATTTACATAACGCCTAGACACGGGGTTAGACTGCAATCGCGGTAGAAGTCTGCCCGGAACTACCCGGCATATCTAGCATTCACAAAAGGTTAGTCTAATGTGGGAGGTCTAGTGTGTAAACATATAAATCTGTTTATATAAGAATCAAATGTAACACTTAACCAAGATAATACACGAGTGGTCGTATGAGCGTAATAAGAAAAGGGATTAAGTGGTTTTGATTGAATAAAAGGATAGGGTTAAGTCAACTTGGGTATATGGACAAACTTAACCAACGTAAAAATGGGGAATGATAGCAACCTATTATGAACATATAAGGGAAATATGAAAGTCATATAATAGGTAGACTTGTCCTAGGGACAAGGGAAGATGATAATAAGACTAGAGAATGGGACAACTTATATTATAAAATAAGTTGAAAATAAACTACGAAGCGATAATAAGTAAGTTGATAAACATAACATGGGTTATGAGTCGAAAACCTTAGTTAAGATGACTAAGTAAATAACGATATAGAAAACTAAGTAAGAAGCCTTAGTTAAGGAAACTAAGCAATAAGCCTTAGTTAAGAAAACAAAGTAAACAACGATGGATTGTGGCGACATCAACAGATGGAAGTATAACTGAATAAGAAAATATGAGGAAAAACTTACATAAGAAATAATTTAAGATGGATAATGGGGTATAAAGCTTATTAAGGAAACTTACAAGTAATGAGTCATACATGAAACAATAATAAGCAAGAGAAACTTGGTAATTAGAATCGAAAGGCAATATGAATAAGGATAACCAAGTTATAAAGAAAACTGATGAAGCAGAACAAGCACATAATTGTACAATTAGACATAGTTCTAATAACAAGCAAGAATGAGGCACTTGTACCAGTCCATACGTTAGAGGATGAATAACCATAAGGGGTAGATCATCGGGATGTCAAGATACACAAAGAGGAGTGCATGTCCATTTAGATATTCTTGTAGGCTCCAACGGACTAGGTTAAGAAGCATGCGACTTCCGGGGACGTAGGGTACTCTTGGTATTACTCTATGAGTGGAAGATGATACGTCTGTGCTCACAGAGGTTAGGTATGCGTGGATGAACCAATGAGTATGCCTTGATTGCAATAATAAGGGGCAATCAAAAGACTAAGATGGACCAGCGTGATTCAGCGAGACCAGTTTGTGCCCTGTGATAGCAACTCGTCGTCTACCTACCATCTTCAGTCAGTACGTAAAGCGGAAAGGCGGAGAACTCCTAATGACCATATACTTTGCTATCTAGTTATGGGTGAGGTTAGCCTATAGGTTTGAAGGGCATAGGGAGGCCGGGGTTAAGTTCTCATTCTTGATTTTCTCGGGTGCTTTTCATTTGTTAGTTGAGGGAGGGGTCTAGTGGGACCATAGCCACTATAAAAGCAGACCTTAGCATCTGCAATCGGCAGATATCTGAAAGCTCCCGACCGAGTTCCGTGTTTCTTGATTAGCCCTGCCACGGGACTCGGGCGCACATATAGAGAACATGTGCAATAGACATCGAGAACGATTCACGATACGTACGTGGGAAAGTTTAGGTACACTCATGTCGCTTTGGGTTGTGTATCATAGACTAGAGGGCATTACGTAAGAGCCTAGTGGGATCTTAGGTAGCGGTCCAAATGCTTACGTAATGTAGAGGATTCTACGAAAACGCAGCGTTGATATATATATATACATATATATATATATATACATATGGGAATTTGTACGAACATTGAGTAAGGGGACTGCATACTTACGGAAGAGACTGTGCGAGTAGGGGGTAGCTACATATACACTATATTAGGTTGATCTACTGGTGAGTAGATGGGTGCGAAGTGTGTGTAAGCCTAGAGTGCTAATATCACAAATAACCTAATAAACTAAGAAAAATATGTTAGAACGGTATATGTAGGATTATTCAAAAGTTTATTCTAAATTCATTCACATAGAACTTAAGTTCTGACCCCCTCCTCATAACATTCGCAGGTTAGGTTCATGACAGAGACAGTATGGCTTTGGATACTGATTAGCAGTATTATTATTAAGGTAAAGCTATGTTTTAATTACATTATATTTTATTCCTTCCGTTGTGAGGTGTTTTCCGAACACTGACATGTTTCATGTCTATGTCTTTCCTGCAGGATACCAAGCAAACCAACTCGGGTTTCGATGGATTGGAAAAAAATTCGGTCAGTTGGAATTCGAGTTGTCACACTTGGTATCAGAGCTTCGTTTTAGGATCCTTATATGGATAATGAGTGGACGTATTTGTATTTTCTAAAATATAAATATATTATATATATAAACCTAGATCCATAAGGGAGCCCATTAGATAAAAAGAGTGGAATGTGGAAAGAAATGGGAAAACTGTTATGTACACTAAAAGAATGAACATGGAAAGTTTAGACCCTTAGGTATGTTGGGTGGAAAGTGTAGAAAATAATTGGTATTAGAATAAGATGTATCCCATACGATAGTAACTGAGATTATTGGGTTTAGTAGGGAAACCTTAAAAATTCGAAAAAGGTTCAATTATGGAAAATGGATTAGGAATATATATAGTTGGGAGAAACGATTTCGTGGATGTATCTAGGAAGGCCTAGGTAATTTGGAAACCTAATTAAGAAAATAGTTGTCCTTGTCTACTCCAGTTGTGTGATTTGAAAAAAAAACGTTTTGCATTTTTTTATGTTGTAACATGATTTAATGGTTTGGAAAAAGTAAATTTTGGAGAAGAAAGTAAAAGTTTTATCATTTTTAATTTTTGGAAGAAAAATTTAATGAAAAAAAAAATAGAAAAGCCAAACCATGTTTTTAAAAGAATGGAGTAGGTAAGGATTACTGCCTAGAAAGAACGAGAAGAAGATTGAGGCTATAAGTAAATAACAAGGACCATCTTGGAATAGTGGAAAATTCCCGTAGAATGCATAAGCATTGTGAGGCCTAGAGTTGTTGCTTGAAAAAAAATGTAGGCTAGTAATACACAGCAAGGTCTAGAAGTGACTATTAGATAGTGGAAGGGCAAGTAAGTGTTGAGAGTTGTGGTTGGACTTTTCTTTAGTGAAATAGTCTTATGGTTCTTGGCCCTTGGTAGTAGCTGTGTGGGATGTTGAAAGATGGAAAGGTATAAAGGAAAGATAACTAAGAAAGAGAATAGCGTAACTAAGAAGAAAACAACGAATTCAGTAAAGCAACAAACGTGACAGGAAAAGAAAATGAAAATCTTAAGAAAAGATGAATAAAAATGAAAATTTTCCAAGATAAGTTTAAAAAAAAGAGAAAATTTTCTTATGTAGTTTTACTTGGATAGGAAAATAATAAATCTTTATAGAGTAGTTACATAAAAAATCCAACTACAATTAGAAAAGGTACATAAAAGAAAAACGGAAGAAGTGAATTTTTTTCGTTTTATACCCTTTTGTAACATAAGAAATTGAATTTAGAAAATTAGATTTTTCTAAATTTTGAAATTTAACGATGATTTGTAGGGTTTTGGATGCAACAATTGGATGAACTATGCTCTTATTCTGTAAGAGTGTGGGAAAATTTGTATGAAAAATGTTTTGATTTTCAAAAATATTGCATTCATATAGAACTGCAAGTATTTTTAGGATGTGAGCATCATGTTTTAAAAGAGATTTAAACAAAAGTTTGCATACATATAGGTGGTACCAAATTAGGCATACATACATTACTATGATGTATTTCACTTTCCACATGCGCACAATGTTTGAAAAAATTGGATGCACACTTGATGGATGGATATTATGCGAAGGATTATCTATTTTACCATCATCGAATTTCGGGGACGAAATTCCTTAAGGATGGGAGAATGTAACACCCGCATTTTAATGACGATTAAAAATGTACGTAAACGTTAGTGATGCATAACAAGTTCATATGTTGTAAAGAAGGAAAAATTAATACGATAACAATGCAGAGGAATATATTAATGTCAATGTTAAAAATTAATGTGCAATAGAATTTACAATTAAAATATTAGTGCATGAAAGAAAATTAAATACGTTAAAATAGGCAATGTGTCAGTGCAATACATGCAATAAAAAGAAATAGATTTCATGTAAAGGTATTAAGTTGCATGCAATGAATGTTTTGGCAATAAAGGGTATCATAATCAGTGCATATATATATAATAATAATATTAAAATGCAAACGGAAAAAAGAGGTGTATTAATAACATGCAATTAATTATGTGCATGTGAATATATGCATAAGCTAATATACTGAAAGTTATATTGTTAATGCATAGAATAATAAAAAACAATTAAGCGCATAAAAGTAGAGTGTGTTAATTACAATGAATTAATAAATAAATAAATGCATTAAAGGTAAATTGATTGATTGTAAAATAAGGATGTGCAATCAAAATAAAAAGAAAGTTAAATGCATGAAGGAAAAAAAAGTAAATTGATTGGAGAAAAAATGATATATGCAATGCAGTGTGAAAGCGGTTAAAAAGATGGTTTAATTAAAAAGATGGTGTGAAAGGGGTTATGTAGAGAGGAGGTTAAAAAGAGAAATAAATAATCTAATTTATTAGGGGAAGAATAAACCATATAATTGTTCACATACAATTACTTAGTTTACGCACAGTGGTGAATTATAAATGAAGATAAGTTAAAGCTAGCAATGCACACGAACAAAGGTATAACAAAACAAAGAAAGAAAAGATTGTTTTGAAATTTTATTTATGTGCAATGAATAAAAAATTCAAATCAAAAAGAGAAATAAATATATAAATATATATAATAATGATAGCACATGCCCCTGAGCATGGTCTATGGATGCAACGCACCCTGGCTATGTTGACTGGGTTCTAGAATGTTCTTTTCTAGGGTGAGGTGGACGGTTTAGATGAGTTTTTATTTAATCCTAAGGGCCCAGTTCTTCTAACCCACCTATAAATAAAAAATTGAACCCACTGATTTTTCATCTAATTCTATGGCGACAATGAAGTGCTGCTTTAACGTAGATTGTTCTAGCCCTTTTTCTTCTTCAACCTATTAGAGGAATTCAAGCTTGGAGATTTAGGATTCTACATCAGCAATCCCTAGAACTAATTAAAGATCTTCTCTCTTCTCTTTCAAATCCCTTCTTCAAAAATAAAAGAAAATTAGATTTAAGAGTTCCTCTACATCAAATTAAAAAGAAAAGGGATTCAGATCTACAATTTACGCTGCGCAAGAAAGGGGAAAAACCAAAGATAAATCAGATCTATGAACTGGAGAGAAAAATTAAGGTGAGTGGATTTACAATACACTTTTTGTATAATAGTATAAATATCATTCGTCATTCCCCAGTTAAAGATTCAATTTAAAATTCATGTTGTAATAAATTGTAAAGCTTGTTGTATACCTATTCTACTCTTCTTCATCTCAATTCCTTTTTATTTTTAAGCCTAGGCTACCTTCGAGCCTAGTTCAGATATCATTGCGAATAATATTAATGTAATTTGGAAGAATATTGGGAAATTATTGAGGTGTAATCTATAATTGGGAATTTTCGAGTGTAATTCATAATGAATCTTTGAGTATAACTTGGGAACGAGAAGCTATGCTAAATAGCACATAATTATGAATTCCGATCTAAGACATTAACAACAATATGTGTGAATTGAAATCATTGGATATGGAATGGGATTTGAGAAGAGGTGATTCATTGCAGATATAATATTATGGGTTATAAGTTTTAAAATATAAGTTTGAATTGGGGATTTGGAAAACGGATTTAAAGTTAAAAATCTTAATTTGGTAAAGGAATGGGTGAATTAGAAACCTAATTAGAATTATATAGGTCGGGGTAAAACTTATCTTAGGTAATTATGGAACCTGACTTATAAGTCTGAAATTAGAGACATGAATACTTTCATAAATTTGGGTAATTGATATATTAAACATAATTTGGGGCATGAATCGTAAGTGTACAATCCATTTAAAAGATGAACGTAACAAAAACCCGAGGTTAGAATGAACTTGCGGTGGAAGTCTGCCCGGAACTGCCCGGCATAACCAACAACTGCAAGTAACATGTCTAATGTAAGAGGTTATTGACATATTTACATAACGCCTAGACACGAGATTAGACTGCAATTGCGGTAGAAGTCTGCCCGGAACTGCCCGGCATATCCAGCATCCGCAAAAGGTTAGTCTAATGTGGGAGGTATAGTGTGTAAACATATAAATCTGTTTATATAAGACTAAAATGTAACACTTAACCAAGATAATACACAAGTGGTCGTATGAGCGTAATAAGAAAAAGGGGTTAAGTCAACTTGGATATATAGACAAACTTAACCAACGTAATAACGGGGAATGATAGGAACCTATTATGAACATATAGGGGAAATATGAAAGTCAAATAATAGGTAGACTTGTCCTAGGGACAAGGAAAGATGATAATAAGACTAGAGAATGGGACAACTTATGTTATAAAATAAGTTGAATATAAACTACGAAGCGATAATGAGTAATCTGTTGATAAACATAACATGGGTTATGAGTAGAAAACCTTAGTTAAGAGGACTAAGTAAATAATGATAAAGAGAACTAGGTAATAAGCCTTATTCAAGAAAACTAAGCAATAAGCCTTAGTTAAGAAAACAAAGTAAACAACGATGGATTGTGGTGACATCTATAGATGGAAGTATAACTAAATAAGAAGATATGAGGAAAAACTTATATAAGAAATAAGTTAAGATGGATAATGGGGTATAAAACTTATTAAGGAAACTTACAAGTAATGAGTCATTCATTAAACATTAATAAGCAAGAGAAACCTGGTAATTAGAATCGAAAGGCAATATGAATAAGGATAACCAAGTTACAAAGAAACCCGATGAAGCAGAACAAGCGCATAATTGGACAATTAGACATAGTTCTAATAACACGCAAGAATGAGGCTCTTGGACCAGTCCATACATTAGAGGATGAATAACCATAAGGGTAGATCATCAGGATGTCAAAAGACACAAAGAGAAGCGCATGTCTATCTAGATATTCTTGTAGGCTCCAATGGACTGGATTAAGAAGCACGCAGCTTCCGAGGACGCTGGGTACTCTTGGTATTCCTCTGTGAGTGGCAGATGATACGCCTGTGCTCACAGAGGTTAGATCTGCGTGGGTGAACCAATGAGTATGACTTGATTGTAATAATAAGGGGAAATCAAAAGACTAAGATGGACCAACGTGATTCAGCGAGACCAGTTTGTGCCCTGTGAAAGCAACTCGTCGTCTACCTACCATCTTCAGTCAGTACGTAAAGCGGAAAGGCGGAGAACTCCAGAAGACCATATACTTTGCTATCTAGTTATGGGTGAGGTTGGCCTATAGGTTTGAAGGCCATAGGGGGGCCGGGGTTAAGTTCTCATTCTAAATTTTCTTGGGTGCCTTTCATTTGTTAGTTGAGGGAGGGGTCTAGTGGGACCATAACCACTGTAGAAGCAGACCTTAGAATCTGCGATCGGTAGATATCTAAAAGCTCCCGACTGAGTTCCGTGTTTCTTGATTAGCCCTGCCACGGGACTCGGGCGCACATATAGAGAACATGTTCAATAGGCATCGAGAACGATTGACGATACGTACATGGGAAAGTCTAGGTACACTCATGTCGCTTTGGGTGGTGTATCATAGACTAGAGGGCATTACGTAAGAACCTAGAGGGATCTAGGGTAGCAGTCCAAACGCTTACGTAATACAGAGGTTTCCACGAAAACGTAGCGTTGATATATATATATATATATATATATATATACACATATACATATGGGAATTTTTACGAACATTGAGTAAGGGGACTGCATACTTATGGAAGAGACTGTGCGAGTAGGGGGTAGCTACATATACAATATATTAGGTTGATCAACTAGTGAGTAGATGGGTGCGACGTGTGTGTAAGCCTAGAGTGCTAATATCACAAATAACCTAATAAACTAAGAAAAATATAATAGAACGGTATATGTAGGATTATTCAGAAGTTTATTCTAAATTCATTCACACAGAACTTATGTTCTGACACCCTCCTCATAACATTCGCATGTTAGGTTCATGACAGAGACTGTATGGCTTTGGATACTGATTAGCAGTATTATTATTAAGGTAAATCTATGTTTTAATTACATTATATTTTATTCCTTACGCTGTGAGGTGTTTTCCGAAAACTGACATGTTTCATGTCTCTGTCTTTCCTACAGGATACCAAGCAAACCAACTCAGGTTTCGATGGATTGGAAAAAAATCCGGTCTGTTGGAATTCGGGTTGTCACAGCAGCCAACTCTAAATCATGGGTAGGGTAGTTCTTCTCCTGAACTCTTAACTGTCTACCACCATAACATACTACCTGCAACACCCCGCATTCTATGACAATTAAATATTTAATAGTGCATATGTGTCTGTATACGCAGACATAAATATATATAAAAGAAGAATAAAATAATGGTAATATATGATTGCATGTAATAAATACATGCATTGAAAAGAAAGAAAAAGATTAATATAA
Source organism: Allium sativum (assembly GCA_030737875.1). NCBI lineage: Eukaryota > Viridiplantae > Streptophyta > Magnoliopsida > Asparagales > Amaryllidaceae > Allium > Allium sativum. Next base: position 402,921,113 of record CM060923.1, on the reverse strand, counting down.
ATAAAAATGCAACGCATGCGTTAAAATAAAGAAGAGATTGGTTGCATGCAATGTAGTTATGTTGCATGCAATGATTTACAAATATTATGCATTAACAAGAAAAGAAAAAGATGCTTGCAAAATGATAAGGTTACATGTAATGGTTTAAGGGAAAGGGAGGAATAAGAAAAGAACAATGACCACCATTGTTCCAAGCCTTGTTAACAAGAGCCTAAGCAGTCCAGTTGGTTAGAGCATGTGGCTTTCATGAGAGCGGCGCAGGTTCGATCCCCACAGGCGCCATATTTTTATTTTAAAGGAACGGCTAAAATAACACATGTTTTAAAGAAAAAATATGTATAAACGCACATATAAGAAAAAATATACATATAAGGAAGTATAGAAAAATATATGTATATGAAAATATATGCGTACGTATGTGAAAATATGTATATATATATACATAGGAGAAATTCAAAATAAGGCTGCAATCAAAGGAATATGGTAAGAATTAAATAACGGCATAACACCGTTTGAATTTCGAAAATAAAATAAAAGTTGGGCATCTATATATGCGTATAAAATGGGCGTTTGAAGTTTTGTATACAAATAAGAAGATTATATGTAAATATAATATTTAATAAATCAAAGAAAGTATAACGGTGTACTAATCAAACTTTTAAAATCAAAAACGTTAAAAACGGTAAACATCTGTCCAAAAATGCTCGCGGGATCCAGGGGGTCGACCCTGGGGTCGACACACATATAGAGGAGTTGACCCTAGGGTCGACACACATAAAGGAGGGTCGACCCACCCCTGATCCGGGAAGGTTCATCAATAAATCTGGACTATTTTCTTAACCATGTTCGTTGTTGACTCAGCGCTGCGTGTACGATAAGATCCTGAACACCTATAAATAGGCTAGTAGAGCCTAGCCTAAATCTCACATTTTCTGAGATGCTGCCTAAGCTTTGTCATTCTTCTTCCTCCTCAAATCTCATCCGAAAATTAGAATAATTAGTTTAGGAAAATTCTGATTCAAGATCTGGAGGAAAGGAATGTATATTAATAAAGAAGGTGTTCAGAATTTTATTCGAAGTAAGGTAAATTCTTGGATCTGATCAATTCAATTTTCTCCTCTTTCTTCCCTTTTTTCTTTTAGTTGAGAATTATGGATCCATGGTTATTTAAGTTCTAAATTCAATTAAGAGAACCATGGAATCCTATATCTAGACCAGATTCATGAATTGGAAGGCAATTAGGTGAGCGGATTTAAGTTATACCTTTTTGATAATGATATATTTATCGTTTCACATTCCCCATTAATATGCACAGTAAATTTGTTGAAATGATTAATCTGCTGAAATATAAACCCGCTGAAATATGTAAATCTGTTGAAATGATTAATATGTTGGAACGTTAATATGCTGAAACGTTAATATGTTGAAATGTTAATATGTGGAAATGTATAAATCTGTCAAAATATTTGGAAATGGTTACTGTTGTATGCAGACATGTTCTAATTACATGTTAATCTGTGGCATATTATGTACTTGAACTCTTAACTGTAAGAATTGGGATAATTACATGTTAAGTTGTTAGAATGGAATAATTACATGATTCGATGATTACATGTTATTTTAAAATGAAGTTAATTACATGTTAGGAAGAACATGCGACATGATTATAAGTTAAAGTGGACTTAACATGATGTTAAGTGTGACATGTAAAAATAGATTACAGGAAATTTTAAAAGAATGAATATGTGTAAACTTATGGTAAATAGAAAACTATAACCGCAATTAGACACGTGGTTAAATTCAACTAGTGGTAGAAGTATGCCCGGAATCGCCAGGAACATCTAGCATCCACAAGTTGTTAATTTAATGTGAGGGGTCTAGTGCGTAAATATACATGTAACGGTGCTAAGACACAAGGTTAAGTCAGCTTGTGGTAGAAGTCTGCCCAGAACCGCCCGGCAAATCCAGCATCCACAAGTGGTAAGCTTAATATGAGAGGTCAGTTGCATAAACATATATATAAATATATGTAAATAATAGGATAGATATAATGGCATTAATTGTAATGAATGGAAATGAATAGTAAATAAATGAAAGTTACAACGGTAAAATAAGTGGAATGAACGAGGAATGATAACAACCTGTTATAATAAATTATATTAATGAGAATGTTATATAGCAGGTAGGCTTGTCCTAGGGATAAGTGGAAATTATAACATAAGTTATAATAAATGGAAAGGAAACATATTAGTAAACCTTAGTTAAGAGAACTAAGTTAATAAGTAAACAACGACAATTTGTAGTAACAGCGTAAGATGAAATTATGATTAAATAAGAAAGAATGAGGTGAATATATGGGATGAAATAAGTTATTTAATCATAAATAATTAGTGACATGTTAAACAGAAAACATGTTAACTGAGATATACTTAATTACATATTAAGTAGAACATGTTATTGTAACTATGGAATTGGACAATGAATAATATAAAGAGATTGTAGATTACAGACCTTGGATTACAATCTAGAGAATAACATGTTATGGGATTATTAATGAACGTAAAAGGGTTAAATTTTGTAACCAAAATTAATAAGCAAGAGCGGTCCATTCCTTAGACACATAAGGGACTCGGAAAGAACTTGGTAACTTGAATAATAATTTAATATAATTGGAAATAACCAAGTTAACTGGAAACCTGATGAGGTAGAGAAAGCGCATAATTGAATCTATAGACATAAGGTTTAATAGCACATTAAACTGAGGTGCTTGGACCAGTCAGTACGTTTGAGGGTGAATAACCCAATGGGGTAGATCATCGTGGTGTCATGAAGTACGAGGGGAGCGCACATTCATCTGATTATTCTGTTATTCTGCTGGGTTAGAAGGACTGGAAGGGGAAGCACGCGGCTTCCAAGGACGTGGAGGGTGCTCCTGGTAGTCCACTGTGTGGTAGCAGTGTTTAGGCTGTGCTCGCAGAGGTTGGGTCTACGCGTTACTACCCGGTGAGTATGCCTTGACTGCAAAAGTAGATTTGTAGTCAGAAGGTTGCAACGAGATGACACTAGGGTGATTCGGCGATCGCCTCGAAGGGAGGCTGGGTCAGGATCAACACAGGATAGTAGATCGTCAGGTACCCGTCATTGGCAGTAAGTGGGATGCGAAAAGACTAGAGCTAAAATCAAGATTCCATCCACCTTTCACTATAGAGGCATGGTGGCCGAGGGAGACGCCAAATGGATGTTTAGATTGTTTGATTAGGGGTGAATTGCTTAGCTCTTGTAGTCTTTACTAGTTAAGGGAGGGGTCTGGGTGGGGCCATAGCCACCGTGAAAAGCAGACCATACTGAATATCTGTATTTTGAGGTCCATAAAGGCGGGCCTATATAGATATGAAAAAGCTCCTGACCGATTTCTGTGTTTCTTGTACAGCCCTGTTATGGAACTCGGTGCATAGTAGAGAATATGTGTAGTTAAGGCAACGAGTACGATTGACGATACGTACATGAGAAAGTCTAGATACATGCATATCTCCTTTAGGTGGTGTATCATAGACTCTAGGGCATTACTTTGTGATGGAATCTGATTCGATCGAATGGTTCGAAGATGGCAGTCAGTTCGCTTACGTAGCATGGTGATAGTGGTTCTATAGAGAACGTAGCATTATTATATAGAGATCTGTACGTCACTCCGGCGTAGGATAAGGAACTACATTTATTCCTGTGACATTACGGCAGAGACCATGCAAGTGAGGCACTATGTTGTGTACCTTAATTTGGGGGTAGTTGCATATATATTATATTACGTTAATCTACGAGGGAGTAGATGTGTACGACGTGTGTGTAAGCCTTGAGCGTTGTTAACACAAGTAACCTAATAAATAAGAAAATGCAACTGAACGTTATATGTAGGGTTATCCAAAATGTGTAGTTTAAATCCAATCACCAGAACTTGTGCTCTGACCCCCTCCTTATTGCATACTCGTAGGTTAATTTTATGGCAGAAATATGATAGCTTTGGATACTGGTTAGGCAGTATTATTATTTGGGTAAGGCTATACTTTGATTATATTATATTTTATCCATTCTGCTGTGAGATATTTTCTGAGCTCTGATATATTTTATATCTATATCTTTTCTGCAGGATACCAGAAAAACCAACACAAGTTTCGATAGACTAGAATTTTGAAAAAAAAAAAAATAAGCTTGTCGGAATTCAGGTTGTTACACTACCCTTCCCTCTTGCATCAAGACGGCACCAAGTCCTGTACCACATGCATTGGTGAACACATTGTTCCCGTCAGGCAAAGTGAAGACTGGGGATGTTGTCAGAGCCCTTTTCAATCGCTGAAAAGCATCCTTACAGTCAATATCCCAAGAAAAGGTCAGATTCTTTTCGTCAGTCTGGTGAGTGGGGCTGGTATCTTAGCGAAGTCCTTAATAAACCTCCTTGTAGTAGCCCGCAAAACCAAGAAAACTCCTCACCTCCGTTGCATTCTTTGGAATCTTCCAATCTTGAACTGCAACTACTTTCGCAGGATCCACTATTATCCCTTCCTTGGAGACCACATGCCCTAGAAATCTCACTTCCACACTCCAAAAATGACATTTGAAGAATTTCGCCTTAAGCTGGTGCGCTCGGAGAGTCTTCAAAACCTCCCCTAAATGTAGGGCATGCTCTTCCTCGCTCTTCGAGAAGATCATAATATCATCCACAAAGACCACAATGAACTTATTCAGAAACTCCCAAAACACCCTACTCATCAGATCCACAAAATACGCGGGTGTATTCGCCAATCCAAAAGGCATGACTAGCCACTCGAAGAAACCATTTAGAGTTCTTAAAGCGCTCTTGTCTGTACAGTCCTCAACCACCCTCAACTGATGTAAACCCGTGGCCAAGTCTGACTTAGAGAAAACAGATGCACCAACAAGTTGAACAAATAGATCATTATTCCTCGGAAGTGGGTGCCTATTTTTCTTAGTGAGCATATTCAACTCCATGTAATCCACACATAAGCGAAGCTAGCCATCCTCCTTAGTTGCAAAGACGACTAGGGAACCCCATTCCGATATGCTTCGCCTAATAAACTCCTTCTCAAGTAGCTCCCCTACTTGCTTGCTGTGCTCCCTCCTTTCCCTAGAAGCCATGTGGCGCACAAGTAATGCGACTGGCTTTACATTATCCACCAAGTATATTCAGAAATCAATCTCGAGCGTCGGAGCGTATTCAAGGAAAAACATATCGCAAATCATCGATAGAAGCATCAAGTGATTCTAGTAAACTAAGCATGACAGACAACTTTGGGTCACAACAAATCTCGAGAGTCCTTCCTCAGCTAGTCAAAAGTCTAACGATCCTTCTCTCACAGTCTAGACTTGCACTATACATGGCTAGCCAATCCATCCCTAGAATCAAACTACAGCCAATAAAACCAAGGACATATGCGTTGCACTCAAACTCGATGCGCAACAAAGATATCCGCAAACCCGGACGAATCATAGACAGATGAGTCGTGTCCCCAATGGGGTTTGAGACAACAACGAGATCTGAAACCATACTAGTACTAAGGGGAAGAGACTCAACCACAGAATCAGATATAAAAGAATGTGAAGTGCCAAAATAAAAAAGAGTCCTAACAGGAAGATCAGAAAAAGAAATCAAACCTTCAACAGAAACTTTCCTACCTTTGTCTGGTACACTGGCCTCGAGAGCATGCACCTGCCCTCTAGAAGATCCTGCCCTTTGGTCCTGTCCTTGCTTTTTCGGGCACTCCCTAGAATAATGTCCAACCTCACCACAGTGGAAACAAGCATTCTTCCTTTTTCGGCAATCTTTGACCAAATGACCCATGTTCCCACAACCATGTCATTTCTTCTTGCTTTGTGTTTTGTCGTTCTTTCCGCCTTTCTTTTGCTGTTCTTTCTGGGGCCACACTTTCTTGTTTTGAGTCTCTTCAGTCTTAGCCTCCCTTTTCTCATCCTTACCATCTTCGTTCTTTAATGTCATATCAACCAGCTTCTCAAATGTATCCCCCATTGAAATATGAGACAATGACAATCCTTGGAGAGGTTCATTCAATCCTCTCGTGAACTTCAAAGCTTTCTTGTGTGGGGTATTCACCAATTCCATCCCAAACCTTGCCAACTGATTGAACTTATTGATGTATTACTTGACAGACATGCTTCCTTCCTTAAGAGCTAGAAATCTTTCCATTTGCATACTCTCTTCTGCATGAGAAAGAAACTTCATCTCGAATCTCTATCGGAAATCATCCCAAGTCTCAACTGGACGCCCAGCTTGCGTTACTTCCCACCAAAATGAAGCCTCATCCTTCAGCTGCCAAGCGGCCAACTGAATCTTCCTACGGTCGTCAACCTCAAAAATCCCAAACAAATCCTTTGTATCTTTTAGCCAGTTTCGTGCTTCCACAAAGCTCTCAGTTCCACAGAATGGCTTTCCTCCCATAGCACAGAAATCTTTGTATATTTTAGAGAAATTATCCGCTCGCGAAGGTGGAGGAACAGCTGCTGCAGCTGGCGGATAGTCGTTTGCGTGGCCTCCGGCAGGTGCCGTCACCTCGAGATATCTACGGAACCAAGCCGGTATTTGCACGCCCTCGGGAATATTTGGTTCCCGGGACATGCTGAAAAAAAAGGAAAAAGGGAATCAAACAGAGAATCGAAAGATATTCCATATGGCTTTGGGAAATATGTTTTTTTCAAAAACAGACTTTCCTTTTGAAAATACTTTTTTTTAGACCTTTTGAAAACAATTTTCAAAACCTTTTATCCGATCTTATAAACTTCAGTTATGATGCGAAATGCAACACCCCACGTCCGTTAATGAAACTCTTTAACAGAATGCATTAAGTTTCGTGAAGCATTATAGGTCAACAGAACAAAATCTCACAAGACAGATATATAAAATAGAAGCGGAATTTAAAACTTTATTTTCCAACAGAAAATATCGTAGTCTCAAAATCCAGTTACAACATCAAACTGAAATACTGGAATAAAATACATCAAATAAAAAGATATATCTTGCACTAAAAACCATCAGAGTACAGAAGTAAAATGACATAGTCCCCAAAAGTAGCCATAAACAAGTAGATAGATAGTCAAAGCGGTACATCTAAGCAATTTCCAAATCCAATCTGAAACAGAAGAGAGAGTCCTATTCAAGCTTGAGCATTCCCACCCTGAGAACCTAGGGGGAAAGGAAGAGAGAAAACAAAACAAAACGGGTCAGACATAAAGTCTGGCGAGTCCAATTACTTTTAGCATATAAATAAGCAAAAGCATCATGATAGGCATATAAACTGGATGAAAGATAGCAATATCATGTAACAGGTATAACAAACCGAACAGGATAAGTAGTATGAACTGAACAGATTTCGCTTCTCAAATACTTTTCTCTACACAATACTAGCATAATAGATATGATCCCAACAGAAACATAATAGTAGACTTACGTGTACTTCTAGTAACGGGTTTTACCCCAAAAGTAATAACAGCTACCCAAACAGAAATAACAGGTGTTACCCCAACCAGAAACAACGGGCACCTAAATAGGCCGGACTGGATGTAACCTAATTACTACCCCCAATCGATCGGCTCCCTATCCCGTAAATACCCTGTGCCAGCCCCATTGTAGGATGTATCACTTCCCAAAATGGCAACCCCCAGAAGGACACATATCTATTTACTGGCGTCATAAACGCTTATTTTACCGAGCAAGCCGGACCCATGCACGCACATGACTCCGTTGGAATGCGCTATCAGAACACCTCAACCCAAATGAACCTTTTTATAATCAGCTCAGTAAGCGTTCCCTAACCCCTACCTAGTGCGGGGTCCCTCTTTGATACCAGAATGGATTACTGACTGATACGGGTTCCACGCAATAGATGACACAAGCCACCTTCTAGGCTTGTATCCTAACTACTAGGATTTTGACATGTTATGCCTAATAGATTAACAAGCCTGCATAACCCCAACAGATAAAACAGGTTAAGTTTATCAGGTTCGTATAACCCATACAGATTTAATAGATTTACTTAACCCCCCCCCCCCCCCCCACAATTTAATCGGTTCATATAACCCCCGCAGATCTAAACAGGTTAAGCATTACATGTTAAGAGGTTCATATAAACCCCACAGATATAAACAGGTTTCACATGTTGTTTACCGTTTCATTACATGTTCTGGTTAATCTATAAATTAAGCCTACGGATTTACATGCTGTCATAATTCACAGTATAAGATATTCCCCAAATTTTAGTCATACATCACAATATAGGTTATGCCCCAAATCCCAGTCATGATTTATAATACAAGGTATGCCCCAATCTAATCCTTCCCAACCATCCCAATTTCATTCGTTCGCATATTTCAGCGATGGGCCCACACTCGAAGGTAGCCTAGGCTATAAAAATACAAAGGGAGAGAAGAGAACAAAAATAAGCATAATAACAGAATATGCATATGATAAAAGAAATAGGCATATCAGAATTAGGCATGTAAGAACTGAGCAATATATCATGTGTACAAATGAATACATGTAATGGCAGATCTGTTTGGATATGAAATAGATTCTTAATAGGCATAGGTTTAGATCCAGATTTATAAACATGTCAAGATTACTTGTTAAATGTTTTTATCTAAAAATAACATGAATTCACATAGACTAGATCTAAAGAACAGAGAATAATTAGGCTGAAGCTGAAGAAGAAATTCTTGTATACGAATAAGCTATTATTGTAAAAAAATAGGCTAGTTCAATCTAAGTTGGGGCAGCATCTCGTTGTCTATATTGTTTTTGATCCGTAAAAACAATAGAAATGAAGTCCTATTTATAGACTACTGCCAACGAACCAAACCATAAAACAAGTCCTCGTTCAGCCAAAAGAATTCGCCCGGATCTTAATTGGGTCGAACCTCGCCGACCTCGCTCGACCCAGCCGGGTCTCGGGTCGACCCCCAAATGGGTTGATTCCCTCCTATTTTCGCGCTTCGCTGTTTTGAATTTTTCGAATATTCTGACTTGGTTCGTATATATATAATTCCCTTATACGTATACAAACTTCTAAGCTTAATAACTTTCTCATACGATGTCTGTTTTACGCAAACTTGGAGTCTATCTTAAGTAGAATTCCGAGCCGAACACAATGGTACAGTTTGTTTTACTTAATTCCCAATATTTAATTAATTATCTCTTAGTTTATCATTGTAATGTTCTTTAAAATTATGGTGTGTTACAAGTATGTAGTCTTCTTCTTCCTCAAGAGCTATGCTGTCATTAATGGTGTCCTAAGAGCTTGTAGAGCTGTCAAATCAACAAAAATCCAACCCTTATGAAGTGTGTGGAAGGGGGTATTTATAGATAGTGGAGTAGATGGGAGTACATTAGATTTTGGGACCACACAACAGAATTTCGCATCCTAGAACCAGCCTTTCCAGAAACATTGCATCCCCTCTCGTAATCTAGCTGATTTCGTATCCTACTTGGGATACGAATTTTGCATCCCAAGGAATGAAAAATCTGTATGTGGAAGAGATACGATGGCTTCGCATCCTCTGGGGATACGAAATCTTGTATCCCAAAGGGGATACGAGGTTCGTACCTCGAGGATACAAAGAATCGTATCCTGAGGGATACGAAGCCTTGGAGAGAGGAGTAGTCCTTAGGGATGTGAATCGTAGGAGGGAGGTAGTCTTCAGGATATGAAACTATGCGTGGTGCGAGATAGAGCGGATGCGATGTAGAGGGAGGCGAATTATGGGATGCGATGTCAGGGAATACGAAATTTCGGATGCGAGGCTAGGGGATGCAGAATTCCTTGGGCTCGAATCCAAGGATATGAATGTTGTGTTTTGAGGTGTTGCGAGGCCAATACTCGCACGACTCCTCCCGGGCTTGGTCCTTAATATTCTGGCAACACTTCGGGCTTTGGTGTCACGTGATGGGCCAAGTCGAGTGAGCATGGTATGCTTTTGGGAACCCGACCAAAAGGCCGGTTAACATTGTATTGATTAGTTTAATTAATTTACAATACTTTATGAGCTAACTAGATTATGTTGTATTTCAGAGAATTCACAAGTCATATAACTTACGTGTTTGAGCTCCATGAAGTATAAACATAAAAGAACTCATATATAAATGTCATATTAACTAGTGTTGCGATAGTTGTTGAATTTTTAGCTTATAGATCTTTTTGTTAAAATCATATTTTACATTACCTTAAGCGGTAACAATCATGAAAATAACATATAAATGTTCTCTTCATCTACACTCTATCACTTTTGGATATATGGAGTCTTATATTGGTCAAAACTGCAATATTACCAACATTCAACTTGATCGATCTATAAATTTAGTCCTTAAAGCAATAACAAGATTTATTATTAACCATTCTACTGTAGTCAATAACTTTTTAGTTTACCTATAATTGTTTGTGATATAAGCCTCATATAAAGGAACAAATTACATATTTAATAACATTTCATTTCTTGTTGGGGGTAGGCATAAACTGCATAACCACAAAAACAACTTTCTACAAACCAATGAAATGGAGCAAAAAAACGCTCTGTATCGTCTACCTAGAACAAATAATCAAAATAATTCCAAATTATAACATTATGGTTTAACCATGGTTTGAACGGTGAGACAGGATGACTAAACCGGACCATTACCACATAAAAAAATCAGTGGAAATTCGGAAGACGCCCTTATTTTCAGGTTTGTTATGAGCAGCGTCCCTCCCTAAAGTTTATTATAATACATTAGATATGGACCGGAGATGCCCTTGTAAAATCATTTACTTTGTGAGGTAGAAAACCACAACAGCTATGCAACATGCTCGCAGTTAGGGCCGTCAATTTCTAATACGACTCGTATCCCACACAAAAAACCCGACCCGACCCATTTATAAACTGATCAATTTCGGGTCAACCTGCTCTGACCCATTTAATAAACGGGTTGACCCGACCCGTGAACCCGTTTCTGACTCGTCATGACCCGTTTAATTTAAAACACAATTTTATTACTCTACAATCTACAAAACATAGGCCCAGCCCAGTCCACTACCCTTTTGTCGCTTTACCCTAATTTACCAAGTACCAAGCCGCCACTCATTCAGTTATTCTAATTTCTGTTGTTCTATCTCTTCACCGATTCACTCCTTCACGCTTTCATGTTTATTCCCACATTAACAACTTTCTACATTTTTAATCTCATCTTAGCTTGCAACAAGTGAATGACGACAACACACTTCTTTCATGTTTTCATCTTATTATACAAATATTTTTCTTAAGGGGTTAAATGAATCAAACCCGAAACTTGCACGATTATAAATGGATCAACCAGAAACTGACCCATTTAATAAACGGATTGAGTTGACACGACCAGAACTCAATCTGAACACGACTTGATCCGACCCTAACCCGACCCAACTCGACCCATTGAGCAGTACATCACTAATGAACCGACAAAACTTCACTTACGGACACAAGCCCAAAATAATATAAAAAATCACTTCGGTGGATTAAAATACGAAGCATTAAAATAATATGCTGGACAGGGCAGTTACATACTTACATGACTCAAAGAAGGGATGTCAACGCTTCAAGTGATTTTATATTAAGACAGGCAAAAAGCAAGGTCCTAGGAAACTACATCAAACCAGCTAGCTTACACAGCAAGAGAGAACAGAAAAAAGCAAGAGAAACATGGCGTAGGTGTCAAAACCTCGACCCCGAGAAATTTCCTTGCAGCATTGTGCTATTCCTGAAATGAAATAGAGCGTCCTTTTGTTCGTTGTCCTGCTAACAGCCTAAAAGTTCGGTATAATTACAACACTACCACTCAAAATGAATTGGTCTACAAGCTTCACAAAGCAGTCTAAAATACCAACCAAGGGAGCTGAATTCTTCTGCCCCCATTTCCCCTGTTCTCCATGAGTCATCCAATCAGATCTCCTGATTTTCGTCCTTTTGCACTTAAACCCCTGAATTGTTGGAGGACTTAAATGCAAAAAGGTGAAAATCAGAGACTTTGATTGGAGGGCTCATGGGGGAATAGGGGGGAATGCGTGCAGAACAATTGGCCCCCAACCAAGGTGACAACAACCACAAACTGTACATAAAACAATCCAAAACACCACACAGAATGAAGTAGATACGACTATATATTCAAATTAAAACTTTGAAGAAGCTAAGACACGACAAAAAGCAACATCTGAAAACCTGTGAATCCAAAAGGCAAAACCGAATCCAAAACAAAGCAGCAGATTAAACACAACATTGTAAATAAGACTACCTAGCCTCAGTCAGTAAATAAGTGGAGCAGTAGAGAATTGCAACCATCGCATAACCAAGGTAACATCAGAAAATTAGAAATAAAATACTGCACAGGGAAGTTACATAACCTCAAAGAAGGGACATCAATAGTTCAAGCAATTTTACAATAGGAAATTATATGTCAAATTTAACCGTGCATGGTAGTTCTGGGAAACTACATCAAATTTGCTACCTCACCCGAGAGCAAGATAGAGAACTGAAAAAGGCAAGGCATGGGCATGATAAATTTACTAGGCACATTTCAATAGCCAAAAAAGGCAGACAAATGATAACATGTAAAAACATATGACATAAATGATTAAAAAAAACTATAGAATAACAAACCAACAAATGAGGTTAACTATAATAAAAGAAAGAATAGCAACTATGGATTTAGTAATAGAGCAAGTAACGTTGATTCTAATGCGCTTGTAATATGCACAGCCAGTATGGATTTTAGTATTACAAAAGAACCTGCATTACATATTGAGGGGGCTATTGCAGATGATCAAAATTCGGACGAGACTTCCAAAAAATACTACCAACCCATTGCGCTTGGATATGCTTTATCTATATTAAAAAAACTATAATGTAACATATGCAATGATGGTGCTGATTTAGATTAATGGCAAGGGACTGGTTCCATAATTCTTGGAAGATGCTTCATATAATGTTGCAAAGCCAGAGAAGGCCAGATTTTCTAAAGGAACTGTTCTCTAATCCAAGCAACGTGAAATGAAGCAAGTGAGAAACAAGCACAGATGTAACACCCCACCTCCGCTAGGGTCACTCACAAAGGGAATGCACTAGGTTTGGTGAAGCATTATCGAGGTAAACATGCACAGAAATATTACAAGACAGAACATATATATATATAAAATAGCGGAAGTAAAACAAATTTCATTACCTTATAAAATAAGGTCTAAAGCCTTTTACATCAGAATACATCAAAACCTGTCTTGCAATAATAAAGAAGCATAAAACCATTTCATGAATTATTCCCCAAGTAAAACAGTAAAGTAGCCATAGCCAAGAAAAGTCCAAGCCATACATGATGACCTTCAAACAGAAGAAGTCCGAACTATCAATAGCATTTCCTCCCTGTAACCTGGGGGGAAACGGAAGACAAAGAGGCGAAACAAAACGGGGTCAATCATAAAGACTGGTAAGACCTATCTACTATCAGTATATAACTAGTAAAGTTAACTGGCATGAGTAACTGAGATGAACATAAGTATGATGACAAGCTAGATAAACTAAACCAAAATAACAGGATGAACTACTGTAGCAGGGTAAACTAAGATATCATGACAAACTATGGTGTCATGATAAATCAAGGTATCATATCGTCCGGTTTCTATCAAGTATACTATCCCAAGGTATCTATCCTGTATAACATCCCACGGTATCTATCATGTACATTTCTCCTGGTTCTAACATGTATATTTGCTCTGCACCTCTCGTACTAGTATCCCAACCCGCGTCTTGTGTTAACTATGAATGTCCCTTGCCCAATGTCCTGTAATGGTCCATGTCAACCTAATATATAGCATATGTAGGTTTTTCCCAACTCGTATGTTTCTTTCCATGTATAAGTTCAGTCCTTTGCCGTAGGCCATACGGGCTTTCCCATGTAAACGTTTTATCCTTGAGGTTATTTTGGACTGCTACCCTTGATCTAGTTATGTTTCCTTACCATGAACTATCGCGCGTTCACTTAGGATTTATGCCACCTAGGACCACTAGGGATTATACTACCTAATGAACGTTTCCGTGTCTCAGTTTGGGTTAAGCCACCTAGGGCCACTAGGGATTATGCTACCCGTCAACCGCGCCCTTTATCCCGCGTATGTATCGTGAATCGTTTTCCATGTCTAGATGCACATGTTCCTCAATGTGCCATCCGAGTTCCGTGCCAGGGCAAATCAAGAAATACGAAACTCGGTCGGGAGCTTTAAGTCGTCTGCTGATGCAGATATCAAGGTCTGTTTTTGTACCCATGGCTATGGTCCCACGTGATCCCTCCCTCAACTATTGAAAGGCAATCCAAGAAAAATCATGTATGAGAACTACACTAAGGCCCATCGATTCCCATTTCCAGATAGCCAACCTCACCCATAACTCGATAGCTAGTATATGGTCTTTTGGGAGTTCCCTGCCTTTCCGTACGTACACGATTGACTAAAGATGGTAGGTAGTCGGTGACATGCTATCCCGGGGCAAAATCAAGTATCGTCGACTCCACGCTAATCCATCCCAGTCTTTAGGTCGCTCGCATAGCAACCAAGGCATACTCTTGGCTCTTCTACCGCAGACCTTAACCCCTGTGAAGCCAGGTTTCATGGACCACTTGCCACCTCACAGAGGGATACCAAGAGTACCCTCACGTTCCCCGAAGCTTCCTCTTCATCACCCAGTTCGCTGGAGCTTTTATCCAAGTCCGATAACTTGCTTGTCCTCGTATACTAAGCGATGACCAACCGTACCAGGTTACTCATCTCTTTATGAACTAGTCTCATGTCCTTAGCTAAGAATTATTACTTAGTTTCCCTTAACTAAGGTTTACCACTTAGCTCCTCTTTCTGCTATCCTTGTTAACTACGATTTCCAACCTAGTCCCCTGAGCTAGGGTTTTTGTCAAATGGGTTAAGTGTTGTTATCCAAGTTCATGACTTAACCCGCCTACGAATCATGACAGGATTGGCTAAGTACTCAAGTTCAAGGTTTAGCCCTACAGGTGGTTAAGTGTACCAAGAAGCTCATGACTTAACCTTATCAAGTCAAACTGGTTAAGTATAGGTTAACTTAACCCCATCCACTAATCGTATACAATGGTTAAGCCTAATTTAAAAGGTCTTGTGACTTAACCCTACCAGGTCCACCTATTAGATTGGTTAAGTATAGGTTACTTAACCTCATCAAATCATCACGTAAAATTGGTTAAGTAAAAGTTACTTAACCCCATTAAATTGTCATGTTAAATTGGTTAAGTATTGGTTACTTAACCTCATTGAATTACCCAGTTTAGATTGGTTAAGTGTTTAACTTAACCTCATCGAATTTCCATGTTTAGATTAGTTAAGTATAGGTTACTTAACCCCATCTAATTACCGTGTTTAGATTAGTTAAGTCTTAATTACTTAACCCCATCTAATTACCAAGTTGGATTAGTTAAGCGTAAATTACTTAACCCCATCCCCTAATTGTCTTGCATGGTTAAGTGTCATTAAGGAACCAAGTCCGGTTTAACTTAACCTACCCATTCGTGTCATATCGGTTAAGTGTCATTAGTCAAATTTACTTAACCTTATCATGTGGCATTAATTTAATTAATGCACTCTCAACCTCTCACATTAGACCTTGTTGTGGTTACTAGTTAAGCCGGGCGGGTCCGGGTAGATTTACACCACAACCTAGTCTAACCTCGGGTCTTAAGCGCGACATGGCCAACTTCTCACATTGGATCCTATTGTTTGTAGCCACTAGTTAAGCCGGGCGGGTCCGAGTAGATTTATGCTACAAACTCAACCCAACCTCGAGTTGGCCACTTTCATGTTTGGTCTAGTGTTATATTACACTTACAACCCATGCCTGTCTAATTTCAAGTCCCATGTTTACCCCACGTGTCATGCCCCCATTTTGGTTCAACTTACATGTCGTGTTCACATGTAACCTCAAGTCAAGTTTTCATGTCATATTCACGTCAAGATTTCGCGTCTTGTTCATGTTTATCTAACTACCACAAAATCGTGTTTTCACTTTAGTGAAAGCGAGTCAACATAGTAGGTATACTATGGCTATATATAGACCCCAAAACATGCACGATGCCACAAAAGGGATTGGCTCCAAACATGCATGGTATCATAAGGGGGTTTGGCCTTAAAGCATGCATGATAGTGCCATATAGGGATTGGCCATAAGCATGCATAATGTCATAAAGGATTTGGCCACAAACTTGCATATTATCATAGGAATTTTGCTCACAAACTTGCATGTTACGTTATTAAGCCCCAAAAACATGCATAACCCCAAACTTAGCATATAGGTGAATCATGATGATAGGTGACATAGAAAGATGCCTAGAAGTTCGCATATAGCATTACATGCAAGTGATCATGAGGAATATGATAGCTCTCATGTTGCATAATGCAACATTCAACATAAAGCTTATAGCTTTTAGCTCAAAAGATCAAGATGGTGTCTTTGCAAACATGATAGGATACATAACATGGTAGCATGTATGATACTTAATGTTCAAACCCAACTTGCAACATTCATTTAACTTCATAGTTAATATCTAAGAGTGGGAGGGGGCTTACAATGCTATGAAGGCACAAATCAATATATAAAAAGATTGAGACGAAGCCGCACTAGCAAAAACCCCAAATCAACAAGCTCCAATAAAATCCTTGAGAAAATAATAAGAAAGATCCTTGCTTTGATGTATAAAGGTGGCAACTTTAGCCTTGAATCGAGCTTAGCAACTCTCATGTAACTTAGAAACACTCAAATGATCATCTAATCTCTCAAGAGAATGAAGATAGAATTTATGACAAGAGGATGGAGGCTAGGGTTTTTAGTGGAGGCCATGATCATTAGAAATTTTGGCATAGTTTAGTTGTAGGATCAATTAATGAGGGTTTAGGCTAGGTTAGGGGTCCTTTTTATAGAGATTAGGAGTAGTTTAGGCTGTTAGATTAACCCTAGGATAGATCCAAGCCCTCAAAAATCGTCACAAGCCTCCAAAACCGAGCCAAACAGCAAAACAGGTGCACCAGGTTGCCTGAGTCCGACCAGGCAGGTCGACCCCCAGGTCGACCCTGGGGTCGACTCCCCAGTCGACCTCCCCTGCTCTGGCGGGAAATTTTCCCGCCTCTTCTGAATTCTGAAATTTGAATCTGTTTTCGTTTTCGAATTTTTCGTGAAACTTCGCGAGGCCATATCTTGGTCATACTTACTCCGATTTACGAAATTTCGGACTCTATTTCGCGTTATTTTCCGAGACGAACGCAATGGCGCAACCGGTTTTCCCTGATTCAGATTTTTAACATTTAATTTTGCCTTGATTCTTGTCTTAACACGTTGTTAAAAATCCGGGTTGTTACAACAGACCAAAAGAGCAAACCAAAACATGTATACCAGTCCAATGCGAAGAAAATTTGAGAAAAATATACTGTAGATCCTTAAAACGATGTTTAATAATAAGAAAAAGTTGAGAATACCGAGTAGCAAGTGCAGATGTGAGAATTACGTGATACTGAGGTACATAGTCACCCATGTAAAACGTGATGGTATCAGAATTAAAGAACGGCCTACAGATAAGGTGTTTCATGCTTGGTCAAGGCACAGTATATCTCACCACTTAGCATTGATTCGGCTCGGCAGTCACTGACAGAAAAACAAGCGAAAGAATTACGGGAAGCTAAGGAAGGGAAGAACATTTTCTTGGAAATTCTTAACAGCAGGGAGAAGGAAATTCAAGCCATTGAAGAATCTTTCAAGGCTGCTAAATTACCACCTGTACATCAATCCAATCGATCATTAAAGCCTGTTGAAGTACTTCCTTTGTTACCAGATCTTGATCGGTATGATGATCAATTGGTCGTGGTAGGCTTTGATGGTGATCCTACTGCTGATTCTGAAGCTTACAATAAGGTCGACAAATCTGTCAGAGACGAGATTGAATCACAGGCTACCATGAAGAGTTTTGTAGTAAATGGATAAGATCTTTCAAAGCATGAAAAGTTTTTGGCATACATGATTCCTGCAACAAATGAACTTTCTAAGAACATATATGATAAGGATGAAGATGTAACTTATTAATGGCTCCGAGAGTATCGTTGGAATGTCAGGGTCGATGATACTAGCGACCCCAATACATAACTTGTTAATTTCGGCGACAAAGATGCACCCTATTTGCCTTTACCCACAAAGTTAGCATTGCAAAAGAAGAGGGCCAAAGAAGGAAGGAAAGGAGATGAAATCGAACATTACCCTGTTTCTTCAAAAATTACTGTTACAACACCAAAATAATCTAGAATAGGAAGGAACCAAGAATAACTACCATTATAATTGCAAGGTAGCGATGAAGCTGGTCCATTGATCCAATCCTTTGTGCTTAAGTCAAAGGCCCACCATGTTACCTCCTGTATAATAAATAGTGTTTTTCTTACAACCAACGTCAACAGCAAGTATTGCAAATATGCTATCCCAACTTAAAAATAATGCATATTCACCTAGTGATTTCATCCTTATCCACCAATTCCTTGAAAAAACAACTTTGTAAACTTCAATCTCCATAATGGTGTTGAAATCAGTTGCAACTGATTTTTCCGATACCATAGCTAACCCTCCGAAGTAATCAACTAGACAAAAACATTTATGCTGAGATGTACTGATCTCCGAGCAATCTATTTCTATCATATGCTGAACCAGATCAGAGAGTAGTGTATCAATCATCCAAACTCTTTCGTAGTCCGTCATGCAGTAAGTTTTGTTATCGCAAAAGATGGTTTCATTCAAATATAGCTGATGACTTTGAATTGTTTTCCAGCCTTGCTGTTTGGGCGATTTAAATAAGCTTTACCGGAGTGATTCTTTATTACAACTGTGCCGTCAGGGTCAGACGGTGGGTGGGGAATGGGTAAGACATAAAAATATCTTTCTTAATAACAAGAAACTACAGTTAAGTGATTCTTTCTCTTATATCTACATTTCCATATTGAATAAAAACATAACTCATAAATGCTAAATGATTTCATATCCTGTTAGCAATATGTAGCAATTTTGCCACGAAAAATTTAGATGATGATACAGTGTGAACAAAACATTATGTGAGGGAAAAAGTCCTTAATAGTCACATCCACGCAACATACGCACCATACACCATCTATACACTCCCAAAACGACACCAAGCAAGATGGTTTTTTATGACGTAATACAAGAAATCACTTTTGAAGATTAAAACCTGAATCAGTGCAATGAAATACTATACAGGATAGTTACATAATCTCAATCAAGGGACATCAATGCTTCAAAGGGAGGAGCGACAGCCTTTTCTTTTAGGAAAACAAGAAAAAATTGATACTTAGGAACTTTAGTTTATAGTGTATAACATACTACATATCTAGTGAATTAGACCTGGTTAGATAGAAATCAAAACCTTAACCTGTTGCACTAACACATGTATAAACCAATTTGGACAAGGCGCCAAATTTACATTAAGATGTTATGGGAGAAAATTAACCATGCATGGTAGTCCAAATAAACTATGCCAAACTCGCTAGCTAACCTTAGAGCATATCAGAGAATCGAACAAAGAAACCAAACAAAAGCTGAACCGCACACCATCAACATACAAACAAGAGGAGTGCAACCGGACATCATCGAACTACCTTAGACCGGTTGCAGCCATGAAATCGCCGGCGAAGAGAAGAGGATGAAAGGTGAGGGATAGAGAAAACAAGGCATGGGCATGGCAAATTCACTAGGTACATTTTAATAGAGAAACTGTTGGAGCCAGAAAATAATGTGCAGAATAATTAATATAAAACGCAGGTTTCAAAACAATGACTTTCTGGCTTATTTTATTAATAGAAACGAAAGCCTTTTATAACAGGCAGCTACAATTTGAAAAAAAAAACATAAAAGATCCTAAAATCTAGGCATTAACAGCAAACTAGGATAACTACTACTTATTCAACATAAACATGCATATAAAAATATCATTTTTTGAAGCATTTAATTAAACACTCCCCCTTGCTTCAAATCTGCAAACACCAAGTTTCTTCAAGAAATAGTCGTGCTTGACCTCAGAGAGTGCTTTTGTCATAATATCAGCAATCTGTTCGTTTGTGCCACAAAACTTCAGTTCTATCTCTCTATTTGCAGCGAGACTTCGAACATAATGATACCGTATATCAATATGTTTAGTACAACTATGAAATGAAGGATTCTTTGTCATTGCAATTGTAGCTTTATTGTCACAAAATATCGGCGTAGCACTTGTTTGCTCATATTCAATGTCCACCAGCAATCTTCTTAACCACACAGCTTAGCATGATGCGAAGGTTACCACAACATATTCCGCTTCAGACGATGATAAAGCAACTACATCCTGCTTCTTCGATCTCCATGAAATTGCTGCAGAGCCCAGGTTGAAAACATACCCGGACGTACTTTTTCGGTCATCAATACTACCCGCCCAGCCACTATCACTAAATCCGACCAAGTTGTAACTAGCTGAATTTGAATACCAAAGCCCAAAATCAAAAGTTCCAGCAATGTAACGCAACACTCTCTTTGCGGCACCCAAGTGTTGCATAGTAGGAGAATGCATGTATCTAGACAACGCGCTTACCGAATACATAATATCAAGGCAAGTATGAGTTAGATAATTCAACCCACCTATAAGACTTTAGTAGTAACTCGGGTCTGCAGGTTTTGTTCCATCTTCAAGTTGCAACTTTTCATTTGTATTCATGGGTGTTGCTGCCACCTTACAATTCTGCATGCCAAATCTAAGAAGAAGATCTTTTGCATATTTTTTTTGTGAGCAAAAAATGCCATTTCCAGGTTGCTTTACCTCCAAACCAAGAAAATATTGCAAACTTCCCAAATCTGGCATTTCAAATTCTTTCTGCATACATGACTTGAACTCTGCCACCAAAGCTTTTGATCCCATATAAATCATATCATCTACATAGATGCAAACAACTAGAAAGTCGCCATTTTCTGACTTTTTCACATACAATGTAGGCTCATTCTCACTCCTCATAAATCCATTTAAAAGAAAATAAGAGTCGATTCTTTTGTACCATGCGCGTGGAGCTTGTTTAAGCCCATAAAGAGCTTTCTTAAGCTTATATACTTTGTGCTCATTTCCATTAACAACAAAACCATCAGGTTGACTCACATACACTTCCTCATCTAAATCACCATTTAGAAACGCTGATTTCACATCAAATTGATAAATTGGCAATTTCAACTTTGCAGCAAAAGAAAAAAGAGTTCTCACCGTTTTAAAACGAGCAACCGGTGAGAAAGTTTCATCAAAATCAATAGCTTGATGTTGTGCATAGCCTTTAGCAATGAGCCGAGCTTTGTATTTTTGAATTGTACCATCTGCATGATGTTTGACTTTGAACACCCACTTCAGTCTGATGGGTGTTTTACCTTCTGGTAGCTCTACTAAATCCCATGTATGATTGTGTTCAATTGACCTCATCTCTTCCTTCATTGCAACTTCACATACTTCATTGTTTATAGCTTCTTCAAAACATGTGGGTTCTTGTACATACAACGCAAATGAGCATGATTCGTATACTTCTCTCAAAGATTTGAACTTCCGAGGGGGCGTTTTAGAGTTGGAACTTGAGGACAAGTTGTTAGACGGAGAAGAGTTGTTGCTACTGCTTGGCGAAGATGGAGGGCTATTGTTTGTCGAAGATGGAGGACTAGTGTCTACAAATGCATCTTCTGTCACATAGCCATCATCTTCTGGAATTTTCAGTTTTGAACTTTCTGCATTTGTGCCATTTTCCCATGACCAACTTCCTGCTTCATTAAATCTCACATTCCTACTAACAACAACTTTGCCACTTATAGGGTTATATAACTTATATGCTTTGGATTGAATGCTATAACCCAAAAATATACATTTCTGAGATTTTTCATCAAGTTTTGTATGATAAGAATTTATCAAAGCATAAGCTACACAACCAAAAATACGTAAGTGACTCACCTTTGGTTTGCGGCCTTTCCATGCTTTATATGGAGTCTGATTGAAGACAGCTTTTGTGGGAGAAATGTTGAGAAGATAGACTGATGTAGCTACTGCTTCTCCCCAAAACTGCTCCAGAACACCTTTTACCTTCATCATGCTTCTACCCATTTCAACAATAGTACGATTTTTTCTCTCCGCAATGCCATTTTGTTGCGACGAATATGGTGCCGTAAGCTCCCTATGAATTCCATTTTCCTCACAATATGCACTAAACTCATCTGATACAAACTCCCCTCCTCGATCAGTGCGTAGAGTCTTGATCGGACAACCACTTTGTTTCTCGACCAAAGACTTGAACTTCTTGAAATACTCAAATGCTTCAGATTTATATTTCAGGAAAAACACCCAACTCATGCGACTGTACTCATCAATAAACAACAAAAAATGCCGACTTCCTCCATGTGACTCGACAAACATTGGACCACACAAATCAGCATGTACGAGTTCAAGATGAGTTGATGCTCTCCATGATTTACCTACAGAGAATGATGATCTAGCTTGCTTTCCATACACGCACCCTTCACAAAAACTATGATCATGAATTTTTGGCAATCCAACGACCATGTTTTTGCTTGCTAACAGCTGCAACCCTCTATTATTCAAATGACCATATCTGAGATGCCACAGATTAGACTCCAAATTATTCTTAACCACCAATGCATTATTATCTACGCCGGTTGACACATCAAGTGAAAACATTCTGTTTGAAGTCATTTTAACATTGAAAATTTTGCTACCAGATGGCTTATGTTGAATACTGCATGACTCGTTATCAAATACAATAGAATAACCACTTGATATCAGCTGTCCTACACATAACAAATTGTGTGCAAGACATGGAGCATACTGCACATCATGAATAAGCTTAACATGACCATATTCAGTTTTGAGAGCAACTGTACCTTTGCCTTCTACTTGAATTGGCTTGCCGTTGCCAAGTCGAACCTCCGTTTTTTTGTTTCATCAAGATTTCTAAACAGCGATTTTGTGCCACACATGTGGTTGCTACATCCACTGTCGATGAACCAAACACCATCTATTCCGCCATCTTTGCTTGCATGAGCCATGAATAGGTTGCTCTCCTCATTTGCTGATTCTGCGATGTTTGCATGATTTTGTTCATCCCTCTGCTTATTCCAACATTCAGATTCTTTATGACCGATTTTTTTGCAATAGTGACACTGAACATAATTTCTGGATTTTGCACCTCCAGATTGACCACAGCCACCGAATTGACCATGCCCTCTGCCTCCTCTATGGCCTCGTCCTCTAAAACCTCCTCTGCTGTATCCTCTTTTACCTGAGTGTTCATTCTTCCCTTTATATGAAGATTCACCCTTTACTTGCAAAACTTTCTCTTCACTTTTGTCAGATGCTTTGAACCGTTCTCCATGTGTGTAACACCCCACATCTGTTAAGGTCACTCACAAAGGGAATGCCTTAACTTCAATGGAGTATTATGGGTACTGGAACAGAAATATTACAAGACAGACATATATAAAACAGCGGAAAATAAAGTGGAAGTACTTCAAATCATTTATTAAATATAAATGTTTACAAGAAAAGCCTATGTTTACAAGAAAAGCCCATCAACTTCCAATACCCAATTTCATAGTTAAAATATCTGTCTTGCTCAAAAACAAAGAAGCATAAAAACAAACTGCAGTATTCCCCAATAAAGCAAAGCAACCCATAGCCAAGAGAAATCCAAGCCATATATGAAAGAGCCTTGGAGCTTGGTAAGATCCGAACTAAGCTGTATTCCCACCCTGTGAACGTGGAGGGGGGGGGGACGAAAGAAAAAGAGGCGAAACAAAACGGGTCAGTCATAAAGACTGAGTAAGTCCTAGTGACTTTCAGCGTAAAAATGAGTAGAGATAACATGGTATGAATAAACTGAAAGTAAACATAAGCATGATGACAAGGTAGGCAAGATAAACTAAGATAACAAGATAAACTATGATAACAAGATAAACTAAGGTAACAAGATAAACTTCGGGCACGATGAAACAAGTATAACATCCCATAATTCCTATCAAGTATCCCACCGCATGGTTTCTATCAAGAGTAACATCGCAAGGTTTCTAAGCTTTACCATTAAAACGATATCTATTTGCTCTGCACCACCTAATTAGCATCCTCATAAGTGTCTTGCATGGAATGATCTGTACTCCTACTAGTATCCCAACTAGTGTCCTGTGTAACAAGGTTCCGTACCCCCTACTAGTGTCCCAACTAGTAGCCCGTGTTATATAATAATTACAACGTGATCCGAATCCCCGCAATTATGGTATCCTTCAGGTGTACATCGATTTTGAGGATTCCACCTCGATCACCCCAATGGCCATGTATATATTTGATGCACCCTTACTACCTTATCGATCGGCTCCCTACTTGACCTAGTTCTCGTTTGTGTCACACGGCCCCCTACTTGTAGATACCTGTGCTGGTCCCACCATGGGGTGTATCAAGTCCCATGGTGGCAACCCTGACACAATCAAGATGCATAGCTTTATACCTACTGATGCCCAGTGGCTAAATTTTCTGCGTCGAAGTGTGTGCACGCCCGCACTCCGTTAGAACCTGCACTGCTGCACCAACCACCGCTAATTTGACCTCTTATAATCAGCCCAGTAATCGTGCCCCACCCAGCCTAGCTCAGGTATCCGTTGATACCTAATGTGGGTTACTGCTGAAATGGGTCCCCGTTACTAGGTTTTTCTAATGGTTAAGTCTGTGGGCCTATATTTTCTGATATTACCAACCAACCCTGATGTGTACTTAACCCTGCTACTGATGTGTATTTAATGGTTAAGTCTGTGGGCCTATATTCTCTGATATTACCCACCAACCCGATGTGTGCTTAACCCCGCTACTGAATCAAGCATGTGTATTTAATGGTTAAGTGTATGTGGGCCTATATTTACTAATATTACCCACCAACCCGATATGTACTTAACCCTTCTACTCGTTATGTTACCATGGTTAAGTGTTTACCTTAGTTAACCTTTCTCGCTTATTATGTTTGATTGGTTAAGTGTGGTTTATTAACTTAACCCCGTTCGTCTATCTTGTTACATTGGTTAATAATTTTCTTGTTAACTTAACCCCATGTGTTACTTAACCCTACCACGCATCACATAATATTAGTTAAGTGCATGTTAACTTAACCCCATCCACTAGTCATATTATAATGGTTAAGTGTTGTCAAATTATTCAAGTTAACTTAGCCCACCCGCTTGTCCTGTTATGTTGGTTAAGTGTTACTACTTAACTTCAACCACTTGTCTAATTAACCCATTGTATTAGTTAAGTGTTCTCATTAACTTAACCTCACTCTTTAGTCCAGTTTAATCATGTTATAATGGTTAAACATTTGCTTAACCTTACCCACTCCTGTAGTCAACTTATTAAATTGGTTAAGTGCCCAGATTAACCTAATCATATTACTTAACCCACCCATTTATATCATATTGGGTAAGTGTTCTTATTTACTTAACCCTACCCATTGGTCTAATTACCATGTCACGTTGGTTAAGTATTACTATTCGTATTTCCACATGTCACCCACATGTCACCCACTTAACCCTCCATGTCCCACCACATGTTTATCTGGTTAAGTATTTCTTCATTCATTAAGGCCGTAACCTTATAAAGACCTCTCACATTAGACTGACATTTATGGCAGCTGGATTTGTCGGGCGAGTCCGGGCAGTCTTACACCATAAAAGAGTCTAACCTCGTGTCTTTACAACTGTTATGCTTTTAATTTGGGCCTAGGAACTCTTACATTGGGCTGACATTTGTGACTACTGGATTCGTCGGGCGGTTCCCGGCGGGTTTACGTCGCAAACGAGTCCAACCTCGTGTCCTAAGCATTGATTATCACTTATAATCTTTTACCCCAATTTGAATTTATTTCCCCTATTCAAATTATCAATTAATTCCTAATTTAACGATGTCCATAATTGACTCAATTATGTCCATCAATTAATGGTATGCAAAATCATACCAATTTTACCACAATTTATCTTAGGCCATTAAAGGCAACTTATCCCAATTTATATTTGTCCCTCTTTTAAGGCTATTACATACCAACTAATATATGTACCTAATTCTAGTCAGTTTACATATATACCAAGTTTCATGCTTTTTTTTCATATGTCAAGATCTAGCCAAAATTACATGTATCAAGTTTCATACCCAAATCCGATGATTCATGATGTAGTTATCCCAAGCTATAATCTTTTTTTGTTTCAATACATGCCAGTTGCCCAAGTTCATAATACATGTTTATGCCAATTATAAAGTTTACAATCGCTTTCATGCTAAAATTCCCAAATCTACATATACCTAATTAACATAAGCCCAATCTTTTGATTTAATTTACATAGATCCAATTGATGTCGAATTCCATGTATATAATATTTATGCAAATTTTATCATAACAAGATTATACCAACTTTACAGATCTACCCCAAACTTTCAAATTAAATGATAATATCCAATTTCATGTTGCCAATTATTAATCATACCCATATAGGCAATAATCTCATATTTTCCCCGTATACATCTCGTATGTGAATTGCGATTTTAGGCCATGTTCCGAAGTTGACCAAGGTTCATCAAAAGAAAATAAATAGAGGGAGGTAGAAATTTGCATAATAAATAGATCAGAGAGAAAACAACATCAAGATAGGCATAAAGATTACAACTTGATGATAACATCATTATGAATCAAGGAAACTGCTGAATAAATCACAAACTTGTCATGAGAATAAAGGTAGACAAGCCTCAAAACTAATGATTCAAAAAGCAACAGGAATAGATCTGAATCGATAAACATACTTAGATTCAATTCCACTTCATTTCATGCCCATATTAAAATTAAATATTTAGATCTGAAAATAACTAGCACTTACAGAGAATGGATTATGAATTAAGAAGTGAATTTGTCTTAGAAAGTTGCAGTGTCATTGATCTATCCCCTTGAATTTGTTGTAGAAGCATTGATCTTTGATTTGATTTGAGTTTGGACGCTTAAGCTTTAATTTGGAGACAGCGGCCATGGCTCAAGAGAGATTTTAGCAGCATAACGGTGTAAGAATGATTTGTGTGAGTTAGGCTAGGTCTAGGTGTTATTTTATAGGTGTAGGAAACTCATTTAGGCCATTAGATCAACCCTAGAGACAATCCGGACCATCAAAACTCATCCCGGGCCTCAAAATTGGGTTCTGGGCCACCCCAGGCCGACCAGGTCGACCAGTACAGAGGGGGGGTCGACACTACAGTCGACCTGGGGGTGGGGGGGCGGCAGGTCGACTATAGTGTCGACACTATGGTCGACCTGGGTCAGTCTGCCAGAAAGTCTGTTGATATCTTGTTTTGGCCATATCTTGGTCATACGGACTCCGATTTTCGAAAACTCGGACTCTATTTCGTGTATTTTTCCGAGAGAAACACAATGGTGATGTCCATTTTACCTAATTCATGATTCTTGAATTAGTTATCCTTATTTTACTATCTTTTTCGTTACATACGCCGTTATCGAACTAATTTTTATTCTCTTCCATGTATTAATTAATTCTCCTTATGCGTCACCATTATTTACCTATCATAAGCATATTTTCATATATTTTATTTCATTTTTAATTATATTAAAAAAATAAGGGGTGTTACATTCTCCCCTCCTTAAAGGATTTTGTCCCCGAAATCTTCAAGTTAAGAAGAATGTGTCCTACCATCCATCATCCATCTACTCAATCATCAATCACAGGCATTCACTGTCCTTAAGAGATTTCTAATGCTGTATGAACATATGCAAGAAGTGTGTGTATATGTTCCTTGTCTAATGCAAATGATCAGGCCTGATTGATCTTCTAAATGCAAAATATGTTTAGTGCCATGAGTCCAACATGTATGCAAATAGTTCTAGTCACATAAACACTATATGTGTGCACAAACATCCATCCATATGCAACATTCACATGATAACACATTCAATTTCATCCACAAACAAGAGTAAACACTCATGCATATGCAATATGAAAGGTGATTGAGCCGATCTAGTGCCTAATGTGTGTAAATGCATCCACGAGCTACCACTAGCAACCACTTGCAGCCACTTGCAACCATCAATCATAACATGTCTCAAACACATGTTTACACCCAATTGTTCCTATCTAAAGGTATAGTCGAATGATAGAAGCAAGTAAAAGTTTTGTGCCCATTAGGCAATGTCAAAACTGGAAATCTATGCCACATATATATTGATTAGTAGAAGAACACTCTAAGCATCAGCCCCGAAGACCAAAATCAACATCAGACTGACACCCAAAGAATTACTCAACCCAACCACTATATATGATTCTAGGAAACTAAGCATGATGGACTCCTTTTAGGTCACAAGGGAATCCCTTCCTAAGACCAACCTGTATCCTATAAAACCCAAAAAGTTTAGTCAAACCAACGAACACCCTCAAGCCCCAACATGTGTTACTAACAGATGAGTCATACTCCCTATGGGGTTTGCAACAGAAATTGGATTTAGAATGGGACCGAGAGGATATACACAAAAGATAGCATGCAAGTAAGCTCTACAGGAAGAGAGGGATCAAGGATATATTCTTAAGAATAGGTATGATGCACGAATCTAGTCTTCAATCTTCTAAGTCGCATTTCCTTGAGCATAACTCCAATGTGCTTTGTCCGTCTTTAACTTCACAATTTTGTAGCTTCTTAATTCTTGTTTCCAAAATATGAGTTGGTACCTATTTCACTGTTGCCTCTCGTTCCTCTTTCACTTACTCTACATCTAGTATACTCGGCTCAAACATAACGGCGTACTCATGGTTTCATGCAAGCTCACCAAAATTCACTAGTGAATCTTGGATCTCGTCCACTTACTATCAGGTATTCCACGCAGAAGAACTATCTCTTGAAAATAAATGCCAACCATGCTACCAAATGTACTTACTAAGGTGATTCTCTACAACTCATGCATAAGAGAAATGACCCATCCGCCTTAGTGGCGAACACTACTCGAGCGGAGTACAAATTACCAATAAATATGTCAAGAGATTCTAGGTAACAAATCATGATAGAACCCTAAAGATTACATGCGACTTCGAGGGTATTACCGAGGCAAGTCAAGAGTCTAACTACCCCATTTTTCAAAACCGAGAAGGTCACCCTTACTGGATAACCACTCCATCGCTAGAATCAACCCATAGCCCAAAACATAAACATTACTTCTAGACTCAACACTTAGCATAGACATTCTCAAATCCAAACAAGTCATGAATAAATGAGCCGATTTCCCCAACAGGACTTGAGACAAAAATGGGATCCCCTATTATGCTAGTACTAAGGTGCAGAGACTCAACTTTCGAAGCAGAATTAAAAGGATGCGATGTACAAAAACAAAGTTCTAATGGGATGGTAGAAAGGAAAAGCTAAACTTTTAGCAGAAACGTTACCACTCTCTTAAGTACGCTAGTAGTGAGAGCATTCAATTGCCCTCTCGACGATCTTGTCCCTTGCCCTTGTCCTATAATACTTAACTGCATGTCCCTTCTCACTAAAGATACTCTCTCTTGTCATGGGTTTTTCTATTCTTTCACTTAGGCCTCTTTCCTTTCACTTTTTTCATCCTTCGTGGATTAAGCTATAACAACTAGTTCCTTGTTCTTACTGTCCTTGTATAGTTTGTTGACAAGTCTCTCGAAGCTACCTCCAACGCACGGCAACTCTACCCAACTTGAAATAAGATTAGACGCAGATGGAACTACTACGGCTACAGATGAAGGTTGGGCACTCCTTTGCCCTCCGACCTGTGTCGGATGCCTACGAAACTATGGTGAAAAGAGAGAGAAGAGATTTCAAGAGAGAATCAAAAGATAGTGCATATTGCTTTGGGGAATATGCCTTTTAATCAAAACAAAATTTTCTTGAAAATTTGCTTCTTTGTAAATGTTTTGAAGATAATTTCAGAAGGTTTTTGAAAACTTTTGCCTGGTCTGGTAACCTTCTGCCCTGATACCAAATGTAACACCCCACATCTGTTAAGGTCACTCACAAAGGGAATGCCTTAACTTCAATGGAGTATTATGGGTATTGGAACAGAAATATTACAAGACAGACATATATAAAACATCGGAAAATAAAGTGGAAGTACTTCAAATCATTTATTAAAAGCCAATGTTTACAAGAAAAGCCCATCAACTTACAATACCCAATTTCATAGTTAAAATATCTGTCTTGCTCAAAAACAAAGAAGCATAAAAACAAACCGCAGTATTCCCCAATAAAGCAAAGCAAGCCATAGCCAAGAGAAATCCAAGCCATACATGAAAGAGGCTTGGAGCTTGGTAAGATCCGAACTAAGCTGTATTCCCACCCTGTGAACCAGGGGGGAAACGAAAGAAAAAGAGGCGAAACAAAACGGGTCAATCATAAAGACTAAGTAAGTCCTAGTGACTTTCAGCATAAAAATGAGTAAAGATAACATGGAATGAATAAACTGAAAGTAAACATAAGCATGATGACAAGGTAGGCAAGATAAACTAAGATAACAAGATAAACTATGATAACAAGATAAACTAAGGTAACAAGATAAACTTCGGGCACGATGAAACAAGTATAACATCCCATAATTCCTATCAATTATCCCACCGCATGGTTTCTATCAAGAGTAACATCGCAAGGTTTCTAAGCTTTACCATTAAAACGATATCTATTTGCTCTGCACCACCTAACTAGCATCCTCATAAGTTTCTTACATGGAATGATCTGTACTCCTACTAGTATCCCCACTAGTGTCCTGTGTAACAAGGATCCGTACCCCCTACTAGTGTCCCAACTAGTAGCCCGTGTTATATAATAATTACAACGTGATCCCAATCCCCGCAATTATGGTAGCCTTCAGGTGTACATCGATTTTAAGGATTCCACCTCGGTCACCCCAATGGCCATGTATATATTCGATGCACCCTTACTACCTTATCGATCGGCTCCCTACTTGAACTAGTTCTCGTTTGTGTCACGCGGCCCCCTACTTGTAGATACCTGTGCTGGTCCTACCATGGGGTGTATCAAGTCCCATGGTGGCAACCCTGACACAATCAAGATGCACAGCTTTATACCTACTGATGCCCAGTGGCTAAATTTTCTGCGTCGAAGTGTGTGCACGCCCGCACTCCGTTAGAACCTGCACTGCTGCACCAACCGCTGCTAATTTGACCTCTTATAATCAGCCCAGTGATCGTGCCCCACCCTGCCTAGCTCAGGGTTCTGTTGATACCAAATGTGGGTTACTGCTGAAATGGGTCCCCGTTACTTGGTTTTTCTAATGGTTAAGTCTGTGGGCCTATATTCTCTGATATTACCCACCAACCCTGATGTGTACTTAACCCTGCTACTGATGTGTATTTAATGGTTAAGTCTGTGGGCCTATATTCTCTGATATTACCCACCAACCCGATATGTACTTAACCCTGCTACTGATTCAAGCATGTGTATTTAATGGTTAAGTGTATGTGGGCCTATATTTACTAATATTACCCACCAACCCGATATGTACTTAACCCTTCTACTCGTTATGTTACCATGGTTAAGTGTTTACCTTAGTTAACTTAACCTTTCTCGCTTATTATGTTTGATTGGTTAAGTGTGGTTTATTAACTTAACCCCGTTCGTCTATCTGGTTACATTGGTTAAGAATTTTCTTGTTAACTTAACCCCATGTGTTACTTAACCCTACCACGCATCACATCAGATTGGTTAAGTGCATGTTAACTTAACCCCATCCACTAGTCATATTATAATGGTTAAGTGTTGTCAGCTTATTCAAGTTAACTTAGCCCACCCGCTTGTCCTGTTATGTTGGTTAAGTGTTACTACTTAACCGCAACCACTTGTCTAATTAACCCATTGTATTAGTTAAGTGTTCTCATTAACTTAACCTCACTCCCTAGTCCAGTTTAATCATGTTATAATGGTTAAACAATTGCTTAACCTTACCCACTCCCGTAGTCAACTTATTAAATTGGTTAAGTGTCCAGATTAACCTAATCATATTACTTAACCCACCCATTTATATCATATTGGTTAAGTGTTCTTATTTACTTAACCCTACCCACTGGTCTAATTACCATGGAACGTTGGTTAAGTATTACTATTTGTATTTCCACATGTCACCCACTTAACCCCCCATGTCCCACCTCATGTTTATCTGGTTAAGTATTTCTTAATTCATTAAGGTCGTAACCTTATAAAGACCTCTCACATTAGACTGACATTTATGGCAACTGGATTTGCCGGGTGGGTCCGGGCAGTCTTACACCAGAAAAGAGTCTAACCTCGTGTCTTTACAACTGTTACGCTTTTAATTTGGGCTGGGACCTCTCACATTGGGCTGACATTTGTGACTACTGGATTCGTCGGGCGGTTCCGGGCAGGTTTACGTCACAAACGAGTCCAACCTCGTGTCCTAAGCATTGATTATCACTTATAATCTTTTACCCCAATTTGAATTTATTTCCCCTATTCAAATTATCAATTAATTCCTAATTTAACGATGTACATAATTGACTCAATTATGTCCATCAATTAATTGTATGCAAAATCATACCAATTTTACCATAATTTATCTTAGGCCATTAAAGGCAACTTATCCCAATTTATATTTATCCCTCTTTTAAGGCTATTACATACCAACTAATATATGTACCCAATTCTAGTCAGTTTACATATGTACCGAGTTTCATGCTTTTTTTTTCATATGTCAAGATCTAGCCAAAATTACATGTATCAAGTTTCATACCCAAATCTGACGATTCATGATGTAGTTATCCCAAGCTATAATCTTTTTTTGTTTCAATACATGCCAGTTGCCCAAGTTCATAATACATGTTTATGCCAATTATAAAGTTTACAATCGCTTTCATGCAAAAATCCCCAAATCTACATATGCCTAATTAACATAAGCCCAATCTTTTGATTTAATTTACATAGATCCAATTGATGTCGAATTCCATGTATATAATATTTATGCAAATTTTATCATAACAAGATTATACCAACTTTACAGATCTACCACAAACTTGCAAATTAAATGATAATATCCAATTTCATGTTGCCAATTATTAATCATACCCATATAGGCAATAATCCCATATTTTCCCCGTATACGTCTCGTATGTTAATTGCGATTTTAGGCCAAGTTCCGAAGTTGACCAAGGTTCATCAAAAGAAAATAAATAGGGGGAGGTAGAAATTTGCATAATAAATAGATAAGAGAGAAAACAACATCATGATAGGCATAAAGATTACAACTTGATGATAACATCATTACGAATCTAGGAAACTGCTGAATAAATCACAAACTTGTCATGAGAATAAAGGTATACAAGCCTCAAAACTAATGATTCAAAAAGCAACAGGAATAGATCTGAATCGATAAACATACTTAGATTCAATTCCACTTCATTTCATGCCCATATTAAAATTAAATATTTAGATCTGAAAATAACTAGCACTTAGAGAGAATGGATTATGAATTAAGAAGTGAATTTGTCTTAGAAAGTTGCAGTGTCATTGATCTATCCCCTTGAATTTGTTGTAGAAGCATTGATATTTGATTTGATTTGAGTTTGGATGCTTAAGCTTTAATTTGGAGACGGCGGCCATGGCTCAAGAGAGATTTTAGCAGCATAACGGTGTAAGAATGATTTGTGTGAGTTAGGCTAGGTCTAGGTGTTATTTTATAGGTGTAGGAAACTCATTTAGGCCATTAGATCAACCCTATAGACAATCCGGACCATCAAAACTCATCCCGGGCCTCAAAAATGGGTTCTGGGCCACCCTAGGCCGACCAGGTCGACCTGTACAGAGGGGGATCGACACTACAGTCGACCTGGGGGTGGGGGGGCAGGTCGACTATAGTGTCGACACTATGGTCGACCTGGGTCAGTCTGCCAGAAAGTCTGCTTATATCTTGTTTTGGCCATATCTTGGTCATACGGACTCCGATTTTCGAAAACTCGGACTCTATTTCGCGTATTTTTTTGAGAGGAACGCAATGGTTATGTCCATTTTACCTAATTCCTGGTTCTTGAATTAGTTATCCTTATTTTACTATCTTTTCCGTTACATACACCGTTATCGAACTAATTTTTCTTCTCTTCCATGTATTAATTAATTCACCTTATGCATCACCATCATTTACCTATCATAAGCATATTTCATATATTTTATTTCATTTTTAATTATATTAAAAAAATACGGGGTGTTACAATGTGACAACAAAGAACTCATCAACTCATCAAAAGTATAAGTTGATAAATCCTTAGATTCTAATATAGCAGTAACAATATGGTTGTAATCTGAATTTAGAATTCTCAAAACCTTAATAACAATTGTTTCATCAATAACAATTTCACCGTATGTTCTCATGTGACTTACAATCGCAGATACTTTTGATAAGATACTTTGTATAGATTCTTTTTCCTTCGTGGTCAGACTAGTAAAATCAGATCGAAGAGTTTGTAATTTTACAGCAATTACCCGTTTGTCGCCGAAATACTCGGTTTTGAGATTCTCCCATGCTTGCTTGGAAGATGAAGCTGCTGCAATTCGAGGGAATATCTCATCATCCAATGCCGATTGAATGAAAAATAAAGCCTTCGCATCCTTTTTACGGTTCTCACGCAAACGCTGGTCCGGTACCGCTGGAGGCACCACTGGTTCTTAGTAACCACTTTCCACTTTGTCTCATAATTCTTGACATCTGAACATAGTCTTCATCTTCAAACTCCACAGATGATAATTTTCCCCTTTAAATAGAGGAATCGCAGGGATAGATGCACCGTTGACTCCATTGTTGGCCATGACAGAGAATTTTTTTTTAAGAGGAGAAGCAAATGAAGAAGCCTGCGCGTGACTTCAGTTTTATTTACTGGCTCTAATACCAAAGAATTTGTTGGAGCCAGGAAATAATGTGCAGAATAATTAATATAAAACGCAGGTTTCAAAACAATGACTTTCTGGCTTATTTTATTAATAGAAACGAAAGCATTTTATAACAGGCAGCTACAATTTGAAAAAAACATAAGAGATCCTAAAGTCTAGGCATTAACAGCAAACTAGGACAACTACTACTTATTCAACATAAACATGCATATAAAAATATCATTTTTTGAAGCATTTAATTAAACAGAAATAAAACAGGCAAATGATAACAGGTCAAAACATGCAAAATAAATAATGGAAACTGCAGGATAACAAAGCAACTATTGAGGTTTAAGTACAGTAAAAGAAATAATAGCAGTTTTTACTAAGTATCATCTAAAGAAACACCATATAAATCGTCTAAACAAATAAGCAACAAACTAATAGAAGGATAACATTGATTCTAATGTGCTTGATGTGCACGACCAATATGGATTTGTAGTGCAGAAGGTACATTATTACATATTGATCAGGCTGTTGCACTTGATCATAATTCTGACTTGGGCTTGGATAGGATTCATCTATAAAAAAAATGTAACATATGCAATGATGGTGCTGATTTAGATTAATGGCAAGCGACTGTTTTCATAATTCTTGGAAGAAGCTTCATATAAAGTTGCAAATACTTTCTAAAGGCACTGTTCACTAATCCAAGCAACGTGAAATGAAGCAAGTGAAAACAAATGCAGACCAAAAAAGCAAACCAAAACATGCATAACAGTCCAATGCGAAGAAAGTTTGAAAAATTGTAGTGCATGTCTTAAAAACAATATGTAGTATTAAGAAAAAAAGTTGATAACACCGAGTAGCAAGTGCAGTGTGAAAAGTAACGACATGTAGAAAAACATGTATCGCCACAGACATGTCATGCGCACGGACATAGTTCAAGGGTATACACAATAATGTGGATAGGACTTGTGTAAACCGAATAATGCCATGGAATGCCAGTAAAAATATACACATACAATTTGAGAAGCTATAAATGTAGCAGGGGACTAAGCGTCTATCATGCATCAAGTGCAAAATGACATAAACAATCTGAGACTACAAAAAATAACTTGTGGAGCACCTACTAGATGAGGTTACTGTTGGAAATAAATTAAAATTGCATTAAATATTGCATGTGTTAATTGCAATATAATTTCCTGATTTGCTTATTTAGTTATATTTACAATATAATTTCCTGATTTGCTTATTTAGTTATATTTGGTAATGTATTATTGTGATCTTATCTAGAATTTTCTTTGAGTTAGAATAAGCATGTATAAATGAAGCATCTTTTGTAATCAATCTATTAAGAAAAACAAGTAATAAAATTTGTCTTCTCCAAAACTTCTTCCATCTCTTCCTCTCAAACATTTCATCAAATTGATATCAGAGCCTTGTTCGATCGAAATGAACAGTTCTTTCATTATTCCTTTTGTTTCCCAGTTAACCAAAGAAAATTATGGTGAATGGAGTGTTCAAATGAAAGTTCTTCTTGTGTCTCAAGAAGCATGGGAGATTGTTGAAAACGGATATACCGAAATTGAAGATAAGAAAGAATTAATACAAGTTGAAAAGGAGAAATTAATAAGATTGAAAATAAAAGACAAACAAGCTTTGTTTTGTATCTATCAGGGAGTAGATACATATGATAACGCTTTTGACAAAATATATCGTGCCACTTCTGCAAAGCAATCTTGGGAGATTTTGCAAAGCTCATTCATTGGAGAAGAAAATGAAAAGTGGAAGAAGAGAAAGAAAAGAAGATTGTTGATGAAGATCAAGAAGAACACGATAGCGAGGGAAATGACGCAAAGGAGAAGAAAGAGAAGAAAAAAGGGAAATAAACAAAGGACAAAAATAAAGAAAATGGGGATGAAGGAAGAGAGGCAGAGAAGATGAATGGAACGAAGAAGAAAGGAAAACAAGAAGAAGATGATAGTGAAGATAGAGATGCAAAGGAGAAGAAAGACAAGAAAAAAGGGGAAGAAAAGAAGGAGAAGAATGAAGAAGATGAAGGCAAAGAGGCAGAGAAGAAGAAAGAGAAGAAAAAACAAAAGGAAAAGAAAGGAAAACAAGAAGAAGATGAAAATGCATATTATGATGCAAAGGAGAAGAGAGAAGGGAAAGAAAAGAAGGATAAGCACAAAAAAGATGAACATGAAGAAGTGAAGGATGAAGAAGAAAAGAAGGGTAAAAGTAAGGGAGATGAAAATGAAGAAGGTGATGTTAAGGAGAAGAAAAAGAAGAACAGAGCGAAATACAAGGACAACAACAAAGAGAAGAGTGAAAAAGAGGAAGTAAAAAAGAACAAAGAAGAGAGAGTTAAGGATAAAGAACCTAGGGACAAAGGTAAGAAGAAAAATAAAGATGAGAAAGAGGAAGATACTATGGAAGAAGAGAAGAGTGAAAAAGAGGAAGTAAAAAAGAACAAAGAAGAGAGAGTCAAGGATAAAGAACCAAAGGACAAAAGTAATAAGAAAAATAAAGATAAGAAAGAGGACGATATTATGGAAAAAGAAAATAAAGTTGCAGTTAAAGATCTCAATGCAAATTCAAATAACCACAACTTTGCTTATTTATCTCATATAACTAACAACTTTATTTTTGAGTCAATGGTTTTTGGAAAATTGAAAGGCTTGAAATTTGGAAAATATATGAAGAAAAATCAAATGTGTTGTTCAAAGTTTACAACAATGAAAGTGTTCGAATGTCAGAACTTTTGTGTTTGGAGAATTATGGAAGACGTGATGAAAGCAAAAAGAAGACGCTTGAAGTTGCTTTGAAAAGTTCAAAGATGGATAGCAAAGTCAATGCAATCAACAAATGTGTAATCATATCATTATTTTTCTTGCCAAAGCACGTAAGGTATAAAAGGATTCAAAATCGAGATGTTCTCAAAGAAAGTGACCAGAAGACTGATATTTTGACAAAGGCACGTAGCGGACAAGTCTTCAGAAGAAGTGCAGAGAATTTGGAACAAGTAGCAATTTTAATTTAGGAGAAGCATTGTTGAAAATAAATTAAAATTGCATTAAATATTGCATGTGTTAATTGCAATATAATTTCCTGATTTGCTTATTTAGTTATATTTGCAATATAATTTCCTCATTTAGTTATATTTGGTAATGTATTATTGTGATCTTATCTAGAATTTTCTTTGAATTAGAATGAGCATGTATAAATGAAGCATCTTTTATAATCAATCTATTGAGAAAAAACAAGCAATAAAATTTGCCTTCTTCAAAACTTCTTCATCTCTATCTCTCAAATATTTCAATAGTTACATGTTAGGGAGAACTAAAATTATTTATTTCCATTTGGATATTTATATCCGAAAGGCAAAAATTCTTTGTACAACACATAACTGAAGTTGCATAAACAAAGATGTATGAAATAAAGCTAAGTAGCTGCAAAATATATAAACTAGCTAATTCGCATGCATTAAGATGAAAAACTAAAAGCTGACCAAGGTTCCATGTTGCCTACATTGAACGAATAATACGTAAAGGAAGAGATGAATAGTTGAATCTCCATACAAGCTTAGAATTTTTGCTATAAATCCATGTAACAAATCTTTTATTTAGAAACGAAAAATTCTAATAACACTCATCAAACTGAAAACCATCATCCTAACCGAATTAGACGAGCTCTGTTCTTTTTGTCAACATCAAAATAATCTACACTAGGAAGAAACCAAGAATAACCACCAACATGGCTGCAAGGTAGAGATATAGCTCGTCCATCGATCCAATCCTTTGTGTTTAAGTCAAAGGCCCTCCAGTTACGGGCCACAGTGTCTCCTGTATAATAAATAGTGTTTTTTTTTTTTTGCAACCAACATCAACAGCAGGTATTGCAATTTGCAAATATGATATCCCAACTAAAAAACAACGCATGTTCACCAAGTGATTTCATCTTGATCCACCTTTTCCTTGAAAAATCAGCTTTATAAACTTCAATCTCTATAATGGTGTCGAAATTGGTTGCAATAAGTTTTTCCGATACCACAACTAACTCTCCGAAGTAATCGACTAACCGAAACCATTCACGCAGAGATGTACAGATCTCCGAGCAATCCATTTATATCATTTGCCCAACCAGATCAGAGAGCAGTGTATTAATTGTCCAAACTTTTTTGCAATCCTTCTTGTAGTAAATTTTGTTATCGCAAAAGATGAATTGTTTCCAACATAGCTGAGGACCTTGAAATGTTTTCCAACCGCTGTCACTGTTTAGGCGATTTAAGTAAGCTTTAACATTAATCTTTATTGTAACTGTGCAATCGGGGTCAGATGGTGGGTGGGAACAGCTTACGGCATTGCAGGAAGGTAACCGTTTCGGTAAAGGAGGCAACTCTATTTGAACACTAGTAATAGGATTGGCAATGCACAATAACTGATCAAGGACGACGAGGATTTGCCAACCATGCCTAGAGTCAAATACCAAGTGTCTAACATAAGGTTTTAGAAGAGGGATATAATAGGTTTTTCATTTGTTGGGAAAATGGAAAACAATGTTCTTCTCCTCAGCATAACAAAAAGAACAACGAAGACATATAAACCTTAGGAAAGAAAGAGGCATTGGAGGTGGAAAAGGAAGATGGGAGGCCGGTAAGGAGAGTATCTGATTCTATGCTCATTTTGGATTGACTTCCATGTTTTACAGACAGCAGGAAATCAAATATAATCATCTACATCAAGACGGTCTAAGATGAGATTCGTTATTTCCCCTAAATCAAGCCAGTCCGGATCAACACCTTCTTCAAAATATCTCTCCATTTTTGGGCTCCATCTATTTGCACCCCTCTAATTGCTCTTCCCACCCCGACCATTTCAAAATAAAATTCTCACCCCGGTTTTTTCTTTATCCACCCCATTTATCTCAAAATTGCCCTTTTTTTTATTTACTTCCTTCTATTCTTATCACTTTCTTTATTTTACTACTTTCAATATTTTCTAAATTTTTCTACATTCAAATACAACGCTGTACATACAATTTTTTTTGTTAGCTTCTAGCTTTATTTATATGTTTCCAACACTAGTCATCAATTAAATTCTTTTATCAATTCTCACGTTTGCATTGTGCTTTGTCAGTTTTTTTCCGTGTTGACTTTTAATGTATTAGTAGATTTTGTAGTCGATTGACTACATTTCTTCCTCAAATTTTTTTATAGTTTCAACAATTCATATATAAAGTAAATAAGTATAACATATGAAGAGACACAATAGAGAAAAACTAATTATTTGCTTGAGGTTAAAAGTGACATTAATTATTTTTTTGTTATAGCCGGGGGGTGAAAAGCAATTGTAGGGGCGCAAATAGATGGACCCCATTTTTGTTGAAAATGATTATGGTTTGGGTCTGAAAATATTAATAGCAAAAGTATAATCAAGTATCACGGAAATAAAGTGAGATTATACTCGTTCGACGGAAAATCTCACCTAGAAAAATGTCTGCTAAAAGCGATTAGTCATTCCAATGAACCTGAAACTCGATGGAAGTAATTACAAGAAAGAAACTGAAAGGGCTGAAAGTTGAGTTATACGTGCGGGACGATTTGGATCTGCACTTAATCGGTGGCGACAAAATTTCGTATCCGTTTAACCAGGTAGTAGTACTACACTTGCTGGGCCGATTTTCATTTGCACTAAAAGTTTGAAACCCCCTGTTGCAAACAAAAATTTGAATGGCTAACAAATCTGTATACTTAAAAAATAGAAGATATACACAAGAAGAAAAAAATATGGATTACTTGAATCTTCTAATTTTCTGATTAAATGACGTACGAGTATTCGTGGGTTTGTTTAATTTATTAATATTCAAATGATGCAAGTATTACCAAGACATTTAAGTAGTATATGGTTTACCATTCCTAGTTTTTGATTTTCACCCCATGCAAAATGCAGTCGATGTACGTATATCGTGAAAGCCGGTTGTTAACATAAAAAATAAACAAGACAGAACATGTATTAAAATCAAGGTGAAGGAGAATGAAAGACAGTGACACCACGAAGGAAGCGGTTACGAGCCTTCTGTTAACCCTGTTAAAAACACTGGGTCGGCACTAATAGGGTCGGCACTAACTAGGTCGGCACAAAGTGGGTCGGCACTAACTGGGTCGGCATGTTTGTCAGGTACGGGTCGGCTTCAAAATACAAACGGGTCGGTCCTAAATCTCTATATATTTCGGTCGGCCACAAATGATTCCAAAGGAAAGACTCAAAAGCAATGCATGACAAGCTACAAGTAATTGCATGGATCCTAATTAACGTGTACTATACACGTAAGTGATAGCACCATATACAACGAAATGCTTTTTTCATGAATATGAACGGTCGCATATAAAATTGGATACACTACAAATGGGACGGTTACCTTGGTAAACATGAACCAAATATATGTTAACGCGTCACACGTATGAAATGGTAGAACATAAGACCTTCAAGAAGAATATGGATATGGCATGGCAACATAAGTTGTGAAATATTCATATGGGTCGGCACCTTATTATGTGCATGGGTCGGTACATTATGAACTTTGCAAGGGTCTGTCATATTGGTATACAACTAAAATGTTGTAGTATAAAATGCGCACACGTGGCGGAAACATGAGGATGGATGGGCATACTTTGTTCAATATTTATAGAACGTGGATTAGCACATTATGGAAGGGTCGGCATGCTCCTTGCATAGTAGAACTATGATCAACCTTAAAGTGGAAGGCGGCTTCATTAAATCCAACGTAAGACGGTTCTAATATAATGCATGGATTGATCATTGAGCGAGAAGGAAAAATGATGTGGTGGTTCATTTATAATAAAGAGGATAAGCTTGAGGACACGTGGGCCAGTATGGAAACATCAAACTAAAATGGGTCGGTCCTGGGGTCGGTCTTATAATATGAAAAGTTGTCGGTCCAAAACGAAACTATGAAGCTGGTCAGGGTAAAAGTGAATACGTTCCTCGTCGTCCGGTTGAAGATATGCGAAAGGAACAACTATATAATGGTTGGGTCAATCCATACTCTATTTTTGGGTCGGGTATAATTTTAAGCGGGGGCAGAACCGTAAATATGGGGTATGACAGCTGTTTACAACAGTAAAGTGGACCAATGGCATTTTTGTAAATAAGTTTGAGGTCGGTCCAAGTTTATGGCTGGCCCGAACTCTACACATCATAATTGCATGACTGCCACTACCCCCAAACTACACCTATAAATAGCCCATTTCTCCATAATTGAAGGGGCGGATTCTTCTATCGCGAAGGGCTGTCCAAATCACTTCTCGGCCATTCTAAAGATCCTTAAAGCTCTATTAATGGCCGCCAAAACTCTCTCCTTCTTCCTCCAATGACATGAAGATCAAATCACATCCATTATCCTTCCAAAATGGCTCTAACTCAATTCTAGTGCTCTCTAACCGTCATTAATCTTCTCTAAAAGCCCGGATCTAACACAAACTTCATCACGGAATGAAGGAAAAGCATCTACACGCCAAAGTGATTAAAGATCTACACGATAACTTTCATAATCCACGAGATCTAATCTGTTCCTCTACGAATTCAAGTGAGATCTAAAGCTAAAAGGGAGCGAAAATGAAGAATCATTGTAAAGAGAATGAGCCAATGATGTAAATGAGATGTATGAGATAATGCCATATGCAACCTTCTCCATGATAATGAAGAACACTTCAAAAGTGGATATAGATCTTTCCTAAGATCGAACCGCTATAAAAATTTCCAGTGTTTTCTACTATTTTACTTGCATTTGCATTTGTGGCCCCATTTTCATTTTGAATACCATTTGGTGAAGTGTGATTTAACACCTTTGGTGTTTGAAACATTTTTGATTTAAAAATTTGGCGTTTGTAGTGGGGTCGCGTTCGCATCTCCTTCCTTAACATTGAAGTTCTAGCCTACTTCTACCATAGATTCCGCAAATCTAAGATCTAGGCCAATCGACAAATTCTCATCAAAATTCAAGGCCTTATCCGAGATCATGGCTAAGTCTAAGAAGACCAATAGCAATGTCGTTGAAGAAAAAAACAATGTTGCTAACAACGAGACTACTCCACTTGCCAATCGCTTTGAAGTTGGAGAAAATTCAATGGTTGGAGCTGCAGTGACTAAAGCCGAATTAGACGTCGTCGTCGCTAACTTGAGTCAATGCATGGAAGCCTCCAATAAAGTTCTAATCGATGCTAATAAAACTTTCGTGATGCTAAT
The DNA here is from genome assembly GCA_030737875.1 of Allium sativum. Classification (NCBI taxonomy): domain Eukaryota; kingdom Viridiplantae; phylum Streptophyta; class Magnoliopsida; order Asparagales; family Amaryllidaceae; genus Allium; species Allium sativum. Next base: position 402,877,775 of record CM060923.1, on the reverse strand, counting down.
CAAGCTTTGATGGATAAAGTGAGTGCTCTCCTAAACGCTCAAGCATATCCCGCTCCTCCTCCGAAAATCCGTGTCAACCTTGAAGAGAATACAAATTCATCGGCCTTCGATCCTCATAATGACAACTTGGAAGGATTTGTTGGCAAAGACAATGCTAATGTCGAAGACTCAAAGTTGAAAGCTATAGTCCATTCCAATCGAAATAAGCAACGAGTTGCAAGTCCCGTCAAGGGGGCTTCTTCCCATAGTGGAAGTAAAAGACCTAGATCCTCTAAACGCAATCGCTCGCCATGATGAGCATTCGGAAAAGAGATCGAAGTCCGCTCTCCGGAACGACACAACTCGAAGGAATATATCGCGGATATGGTAAAGAAAATCATGAAAGACAGCATGCCTTACAAGGATAGTGAAAGGGAATGGGTCATCTCCCTCGACAAAAATCAATTCACAAAGAGGATCAGCAAAGCTGAATTCCCCAAAAAGTTCACTCATCCTACTCTGCCTCCGTATAATGAGACTTCTGATCCAAATCACTTCCTATACAAATACGAGTGGCACATGAATGCAGCCAAGACAACAGACGAGATCAAATGCTTATGCTTCCCTCTCTATCTAGAAGGTGTCGCATCATTATGGTATACAAGACTGCCGCCCAAATCCATCGACCGATTTGGTGATTTGACTCTGAAATTCAAAGAGCAGTTCAGGTTGCAAGCTACGAAGGCTAAGGACGTTGTTTCTCTTACATCAATAGGACAAAATCTAGGAGAATCTGTCAAAAATTCCCTCAAAAGGTTTAATGATGCTGTATCCGAAGTAGGAAATCCTGAGCCCCACATGATCTTAACATCTCTAATCGGCGCTATAGACGAGAATAGAAAATTTGGTAAATGGATTAAGATGAAAGAGCCAAGAACGCTCGAGAAATTCTATAAAAAGGCCGAGGAGTTCATGAGATTAGATAATAATCCTGCGCCTCTTCGGATTTTTGATGCAAACAAACCTCTTAAAGCTCTCAAAAACCCTACTACCCAATACAATCCGAAGAATCTCGGAGGTCAGAAAAGTGGAAGCGACGGGAAAGACAATCGAGATGGCAAGAAGCCTCACTTTTCCAACCCATCAGAGCTAACACATTTAAATGACACTCCAGAAAACAACTTTGCTGCAACTAAAGACACTGAAGATTATCCAATACCAAAACCGCAGAAAGTAAGTGGCGAACTAGCAAACTCTGGAAAGTTCTGCAGGTTCCATAATCAGCCAGGCCACAATACCAACGAGTGTAGGCATCTAAGGTCACTGATCGAAGTGCTGATTAGGAAGAATTGTTTGCAACAACATGTGAAAAATCCACAATCCTCAAACGCTGTTCCGATTCCCCAGGGCCAGGGGGCAACAAGCAACGAAGCTCTTGTTCAAACCATGCCAAGGCTGATCATCAACTAATAACCGTTGATTGTGCTTCAATTACGATGGCCCAAAATAAGCGATCAACATCGCCACCACTTTGCTTCAAGCTCTACTTCCTGCTTTAGTTCATGCTTTACTTTTTGTTATATTCGAAACTTCTTGTAAACAGTCTGCAATAATCTGCAAGTGATGCACTAAACATTAGCTCTACGACTAAGAGAATATCTGTCTGAATGGATTTATAGTTTGCCAAATTATATGTCAAATCAAAACTTTCTTAAAAGATGATTTCATATTGCAGGCTATCATTCGAGCGCTTGTTCCTTCAGAATCTGAAAAAGCATAGCGACACCAATAACACTAACTCAAGTGCAAAAGGCTGTTAATATCAACACAACCAAATGTAAAAATAGAAAAGCATTGCCATGAGAAGTGAATGGGAGGAGTCGCAAAGATTCAAACAATGGACAAGCGCCACGACAAACAAACAAAAGTGTTGTAACTCTCATCAAAGGGGCACTCCCCCAAGTGGGAGTTTCAAGGCTTCAGTTCCTAATCTGATAATAGCCTGCCAAGTCGAGCATTCGACAAAGGAATTGATACCAACCCTGAGCTGGAAGGACCAGCACCGTGTCGGAAGGACCGACAAACTTGGTGATCGGAAGTACCGACAGCAGGCCGGAAGGACCGACACATGAGCTGGAAGGACCAGCACCGTGTCGGAAGGACCGACAGACCTGGTGATCGGGAGTACCGACATCAGGCCGGAAGGACCGGAAAACAAGCTGGAAGGACAAGCACAAACCAAAGCCCTCTACGGGGGCACCCAATTGATCATCAGAATCAGGAAGCACCTGATGCGATAACGAAAAACATTGGGGTTCTAACCAAAGTCCTCTCCGTGGGCACCCAATTGATCGTCAGAATTAGGAAGCACCTGATGTGATAATGACAAACATTGGGGTTCTAACCAAAGTCCTCTCTGGGGGCAGCCAATTGATCGTCAGAATCAGGAAGCACCTGATGCGATAATGACAAACATTGGGGTTCTAACCAAAGTCCCCTCCGGGGGCACCCAATTGATCGTCAGAACAAGGAAGCACCTGATGCGATAACGACAATCATTGAGGTTTTAACCGAAGTTATTTCTAGAGGCACTCCTTCTAAAATTACCGACGCTTGGATTTATCAGTATAATTGAGTGGAAAAAGTCTCCAATGACTAAATTAACCAAGTCGGATTGTAAACGGACTATGGACATTAAACAATTGACTAGTCTAGTGTCTAAAAATCTTAAGCACGACAAGTGTTGGATTTCAGCCCAAACAGAGGCAAGAAATTCAAAGTACGTCCCATGGAGAAGACTGATAAGGACTTCCTAAACAAGGGCATGAATATCAAAGCTTCTCAAAGAGGAAACTGAGGATAATTCACAGACACACATTTCCCGAACATGAAATGTCGTACCCAATCATATATATCAATAAAATAACAGCGCTTAAAATCCATAGTCGAATTATCTCGACAAGTTGATCTTAAGCGTTGGCGCGAATTTGAATCAGAATATCGTGTTTGTGTAAATAATATTCGACGAATTATAAACCATTGGATAAAACAGTTCTATGTTAACACACTTTATCCAATTCAAAGTAAAATTCGCTATAATTCATCTTATGATGATTTAACTAATCCGCTATCGATATGGATGGTCGATAGTGAAGTATAAGTCCAAAACCATGCAATTGCTTGTTTTGATTACAAAACAGGTGGTGTGAAGTATATGGATTCAAAGCATGATCTGCCATAGCAAACAAAAAGCCATAACTTGATATCAATGCAAAATATGTCAACAACAATGTTCATTTCGAAGCCCGCATTTCTCGCAAGCGAAAAATACAAGCTTCGATGGGCATATGTTAAACCTATTAAAAATATCGGGTCGGCACTAACTGGGTCGGTACAAAGTGGGTCAGCACTAACTGGGCCGGCATGTTTGCCAGGTACGGGTCGGCTTCAAAATACAAACGGGTCGGTCCTAAACCCCTATATATTTGGGTCGGCCACAAATGATTCCAAAGGAAAGACTCAAAAGCAGTGCATGATAAGCTGCGAGTAACTGCATGTATCCTAATTAACGTGTACTATACACGTAAATGATAGCACCATATACAACGAAATGCCTTTTTCATGAATATGAACAGTCGCATATAAAATTGGATACACAACAAATGGGACGGTTACCTTGATAAACATGAAGCAGAAATATGTTAACGAAACACACATATGAAATGGTAGAACGTAAGACCTTCAAGAAGAATATGGATATGGCATGGAAACATAAGTTGTGAAATATTCATATGGGTTGGCACCTTATTATGTGCATGGGTCGGTACATTATGAACTTTGTAAGGGTCTGCCATATTGGTATACAAATAAGCTGTTGTAGTATAAAATGTGCACACGTGGCGGAAGCATAAGGATGGATGGGCATACTTTGTTCAATATTTATAGAATGTGGATTAGCACATTATGGAAGGGTCGACATGCTCTTTGCACAGTAGAAATATGACCAGCCTTAAAGTAGAAGGTGGCTTCATCAAATTCAACGTAAGACGGTTCTAATATAATGCATGGATTGATCATTGAGCGAGCAGGCGAAATGATGTGGTGGTTCATTTGTAATAAAGTGGATCAGCAAGAGGACACGTGGACCGATATGGAAACAGCAAACTAAAATGGGTCGGTCCTAAATATCATTCGGTTGCAAACTTGTGAGTGGCGGGTCGGTCTTATAATATGAAAAGTTGGTCGGTCCTAAACGAAACTATGAAGCTGGTCGAGGTCAAAGTGAATACGTTCCTGGTCGTCCAGTTGAAGATATGCGAAAGGAACTGCTATATAATAGTTGGGTCGGTCCACACTTTATTTTTGGGTAGGGTATAATTTTAAGCGGTGGAAGAACCGTAAATATGGTATTTGACAACTGTAAAGTGGACCAGTGACATTTTTGTAAATAAGTTTGAGGCCGACCCAAGTTTATGACCGACCCAAACACTGCACACCATAATTACAAGACTTCCACTACCCCCAAACTACACCTATAAATAGCCCATTTCTTCATAATTTAAGGGATGGATTCCTCTACCCAGAAGGGCTGCCCAAATCACTTCTCGACCATTCTAAAGCTCCTTAAAGCTCCATTAATGGCCGCCAAAGCTCTTTTCTTCTTCCTCCAACAACATGAAGATCAAATCACATCCATTATCCTTCCAAAATGGCTCTATCTCAATTCTAGTACTCTCCAACCACCATTAATCTTCTCAAAAAGCCCGGATCTAACATAAACTTCATCACAGACTCAAGGAAAAGCGTCTATGCACCAAAGTGATTGAAGATCTACAAGATAACTTTCTCAATCCACAAGATCTAATTCATTCCTCTACGAATTCAAGTGAGATCTAAAGCTAAAAGGGAGCAAAATTGAAGAATCATTGTAAAGAGAATGAGCCAATGATATAAATGAGATGTATGAGATGATGCTATATGTAACTTTCTCCATGATAATGAAGAACACTTCAAAAGTGGATGTAGATCTTTCCTAAGATCGAACCACTATAAAAATTTCCTGTGTTTTCTACTATTTTACTTGCATTTGCAGTCATGGCTCCAATTTCATTTTGCATACCAATTGGTGAAGTGTGATTTCACACCTTTGGTATTGAAACATTTTTGATTCAAACACCTTCAAAATGCGAAAGGGACAGAAAAGAAGAATCTCCTTACTAAAAATCCTCTCTCAACTTTATATGAACGGGCACTTGCGTTAGATAAAGAGGCACCTTTCGGTTTTAACCAAGAGGGCACTGGTTCTGGATTAATTGGTCTAACAAAAAGAACGGAGAGAACAAGCGAAGGGACTACCACGAGGGAACTGGCAAAAGGGTGCAATCGACACCAGAAGGACTTTAGTATAACATACGGACGGATCCTTGAAGAAGTAATCAAATAAAACTCAAAGAGCGAATAAATGAAAGGAGGCAAGGACTGAAAAGAGGAAGAGGATCTCCGAAAGCAGGAAAAGTGGAGAATGGAAATGGAAAAGCACCCCAGAACCCGTTGACAGCATCATAGGGCATGCATGCATCCATAAGCCTATTTTCAGAAGCGAAACCCAATACAGTTGCCGGAAGTGTCCTCTGAAAGTAGTATAACGAGGCTTCCACTACGCGCCTAGATTTTAGGAAAGATAAATCACATTCCACGGCGCATAAGGGATGAGAAACTCCGATTTGGAACCCTGAAGCACTAAGGACGAGGCACGGGATGAAAGCATAAAAATGGGCGGGTAGCTGTTATACAACCATCCCTCTTATGTTCAGTTAAATGGTCCTTTCGTCAAGCCCTTTGGAAGAAACTTTTCGTACTTTGCCTTGATGAAAAGCCAACAAAGCACTTGTGAACCCTTCGTAATCAACTCCATGTGTAACCACCCATGTTTTTGGTAGTCAATATTTAATTTAATTTATTATTTTAAATATTATAATTGGAATATTAATGGATTTTAATATTGAATTCATTATAAAAACGAAGTTTAAACGTTGTATATTTATATAAAATAAATCGAGCTCGAAATGGCGCGGCAGTTCGTAATATGGAATTTTGAACTTCAACTGAATATACAGGATCCGATATAAGTCGGAATTTTGTGAAATAAGAAACACTGGAATTGTGTTGATTATAATTTTCATATGAAAGAGAAAAATCCAGATTTCGTGTTATAGATTGTTAGTTAGGGCTAAATCAAAATTTTAAAATAATCGCTATGGAAATTGTATATAAAATATAACGTTATTTAATATAATTGAAAAAGAAAGAACACATCGGATTTTATATTTGTTCGGGTTACTCCTACATCTAGTCCCACGCAACACTGGATTGCACAAAGTTTTATTAATAATAGTATCAATCTTACAACACTCTTTATTTCACGGCAACAAGGTTAACACTGATTCCACCACCCTTGATTTCACGATTACAAGGTTTACACCGCTCCCTTTCCTCGATTTTCGGGCTACAAGACACACACCCTTTCCCAAAAAATTCCCGGATGATTACAATAGCCTTAGAACTCTTGAATAGCACTTCCAATCAGAGAGTATTTGATAGATACTGAGAAAAGAAGAAGATTGATATAATTTGTGTTGAAATCGGCAGAGTATAAGTGTAGAAATCAAGAAATTAAGTTATGATAATGGTGGTTAGAGATAGGATGAAGATGAAGAAGAAGAATTGATAAAAAATTCAAATTTAACCACTATTTATATATTTTGAAAGGTTGTAGCGTTTCTGAAGCATTACAAATTATGAAAAGACACTACTTTTGAATTTTTAAAATATGACAGTTATATGTCTACATACTCAATTTCACATGTCGACGTATACTTGTTATTTTAATTTTTAAAATCATTTTTTCAAGTGTTAAAACAAATATATATTTTCTAGAAATTCTTAAATCAAAACTAGCGTTTTAAATGAATTTTCTAAATTGTAAAAACAAATAAGAACATAGTGATATATAATATAAACATGTTTATAGAATTATATAATATAAATTATAAAACATATATATTATAATTATATATATTATAAATCTTTATATGCTATAAACACACACACACACACACATATATATATATATATATATATATATATATATATATATATATATATATGTATATCATAAGTAATATCTTAATAATCTGAAATCATGTTAGAAAAGGAGTTTGAAATAATTTTGAAATCAATTTGAAAAGGAAATTCAAGATAGATTTTGAAAACAGAATTTGAAAGTGCTAGTCCGAGTTTTACATATAAACTAGACTATATTACTTGATAATCTTGAGCTCTTGAAATCTTGATATCTTGATACTCATAAGTCTTGAATTCCATGATATCTTGAAACTCTAATATTGTACAATCTTCTATTTCACCTGTATATAATTCCTGCATATATATATATATATATATATATATATATATTCTAGGTAAAAGATGTTAGTATATATTTTATAATCAATAATGTTAATAATTGAAACAAGCTTGTTGTCATCAAAACTCCATTCTCCAAAAAAATTATAAAATTTATAGATTATTTTGAAAATTGATTAGGTTTATTTTTTAATTATAAATCGCTTCGTTCATGAATTCGACGTGTCGCGCAGCGACAGTTCGTGAAGTTCAACCTGTAACTTCGAATTGATGTAACGGGAGATCTAACTGTCACAATATCCGGAAACTGAAACTGTTAGGTTCATATTGAAAAGATCCTTTAAATGAATGTAAGAGATTTAAAATCCAATGGTTAGATTTTAAAATATGTCCAAATCAGTTTTGGAAAAGGTCGTTGTGGATGTAGTTCGGTAGCCGATATTGCAACCGACTATAAGTGCCTTAATAAAATTATTAAAAATATGAATAAATTATGATAGCTCATAATAAATGATGAAATGAATTTTGGATGAAATATTCCAGTTTTGAAAAGTTAAAAGAAAATTTTATCTGAATAGGCTTGTTAAAAACAAGTGTAAGAATCCAATGGTATTAAATAACGTATTGGACTGTGAATGGTTTTAATATAATAAGAATTTTCCAACATATATAAATTCGATGGGAGCTAAATGGAAATAATCTTCGAATATTTTGATATTGAATTCTGTGATTATATGAATATCGTTGAGGAATTTGGAAGATATAGATATCGTTATTTCCAATTTGATATATGTTGGACTCAGATTTGATACTGAATATAAGTCGATGTGTTTTTTATTCAGAGACTTGTATTTAATACCAAATTTGATTTTAGGTTTGCAGTGAATGGTGTCTTCAATAACACTGTTATTAAAACTAGTAGAAAACGAAGTTAAAGGTAGGATTACCAAATGTTGAATAATCGTAAAACAATGATTTGTCGAGACTAAAATTAAGTTTGAGTTTTTATGAATCTATAATTAGACTGAAATTTAAATGTGGTAATTAAATTTACCGAACTCGAGAAGTGTTCGAGATGGTATGTCGCTAATTTTACTCTGCGATAGTTAAATCTTTAATTAGATTTTTTACACTAAATGGTGATTAAATTTACCGATAACAGGATGTGTGTTAGATAGGGGGTACCACAAGTTTTGCACCATTAGATGAATGGGTTGGGATTGGGATAATAAAATGAATGATTACTTTGGTAAGGCTTGAAAATCCCGACCAGTTTTGTAAACCTGAATTTGGTTTATGTAGTGAAAAGGTATTATAAGATCTTTTGAATTAGTTTTTTAGGAATGGATTAAACAATAAGTTTAAATGAGATAATCTTTGATATGATTAATGGGAACCTTTCCCAGAGTAAAGAATATTTAAATAAAAGCATATTCAAGATTGGAATGAGGCGTATGATATGTTTATATATCACTTGATTATAAAGTTGTGCGAGTTATTCAGAAAGACCGAGTTTAATCTATTTTGAATAATATAAACGATGATTAAAAGTCGAAGATTTGAAGATGGTGGATGAAGACCGGGGATCTTCACATCATTGGGTTGATTGCTGATTTCTTGATTGGGATATACAACCAAGACGAGGTAATAAGTGGTGGACATCTAGACGTGCTTAGATATCGACCGGATATGCGAGAGTCTCTCTCATGTATTGGACATATGGGACGAGGAATAAGGTGCCTCCGGTTTCGTCCAGACCGAGAACGGACACTACACCAGAAAATACTTTTGGTAGCGTTGTCTAAATGCTTCTATAACTTGTAGTAGCATTTTAGAGAACGCTGCGATACGACATGCAACTAAAAGTCTATTTTTTTTTGTTGCATTGCGGTAAACGCTACCAAAAATGACCATATTGTAGCGTTTTTAACACGCAACTAAAGTGTTTTTGTAGCGTCTTTTATACGCAATATATAAATTTTTTATATTACTTTACATTCATTTTTGTAGCATTTTTAAAACGCTACTAAAAGTCATTGTTTGTTTAACAATACATTTTAATACTATTATTTACGATTAATAACTTGTACCATTTCCAATAACCGCTTACGTAATATCTATTTAAAAATAAGTGATCAATCACATGATTTTCATAGTCAAATCAATAATTAAACAACATAAATAACATATACAAACAAACAAACAGTCATATCATTATCATATTCAAATAATAAAAAAAGACACAAATCACATAATCAAATTTAATATTTATAATCAATTCAATTGTAGTTTTTAAAAATATTTCACATACCACAAGCATTCACAATTAAATTTATACAAATAGTACTAACAAAATATGACAACATATATATAACAATTAAAGCCTTGATCATTGCTTGATTACCAATAATTCTTTGTACATGTCCTTTTTGTGCGTCTTTTAGACCCTAGAGAGCAAAAAACAATGACATTAGTAAATTTATGATAACAGGTATCCAATTATTAATACTGAATCATAGCAGGTTATTCAATTTTTTAACACTTAAAAAAGTCACTTAATGGATGATATTAACATGCAATGAATTAAGTTTACCCACAATCATAGTTTTCAGTTATTTTGAATGTAAAGCGGGCTTATAAGAACCAGGAGGTGCTAGCATTTGTAAGTGATGTTTGCACATGACGAGGCTGCAATTCAATGTTGAGTTTTCAATGGGTAATTTATGAGTGCATGGAACATTACAAATTCCTTCGTTCTGTTCAGGTTGATCCAAGTGCTTGTCATCTCTATGCAATGCCAATGCATGGCCAATAAACTCAATCGTGCTCTCTTTTAGCTCATAAATATTACACCATTACACTTTAAACTTCTACCAAACAGAAACAAATTGCGTTATAATTCAAGTAAAAAGAAACTAATAAAATAGTAGGTACTCACAAAATTAATTCTCATGTGGTAATTGTATTGAGATCAAATCCCTCTTGTGTTTTAGGGTCATTCTTTTCTTAGTCTTGTATGTATATAAAGAACTTTCTTGCTCGCCTCTTTTCAAATAGTCACATCATTACTGAATTAAATGCTTCCACATCTGTTGTGAGTACACAATATATTTGTTAAATTATTCAGTAGTTCATAACGAATAGTTAAACTAAATTCAGTAGTATTACTATATTACCTTTCCTTCTTTGTACACGAAGCTACCATTGACAACTATGAAGTTCATATATTTGATCACATTAGTGTGGATCAATACCCGAACCAGTTCACCATTCACCTTAGTAAACTGCAAAATCACATAAAAATGTTCAGAATATGATGTACCAAGCTACGTAGAAAATAAAGAGCTTGCGTTTTCTAATAAACATGAAATGCAATGATAAATATAACTGAGAATCATATATGTTTAGTTAATCAGAAACCAATATTATTGCTGCTGTAGGCATACTGTGCAAGCTTGTTTACGTTCACCAGCATGCTTATACAGAAACCGATGTGTTTTATTTGAAAAAACGAAGTGTGTGCAAGAGTGTCATCAAAATCATCGAACAATCTGAGCGAATGTCACTGAGTTAAATGTTGTAGAAGAAAGTACCTAATAAATAGAATCAAGGCTAAGAATAAAATGTCATTTCAAAAGAAAGTTACCTTTATCAGTTTCAAAAGGCAAACAAGAAAGTGACCTTGGAATGCTCCTACCATCAAATGTAGTTTTTGCGCTACTATCTTTGCATTTGTGAACTATTTTTGTTCTACTGTGCCATTAGTCCGTGCAAAATACTAGAATATGAACATCAATAGATAAAAGACATCCTATATTAGAGCAAATGATCAAAACCAACACAAGAAAATCGGGATCTCTATATTAGAGCTTCCTATCGTCTAATAAAAGACGTTGAAAACAAAATATAGAACGCCAGAGTAAGGTATCCTCCAAACCAACCTCTCTCCAACGGGGGAAAAAAGATGAACATGTTTATTGACCAAAAATAGTGTTATCAATATATGTGAAACTACCACATTGTGCACTAACTTCGCTTTAAAATGATATGCACACATCAGATATATAAAATCATAAATGCTAAAGCATCAATAAGCAGTTGCCGATAAGGAACCTAATCAACTGATATCACCAAGTGTAAATCGAAAATACAGACACAAAAATTTCTGTAATTATATCTTTAATTCACAAATTGCATCAACAGTCCTTACCTTCTTCAATGTGGAACAGGGAACTACGTCCCAAAAAAAATTATCAATAAAGAAAACCATATAAATTATTGTTTTTATATGAATTCAACCATGTTCGCCATTTCTACCATCGTCATGTTACATAAACACCCTTTGGACTTTTAACATCCTACCACACACAAACATGATGAATGGAGTCTTCTGTCAAACAAAAACCCAAAAAAACAACCACAACAACAACAATCGAGCACTGCATGAATTTGGGTGTTAACACAGTCTTAAATGAAAGTAATGCTGATATTACCAATCTACTAGCAGGTTTATGTATTTAGTTTAATGCCAGTTTTGTTAACCTTGTGACCAATAATAATGGTAAATTTTCAGATTTCAACTTAAATTCAATTCTCAATCTTGTTACCTTCTTTCAAATAAAATATCAGAAATATCAGACAAAATGATTACCATGCATGTAGGCCAAAATCTTTTCAAGATCAGTAGTGGGAGTTAATAAAACCCTAATCCTTTTCCTGCCATTATTAATAATCCGACAGTGTTTTCTGAGTTTGACTGCACATTAGTAATAAAATGCTTGTTACAAAATTACAAATATTTACCTAAAACCCATAAAAAAAATTAAAGGTCAAACCCAGACCTGAGTCTTTGCCCTGCAAATAAGATTGATTGCGTCAGACTGGGCCTGGAATCGTGAAGGGAAATAGTCTCCATTCCGAATTGTCAATACAAATCATAGTCGCCTGTACAAGTAAAATAAATGCAATCCATTTAACTTTTCGAGTTAAAGATGCCTACCTTATTCAATATGCAGCAGTACACCTTATGCACTGAATTTTTGAGCTTTAAATGGACCATCACACACCAGCTGTACTAGCTCCTGAAACCATTAAATTGTAGAAAAATATGTGTTTGATTAAGGAGCATTAAGATCTTACGTACTCGATTGAAGCTCCACCATTGCAAGACACTCTTCCTCCTGCAATTTAGTCAAGCACAAGTCAAGGTTAAAATAAAATAGCAAACAGTCTCCGCTTGTATGGTACATGTAGGGGAAAACATTAGAATTAAGAACACCCAAAAAACAACATTCCCTTGTTAAAAAACATGCAGCATTTGAAAACCTACTAACTCATATTTGTAGTTTTTGATGATAATGAAGAACTAAGCGTTCTGAGCGAAGTAGAAGGCTCCATAGCCCTAGTCGACGACAGCCTCCGCTTGTATCGTTTGAGCACCGATGCTAAATTTTCCTTCCCTTTGGGGAAGGCGATATCACCTGCGGCGGTGCCTGTCCTTCCTTTGCGGCCTGAAACAGAAATTTCAACGTCCTTGATGAGGTCAAGGATTGAGTTTGCATCAGTTAGTGAGTAATGCGACTGTGATTTGAAATGGTTGGAGCCCTCGGTTTGCGCTATGAGGCATGCACATGGGGGTAGAGGTTGTCTAGACTTCAGAAATGGCAGCTCTATTATTCCCTGAAGACGGTTCAGAACAAACGTATATTTTCCCCATAGTTCTGGACGACTTTCTACAAGAGATAGCTCCAAAACACGATGTACGCACCAAACACCAAAACTAACAACTAGCGGTGCTCGCCATACACAACCATCTCCACAGTGATATGAGCTATACTGTTTGAAATCACTACCATCTCCTTTGTATAAATATTTTTCTGAAGCAGCAATCCTATGGATTAGCAACTCACTAGACCCTCCGTTCGGTTTAAACAACCAATCTGATCCTTCCCATTTCAATAGCTTCATGATACAAACCCTAAGAGACTGAATCAACTGAGCACCAGACTCTGCATAAGTGAACGTCTCTATGTTAGACCTTTCAATTACTCTACCATCACTTCCTCTTTGACCATTGTTACCTACAACTCCAAATAATTGCTAGTACGGTTGCTTTGCCCAAATAGATCTAGTATCTGGATTCAAACCGAAAAGTTCTTGATGTATTTTAGGAGGAGAAACTTGATCGAATCCTAAAGGAACTCCTTGCCTTGGCATGTTGTTCGCTCTGCCTCTACCTGAATTAGGTAATGGTCTAATAGGGATACTATTTTGGCAGCTTCATTCAAGTAAGTGCTTCTTCCTAATGCTATAATTGCAGAAATGTCAGGCAAACTGTGGTACTTCTTTGTATTGATGGAAGAAGCGCTATTAAAGGATAGTTCAAAACTTGGAGCTTCAGCGTGCAACGTGCTCACTCTCGGAATAGACAGATTTTGTGATTTAGGACCTCCCAATGCATTTATTTCATTTTGAGCATGGGCATATAGCATTTGATCACATAAGTTTGAAACGGAAGATGGAGAATAGCCAGGAGGCGGTTGTTTTAGCAAGATGCTTGGAGTTCAAGAAGCCCTTGTTGCTCTGATCTCTCTAAGGTATGAAGCCATTTGATAACCATGTATAGTTGCAGGTTGATAATCTCTATTTTCTGAATACTGTGGCATATGCAGACTTGAATGGAGTCTTTCACTAGGGCTTACCAAGTTTTGAGGGAGTGAGTTCAATGTTTGTACCTGAATTTTACTGTCTAGGGGAAGTGAAATTACTTGCGCCTAAATATAAGTTTTTTGAAGTTTCAGTGGCGATTCCCCAGAATTCATCTAAAATGGCAGCAAATTGTCGTCGCGCTGCTCGACCCAACCCTGACAGTTTTGGTAAGTAAGCCCATCCAGAGTGTTTGATCCTCTTGACTTGGGATTTGATTTCTGTAACTTTCACAGTGAAGTCTTTTGATTCGATTCTTTCATATTCAGAAGTAACAGAAGATGCTTTATCCGAAGCGTCAACTGACGCGATTTCATCTGCACACTACGCCATAGATGGCCTACGGCAATCCCAAAGGAATGACGCAATAGGTGCCAAAAAGTGTTGCTACAAGTAAAAAATGATCTGTGGCAACACTTTTTCGAAGTTGCCTTTTGCCGCGTTGCCTTAGAGTCAAAGGCAACACCTTTGCGACGCTATGGTAACATTAGTACAGGTGTTGTCACAAGTATCATTACAACAACAAAAAAAATACCCTTTCACAACATCCAAAAACAGTTGTAATATGTCTAGTACAGTTGGCAATCGTAATAAATCAACCTTTTTTATAACTGTTTCTACTAGTTGTTAAAATTTGTTTTACCACTGCTAGAAGTAATTACACCTCAACTGCTATTAATCAAAGATTTCATAATATTATAATTATAACCGCTACTTTGAAAGGCAAGTATTATTTTATTCACAGTAGAAATAATTACAAAGAACTTACAAAATATCACACGAAATGTATAATAGCTATACAACACATTCTTATCACTCATATATACAGTATTGGGAGGAAGAAAAAAAACAATATCATAATGACAATCCAAGAAGTACGCACATGAAACCATTAACCAAATCCAAGAAGTATATCAGCTGTATAAGCTTCAGCTATAGCAATTATACTCGGTCACCATTTCCAAATATGAAATGACTTCATGCACAGCTCGTATATCTTTAAGTAAGACTTCACATACATAACCTGGATCAGTAAAGATGGGCAATCACACCATGTATACTAACAAAACCTGGATTAGTAAAACAATATAAAGCATAACTTGATTACAACTAAACTGAAATTTCATTTTGCTCATCTGTTAAATAGATATCAGCGTCTAATAACAAATGGTTTATGCAATGTCAGCTCTTGTAACAGTGATGACATCACCAGTTCTGAAAACCTATTATCAGTGTAAATGTAACAGCCGTAGTAATTTCAAGTGTGCTTTCAACCTTGTCACCATTCAGACTGCCAAAACTATACATCATGCCATTGTTCATTAGTAATAAACATATACAACATGCCATTGTTCATTGCCAAAACTATACATCATGTTTTAAAATGGAGTAATATATAGGAGAAAGAAATACCTGAAGGGATTATTTCCAAAGCTGCTTACGGCTGAAAGCAGTGAAAGCATCCGAGGTTAAATTCCAAAAGGCAGCCTTGACCCGAGATACAATAGCACATCTTAAAAACATGTACCTTCATACTACAAACATGTACCTTCATATAAGTCTCCTACTTTTAACAATGGTATTACCTTATATTATGCCTCCTGGTTTTAACAGGAATGAAAAAAAAAATACACCAATATACAAATTTTGCAGACTTGTTAAAGGAACCAGTTTCATTCATTTGAATTTCATCATATACATACATACATACATACATACATACATACATATATATATATATATATATATATATATATATATATATATATATATGTATGTATGTATGTATGTATGTATGTATGCCGTGAAAAGACATTACAAATACATAAAGATTAGTAGAGTTCACATTCTTACAATGTAGCATGGTCAAGCTTGCATAATCGAGGCCAGAGGCATCATAGGGTACCTTTAAAGAGTATGAAAATAAAGGATAAATGGATAAGTTATTAGATGAATTCTAAAACTATGGTCAGGAGAATTTTTTGTTAACTTATACTTACATTTCTAGGAGAAGAAACTGGAGAGACTCAGTCAAAGGTTGTACCCATCCCAGTCTTACAGAAATACGAGCAACATTTGTATCAACCTTATCACCATGTTAAAAAAACAAAACAAAAAAATAATTTAAATGCCACAAGTAAACAGTTAAAGATTACGTAAAACAAGTGGACAGAGAAGGGGAAAAGATATTTTACTGGAAAAGCTTTTTGATGAAGTGTTAAATGACGAATACATTCAACATTTTTGTGGTCTAATCCATTCATGCTTAGCAGATACTCCCTAACAGAAACAGGAAATCACTTGATATTAAATAAAAAAAAAAAAAAAGATAAGTAACACTTCTTGTATAGTAAAGAAACCACGTACTCTACTGGCTGAACTTTATCCTCTTCACCTTCTACTATAGGCCCTGCTGGAGTAGAACAAGTGCATAATTTCCCGGTTCATTCATGCTCCTTCCTCTTTCGTTTTGAACTTCTCGGCATACTCTGGTATGCAGTTAGTGCTTCAGCACTTGCTTGGGCTCCACAGTTCCGATTTCCATGTACTACTTTGGAAGCTGGAGCACAAACTTGTAGTTCTATACTTCTTAAATGTGCATTACAACTCAAATGAACTTAAACAAGTTGGTTAAAATAAGATCTCATATGATTTATCAAAGCACTTGTTCAGTCAATCACAGCTGATAGAAATACTACTTTTTGGAGTTGTAATGCACATTTGAGAAATCTCTTGTAGTCCTATACTTCTATCTTGTAGATATAGTGATTCCATCAATGACATGAGTATGAAAATTGGTTAAACCTGGTTCAATAGTCATTTAACAGAGATAATGATTTCTATGCCAGCAATTACGTTAGTATTTACTATCTTCCAAGTCATTTAACAGCAATTACGTTAGTCTAAACCTGGTTCAATAGTCATTTAACGGAGATAATGATTTCAATAGTCATTTAACAGAGATAAACCTGGCATGAGTGATTCTATCTTTCAAGACCGTGGCCTTTACTACCATGACAAAACTTCATAAATTACGTTAGTAAATTACACGAAAATGATTTCTATGCCAGCAATAAGGAACAAAATGTTTAAATTATAAGGGCTACAGCGAAATTTATAACGATGAAATCATAATTTTTCGAAATTTAGCATCAAACTTAGATCTACTACAGTTACAACAGACCCCTTTCTTAACCAAAAAACAAAATCGCCGTATACTAAAATCAAATAGGTGAGATAGCGTCGATTATCAAATCCAATCAGAACTTCTATTTGACAGCACAAAATTACAATTAAAGTGCAAAGATCCGATAAAATCACAGTTAAAATGCATGAGATCGGACGAGAAATATATATCTGAGTACAGTCAAAGATTAGATAGAACAAAAAGACGAACCTTCTTCCCTGTTTTCATGTTTTCTCGAGAGAGGGTGCAAGCGATTGAACGCGGAGAACGCGGAGGATGGAAATTGATTGGGAATTGAACAAGATGTGAAAATGAAAAAAATTAGGTATTGGATGCTGAATGAAAATTAGGGATCCGATTATTTTGGAAATTTGGGGGGAGAACAGAATTAATGAAAAAAGAAAGCGAGAGAAAGAAAAATAAAAGTGAAAAATAAATTTAACTGAGATGCGGATTGATAGTGTCGATAGACGGTTGAGATTTTATTTTAACTAATGGTGTGGATCGCTGAGTTGTTACTTCTTTTTTTTATTTTTTTATTTAGAATATATCTATAGCTACTGCAACACAATTTGATATCTATGTTAACATATTGAAGCATGCGTTGCGATAGACAAAAAACAGCATAGCAATGGCAACATTGTAGCTACCAACACCATGGATTTTCGTTGTGGTAGGCCATCTATGGTGTAGTGACAGATTTTGACTCTTCAACTTGTTGTGTTTCACAATAAGAATCAAGAGTACTTTCAGGAATATCAAAACTACTATCTTGTTCTGGGCTCCTCGATTGACTTTCATAGGAGTTTTTGAAATTTTCATCCATGGAAGTTCACTGAAATTCACCTTGCCAACACTATTGTCTTCTCTGGACTCTAGTAGCTCCGGCAATTCCTTCTGTAAATTTCTGGAACTCCACAACAGTGTGCCAGACTTGAATGGTGTAACTGATAAATGTAATGTAAAGCCGATGGATGCACATAGGATGATAAGAAGTATAATGTATGGCATCAAGGCAGTGCTTTCTATGTTACCCGTAAGACTAGCAATCCAGCTTTAACTACCAAACAGCATGTCAATTAACAGTAAAAGGTTCGATGCAAACATCACAAGGAAAGCGACAAGAGCTAAAAATTCAAAAAGCCATGAGACCTTAAACCATTCATTATAGAATTTGATGATGCCATGCGAAAAAGAGGAATTGCTGAGGCAGGTAGGAGAACGGCTAGCATGACTTGACAATATAGCAGTATCTGGTATGTTCCTTCTGAACCCAAATTCCTTACATAGTAAAGAACTGGAATGATTGTTAAAGTCTTTATTACTGAGTGACTAACACAAGATAACTCAAGGTTAAAGAAGCACTGCCTTATCACATGTACGCCAATATTATGCAGTAAGGCTGTGATCTGACTAGAGAGGAAGAGAACCAAAAAAAATGCCAGGGAAGCGATTGGGCTTCTAAATATCTGATCTGTCAGAACGGATATGTTCTCAAAATTGAATATAACATCGGCATTACCAAATACAGCTGCTGATGAGTTCATCAGTACATAATTCACCAGAAAAATGCCAGTAAAAACGAAGAGAATCGCAAAAAAATTGTCATGAACCACAGCACCTATAGCAACATTTTCTCGTCGTTTCTGCTTCTTTACAATAGAAGAGTGAATGTAAAAATTGTGTGGCATTACATTTGCACCTAGAAGAGCCATAAGCGAGTATGCACATTCCCCACTGAACTTAGGAAAAATTCCATCTATGATGGCAGGAACCTCCGGTTGACTTGTTAACACACCAAACACATAAATAAACAGAGTAACGATGGATACAATGAAGCAAAGTGCTTCTGCATTACAATCCTCCAAAGCATTGACAAATGAAGGGAGTAGAATGATGCAAATTATAGCACAGCATATACAAGCAAATATATCCACCCCAGACAAGAGATTGAATCCATGTGCAACTCCCAATATCATAGTTATATCTGAAACCATCATAGATAGCTCAACTTGCACACCCAATATTATGCATGTGACTGCTATACTCCTCATTGCAGATCTCTGCCAGATTTTTTCCAGTGGCGGTTCCAATACATGTTGAAAGATACTGGCACATGATGGCAATGCAGTTAAAAATCAGAACCATAAAAACAAGTTCAAACCCAAAACGGGCCCCACCATCAACTGCTGCTACCCACTTACTAATATCGATATAACTCATAGAGATCATAAGAGTGGGTAACACCGAAGGAGAAAACTGAGTTAACATTACCGAAGGAGAAAACTGCTGCTATCCTACTAGCTTCTTGTGATTTTCGGGTTAGAAAACAAAGTTCAACGCTATTTCTCGAAACTTTCAACTAAAAGAAATAGTAGGATTTTCGCATTAGAAGAATATTGTTTCTGGTTGTTAACAACCTAGCAGCCAACTACAAACTCTCAAATTATACATATTCTCAATATAATATATATATATATATTTCAAGCAGAATAAATTCACTAACCAACGAAGTCAATAGTAGCGCCGACCAAAGCCATATGCTTAATCAAGTCCAATACACGGTTAATGTACCCCCGTTCACTATCATACCAAGAGACAAGCTTCATAAATGATGAGCTCAAGACGATCCAAGCCTTCGCATCAATTTTTTTTTTTACCTTGAATCACCTAGAAATTAATTTGATATTACATCTTCATCAGTATAGCCAAGTATTTTAATGTAAATGCATTACAAGCAAGACAAACATTAATAGTAAGAATATAAGCAAGTTAAGATCTAATAGCAGCAAGTTAAAAAAGAAACATAATTATACTCATGTAACATCATGCTTATCAAGCCATTTATATCGATATCATATATGTTCACGCCTGTGTTTTGCATATATGGAAGTCCAATCAATCCATAAATCTGCCTACTATAATACCACTATCATTGATAATTGATGTGCAACAGTTAAACATAAATAACACGTTTTGCTTTTTTCCAAATAGTAAAGGTCATTTTTTAAATGTTACTTTCTTGTTTAAACTATTATATTCAGTAACCATCTTTGCTTTATTATTACAATTGCATGCCATATCCATTTGGTTGTTAGCCTGCAATTCTACAACTGATGGGCCAAGTTGGACTGTTCCCTTTATTCGTAAATAAACAGAAATTGGTAAAGATTGAAAATAATGGATGAGATTCAATGGTGAAGGAGGAACGTTCAAGTAGGAACTACTTCAATTATGATTACATATTCAAAGGTTTTGCATATTTTCTTAAGCAAATTATCCTTATTATTAACTCTAAGATCTACTGCTACAAAATTTATTTTGCCTTTATATTTGAAACTTCAACAATCGTCATATGCAACTTGGCAAATAATGGTTATATATATAAATGTACATGTATTCAAACATAAATATGTATAAATACTCATCATTCCAACTTGATGTGCGAAAGTTAAGCCAATAGTTCCTGTCCCACAACAAATGTCAAACAATGTATCTGGACTTAGCTTGGCCCAATCATCCACAAGTGCGTGCATTTTGTCTAAAGCAAGAATGTTAATCTGTGTGGTTTAATGGGATGTAAGTATACATAAATTACAACAAAAGAAAGCAAAAAATAACTGTTATATATGACTGTTCTCCTGACAAAAAGCACAAGGGCATTGATGCATACCCAAGAGACTGTCATGATTCTGGTGTTGGAATCGATAATCACTTTCCTGGTGCTCAAAACATACATGGTTACTTATCTGCACAAAGCAGTCATACATTAATGTATGACTATGGTTAGGAATTTATTTTATACTTTACTCCAAAATCCATTTCTTCTCCGATGGCGACAGATCCCATCTTCGTCGCTACTGCCTCCAACACCACTTTCTTCTAACCAGAATCCGTCAAATTCTCACCTCGATCGCGCGGCGGTGGCGCCACCGAATCCTTCGACAATCACTTCCCTTCCAAACTCCGCCTCATGTGCAGCTATGGTGGATGAATCGTCCACCGTCCTACTCATAAATCTCTCTGCTACCTCGGTCGCGATGCACGAATCATCTCCGTGGATCGCCACTCCTCTCTGGCCGGTATCCACTCCAAACTCTCTTGCTCCCTTCCGAACAACAACTCCTTTACTCTCAAGTACCAACTTCTGAATGAAGATCTCAATTCCCTAGTTTCCGTCACCACCGATGAAGATCTGGAAAACATGATTGACAAAATAAATATATTAATAAAGAGCTACATTGGCATAGCTCATTTTCAATCCATATTTCCACAAATTTGATTATTTAATAGAAAACTAAATCAAATGGCAGTGAATCTCCTATTCATAGTACATCAAGCATCGTTCTCTTCACAGCTAAGATTAAAAAAAATCAATATTTTCATTAACTAGTATGCGCATACTAGATATCGACGTTGGTAGTTAGCCGAACTAAAAGAAATCAATGTTGTCATTTTATATATCATTAATAACACTACATTATCTAAATCTGCAAAATACTTATACTGTCTTGACACATGTACAAATTATTGACAGAAAGCTAAGCTTCAATGTGAACATAGCTGTTAAAAATTTGAGTTAAGCTACTAAAGCAATACTACTTTGTATAGGCCTTTTGCACATGGTTACGAAGACTAGTATATTTTAAGTCATTGCTACAAATAAGGTAACCATGTGTCTAAAGATCCACGGAACCACGAGGCAACGAACACTTGCATTTTTGTCAAGCTTTAGTCTTATGCAATAGTACTAAAAACTGAACTATCATACATCATAGCTTCAAACTTAATTGATAACTAAAGAATCTTGTCTAAACTGAACCAAAAATGTGAGTTTAGACTCATAAAAACTAAATTGTCATACATTCACAGTTTCAAAGGTTTTTAATTGTTTTATAATGAAATCAGAACCAGGACTTTAAACTAATCCAAATCAAATAAATCCTTCATTAACAGGCTTATAAGTAAATTTGTCAAGGAATACAAAAAGGTAACCTAGTCTTTACTTCTGTATAACATTTACACAGATCCCAATTCTGTATTTCTCCCTTTGTGGGGAGTAACTGAACCTGCGATAAATAGGAAACACGATGATTCCATGGTTTCATTAGCATGTATCATACCATAAATATATGCATGTGTAATGAAGGCAACTTAAGTTATCAAAGAGCACAAGACTCTGCTGCCACAAATATACCTAACACAAATCAAACTTCATACTTGATTGCCCAAAGAACATGGTTAATTAACTTAATATTGTATATTATATCAAAATTAGAGGGGAAAATAGAGTTATAAACAAAATACAGTAGGAAATATTTTCTGAGGTGAGGACAATAGAAGGATGTTCTTCAAGATCTCCAATGTTTTTTTGCTGAAAAACAATAACAAACATACGACCCAGAATTCATTAAAAGGACCAATTAACGCTACATATAAAAAGATAAGAAACAGAAATGCATGTAATTACCACATCAAGGGTTTGAAAGAGGTGGTACGAAGGAGTCGTGGTGGAGGTGGAAGTAGAAGCAAAGGGGCTAAGGGGAGGCGCGGTGATCTTAGAAGAGTGAGGCTGAAACAACATCGGCATCTCAAAAATCATGGAGATAAGCGACGGTTCCGACCACGGAGCAGCCTAAGGTGGGTTAACTCAATTTTAGGGTAGCTGAGTTTGAAAATTTTAGGACTATTTTTTTAATAAGAGATTTGAGAAGAGAGCTGGAATGGGAAGCGAAAATGGGAAGCGGGAGTGATAAAAAATTAGGTCTTTTTTTTTGTTTTGGCGCTAGCAACGTAAGAGAACAAACGTAAGATGGAACGGAAAGGAAATTAAGCGGGAATGAAAAAAAGGAAAGCCCGCCCGTGACTTATCAGAAGCTTAAACGCTGCCAGTATAACAGGATCAAAAAATAGTCACATTTAGCATTCAAACGCTACTACTTGATGTAACTAAAAGCCGAATTTCTTGTAGTGGGACTAGCAAATGGATTGTATACCTGACATTGTATTGTGTGATGTAGTTGTTGATCTATGTTAAATATATATCTGTTTGATGACAGAGAATTTATTCTCTTAGCTTAACACTGTTCTTTGAGACGTAAGAGCTTAGGGGTTATATGTTGGTGGAAATCAATGGTATGGTGTGGAATGACAATGTGGCATGCTGAGATGCATGGATCAAAACTTTTGTTGAAAAGCAGGACTTTCTGGATGATGATCAAAGCTTAGCTTATATAGCTTAGCTTTGTGTATGACATTAATTCGCAAGCTTCACACCTTGGTATGAGCCAAAAATGGGATGAAGGACCATGGAGAAAAGACATACGTTTCCTTCTAGCTAGAGGTAATGCCATGAAAAGAAGCTCAGGAAATTTACTTATATGGATGACGGAAAGCGAGGTACCATAGATATGGTTGCATGAGGCTAAGATGGTTGACATGCTGACCAAATAGCAGGTTTGATAGGCCCGGGGAACGTAATGTTCAGGAGTTACCCTAATCCACTACGGATAGGTAGGCCGACTCTTCCGCTCCATGAGACGATGCATTCTATTCCTAGGACATGTGCTAAAGTGTCCCGAATTCGGTAAGGAGAGATCCCTTGCCTTGGCTCATGATGGAAACCCAAATTCCGATACGTGACTTTGCGATTATAGTTGTAAACCTATATGGTGACATACTACGTCATCTAAGATTGATACATTTATTTTTGAAAATGTTTTCTACACTATGCACTAATAATAAGTTAAATGAAATTTTGCGCATCAAGCATGTTTGGATGTTATAAGGAAAAACTCTATCCTCTAGCTTACGCTTGCATTGTGTTTTGGGACCTGAATCTTATAATAGCTTCATTTTTTTTTAGCATTGCGTTTTTTATTTTATGCACTGATATTCATGCGGAGTATACCCGTTCCGTGTTATATGGCGTGGTCCCTTGATTACCCACTATTAAAACAGAGTTAATAATTGTTTTAGTTCTCACACCAGTCCCGGGACTGACTTGGAGTTTATTGTTTCCCACATATACTCTAGGTGCCCTTATTTTGCACACGGACAGCTAGTAGTTTTAGTTTTGCAGATATTTTATTTATTAGGATCCTGGATTATGGATGGAGCTATGCTCTGGATTACTTTGTAATCTTCCACTGATTATATTTATGTATTTAGAATTCCGTTGCTTTGTAATTTATTATTATTTGATATTTTCCGCTGTGTATTATTATATGTATTCTGATATTCTTGTACTCTAATGTAAATTGTTGCAATAGCAATGAAAAGTTCGCTTGTTATTTTTTCTAATGCTTTGTGTTATCATGACAATCCGTGGATTTCTATCTTTCAATTCAGACCTGTACGGTTCATAGTCAGTTCGAAGGGAGGCGATTTCCGGTTCGTTACAGATAGGCGAATCCTCTCCTTTGGAGAAACACAACATATGAAAAATAAGGTTGGGGCTGGGAGAAGCTTGGCATGATTCAAGCGCTAAAATTTCAAGTCACAAGAGGAGAGTATAGGTATTAGGTGTAAGCTGGATAGAAGCAATTCCTAAATCACGCAAAAGCTTGGAGATAAAAGACGGAAAAGGGAAGAAACCCCCATGCTAAATGTGGATGGCAGTTTACACAAAGTGTAACACCCCACGCCCGCTAGGGTCACTCACAAAGGGAATGCCATAGCATCGGTGGAGTATTTTAGTGAATATAGAACAGAAAAATTACAACAAGACAGATATAAATAGTACTTGAAATTTTAAATCATCATCTCATAACAGCGGAAAATAAACATGTCTGGTTACATCATAAAACCACGATAAAAGTCAAGTACAATATCCATCAAAATAAAGAAGTACATAATCCCATTCTCTCATACAATAGCCATAACAAAAGAAAAGATAACTGGATAACTGGAGCTCTACATCTATCCAAGCTCCTCAAGACTGGAACAGCAATCCGATCAAGCTCTACTACCACTAGGATCCACCGTAGGACCTGAGGGTTGGGAAAAAGATAAAAACAACGGGGTCAGACATAAGTCTGAGTGAGTCCTATAACTTTAACAATACAATCATTAAGGTAACCAGAGAAGACATAAACTTGACCTACGGTAATATCTGGGGATGAATGGCTACACTAAGCAGCTTGGTAGACTTAGGATAAACTAAGATAACCGTCAGGACGCATCTACCCACCCAAGGATAATTACTAACTGCACCACACCAGTCATTCCTACTTAAAGGTTGATCCCTTCCAAGGACTTAGAAAATTTCCCCAGTAGTCTCGTGTACCCCTAGCCCACTACATAGGTGCCGTCTGCCCCTATCTCCACTAGGTGTACTCAGTATTCTTACCCAGTAGTTTCGTGTACCCCTACATAGGTGCCGTCTGCCCCTATCTTCATTAGGTGTACCCACTACTCCCCAAGCGATCGGCTCCCTACCGTAGATACCCGTGCTGGTCCCACAGTGGGGTGTATCACTCCCCTAAAGTGGCTACCCAATACTAACGGTGCACGGCTTTATATCTACACGATGCAACAACGGCTTATCTACCAGCCCGGGCCCACACACGCATATGAAACCCGTTGGACTTGCGTTGCCACCGCTAACCCGTTTTGGCCTCTTATAATCAAGCCCAATATGCGTGTCCCGTCACTCGACTTGGGTCGAGCCCACAAAGATACGGTTGGGATATTGGTTGAAATGGGCCCCCACAAGCTACCCACTTAAGCTTGTCAAATATCTAGTGTATCCCACTTAACCCTTTAATCATGTTTAATTACATGTTTCCACTTGGTTAAGTATTCTAATCGTATTTTCTATTGCCACCCCAGGGCAACCCACTAGATTCCACATGCCAACCAAGGCACCCACTTAACCCCTCATGTCCCACTACATGCTATTATGGTTAAGTGTTTCTTAATTAATTAAGACCATGATCTCCCGTAAAGACCTCCCACATTAGACTGGCTGTTATGACCGCCTGGTTAAGCCGGTAGAATCCGGGCAGTCTTACGTCATAACAGAGTCTAACCTCGTGTCTTTACCTTAATCACGTATTTAATTTATGGCTAAGACCTCTCACATTGGGCTGACATTTGTAGCAACTGGTTAAGCCGGTCGGGTCCGGGCAGTTTTACACTACAAATGAGTCCAACCTCGTGTCTTAGTCGATTAATTACACCTAATTAATCACCCCCATATTAATTATCCCTAATTAATATCAAGTTTTCCATAACATGGGTAGACCTAACTCAATAGGTAAATTCCCATGGGGTAGACCTAACTCAATAGGTAAATTCCCACTTATGGTAATTTATTTTTATGGTATGCTTAATCATACCCAAACATTCATTTATTAATATATTTACCAACCCCATCGTTCCCCACGTAAATCGTTCTCGTTACATGACATAATAAGGGGAAGATCATCACAAATATCATGGGTTTAACATACAACTTTGTCATGGGTTAAGGGGATGTCAACTTGCATATATGAGCATATATTAACCCAACTTCATATAACCCAAACTTGCATATTATCATACACATGATTTGCATAACATGTTGCATATGAGCTTGCATATTATCATACACATATTTTGCATAACATGTTGAACTTGCATATAGGCATTCTCAATCTTGCATAACATGTTAAACATGCATTTAAGCATACACATAACTTGCATAAGCATTCACATACTTGCATAGGCATTCACATACTTGCATAACTTGCATATCATGTCATTTAAGCATATACATATCTTGCATAAGTATTCATATATTCGCATAAGCATGCATAACTTGCATATCACATAAATCTTACATTTAAACATATACATGACTTGCATAATCATCCATACACTTGCATAAGCATGCATAACTTGCATATCACTTTCAACTTGCATTTAAACATACACTTAACTTGCATATCACTTTCAACTTGCATTTAAACATACACTTAACTTGCATATCACATTTTGATAAACATGCATAATTTCACTTATTAAATATGCATAAATCCACTTATTAAACATGCATATATCAACTTGTTAAACATGCATAAATCAACTTATTAAGCATGCATAAACCAACTCATCAAATATGCATAAACATAGAACAACATAGAGTAACATATCATTATACATGATTCAAACTCACTAATCCGCATTTAAGACCATAAGTCTCATTACACCCAATCTACTTACTTTAACAATTGATGTTAAAGTGATAGAAACTCACCAAACTTAAGATTAGCAACCTTATGAAGTAGAATTAGTTGCAACTATGAAGATAATGATGATTAGAGAATGATTTGAGAGGGATTAGCTTGCAACTTTCTTCATGAACTAGTGGAGGCCATGCTCAAATTTCAATTTGCCATAGTTTAGTTACAAGACTTAATTATGAATGAATTAGGGTAGGGTTATGGTCTTATTTATAGGATTAGGTGAGTGTTTTAGGCCCTTAGATTAACCCTAGATTAGATTAGGACCCTTAGATTTAGGAAATCTCTAGAACCAGCCCCCCTAGCCAGCCTGAAACCCAACCTGGTGCAACCTGGTGCACCCAGGTTCATAGAGCGGCGCCACCCTGTCGACAGGCAAGTCGACAGGCATGTCGACACCCCTGTCGACAGGCCTGTCGACAGCCCTGTCGACATGGGTTGGGCGGGAAACTACCCGCCTGACCCCGCCTGGCCCATTCAAAATCTGATTTTTAAATTTAAATTTGAATTCCTAAATCTGTTTTTAGCTCTAATTTTCTGCAAACTTCCTTAGGCCATAACTGGGTCATACGGACTCCGATTTTCGAAAACTCGGACTCTATTTCGCGTATTTTTCCGAGACGAACGCAATGACGCAGCCCGTTACCCCCAATTCCCACATCTGAGATTATTTATCCTATAATTAGTGAATTTTAGTATTAACTAAAATTCGGGGTGTTACATTCTCCCCTCCTTAAAGGATTTCGTCCCCGAAATCTCTAGGCTAAGGAGAATGCATATCCTACCATCCAAACAACCATCTACTCAAATCATCAACCACGGGCATCCATTGTCCTTAAACAGTTTCTAATGATGTATGAGCATATGCAAACGGTGTGTGTATATGTTCCCTATCTAATGTATGAACATATGCAAACCATGATAGTGCCATGCATCCATTATGTATGCGAGAAAAACCCTATCGACACATACAATATCTACATGAGTGCACAATCATTCACCAAAATGCATCATCCATGTGATAACACAACCATTATACATCCATAAATATATCTTCCTACACACAATTTTATGCAATATGCAATATGAAGTGACTGAGCCGATCTAGTGCCTAGAGTGTGTGTATATGCATCCACGAGCAACCACTAGCAACCACTTGCATCCACTTGCATCCATCAACCATAACATGTCTCAAACACATGTTTCAACCATAGGTTTACCCTATCTAAAGGTCAAAGGTACTAACGAGAGGACATTCTAAGGATAAGATAAGTACTAGACAAGCGATAAAGGAGAAAGTAAAGACATACCCTCAAAAAGAAATGGGTAAAATGAACGCATCTTCGCTTCCGTCTCCCAAGTCGCGTTGCTCTCATCTTCTCCCCATTGCACTTTGACTAGATGAACCTCTCGATTCCTCAATTTCCTAGTCTCTGACCCAAGGATACGAGTAGGAGCTCGTCGAATCGTCGCATCACGCTCAACCTCTACATCTCTAAGCAAGCTTGGCTCTACCACCTCTGCGGTCTCATGTAAGCACTTCCTCAGATGTGATACATGGAATACATCATGGACACCACTAAGTCTGTCGGGCAACTCCACCCTATATGCCATCCGTCCAATCCTTTCCTTGATAGGAAACGGCCCACCAAACCTTGGTGCTAACTTCCCAACGGATCCGAAGCGAACAACATTTCTCAACGGAGATACCTTAACAAAAACCATGTCCCCAACCTCAAACTCAAGATCCGTCCTTCTCTTGTCCGCATAAGATTTTTGCCTATCCTGCGCTGCTTTCATCCTTCTTCGAATCAAGTCAATCTTCTCAGAAGTCTCCCTAACCATATCGGGCCCAAGCAAGATCTTATCCGTAGATTCCCACCAACATGTAGGCGATCGACAAGGCCTTCCATAGAGAGCTTCGAAAGGAGCCATACCAATACTGGACTGAAAGCTGTTATTATATGCGAACTCCACCAGTGGAAGATGCTCTTCCCATGTACCTCCAAAATCTAAGATACAAAACCTCAAAAGGTCTTCTAGAACACGATTCACCCTCTCAGTCTGGCCATCTGTCTGAGGATGATATGCGGTGCTCAGACACAATTGAGTCCCCACTGCTTCTTGCAAACTTCTCCAGAACTCGCTAGTGAAGATAGGATCTCGATCACTCACTATGCTAGAGGGTACCCCATGTAATCGAACTATCTCTCGAAGATATACTGAAGCTAGCCATGGAGCAGTCCTCTTGCTCTTCACAGGTATGAAATGGGCGCTCTTAGTAAGTCTGTCTACCACCACCCAAATTCCTGTATTACCCTTTCTCGACCTGGGTAACCCGTCAATAAAATCCATCGAGACGCTATCCCACTTCCATAGCGGAACCTCCAATGGGTGAAGCAACCCACCTGGTTTCCTTTGCTCCGCCTTCACTTGCTGGCACACCAAACATCGAGCGACATACTCGGCCACATCTTTCTTCATACCGGCCCAGAAGAAAACCCTCTTCATGTCTTGGTACATCTTATCCCCACCGGGATGAATGGTCATCCTAGAACGGTGTGCGTCATCAAGAATAGCCTTCCTCAAACCCTCGTCTTGCGGTACACAAAGTCTACCGTCTCTGCGCAAGCACCCTCTATCATCTAGGGTGTACCTACTCAAATGGCTGGACGACTCCCCCCTTATGAGCTTCTCTACTAACTCAACCAACTGTGGGTCGCCCCTCTGTGCTTCTCCAATCCGCCCCAAAAGAGTAGGTCTAACTTCCACAGAAGCTAGCAAACCGGGTACATAATCTATGGAAGGTCTGAAATCAAACATCGAGATAAACTCCAAGCTTTGTCGTTCCACGAACAATGGACTCAAGGACAACCTCTTCCTACTCAAGGCGTCCGCCACCACGTTACCCTTGCCAGGGGTATACGCTATCTCGAAATCATAAGATGCCAAGAACTCCATCCACCTTTGCTGTCTTAAGTTTAAATCTTTCTGAGAGAATAAGTACTTCAATGATTTATGGTCAGTGAACAACTCGAATCTCTCACCAAGAAGATAATGACGCCAAATCTTAAGCGCAAAAACAATAGCGGCCAGCTCTAGATCATGGGTAGGGTAATTTTTCTCATGTGCCCTCAACTGCCTTCCACCATAGGCTATTACCCTTCCTTCTTGCATTAAGACTGCGCCAAGTCCTGTCCCACGGGCATCGGTATAGACAACAAATGGCTTGCTCCCATCTGGCAACACTAAAACTGGAGCGGTGGTTAAAGCTCTCTTTAACCGTCGGAACGCATCATCACAATCTACGTCCCATGTGAAAACAAGATTCTTCTTTGTTAAGCGGGTTAGTGGGGCTGATATCTTCGCGAAGTCTTTAATAAACTTCCTATAATAACCCGCCAACCCCAAGAAACTTCTTACCTCGGTAGCATTCTTCGGAACCTTCAAATCCTGAATTGATACTACCTTCGCGGGATCCACAGCTATCCCTTCCTTGGAGACCACGTGCCCCAAGAATCGTACTTCCTTCCTCCAGAAGTGACATTTAGAGAATTTAGCCTTAAGGCTATGTGCTCGAAGAGTCTTCAATACTTCCCCAAGATGTAGGGCATGCTCTTCTTCACTCTTAGAAAATACTAAGATGTCATCCACAAAGACCACCACGAATTTATTAAGGAACTCCCTGAACACCCTACTCATCAAATCAACAAAGTATGCAGGGGCGTTCGTCAACCCAAAGGGCATCACCAGCCACTCATAGAAACCATCCGGAGTTCTAAAGGCAGTCTTGTCTATGCTATCCTCAGCCACCCTCAACTGATGAAACCCCGTGGCCAAGTCCAACTGAGAAAATACTGAAGCGCCAACCAACTGATCGAAAAGATCATCAATCCTTGGCAATGGGTGTCTATTCTTCTTTGTGAGCTTGTTGAGTTCTCTATAGTCTACACAAAGTCTGAGGGACCCATCCGCCTTCGTAGCAAATACTACTGGAGCACCCCACTCCGATATGCTCCGTCTTATGAACCCCTTCTCAAGCAACTCCCCTACTTGCTTATGGAGTTCCCTCCTCTCACGAGGAGCCATGTGGCGCACTGGTAAAGATACCGGTTTAGCATTATCCACCAAATATATTCGGAAGTCAATCTCCCGCTTCGGAGGTAAGCCCTTCACCTCCTCAAACACATCCGGATATTCCCGGACCACTCTAACAGATTGCAAACTCTCGACCGAAGCGTCAAGCGTTTCAAGATAACTTAGCATAACAGAGTCCCTGGGATTACAAGAAATCTCGAGAGTGTTACCCAAGCGGGTCATCAGCCTAACAACTCTCCTTTCGCAATCAAGAATGGCACCATTACTGGATAACCAGTCCATGCCCAAAATCAACCCATAGCCCGTGAAGCCCAACACAAAAGCATCACATCTAAACTCAATGCTAAGTATAGAAATCTTCAAACCCAAACATATCATGGATAAATAAGTGGAGCCCCCAATTGGATTTGAAACAACCAAGGGATCATCTACCAGACTGGTGTCTAGGTGTAGTAACTCAACTAATGATGATGAAATAAACGAATGCGATGCGCCTGAATCAAACAATGTACGGACAGGATGGTCAAATAGAAAAACCAGACTTTCAACGGAAATAGTTCTACCTCTCTCCTGAATAGGTGGAACCGCGAGAGCCTGTACTTGCCCCCTAGCCTGACTCGGTGCCATAAGAGCTTGCACCTGTCCTCCTGAGGTAGATCCCGTCCTTTGCCCCTTCTTAGGGCAATCCTTCACTAAGTGCCCTGCTTCGCCACAGTGGAAGCAGCCGGTCTTCTTCTTCTTGCGACAATCCTTGCTTAGGTGGCCAGGTGTCCCACAATTGAAACCCTTCTTCTTCTTGCCCTTGCCACTGTTGCCTTTCCCACCTTTGCCTTGCTGTTGTTGAGGTTTCTTTTGATCTCCCTTCTTCTCGGGTGCCTTATTAGCATTAGGACCCTTCTCTTCCTCATACATGAGTGCCATGTCAACTAGCTTCTCAAAGGTGGCCCCCATAGGGATGTGAGTCATAGCCAACCCATGCATAGGTTCATTCAAGCCTTTCACGAACCTCAAAGCTTTCTTCTCTAGTGTATTCACCATGTCTAGGCCAAACCTTGCCAATTGATTAAACTTGTTAACATATTCCTTCACCGAAAGATTTCCTTGCTTTAGAGTCAAGAATCTTTCCATATACAAGTTTTCCTCCGCCCTTGAGAGAAACTTTGCCATAAATCTTTGCCTAAAATCCGCCCAAGAGTCAACGGGGCGTTCTCCATTAGTGACCTCCCACCAGAATGAGGCCTCTCCCTTCATTAACCAAGCAGCCAACTTGACTTTCTTCCCTTCTTCCATCTCAAAGATATCTATCAACTCTTCCACCTCCTTAAGCCAATCTCTAGCCTCCACAAAGGTTTCGGATCCTTGAAAAGGTTTCCCTCCCATAGCTTTAAATTCCTTGCAAGTCTTAGCAAAAGTATCCGTGCGAGGAGGAGGGGGAGGAGGAAGATCGGGTGCTACGGTTGGTGGAGGAATATTTGCTGGACCCGCAGTGGTGGCCCTAGCCTCCATCAATCTCCTATACCATACTGGTACCGCCACACCCTCCGGAAGATTAAGATTCTCGGCCATGCTGAAACGAAAAAGGAAAGGATTCAAAACGGAGAATTCGAAGGATATAGATATGGCTATTGGGGATTATGCTTTTCTTTCAAAAACTTTTCTCTTAAAAGACATGTTTTTGAAAATATCTTTTTCCAAAAATGTTTTAGAAAAATAGTTTTTCTAAAAATTTTATCTGTTCCGGTAACCTTTGCTCTGATACCACGTGTAACACCCCACGCCCGCTAGGGTCACTCACAAAGGGAATGCCATAGCATCGGTGGAGTATTTTAGTGAATATAGAACAGAAAAATTACAACAAGACAGATATAAATAGTACTTGAAATTTTAAATCATCATCTCATAACAGCGGAAAATAAACATGTCTGGTTACATCATAAAACCACGATAAAAGTCAAGTACAATATCCATCAAAATAAAGAAGTACATAATCCCATTCTCTCATACAATAGCCATAACAAAAGAAAAGATAACTGGATAACTGGAGCTCTACATCTATCCAAGCTCCTCAAGACTGGAACAGCAATCCGATCAAGCTCTACTACCACTAGGATCCACCGTAGGACCTGAGGGTTGGGAAAAAGATAAAAACAACGGGGTCAGACATAAGTCTGAGTGAGTCCTATAACTTTAACAATACAATCATTAAGGTAACCAGAGAAGACATAAACTTGACCTACGGTAATATCTGGGGATGAATGGCTACACTAAGCAGCTTGGTAGACTTAGGATAAACTAAGATAACCGTCAGGACGCATCTACCCACCCAAGGATAATTACTAACTGCACCACACCAGTCATTCCTACTTAAAGGTTGATCCCTTCCAAGGACTTAGAAAATTTCCCCAGTAGTCTCGTGTACCCCTAGCCCACTACATAGGTGCCGTCTGCCCCTATCTCCACTAGGTGTACTCAGTATTCTTACCCAGTAGTTTCGTGTACCCCTACATAGGTGCCGTCTGCCCCTATCTTCATTAGGTGTACCCACTACTCCCCAAGCGATCGGCTCCCTACCGTAGATACCCGTGCTGGTCCCACAATGGGGTGTATCACTCCCCTAAAGTGGCTACCCAATACTAACGGTGCACGGCTTTATATCTACACGATGCAACAACGACTTATCTACCAGCCCGGGCCCACACACGCATATGAAACCCGTTGGACTTGCGTTGCCACCGCTAACCCGTTTTGGCCTCTTATAATCAAGCCCAATATGCGTGTCCCGTCACTCGACTTGGGTCGAGCCCACAAAGATACGGTTGGGATATTGGTTGAAATGGGCCCCCACAAGCTACCCACTTAAGCTTGTCAAATATCTAGTGTATCCCACTTAACCCTTTAATCATGTTTAATTACATGTTTCCACTTGGTTAAGTATTCTAATCGTATTTTCTATTGCCACCCCAGGGCAACCCACTAGATTCCACATGCCAACCAAGGCACCCACTTAACCCCTCATGTCCCACTACATGCTATTATGGTTAAGTGTTTCTTAATTAATTAAGACCATGATCTCCCGTAAAGACCTCCCACATTAGACTGGCTGTTATGACCGCCTGGTTAAGCCGGTAGAATCCGGGCAGTCTTACGTCATAACAGAGTCTAACCTCGTGTCTTTACCTTAATCACGTATTTAATTTATGGCTAAGACCTCTCACATTGGGCTGACATTTGTAGCAACTGGTTAAGCCGGTCGGGTCCGGGCAGTTTTACACTACAAATGAGTCCAACCTCGTGTCTTAGTCGATTAATTACACCTAATTAATCACCCCCATATTAATTATCCCTAATTAATATCAAGTTTTTCATAACATGGGTAGACCTAACTCAATAGGTAAATTCCCATGGGGTAGACCTAACTCAATAGGTAAATTCCCACTTATGGTAATTTATTTTTATGGTATGCTTAATCATACCCAAACATTCATTTATTAATATATTTACCAACCCCATCGTTCCCCACGTAAATCGTTCTCGTTACATGACATAATAAGGGGAAGATCATCACAAATATCATGGGTTTAACATACAACTTTGTCATGGGTTAAGGGGATGTAAACTTGCATATATGAGCATATATTAACCCAGCTTCATATAACCCAAACTTGCATATTATCATACACATGATTTGCATAACATGTTGCATATGAGCTTGCATATTATCATACACATATTTTGCATAACATGTTGAACTTGCATATAGGCATTCTCAATCTTGCATAACATGTTAAACATGCATTTAAGCATACACATAACTTGCATAAGCATTCACATACTTGCATAGGCATTCACATACTTGCATAACTTGCATATCATGTCATTTAAGCATATACATATCTTGCATAAGTATTCATATATTCGCATAAGCATGCATAACTTGCATATCACATAAATCTTACATTTAAACATATACATGACTTGCATAATCATCCATACACTTGCATAAGCATGCATAACTTGCATATCACTTTCAACTTGCATTTAAACATACACTTAACTTGCATATCACTTTCAACTTGCATTTAAACATACACTTAACTTGCATATCACATTTTGATAAACATGCATAATTTCACTTATTAAATATGCATAAATCCACTTATTAAACATGCATATATCAACTTGTTAAACATGCATAAATCAACTTATTAAGCATGCATAAACCAACTCATCAAATATGCATAAACATAGAACAACATAGAGTAACATATCATTATACATGATTCAAACTCACTAATCCGCATTTAAGACCATAAGTCTCATTACACCCAATCTACTTACTTTAACAATTGATGTTAAAGTGATAGAAACTCACCAAACTTAAGATTAGCAACCTTATGAAGTAGAATTAGTTGCAACTATGAAGATAATGATGATTAGAGAATGATTTGAGAGGGATTAGCTTGCAACTTTCTTCATGAACTAGTGGAGGCCATGCTCAAATTTCAATTTGCCATAGTTTAGTTACAAGACTTAATTATGAATGAATTAGGGTAGGGTTATGGTCTTATTTATAGGATTAGGTGAGTGTTTTAGGCCCTTAGATTAACCCTAGATTAGATTAGGACCCTTAGATTTAGGAAATCTCTAGAACCA
Organism: Allium sativum; assembly: GCA_030737875.1. Taxonomy (NCBI): domain Eukaryota; kingdom Viridiplantae; phylum Streptophyta; class Magnoliopsida; order Asparagales; family Amaryllidaceae; genus Allium; species Allium sativum. The sequence goes on along the minus strand of CM060923.1, from coordinate 402,841,505 downwards.
GCCCTCCTAGCCAGCCTGAAACCCAACCTGGTGCAACCTGGTGCACCCAGGTTCATAGAGCGGCGCCACCCTGTCGACAGGCAAGTCGACACCCCTGTCGACAGGCCTGTCGACAGCCCTGTCGACATGGGTTGGGCGGGAAACTACCCGCCTGACCCCGCCTGGCCCATTCAAAATCTGATTTTTAAATTTAAATTTGAATTCCTAAATCTGTTTTTAGCTCTAATTTTCTGCAAACTTCCTTAGGCCATAACTGGGTCATACGGACTCCGATTTTCGAAAACTCGGACTCTATTTCGCGTATTTTTCCTAGACGAACGCAATGACGCAGCCCGTTACCCCCAATTCCCACATCTGAGATTATTTATCCTATAATTAGTGAATTTTAGTATTAACTAAAATTCGGGGTGTTACACAAAGTATCTCTTCGGCGGTTTTTAGATGGTATTTTGGCCAGCAGTAGGGATGGAATCTATCCCAGGCATGGCAAAACTCTCGAGAATGGCATTTACTTCACCTTTAGTATTTATCGGAGATGGCTATGGAGTGAATACCCTCCTGGCCCGAGGGGTGGCAAAGCCACGAGATCTCGATTTACTAGTGCTTTTCTTATCAGACATAATGCTGCCAGGTGATGCTATTCCATAACGAGTATCAGTACTATGTTTTAAATTCATATGAATTATCTATTAAACCTTAGTCATTATAAAGAATTGCTAACATTAGTTATTTGATGAACCCGTAAGTGTTGAAGCCCAACACAAATCATTAATGTTGAGGCCATGGCAAAATTCATGCATCATGATGCACATTACATATGCCTGAAAGTAATTAAGTATTTTGGTGCCGATCTTGCTAGCTACTCCGACAATGAAACCAAATCGACAAAAGGGTTCGATGTTGAGGGAGTCGAAGTTATGTTATTTAAAATGCTTGATATTTGTCTAACTGGGACCAAATTCTTGAGAATCGATACCGAAAGTTTAACTTGTGACGAGGAAAGCTTGGGACCTGGTATCGATGATGTTAAAATCAAAATATCACAATAATGGAACCTCAAAGTTTTACAGATACAATAACAAAGGGAAAGCATGTCTTTCAACAACACTTCAGTATTTCCTCGATACGAATTGAATTGAAAGTAAAGTAAGACATAAATGTTGGTGCCGGTAAAACCGAGATTAAGAAAAACCGACAACAGATTGGTATTGATTTCATCGGTACAACATCATCTATACAGTAAAAATTAACCTCCTATATATATGTCAATTTTTCATCTTAGACCTCAGAAATATGTTAAGGGAATAAATAACCTATACTATCTCCCATGAATAATTGCTGAAACCATTATCATCGTTTAATTTTGATCATAAGAACAAGAATCATGATCGATTTCATAATCGAGCTATAATAATAATTTTTGAACCATAATTTTTGATCAATTAATGTACTTACAGAGGATGGGTTTGAGCTGTAAATTTTGAAAGCTTGAAATTTTTTGAAGAACAATAATTCTGTTTGAAAGCATACTTGTAGGTGATGAAATGATGATGGAGAAGATGAGCTTTATATCAAAAGCACCATTAAATATGATCCACACAAACAAGCACTATTGGACGACTCAAACCAATCAGGAATACGAAAAGGTGGGTAGTTAAAGCATAGAGCGAACGCCATAAGTTTGACTTGAAAAAGTATGAAAAAAATACTCCTTACCTAAAGGGGAAAATGTTACTGCCAAATCTCGGCACCAGAATTGAGTAAAGGCGAAGTGGTATCAAAGCACAACCTGCAACAAGAGTCGGTCTTGAAAGCATGAAACCATCACCGAATCACCAAAAACCCTATGTTGAAAGCAATAGGAGGAAGATCGGATTTACATGCTATCGGCACCAACACAAGCCATACAGACTCAGTGCCGACAGAGGGAAGATGACATCAGGGTGATTCCTGAAGGAACATGTGAAAATTTAACAATTAAGAGTGATTACAACACCACAACTGAAAGGCATCAACCTTGTATTGATTCCAAAAGCTATTAGTCTAGCTTCAACTCCGAGAGCACACTATTCGAGCTCAACTACTGAAGTACCTTGTACTGGAAGCAAACAATGGGAAATGAACGAAAGCAGATGATCCAACACCAGAATTATGGAACTAGGAAAGGGAAGCACAAGACTAAGCTAAGATAAAGCGAAAGGGGCTATCGACAATAACTTGCTTAGTATCGATATCGACGCCAAGAAGCATTCAAAAGCTAGGAAAGCAAGGTTTGCCATCGAGGCAATCCACACAAATCTACTTGGTATTGATACACAATCGGAAAAAAACTTGAGTCACGAATCACTAAGGATCGAAACCTATGTTCTAAAAGCAAGGGAGACCCGATAACAAAGCTTAGAGGAGGAAAGAAAGCCAACACAAAATGTTGAAGTCCAGAAGTAACTTTTAGTGGATGGTAATTCGAGTCAAGCTGGTGAAAGGAAGGTCGTCAACACTAACCTGCTTAGTGTCGATACCGAAATAAAAAGTCATGAAAGCAAAGTGCAAAATTGGCTATCGAAACTGGATCTTATCACCAGGACCGAAAGACGATAGTGACGTTCAGAATGTAAGAGGCTGAAATTCAACAATCGATGTCGAAAGCCAATGTAGTGGACGATGCCAAGCTCTTTTCTCATTGTCGAAGCCAAAATCACTGCAAACGGGATTCTGCTAAATCGAAACCAAAAGGACACCCAATTTTCTATAAATAAGAACCTAGGGGTCTCATTTTGGGGGACTTTTCCCTTATTCTCAATTATTGCAATCATTTTTTAGAGAGTAAACCCAAATTTCTAAATTGATTTAGGGATTTTGCTGAGGAAACTTCTATGTTCTCAACTAATGCGGTCAAGAAAGAGAGGATCCAAACTTAAAATGGATATCATGAATTCCATTATCTCTTATAATGCTAATTTCTTAATGCTTCCTCACGATATGGCTCCATGCGTAAGATAAATTACCCAAAATACCCTTCTACAAACCGTTTAGCTTTGTAACTTGCATTGCGCTTAGGGAACCATTATCCCAAGGTAATTGTTGGGCCTTGAGTCTCCTAAGAGTGATACTCACATCTTTGAAGGAAGAGTAACTAATCTTCGGGCTTAAGGCCTCGATATATAGGAAACGATGAAATAACTCAAGCTCGTAGAAACTGAATAAACCCTTTTATTAACTAAGGTCCACTTCTGTAGACCTGATTCCGGTGTTAACGAGAAATATCATTAACACTTACCATAACCAAAACATTTTGTTGAAATTTAGTGATACCACCATAATGTCAATAGTTTAAAGTAAATATAGAATTTAGCCGAAATTATTACATTAATTAAATTCCAGTATATTAGGTATACAACCAATAGTGTAAGGGTTTCGAATTGGAGAATGGATTCCAAATAATGGTTAGGCACTGCATTACCACATATCATAGTACCTCTCTAGATAAGCGGGCCGAGGACTACACCTATATACGCCTTACTAGTACATGTGTAACAACAAGGAATTTCGCTCGATCCGGATCGATCGCTAAACCGACCAAGACCGTTCGAAACCCCTGATTGTTTTGAGAACACGACAAATCGGAACGCAAACAGAAGAACATTTCATTGCTTATTACAACAATTTACATCAGAGTACAAGAATATACAGAGTATGAATAAATATCATACAACAGAGAATATCTGAGATTTAAATACATTACTGCAGTGGAAAAATAATACAAAACATAACTGAAAGAAATACATGGATACAGAGCTTTCCGAATATCACTTCAGCTATAAACCAGGGTCCTGTAAGAATAAATCTGCAAAACAAAAACTACGAGCTGCCCATGCGGAAAATAAGGGCACCCAGAGTTTAGGTTAAAACAATAAACTCCAGGTCAGTCATGTGACTAATGTGAGAACTAAAACAGTTATTAATTTGATTTTAAAGTTCGGTAAATCAAGGGACCACGCCGTATAACACGGAACGGGTTTTTACCCCAAGAATACCAATGCATAAACAAACAACGCAATGCTAAATAAAGAACAACGAAGCTGTTATAAGACCAAGGTCCCATCACACAATGCAATGCAAGCCGTAGGATAGGGTTTTACCTTATAACAGCCAAATAATGCTTGATACGCGAAATTTAATTTTTTATTATTACTATAAGTGAAGAAAACAACTTGTTACATAAATGTATCAATCATAGACAACATGGGTACCATATATCATGTCGCCATACTAGGCTCTACAAATAAAACCGAAATGTCACGTATTGGAAATTGGATTTCCGTCATGAGTCGAGGCAATGGGCAAGCTCCTCTCCGTTCGAGACACTCTAGCAAATGTCTCAGGACCACACACAGCGATCCTTGGAACCTCCAAGGCCGATCCTCTCCAACTTTTGAGGATTAATTATTCCTGAACACACGTTTCCCGGTCCTATAGGACCTATATCTGAGGCGCCTCGCATCCAACAACCACACAGGTAAAAATTATATAAATGTCAGGGCTAGAAGTCGCTGACACTACCCATAGCTAGAAAGAAACGTCATGCACCCCTTGGGTCCTTATCCCATTTTTGACTCATACCGAGGTGTGAGGCTCGCGAATTAACGCTATACACAAAGCTGTGCCACATATGCCGTGCTTTGATCATCAACCACAAGACTTTGCTTTTCAACATAAGCCTTGATCATCTGCCACTTAGGCATGCCACACAGGCAATTCACTCCATGCGACTGATTTCTATCGATATATAACCTCTGAGGTCGTACGTCTCAAAGAAGGGTGTTAAGCAAGAGAATAAATTCTCCGCCGCCAAACAGATATATATTTAATAGAAATCAATCAACATAGAATAAAATCCAGTGTCAAACAAACAGTCCATTTACAAGTTCATTCTGGGTCTGAACGAAACCGGAGGAACCTTATTCCTCGCATATCCATCGATCTCCAAGTACGTCTGGACGATCACCAACTGATTCCCTCCTCTTGGATGTACAGCCCAATCAAGATCATCAGTAATCACCCAAACGATGTGAAGACCTCCGGTCTTCAACCGCCGTCTTTATCTTCGACTTATCGTCGAATCGGTTATTCAGAATGGGTATAAACCCGGCCTTTCTGAATAGCCCGCATATATAATAAACAAGTGTTACACAAACACAACATACGCCTCATTCCAATTCATAATATTCTTTTATTCAAATATTCACATTCTTAGGGAAAGGTTCCCATTAATTTTATCGAAGATAAATTCTCCTAAATTTATTCTTTAATCTTCCTTTGGATATCATTTCAAACCATGTTAAGGTTTTCCAAGCTAGTTGGGATTAGCGAACCACACCGAAGTAATCATTTATTTTATTTCCCAATGCCTACCTATTCATCCCATGGAGCAAAACTGGTAATACTCTATATCTAACACCACAGTGTTATCGGTAAATATTAATTACCATTTCACGTTCAAATCTAATTAAAGATTTAGCTATCGCTTTGGAGCAAAACTGGTGATACTCCATTCTCAATCATTTCAATCTGATTCAAGATCCATTTAAAACTCCACTTAGTTTTAATCTTCCCAAAAATCAATATCCTGTCATTAACTGGGTTAAAGAACCAATGTCATCTAAAACACGGTTCACGATAAACCCAAAATAACATTCCATTCTATCAGTCTCTAACTGTAAATTAGTAAGAGAACAATTCCCCAAATATTAACCCTGAAGGCCGAAACCAACATAAGATCAATACCCAGGAAACCATTCGACTTAGCTAACCTTCAGTTAGTTTCTAATTTTCACACGGGGTTTAAGAACAGTGTTTATAATAACCCGGAATTCTGAGCCAATTTAAAAATTTTATTTTGGCAATTTTAATGAATTTTGACTATTTAAAATAAATTATTTTAAATAATAATGACGAGAAATTAAATTTGAATAGAATTAGAACGTATATATTTATTTGAATCATCATTAGAATATAAATAATTATTTACAATTATAAAAGGAATTGAAAATGGTGCGGTAGTTTGAAAATTCGATTTCAAATTTCAAATGAATGTACAGGATTCAAAATAAACCGGATTTTAGTAAAACCAAAAATCTTAGAATCTAATTGAAAATATCTTTCCAACGAATACGAGAAATCAAAATTTCATAGCGGGAATAAAAAGTTATGTCCAATTGAAAATTCAGAATAATCACTGTGGAATTCTGGCCCTTAAAAATGGAAATTTTGCAAACGACCTCGGTTTTCGATGAAACCACTTTTGTTGGATCCGGGATGTCAAATTATTGCTAGATACCAAAATTCATAATCTTCTGACTCAATATGTGAGCGTGGCAAAGGAAAACGCGTTTGACCAGTTTTAGTTGATTTTAATCGACTAGAAAATGGCCATTTTTCAAATGATCTCAGAATTTGATGAAATTAGTTTTGTTAGGACCGTATCATTAATACGAAGCTAGAAATATTTTTTCTGGAATTTTTAGAGTTAGTATGTGGAACCGATAAACTAAAATGTACGTTAAATTTGATATTGACTAAAATATTGATTTATATTTTAATTTCAAAGGAAATTGATCGTAACAGTCGAATTGGCTTACATGACATATCCCATTGTGTTCGGAACGGGGGTAATTAGCTAGGGGTGACAGTCATTGGGTCTCGTTTGGAGTTCGATAATAAAAGTCAACTTTGGTGGAGAATAAAATAATAATTAAAATAAATATAACTTCCCTTCCCCCCCAATTCATTTTCTTCTTTCTAAAATAAAACCCACCCCTTTTTTTATCATCGCTCCTCAGACCTAGCCGCCGCCCCTTCCGACCTCCGCACCCCCTCCCCGCCTCCTCCTCTCTCCGTCGCTCTCCACCCTCATTTCTCCCCCTCCATGAAACCGCAACTCCCCCCAATTCGAACCCCGTGAACCCTAGCTCCGGCGAATCGAGCCGCCACCGCCCTAGGCCCGCCACCGCTGGCCCCTGCACCTCCCCAACCACCTGCGCGCCGCCCCACCACCCCAGTACGACGTGGAACCCCCTCCAGCAACAAAGGTGCGATTTTTATAATTAAAAATGTGAGTTTTTATGAATTTGATTTTTATTTTCAGTCTTATGTATGTGTAGCTATTATAAAAATCATATTTTTATATATATTAATAGCATAGGAAGGAAATAAGATTTTATGAAGATAAAGAGGTGATTTTTTTAACACTATAAAAATACGATATTTTTTTAGTGGATTAATAATCTATAAAGAATAGAATTTTATTTCTATAAAGAATAGATTTTTATTTCTATAAAGAATAGATTTTTATTTCTATAGAAGAAAAATATAGTAGCTGGAGAAAAAATATTTCAAAACCATCGTTAATGGCGGCTTCGTTAGATCTCTCTTCTTCTTCCACTTCCCAAGCCTACAACTCCTCCTTTCCTCCTCTTCCATCACGCCCTCCTCCTCTTTACCCATCAGATCCTCCACTTCCTAAAATTGTCCAGTTAATTAGTATTTAATTGGAACCGTGTTAAAGATAAGATTAACCTCTTAGCTTTGAATAATCATTAATATTGATTTGAGGGAAGATTTAAACTAAGTGGAGTTTTAATGAATCTTTAATTAGATTGAAATGATCGAGAATGGAGTATCACCAGTTTTGCTCCAAAGCGATAGTTAAATCTTTAATTAGATTTGAACGTGAAATGGTAATTAATATTTACCGATAGCACTGTGGTGTTAGATATGGAGTATTACCAGTTTTTCTCAATGGGATGAATAGGTTGGGATTAGGAAATAAAATAAATAATTACTTCGGTATGGTTCGCTAATCCCGACTAGTTTGGAAAACGATAATATGGTTTGAAATGACATCCAAAGGAAGATTAAAGAATATATTTAAATGAATTTATCTTTGATAAAATTAATGGGAACCTTTCCCAAAGAATGTGAATCCTTTAATAAAGAATATTCTGAATTGGAATGAGGCGTATGTTGTGTTTGTGTAACACTTGTTTATTATATATGCGGTTAATTCGGAAACGCCGGGTTTATACCCATTCTGAATAATCGATTCGACGATAAGTCGAAGATGAAGACGGTGGTTGAAGACCGGAGGTCTTCACATCGTTTGGTTGATTACTGATTATCTTGATTGGGCTGTACACCCAAGAGAAGGGAATCAGTTGGTGATCATCCAGACGTACTTGGAGATCGATGGATATGCGAGGAATAAGGTTCCTCCGGTTTCGTTCAGACCCAGAACGAACTTGTAAATGGACCGTGTGTCTGACATTGGATTTTATTCTGTGTGATTGATTTCTATTAAATATATATATGTTTGACGGCGGAGAATTTATTCTCTTGCTTAACGCCCTTCTCTGAGACGTACGAGCTCGGAGGTTATATATTGATGGATTTCAATTGCATGGCATGAATTGCCTGTGTGGCATGCCTAAGTGGCAAATGATAAAGGCTTCTGTTGAAAAGCAAAGTCTTGTGGTTGATGATCAAAGTACAGCCTAAGTGGCACAGCTTTGTGTATAACGTTAATTCTCGAGCCTCACACCTCGGTATGAGTCAAAAACGGGATAGTGACTGCAGTGAGAGCACGACGCTTCTTTTTAGATATGGGTGATGTCAGTGACCTACCAGCCCTGACATTTATATACTTTTTACCTGTGTGGTTGTTGGAATTCGAGGCGCCTCGGGTATTGGTCTGATAGGACCGAGAAACGTGTGTTCAGGAATTGCCAATCGTCAAAAGTAAGAGAGGACCGGCCCTGAAGATCCAAGATCGTTGTGTGTGGTCCTGAGACATTTGCTAGAGTGTCTCGAACGGAGAGGAGCTTGCCCCTTGCCTCGACTCATGACAGAAATCCAATTTCCAATACGTGATATTTCGGTTTTATTTGTAGAGCCTAGTATGGCGACATAGTGGTATGGGGCACTTATGACGTCTATGATTTATACATTATGATTGAAGTTATTTTCTTCACTTATAGTAATAATAAAAGATGAAATTTAGCGTACCAAGCATTCTTTGGCTATTATAAGGTAAAACCCTATCCTCCGGCTTGCGTTGCATTGTGTGATGGGACCTGGGTCTTATAATAGCTTCATTTTTCTTTATTTAGCATTGCGTTGTTTGTTTTATGCACTGGTATTCTTGGGGGGGGACCTGTTCCATGTTATACGGCGTGGTCCCTTGATTTACCTAACTTTAAAAATAAAGATTAATAACTGTTTTAGTTCTCACACCAGTCAAATGACTGACCTGGAGTTTATTGTTTTAACCTAAACTCTGGATGCCCTTATTTTCCGCACGGGCAGCTAGTAGTTTTGGTTTTGCAGATTTATATTCACAGGATCCTGGGATATAGCTGAAGTGATATTCGGAAAGCTCTGTATCCGTGTATTTCTTTCAGTTATGTGTTGTATTATTTTTCCGCTGCTATGTATTTAAATGTAATTTAAATCTCTGATATTTATCAAATGTGTAATATTTATTCATACTCTGTATATTCTTGTATTCTGATGGAATTGTTGTAATAAGAAATGTTCTTCTGTTTGTGTTCTGATTCGTCTTGTCCTCACGGTAATTCATCCTTTCTCTTCTCTTCGGAGATTGGGGAAATTCGGGTCGCTTCATTTGGTATCAGAGCTTTGGTTTACAGAGCTCGAGAACAAGACACATTAGAACCAAATGAAAGAATTCATCAGAGATTGGACTAGTAATGTCCAATAAGAATGGCTCGTTAGAGATGGGATCAGTAGTACCTAGAGCGAGTCGAAAGAGTGTTATTTTTTAAAATAAAAAACGAAAACAAGTTTTGTTTTGAAAATTTAAAAGATTTTGTACGTATTTGAATATTTTATTTGTATTGAATTTGGACAATCCAATATATAAAGATTTCGCGTATATGCGTCATGAACGTATATTCGAAGTTTTAATATACTGGATAGATATAGAATCACATTCTAGACACCCGGGGATGATTCTGAAGATGTGGCCACATCACCAGTATTAATGTTCGAGTTTCGAAAGTGTGATATCTATATATTTCCATTAGACTGGTGTGAGAACCAAAACTAGATAGGTTTATTGTTGTGATTTGGCATCAAAAACATGATTTCTTGTATATATTACAAAATTATGAATTTGAAACGATAATCCACTAATTGATTGATGGTTGTGTTGTTTGATTATTAGTTTGAAATTTCAAACCATTTAGCCTAATGGAACCAAATATTGAATTGTATTGAAAAATGATTACAATTGCATGCATATACATGTATATCCATTGAACATGTCATAGCAAGGAGGCTAGAGAAGAGGAATAAAATAGTTTGCCCAACAAATAAGTACATGTTTATTGTATTTCTTGGGGTTTTGATGATTTTATGAGCCGATTGGCTAGCCGCTTGGCTTTTTCTTTTTCTTTTGGATTGGTGAGGGCCATGGGAGGCTATTCGAAATATCCAGAAGCTCTCGGTGCAGGGGAGGTTATGGCGAAATTTTTCGAAAATTTAGGGTGTTAGCCAAATTTTTGAAAAATTTGAAAAGTTCTTAGAAACTGAAAAGTTGAAGAACTTAAGCCGTAAAGAAAATAATGAAATTTGAGTTGATTAGTTAAACAACATTCAGCTTCGTTCCTTTTCGGGGACGAAAAGTTTAAAGTGAAGGAGATTGTAATAACCCGGAATTCTGAGCCAATTTAAAATTTTTATTTTGGAAATTTTAATAAATTTTGACTATTTAAAATAAATTATTTCAAATAATAATGACGAGAAATTTAATTTGAATAGAATTAGAACGTATATATTTATTTGAATCATCGTTAGAATATAAATAATTATTTATAATTATAAAAGGAATTGAAAATGGCGCAGTAGTTTGAAAATTCTGTTCCAAATTTCAAATGAATGTACACGATTCAAAATAAACCGGATTTTAGCGAAACCAAAAATGTTAGAATCTAAATGAAAATATCTTTCAAAAGAATCCGATAAATCAAAATTTCATAGCGGGAATAAAAAGTTATGTCCGATTGAAAATTCAGAATAGTCGCTGTGGAATTCTGGCTCTTAAAAATGGAAATTTTGCAAATGACCTCGGTTTTCGACGAAACCACTTTTGTTGGATCCGGGATGTCAAATTATTGCTAGATTCCAAAATTCATAATTTTTTGAATCAATATGGGAGCGTGACAAAGGAAAACGCGTTTGACCAGTTTTAGTTGATTTTAATCGACTGGAAAATGGCCATTTTTCAAACGGTCTCCGAATTTGATGAAATTAGTTTTGTTAGGACCGTATCTTTATAAAAAGCTAGAAATATTTTTTTTGGAATTTTTAGAGTTATTATGTGGGCCCGATAAATTAAAATGTACGTCAAATTCGATATTGACTGAAATATTGATTTATATTTTAATTTCAAAGGAAACTGATCGTAACAGTCGAATCGGCTTACGGGACATATCCCATTGTGTTTGGAACAGGGGTAATTAGCTAGGGGCGATAGTCATTGGGTCTCATTTGGAGTTCGATAATAAAAGTCAACTTTGGTGGAGAATAAAATAATAATTAAAATAAAAAAATATAACTTCCCTTCCCCCCCACCACCATCAATTCATTTTCTTCTTTCTGAAATAAAACCCGCCCCTTTTTTCACCATCGCTCTCAGACCTAACCGCCTCCTAAGCCATTCGCCGCCCCTTCCGACCTCCACACACCCTGGCCCCGCCTCCTCCTCTCTCCGTCGCTGTCCACCGTCATTTCTCCCCCTCCATGAAACCGCTACTCCCCCCGATTCGAACCCCGTGAACCCTAGCTCCGGAGAATATATCCGCCATCGTCCTATGCCCGCCACCGCCGGCCCCTGCACCTCCCCAACCACCTGCGCGCCGCCCCACCACCCCATTACGACGTGGAACCCCCTCCAGCGACAAAGGTGCGATTTTTTTAATTAAAAATGTGAGTTTTTATGAACTTGAATTTTATTTTCAATCTTATGTATGTGTAGCTATTATAAAATTCATATTTTTATATATATATTAATAGCATAGGAAGGAAATATGATTTTATGAAGATAAAGAGGTGATTTTTTTTAACACCATAAAAATAGGATATTTTTTTTAGTGGATTAATAATCTATAAAGAATAGATTTTTATTTCTATAAAGAATAGATTTTTTTTCTAAGAAGGATGAGATTTTTATCGTATGTATGAAATAATATTTTGAAGTAATACTCAGAAGAAAAAAATATGATCAAAGAAGTGATTTTTATACATATACTAGAATAATAAAAATATGATTTTTATATAAGTAGTGAATCAAAAATATAATTTTTATATACTGAGAAGAATAAAAATAGAATTTTTATCTATATAGTAGCAGTATAAAAATGTGATTTTTATATACATGACAGCAATATAAAAATGCGATTTTTATATATGTAGCGAATACGGAGGACGAAAGTGACAAAAGGTGAGTACGGCGAGGATTTTCTACATATGAATAGTCGCGGCGTTTGGCTTAGCTTTTAGGTGAGAACTTCTCACTTTTATTTTATTTTCTTGTTGAAAAATGTACTAGGATGTAGACGTGCTTAGCCGCACACGACACCCGTCGTCCACAGACCATGGATGACTTGTTTGTTTGATTGATTTGTTGTGAAAATTGATTGCATGATGTGGATTGAATAAATATTTCATAGTTAAAAATATAATTTTTAACGTGTATATAAAATAAATATTAATAAAAAAATCAAATGATTTGTTTATGTACACTGATTTGACTGATATTGATTGGGACGATAAATTTTACACATCGCCCAACTACGCAAATAAAAATATGTGTTTGTTGACTGAAACCCCACACGGGTATTGGGATGATATTTGAAGTACACTAATCCCGATTGTTTAGTTGTGTGTCAATCGATAGGTTGACAGACAGTTGTGTAGTGCACTTTGGATGATGGTTGATTATTTATCATTGCTATTATATACATGTGTTGTATGGAATCCATATAATTAACATTATATGGTAATTGATTGGGCCTCATTCCAATTGGGGAAATAAAGAATATTATAAAATATAGATTCATGTGTTGAATAAAATAAATATTCATGTGTTGAATAAACAAAATAGTCATGTGTTGAACAAAATATTTTATACAATAAAATTCACATTTTTATTGTAAGTAAGAATAAAATATATATTCATGTGTTGAATAAAATATATATTCATGTGTTGAAGAAAATATCCATTTGTTGAATAGAATAACGAAGTTATTGAAATATATAAAGCCATGTTGATTAGATTTGCGCCATTTTGACGCAAACGATATTTATATCGATTATATTCGTTTTTTAATGAATATAGAAAAGGAAGTGATTTCAATATATAACGTTTTGAAAATATTATCATTTATATATTAATGATATGGAATATTCAAATTTGATTTAAAATTGAATATGAAGTTTAAATTGTTTTGAAAACGAATTTAATACGATTTATAAAATACGTTTTGAATTGAAATCGACGAAGTATATGTAATATATATATTATATATATTAAATGGCCTGAATAGAACGCGTCGCGCCGCGATAGTTCGCGAATTTCGACCATTGACTTCGAATTGGCGTTACGGGAGATCCGACCGTCGGATTCTCCTGAAACCGGAACCTTTGGGTTCATATCGAAAAGAACTTTCCAATGAATATTATAAATTTGAAATCTAACGGTTGGATTGGGAATTATGTCCAAATCAAATTTGGAAAAGGTCGCTGTAAGTGCAGTTCGGTGGCTGTTTTTAAAAACCGACTGTACGGGCCTTGATAAAATTATTAAAAATATTAATAATTTGTGTCAAATCATAATATATGAATTGGAAAGAACTGGGATGAAAAATTCCACATTTGTAAGGATAAAAATATATTTTTATCGAAATGAACTAGTTATGAGCTAGAATTACAATCCAATATTTTTGAATAAATAAATTGGATTTGAAGTGGTTTTAAAAATAATTAGAATTTCCAATATACGAATTGGAATGAATTTGAATCGAAATTATCTTCAGAATATTTCAATGTTGGATTTCGTGATTATATAGATATGGTTGTGGAAATTTGAAAGATATATTTATATCGTTATTTCCAATACGATATTTGTTGGTTTCAAAATTTGATATTGAATATAAGCCGATATATTTTCTATTCAGAGCCTTATATTTAATATCAAATGGGATTTTGGGGTCGTCATGAATGGTGTCTTAAATAACACTGTTCTTGAACCCTGTTTAGAAAAGAATAAATCTTTTAATTAAGATTTAGTGAAATTGTCCAATTAATTAGTATTTAATTGGAATTGAATTTAAATTGGTTTTTGGGTTTATCGTGAGCGGTGTTTTGAATAACACTTGTTCTTTAACCCGATTAACAATGGAATGAGATTTTGGGTTGTTGTGAACCGTGTTTTAAATGACATTGCTTCTTTTACCCAGTTAAAGATAAGATTAATGATGTGCACAAAAAAATGCACATTTATATTCACATATTTGTTCTCGTTTAGTACTAATAAATGTCATATATGGGTATTTTATCATGTTTAAATAATAATTGAATTGATTTCAAAACATCATGCATTTATCATCATATAAGGGGAAAATGATCATTTTTTGCTTATATTATTTTGAGAATGTTTACTTGGACATTTTTCATCTTTTTACAGAAATTGGATGCATGTAGAAAAGGACTTCATAAAGATATGTATGCATACAAAGGAAAAAAAAGAAAGAAATCAATGGAGAGGGAATCAATTCAAAAGGAGGAAATAAATGCCTTGCCAAAAAAATGATGAAAGGGAAATCAATTCAAATGGAGAGGAAATCAATTCAAATAGAGAATTAATGGAGGACCCTATTCACTCTCCTTCCTTCTTTAGTGGAGACACAAAATTATGGTTTCATGAATCACTATTGCTAAAAGACAAAATGCAGCTTAAAGCGGGGGCATTCTGGGTAGCATGCAAAAAGTTAATTTAGGGTTTTCCCTCATGTATAAATAACCCATGTATGATAATGTAAAGAATATCTTGGATTTTTAGTTTAGAGAGTATCTGAAATCAAAAACTCTATTTCTCTTCCATGGCTTCTTAGCCATTTCTATTTTGTAATCTCTCATTAATGCAATCTTAATTTGTTGTTTTTCATTTACATGTTATTTTCTTTTCTACAAGTAGTGTAGATTTATTAGTTAATATCATTTTCTTCATTACTTACTAGTTGTTCTTCAATGTTGAAATATATTTGTGTTGAAATAATAACACAAATGAGGAGTTAAACCCCTACAATTTAGGGGTGATGAAGATCTCTAATCACATAGATTCAACATAGTTTATTTTTCATGGTCTCTATTTGTGTTTATTAAAGAATGGATGTTTAGCGTATTTTGTTAATCATACTTGGTTTTGATGATCTATGCCTCTAATTAATAGAGGATAGATCATGCTTGATCAAATGACACAAATAATTTACCTTTTCATCTATATATGATTTTGGCAATAAGAGGAAGTGTTAATCTACATTTGATATTCTATTTTACTAATTATTAGTAAATAGAGTATTCTTAAAATTGATGTTGCTTTCAACTTGTTATCTTTTTTATGAGAATTGAATAGTGAATTAGATTTATGTTATAGTTTGATGACTTATGTTATGCTAATTGATAGCATAAATATGTCATACTTATAACAAACACAAAATCTAATCTCACTAATGACCAATCAAATAGAGAACATAATTTCATGATGTTGATTTGTGTGATTTAGAGAGTGAAAACACCTCTAAATTTCTCTTAACCAATAGTTTCATTCTCAACTTAGTCATTAATTTTGTTACATTTTAGTTAAAACATATCATAGTTTGGTTTAATTTGATTGAATAGAATTTAAAATTATTCTTTCCCTGAGGATCGACTCGTATTCGCCACGTACTAACAATTGTACGTCGTGCGCTTGCGGTTTATTTCAATATTCGCGACGATTTTCTAATTCATAGAATATTCGTCATCGAACAAGTTTTTGGCGCCGTTGCCGGGGAAAGAAATTAATTTTAGTTTTATTCCTCGAATCAATTTTCTTGTTTGTTTTTCTAAATAAAAAATAAAAAAAATTGTGTGTTGTTCATAGTTTGTCTATTTTGTTTTTGATCTTTTGTTATTTCATTTTGTGTGTGCTTATTTGTGTGTGCTTATTTGTGTGTTCATTAAAAAGAGAAGTTAAAAAAAAATGTTGTGTGTTTTGTTCCATTTTGTATTTGTGTTTTGTTTTACTTTTGTTTGTGGGTTTTTTCCTTTTCGTTTGTGTGTTTTTATTTTGTGTGTGTTTGTGGTTGTTTTTTATCGTGTTTAGTTCTTGTTTAAAAAAAAAATTTAACACTTGCCTTTTATTTTCAAATTGTTTCCTGTTTTCTTTCATTAATTTCTTTCCACCTTTCTTCCATTTACTATTCTTACTAATAATAAAAAAAATCTATTTCCATTTTTCTCTTTTGTTTAAATCTCCTTTATTTCTTTCCTTCTCTTCCTCTCATTCACTTCTTTCCTCTTTATAATTCTTGCGAAATAAAAAAAACAATAAAAATAATTTATTGCTTTCCTTTTCTTGTCCTCCCTCTACAATTTTCATTTCTTGTCTGCCTTATATTTACTTCTGTTCACAACCCTCTATAAATCAGTCCTCTCTTTCCACTGCAAAACCTCCTTCCACCATTCACTACATTGTCCATCTCCATAGCCCTCACCTTCTTCCATAATTCAATACCAACAAAAGTCTACACACAAACCTTCTTCAAACATCTACATCCTTTACCTCACCAAGCCATACCATACTCCACAACAAATCCATCTTCCACCTCCTCTTTCCATCAACAACAGCCGCCTCTAGCACTTCAAGACCTTCCTTCATCTACCTAAACCTCTGCAAGCAACCGAACCTTCCCATTCACGGCCAAAAAAAATAAGAATAAGAAGAAGTAAGTTCTTAGTTGTTCAAATCCACTGTTTTGGTTTGATCAGTTTTTGTAATTATGGTATATTTTATTGAAGAAAAAAAGGGGTGGCGTCTTTGTTTGGTGAACGCGTGAAACCACTGGAAACTTCTGTATTTTGATTTGGCTTGCGTGTATTTAGGCTTTAGGGTATTTTGAATTTGGAAACTTTTTGTTTTGAGTTTTCTTTAAACAGAAGTGTAGTTTGATCAGTGTGTTTTGTGTTTTGTGTTCTAGGCCTAGTGGATTGAATTGGACATGGTGGACTGCAAGACATGTTTTAATTGCTTGAGTGGGCGACGGATTTTGTTTTAGAGTAAAATTTGTTTTTGTTTAGTTCCAATCGCAATCTAATTTTTGTTTAAGTTTAGATTAGTTTTTTTTTTTTTAGTTGAAGTTGGTCTTGCTTTTTATTTTATTTTTAGACTAGTCATTTTGTTTGTTTAGTTTTCATTTTATTTCTTCCTTTCGATTTTTTTTTGTTTGTTTCTTTTCTCTCCTTCCCTTAAAAAAAAGGCCAACAAAAAGCGAAAGGACAGAATTCAATCAACAAACAAAGAAATTCAGCGAGCAAAGTCAAGCAAATTGCAGAAGTAAAATTGTTGGAGCGGTTGCACACCAAGTGGGGTGTGAACACGCTAGCGCGAATCAATTGCACTGGACGGACTGCCAATCACTGTAAAATTTTCATAACCCTACAGATGCTCTGCTGCAAAGAAAAATATATATAATTGCTTGTAAAGATTTTTGTGCAGGTGTTGCTGCAGCTTGCTTGTAAAAAAAATTATTTCTGCAATTTATATTTCTGTAACTGATATTCTGTGACTGTTCTGAGATTGTTCGTTCTGTGATTGATTAAAATATTTAAAAAAATTGCATCCATCTAATTTTTGTTTTTATTTTCTAAGGACTTCATTATATTTTGACAAACTGGTTTATTTCTAAAGGATTATTTCTCGGTGTCAAGACTACGGCAGAGTAATAACCGCTTATAAATATTACGGTGATTCGTAAATATTATATCGGTTGTTCCTCTGAAGGTACTTAAACCTTCGGTCGCATTGCTAGGGTGATTCCTGGTGCATCGATAACTCCTTCCCGTTAACTGGCTGAGAAATCTTTCGTTGAAATCAATCTAACCGTCATTATATAATTCTAGAAAAATTTTAAATTGCATTAGGTTCATCCATCCTCAAAAAAAAAAAAAAAAATAGCCAATAGTATTTTCCATTTTGCACAAATTTGACTTTTCTCTCATTAAAAAAAAATTCCGCTTCGATCATCTTCTCAAATTTGTTCTTTCTCCTTTTCTCATCTTCTTTGCGCTAGTGCATGCGTAGTTGGACCCGTGATCCTTCTACTAATCCTTTAGTCCGAACAAACATTCCTTTCACCATGGCCGAAGAAAACCCCCCTCAAACTCTTATGGATAGAGACTTCCCTAAACGAGTGTCTATTCCTTCTTGCATTATATTGCCCGCCCCAATGGGTAACCACTTTGAAATTCATTCGAACCACATAAATACTCTTCCAAAATTCGGCAATCTTGAACGTGATGATCCTTATATTTTTTTTAACAAAATTTGAACATGTTTGTGCAACCATGAAATTTCAAAAACTAAGTGACGATGGAATCAAACTTAGGTTAATTCCATTTGCACTTACTGATTATGCTGAGAAATGGTTGTATAGCTTGCCTTCAAATATGATTGGAACTTGGAGTGAATTTGTGAACATTTTTCTAAAGAAATTTTACCCTCTAGAAAAAACATCCAAAATTCGAAACGAAATCGTCAATTTTCATCAATTTGGAGGTGAATCCTTTGCAAAATATTTTGAAAGATTTAAAGATCTTCTAGTCAAATGTCCACATCACAATTTTGAAAAATGGACTCTTTGTCAAATTTTATACGATGGACTTGAAAATAGTACTCGAACCATGCTTGAATCGATGTGCCAAGAAAACTTTCTAGCCCAACATCACGATGCCGCTTGGCAATTTCTTGAAAATTTGGCTGAAAAATCAGCTCAATGGGAAAGATCTAACGAGAAGTCGATTTATTCACGATCCAGCGCTCATCCGGTAGGATCCTCAACGGCTTTAGAAGCGAAAATAGACACAATGTTAACCAAATTTGATAATGTCCTTTCATAAACTCAAGCAAACCAAGCTCAAGCGTCTCAACCTTCATGTTACAAATGTAACAATCCTAACCACATTGCTGACCAATGCCCACATTCGTTAGAAAAACTCAACGCATTTAACAAAATTAGAAACGATCCATTCTCCCCAACATACAATCCGGGTTGGAGAAACCATCCTAACTTCTCTTGGGCCCAAAACAATGCAACTTCGAATTTGGTTCGACCTCCTTTTCAACCATTTTCGAATAATCCTTCAAATCCTCCCTTTAGACAGAATCAATTCCATAGTTTTGTGCCACCTTCTCAAAATCAAGCGCAACAATCTTTTGTTCCACAAGAAGATAAACGATTGACATCACTTGAAAAAACTCTCGAAGAATTGAGTAAAGCAACGACTCAAAATCTCCAATCAAATAACAATCTTCAAAATTTATTGACTTCACACATGCAAACCACGAGTCAATCTATTGCTAAACTTGAAATGCAAATGAGTCAGTTGGCTACTTCTGTAAGTGAACGGGGAAGAGGCACTTTCCCGAGTCAACCCATTCCAAATCCTAGAAGTCAAAATTCTAATCCAAACCAAGCTCATGTCATTCAGGATAGCAATCAAACTCAGCTGAATGCTATCATAACTTTACGGTCCAGTAAGAAAATCGATAATCAATTTGAAATCCAAATAACTTACCGAATGTTCCTCTCGACTCTTCTAAAACCACGAATGATCAAGATCCAAATTCTAAGTCTAGTTCTGCCCCAACTCAAGTAGACCGACCTATTGAGTTTCGCATTCCATTTCCTCATCGACTTCGACCAAAGAAACATTCCGACCAAATGGAAAAGATGTTGGAAATTTTTAAACAAGTGAAAGTTAAATCCCTCTTCTTGACATCATTCAGCAAGTCCTCACTTACGCTAAATTTCTCAAAGACTTGTGTAACCAAAAACGACACACTCATATACCCAAGAAAGTCTTCTTATCTACTGGACTTAGCGAAGTCTTGACCCAATCAATCCCGATAAAATACAAAGATCCTGGATGCCCTACGATCTCATGCACGATAGGCGATAAAACAATTAATAAATTCCAAGTTGATTTGGGTGCAAGTGTCAATTTGATTCCATATTCTGTTTACCAACAACTTGGTTTGGGTGAACTTAAACCATCGAAAATAACTCTTCAATTTGATGATCGTTCAATTAAGAAACCCGTTGGAGAAATC
Source organism: Allium sativum (assembly GCA_030737875.1). NCBI lineage: Eukaryota > Viridiplantae > Streptophyta > Magnoliopsida > Asparagales > Amaryllidaceae > Allium > Allium sativum. The sequence goes on along the minus strand of CM060923.1, from coordinate 402,821,059 downwards.
GAGGACGTACTCATCAAAGTTGGTCAATTCATTTACCCTGTCGATTTCATTGTTTTGGAAACTCAGCCTGTCAATAATCCAATGAGTCAAATTCCTTTGATTTTAAGTCGACCCTTTTTGGCTGCTTCGATAAATTGTCACAATGGTTCAATGAAAATCTCTTTTGGAAACATGACTCTAGATCTTACCATTTTCAGTCTTGAAAGTCATTCGAATGAATCATGTAACCAAACCTTGGAAGTTAATGACATCCACGAAAACTCCGAAAACGAATCCATTGACCTTAATGATGAGCGTGAGGCTGAGTACAAAAAAATGTTCCAAGACACTCCTAACGAAGTGGAATACACACTCCCTTTTGAATCACTTTCAGTTGAGTCCAAATCTCAACCAAGCTCTTTGATTGAGAAACCGCCAAAGTTGGATCTTAAACCTCTTCCCGATCACCTTAAGTATGTATACTTAGGTGATAACGAAACTTGTCCTGTCATAATTTCTTCAAATTTCACTCTTGATCAAGAAACTTCTCTTCTCTCAACTCTTTCTAAAAACAAAGATGCAATCGGTTGGTCCATTTCTGACATCAAGGGAATTAGCCCTGCAATAGTTCAACATCGTATTCACTTGACCGATGAAGCCAAACCCACTCGTGAAGCGTAGCGTAGGCTTAACCCTAAGATGAAAGAGGTAGTTCGCGAAGAAATTCTTAAACTTCTTTATAATGGTATCATTTACCCCATTTCTGATAGCCTATGGGTTAGTCCCGTTTACGTTGTTCCTAAAAAATCCGGACTCACCGTTGTCGCAAATGACCAAAACGAACTTCTTCCAACTCGTACTCAAACAGGTTGGCGTGTTTGCATCAATTATCGAAAATTGAATGCTGCAACGCGTAAAGACCACTTTCCTCTTTCCTTCATCGATCAAATGCTCGAACGCTTAGATGGTCACAAATTCTACTGCTTTCTTGATGGTTATTCTGGTTATAACCAAATTCCAATCGCTCCTGAAGATCAAGAAAAAACGACTTTCACATGTCCATTCGGTACCTTTGCTTACCGACGTATGCCTTTCGGTCTTTGCAATGCTTCTGCAACTTTCCAACGATGTATGGTTGGAATTTTTTCTGATATGATCGAACGCTTTCTTGGAGTCTTTATGGATGATTTTTTGATCTCTGGAGATTCTTTTTCATCTTGCTTACATCATCTTGAACTTGTTTTAAATCGATGTAAAGAAAAACACTTAACGTTGAATTGGGAAAAATGCCACTTTATGGTCAAACAAGGCATTGTCCTTGGACATGTAATTTCAAAAAATGGCATTGAGGTAGATAAAGCGAAAGTTGACGTTATTTCAAAACTACCCATTCCAAAATGCGTTAAGGACATTCATTCATTTCTTTGGCATGCTGGTTTCTACCGACGCTTTGTGAAAGATTTTAGCAAAATTGCTCGTCCTTTGACTACTCTTCTAGGAAAGGACATCCCATTCAAATTTGATTCTGAATGTGTCACTTCTTTTGAACGTCTTAAAAAAGAACTCATTTCAGCCCCGATAATATGCTCACCCAATTGGGAACTTCCTTTTAAAATCATGTGTGATGCTTCTAACTTCGTTGTTAGTGCTGTCTTAGGACAACGCATCAACAAAATCCTTCACGTCATTTACTACGCGAGTATGACCTTGAACGACGCTCAACTGAATTATACGACCACCGAAAAAGAACTTTTAGCTGTCGTTTTTGCGCTTGAGAAGTTTCGATCTTACTTGATTGGTTCCCACGTTACGGTCTACATTGACCATTCTGCTCTTCGACACCTTTTTGCTAAAAAGGATGCTAAGTCACGTTTAATTCGATGGATCCTCTTAGTTCAAGAATTTGATCTTACAATCAAAGACAAAAAAGGATCCGATAACGTCATAGCCGATCACTTATCTCTTCCTCCTAACGCACCATCTTCAGTGCCAATCAATGAAAACTTTCCTGATGAACAACTTCTTTCTGTTTCAATCGATCTTTGGTTCGCTGACATAGTGAACTATCTAGTTACTAAAGAAACCCCCTCATTTTGGTCAAACAAGATAAATACAAATTTCTTTCCCAAGTGAAATACTTCTATTGGGATGACCCATACTTGTTTAAGTATTGTCCAGACCAAATCATTCGTCGATGCGTTCCTGATAGCGAAATTAGGAGTGTTCTCTCATTCTGCCATGATCATGCGTGCGGTGGACATTTTGGTCCTAGGAAAACCGCTGAAAAGGTGCTTCAATGTGGTTTTTATTGGCCTACTCTCTTTAAAGACTCGTTCGAATTATGTAAAACTTGCAATCGTTGCCAAATGCTAGGAAAGATTTCTCGACGAAATATGATGCCTTTGAACCCCATCCTTACGATCGAGCTCTTTGATGTATGTGGTATTGACTTTATGGGACCTTTCCCAAACTCCTTTGGAAACTTGTATATTCTTCTCGCTGTCAATTACGTTTCGAAATGGGTAGAAGCGGTTCCATGTAGAACAAATGATCATAAAATTGTTGTAAATTTTTTGAAAGAAAACATCTTTTCGAGGTTTGGTATACCTCGCACAATAATAAGCGACAATGGAACGCATTTCTGTAATCTATCTTTTGAATCCTTAATGAAGAAATACTCAATAACCCACAAGTTATCCACTCCTTATCATCCGCAAATTTGTGGCCCAGTTGAAGTGTCGAATTGTCAAATCAAACAAATTTTGGAAAAAACTGTAAATAAAAATCGAAAAGATTGGTCACAAAAGTTGGCTGATGCGCTTTGGGCTTACCGTACTGCTTTTAAAACTAATATTGGAATGTCCCCTTTCCGATTGGTTTACGGTAAAGCCTGTCATTTACCCGTAGGACTTGAACATAAAGCGCTTTGGGCAATAAAGAACTTAAACTTTAATCTTGAACAAGCTAGCGAAAACCGAAAATTGCAACTGAACGAATTGGAAGAAATTAGGAATGATGCATATGAAAACGCAAAAATTTACAAGGAAAAAACCAAAGTTTTTCATGATAAGTCAATCCTAAGAAAAACGTTTTCGCCAAACCAAAAGGTTCTACTGTATGACTCACGACTTCATTTATTCCCTGGGAAATTAAAATCGAGATGGACCGGACCATATGTTGTTCGGACTGTTTTTCCATATGGTGCTATTGAAATAGAAAACCCGAGGGATGGATCCATATTCAAAGTCAATGGTCAACGTCTAAAACCGTTCTTGGAATTGCCCACTGATCAAGTGGAGGAACTCATGATTCTTCATGAGCCATGCTACGTGAAGTAAGAAAGTTAAGTTTAACCCTTCGTTGTAAATATGTAAATATTTCTCTTCCGTTCAACTCATTGTGTCATGCATTGACTGTGGGGACACAATCGAAGTCAAGTGTGGGGGGAGTTTCATTTTCATTCTGTTTAAGTTAGCATTTTTTTCCTTTCTCTTTTTGCATTTTTTTTCTTTTTCTTAAAAAAAAACAAAGTAAAAGTTTCACACTTTTATTTACTTTTAAATAAGACATGATGGAGTTAGCATATAATTTTGGTCGTTCGATTTAAATATTTGGAAATTTACTTCTCTTAGTGGATAACGAAAGGAAAGTTTGAATTATGAGCAAATTTGGTGTAACTGGTTTATTGGGAAATTCGTAGGTGATGAGTATGAAATGTTTTCTGAATTGTAATCCGATTAAATGAATGGTTGATTTTGACTACTTGCGATAACATTTTAGATCTTTTAAGTGAAGTTGTGCTAAGATATTCTAGCTTAACTCTCTCTCTTATGTAAAAAAGAAGAAGAAAGAATGTATATATATATAATAATAATCCAAGGGTATCCAACATTGCTAGTACATCTCGCGTTGGTGTGCAAACCCGCCAAGCTCTTTCCGACACCTTGTTGACAATGTCAGTGTCGGTATCTCTTGGTCTCATTTTATGAGTTGGACACCTAAGGATTACCAACATCTTGTTGACAAAGTCAGCGTTGGTCTGCACAATCCGCCAAGCTCTGTCCCAAACTCTCACGTCAGTCCGTGAGGCAGTGCATGGGTGGTATACCTTGGTCTTTTTGGTTAGGTGATTGTAAATAGTAATAATGTAAATATTTTGTAATAAAGAGAGATTAAAGCACTTGAAATCCAAGCACACTCTTCACTTATTTGACCTAACTTGTTAACAAAAAGGAAGTTGAGATTCCGTTTTACGACTGTGATATCGATTACAGAATTCATTTCATATTTGCACTATGTTTCTACCAAAAAACTGGCCAAGCTAGAGGAGTTTGTAACTATAACATGACTTTTGTTTGAAGTTTTGGTTAGTAACGGACTCAAATTTCATAGTGACGACCCAAATTTGTGTTATCTCATTCGTGTAATATTTAAAAGTAAATTATCCATTTGTAAATATTCCTTTAAAAGCTTGCATTCATATTGTAAATATTTTCGAATCTTGCATTTTGTAAATATTTTTTGCATTTAACTTTTGGATTTTGTGGGTAGTATCCGCTGAAAACCCTCACGAGACAACACTCATCCTACTGGGGACACCCAGAGGTTTAACGGCTTGTTGCATACGCTCAATGCAATCGTGCTCCCTACGAAAATGGGTTTAGCTTAGTCTTTATTTTATTCGAGGACGAATAAAAAGATAAGTGTAGGGGTATTTGATGTGCACATAAAAATGCACATTTATATTCACATATTTGTTCTCGTTTAGTACTAATAAATGTCATATATGGGTATTTTATCATGTTTAAATAATAATTGAATTGATTTCAAAACATCACACATTTTTCATCATATAGGGGGAAAATGATCATTTTTGTGCTTATATTATTTTGAGAATGTTTACTTGGACATTTTTCATCTTTTTACAGAAATTGGATGCATGCAGAAAAGGACTTCATAAAGATATATCTGCATACAAAGGAAAAAAAGAAAGAAATCAATGGAGAGGGAATCAATTCAAAAGGAGGAAATCAATGCCTTGCCAAAAAAAATAATGAAAGGGAAATCAATTCAAACGGAGAGGAAATCAATTCCAATAGAGAATTAATGGAGGACCCTATTCACTCTCCTTCCTTCTTTAGTGGAGACACAAAATTATGGCTTCATGAATCACTATTGCTAAAAGACAAAATGCAGCTTAAAGCGGGGGCATTCTGGGTAGCATGCAAAAAGTTAATTTAGGGTTTTCCCTCATGTATAAATAACCCATGTATGATAATGTAAAGAATATCTTGGATTTTTAGTTTAGAGAGTAGTTGAAATCAAAAACTCTATTTCTCTTCCATGGTTTCTTAGCCATTTCTTTTTTGTAATCTCTCATTAATGCAATCTTAATTTGTTGTTTTTCATTTACATTTTCTTTTTTTTTCTGCAAGTAGTGTAGATTTATTAGTTAATATCTTTTTCTTCATTACTTACTAGTTGTTCTTCAGTGTTGAAATATATTTGTGTTGAAATAATAAAACAAATGAGGAGCTAAACCCCTACAATTTAGGGGTGATGAAGCTCTCTAATCACATAGATTCAAAATAGTTTATTTTTCATGGTCTCTATTTGTGTTTATTAAAGAATGGATGTTTAGCGTATTTTGTTAATCATACTTGGTTTTAATGATCTATGCCTCTAATTAATAGAGGATAGATCATGCTTGATCAAATGACACAAATAATTTACCTTTTCATCTATATGTGATTTTGGCAACAAGAGGAAGTGTTAATCTACATTTGATATTCTATTTTACTAATTATTAGTAAATAGAATATTCTTAAAATTGATGTTGCTTTCAACTTGTTATCTTTTTTATGAGAATTAAATAGTGAATTAGATTTATGTTATAGTTTGATGACTTATGTTATGCTAATTAATAGCATAAATATGTCATACTTATAATAAACACAAAATCTAATCTCACTAATGACCAAACAAATAGAGAACATAATTTCATGATGTTGATTTGTGTGATTTAGAGAGTGAAAACACCTCTAAATTGCTCTTAACCAATAGTTTCATTCTCAACTTAGTCATTAATTTTGTTACATTTTAGTTAACACATATCATAGTTTGGTTTAATTTAATTGAATAGAATTTAAAATTATTCTTTCCCTGAGGATCGACTCGTATTCGCCACGTACTAACAATTGTACGCCGTGTGCTTGTGGTTTATTTCAATATTCGCGACGATTTTCTAATTCATAGAATATTCGTCATCGAACAATTAACCTCTTAGCTTTGAATAATCATTAATATTGATTTGAGGGAAGATTTAAACTAAGTGGAGTTTTAATGAATCTTTAATTAGATTGAAATGATCGAGAATGGAGTATCACCAGTTTTGCTCCAAAGCGATAGTTAAATCTTTAATTAGATTTGAACGTGAAATGGTAATTAATATTTACCGATAGCACTGTGGTGTTAGATATGGAGTATTACCAGTTTTTCTCAATGGGATGAATAGGTTGGGATTAGGAAATAAAATAAGTAATTACTTCGGTATGGTTCGCTAATCCCGACTAGTTTGGAAAACTATAATATGGTTTGAAATGACATCCAGAGGAACATTAAAGAATATATTTAAAAGAATTTATCTTTGATAAAATTAATGGGAACCTTTCCCAAAGAATGTGAATCCTTGAATAAAGAATATTCTGAATTGGAATGAGGCGTATGTTGTGTTTGTGTAACACTTGTTTATTATATACGCGGGTTATTCGGAAAGGCCGGGTTTATACCCATTTTGAATAATCGATTCGACGATAAGTCGAAGATGAAGACGATGGTTGAAGACCGGAGGTCTTCTCATCGTTTGGGTGATTACTGATGATCTTGATTGGGCTCTACACCCAAGAGGAAGGAATCAGTTGGTGATCGTCCATACGTACTTGGAGATCGATGGATATGCGATGAATAAGGTTCCTCCGGTTTCGTTCAGACCCAGAACGAACTGGTAAATGGACTGTGTGTTTGACATTGGATTTTATTCTGTGTGATTGATTTCTATTAAATATATATCTTTTTGGCAGTGGAGAATTTATTCTCTTGCTTAACGCTCTTCTCTGAGACGTACGAGCTCAGAGGTTATATATTGATGGATATCAATTACATGGCATGAATTGCCTATGTGGCATGCCTAAGTGGCAAATGATCAAGGCTTCTGTTGAAAAGCAAAGTCTTGTGGTTGATGATCAAAGCACGGCCTAAGTGGCACAACTTTGTGTATAGCGTTAATTCGCGAGCCTCACACCTCGGTATGAGTCAAAAACAGGATAGTGACTGCAGGAAGAACACGACGTTTCTTTCTAGCTATGGGTGATGTCAGTGACCTACCAGCCTTGACATTTATATACTTTTTACCTGTGTGGTTGCTGGGATGCGAGGCGCCTCGGATATTGGTCTGATATGACCGGGAAACGTGTGTTCATGAATTGCCAATCCTCAAAAGTAAGAGAGGACCGGCCCTGAAGATCCAGGATCACTGTGTGTGGTCCTGAGACATTTGCTAGAGTGTCTCGAACGGAGAGGAGCTTGCCCCTTGCCTCGACTCATGACGGAAAACCAATTTCCAATACGTGATATTTCGGTTTTAGTTGTAGAGCCTAGTATGGAAACATAGTGGTATGGGGAACTTATGCCATCTATGTTTTATACATTATGATTGAAGTTGTTTTCTTCACTTATAGTAATAATAAAAGATGAAATTTAGCGTATCAAGCATTCTTTGGCTATTATAAGGTAAAACCCTATCCTCCGGTTTGCGTTGCAATGTGTGATGGGCCTGGGTCTTATAATAGCTTCATTTTTCTTTATTTAGCATTGCGCTGTTTTGTTTTTTGCACTGGTATTCTTGGGGGGGGGGGACCCATTCCATGTTATACGGCGTGGTCCCTTGATTTTCCTAACTTTAAAAATAAAAATTAATAACTGTTTTAGTTCTCACACTAGTCACATGACTGACCTGGAGTTTATTGTTTTAACCTAAACTCTGGGTGCCCTTATTTTCCGCACGGGCAGCTAGTAGTTTTGGTTTTGCAGATTTATATTCACAGGATCCTGGGATATAGCTGAAGTGATATACGGAAAGCTCAGTATCTGTGTATTTCTTTCAGTTATTTGTTGTATTATTTTTCCGCTGCTATGTATTTAAATGTAATTTAAATCTCTGATATTTATCAAATGTGTAATATTTATTCATACTCTGTATATTCTTGTATTCTGATGGAATTGTTGTACTAAGCAATGAAATGTTCTTCTGTTTGTGTTCTGATTCGTCTTGTCCTCACGGTAATTCGTCCTTTCTCTTCTCTTCGGAGATTGGGGAAGTTCGGGTCGCTTCAGTGTTAGTGAAGACACCGTTCACGACAAACCCAAAATCCCATTTAATATTAAATACAAGGCTCTGAATAGAAAATATATCGGCTTATATTCAATATCAAATTCTGAAATCTACAAATATCGTATTGGAATAACGATATATATATATATATATATATATCTTCCAAATTCCTGCACAATGTCCGTTTAATCACGGAATCCAATATCGAAATATTCCAAAGACAATTTCGATTCAAATCCATTCCAATTCATATATTGGAAATTCTGGTTATTTTAAAACCATTTCCTCAATACAATTTATTTATTTATTAAAAAATATTGGATTTCAATTCTAGTTCATAACTAGTTCATTTTGATAAAAATATATTTTTATCTTTTCAAATATGGAATTTTTCATCCTAGTTCTTTCTAAATCATTTATAATGATTTACCCAAATTTTTAATATTTTTAATAATTGTATCAAGGCCCGTACAGTCGATTTTCATATACGGTCATCGAACTGCACTTACAACAACCTTTTTCAAATTTGATTTGGACATAATTCCAAAACCAACCGTTAGATTTCAAATTTCTCATATTCGTTGGAAAGCTCTTTTCGATACGAACCCAACGGTTCCGGTTTTAGGAGAATCTGACGGTCGGATCTCCCGTAACTTCCATTCGAAGTCAATGGCCGAAATTCGCGAACGATCGCGGTGCAGCACGTTCTATTCAAGCCATTAATATATATTATATATATTTCATCGATTTCAATTCAAAACGTATTTTATAAATCGTTTTAACTTCGTTTTAAAAATGATTTCAACTTCATATTCAAATTTAAATCAAAATTGAATATTCCATATCATTAATATATAAATGATAATATCTTCAAAATATTAGATTTTGAAATCACTTCCTTTTCTATATTCATTATAAAAACGAATATAATTGATATAAATATCGTTCACGTCAAAATGGTGCAAATCTAATCAACACGGCTTTATATATTTCAATAACTTCGTTATTCTATTCAACAAATGAATATTTTTTTCAACAGATGAATATATATTTTATTCAACACATGAATATTTATTAATTCTTACTTACAATAAAAATATGAATTTTATTGTATAAATATTTCGTTCAACACATGATAAGTTTCAACACATGAATTTTCTCAATACATGAGTATTGTCAACACATGACTATTTTGTTTATTCAACACATGAATATTTAGTTTCCTGTTCTGAATATTATTTTAAAATATTCTTTATTTTCTAAATTGGAATGAGAACCAATCAATTACCATATAATGTTATTTATATGGATTCAATACAACACATGTATATAATAGCAACGATAAATAATCAACCATCATCTAGAGTGCACCACACAACTGCATAAGCATTAAATATAAATAATTAATGCTTACACAGTCTGTCAACCAAACGATCGACATACCACTAAACAATTGGGATTAGTGTACGTCAAACAGCATGTAATAACCCGAATTTCTGAGCTAGTTTAAAAATTTTATTTTGGCAATTTTAGCGAATTTTGAATATTTAAAATGAATTATTTTAAATAATATCGACGAAAATTTATTTTGAATATATTTAGAACGTATATATTATATACGCCGTCGTTAGAATATAAATAATTATATATAATTATATATAGAATTGAAAATGGCGCGGTAGTTCGATAATTCGATTTCAAACTTCAATTGAATGTACCGGGTGCAAAACAATCCGGATTTTAGTGAAACAAAAAATAATAGGATCGAATTGATAATATCTTTACAACGAATCCGAAAAATCGAGATCTCATAGCGGGAATCAAAAGATATGTCCAGTTGAAAATTCTGAATAGTCGCTATGGAATTCAGGCCCTTAAAAATGGAAATTTTGCAAACGACCTCGGATTTCGACGAAACCACTTTTGTTGGATCCGCAGTGTCAAGTTATTGCTAGGTTTCAAATTTCATAATTTTTCGAATCAATATGTGAGCGTGGCAAAGGAAAACGCGTCTGACCAGTTTCAGTTGATTTTAATCGACTGGAAAATGGCCATTTTTCCAACGGTCTCAGAATTCGACGAAACTAGTCTTGTTAGGACCGTATCGTCAATACGAAGCTAGAAAATATTTTTCGGGAATTTTTCTAGTTAGTATGCGACCCCGGTAAATTGAAATGCGCGTTCAAATTCAATATATAGAGTTATATGTTGATTTTGACGGAAACTGATCGAAACAGTCGAATCAGCTTACGATACATATCCCATTGTGTTCGGAATGGGGGTAATACGCTATGGACGATAGGCGGTGGGCCTCGTTTCGAGTTCGTATGTAAAAGTCAACTTTTTCATAATAAAATAATTAAATAAAAAAAATTAACCCTCTCTTCCCCTTATACTTCTGCCCCCCCCCCGTTCAAAATCATTCTACAGAAAAAAGGGAGAGGAGCGTCGCCCCCCCTAAACCGCCGCCACCTCGAAGAGACCCCCCCTCCTCGTCAGATCGGAGACCCCCCCTTGCACGCAACCGCGATAGCCCCCCTTTTTCCTGCTCCAACCGAGCTGCTGCACCCCCTCTAACGCGGGCCACCACCTCCGACGAATCCCAGCAAAGCCACTCCTTCCGCTTTTGTCAACATACAGTGAGTTTTCTATTTTCTTTATTATTCAATTTTCTTTTCAGTTTTTATAATTTTGTGAATAAACAGTTAGCTTTTTTTTAAAACGATAAAGTTATGATTTTAGTTTATATAAAAAGATTAGAGTTTTAAAAAGAAAAGGATTTTCTTTTTGAAAACAGAAAAGATAGGATTTTTATTTACAGAAAAGACAGGATTTTTATTTACAGAAAAGATAGGATTTTTATTTACAGAAAAGATAGGATTTTTATTTACAGAAAAGATAGGATTTTTATTTATAGAAAAGACGAGATTTTTAAAATAGAAAAGATTAGATTTTTGAAGGAAGAAAGACGATATTTTTAAATGGAGAAAGGTGTGATTTTTACCTATGTAGTGGTTTAAAAATATGATTTTTACATAGTAGGAACTATAAAAATGTAATCTTTATGAGATAGAGAATATAAAAATATCATCTTTGTATATGTAGCGAAATAAAAATCTGATTTTTATTATATATACGTTGAAATAGAGTGGTGATTTTTATAAAGATGAAATCTATAATTTTGAAAAGGCGAAATCTATATTTTTGAAAAGGCGAAATCTTTATATGGAGGATAGCGGGATAGAAATGGAATTTTTATCTATATAACATCGTTGTAAAAATTCGATTTTTATATATTGAATAACAAAGTAAAAATTCGATTTTTATATATTGAATAACGAAGTAAAAATTCAATTTTTACATATGTAGTGAATACGGGCAACGAAGATGACAGAAAGGCGAGAAGGATGAAGATTTCAATCAATGAAGTGCCGTGGAGTTAGGATAGCTATCTGTGAGAATTTCTCACCTTTCAATTTCATTTTCTAGTTATATATATATACACTAGGATGCAGACGATGCTTAGTAGCACCCGACACAATCGTCCACAGACCATGGACTTGTTTGTTTGGTTGTGTAGTTGGTTAGATTATTGAATTGAATTGTTTGGTGAAATGAAATTGATTTGATTGATGTGTGAATGGCGTGGGCCTTCACTAGACCGGGGATAAGGCTAGGCCTCGTCCTGTTTCTAGTATCGTGCCATTATGCCGCCGAAATTTTCTAAAATAAGTTAGAAAAATAAAAATATCATTTTATTTAAAGAATGAAATGAATAGAAATTCATATGTTTAAATAAAATGTTTTTATCGTTAAAAATATATTTTTTAGCGTGAATGTGAATAAATAAATATTTATAAACGAAGCGACCGATTTGTTTATATACACTGATTTGACTGATATTGATTGGGTCGATAAATTTTACACATCGCCCAACTGCACAAATAAAATCTGTGTTTGATTATTTGAAACCCCACACGGGTGTTGGGATGAAATTTGAAGTTCACTCATCCTGATTGATTAAATATGTCGATCGATTGATTGACAGGCTGTTATAAGCGTTAGATATCTATATTTGATGCTTATACAGTGTAGTGCACTTTGGTTGATGGTTGATTATTTTTCAATGCTATTATATACGTGTGATGTTTGAAAATCCATATAATTAACATTATATGGTGATTGATTGGGCCTCATTCCAATTTGAAAAATAAAGAATATTATAAAATAAAGGTTCATGTGTTGACTGTACTCATCCGTTGAGATTAGTCATGTGTTGAACGAAATATTTTAATAATAAAATTTACATCTTTATCTTTATAAAATAATGGTTCATGTGTTGACTGTACTCATCCGTTGAGATTAGTCATGTGTTGAACGAAATATTTTAATAATAAAATTTACATCTTTTTCATATAAGAAATCAGAAATTAACTGGAAAATAGATAAGATGAGTGGTCTCCTGGATATTGACCTGATGTTGGTTTCGACCTTCGGGCTTAATATTTAGGGAATCGTTCTCTTACCAATTTACGGTTGGAGTCGGATTTGATATCAAACGATAGATACCCTAATTTTTATAAAATATATTGAATAACAAAAATAGTCACACATGGACAGTACTCATTCGTTGAGATTAGTCGTGTGTTGACAAAGATATAGAGTCGTGTATTGAAAGAAATATAGATCCATTTGTTGAATATAAAGCCGTGTTGATTAGAGATGCGCTATTTCGACGCAAGCGATATTTATATCGAGTATATTCAAATTTCAATTGAATCGAATAGAAAACCAATTTGAATTGAATCGAATAGAAAACCAATTTGAATTGAATCGAATAGAAAACGAATTCAAAATGAATTGAATCGAATAGAAAACCAATTTGAATTGAATCGAATAGAAAACCAATTTGAATTGAATCGAATAGAAAACCAATTTGAATTGAATCGAATAGAAAACCAATTTGAATTGAATCGAATAGAAAACCAATTCGAAATGAATCGAATAGAAAACCAATTCGAAATGAATCGAATAGAAAACCAATTTGAATTGAATCGAATGGAAAACCAATTCGAAATGAATCGAATGGAAAACCAATTTCAATTGAATCGAATAGAAAACCAATTTGAATTGAATCGAATAGAAAACCAATTTGAAAAGAATCGAATAGAAAACCAATTCGAAATGAATCGAATAGAAAACCAATTCGAAATGTATCGAATAGAAAACCAATTTGAATTGTATCGAACAGAAAACCAATTTGAATTGAATCGAATAGAAAACCAATTTGAATTGAATCGAATAGAAAACCAATTTGAATTGAATCGAATAGAAAACCAATTTGAATTGAATCGAATAGAAAACCAATTTGATTTGAACCGAATAGAAAACCAATTTGAAATGAATTGAATATAAAACGAATTCGAAATGAATTGAATATAAAACGAATTGAATTGAAAACGAATTGAAATAAATTCAAATTGAATTAAAATTTGAATTGAATAGAAATGAATTTTAAAACGAATTTATAAGGAAAAATTCAATTCTGATTTGAATTGAAATGGAAGTTGAAATTGTTTTTGAAACGAATTCAAAACCTATTTATAAAATTCGTTTTAAATAGTAATCGACGAAATATATATTATATATATAATATAATGGCCTGAATAGAACGCGCCGCGCCGTGGCAGTTCGCGAATTTCGACCATTGACTTCGAATGGACATTACGGGAGATCCGACCGTCGGATTCTCCTAAAACCGAAACGTTTGGTTCGTATCGAAAAGAGCTTTCTAACGAATATTAGAAATTTGAAATCTAACGGTTGTATTTGGAGATACGTCCAAATCAAATTTGAAAAAGGTCGCTGTAAGTGCAGTTCGACGGCCGTTGATGGAAATCGACTGTACAGGCCTTGATAAAATTATTAAAAATATCAATAATTTGTGTAAAATCATTAGAAATGATTTGGGAAAAATTGGGATGGAAAACTCCATATTTGAAAAGATAAAAATAGATTTTTATCGAAATGAACTAGTTTTGAACTAAAATTAAACCCGTTTATTTTTTAAAAAATAAACTGGATTTGTAATGGGTTTTAAACAGAATTGATTTGTGGGTTTATCGTGAACGGTGTTTTAAATAACATTTGTTCTTTAACCCGATAATAAATAGAATGTAATTTGGGTTTGTCGTGAACTGTGTTTTAAAAAAAAGACATTAGTTCTTTAACCCAATAAAAGGAGTTTTAATGAATCTGCAATTAAATTGAAATGTGAATTGGTAATTTAAATTATCAAATCTGGCAAATGAGCGAGAATGGAGTATCACCAATTTTTCTCCAAAGCGATAGTTAAATCTTTAATTAGATTTGAACGTGAAATGGTAATTAATTTTACCGAGAACACTGTGGTGTTAAATATGGAGTATCACCAATTTTGCTTCATGGGATGAATAGGTTGGGATTGGGAAATAAAATAAATAATTACTTCGGTACGGTTCGCTAATCTCGACTAGTTTGAAAAACCATAATTTGTTTGAAATGACATCCAAAGGAAGATTAAAGAATAAATTTTAAAGAATTTATCTTGGATAAAATTAATGGGAACCTTTCCCAAAAGATGTGAATATTTAAATAACAGAATATTCAGAATTGGAATGAGGCGTATGTTGTGTTTCCTAACACTATTTTTAATATACGCGGGTTGTTCGGAAAGGCCGGGTTTATACCCATTCTGAATAACCGATTCGATGATATGTCGAAGATGAAGACAGTGGTTGAAGACCGGAAGTCTTCACATCGTTTGGATAATTACTGACGATCCTGATTGGGCTGTACACCCAAGAGAATGGAAATAGTCGGTGGTCGTCCAGACATACTTGGAGATGGATGGATATGCGAGGAAAGTGGCTCCGGTTTCGTTCAGACCCAGAACGAACTTGTAAATGGATTGTGTGTCTGACATTGGATTTTATTCTGTGTTGATTGATTTCTGTTAAATATATATCTGTTTGGCGGCGGGGAATTTATTCTCTTGCTTAACGCCCTTCTCTGAGATGTACGAGCTTAGAGGTTATATATCGATAGATATCAATCGCATGGAATGAATTGCCCGTATGACATGCTGAGTTGCATAGATAAAGGCTTCTGTTGAAAAGCAAAGTCTTGAGGTTAATGATCAAAGCACGGCCTCTGTGGCGTAGCTTTGTGTATAGCGTGAATTCGCGAGCCTCACACCTCGGTATGAGTCAAAAACGGGATACGGACTGCAGGGAGAGCACGACGTTTCTTTCTAGCTTTGGTGGTGTCAGTGACTTACCAGCCCTGACATTTATATACTTTTCACCTATGTGGTTGTTGGATGAGGCGCCTCGATTTTAGGTCTGTAAGGACCGGGAAACGTGTGTTCAGGAATTGCCAATCCTCTAACGTAAGTGAGGACCGACCCTGAAGATCCAGGGTTTCCCAGAGTGCGTAGCCCTGAGACATTTGCTAGAGTATCTCGAAAGCGGAGAGGAGCTTGCCCCTTGCCTCGACTCATGACGGAAATCCAATTTCCAATACGTGTATTGCGGTTTTAATTGTAGAACTAGTATGGCGACATGATATATGGTACCCATGCCGTCTATGATTTATATTTATGATTGAAATTGTTTTGACACTATACACTTATTATAGTATCAAATGATTTGTTTTAAACGTACCAAGCATGTTTGGCTATTATAAGGGAAAACCCTATCCTCCGGCTTGCGTTGCATTGTGTGATGGGACCTGGGTCTTATAATAGCTTCATTTTTCGAAAAAGCATTGCGTTGTCTTTTCTATGCACTGGTATTCTTGGGAGGAAACCCGTTCCGTGTTATACGGCGTGGTCCCTTGAATTACTCTCTTTTAAAGTAAAGTTTTAAATAACTGTTTTAGTTCTCACACCAGTCACATGACTGACCTGGAGTTTATTATTTTAACCTAAACTCTGGGTGCCCCTATTTTCCGCACGGCCAGCTAGTAGTTTTGGTTTTGCAGATTTATATTCACAGGATCCTGGTTTACATCTGGAATGATATCCGAAAAGCTCTGTATCCGTATATCACCTTCAGTTGTGCTTTGTATTATTTTCCGCTGCTATGTAATTTATTGTAATCTCTAATATTTATCGTATGTAATTTATTCATTTATACTCTGTATATTCTTGTATCTGATGGAATTGTTGTAACATACAATAAAATGTTCTTCTGTTTGCGTTCTGATTTGTCCTGTTCTCAAATGATCAGGGGTTTCGAACGGTCTAGATCGGTTTAACGACTGATTCGGATCGACCGAAATTCCCGGCCGTCACACAGCATCCCAACACCCGTGTGGGGTTTCAATCCATAAACATTGAATATTATTTGTGCTGTTGGGCGACGTGTCAAATTTATCGTCCCAATCAATATCAGTCAAATCAGTGTACATAAACAAATCGTCTGATTTGTAAATGAATATTTATTTTATTCACATACCCGTTAAATTTTTTTATTTTTAACGACCAAAATATTTTATTCAACCTGTGAATATTCTATTCAGTTCATTTATTCAATAAAATGATATTTTTATTTTTCTAACTTATTTTAGAAAATTTCGGCGGCATAACAGCACGATACTAGAAACAGGATAAGGCCTAGCCTTATCCCCAGTCTAATAGTGGCCTACGCCATACTCATACCAAATCATATCAATTCACATCACCAAACCAAATTCAAACAAACACACCAATCAACTCAAACAAGTCGTCCATGGTCTGTGGACGACGGGGAACAGTTCATATATGCAGTTATAAAATAAATAGCTAAACCAAAAAAATTATGGTGAGGAGTTCTCACCATGGGGATCCACTCCGCCATTTCATTTCAGAACGGTTCGGATTTGCTTGAAATTCTAACCTAAACTTTTCCACGCTGTTCACAGTAAAAGTCACATTTTTATTATCACTACATGTACATAAAAATCATATTTTTATTTCCAGTTTATATATATAAAAATTATATTTTTATTATCATACATATATAAAAATCATATTTTTATTCTTCACATATGAAAATCATATTTTTAATCTTCACATATAATAAAATCATATTTTTAACCTTCACATACAATAAAAATCATATTTTTAATCTTCACATATAATAAAAAATCATATTTTTAATCTCTGTTATATATATAAAAATCTAGCCTTCATTTATATAAAATATAACCTTTACTTTGTTAAAAATCGTATCTTTCTTTTCTTAAAGATCTAAAATTTCCTTCATGATCAAAACCATTTCTTTTCATGATAAAAAATCTAATCTTTTTATTTATAAAAATCGTATCTTTATACTTCTAAAAATCAAAACTTTATATAAATAAACATCCTAACTTTATATAAATTAAAGATCCTACTTTATATAAGTTAAAAAAAATCAGAATTTTATATAAATAAAACTGAAAACTCATATTTTCTAGCATTTCTATCGCCGGAGAGCAATTCCAGCACGATCAAGCAACGCGGAGGTGGGCGCACGCGACGTCGGTGGCTCAGAACAGTCGCCTTATGTCTTAAACGCATCGGAGGTGCTTGAAATTGGATTTTATCAAGAGGGAGGAGTCCCATGGTGGCTACGGGTAGTCAGTGGGGGCAGTGGAGTTTGTTGGCGGTGGCAAGAGGCGGCGGTGGGGCCTCTTGGCGACGGGCAGCGGCTCTGAGAAGGGAGGGCGACAATCTTTAAGGGTTTGTGGCTAAGGGGTGATGAACGGAGGGAGGAGCAAAGGGGAAGGGTGCGGCGAAGCTAGGGAAGGGCGCCTCCGACGCGGTGGTTGTGGGCGGATGGGATAGCGACGGGGAGAGCAGGTGGCGACGCGTTTTTTTTTCTGATTTAGGGAGGCTAGGTTTAGACGACGGGTTTTGGGGAAGAGATAAAAGGGCCAAGTATATATATAATTTATTTTATTATATTATTTATCTAAAAATGTTGACTTTTCTCTTGATCTCAAAACGAGACCCAATGACTGTCGCCCCTAGCTAATAACCCCTATTCCGAACGCAATGGGCTGTGTATCATAGGTCAGTTCGACCGTTACGGTCAGTTTCCGTTGAATTTACAATCTAAATCTTTATATTGAATTTTAAACGCACATTTCAATTTACTGGGGTCACATACGGACCCTAAAAATTTCAAAAAAATTATTTCTAGCTTTGTATTGACGATACGGTCCTAACAAAACTAATTTCATCAAATTCTGAGACCGTTTGAAAAATGGCCATTTTTTGGTCGATCCAATTTAACTGAAATTGTTCAAGCATGTTTAACTTCGCCACACTCACATATTGATTCAGAAAATTATGAATTTTGAAACCTAGCAATCATTTGACATCTCGGATCCAACAAAAGTGGTTTCGTCGAAAACAAAGGTCGTTTGCAAAATTTCCATTTTTAAGGGCTTTATATATATTTAAAAAATAAATAAATTCCACAACGACTTTTCTGAATTTTAAAATGGACATATCTTACACACTATAAAGTGAAATCTCAGTTTCTTACATCCGTTAGAAAGATATGACTAAATAGATTCAAATATTTCTGGTTTTGTTCAATTCTGAGTTATATTGAATTCTGTATATTCATTTGAAATTTGAAATCGAATTTTGAAACTACCGCGCCATTTCAGACTCGTTTTATAATTAAAATAAATTTATTCGTTTTAACTTCATTGAAAATAAATTTTCCGTCGTTATTATTTAAAATAAATCATTTTAAATATTCTAAATCCATTAAAATTGCCAAAATAAAAATTTTAAATTGACTCAGAATTTCCGAGTTGTTACAGTCTCCCCCACTTAAAATCTTTTCGTCCTCGAAAAGGAACGAAGCAGAAAGTTGTTTAACTAACCAACTCCACTTTCATTCTGGCGTTCATTCTTCAACTTTTCAGTTTCTAAGAATTTCTAATTTTTCAAAAATTTGGCTAACACCCTAAATTTTCGAAAAATTTCGCCATAACCACCTTTGAACTGGCTGCATCGGGAAAATCCCCAAACCTCCACACAGGCCCTCTCATCACAAAATAAAAAGAAAAGGCCAAGCGGCTAGCCAATCAGCTCATAAAATCATCATCACCCAAGAAATTAGTAAACATGTACCTATTTGTCGGGCATACAATTTTATTCCTCTTCTCTAGCCTCCTTGCTATGACCTGTTCAATGTATATACATGTACATGCATGCAATTCCAAACAATTTTCAATTCAGTTCAACATTTGATACAATTTGGCTAATTTTACCTTACATTTACATAATGGTTTAAATGAATAATCACACAATACAAACATCAATCAATTTGTTGATTAATTTTCAAATTCATAACTTTGGTATATATATATATATATATATATATATATATATATATATACAGAAAATCATGTTTTTGGTGCCAAATCACAACAAATAACCCTGTCTAGTTTTGGTTCTCACACCAGTCTAATGGAAATATATAGATATCCCACTTTCGAAACTCGAACATAAATTCTGATGACGACTAGTCAATCATCAGAATCATCTCCGGGTGACTAGAGTGTGATTCTATATCTATACAGTATATTTAGGACTTCGAATATACGTTCATGACGCATATACGCAAAATTTTCATATACTAGATTGTGCAAATCAAATATAAAATAAAATATTCAAATACGAATAATTGAATTTAATTTACAAAACAAAATTTGTTTTCATTTTTATTTGGAAAATATACTCTTCACACTCGTTCTAGGATACTACTGATCCTATCTCTAACGAGTTATTCTCATTGTATATTACTAATCCAATCTCTGATGAATTCTTTCGTTTGGTTCTAATGTGTCTTGTTCTCGAGCTCTGTAAACCCAAAGCTCTGATACCAAATGTAACAACAATAAACTCCAGGCCAGTCATGTGACTGGTGTGAGAACTAAAACAGTTATTAATTTGCTTTTGAAGTTCGGTAAATCAAGGGACCACGCCATATAACACGGAACGGGTTTTTACCCCAAGAATACCAGTGCATAAACAAACAGCGCAATGCTAAATAAAGAACAATGAAGCTGTTATAAGACCGAGGTCTTATCACACAATGCAACTCAAGCCGGAGGATAGGGTTTTACCTTATAACAGCCAAATAATGCTTGATACGCGAAATTTAATCTTTTATTATTACTATAAGTGAAGAAAACAACTTCGAACATAAATGTATCAATCACAGACGGCGTGGGTACCATATATCATGTCGCCAAACTAGGCTCTACAAATAAAACCAAAATATCACGTATTGGAAATTGGATTTCCGTCATGATTCGAGGCAAGGGGCAAGCTCCTCTCCGTTCGAGACACTCTAGCAAATGTCTCAGGACCACACACAGCGATCCTGTATTGACCCGGATTTTTGGCGACTTTGGTTATCGACATAAACACGATGACGACTAACCAAACATCGAAAAATCCTGGTAATTAGTGAAAGAAATTAGAGGGTGAGGATAGATAAGATAGAAACTTAGAATAGAAGAAGAAGAAGAAACAACACCACATCAGAGTAACACGAATCTCACAGCGGAACGAACAACATATAATAGATAACATATCCTTGAAATAGAATCAGTATATGTATACAATAACATCATCAGAGTACAACACTTACAACACAGCGGAAATAAACTATAGCTACATGATCCTGAAGCCTTCTGCTCCAGCTCTTCAAGTATCTGTAAAATCCCGACTACTTAACTGCCCGTACAAATTTAGGCACCCAAGAGTTTAGGGAGAACAAAACAAAATAAACTCCGGGTCAGTCATGGGACTGGTATGAGTAAAACAGTTTAAAACAGTTTGAACAAGTAAACGATATCTCATAAGACCACGCCGTATAACGGAACAGGTTTTTCCCTTATGAGAATCCAAAATATCTTTATATCAAAAACCTTTTGATATTATAATAATGTCTATCATCCACAATATATTAATCATCTAGCGGAAACGCTTTCATCTCACGTTCACGTATTGGGTAATGGATTTCCAACTATGACAAGGTATTGAACCACCTTCCGATCAGTGTACTCTGGGAACGATACACTGGAGTTCAACAAGAACATCTTGCAACTCAGCCACACATGACCGACCACTCATTTCGCTTGAGTGTATCGAATGTACATCACCAACGGTTGGGATCAGCAACCGTTCTCGTATATATATATATATATATATATATATATATATGGGACAGCATTGATAGATTAAAGAAGCAAATGAATATTCTCTAGATAGGTGATTATACACCCTACTTCGGTGCGACCGACTTAGCCATGCTGCCTGCCTGATTTTTGTCATTTACCGGATGTGAGGCTAGAAGCTACGCTTATCCTTTTTTGTAACGGCGCGATTTTCGATACCTTGAAAACCGTGTCATTATTGAAATAATTTAGAAGATGAGAAAGAAAAGATAGAACTAATAGAATAGAAGAAGAAGAAGAATATACTGAACAGAATCAGGTTAAACACGAATCTCACAGCGGAACGAAATAAAATGTATTATATAACATAACTTTGAATTACAAAACTGAATTTGTATATACATACCATATATCAGAGTACAATATATTATGTCACAGCGGAAATATTCTCTAACTAATTAATGGTGAAGCCTTCTGTTTCCAGCTCCTCGAAGTGAATCTGTAAAAGCCTGAAACACTTGACTGCCCGTACAAATTTGGGCACCCAACAGTTTAGGGAAAACAAACAAAATAAACTCTGGGTCAGTCATGGGACTGGTGTGAGTAAATTCCAACCATACTGTTTAACTTTGAAAATTCTTTTCAAACAAGAAGATAATAGTAAGACCAGCCCACACATAAACACGGACGGTTTTTACCTTACTATAATCCAAAATACTTTGATATCAAACCCCAGTGATATTATAATAATGTCTACTCAATTTAATAATCAAGTAGCAGAACGCTTGCATCTCACGTTCTATATATATATATAGTATAAAAATCAAAAACCGCAGGGTGCTTATTGGAGAATGGATTCCAACAGACAAGGTATGGGAGCACCTTCTGATCAGTGTACTCTAGAGGGGATACACTCAGGGTTCAACAAGAACGTCTTGCAACCCGACCACACAAGACCGCTCACTCATTTAGCTTGAGTGTCGCGAATATATTGCCACCACGGTTGTCGGCCATCCAACCGTCATCCGAAGATACAGAATAGAAAAGAAGTATAAATATGAATTTTCTCTAGATCGGTGACAATACACCCTGCTTGGGGATGACCCAACTAGCCATGCTGTCTAGCCCAACTTCTGTCACTTCCTGGTTGTGAGGCTAGAGGCTACGTCTATATTCAGAACATCTGATCACCATTCACTTTGAATGCCACATTGTCAGATCCGTAATCACATATTGATTACACAAATGCACACTGGGTGTAGAATAAAGAGAAGTTACCTTCTCCCCACCAACTTGGTATATTCGTAAAAATCAATGGCGTGACAGTTGGAAATACTCTGTTAGACACTCGTCTGTACAAGTTGTCCTAGGACTGGACAAACAGAAAACACCATTCTGGAACAGGACGACCCTTGCATTTAACTCCGTCTTCAATTATCTTCAGCATATCTAATTCGCCGCGCTTATGCCTATACAGAGTGGTTTTTGGATAATAAATCCAACCGGTCTCTCCTTATTAACAACGATGGTCAAAACATTTTGATAGTCGGTTATTTAACCATCGAAGTAAAAAGAACATTCTTTCAAATGTATAACTAGACATCACACAAACAAAGGTACTTTTTATTTAACATTCGTTTTTATTATTCGAATTCCCATATCTTACCAGATATTTCTCAAATCCCGTTTTAGCCTTTTTATACTTCTTGGAAAACATTTCCAGTTATTATAAACTCTTATTCTTTCATGTTCCAGAAAACATACGTTATTAACGTTCGAAACATTTCCATTCTTTTCACGTTCTTTATTTTCTACACTTGGATAATATATCCTAACTTCATTGGAAAAATATTTCCAATTTCATTTTAAACATATTAATCTACCAAGCATTCACTTTGAAATATTATTCACTTTGAAATATTATTCACTTTAAAAATGTGAATATCATTTCTATTATAGAAATCTGAGCATCTTTATCAAATAACTTATTATTCAAGTAATAAATACCATTATCTTGTTTACCGAAATCTCTTTCCTGATTTATATTCCCATTTCACATTATAAACTCTGTTTCCACGTCAACTCCTTGTTAAATCAATATCAAGCTTATAACTACATATTGATTACATATGTTATTATAATTTGTTGGTTTAAAACTAAATATTAACTATCCTATCAGAATCATAATTCCTAAAAATAATTTACTTTTAATACATTCGACATCGTCGCATCCTAGTTCCAAATCCTAATGGTTTAATTCTAATCACCTTTTGAACATCGAAATGTTGTCATCGTTTTCTAACACAATTCTCCAATTTCTCTTTCTAAACTTATTCTTATATTTCCTTTGGACAAACATCGTTACCTATTTCTTTTAGAATAAGTGGATTTCAAATCAAATTGTTTCTAGGAAGTGCTGCTATATATGAAAATCACGCTTAAGTTTGGTTAACAATGTTTATTTATCGCTACAGTTCAAACTTGTCATATGCTGTAATATTCTCCTTTATAACTAATCTTGACATAAGAGTCACGCTTAAATCTCGTCAACAGCGTTTATTTTATCGCTATAGTTCTAAGACTTGCAGTACGCTGCCATATTCTTTTTATACTAATCTCAACATAACAGTCACGCTTAACCCTAGTTAACAGCGTTATTTTATCGCTATAGTTTTAAGACTTTCCAATACGCTACCATATTCCCTTTATACTAATCTTGACATCTCTTTTCGTCACAAACTGATATCGTTCTTTGATAATAGTGAAGCCGTTCAAGTTGGGGTATTTTATTTACCTCCCAGACCTTGATCGACAACGTTCTTACCTTAGAACAGATATAAGTCTATACTCTAATCCCTTATTACTTATAATATATACCAAATCGTATTTCCTTGTTTTATTTTGGAATATGGTTTTATAACACCATATTCATACTTTGAAATCTTCGTTGTTTATGATTATTTATTTTAAACATTAACTCTTTGCTTTAACTTTATTTCACAGTTTTATTTATAACTTCTTTACAAGGACCCAGTTAACCTAATAATCATTTTCAATTAAACAGTTGATTTAATCAACTTCATTCCATCGGTAAATTCGTTAACTGGTTTAATTACTTCTTACCATTAGATTAATATATTTAATATAATAATATTCCTAAATTTGTTTGTCTTAAAATAATTATCCAAATATTTACTCGTAAGATGATTTCTACTTTATAAACTTATTTAAAGGTCAACAATCGTTTTTATTTATTTTATAAAAATGAACTCTAAAATACTAGTTTATAATAGAACTTCGATTATAATTTAAAACTTCGCTTTAATTATAAAAATATAATTTTTATAATTAACTTTGTTGATTTGCCTGACGGCCAATCAACTTCTTAACAAAACGATGGGTTTACGGTCGACTGTCACCACTTTCTTAATCAAAATGCTGAAATTTTATTCAACATCAATTATTCACACGGGGTTTTAAATGTAATTCGGGTTCGAACAGTGCATACAAAACAAACAGTCCATATAAATATCGAGGAATCCGATCGGATTCCTCCAACCGGTTTCCTTCATTCACAGATGTTAGTCAACACAATTTACACTAACTCTATACCAGGGAATATTATAATCGGTGGAATCAGTGTCCGGCCGATGATGTGTACATATGCAACGATATATATTATTCAACCAAATTAATTGTGATCTACCTAACGACCATCACATAGCATTCAAGCAATATAATTTAAAATATAATTATAATATTTTAAAATAGATCAGAGTTAGTGAATTTACTCACCTTCGCGCGTTAACCGTTAAATAACGATTTTCGTCAGTCGATTAAACCCGGCATTCAACTCGTTTTTCCTTCTTCCTGTCACCTTCGCCATCCGCTCGCGATTGTCCATCCAGTTGCGTTGTCCAACTCAGTATCACCGGAACCAACGCACCCTGCATGCACGTCCAATATATACATGCTACCATCATGTACAAAACTTCTATCATGTGAAACTCCTTCATCTTCCAGAACACTTCGCTAGTACAATTCCATGCAAACGGAAATAACAGCTCCTCCGTTTGCTCTTCCATGGCCGAATACTTAACACGGCTCTTGCTCCTTCTCACTGTACTGACGTCCGCTTTACCCCATTCCCACTCAGTATATCTCCACCCATGCATTCATTTCTATTACGTGACATACCCCCTTCAGCCTATCGTAACACCCGTGAGCCCCTCTCAGCTACACTGTATCCTTTACACAGTTCGGTGCTTCCTCCTCTCACCATCGCATCTCATGAACATTCCATCCGCAGATCTCCTCCACCTCAAAGAAAAACGCAATACCAACTTCAGTAAACAAAAATACCCATTCCACTATTACAACACATCCACCTCCTTTGCTTACGCAATGAACCTCCACTCACGCACATTTCTCCTTTCAACTTGAATACAACCATCCCATACTCGATTTAATAGCGTACTTCCCTTCAAGCCATTTTTGACTTCACTACCCAGATCCGCACACCCTTTCTTCGTTGCTGACACCGCTGCCAAGCTCCTGCCAAACCCCAACGTCCCTGTCATCATTACCGCCTCCGCCCTGTTTAACAGAGTGCGACTTCTTCATGTTTTTATTTGTTTTTCACCGAAGATCAACTTCCTTGCTGCTTCTATATATATAGAGGAAGAAGGCTTTGATTGTAAGCAATAGGGTTGTGGAGTCATTGTATAGGGTATGCTTTAGACTTTCAGTTTTGATTTGACTGTACAGCGCGGCTTAGGCCTTAAGTAATAGTTGGCGAGTAGGGTAGGTAAACAATCTGGTACGTTTCAGAAATCTTATGGGTTAAGTAATGTAAAGTAAATGTAGGGTGTAAGTTTTGCAGTTTTCTTAGTGATGAATTACTGTAAGGTCATGTATGGTCATATCACCTACAGTTGAAAGATAGTAGGACTCTATTCCTTTGCCATAAAGTCTGCTATGCTATCAACATTTCTTTTTTGCTTATTTAGACCTGACATGTATAGTAAATGTAATACAAATTAGGAGATATTTTATAGAGGACCGAAATGAATCTCCACACCATGCAAATTTGAAGTTTATACGGGATATATGTTATACAGTATTTTGTTCATTTACGAATTGCCACGGACAGAAGTAAGAGTATAGTCGTGCTCAACGAGGTGTCACGATCCCAAAAATATAATAATACCGGTAGGTTGACTCATATTTTGAAACCCCGAAATATCGATATAGGGTGCAAAATACTCCAAATAAAAAGTTGCGTATTTAATTTATTAAAAATTACAGTAAAATTCTAAAAATTAAATTATCGCTATGTCTTAAAAGAAGCCTGTTCAAATTCGAATCCGACATCTAGTTATTTCAAATAAACCGTTTCGGTCGATATACGATTTCATAGCAACTTTCTGAATATATTTTTTGGACGTATCTTGCAATCTATACGACGAAATCTCCATTTTCCACTTCCATTGGAAAGATACAGTTCAACAGATTCCAACGTTTCTCGTTTCGAAGAAACCCGATTCAAAACGAGTCTGGTACACTCAGTTGAAGTTCAAAATGTTAATTTATGAACTGCCGCGATATTACGGGCTCGATTGTATTTAATATATATTTTTATACGTTCAACTTCGTTTTAATAAATCCCCTTATATTACAAATCCAATATTTAAACTGATTTAAATATTCAAATACAACCCGACAAAAATGCAGGACTTTACAATCCTTCCCCCTTAAAATAATTTCGTCCTCGAAATTGCTAAGATAGGGAAAATGCTACAATCTCTGTTATAAACAGGTAAAAATCTTTTTGGTTTACTTCATAATTTCAGTTTCAAATAAACTGATTAATTACAATTTAAAATATTAATTCCTTATTTCGAATATTTACAAAATTCTGAAAATTTCCTAACAGCTCAATTTTTCGGAGAATTTTGCCAGCATCTCCCCTGCACGGCTTATTCGGTACGAAAACAACTTGCCACTCTGGGCTTTTTCTAATCCAAAAGGAATTAAATAACTAAGCATCTTGCCAAATGGAACGATAAATCTCATATTCCATTAAAATATAACCGTGACCCTATTTGGTCGGGCATTCAACTCTATCGCTTCCATTTGCAATCTATTCAGCATACGCAAGTGCGTTTCCAACTGATCTCCATTCAAATTAACTTCGAACCACATCATCCACTTAGTTCCATTCAAATTCCATTTCCAAATTCAATTCCAACTCTTAATTCATCAATTCGATTCCATTCCAGATTACCTCTAATCCAAATCAATTTTATTTAACTTAGTTAAATTCTCTATTTATTTACTTCATAAGTAAATTTTAAATTCCGGAATTCAAAATCCAGGGTTTTATTTCAAATCGGTTTGAAATCTATATAATAATAGTAATTCAAAACATTTGAATTTCCGAACAACTTATTTTTTTAAAACAATTCAAAACAAAATCTCGGGTAGTAATCTGTCACTTGGGACTCGAAAATGAACACCGATAATGGTCGACTTCATCATCGGAATTTATTTCCCAGCGATCAAAGTGAGTTCAACACTATATCACTTTCAAAACTTAATTTCAAATACTTTCATTTTGAAATCACCACAAAATATACTTCACAACGTTTAGAAAACATTTCTAAATTCACCAAGGATCTTAAAATTTCCATATATTCAATTCAGAATTCATTTACAACATCTTCTCAAATTTCTAGAGTTTTATTTCAATTCTAGTTTTAAATCCAGATTTAGTTCATCAGATTTTGCATATTATACTTATATAATATTTCGATTGGATGTTTATATAACCAAATCAATTATAAATCTTATTTGATCATAATAATGGTCAACACTTTCAATATATATTAGATAATTACAATGTATATGCTTTCGTTATATCAAAATACATTTTGGGTAAAATTATTTTATTTACCTTCTTTTAAAAACATACCGTGTCGAATTACTCTGTTCAAGAGTTTAGAAACACCTATCGACGCAGTTTGCATTACTGTTTCGACCAGAATTCATAAACCACTCGACTGACCAGTCAACACAATATGAAACAGTTTTATATTAATTTACAAATACGTGTTCATATATATACGCTCAACTCATTCTAGAGTATTACTAACTCCATCTCTATTGAGTTACGCCACAGAGCCAAGGGAATATCTTAACCTTCAGCTCTGATACCAACTGTAACGGCGCGGTGGCAGTGGGCTATCATCCCACCATGGCTTACAGAGGTACCCCAGCACCTTGTTTTACGGCCAGCCTCTCGACTCGACTAACCCACATTGTCGGGACATGTAGGGGTAAGAGTCTCCCGTTCGCCACCAAACCCCGAAGCGAGAACCCCCTATCATGCGTACCAAGCGCACTAGCAACAAGGACTGGTGTGAGTAAATTCCAACCATACTGTTTAACTTTGAAAATTCTTTTCAAACAAGAAGATAATAGTAAGACTAGCCCACACATAAACACGGACGGTTTTTACCTTACTATAATCCAAAATACTTTGATATCAAACCCCAGTGATATTATAATAATATCTACTCAATTTAATAATCAAGTAGCAGAATGCTTGCATCTCACGTTCTACATATATATATAGTATAAAAATCAAAAACCGCAGGGTGCTTATTAGAGAATGGATTCCAACAGACAAGGTATGGGAGCACCTTCTGATCAGTGTACTCTAGAGGGGATACACTCAGGGTTCAACAAGAACGTCTTGCAACCCGGCCACACATGACTGCTCACTCATTTTGAAACTAAATATTAACTATCCTATCAGAATCATAATTCCTAAAAATAATTTACTTTTAATACATTCGACATCGTCGCATCCTAGTTCCAAATCCTAATGGTTTAATTCTAATCACCTTTTGAACATCGAAATGTTGTCATCGTTTTCAAACACGATTCTCCAATTTCTCTTTCTAAACTTATTCTTATATTTCCTTTGGACAAACATCGTTACCTATTTCTTTTAGAATAAGTGGATTTCAAATCAAATTGTGTCTAGGAAGTGCTGCTATATATGAAAATCACGCTAAGTTTGGTTAACAACGTTAATTTATCGCTACAGTTCAAACTTGTAATATGCTGTAATATTCTCCTTTATAACTAATCTTGACATAACAGTCACGCTTAAATCTCGTCAACAACGTTTATTTTATCGCTATATTTCTAAGACTTGCAATACGCTGCCATATTCTTTTTATACTAATCTCAACATAACAGTCACGCTTAACCCTAGTTAACAGCGTTATTTTATCGCTATAGTTTTAAGACTTGCCATACGCTGCCATATTCCCTTTATACTAATCTTGACATCTCTTTTCGTCACAAAATGATATCGTTCTTTGATAATAGTAAAGCCGTTCAAGTTGGGGTATTTTATTTACCTCTCAGACCTTGATCGACAACGTTCTTACCTTAGAACAGATATAAGTCTGTACTCTAATCCCTTATTACTTATAATATATATCAAATCGTATTTCCTTGTTTTATTTTGGAATATGGTTTTATAACACCATATTCATACTTTGAAATCTTCGTTGTTTATGATTATTTATTTTAAACATTAACCCTTCGCTTTAACTTTATTTCACAGTTTTATTTATAACTACTTTACAAGGACCCAATTAACCTAATAATCATTTTCAATTAAACAGTTGATTTAATCAACTTCATTCCATCGGTAAATTCGTTAACTGGTTTAATTACTTCTTACCATTAGATTAATATATTTAATCTAATAATATTTCTAAATTTGTTTGTCTTAAAATAATTATCCAAATATTTACTCGTAGGATGATTTCTACTTTATAAACTTATTTAAAGGTCAACAATCGTTTTTATTTATTTTATAAAAACGAACTCTAAAATACTAGTTTATAATAGAACTTCGATTATAATTTAAAACTTCGCTTTAATTATAAAAATATAATTTTTATAATTAACTTTGTTGATTTGCCTGACGGCCAATCAACTTCTTAACAAAACGATGGGTTTACGGTCGACTGTCACCACGTTCTTAATCAAAATGCTGAAATTTTATTCAACATCAATTATTCACACAGGGTTTTAAATGTAATTCGGGTTCGTATAGTGGATACAAAACAAACAGTCCATATTAATATCGAGGAATCCAGTCGGATTCCTCCAACCGGTTTCCTTCATTCACAGATGCTAGTCAACACAATTTACAATAACTCTATACCAGGGAATATTATAATCGGTGGAATTAGTGTTTGGCCGATGATGTGTACATATGCAACAATATGTATTATTCAACCAAATTAATTGTGATCTACCTAACGACTATCACACAGCATTCAAGCAATATAATTTAAAATATAACTATAATATTTTAAAATAGATCAGAGTTAGTGAATTTACTCACCTTCGCGCATTAACTGTTAAATAACGATTTTCGTCAGTCGATTAAACTCGGCGTTCAACTCGTTTTTCCTTCTTCCTGTCACCTTCGCCATCCGCTCGCGATTGTCCATCCAGTTGCCTTGTCCAACTCAGTATCACCGGAACCAACGCACCCTGCATGCACGTCCAATATATACATGCCACCATCATGTACAAAACTTCTATCATGTGAAACTCCTTCATCTTCCAGAACACTTCGCAAGTACAATTCCACGCATACGGAAATAACAGCTCCTCCGTTTGCTCTTCCATGGCCGAATACTTAACACGACTCTTGCTCCTTCTCACTGTACTGACGTCCGCTTTACCCCATTCCCACTCAGTATATCTCCACTCATGCATTCATTACTATTACGTGACATACCCCCTTCAGCCTATCGTAACACCCGTGAGCCCCTCTCATTTACACTTTATCCTTTACACAGTTCGGTGCTTCCACCTCTCACCATCGCATCTCCTGAACATCCCATCCGCAGATCTCTTCCACCTCAAAGAAAAACGCATTACCAGCTTCAGTAAACAAAAATACCCATTCCACTATTACAACGCATCCACCTCCTTTGCTTCCTCAATGCACCTCCACTCACGCTCATTTCTCCCTTCAACTTGAATACAACCATCCCATACTCGATTTAATAGCGTACTGCCCTTCAAGCTATTTTTGACTTCACTACCCAGATCCGCACACCCTTTCTTCCTTGCTGACACCGCTGCCAAGCTCCTGCCAAACCCCAACGTCCCTGTCATCATTACTGCCTCCGCCCTGTTTAACAGAGTGCGACTTCTTCATGTTTTTATTTGTTTTTCACCGAAGATCAACTTCCTTGCTGCTTCTATATATATAGAGGAAGAAGGCTTTGATTGTAAGCAATAGGGTTATGGAGTCATGGTATAGGGTATGCTTTAGACTTTCAGTTTTGATTCGACTGTACAGCGCGACTTAGGCCTTAAGTAATAGTTGGCGAGTAGGGTAGGTAAACAATCTGGTACGTTTCAGAAATCTTATGGGTTAAGTAATGTAAAGTAAATGTAGGGTGTACGTTTTGCAGTTTTCTTAGTGATGAATTACTGTAAGTTCATGTAAGATCATATCACCTATAGTTGAAAGATAGTAGGACTCTATTCCTTTGCCATAAAATCTGCTATGCTATCAACATTTCTTTTTGCTTATTTAGACCTGACGTGTATAGTAAATGTAATACAAATTAGGAGATATTTTATAGAGGACCGAAATGAATCTCTACACCATGCAAATTTGAAGTTTATACGGGATATATTTTATACAGTATTTTGGTCATTTACGAACTGACACGGACAGAAGTAAGAGTATAGTCGTGCTCAACGAGGTGTCAAGATCCCAAAAATATAATAATACCGGTAGGTTGACTCATATTTTGAAACCCCGAAATATCGATATAGGGTGCATAATACTCCAAATAAAAAGTTGCGTATTTAATTTATTAAAAATTACAGTAAAATTCTAAAAATTAAATTAGCGCTATGTCTCAAAAGAAGCCTGTTCAAATTCGAATCCGATATCTAGTTATTTCAAATAAACCGTTTCGGTCGATATACGATTTCATAGCGACTTTCTGAATATTTGTTTTGGACGTATCTTGCAACCTATACGACGAAATCTCCATTTTCCACTTCCATTGGAAAGATACAGTTCAACAGATTCCAACGTTTCTCGTTTCGAAGAAATCCGATTCATAACGAGTCTGGTACACTCAGTTGAAGTTCAAAATGTTAATTTACGAACTGCCGCGATATTACGGGCTCTATTGTATTTAATATATATTTTTATACGTTCAACTTCGTTTTAATAAATCCACTTATATTACAAATCCAATATTTAAACTGATTTAAATATTCAAATACAACCCGACAAAAATGCGGGACGTTACACTTTTCATATCAAATTCTCTTTGAATGTCACATCGTCATACCCGCCAAATCACAAATTGACTTATCCAAAAATACCACGGGTATAAAGCTAAGAGAAACGAATTCCTCCGCCACCAACGTAAATACGTTTGAAACGATCAACTTACGTGATCTACCAGGTATACTCTGCCAGACCTTCGTCCATACGAGTTGTCCTGGGACTGGACAAACCGAAGGCACTATTCAGTATATCCAACTTAGTCGCTGTTACCTAAGACTTATACACGGCCCTTGCACTTTCCTCCGCCTTCAATTATCTTTGGCATAAATGATTCGCAACGCTTATGCTAATACATAGTGGTTCTTTGGATAATAATCCAACCGGTCTCTCCATATTAACAACGTTAAATGGTAAAAAAAACTTCGATAGTCTGTGAGTTAAGTATCAAAGAAAACAAGTGTGCAAACAACGATATTATTTCCAATTAGAAATAACATCGATCAATCATCAATCACTACCATTCCACAACTATCAGACTCTAACTATAAACTAATAAGAGAACAACTTCCCAAGTATAAACCCCAAAGGCCGAAACCAACACAAGATCTATACTCCAAAAACTATTCAACTTACTAATCTCCAGTAAGTTTCTAATTTTGCTTAACTCTATTTCTTTAACTCTATTTGATTAACTCTTATTCGAATAACTAGTAATCGATTAACTCCATTCGCTTGACTCTAGATCGCAGCGATCACACTGGTTACGCCTGATTCCCTCAGGAAACATCCGATCGCCGTAGGCTATCTGCAGCCCTGCGAATTACGCTAGCCGTCGTGCTAATTTGTAACTTATCCTGAATAACTATGTTTGATTAACTCTATTCGACTTACCATATTCGATTAACTCGACTTCGAATAACTAAATTCGGTTAACTCTTTTATATCTCGTCAATTTCCTTTTTATACCTCTATTTATTTTCTAAATAAATATTCCTTTATTAATTCTATTTACTTCCTAAATAAATATTTCCTTTATCAACTTTATTTATTTTCTAAATAAATACATCCTTTATAAAATCCTATGAGTTTATAAATACTTTATTTTTAAAATATTTCCTTTATAAAATCAGTTGATTTTATAAAGTTCCTTTATTTTCTATATACATTGAAATATTCCTTTACTACATTCTGTTATTTCTTATGGTATTTAACACGCCATGTAACAACGATAACTATCGTCCAAACACACATAATCAATGTCAGATTATATATTACATTATATATCACAATATACAAATCACAGTAAAATAACTGTTGAGTAATCCAGTTGGATTCCTTCGAGATGTTCCCCTGCATCACAGATGTTAAACAATATAGATAACATCACTTTCAGTTCCATATGATATATTCTGTTAAACAGAAACAATATAGAAATTCAACTAACTGACTAGTAGTTCAATCAAACAGTCAACACATAGTAAATCAGACAATTTCTAACAGTTCTGAAAATACAACATGAAATTATAAACTGTTTAGAGTTGGTGAGATTTACTCACTTTGGCAGTTCATCGTTATAGAACGATAAACTGTCGTTTGATTTGAATCAAACAATTTTTTTCGCCATAAATTCAAACGAGCTCCAATCCACTCCCAGTTAGTTCCATTGGGAAGCTCTCGTCCATACGATCCTAACGGATCCAACTGTTCGTGATTCTGATATCGTACGAGAAAGTTATGGTAATTACAAGTTATAATATACGTTTAAAATAAACTAAACTTGATTTTACCCTAAACCGGGCCTCACCCATTCTTAACGGCCCAAACCCATGTTTTAAAAAGCCCAACGTGGTTCCTTCTTCTTCCACAATGAAGACCCGACTCCACGTAGCCATTACAGATTCTTCAAACCCCCCTTGCTCCTCCATTACTCGACCGAATCACCAACCATCACCCCCATTGTTCTCTTCTTCCCGAGCCCTTCCACTTCATCCCAATTTCACACTTCTCGATGTCCATCCCTTGGCATCCCTTCCAGGTTGTGTACGACGTCGGCACCTCCACCTTGCCATCGAAGACCACAAAAACTCTGCCAATCTTTGCGGAAATCCACCACAACCACACTTCAAACC
This sequence comes from Allium sativum, assembly GCA_030737875.1. NCBI lineage: Eukaryota > Viridiplantae > Streptophyta > Magnoliopsida > Asparagales > Amaryllidaceae > Allium > Allium sativum. Next base: position 402,785,991 of record CM060923.1, on the reverse strand, counting down.
TCAAACTCAAACTCAAACACCATGCTTCAAATCCAAGTTTATCGCCAACCCTAGCTTTCACTGTAAAAACCCAAACACCACAAACAACGATCACACTTAGTAAAATGGTTATCAAACTGAAGAGAAAGGTTTTCTGAATCCAACCATATTCATATTATGATTTATAGAAATTTGTGAGGATTGATTTTGATTTTTCTTTATCCGACTTTTACTGCGAGAGAGAAAAAAAGAGATCGACGGAAATAAAAGGTCGTTGACCAGAAATGAATTTGTTTTTAGGGTTTAAGGGATGGAGATATATTTATAGTGTAAAAATAATATTTTTAAATTCAATTTTTATATTAATTTTTATTGAACTACTGCTTATATCTGTCCTTAAAAATTCCTGTTATCACATACGATATTCGAAAATCACGAAACGGGGCATGTAGCTAGAGTCCGACATTACGGTCCCAACGAAACTGGTTTCGTAGAATTCTGACTCCATATGCTCACACAACGTATTTTTAACCGTCGAAAGACTGACTGTTTCTCACTCTAAAAATCCGTACGGCCACACAGTGACTCTAAAAATCACGAAACTGGAAATATAACAACTATTTGATATTGTGGATCCAACAAAACTGGTTTCGTCGAATTCCGACTTCGTTTGCAAAAGTGGCTATTTTTAAAGCTCTAAATAGCCTATTTAAATATATAAATAAATTTAAATATAATTAAATTTAATATTAAAAATAAATAAATATTATTGTATATATTCACAGTGGAATACCATATAGCTCTAGAATATTCCTATATGAATTTCTAATTTGATATTCACTTCTGGGTCAACCCGATATTCGATTTACATTGAAATTCCTTTTCAAAATATAAATGATCTCTTTATAAATTATAAAGGAATTCCACAGCAACTTTTCTAAAATTTGATTTGGACATATCTCAAAATCTACATAATGAAATCCCGATTTTTCTCTTCCACTAGAAAGATATACTCCACCAGCTCCACACGTTTCTTGTTTCACAGAAATCCGATTTAAAACGAATCCTGTATATTCAGTTGAAGTTCAAATCGCCAAATATCGAACTGCAGTGCCATTTCGAGCTCGATTTTAATTATATTATAACTCTACGTTCAAACTGTCGTTTATATAATATATTCGTTATTTAAATTCAATTCCAAGCTGAATTAAATATCACAGATGATCCAGTTCACACCATATCGCCATTTCAGCCAATTCTGATTATTTCAGAATTAAATATATTATTTAATTTATTATTTTAGTTAAATATTCATCATTATTTAATTAACCGACCATTAAATTCTCTGATTCACTATTTAAATAATTAAATAAATTAATTATAATACCTCTGCTAATGCGGGTCATTACAATCTTCCCCACTTAAAATAATTTCGTCCTCGAAATTGCTAAGTTAGAGGACGACCCTATCTATTGGAATTCCTAAGATTTGTTTACCCCTTATTTCTGATTTCAACTGAACCAATTAATATCGACTAAAATATTAATTTATTCCGACTAACTACAATTTTCAAAAATTATGAAAATTTTCTAACACTTTAAATTTTCGGAAAATTTTGCCATAAGCTCCTTTGTACAGCCCTATCGGTAAAACCACAACTCGCCTCTCTAGGCCTTCTCCAACCCAAAAGAAAATCAAACAGCCAAGCGGCTTTCCAATTTGGCCTTATAAATCTCATGCTTATATCAATTATAAACTTATACCTTTTTGTCGGGAATATCACTATGTCCTTTGAATCTGTTACCAATTCAACATATGCCAATGTTATTTCAGTCAAACTCCAATCTGTTTTTATCCACAAATCCAACCATTCGCTTATACCTAAGTCTAATTCAATTTCGATTTCAATTTCGAGTTCCATTCTCGATTTCAAATCCATAACTCCCCAACCAAATATTGTTTCACATCCCTATCTTATAAATCCAATTTTCATCTTGATGTTTTCTAATTACAATCCAAATTCCACTTAACTGGATTCCATTCCAGTTTATCACCCAAATTTTTATTCAATTGCTTTTAAATTCTAACTGTCTTTTTCCTGGGAGTTTTAAATCACTTTACCATATCAAAAATCAAAGTATTTATTTCAAAGTACCAAAACAACTTGTTTTTCTCAAACAATTCAAAAAAATCTCTTTGGTAGTAATCCGTCACTTACATACTCGAAAATGAACACCGATGATGTCATAATCAACATCAGAATCTATTTTCCAGCTACCGAAGTGAGTTCACTACTATAGCACTTTCAAAACTCGTTTTTAAACATTTCCACCTTGAAATCAATTCCAAATATCCTTTTACAATGTTGTAAACAATTTAAAATCTCTCAGGATCTTAAAATTCACATATATTAAATCCAGATTCATTTACAAACACCTTTCCCATTTCTGGGATTTTAAATTCCAATTCTGATCTAAATTCAGATTTAATTCATTTCAATTTTATATAATTCACTTGTATAAAATTTGCTTGGTTATATATGACCATTTCACTTTTTATAATCTTATCTGATTAAAATCACTACCAACACATACTATATATGATAATATATCACATATCCATACTGTGTCGGTCCATCGTATTCAAGTGTTTATTTACTCCTACCGATACAGTGGATCAAACTGATCGACCAGAACTCATAAACAACTCATCCAATGAATCTCCACAATATAAAACCATTTTTATATCAAATAGAAACACGCACTCGTATATATACACTCAAACTCAATCTAGGGTATTACTAACCCTATCTCTACCGAGTCACGCCACAGTGTCAAGGTAATTCTTAACTTAAGCTCTGATACCAACTGTAATGACCCGGATTTTTGGCGACTTTGGTTATCAACATAAACACGATGACGACTAATCAATCATCGAAAAATCCTGGTAATTAGTGAAAGAAATTAGAGAGTGAGGATAGATAAGATAGAAACTTAGAATAGAAGAAGAAGAAACAACACCACATCAGAGTAATACGAATCTCACAGCGGAACGAACAACATATAATAGATAACATATCCTTGAAATAGAATCAGAATATGTATACAATAACATCATCAGAGTACAACACTTACAACACAGCGGAAATAAACTATAGCTACATGATCCTGAAGCCTTCTGCTCCAGCTCTTCAAGTATCTGTAAAATCCCAACTACTTGACTGCCTGTACAAATTTAGGCACCCAAGAGTTTAGGGAGAACACAACAAAATAAACTCCGGGTCAGTCATGGGACTGATATGAGTAAAACAGTTTAAAACAGTTTGAACAAGTAAACGATATCTCATAAGACCACGCCGTATAACGGAACGGGTTTTTCCCTTATGAGAATCCAAAATATCTTTATATCAAAAACCTTTTGATATTATAATAATGTCTATCAGCCACAATATATTAATCATCTAGCGGAAACGCTTTCATCTCACGTTCTACATATATAGTATACAATCAAAACCGCAAGCACGTATTGGGTAATAGATTTCCAACTATGACAAGGTATGGAACCACCTTCCGATCAGTGTACTCTAGGAATGATACACTGGAGTTCAACAAGAACATCTTGCAACTCAGACACACATGACCGACCACTCATTTCGCTTGAGTGTATCGAATGTACACCACCAACGGTTGGGATCAGCAACCGTTCCCATATATATATATATATATATATATATATATATATATATATATATATATATATATATATATATGGGACAGCATTGATAGATTAAAGGAGCAAATGAATATTCTCTAGATAGGTGATTATACACCCTACTTCGGTGCAATCGACTTAGCCATGCTGCCTGCCCGATTTCTGTCATTTACCGGATGTGAGGCTAGAAGGTACGCTTATCCTTTTCATATCAAATTCACTTTGAATGTCACATTGTCATACCCACCAAATCACAAATTGACTTATCCAAAAATACCACGGGTATAAAGCTAAGAGAAACGAATTCCTCTGCCACCAACGTAATTACGTTTGAAACGATCAACTTACGTGATCTACCAGATATACTCTATCAGACCTTCGTCCATACGAGTTGTCCGGGGACTAGACAAACCGAAGGCACTATTCAATATATCCATCTTAGTCGCTGTTACCTAAGACTTATACACGGCCCTTGCACTTTACTCCGCCTTCAATTATCTTTGGCATAAATGATTCGCAACGCTTATGCCAATACAGAGTGGTTCTTTGGATAATAATCCAACCGGTCTCTCCATTTTAACAACGTTAAATGGTAAAAAAAAAAAAAAAACTTTGATAGTCTGTGAGTTAACTATCAAAGAAAACAAGTGTGAAAACAACGATATTATTTCCAATTGGAAATAACATTGATTAATCATCAATCACTACCATTCCACAACTATCAGACTTAACTATAAACTAATAAGAGAACAACTTCCCAGGTATAAACCCCGAAGGCCGAAACCAACATCAGATCGATACTCTGAAAACTATTCAACTTACTAATCTCCAGTCAGTTTCTAATTTTGCTTAACTCTATTTCTTTAACTCTATTAGATTAACTCTTATTCGAATAACTAGTATTCGATTAACTCCATTCGCTTGACTCTAGATCGCAGCGATCACAATGGTTACGCCTGATTCCCTCAGGAAACATCCGACCGCCGTAGGCTATCTGTAGCCCTGCGAATTACGCTAGCAGTCGTGCTAAATGGTAACTTATCCTGAATAACTATTTTTGACTAACTCTATTCGACTAACCATATTCAATTAACTCGACTTCGAATAACTAAATTCGATTAACTCTTTTATCTCTCGTCAATTTCCTTTTTATACTTCTATTTATTTTCTAAATAAATATTCTTTATTAATTCTATTTACTTCCTAAATAAATATTTCCTTTATCAACTTTATTTATTTTCTAAATAAATACATCCTTTATAAAATCCTATGATTTTATAAATACTTTATTTTCAAAATATTTCCTTTATAAAATCAGTTGATTTTATAAAGTTCCTTTATTTTCTATATACATTGAAATATTCCTTTACTACATTCTGGTATTTCTTATGGTATTTAACACGCCATGTAACAACGATAACTATCGTCCAAACACACATAATCAACATCATATTATATATTACATTATATATCACAATAAATAAATCACAGTAAAATAACTGTTGGGGAATCCCGTTGGATTCCTCCGACCTGTTCCCCTGCATCACAGATGTTAAACAATATAGATAACATCACTTTCAGTTCCAAATGATATATTCTGTTAAACAGAAACAATATAGAAATTCACCTAACTGACTAGCAGTTCAATCAAACAGTCAACACACAGTAAATCAGACAATTTCTAACAGTTCGAAAAATACAACATGAAATTATAAACTATTTAGAGTTGGTGAAATTTACTCACTTTGGCAGTTCATCGTTAAAGAACGATAAACTGTCGTTTGATTTGAATCAAACAATTTATTTCTCCATAAATTCAAACGAGCTCCAATCCACTCCCAGTCAGTTCCATTGGGAAGCTCTCGTCCATACGATCCTAACGGATCCAATCGTTCGTGATTCTGATATCGTATGAGAAAGTTATGGTAATTACAAGCTAAAATATACGTTTAAAATAAACTAAACTTGATTTTACCCAAAACCGGGCCTCACCCATTCTTAACGGCCCAAACCCATGTTTCAAAAAGCCCAACGTGGTTCCTTCTACTTCCGCAACGAAGACCCGACTGCACGTAGCCATTACTGATTCTTCAAACCCCCCTTGCTCCTCCATTACTCGACCGAGTCACCAACCATCACCCCCATTGTTCTCTTCTTCCCGAGCCCTTCCACTTCATCCCAATTTCACACTTCTCGCCGTTCATCCCCTCGTGTCCCTTCCAGGTTGTGTACGACGTCGGTACCTCCACCTTGACATCGAAGACCACAAAAACTCTGCCAATCTTTGCGAAAATCCACCACAACCACACTTCAAACCTCAAACTCAAACACCATGCTTCAAATCCAAGTTTATCGCCAACCCTAGCTTTCACTGTAAAATCCAAAACACCACAAATAGCGATCGCACTTAGTAAAATGGTTATCGAGCTGAAGAGAAAGGTTTCCTGAATCCAACCATATTCATATTATGATTTATAGAAATTTGTGAGGATTGATTTTGATTTTTCTTTATTCGACTTTTACTGCGAGAGAGAAAAAAAGAGATCGATGGAAATAAAAGGTTGTTGACCAGAAATGAATTTATTTTTAGGGTTTAAGGGATGGAGATATATTTATAGTGTAAAAATAATATTTTTAAATTCAATTTTTATATTAATTTTTAATGAACTGCTGCTTATATATTTCCTTAAAAATTCCTATTATCACATACGATATTCAAAAATCACGAAACTGGGCATGTAGCTTGAGTCCGACATTACAGTCCCAACGAAACTGGTTTCGTCGAATTCTGACTCCGTATGCTCACACAGCGTATTTTTAACCGTTGAAATACTGACTGTTTCTCACTCTAAAAATCCGTACGGCCACACAGTGACTCTAAAAATCACGAAACTGGAAATATAACAACTATTTGATATTGCGGATCCAACAAAACTGGTTTCGTCGAATTCCGACTTCGTTTGCAAAAGTGGCTATTTTTAAAGCTCTAAATAGCCTATTTAAGTATATAAATATATTTAAATATAATTAAATTTAATATTAAAAATAAATAAATATTATTGTATATATTCATAGTGGAATACCATACAGCTCTAGAATATTCCTATATGAATTTCTAACTTGCTATTCACTTCTGGGTCAACCCGATATTCGATTTATATTGAAATTCCTTTTTAAAATATAAATAATCCCTTTATAAATTATAAAGGAATTCAACAGCGACTTTTCTAAAATTCGATTTGGACATATCTCAAAATTACACAACGAAATCCCGATTTTTCTCCTCCACTAGAAAGATATACTCCACCAGCTCCACACGTTTCTTGTTTCACAGAAATCCGATTTAAAACGAATCCTGTATATTCACTTGAAGTTCAAATCGCCAAATATCGAACTACAGTGCCATTTCGAGCTCGATTTTAATTATATTATAACTCTACATTCAAACTGTGGTTTATATAATATATTTGTTATTCAAATTCAATTCCAAGCTGAATTAAATATCACAGATGATCCAGTTCACACCATATCGCCATTTCAGCCAATTCTGATTATTTCAGAATTAAATATATGATTTAATTTATTATTTTAATTAAATATTCATCATTATTTAATTAACCGACCATTAAATTCTCTAATTCACTATTTAAATAATTAAATAAATTAATTATAACACCTCTGCTAATGCGGGTCATTACAGATCCTTGGAACCTCCAAGGCCGATCCTCTCCTACTTTTGAGGATTAATTATTCCTGAACACACGTTTCCCAGTCCTATAGGACCTATATCCGAGGCGCCTCGAATCCAACAACCACACAGGTAAAAAGTATATAAATGTCAGGGCTAGAAGTCGCTGACACTGCCCTAGCTAGAAAGAAACATCGTGCACCCCTTGTGTCCTTATCCCGTTTTGGACTCATACCGAGGTGTGAGGCTCGCGAATTAACGCAATACACAAAGCTGTGCCACATAGGCCGTGCTTTGATTATCAACCATAAGACTTTTCTTTTTAAAAGAAGCCTTGATCATCTGCCACTTAGGCATGCCACACAGGCAATTCACTCCACGCGACTGATTTCTATCGATATATAACCTCTGAGCTCGTACGTCTCAGAGAAGGGCGTTAAGCAAGAGAATAAATTCTCTACCACCAAACAAATATATATTTAATAGAAATCAATCAACACAGAATAAAATCCAGTGTTAGACACACAGTCCATTTACAAGTTCGTTCTGGGTCTGAACGAAATCGGAGGAACCTTATTCCTCGCATATCCATCGATCTCCAAGTACGTCTGGACGATCACCAACTAATTCCCTCCTCTTGGGTGTACAACCCAATCAAGATCATCAGTAATCACCCAAATGATGTGAAGACCTCCGGTCTTCAACCACCATATTCATCATCGACTTATCGTCAAATCGGTTATTCAGAATGGGTATAAACCCGGCCTTTCCGAATAACCCGCGTATATAATAAACAAGTGTTACACAAACACAACATACGCCTCATTCCAATTCATAATATTTTTTTATTCAAATATTCACATTCTTAGGGAAAGGTTCCCATTAATTTATCGAAGATAAATTCTTCTAAATTTATTCTTTAATCTTCCTTTGGATATCACTTCAAACCAAGTTAAGGTTTTCCAAGCTAGTCGGGATTAGTGAACCACACCGAAGTAATCATTTATTTTATTTCTCAATCCCAACCTATTCATCCCATGGAGCAAAACTGGTAATACTCCATATCTAACACCACGGTGTTATCGGTAAATATTAATTACCATTTCACGTTCAAATCTAATTAAAGATTTAGCTATCGCTTTGGAGCAAAACTGGTGATACTCCATTCTCGATCATTTCAATCTGATTAAAGATTCATTTAAAATTCCACTTAGTTTTTAATCTTCCCAAAAATCAATATCCTATCTTTAACTTGGTTAAAGAACCAATGTCATCTAAAACACGGTTCACGATAAACCCAAAATCACATTCCATTCTATCAGTCTCTAACTGTAAATTAGTAAGAGAACAATTCCCCAAATATTAACCCCGAAGGCCGAAACCAACATCAGATCATTACCCAGGAAACCATTCGACTAAGCAAACCTTCAGTTAGTTTCTAATTTTTACACGGGGTTTAAGAATAGTGTTAGTGAAGACAGCGTTCACGACAAACCCAAAATCCCATTTGATATTAAATACAAGGCTCTGAATAGAAAATATATCGGCTTATATTCAATATCAAATTCTGAAATCTACAAATATCGTATTGGAATAACGATATATAAATATATCTTCCAAATTCCTCCACAATGCCCGTATAATCATGGAATCCAATATCGAAATATTCCAAAGACAATTTCGTTTCAAATCCATTCCAATTCATATATTGGAAATTCTGGTTATTTTAATACCATTTCCTCAATCCAATTTATTTATTTATTAAAAAATATTGGATTTTAATTCTAGTTCATAACTAGTTCATTTCGATAAAAATATATTTTTATCTTTTCAAATATGGAATTTTTCATCCCAGTTCTTTCTAAATCATTTATTATGATTTTACAAAATTTTTTAATATTTTTAATAATTTTATCAAGGCCCGTACAGTCGATTTTCATATACGGTCATCGAACTGCACTTACAATGACCTTTTTCAAATTTCATTTGGACATAATTCCACATCAAACCGTTAGATTTCAAATTTCTCATATTCGTTGGAAAGCTCTTTTCGATACGAAACCAACGGTTCCGGTTTTAGGAGAATCCGATGGTCGGATCTCCCGTAACGTCCATTCGAAGTCAATGGTCGAAATTCGCGAACGGTCGCGGTGTGAAACGTTCTATTCATGCCATTAATATATATTATATATATTTCGTCGATTTCAATTCAAAACGTATTTTATAAATCGTTTTAACTTCGTTTTAAAAACGATTTCAATTTCATATTCAATTTTAAATCAAAATTGAATAATATCATTAATATGTAAATGATAATGTCTTCAAAATATTAGATTTTGTAATCACTTCCTTTTCTATATTCATTATAAAAACGAATATAATCGATATAAATATCGTTCGCGTCAAAATGGCGCAAATCTAATCAACACGGCTTTACATATTTCAATAAGTTCGTTATTCTATTCAACAAATGAATATTTTCTTCAACACATGAATATATATTTTATTCAACACATGATTATTTATTAATTCTTACTTACAATTAAAATTTGAATTTTATTGTATAAATATTTTGTTCAACATATGAATTTTCTCAACACATGAGTATTGTCAACACATGACTATTTTGTTTATTCAACACATGAATATTTAGTTTCCTGTTCTGAATATTATTTTAAAATATTCTTTATTTTCTAAATTGGAATGAGACCCAATCAGTTACCATATAATGTTATTTATATGGATTCCATACAACACATGTATATAATAGCAACAATAAATAATCAACCATCGTCTAGAGTGCACCACACAACTGCATAAGCATTAAATATAAATAATTAACGCTTACATAGTCTGTCAACCAAACGATCGACATACCACTAAACAATTGGGATTAGTGTACGTCAAATAGCATCCCAATACCCGTGTGGGGTTTCAATCCACAAACATTGAATATTATTTGTGCAGTTGGACGACGTATCAAATTTATCTTCCCAATCAATATCAGTCAAATCAGTGTACATAAATAAATCGTCTGATTTGTAAATGAATATTTATTTTATTCACATACCCGTTAAAAATTATATTTTTTACGACCAAAATATTTTATTCAACCTATGAATATTCTATTCAGTTCATTTATTCAATAAATGATATTTTTATTTTTCAAATTTATTTTAGAAAATTTCGACTATATAACGACACGATACTAGAAACGGGATAAGGCCTAGCCTTATCCCCAGTCTAATAATGGCCTATGCCATACTCATACCACATCATATCAATTCAATTCACATCACCAAACCAAATTCAAACAAACACATCAATCAACTCGAACAAGTCGTCCATGGTCTGTGGACGACGGAAAACAGTTCATATATGCAGTTATAAAATAAATAACTGAACAAAGAAAATTATGGTGAGTTCTCACCTTGGGTATCCACTACGCCATTTCATTTCTGAACGGTTCGGATTTGCTTGAAATTCTGACCCAAACTTTTCCACGCTGTTCACAGTAAAAGTCACATTTTTATTATCACTACATGTACATAAAAATCATATTTTTATTTCCACTTCATATATATAAAAATTATATTTTTATTATCATACATATATAAAAATCATATTTTTAATCTTTGCATATAAAAATCATATTTTTAATCTTCACATATAATAAAAATCATATTTTTAATCTTCACATATAATAAAATCATATTTTTAATCTTCACATATAATAAAAATCATATTTTTTTATCTCTATTATATATATATATATATATTTCTTGCCTTCATTTATATAAAAATCGAACCTTTACTTTGTTAAAAATCGTATCTTTCTTTTCTTAAAGATCTAAACTTTCCTTCATGATCAAAACCATTTCTGTTCATGATTAAAAATCTAATCTTTTTATTTATAAAAATTATATCTTTATACTTCTAAAAATCAAAACTTTATATAAATAAACATCCTAACTTTATATAAATTAAAGATCCTACTTTATATAAGTTAAAAAAAATCAGAATTTTATATAAATAAAACTGAAAACTCACATTTTCTTGTGTTTCTATCGCCGGAGAGCAATTCCAGCATGATCAAGCAACACGGAGGTGGGCGCACGCGACGTCGGTGGCTCGGAACGGTCGCCGTCTGTCTTGAACGCATTGGAGGTGCTAGAAATCGGATTGTATCGAGAGGGATGGGGCCCATGGTGGCTGCGGGTAGTCAGTGGGGGCGGTGGAGTTTGTTGGCGGTGGTAGGAGGCGGCGGTGGGGCCTCTTGGAGATGGGCGGCGGCTCTGACAAGGGAGGGCGACGATCTTTAAGGGGTTGGGGTTAAGGGGTGATGAACGAAGTGAGGAGCAAAGGGGAAGGGTGCAGCGGAGCTAGGGAAGGGCGCCTCCGGCGCGGTGGTGGCGGGCGGATGGAGGAGCGACGGGGAGAGCAGGTGGCGGCACGGTTTTTTTCTGATTTGGGGAGGCTAGGTTTAGATGACGGGTTTCGGGGAAGAGATAAAAGGGCCAAGTATATATATAATTTATTTTATTATATTATTTATCTAAAAAAGTTGACTTTTCTCTTGACCTCAAAATGAGACCCAACGACTATTGCCTCTAGCTAATAACCCCCATTCCGAGCGCAATGGGCTATGTATCATAGGCCAGTTCGACCGTTATGGTCAGTTTCCGTTGAATTTAAAATATAGATCTTTACATTGAATTTTAAACGCACATTTCAATTTACTGGGGTCACATACGGACCCTAAAAATTCCAGAAAAATTATTTCTAGCTTCGTATTGACGATACGGTCCTAACAAAATTAATTTCATCAAATTCTGAGACCATTTGAAAAATGGCCATTTTCTGGTCGATCCAATTTAACTGAAACTATTCAAACATGTTTAACTTTGCCACGCTCACTTATTGATTCAGAAAATTATGAATTTTGAAACCTAGCAATAATTTGATATCCCGGATCCAACAAAAGTGGTTTCGTCGAAAACAGAGATCGTTTGCAAAATTTCCTTTTTAAGGGCTTTATATATATTTAAAATATATATAAATTCCACTACGACTTTTACGAATTTTAAAATGGACATATCTTACACTCTATAAAGTGAAATCTTAGTTTCTTACATCCATTAGAAAGATATGACTAAACAGATTCAAATATTTCTTGTTTCGTCCAATTCTGAGTTATATTGAATTCTGTATATTCATTTGAAATTCGAAATCGAATTTTCAAACAACCGCGCCATTTCCGGCTCGTTTTATAATTAAAATAAATTTATTCATTTTAACTTCGTCAAAAATAAATTTTCCGTCATTGTTATTTAAAATAAATCTTTTTAAATATTCAAAATCCATTAAAATCGCCAAAAATTTTAAATTGGCTCAGAATTTCCGGGTTGTTACAACATGACTTACTTACCATTAACTTGATAGTACCGTATATGTTAGCACTACGTTTGGGATCAGCAACAATACCAAAGAATTTATTATAGGGTCAACCGGTCCAGATTTGGTGATAGAAATACCTTAATGGGTACGACCTACATAGCCCTGTTGCATATCCCTTTTTATTCAATGTCGGTTGATGAGGCATAAGGCTAAGTTACTCCTTCACATAAGGACTACTGACTTAGAATGCTTAACATTCATCCGTGCATGTCTTTCTATGTTTGAACAAATCAAATAAATACTTCAAAGTCTTTTTTAAGTGATACCTTGGATTTTCCATAAGACGGAAGCTATGTTGATTCGAAGCAGTTTTTGATGACTGGATATCAGATTAGGTTTCCTTAAACCAACATTTGATAATTAAAAATTGTCAAGTTGTGCAATAATCGAAAACTCCATTATATAGGGTGTCATAATTTAAATATAGAAGTTCCTTCCATATGCTACTGTTATCATGACCAGCTTATCGAAAGTAACCCTCTTATATTTATCACTTTCCTAACATTTAGCATTGTGCTAAATACAAGATGGCATACGTCCAATTAAAGCGTGTCCCCAGTTTATAATTATAACTCTTATTTTTTTGACTACTTAATGGTGTAGACAATAGATCTTTGGTTGAAAAGAAATTTTCTTTAAGAAAGAAAGCTAACTTGAAAACATAACTGAAACAGGTTCAAATGAAACTATACTAGGTGCAAACATAAATTAATATTAACTAGCTTAATTGAAAAATAATTGACTATTAACTCATCATTAAATCAAAATCAAATCATAATTAAACCTTAATTAATTTTGGTTCAGTCTTAATTTAAAGTAATAAACCTAACCTTGTCTGATTATAAATAAAATAATAATAAACTTTAATTTATTTTTAATTAAAAAATCATAAACTATTATTACGTAAAATTCAAATGATCAACTTAATTAATTAAATTTAATCATAATTTACTTTTTTAAGTAAATAAATCGTAATTAAAATAAACTGATAAGTGTTAATTACCTCTTAGTTATGAATTAAATTATCTTTAAATAATTTATTTATTACTTATCAACAAAAAATTAATCAAAGATTAATCATATGCAAAAAGATAACAAGTTACTAAATTACCTTTACTTAAAATAACTTAATTATTAAGTTTATTCATTATTGATCACTATTTATAATTAATTAATAATTAATTGATAATTAATTATACTAAAATTTAATTAACTTATAAAATCCTCATTTGTAAGTTCAAATATCATTTACAAGTTTATAATATATTTTTAAAACCATTTTTGCGTAAAAACATGATTTTAGCAAAAATCATGGTTTTATCGTTAAATGACGATCACAGCGATTATCACAATGGACGTTGTAACTTAGCTCTTTCTTTATAAGTAGAAATTTAAGACCTTTACTTAATAACTTCGTTCACTTTTGAAAATTATGCAAAAAGGAATTTTTAAAACAAACAAAGAGGTAGAATTCGAAAACTTTTCCATTTTCCAATATAGCAAAATATTTGTTTTGTAAAATCAAAGGATATCAAGCCATTATCGGGTTCAAGTTGCTAACATTATAGCACAAAAAAAACACACAACCAATTTACATCATCTTGCATACTCAGATCACAAACAAATAAATATAACACAACAAGAATGTAACATTAAAGTAAAGCACAAAGTTACACTAAAAATTGAAATCTACTTTCCAACTACAAATTTCGTGCAACATCACAACCAAAAATTATGTGAATACGACCATCATTCAACATGTAAAATAGATAATAATTAATCAATTTAAAGCTATAATTATTTCCTAAATACAGAAGTGTTCTACTCCCTAAAAATGCAAGAATATCCAAGCTATTTTTCCCTAAAACTTGGAAATAACTATCGCCCTAGTCTTAGGTTTGCAAACATGAAATTTTGAGGGGATTACTTACAATTTTGATTAGATCGAGGATGTTTTTAATTGCATATTTATGGCCTAAGGAGTAGAGTTTGGTGCCTTAGAAGTAGAAGAGGAGGTGGTATAAAGGAAGGTAAATGCTTAGAAATAATTTCAAGTGATTTTGGAATGGAAGAATCAAATTTTTAACTTTGAAAATAATTTTTTTCTCAAAAAGAGAAGCCATTAAAACTTTTTGTAAAATCTTAGAAAGGAAGAAGGAAGATAAAAATGAAATGGAACGCACGGAGGAGAATGAAGTTACTTTTATATAAAATTAGAAGGTGAACTTACTAAAGCATCCTTTAAAGTACATAACCGCCTTTAGAATTTTGACAACTCACTCATGCAATCTCTTACACTTCCATGTCACCTTATTTTTCAACTAACTTCTTACTCCACAAGCAAAGTTACACCTAATGTCCTTTTAATACCACTTGTGTAAGTAATAGCAGAGCTTATAGTGCTTTTTTCTTACTTTTCTCCTTATTTTAAAAATAAAAAGCTTTGTGACATATTCCTACTTTACTAAGTTAGTAAATACTTAATTATTAACTATATTAACAAAATGTATTAATGTTGTTTAAGTAATTATATGTTCATTAAAGTATTCACAACTTTTTGATGACTTTTTGAAGCCAAAACGTCGAATTTTTTGAAAATATTTTCATGTCATATTTTTTGTTTGTTTTCAAACTAAATCTCTATGCAAACTAAATTTAAAAAGATATCTTCAACATTGGTTATTAATTTAATTTTTTTATTTGAGTTTTAAAGTCTAATATTGAATTGACTAATTATTAATCATAAATCCATTTTGTAGGAGAAAAATTTCCTAGTTGTTACAAATTACATCCGTTGTTAAGCTGAAATTGATGCAAATTATATTATTTGCTGCAGTTGTCAACACAATCGATGCAAATAAGGTGAAGCAATAGACATATTTTGTGGTAGTGGTAGAATATTGTAGTACAATTTGGCAGAGAGAAAGAATAGAAGGCAATAGGATACACATAGCAAAAGGTAAGTATAATATGGATATGGCGGGTTTGAGACCCGGAATGGCATGCTAAGAGCTTACCATGTGCATACGCTAAGATCAACCACTTACGTGGTTCTCGCGGACCAGGTTAGGTGCACTAGGTAGGGTTTTACGACTCCGGTCGGTTTCCCTCCTGAACAAATTAAAAAAAAAGAAAAGAATATGGACATGGGACATTTAGGTTTTAAATTGGGGAAAAAACCTTTGATCGATACCGCACTCTTGAAACCAGACATGGTAATTATTGTATAGTATAAATAAAATGTATTCAATTATGTATCCATATATAATCAAATACAGCCTTTATGTTTTAATAATCAACAAATGCTTGAGAAATTCATTCCTATCTGTCTAAAAGTTGAAACTTAATTCTAACTAGTGTATATCCCGTTGCACACGACAATATTTCTAAATATAATATTTATCATTTTAATGTTTAAAATAGAAATTTTTTATGCAATGTATAGTAATTTTTGATGAAATATAAAGTATAAATTAAATTTGTTATTTTGTTTGTTTTCGAGAACCAAATTATTTGCTTCTATTGCTTATATGACTATACTTTGTACATGGAAACTAAAGTATGTTAATGATCTTTTAGATGAATTAGCAAATATTATTTAATGAATTTTTTTAATTAGTTTAAACTGAAAAATATGGGATTTATTTAAATATAGGGACTTGCAGTGGGAATATAGGAGAAAACATAGTAAAAGATGTATAAATTTATTGTGGAGTTATGGATGTTAAAAATAGCTTTATGATATAATGTATAATAAATTCATTGAATAAATGCGTGATAACTGGTTTACAAATTATCTTTGTTTTCATTGTTCATATACATAATTTATTCTTTGTGATTTATACATTGTTATAGTTAAATGGAATATATTTTCCTTTGTAACAGTTTATGTGTGTACGTATGTATGTGTGTGTGCGTGTGTGTGTGTGTGTGTGTGTGTATATATATATTAAAATTTATGTATATTTTCAAGTCATGTTAGAAAAATGGATCTCGTATTAACTATGGTTGTTTAAATAAATTGAATTTAAGATTTAAGGAGTAGTTTAAAGATATTAAAATAAAAATAAACTATCTAAAAAGAATTGAGTGGGTTAAGTAAATAACTGTAGAAATGTTAAAATATAAGCATTTGAAGCTATTCGTTTTCTTTTAGTGTATGACAATTTTATTTGAGATAAATGAATATTTTTTTTATTAATGTTTTTATATATTATTTATGTTGTGTGATTTATATAGCTTCATATGTGAATGAAATACTAAATTTATTTACTGACTTAGCAAATAATAAATTTATATTATATTAAATTCATTGATATATGAGTATGATATTTATTTTAAGATGTGGTGTTTAGTATTAATTAGATGAATTAACAAATATATGTTGATTGAATTACTTTATTTACTAAATCCTAGATCACATTACTAATTTAAATATACTAACCTAAATATAAAACTTTAAGTGATACTATGGAGTGTTTATTAAATATCTAAATAAAATTTGAAGTGCTGCTGTTTCGGGTTAATATTACAATACGTTGATGAAATATGGGAAACATATGTTGATATAAGTGAATAAAATTTTAAATTGTGATTATTATCTATGTATATATTTTATTATTTTTTATTGACATATTGGTATATCCAAATGAATTTTTTTCTCATTTCTATTAATATAAATATAATTATGTTGATATACTTATTAGATGACTCAATGAATAATATTTTGCTAAAATTATTCATATAATTTTCATATTATGTACTTAATAATAACATATGGTCTTAAATGTAAAATAGTTAAAAAATTTGAAAGGAACTTTGTAAACGATCATAAATTATTTAAATTGTAGGTCTTTGGAGTAAAAAACATAATCTTGCCATTCTTTACTATTTATAAGTCATATTAGTTTACTAAATTTATCCAAACTATTTAAATTTTGAGTTATGTAATAAATTCATATCAATGGAATTAAATATAAAATGTTATGTGATAATTGATAAATTAATTATAAATAGTTATATAAACTGTTTAATATCCATAACAAAAATTTAAATCAAGAAGGAGGTGAAATATTAAAGATATTTTGGAAATAAATGTGAAATAATAAATTAATTTTAAAATAAAATAAATAAATAAAATTAACGATAACAGGGAAATGTCTTAGGATTAGTGTGAGAGATTCAAACTTTTCTAGTTTACAATTTTTTACTAGATATAGCATTAAATATTTAACTTAAAAACTTTTTATTGAGTGAATTTATATTTTAAATCTAAGATCACATGGCTAATCAATTTTATTTATTCAAATGTATAATTTTAAGAGATACCATGAAGTGTTTTCTAAATAACTACATTAGATTTGAAATGCTGGTTCTTAACGTTTCTACACATTGCATTGATGCAATATGGGGTATATATATCGATGTAAATGAATTAAACATTAAACTTATGATTATTATTTATGTATATAATTTATGTTATGTGAGTGATATATTTATATATATGAATGAATTTTTCTCTCATTTCTATTAATACGAATATGGTTAGTACGGATATTATTTATTAGATGAATCAATGAACAACAGTTTGACAAAATTAGTTACATTTCAAATTATGAAGCTGGTGTTACCATATGGTATTGAATGTAAAATATTAGAAAGAATGACATGCATTTTATGAATAATCATTAAAAATTTCAATTATTGGTTTCTTGAGTAAAAACATAATCTAGACATTCTTTAGTATTTATAAGACATATTCGTTAATTAAATTTATTAAACAACTTATATTTGTAGATATCTAATAAATTAACATCTGTGAACTTAAACAAAAAATATTAGGTGCTAATTGTTAAATTATCTGAATAATCGTACATGCTTTATAATGTTCATTCAAAAACATAAAATGACAAAGATGTAAAGTGTTTAGAAAATAAGTAAATAAGTGCAGTAATAATCTAATTTAAAAATAAATTATCTTAAGAGAATTAATGAGAAGAGAAAAAGTCTTATAATTAATGAGCGATCTTCAAAATTTTCCACTTTACTATTATCTAAATAGGTTGATAGATATATGTCGTGATCTTTATAGATTTACATTTTAATTAATCAGTAATGCTTGAGAAATATTTCATCCCTATTTGGCAAATTGTTGAATTTCATTTCTAAATAAATACTTGTGATCCCTATAAATGATATTAAAAAACACCCACAAAAAAAATAGGTTTTGAAGAGAATATTCATAATGAAATTTTTCTCGCTATGGTTATACGTATCATTTTCTTCTGTCATTTTCTTAATTGATAGAAATGACGCAAAACAAGTTGATCAACGAATGAAACATCTCACAAGTCCAATAGAGGAGAAATTGAGCACATATCATTATGATTCATCATCCATTTCTGCTAAGTTTTATTCCAATATTCATGTAAGTTCCCAAGATGGACTAATGGAAGTAGATAAAATTGCTGAATTACCAGGCCAACCAAAGGTTGATTTTAATCAATACGGAGGTTATGTAACCGTTGATCAGAAAAATGGAAGGGCGTTGTATTATTATTTTGTGGAGTCTCAGCATAATTCTTCTACAAAACCTCTTCTATTATGGCTCAATGGAGGTAATACGTGTTTTAATTTCATTATTATTATGTAATAATCTCTTACTGGGAATTGTGTGGAAACTTTGGCCGTCACAAGCATGTCCGTGTATATAAGTTTACATGTTGTACGATAAACTCTACAACTATATTTAAGTTTACATTTTAAAATTTACGTACTTGATGATTTATTCAAAAATAGGGCCTGGTTGCTCATCTTTAGGCTTTGGAGCCATGCTTGAAAATGGACCATTTAGAGTAGATAGGATTGGTGGAACTTTATTCAGAAGTAACAATTCATGGAATACAGGTAAGCGGGTCACATATTTTTAACTAGGTGAAAATACATACAATTTTTTTTTCCACCAAGCATAATTTAAAAATTATGTTTACTATCATGTATAATTCAATGATTTCATTTCTTTACTTACATATTAACTAATATAAATTAATATTATATCATCAAAGCTCCAAATAGTTAACTATTGCATGGTCTGTAATTGCAGTGGCAAATGTATTATATTTGGATTCTCCAGTAGGGACAGGCTTTTCATATTCGAATACTACTTCGGATTATCATAATGTGACGGACGAGAGGACTGCAATTGATTCATTTACATTCCTAATAAATTGGTTTGAAAGATTTCCCCACTACAAAACTCGTGGATTTTTTATTGCGGGAGAAAGTTATGCAGGTTTTGCTATACCTCAACTGGCACAAATTATTATAAATAGTAACAAAAATAAACATAACGGTACCATCAACCTTCTTGGAATAGCTGTAAGTTTTACTGCTTTTGTCATAATTTATGAAGAAGGACATCGTCATATATGTGTCCTTAGGATAATTTGTAACTTATTTAAACTCTTCTATTTCATAGATTGGAAATGCATATATGGATACCAAATCAGTTGAAGAAGGACATTATGAGTTCTATTGGAGTCGTTTTCTTATTTCAAATAATATGTATCACCTCATAAAAGAGAACTGCAAATTTACAAGGGGTGATATCAATAATACTAAATGTGAAAAAGCCAAAGGTGAAGCTCTAACGGGATTAACAGGTCTTAACAATATCTATGACCCTTGGAATCCAAATTGCGATGAACCAAATAGTACATATGTATGTATCCTTTTTTGATTTTGAATTTTTGTATCATCAAATTTTATTCATATAACATACATTTTTCTATGTATAATGTGTTGCTTGTTACTTGGTACATCAGAGGTATTGCGCTGGAGACTATGTAACTACGTATCTTAATACCCCAAAAATACAAATGGCACTTCATGCAAACATTACAAAGGTATCATATCCTTGGACATTATGCAGGTATAACTTATCTATAGTTCTCATCGTCACCGAGTATATACGAATCCATATTTTTCTACAAATGCTGAATTATCTTTGTGTTTAGTAATTATTCAGTCGTAAAGTTTGCCGAATATTCATCAACTGTGCTACCAATCGTCAAAGATCTTATCGTTGATGGATTAAATATTTGGCTCTATAGGTAAATACAAAATATCATTTATAATTTGTATTTTGTTTGTTGTAAATAGGTCCATGATGGAAAAGCGCATGTTTAGTAACTTTTTGTAATGGCTGAACACTTATAATACTATGTAAAATAAAACCGAGTATGGTCGTAAAGTTTGTTACTATGAGAAACAAAATTCATTTATCCCCTTACTGCATATTCCTATATCCAATCTATTTTAACTATCAGGGATGTGAAATTGATTCCTAATAGAGGTGTGCCATATTTTAGGAAAAATCAATGATGACAAAAACTGCTTGGTGCAGGTTTACATGATAGAAGCTTAATATGAAATTGTTTTAATGCAACAGTTCTAGAGCTATTAGCTTAACATGATGAAATGTTCGAGTTCCATGTTATCTTTTGATGCAGTGGTGATGTCGACGATAATGTTCCAATATCATCTACAAGGCTTGTAATCAAAATGCTCAATTTGCCAATAATCAATAGTTGGCGTCCATGGTATTGTAGAAAAGAGGTGAGTAATTACTATGGATATATTTACACATGAATGTATGTATATATATACATATGTGTATATATATATATTGAGATAATCCTAATTTTTTATTAAATTCAATAAGGTTGGAGGTTATATAGTGGAGTATAATGGAATAACACTTGTAACGATAAGAGGAGCTGGACATATGGCACCAACTGATCAACCGGAAAGAGCGCTGGCAATGATATCTTCTTTTCTTACAGGGAAATCCCTACCAAAAAGCAAGATGACATAATTATTGCATGTTTAAAATTGAAATATAATTAAAAAAATGTGTTCTTGTTTTTCTTTAAATGGTATGTGTATATGAGCACATGTAAAACCCTTGTTTATCATAAGTATTACAAATCATATAAAAGGTCTTGTATCGCACATTGACATTGCAGAAAAGATTATCATCCAATAAACATATGTTCAATTAATATTAGTGTGAAACCCCACGTCCCTTAATGTACCCTATATGAGAATGCATTAATCTATTTTTTTAGTAGCACCGCAGCATTTTCTTATTTTAATTTTGAAGTAGCTTGGAGGAAGAAGAATGAAGAATGTTTGTGTGTAGGAAAACAATGAGGCTGCTAGACTATTTATAGATTAGTTAGGATAATCCAAAACCATTGGATTTTAAGATTAGAAATCCAATTGTGCACCTCAAGCTGAGTCAGTGAATGAATACATTGAATAAAGGGGTCCAGATACAAATGAACTGCCTGCATGCTGGTGGGTCGACCTCCCATAGACATGGGTCTACCCAGTGGTCGACCCGGTCAGGCTAAGTCGCCCAGTGACCGTTGCTTTCCCTTCACTGTTTATTTTATTTATATATATTCTGTAAATACTTTAGTGCAAACTTCTAATATGCATAACTTGTTAATGTTTAATCCAATTTACGCAAACCTTGTATCTGTTTTAACTTAAATTTCATGACGGACGCAACGGTACAGTCTACTTTACCTAATTCTAAATATTTTTAAAATTTAATGTTCATTTTTTATATTTTTAATATAATAATGATGTATTAAAATATTCAGTGTTACATTCTCCCATCCTTAAAGGATATCGTCTCCGAAATTTTAAAGTTAAGAAGAATGTTATAAGTTAAGACATACACCCATCTACTCAACCATCAACCACATCATCTATTTCCCTTAAAATTTCTAATGCTTTGTATGCACATATGCGAAGGTGTTGTGTGTATATGTCCCTACATTAACGCAAAAATCATGCGATACACTGATTCAGTTGCCCTCCTTAATGCAATATAAGTATGTGCCATGTGTCCAATATGTATGCAAAAGAATCCTAATAATACATATAAGTTCTATAAGTAAGCACAACAATCCACAAAAAATGCAACATCCATCTGATGATTCAATCATTTTCATCAATTGAAAATTAAAATGCACACACATCCATTGCACTATGTAAGTGCTTGAGCTAATGTAGTGCCTAATGAATGTGTATATGCATCAACTGGCACCCACTAGCAAACACTTGCAATCATCAAGCATAACATGTACTAAACACATGTTTTCAAACCTAGGTTTCTACGTAAGGATCGATGATTCAAATGATAGGAATAAACAAATTCAAACTCAAAAGCTTAGAAAGAAATTTATAACGTATTCTCAAAGAGAAAAGGGTAAGAAGCGTGAACCTTGTCTTCAGGTTCCCATGTCGCGTCATCTCGATTTCCTCCCAGTTGCGCCTTCACTAACTTGATCTCTTTGTTATGTAGCTTCTTAACTTTTGATTCAAGAATCAGGATAGGAACTGTTCGAACCGATTCCTCCTTCTCAACTTCAACATCCTGAAGCGTACTTGGCTCAACTACCTCGGCCGAATCATGTAGACATTTTCTTAAATGGGAAACATGGAATACGGTGTGTACTCCCATAGCCTCTCCGGTAGCCTTACTCTATAGGCCATATAGCCTATCCTCTCAACTTTCGGGAATGGCTGTAACAACCCGGTATTTCAGAACCAATTTAAAATTTTTATTTTGGCGATTTTAATGAATTTTGAATACTTAAAATGGTTTATTTTAAATAATAACGACTAAAAATTTATTTTTGACGAAGTTAGAACGAATAAATTTATTTTAATTATATAACGAGCCTGAAATGGCGCTACAGTTGGAAAATTCGATTTCTAATTTCAAATGAATATACAAAATTTGATATAAGTCAGAATTTGACGAAACAAGAAAGATTTGAATCTGATTAACAATATTTTTCTAATAGATGTAAGAAACTGAGATTTCACTTTATAAATTGAAAGTTACGTCTAGTTTAAAATTTAGAAAAGTCACTGTGGAATATATATTTATATATATTATATATTATATAGCCCTTAAAAATAGCCATTTTGCAGATGACCTCCGTTTTTGGTGAAACCACTTTTGTTGGATCCGGAATGTCAAATTATTGCTAGATTCCAATATTCAAAAAATTTAGAATCAATATGTTAGTGTGGCAAAAGAAAACGCATTTGACCAATTTCAGTTGAATTTAATCGACTGAAAAATGACCATTTTTCAAACGGTCATCAAATTCTACGAAATTAGTTTTGTTAGGACCATATCGTCAAAACATAATTAGATTTATTTTTCTAGAATTTTTGTAGTCAGTATATGGCCCCTGCAAATTAAAATGTAGGTTCAAATTAAATATATACTGATTTATATTTTAATTTTGACGAAAAATGATCGTAAAAGCCAAATGGATTACAAAACATATCCCATTTTTTTCGGAATGGGAGTAATTGGCTAGGGCCGACAGTCGTTGGGTTTGATTTGGAGTTCGGGACATAAGACAAGTATTATTGGAATTAAAATAATAATTATATATAAAAAAATAAAAAATCCTAAACCCTAATTCATTCCAGGCCCGCCGCTCTTCATCCAAAAGTGATTGAACGATGAAATCGTTCCGTTCTTCTTCACGTTCTATCTCACAATCCACTAAACGATTACAAAAATTTTCAAAGGCAAATTAAAGAGCTCCCTTAGTTCTAAGAATCCAACGGCTATGATTAAAATCCCAAAGGTGTCTTTCTCGAATTTCGAGCTGAATGTTGATTCGTTCGCAGCCGATTTCTGGCTTGAGGGGCACGTCGAATTGCTAGGGGGTGGTGCACATGGTAAGGCGGCACTGGGGGCTTCACTGTGGTGGTGGCCGATGGGGTGCTGGTGGCGCGGATTTCCTAGCGGCGGTGGAAGTTTCCGGTCAGCGTTGGGTTCAATTTCACGATGAAGGGAAAGGAGAGGGTTATGATGTAATTAGTTTTAAATTATTTGATTATTACTTTAATTAATGTAAATCAATGTAAAATAATAGCATATCTTCTTCATACGAGGTCGAAATGACGAACAGTCAGTTGCGTTGGAATCGCAGCGAGGAGCTCTACAACATGGAACTGACCCAGAACGGAAAAGGAGCTAGTAGTGATTTTTGACTAAATTAAACGAACAGTTTAATTTAGTGAAAAACAATCGTTATACAAACGATTTCAAAAATCGATCAAGGTGAGAACTTCTCACTAAAATTTATTGTACAGTTATTTATTTTATAACTACATATATGAACTGCTCCCCGTCACCTACAGAACATGGACGACTTGTTTGTTTGATTGTGTTGTGAAAATTGTTTGCGATGTGAAATGGACTGTATAAAATATTCATGTGTTGAAATAAATATTTTATCATTAAAAATATGATTTTTAACGTGTATATGAATAAAATAAACATTCATTTACAAATTAGACGATTTGCTTATGTACACCCATTTG
The DNA here is from genome assembly GCA_030737875.1 of Allium sativum. Taxonomy (NCBI): domain Eukaryota; kingdom Viridiplantae; phylum Streptophyta; class Magnoliopsida; order Asparagales; family Amaryllidaceae; genus Allium; species Allium sativum. The sequence goes on along the minus strand of CM060923.1, from coordinate 402,760,727 downwards.
ATTGATATTGATTGGGATGATAAATTTTACACATCGCCCAACTGCACAAATAAAATCTGTGTTTATTGATTGAAACCCTACACGGGTATTGGGATGATATTTGATGTACACTAATCTCAATTATTTGGTTGTATGTCGATCGATTGGTTGAAAGACTGTGTAAGCGTTGATTATTTATATTTAATGCTTATACATTGTAGAATGCACTCCGATTGATGGTTGATTGTTTACCGTTATTGTTATGCACATGTGTTGTATGAAAATCCATATAATAACATTATATGGTAATTGACTATGTCTGATTCCAAATCAGAATTGAAGAATATTTTAAAATAACGAATATTTTAAAATAACGAATATTTTAAAATAATATTATGTAAAGGACCAAATGTGATTTTGATGTCCGATTTTGGATGGACTCGAATTATTGAAATATATAAAGCCGTGTTGATTAGACATGCGGCATTTCGACGCAAACGATATTTATATCGATTTTATTCATTTTTATAATGAATACCGAAAAAGGAAGTGATTTCAAAATATAATGTTTTGAAAATATGATCATTTATACATTAATGATATGGAATATTCAATTTTGATTTAAATTTGAATATGAAGTTGAAATCATTTTCAAAACGAATTTAAAACGATTTATAAAATACGTTTTAAATGGAAATCGATGAAATATATACAATATATATATTATATATATTAAATGGCCTGAATAGAACGCGCCGCGCCGCGACTGTTCGCCAATTTCGACCATTGACTTCGAATTGACATTACGGGAGACCCAACCGTCGGATTCTCCTAAAACCGGAACCGTTGGGTTCGTATCGAAAAGAGCTTTCCAATGAATATAAGAGATTTGAAATATAACAGTTGGATTTGGAATTATGTCCAAATCAAATTTGGAAAAGGTCGCTGTAAGTGTAGTTCGATGACCGTTTATGGAAATCGACTGTATGGGCCTTGATAAAATTATTAAAAATATTAATAATTTGTGAAAAATCATAATAAATGAGTTAGAAAGAATTGAGATGAAAAATTCTATGTTTGTAAAGATAAAAATGTATTTTTATTGAAATGAACTAGTTATTAACTAGAATTATAATCCAATTATTTTTAAATAAATAAATTGGATTGAGAATGGGTTTTAATATAACCAGAATTTCCAATATATGAATTGGAATGGATTTGAATCAAAATTATCTTTGGAATATATCGATATTGGATTCCGTGATTATACGGATATTGTGAAGGAATTTGGAAGATATATATATATCATTATTCTCAGTACGATATTTGTTGATCTCAGAATTTAATATTGAATATAATTTCTATTCAGAGCCTTGTATTTAATATTATGAGTACCCACGAGTTTAGGGAAAATACAGAAAATAAACTCCGAGTCAGTCAGGGGACTGGTGTGAGTAAAGACAGTTAAAAAGATGTAAACAGGGAAATAAGGAATAAGGTGTTCCGTTATTAATAGATTCAATTACTTTAGAAATCTTAAGCCCAACTCCATAACTAACATATGGAAAATGACCCTTGTATTTTGATATCAAAACGTTTGATATTTACGATAGTATTTATCAAATAAATAATCATCTAGTGAATCGCTTGCATCTCACGTTCACGTACATAGAATAAAATCTAAAACCCGAGCGCTTATTGGAATTTGGTTTCCAACTGACAGGGTATGGGAGCACCCACCGATCCGTGTACTCTAGAGAGGATACACTGGGGTTCAACAAGAACATCCTGCAACCCGGCCACACATGACCGTCCACTCATTTAGCTTGAGTGTAACGAATATATTACCACCTCCGCGGTTGGGAATGACCCACCGATTACCGAAGTTACAGCAGTGAATATAGATTTAAGAAACAAAAGGAAATACTCTAGATAGTGATAATATACCCTGCTTGGGTATGACCCAACTAGCCATGCTGCCTAGCCCAACTATTGTCTTTCCGGGTTGTGAGGTTTGAAGTCACGTTTACCGTTGACGGATTATTCTTCAACGTCTTTGAATATCACACCGTCCTATCTGACAGATCACTCATTTGTTTCCACAAATATATTCTGGGTATAAGGCTAAAGAAACGAATCTCTCCGCCACCAACATAATACACTTATGTAAAGTCGATGTGTAAAATCTGATCGATATACGTTGTCAGATATCCGACCGTTCAGATCTGTTCTGGGATTGAACAGACCGTAGATACTATTTTGGAATAGTCCTTGCATTCTTCATTCTTTATCGATTTTCAGTATACGTCGTAAAATTCGAGTCGAAGTGGAATGTTTATTTTGGACTCTTCGAAACGATGTACGAATTTTCTTTTATAGTCGATAATTGATTCTCAGCTTAACTATCTTTAATTTAGTTTACACATTCTGTATTTAGTTTATATATACAATATATAATCCTCTGGTTCATCTTGGATATGTAAAAATATCTTTTATCATTGATCAGTTGAAGTGTTTACGTCGTACACACGTTGTTGTATAGCTTTTACAAATATTTGGTGAAGTATAGAAAAAGCCCGTGCTACGCACACGGTGTTTTATCTCGCTTGTCATCGATTGTTAGACGATGTTCTATACTCCGATTTGATTTTTCAAATATTTATTTTCCTTTTTTTACACTTAAATAATTGTTTTATAATTTATTTAGATTAAATTATTTTTTAAAACTCCAGTTCTAACTCGACGAACTTCTTCGAACAACTTCGATTCATGGACCTCACTGTCGTCTTGACTGTTCCACTGGTTTACGCCATATTAAATAAAAACTCTATTTTTATTTAAATTAATTAATTACTGATTAATTATATTTATTTATTTAATTTAATTAAATTCTATTAAATAAAATTCTTGCCTTTGAAACTCTATTCTCGCTTGTATTTACCAAGTCGATATTGGCATCTCAAAATCGTGTGATTACCAAGGGAAATCGTTGATTTTCTCTTGCCAAACCAATCTGGTTTTCTCGCTTAACCAACCACTTTACTAGCCTCGTTACCAACCTCTTGATCACGTCGAAAACATGGTGGATCACTCGTGCCAAACCATCGTTCCAGCCCCTTGCCAACCCTTCGAAATCCAAGTGATCCATCGATGGATCACTAAAAATCCAAGTGCCAACCCCTTGCCAGATCTCCTGTTCTCCTTCTCCCTTTCTTCTTCTCGCCTCGCCTGTACAATGTGCACTGGTGTGCACGTGCACACCTCCACTCGACGTCGAACCATCGCGAACCACCACCCACAAACTCCACTTCATCCACCGATCACCACTGACCCATCGCCACCACCTATCGTCGCCTCCTCCTCGAAATCGCCATTCCGCCAAACTTCCAGTAAACAACATCGAAAAGGACTCCCCCTAAACCGACCTCGACCCCACGCCTTATACCATAGGAGCACCTCGCACCACCGCCATCAGCTCCGCCAAGACCCAACGCCGTTCCACGTCCATTTCCAGCCAACTCGACCCCCTGTGGGACCCCCACGTTGCCGCCAAAATGTCGAACCCATTCACCCCCTCAAAACATAAATCGAGCTCGATAGCTCGAAATACTCCATGGAAAAATCGTGTGATATTTTTCTCGTGTTCCGCGATGTGTACACCTCCTCCACGCTCCACGCCCCGACCATCAACATCTCCGATCGCCGGAATTTGGTGAAAGTGCCATTTTCGGCCATCTCCCTCTATCTCTCTCGTCTCGATGTTAAAAATCACGAAACTACCTTTAAAAATCATTATTTTGTTCTACGATTTCATTTGAATCTCTGTATTTCAATTTCCCAATGTTTGGATTTTCGGATTGAAAGTGTGGATACAGAGAATACTGCTTCTCACTGTTTTCTTGTTTTCAAACATATGTATTTGATGTTTGTTCATGCTATAAAGGTTATATATACTCGTATATAAGTATAACATATATATATATATGTTTGTATACTTGTGATTTGTGATCAACCAGGTATTTATTCACATAACAGAGGAGTTGTTTTGACAGTAAGCAAAACAACAGTGTTTTCTTTGATTAAGCAATGGTGACGAACTCATTTATATTTCAAACAACACTTGCATATGAAGTTTGCTTGCAAATGATGATAACAATCATGGTATACTTGCAAATGATGATATAAATATGAAACACACAAAACAGTTTACAGTAACTTGCAAATCATCTTGGCTTAAGTGAGTGATTACTCACTTGTAAATAAGCTCCTGAATTCTTGTTTGAGATGGATAAAATTTCAACACTTTCTTGTATTCTTTGTAAAGAGAAAATGCATGGAATTGGACGTTTATTTATAGGCAAAGATCTCTAAATTTTCTACAGCCAACTTTCCTACCTACCCCCTTTCTCTCTCCTATATTTGTGGTGCAAAATTGTTACAGCAAACATGTAAGTACCCTTCACAAGAGATGATTCCTACCAACCCTTATTTCCCTCTTCAAAGTACATGAGACTATGTTTGCATTTAATGCAAAGCTTACTTTCATTTAATGCCAAGCTCAACCCTTCAAATCAATATACAAGAGAATGGGTTTCCTCTCTTTGATATTTGTTTTGCATTCTTACAAATGCGCAGATATTATGTATGAGGTGATTAGGTGATGTTTAAGTCCAAATCTACTACTAAATGATGGATTTTTCACTTTCTTTTGTTTTGGTTTAAACTCTCTTGTTTGTTGCTAATTGAAATGGTGTATACATGCATATATACATGCATATTTGGCCGTAACATATATATGTATGAATATATATATATATATATATATATATATAAGTGTTAATCTCCTTAAACTTGTTTGCCTTTATTTTCTTTTGATTTAAATCTCTATATTAAAATAGATATCAGAGGCTTGAAAAATCCCGCCATTACAGACTACCCCACTTTAAAGAATTTCGCCCCGAAATTACACAAGAAAGGTAGAAAGTTTCCAAAAGAAAATATTTCATAAACTGGTTGCTTTAGTACACATACACATACGACTAGTTCTATACTAACACTAGTCTGGATACATACAATAATACTAGACTTGACTACTCAAGTTCTAAACTGCCCCAAAATATACATACGTAACTATCCTCCTCCAGTCCCTGTCCTACTACTCGTTGTCAGAGATATCTATTATCCCTACGACCTCCTCGTCATCAGATATATTAAGGACCTCAACTACGTCTTCTGCATCAGTCTCCTCCTCATCATCCTCTATATAAATCAGACCCACTGGTGGTATTAAATATAGCCTCACCATGGGGTATCCATACTCACCGAATACTTGTACTCCTCCTCCTGCCATGCGAAACTCGACGAGAACTTGTTCCAATCTATTCCATATCGCTGTCCTTTGGGCTACTTGCTCTTCTTGCTGGTTTCCCGTAGCAATGACTGGGGTTCCCGGAACAACTTGGTCTTCTTCTTCCTCATATTCTTCTTCATATTCTTCCTCATATTCTTCTTCATATTCTTCCTCTTCTTCGCCACCCTCATCTCCTTCACCCTAACCGTCAACACTTCCTTCTTCTCCTATCCCTTCATCCTCATCAGTAAAGTCTTGGTGTCCTCCATCTTGTTCTATTGGTTCGTTCCTACCAAGCACCGATCCTTCTGATGATATGTGTGTACCTTCGTCGTCGATGGGTGATCTCTCTCGGTTGTTGTCGGAATCTCCTACTCTTTGTCTCTTTGCTTGAAGCATAAGGAACTGGAGTGGTGTCATCCTCTTTCTTGCCGTGGTCTTCCACAATGGTGCCATCTAACCCGTAGGAAAATCTGGGTATAATTTCTTTATATGCTTCTCGGTCTCCCACATACAGTCTTTTGGGTTTTCGCTCCACTGGATTTTTAGTAGCCTCACCACTTTGTTGCGAAGTTGCTTTCCCTCTCGGTCAATAATAATAAATGGATGTCTTATCACTGTCAAATCTGGCTCGATCTCTATCTCTTGTTGAACAGAGGGTTCCAGAATTAATGATGGATTGTGCATACGTTTTCTCAAGTGTGATACGTGAAATACGTTGTGAATTCCCGCCATATATTCTGGTAATTCAACTTTATATGCTTGAAAACCGATTCTTTCTAAGATGCGGAAAGGTCCAACATATCTTGGTGCTAACTTTCCATATTTTCCAAATCTTACTACTCCCTTCATTGGTGAGATCTTCACAAAAACTAGATCTTCTATTTCGAATACTAAATCTCTTCGCCTTTGATCAGCATAACTTTTCTGGCGATCCTGGGCTTCTTTCATTCTCAGTTTCACTAATTCCACTTTCGCTGTCGCTTCTCGTATCATATCCGGACCAAGTACCAATTTGTTTCCGGACTCTACCCAACATGCTGGCGCTTTACAAGGTCTTCCATATAATACTTCATATGGTGCCATCTGTATACTCGCCTGGTAACTGTTATTATATGAAAATTCTACCAGGTGTAAATGATCTTCCCACGATCCTCCAAAATCTAAATTACACGCTCTTAGAAGATCTTCCAATATACGATTAACTCTTTCCGTCTGACCGTCCGTTTGAGGATGGTAAGCTGTACTGAAATTTAATCTTGTTCCCAACGTTCTCTGCAAAGCTTCCCAAAATCTACTTGTGAAAATGGTATCTCTGTCGCTTACAATGCTCGTTGGAATACCGTGCAGTCGTACTATCTCTTTCATGAATACTTCGGCTAATGTTATGGCAGTGCGCGTTGGTTTCACTGGAATAAAGTGCGCACTCTTAGTTAACCGATCTACGATTACCCAAATCCCTTCGTAGCCTCTCCTTGTTCTTGGCAAACCATCGATGAAGTCCATCGATATCATTTCCCACTTCCAGTTGGGAATCTCTAATGGCCGTAATAGTCTAGCAGTCTTTTGATGGTCTCCCTTGACTTGCTGACAACATAGACATTCATTTACGAAAGTAATGATATCTTTATTCATTCCTGACCACCAGAATACTCGTCTCATATCGTGATTCATTTTATGAATTCCTGGATGGATGCTCAACTTTGATGCATGGCATTCTTTTAAAACCTCCTGTCTTATCCCATCCACATTAGGTACGCATAATCTGCCGTTTATTCTCAATACTCCTTGATTGTCCAACTCAAAGTCGGTCTCTTTTCTGTTTGTGACTCCTCGAATAATCTTTTCTAGTTTGGGATCCCTTTTCTGATTACTCATTATCCTTTCTTGGAGAGTCGGTGTGACTTCCAAAAGTGATAATATCGCATTTCTACTCAAGGCATCTGCCACTACGTTCGCTTTTCCCGGTGTATAAATGATATCCAAGTCATATGATGCAAGAAATTCTAACCATCGCTGTTGTCTCAGATTTAAATCTTTTTGAGTGAACAGATACTTCAATGGTTTATGATCGGTGAAAAGTTCGAATCTCTCACCCAGAAGATAATGTCTCCACATCTTTAATGCGAAAACCACTGCCAATAACTCTAGGTCGTGAGTTGCGTAATTCTTCTCGTGAATCCTTAACTGCCTACTTGCATATGAAATCACTTGTCCCTTCTACATTAACACCGCTCCTACTCTCTTTCCACAAGCATCGGTGTAAACTGCAAATCCGCTCGTTCCAACGGGAAAAGCTAATACTGGTGCTTCCATTAATCTTTTCTTTAGTTCTTGAAACGATTCTTCACACTTTGGGTCCCAAATAAACTTTTGGCCCTTCTTTGTTAACTTGGTCAGATGTGACGATATTTTAGAGTAGTCTCGGATAAATCTTCGATAGTATCCTGCCAGTCCTAGGAAACTACGAATATCTGTTGGTGTTTGAGGTTGTTTCCATAGTTGTACTGCATCTACTTTAACTGGGTCTACTGATATCCCATCTCTGTTTACTATGTGCCCCAAAAATCTCACTTCCGATTTCCAAAAGTGACATTTTGAAAACTTTGCCTTCAACACGTGTTTCCTTAGAGTTTCTAGCACTACTCTAAGATGACCATGGTGCTCTTCTTCGGTTTTTGAAAAGATTAAGATATCGTCAATGAAAACGAGAACAAATTTATTAAGAATTTTCCTAAAGACTCTGTTCATCAGATCTACGAAGAAAGCTGGTGCGTTGGTTAGTCCGAACGGCATAACCAACCATTCATAAAAGAAATCCGGGCCTCTGAATGCTGTTAAAGGAATACAATCTTCAGAGATTCTCAATTGGTGAAATCTTGTTGCTAAATCCATCTGGGAGAATACCGTTGCTCCGTGTAATTGATCGAAAAGGTCATCAATTCTAGGTAATGGATATCTATTTTGGATGGTAACTTTATTTAATTCTCGGTAGTCCACACACAGTCGTAAGGACCCATCAGACTTTACTACAAAGACTACCGCAGAGCCCCAACTAGAAAAACTAGGTCGGATTAAGCCTTTACTCAACAAATCCCGAGTTTGTTTCTCTAATTCCTAAACTTCCTTGGGAGCCATCCGTCTCTTTGGTTGAATCATTTGTCTAGCTCCTGGGACTAAATCAATTCGGAATTCGATCTCTCGATGCGGAGGTAAACTTCCGACTTCCTCGAATACGTCCTTGAATTCTCTTACTACTTCCAAAGTGGCGAGACTTTCTTGAGGTGCTTCTAAAGCGTATAGAAAACTACAGGTGTGAATTCCCGGTTTCCCACAAGTTATTCTAGCTTTTCGCTCTAAGCTAGTTATAAGGGTTATGATTTCTTTATCACATTTTATCTTGGCTTGGAACATGCTTAACCAGTCTAATCCAAGTATAAAATTGAAACTTTTGAAGTCTAGAACATAGAAGTCAAATCGAAAAGAGTGTGAGAGATATAAGAGAGTTATATCCTCACAACACATTTTAAGATCAGTTTTTCCCCCTATGGGTTTTGATACGCAAATGGGGTTATGTGATATAATTGGTTTAAGATCAAACTGATCTATGGTTTCGACTGAAATAAAACTGTGTGAAGCGCCGGTATCAAATAAAACACGAAGGTAAATTCCATTAAACTGTAAAGTACCTTCCAGCACTCCCTTCCCTTTCACATTCTGAGAAGTAGACGGTTCATCTTTGATTGTAAAAACCCTAGGCTGTGGTGCCCTCTTCATCAATGGACAGTCTTTCACCATGTGTCCTGGTTGGTGACAGTTGAAACAGAGATTTTTCACTACCATCTCGTTCCTCTGATTCTGGTTCTTGTTCTGCTTCTGTTGCTGAGGTTTCTGTTGCTGTATCGGGTATTGCTGGGGTTTCTGTTGCTGTTGTGGGTATTGCTGGGGTTTCTGTTGCTGTTGTGGGTATTGCTGGGGTTTCTGGTTCCCCTTTTGTTTATAGAATCGTGCAATGTGTCCCTTTTACTTGCAGTTGTGACACACCACATTCTTAAATTTACCTTCCACAGTCTGTTGCCCCGTCTTAGCTTAGCTCTGATTATCATTCCAATCCGGGTTGACCTTTCTTTTCATGACATTCACCCCACTCGTCTCCCCAGTCTGGATCCTCGCTCCTGGTTTTTTTTTATCTAGTGCTTCATATCCGAGTGCTAGGTCTACTAGTTCCACAAATGGATCCTTCAAATGTCCCATCATCCTTCCTTGCAGATTATCTCTTAGACCAACAACAAACATCTCATTCTTTTTCAAAAGAGTATTTATCAGCTCCGGTCCAAAAGATTGAAAGTGCGTTGAACTGGTTTTCGTACTCAGCGACAGACATGCTTTCCTGCTTTAAGTCAATGAAGTCTCGGTACATCCTTGTCCTTCCAGTAGCAGGTAGATACTAACCTTCAAGAGCTTCTTTGGACATGGGCCAAGTAAAGTTTTCCTCAGGAGTGTTAGCAGTCTGGGCATCCCACCATATTGCTGTGGCTCCTTCCAGATTCCATGAAGCTAAGAGACGCTTATGCTCGTCATCCAACCTCAGTCCTTTAAAAATCTTCTCACACGACCTAATCCATGCTTGGACTCGGACCAGTGATTCAGTACCTCTGAAAATCTTTCCTCCCAGAGTTGTGTAATTCTTACAGACCATAGCAAAGTTAGGCTAAGTTGGTGCTCGGATTACTTCAGTAGTATCCACTTGGGTCTGGTTAACAGTGTGTCCGTTTGTCGTAGTTGCTCCGCTTCCTCCTCGACCTCTTCCACCACGAGAACTCATTTTCAACTCCCTGAGTACACAGATTGAAAATAAATGACTCCTCGGAGAAATATGCCAAGGGATTACCTAAGTAACTACGATCTACCTATACTAAAATATACTTTTTAGTAAAAATACGCTCACTCACTATTCCAAAGCCTAAATGTTTCCGAAGAACATAGGCTCCGATACCAACTGTAACGGCGCGATTTTTGACCTCTCGAAAACCGTGTCATTTTTGAAAGAAATTAGAGGGTGAGCTAGAAACGATAGAACTAATAGAATAGAAGAATAAGAAGTTATCAGAAATCTCACAGCGGAATTTAAAAATACAAAATACATTACATCATAGGGTCTGATACATCATAGTACATCATCATATTACATCATCAGAGTACATTAACATAATTATACATCATGATATGGGAATACAAATCTAAACTGGATACATAGGTGTAGATAAAACTTCTAGACTGGTCCTGCAACTCGAACTTCGTAAGGTTCCATTTGCCTACCTGAATTACTTGCCTACTCATAATAAATATTATGAGTACCCAAGAGTTTAGGGAAAACACAGAAAATAAACTCCGGGTCAGTCAAGGGACTGGTGTGAGTAAATACAGTTAAAAAGATGTAAACAGGGAAATAAGGAATAAGGTGTTCCGTTATTAATAGATTCAATTACTTTAGAAATCTTGAGCCCAACTCCATAACTAACATATGGAAAATGACCCTTGTATTTTGATATCAAAACGTTCGATATTTACGATAGTATTTATCAAATAAATAATCATCTAGTGAATCGCTTGCATCTCACGTTCACGTACATAGAATAAAATCTAAAACCCGAGCGCTTATTGGAATTTGGTTTCCAACTGACAGGGTATGGGAGCACCCACCGATCCATGTACTCTAGAGAGGATACACTGGGGTTCAACAAGAACATCCTGCAACCCGGCCACACATGACCGTCCACTCATTTAGCTTGAGTGTAACGAATATATTACCACCTCCACGGTTGGGAATGACCCACTGATTACCGAAGTTACAGCAGTGAATATAGATTTAAGAAACAAAAGGAAATACTGTAGATAGTGATAATATACCCTGCTTGGGTATGACCCAACTAGCTATGCTGCCTAGCCCAACTATTGTCTTTCCGGGTTGTGAGGTTTGAAGTCACGTTTACCGTTGACGGATTATTCTTAAACGTCTTTGAATATCACACCGTCCTATCTGACAGATCACTCATTTGTTTCCACAAATATATTCTGGGTATAAGGCTAAAGAAACGAATCTCTCTGCCACCAACATAATACACTTATGTAAAGTCGATGTGTAAAATCTGATCGATATACGTTGTCAGATATCCGACCGTTCGGATCTGTTCTGGGATTGAACAGACCGTAGATACTATTTTGGAATAGTCCTTGCATTCTTCATTCTTTATCGATTTCCGGTATACGTCGTAAAATTCGAGTCGAAGTGGAATGTTTATTCTGGACTCTTCGAAACGATGTACGAATTTTCTTTTATAGTCGATAATTGATTCTCAGCTTAACTGTCTTTAATTTAGTTTACACATTCTGTATTTAGTTTATATATACAATATATAATCCTCTGGTTCATCTTGGATATGTAAAAATATCTTTTATCATTGATCAGTTGAAGTGTGTACGTCGTACACACGTTGTTGTATAGCTTTTACAAATATTTGGTGAAGTATAGAAAAAGCCCGTGCTACGCACACGGTGTTTTATCTCGCTTGTCATCGATTGTTAGACGATGTTCTATACTCCGATTTGATTTGTCAAATATTTATTTTCCTTTATTTACACTTAAATAATTGTTTTATAATTTATTTAGATTAAATTATCTTTTAAAACTCCAGTTCTAACTCGACGAACTTCTTCGAACAACTTCGATTCTGGGACGTCACTGTCATTTTGACTGTTCCACTGGTTTACGCCATATTAAATAAAAACTATATTTTTATTTAAATTAATTAATTACTGATTAATTATATTTATTTATTTAATTTAATTAAATTCGATTAAATAAAATTCTTGCCTTTGAAACTCTATTCTCGCTTGTATTTACCAAGTCGATATTGGCATCTCAAAATCGTGTGATTACCAAGGGAAATCGTTGATTTTCTCTTACCAAACCAATCTGGTTTTCTCGCTTAACCAACCACTTTACTAGCCTTGTTACCAACCTCTTGATCACGTCGAAAACATGGTGGATCACTCGTGCCAAACCATCGTTCCAGCCCCTTGCCAACCCTTCGAAATCCAAGTGATCCATCGATGGATCACTAAAAATCCAAGTGCCAATCCCTTGCCAGATCGTCTCCTTCTCCCTTTCTTCTTCTCGCCTCGCCTGTACAAAGTGCACTGGTGTGCACGTGCACACCTCCACTCGACGTCGAACCATCGCCAAACCACCACCCACAAACTCTACTTCATCCACCGATCACCACTGACCCATCGCCACCACCTATCGTCGCCTCCTCCTCGAAATCGCCATTCCACCAAACTTCCAGTAAACAGCATCGAAAAGGACTCCCCCTAAACCGACCTCGACCCCACGCCTCAGACCATCGGAGCACCTCGCACTGCCGCCATCAGCTCCGCCAAGACCCAACGCCGTTCCACGTCCATTTCCAGCCAACTTGACCCCCTGTGGGACCCCCACGTCGCCGCCAAAAAGTCGAACCCATTCACCCCCTCAAAACATAAATCGAGCTCGACAGCTCGAAATACTCCATGGAAAAATCGTGTGATATTTTTCGTGTGTTCCCCGATGTGTACACCTCCTCCACGCTCCGCGCCCCGACCATCAACATCTCCGATCGCCGGAATTTGGTGAAAGTGCCATTTTCGGCCATCTCCCTCTATCTCTCTCGTCTCGATGTTAAAAATCACGAAACTACCTTTAAAAATCATTATTTTGTTCTACGATTTCATTTGAATCTCTGTATTTCAATTTCCCAATGTTTGGATTTTCGGATTGAAAGTGGATACAGAGAATACTGCTTCTCACTGTTTTCTTGTTTTCAAACATATGTATTTGATGTTTGTTCATGCTATAAATGTTATATATATTCGTACATAAGTATAACATATATATATGTTTGTATACTTGTGATTTGTGATCAACCAGGTATTTATTCACATAACAGAGGAGTTGTTTTGACAGTAAGCAAAACAACAGTGTTTTCTTTGATTAAGCAATGGTGATGAACTCATTTATATTTCAAACAACACTTGCATATGAAGTTTACAGAGAATCTAAACTTGGTATTTTTAATATCTATAAGGTGATAACAATCATGGTATACTTGCAAATGATGATATAAATATGAAACACACAAAACAGTTTACAGTAACTTGCAAATCATCTTGACTTAAGTGAGTGATTACTCACTTGTAAATAAGCTCCTGAATTCTTGTTTGAGATGGATAAAATTTCAGCACTTTCTTGTATTCTTTGTAAAGAGAAAATGCATGGAATTGGACGTGTATTTATAGGCAAAGATCTCTAAATTTTCTACAACCAACTTTCCTACCTACCCCCCTTTCTCTCTCCTATATTTGTGGTGCAAAATTATTACAGCAAACATGTAAGTACCCTTCACAAGAGATGATTCCTACCAACCCTTATTTCCCTCTTCAAAGTACATGAGACTATGTTTGCATTTAATGCAAAGCTTACTTTCATTTAATGCCAAGCTCAACCCTTCAAATCAATATACAAGAGAATGGGTTTCCTCTCTTTGATATTTGTTTTGCATTCTTACAAATGCGCAGATATTATGTATGAGGTGATTAGGTGATGTTTAAGTCCAAATCTACTACTAAATGATGGACTTTGCACTTTCTTTTGTTTTGGTTTAGACTCTCTTGTTTGTTGCTAATTGAAATGGTGTATACATGCATATATACATGCCTATTTGGCCGTAACATATATATGTATGAATATATATATATATATATATATAAGTGTTAATCTCCTTAAACTTGATTGCCTTTATTTGCTTTTGATTTAAATCTCTGTATTAAAATAGATATCAGAGGCTTGAAAAATCCCGCCATTACAGTTTTTAACGACATTCGTTCTTTAACCCGATTAACAGTGAAATGTGATTTGGAATTTATAAATCTTTTTATTAAGATTTAATGTAAATTTTCCAAAGTAAGGTTTTCCAATTTAATATATTGGAATTGAATGGAATTCGATTTGGTAGTAATCGAAATGAGCTTCTGTGGAGGAAGACTGTTAATATATATGGAATTTAAAAGGCTTTGTCGTTATTCCATTTATATTGTTAGTCGGATACAGAAATTGATATCGATTATATATTGATTTGTTTTCCGTGTAGATTCCATAATTAATGGAATGTGATTTTGGGTTTATCATGAAATGTGTTTTAAATGACATTCATTCTTTAACCCAGTTAAAGACAAGATTAATTTCTTAACTTTGAATAATCATTAAGAAATGACTTTCGAGATTAAAACTGAATCAGAGTTTTAATGATTCTTTAATTAGATTGTGAGGATTTGATAATTTAAATTATCAAATCTGAGAAATGATCAAGAATGGAGTATCACCAGTTTTGCTCCAAGCGATAGTTAAATCTTTAATTATATTTGAACGTGAAAGGGTAATTAATATTTACCAATAATACCATGGGTGTTAGATATGGAGTGCTACCAGTTTTGCTCCATGGGATGAATAGGTTGGGATGGGAAAATATAATAAATGATTACTTCGGTAAGGTTCGCTAATCCCGACTAGTTTGATAAACCTTAATATTGTTTAAAATTGTGAAAAGAATATTTGAATAAAAGAATATTCTGGATTGGAATGAGGCATATATAGTGTTTGTGTAGCACTTGTTTATGAAATATGCGAGTTATTCGGAATGGATGGGTTTATACCCATTCTGAATAACTGATACGACGACATGTCGAAGATGAAGACGGTGGTTGAAGACCGGAGATCTTCACATCGTTTGGAAGAATATTGATGTCTTGATTGGGCTGTACACCTAAGACGAGGTAATAAGTGGTCATCATCCAGACGTACTTGGAGATCGACCGGATATGCGAGGACCTCTCTCTTGTATTGGACATATGGGACGAGGAATAAGGTGCCTCCGGTTTCGTTCAGACCCAGAGCGGACTTGTAAATGGATAGTGTGCCCGACATTGTATTCCTTTATACTGTATTCATTGATCTCTGCTAAATATATATCAGTTTGGTGGTGGAGAATTTATTATCTTTCATAACGCCCTTCTCTAAGACGTATGGGCTTATAGGTAATATATTGGTAGAAATCGGTGGTACGGTATGGATTGACAGTGTGGCATGCTGAGTTGCATGGATCAAGGCTTTTGTTGAACAGCAAAGTCTTGTGGTTGATGAACAAAGCATGGCTTTAATACAGTGTCGCTTTGTGTATAGCATTAACTCGAGAGCCTCACATCCCGGTGTGAACCAGAAACGGGAAGGACCTCCGAGAAATGGACATATGCTGGTTTCTAGCTAGGAGTGGTGTCAGCGTTTGCAAGCCCTGGTATTTTACTCATGTGGATGGTGCTTATTATTACTTGATGGATAGAGAGGTGCCTCAGATATATCGGTCACTACAGGACTGATGGATATGGTGGTTGCAGAGGCTTACGGGCCCCAAATCACCAAGAGGTTCAATAGAACCGTCTAGCATATCATTTACGACATTACTAATCATCGACGGATGACCGGCCACGATGATCCGGGAGCAGTTGCGGCTGAGACCTAAGGCACGGGCTAGAGTGTCTCGAATTAGTACAGGATGATCCCTTTGCCTTGGTTCACAGATGGAAATCCAATCCAATACGACATTACGTATTTAATTGTAAACCTATATTGGCGGCATAGTGATAGGGGACGCTCATGTCATTTATGATTGATACATTTATATTTGAAGTTTATTTCTTCACTTATATAGTAATAATAAAAGAATAAATTTCGCATATCAAGCATTATTTGGCTCTTATAAGGAAAAACCCTATCCTCCGGCTTGCGTTTCATTGTGTGATGGGACCTGGGTCTTATAATAGCTTCATTGTTCTTTATTTAGCATTGTACTGTTTGTTTATGCATTGGTAATCTTGGGGTTAAAACTCGTTCCTTATTATACGACGTGGTCCCTTGATTTACCAAACTTTAAATCCAATATTAATAACTGTTTTAGTTCTCACACCGGTCACATGACTGCCCTGGAGTTTATTGTTTTAACCTAAACTCTGGGTGCCCCTATTTTCCACACGGGCAGCTAGTAGTTTTGGTTTTGCAGATTTATTCATACAGGGTCCTGGTTTACTGTTGGAGCTATATACGGAAAGCTCTGTATCCGTGTATTTCCCACCGTTGTGTTATGTATTATTTTTCCACTGAAGTATAATTTAAATCTCTGATATTTGCCAAGTGTATATTATTTATTCACACTTTGTTATATTCTTGTCCTCTGATGTAATTGTTGTAATAAGCAATGAACTGTTCTTCTGTCTGCGTTCCGATTGGTCTTGTTCTCAGAACAATCCGTTCTTCCTCTTCTCTTCGGAGACCGGGGAACTTCGGGACTGTTACACCTTGTATCAGAGCTTTGGTTTACAGAGCTCGAGAACAAGGCACATTAGAACCAAACGAAAGAATTAATCAGAGATTGGATTAGTGATATCCGATAAGAATGACTCGTTAGAGATGGGATCAGTAGTATCCTAGAATGAGTGTGAAGAGTATTATTTTTAAAATAAAAGTGAAACCAAATGTTGTTTTGAAAATTTAAATCTTATTATACGTATTTGAATATTTTATTTTAAATTGATTTGGACAATCAAGTATATAAAGATTTTGCATCTATGTCTGATCCACGTGTACTCAAGTCTCAAATATACTGGATAGATATAGAATCACACTCTAGTCGCCCGGAGATGATTCTGATGATGCCGCGGCATCATCAGCATTTGTGTTCGAGTTTCGAAAGTGGGATATCTATATATTTCCAATTGACTGGTGTGAGAGCAAAAACTAGATAGGGTTATTGTTGTGATTTGGCATCTAAAACATGATTTTATGTATATAGATCAAAATTATGAATTTGTAACGTTAAATCAACAAATTGATTGATGGTTGTCTTGTATGATTATTGGTTTGATTAATTAAAATTTTGAACCATTGAACCAAATATTGAACTGAATTGAAATTTGATTGAAATTGCATGCATATACATGTATATACATTGAACAGGTCATAGCAAGGACGCTAGAGAAGAGGAATAAAATTGTATGCCCAACAAATAGGTATATATTTACTATTTTGTTTGGGATTGATGATTTGATGAGCCGATTGGCTAGCCGCTTGGCTTTTTCTTTTTCTTTTTGAGATGAGAGGGCCTGTGTGGCGGTTCGGGGATTTTCCCGATGCTCCCCGTATAAAGGATGTTATGGCGAAATTTTTCGAGAATTTAGGGTGTTAGCCAAATTTTTGAAAAAAAAATAGAAATTCTTAGAAACTGAAAAGTTGAAGAATGAATGCCAGAATGAAAGTTGAGTTAGTTAGTTAAACAACTTTCACCTCTATTCCTTTTCAAGGACGAAAATATTTTAAGTGTAGGAGATTTTAACAACCCAGAATTTCAGAACCAATTTAAAAATTTTATTTCGGCGATTTTAATGA
The DNA here is from genome assembly GCA_030737875.1 of Allium sativum. Lineage (NCBI taxonomy): Eukaryota > Viridiplantae > Streptophyta > Magnoliopsida > Asparagales > Amaryllidaceae > Allium > Allium sativum. The sequence continues at coordinate 402,742,866 of CM060923.1, read as the reverse complement.
ATTTTGAATATTTAAAATGGTTTATTTTAAAAAATAACGACTAAAAATTTATTATCGACGAAATTAGAACAAATAAATTTATTTTAATTATATAACGAGCCTGAAATGGCGCGGCAGTTTGAAAATTCGATTTCTAATTTCAAATGAATATACAAAATTCAATATAAGTCAGAATTTGACGAAACAAGAAATATTTGAGTCTGTTAACAATATTTTTCTAACAGATGTAAGAAACTGAGATTTCACTTTATAAATAGAAAGTTACATCCAGTTTAAAATTTAGAAAAGTCGTTGTGGAATTTATATATATTTTATATAATATATAGCCCTTAAAAATAGCCATTTTGCAAACGACCTCTGTTTTCGATGAAACTACTTTTGTTGGATCCGGGATTTCAAATTATTGCTAGATTCCAATTTTCAGAAATTTTAGAATCAATATGTCTGCGAGGCAAAAGAAAATGCATTTGACCAATTTCAGTTGAATTTAATCGACTGAGAAATGACCATTTTACAAACGGTCTTCAAATTCGATGAAATTTGTTTTGTTAGGACCGTATCGTCAAAACATAACTAGATTTATTTTTCCAGAATTTTTTAAGTTAGTATATGGCCCCTGTAAATTAAAATGTACGTTCAAATTAAATATATACCGATTTATATTTTAATTTTGAAGAAAACTGATCGTAACAGCCGAATGGGGTTACGAAACATATCCCATTGTGTTCGGATGGGGGTAATTGGCTAGGGCCGACACTCGTTGGGTTTGATTTGGAGTTCGTAAGATAAGACAAGTATTATTGGAATTAAAATAATAATTATATATAAAAAAAGTAAAAAAAATCCTAAACCCTAATTCATTCTAGGCCCGTCGCTCTTCATCCAAAAGCGATCGAACGGCGAAATCGTTCCGTTCTTCTTCACGTTCTATCTCACAATCCACTAAACGTTTACAAAAATTTTCAAAGGGAAATTAAAGAGCTCCCCTAGTTCTAAGAATCCAACGGCTGTGATTAAAATCCATAAGGTGTCTTTCTCGAATTTCGAGCTGAATGTTCGTTCGTTCGCAGCCGATTTCCGGCTTGAGGGGCACGTCAAATTGCAGGGGGTGGTGCACGTGGGAAGGCGGCGCTAGGGGCTTCACTGTGGTGGTGGCCGATGGGGTGCTGGTGGCGCGGATTTCCGGGCGGCGGTGGAAGTTTCTGGACAGCGTTGGGTTCAGTTTCACGATGAAGGGGAAGGAGAGGGTTATGATGTAATTAGTTTTAAATTATTTAATTGCTATTTTAATTAATGTAAATCAATGTAAAATAATAGCATATCTTCTTCATACGAGGTCGGAATGACGAACGGTCAGTTGCGTTGGATTCGCAGCGAAGAGCTCTACAACATGGAATTAACCAGAACAGAAAAGGAGTTAGTAGTCATTTAATTTAGTGAAAAACAATCGTTATATAAATGATTTCAGAGACTGATCAAGGTGATAACTTCTCACTAAAATTTATTGTACAGTGATTTATTTTATAACTGCATATATGAACTGCTCCCCGTCGTCCACAAACCATGGATGACTTATTTGTTTGATTATGTTGTGAAAATTGTTTGTGATGTGAAATAGATTGTATAAAATATTCATGTGTTGAAATAAATATTTTATCGTTAAAAATATAATTTTTAAGGTGTATATGAATAAAATAAATATTCATTTACAAATCAGACGATTTGTTTATGTACACCCATTTGACTGATATTGATTGGGACGATAAATTTTACACATCGCCCAACTGCACAAATAAAATATGTGTTTGTTGATCGAAACCCGATGGGTATTAGGATGATATTTAATGTACACTAATCCCAATTATTTGGTTGTATGTTGATCGATTGGTTGACAGACTGTGTAAGCGTTAATTATTTATATCTAATGCTTATACAGTGTAGAATGCACTAAGGTTGATGGTTAGTTGTTTACAATTATTATTATGCACATGTGTTGTATGAAAATCCATATAAATAACATTATATGGTAATTGACTATGTCAGATTCCAATTCAGAACTAAAGATTATTTTAAAATAACGAATATCTTAAAATAATGAATATTTTAAAATAATATTCTGTATAGGATGAAAATGTGATTTTGATGTCTGATTTTGGATGGACACGAATTATTGAAATATATAAAGCCGTGTTGATTAGATATGCGCCATTTCGACGCGAGCGATATTTATATCGATTTTATTCATTTTTATAATGAATATCAAAAAAGGAAGTGATTTCAAAATATAACATTTTGAAAATATGATCATTTATACCTTAATTATATAGAATATTCAATTTTGTTTTAAAATTGAATATGAAGTTGAAATCGTTTTCAAAACGAATTTAAAACGATTTATAAAATACGTTTTAAAAGGAAATCGATGAAATATATATAATATATATGTTATATATATTAAATGGCCTGAATAGAATGCGCCGCGCTGCGACCGTTCGCGGATTTCGACCATTGACTTCGAATTGACATTATGGAAGATCCGACCATCGGATTTGGAATATAACGGTTGGATTTGGAATTATGTCCAAATCAAATTTAAAAATGGTCATTGTAAGTGCAGTTCGATGACCGTTTTTGGAAATCGACTGTATGGACCTTGATAAAATTATTAAAGATATTAATAATTCGTGAAAAATCATAATAAATGAGTTAGAAAGAATTGAGATGAAAATTTCCATGTTTGTAAAGATAAAAATATATTTTTATCGAAATGAACTAGTTATTAACTAGAATTATAATCCAATTATTTTTAAACAAATAAATTGGATTGAGAATGGGTTTTAATATAACCAGAATTTCCAATATATGAATTGGAATGGATTTAATCGAAATTATCTTCGGAATATTTCGATATTGGATTCCATGGTTATACGAATATTGTGGAGGAATTTGGAAGATATATATATATATATATCATTATTCCTAGTACGATATTTGTTGATCTCTGAATTTGATATTGAATATAAGCTGATATAATTTCTATTCAGAGCCATGTATTTAATATTCAAATTGGATATTGGGTTTGTCGTGAACGGTGCCTTCATTAACACTGTTCTTAAACCTAGTTGAGAAAAGATTAAATCTTTTAGATGAGATTTAAAGGAATTTACCAATTAATTAATATTTAATTGGAATGGAATAAAAGAATTGGATTAATGGGTTTGTCATGAATGGTGTCTTCATTAACACTGTTCTTAAACCCAGTTGAGAGAAGATTAAATCGTTTTATTTAGATTTAATGAAGTATACTAATTAATAAACATTTAATTGTTATTGAAATGAAATGTGAATTGGGTTTATTGTGAACAATGTTTTTAATGACATTCGTTCTTTAACCCGATTAACAATGAAATGTGATTTGGAATTTATAACTCTTTTTTATTAAGATTTAATGGAAATTTTCCAAAGTAAGGTTTTCCAATTTAATATATTGGAATTGAATGGAATTCGATTTGGTAATAACCGAAATGATCTTCTGTGGAGGAATACTGTTAATATATATGGAATTTAAAAGTCTTTTTCTTTATTCCATTTAAATTATTAGTCGGATACGGAAATTGATATCGATTTTATATTGATTTGTTTTCCGTGCAGATTCCGTAATTAATGGAATGTGATTTTGGGTTTATCGTAAACTGTGTTTTAAATGACATTAGTTCTTTAACCCGGTTAAAGACAACATTAATTTCTTAACTTTGAATAATCATTAAGAAATGATTTTCGAGATTAAAACTGAATAAGAGTTTTAATGAATCTTTAATTAAATTATGAGGATTTGATCATTTAAATTATCAAATCTGAGAAATGATCGAGAATGGAGTATCACCAGTTTTGCTCCAAGCGAAAGTTAAATCTTTAATTAGATTTGAACGAGAAATGGTAATTAAAATTTACCGATAATACCGTGGATGTAAGATATGGAGTGCTACCAGTTTTGCTCCATGGGATGAATAGGATGGGGTGGGAAAATATAATAAATGATTACTTCGGTAAGGTTCGCTAATCCCAACTAGTTTGGATAAACCTTAATATGGTTTAAAATTGTGAAAAGAATATTTGAATGAAAGAATATTCTGGATTGGAATGAGGCGTATGTTGTGTTTTTGCATGAAATACGCGAGTTATTCGGAAAGGTCGGATTTATACCTATTCTGAATAACTGATACGACGACATGTCGAAGATGAAGACGGTGGCTGAAGACTGGAGATCTTCACATCGTTTGGATGATTACTGATGTCTTGATTGGGCTGTACCCCCAAGACGAGGTAATAATTGGTGATTGTCCAGATGTACTTGGAGATCGACCGGATATGCGAGGACCTCTCTCCTGTATTGGACATATGGGATGAGGAATAAGTCGCCTCTGGTTTCGTTCAGACCCAGAACGGACCTGTAAATGGATAGTGTGCCTGACATTATATTCCTTTATACTGTATTCGTTGATCTCTGCTAAATATATATTTGTTTGGTGGTGGAGAATTTATTCTCTTGCTTAACACCCTTCTCTAAGACGTACAAGCTTAGAGGTTATATATTGGCAGAAATCGATGGCACGGTATGGATTAACAGTGTGGCATGCTGAGTTGCATGGATCAAAGCTTTTGTTGAAAAGCAAAGTCTTGTGGTTGATGATCAAAGCATATCTTTAATATGGCAATACTTTGTGTATAGCGTTAATTCGTGAGCCTCACACCCCGGTGTGATCTAGAAATGGGAAGGACCTCCGGGAAATGGATATATGCTGGTTTCTAGCTTGGAGTGGTGTCAGCGTTTGCAAGCCGTGGCATTTTACTCATGTGGATGTTGCTTATTATTAATTGATGGATAGAGAGGCGTCTCGGATATATCAGTCACTACAGGACTGATGGATATGGTGGTTGCAGAGGCTAACGGGCCCGAGGTCACCAAGAGGTTCGATAGAATCGGCGAGCATATCGTTTACGGCTTTACTAATCAACGACGGATGACCGGCCCCGAAGATCCGGGCGTAGTTGTGGCAGAGACCTGAGGCACGGGCTAGAGTGTCTCGAATTAGCACAGGATGATCCCTTTGCCTTGGTTTGCAGATGAAATCCAATTTCCAATACGACATTACGGATTTGATTGTAAACCTATATTGGTGGCATAGTGGCATGGGACGCTCATGTCGTCTATGATTAATACATTTATATTTAAAGTTGATTTCTTCACTTATATAGTAATAATAAAAGATTAAATTTCGCGTATCAAGCATTATTTGGCAATTATAAGGTAAAACCCTATCCTCCGGCTTGCGTTGCATTATGTGATGGGACCTGGGTCTTATAATAGCTTCATTGTTCTTTATTTAGCATTGTGCTGTTTGTTTATGCACTGGTAATCTTGGGGTTAAAACCCGTTCCGTGTTATACGACGTGGTCCCTTGATTTACCAAACTTTAAAACCAATATTAATAACTGTTTTAGTTCTCACGCCATTCACATGACTGACCTGGAGTTTATTGTTTTAACCTAAACTCCGGGTGCCCCTATTTTCCACACGGGCAGCTAAAAGTTTTGGTTTTGCAGATTTATTCATACAGCATCCTGGTTTACAGCTGGAGCTATATACGAAAAGCTCTGTATCCATGTATTTCCTACCATTGTGTTATGTGTTATTTTTCCGCTGCAGTATAATTTAAATATCTGATATTTTCCAAGTGTATATTATTTATTCACACTATGTTATATTCTTGTACTCTGATGTAATTGTTGTAATAAGCAATGAAATGTTCTTCTGTCTGCGTTCCGATTGGTCTTGTTCTCAAAACAATCCATTCTTCCTTTTCTCTTCGGAGACCGGGGAAGTTCGGGGCAGTTACATGGGCCCTACGAACCTTGGTCCCAATTTCCCAATCAAACCACGTTCCTCAAAGGCGATATCTTGATGAAGATCATATTTCCTACCTCAAATTCCAAGTCGGTCCTTCTCTTATTGGCATACGACTTCTGCCTATCTTGAACTGCTTTTATCCTTCTTCTTATAAGGTCTATCTTCTTAGAAGACTCTATATTCATCTCTAGCCCAAGAAGGAGCTTTTCCGTAAGCTCCCACCAAAATGTCGGCAATCTGCAGGATCGTCCATAAAGTACCTCAAAGGGTGCCATACCAATGCTCGACCGGTAACTATTATTGTGGGCGAACTTAACCAACGGGTGATGTTCCTCGGAAGCACATCTGAAATCTCGGATACATATTCACAATAAATCCTTAAGAACTCTATTAATCCTCTTAGTTTGTCTATCGGTCGGAGAGTGAAAAGCTGCTCTATGTCATGGTTGTTTACCTAGGACATCTTGCAAACTCCTCGAAAATTCGCTCGTAAATATGGGGTCACAGTCACTTACTATACTAGAAGATACACGGTGAAGTCAGACTATCTATCTACGGTATATCGATGCTAGCCAAGGTTCCATCCTCTTACTCTTGGTTGGAATAAAATGAGCGCTCTTAGTAAGATTCATGTTGTCCTTTCTCGATCGGGGCAGTCCATCAATAAAGTCCATAGAGACGCTCATCTGTTTTCAATGTGGGATCAAAAGGATGAATCAATCCACCAGTTCTTTTGTTTATCCTTTGCATGTCGACAAGTCAAACATTCGACAACGAACTCAACCACATCTTTCTTTACACCAGTCCAATGAATATTTCGCTTTATACCTTGGTTTATCATGTCACCGCCCGGATGGATAGTCATCCAAGAGTGATAAGACTCCTCAAGAACAGATCTCAGCAAATCTTCAATTTTGGAAACACACAATTGCCCATCTCCTTGTAACCACCCTTTCTCGTTAATTTAATATCTAGCTAGGTGACTAAAGGTGTAACACACCGTATTTTCTGTTAACATTAAAGTAACGAATTAAAGAATAATTAATTTCAAATGTGAGAATTAAGGGAAACGGGTTATGCGTTCGTCTCGGAATTCTGCTTGAGATAGAGTCCGAGTTTGCATGAATTGGACTTCGTATAAAGAAGTTATGGCCTTCAGAAGTTTCAGTAATTTAAATAAACAGCTCAGAGTTAAGTTCAGAGAATTCAAAATTCAAAATCAGAAGCAGAAGCGGGCTTGGCGGGAAATTTCCCACCCAAGGCCAGGTCGACCAGGGGGTCGACCAAGGGGTCGACCTCCCCCCATACAGGTCGACCTGGGGGTCGACCTAACCCCTCGGGCAGATCTGGAAAACTGACGATTCTGACTCTTTGCTGAGTCGTTAGGGCTGATGTAGCTATTCTATCTTGTCTGGATGGTCTTGATTGCTTCTAGGTTAATATGACGACTCTTAATTAATTAAACCTCTATAAAAGAGACCCTAACACTCAACCTAAAATCACACTAATTCATACCAAGAGTCGTCATGCTGTCAATGGTGGACCTAGAGTAGCCGGCGTTCTCTTTCAACTCAAAAGCAAGATAGAATCAAGAATCAAAATCAAATCTAATCTAATTTAGAACAACAATTAGTCTACATCAAAGGCGAGCAATTCAGTTTCAGAATACAGATCCAAAAAATCAAGATTTTCCTTTTGTTTGTAAGTGTAGTTATCTTTCAGATGTGAATAAATTAAAGACATGATTTGTAATGAAATGTAAAATAGAATTGTACCAAGTTGTAAGTGATGCTGATTCATATCTATTCATGTCTATTCTATCATGTATTCCTTTGAACTATTATGTTTTATCGAACCTATCATGTTATGTAGAAATTGGTGAATGAATCTATGATGTTGTATAGGAATTGGGAATGAAATTATCATGTTGGTGATTCTATCATGTTAGGCTATATGCAAGTTTTAGGCTAAATAATGTTCATATGTGCCTAAATGGTTAGATCCATATGCCTACATATTTAGATCTACAACCTATATGTTTAGATCTACAACCATATGTTTAGATTTATGTTAATTAGATCCAATTCAATGAAAGTTCACCTTTACATGCCAAGTTAAATTTGAGTAGTTCTATGTAAACTCCCATTTATGTGCTTATGGTTCATGTTAATTAGGTTCAAAAGTTGCAAGTTCATGTATATTGATTCTATGCCAATTTTATGTGACATATGTTGGATCCATATTATGCTAGTTTGAATGCTACATGTTTCTTTTTTTCCCTTTTGATTTTGAGTTAGGCTAAACTGCGAAGCCTAACATTTTATGTAATTTTGTGAACGTTCAACGGGGGTAACGTTGGGGGAAACATGAGTTACATGTTATTGGCATATTTTAAATAGTGACATTGAAAAAGGGTATAATTTATATACCAAAAATTATAAACTTGATTTAGTGGGAAAGTGGGCCATGACAATAATTGATTTATAATTTACATATAAATATGAAGGACAAATATGTAAATTTAGTAAAAGACGAATATGCCTAACCGAGGTTAGATTGAGTTGCGGTATAAGACTGCCCGGAACCGCCAGGAAAATCCAGCAACCGTATCAATATAGATCTAATGTGGGTGGTTAGCACATTGAGCCCAAAAGGACCCGAGGTTAGACTGAGTTGCGGTGTAAAGCTGCCCGGAACCGACCGGCACATCCAGTGACCGCAATAATACCTGTCTAATGTGAGTGGTTGGTGCTTTAATGAATAAATTAAAGCTAAGAAACAAGCAAGTCAAGATTGGTAGGGTTAAGTCAATTAAGGCAACACTTAACCAATACAACATGTTAATTAAACTGATGGGTGGGGTTAGGTTTATTTGGACACTTAACCAATTTAACATGTTGATTAGGAAACCCTAGTAACAGGTACCCATTTCAGCAGTAACCCACATAGATGTATCATGGTACCCTGAACTAGGCAGGGTGGGGCACAATTACTGGGCTGATTATAAGTGGTCAAAACAACGGCGGGTGGTGCGTCAGTGTAGGTTCCGACGGAGTACGGGCGTACACGTACTTCGGAGTGGAAAAAGTAGGCTCTAGGCATTAGTAGTCATACACTGTGCATCTTGAATTGTGTCGGGTTGCCACCATAGGATTTGATACACCCCGAGGTGGGACCAGCACAGGTATCTACAATAAAGCAGGGGCCGAATGACACACGTGATAAAGGCATGCGAGTAGGAGCCGATCGATTAAAGGGGATCATTTCACCATGAATATGGGGTGCCAGTTGGAATGAGTATAAATAAGTGTAGAGAAATAGACATGGGTGCGATGTATATTCGGTTTATCCTGCCTTATCTAGTTTTATGTTAGTGTGTTATTCCGGTACTGTCCTATTTTTCAGTTTATTCCTATCATGACCTTTTCCTACTTCACACACTGAAAAATCACTAGACTTAACAGACTTATGTCTGACCCATTTTTCTTTCGTCTTCTTTTCTTCCGTCCCCCCCCCCCCCCCAGGTCAGCAGTGAGGGAATACTCCAACTTAGTCCGACTCTTTGCAAGCTTGAAGAAAGTAGATGTATCGCTTGGACTCTCTTTCCTTGGGCTATGGCTTTGGACACATTCTATGGGGATTTATGATATTTTATTATTGTTCTATGCTTCTTTATGTTTTAATCAAGACAGAGATTTTGATGTAATGATTTGGAAGTTGTTTTGAGACAGTTTGCTGTAATGTTTTTGTTATGAGCCACGTATGAAATAAATGTTGTTTTTCTGCTGCTTATATATATTTGTCTTGTAAATTATCTGTGTCTTTTACCTATAATGCTCCACCAAAATTAAGGAATTCTCTTTGTGAGTGACCTTAGCAGAGGTGGGGTGTTTCAAAAGGTCACTCCTTTACCGAGTCTACTCAAGATGTCCACTAACTGCTTGTCCTATTGCTCTGTGGATCCAATTCATTCCATAAGAGAACGTCGCACCTTTAGTGATGCCAATAAACCAAGCGTAAAGTCCATAGACAGCCTAAAATAGAAGGTCAAGATAAACTCCAAGCTCTGCCTCTGCATGAACAGAGGACCTAAGGTCATCCTTTTCCTACTCAATGCATCTACAACCACATTACTCTTGCCCGCGGTATAAGCTATTTAAAAATCGTAGGACGCAAGGAACTCCATCCATCTTTGCTATATTAAGATGAGATCTTTCTACGAGTAAAAATATTTGAGCGACTTATGATCCGTATAGAGATAAAATCTATCTCCAATTAGATAGTGTGGCCAGGAAATACGTGCAAACACTATAGTAGCCAACGCCAAGTCATGGGTGGTGTAGTTTTTCTCATGAACTATTAGTTGCCTACCTCAATAGAAGACCACCCCACCTTCTTGCATCAACACAACATCTTATCCCGTACCACAAGCATCCGTGTAGACCTTAAACACCTTGCTACCATCGAGAGGAGTATGAAAAGGAGCTGACGACAAAGCCCTGTAACACCCCACCTCCTTTAAGGTCACTCACAAAGGGAATGCCTTAACTTTGATGGAGCGTTTTAGTAGACAGAACAGAAACTTACAAGACAGATAAAACAGTACTTGAAAAATTAATAACTTTATTACAACAGAAACCGAAGTAAGCTTGGTTACATCCTTTAAAATCACAATATCAGAATTCAAGTACAAAATATCAGTCTTGTACAAAAGCCTTCAGAATGCATAGTTTAAAATCATAATATCAGAATTCAAGTACAAAATATCAGTCTTGTACAAAAGCCTTCAGAATGCATAGATTGAAATCATAATCCCCACAGAAGAAGACAAGCCATACTTTAAGCACTTCAAGCGGAAGAAATCTGGATCAAGCTAGAGTACTCCCTTCTATAAAACCTGGGGGGAAACGGAAGAAAGAGGGGCGAAAACAAGCAAGGTCAGACATACAGTCTGGCAAGCCCAGTGATTTTCAGTTTTGAACAGATAATAATAACATGACATGAAAATAAAACTGGATGAGAGATAACAATAACAGGTGTAGCGGATATAACAGAAGAACCGAATGATATAAGCTATTTCTTTACACTTCTGTTCACTAATACTAGTGAAACCGGATTAGGTGTCACCCTAATGTCTAAACTGAAACAGAAACGGGAACAGAATAATTTCCACAGAAGAGAATGCTAGTAATGGGCCTTTACCACCCCAACAGAAACAGACAGAAATAGAATGCTAATAATGGGCCTTTACCACCCCAACAGAAACAGATAGAAACAGAAACGGATTAATCCCTACGGAAAACAGAATGTAGAATTAGGTGTACACTAGTAAATGGGCCTTTACCACCCGAATAGACGGTACCACGCAGAAACAGACAGGTGTTACCACCCAACAGAAACAGACGGTACCACCAGAAACAGACAGAACTAAGTGTACCCTAAAACCCTACCCCTAGCGATCGGCTCCCTAATACATAAATACCCTGTGCCAGCCCCACAAAATGGTGTATCACTCCCCAAAGTGGCAACCTTTAAATGACACAGACCTATTTACAGATGTCACGGCGTCTTACATCCTCAGAGGCAGACCGGGATCCATGCACGCACATGACCCGGTTGGAACGCACCATCAACACCCCTCGCCATTATCAGAATGAACCGCTTATAATTAGTACCGTAAGCATGCCCGAACCCTACCTACTGTTGGGTCAAAGTTTTGACACCAGAAAGGGTTACTGACTAATATGGGTCCCAAACAACAGATGACACAAGTAATTCCCCTCCTAACCTTGTGTCCTGAGACTAACAGATTTCAAATTAACTTGTTTACAAGTTCAGACATACAGAATTCAGATCAACTAGTTCACAGATCAGACAAGTTTTCAGACTAACGGATCAGATATACGGGTTTAACAGATTTACAGATTTGTCTAACTTTGTAATTGGGCCTACAGATTTACGGAACAGATTTCATCAGTCTAGTTGGTTTAACCCTATCCACCCACCACGTTTTAGACATCATATTTATCTCAAAATTTCATTAATTAAATATTAATGCCCAGACCTCTCACATTAGACTAACAGTTTGCGGCTACTGGTTAGGCCGGTTGGTTCCGGGCAGGTTTCTGCCACAAACTGAGTCTAACCTCGGGTTTCAAGCATGTTCTGACTAACTTCTCACATTAGAACCTATTGTTTGCAGCCACTGGATGTGCCGGGCGGTTCCGGACAGGATTACGCAGCAAACTAATTCTAACCTCGAGTCAGCCATGTTTATCTTTGCGGCCAATTAATTAATAATTTACCATTTATGCCCACGCCTAATATACATGTCGATTATTCATAACTATAGCCAATTCAGATTATGACAATAACAGACTAAATATATCAACTCAACAGATATAGCAGATAACATATTTCTCAGATTAGGCGACATAACGGATTTAGAAGATTAAACAATTTAGTAGATTTAGCATCTAATAAATTAGGCATTTTCAGCAGACTTAGCAGATGACAGATTTGGCAGATGAACAGATCTAGCAGATTAGGCAATATAGCAGAACTAGCAAATTAGGCAATATAACAGAACTAGCAGAATACAACAGATTTAATCATTCTTTAAAGTTTCATAAACATATCTTGACTAATTATAAATTTGGCCTAAGTTTGCATGCCTAAATAGTTGTCATGATTCACAATATGATCATATACTCCACGTTTGCATTGAATTTACATGGCATAGATTATGGTCACAATTTACCATATAACACATGTCCCAAATTTAGTTAAACTTGCCTAGTACAAAAGATTCATATATAAATTATACCAAATATAGCCATCGATTTCAATGCATGTCATATATTCAAAAATTTCCCACTTAGGTGTTATTCACATCTAATAGTTATCAAATCTTAATATAGACCTTCACACCTAAATCATATTCTCTTTTTATCTCAATTCATGAATTGTTATATAAACAATATGCCTAACAATCTAGAACATTAAGTTATAACAGATCTTAATTCAAATATGTGTTATGTCCAATGTCTCAAGTCACGTGTTAACATACGAGGGTTCCTCTTCTTCCAATTCACAGAATATGCATTGATCTAAATCTAGTTTACACCATATGTCCTTTTAGTCACAGATTAGCCATGTCCCATTTATGCCATCATTCATTATTTGTTCCAAAGTTTAACGTTCGTGCATTAATCTCTTGTGAGATTTGGCGCAGGCTCGTGGTAGCCTGGCTAGAACAAAAAGAAGAAAGAGATATAGAATAGGATAGATCCAAATAGAACAGAACATACATAACCTCAAATTCAGAGTTATAGTCATGTCACAATCACAATTAAAGTTTATATCGGAAAATAACTGCACCTGCCTTTCGTGGTTTAAGAAAGGAAATAAACTGGTGTTGATGCAGAAAGGCTAAATTACTCTTCTTTAATTGTTGTAGCTCTAAACTTTGATTTGAGATTTGATTTAGCTTTTAATTCTATTCAGGTTGGAAGAAGATGCATCAGTCCAAGTTTTGATTCCACAGAGTAGCGACGCCATTTTTATTTAAATTAGAACAGAGGCAGAGTATAGGCAGAATGAAATGGTGTAGAGAGTATGAGGCTAGAGGGCTGTTTATATAGGGTTAGGCGGACGAATCTAGGCAGAAAACGTGACCAAATACATCAGAACGAACCAAGTTCAAAAACTGGATTTTGGGAGAAGGTCGACCCCCAGGTCGACTACCCAGTCGACCTGGTTAGGGGGGGGTCGATCACCCAGTCGACTCCCCAGTCGACCTGGATCCTGGGCAGGAAATTTCCCGCCTAGCCCGCTTCTGGGTTTGAATTCGAATTTTGAATTCGAATTTCGAGCTGTTTTCGATTCTGAAAATTCCTGAAACTTCGGAGGGTCATATCTCCCTCATACGGACTCCGATTCTCGCAAACTCAGACTCGTTTCCAAGCAGAACTCCGAGACAAACGCAATGGAGCAACCCGTTTCCCTTGATTCTTATTTTAAAAATTAATTATTCTCTGATTTATTACTTATACGTTCACAGAAAATACCGGGTGTTACATTCTCCCCTCCTTAAAGGATTTCGTCCCCGAAATCTTCAAGTTAAGAAGAATGTGTCCTACCTTCCAACATCCATCTACTCAATCATCAATCACTGGCATCCATTGTCCTTAGAAACTTCTAATGTTGTATGAACATATGAAAAAGTGTGTGCATATGTTCCTTATCTAATGCAAAGATCAGGCAGTCCACTGATTCAGTTGACCTCCTTAATGCGAATTATGCCAGTGCCATGAGTCCAACATGTATGCAATTTTCCTATTTGATACATATCATTTCTATATGAGTGCACAACCATTCAGTCATATGCAACATCCATGTGTTGAGTCAATCATTTTGCATCCATAAAAATTGAAAATGCTCACACATCCATATGGAGTATGAGAGTGTTTTCGAGACGATCTAGTCCCTAGTGTGTGTATATGCATCCACGAGAAACCACTAGCAACCACTTGCATCCACTTGCAACCATCAAACATAACATGTCTCAAACACATGTTTACACCCATTAGTTTCTACCTAAAGTTTGAAGATTCGATCGATAGGATACAGTCGAATGATGGAAGCGAGTACAGATAAAACAAAAACTTGGTTCCCATTAGACATTTGGTTGAGAGAATAATTCCACTAAGTATCAACCCCGAAGACCGAAACCAACATCAGATTGACACCCAGAGGATTACCCTCTTTAGACAATGTCAAAACTGGAAATCTTAACCTTGTCAGAAATATTCAGATATTTACAGATTACTAGTACAGATCAGATTACCGAACTAAGCATGATAAAAACCAGAATGTATGCGTCCTACTTGACGCCTAACACAGATATCTCTCAATCCCCAATCTATCACAAACAGATGAGTACTAACCCTTAGGGGTTTGAGTCTACAGCGGAATCAGAAACAATACTAGTATTAAAGTGCAGATTATCGATTTCAGAATCAAAATGCCAGAATCAGAAAGAGTTTTAACTCAAAAATCAGATAAGAAAATTAAACATTCTACATAAATTTTCTTATTTCTACCCTATCTACTAGTCACTTGAGCATTCGCCTGTCCTCCAGAAGTGGGTTCTGCCCTCTGCCCTTGCCCTCGTTTCTTCGGGCAGTCCCTGGTGAAGTGTCCCATCTCATCACAGTTGAAGCAAGTGCCCTTCCTTTTTCTGCAATCCTTGTTCAGATGAGTCGAGCTTCCACATGTAAAGCACTTTTCTCCTTCTTATCTTCAGACTTCTCATCCTTCTTTTGTGTTTCCTTTTTGGGCCATGCTTTCTTGTTCTGTGGTTCTTCCTTCTTTGTCTCTTTCTGGCCCTTATCTTCCTCGTGCGGTAGTGCCATGTCCACCAATTTCTCGTAAGTCGCTCCCATGGGTACATGGGTCATGGCTAGGCTGTGCATAGCTCGTTCAATCCTTTAACAAAGCGGAGAGCCTTTTTATGCTGAGTGTTGACTAAATCCAATCCGAACCTAGCTAGTTGGTTGAACTGGTTGACGTATTCCTTGACCGTCATACTTCCTTGCTTAAGAGATAAGAACTTTTCCAGTTGTAGACTTCGTTCAGCTTGCGAGAGGAATTTCGTCTCAAACCTTGTTCTGAAATCCATCCATGTTTCAACAGGCCTCTCGGCGTTAGTGACTTCCCACCAATAGGAAGCTTCGTCTTTGAGCAACCATACTGCCAACTGTACCTTATGCCTATCGTTCACCTCGAAGATAATGAACAGATCCTCAGTTTCTTTGAGCCAGTTTCTCGCTTCTATGAATGATTCAGTTCCCTTGAAATCCTTTCCACCCGTGGCCCTAAAATCTTTACAGATCTTTGAGAAAGCAATTGCACGAGGAGGGGGCAGAGGAGGGGGATCAGTTGCTGGAACTGTGGTGGCGGTCCTAGCCTCAAGATATTGACGAAACCAACCGGGTACATGAACACCCTCTGGTATCTCAGATGCTTCAGACATGCTGAAACGAAAAAGGAAAGATTCAATACAAAAAGGACCGAAGGAAAGATATATGGCTCTTGGGGATTATGTTTTTCAAAATAAGCCTTATTTTTGAAAAATATTTCCTTTCAAAACCTTTTTGAAAATAGTTTTCAAAAACTTTACCCAATCTGGTAACCTTCAGCTCTGATACCAAGTGTAACACCCCACCTCCGTTAAGGTCACTCACAAAGGGAATGCCTTAACTTTGATGGAGCGTTTTAGTAGATATAACAGAAACTTACAAGACAGATAAAACAGTACATGAAAAATTAATAACTTTATTACAACAGAAACCGAATTAAGCTTGGTTACATCCTTTAAAATCGCAGTATCAGAATTCAAGTGCAAAATATCAGTCTTGTACAAAAGCCTTCAGAATGCATAGTTTAAAATCATAATATCAGAATTCAAGTACAAAATATCAGTCTTGTACAAAAGCCTTCAGAATGCATAGTTTAAAATCATAATCCCCACAGAAGAAGACAAGCCATACTTTAAGCACTTCAAGCGGAAGAAATCTGGATCAAGCTAGAGTACTCCCTTCTACAAAACCTGCGGGGGAGGGGACGGAAGAAAGAGGGGCGAAAACAAGCAAGATCAGACATAAAGTCTGGCAAGTCCAGTGATTTTCAGTTATGAACAGATAATAATAACATGACATGAAAATAAAACTGGATGAGAGATAACAATAACAGGTGTAGCGGATATAACAGAAGAACATAATGATATAAGCTATTTCTTTACACTTCTCTGCACTAATACTAGTATAACCGGATTAGTGTCACCCTAATGTCTAAACTAAAACAGAAACGGGAATAGAATAATTTCCACATAAGAGAATGTTAGTAATGGGCCTTTACCACCCCAACAGAAACAGACAGAAATAGAATGCTAATAATGGGCCTTTACAACCCAAACAGAAACAGACAGAAACAGAAACGGATTAATCCCTACGGAAAACAGAATGTAGAATTAGGTGTACACTAGTAAATGGGCCTTTACCATCCGAACAGATGGTACCATGCAGAAACAGAGAGGTGTTACCACCCAACAAAAACAGACGGTACCAACAGAAACAGACAGAACTAAGTGTACCCTAAAACCCTACCCCAAGCGATCGGCTCCCTAATACATAAATAACCTGTGCCAGCCCCACAAAAGGGTGTATCACTCCCCAAAGTGGCAACCTTTAAATGACACAGGCCTATTTACAGATGTCACACCGTCTTACATCTTCAGAGGCAGACCGGGATCCATGCACGCACATGACCCGGTTGAACCATCAACACCCCTCGCCATTAACAGAATGAACCGCTTATAATTAGTTCAGTAAGCGTGCCCGGACCCTACCTACTGTTGGGTCAAAGTTTTGATACCAGAAAGGGTTACAGACTAATATGGGTCCCAAACAACAGATGATACAAGTAATTCCCCTCCTAACCTTGTGTCCCTAGACTAACAGATTTCTGATTAACTTGTTTACAAGTTCAGACATACAGAATTCAGATCAACTAGTTCACAGATCAGACAAGTTTTCAGACAAACGGATCAGATACATGGATTTAATAGATTTACAGATTTGTCTAACTTTGTAATTGGGCCTATAGATTTACGGAATAGATTTCGTCAGTCTAGTTGGTTTAACCCTATACCCCCAACACGTTTTAGACATCATATTTATCTCAGATTTTCATTAATTAAATATTAATTCCCAGACCTCTCACATTAGACTGACAGTTTGCGGCTACTGGTTAAGCACGTTAGTTCCGGGCAGGTTTCTGCCACAAACTGAGTCTAACCTCGGGTTTCAAGCATGTTATGACTAACTTCTCACATTAGAACCTATTGTTTGCGGCCACTGGATGTGCCGGGCGGTTCCGGGCAGGATTACGCTGCAAACTCATTCTAATCTCGAGTCAGCCATATTTATCTTTGCGGCCAATTAATTAATAATTTACCATTTATGCCCACGCCTAATATACATGTCGATTATTCATAACTATAGCCAATTCATATTATGACAATAACAGACTAAATATATCAACTCAACAGATATAACAGATAACAGATTTCTCAGATTAGGCGACTTAACGGATTTAGCAGATTAAGAAATTTAGCAGATTTAGCATATAACAGATTAGGCATTTTCAGCAGACTTAGCAGATGACAGATTTGGCAGATGAACAGATCTAGTAGATTAGGCAATATAGCAGAACTAGCAAATTAGGCAATATAACAGAACTAGCAGAATATAACAGATTTAATCATTCTTTAAAGTTTCATAAACATATCTTGCCTAACTATAAATTTGGCCTAAGTTTGCATGCCTAAATAGTTGTCATGATTCACAATATGATCATATACCCGACGTTTGCATTGAATTTACATGACATAGATTATGCTCACAATTTACCATATAACACATGTCCCAAATTTAGTTAAAATTGCCTAGTACAAAAGATTCATATATAAATTATACCAAATATAGCCATCGATTTCAATGCATGTCATATATTCAAAAATCTCGCACTTAGGTGTTATTCACATCTAATAGTTATCAAATCTTAATATAGACCTTCACACCTAAATCATATTCTCTTTTTATCTCAAGTCATGAATTGTTATATAAACAATATGCCCAACCATCTAGAACTTTAAGTTATAACAGATCTTAATTCAAAATATGCGTTATGTCCAATGTCTCAAGTCACGTGTTAACATACGAGGGTTCCACTTCTTCCAATTCACAGAATATGCATAGATCTAAATCTAGTTTACAACATATGTCCTTTTAGTCACAGATTAGCCATGTCCCATTTATGCCATCATTCATTATTTGTCCCAAAGTTTAACGTTCGTGCGTTAATCTCTTATGAGATTTGGCGCAGGCTCGTGGTAGCCTGGCTATAGAACAGAAAGAAGAAAGAGATACAGAATAGGATAGATCCAAACAGAACAGAACTTACATAACCTCAAATTCAGAGTTATAGTCATGTCACAATCACAATTAAAGTTTATATCGGAAAATAACTGCACTTGCCTTTCGTGGTTTAAGAAAGGAAATAAACTGGTGTTGATGTAGAAAGGCTAAATTACTCTTCTTTAATTGTTGTTGTAGCTCTAAACTTTGATTTGAGATTTGATTTAGCTTTTAATTCTATTCAGGTTGGAAGAAGATGCATCAGTCCAAGTTTTGATTCCAGCAGAGTAGCGACGCCATTTTTATTTAAATTAGAACAGAGGCAGAGTATAGGCATAATGAAATGGTGTAGAGAGAATGAGGCTAGAGGGATGTTTATATAGGATTAGGCGGACGAATCTAGGTAGAAAACGTGACCAAATACATCAGAACGAACAAGGTTCAAAAACTGGATTTCGGGAGCAGGTCGACCCCCAGGTCGACTACCCAATCGACCTGGTCAGGAGGGGTCGACTACCCAGTCGACTCCCCAGTCGACCTGGTCCTGGGTGGGAAATTTCCCGCCCAACCCACTTTTGGGTTTGAATTCGAATTTCGAGCTATTTTCGATTCTGAAAAATCCTGAAACTTCGGAGGGTCATATCTCCCTCATACGGACTCCGATTCTCGCAAACTCAGACTCATTTCCAAGAAGAATTCCGAGAAGAACGCAATGGCGCAACCCGTTTCCCTTGATTCTTATTTTAAAAATTAATTATTCTCTGATTTATTACTTATACTTTCACAGAAAATACTGCGTGTTACAAGCCCTCTTCAATCTCTGGAGTGAATCCTCGTAATCGAAAGCCAAATTCTTCTTCATTAGATTGGTGAGCGGCGCTGATATTGGTGCAAAGTGAACTTTCTATAATAACCCACAAATCCATTGAAACTCCTATCCTCTATTGCATTCTTAAGAGCTTTCCAATCATGAACTGCGACAACTTTAGCAGGGCCCACTGCTATTCCATCCTTGGAGACTACATGCCCTAGGAACCTTACTTCCCGTAATAACCCGGAATTTCTGAAAAAATTTAATTTTTTTTATTTTAGCTATTTTAATGGGTTTCAAATATTTAAAATGATTTATTTTGAATAATAATGACTAAAAATATATTTTAAATGGAGTTAGAACATATAAATTTAAAATTTAATTAAAATGAACTTGAATGGCGTGGTAGTTTGAAAATTCGAATTTTAACATCGATTGAATATACAGAATTCAATATAAATCGGATTTCAGTAAAACTAGAAACATTTGAATATGTTTAATGATAGCTTTCTAACGAATGTAAGAAACCGATATTTTAATTTATAAATTATAAGTTATGCCCAGTTTAAAATTCGAAATAGTCGCTATGGAATTTCTATATATTTTTAATATAATATAAAGCCCTTAAAAATAGCTACTTTGGAAACGACCTCCATTTTCGACTAAACCACTTTTTTTGGATCCGAAATGTCAAATTATTGTTAGATTAAAAATTTCATAATTTTTGGAATTAATTTGTGAGCGTGGTGAATTTAAACGTGTTTTGTCAATTCAGTTTAAATTTAATCAACTGGAAAATGGCCATTTTTCAAACGGTCTTCAAATTCGACGAAATTAGTTTTGTTAGGACCATATCATCAAAACATAGCTAGATTTATTTTTCCGTAATTTTTGGAGTCAGTATGTGGCCCCGGTAAATAAAATGTATGTATAAATTCAATATATATTGATTATATTTTAGTTTTGATAAAAACATTTCGAAACAGTCATATTGGCTTATGAAGCAATTCCATTGTGTCCGGAATGGGGGTATTTAGCTAGGAGCGACAGTCGTTGGGTTTGATTTGGAGGTCAAAGCGATAAACAGGTAAGGTTTCAATTAAATAATATTTCAAAATAATATATATAATCCTATTTTCTACCAACCCTAGGTCAAACTAATATTTCATGGTCAAAATTACGCAGCGCCTCCTTTTTCACTTCCAACAACGGGAATCGTTCCATCCATTTCATCCCATTTTCTCTAAGTCCAAACCCAATCAGATCGAACTCATAAAGGACAGATTGTAGCACTAGGGGAGAGCTTTCGATCTATACCATTGTGATCTGTTGTTTTTCAACGTGGTGATCGGATTTCTGCAATGAAAGGCGCGGGTTTGAGCTCGATTTGGCGAGCGTGGGGGCCACCGAGTTTCCGCTGGTCAACGACGGAGGTAGAGGGCGGTCAGTCCTTCGATGTGACATGCTCTGATCTGCTATTGGTGTCTGGATGAGGCTCCGAGCTTGAACCCTAGTATACGAGCTGATGTGTTTAGCGGTTCTGGAAATCAATGATAGAAGAGGAAGACAAACGGGAGCACTTGGATCAAGAATTGAATGACCCTGATTAAATTGAGGGTAATTAGGGTGTATTAGTTTAGTAATTTATCTATTTAAATGTATACAAATGTATAAAATGCAATTTCTTATTCAATTCTTATAAGAACCGAACGATTTAATTATTCGTTTTAACCGTAAATTGGAGATCTACATTCCAGAACTGATTGGGATAGAAATAGAAGATCCTGGAATTTTTGATAAAATTAAACGCCAGTTTAATTATATTAAAACCATCGTTTTAATAACGATTTCTATCCAATCAATGTGACAACTCCTTCACACTGAAATTATTTTATCATGTTACTATATTCATATATAAAAACATATAGAATTGCCAGTGTTAAATTTTATCATTTAATGTTATAAAATTGTATACGGTGCCTGTTAGCTCACCTCCCCATCATCCAAATACCATGGACGATTTAATTGACTGTATTGTGTTTTGATTGTGATGTTGTGATGATTAACATAAAAAAAATGTTAATATTGATGTGATGAATGAAAATGGACATAAATATCCATTTATAGATTGAACAGTGAAAATTGATAAGTTAGAAAAATAATTCAAACCGAATTAGAACTGGTTAAATTTATTAACCAATGATTTATTTTAATAGACTGTTGTAGTTTGAAAACCCCACATGGGTATTGGGATGATATTTGACATACACTAATCCCAATATTTAGTTGTATGTCAATCGATAGGTTGACAGGCTGTGATGAGCGTTATTTATTTATTTTAATGCTTATACAGTTGTAAATTACACTCTGCATGATGTTTGAATGTTGAATGATTATTTATCATTATTGTTGGATACGTGTGATGAATGAAATCCATATAACTGAAATTATTTTGTAATGGATTGAGTCGCATTCCAATTAAAAATAAAGAATATTTTGAAATAAAGAATATTTTAAAATAACGAATATTTTAAAATAATATTTTGTGAATAATCAAAATATGATTTTGATGTCCGATTTTGGATAAACATGGAAATATTGGAATATATAAAGCCAACTAAGTAGATATTCGCCATTTTAACCCGAACGGGTTTATCGATCGATTTTATTCATTTTATAATGAATACGAAATATAACTGATTTCAAAATCTGATATTTTGAAAATATTATCATTTTAATATTATAATGATATGGAATATTCAATTTTGTTCTAAAATTGAAAATTAAGTTAAAATTGTTTTAAAATAAATTTATAAACGATTTATAAATAGAAATCGATGATATATATATTATATATATTATATTGGCCTGAATAGAACGCGTCGTGCAGCGACTGTTCGCGAATTTCAACCATTAACTTCAAATTGATGTAACGGGGGATCCGACCGTCGGATTCTCCTAAAACTGGAACCGTTGGGTTCGTATCGAAAAGAGCTTTCCAATAATTGTAAGAGATTTGAAATCTGATGGTTAAATTTGGAAATATGTCCAAATCAATTTCAGAAAAGGTCGTTATGGATGTAGTTCGGTGGCTGTTATTGGAAACCGACTATAAGAGCCTTAATAAAATTATTAAAAATATGGGAAAATAGTATAAAATCATAGTAATTGATTTGGAAAGATTTTGGGTGATAAATTATAGGTTTGAGAATATAAATATTTTTTTTTTATCGAAATGAACTAGTTATTAACTAGAATAATAATCCAATGTTTTTAAATAATAAATTGGATTCGAAATGGTTTTGATATAACCAGAATTTTCCAATGTATGAATTGGAATGGATTTGAATGGGAATAAGCTTCGGAATATTTCGATATTGAATGCCGTGATTATACAGATATTGTTGAGGAATTTGGAAGATATAAATATCGTTATTCCCCAAACGATATTTGTTAGTCTCAGAATTTGATATTGAATATAAGCCGATAAAACTTCGATTTAGAGCCTTATATTTAATATCAAATTGGATTTTGGGTTTGTCGTGAATGGTGTCTTAAATAACACAGTCCTTAAACCTAATTGAGAGAAGAATATATCTTTTAACTAAGATTTAAGGAAATTTTCCAATTAATTAATATTTAATTGGAATTGAATTGAAATTGGATTTTGGGTTTATCGTGAACGAGGTTTTAAATAACATTTGTTCTTTAACCTAATTAACAACGAAGATGTGATTTGGAATTTATAAATCTTTTATTAAGATATAATGGAAGTTTTCCAATTTAAATACTAAGTTGGAATTGAATGGAATTCGATTTGGTAAAAATCGAGATGAGCTTCTGTTAATGAAGACCGTTACTATATATGGAATTTAAAAGGCTTTGCCGCTATTCCATTTATATTATTAGTGTGATACAGAAACTTACATCGATTATATATTGATCTGTTTTCCGTGAAGATTCCATAGTTAATGGAAGCTGATTTGGGTTTGTTGTGAACGGTGTTTTAAATGACACAGGTTTTCTAACCCAGTTAAAGACAAGATTAATTTTCCTAAAAGTTGGATAAACATTAAGTAATGATTTTTAAGATCAAAACTGAACTAGAGTTTTAACAAATCATTAATTAGATTGGAATGAGAAGGGGATAATTAAATTTATCGAATTCATGAGATGATCAAGAATGGAGTACCACCAGTTTTACTCCAAGCGATAGTTAAACCTTCAATTAGATTTTAATGGATAATGTTAATTAATTTTACCAATAACACAGTGGGTATTAGATATGGAGTACTACCTTTTTTGCTCCATGAGATGAATAGGTTGGGATTGGGATTAATAAAGAAATGATTACTTCTGTAAGGTTCGTTAATCCCGACTAGTTTGATAAACCTTAATTCGGCTTAGATTGTGAAAAGATATAATAAAATATTTTGAAATGGATATCCAAAGGAAGAATAAAGAATAAGTTTAAAAGAATTTATATTTGAAAAAATTAATGGGAACCTTTCCCTAATATGTGAATATTTGAATAAAAGAATATTCTGGATTGGAATGAGGCGTATGATTTTGTAACGTATCATATTTTTGGTAGTTAGATATTTAATTTATTTATTTTATTAAATATTTATTTGGAATAGTTTTTAAATTTTAATGGTTTATTTATAATTATAAAAGGATTTTTATAAAAATGGAATATCAATTAAAAACAAGAATTTTTAACGTTGGGTTTTAAAATTCTATACTGAATGAAATTGAAGCTGTTGTTTTATTAAATACAATGATATTAATTTATTATCATTAAAATTAGCTGTTTGAATTTAATGTATATTGTATCGACATTTTATAAGATTTATAAATAAACGCACCAAAAGCTTGTGTACTACATACACACAGATTATATTTTCAGTATAGATTCCTGTGTGCATATATGTATATATACACACACTCATCAGCATTTTCTTTTGGTTCGGAAATACGAATGAATCCCACATACATATCATTTTCGTTCAACGAATTAACTAATAAGTGCTACATGAACATGGAAACTGAAACCTGAATACATATTATACTTGTCCAACAAATACAAATTTGCTCCATGAATAAGAAAGCTGAAGGAGGAAATATTAATACAAAGAAAACAACGCATATATTCATACAATACTGTTTCTACAAATACAAATACAAAGTAAAACAATACATATCATTGTGCGTCCCCTTCATTTATATTTGGTAGTACTACTCAATCTCCTCCTCCCACTTTTGTTCTATCTTTTCTTTACTATTGCGTCCACTTCCTCGTTTCTTTCTATCCTTCTTCAAACTGCTATTGTTTTCCCTTACCTCTTCTTTTCCTTACTGCTGCCTTGCTCCCACCTCTTTTTCTTTTCCTGCTTCTTTCCTGTAACCACTATAACGAATGGACATAAGGGTACCAACTGAAAGCGTTAATATATATATATATATATATATATATGAGCAATGTATATATTCATTCTAATTTTTAAATTACTGTAGGTCTTGTTTAATTCAAGAAACAGTAAAACACAGACCAACAACATATATATTCATTCTAATTTTTAAATTACTGTAGGTCTTGTTTCATTCAAGAAACAGTTAAACAAAGACTTTCAGTATACACAGTAAATGAATAGCTATAGATCATGAACAGTTAAATGAAACTAATGTATACATATACATGCATACAGACAGATGAATGTATCCATGTACATGGCTAAAACAGCTGAAATATAGAAACAGTAATATAAACAGAAAAAATTGACTAAAACAATAACTATATTCATGTACACATCTGAACAACATGACTTGTTTCTTTCATGAAACAGTAAAATGGAAATGTCTACATATGCACAGAAATGAACAACTAAAGCAGATACATTTCGAACAGCTAAGAAAAACTGTACAATGCATAGCTGAACTAAAAACAGATATGTATGTACATTCATACATCAATTATGTGAAGTACAATGAACAGCTAGGAAAAAAATCAAATATATTTATATATTTGCATCAAATCTATACAGAACTGCTAATACATATTCATATATACATCTACACAGTCGAATTCTTATAAAAATAGATACAGTGACTGCCATACATTTAAAAATCTGAACAATACCTAGTTTCAAATCTTTGAATTTGATTAAACAACTCATGGTCATGGCCTCACCTAATTTATACCTATTCGATCACTATTGCATTTCGAACAAACCAACAATGTTGAAAATTCACTACTCAATTCAACAATAATCTCTGTAAAACCATCACGCATCCATCTACCATCACGAGTATAAAATATAAAAAGGAGAAGAAAAACCAATGAGCTAAGCATAATAGCCGAACCTATCTAGGATGTACTGATGGACATGAATCTTATCTGAATCAACTACTATAAATACACGTATCGCGCATAGGCATTTCACCAATTCCAGGAACAATATGAACCAATACAGTAAACAAAAATAGTTCGAAGCACATAAAAACCAGAATAGAAAATATATACAGCAATAAAAAATCAAAGTAAACACTTATCTACTTTAGTAAAATCCAGGCCCTTCGTTTCGAGATGCTCTTGACGAATTTTCATGATAGTTTGCTCGAGACCAAAGACTTAGGGTTCAACAAGATATTCAAATGGAAGCTTTGGGTTTAGTTTGGGTATGGACTGTAGTGGAGCTTGAAGGTTTGGGGGTAAATCAGAGAATTGAGGTGACATTGGGTGCTGGATGAGTTGTTTGGGGGTTTAGCCGATCAATTAAAGAAGGGAGCGAAGAGAGATCGATGAAGATGGTGGCGTAGAGGAGATGCGAGGCGACTGGTTTCAGTTTCGCTGAAGAACAGAAAGGGGGATAGGCGGATAAGGGTTCGGCCATGGATGAATTTTGTGGAGGCGGCATATTTCTAGGGTCTGGGAAAAACCGATGATAAGGTTTTGATGATGATAAATGGGTTGGGGATAGGCGCGCCGAACTTATAAAGAGTAAAGACAGTTTAAAATTTTAAATATGTGTTTAATACATTAATTACTTTATAAATATGTTATTAAGATGTCTCGCACATACATTATGCGATTTCGGCATGATCAGCCTCATGGAACCGTAGAGACGAGAGTTTCAAGAGGGAGCTGAGACAGTCAGGACGGTAGGCAAGGAGAATTTTTAATTAAATTAAATGACTATTAGAAACCGGCATTTAACAACCACACTAAATCAGGGTGAGTTAAACTCACTCAGTTCTTCCCATTTATATTTTATATAAATTGGGTTTTTATAATTGTGTGCTCCGGTTGCCAATAGTTGACTATTTTCTAATTATATATTCATCTGTTGATTTAACCAATGAAATTAAACCATTGTTTAATTTCAATGAAATACAAATCGTTATTTTAACGATTGGATCCAATAGAGATAACTCACCTTGATTGGTCACGTTTATAAAATAAACATGTTTAAATTGTTTGAATTGTTTGAACTGCTTGTGAACTGGTTGAAGTTAAATGGTCGTTATTTATTGTTATCAGTTAAATGAAATTGAATGATCTGATTTGAGACAACCGTTTGGATACAAGGAAGGACAGGTTGGAGGGATCCAACGGGATTCCTCAAATATAATAGACATTATTTATTTCCATATTATAAATATATGAATTGTCCTGTTTGGTTGATTGATTTGATTATTGATCATTGATTGGAAATTCAACCAGTCTCTTGTTTTAACCAATGGGCAAAATTGGTTGAGTAACCGGCAGTGAATGGCCTAAAAATAAATTGATTTGTTTATATTAATTTTCGATAGGTGAATCATAGAACTGAAGTTTTAAAATTTATTCTATAGCTGGAGATAGATTTTGAAATATTATTTTGAATAAAAGTTTATAAAGGAAATAAATATTTATTATTTAAGTTTATAATTAATTATTAATTTATTTTACAAAGTCAATTCTAATATTAAATCAGATTTATAAGTATGAGAATAAGAAATTAACTGAATGGTTAAATTTGAATAATTGTTTTGTTAAGAAACAATTAAATAGATATATTAAATAGATATATTAAATTAATTATATTATTAATTAATTTAAAGTGAGAACTAATCGGAATCGATTAATGGGATAACCGTATTTTGAGTTGACTAAATCTACCGTTTTAACTGGAATGGATTATTACATTAGTTTGTTTCGAACTAATCTAATAAAATAGTTTAATGAATATTGTTTTAATTTTAATAAGTTTTTAAAAAGGAATTCACTATTTATTTAATAAATAAATTAACTACTGAAATAGTTATTGATTGAAGTAAATTATTATTTTAATTAATAATAATTTAGGGAATTACTTTTTAATTGGAATTCATTTTGAAAGTAATTGAAGTTGAAGAGAAATCTAGTGGAATGATGAAAGGGGTTTATGAACAGGTTTTATATTTAAAACATGAATTTTAATAATGAAGTTATAAAGAGAATTTTTAAGTAAATACAATAGATTAAATTAAATGTTTACTTAATATTCGAATTAAGTAAAAGGAATTGAGAATAGAAGGGTTTATAATAAACCGGAGTTATATAAACGAAGTTACAAAAAAGGTGAGGTGGTAAAGTGTTAATTTTAAATTAATGTGATTAATAAAATTGGGGAATTTAAATAAGAATTCCAAAGAAGATGAATGGATTTGAAAAGGAATTAGTAAAGGTGAATTTGGTGAAAGAAGTGGGTCGTAGGATTGTGTAAACAAAATCCGAGTTATAAATGAGTTTGGTTAAAGAGGCGGAATTAAGAGTGGTGTTTTATACAGAAATTACCTAATTATTGAATTAGGAAAGAATGGGTATATCCGAGACAATGAATTTCAAAGAGTAAGAAGGTTTTCTAAAACCATATTTTGAATAGTTCAGTAAAATGGAATTTGAATTTTTATTAGAATGAAGTATCAGTTTTTGGATTACCACTCGTATCTACCTTAAGATATGAACATTGCTAATCATGGTCTGAGAGGTAATTTAAATACCCCAACTTGAACGACATCAGGATTATCTGAGGATGATATTAGTTGTAATGGTAAAAGAGGTTAGTAATAATTTATTATTTCATTAGAGAAAAAATAACGCAACAATTTTGGTGAAAACTTGGGATATATATATATAAAAGGATTCCAAGGTAAAGGGGAAATAAAAGGGGATTGCGTGAATTATAACGATATTTTCGAGTTAGAAGGAAAACATAAAGTTAATTTCTATTCCATAAGGTTAAGCATGGATTATTGTTTTCAAGTAATGAGTAAAAGATATTTTGTAACGTTGTTTTCCGAGTAATAAGTTAAGTTAATTTTCCAATATTAGATAATAATTTGGCTAATGTTTTGAAAGCGAAAATAGAGAACTGGGTATGATATAGGATTTTCCTAAGCATCAAAATGAATTTATTTAAAGAAAAATCTTATGTTAAATAAGAAGCGAAAAGTTATATTTGTAATATCGAAATACTTAACAGTTTTAAATTTACATTTTGTTTAAATTAAAAGGCCAAGTGATGTTGAATGCTAAACCAGTGAACTCATTGGATTTTCATGATTGAATCACTGTTTATTTTGATAGTTAAATAACTGACTATCAAATCTGTCCAATATGATTGTTGGTACGGAAAGACCGGGATCAAATTTATATTCAAAAACCATTCCTTGTTGCTGGTTGTGTGAGCTGAGTATGCATGATAGAGGGTTCTCGCTTCGCGTTAGGTGGCGGACGAGAGACTCTTACCTCTACATATCCCTCGAAAGTAAGGGAGGGCTGGTTGTGAAGTCGAAAGGCTAGCCGTGAAACAAGTGATGTGGTACCTCTGTAAGCCACGGGGGGAGGTTAGCCCTCTACCTTGGGGGCGGAGAGGATGGTTGAAAAGCCTACTCGAAAATCAAGATGGAGCTTTGGAGACCGTAGATTTTCATAAATGGAAGAACAGCTAATAATCTCTGGTCTGCAGCCAAAGATGTACTGCGGTTCTGTCGAGGTTGAAATCTACGGGTTGCAAGGAATTATCGCTGCTGATCCATGTTGTGATTCCTATATTTATGCAGTAGGAGAGTACCTTCGGTTCATCCTTTTCCTGGATGAATTTTATGGACGGATGTCTGACAGAGTATTTCCAAAGGGATCACGTACGTTGATTTTTACAAACGTATTTCTGTTAGTGGCTTAGAAGGTCACTTCTCTTAGCTTAACGACTAGAGTATTTTTGTGGACGTCAATTAGTGATATCTGGCGGATTTGACGATGTGGCATTCAAAGTGAATGATGACTAGATGTTCAAAAGTTAATTTAAACCCCAAGCCTCACAACCGGGAAATGACAAAAATCGTGCAGGAAGCATGGCTATGTGGGTCGCTCCCATTAGGGTGTATAATCACCTATCTAGAGAAATTCCTTTTGCTTCTTTAATCTATTTCGATGCTGGCCCTTTTCGGGAAACGGTGGTTTGAGCCCAACCGTTGGTGATATACATTCAATACACTCAAGTGAAATGATTCGCCAGTCATGTGTGGGCCGAGTTGCAAGGTGTTCTTGTTGAACCCAGTGTATTCCCCTCTAGAGATACACTATTGGCAGTTGGTCCCATACCTTGTCATAGTCGGAATGCAATATCCAATAAGAGCCCGTTGTTTTGATTGTATACTATATATGTAGAGCGTGAGATGCAAGCGTTTTGCTAGATTGATATCTACTTGTATTTAGACACTATTATAATATCAGAAAAGATATTGATTTCAAAAAGTTTTGGTTATCGTAAGGTAAAAATCATCCGTATTTATGTGTGGATTTGGTCTTATGATTATCCTTTTCTTTTGAAAGGATTTTAACTTTAAAATCAAGTTGGATGATACTGTAAAACTTAGTGTGTTTTTCTCACTTCGGTTTGCCAGATGGACCCGTTGTTTTGTAAATGCTTGGGTTAGACCGGGTTGTACAGGTCCAGGTTATCGAATGCTGCAAAGTCCGGAGACGAGCTGGAGAGTTCAGACCTATTATATATATGGTGTGTATTCCGCCATGTGTTGTATACGGGGCAGATTATTATAACTGGCCAGAGATATTGATGTACTCTGATATTGTAAGTATTTTTAAAGGCTCTCAAATAAGATTTATTTCTATGTTATATTTTTTTCCGCTGCGATGTGAGACTCTGTGTTGTGTTGGTTCTTCTTCTTCTTCTATTCTAATATTTCTTTCTTTCTAATTTCACCTTCTAATTTCTTTCTATAAACGTTCCAGTGTTTTCGGTGTTTTGAAGGTCGGCGTGAGTTACGGTAAATGTATTTATGTCGATTTTCGGGGCCGAAAATCCTTGGGTCATTACAGTGGTATCATAGCTATTGGTTTAGTAATAACCTTGGCTCTGTGAGTAACCCATCTCTATCGAGTAATCTAGGTTAGTAATACCCTAAATCAAGATTGAGTGTGTGTGTGTGTGTATATATATATATATATATATATATATATATATATATATATGAGCGCGTAATTGTAAATTTTATATACAAATATTTTGTATTGTGTTGTTTGATCTGTTCAAGTGTTGAGAAGCATTGAACTGCCAATGGATACAGTGTTGTTTTGGAAAGAGGCTAAATGAAATAATTTTACCCAAATTATATTTTGTTATAGAAAAGAAATAATTATATGAAATTATTTAAGGTATTAATTTGTTGGATTAATTTAAATGGGATTCAAATTGGAGTAAAAATGTGAATGGTTTAATATAACCCGAAGAGATTTCACATTTGGAATTGGTGAATGAGAATTTTAATTTGAAATTAAAATAAATCAAGAATTAACCTAAAAAAAAGTTGAATAAAATTTGAAGCGGAATTGAATGGTATTTGAAATGAAAATCAGAATTTGAAATTTAAAAAGAAAATGAACTAATATTGAAAATAAATTAGTCAAGCAAATATGGATTGGAACTTAACTTTGTTAAGTAATATTAAAGGAGAAATGGATGTTGGAATATAATAAGAAAAATTTGGGATTTGGAAATTTAATAAATAATAATTATGGGAACCAATCAGATATTAATCGTAATACCAAAGTGAAGATATTAATCAGATATCAATTGATTTGGTTAAGTTGGTTGGGCATTAGTTGTTGATTATGTATTTATTATTGATTGTATGCTAGATTGAATGGATATAATTCATTCATGTTTTACTATAAAGAATTGAATGAATCGGTTTTCAATTTATAATAAATTTGAGTTTTGAAGAGATTATG
This sequence comes from Allium sativum, assembly GCA_030737875.1. Taxonomy (NCBI): domain Eukaryota; kingdom Viridiplantae; phylum Streptophyta; class Magnoliopsida; order Asparagales; family Amaryllidaceae; genus Allium; species Allium sativum. Next base: position 402,710,890 of record CM060923.1, on the reverse strand, counting down.
TGTTTGTGGCATTTCTTCTACCTTAGTAATTTCGGGAACGAAATTCTTTTAAGGGGGAAGCAATGTAACATCCCATATTTTTGGTAGTTAGATATTTAATTTATTTACTTTATTAAATATTTATTTGGAATAGTTTTTAAGTTTTAACGGTTTATTTATAATTATAAAAGGATTTTTATATAAATGGAATATCAATTAAAAACCAGAATTTTAAATGTTGGGTTTTAAAATTCTATACTGAATGAAATTGAAGCTGTTGTTTTATTAAATACGATGATATTAATTTATTATCATTAAAATTAGTTGTTTGAATTTTGTAACAGCCCGCACCTCCGATCACGTAAGATATTGTCCCCAACTTAGCCACCATATAGGTGTGGGGTTTTGTTTCTCAAAAGGCCTCGGCGTTAGTAAGAGATGGGATCTACTATATAATACCCACTTCACACAGGCTTCCACGATGTGGGACTTAGGGGTGTTACATTCTCCCCTCCAACAGAGCCCAACGTCCCCGTTGGCTCACAAACACCTCACCCAGGCGCTGTGGTCCACACATAAGCCACAATTCTGGTTGGGTATTGGCTCTGATACCACTGTAACAGCCTGCACCTCCGATCACGTAAGATATTGTCCCCAACTTAGCCACCATATAGGTGTGGGGTTTTGTTCCTCAAAAGGCCTGGGCGTTAGTAAGAGATGGGATCTACTATATAAGTACCCACTTCACACAGGCTTCCACGATGTGGGACTTAGGGGTGTTACAAATTTAATGTATATTGTATCAAAATTTTATAAGATTTATAAGTAAACCCACTTAAAGCTTGTGTACTACATACACACAGTTTATATTTTCAGTACAGATTCTTATGTGTGTATATGTATACATACACACACCCATAAGCGTTTTCTTTTGGTTCAGCAATACAAATAAAACCTGCATACAATCATTTTTGTTCAACGTACTAATAAGTGCTACATGAATATGGAAACTGAAACCTGAATACACATTATACTTGTCCAACAAATAAAAATTTTCTCAATGAATAAGAAAACTGAAATAGGAAATATTAATACAAAGAAAACAACACATATATTCATACAATACTGTTTGTATGAATACAAATACAAAGGAAAACAATACATATCATTATGCATCCCCTTCTTTTATATTGGGAAGTACTACTCATTCTCCTTCTCCCACTTCTGTTCTATCTTTTCTTTATAGTTGCGTCCCCTTCCTCCTTTCTTTCTGTCCTTCTTCAAACTTCTACTACTTTGTAACAACCCGAAAATCTGGGCCAGTTTAAAATTTTTATTTTGGCAATTTTAGTGAATTTTGATTATTTAAAATGAATTATTTTAAATAATATCGACGAGAAATTTATTTTGAATATAATTCGAACGTATATATTATATACGTCGTCGTTAGAATATAAATAATTATATATAATTATTTTAGAATTGAAAATGGCGCGGTAGTTCGATAATTTGATTTCAAACTTCAATTGAATGTACCGGGTGCAAAACAATCCGGATTTTAGTGAAACCAAAAACATTAAGATCTATTTGATAAGATCTTTCCAACGAATCCGACAAATCAAAATTTCATAGCGGGAATCAAAAGATATGTCCAGTTGAAAATTCTGAATAGTCGCTATAGAATTCAGGCCCTTAAAAATGGAAATTTTGCAAACGACCTCGGATTTTGACAAAACCAGTTTTGTTGGATCCGCAGTGTTAAATTATTGCTAGGTTTCAAATTTCATAATTTTTCGAATCAATATGTGAGCGTGGCAAAGGAAAACGCGTTTGACCAGTTTTAGTTGATTTTAATCGACTGGAAATTGGCCATTTTTCAAACGGTCTCAGAATTCGACGAAACTAGTTTTGTTAGGACCGTATCGTCAATACGAAGCTAGAAAATATTTTTCGAGAATTTTTAGAGTTAATATGTGACCCCGGTAATTTGAAATGTACGTTTAAAATTCAATATAGTGATTTAAATGTAAATTCAACGGAAACTGATTGTAACTATCGAATCAGCTTGCGATACATATCCCATTGTGTTCGGAATGGGGGTAAAACGTTAGAGACGACAGGCGGTGAGCCTCGTTTTGAAGTCAAAAATAAAAGTTGCTTTTTGTGGAAAATTAAATAATAAAATATAAAAAAAAAACTTTTCTCCCCCGTTAACCCGCTCTGGCCCCCCCCCCTCTCTCCTTTTAATCGAAACAGGGAAAAAAACAATCGAAGCCCTAATCGATCGACGTGCGCCTATCACCCCACCGCCGACCTCCGTCCAGCGCTCCCCCCCCAACGTCGGCGCCTCCCTCCCCTTACCTCGCCCCTCTCGATTCCACCTTCCCTCTCCGCTGAAGACAGCCCGTTCGCGGCGGTCCTCCGGCCACCAGGGACGCTCGAGTTCGTCGTCCTCCCAGGTGATGGCAGCAGGCATTCCAGCGGTTCAGGCGGCGACCCCTGATAGCTCTCCGATCAACTGTGGCGGCGGCAAATCCATGCCCTAGGGGGCGAGCGCAGTTCAGCGGCTTCCAAAGAGATGGATGCAGTGTAAACTTCTCTTTTAACTAGTGTATTAGTTCATTAATAAACTTTAAATCTGAAATTTTCTTTTTGTATAAAAAAAAACATAGTATAGATCTGAATTGTTATATATTATAACAAATAAAAATATGATCTTTATATTTTTAGAGTATTAAAAATATGATTTTTATATTTTTAAAAGTATTAAAAATATAATCTTTACTATATAGAAGATGTAAAAATATGATTTTGTTTATGTAGAGAATTAAAAATATAATTTTTACATGATAGAAATATTAAAAATACCATTTTTATATGTGTAGAAGAATAAAAATGTGATCTTTATAATGATGTATTCGAAAAGGAGAAATCTTTATAGTTGAAAAGGCGAGATCTTTATATATAGAATAACGATGTAAAAATAGAATTTTTATCTATGTAGTAGCGGTGTAAAAATAACATTTTATCCATATAGCGTGAAAGTAAAAATATGATTTTTATATATTGAACTTCGAAATAAAAATATGATTTTTATATATTGAACTTCGAAATAAAAATATGATTTTTATATGTAGTGGCTACGGGCAACGAAGATGACGAAGATGCGATAGCGATGAAGATTTCTATCAATGAAGTGCCGTGGAGCTAGGATAGCTATAAGTGAGAATTTCTCACTCTTTCAATTTCTTTTTCTAGTTATATATATACACTAGGATGCAGACGGTGCTTAGTAGCACCCGACACAATCGTCCACAGACCATGGACTTGTTTGTTTGGTTGCATAAATTAATTTGATGACTTGATTTGAATTGGTTGTTTGGTGAATTTGATTGATGTGTGAATGGCGTGGGCCTTCACTAGACCGGGGATTAGGCTAGGCCTTGTCCCGTTTCTAGTATCGTGCCGTTATGCCGCCGAAATTTTCTAAAATGAGTTAGTAAAATAAAAATATCATTTTATTTAAAGAATGAACTGAATAGAAATTCATATGTTGGAATAAAATGTTTTATCGTTAAAAATATAATTTTTAACGTGAATGTGAATAAATAAATATTCAATTACAAACCGAACGGTTTGTTTATGTACACCTATTTGAAGGACATTGATTGGGACGATAAATTTTACACATCGCCCAACTGCACAAATAAAATATGTGCTTGATTGTTTGAAACCCCACACGGGTGTTAGGATGAAATTTGAAGTTCACTCATCCTGATTGATTAAATATGTCGATCGATCGATTGACAGGCTGTTATAAGCGTTAGATAACTATATTTGATCCTTATACAGTGTAGTGCACTTTGGTTGATGGTTGATTATTTTTCAATGCTATTATACATGTGTTGTATGAAAATCCATATAATTAACTTTATATGGTAATTGATTGGGCCTCATTCCAATTTGAAAAATAAAGAATATTATAAAATAAAGGTTCATGTGTTGACAGTACTCATCCATTGAGATTGGTCATGTGTTGAACGAAACATTTTAGTAATAAAATTTACATCTTTATCAATATAAAATAAAGGTTCATGTGTTGACAGTACTCATCCATTGAGATTGGTCATGTGTTGAACGAAACATTTTAGTAATAAAATTTACATCTTTATCAATATAAAATAAAGGTTCATGTGTTGACAGTACTCATCCATTGAGATTGGTCATGTGTTGAACGAAACATTTTAGTAATAAAATTTACATCTTTATCAATATAAAATAAAGGTTCATGTGTTGACAGTACTCATCCATTGAGATTGGTCATGTGTTGAACGAAATATTTTGATAATAACCACTATTTTGAAAAAGAAATATTTGAAATAGAATATTTGAAAATAGAAATTTATGAAGCCGTGTTGATTAGATTGACGCCATTTTGACGTGAACGATATTTATATCGATTTTAAACGATTTCGAAATGAATTGAATTGAAATCGATTTCGAAATGAATTGAATTGAAAACGATTTCGAAATGAATTGAATTGAAAACGATTTCGAAATGAATTGAATTGAAAACGATTTCGAAATGAATTGAATTGAAAACGATTTCGAAATGAATTGAATTGAAAACAATTTCGAAATGAATTGAATTGAAAACGATTTCGAAATGAATTGAATTGAAAACGATTTCGAAATGAATTGAATTGAAAATGATTTCGAAATGAATTGAATTGAAAACGATTTCGAAATGAATTGAATTAAAAACGATTTCGAAATGAATTGAATTAAAAACGATTTCGAAATGAATTGAATTGAAAACGAATTCGAATTGAATTGAAAGCGAATTGAAATGAATTCAAATTGAATAGAGATTTGAATTGAATAGAAATGAATTTTAAAACGAATTTATAAAGAAGAATTCAATTTTGATTTGAATTGAAATGGAAGTTGAAATTGCTTTTGAAATGAATTTTAAAACTATTTATATAATTCGTTTTAAATAGAAATCGACGAAATATATATTATATATATTATATATATAATATAATGGCCTAAATAGAACGCACCGCGCCGCGGCAGTTCGTGAATTTCGACCATTTATTTCAAACGGACATTACGGGAGATCCGACCGTCGGATGCTCCTGAAACTGGAACCGATGGGTTCGTATCGAAAAGAGCTTTCTAAGGAATATTAGAAATTAGAAATCTAACGGTTGGATTTGGAATTATGTCCAAATCAAATTTGAAAAAGGTCGTTGTAAGTGCAGTTCGATGACCGTTGATGGAAATCGACTGTACAGGCCTTGATAAAATTATTAAAAATAGTAATAATTTATGTAAAATCATAAGAAATGATTTAGAAAGAACTGGGATGAAAAATCCCATATTTGAAAAGATAAAAATAGATTTTTATCGAAATGAACTAGTTTTGAACTAGAAATATAATTCTATTTATTTTTAAATAAATAAATTGAATTTGAAAATGTTTTTAAAAATAACCAGAATTCCCAATGATTGCATTGCAGTGGATTTGAATCGAAATTGTCTTCGGAATATTTCGATGTTGGAATTCGTGATTATACAGATGTTGTCATGGAAATTTGAAAGATATATATTTATATCGTTATTTCCAATACGACATTTGTTAAATCGTAGAATTTGATATTGAATATAAGCCGATATATTTTCTATTCAGAGCCTTGTATTGAATATTAAATGTGATTTGGGGTTTGTCGTGAATGGTGTCTTCACTAACACTGTTCTTGAACCCAGTAGAGAAAAGATTAAATCTTTTTATTTAGATTTAATGAAGTGTACCGATTAAATAATATTTAATTGGAATTGAATTGATATTGATTTTTGGGTTTATCGTGAACAGTGTTTTAAACAACACTCGTTCTTTAACCTGATAATTAGTGAATGTGATTTTGGGTTTATCGTGAACTGTGATTTTAAATGACACATATTCTTTAACCCAGTTAAAGATTAAAACTAAGTGGAGTTTTAATGAATCTTTAATTAGATTGAAAAGATCGAAAATGGAGTACCACCAGTTTTGCTCCAGGCGATAGTTAAATCCTTAATTAGATTTGAACGTGAAATGGTAATTGAATTTACCGATAACACCGTGGTGTTAGATATGAAGTATTACCAGTTTTACTTCATGGGATGAATAGGTGGGGATTGGGAAATTAAAACCAATGATTACTTCGGTAAAGTTCGTTACTCCCGACTAGTTTGAATTGAAATTCAAAGGAAGATTAGAGAATAAATTCGAGAAATTATCTTGGATAAAATTAATGGGAACCTTTCGCTATGAATGTGAAATCAGAAACTAACTGTCGGTTAGCTAAGCAGAATGGTTTTCTGGATATTGATCTGATGTTGGTTTCGGCCTTCGGGGTTAATATTTAGGGGAATTATTCTCTTGATTAATTTACGGTTAGTGACTGATGAATTGGAATGAGGCGTATGTTGTGTTTGTGTAACACTTATTTAAAATATACGTGAGTTATTCGGAAAGACCGGGTTTATCCCATTCTGAATAACTGATACGACGATAAGTCGAAGATGAAGACGATGGTCGAAGACCGGAAGTCTTCACGTCGTTTGGGTGATTACTGACGATCTTGATTGGGCTGTACACCCAAGAGGATGGAAACAATTAGTGATCGTCCAGACGTACTTGGAGATCGATGGATATGCGTGGTACTAGGTGCCTCCGGTTTCGTTCAGACCCAGAACGGACTTGTAAATGGACGGTGTGTCTGACATTGGATTTTAGTCCGTGTGATTGATCTCTATTAAATATATATCTGTTTGGCGGCGGAGAATTTATTCTCTTGCTTAACGCCCTTCTCTGAGACGTACGAGCTCAAGGGTTATATATTGATGGATATCAATCGCATGGAGTGAATTGCCTGTGTGGCATGCTAAGATGCAAATGATCAAGGCTTCTGTTGAAAAGCAAAGTCTTGTGGTTGATGATCGAAGCACGGCCTTTGTATCGTAGCTTTGTGTAACGTTGATTCGCGAGTATCACACCCGGTATGAATCAAAAACGGGATACGGACCTCAGGGAGGACATGCGTTTCTTTCTAGTTAGGAGTGGCATCAGTGCTTGAACTGGCTGACGAGTTTGACTCATGTGGATGTTACTTATTATTACTTGCTGAAAAGCGAGGCGCCTCGTGATATCGGTTTCTGCCGATGCTTCTGGTCGGCTGACGGGCCAGGCTTACGCCCCAAAGGGCGGGGAAACGCAGTGTTCAGGCATAATAATCCACATCGGTGGACCGGCCCTGACGATCCATGGGGCAGTTGCGGCTGTTCCTGAGGCTCGGACTAGACAGTCTCGAATCGGTGAGGATCTTGCCCCTAGCCTCGGTTCATACCATAAATGATAACCCAACTTCCAATACGACGTCTTGCGGTTTTGATTGTAAACTTATACATGGCGACATAGTGTTATGGGGCGCTCATGCCGCCTATGATTGATACTTATGATTTGAAGTTGTTTTATACACTATGCACTTATAATAGTATCAAACGATTTGTTTTAACCGTATCAAGCATTCTTTGGCTGTTATAAGGGAAAACCCTATCCTCGGCTGCGTTACATTGTGTGATGGGATCTGGGTCTTATAACAGCTTCATTTTTCTTTATTTAGCATTGCGCTGTTTGTTTTATGCACTGGTATCCTTGGGAGGAAACCCGTTCCGTGTTATATGGCGTGGTCCCTTGATTTACCTAACTTTAAAAATAAATATTAACTGTTTTAGTTCTCACACCAGTCACATGACTGACCTGGAGTTTATTGTTTTAACCTAAACTCTGGGTGCCCTTATTTTGGCACGGGCAGCTAGTAGTTTTGGTTTTGCAGATTTATATTCACAGGATCCTGGATTACAGCTGGAACGATATCCGGAAAGCTTTGTATCCGTATATCTCTTCTAGTTGTGTATTGTATTATTTTCCGCTGCTATGTATTTAAATGTAATTTAAATCTCTGATATTTCTGTGTAATATTCATTTATACTCTGTATATTCTTGTAATCTGATGCATTGTTGTAATATACAATGAAATGTTCTTATGTATGCGTTCTGTTGTGGCTTGTTCTCGAACTATCCGACACTTTCCTTTACGGGGAAGTTACGGGTTTTCACATACTTTCCCTCACCTCTTCTTTTCCTTACTGCTGCCTTGCTCCCACTTCTTTTTCTGCTTCTTTCCTGTAACCACTGTAACAATGGACATAAGGGAACTAATTGAAAGTGTTAATATATATATATATATATATATATATATATAACAACAACATATATATTCATTCTAATTTTTAAGTTACTGCATGTCTTGTTTCATTCAAGAAACAGTAAAACACAGACTTTCAGTATACACAGTAAATGAATAGCTAAAGATCATGAATAACTAAATGAAACTAATGTATACATATATGTGCATACAGACAGATGAATGTATCCACGTACACGGCTAAAACTACTGAAATATATAAATAGAAATATAAACAGAAAGAAGTAGATAAAACAGTAACTATATTCATGTACACTTCTGAACAACATGACTTGTTTCTTTCATGAAACAGTAAAATGGAAATGCCTGCATGTGCACAGAAATGAATAGTTAAAGCAGATAGATTATGAACAGCAAAGAAAAACATTACTATGAATAGTTGAACTAAAAACAGATATGTATGTACATTCATATATCAATTCTGGGAAGTACAATGAACAACTAGGAAAAAAATTCTAATATATGTATATATTTACATCAAATCTATACAGAACTGCTAATACATATTCATATATACATCTGCCCAGTCAAATTCTTATAAAAATACATACAGTGACTGCCATACATTTAAAAATCTGAACAATACGCAGATTCAAATCTCTGAATTTGATTAAACAACTCATGGTCATGGCCTCACCTAATTAATAACTATTCATCCACTATTGCATTACGGACAAACCAACATTGTTGAAAATTCAATAATCAATTCAACAAAAATCTTTGTAGAACCATCATGCATCCATCAACCATCACGATTTCAAAATCTGAAAAGGAGAAGAAAAACCAATGGCCTAAGCATAAAAGCCGAACCTATCTAGGATGAACTGATGGACATGAATTTTATCTGAATCAACTACTATAAATACACGTATCGCGCATAGGCATTTCATCAATTCTAGGAACAGTATGAACCAATACAGTAAACCGAAACAGTTCGAACCACATAAAACTCAGAATAGAAATATATACAACAATCAAAAATCAAAGTAAACACTTATGTACTTTAGTAAAATCCACACCCTTCGTTTCGAGATGCTTCTAACAAATTTTCCTAATAGTTTGCTCGAGACTAAGGGCATAGGGTTCGGCAAGATCTTCAAATGGAAGCTTCGGGTTTAGTTTGGATATGGACTGTAGTGGAGCTTGAAGGTTTGGTGGTAAATCAGAGAACTGAGGTGACGTTGGGTGCTGGAGGTGTTGTTTGGGGGTTTAGCTGATCAATTGAAGAAGGGAGCGAAGAGAGATCGAAGAAGATTGTGGCGTAGAGGAGATGTGAGGCGACTGGTTTTAGATTTGTAGAAGAAAAGAAAGGGGGAAAGGCAGATAAGGGTTCGGCCATGGATGAATTTTGTGGAGGCGGCAGATTTCTGGGGGTTAAGAAAAACCGATGATAAGGTTTTGATGATGATAAATGGGCTGGGGATAGGCGGGCCGAACTAATAAAGGGTAAAGCCCGTTTAAAATTTTAAACCCATGTTTACTAAATTAATTACTTCATAAATGTGTTATTAAGACGTATTGCACATACATTAGAAGATTTAGGCATGATCAGCCTCGTTGGAACCGTAGAGACGAGAGTTTCGAGATGGAGCAGGGACAGTCAGGACGGGTGGCAAGGAGAATTTTTTATTAAATTAAACAGTTATTAAAAACCAGCGTTTAACGACCACACTAAATCAAGGTGTGTTACACTCACTCAGTTCTTCCTAATTATATTTAATATAAATTGGGTTTTTATAATTATGTGCTCTGGTTGCTAATTATACATTCATTTATTGATTTGACCAATGAAATTAAACTGTTGTTTAATTTCAATGAAATACTAAATCGTTATTTTAATGATTGGATCCAATAGAGGTAACTCACCTTGATTGGTCATGTTTATAAAATAAACGTGTTTAAATTGTTTGAATTGTTTGAACTGCTTGTGAATTGGTTGAAGTTAAATGGTCGTTATTTATTTTTATCAGTTAAATGAAATTGAATGATCTGATTTGAGATAACCGTTTGGATACAGAAAAGAACAGGTTGGAGGGATCCAACGGGATTCCTCAAATACGTTAGACATTATTTATTTTCATATTATCAATATATGAATCGTCCTGTTTGGGTGATTTATTTGATTATTGATCATTGATTGGAAATTCAACCTATGTCTTGTTTTAACCAATAGGAAATATTGGTTGAGTAACCGGCATTGAATGGCCTAAAAATAAATCGTTTTGTTTATATTAATTTACCATCAGGTGAATCGATAGAACTGAAGTTATAAAATTTATTTTATATCTTGGATAGATTTTGAAATATATTATTTTGAATAAAAGTTTATATAGGAAATAAATATTCATTATTTAAGTTTATAATTAATTATTAATTAATTTTACAAAGTCAATTCTGGTATTAAATCAGATTAATAAGTATGAGAATAAGAAATTAACCAAATTGTAAAATTTGAATAATTGTTTTGTTAAGAAACAATTAAATAGATATATTAAATTAATTATATTATTAATTAATTAAAAGTGAGAACTAATCGAAATCGGTTAAAGGGATAACCGTGTTTTGAGTTGACTAAATCTACCGTTTTAACTGGAATGGATTATTACATTAGTTTGTTTTGAATTAATCTAATAAAACAGTTTAACGAATATTGTTTTAATTTTAATAAGTTTTTAAAAAGGAATTTACTATTTATTTAATAAAGAAATTAACTACTGAAATAGTTAATGATTGAAGTAAATTATTATTTTAATTGATAATAATTTAGGGAATTACTTTTTAATAGGAATTCATTTTGAAAGTAATCGAAGTTGAAGTGAAATCTAGTGGAATGATGAAAGGGATTTATGAACAGGTTTTATATTTAAAACCCGAATTTTTATAACGAAGTTGTAAATAGAATTTTTAAGTGAATACAATAGATTAAATTAAATGTTTACTTAATATTCGAATTAAGTAAAAGGAATTGAGAACAGAAGGGTTAATAATAAACCAGAGTTATATAAACGAAGTTACAAAAAAGGTGAGGTGGTAAAGCATTAATTTTAAATTAATGTGATTTAATAATGGGATTAATAAAATTGGGGAATTTAAATAAGAATTCCAAAGTGGGTGCATGGATTTAAAAAGGAATTAGTAAAGGTGAATTTGGTGAAAGAAGTGGGTCGTAGGATTGTGTAAACAAAATCCGAATTATAAATGAGTTTGGTTAAAGAGGTGGAGTTAAGAGTGGTGTTTTGTAAAGAAATTACCTAATTAATGAATTAGGAAAGAATGGGTATATCTGAGACAAGGAATTTCAAAGAGTAAGAAGGTTTTTTGAAACCATATTTTTAAAAGTCAAGTTAAATGGAATTTGAATTGTTATTAGAATGAAGTATCAGTTTTTGGATTACAATCCGTATCTACCTTAAGATATAAACGTTGTTAATCAAGGACTGAGAGGTAATTTAAATACCCCAACTTGAACGACATCAGGATTATCTAAGGATGATAATAGTGGTAATGGTAAAAGAGGTTAGTAATAATTTACTATTTCCTTAGAGAAATAATAACGCAACAGTTTGGGTGAAAACTTGGGATATATATATATAACAAGGATTCCAAGGTAAAGGGGAAATAAAAGGGGATTGCGTGAATTGTAACGATATTTTCGAGTTAGAAGGAAAACATAAAGTTGAGTTCTATTCCATAAGGTTAAGCATTGATTATTGTTTTCAAGTAATGAATAAAAGATATTTCATAACGTTTTTTACAAGTAAAAAGTTAAGTTGGTTTTCCAATATTATATAATAATATGGCTAACGTTTTGAAAGCGAAAATAGAGAACTGGGTATATATTCGATTTTCCTAAGCATTAAAATGAATATATTTAAAGAAAAATCTTATGTTAAATAAGAAGCAAAAAGTTATATTCATAATATCGAAATATTTAAGAGTTCTATATTTACATTTTGTTTAAATTAAAAGGCCAAGTGATGCTGATACTGAACCAGTGTACTCATTGGAGTTTCATGATTGAATCACATTTTATTTTGATAGTTAAATAACTGACTATCAAATCTGTCCAATACGATTGTTGATACGGAAAGACCGGGATCGAATTCATATTCGAAAACCATTCCTTGTTGCTGGTTGTGTGAGCTGGGTACGCATGATAGAGGGTTCTCGCTTCGCGTTAGGTGGAGGACGGGAGACTCTTACCTCTACATGTTCCTCGAAAGTAAGGGAGGGTTGGTTGTGAAGCCGAAAGGTTAGCCGTAAAACAAGTGATGTGGTACCTCTGTAAGCCACGGGGAGGGGGGGAGTTATCCCTCTACCTTTGGGGAGGAGAGGATGATTGAAAGGCCTACTCGAAAATCGAGATGGAGCATTAAAGACCGTAGATTTTCATAAATGGAAGAACAACTAATATTCTCTGGTCTGCAGCCAAAGATGTACTGCGGTTCTTTCGTGGTTGGAATCTACGGATTGCAAGGACTTCTCACTGCTGATCCATGGTGTGATTACTATATTGATGCAGTAGGAGAGTACCTTCGGTTCATCCTGTTCCTGGATGACTTGTATGGACGGATGTCTGACAGAGTATTTCCAAAGGGATCACATACGTTGATTTTTATGAACGTATTTCTATTAGTGGCGGAGAAGGTCACTTCTCTTAGCCTAAAGACCAGAGTATTTTTGTGGATGCCAATTAGTGATATCTGGCGGATTTGACGATGTGGCATTCAAAGTGAAAGATGGCTAGATGTTCAAAAGTTAATTCAAACCTCAAGCCTTACAACCGGGAATTGACAAAAATCGGGCAGGCAACATGGCTATGTGGGACGCTCCCATTAGGGTGTATAATCACCTATCTAGAGAAATTCCTTTTGCTTCTTTAATCTATTTTGATGCTGTCCCTTTTCGGGAAACGGTGGTTTGAGCCCAACCGTTGGTGATATACATTCGATACACTCAAGCGAAATGAGTGGTCGGTCATGTGTGGGCCGGGTTGCAAGACGTTCTTGTTGAACCCAGTGTATTCCTCCCTAGAGATACACTATTGGAAGGTGGTCCCATACCTTGTCATATTCAGAATCCAATATCCAATAAGAGCCCACGGTTTTGGTTGTATACTATGTATGTGGAGCGTGAGATGCAAACATTCTGCTAGATTGATATCTACTTGTATTTAGACACTGTTATAATATCAGAAAAGATATTGATTTCATAAATGTTTTAGGTTATCGTAAGGTAAAAACCGTCTGTATTTATGTGTGGATTTGGTCTTAGGATTATCCTTTTATTTCGAAAGGATTTTAACTTTAAAATCAAGTTGGATGATACTGTAAAACTTAGTGTGTTTTTCTCATTCTGGTTCACCGGACTGACCCGGTGTTTTGTAAATGCTCGGGTTAGACTGGGTTGTCCAGGTCTAGGTTATCGGATGCTGCGAAGTCTGGAGACGAGCTGGAGAGTTCAAACCTATTATGTATATAGTGTGTATTCCACCATGTGTTGCATATGGGGCAGATTATTATAACTGTCGAGAGATATTGATGGACTCTGATATTATAATTATTTTTAAAGGCTCTCAGTAAAGATTTATTTCTATATTATATTTTGTTCCATTGCGATGTGAGACTCTGTGTTGTGTTTGTTCTTCTTTTTCTTCTACTCTAATATTTCTTTCTTTCTTATCTCACCCTCTAATTTCTTCCTATAAACGTTCCAGTGTTTTCGGTCTTTGGAAGGTCGGCATGAGTAACGGTAAATGTATTTATGTCGATTTTTTGGGCCGAAAATCCTTGGGTCGTTACAGTGGTATCAGAGCTATTGTTTTAGTAATAACCTTGGCTCTGTGAATAACCTCATCTCTATCCATAATTTGGGTTAATAATACCCTAAATCAAGATTGAGTGTGTGTGTGTCTATATATATATATATATATATATATATATATATATATATGAGAGCGTATTTGTGAATTTTATATACAAATATTTTGTATTATGTTGTTTGCTCGGTTCAAGTGCTGAGAAGCATTGAACTGGCAATGGATACAGTATTGTTTTGGAAAGAGGGTAAATGAAATAATTTTACCCAAATTATATTTTTGTATAGAAAAGAAATAATTTTATCAAATTATTTAAGTTATTAATTTGTTGGATTAATTTAAATGGAATTCAAATTGGAGTTGAATAAAATTTGATTAGGAATTGAACGATATTTGAAATGAAAACCAGAATTTGAAATTTAAAAAGAAAATGAACTAATTTTGAAAATAAATTAGTCAGGCAAATATGGATTGGAACTTAACTTTGTTAAGTAATATTAAAGGAGAAATGGATGTTGGAATATAATAAGACAAATTTGGGATTTGGAAATTTAATAAATAATAATTGTGGGAACCAATCAGATATTAATCGATTAATAACTAAAGTGAAGATAACCAATTAAATATTGAATGTAAATTCAATTGATTTGGTTAAGTTGGTTGGGCATTAATTATTGATTATGTATTGATTATTGATTGTGTGCTAGATTAAATGGATATAATTCATTCATGTTTTACTATAAAGAATTGAATGAATCGGTTTTCAATTTATAATAAATTTGAGTTTTGAAGAGATTATGTGTTTGTGGCATTTCTTCTACCTTAGTAATTTCGAGGACGAAATTATTTTAAGGGGGAAGGAACGTAACGTCCCATATTTTTGGTAGTTAGATATTTAATTTATTTATTTTATTAAATATTTATTTGGAATAGTTTTTAAATTTTAGCGGTTTATTTATAATTATAAAAGGATTTTTATACAAATGAAATATCAATTAAAAACCAAAATTTTAAATGTTGGGTTTTAAAATTCTATACTGAATGAAATTGAAGTTGTTGTTTTATTAAATACGATGATATTAATTTATTATCATTAAAATTAGCTGTTTGAATTTAATGTATATTGTATCGACATTTTATAAGATTTATAAATAAACCCACTTAAAGCTTGTGTACTACGTACACACAGTTTATATTTTCAGTATAGATTCTTGTGTGTGTATATGTATATATACACTCACCCATCAACGTTTTCTTTTGGTTCAGCAATACGAATGAAACCTGCATACATATCATTTTTGTTCAAAGAACTAATAAGTGCTACATGAACATGGAAACTGAAACCGGAATACACATTATACTTGTCCAACAAATACAAATTTTCTCCCTGAATAAGAAAGCTGAAACAGGAAATATTAATACGAAGAAAAAAACGCATATATTCATACAATACTGTTTGTATGAATACAAATACAAAGGAAAACAATACATATCATTGTGCGTCCCCTTCTGTTATATTGGGATGTACTGCCTGATCTCCTCCTCCCACTTATGTTCTTCTTTTCTTTACAGTTGCGTCCCCTTCCTCCTTTCTTTCTGTTCTTCTTCAAACTGCTACTGTTTTCCCTCACCTCTTCTTTTCCTTATTGCTGCCTTGCTCCCACTTCTTTTTCTTTTCCTACTTCTTTCCTGTAACCACTGTAACGAATGGACCTAAGGGAACTAGCTGAAAGTGTTAATACATATATATATATATATATATATATATATATATATATATATATATAACAACACATATATATTCATTCTAATTTTTAAATTACTGCATGTCTGTTTTCATTCAAGAAACAGTAAAACACAGACTTTTAGTATACACAGTAAATGAATAGCTAAAGATCATGAACAGTTAAATGAAACTAATGTATACATATACATGCATACAGACAGATGAATGTATCCATGTACATGGCTAAAACAACTAAAATATATAAACAGAAAGAAGTAGCTAAAACAGAAACTATATTCATGTACACATCTGAACAACATGACTTGTTCCTTTCATGAAACAGTAAAATGGAAATGCCTACATATGTATAGAAATGAACAACAAAAGCAGATAGATTACGAACAACTAAGAAAAACAGTACAATGCATAGCTGAACTAAAAACAGATATGTATGTACATTCATACATAAGTTCTGTGATGTACAATGAACAACTAGGAAAATAAAATAAAATATATGTATATATTTACATAAAATCTATACAGAAATGCTAATACATATTCATATATACATCTACACAGTCGAATTCTTAAAAAAATACATATAGTGACCGACAGATATTTAAAAATCTGAACAATACCCAGTTTCAAATCTTTGAATTTGGTTAAACAACTCATGGTCATGACCTAACCTAATCTATACCTATTCGATCACTATTGCATTTCAGACAAACCAACAGTGTTGAAAATTCAATAATCAATTCAACAAAAATCTCTGTAAAACCATTATGCATCCATCAATCATCACGAGTACAAAATATGGAAAGAAGAAGAAAAAACAATAGCCTAAGCATAATAGCGGAACCTATCTAGGATGAACCGATGGACATGAATCTTATCTGAATCAACTACTATAAATATACATATCGCGCATAGGCATTTCATCAATTCCAGGAACAATATGAACCAATACAGTAAACAGAAATAGTTCGAACCACATAAAAATCAGAATAGAAATATATACAACAACCAAAAATCAAAGTAAACACTTATCTGCTTTAGTAAAATCCACGCCCTTCGTTTCGAGATGCTTCTGACGAATTTTCCTGATAGTTTGCTCGAGACCAAGGACTTAGGGTTCGAAAAGACCTTCAAATGGAAGCTTCGAGTTTAGGTTGGGTATGGACTGTAGTGTAGCTGGAAGGTTTGGGGGTAAATCAGAGAACTGAGGTGACGTTGGGTGCTGGAGGAGTTGTTTGGGGGTTTAGACGATCAATTTAAGATGGGAGCGAAGAGAGATCGAAGAAGATGGTAGTGTAGAGGAGATGCAAGCCGACTGCTTTCAGTTTTGCAGAAGAACAAATAGGGGAAAAGGCGGATAAGGGTTCGACCATGGATAAATTTTCTGGAGGCGGCGGATTTCTAGGGGTTGGGAAAAACCGATGATAAGGTTTTGATGATGATAAATGGGCTGGAGATAGGCAGGCCAAACTAACAAAGGGTAAAGCCCGTTTAAAATTTTAAATCCATGTTTAATAAATTAATTACTTTATAAATGTGTTATTAAGATGTCTCGCACAAAATCAGAAGATTTAGGCACGATCGGCCTCGTTGGAACCGTAGAGACGAGAGTTTCGAGATGGACCAAGGGCAGTCAGGACGGGAGGCAAGGAGAATTTTTTATTTAATAAAACGCTGTTAAAAACCAGCGTTTAACGACCACACTAAATTAAGCTAAGTTAAACTCACTCAGTTCTTCCCATTTATATTTTATATAAATTGGGTTTTTATAATTATGTGCTCTGGTTGCTAATCATATATTCATCTGTTGATTTAACCAATTAAATTAAACCGTTGTTTAATTTCAATGAAATACCAAATCGTTATTTTAACAATTGGATCCAATAGAGGTAACTCACCTTGATTGGTCACGTTTATAAAATAAACGTGTTTAAATTGTTTGAATTGTTTGAACTGCTTATGAATTGGTTGAAGTTAAATGGTCGTTATTTATTGTTATCAGTTAAATGAAATTGAATGATCTGATTTGAAATAACCGTTTGGATGCAGGGAAGAACAGGTTGGAGGGATCCAACGGGATTCCTCAAATATATTATACATTATTTATTTTCATATTATCAATATATGAATTGTCCTGTTTCGGTGATTTATTTGATTATTGATTATTGATCATTGATTGGAAATTCAACCTGTTTCTTGTTTTAACCAATGGGCAATATAGGTTTAGTAACCGATAGTGAATGGCCTAAAAATAAATTGTTTTTTTATATTGATTTACCGTCAGCTGAATCTATAGAACTGAAGTTATAAAATTTATTTTATAACTAGAGATAGTTTTTGAAATATATTATTTTAAACAAAAGTTTCTAAAGGAAATAAATATTTATTATTTAAGTTTATAATTGATTATTAATTGATTTTATAAAGTCAATTATGATATTAAATCAGATTTATAAGTATGAGAATAAGAAATTAACCGAATGGTTAAATTTGAATAATTGTTTTGTTAAGAAAAAATTAAATGGAAATATTAAATTAATTATATTATTAATTAATTTAAAGTGAGAGCTAATTAGAATCGGTTAATGGGATAACTGTGTTTTGAGTTGACTAAATCTACCACTTTAACTGGAATGGATTATTAAATTAGTTTGTTTTGAATTAATCTAATAAAATAGTTTAATGAATATTGTTTTTATTTTAATAAGTTTTTAAAAAGGAATTTACTATTTATTTAATAAAGAAATTAACTGCTAAAATAGTTAATGATTGAAGTAAATTTTTATTTTAATTTAGTAATAATTTAGGGAATTACTTTTTAATTGGAATTCATTTTGAAAGTAATCAAAGTTGAAGTGAAATCTAGTAAAATGGTGAAATGGGTTTATGAACAGATTTTATATTTAAAACGATAATTTTTATAACGAAGTTATAAAGAGAATTTTTAAGTGAATACAATAGATTAAATTAAATGTTTGCTTAATATTCGAATTAAGTAAAAGGAATTGAGAACATAAGGGTTTATAATAAACTAGAGTTATATAAACGAAGTTATAAAAAAGATGAGGTGGTAAAGCGTTAATTTTATATTAACGTGATTTAATAATGGGATTAATAAAATTGGGGAATTTTTATAAGAATTCCAAAGCGGGTGAATGGATTTAAAAAGGGATTAGTAAAGGTGAATTTGGTGAAAGAAGTCGGTCGTAGGATTGTGAAACACCCCATGGCCATTAATGTCACTCACAAAGGGAATGCATTAATGTCATGAAGCGTTACAGTAGTAGAACAGATAAATTACAAGAATAAATAAATAAAACACAGTGGAAGATAAAACTTATTTCATAGTATCATAACTTCAAAACAAGCTTACATAAGTAGTCTCCAAAAACCATTACAACAGGATCAATTGCCTTTTCCAAAAGCTTCAAAGTACATAAAGAAGCAAATACTTAAATAACATAAATGCATAAATCCCACTGAGCATAAGCAAAGCCATAAAGATGAGAGAGTCCAAAGCGACACATCTACTCTCTTCAAGCAACTGAAAGAAATCAGCACTAAGCTGTAGTATTCCCTCCTTGCAAACATGAGGGGGGGGGGGGGAAGGAAAGAAAAGAGGTGGAAACAAAACGGGTCAGACATAAAGTCTGGAGAGTCCAGTAATTTGAACAAATAATAGGTAAGGTAAATGATCAAGACATAAATAGGTATCATGATATGGCTGTAGCATAGATAAGGTAGATAAAAAGGATGGACAAGATGATTCCATTCCTAAGTACTAAGACAATCCGACACCTTGGCTAAGCGAACCACCCTCCAAGTACTAACCCCGAAGACCGAAGTCAACATCAGACTAGCACCCAAAGGACTATCCAACTCAACCAACATGTATTTCGTTACACCACACTTTTGCTAAGTTACACCACATTACTTAATTACACCGCACATCTACTAGTATCTATTTACCAAAGGTTGATCCCTTCCCACTAACTGTACCCACATGACAAACTTGGTAGTTACTTGTACCTAGCTGCTATCGTAGGTGCCGGCTTGCTCCTACCACCGCTAAGGTACCCTTACCCTACCCATTCGATCGGCTCCCTAAACCTCGTAGGCACCCGTGCTGGCCCTACAGTGGGGTGTGTCACTCCCCAAAGTGGCAATCCCGATACCAACATAAAATGCACGGCCATACCTACACGATGCAACAACGTCTTACCTACCAGCCCGGATCCATGCACGCACATGAACCCGTTGGACTTGCGTTGCCACCGCTATTCACGTTTTGACCTCTTACATTCAAGTCCAGTAAGCGTGCCCCAACCCCGGCCTAGTACTGAGCCCAATTAGATACTCAAACGGGTCCCCATCCGACACAAGACTCCCACCTATGCTTGGTCCCCACTAGGTTTTTCCCCCATTTAACCATTTTAATTTAAATGTCCATGTCTTACACATGGTACGTTTAAATCCATACTTACATGTCATAATTTACATGTCTTATCTTATTCCAGTTAAGTCCATATTTACATGTCATAATTTACATGTCAACCCACTTAACCCTCTAACCATACCCATGTCTTATTACGGTTAGTATTCCTTAATTCATTCCTTATGACGAACGGTGCATGACCTCCCACATTAGACCAAACACTTTGTGGCCGCTGGATTTGCCGAGCGGTTTCGGGCAGTCTTACGCCACAAACCGGGTCTAACCTCGTGTCATTAACCATTACGTCTACAATTCATTCCCTTGACCTCTCACATTAGACGTCCAATTGTGGCAGCTGGATTTGCAGGGCGGTTCCGGGCAGTCTTACGCCACAATTGCACCTAACCTCGTGTCAAAGGTTTATTAATAATCGTATTTCACCAATCCCAATTTTCATGCCATGTATATCCAATTAAGCATGTAATCATGTTTATAATATTGCCTATTCCAAATTGTCACTAATTACATATTAATTAGACTCAATTACAAATTTACAATTATAGGCAATTTCATCAATTCCATGTAATTCATACCCAAATATGCCAATTTCACATATTATCCAATTATCCAAAATATCCAATAATATTCAATTTTCCATATTTCACATATTTCCATCGTTCCCACGTATTCGCATTTACGCGTACTTTTAATATAGGCTCGAAGGTATCCTAGATCCAAAAATAAAACGAATAAGGATAAGAAGAGAGAATCAAATCACAGAAAATTGGAATTAACACAACATCATGAAATAAAGGGGCATGCAAACTGGCATAGAGGCATAATGACAGATTCAACATGAATAAACTGATAAAAGGTATGAACTTTACAAAGAAACATACGCATATGATGACATGAATCAAAAAGGTGAAGACTTGGATGAGATTTAACTTACATACATACATATGAATCCTCTTTACAACTTCATCATGTTACTTTTAATCCCATTATATTGTGAAAATCACCGTACTCACCTTTCGTGGTTAAAGAATAGAATTATGCACTGAAATTGGTGTAGAAACGCTGCGGTGTTGCTAATTTATCTTCTTGAATTGTTGTAGAAGCTCTATTCTTTAATTTGAGTTGAAGTTGAACACTTGAGATTTGATTTAGAGGCGGCGGCTAAGGTTTAAGAGAGAATTTGACAGCATAATGGTGTCATAGATAATATTTATGAATTAGGGTTAGGTCTTAGGGTGTATATATAGGTGTAGGATGTTATTTAGGCCTTAGGATTAACCCTAGAACTGATCTGGACCACTCAGATGCCATATCAGTCCTTAGGGCGAATCGGGCCACGGGTTGGCAGCCAAACACCCTGGATTGACCTCTAGTCGACCCAGCTGAGCTCGGGTCGACTCCAAAAATGGTGAAGTTCGGCTATTTTTCCTCCCGATTCGCTGT
Source organism: Allium sativum (assembly GCA_030737875.1). Classification (NCBI taxonomy): domain Eukaryota; kingdom Viridiplantae; phylum Streptophyta; class Magnoliopsida; order Asparagales; family Amaryllidaceae; genus Allium; species Allium sativum. The sequence continues at coordinate 402,689,138 of CM060923.1, read as the reverse complement.
TTTGAACTTTTTTGAATATTTATTTATTTAATTTATATATATATATATATATATATATATATTTCTCTCATATGCATACAAACTTCATGGCTTAATAACTTCTTCATAATTACTCATTTTCACACTAAACCACTTGTTGAACTACGTCCACACTAAGCCACTTTTTAGCCATTCCCCTAAAACAAAAATATGGCGCTCGCGGGGATCGAACTCTATACCTCTTGTATGCAAGTCACATGCTAAGTCTTTTGCTTACAAACCTTAGAACAATGCTAAACATGATTCTTTTCTCATTCCTCCTTTTCAAATAAATTATTCTTTAATTTGTTATTTTAATATTCTCAGAAAATACGGGGTGTTACATTCTCCCTTACTTAAAGGATTTCGTCCTCGAAATCTCTAAGTCAAGAAGAACGTATCCTACCATCCAATCATCCATCTGCTCAACCATCAACCACTAGCAACCATGGTCCTTAAAATATTTTTAATTCTTTTCATGTACATATGCATAGTGTGTGTATATGTCCGTATACTAATGCAAAATCAGGCGGTCCACTGATTCAGTCGACCTCCTTAATGCAAATAATGATAGTGCCATGTATCCATCATGTATGCAAAGAACCCTATACATATCATTACTACATGTGTGCACAACCATTCATTTAAATGTAACATCCATATGATACACACATTCAACGTACATTCATTTTACTAAATACATCCATTTATATGCAATATGTAATATGAAAGTGACTGAGCCGATCTAGTGCCAAAAGTGTGTGTATATGCATCCACGAGCAACCACTAGAAAACACTTGCATCCACCATACATAACATGTCTCAAACACATGTTTCAACCATAGGACTACCCTATCTAAAGGTCAAAGATACTAGTGAGAGGACATACTAAAGATAGAACAAGTACAAGCTAAGCGATAAAGGAGAAATTAAAAGACATACCCTCGAAAAGAAAAGGGTACAATGAACACATCTTCTCTTCCGTCTCCCAAGTAGCGTCGCTCTCATCATCTCCTCATTGCACTTTGACTAGATTGACCTCTCGATTCCTCAACTTCTTAATCTCCGACCCAAGAATGCATGTAGGAGCTCGTCGAATCGTCGCATCACGCTCTATTTCCACCTCTCTAAGCAAGCTCTTCCAAAACTCGCTAGTAAAGATAGGATTGCGATCACTCACTATGCTAGAAGGAACACCGTGCAAACGAACTATCTCTCGAATGTATACGGAGGCTAACCATGGAGCAGTCCTCTTACTCTTCACGGGAATGAATTGGGCGCTCTTAGTAAGTCTATCTACCATGACCCAAATCCCCGTATTACCCTTCCTTGATCATGGTAACCCATCAACAAAGTCCATCGAGACACTCTCCCACTTCCATTATGGGGCCTCCAATGGGTGAAGCAACCTACCGGGCTTCTTTTGCTCTGCTTTTACTTGTTGGCACACCAAGCATCTAGCGACAAACTCGGCAACATCCCTCTTCATATCGGCCCAAAAGTAAACCCGTCTCATGTCCATGTACATCTTGTCTCCTCCAGGATGAATGGTCATCTTCGAATGATGTGCATCATCAAGAATGGTCTTCCTTAAGTTCTCGTCTCGTGGTACACAAAGTCTACTGTCCCTACGTAACCAACCCTTATCATCTAGGGTATACCTACTGAGATGGCTCGATGACTCCCCTCTTATGAGCTTCTCTACTAACTCAACCAACTATGGGTCATCTTGCTGTGCCTCACCAATCCATCCCAAAAGCGTAGGTTTGACCTCTAAGGATGCTAGCAAACCGGGTACAAAGTCAATGGAAGGTCTAAAGTCAAACGTAGAGATAAACTCTAAGCTTCGCCGCTCAACAAACAACGGACTCAAGGACAACCTTTTCCTACTTAAGGCGTCTGCCACCACGTTACCCTTGCCAGGGGTATATGCTATCTCGAAATCGTAGGACGCTAAGAATTCCATCCACCTTTGCTGCCTTAAGTTCAAGTCCTTCTGAGAGAACAAGTATTTTAGCGATTTGTGGTCTGTAAACAATTCGAATTTCTCGCCAAGAAGATAATGGCGCTAAGACTTAAGCGCGAAAACAATAGCGGCCAACTCTAGGTCATGTGTAGGGTAATTTTTCTTATGCGCTCTCAACTTCCTTCCTCCATAGGCTATTACCCTCCCCTCTTGCATTAAGACTGCGCCTAGTCCTGTCCTACAAGCATCGGTATAAATGGTAAATGGCTTACTCCCATCTGGCAACACTAAGACCGGGGCTGTGGTAAAAGATCTTTTTAAACATTGGAATGCATCATCACAATCTACGTCCCACGTGAAAACTAGGTTCTTCTTCGTCAAGCGTGTCAATGGAGCTGATATCTTTGCGAAGTCCTTGATAAACTTCCTATAGTAGCCAGCCAACCCCAAGAAACTCCTCACCTCGGTAGCATTTTTAGGGACCTTCCAATCTTGGATGGCCACCACCTTCGCCGGATCCACAGTTATCCCTTCTTTGGAAACCACGTGCCCTAAGAATCGCACTTCCTTTCGCCAAAAGTGAGATTTAGAAAATTTAGCTTTAAGGTTATGCGCCCGAAGAATCTCCAACACTTCCCTAAGATGTAGGGCATGCTCTTCCTCGTTCTTAGAAAAGATCAAGATGTCATCCACCAAGACCACCACCAATTTATTAAGGTACTCCCTAAACACCCTACTCATTAAGTCAACAAAGTATGCGGGGGCGTTTGTCAAATCGAAGGGCATCACAAGCCACTCATAGAAACCGTCCGGAGTCCTAAAGGCAGTCTTGTCTATGCTATCCTCATCCACTCTCAACTGATGGAAACCAGTGGCTAAGTCCAACTGCGAAAACACTGAGGCGCCAACTAACAGATCGAAGAGATAGTCAATCCTCGGTAGTGGGTGCCTATTCTTCTTAGTAAGCTTATTAAGTTCTCTATATTCCACACAAAGTCTAAGGGACCCATCCGCCCTCGTGGCAAATACTACTGGAGCACCCCACTCCGATATACTTCGTCTTATGAACCCCTTCTCAAGCAACTCCCCTACTTGCTTATTGAGTTCCCTCCTCTCACAAGGAGCCATGTGGCGTACTGGCAGAGATACGAGTTTTGGATTGTCTACAAGATAAATACGAAAGTCTATCTCACGTTTTGGGGGTAGACCCCTCACCTCATCGAAGACATCAACATATTCATGGACTATGCGAACAGAATGTAAATCATCATTGGATGCGTCAAGTGACTCAAGATAACTAAGCATCACCGATCCTCTAGGGTCAGAAGAAATATCAAGGGTCTTTCCACTACGAGTCAACAATTTTACTACCCTTTGTTCACAATCTAGGATGGCACCATGTCTGGCTAGCCAATCCATCCCTAGAATCAACCCGTAGCCTATAAAACCAAGCACAAAAGCATTACATTCAAAACCAACGCCTAAGATAGACAATGTCAAATCCCTACAAACCATGGATAAATGAGCCGACCCACCAATAGGATTTGAGACTATAATGGGATCCACAACGAGACTAGTATTTAAGTGCAGTGTTTCAACTAATGATGTAGAGATAAACGAATGTGATGCGCCAGAATCGAATAAAGTACGGACAGGATGATCAATGTAACACCCCACATCTGTTAAGGTCACTCACAAAGCGAATGCCTTAACTTCAATGGAGTATTATGGGTACTGGAACAGAAATATTACAAGACAGACATATATAAAACAACGGAAAATAAAGTGGAAGTACTTCAAATCATTTATTAAATATAAATGTTTACAAGTAAAGCCCATCAACTTCCAATACCCAATTTCATAGTTTAAATATCTTCCTTGCTCAAAAACAAAGAAGCATAAAAACAAACTGCAGTATTCCCCAATAAAGCAAAGCAAGCCATAGCCAAGAGAAATCCAAGCCATACATGAAAGAGCCTTGGAGCTTGGTAAGATCTGAACTAAGCTGTATTCCCACCCTGTGAACCTGGGGGGGAAACGAAAGAAAAAGAGGCGAAACAAAAACGGGTTAGTCATAAAGACTGAGTAAGTCCTAGTGACTTTCAGCATAAAAATAGGTAAAGATAACATGGCATGAATAAACTGAAAGTAAACATAAGCATGATGACAAGGTAGGCAAGATAAACTAAGATAATAAGATAAACTATGATAACAAGATAAACTAAGATAACAAGATAAACTTCGGGCACGATGAAACAAGTATAACGTCCCATAATTCCTATCAAGTATCCCACCGCATGGTTTCTATCAAGAATAACATCGCAAGGTTTCTAAGATTTACCATTAAAATGATATCTATTTGCTCTGCACCACCTAACTAGCATCCTCTTAAGTGTCTTACATTGAATGATCCGTATTCCTACTAGTGTCCCAACTAGTGTCCTGTGTAACAAGGATCCGTACCCCCTACTAGTGTCCCAACTAGTAGCCCGTGTTATATAATAATTACAACGTGATCCCAATCCCCGCAATTATGGTAGCCTTTAGGTGTACATCGATTTTGAGGATTCCACCTCGATCACCCCAATGGCCATGTATATATATATATATATATATTCGATGCACCCTTACTACCTTATCGATCGGCTCCCAACTTGACCTAGTTCTCGTTTGTGTCGTGCGGTCCCCTACTTGTAGATACCTGTGCTGGTCCCACCATGGGGTGTATCAAGTCCCATGGTGGCAACCCTGACACAATCAAGATGCACAGCTTTATACCTACTGATGCCCAGTGGCTAAATTTTCTGCACCGAAGTGTGTGCACGCCCACACTCTGTTAGAACCTGCACTGCTGCACCAACCGCCGCTAATTTGACCTCTTATAATCAGCCCAGTAATCGTGCCCCACCCTACCTAGCTCAGGGTTCCGTTGATACCTAATGTGGGTTACTGCTGAAATGGGTCTCCGTTACTAGGTTTTTCTAATGGTTAAGACTGTGGGCCTATACTCTCTGATATTACCCACCAACCCTGATGTGTACTTAACCCCGCTACTGATTTAAGCATGTGTATTTAATGGTTAAGTGTATGTGGGCCTATATTTACTAATATTACCCACCAACCCGATATGTACTTAACCCTTCTACTCGTTATGTTACCATGGTTAAGTGTTTACCTAAGTTAACTTAACCTTTCTCGCTTATTATGTTTGATTGGTTAAGTGTGGTTTATTAACTTAACCCCGTTCGTCTATCTGGTTACATTGCTTAAGAATTTCCTTGTTAACTTAACCCCATGTGTTACTTAACCCTACTACGCATCACATCAGATTGGTTAAGTGCATGTTAACTTAACCCCATCCACTAGTCATATTATAATAGTTAAGTGTTATCAACTTATTCAAGTTAACTTAACCCACCCGTTTGTCATGTTATGTTGGTTAAGTGTTACTACTTAACCGCAACCACTTGTCTAATTAACCCATTATGTTGGTTAAGTGTTCTCATTAACTTAACCTCACTCTCTAGTCCAGTTTAATCACGTTATAATGGATAAACATCTGCTTAACCTTACCCACTCCCGTATTCAACATATTAAATTGGTTAAGTGTCCAGATTAACCTAACCCTACCTACCAATTTAGTTAACATGTTGAAATTGGTTAAGTATTCTAGTTAACTTAACCCTACCAATCCTAGCTCAGCTCTAATTGTCTTATTAGAGCCCCAACCTCTCACATTAGACAGATATTGTTGTGGATGCCTGTGTGCCGGTCGGGTCCGGGCAGTCTTACACCACAACTCAGTCTAACCTCGGGTCTTTATTGGGCCCAATGCTTAGCCTCCCACATTGGATAGGTATTGTTGTGATTACTGGACAGCCGGGCGGGTCCGGGCAGGTTTACATCACAACTCAATCCAACCTCGTGCTAAGCATATTCGTATTTTCTAATTTACATTAATTATGTAAATTATTCAAATTCAAATTACTGCCCAATTTGTTTCCAATCAATCTCATTAATTTTGGTATATAATTAATACCATTTTATGCCATAAATCACTTATGTGATTAATGACTAATTTATGGCAGGTTTCCTAAGAATTACCAATTATCTTTACGTCCATAATTTACATTAATTAACATTTACTATTATGGCCTACCTTCCCTTTAAATCATGTTTATAATTTTTGGTATGTAAATCATACCAAATTAAATGTCACTAACCATGATTATGCTAAACACGACAATTACATGTTAATTAACATACGCCCACATTCCAAATTACATGCCCATTAATATATGTACCCAATTCTAGTTGGTTTACATATGTCTAATTCTTGCCTGTTTACGTGTATGCCAAGTTTATGCCAATTTACACATATCAAGTTCTAGCCAAATTACACATATATCAAGATCCATGCCAAATTTCATATGCCAATTTATATATGCCTAATCCTAGACAATTTACATATATTCCAAGTTTCGTGCCTTTTTACACATGTCAAGATTCAGAGTTTACATGTTTACAAAGCTATGCCCAATTTACATAGTTCAAATTTTAGCCAATTTATACATATCAATATTCTTGCCATATTTTTCATAGGTCAAGTTTCATACCAAACTACATGTATTCCATATTTACCCCAATTTACCCAAGCTAGCGAACATTAATTATAACGATAATACCCAAATATCCAGTTTTCATATTATGCCTTCGATTCTATCAAACACATATATCCAACAAGACAATATCCCAATATTCCCCCCGTATTCAATCGCACGCAAATCGCAGTTTAGGCCTAGGTCCGAAATTGACCTAGGTTCATCAAAAGAAAATAAATAGGGGAAAGGTAGAATTTTGCATCAAAACAAGATCGGAGAGAAAAACATCATCATAGGCATATTAAGATTACAACTGGATAATAATATCAACATGAATCAAGAAAATTGATTTACAACAGGCTGAATAGATCATGAACTCAGCATGAGAGTAAAGATAGAAAAGTTCAAAGATCAAGATTCAAGAAGAAACAGAAATAGATCTGAATCGATACACATACTTAAATCCAAATCCACTTTATTTCATGGCCACATTATAATTAAATCCTTAAACCTGAAAATAACTAGAACTTACAGAGAACGGCTAATGAATTAAGAAGTGAATTTGTCTTAGAAAGTTGCAGTGTCATTGATCTATCCCCTTGAATTTGTTGTAGAAGCATTGATCTTTGATTTGATTTGAGTTTGGACGCTTAAGCTTTAATTTGGAGACGGCGGCCATGGATCAAGAGAGATTTTAGCAGCATTTTGGTGTCATATGAATTTGTGTGAGTTAGGCTAGGTCTAGGTGTTATTTTATAGGTGTAGCAATTCATTTCAGCCATCGGATTAACCCTAAAACCCAATTGGACCATCAAAACTCGTCCCGGGCCTCAAAAATGGGTTCTGGACCACCCCAGGCTGACCAGGTCGACCTGTACAGGGGGGAGTCGACACTACTGTCGACACAGGGGGGGGGGGGGGGGGCAGGTCGACTTGGGTGTCGAAACTACAGTCGACACGGGTAGTCTGCCAGAAAGTCTGCTGAAATCTTGTTTTGGCCATATCTTGGTCATACGGACTCCGATTTTCGAAAACTCAGACTCTATTTCGCGTATTTTTCCAAGGGGAACGCAATGGTGATGTCCATTTTACCTAATTCCTGATTCTTGAATTAGTTATCCTTATTTTACTACCTTTTCCGTTACATACGCCGTTATCAAACTAATTTTTCTTCTCTTCCATGTATTAATTAATTCTCCTTATGCATCACCATTATTTACTTATCATAAGCATATTTTCATACATTTTATTTCATTTTTAATTATATTAAAAAAAATACGGGGTGTTACATTCTCCCCTCCTTAAAGGATTTCGTCCCCGAAATCTTCAAGTTAAGAAGAATGTGTCCTACCATCCATCATCCATCTACTCAATCATCAATCACAGACATTCATTGTCCTTAAGAGATTTCTAATGCTGTATGAACATATGCAAGAAGTGTGTGTATATGTTCCTTGTCTAGTGCAAATGATCAGGCCTGATTGATCTTCTAAATGCAAAATATGTTTAGTGCCATGAGTCCAACATGTATGCAAATAGTCCTAGTCACATAAACACTATACGTGTGCACAAACATCCATCCATATGCAACATTCACATGGTAACACATTCAATTTCATCCATAAACAAGTGTAAACACTCATGCATATGCAATATGAAAGGTGACTGAGCCGATCTAGTGCCTAATGTGTGTAAATGCATCCACGAGCAACCACTAGCAACCACTTGCAGCCACTTGCAACCATCAATCATAACATGTCTCAAACACATGTATACACCCAATTGTTCCTATCTAAAGGTATAGTCAAATGATAGAAGCAAGTAAGAACTTTGTGCCCATTAGGCAATGTCAAAACTGGAAATCTATGCCACATATATATTGATTAGGAGAAGAACTCTCTATGCATCAGCCCCGAAGACCGAAATCAACATCAGACTGACACCCAAAGAATTACTCAACCCAACCAATATATATGTTTCTAGGGAACTAAGCATGATGGACTTCTTTTTAGGTCACAAGAAAATCCCTTCCTAAAACCAACCTGTATCCTATAAAACCCAAAAAGTTTAGTCCACCCGACGGACATCCTCAAGCCCCAACATATATTACTAACAGACGAGTCATACTCCCTATGAGGTTCGCAATAGAAATAGGATTGAGAATAGGACCGAGAGGATATACACAAAAGATAGCATGTGAGTAAGCTCTACAGGAAAAGAGGGATCAAGGATATACTCTTAAAAAGAGATATGATGCGCGAATCTAGTCTTCAATCTTCTAAGTCGCATTTCCTTGAGCTTAACTCCATTGTGCTTTGACCGTCTTTAACTACACAATTTCATAGCTTCTTAATTCTTGTTTCCAAAATATGGGTTGGAATCCATTTCACTGTTGCCTCTCGTTCCTCCTTCACTCATTCTCCTTCTAGTATACTTGGCTCAAACATAACTACGTACTCATGGTTTCATGCAAGCTCTCCAAAATTCACTAGTGAATCTTGGATCTCATCCACTTACTATCAGGTATTCCACGTAGAAGAACTATCTCTTGGAAATAAATGCCAACCATGTTTCCAAATGTACTTACTAAGGTGATTCTCTACAACTCATGCATAAGCGGAACGACCCATCCGCCTTAGTGGCGAACACTACTTGAGCGGATTACAAATTACCAATTAATATGTCAATAGATTCTAGGTAACAAATCATGATAGAACCCTAAAGGTTACATGCGACTTCGAGGGTATTACCGAGGCAAGTCAAGAGTCTAACTACCCCATTTTTTTTTTCAAAACCGAGAAGGTCACTCTTACTGGATAACCACTCCATCGCCAGAATCAACCCATAGCCCAAAGCATAAACATTACTTCTAGACTCAACACTTAGCATAGACATTCTCAAATCCAAACAAGTCATGAATAAATGAGCCGATTTCTCCAACAGGATTTGAGAAAAAAAAAATGGGATCCTCTACCATGCTAGTACTAAGGTGCAGAGACTCAACTTTCGAAGCAGAATTAAAAGGATGCGATGTACAAAAACAATGTTCTAGTGGGATGATAGAAAAGTAAAGCTAAACTTTTAACAGAACGTTACCACCTCTCTTAGGTATACAATTGCCCTCTCGACGATCTTTCCTTTTTGCCCTTGTCCTTGTCCTATACTTAACTACATGTCCCTTTTTACCATACAAAAGATACTCTCTCTTGTCATGGGTTCTACTATCCTTTCACTTTGGCCTCTTTCCTTTCACCTTTTTCCTCCTTCGTGGATTAAGCCATAACAACTAGTTTCTTGTTCTTACTATCCTTGTATAGTTTGTTGACAAGTCCCTCGAAGCTGCCTCCAACGCACGGCAATTCTACACAGCTTGAAATACGATTAGTCACAAGTAAAACTACTGTGGCTACAGATGGAGGTTGGGCACTTCTTTGCCCTTCGACATATGTCGGATGCCTATGAAACTATGGGGAAGAGAGAGAGAAGAGATTTCAAGAGAGAATCAAAAGATAGTTCATATGGCTTTGGGGAATATGCCTTTTAATCAAAACAAAATTTTCTTGAAAATTTGCTTCTTTGTAAATGTTTTGAAAATAATTTCAGAAGGTTTTTGAAAACTTTTGCCCAGTCTGGTAACCTTCTGTTCTAATACCAATTGTAACACCCCACATCTGTTAAGGTCACTCACAAAGGGAATGCCTTAACTTCAATGGAGTATTATGGGTACTGGAACAGAAATATTACAAGACAGACATATATAAAACAACGGAAAATAAAGTGGAAGTACTTCAAATCATTTATTAAATATAAATGTTTACAAGTAAAGCCCATCAACTTCCAATACCCAATTTCATAGTTAAAATATCTGTCTTGCTCAAAAACAAAGAAGCATAAAAACAAACTACAGTATTCCCCAATAAAGCAAAGCAAGCCATAGCCAAAAGAAATCCAAGCCATACATGAAAGAGCCTTGGAGCTTGGTAAGATCCGAACTAAGCTGTATTCCCATCCTGTGAACCTGGGGGGAGGGAATGGAAGAAAAAGAGGCGAAACAAAACGGGTCAGTCATAAAGACTGAGTAAGTCCTGGTGACTTTCAGCATAAAAATAGGTAAAGATAACATGGCATGAATAAACTGAAAGTAAACATAAGCATGATGGCAAGGTAGGCAAGATAAACTAAGATAACAAGATAAACTATGATAACAAGATAAACTAAGGTAACAAGATAAACTTCGGGCACGATGAAACAAGTATAACGTCCCATAATTCCTATCAAGTATCCCACCGCATGGTTTCTATCAAGAATAACATCGCAAGGTTTCTAAGATTTACCATTAAAATGATATCTATTTGCTCTGCACCACCTAACTAGCATCCTCTTAAGTGTCTTACATTGAATGATCCGTATTCCTACTAGTGTCCCAACTAGTGTCATGTGTAACAAGGATCCGTACCCCCTACTAGTGTCCCAACTAGTAGCCCGTGTTATATAATAATTACAACGTGATCCCAATCCCCGCAATTATGGTAGCCTTTAGGTGTACATCGATTTTGAGGATTCCACCTCGATCACCCCAATGGCCATGTATATATATATATATATATATATATATATATATATATATATATATTCGATGCACCCTTACTACCTTATCGATCGGCTCCCAACTTGACCTAGTTCTCGTTTGTGTCGTGCGGCCCCCTACTTGTAGATACCTGTGCTGGTCCCACCATGGGGTGTATCAAGTCCCATGGTGGCAACCCTGACACAATCAAGATGCACAGCTTTATACCTACTGATGCCCAGTGGCCAAATTTTCTGCGCCGAAGTGTGTGCACGCCCACACTCCGTTAGAACCTGCACTGCTGCCCCAACCACCGCTAATTTGACCTCTTATAATCAACCCAGTAATCGTGCCCCACCCTGCCTAGCTCAGGGTTCCATTGATACCTAATGTGGGTTACTGCTGAAATGGGTCTCCATTACTAGGTTTTTCTAATGGTTAAGACTGTGGGCCTATAATCTCTGATATTACCCACCAACCTTGATGTGTACTTAACCCCGCTACTGATTCAAGCATGTGTATTTAATTGTTAAGTGTATGTGGGCCTATATTTACTAATATTACCCACCAACCCGATATGTACTTAACCCTTCTACTCGTTATGTTACCATGGTTAAGTGTTTACCTTAGTTAACTTAACCTTTCTCGCTTATTATGTTTGATTGGTTAAGTGTGGTTTATTAACTTAACCCCGATCGTCTATCTGGTTACATTGGTTAAGAATTTTCTTGTTAACTTAACCCCATGTGCTACTTAACCCTACTACGCATCACATCAGATTGGTTAAGTGCATGTTAACTTAACCCCATCCACTAGTCATATTATAATAGTTAAGTGTTATCAACTTATTCAAGTTAACTTAATCCACCAGTTTGACTTGTTATGTTGGTTAAGTGTTACTACTTAACCGCAACCACTTGTCTAATTAACCCATTGTATTAGTTAAGTGTTCTCATTAACTTAACCTCACTCTCTAGTGCAGTTTAATCATGTTATAATGGTTAAACATCTGCTTAACCTTACCCACTCCCGTAGTCAACATATTAAATTGGTTAAGTGTCCAGATTAATCTAACCCTACCTACCAATTTAGTTAACATGTTGAAATTGGTTAATTGTTCTAGTTAACTTAACCCTACCAATCCTAGCTCAGCTCTAATTGTCTTATTAGAGCCCCAACCTCTCACATTAGACAGATATTGTTGTGGCTGCCTGTGTGCCGGTCGGGTCCGGGCAGTCTTACGCCACAACTCAGCCTAACCTCAGGTCTTTATTGGGCCCAATGCTTAGCCTCCCACATTGGATAGGTATTGTTCTGATTACTGGATAGCCGGGCGGGTCCGGGCAGGTTTACATCACAACTCAATCCAACCTCGTGCTAAGCATATTCGTATTTTCTAATTTACATTAATTATGTAAATTATTCAAATTCAAATTACAGCCCAATTTGTTTCCAATCAATCTCATTAATTTAGGTATATAATTAATACCATTTTATGCCATAAATCACTTATGTGATTAATGACTAATTTATGGCAAGTTTCCTAAAAATTACCAATTATCTTTACGTCCATAATTTACATTAATCAACATTTACTATTATGGTCCACCTTCCCTTTAAATCATGTTTATAATTTTTGGTATGTAAATCATACCAAATTAAATGTCACAAACCATGATTATGCTAAACACGACAATTACTTGTTAATTAACATACGCCCACATTCCAAATTACATGCCCATTAATATATGTACCCAATTCTAGTTGGTTTACATATGTCCAATTCTTGCCTGTTTACGTGTATGCCAAGTTTATGCCAATTTACACATATCAAGTTCTAGCCAAATTACACATATATCAAGATCCATGCCAAATTTCATATGCCAATTTATATATGCCTAATCCTAGACAATTTACATATATACCAAGTTTCATGCCTTTTTACATATGTCAAGATTCAGAGTTTACATGTTTACAAAGCTATGCCCAATTTACATAGGTCAAATTTTAGCCAAGTTATACATATCAATATTCTTGCCATATTTTTCATAGGTCAAGTTTCATACCAAACTACATGTATTCCATGTTTACCCCAATTTACCCAAGCTAGCGAACATTAATTATAACGATAATACCCAAATATCCAGTTTTCATATTATGCCTTCGATTCTATCAAACACATATATCTAACAAGACAATATCCCAATTTTTTCCCCGTATTCAATCGCACGCAAATCGCAGTTTAGGCCAAGGTCCGAAATTGACCTAGGTTCATCAAAAGAAAATAAATAGGGGAAAGGTATAATTTTGCATCAAAACAAGATCGGAGAGAAAAACATCATCACAGGCATATTAAGATTACAATTGGATAATAATATCAACATGAATCAAGAAAATTGATTTACAACAGGATGAATAGATCATGAACTCAGCATGAGAGTAAAGATAGAAAAGTCCAAAGATCAAGATTCAAGAAGAAACAGAAATAGATCTGAATCGATACACATACTTAAATCCAAATCCACTTTATTTCATGGCCACATTATAATTAAATACTTAAACCTGAAAATAACTAGAACTTACAGAGAACGGCTAATGAATTAAGAAGTGAATTTGTCTGAGAAAGTTGCAGTGTCATTGATCTATCCCCTTGAATTTGTTGTAGAAGCATTGATCTTTGATTTGATTTGAGTTTGGACGCTTAAGCTTTAATTTGAGGACGGCGGCCATGGCTCAAGAGAGATCTTAGCAGCATTTTGGTGTCATATGAATTTTTGTGAGATAGGCTAGGTCTAGGTGTTATTTTATAGGTGTAGCAATTCATTTCAGCCATCGGATTAACCCTAAAACCCATCCGGACCATCAAAACTCGTCCCGGGCCTCAAAAATGGGTTCTGGACCACCCCAGGCCGACCAGGTCGACCTGTACAGGGGGGAGTCAACACTACACTCTACATAGGGGGGGCAGGTCGACTTGGGTGTTGACACTACAGTCGACACGGGTAGTCTGCCAGAAAGTCTGCTGAAATCATGTTTTGGCCATATCTTGGTCATACGGATTCCGATTTTCGAAAAATCGGACTCTATTTCGCGTATTTTTCCGAGAGGAATGCAATGGTGATGTCCATTTTACCTAATTCCTGATTCTTGAATTAGTTATCCTTATTTTACTATCTTTTCCGTTACATACGCCGTTATCGAACTAATTTTTCTTCTCTTCCATGTATTAATTAATTCTCCTTATGCATCACCATTATTTACCTATCATAAGCATATTTTCATATATTTTATTTCATTTTTAATTATATTAAAAAAATACGGGGTGTTACAATCAAACAAGAAAATCAAAATTTTGACAGAAATTTTTCTACCTTCTTCCTGCCTCGGAGCCATGAGAGCATTAACCTGCCCTCCCGAAGTAGAACCTTCCCTCTGCCATTGCTTCTTAGGACAGTCCTTGACAGCATGACCTGGATCACCACAATGATAATAAGCGAACTTCTTCTTCTTCCTACAGTCTTTCTTCAAATGGCCAGGTATCTCATAGTTGTGACACTTCCTCTTTTCTTTACCACATTTCTTTTGTTGTTGGGCTTTCTTTGGATCCTCCTTCTTATGTTGCAGCCTAAAAGTACTTACACCCTTCTCTTCTTCATGCATGTATGCCATATCAACAAGCTTTTCATACGTAGCCCCCATTGGAATATGGGACATAGCCAAACTCTGAAGCTGTTCATTTAGGCCCTTTGCAAACATCAAGGCCTTCTTGTGAGGCGTATTCACCAACTCTAGCCAAAATCTCGCCAACTTATTAAATTCGGTCACATACTCCTTCACGGTCAAGTTTTTTTGCTTCATTGTCAAGAACCTCTCCATGTACATACTCTCCTCAGATTGAGAAAGGAATTTCAACTCAAACCTTCCCCTAAAATCTGCCCATGTCTCTACAGCAAGCTCTCTATTAGTAACCTCCCACCAAAACGAAGCATCGTCCTTCATCAACCAAGCAGCCAATTGGACATTCTTACAATCGTCCAAATCGAAAATGCCAAACAGATCCTTCACTTCTTTCAACCAATTTCTAGCTTCAACAAACGTTGCAGACCCACTAAAATGTTTTCCACCCATCGAACGAAGGTCTTTACATATCTTGGAGAAAGCATCTCCACGTTGAGGAATGACTGGAGCTGGGGGAGGAGGAGGAACGTCGGTCGGACCCGCGGCAGCGGCCCTAGCCTCGGGATATTGACGAAACCAACCAGGTACATGAAAACCTTCTGGTATCTCAGATGCTCCAGACATGCTGAAAAGAAAAAGAAAGAGTTTCAAAACAAGGGAAGCGAAAGAGAGATGTATGGCTTGCGGGTATTATGCTCTTTAAAGTAAACTTTCCTTGAAAATAGCTTCTTTAAAACAAGTCTTGAAAATACTTTCTATGGAAATAATACTTTGAAAACACTTTGCAAAACTTTTTATCTGTTCTTGTAACCATATCTCTGATACCACGTGTAACACCCCATGGCCATTAATGTCACTCACAAAGGAAATTCATTAATGTCATAAAGCGTTATAGTAGTATAGAACAGATAAATTACCAGAATAAATAAATAAAACACAGCGGAAGATAAAACTTATTTCATAGCATCATAACTTCAAATCAAGTTTACATAAGTAGTCTCCAAAAACCATTACAACAGGATCAATTGTCTTTTCCAAAAACTTCAAAGTACATAAAGAAGCAAATACTTAAATAACATAAATGCATAAATCCCCACTGAGCATAAGCAAATCCATAAAGATGAGAGAGTCCAAAGCGATACATCTACTCTCTTCAAGCAACTGAAAGAAATCGGCACTAAGTTGTAGTATTACCTCATTGCGAACCTAAGCCCGAGGGGGGGGGGGAGGGAGGAAAGAAAAGAGGTGGAAACAAAACGGGTCAGACATAAAATCTGGCGAGTCTAGCAATTTTAACAAATAATAGGTAAGGTAAATGATCTAGACATAAATAGGTATCTTGATATGGCTGTAGCATAGATAAGGTAGATAAAAAGGATGGACAAGATGATTCCATTCCTAAGTACTAAGACAATCCTACACCTTGGCTAAGCGAACAACCCTCCAAGTACTAACCCCGAAGACCGAAGTCAACATAAGACTAGCACCCAAAGGACTATCCAACTCAACCAACATGTATTTCATTACACCGCACTTTTGCTAAGTTACACCACATTACTTAATTACACCGCACATCTACTAGTCTCTATTTACTAAAGTTGATCCCTTCCCACTAACTGTACCCATATGACAAACTTGGTAGTTACTTGTACTTAGCTGCTATAGTAGGTGCCGGCTTGCTCCAACCACCGCTAAGGCACCCTTACCCTATCCACTCGATCGGCTCCCTAAACCCCGTAGGCACCCATGCTGTCCCTATAGTGGGGTGTATCACTCCCCAAAGTGGCAACCCCGATACCAACATAAAATGCACGGCCATACCTACACGATGCAACAACGTCTTACCTACCAGCTCGGACCCATGCACGCACATGAACCCGTTGGACTTGCGATGCCACCATTATTCACGTTTTGGCCTCTTACATTCAAGTCCAGTAAGCATGCCCCAAACCCGGCCTAGTACCGGGCCCAATTAGATACTCAAACGGGTTACTGGTTGAAACGGGTCCCCATCCGACACAAGCCTCCCACCTATGCTTGGTCCCCACTAGGTTTTTCTCCCATTTAACAATTTTAATTTAAATGTCCATGTCTTACACATGCTACAGTTACGTCCATACTTACATGTCATAATTTACATGTCTTATCTTATTCCGGTTAAGTCCATATTTACATGTCACCCCACTTAACCCTCTAACCATACCCATGTCTTATTATGGCTAGTATTCCTTAATTCATTCCTTATGACGAACGGTGCATGACCTCCCACATTAGACCGAACACTTTGTGGCCGTTGGATTTGTCGGGCGGTTCTGGGTAGTCTTACGCCACAAACCGGGTCTAACCTCGTGTCATTAACCGTTACGCCTACAATTCATTCCTTTGACCTCTCACATTAGTCGTCCAATTGTGGCAACTGGATTTGTCGGGCGGTTCCGGGCAGTCTTACGCCACAATTGCGCCTAACCTTGTGTCAAAGGTTTATTAATAATCGTATTTCACCCATACCCAATTTTCATGTCATGTATATCCAATTAAACATGTAATCATGTTTATAATATTGCCTATTCGAAATTGTCACAATAACATATTAATTAGCCTCAATTACAAATTTACAATTATAGGCAATTTCATCAATTCCATGTAATTCATACCCAAATATGCCAATTTCACATATTATCCAATTATCCAAAATATCCAATAATATCCAATTTTCCATATTTCACATATTCCCGTCGTTCCCATGTATTCGCATTCGCGCGTATTTTTAACATAGGCTCGAAGGTAGCCTAGATCCAAAAATAAAAGGAATAGGGACAAGAAGAGAGAATCAAATCACAGAAAATTGGAATTAACACAATATCATGAAATAAAGGGGCATGTAAACTGGCATAGAGGCATAATGACAGATTCAACACGAATAAACTGATAAAAAGTATGAACTTTACATAGAAACATAGGCATATGATGACATGAATCAAAATGGTGAAGACTTAGATGAGATTTTAAATTACATACATACATATGAATCCTCTTTACAACTTCAGCATGTTACTTTTATTCCCATTATATTGTGAAAATCACCGTACTCACCTTTCGTGGTTAAAGAATAGAATTATGCACTAAAATTGGTGTAGAAACGTTGCGGTGTTGCTGATTTATCTTCTAGAATTGTTGTAGAAGCTCTAATCTTTAATTTGAGTTGAAGTTGAACACTTGAGATTTGATTTAGAGGCGGCGGCTATGGTTTAAGAGTGAATTTGACAGCATAATGGTGTCATAGATAATATTTATGAATTAGGGTTTGGTCTTAGGGTGTATATGTAGGTGTAGGAAGTTATTTAGGCCTTAGGATTAACCCTAGAACTGATATGGACCACTCAGATGCCATATCAGCCCTTAGGGCGAATCGGGCCACGTGTTGGCAGCCAAACACCCTGGATTGACCTTTAGTCGACCCAGCGGGGCTTGGGTCGACTCCAAAAATGGTGCGGTTCGGGTATTCCCCTCCCAATTTGTTGTTTTGAACTTTTTTTTGAACATTTATTTATTTAATTTATATATATATATATCTATATATATATTTCTCTCATATGCGTACAAACTTCATGGCTTAATAACTTCTTCATAATTAACCATTTTCACACTAAACCACTTTTTGAACTACGTTCACACAAAGCCACTTTTTAGCAATTCCCCTAAAACAAAAATATGGCGCTCGCGGGGATCGAACTCTGTACCTCTTGTATGCTAGTCACATGTTCTAACCAAATGATCTACTAAGTCTTTTGCTTACAAACCTTAGAACAATGATAAACATCATTCTTTTCTCATTCCTCTTTTTCAAATAAATTATTCTTTAATTTGTTATTTTAATATTCTTAGAAAATACGGGGTGTTACAGATTGTGTAAACAAAATCCGAATTATAAATGAGTTTTGTTAAAGAGGGGGAGTTAAGAGTGGTGTTATTTAAATAAATTACCTAATTATTGAATTAGGAAAGAATGGGTATATCCGAGACAAGGAATTTCAAAGAGTAATAAGGTTTTCTGAAACCATATTTTGAATAGTTCAGGTAAATGGAATTTGAATTGTTGTTAGAATGAAGTATCATTTTTCTGATTATAACTCGTATCTACCTTAAGATATGAACGTTGTTAATCAAGGTTTGAGAGCTAATTTAAATACCCCAACTTGAACGACATCAGGATTATCTAAGGATGATATTAGTTGTAATGGTAAAAGAGGTTAGTAATAATTTATTATTTCATTAGAGAAATAATAACGCAACAGTTTTGGTGAAATTTTGGGATATATATATATATATATAATAAGAATTCCATGGTAAAGGGGAAATAAAAGTGGATTGCGTGAATTATAACGATATTTTCGAGTTAGAAGGAAAACATAAAGTTGATTCTATTCCATAAGGTTAAGCATGGATTATTGTTTTCAAGTAATGAATAAAAGATATTTCATAACGTTGTTTTACGAGTAATAAGTTCAGTTGATTTTCCAACATTAGATAATAATATGGCTAATGTTTTGAAAGTGAAAATAGATAACTGGATATGATACAGGATTTTCCTAAGCATTAAAATGAATTTATTTAAAGAAAAATCTTATGTTAAATAAGAAGCAAAAAGTTATATTTGTAATATCGAAATATTTAAGAGTTTTAAATTTACATTTTGTTTAAATTAAAAGGCCAAGTGATGCTGAATACTGAACCAGTGAACTCATTGGATTTTCATGATTGAATCAATGTTTATTTTGATAGTAAAATAACCGACTATCAAATCTGTCCAATACGATTGTTGGTATGGAAAGACTGGGATCAAATTTATATTCGAAAACCATTTCGACCAACAAACACATGAAGATATCAGAAGATGATCGATATGGAGCATTGAAGATCGTAGATTTTCATAAATGGAAAAACTGCTAATAATCTCTGGTCTGTAGCCAAAGATGTACTGTGGTTCTGTCGTGGTTGAAATCTAAGGGTTGCAAGGACTTCTCGCTGCTGATCCATGAGGTGATTCTTATAATGGATGCAGTAGGAGTGTACCTCCTGGACGACTTGTATGGACGGATGTCTGATAGAGTATTTCCAAAGGGATCACGTACATTGATTTTTACAAACGTATTTTTGTTAGTGGCGAAGAAGGGCACTTCTCTTAGCTTAATGACTAGAGTATTTTTATGGACGTCAATTGGTGATATCTAGCGGATCTGACGATGTGGCATTCAAAGTGAATGATGATCATATGTTCAAAGTTAATTGAAACATCAAGCCTCACAACCGAGAAATGACAAAAAACGGGCAGGCAGCATGGCTATATAGGTCGCTCCCAATAGGGTGTATAATCACCCATCTAGATAAATTCCTTTCCAATCTTTAATTTATTTTGATGTTGTCCCTTTTCGGGAAACGATGGCTTGAGCCCAACCGTTGGTGATATACATTCGATACACTCAAGCGAAATGAGTGGTCGATCATGTGTGGGCCAGGTTGCAAGACGTTCTTGTTGAACCCAGTGTATTCCCCTCAAGAGATACATTATCGGCATGTGGTCCCATACCTTGTCATAGTCGGAATCCAATATCCAATAAAAGCCTGAGGTTTTGATTGTATACTATATATGTGGAGCGTGAGATGCAAGCGTTCTGCTAGATTAATATCTAGTTGTATTTAGACATTATTATATCAGAAAAGATATTGATTTCAAAAATGTTTTGGGATATCGTAAGGTAAAAACCATTCGTATTTATGTGTGGATTTGGTCTTACGATTATCCTTTTCTTTCGAACTTTAAAATCAAGTTGGATGATACTTTACAACTTAGTGTGTT
The DNA here is from genome assembly GCA_030737875.1 of Allium sativum. Taxonomy (NCBI): domain Eukaryota; kingdom Viridiplantae; phylum Streptophyta; class Magnoliopsida; order Asparagales; family Amaryllidaceae; genus Allium; species Allium sativum. Next base: position 402,668,451 of record CM060923.1, on the reverse strand, counting down.
ATTCTCACTTTAGTTCACCAGACTGACCCGGTGTTTTGTAAATGCTTGTGTTAGACCGGGTTGTACAGGTCCAGGTTATTGGATGCTGTGAATTCCAAAGATGACCTGGAGAGTTCAACCTATTATATATATGGTGTGTATTCCGCTGAGTGTTGTATATGAGGCAGATTATTATAACTGTGCAGAGATATTGATATACTCTGATATTATAAGTATTTTTAAAGACTCTCAATAAAGATTTATTTCTATATTATATTTTATTCCGCTACGATGTGAGACTCTGTGTTGTGTTGGTTTTTCTTCTTCTTCTTCTTCTTCTATTCTAATATTTCTTTCCTTCTTATCTTACCCTCTAATTTCTTCCTATAAACGTTCCAGTGTTGTTGGTGTTTGGAAGGTCGGCATTAGTTACGGAAAATGTATTTATGTCGATTTTCGATGCGGAAATTCCTTGGGTCGTTACAGATTCGTTTTTATAGCACTTGATTATTGATTATAAAATACGCAAATTATTTGAAAAGACTGGGTTTATCCCATTTTGAATAACTGATATGGCGACTAAGTGTCGACGATGAAGACGGTGGTTGAAGATCGGAGTTCTTCACTTCGTTTGGATGATTACTGATGTCGTGATAGGGTTGTACACCCAAGAAAAGGTAATAAGTGGTTATCGTCTAGACGTACTTGGAGATCGACCGGATATGCGAGGACCTCTCTCCTGTATTGGACATATCGGATGAGGAATAAGGTGCTTCTGGTTTCGTTCAGACCCAAAACGGACTTGTAAAAGGATGTGTATCTGACATTGGATTTCATTCTACGTTGTTTGATTTCTATTAAATATATATCTGTTAGGTGGCGGGGAATTTATTCTCTTGCTTGATACCCTTCTCCGAGACGTACGAGCTTAGAGGTTATATACTGATAGACGTCAGTTGCATGGCGTGAATTATCGGTGTGGCATGATGAGATGCAAATGATCAAGGCTTTTATTGAAAAGCAGAGTCTTGTGGATGATGATCAAAGCACAGCTTTAATTAGCAAAGCTTTGTGTATAGTGTTAATTCGCGAGCCTCACACCCGGTATGAGTCAAAAATGGGATAGTGACCGTAGGGAGAACATGTCATTTCTTTCTAGCTAGAAGTGGTGTCATGTTATGGAGCCCAGACATTTTTACTTATGTGGATGTTTGATAGAAAGGCGCCTCGGATATTGAGTCCATAGTGGCTCAGAGATAGGTTTGATAGGACTGGGAAACGTGTGTTCAAGAGTAACTAATCCTCAAAAGTTAGAGAGGACCTACCATAATGTTCACACGGTTGCCAGAGTGTGTAATCCCGAGGCATTTGCTAGAGTGACTTGAATCGGTGAAGAGACATCCCTTTCTTTAACTCATAGATGGAAATCCAATTTCAATACAAAAACATTCAGTTTTAGTTGAAGAACTAGTATGGCAACATGATATATGGTTCCCGTGCCGTCTGTGATTGGTACATTTATATTTGAAGTTGTTTGATACACTATGCACTTATAGTAATCACAAAATGATTTGTTTTAAAACATACGAAGCATGTTTGTCTATTATAAGGGAAAACTCTATCCTTCGGCTTGCGTTGCATTGTGTGTTGGGACCTGAGTCTTATAATAGCTTCATTTTTCAAAAAGCATTGCGTTGTTTATAAACTATTTTATTTTATGGTATTCTTGGCGGTAAACCCATTCCATGTTATATGACGTGGTCCCTTGATTTACCCAACTCTGAAATAAGGATAATAATTGTTTTAGTTCTCACACTAGTCCCATGATTGACTCGGAGTTTATTGTTTCTACCTAAACTCTGGGTGCCCATTTTTTCAAAACGGGCAGCATGTAGTTTTGGTTTTCGCAGATATTTCTGTTCACATGATCCTAGATTACAGCTGGAGCTATATTAGGGAAGCTTTGTATTCGTGTATCTCTTTCAATTGTGGTTGTAAATATTTTCTGCTGCATATTTTATTCATGTATTATATTTTCCACTATTTAGAAATTGTAAATCTCTGATACTTTCTGCTGTAATATTTATTCATACTCTGATATATTCTTGTACTTTGATGGAAATTGTTGTAATAGCAATGAAATGTTCTGTTGTTTGGGTTCTGATGCATCGTGTTCTCAACTCAATCCGGGCTTTCCCATACTGGGGAAGTTTGGGTCGTTTTATCGTGGTATCAGAGCTTTGGTTTACAAAGCACGAGAACAAGGCACATTTGAACCAAACGAAAGAGTTCATCAAAGATAAGGTTAGTAACATCCTATAAGAATGACTCGTTAGAGATAGGGCTATTAATACTGTAGAATGAGTTTAAAGAGTGTTATTGTAACACCCCGTATTTTCTGTTAACATTAATGTAATGACCCGGATCCTTATGGGTTAATTTTAAAAATTTAATACGGATTTAAATATTGGGTGGATAATATAAATGGAATTTTATATTAAGTTATCAATTTAATAATCGATTTTGATTTAAAATCGAATATATTAAATTGACGAATAGGAAAACAAAAAACATATAAATTCGAAGTTAGAGCTGAATCAAGATAATTCAGATGATCTGTGGAAATTCTAATTCGAATATAAACGATAATAATGATGATATTATTATCGAATAATTTAAATGGTTTGAAATTTAATTTATATCAGTTTAAATTAATATCTGTTCCGGATGATCGAACTGAGCTTCGATACCTGACCCAATGTGTTCAGAATAGCGGTTTTACCTTAGGACTGTCAGTTGTTGCGTTCAGAAAGGAGTTCGGAATTTTGGTGTATTTTAATTAAAGAATACTGGTTTAAATTAATTTAAAATAAAACAAAAATATAATAGGGAAAATATCTTTTCATGTGTGAATTAGATTTCTCCACCCCTCCACGCCTTTTGTCCCTTTCCTCACCACTAAAAAACGATAGGAGAAAGATGGTGGCACGTCTGTTCCTTCTCAGCTATAGATCAAAACACTCCTTCCCGTTCATTTATTTTGGTCCTCAGCAAAAACCAAATTGAAATCACCTCACTCAGACTCACTCAATTCATCGTTGTGGTGAACCAGATGCTCGCGACTAGGAGAGGAGGCTCAACTTCAAGCGGTTCTTCGATTTACGCAAGGATGGGAGGCTGCGATTCATTAAGTTCGACTTCGAACATCAGGGGTTGCCGATAATCATGGATTTAGGACTTCAAGTATTGGCGCGAGATCTTCCGTGATGGATTTTAGGACAGTATCAAAGGGTTCAGTGATTTGGATGTCTGGGTTTACTGGTGTTGAGCAGTGTCCACGTGATGCAGTAGGGTTTGTTTTGGGGTTTAATTTGACAATAAAAATCCTGCAGTTCTTCAATAGAAGGGGTGATGTCGAAGTATACTGGATAATGGAGTTCTAAGGGCTGAGTGCGGCAGTGGATGATTAGAGGGGATCGACAAATGGATGTGGGTTTTGAAAAGGGAACCTAGCAGCATCGAGAAATGGTGGGTAGTGGAGTGCAGCCTTTAGCCAAGCGCGAAAATGGTGTTTAACCTAGAGGAAGAGTTCGAACAGTTCCATATTAAAAGGGAAGGATGCTCGGATTGTTCGAACTATTTACAGGAAAAGAATATGACTGCTAAAATGGGAAGAAATGCTAAAAGGGATTAGGTAAATATTTTAGTTTAGAAATAAATTTTAATATATATTTAAATTTATTCGATAACGAAATAAGGCCTATAAGTTGCTAAATATGAATGCAAGACTTTATAGAACTGAATCAGTCGAGTTGATCGCAGCTGCGGGATTTATAATCTGGTTAAGAAAATACAAATGGGATCCGAATCAAACATCTTCGATGAGTTCCATCTAAATAAAATACCTTGGTGACTAAACCTCACTCAACTTTTATTTAGAATTATTTTTGTTTGTTACAAATAATTGTTTTTGCTTGTTTGGTTGCGGTAAAATATTACTGTGGCATGTTTAATTATATATAGTTATTTAGGCTTGATTATTATATATATATATTGGTTTGGTGGATTGGATTCCCGCAGTACCATTAGCGGATGCCAGCAGTATCATTAGCGGATGAACCTATAAGCCACACGCTATGATAGTGGATGACCTTCTATACCGCGATATCCTACCACGAAGCAGGATGGGTATTACTATGTTGACTAACGTCTGTGGATGCAGGAAAATAGGTTGGAGGAATCCAGCTGGATTCCTCAAAAATACATTATCTATTTGTTCATTTGTTTGCATATATAATGTCATATATGATGTGTTAGAAAACCTGAAATAAATAATTGATTGTTGATATTTTAAAAATATCGAAAAAGGGTATTTGAGATTTAAAAAGGGAATTCTATCTTTTTTTCAAAATAGAATTTGAATTTTTAATGAACTATAGAAAATATTAACTTGTTTTGAATATATATAAAACAAGTATTGAATTTATAAATTTTGTTTATAAATTTATAAGGTTGAATTTGAATTGAATTTATAAACTTTGTTTATAAATTTATAATGTTGGATTTGAATTGAATTTATAAACTTTGTTTATAAATATATAATGTGGGATTTTAAGTGAAGTTATAAACGTTGTTTGTAAATTAAATAATGCAGAGAATTGAAATGAATTTATAAACAGTGTTTATAGCGGAAAAATTATCATTTGATAATTTGAATATTTAAATTCAAATGCGAATTTAAGATTGAAATGGGGAAATCGTTTTAAAGAAATAAACGATTGAATTTATTCTGATGTTCAGAATATAAATTGAACTAAAATAAATCGATAAGGATTTATGATTTGAATTCGATTAATTCGAATTGAATATAGAAATTCAAATGGGAGTTGAATAAAGCAAATTCAAATATAGAATTTGAATAAAGAAAATTCAAATAGAAATTGAATATATAAATTCAAATGGAGTTTGAATATAGAAACTGAATATATAAATTCAAATGGAGTTTGAATATAGAAATTGAATATATAAATTCAAATGGAGTTTGAATAATAGAAATTGAATATACAAATTAAAATGGAGTTTGAATATAGAAATCGAATATATAAATTCAAATGGAGTTTGAATATAGAAATTCAAATGGAATTCAAATATAGAATTTGAATAGAGAAAATATAAAGGAAATTCAAATATAGAATTTGAATATAGAAAGTGAAATGGAATTTGAATATAGAAAATTTAAATAGGACTCGCAATAGAATTTCAAAATAGAATTTGAAATAAAGTTGAAATAGAATTTCAAAATAGAATTTGAAATGGAGTTTGAATATAGAATTCAAACAGAAAGTGAAATGGAGTTTGAAATTAGAATTCAAATAGAATTGACTAAATTGGAGAATAATTAGTTAAAGGGAATTTGAATCGAAATTGGGTTTTTGATTAAGTGAAAGAGATTGAGAATTTATATTCGAAATCGAATATATAACTCGCGTTGAAAATAGAATCAGATTTGGTACATGAGTAGATTAAAATATATTTGAATGTGATATGTTCAAATAAATTAGTGAAATTGGCAAAGAGTTAATTAAAGAGTTAATTAAAGAGTTAATTAATGAATTGAGTTAAAACGATCAGGTATAGTTGAAATAAATTGGACAGGTATAGACATACAGGAGACAGGTATGGGATAAGGAATGAAGGTATATAAATAGAATGCTCGACAAAAAGGTACGTATTTAATTCATATATGAGATTTTATGCGCCGTATCGGCAAGCCGCTTAGCTTTTTCTTTTTCTTTTGTATTGGTGATGGCCATGGGAGGCTTTTTGAAATATCCCGATGCTCCCGATACAAAGGAGGTTATGGCGAATTTTTCCGGAAATTTAAAGAGCTAGAATATTTTTAAGAAGTTTGATAACTAGAATCTATATATCAATATATATATAAAAGTCAATAAGAAAACGAACTTAAAAATAGAATAGTATAATCAAAAAGGAAGACAAGGAATAAAATCTCGTAAGAATAGAAAGAGAAAGTGTCTACGTGTTTAAAAGTGAATAACTAGTTGTATGGTATTGATTATTCGAGTAAGTAGTCATATCTGTTTTGACGTTATAAATGTTATTCAGTCAAGGTCTGAGAGGTAGTTTACCCCAACTTGATTGATTTCATTATTAGCAAATAAATAGTAAGATTTCAGGCTCGAAGATCAATGTTGGTTAAGGGTTAGTTGAATACAATATTTGGGTTGTCGTAACGATGTTTTACACAACATACGTTTTAACCCAAATAAGTGTGAGCTTGGAAATATAATAATAAATATTTCCTAAGTATAGAAATAAACGGGATCGGAAAAGAGATAAGTAATTGGAATATTTCCAAATTATGAATAGCATATATTTTCTAAAGTTTAGAAAATAAAGGAAGGCGATATTCGGAAATGTTTTCCAAATAGCGTAAAAGGCCAATATGGTTATTGAAAATATTTGGTTAACAAATATTTGTAAAGAAATGGAAAAGTGGTTTAATTAATGGAATACTAATTAAGGGCTCAGTGATTGTTTGATAATTGGATGAACACTTGTTTTCTTCGATAGTTAAATCATCGACTATCGAAACACTTGTTTTTATTTGATAGTTAAATCGCAGACTATCGAAGTTTTTGGCCATCGTTGTCAATATGGAGAGACCGGTTGGATTATTATTCGAAGAACCACTCTGTATTGGCATAAGCGCTGCGAACCAAGTATGCTAAATGTATTGAAGACGAGTAAAGTGCAAGGGCTGTTGTATAAGTCCTAGGTAGAGATTGCCTAGGATGGATGTACTGAATAGTGCCTTCGGTTTCGTTCAGTCCCAGAACGAACGTATATGGACGAGTGTCTGACAGAGTATTTCCAATGATCAAAAGGGTTGGTCTGTATAAATATATGTGGTTGCAACAGATTTATTCCCTTAGCATAACATCCAGAATATTTGTGTAAACCAACTAGTGATTAACGGATCTGATAATGTGGCATTCAAAGTGATCGTGTTGTCAATGAATGGAAAGTAATCGTAGCCTCTGGCCTCAACAACCGGGAAGTGACAAAAATCGGGCAAGCAACATGGCTATGTGGGTAGCTTCCATTAGGGTGTATAATCACCTATCTAGTGATTCACTTAATTCCTTATTCTATTCGATGCTGTTCCATTCGGGAAACGATTGCTGATCCCTACCGTTGGTGATATACATTCGATACACTCAAGCGAAATGAGTGGTCGGTCATGTGTGGCTGAGTTGCAAGATGTTCTTGTTGAACTCGGTGTATTCTCCTCTAGATATACACCAGCGGCAGGTGGTTCCATACCTTGTCATAGTTGGAAATCCAATATCCAATAAGTGCCCGCGGTTTATGATTGTATATTATATATGTGGAAGGTGAGATGAAAACCTTCCACTAGATTGTTATTTACTTGATTTAGACATTATTATAATATCAAAGAGTTTGATATAAAGATTTCCGTAACTTTCAAAGAGGATTTGAAAGTTAAGTCAAGTGTTTGGATTCTCATCAGGGAAAACTGTAACACCCCGCAAATTCTATAACTGTGAAATTAACAAATTAAAGTATAATTAATTTGAAATCAAAGAACTAAGGGAAACGGGATACGCCATTGCGTTCGTCTCGGAAAAATACGCGAAATAGAGTCCGAGTTTTCGAAAAACGGAGTCCCTATGAAGAAGATATGGCCTTCGGAAGTTTCTGAATTAAGTTTAAAATTCAAACAGAATAAAATATCTCAGAAAATCAAGTTTAAATTCCAAAATGGGGCCCAATGGGCCAGGGCGGAAAAACACCCGCCTAACGCACCCAGGTCGACTGGGCTGTCGACCTGGTCTAACCAGGTCGACAGGGCTGTCGACAGGGCTGTCGACAGGCATGTCAACCTGGTCCAGAGCCAGGTCGAGCCCAGTCTAACCTGGCTGGCCTATTCTATGTTGGTCGATTTTCTGTGGTCTGCTTTGTCATTAGGGCTAGGTGGCAGGCTCTAATTGGTCTCTCTTGCGAATGAATGGCTACGATCAATCCAAGAAACATCAATGGTCCTAATCAGTTTATAACCTCTATAAAAACAACCCTAGACTAACCCTAATCTATTCATTCAAAAATAAGAACAAAGCCGCCATGTTGCTGAGGAACGACTAGGGGTAGCCACCAATTGGAGAGAGAATTAGGAGGCAAATTCTAAGGCATAAAGCAACTCAATCAAATCAAACCACATCTTCAAATCCCTAAATTAGAGAATTCGCCACACCATTGTAAGTAGAGTATTACTTTGGTATGAACAAATAACTGTGTTGATTTGTATACTTGGTTGTGGTGATAAATAATTCATAATTTGTGCGTTACTATCGATTTGGAATATTGATATTCTCGAATTATGTTATTCATTATAAAGAACTACATGCGGTAGTTCTATGCAGGTATACGTTTGGAATATTCGCAAATCATATAATCCATGTTGAAGCTACATGTATGTAGTTGATTAATTGAAATTCATGCAAGTTTGGGGTTTTGCTACTATGTCATCATGATGTATATTTTTGTGCATAAATCATTTTGTAAGTAATTGGAACAAGTTTGGTTGTTATAGTTCATATGAAACTATGTTGGAATTTTGACACCATAATCTATGTATTAAGTCATGCTTTTGTACTAGAAAACCTATTTGCAAACTTATGAATATGACTAGGCTATGATTGATATTTTGCATAATTAAGTCCATATTGTTTACCAGAATCATATGATGACATATGTGGCACATAGCTAGGTTAGATTCAAAATCCCTTTTTGCAAGTTTACATGACTAAAGTAAAAAATCATGATTTCATGTTAGAAATATTTATGCCATGGTTATGTGAACAAATTTAACTATACTTTTGTATTAGTCACAAAAGTAGGCACCTTTGTAAACATGTAGTAGTCTTATGAACATGATTTGCTTATGTTTGACATTATGCCTGAAATAAAAATATAGGTTTATGTTGTAGTTATGACTATGTGTCAATAATGATACCCAATTTAGATTCTTATCTTAACTACAAGTTTACATGCTTTGATTCATGTCACCTATGCTTTATGACCAAAGTATATGTTGCCACTATGCAAGTACACCAGTTTCTATTTTGTATTTCCAACGTCATATTGCAAGTTCATGCGCTCACCTTCCCCTTTTTGTGCATGTAATCACGCTTTAAGCCTCCCCTTTTCTCATGGCTAAGTTGGGCTTAAAAAGGTTAAGCCCAATATATATATATAATAAACGGACGTGTTAAACGGTGGAAAATAACGTTGGGTTAAAATTATTAATGAATGAAAATATAAAATAGAAGGGCCCAAATTCAAGTATGGGTTGGGCCCATGATTGGTGTAACCTTTACACCATTAACTTAATAATGGGCCGCAAATATTTACATATAAGGAAATTAAGAAGAAAGACAAAATATGTAAATGTAGAACATACGATGTGTTTAACCCGAGGTTGGATTGAGTTGTGATGTAAACCTCCCCGGAACCGCCCGGCTGTCCAGTAGTCACAACAATACCTATCCAATGTGGGGGGTTAAACATGGAGCCCAATAAAGACCCGAGGTTAGACTGAGTTGTGGCGTAAGACTGCCCGGAACCAACCGGCAACAGGCAGCCACAACAATACCTGTCTAATGTGAGAGGTCAGGGCCTTAATAAGACAATTAAGGCTGAGTCAGGATTGTTAGGATTAAGTGAACTAAAGACTTAATCAAAATGGAACATGCTAAATTAAACGGACTGGTGGGGGTTAGGTTAGGAAACACTTAACCAACTTAGCATGTTGGCTAGAGATAGAAAACCTAGTAACGGGGGATCCTTTTCAGCAGTAACCCCAAAAAGGTGTATCAGGATACCCTGAAACTAGGCAGGGTGGGGCACGATTACTGGGCTGATTGTAAGAGGTCAAATCGACGGCGGTGGTGTAGCAGTGTAGGTTCTAACGGGGTGCGGGCGTGCACACACTCCGGCACAGAAAAATGAGGCACTGGACACCAGTAGCATACCTGTGCATTCTAGGATTGTGTCGGGCCGCCACCATGGGACATGATACACCCCATGGTGGGACCAGCATAGGTAACTACAAACATCGGGGGCCGTAAGACACATGTAACTATGCGAGTAGGAGCCGATCATCATTGAATGGGTCACATCACCCTGATTATGGTGTGCCAATTGGAAAACTAGTTTGTATGGGTTCAGAGATTACATGGGGTACGATAGTATATTCGACCCTAGACAACTTAACCAAGTTTATAGTGCTTTCCCACTTCTTGTTTATACTTATCATACCCAGTTCTTTATTCATAGACAAAATAGTACTAGACTTACTCAGGCTTTATGTCTGACTCTACTTTTCTTTCGTCTTCTTTTCTTCCGTTCCCCCCCCCCCCAGGTCCACAGGGAGGGAACACAGCAGCTTGACCAGCCTTAACATCCAGCTTGAAGAAGAGAAATGTATTGCTTGGACCTTTTCATTTTGAACTATGGCTTTGGACAAATCACTATGGGGGCTTTTGCAGTTTATCTATGTTTTATTTATGCTTCTTTAATAATGTAATCAAGACAGATTATGAAGGGGTTATGTTATGTTTTTTGGAAAAGATGTAAGACAATCATGGTGATGTTTTGTAACACGTATTTGTTTTTATGAAATAAAAGTTGTTGTTTTTCCGCTGTTTACAAATATGTGTTCTTATATCTGTCTTGTATCTCTGTGACTTATACTTAAAAACCACCACCAAAATTAGGGCATTCCCTTTGAGAGTGACCCTAACGGAGGTGGGGTGTTTCACTTGGTATCAGAGCATAAGTTTACCAGATAAGATAAAAAGTTTTGAAAAATTGTTTTCAAAATGGAAAATTAAAGAAGCATCTTTAAAAGAAAAATATTATTTTATTTTGAAAGGCAAAGTCCACTCCCCAAAGCCATAGGTACTATCTCTTATCCTTCGTTTTGAATCTATCCTTTTTGTTTCAGCATGTCCGAAGATCTTAACTTGCCAGAAGGGGTACCAATACCTGGTTGGTTTAGACGGTTCTTAGAAGCAAGGCCCACTCAGCCAGGTCCTACCGTTCCTCCTCCCCCAGCTGCAGGAAATCATCCAGCTGCAGCGGCACCTTTTCCTCCACCTCCTCCTCAGGGAAACACTTTTGCTAAGATATGTAAAGATTTTAAAGCTATGGGAGGAAGGGATTTCCATGGAACTGAGTCCTTCGTGGCAGCTAGAAATTGGCTGAAAGAAACGGAGGACCTATTCATCATCTTTGAGGTAGAAGATAGACAAAGAGTACAATTGGCAGTGTGGCTATTGAAGGGCGAGGCTTCCTACTGGTGGGAAGTCACTAATGCTGAAAGACCAGTGGAGACGTGGGAGGACTTTAGGGCAAGGTTTGAGACTAAATTTCTCTCAGATGCGGAAAGAAGTTTGCAGTTAGAAAAATTCTTATTTCTTAAACAAGGGGACAAGACAGTCAGAGAATATGTGAATCAGTTCGATGAGCTGGCTAGGTTTGGGCTTGACCTAGTCAACACCCCGCACAAGAAGGCTCTCCGTTTCGTCAAGGGGTTGAATGAGCCATTACACAGTTTGGCCATGACCCATATACCCATGGGAGCCACGTATGAAAGATTGGTGCAAATGACATTGTTGAATGAAGAGGATAAGGGCAAGAAGGAGACAAAGGCAGAAAGCTCTCAAGGGAAGAAAGAGGGTTTGCAGCCTAAGAAGACAGACTTTAAGAAGGGCGGGAAAGGCAACAAAGAGAAAAGGAAGTGTAACTTCTGTGGCAAAGTGGGGCACTTAGTAAAGGACTGCCGGAAAAAGAAGGCCAAGGAGAATGGTGGGTGCTTTTCTTGCGGTGAGACAGGCCACAGGGCTAAGGACTGCCCAAAGAAACGAGGACAGGGGCAGAGGGCTGGATCCACCCCAGGGGCACAGGTTCACGTGCTGGAAGCGCCACCTCTGCAACAGCGAGGTATAAATACTTCTGTAGAAAGTGTAGTTTATCTTTATGATCACCCCGTTCGCACTTTATTTGATTCTGGCGCATCACACTCCTTTATCTTGTCTGCTCTAGTAGAATCTCTGCACCTAAAAACTAGTATGGTAGAGGACCCCTTAATTGTTTCAAACCCAATTGGGGGCCCAGCTCATTTGTCTATGATCTGTGTGGGATTGAAAATTTCTATTCTAAGTGTAGAATTTCAATGTAGTGCCTTTGTTTTGGGCTTTTCGGGTTATGGTTTGATTTTGGGTATGGATTGGCTATCCAGTAATGGGGCCATCCTTGATTGTGAGAAAAGGGTTGTTAGGCTCCTAACCCAGCTCGGTAATACTTTGGAAATTTCTTGTAATCCCTCGTATGCGGTTATGCTTAGTTATCTTGAATCGCTAGATGCCTCTGTTGAAAATTTGCAATCAGTTAAAGTGGTCCGGGAATATCCGGATGTCTTCGAAGAGGTAAAGGGCTTGCCTCCGAAGCGGGAAATAGACTTCCGCATATATCTTGTAGATAATGCAAAGCCCGTTGCGTTACCCGTTAGACACATGGCTCCACGAGAAAGGAAAGAGCTCAGTAAACAGATTAAAGAGCTTCTAGAAAAGGGGTTCATTAGGAGGAGCATTTCAGAATGGGGCGCTCCAGTGGTGTTCGCTACAAAGGCGGACGGTTCACTCCGTCTATGTGTCGACTATAGGGAGCTCAACAAGCTAACGAAAAAGAATAGGCACCCACTCCCTAGAATTGACAATTTATTTGACCAGCTTGTAGGAGCGTCTGTTTTCTCCCAACTCGATTTAGCAACCGGTTTTCATCAGCTAAGGGTGGCTGAAGATAGCATCGATAAAACGGCGTTCAGAACCCCAGACGGCTTCTTTGAATGGCTTGTCATGCCTTTCGGCTTGACAAATGCACCTGCTTACTTCGTGGACCTGATGAGTAGGGTATTTAGAGATTTCCTCAACAAATTCGTAGTGGTCTTCGTAGATGATATCCTTATCTTCTCAAAGAGTGAAGAGGAACATGCTCAGCACTTAAGGGCAATCATGGAAACTTTGCGAGTCCATCAACTAAAAGCCAAATTCTCCAAATGCCACTTTTGGAGAGAAGAGGTGAGGTTCCTTGGGCACATAGTATCCAAACAAGGGTTAGCAGTGGACCCTGCTAAGGTAGTGGCGGTACAGGATTGGAAGACACCAAGGAATGCGACTGAGGTCCGAAGCTTTCTAGGACTAGCAGGTTTCTATCGAAAGTTTATAAGGGATTTTGCGAAAATCTCAGCTCCGCTCACGAAATTGACCAAGAAGAATCTAGTGTTCAAGTGGGACTTGGATTGCGAGTTTGCTTTCCAACGACTGAAAAGGGCTCTTACAACAGCCCCAGTTTTGACGCTGCCAGATGGGAGCAAGATGTTCACTGTCTATACGGATGCATGTGGGATAGGGCTAGGCGCCGTCTTAATGCAAGAAGGAAGGGTAGTAGCTTATGGCGGGAGGCAGTTGAAAGTGCACGAAAAGAACTACCCAACCCACGATCTTGAGTTAGCCGCCATCATCTTTGCACTCAAGTCTTGGCGACACTATCTCCTAGGTGAGAAGTTCGAACTTTACGCTGACCATAAATCGTTGAAATATCTTTTCTCGCAGAAGGATCTTAACTTGAGGCAACAAAGATGGATGGAGTTTCTTGCCTCGTACGATTTCGAAATCTCCTACACTCCGGGCAAAGGCAACGTAGTGGAAGACGCGTTGAGCCGAAAGAAATTGACCCTAAGCTCGTTGTTTGTTGAAAGACAAAGCCAATAGTTTATAGCCAGCTTCGACTTTAGGCCCTCCTCCGATTTCGTACCAGGCTTGCTTGCATCTCTCAAAGTGTGCCCAACTTTAGTGGATTCAGTAGGGGCAGCACAACGCGAAGACCCTCAGCTTGTGGAGACAATTGATAGGCTAATTAGGGGTGAGACTTCAAGTCGCCTCAACAGATACTCCATCGACGATAAGGGTTTGCTAAGGCGAGACGGAAGACTATGCGTCCCACAGACAAAAGATTTAATAAAGAAGGTTCTCGAGGAAGCACATCACTCCAAGATGACGATACACCCAGGCGGAGATAAAATGTACAAAGACATAAAAAGGACTTTCTTCTGGAACGGCATGAAAAAGGACGTGGCGGAATTCGTTTCTAAGTGTATGTTGTGCCAACAGGTTAAGGCGGAACAGAAAAAGCCTGTCGGACTGCTACATCCTCTGGAGGTCCCGCAGTGGAAGTGGGATAGCATCTTAATGGACTTCATCGATGGGCTGCCTAGGTCTAGGAGAGGCAACACTAGCATTTGGGTAATAGTGGATAGGCTTACTAAAAGCGCCCACTTTTTACCTGTCAAAAGTAAGAGAACTGCCTCATCCCTAGCATCACTTTACCTCAAGGAAATCGTTCGACTCCATGGAATACCATCTAGCATTGTTAGTGACCGAGACCCCATCTTCACCAGCGAGTTTTGGCGGAGTCTGCAAGAAGCAGTAGGAACGCAGTTATGCTTGAGCACAGCCTATCACCCCCAAACCGACGGCCAAACAGAAAGAGTGAACAGAGTTTTGTGAGACCTTTTAAAACTATGCGTCCTTGAATTCGGAGGGACATGGGAAGACCACCTTCCTTTGGTGGAATTTGCCTACAACAACAGCTATCAAGCAACCATCGGAATGGCACCCTTCGAAGCTTTATATGGGAGACCGTGCCGATCGCCCACTTGTTCGTGGGAGTCTACTGATAAGCTCATACTTGGACCAGATATGATCCGAGAGACTTCAGAGAAAGTAGACTTAATACGAAGAAGGATGAAGACGGCCCAAGACAGACAAAAGTCCTTTGCCGACAAGAGAAGGACCGACCTTGAATTTGAGGTTGGAGACAGAGTTTTTCTCAAAGTATCACCGCTAAGGAACGTTGTTCGTTTTGGAACCACATGAAAACTGGCACCAAGGTTCGTGGGTCCATTCCCTGTCATCGAGAAAATTGGGAAAATGGCCTATAGATTAGAGCTACCCGAGAAGTTGGCTGGAGTCCACAACGTCTTTCACGTTTCACATCTCCGAAAATGTCTACACGAGTCAGCCGAGGTGGTAGAGCCAAATATCCTCGAAGAGGCCGAAGTGGAACGCGAAGCAACCATAAGAAAAGTTCCAACCCGCATATTAGGAACGGAAGTGAAGAAGCTACGCAACCGCGAAGTCAAGCTCGTCAAAGTTCAGTGGAGCGACGCCGAGGGAGACGCGACTTGGGAAACTGAAGCTAGAATACGTACTGCCTACCCTTTTCTGTTCGAGGGTACATCCTTGATCTTTCTTTTTCCTTAAGTTGCGCTTTTATCTATCCTTTTAGGTATATTTCCTCGACCTTATCTTTTAGGTAGAAACCCTTTGGATGGAAACATGTAATTGAAACATGTTATGGATGATGGTTGCAAATGGTTGCAAGTGGTTGCTAGTGGTTGCTCGTGGTTGCATATACACACACAATCTAGGTTTTAGATCGGCTCAGTCACTTCATATTGCATATGCACATATGTTTGCATTCGTATATGGTTGAACTCTAATGCATTGTCATATGGATGTTGCATTTGTATCGAATGATTGTGCACTCATGTAGAATCAAGAATAGAAAAATTTGCATACATAATGGATTCATGGCACTTACATAGTTCACATTAAGGAGGTCAACTGAATCAGTAGACCGCCTGATTTTGCATTAGATAGGTACATGTACACACACACTTCGCATATGATCATGAAGCATTAGAAGTCTTTTAAGGACAATGGATGCTCGTGTTTGATGGATGAGTAGATGGATGATTGGATGTTAGGATATACATTCCTCCTAAACTTGAAGATTTCGGGGACGAAATCCTTTTAAGTGGGGGAGAATGTAACACCCCGCAAATTCTATAACTGTGAAATTAACAAATTAAAGTATAATTAATTTGAAATCAAAGAACTAAGGGAAACGGGATATGCCATTGCGTTCGTCTCGGAAAAATACGAGAAATAGAGTCCAAGTTTTCGAAAAACGGAGTCCGTATGAAGAAGATATGGCCTTCGAAAGTTTCTGAATTAAGTTTAAAATTCAAACAGAATAAAATATCTCAGAAAATCAAGTTTAAATTCCAAAATGGGGCCCAATGGGCCAGGGCGGAAAAACACCCGCCTAACGCACCCAGGTCGACTGGGCTGTCGACCTGGTCTAACCAGGTCGACAGGGCTGTCGACAGGGCTGTCGACAGGCATGTCGACCTGGTCCAGAGCCAGGTCGAGCCCAGTCTAACCTGGCTGGCCTATTCTATGTTGGTCGATTTTCTGTGGTCTTCTTTGTCATTAGGGCTAGGTGGCAGGCTCTAATTGGTCTCTCTTGCGAATGAATGGCTACGATCAATCCAAGCAACATCAATGGTCCTAATCAGTTTATAACCTCTATAAAAACATTCCTAGACTAACCCTAATCTACTCATTCAAAAATAAGAACAAAGCCGCCATGTTGCTGAGGAACGACTAGGGGTAGCCACCAATTGGAGAGAGAATTAGGAGGCAAATTCTAAGGCATAAAGCAACTCAATCAAATCAAACCACATCTTCAAATCCCTAAATTAGAGAATTCGCCACACCATTGTAAGTAGAGTATTACTTTGGTATGAACAAATAACTGTGTTGATTTGTATACTTGGTTGTGGTGATAAATAATTCATAATTTGTGCGTTACTATCGATTTGGAATATTGATATTCTCGAATTATGTTATTCATTATAAAGAACTACATGCGGTAGTTCTATGTAGGTATACGTTTGGAATATTCGCAAATCATATAATCCATGTTGAAGCTACATGTATGTAGTTGATTAATTGAAATTCATGCAAGTTTGGGGTTTTGCTACTATGCCATCATGATGTATATTTTTGTGCATAAATCATTTTGTAAGTAATTGGAACAAGTTTGGTTGTTATAGTTCATATGAAACTATGTTGGAATTTTGACACCATAATCTATGTATTAAGTCATGCTTTTGTACTAGAAAACCTATTTGCAAACTTATGAATATGACTAGGCTATTATTGATATTTTGCATAATTAAGTCTATATTGTTTACCAGAATCATATGATGACATATGTGGCAGATAGCTAGGTTAGATTCAAAATCCCTTTTTGCAAGTTTACATGACTAAAGTAAAAATCATGATTTCATGTTAGAAATATTTATGCCATGGTTATGTGAACAAATTTAACTATACTTTTGTATTAGTCACAAAAGTAGGCACCTTTGTAAACATGTAGTAGTCTTATGAACATGATTTGCTTATGTTTGACATTATGCCTGAAATAAAAATATAGGTTTATGTTGTAGTTATGACTATGTGTCAATAATGATACCCAATTTAGATTCTTATCTTAACTACAAGTTTACATGCTTTGATTCATGTCACCTATGCTTTATGACCAAAGTATATGTTGCCACTATGCAAGTACACCAGTTTCTATTTTGTATTTCCAACGTCATATTGCAAGTTCATGCGCTCACCTTCCCCTTTTTGTGCATGTAATCACACTTTAAGCCTCCCCTTTTCTCATGGCTAAGTTGGGCTTAAAAAGGTTAAGCCCAATATATATATAATAAACGGACGTGTTAAACGGGGGAAAATAACGTTGGGTTAAAATTATTAATGAATGAAAATATAAAATAGAAGGGCCCAAATTCAAGTATGGGTTGGGCCCATGATTGGTGTAACCTTTACACCATTAACTTAATAATGGGCCGCAAATATTTACATATAAGGAAATTAAGAAGAAAGACAAAATATGTAAATGTATAACATACGATGTGTTTAACCCGAGGTTGGATTGAGTTGTGATGTAAACCTGCCCGGAACCGCCCGACGGTCCAGTAGTCACAACAATACCTATCCAATGTGGGAGGTTAAACATGGAGCCCAATAAAGACCCGAGGTTAGACCGAGTTGTGGCGTAAGACTACCCGGAACCAACCGGCAACAGGCAGCCACAACAATACCTGTCTAATGTGAGAGGTCAGGGCCTTAATAAGACAATTAAGGCTGAGTCAGGATTGTTAGGATTAAGTGAACTAAAGACTTAATCAAAATGGAACATGCTAAATTAAACGGACTGGTGGGGGTTAGGTTAGGAAACACTTAACCAACTTAGCATGTTGGCTAGAGATAGAAAACCTAGTAACGGGGGATCCTTTTCAGCAGTAACCCCAAAAAGGTGTATCAGGATACCCTGAAACTAGGCAGGGTGGGGCACGATTACTGGGCTGATTGTAAGAGGTCAAATCGACGGCGGTGGTGTAGCAGTGTAGGTTCTAACGGGGTGCGGGCGTGCACACACTCCGGCGCAGAAAAATAAGGCACTGGACACCAGTAGCATACCTGTGCATTCTAGGATTGTGTCGGGCCGCCACCATGGGACATGATACACCCCATGGTGGGACCAGCATAGGTAACTACAACATCGGGGGCCGTAAGACACATGTAACTATGCGAGTAGGAGCCGATCATCATTGAATGGGTCACATCACCCTGATTATGGGGTGCCAATTGGAAAACTAGTTTGTATGGGTTCAGAGATTACATGGGGTACGATAGTATATTCGACCCTAGACAACTTAACCAAGTTTATAGTGCTTTCCCACTTCTTGTTTATACTTATCATACCCAGTTCTTTATTCATAGACAAAATAGTACTAGACTTACTCAGGCTTTATGTCTGACTCTACTTTTCTTTCGTCTTCTTTTCTTCCGTTCCCCCCCCCCCCCCCCCAGGTCCACAGGGAGGGAACACAGCAGCTTGACCAGCCTTAACATCCAGCTTGAAGAAGAGAAATGTATTGCTTGGACCTTTTCATTTTGAACTATGGCTTTGGACAAATCACTATGGGGGCTTTTGCAGTTTATCTATGTTTTATTTATGCTTCTTTAATAATGTAATCAAGACAGATTATGAAGGAGTTATGTTATGTTTTTTGGAAAAGATGTAAGACAATCATGGTGATGTTTTGTAACACGTATTTGTTTTTATGAAATAAAAGTTGTTGTTTTTCCGCTGTTTACAAATATGTGTTCTTATATCTGTCTTGTATCTCTGTGACTTATACTTAAAAACCTCCACCAAAATTAGGGCATTCCCTTTGAGAGTGACCCTAACGGAGGTGGGGTGTTTCAAAAACCCTGTTCCGTGTTATACGGCGTGGTCTTATGAGATATCATTTAGTTTTCTGAAACTGTTTACTCATACCAGTCCATATTGCGTGCTGGGTGCATGTGTCGCATGATAGGGGGTTCTCGCTTTTCGTTAGGTGGCGAACGAGAGACTCTTACCCCTACATGTCTCGAAAATGAGGGCTGGTTGTGAAGTCGAAAGGCTGGCCGTAAAATATGGTGCTGGGGTACCAATGTAAGCCAAAGTGGGGTATTACCTTGCTGCTTTGGGGATTGGAGAGGATGGTTGCAAAGCCTACTTAACAAATTTCCGGGTCATTACAGTTGGTATCAGAGCTTAGGTTGAGCAAACACCTAGGCTTGTGTGGCATGTGCTCATTAGAGATAGGATCAGTAATATCCTAGAATGAGTTGAGTATATATATACGAGAGAGTGTATTTGTTATTTGATACAAAAACTGTTTTATATTGTGTTGACTAGTCTGTTGAGTGAATTATGAATTCTGATCGAATCGTGGGACGCCACGATGTCGATAGGAGTTTATAAACACTTGAACAGAAGATTGGACACGATATTATTTTTAGATGGTTGAGTTGATTGTTAGGATTATAATCGAATAAGATCATAAGAACTGAAATGGTTATATATAACCAAGTGGAATTTGTATATGATTAAAAATATATACAAATGAGATGAATTAAAATTGAATTCAAACCAGAATTCAGATTTTAAAATCCTGGGAGTTTGAAAATATTTTTCTAAATGAGTGTCAAGTGATATAGCACTTAACTCACTCCAGTATCTAGAAGGTAATTCTGATGATGATTGCAACATCATCAGTGTTCATTTTCGAGTTTCTAAGTGAAGGATTGCTGCCTTAGAATAGTTTTTGATGGAAATATGTTTGAAGTAAAACAAATTAATTTGAAAATTCAAAAGTTTTGAATTTGAGATAGAAATAAATAGTGTATTTATGGGATTTCAAAAGGATTGAAATGAAAACCCGGTAATTTGAATTATGTAATTAAAATTTAACTTGAGTAAGTTAAATGGATCGAAGTGAATAAAATGGATCAGAATCAATTTGAATAAAATTGGATTGCATATGAATGGAATATGAAATGTTGAGTATCAACATAAATAAGTTTTGAAAAGATAAATGGGTTTGTAGCACTTTTTCTACTTTAGCAATTTCGAGGACGAAATTATTTTAAGTGGGGAAGATTGTAATGACCCGGATCCTTATGGGTTAATTTTAAATATTTAATACGGGTTTAAATATTGGGCGGATAATATAAATGGAAATTTATATTAAGTTATCAATTTAATAATCGATTTCGATTTAAAATCGAATATATTAAATTGACGAATAGGAAAACAATAAATTTATAAATTCGAAGTTAGAGCTGAATCAAGATAATTCAGATGATCTGTGGAAATTCTAATTCGAATATAAACGATAATAATGATGATATTATTATCGAAGAATTTAAGTGGTTTGAAATTTAATTTATATCAATTAAAATTAATATCTATTTCGGATGATCGAACTGAGCTTCGATACCTGACCCAGTGTGTTCAGAATTGCAGTTTTACTTTAGGACTGTCAGTTGTTGGGTTCAGAAAGGAGTTCGGAATTTGGGTGTATTTTAATTAAAGAATACCGGTTAAATTAATTTAAAATAAAACAAAAATATCATAGGGAAAAATATCTTTTCATGTGTGAATTAGATTTCTCCACCCCTCCACGCCGTTTGTCCCTTTCCTCACAACTAAAAAATGATAGGAGAAAGATGGTGGCACGTCTGTTCCTTCTAAGCTATAAATCAAAACCCTCCTTCCCGTTAATTTATTTTGGTCCTCAGCAAAAACCAAATTGAAATCACCTCACTCAGACTCACCCAAATAATCATCGTGGTGAACCAGATGCTCGCGACTAGGAGAGGAGGCTCAACTTCAAGCGGTTCTTCGATTTACGCAAGGATGGGAGGCTGCGATTCATTATGTTCGACTTCGAACATCAGGGGTTGCCGATAATCATGGATTTAGGACTTCAAGTATTGGCGCGAGATCTTCCGCGATGGATTTTAGGACTGTATCAAAGGGTTCGATGATTTGGGAGTCTGGGTTTACTAGTATCGAGCAGTGTTCACGTGTTGTAGTAGGGTTTGTTTTGGGGTTTAATTCAACAATAAATATCCTGCAGTTTTTCAACAGAAGGGGTGATGTCGAAGTATACTGGATAGTGGAGTTCTAAGGGCTGAGTACGCCAGTGTATGATTAGAGGGGATCGAAAAATGGATGTGGTTTTGAAAAGGGAACCTAGCAGCATCGAGACATGGTGGGTAGTGGAGTACGGCCTTTGGCCAAGCGCGATAGTGGTGTTCATCCTGGAGGAAGAGTTCGAACAGTTTCATATTGAAAGGGAAGGATGCTCGGATTGTTCGAACTGTTTACAGGAAAAGAATATAACTGCTAAAAGGGGAAGAAATGCTACAAGGGATTAGGTAAATATTTTAGTTTATAAATAAATTTTAATTTATATTTAAATTTATTCGATAACGAAATAAGGCCTATAAATTGTTAAATATGAATGCCAGATTTTATAGAACTGAATCGGTCGAGTTGATCGCAGCTGCGGGATTTATAATCTGGTTAAGAAAATACAAATGGGATCTGAATCAAACATCTTCGATGAGTTCCGTCTAAATAAAATACCCTGGTGAGTAAACCTCACTCAACTTTTATTTAGAATTATTTTTGTTAGTTAAAAATAATTGTTGTTGTTTGTTTGGTTGCGGTAAAATATTACTGTGGCATGTTTAAATATAAATAGTTATTTAGGCTTGATTATTATATATATATATTGGTTTGGTGGATTGGATTCCCGCAGTACCATTAGCGGATGCCCGCAGTATCATTAGAGGATGACCCTATACGCCCCACGCTATGATAGTGGATGACCTTCTATACCGCGATATCCTTCCACGAAGCAGGATGGGTATTACTATGTTGACTAACGTCTGTGGATGAAGGAAAACAGGTTTGAGGAATCCGACTGGATTCCTCAAAAATATATTATCTATTTGTTTATTTATTTGCATATATAATGTCATATATGACGTGTTAGAAAACCTGAAATAAATAATTGGTTGTTGATATTTTAAAAATATCAAAAAAGGGTATTTGAGATTTAAAAAGGGAATTCTATCTTTTTTTCAAAATAGAATTTGAATTTTTAATGAACTATAGAAAATATTAACTTGTTTTGAATATATATAAAACAAGTATTGAATTTATAAACTTTTTTTATAAATTTATAAGGTTGAATTTGAATTGAATTTATAAATTTTGTTTATAAATTTATAATGTTGGATTTGAATTGAATTTACAAACTTTGTTTATAAATATATTATGTGGGATTTTAAGTGAAGTTATAAACGTTGTTTCTAAATTAAATAATGCTGAGAATTGAAATGAATTTATAAACAGTGTTTATAAATTAAGTGCAAAATTATCATTTGATAATTTGAATATTTAAATTCAAATGTGAATTTAAAGATAGAAATGGGGAAATCGTTTTAAAGAAATAAACGATGGAATTTATTCCGATGTTCATAATATAAATTAAACAAAAATAAATCGATAAAGATTTATGATTTGAATTCGATTAATTCGAATTGAATATAGAAATTCAAATGGGAGTTGAATAAAGGAAATACAAATATAGAATTTGAATAAAGAAAATTCAAATAGAAATTGAATATATAAATTCAAATGGAGTTTGAATATAGTAATTGAATATATAAATTCAAATGGAGTTTGAATATAGAAATTGAATATATAAATTCAAATGGAGTTTGAATAATAGAAATTGAATACATAAATTCAAATGGAGTTTGAATCTAGAAATTGAATATATAAATTCAAATGGAGTTTGAATATAGAAATTCAAATGGAATTCAAATATAGAATTTGAATAGAGAAAATATAAAGGAAATTCAAATATAGAATTTGAATATAGAAAGCGAAATGGAATTTGAATATAGAAGATTTAAATAGGACTCGCAATAGAATTTCAAAATAGAATTTGAAATAAAGTTGAAATAGAATTTCAAAATAGGATTTGAAATGGAGTTTGAATATAGAATTCAAACAGAAAGTGAAATGGAGTTTGAAATTAGAATTCAAATAGAATTGAATAAATTGGAGAATAATTAGTTAAAGGGAATTTGAATCGAAATTGGGTTTTTGGATAAGTGAAAGAGATTGAGAATTTATATTCTAAATCGAATATATAACTCGTGTTGAAAAAAGAATTAGATTGGGTTCATGAGTAGATTAAAATATATTTGAATGTGATATGTTCAAATAAATTAGTGAAATAGGCAAAGAGTTAATTAAAGAGTTAATTAACGAATTGTGTTAAAACGATCAGGTATAGTTGAAATAAATTGGACAGGTATAGACATATAGGAAATAGGTATGGGATAAGGTATGAAGGTATATAAATAGAATGCTCGACAAAAAGGTACGTATTTAATTCATATATGAGATTTTATGCGCCGTATCGGCAAGCCGCTTGGCTTTTCCTTTTTCTTTTGTATTGGTGAGGGCCATGGGAGGCTATTTGAAATATCCCGATGCTCCCGATACAAAGGAGGTTATGGCGAATTTTTCCGAAAATTTAAAGAGTTAGAATATTTTTAAGAAGTTTGATAACTAGAATCTATATATCAATATATATAGAAGTCGATAAGAAAACGAACTTAAAAATAGAATAGTATAATCAAAAAGGAACACTTGGAATAAAATCTCGTAAGAATAGAAAGAGAAAGTGTATACGTGTTTAAAAGTGAATAAGTAGTTGTATGGTATTGATTATTCGAGTAAGTAGTCATATCTGTTTTGACGTTATAAATGTTATTCAGTCAAGGTCTGAGAGGTAGTTATACCACAACTTGATTGATTTCATTATTAACAAATAAATAGTAAGATTTCAGGCTCGAAGGTCAATGTTGGATAAGAGTTAGTTGAATACAGTATTTGGGTTGTCGTAACGATGTTTTACACAACATACGTTTTAACCCAAATAAGTGTGAGCTTGGAAATACAAAGAATAAATATTTCCTAAGTATAGAAATAAATGGGATCGGAAAAGATATAAGTAATTGGAAATTATGAATAGCATATATTTTCTAAAGTTTAGAAAATAAAGGAAGGCGATATTCGGAAATGTTTTCCAAATAGCGTAAAAGGCCAATATAGTTATTGAAAATATTTGGTTAACAAATATTGGTAAAGAAATGGAAAAGTGATTTAATTA
This sequence comes from Allium sativum, assembly GCA_030737875.1. NCBI lineage: Eukaryota > Viridiplantae > Streptophyta > Magnoliopsida > Asparagales > Amaryllidaceae > Allium > Allium sativum. The sequence continues at coordinate 402,643,850 of CM060923.1, read as the reverse complement.
ATGGAATATTAATTAAGGGCTCAGTGATTGTTTGATAATTGGATGAACACTTGTTTTCTTCGATAGTTAAATCATCGACTATCGAAAAACTTGTTTTTATTCGATAGTTAAATCACAGACTATCGAAGTTTTTGACCATCGTTGTCAATATGGAGAGACTGGTTGGATTATTATCCGAAGAACCACTCTGTATTGGCATAAGCGTTGCGAACCAAGTATGCTAAATATATTGAAGGCGAGTAATGTGCAAGGGCTGTTGTATTAGTCCTAGGTAGAGATTTCCTAGGATGGATGTACTGAATAGTGCCTTCGGTTTCGTTCAGTCCCAGAACGAACGTATATGGACGAGTGTCTGACAGAGTATTTCCAATGATCAAAAGGGTTGGTCTGTATAAATATACATGGTTGCAACGGATTTATTCCCTTAAGATAACATCCAGAATATTTGTGTAAACCAATTAGTGATTAACGAATCTGATAATGTGGCATTCAAAGTGATCGTGTTATCAATGAATGGAAAGTAATCGTAGCCTCTGGCCTCAACAACCGGGAAGTGACAAAAATCGGGCAGGCAACATGGATATGTGGGTAGCTTCCATTAGGGTGTATAATCACCTATCTAGAGATTCATTTAATTCCTTATTCCGTTCGATGTTGTCCCATTCGGGAAACGGTTGCTGATCCCAGCCGTTGGTGATATACATTCGATACACTCAACCAAAATGAGTGGTCGGTCATGTGTGGCTGAGTTGTAAGATGTTCTTGTTGAACTCGGTGTATTCACCTCTAGATATACACCAGCGGCAGGATGTTCCATACCTTGTCATTGTTGGAAATCCAATATCCAATAAGTGCCCGCGGTTTATGATTGTATATTATATATGTGGAATGTGAGATGCAAACGTTCCACTAGATTGTTATTTACTTGATTTAGACATTATTATAATATCAAAGAGTTTTGATATAAAGATTTCCGTAACTTTCAAAGAGGATTTGAAAGTTAAGTCAAGTGTTTGGATTCTCATAAGGGAAAACCCCATTCCGTGTTATACGGCGTGGTCTTATGAGATATCATTTAGTTTTCTGAAACTGTTTTAAACTGTTTACTCATACCAGTCCCATGACTAACCTGGATTTTATTTTGTTTTGTTCTACCTAAACTCTTGGGTGCCTAAATTTGTACAGGCAGTGTAACAACCCGTAAAATGCGAGCCAGTTTGAAAATTTTAAATTGGCAATTTTAGCGAATTTTGATTATTTAAAATGAATTATTTTAAATAATATCGACGAGAAATTTATTTTGAATATAATTCGAACGTATATATTATACGCGTCGTCGTTAGAATATAAATAATTATATATAATTATAAATAGAATTGAAAATGGCGCGGTAGTTCGATAATTCGATTTCAAACTTCAATTGAATGTACCGGGTGCAAAACAATCCGGATTTTAGTGAAACCAAAAACATTATGATCTAATTGGTAATATCTTTCCAACGAATCCGAAAAATCAAGATTTCATATCGGGAATCAAAAGATATGTCCAGTTGAAAATTCTGAATAGTCGCTATGGAATTCAGGCCCTTAAAAATAGCAATTTTGCAAACGACCTCGGATTTCGACGAAACCAGTTTTGTTGGGTCCGTGATGTTAAGTTATTGCTAGATTCCAAATTTCATAATTTTTCAAATCAATATGTGAGCGTGGCATAGGAAAACGTGTTTGACCAGTTTCTATTGAATTTAATCGACTGGGAATTGGCCATTTTTCAAACGGTCTCAGAATTCGACGAAATTAGTTTTGTTAGGACCGTATCGTCAATACGAAACTAGAAAATATTTTTCTGGAATTTTTCTAGTTAGTATGTGACCCCGGTAATTTGAAATGTACGTTTAAAATTCAATATAAGGATTTAAATTGTAAATTCAACGGAAACTGATTGTGACGATTAAACCAGCTTACGATACATATCCCATTGTGTTCGGAATGGGGGTAAAACGCTATGGACGACAGGCGGTGGGCCTCGTTTCGAAGTCATAAGTAAAAGTCAACCCTTTTGCAAAATTTAATAATTAAATAATAATAAAATAAAAAAAAAGATTTCCTTCCCTCCTTTTCTTCTTCAACTGGCCCCCCCGAAGGTTCATTATTCAGAAAGCAAAACAAATAAAAAAAAAAAGAAACCTAAAACCTAAATCGCGCCGCCCCCTGACCTGGAAGCCGCCGCCGACGAAGACTCCGACGCCCCCTCCATCAGACCTCCTCCTTCCAGCGAAGCCTGGAACCCCTCGCGACATCCAATCGAGCCCCTCCCGAAACCTCGCCGCGACGCCTCCCTGAACCTCCACGAACGCCACCAGAGCCGCCGACTCCTCCTCCTCCACTTCGAGATCTGCGGTAAGAACTAGGTTAGTTTATTTTTATTTTTAATTTTGTTTTGTTAAAACTAATTACTGTATTATTTTCTTTAGTTATAGAAACTGATTTTAATTAGAATTTTAAAACAGAATTTTTTTTTAAAAGGAAAAATAAAAACAGAATTTTTAAAGAGTTAAAACTGATTTTTTTTTTTCTAAAAAGGCAAAACTGTTTTAAAAGAAGAAAAAAACTGCATTTTTATAAAAGAGTTTTAAAAACTGCATTTTTAAAAACTGATATGATAAGAAAAAAAAACTGATTTTTAGGAAGTTTAGAAAACTGATTTTGTTAGGATTTAAAAACTGATTTTCAAAAGCATATAAAAACTGATTCTTTGAATTTTTAAAAGGTAAAAGATTTGAATTTTTAAAAGGTAAAAGATTTGAATTTTTAAAAGGTAAAAGATTAGAACTTTAAAAGTAAAAGAAAAGATTAGATCTTTGAAATGGAAAAGGCGGAATCTATATCAATAAAAATTCGATTTTTATATATTGAACTTTGAAATAAAAATTCGATTTTTATATATTGAACTTTGAAATAAAAATTCGATTTTTATATATTGAACTTCGAAATAAAAATATAGTTTTTATATATTGAACTTCGAAAGAAAAATATGATTTTTATATATTGAACTTCGAAATAAAAATATAGTTTTTATATATTGAACTTCGAAATAAAAATATGGTTTTTATATATTGAACTTCGATAGAAAAATAGAATTTTATATATTGAACATCGAAGTAAAAATTCGATTTTTATATATTGAATAGCGAAGTAAAAATGTGATTTTTACGTATGTAGTGAAAGCAGCAACGAAGGTGACAAAGAGGCAGAACGACGAAGACTTCTACAAAAGAAGTGCCGTGGAGCTAGGATAGCTATACGTGAGAACTTCTCACTCAAATTTAATTTTTCTAGTTATATATATATATATACTAGGATGCAGACGGTGCTTATTAGAAGCACCCGACACCCGTCCACAAACCATGGACTTGTTTGATTAGTTGTGTAGTTGGTTAGATGATTTGGATTGGATTGTTTTGGTGAAATGAATTGATATGATTGATGTGTGAATGGCGTGGGCCTTCACTAGACCGGGGATAAGGCTAGGCCTTGTCCCGTTTCTAGTATCGTGCCGTTATGCCGCCGAAATTTTCTAAAATATGTTAGAAAAATAAAAATATCATTTTTATTGAATAAATGAATTGAATAGAAATTCATAAGTTGGAATAAAATGTTTTATCGTTAAAAATATAGTTTTTAACGTGAATGTGAATAAATAAATATTCATTTACAAACCAGACGGTTTGTTTATGTACACTTATTTGAATGACATTGATTGGGACGATAAATTTTACACATCGCCCAACTGCACAAATAAAATCTGTGTTTGATTGTTTGAAACCCCACACGGGTGTTGGGATGAAATTTGAAGTTCACTCATCCTGATTGATTAAATATGTCGATCGATTGATTGACAGGCTGTTATAAGCGTTGAATATCTATATTTGATGCTTATACAGTGTAGTGCACTTTGGTTGATGGTTGATTATTTTCAATGCTATTATATACATGTGTTGTATGAAAATCCATATAATTAATTTTATATGGTAATTGATTGGGCCTCATTCCAGTTTTGAAAAAGAAATATTTGAAAAAGAAATATTTGAAATAGAATATTTGAAAATAAAGGAATATATGAAGCCGTGTTGATTAGATTGACGCCATTTTGACGGGAACGATATTTAGAATTGAATTGAAAACGATTTCGAAATGAATTGAATTGAAAACGATTTCGAAATGAATTGAATTGAAAACGATTTTGAAATGAATTGAATTGAAAATGATTTCGAAATGAATTGAATTGAAAACAATTTCGAAATGAATTGAATTGAAAACGAATTCAAATTGAATTGAAAGTGGATTGAAATGAATTCAAATTGAATGGAAATTTGAATTGAATAGAAATGAACTTTGAAAAGAATTTATAAAGAAGAATTCAATTTTGCTTTGAATTGAAATGGAAGTTGAAATAGATTTTGAAACGAATTTTAAAACTATTTATATAATTCGTTTTGAATAGAAAATCGACGAAGTATATATTATATATATTATATATATAATATAATGGCCTGAATAGAACGCGCCGCGCCGCGGCAGTTCGTGAATTTCGACCATTTATTTCAAATGGACATTGCGGGAGATCCGACCATCGGATTCTCCTAAAACCGGAACCGTTGGGTTCGTATCGAAAAGAGCTTTCTAACGAATATTAGAAATTAGAAATCTAACGGTTGGATTTGGAATTATGTCCAAATCAAATTCGAAAAAGGTCGCTATAAGTGCAGTTCGATGGCCATTGATGGAAATCGACTGTACGGGCCTTGATAAAATTATTAAAAATAGTAATAATTTGTGTAAAATCATAAGAAATGATTTGTGAAGATTTGGGATGAAAAACTCCATATTTGAAAAGATAAAAATAGATTTTTATCGAAATGAACTAGTTTTGAACTAGAATTATAATTCTATTTATTTTTAAATAAATAAATTGAATTTGAAAAGGGTTTTGAAAATAACCAAAATTTCCAATGATTGCATTGGAGTGGATTTGAATCGAAATTGTCTTCAGAATATTTCGATGTTGGAATTCGTGATTATACAGATGTTGTTATGGAAATTTGAAAGATATATATATTTATATCGTTATTTCCAATACGACATTTGTTAATCGTAGAATTTGATATTGAATATAAGCCGATATATTTTCTATTCAAAGCCTTATATTGAATATCAAATGTGATTTGGGTTTGTCGTGAATGGTGTCTTCACTAACACTGTTCTTGAACCCAGTTGAGAAAAGATTAAATCTTTTATTTAGATTTAATGAAGTGTACCAATTAAATAATATTTAATTGGAATTGATATTGATTTTTGGGTTTATCGTGAACAGTGTTTTAGATAACACTTGTTCTTTAACCCAATAATTAATGAATGTGACTTTGGGTTTATCGTGAACCGTGTTTTAAATGACACGGATTCTTTAACCCAGTTAACGATTAAAACTAAGTGGAGTTTTAATGAATCTTTAATTAGATTGAAATGGTCGAGAATGGAGTATCACCAGTTTTGCTCCAGGCGTAGTTGAATCTTTAATTAGATATAAACGTGAAATGGTAATTGAATTTACCGATAACACCGTGGTGTTAGATATGAAGTATAACCAGTTTTACTTCATGGGATGAATAGGTTGGGATTGGGAAATGAAAACAAATGATTACTTCGGTAAGGTTCGCTAATCCCGACTAGTTTGAATTGATATTCAAAAATAGATTAAAGAATAAATTCAAGAATTTATCTTTGATAAAATTAATGGGAACCTTTCCCTATGAATGTGAAATTTAGAAACTAATTGTCGGTTAGCCAAGCAGAATGGTTTTCTGGATATTGATCTGATGTTGGTTTCGGCCTTCGGGGTTAATATTTGGGGAATTATTCCCTTGATTAATTTACGGTTAGTGACTGATGAATTGGAATGAGGCGTATGTTGTGTTTGTGTAACACTTATTTAAAATATACGCGAGTTATTCGGAAAGTCCGGGATTATCCCATTCTGAATAACTGATACGACGATAAGTCGAAGAAGAAGACGATGGTCGAAGACCGGAGGTCTTCACGTCGTTTGGGTGATAACTGATGATCTTGATTGGGCTGTACACCCAAGAAGATGGAAACAGTTGGGGATCGTCCAGACGTACTTGGAGATCGATGGATATGCGGGGTACTAGGTGCCTCCGGTTTCGTTCAGACCCAGAACGGACTTGTAAATGGACTGTGTGTCTGACATTGGATTTTAGTCTGTGTGATTGATTTCTATTAAATATATATCTGTTTGGCGGCGGAGAATTTATTCTCTTGCTTAACGCCCTTCTCTGAGACGTACGAGCTTATGGGTTATATATTGATGGATATCAAACGCATGGAGTGAATTGCCTGTGTGGCATGCCTAAGTGGCAATTGATCGAGGCTTCTGTTGAAAAGCAAAGTCTTGTGGTGATGATCAAAGCAAGGCCTTTGTGGCGTAGCTTTGTGTAACGTTTACCTCGCGTGTTTCACACCCGGTATGAACCAAAAACGGGAGAGGACTTCAGGGAGGGCATGCGTTTCTTTATAGCTAGAAGTGGCGTCAGTGGTTTTACACGCCCTGACGAGTTTGACTTATGTGGTTGTTGCTGTTGCGAGGCGCCTCGGATTGATCGGTCGTTCTCGAACCGATGGAGTCATTTAGTTGGCTCGTTTACGCCCCATAGGGCGGGGAAATGCATGTCCAGGGTTTAAGTTTAATCCACATCGGTGGACTGGCCCTGAGGCTCCAAGGGTCACTCGAGCTCTGATCCTGAGGGGCGGGCTAGAGCGTCTCGAATCGGTTGAGGACTATCTTTTGCCTCGGTTCATAGACGGAAATCCAATTTCCAAATACGTGACTTTGCGGTTTTATATGTAAACCTATATATGGTGACATAGTGGGATGGGGCACTTATGCCGCCTATGATTGATACTTATGATTTGAAGTTGTTTTATATACTATGCACTTATAATAGTATCAAATGATTTGTTTTCAACGTATCAAGCATTCTTGGCTATTATAAGGTAAAAAGCCTATCCTCCGGCTTGCGATTGCATTGTGTGATGGGAACTGGGTCTTATAATAGCTTCATTCTTCTTTATTTAGCATTGCGCTGTTTGTTTTGTGCACTGGTATTCTTGGGAGGAAACCCGTTCCGTGTTATACGGCGTGGTCCCTTGATTTACCTAGCTTTTAAAATAAAAAATAATAACTGTTTTAGTTCTCACACCAGTCACATGACTGACCTGGAGTATATTGTTTTAACCTAAACTCTGGGTGCCCCTATTTTGACACGGGCAGCTAGTAGTTTTGGGTTTGCAGATTTATATTCACAGGATCCTGGTTTACAGCTGGAATGATATCAGGAAAGCTTTGTATCCGTATATCTCTTCTAGTTGTGTATTGTATTACTTTCCGCTGCTATGTATTTAAATGTAATTTAAATCTCTGATATTTCTGTGTAATATTCATTTATACTCTGTATATTCTTGTAATCAGATGCGTTGTTGTAATATACAGTGAAATGTTCTTCTGTATGCGTTCTGTTTTGTCCTGTTCTCAAACGATAGGGCATTTCGAACGGCCTGGATCGGTTTAGCGACTGGTTCGGACCGAGCGAAATTCCTTGCCGTCACACGTGGTATCAGAGCTTTGGTTTACAAAGCTCAGAGAACAAGACACATTAGAACCGTACGAAAGAATTCATCAGATATTGGATTAGTAATATCCAATGGGAATGACTCGTTAGAGATGGGATCAGTAGTATCCTAGAACGAGTGTGAAGAGTAAATTTTTAAAATAAAATGAAAACAAATTTTTGTTTTGAAAATTTAAATCAATTATTCGTATCTGGTTATTTATTTATATTGATGTGGACAATCCAGTATATATAGATTTTTCGTGTACGTCTGATCCGCGTGTATTCGAAATTTTAATATATTGGATAGGTATAGAATCACACTCTAGTTGCCCGGACATGATCCTGATGATGAAGTATACCATCACCAGCATTTATTTTCGAGTGACGAAAGTGTGATATCTATATATTTCCATTAGACTGGTGTGAGAACCAAATCTTATATAGCTAGAACACTTTGTTGTGAATTGGCATCAAAAACAAGATTTTCAGTATATATATCAAAATTATGAATTTGAAACGTTAAATTCACTAATTGATTGATGATTGTGTTGTTTGTTTAATTGTTTGATAATCTTGAACCATTATGCCTAACTGCATCACATTTTGAACTGTATTGAAAATTGGTTGCATTTGTTTGCATATACATATACTTACATTGAACAGGTCATAGCAAGGAGGCTAGAGCAGAGAATAAAATTTGTTTGCCCGACAAATAGGTACATGTTTATTACATAATTTACTGAATTGTTTGGGTGATGATGATTTTATGAGCCTATTGGCTAGCCGCTTGGCTTTTTCTTTTTCTTTTTGAGATCTGAAGGACCGGGGAAGCTATTTGAAATTCCCCGATGCTCCCGGTGCAGGGGAGGTTATGGCGAAATTTTTCGAAAATTTAGGGAGTTAGCCAAATTTTTGAAATTTGAGAAATTCTCAGAAACTAAAGAGTTGGAGAATGGAAGCCAAATCGATCGTAGAGCTGAATAATCAAACCACTTTCGACTTTGTTCCTTTTCGGGGAAGAAAAGTTTTAAGTGGGGGAGATTGTAACAACCCGTAAAATGCGAGCCAGTTTGAAATTTTTAAATTGGCAATTTTAGCGAATTTTGATTATTTAAAATGAATTATTTTAAATAATATCGACGAGAAATTTATTTTGAATATAATTCGAACGTATATATTATACGTGTCTTCGTTAGAATATAAATAATTATATATAATTATAAATAGAATTGAAAATGGCGCGGTAGTTCGATAATTCGATTTCAAACTTCAATTGAATGTACCGGGTGCAAAACAATCCGGATTTTAGTGAAACCAAAAACATTATGATCTAATTGGTAATATCTTTCCAACGAATCCGAAAAATCAAGATTTCATATCGGGAATCAAAAGATATGTCCAGTTGAAAATTCTGAATAGTCGCTATGGAATTCAGGCCCTTAAAAATAGCAATTTTGCAAACGACCTCGGATTTCGACGAAACCAGTTTTGTTGGGTCCGTGATGTTAAGTTATTGCTAGATTCCAAATTTCATAATTTTTCAAATCAATATGTGAGCGTGGCATAGGAAAACGTGTTTGACCAGTTTCTATTGAATTTAATCGACTGGGAATTGGCCATTTTTCAAACGGTCTCAGAATTCGACGAAATTAGTTTTGTTAGGACCGTATCGTCAATACGAAACTAGAAAATATTTTTCTGGAATTTTTCTAGTTAGTATGTGACCCCGGTAATTTGAAATGTACGTTTAAAATTCAATATAAGGATTTAAATTGTAAATTTAACGGAAACTGATTGTGACGATTAAACCAGCTTACGATACATATCCCATTGTGTTCGGAATGGGGGTAAAACGCTATGGACGACAGGCGGTGGGCCTCGTTTCGAAGTCATAAGTAAAAGTCAACCCTTTTGCAAAATTTAATAATTAAATAATAATAAAATAAAAAAAAGATTTCCTTCCCTCCTTTTCTTCTTCAACTGGCCCCCCCGCAGGTTCATTATTCAGAAAGCAAAACAAATAAAAAAAAAAAAGAAACCTAAAACCTAAATCGCGCCGCCCCCTGACCTGGAAGCCGCCGCCGACGAAGACTCCGACGCCCCCTCCATCAGACCTCCTCCTTGCAGCGAAGCCTGGAACCCCTCGCGACATCCAATCGAGCCCCTCCCGAAACCTCGCCGCGACGCCTCCCTGAACCTCCACGAACGCCACCAGAGCCGTCGACTCCTCCTCCTCCACTTCGAGATCTGCGGTAAGAACTAGGTTAGTTTATTTTTATTTTTAATTTTGTTTTGTTAAAACTAATTACTGTATTATTTTCTTTAGTTATAGAAACTGATTTTAATTAGAATTTTAAAACAGAATTTTTTTTAAAAGGAAAAATAAAAACAGAATTTTTAAAGAGTTAAAACTGATTTTTTTTTTCTAAAAAGGCAAAACTGTTTTAAAAGAAGAAAAAAACTGCATTTTTATAAAAGAGTTTTAAAAACTGCATTTTTAAAAACTGATATGATAAGAAAAAAAAACTAATTTTTAGGAAGTTTAGAAAACTGATTTTGTTAGGATTTAAAAACTGATTTTCAAAAGCATATAAAAACTGATTCTTTGAATTTTTAAAAGGTAAAAGATTTGAATTTTTAAAAGGTAAAAGATTTGAATTTTTAAAAGGTAAAAGATTTGAACTTTAAAAGTAAAAGAAAAGATTAGATCTTTGAAATGGAAAAGGCGGAATCTATATCAATAAAAATTCGATTTTTATATATTGAACTTTGAAATAAAAATTCGATTTTTATATATCGAACTTTGAAATAAAAATTCGATTTTTATATATTGAACTTCGAAATAAAAATATAGTTTTTATATATTGAACTTCGAAAGAAAAATATGATTTTTATATATTGAACTTCGAAATAAAAATATAGTTTTTATATATTGAACTTCAAAATAAAAATATGGTTTTTATATATTGAACTTCGATAGAAAAATAGAATTTTATATATTGAACATCGAAGTAAAAATTCGATTTTTATATATTGAATAGCGAAGTAAAAATGTGATTTTTACGTATGTAGTGAAAGCAGCAACGAAGGTGACAAAGAGGCAGAACGACGAAGACTTCTACAAAAGAAGTGCCGTGGAGCTAGGATAGCTATACATGAGAACTTCTCACTCAAATTTAATTTTTCTAGTTATATATATATATACTAGGATGCAGACGGTGCTTATTAGAAGCACCCGACACCCGTCCACAAACCATGGACTTGTTTGATTGGTTGTGTAGTTGGTTAGATGATTTGGATTGGATTGTTTTGGTGAAATGAATTGATATGATTGATGTGTGAATGGCGTGGGCCTTCACTAGACCGGGGATAAGGCTAGGCCTTGTCCCGTTTCTAGTATCGTGCCGTTATGCCGCCGAAATTTTCTAAAATATGTTAGAAAAATAAAAATATCATTTTTATTGAATAAATGAATTGAATAGAAATTCATAAGTTGGAATAAAATGTTTTATCGTTAAAAATATAATTTTTAACGTGAATGTGAATAAATAAATATTCATTTACAAACCAGACGGTTTGTTTATGTACACTTATTTGAATGACATTGATTGGGACGATAAATTTTACACATCGCCCAACTGCACAAATAAAATCTGTGTTTGATTGTTTGAAACCCCACACGGGTGTTGGGATGAAATTTGAAGTTCACTCATCCTGATTGATTAAATATGTCGATCGATTGATTGACAGGCTGTTATAAGCGTTGAATATCTATATTTGATGCTTATACAGTGTAGTGCACTTTGGTTGATGGTTGATTATTTTCAATGCTATTATATACATGTGTTGTATGAAAATCCATATAATTAATTTTATATGGTAATTGATTGGGCCTCATTCCAGTTTTGAAAAAGAAATATTTGAAAAAGAAATATTTGAAAAAGGAATATTTGAAATAGAATATTTGAAAATAAAGGAATATATGAAGCCGTGTTGATTAGATTGACGCCATTTTGACGGGAACGATATTTAGAATTGAATTGAAAACGATTTCGAAATGAATTGAATTGAAAACGATTTCGAAATGAATTGAATTGAAAACGATTTCGAAATGAATTGAATTGAAAACGATTTCGAAATGAATTGAATTGAAAACGATTTCGAAATGAATTGAATTGAAAACGAATTCAAATTGAATTGAAAGTGGATTGAAATGAATTCAAATTGAATGGAAATTTGAATTGAATAGAAATGAACTTTGAAACGAATTTATAAAGAAGAATTCAATTTTGCTTTGAATTGAAATGGAAGTTGAAATAGATTTTGAAACGAATTTTAAAACTATTTATATAATTCGTTTTGAATAGAAAATCGACGAAGTATATATTATATATATTATATATATAATATAATGGCCTGAATAGAACGCGCCGCGCCGCGGCAGTTCGTGAATTTCGACCATTTATTTCAAACGGACATTGCGGGAGATCCGACCGTCGGATTCTCCTAAAACCGGAACCGTTGGGTTCGTATCGAAAAGAGCTTTCTAACGAATATTAGAAATTAGAAATCTAACAGTTGGATTTGGAATTATGTCCAAATCAAATTCGAAAAAGGTCGCTATAAGTGTAGTTCGATGGCCATTGATGGAAATCGACTGTACGGGCCTTGATAAAATTATTAAAAATAGTAATAATTTGTGTAAAATCATAAGAAATGATTTGTGAAGATTTGGGATGAAAAACTCCATATTTGAAAAGATAAAAATAGATTTTTATCGAAATGAACTAGTTTTGAACTAGAATTATAATTCTATTTATTTTTAAATAAATAAATTGAATTTGAAAAGGGTTTTGAAAATAACCAAAATTTCCAATGATTGCATTGGAGTGGATTTGAATCGAAATTGTCTTCGGAATATTTCGATGTTGGAATTCGTGATTATACAGATGTTGTTATGGAAATTTGAAAGATATATATATTTATATCGTTATTTCCAATACGACATTTGTTAATCGTAGAATTTGATATTGAATATAAGCCGATATATTTTCTATTCAAAGCCTTATATTGAATATCAAATGTGATTTGGGTTTGTCGTGAATGGTGTCTTCACTAACACTGTTCTTGAACCCAGTTGAGAAAAGATTAAATCTTTTATTTAGATTTAATGAAGTGTACCAATTAAATAATATTTAATTGGAATTGATATTGATTTTTGGGTTTATCGTGAACAGTGTTTTAAATAACACTTGTTCTTTAACCCGAAAATTAATGAATGTGACTTTGGGTTTATCGTGAACCGTGTTTTAAATGACACGGATTCTTTAACCCGGTTAACGATTAAAACTAAGTGGAGTTTTAATGAATCTTTAATTAGATTGAAATGGTCGAGAATGGAGTATCACCAGTTTTGCTCCAGGCGATAGTTGAATCTTTAATTAGATATAAACGTGAAATGGTAATTGAATTTACCGATAACACCGTGGTGTTAGATATGAAGTATAACCAGTTTTACTTCATGGGATGAATAGGTTGGGATTGGGAAATGAAAACAAATGATTACTTCGGTAAGGTTCGCTAATCCCGACTAGTTTGAATTGATATTCAAAAATAGATTAAAGAATAAATTCAAGAATTTATCTTTGATAAAATTAATGGGAACCTTTCCCTATGAATGTGAAATTTAGAAACTAATTGTCGGTTAGCCAAGCAGAATGGTTTTCTGGATATTGATCTGATGTTGGTTTCGGCCTTCGGGGTTAATATTTGGGGAATTATTCCCTTGATTAATTTACGGTTAGTGACTGATGAATTGGAATGAGGCGTATGTTGTGTTTGTGTAACACTTATTTAAAATATACGCGAGTTATTCGGAAAGTCCGGGATTATCCCATTCTGAATAACTGATACGACGATAAGTCGAAGAAGAAGACGATGGTCGAAGACCGGAGGTCTTCACGTCGTTTGGGTGATAACTGATGATCTTGATTGGGCTGTACACCCAAGAAGATGGAAACAGTTGGGGATCGTCCAGACGTACTTGGAGATCGATGGATATGCGGGGTACTAGGTGCCTCCGGTTTCGTTCAGACCCAGAACGGACTTGTAAATGGACTGTGTGTCTGACATTGGATTTTAGTCTGTGTGATTGATTTCTATTAAATATATATCTGTTTGGCGGCGGAGAATTTATTCTCTTGCTTAACGCCCTTCTCTGAGACGTACGAGCTTAGGGGTTATATATTGATGGATATCAAACGCATGGAGTGAATTGCTTGTGTGGCATGCCTAAGTGGCAATTGATCGAGGCTTCTGTTGAAAAGCAAAGTCTTGTGGTGATGATCAAAGCAAGGCCTTTGTGGCGTAGCTTTGTGTAACGTTTACCTCGCGTGTTTCACACCCGGTATGAACCAAAAACGGGAGAGGACTTCAGGGAGGGCATGCGTTTCTTTCTAGCTAGAAGTGGCGTCAGTGGTTTTACACGCCCTGACGAGTTTGACTTATGTGGTTGTTGCTGTTGCGAGGCGCCTCGGATTGATCGGTCGTTCTCAAGCCTATGGAATCATTTAGTTGGCTCGTTTACGCCCCATAGGGCGGGGAAATGCATGTCCAGGGTTTAAGTTTAATCCACATCGGTGGACTGGCCCTGAGGCTCCAAGGGTCACTCGAGCTCTGATCCTGAGGGGCGGGCTAGAGCGTCTCGAATCGGTTGAGGACTATCTTTTGCCTCGGTTCATAGACGGAAATCCAATTTCCAAATACGTGACTTTGCGGTTTTATATGTAAACCTATATATGGTGACATAGTGGGATGGGGCACTTATGCCGCCTATGATTGATACTTATGATTTGAAGTTGTTTTATATACTATGCACTTATAATAGTATCAAATGATTTGTTTTCAACGTATCAAGCATTCTTGGCTATTATAAGGTAAAAACCCTATCCTCCGGCTTGCGATTGCATTGTGTGATGGGAACTGGGTCTTATAATAGCTTCATTCTTCTTTATTTAGCATTGCGCTGTTTGTTTTGTGCACTGGTATTCTTGGGAGGAAACCCGTTCCGTATTATACGGCGTGGTCCCTTGATTTACCTAGCTTTTAAAATAAAGAATAATAACTGTTTTAGTTCTCACACCAGTCACATGACTGACCTGGAGTTTATTGTTTTAACCTAAACTCTGGGTGCCCCTATTTTGACACGGGCAGCTAGTAGTTTTGGGTTTGCAGATTTATATTCACAGGATCCTGGTTTACAGCTGGAATGATATCCGGAAAGCTTTGTATCCGTATATCTCTTCTAGTTGTGTATTGTATTACTTTCCGCTGCTATGTATTTAAATGTAATTTAAATCTCTGATATTTCTGTGTAATATTCATTTATACTCTGTATATTCTTGTAATCTGATGCGTTGTTGTAATATACAGTGAAATGTTCTTCTGTATGCGTTCTGTTTTGTCCTGTTCTCAAACGATAGGGCGTTTCGAACGGCCTGGATCGGTTTAGCGACTGGTTCGGACCGAGCGAAATTCCTTGCCGTCACAGGCAGTCAAGTAGTTCAGGATTTTATAGATCTATTTAAAAGGAGCTTGGAGCAGGAGGCTTCAGCGTTAGTTATATAGAGTTTTGTTCCACTGTGTTGCAAGTGTTGTACTCTGATAAGTGTATGTTATACAGTTGAAATTTTGTATTACAATAGTTATGATATATTATATTTTGTTCCGCTGCGATGTGAGATTCTGTGTTGTTATTTCTGTTCTTCTTCTTCCTTTTTCTTCTAAAAAAATGATTCGTATTTTCGTGATATTTGGGTTGGATGTATTGTGTATGTAGTCAACTCTGATGTTATGGATTTGCGGGTCATTACAATTAAAGTATCAAATTAAAGAATACTTAATTTCAAATTTGAGAATTAAGGGAAACGGGTTACGCCATTGCCTTCGTCTCGGAATTCTACTTGAGGTAGAGTCCAAGTCTTCGTGAATTGGACTTCGTATGAAGAAGTTATAACCTTCAGAAGTTTCAGAAATTTAATTTAAATAAGCAGCTCAGATTAGAATTCAAAAATTCAAAATTCAAATTCAGAAGAAGAAGCGGGCTGGGCGAGAAATTTCCCGCCCAAGGCCAGGTCGACCAGGGGGTCGACCTCCTCCCATACAAATCGACCAGGGTGTCGACCTACCCCCTCGGGCAGATCTGAAAAACTGACGATTCTGACTCTTTGCTGAGTCATAAGGGCTTATGTTGCTGTTCTGTAACAACCCGGAATTTGGGGCCAATTTAAAACTTTCATTTTAGAGATTTTAGGGGTGTTTAAATATTTAAAATAAATTATTTCAAATAAAAATGAATGGGAATTTATTTTGAGCAAAGTTAATGCAAATATATTCCAATAAATTGCATAAAGAATTAGAAATAGGAAGGTAGTTTGAAAAGTCAAACTTGAACTTTGACTAACTGCATAGGGTGCATAATAAACCGGATTTTGACGACACCAAAAATATCTAAATCTGTTAATGAGTATCTTTCTAACGAATCCGAAAAATCGAAGTTTCATAGCAGAAATCAAAAGTTATGGCCAAATGAATTTTCAGAAAGGTCGCTATAGAAAATATATCGCCCTTGAAAATCGGCATTTTGCATACGACCACGGAATTCAACGAAACCACTTTTGTTGGGTCCGGAATGTAAAATTATTGCTACGTTTCAAATTTCATGATTTTTGAAGCTAGAATGTGAGCGTGGCAAAAGAAACTGTGTTTTTTCAATTTCGATCAAAATTAGTTGACTGAAAAATAGCCATGTTTCAAACAGTCTCAGAATGAGGCGAAATTTATTTTGTTAGGAGCGTATCGTCATAAGTAAGCCAAAAATAATTTTTCTGGATTTTTCTGAGCTAGCATGTGGCCCCGGTGGAATTAACAAGTACGTTTGAATTTAAATTAAATGATTTATTTTAAAAATAAAAGAAACATGCTTATAACTTCAGAATTGGACTTCGGAGATACCGCCATCGCGTTCAGAAGGCGTCAAAACCTATTGTTCGACAGTCGTTGAGCGCGAATCGGAGTTCGGACGGAAAATCACTAATTTCTAGAATTAATTAATTAAATAAATAAAATAGAAATACCCTAAATACTAGTATATATACCATCGCTACAGTAGACCTTCTTTTTCCTCCGTTCCTTTAAAGCCGCCAAACCCATAAAGCTTCAAACCTTCTCTCTTCAAATTCTCCCTCCCCTCTTCGAATTAGAACGCAAGCCATACACCGAATAGAAGCTTTTCCTCTCCTCTTCGATTTGGTACCCACCACCGCCTTCCCTATGCCCTGTGCCGCCGCCGCTAAGCCCGAGAAGTTCGGCCGGACGCACCCCCGCTGGGCCCCACCACGTCGATCGCACCCCCCCAATTCCCAGCGCTGAAACCCCTTCCGTAGCCCTCCGATCTCCCGCAAACGGTTCGGCAAACCGTCAACTACAACTCCAGAAAATCGAATTTAAAATTCTGAACTATATTGGGTTTCAAGGTATGCACTATTTCAGATTTTGCCACGCTTTTAAGTGTCGCTGCGACAGTTGTAAAAAGTCGATTTTTTTTATTATTCATATGAATTTGAACTTGAATCCTTTCAGATCCGAATCCGTCTGGACCGTGAACATGAGACCTGATCGTACTCAAATATTCATCTCAGATCTGACAACTGTGAGAATTTATTTTTAATTTAATTTAATTTATTTAATGATTATTTCTATGATTATTAATATTAGATCTAATATGACATGATATCTAAAACATGGATCTGAACTGTTCATACCGTATGATATTGAATCTGAATTGCCTATAACGACATGATATTAAATCTGAAATTTTATCGTTAAATACGAATTGATGGATTAATTAGAATTAATTATGTGTTAATTTATTTAATCCTGCCTTGTTGATTTGCCATATGTCAAGTTAAACCTCATCTTGTAAATTGCCTTGAGATTAATCATTGAATTTGGACATGTTGTTATGTTTGGATGTTGATTGCCATGAGATTTGACATGAAATACGATAAAAATATTATTGAACATTGAATTGAGATATGGCGTTTACATTTAATTAATGTATGAAGTTTTGTATGAAAATAAAGTATGAAATTTGGTATGAATTAAAGTATGAAATTTTGTAAGAAAATAACGATGAAATAAAGTTGCATTTTTATATGCAAATTTAAGATAGAAAATGACGATGAAAATAAAGTTGCATTTTTATATGCAAATATAAGATAGAAAATGACGATGAAATAAAGTTGCATTTTTATATGCAAATATAAGATAGAAAATGACGATGAAATAAAGTTGCATCTTTTTATATGCAAATATAAGATAGAAAATGACGATGAAATAAAGTTGCATCTTTTATATGCAAATATATGACAAAAAGTAAAGATGAAATAAAGTTGCATTTTTATATGCAAATATAGGAGTAGGAATTTACGATGAAACTAAGTTTACATTATTTTTAATGTAAATAAAGAGGAATTTCACCGCATGTATATTTTACATTATTTTTATGTAAATTAAATATTCGTTACACCGTATGTCAAAATTTACATTTTCTTTAATGTAAATATATAGAAATTCATCGTATGTTAAAATTTACATTTTTGTTAATGTAAATTAAGAGGGATATACCGTAGGAAAAAATTACATTTTTTTAATGTAAAAATAAAAGAAATTTCATTACATTGATAAATGTACATTTTTACTAAGGTAAGTATATAAAGAATGAATCTTGCATTGTAATTAAAGAGTGAATTTTTACATTGTAAATAAAGAGTGGATTTTATATTGTAATTGAAGGAAAAAAATTCATATTTTAATTTACGAGTCAAAAAGGAATGTGACACGTAAATAAAGATTACATTTATTATTAATGTAATGTGTATAGGAATTCCACCGTAGGAAAAATTCACATTTTAATTTACAAATAAAATAAGAATGTGACATGTAAATAAAGAAGTAGGAATTTACACTGTAGGAAAAATTATATTATCTACATTGTAATTAAAATGATGATTTACATGTAAAATAAAAATTACATCCTTACATGTAATTGGAATGAAATTTACATCGTAAAATTATATTTTAGACGTAATTAAAAATGAAGAATGCACTTTAAAAAGGAATGAATATTTTATATGTAAATAGACTTATAATGTAAATGAAAGATAAAAGGAAATGAATTGAACGATGGGTTATAATTTACTTTTTTTATGTAAATTATAGAAGTATAAGAAATAAAAGAAATAATTCATTATCTAATTGTAAATTACATTTCCATGTAATTAGATAAAAGAAAAGATAAGGAAATGAGAACTTACATAAGAATATATTTAAATATATATATATATATATATATATATATATATATATATACGAAGATTGTTTGGAAGCCGAGTTATTCTCATTCCAAATGATCCAGCGGCGTTAAAAATCGTAGTATGAGAACGACGTATGAAGACCGCAAATCTTCCCTCGAATGAACAGCGATTGAGATCCTGAATTGACTTGCTCCCAATTCAAGGGTCAAGGTCATTGCCCAGACGTACGTGTTGATTTCACGGATTTGACTTTCGCTCAGACCCAGAGCATAAGTTTAAATGGATGGTTTGTCTGACATTGTACCCCACTAAATATTTTGTTATCAATTTTCTGTTAATGTATAAGTGTTGGTGGTGAAGAATTTATTCTTTACTTAACACCCATTTATATATTGATAGATGATCGGTGGCAAGATATGGAGTGACAGTGTGGCATACTAAGATGCAATGATCAAGGTTTCTTGTTGAAAAGCAGAACCTTGTGGTGACGATCAAAGCACCGCTTGAATAAACAGAGCTCTGTGTATTACGTAACTTCACGAGCCTCACAAACCGGTAGAGTCTAAAACGGGCGAAGGGAACGCAGGGAAAGCAACACGTTTCTTTCTAGGTAGAAGTGGTGTTTGGGTTTTACACGGCCTGGCATTTTACTTATGTGGATGATGGAATGAGGCGCCTCGGATATTAGGTCCTATAGGACTGGGTAACGTGTGCTTAGGAATTGCCAATCCTCAAAGCTGTATGTGAGGACCGGCCCTGCTGTTTCCAAGGGTTCACTGCAGGGAATCCGGAGACATTAGCTAGAGTGTCTCGAATCGGTATGTAGCTCCGCTCTAGCCTTGACTCATGATGGAAACCAAAATCCAAATACGACACGACGAATTTGATTGTATTACTAGTACGGAGGCATAATATATGGGTACTTATGCTTCCTAGGATTAATACATTTACTTTGAAATGTTTTCATATACACTAATGATAATATTAGATTCGTATTTGCCGTATTTAGCATGTTTAATCATCATAAGGTAAAACCCTATCCTCTAGTGTGCGTTGCATTGTGTGATGGGACTTGGGTCTTATGGTGATTCCATTTTTTCAAAAGCATTGCGTTGTTTACGATGTATTTATTTATTTGTTATGACATTTTAAATTATGCACGACAATCCATTAGAGTAAACCCGTTTCGCGTTAGCGGCGTGGTCTTTTGGACTTGCCTTATTACTAGTAGTTATTTTTGTTAAGAATTCTCACACCAGTCCCACGACTGACCTGTAGTTTGTTTCACCTTTTTGCAAACTCGGGTGCCCTACTTTCTACACGGGCAGCCAAGTAAACGGGTTCATTCTTTTCTTGGAGCTTTTCTTTGGAGCTACTCATTCTCTTCCTTGGATTTGCTTTTGTGGAGAGGTGATGACTTGGAGCTTTGAATACATCTATCTTTTATCTCTATTGCATCTTTTCTTTTTATTTCAGACATTAGACTTGTTTCATTTCATGTTGTTATTTTGGAGTTGGAACTTATTTCCCTTTTTCAAACTTGATGTAATAACTCAGTATTCTGTGACTGTGGATTTTCTGTGGTTGATGACATTATATTTCCGCTGCTATGATGTTGTTACTCTATGAATTTCCTATGCTATGTGGTTTCTGTGATTTGTATTATCATATTTATGTTGTATTCCAAATGATTACTCCTACCGTGGAAGTTTGGGGTTATCACATTTGGTATCAGAGCTTTGGTTAAACTTAGCTTTGGGATATAACATATTTATGATAATTCGTTTACATAGAATCACAATATTCTATGGCAAGCATTTCATGAGATACATAATAGACAGTCACTTTATCATCATCTTTTCATTCATCCATCGATCTTTTCTATCTATTTGAATCACCATTACAGTTGTTCTGACTCTTTCCTTGATCGTACAGAACTAACTAAAAATGAGTACTCATGCCGCTAGAACTGCTAGAGTTAGAACAATGGGGTAAAATGTTATTGGGACCGAGGAGGTCGCAGTTCAACAACCACCACCACAGCCCTTTGACTTGTTGAGGGTAGTGAAGGATTTTAAGAAATTAGATGGAGTTCCGTTCACAGGTACGGAGACCGTGACGCAGGCTCGGACATGGCTTAAGAATTGTGAAAAGATATTTAGAGCACTAGAACTGGAAGATCAAAAGAAGAGATTTGTGGCTTCATGGATGCTCCAAGGCGAAGCACAACTTTGGTGGGAAGAGGTCAATATAGGAGGAGATGAAGAAAATATGACTTGAACCAAATTTAAAGAGCTGTTTAATGAAGAGTATATTGCAAGGCAAGAGGTGGAAAGGCTTTATGATAAGTTTGCCTGTCGCTATGAGAAGAAGTCTTAAGAAAGCAGTTCTGGAGCCGCTAAGACTCATGATAAGACTAAGCTACAATGCTACCACTGTCAGAAGTTTGGACACTTTAGCAAGGACTACGGGAATCCAAAGAAGGCCAGAAGGGAGGACACTAGAAGATGCTATAACTGCCATAAAAAGGGTCACATCAAACTTAATTGTCCACTATTGAGGAGATCCCAAGTTGCCCATGTGTACGAGGGAGCAAGTGCACCACTTTCTTCCGCACCTACTTCTTCAGAAGGAGCAGGTAAGCCTGATGTTTTAGGTGGTACTATTTCTGTTAAAAACATTCTTTATGTTGGTTCCTACCCTTCTATTATTTTCTTTTTCCTTTTCGAGGACGAAAAGTTCTTAAGGAGGGGAGATTGTAACAACCCGAAATTTGGGGCCAATTTAAAATTTTCATTTTAGAGATTTTAGGGGTGTTTAAATATTTAAAATAAATTATTTCAAATAAAAATGAATGGGAATTTATTTTGAGCAAAGTTAATGCAAATATATTCCAATAAATTGCATAAAGAATTAGAAATAGGAAGGTAGTTTGAAAAGTCAAACTTGAACTTTGACTGACTGCATAGGGTGCATAATAAACCGGATTTTAACGAAACCGAAAATATCTAAATCTGTTAATGAGTATCTTTCTAAAGAATCTGAAAAATCGAAGTTTCATAGCAGAAATCAAATGTTATGGCCAAATGAATTTTCAAAAAGGTCGCTATAAAAATATATCGCCCTTGAAAATCGGCATTTTGCATACGACCTCGGAATTCAACGAAACCACTTTTGTTGGGTCCGGAATGTAAAATTATTGCTACGTTTCAAATTTCATGATTTTTGAAGCTAGTATGTGAGCGTGGCAAAAGAAACTGTGTTTTGTCAATTTCGGTCAAAATTAATTGACTGAAAAATAGCCATTTTTCAAACAGTCTCAGAATAAGGCGAAATTTATTTTGTTAGGACCGTATCGTCATAAGTAAGCCAAAAATAGTTTTTCTGGATTTTTCTGAGCTAGTATGTGGCCCCGGTGGAATTAACAAGTACGTTTGAATTTAAATTAAATGATTTATTTTAAAAATAAAAGAAACATGCTTATAACTTCAGAATTGGACTTCGGAGATAGCGCCATCGCGTTCAGAAGGCGTCAAAACCTATTTTTCGACAGTCGTTGAGCGCGAATCGGAGTTCGGACGGAAAATCACTAATTTCTAGAATTAATTAAATAAATAAATAAAATAGAAATACCCTAAATACTAGTATATATACCATCGCTATAGTAGACCTTCTTTTTCCTCCGTTCCTTTGCAGCCGCCAAACCCATAAAGCTTCAAACCTTCTCTCTTCAAATTCTCCCTCCCCTCTTCGAATTAGAACGCAAGCCATACACCGAATCGAAGCTTTTCCTCTCCTCTTCGATTTGGTACCCATCACCGCCTCCCCCGTGCCCTGTGCCGCCACCGCCAAGCCTGGGAAGTTCGGTCGAACGCACCCCCGTTGGGGCCCACCACGTCGATCGCACCCCTACCCCCAATTCCCAGCGCCGAAACCCCTTCCGTAGCCCTCCGATCTCCCGCAAACGGTTCGGCAAACCATCAACTACAACTCCAGAAAATCGAATTTAAAATTCTGAACAATATTGGGTTTCAAGGTATGAACTATTTCAGATTTTGCCACGCTTTTAAGCGTCGCTGCGACAGTTGTAAAAAGTCGATTTTTTTGATTATTCATATGAATTTGAACTTGAATCCTTTCAGATCCGAATCCGTCTGGACCGTGAACACGAGACCTGGTCGTACTCGAATATTCATCTCAGATCTGACAACTGTGAGAATTTATTTTTAATTTAATTTAATTTATTTAATGATTATTTCTATGATTATTAATATTAGATCTAATATGACATGATATCTAAAACATGGATCTGAACTGTTCATACCGTACGATATTGAACATGAATTGCCTATAATGACATGATATTAAATCTGAAATTTTATCGTTAAATATGAATTGATGGATTAATTAGAATTAATTATGTGTTAATTTATTTAATCTTGCCTTGTTGATTTGCCATATGTCAAGTTAAACCTCATCTTGTAAATTGCCTTGAGATTAATCATTGAATTTGGACATGTTGTTATGTTTGGATGTTGATTGCCATGAGATTTGACATGAAATACAATAAAAATATTATTGAACATTGAAATGAGATATGGCGTTTACATTAAATTAATGTATGAAGTTTTGTATGAAAATAAAGTATGAAATTTGGTATGAATTAAAGTATGAAATTTTGTAAGAAAATAATGATGAAATAAAGTTGCATTTTTATATGCAAATATAAGATAGAAAATGACGATGAAAATAAAGTTGCATTTTTATATGCAAATATAAGATAGAAAATGACGATGAAATAAAGTTGCATTTTTATATGAAAATATAAGATAGAAAATGACGATGAAATAAAGTTGCATCTTTTTATATGCAAATATAAGATAGAAAATGACGATGAAATAAAGTTGCGTCTTTTTATATGCAAATATATGACGGAAAGTAACGATGAAATAAAGTTGCATTTTTATATGCAAATATAGGAGTAGGAATTTACGATCAAACTTAGTTTACATTATTTTTAATGAAAATAAAGAGGAATTTCACCGCATGTATATTTTACATTATTTTTGACGTAAATTAAATATTCGTTACACCGTATGTCAAAATTTACATTTTCTTTAATGTAAATATATAGAAATTCATCGTATGTTAAAATTTACATTTTTGTTAATGTAAATTAAGAGGGATATACCATAAGAAAAAATTACATTTTTTTTAATGTAAAAATAAAAGAAATTTCATCGCATTGATAAATGTACATTTTTACTAAGGTAAGTATATAAAGAATGAATCTTGCATTGTAACTAAAGAGTGAATTTTTACATTGTAAATAAAGAACGGATTTTATATTGTAATTGAAGGAAAAAAAAATTCACATTTTAATTTACAAATAAAACAAGAATGTAACACCCCACGTCCATTAATGTCACTCACGAAGGGAATGCATTAACTTCCATGGAGATTATAAGTGAATATCGAACAGAAAATTTAAAAAAGACAGATAGTAAATAGTACTTGGAAATCTAAAACTTCATTTTATTGCAGCGGAAATTAAACATGTTTGTTACATCATAAAACCATAGATCATAACCAAGTACAATATCCATCTTCATAAAAACAAAATACATAATCCCATTACATAAATAGCCATTAAAAAGATAACAAGTCGGACTTTACTTCAACGGTCCAAGCTTTCCAAAGATAGATGAAGAAATTCAATCAAACTCCACTAGAGCTGGGCCCAACCTGAGGACCTGGAGGGGGAAAAAGGATAGAAATAGAGGGGGTCAGACATAAAGTCCGGCGAGCATGATAATTCTAACAATACTATTATCAAAATAACTAGACTAAGGCATAAGCTGGAAGACAAGTAAATGTCTATGAACTCTTAGAAAGATAAAGATAGCGTTTAAGATAACGGTAAAGGCACACCTAATTACTAACGAATGATTACTACACTGTACCACACATTACTACACTGCACCACACCAGTCACCCTATTGTTTGATCCCACTTGCTTCACACAGAAACTTTATAAATAGCCTTACGTACCCCTAGCTGACTACATAGGTGTCGTCTGCCCCTATCTCCACTAGGTGTACCCCACTACCCACTTTCGATCGGCTCCCTACTCGCAGATACCCGTGCTAGCCCCACAGTGGGGTGTATCACTCCCCTAAAGTGGCAACCCGATACAACTTGAGAATGCACGACTTATACCTACACGATGCAACAACGTCTTACCTACCAGCCCGGGTCCACACACGCATATGTAACCCGTTGGACTTGCGTTGCCACCGCTCCCCGTTTTGGCCTCTTGCAGTCGAACCCAGCATGCGTGTCCCGTCCTCGACTTGGGTCGAGCCCACAAAGATACGTTTGGGATACTGGTCGAAATGGGCCCCCACAAGCTACCCACCTAAGCTTGTCACTAGTATTTCCCACTTAACCCTCTTAGTCATGTTCAATTACATGTGTGTTTGGTTAAGTCTTACTAATCGTATTTCACATGCCACTAAGGGCACCCCCTAGATTCCTCATGCCACCGAAGGCACCAACTTAACCCCCATGTCCCACCTTACATGTTTATATGGTTAAGTATTTCTTAATTCATTCAGGCCATAACCTCATAAAGACCTCTCACATTAGACTGGCATTTATGGCAGCTGGATTTGCCGGGCGGGTCCGGGCAGTCTTACACCCTAAAAGAGTCTAACCTCGTGTCTTTACAACCGTTATGCTTTAGTTTAGGCCTAGGACCTCTCACATTGGGCTGACATTTGTGACCACTGGATTTGCCGGGCGGGTCCGGGCAGGTTTACGTCACAAACGAGTCCAACCTCGTGTCCTAAGCATTGATTAACACTTAAAATCTTTTACCCCAGTTTTAATAATTCCCTATTCAAATTATTAATTAAGTCAACTTTTAATGATATCAATAATTGACTCAATTATGGCCATCCACTTATGGCATGCAAAATCATATCAATTGCACCCCAACTTTTTAATATTAAATCCTTAATATTACCCCTACCCCACATTTATACGTTCGCTTATTCAACGCATAATATAAGCTAGACTTGTATAGTCTAACACCTAGCACAAAGATAAATTATCACAACATATAGACAATTAAAATAAATCTAATCATAATACGGGTGAAACTTGCATAAACTACACATGTTAAGGATCAAAAGGTGTCAACTTGTTAAATGTCTCAATTTACATGATATGATCATAGCCCAAATCTATACATAAACTTGCATATGGGATTTTTAGGAAACATAATAATGGTGTGAACTAGCATAGGATATCACATATGTCATAGCATAATTCTAGATGTCATAATAGATGTCTTGGCATATGTTCATAACTTTTCTAATCAATCTAACTTGCATATGTGACTTGTCATATAGATCAACATAACCCAAACATGATGATTTAATTAATATGAACTAACTAGCATAGATGGTAACATCATGGCCTTTTTAACATGTATGATTCATCACAACTTAGCATAGAAACTTTCAACATACATAACATCATCATAGCATGATTTACAACATATAAGATATCATCATCACATAACATTGGATTTACAATATACATGATAGCAAAAGGGGTTTACAACAACATATATGATAATTCACAACATCTACTCATAATCAATTCATAACTCAACCTAATTAAAATGATAATAATCTTGTTAAGATCATCATACTCACAATTTAGAGAAGAAAAGAGAGAGTTTTGCTTTGCTTTAGGGTTGAGAGAATTAGAATTGAATTTTCTTTTCTTCTTTCTTAGTTGGCGGCGGCTCCATTGATTTCCATGGCGACGGTAACTATTCTATTTTAATTAGGTTTAGGGTTAGCATTATGATGTATTTATAGGTGTAGGAAGTTATTTAGGACCATTAGATTAACCCTGAACCATGAGAACCAATCAAATGCAAAATCTGCATTTTAGCGAATCGGCCCACGGGTTGACAACCAAACACCCTGGATTAACCCCTAGTCGACCCAGTAGAGCTCGGGTCGACCTCAAAAATGGGCCGGTTCGGTTATTTCCCCTCCCAATTTGCTGTTTTGAACTTTTTCGCATATTTATTTATTTAATTTTTAATTTATATATATATATATATATATCAATATATATATTTCTCTGCGCAACCCATTTCACTTAATTCTTTTCTAAAAATTAAGTATACTTTAATTTGTGAATTTTAATGTTATAAAATTACAGGGTGTTACATTCTCCCCTCCTTAAAGGATTTCGTCCCCGAAATCTCCAAGTCAAGAAGAATGTATATCCTACCATCTAATCGTCCATCTACTCAACCATCAAACACCAGCATCCATTGTCCTTAAAAGACTTCTAATGCTTTAATGTTTATATGCATAGTGTGTGTATATGTCCATATCTAATGCAAAATTAGGCGGTCTACTGATTCAGTCGACCTCCTTAGTGCAATTCATGATAGTGCCATGCGTCCAATATGTATGCAAAAGATTCCTAATGATACATATTAATTCTATATGCGTGCACAACCATCCACCCGAATGCAGCAACTGTATGATAATACAACCATTATACATCCATTTTACTAAATACATCCATATATATGCAATATGCAATATGAAGTGACTGAGCCGATCTGGTGCCTAATAGTGTGTGTATATGCATCCACGAGCAACCACTAGCAAACACTTGCATCCACTTTGCATCCACCATACATAACATGTCCCAAATACATGTTTCAACCATAGGATTATCCTAACTAAAGGTCAAAGATACTAGCGAGAGGATATACTAAAGATAAGATAAGTACAAGCTAAGCGATAAAGGAGAAATTAAAAGAAATACCCTCAAAAAGAAAAGGGTATCGTGAACGCATCTTCTCTTCTGTCTCCCAAGTAGCGTTGCTCTCATCATCTCCCCATTGCACTTTGACTAGTCTGACCTTTCGATTCCTCAACCTCTTGATCTCCGACCCAAGAATGCGCGTAGGAGCTCGTCGAATTGTCGCATCACGCTCTATCTCCACCTCTCTAAGAAAGCTCGGCTCTACCACTTCCGCGGTCTCGTGCAGGCACTTCCTCAAATGTGACACATGGAATACGTCGTGTAAACCATTAAGTCTCTCGGGCAACTCCACTCTATATGCCATCTGTCCAATTTTCTCCTTAATAGGAAACGGCCCTACAAACCTTGGTGCTAATTACCCAACGGACCCAAAGCGAAAAACGTTCCGTAATGGAGACACTTTGACAAAGACCATGTCCCCAACTTCAAACTCGAGATCTATCCTCCTCTTATCCGCATAAGATTTCTGCCTATCCTGTGCTGCTTTCATCCTCCTTCGAATCAAGTCGATCTTCTCCGAAGTCTTCCTAATCATATCGGGCCCAAGTAAGATCTTATCCGTAGATTCCCACCAACATGTAGGTGAACGACAAGGTCGTCCATAAAGAGCTTCGAATGGTGCCATACCAATGCTAGACTGAAAGTTGTTATTATATGCGAACTCCACCATGGAAGATGCTCTTCCCACGTACCCCCAAAGTCTAGGATACATAGCCTCAACAGATCCTCTAGAATGCGATTCACCCTCTCAGTCTGGTCGTCCGTCTGAGGATGATATGCGGTGCTCAAACATAACTGAGTCCCTACCGCCTCTTGTAAGCTTCTCCAAAATTTGCTAGTGAAAATAGGATCGCGGTCGCTCACTATGCTAGAAGGAACACCGTGCAAACGAACTATTTCTCGAACGTATACGGAGGCTAACCATGGAGCAGTCCTCTTACTCTTCATGGGAATAAAATGGGCGCTCTTAGTAAGTCTATCTACTATAACCCAAATTCCCGTATTACCCTTCCTCGATCGCGGTAATCCATCCACAAAATCCATCGAGATGCTTTCCCATTTCCATAGTGGAACCTCCAATGGGTGAAGCAACCCACCGGGTTTCTTTTGCTCCGCTTTTACTTGTTGGCACACCAAGCATCTAGCGACATACTCGGCCACGTCTTTCTTCATGCCGGCCCAAAAGTAAACTCTCTTCATGTCTTTGTACATCTTGTCCCCGCCGGGATGAATGGTCATCTTCGAACGATGTGCTTCGTCAAGAATAGTCTTCCTTAGGTCATCGTCTTTTGGTACACAAAGTCTACCTTCCCTACGTAACCAACCCTTATCATCTAGGGTATACCTACGGAGATGGCTTGATGACTCCCATCCTTTGAGTTTTTCTACTAACTCAACCAACTGCGCGTCGTCTCGCTGTGCCTCGCCAATCCGTCCCAAAAGCGTAGGTCTGACCTCCAAGGATGCTAGCAAACCGGGTACGAAGTCAACGGAAGGTCTAAAGTCAAACATCGAAATGAATTCTAAACTTTGCCACTCAACAAACAAAGGACTTAAGGATAATCTTTTTCTACTTAAGGCGTCTGCCACCACGTTACCCTTGCCAGGGGTATAGGCTATTTCGAAGTCGTAGGACGCTAAGAACTCCATCCACCTTTGCTGCCTTAAGTTCAAGTCCTTTTGAGAGAATAGGTATTTAAAGATTTGTGGTCAGTGAATAGTTCAAATTTCTCGCCAAGAAGATAATGATGCCAAGACTTAAGCGCGAAAACAATAGCGGCCAACTCTAGGTCATGTGTGGGGTAATTCTTCTCATGCGCTCTCAACTGCCTTCCACCATTGGCTATTACCCTGCCCTCTTGCATTAAGACTGCGCATAGTCTTGTCCAACAAGCTTCAGTATAAACAGTAAACGGCTTACTCCCGTCTGGCAATACTAAGACTGGGGCTGAAGTCAAAGCTCTCTTCAAACGTTGGAACGCATCATCACAATCTACGTCCCATGTGAAAACTTGGTTCTTCTTCGTCAAGCGTGTCAATGGAGCTGATATCTTTGTGAAGTCTTTGATAAACTTCCTATAGTAGCCAGCCAAGCCCAAGAAACTTCTCACTTCGGTAGCATTTTTAGGAACCTTCCAATCTTGGATGGCCACCACCTTCGCGGGATCTACAGCTATCCCTTCTTTGGAAACCACGTGTCCTAAGAACCGTACTTCCTTCCTCCAAAAGTGACACTTAGAAAATTTAGCTTTAAGCTTACGTGCTCGAAGAGTCTCCAACACTTCCCTAAGATGTAGGGCATGCTCTTCTTCATCCTTAGAAAATATCAAGACGTCATCTACAAAGACTACCACAAATTTGTTAAGGTACTCCCTAAACACCCTACTCATCAAATCAACAAAGTATGCGGGTGCGTTTGTCAAACCGAAGGGCATCACTAGCCATTCATAGAAACCGTCCGGAGTCCTAAAGGCAGTCTTGTCAATGCTATCCTCAGCCACTCTCAACTGATGGAACCCAGTGGCTAAGTCCAACTGCGAAAACACTGAGGCGCCAACTAACTGATCGAAGAGATCGTCAATCCTCGGCAGTGGGTGTCTGTTCTTCTTAGTAAGCTTATTAAGTTCTCTATAGTCCACACAAAGTCTAAGGGACCCATCCGCCTTCGTGGCAAATACTACTAGAGCACCCCACTCCGATATACTTCGTCTTATGAACCCCTTCTCAAGCAACTCCTTCACTTGCTTATCGAGTTCCCTCCTTTCACGTGGATCCATGTGGCGTACTGGCAAAGATACTGGTTTTGCATTATCCACAAGATATATTCGAAAATCTATCTCCCGCTTCGGAAGCAAGCCCTTCACCTCCTCAAACACATCCGAATATTCTCGGACCACTCTAACAGATCGTAGATTTTCCTCAGATGCGTCAAGCGATTCTAGATAACTTAGCATAACCGAATTTATGGGATTACAGAAGATTTCGAGAGTGTTGCCAAGGCGAGTCCCGAGCCTAACTACTCTCCTTTCACAATCAAGAACGACCCCATTTCTAGATAACCAATCCATTCCTAAAATTAGCCCATAGCCCGTGAAGCCCAACACATAAGCATCACATCTAAATTCAACGCTAAGTATGGAAATTTTCAAATTCAAACACATCATGGACAAATAAGCTGAGCCCCCTATTGGATTCGAAACAACTAAGGGATCCTCTACTAAACTAGTGTTTAAGTGCAGTCATTCAACTAATGATGTAGAGATAAACGAATGTGACGCGCCCGAATCGAATAAGGTACGGACAGGATGATCAAACATAAAAACTAAGCTTTTAACAGAAATGGTTCTACCTCGTTCTTGCAGCGGTGGGGACCGCGAAAGCCTGAACTTGTCCCCTAGCCTGCCCTGGTGCCATAAGAGCCTGCACCTGTCCTCCCGAGGTAGCTCCTGCCCTCTGCCCCTTCTTTGGGCAGTCCTTCACCAAATGTCCCGCATCGCCACAATGAAAACAGCCTGTCTTCTTTTTCTTTCGGCAATCCTTGCTGAGATGGCCTGGGGTTCCACAGTTAAAGCACTTCTTCTTTCCCTTGCCATTATTGTCTTTTCCACCCTTCTTGTTTTGCTATTGTGGTTTCTTCTGATCCTCCTTCTTCTCGGGTGCCTTATCAGCTTTAGCGCTTTTCTCCTCATGCATAAGCGCCATTTCTACTAACTTCTCAAAGAAGGCCCCCATAGGGATGTGGGTCATAGCCAACCCTTGCAATGGTTCATTCAAGCCATTCACGAACCTCAGCGCCTTCTTGTCCGGCGTGTTCACTAAGTCCAAGCCAAACCTTGCTAACTGATTAAATTTATTGACATATTCTTTCACTGATGAGCTTCCTTGCTTCAACGTCAAGAACCTTTCCATATATAGATTTTCTTCCGCCCTTGAGAGAAACTTCGCCTCGAACCTACATCTGAAATCCACCCAAGAGTCAATAGGACGCTCCCCATTAGTGATCTCCCACCAAAACGAGGCCTCTCCCTTCATCAACCAAGCTGTTAAACGAACTCTCCTCCCTTCTTCTACTTCAAAGATTTCTAGCAATTCTTCCACCTCCTTAAGCCAGTCTCTAGCTTCCACAAACGTTTCTGACCCTTGAAATGGTTTTCCATCCATAGCCTTGAATTCCTTGCACGTCTTTGCAAAAGTATCTACGCGAGGAGGAGGAGGAGGAACGGGTGCAACTGGTGGTGGAGGAACACCGTCGGGTAGATTAAGATCTTCAGCCATGCTGAAACAAAAAAGGAAAGATTCAAAATGGAGAATTCGAAAGATAAAGATATGTGGCTATTGAGGAATATGTTTTTCTTAAAAACTTTTCTCTTTAAATTTCTCATTAAAACATGTTTTTGAAAACACTTCTTCCAAAAATAACTATTTTTCTAAAGTATTTTTATTTGTTCTGGTAAACCTCGCTCTGATACCACGTGTAACACCCCATGTCCATTAATGTCACTCACAAAGGGAATGCATTAACTTCCATGGAGGTTATAAGTGAATATAGAACAGAAAAATTACAAAAAGACAGATAGTAAATAGTACTTGGAAATCTAAAACTTCATTTTATTGCAGTGGAAATTAAACATGTTTATTACATCATAAAACCATAGATCATAACCAAGTACAATATCCATCTTCATAAAAACAAAATACATAATCCCATTACATAAATAGCCATTAAGAAGATAACAAGCTGGACTTTACTTCAACGGTCCAAGCTTTCCAAAGAGAGATGAAGCAATTCAATCAAACTCCACAAGAGCTGGGCCCAACCTGAGGACCTGGAGGGGGAAAAAGGATAGAAATAGAGGGGGTCAGACATAAAGTCTGGAAAGTATGATAATTCTAACAATACTATTATCAAAATAACTAGACTAAGGCATAAGCTGGAAGACAAGTAAATGTCTATGAACTCTTAGGAAGATAAAGATAGCATTTAAGATAACGTTAAAGATAACGGTAAAGGCACACCTACTTACTAACGAATGATTACTACACTGCACCGCACATTACTACACTGCACCACACCAGTCACCCTATTGTTTGATCCCACTTGCTTCACACAGAAACTTTATAAATAGCCTTACGTACCCCTAGCTGACTACATAGGTGTCGTCTGCCCCTATCTCCCCTAGGTGTACCCCACTACCCACTTTCGATCAGCTCCCTACTCGTAGATACCCGTGCTGGCCCCACAGTGTGGTGTATCACTCCCCTAAAGTGGCAACCCGATACAACTTGAGAATGCACGGCTTATACCTACACGATGCAACAACGTCTTACCTACCAGCCCGGTTCTACACATGCATATGAAACCCGTTGGACTTGCGTTGCCACCGCTCACCGTTTTGGCCTCTTACAGTCGAACCCAGCATGCGTATCCCGTCCTCGACTTGGGTCGAGCCCACAAAGATACGTTTGGGATACTAGTCGAAATGGGCCCCCACAAGCTACCCACCTAAGCTTGTCACTAGTATATCCCACTTAACCCTCCTAGTCATGTTCATTTACATGTGTGTTTGGTTAAGTCTTACTAATCGTATTTCACATGCCACTAAGGGCACCCCTTAGATTCCTCATGCCACCCAAGGCAGCTACTTAACCCCCATGTCCCACCTTACATGTTTATCTGGTTAAGTATTTCTTAATTCATTCAGGCCATAACCTCATAAAGACCTCTCACATTAGACTGGCATTTATGGCAGCTGGATTTGCCGGGCGGGTCCGGGCAGTCTTACACCATAAAAGAGTCTAACCTCGTGTATTTACAACCGTTATGCTTTAGTTTAGGCCTAGGACCTCTCACATTGGGCTGACATTTGTGACCACTGGATTTGCCGGGCGGGTCCGGGCAGGTTTACGTCACAAACGAGTCCAACCTCGTGTCCTAAGCATTGATTAACACTTAAAATCTTTTACCCCAGTTTTAATAATTCCCTATTCAAATTATTAATTAAGTCAACTTTTAATGATGTCCATAATTGACTCAATTATGGCCATCCACTTATGGCATGCAATATCATATCAATTGCACCCTAACTTTTTAATATTAAATCCTTAATATTACCCCTACCCCACGTTTATATGTTCGCTTATTCAACGCATAATATAGGCTAGACTTGTATAGTCTAACACCTAGCACAAAGATAAATTATCACAACATATAGACAATTAAAATAAATCTAATCATAATAGGGGTGAAACTTGCATAAACTACACATGTTAAGGATCAAAAGGTGTCAACTTGTTAAATGTCTCAATTTACATGATATGATCATAGCCCAAATCTATACATAAACTTGCATATGGGGTTTTTAGGAAACATAATGATGGTGTGAACTAGCATAGGATATCACATATGTCATAGCATAATTCTAGATGTCATAATAGATGTCTTGGCATATGTTCATTACTTTTCTAATCAATCTAACTTGCATATGTGACTTGTCATATAGATCAACATAACCCAAACATGATGATTTAATTAATATGAACTAACTAGCATAAATGGTAACATCATGGCCTTTTTAACATGTATGATTCATCACAACTTAGCATAGAAACTTTCAACATACATAACATCATCATAGCATGATTTACAACATATAAGATATCATCATCACATAACATTGGATTTACAATATACATGATAGCAAAAGGGGTTTACAACAACATATATGATAATTCACATCATCTACTCATAATCCATTCATAACTCAACCTAATTAAAATGATAATAATTTTGTTAAGATCATCATACTCACAATTTAGAGAAGAAAAGAGAGAGTTTTGCTTTGCTTTAGGGTTGAGAGAATTAGAATTGAATTTTCTTTTCTTCTTTCTTAGTTGGCGGCGGCTCCATTGATTTCCATGGCGACGGTAACTATTCTATTTTAATTAGGTTTAGGGTTAGCATTAGGATGTATTTATAGGTGTAGGAAGTTAGTTAGGACCATTAGATTAACCCTGAACCATGAGAACCAATCAAATGCAAAATCTGCATTTGAGCGAATCGGCCCACGGGTTGACAGCCAAACACCCTGGATTAACCCCTAATCGACCCAGTGGGGCTTGGGTCGACCTCAAAAATGGCCCGGTTTGGTTATTTCCCCTCCCAATTCGCTGTTTTGAACTTTTTCGCATATTTCTTTATTTAATTTTTAATTTATATATATATGTATATATCAATATATATATATATATATATATATATATATATTTCTCTACGCAACCCATTTCACTTAATTCTTTTCTAAAAATTAAGTATACTTTAATTTGTGAATTTTAATGTTATAAAATTACGGGGTGTTACAATGAATGTGACATGTAAATAAAGATTACATTGATTATTAATGTAATGTGTATAGGAATTCCACCGTAGGAAAAATTCACATTTTAATTTACAAATAAAATAAGAATGTGACATGTAAATAAAGAAGTAGGAATTTACACTGTAGGAAAAATTATATTATCTACATTGTAATTAAAATGATGATTTACGTGTAAAATAAAAATTACATCCTTACATGTAATTGGAATGAAATTTACATCGTAAAATTACATTTTAGATGTAATTAAAAATAAAGAATGCACTTTAAAAAGGAATGAATATTTTATATGTAAATAGACTTATAATGTAAATGAAAGATAAAAGGAAATGAATTGAACCATGGGTTATAATTTACTTTTTTTATGTAAATTATAGAAGTATAAGAAATAAAAGAAATAATTCATTATCTAATTATAAATTACATTTCCATGTAATTAGAGAAAAGAAAAGATAAGGAAATGATAATTTACATAAGAATGAAGAGTTAAACGATTTATATATATATTTATATATATATATATAATTATAATTAAACGAATCGAGCGCGGTAGTTCGCGTTTTGAAATCGTACTTTTAAACGAATATACCGGGAGATCCGACCGTCGGATTTTCCCAAAACTGAAAACATTAGGACCGTCTTGGAAATTTTTTTCCAACGATATAAAATACGTCATGATTCAACGGTTAGATTTCAAGGAATGTGAAAATCAAAATTGGTTGAAAGCAGCGCTAGGGTCGTCCATTGACCTGAAGCGTCGTTAATTAAAATTTAATTATCTTAAATAATTAAAATAGAACGAATTGGTAATAAAAAATATTATTAACAAAAAAAAAAAGGATTTTCAATATATATATATATATATATATACGACGATTGTTTGGGAAACCGAGTTATTCTCATTCCAAATGATCCAGCGGCGTTAAAAATCGAAGTATGAGGACGACGTATGAAGACCGCTAATATTCCCTCGAATGGACAGCGATCGAGATCCTGAATTGACTTGCTCCCAATTCAAGGGTCAAGGTCATTGCCCAGACGTTCGTGTTGATTTCACGGATTTGACTTTCGCTCAGACCCAGAGCATAAGTTTAAATGGTTGGTTTGTCTGACATTGTACCCCGCTAAATATTTTGTTATCAATTTTCTATTAATGTATAAGTGTTGGTGGTGAAGAATTTATTCTTTACTTAACACCCATTTATATATTGATGGATGATCGGTGGCACGATATGGAGTGATAGTGTGGCATACTAAGATGCAATGATCAATGTTTCTTGTTGAAAAGCAGAACCTTGTGGTGACGATCAAAGCACCGCTTGAATAAGCAGAGCTTTGTGTATTACGTAACTTCACGAGCCTCACAAACCGGTAGAGTCTAAAAGGGGCGAAGGGAACGCAGGGAAAGCAGCACGTTTCTTTCTAGCTAGAAGTGGTGTTTGGGTTTTACACGACCTGGCATTTTACTTATGTGGATGATGGAATGAGGCGCCTCGGATATTAGGTCCTATAGGACTGGGAAACGTGTGCTTAGGAATTGCCAATCCTCAAAGATGTATGTGAGGACCGACCCTGCTGTTTCCAAGGGTTCACTGCGGGGAATCCTGAGATATTAGCTAGAGTGTCTCGAATTGGTAAGGAGCTCCACTCTAGCCTTGACTCATGATGGAAACCAAAATCCAAATACGACCCGACGAATTTGATTGTATTACTAGTACGGAGGCATAATATATGGGTACCTATGCTTCCTAGGATTAACACATTTACTTTGAAATGTTTTCATATACACTAATGATAATATTAGATTCGTATTTTCCGTATTTAGCATGTTTAATCATCATAAGGTAAATCCCTATCCTCTGGTGTGCGTTGCATTGTGTGATGGGACTTGGGTCTTATGGTGATTCCATTTTCCCAAAAGTATTGCGTTGTTTACGATGTATTTATTTATTTGTTATGACACTTTAAATTATGCACGACAATCCATTAGAGTAAACCCGTTCCGCGTTAGCGGCGTGGTCTTTTGGACTTGCCTTATTACTAGTAGTTATTTTAGTTAAGAATTCTCACACCAGTCCCACGACTGACCTGTAGTTTGTTTCACCTTTTTTCAAATTTGGGTGCCCACCTTTCTACACGGGCAGCCAAGTAAACTGGTTTATTCTTTTCTTCGAGCTTTTCTTTGGAGCTACTCAATCTCTTTCTTGGATTTGCTTTTGTGGAGATGTGATGACTTGGAGCTTTGAATACATCTATCTTTTATTTATATTGCATTTTTTCTTTTTATTTCAGACATCAGACTTGTTTCATTTCATGTTGTTATTTTGGAGTTGGAACTTATTTCCCTTTTTCAAACTTGATGTAATAACTCAGTATTCTGTGACTGTGGATTTTCTGTGGTTGATGACATTATATTTCCGCTGCTATGATGTTGTTACTCTATGAATTTCCTATGCTATGTGGTTTCTGTAATTTGTATTATCATATTTATGTTGTATTCCAAATGATTACTCCTACTTTCATTCTGTGGAAGTTTGTGGTTATCACATGTTCTATCTTTTGTGGATGGTCTTAATTGCTTCTCGGATTGATCTAACGGCACTTAATTAATTAAACCTCTATAAAAGGAACCCTAACCCTCAACCTAAAATCACACAAATTCATACCAAGAGCCATCATGCTGTCAATGGTCGACCTAGAGTAGTCGTCATTCCCTTTAAACTAGAAAGCAAGATAGAAGCTTCAAATCAAACCTAATCTAATTTAGAACAACTAGTCTACATCAAGGGAGAGCAATTCAGTTTTAGAATACAGATCCCAGAAAATAAGAATTTCCTCTTGTTTGTAAGTGTAGTTATCATTTAGATGTGAATAAATTAAAGACATGATTTGAAATGAAATGTAAAATAGAATTGTACCAAGTTGTATGTGATGCTGATTAATGTCTATTCATGTCTATTCCATCATGTATGCCTACGAACAATTGTGGTTTATCGAACCTATCATGTTATGTAGAAATTGGTGAATGAACCTATGGTGCTGTATAGGAATTTGGGAATGAGAAATTATCATGTTATATGTAAGTTTGGTGATGCTATCATATTATGATACATAAAAGTTTTAGGCTAAGTTATGTCGTTTATGCCTAATTATTTAGATCCGTATGCCTATATGTTTAGATCTACAACTTTGTATGTTTAGATCTACGTAAATTAGATCCAATTCAATGCAAGTTCACCTTTATAAGCCAAGTTCAATTTGTGTAGTTCTATGTAAACTCATATGCTTATGATTCATGATTATTGGATCTAAAAATGCAAGTTCATTATCCTATGCCAAATTTATATGCCACATTTTTAGTTATATCCATATTTTTATGCTGTTGGAATATTTCATGTTCTTTGCTTTTCCCTTTTTATTTATGGGTTAGGCTAAATATCGAGGCTAACATTCTATGTAATTTTGCAAACGTACAACGGGGGTAACCTTGGGGAAAACATGAAATTACATGTAATTGGCATATTTGTCTCATAATCATATAAGTGATTTATGGCATGGAAATGGTATAATTCATATACCTAAAAACTATGAACATGATTTAGAGGGAAAGTGGGCCATGATAATAATTGATTGATAATTTACATATAAAGGATAAATATGTTAATTTAGTAAAAGACGAATATGCCTAACCCGAGGTTAGATTTAGTTATGGTATAAGACTGCCTAGAACCGCCCGGCAAATCCAACAATCGTAACGATATAGATCTAATGTGAGAGGTTAGCGCATTGAGCCCAAAAGAACCCGAGGTTTGACTGAGTTGCGTTGTAAAGCTGCCTGGAACCTACTGGCACATCCAGTGATCGCAACAATACATGTCTAATGTGAGTTGTTGGTGCTTTAATAAATGAATTAATGCTAAGCAAGTTAAGACTGGTAGGGTTAAGTTAATTAAGGCAACACTTAACCAATTCAACATGTTAACTAAATTGATGGGTGGGGTTAGGTTAATTTGGACACTAAACCAATTTAATATGTTGATTATGAAACCCTAGTAACGCGAACCCATTTCAGCAGTAACCCACATAGATGTATCATGGTACCCTGAACTAGGCAGGGTGGGGCACGATTACTGGGCTGATTATAAGCGGTCAAAACAACGGAGGGTGGTGCATCAGTGTAGGTTTCGACGGAGTACGAGCGTGCACGTACTCCGAAGTGGAAAAAGCAGGCACTGGGCATTAGTAGTTATACACTGTGCATCTTGAATCGTGTCGGGTTGCCACCATAGGATTTTATACACCCCATGGTGGGACTAACACAGGTATCTACAATCAAACGAGGGCCGAATGACACACGTGATAAATGGATGCGAGTAGGGGCTGATCGATAAAGGGGATCATTTCACCATGAATATGGGGTACCAGTTGGAACGAGTATAAATAGGTGTAGAGAAATAGACATGGCTGCGATGTATATTCGGTTTATCCTACCTTATCTAGTTTTATGTTAGTTGTTATTCTGGTACTGTCCTATTTTCAGTTGATTCCTATCATGATCTTTTCCTTGTTCACACAATGAAAAATCACTGGACTTACCAGACTTATGTCTGACCCATTTTTCTTTCATCTTCTTTTCTTCCGATTCGCCCACCCCTAGGTCCGCAAGGAGGGAATACTCCAGCTTAGATCAGACCCTTTGCAAGCTTGAAGAAAGTAGATGTATT
The DNA here is from genome assembly GCA_030737875.1 of Allium sativum. Lineage (NCBI taxonomy): Eukaryota > Viridiplantae > Streptophyta > Magnoliopsida > Asparagales > Amaryllidaceae > Allium > Allium sativum. Next base: position 402,603,826 of record CM060923.1, on the reverse strand, counting down.
GTTTGGGCTCTCTTTCCTTAGGCTTTGGCTTTGGACACATTGTATGGGGATTTATGCTATTTTATTATTGTTCTATGCTTCTTTATGTTTTAATCAAGACAAAGATTTTGATGTAATGATTTGGAAGTTGTTTTGAGACAGTTTTGTTGTAATGTTTTTGTTCTGAACCACGTATGAAATAAATGTTGTTTTTCCGCTACTTATATATCTATCTTGTAAATTATCTGTGTCTTTTACCTATAATGCTACACCGAAGTTAAGGCATTTCCTTTGTGAGTGACTTTAACGGAGGTGGGGTGTTCACTTGGTATTAGAGCAAAGGTTTACCAGATCAGATAAAAGTTTTTGAAAACTGTTTTTCAAAAAGAAGTTTAAAGAAGCATTTTTCAAGAAAAGTGTTGTTTTAATTTAAAAGGGCATAATCCCCAAAGCCATATGCATTATCTTTCTATCCTTCGCTCTGAATCTTTCCTTTTTCGTTTCAGCATGTCTGGGGATCTTAACCTTCCAGAGGGTGTACCGGTACCTGGCTGGTTGAGAAGGTACCTAGAGGCTAGGGCCAATGACGCAGGCCTAGCAGAAATTCCTCCTCCCCCAGCTGCAGCGGTTCCTCCTCCTCCTCCTCGTGCAAATGCTTTATCAAAGATATGTAGAGACTTTCGAGCCATGGGTGGAAAGAATTTTAATGGAACTGAAACATTCGTGGAAGCAAGGAACTAGCTCAAAGAAACTGAAGATTTGTTCGTTATCTTCGAGGTGGACGATAGGCAGAAGATACAGTTGGCGGTGTGGTTGCTTAAAGACGAAGCTTCTTATTGGTGGGAGGTTACCAATGCTGAGAGATCAGTTGAAACTTGGGAAGATTTCAGAATGAGGTTTGAAATGAAATTCCTTTCACAAGCTGAACGAACCCTACAGGTGGAGAAGTTCTTATCTCTTAAGCAAGGAAGTATGACGGTCAAGCAATACGTCAACCAATTCAATCAGCTGACCAGATTCGGACTGGAGTTAGTAAACACTCCACATAAGAAGGATCTCCGCTTTATTAAAGGGTTGAACGAGCCATTACACAGCCTAGCTATGACCCATATACCTATGGGTGCAACTTATGAGAAGTTGGTGGACATGGCACTGTTACACGAGGAAGACAAGGATGGAAAGAAAGAAGTAAAAAAGGAAGAACCTTAAGACAAGAAAGTAGAGGGATCACAGAATAAGAAGACAGATTCAAAGAAAGGCGGGAAGAACCAAAAACCCCGTGAAAAGAGGAAGTGTAGTTTTTGTGGCATTCCTGGACATCTGGTTAAGGACTGCAGAAAGAAGAAGAGGAAGATGGGTGGTTCTTTCCATTGCAGCGAGACAGGACACATGGCTAAGGACTGCCCAAGAAAGCAAGGGCAAGGGTAGAGGAATGGATCTACTTCTGGAGGGCAGGTTCACGCTCTCATTGCACTTCCGCAAGAACGAGGTAGAAATATTTCTGTTGAGAGTTTAGTTTATCTTGATCATCCTGTCAGTACACTCTTTGATTCTGATGCATCGCACTCTTTTATATCTACTGCTTTAGTTGAACCTCCGCACCTAGACACCAGTTTAGTAAAGGATCCCTTGGTTGTTTCAAATCCGATTGAGATCTCAGCTTATTTGTCAATGATTTCTTTGGATTTGAAAATTTCTATACTAAGCATTGGGTTTAGTTGTAATGCCTATGTTTTGGGCTTTACGGGCTATGGGTTGATTCTAGGCATGGATTGGCTCTCCAGTAATGGTGCCATCCTCGATTGTGAAAAGAGAGTGGTTAGACTCATGACTCGCATCGGTAACCCTCTCGAAATCTCTTGTAATCCCATGAACTCTGTTATGCTTAGTTATCTAGAATCTCTTGATGTGTCTGTTGAGAGCTTGCATTCTGTTAGAGTAGTCCGTGAATACACGGATGTCTTTGAAGAGGTGAAGGGCTTACGTCCGAAGCGGGAGATAGACTTCCGCATATACCTTGTTGATAATGCAAAACCCGTTGCTTTACCCGTTAGGCACATGGCTCCAAGGGAGAGAAAAGAGCTCAACAAGCAAGTTAAAGAGTTGCTTGAAAAGGGGTTTATAAGGCGGAGTATTTCTGAATGGGGTGCTCCTGTATTATTCGCAACCAAAGCGGATGGTTCACTTCACCGATGTGTTGATTATAGGGAGCTAAACAAGCTGACAAAGAAGAATAGGCACCCACTTCCAAGAATATACAACTTGTTCGATTAGCTTGTAAGTGCATCGGTTTTCTCCCAACTAGATCTGGCTATCGGGTTTCATCAGCTAAGAGTGGCTGAAGACAGCATTGATAAAACCGCGTTCAGAACCCCAGATGGTTTCCTCGAGTGGCTTGTCATGCCTTTTGTCTTGACAAACGCACCCGCTTATTTCGTTGACTTGATGAGCAGGGTGTTCAGAGAGTTCCTCAATAAATTCGTGGTGGTCTTCGTAGTCGATATTTTGATCTTCTCGAAAAGTGAGGAAGAGTATGCTCTACATTTAAGGGAAGTCATGGACACTCTCCGTGCACATCAGCTAAAAGCCAAATTCTCTAAATGCCATTTCTGGAGAGAAGAAGTAAGATTCCTTGGACATGTAGTGTCCAAAGAAGGGATAGCTGTGGACCCCGCAAAAGTAGTTGCGGTGCAAGATTGGAAGGTTCCACGGAATGCAACCGAAGTCCGAAGCTTTCTCGGGCTAGCGGGCTTTTACCAAAAGTTCGTTAAAGACTTTGTGAAAATCTCAGCTCCACTTACAAGGTTGACAAAGAAGAACTTAACTTTCACTTGGGATTTGGATTGCGATGTTGCTTTCCAATGTTTGGAAAGGGCTCTAACAATAGCCCCAGTTCTGACATTGCCTGATGGGAGCAAGATGTTTATATTATACACGGATGCATGCGGTACGGGACTAGGCATTGTCTTGATGCAAGAAGGGAAGGTAGTAGCTTATGGTGGAAGATAGTTGAAAATACATGAGAAAAGCTACCCAACCCACGATCTAGAGTCGGGTGCCATCGATTTTGCGCTTAAGTCTTGGTGCCATTATATCCTAGGTGAGAAGTTTGAACTGTATACTGACCATAAATTGTTGAAGTACCTTTTCTCGTAGAAAGATCTTAACTTAAGGCAAGAAAGATGGATGGCGTTTCTTGCCTCATACGATTTTGAGATTTCCTATACTCCTGGCAAGGGCAATGTGGTAGCAGACGCCTAGAGTAGAAAGAAGCTGACCTTAAGCCCTCTCTTTGTAGAAAGGCAAAGCTTGGAGCACATAGCCAACTTTGACTTTAGACCCTCCTTTGAGTTTGTACCTGGTTTGCTAGCATCACCAGAGGTGCGGCCTATGCTTTTGGATTCAATAGGGACAACGCAAAGTGAAGACACTTTGCTAGTTGATATGATGGATAAGCTAATTAGGGGTGAGACTTCTAGTCACCTCAATAGATACTCCATCGATGATAAAGGTTGGTTGAGACAGGATGGAAGACTATGCGTCCCGCAAGCAAGGGATTTAGTGAAGAAGGTTCTCGAAGAAGCACACCATTTCAAGTTGACCATACACCCCGGTGGAGACAAGTTGTACAAAGACATAAAAAGGTTTTTCTCTTGGAATGGCATGAAGAGGGATGTAGTTGAGTTCGTTTTTAAGTACATGATATGCCAGCAAGTCAAGGTGGAGCAGAAGAAGCCTGGTGGTTTTCTTCATCCTCTAGAGGTCCCACGGTGGAAATGGGATAGCATTTCGATGGACTTTATTGATGGGTTGCCTAGGTCAAGAAGGGGCAATACCAGTATTTGGGTAATAGTGGAAAGGCTCACAAAAAGTGCTCACTTTATACCGGTTAAGAGTAGAAGGACCGCCTCATCTTTAGCATCCATTTATCTTAAAGAGATAGTTCGACTCCATGGGATACCCTCCAGCATAGTGAGTGACCGAGATTTTATCTTTACGAGCGAGTTTTGGAGGAGCTTGCAAGAGGCTGTGGGCACACAGTTATGCTTAAGCATGGCCTATCACCCCCAAACCGATGGTCAGACGGAAAGGGCGAACAGAGTATTAGAAGACCTCTTGAGACTGTGGATTCTTGACTTTGGAGGTACATGGGAGGATCATCTTCCTTTGGTGGAATTCGCTTACAACAATAGCTACCAATCCAACATAGACATGGCACCCTTCGAAGCATTATATGGAAGACGGTGCCGATCACCAACTTGTTGGTGGGAGTCTACCGACAAGCTCATACTTGGACCAGACATGATTAGAGAAACTTCAGAGAAAGTGGACTTGATACGAAGGCGAATGAAGACCGCACAAGATAGACCGAAGTCCTACGCAGACAAAAGAAGAAATGACCTTGAGTTCGAGGTTGGAGACAGGGTTTTCCTTAAAGTATATCCTTTAAGGAACTTTCGCTTTGTATCCACAGGAAAGTTGGCACCAAGATTCGTAGGGCCGTTTCCTGTCATTGAGAAGATTGGGAAGATGCCTTATAGAGTAGAGCTGCCCGAAAGATTGGCTGGAGTTCATAATGTCTTTCATGTTTCTCACCTACGAAAGTGCTTACATGAGTCTACGGAAGTGGTGAAACCAAACATACTAGACGATGTAGAAGTAGAACAAGAAGCAAATGTAAGGAGAGTTCCAACTCGTATATTGGGTGTAGAAGTCAAAAAGCTACGCAACCGTGAAGTCAAACTTGTTAAAGTTCAATGGAGCGATGCCGAGGAAGACGCGACTTGGGAAACTGTGGCCAAGATACGCGCAGCCTACCCTTTTCATTTTGAGGGTACATCCTTGATCTCTTTTTCCTTGAGTTTATGCATGTATCTACTATTTTAGTATATCTCCTCGGTCCTATCCTTTAACCTTAGGTAGAAACCAAAGGATGTAAACATGTATTTGAAAACATTTAACGATTGATGGTTGCAAGTGGTTGCCCGTGGGTACATATACACACACATTAGGTGTTAGATCGGCTCAGTCACTTTCATATTGCATATGCATATATGTATTTGTATATGATTGAAACTTGATATGTTATCATATGGACGTTGCATTTGTATGAATGATTGTGCACTCATGTAGAAAGTACGAATAGGAAAAATTGCATACATAATGGACTCATGGCACTGACATAATTTGCATTAAGGAGGTCAACTGAATCAGTAAACCGCCTGATTTTGCATTAGATTAGGACATGTACACACACACTATGCATATGATCATGAAGCATTAGAAGTCTTTTTAAGGACAATGGACGCCTATGTTTAATGGATGAGTAGATGGACGATTGGATGGTAGGATATACGTTCTTCTTGACTTGAAGATTTCGGGGACGAAATCCTTTAAGGAGGGGAGAATGTAACACCCCGTATTTTCTGTTAACATTAAAGTAACGAACAAATGTGAGAATTAAGGGAAACGGGTTAGGCCATTGCGTTCGTCTCGGAATTCTGCTTGAGTCCGAGTTTGCGTGAATTGGACTTCATATAAAGAAGTTATGACCTTCAGAAGTTTCAGAAATTTAATTTAAATAAATAGCTCAGATTAAAGTTCAGAAAATTCAAAATTCAAATTCAGAAGCAGAAGCGGGTTGTGCGGGAAATTTTCTGCCTAAGGCCAGGTCGACCAGGGGGTCGACCTCCCCCCATACAGGTCGACTAGGGTGTCGACCTGGGGGTCGACTTACCCCGCTCGGGTAGATCTGAAAAAATGACGATTCTGACTCTTTACCGCGTCATAAGGGCTTATGTGGCTGTTCTATCTTGTCTGGATGGTCTTGACAGCTTCTAGGATTGATCTAACGGCTCTTACTTAATTAAACCCTTATAAAAGCAACCCCAACCCTCAACCTAAAATCACACAAATTCATACCAAGAGCCGTCATGCTGTCAATGGTCGACCTAGAGTAGCCGTCATTCCCTTTCAACTAGAAAGCAAGATAGAAGCTTCAAATCAAATCAAAACTAATCTAATTTAGAACAACTAGTCTACATCAAAGGAGAGAAATTCAGTTTCAGAATACAAATCCCAGAAAACAAGAATTTCCTTTTGTTTGTAAGTGTAGTTATCTTTTAGATGTGAATAAATTAAAGACATGATTTGTAATGAAATGTAAAATAGAATTGTACCAAGTTGTATGTGATGTTGATTCATGTATATTCATGTCTATTCTATCACGTATGCCTTTGAACTATTGTGGTTTATCGAACCTATCATGTTATGTAGAAATTGGTGAATGAACCTGTAACACCCCACCTCCCCTAGGTTCACTCCTTAGAATGTACTAGCTTTGGAGGGGCGTTATTGTGAAGGTAAACATGCACAGGGATATCGCAAGACAGAATATATAAAAATAAGTATAAGTAAAGCAGCGGTAGCAGATAAAACCCATCATCATCATCTCAGAAAACCAACATAGTCAAGTACATACTATCAAAATGTCATAATCCAAAATACAACATAAGTCTAGATACGTGATAACAAAATACATGGTAAAACATCAGTACTAATCCCCAGAAATAAAAGATAAGCCATAGCTAGCTCAGATCCATACATGAGCTATCCAACAAGCAAGTCAAAGATCCACTAAGCAGATGTAGTCCCTCCCTGAGAACCTGTGGGGGGGGGGGGGAAACGGAAGAAAAGAAGCGAAAGGAAAACAGGTCAGTCAAAAAGACTGGTAAGCCCTACTACGATCAATCTATAAACTAATAAAGTTAACAGTATGATGGAAACTGAGATGAACATACTGGTAATAGATAAAGGTGACATCACATAGATGAGATTAAACTTTGCACCACAGTGTACTAGCAAACCCACAAAACAGATCTTGATCCCTTAGCCCAAACTTTGGCCCAATAACATAAAGTGACCTTAGTATAAGGTCCAGCCCAACGGTCTAGTCGATCGGCTCCCTATAAACCTAACACGTCAAGTGTTGGTGTCCATACGGCCCACATGGATGTAGTCAGACTGTGCTGGGTCCACCTTCGGGTGTATCAAGCCCTCGGGTGTCAACCCCAGACACCTAAGCAATAATGCACAGTCTAAGTCTACTGGTACCCGTGCCTCGAGTTTGTCCAACATCGGACTACGTGCACGTCCGCAGTCCGCCGGACCCGCACCGCTGTACCACTCAGTCGTCGTTTTGGTCGCTTACATCAGTCCAGTAATCGTGCCCCGCCCTAGCCTAGCCTCTAGGGTTGTGAATGATACCAAACTGGGATTACTGCTGGAACAGACCACGTTGCTAGGGTTTCTAAGAGGGTTAAGTGTGGTTTTAACCCCTCACTAATCCTGGATTAAATTAGTTAAGTGTAACCACTTAACCCCATCTAATCCTCGCATCCCCATTATTGGTTAAGTATTAGTGGGCCATGACTTAACCCTAATCATGAGGCATTAGTTACTTAACGCACCCAACCTCTCACATTAGACATCCGTGGTTACCTGGGAAGATTTACACCACGTCTAGGTCTAACCTCTGGTCTTATGGTGCAACATGACCAACTACCCACATTAGACCCCACGTTGTGGTTACCTGGGAAGATTTACACCACAACTAGGTCTAACCTCGAGTTGGCCATATCATGTTATCTAATGTCATGTCCACTCTTAAACACATTTACAAGTTAACATATACTTGGGTAGACCTAACTTAATAGGTAAATTCCCAAGGGGTAGACCTAACTTAATAGGTAAATTCCCAATCTTTTAGTTTCATGTATTTTTAAGTTTACCCAAACCCTCCCAACGTCATTATCTCGCTTACATATTCGTCATAACGCATAAGGGTATAAAAGGTAACTTAGCATAACATACATGGTGAACTTCACATATCGCAATAAATACGCATACATGTTAAACTTGCAAATCATGTCATAGTGAACTCGCATAAACATGCATAGCTTATTAAATATGCATAACATGGTAAGGTGAACATGCATAATCCATTTTAACTTGCATAACATGGTAAGATGATCTTGCATAAGCATGCATAATCCATTAACCTTGCATAACATGGTAAAGTGATCTTGCATAAACATGCATAACCCATGAAACATGTAGAACATGACATAATAAGCTCGCATAAGCATGCATAACTTGTGAAACATGTAAAACATGGCATAGAAATCTCGCATATGCATGCATAACTTGTGAAACATGTAAAACATGGTATAGTGAGTTCGCATAAGCATGCATAACTTATGAATCATATAAAACATGACATAGTGAGTTCGCATAAACATGCATAATCAACTATACTCACATAAATCTCAACTTTCACCAAACATTAACTTTAGAGTTTGTAAAGTGAAGGTAAAAGGGCTTACAAATATAAACAAGCCACAAATCCACCAAATAAGATGAAGAAGCCCTTTTAAAAACTCAAAACAAAGCCTCAAATAAGAAAACCCTTTTTGCAAAATCCCAAAACACAAACTTTAGCAAATCAAACTTGCTACTTAATGAAGTATGCAAGTTATTAAGCACTCATACAACATAGAAAAGGTTGTATGATCATCATATCTTCATAGGATTAAACTTTGAGGAAGGTGGAGGCTAGGGATTTTAGGTGGAGGCCATTTGAGGTTTCAAATTGGCATAGTTTAGTTGCTAGATTGATTAATGAGGCTTTAGGGTAGGATTAGGGGTATATTTATAGAAGATTAGAGTGTTTTTAGCCCTAGGATTAACCCTAGATTAGGTTTGGCCCGTCAGATCTCAGAATTTTCCAGAACCAAGCCATATGACTCAACCCAAATCAGAAATGGTGCACCAGGCTGAGCTGCCTGGGCACCCCCTGTCGACAGGGCTGTCGACTCCCTGGGTGCCCTGTCGACATGCCTGTCGACATGGGTCCCCCTGGCGGGAATTTTCCCGCCTAACCCAGATTAGCCCTAATCCCTGTTTTTAATTCGAAATTTAAATCTGTTTTTAGCATAGAAATTTCTGAAAACTTCAATGGGCCTTAACCGGGTCATACGGACTCCGATTTTCAAAAACTCGGACTCTATTTCGCGTATTTTTCCGAGACGAACGCAATGGCATAGCCCGTTTCCCCTGATTCAGATTTTTGAATTAAATTCTGCCTCGATTTATGTTATAACAGTTTAATGAAAATACGGGTTGTTACATTCTCCCCTCCTTAAAGGATTTCGTCCCCGAAATCTTCAAGTTAGGAAGAACATATCCTACCATCCAACATCCATCTACTCAAAACATCATCCACGAGCAACCATTGTCCTTAAAGGATTCTAAATGCTGTATGAACATATGCAAAAGTGTGTGTATATGTACCTATCTAATGCAATGATCAATGCAAAATATGTTAGTGAAATGTATCCATATGTATGCAAATCCCTATCATAATGTATAATATCTATATGCGTGCTCAACCATACACCCATATGCAACATCCATGTGATTGCATACAAAGTTCATCCAAGAATAAGCATAAACACTCATGCACATGCAATATGAGGAGTGTGTGAGCCGATCTAGTGCCTAATGTGTATCATGCATCCACGAGTAACCACTTGCAAACACTTGCAACCACTTGCAACCATCAAACATAACATGTCTCAAGCACATGTTTCATCCAAAGGGTTTCTACCTACGGTTCTCATGACAAGCTTAGCACGACAACTTAGATAAACATGGATGGCAAAGAGAAAGTTACGCTAAATAAAGGAAAGAGATTGAGAGTGTACCCTCAAAAAGAAATGGATAAAGCCCACGCATCTTCTCCTCGGTTTCCCAAGTTGCGTCTTCTTCGGCTTCACCCCATTGAACTTTTACCAATCTGACCTCACGATTCCTTAGCTTCTTGGTCTCTGTCCCCAAGATACGAATCAGAGCTCTTCTTAAAGTTGCTTCTTTCTCTACTTCCACGTCTTCAAGCATGCTAGGTTCAACCACCTCAGCGGACTCATGCAGGCACTTTCGGAGATGCGAGACATGAAAGACATTATGTACTCCGGACAACTTTTCGGGCAATTGCACTTTATAAGCCATCTTCCCAATTCTCTCAATGATGGGGAAGGTTCCAACAAATCTCGGTGCTAGCTTCCCCACTGCTCCGAATCGGACCACATTCCGCAAAGGAGAAACCTTCACGAAAACCTTGTCCCCAACCTCAAACTCCAATTCGGACCTTCGCCTGTCAGCATAGGATTTCTGCCGGTCTTGGGCCGCTTTCATCCGTCTTCTAATCAACTCAACCTTCTCGGATGTATCCCTAATCATGTCGGGTCCAAGTATAAGCTTATCCGTGGATTCCCACCAACATGTAGGTGACTTGCACGGCCTCCCATATAAAGCCTCAAATGGTGCCATCCCTATGCTCGCCTGATAACTGTTATTATATGCAAACTCAACAAGAGGGAGATGGTCTTCCCAAGCACCACCAAAATCCAGGATGCAAAGCCTCAACAAGTCCTCAAGTACCCTATTCACCCTTTCTGTTTGGCCGTCTGTTTGTGGGTGATAGGCCGTACTCAGGTTCAACCTTGTGCCCATAGCCTCCTGCAAACTGTTCCAGAACTGACTAGTAAAGATGGGGTCTCGGTCACTGACTATGCTGGAAGGGACTCCATGTAGCCGCACTATCTCACGAAGATATACTGATGCTAGTCCAGATGCAGTTCTTTTGCTCTTTACTGGGATAAAATGAGCACTCTTCGTGAGCCTATCCACAATGACCCATATGCTCGTGTTCCCCTTCCTGGACCTTGGAAGCCCATCAATAAAGTCCATAGAAATGCTCTCCCACTTCCATAGCGGGACCTCTAGCGGATGTAATAGCCCACCGGGCTTCTTTGACTCAGCTTTTACTCTCTGACAAATAACACATCTCGAGACAAACCCCGCTACATCCTTCTTCATCCCAGGCCAGAAGAAAACGCGCTTCATGTCCTTATACATCTTATCACCACCTGGATGTATGGTCATCCTGGAGCGATGTGCTTCCTCAAGAACTTTCCTTACCAAGTCTTCTACCATCGGAACACAAAGCCTTCCGTCTCTCCTCAGCCAACCCTTATCGTCTATAGAATATCGAGCAAGGTGACTAGATGTCTCCCCTCGAACCAGCTTGTCCATGATCTCAATTATCTGAGGGTCTTCCTTCTGTGAAGCCCCGACTTGATCTAGAAGGGTAGGCCTGAGTTCTAAAGATGCCAAGGAACTGGTCCCCGACTCCATTGCCAAAGAGAAATCAAAGGTCGCCAAGAACTCTAAATTCTTCATCTCAACAAATAGAGGACTTAGCGTCAACCTTTTCCTACTCAACGCATCCGCTACAACATTCCCCTTGCCAGGGGTATAGGATATCTCAAAATCATAGGAAGCCAAAAATTCCATCCATCTCTGCTGTCTTAAGTTCAGATCTTTCTGCGAAAAGAGATACTTCAAAGACTTATGATCAGTATATAGCTCAAATCTCTCTCCCAGAAGATAATGACGCCATGCTTTGAGCGCGTATACAATCGCTGCCAGCTCTAGATCATGAGTGGGATAATTCCTCTCATGCACCTTAAGTTGCCTCCCACCAAAACATATAACTCTGCCCTCTTGCATCAGAACGGCACCCAATCCCGTGCCACAAGCATCAGTGTACACGGTAAATATCTTACCACCATCGGGTAAGGCTAGAACTGGTGCGGAGGTAAGGGCTCTCTTGAGCCTCTGAAAAGCAAGCTCACAATCCATATCCCAAGCAAAGACTAAGTTCTTCTTCGTCAACTTAGTAAGAGGAGCGGATATCTTCGCGAAGTCCTTGATGAACTTCCGATAAAAACCCGCAAGACCCAGAAAGCTTCTCACCTCGGTTGCATTCTTTGGAGTCTTCCAATCCTGAACTGCAACCACCTTAGCGGGATCCACTGCCAAGCCTTGCTTGGATACGATATGCCCAAGAAATCTGACTTCCCTTCTCCAAAAGTGGCACTTGAAGAACTTGGCTTTTAACTGGTGTGCTCTGAGTGTGTCCATCACCTCTACTAGGTGCCTCGCATGCTCTTCCTCATCCTTGGAGAAGACTAGAATATCATCAACAAAGACCACGACAAACTTATTCAAGAACTCCCGAAACACCCTACTCATCAAATCCACAAAATACGCGGGTGCATTCGTCAAACCGAACGGCATAACAAGCCATTCAAAGAATCCGTCTGGAGTTCTGAATGCAGTTTTGTCTATGCTGTCTTCCGCCACTCTGAGCTGACGAAAACCCGTAGCAAGATCAAGCTGAGAGAAAACAGAAGCACCAACAAGTTGATCAAAGAGATCGTCGATCCTCGGTAACGGGTGTCTGTTCTTCTTAGTCAGCTTATTCAATTCTCTATAATCCACACAGAGTCGAAGAGAGCCATCTGCCTTAGTTGCAAACACCACAGGCGCTCCCCATTCGGATATACTCCTTCTGATGAAGCCCTTCTCAAGCAATTCTTTCACTTGCTTGCTCAGCTCCCGTCTCTCACGCGGAGCCATATGCCGAACGGGCAAAGAAACAGGTTTAGCATTATCTACCAGATAGATGCGAAAGTCAATCTCTCGCTTAGGGGGCAACCCCTTAACTTCTTCAAACACATCTGGATAATCCCGGACCACCCTTACAGACTGAAGGGCCCCTTCTGATGAGTCGAGAGATTCTAGATAACATAACATGACGGGATTCTTCGGATTGCATGAAATCTCTAAGGTGTTGCCCAGGCGAGTCACAAGCCTTACAACCCTATGCTCACAATCCAGAATGGCTCCATATCTAGACAGCCAATCCATGCCCAAGATCAATCTGTATCCCCTGAAACCTAGAACATACGCACTACACAAGAATTCAACGCTGAGTATAGAGATCCTTAGATCCTCACATATCATAGATAGATGAGCAGAACCCCCAATGGGATTCGAAACACAAACGGGATCATCCACTAAGCTAGTGCTGAGGTGCAAGCCATTGACAAGATCAGATGAAATAAAGCTATGTGATGCACCAGAATCAAACAAGGTACGTACTGGAAGGTCAGAGATATAAACAAGGTTTTCAACAGAAACACTACCTCTCTCGGGAACTGAAGCGGCATTGAGAGCATGAACTTGCCCTCCTGAAGATCCAGCCTGTCCTTTCTTCTTTGGGCATTCTTTGCTGAAGTGCCCAGTCTCTCCACAAGAAAAGCATCCACCACTAAGCTTCCTTTTCTTCTTCCTGCAATCCTTAGCGAAGTGCCCAGCTATGCCACAGTAATTGCACTTCCCCTTGCCTTTGTTGTTGCCCTTCTTGTTCTTATTCTGATTTCCTTGACTGCTTTGACCTTGGTTGCCTTTGCCTTGAGAATCAGCCTTCTTTGCTTGAGTATCGCCCGACTTGACTTCCTTCTTTCCCTCTCCCTGAAGCAGAGCCATATTGCCCAAACTCTCGAAAGTGGCTCCATGCGGAATATGTGACATCGCCAAGCCTTGTAGCGGCTCATTCAATCCTCTGGCAAATCGAAGAGCCTTCTTCTCCGGGGTGTTCACTATATCCAAACCAAAGCGGGCCAGCTGATTAAACTTGTTCACATACTCCTTGATCGACATATCTCCTTGCTTTAATGAAATGAACTTCTCCATTTGTAAATTCGCCTCGGCTGAAGATAGAAACTTGGTCACAAATCTAGCCCTCAAGTCGGCCCAAGTCTCAACGGGCCTCGTCCCGTTGGTGACCTCCCACCAATAGGCCGCCTCATCCTTCAAAAGCCATACGGTCAATAAGATCTTTCTCTCGTCATCTATCCCAAAGATGGCAAACAAGTCCTCCGTGTCCTTCAGCCAATTCCTGGCTTCAACGAAAGATTCCGTGCCTAGGAAATTCTTGCCTCCCATTGCCTTGAAGTCTTTACAAACCTTTGTAAACTCAATCTGAGGATGCTGAGGGGGAGGAGGAGGAAGAGGAGCCTCAGCAACGGGAGGAGGAGGAACATTAGCAACGGGAGGGGGAATATTAGCTGCTGGAGGAGGGGGAGCAGGAACCACCGGAGGAGGGATATTAGGGATAGGATTCTCAACTACGGGAGGAGGAGTGGGAGTAGGGTTGGCGGGACCGGCTGCCGCCCTAGCTTCTTGGAGTCTCCTATACCAGAGTGGTACGTTCACTCCATCTGGGATGTCAAGATTCTCAGCCATACTGAAACAAAAGATAAGATAAGATCAGGTCAAGGGAACGAATGATAATGCTGATGGCTTTTGGGGATTAGCCTTAAAATAATCTAGACTTTATTTTGGAAAATACTTAGTAGGTTTTTGAAAATAGTTTTTCAAAAGGGTTTTTTTTTTCAAAAGTTTTGTTCAATCTTGTTAACCTGGCTCTGATACCAAATGTAACACCCCACCTCCCCTAGGATCACTCCTTAGAATATACTAGCTTTGGAGGGGCGTTATTGTGAAGGTAAACATGCACAGGGATATCGCAAGACAGAATATATAAAAATAAGTATAAGTAAAGCAGCGGTAGCAGATAAAACCCATCATCATCATCTCAGAAAACCAACATAGTCAAGTACATACTATCAAAATGTCATAATCCAAAATACAATATAAGTCTAGATACGTGATAACAAAATACATGGTAAAACATCAGTACTAATCCCCAGAAATAAAAGATAAGCCATAGCTAGCTCAGATCCATACATGAGCTATCCAACAAGCAAGTCAAAGATCCACTAAGCAGATGTAGTCCCTCCCTGAGAACCTATGGGGGGGGGGGAAACGGAAGAAAAGAAGCGAAAGGAAAACAGGTCAGTCAAAAAGACTGGTAAGCCCTACTACGATCAATCTATAAACTAATAAAGTTAACAGTATGATGGAAACTGAGATGAACATACTGGTAATAGATAAAGGTGACATCACATAGATGAGATTAAACTTTGCACCACAGTGTACTAGCAAACCCACAAAACAGATCTTGATCCCTTAGCCCAAACTTTGGCCCAATAACATAAAGTGACCTTAGTATAAGGTCCAGCCCAACGGTCTAGTCGATCGGCTCCCTATAAACCTAACACGTCAAGTGTTGGTGTCCATACGGCCCACATGGATGTAGTCAGACTGTGCTGGGTCCACCTTCGGGTGTATCAAGCCCTTGGGTGTCAACCCCAGACACCTAAGCAATAATGCACAGTCTAAGTCTACTGGTACCCGTGCCTCGAGTTTGTCCAACATCGGACTACGTGCACGTCCGCAGTCCGCCGGACCCGCACCGCTGTACCACTCAGCCGTCGTTTTGGTCGCTTACATCAGTCCAGTAATCGTGCCCCGCCCTAGCCTAGCCTCTAGGGTTGTGAATGATACCAAACTGGGATTACTGCTGGAACAGACCACGTTGCTAGGGTTTCTAAGAGGGTTAAGTGTGGTTTTAACCCCTCACTAATCCTGGATTAAATTAGTTAAGTGTAACCACTTAACCCCATCTAATCCTCGCATCCCCATTATTGGTTAAGTATTAGTGGGCCATGACTTAACCCTAATCATGAGGCATTAGTTACTTAACGCACCCAACCTCTCACATTAGACATCCGTGGTTACCTGGGAAGATTTACACCACGTCTAGGTCTAACCTCGGGTCTTATGGTGCAACATGACCAACTACCCCCATTAGACCCCACGTTGTGGTTACCTGGGAAGATTTACACCACAACTAGGTCTAACCTCGAGTTGGCCATATCATGTTATCTAATGTCATGTCCACTCTTAAACACATTTACAAGTTAACATATACTTGGGTAGACCTAACTTAATAGGTAAATTCCCAAGGGGTAGACCTAACTTAATAGGTAAATTCCCAATCTTTTAGTTTCATGTATTTTTAAGTTTACCCAAACCCTCCCAACGTCATTATCTCGCTTACATATTCGTCATAACGCATAAGGGTATAAAAGGTAACTTAGCATAACATACATGGTGAACTTCACATATCGCAATAAATACGCATACATGTTAAACTTGCAAATCATGTCATAGTGAACTCGCATAAACATGCATAGCTTATTAAATATGCATAACATGGTAAGGTGAACATGCATAATCCATTTTAACTTGCATAACATGGTAAGATGATCTTGCATAAGCATGCATAATCCATTAACCTTGCATAACATGGTAAAGTGATCTTGCATAAACATGCATAACCCATGAAACATGTAGAACATGACATAATAAGCTCGCATAAGCATGCATAACTTGTGAAACATGTAAAACATGGCATAGAAATCTCGCATATGCATGCATAACTTGTGAAACATGTAAAACATGGTATAGTGAGTTCGCATAAGCATGCATAACTTATGAATCATATAAAACATGACATAGTGAGTTCGCATAAACATGCATAATCAACTATACTCACATAAATCTCAACTTTCACCAAACATTAACTTTAGAGTTTGTAAAGTGAAGGTAAAAGGGCTTACAAATATAAACAAGCCACAAATCCACCAAATAAGATGAAGAAGCCCTTTTAAAAACTCAAAACAAAGCCTCAAATAAGAAAACCCTTTTTGCAAAATCCCAAAACACAAACTTTAGCAAATCAAACTTGCTACTTAATGAAGTATGCAAGTTATTAAGCACTCATACAACATAGAAAAGGTTGTATGATCATCATATCTTCATAGGATTAAACTTTGAGGAAGGTGGAGGCTAGGGATTTTAGGTGGAGGCCATTTGAGGTTTCAAATTGGCATAGTTTAGTTGCTAGATTGATTAATGAGGCTTTAGGGTAGGATTAGGGGTATATTTATAGAAGATTAGAGTGTTTTTAGCCCTAGGATTAACCCTAGATTAGGTTTGGCCCGTCAGATCTCAGAATTTTCCAGAACCAAGCCATATGACTCAACCCAAATCAGAAATGGTGCACCAGGCTGAGCTGCCTGGGCACCCCCTGTCGACAGGGCTGTCGACTCCCTGGGTGCCCTGTCGACATGCCTGTCGACATGGGTCCCCCTGGCGGGAATTTTCCCACCTAACCCAGATTAGCCCTAATCCCTGTTTTTAATTCGAAATTTAAATCTGTTTTTAGCATAGAAATTTCTGAAAACTTCAATGGGCCTTAACCGGGTCATACGGACTCCGATTTTCGAAAACTCGGACTCTATTTCGCGTATTTTTCCGAGACGAACGCAATGCCATAGCCTGTTTCCCCTGATTCAGATTTTTGAATTAAATTCTGCCTCGATTTATGTTATAACAGTTTAATGAAAATACGGGTTGTTACAGAACCTATGGTGATGTATAGGAATTTGGGAATGAGAAATTATCATGTTATATGTAAGTTTGGTGATGCTATCATATTATGATACATACAAGGTTTAGGCTAAGTCATGTCGTTTATGCCTAATTGTTTAGATCCATATGCCTATATGTTTAGATCAACAACTTTGTATGTTTAGGTCTATGTAAATTAGATCCAATTCAATGCAAGTTCACCTTTACAGGCCAAGTTTAATTTTTGTAGTTCTATGTAAACCCATACGCTTATGATTCATGATTATTGGATCTAAAAATGCAAGTTCATTATTCTATGCCAAATCTATATGCCACATGTTTAGTTAGATCTATATTTTTATGCTGTTGGAATATTTCATGTTCTTTGCTTTTCCCTTTTTTTTATGAGTTGGGCTAAAATATCGAGCCTAACATTCTATGTAATTTTGCGAACGTACAACGGGGTTAATGTTGGCGAAAACATGAAATTACATGTAATTGCCATATTTGGCTTATAATCATATAAGTGATTTATGGCATGGAAATGGTATAATTCATATACCTAAAAACTATGAACATGATTTAGAGGGAAAGTGGGCCACGATAATAATTGATTGATAATTTACATATAAAGGATAAATATGTAAATTTAGTAAAAGACGAATATGCCTAACCCGAGGTTAGATTGAGTTATGGTATAAGACTGCCCGGAACCGCCCAGCAAATCCAGCAACCGTAACGATATAGATCTAGTGTGAGAGGTTAGCGCATTAAGCCCAAAAGAACCCGAGGTTAGACTGAGTTGCGGTTTAAAGTTGCCCGGAACCGACCGGCACATCTAGTGACCGCAACAATACCTGTCTAATGTGAGTGGTTGGTGCTTTAATAAATGAATTAAAGCTGAGTAAGTTAACAGTGGTAGGGTTAAGTTAATTAAGGCAACACTTAACCAATTCAACATGTTAACTAAACTGATGGGTGGGGTTAGGTTAATTTGGACACTTAACCAATTTAATATGTTGATTATGAAACCCTAGTAACGGGGACCCATTTCAGCAGTAACCCACATAGATGTATCATCTTACCCTGAACTAGGCAGGGCGGGGCATGATTACTTGGCTGATTATAAGTGGTCAAAACAACGAAAGGTGGTGCGTCAGTGTAGGTTCTGATGGAGTATGGGCGTGCACGTACTACGGAGTGGAAAAAGCAGGCATTGGGCATTAGTAGTTATACACTGTGTATCTTGAATCGTGTCAGGTTGCCACTATAGGATTTGATACGCCCCATGGTGGGACCAGCACAGGTATCTACAATCAAGCGGGGACCGAATGACACACGTGATAAATGCATGCGAGTAGGAGCCGATCGGTAAAGGGGATCATTTCACCATGAATATGGGGTGCCAGTTGGAACGAGTATAAATAGGTGCAGAGAAATAGACATGGGTGCGATGTATATTCGATTTATCCAACCTTATCTAGTTTTATGTTAGTTGTTATTCTGGTACTGTCCTATTTTCAGTTGATTCCTATCATGATCTTTTCCTTGTTCACACACTAAAAAATCACTGGACTTACCAAACTTATGTCTGACCCATTTTTCTTTCGTCTTCTTTTCTTCTGTTTCGCCCACCCCTAGGTCCGCAGGGAAGGAATACTCAAGCTTAGATCAAACCCTTTGCAAGCCTGAAGAAAGTAGATGTACTGTTCGGACTCCCTTTCCTTAGGCTATGGCTTTGGACACATTCTATGGGGATTTATGCCATTTTATTATTGTTCTATGCTTCTTTATGTGTTAATCAAGACAGAGATTTTGATGTAATGATTTGGAAGTTGTTTTGAGACAGTTTTGCTGTAATGTTTTTGTTATGAACCACGTATGAAATAAATGTTGTTTTTCCGCTGCTTATATATCTGTCTTGTTAATTATCTATGTCATTTACCTATAATGCTCCACCGAAGTTAAGGCATTCCCTTTGTGAGTGACTTTAACGGAGGTGGGGTGTTTCAGTTATTTATTAAAAACAAATTTAGTTTTGAAATCTATAACTTATTGTACGTATTTGATTATTTTATTTTATTTTATTTTATTTGGACAATCGAGTACATGAAGATTTTGCGTATACACCTAGCAAGAGTATATACGAAGCCTCAAATATACTGGATGGATATAGAATCACACTATAATCGCCCGGAGATGATTCTGATGGTTGATGCATCATCATCAGGGTTTATGTTCGAGTTTCGAAAGTGCGATATCTATATATTTCCATTAGACTGGTGTGAGAACAAAAACTTAGTTTGAAAAGTTAACTGTTTTCACCAAAAAATGGCTCAAACACCATTGGTACGTGGACCGTACTTCACCAATATGGTAGAAAGTAAATGGATTCGCAATCAACAAAGGTTAAAAGTAAAAAGTGTGAGGAAAGTAAAATGGAGACAAGATGTTTAGACTAATTCGGCCCTAAGCTAAGCCTACATCCACTATGAAGGTAGCTTGCATAATCATGATAATGGTTACAAGGCATAAAAACTCTCTTTGTACATACACCTCCTCTCCCTTATAACATATTCTCTCTCACACATATAGATCTCACATAGATTCACAGAATTCAATGGAGAATTGGTAAGATCAGCGGAGGTGAAGGAGATTAATGTCCGTGTTTGAGAGGAGGATGAAGGAGAATCTTCTATCTCTTTGCCACTTAGATGATCTCAATGGATGCCCTGGCCAAATGGATGAAAGATCTACAAATGGAGATGATGCTGATGGTTGAAATGCTAAGGAATGATGGAAGGAAGAATCCGTCACCACTTCATAGTGGCAAGGAGATGATCCCTTTTGTAGTGGAAGCCATGGCCTATTTATATGTAAGTTCCCTTGAAGAAATGACCTGAAATTCATATATGCCGGCTACAAGTCGCTCGTCCCATTAATTAGGAAAATGCCACTGCCTATCTGTAGCCAACTGGCGATAGCTGTATCCAGTTGTCTAGTGCGAGCGGGCTTCGTGCATGCGAGCCGGCTGATCGGATGTTGAGTTTACAGGAGATCGACCAGGGCTTCAGGGTTGGTATAAGGGAGACCGACCGTGACATCATGTTAAGCCTTTTATGGTTGACCGACAGATAGTATTTGGTTGGAGCAGCTGTGTCGGATTGTAGATGAACGGGCAACCAACACCATAGTTTGTAGGCGACCGATCAAAGCTTGTAGAACAGATGTAAGTTGTGTCTTTCGGAAGTTAATATCTAACCGATCGGTGAGCAACATCTAATTAAAGCAGTAGCAGCTAATTAGTGAATGAACGAACGACAAATTTGTGGATGCGGGCGAGCAAAGGATGTATGTTCGATCCATCACTCTTTGGGTTACTTGCCAAAAAGGGCATGTATGAACGACCGCGGTAGCTTGGACGAGCGACTGGGGAGGATGTACGGCCTGTTGTAGTGTTTATCTTTTCTTTGCACCAAAAACCTCTCTGTATGATCAGGCTAAGCTGTTATGCTCGACCAAATTCTGATGAGTAGACGACCTTACTAACAAGCGGAGCAAGCTATCTCTATGCGCGGGCGGTCTCCCTTAGTGTATAAATCGCGTTGCGTCCATGTTCCCGGGTGTTTGACCGACTGACCACTTTTCAGGTATGATTGACTGATCCCTCACACTACACTCGACCCCTAACTTGTGTTCAACCTCTTCTTTTGGTCTGACCAGTTCTTGCATAAACGGCCTGTGTATGACTTTGCGAGCTACCCGATGCTCGACCGATATGAGTGTTTGTCTTGTGGTTTCTACACAGGTTTATTCATCAAATGTAGGCATGATTTTTAAGGGATAAATATTTGCCCTTCGAAGTTTGTAATTTTTAATCTTTGTCAAAAATTACACGCTTCGAAATAATTAAATGAAGCTCCATTTGATGAATTAAATCTGGTTTGCTCACGAGACGATCACTTTTGTGAGTGGCTCAAACACATAAGATTGACCGAGGTTATGGTCGTTCGCACACTTTGTTATCTGGATTTAACTGGTTGTGTCAGCGCACAGTAGGACCGAGCAAGTTATTTTGGGTTTAAGCGAGCTGACGTGTCACTTTGGCCTTTTAATCTTCTTTATATACTGTCTCTTCGTTTTCCCTCCTTTTCTCAGACCTCGACCGTACCTTCTTCTCAAACCCTCAATTTGTCATTGGGCTCCACGAATTTCAAAATCAATTGACGCATTTTTCCTCTAAATCCGAGGCTATCTGCTCGTTCATAGGTGAATTTTTTCTTTGAATTTTGCTTTTGGGTTAGTCCGATTAGATTGGTTTCGAGAATTTGGGGTAAAGTCTAAATGATTCGAGATTGTATCGAGGTTTTTGTTTGCTGTAATAACTAGAAATCTTAGGGTTCGAATCAGAATAATCTAGGGTTGTGTGAGTAATCACTTGATGGATCTGAACCACATAAAACCCTTCAGCTTTCTGATTTTAGTAGCATGTCTGCGAGTTGTTCATTAAAATGTCTTGATAAAACACTTTAATTCACAATACCTCTGTTAATATAGGTATTAATCTTGCGATCATATGTGAGCAGCTTGAACTAAGATTTATCTACAAGTATAAATTTTGTTTCTTGTGTGATGCTTGATGAAATACTTATACCACAAAGCCTTGTATAAACCAGATACTGTTGCTATAGTTTCATTTTCCATTTAACATTGCTGGCACTCGTTTTCGTTTCTTATTTAATCTGGAAACATTCGGTTCTGCCACCCCTTGGTATCCTTACTCATTCATTGTGATCGCTCATGTTCGATTTGGCAAGGGTCGTTCCTGCTTGATTCTTATGTGGAATTAATTACGAATGAGCCTGACCCGATTGATCATAAGCAACCAACCTCATTGAGTTGAATGTGCACGACTGTACACACACGACCAGGATTTGAGAGATCGACCTCTTTGAGTTAAATGTGCATGACCAATTTAGATTGACCATGCATAACCAGGATTTAATCGAGTATGCGTGACCAAGCTAGATCCCTTCATGTGCGACTAGATAAGGGTCATGCACGACCGATCAAGTCTGGTTCGCTCATGCTCGACCTAGTCTGATTGGTATCTTCATATTTCTTGGAGGTTCTTTTGTATTTATTGTTGGCTGAATTTTCCTTGTAGCACTTGATCTGTAATGATAAACACTAGCACACACTTTCTAGCGTACAATTTCACTGTCATTCGCTCACACCAACAATGGATTAGTTTGAAGATTAGTTATACCAGATAGTTTTTAGCTTGAATGGCGTTCTTATTTAGGATTGCTTTGATTTAATCATTTTTAACCTTGCCAAGCATTCTTTGTATAAATATCACCATTCAAGCGCCGTGATTTGGAATTAGTTTAATCAGTATGTGCTTTCATGAATTCCAAGCCTCGTATGTTATTTTATTTGTAAATTTGGAAGCACGTACCAGCGACTTGCTTCTTAAATATACTCTTTTATGTAGAAATGAAAAATAGAAATCAATTCAGTCAAAATCCCAAGGAGGGTACCATGTATGGAGAAACCGAAAACTTCATCCAGGAAACAAGAACTACCTCGACTATTGGCTCTGGAGTGAATATTATTCAGATTTATCCCCATCCCCGGGTTCAGGAGAGAGTGTTTTCCGACAATCATAAATCAACGCTACCTTCGGGCCTGTACCGTCAAATGTGTGCTCGATTTGAAGCCTCAGAAGATGAAACTAAATTCCCGGGGAAGGATGATTTGCCTAATCGTTCACCCCCGGGTATGTAACAGTCAATCACCATATGTTGACAAGTGGAGCAATTCTGCCTTTTAATTCCAATTTAGAGTCCATTTTGTGGTGTTTGGCCATTGCCCCATATCATTGGCATCCCAATGGATATTATATTCTAATGGGACTTTATTTACTTTTTATGAGAGCCAACCAACGAGCAACTACATTTTCGGATATTTGTTCCCTATATGCTCTCAAAAGAAGGAGGATGGATGGTCCCTCCTTTATTTTTATGAAGGTAGACACTACAAAATTGTTACTTGCTTAACGAATAGTGTTAAGGGGTTCCCAGATCAATACTTTTATGTTCGATGTCCCAGGAACTTCTATGGCCGATGGATGGAAGGAGGTAATTGCCCCTGTTCGAAATTTTCTACTTCCTTTTAGAACATTGGTTCCCGATTTCCTTCCCATTTTTTACAGTAATTCCTTCCGACGAAGGCATTGTTCGTGACCAAGATCTCCTTAGTTCTTTGGTTGCCATTAACAAGGTTGAGAGAAGTAGACATGTATTGCTTTCAGAAGGAACCCTTCGTCGATATCAACTACTCCATTCTTCACGGTCCATTAAGAAAATTTCGTCTTATAAGCAAAGTACTTTTGGCAAATCCCTTACTAAAAAGAAATGCTTAGATCTCGGTGATAGTAGACAAACTTTGCTGGGATCTCCCTTGCCTTCAATCACTGAAGGAAATGCCTCTCATAGCGTGGGTAACGAAGTAGATGGAAGCAGAACTGACACAAGAGATAAAATAATTTCTGAGAGAATTGTTGAGAATCCCATTGCCCTCATCATCCAGGAAGAGAGTTCTATAGGAACTTTCGGAGGCTTGGGTGACTTAGACATGGCTAAATATCTTAATCAGTGTGATATTGTGACTTCTGATCCTGTAATCTCGATAGAAAAGTCTGATACGGAGGGAACTCGAGAATATGTCCAACGGCCTGGGAAAGTATTTGATTTAGGAATTCTGCTTGAAATTGGTTTGTTATTGGATGTGTATTAAAAATATGACTATCATAAGCACTTTATGCTTTCTCGTAAATCTTATAATTTCTTTGCATGCTTTTTTATGTTAAGTGCTGAAATTTTGCTTTGTTCCTTTTTCCAGGTATAAGAATGGAGCACTCATTATTAGATAGTTATTCCCTACAAACTGGTCCTACTGATCCACAAAGCTTTTTGCAGTCTCGCCTTTCTCGTCACTTGATGTGCTCTCAGCCGTCCTTGAGTTCTCAACCTCAAGACACCCCCGATCTTTCACTAATCGATTCTCTAAGGAGGGGAAAACCTGATTGTGAAGAGATATCAGATAAGGGTGATAAAGGCGAGCACCAAAAGGAAGGGGAGAATAAGAAGAGGAGCAGAGATGAATGAGGAGATTCAGAAATGTCACGCATCAACTGATTTACTAGATATTGATGTTCCCATTCCTCCTGGACAATCCATCGTTCCAACCTCTACTCAGATCCAAATGTTTCTTGACAGGCCCCCTTATAAAGTTCCAACTGGAAATTTGAAGCTTACAAATCGCTTTGGAGGTTGGGACTTAAGAGGAATGTACTCCGATTTAGATCTTTATCTGAATGATAGGCGAGATGCTGTCGAGGGGTTAAGTACTATAAAGAGTTGTATGATTACTCAGTTTGATACCAATAAGAGTCAACTCAAAACAGGTTAAACATGGCCATGAGCAATGCCGATAAGCAAGTAAAGCATTGGGCTAAATTTGGCTTCGAGTTTCAAAGGTTAAATGCTTGCATCTTGATCATATTGACATCTTGGAGAATGATAAAGCTAGATTGGTCCATTTGATTAGGTTCCAAGAATCTGAAATTGATTCTCTAAAGAGTGGAAATATTAGAGTGAAAAGCTTGGAGGCTGAAAATGAGGAACTGAAAAGAGAGCTTGAGGCTACAATAAAACAATTTCAAGAAGCTCAATCTGCCCAAGAACTCGCTAAATGTCAATTGGGTTTAGAAAGACGAGCTTCGGCTTCTTATCAACAAGAAAAAGCAATTCTCGAGGAAAAGATTAATTCTCAGAACAAGGCTCTAAAAACCCTGAAAGTAGACCAAATCAAGTTGAGTAAAGCTCTTGAACAGGCCAGGGTCAAGACTGACAATACTTTATTTCAGTTTTATGTCTATAGCGTTATGAATCGTGAAAGCTTAAGTTATATGAACAAAGACTTTCCCGGACTCTGGCTCTTGTTTGGGAGCAAGTTCTTTCATACTCTGGTGGTGTAGATGATGAATTTCTCCATGAGAGTCTCTTAGAAGAAGAAGACCATGAGGCTTTGGTTAAAGGCACAAAAATAATGATGGATGAGCAAGCTTAGTCTTCTAGGGAGAAAACCATGGATATTAATGCTACTGGTGGCCTATTCAGCCTTATCAACGCTGAAGCTTCAAGCTCTCAAACTCCCCCTGTGGACTGCCCTAGCAAGGATGCTACTCAAGGTAAAACCATTGAAGAACACGTGGTTCAGGAAGATGCGACCGAACAATGCGCTGGACATGGTAAAGAGAAGGACGACACTTCTTTAAATGTGAATGATTGCGAAACCAATCTTATAAACCCAACAACCCTAAGTAAAATTGATATTCATCAGTCTGTATCAAATTGGAATTATCTTACTTCTTCACCTTGGTATACCAAATTTATTGCTTACTATTCATTTGTGCCAGGTACGCCATCGTCGCCCCTTTTCCCTACTGGTGCTATCACTGTTCAGGCTACTACCATTGATTCTATTTTAGTATCAAGTAGTATTAGTCCGCGCACCACTGCTTTACCAGGTGATCCAGCATCACTTAACATATCCGATCTGGAAGCGGTTGATTATGATTTCAGTAGTGACGAGGACGAAATTTGGAATACTAAGGCTGTATCTACTTTGGTACACAGAAAGAGGCCCATTGTGAACAAGTCGGGAATCATTAACCTGTCCTCACCTGAGAGTCCTTGTGTAAACAAAGAAACAAAGGGTGGAAGCCAAGAAGTTGATTCATCTCCTGCTTTTTCCATTAAGAAGTGGTATTTGTGACTCCCAAACTTTAATTTCAGCCTATTTTCTTGTTTGTCACACATTTAGATCGGTGGTATATGCGAGTGTCAGTCCTCGCCTAGTACTCTGCACTTGTTATCTGATACCCTTTACTCGACTTACATGACTTTGTGTTGCTGCCATGAAATAGTGCCTGTACTTAAGCTTTTACTTTTTCTTTGTCGTTCTTTCTTGCTTCGCATTCCATACCTGTTTCCTTTTCATGCTTACAACACAGATTTTTTTATAAGCCAATTCGTTTTTGTAATGTCTGGCACTATAATGACCTTGTTGTTTGTTTTTATGACGACATTTCATTTGTAGCCACGGATCATTATAAACTGGATTCACTTGATTAATTGTACTGTATTGAATCCTCTTGATTTTAAATTGAGTAATACTTAAGAACTTCTTCATAACCACCTCTAGTGTTTGTTACTTCATCAAAATTCTCGAGTTTTCCGCAGTCATTTCAAGGAAATCCAATTTCCCATTAGTTACTTCATCTTTACAAACGTTCATCCTTTACTATAAAATTGTGATGAACTTGTTGCATGTTTAAGTGAGCATTATTGAATTTCTCTAATGCGGCAATGATGCCCGCATACCAAAGCTCATTACAACTTTATTGTGTGAGAGACGATCAACCTTCCTAAATTCTTTTAGCCACAGCTAGAATTTAGATTTAATTGATTAACTCATGTCGTTTTCCTCCTTTTTGTTGGTCATGCATTCATTCGTATTTTGACTAACCTGGTAGTCCAAGCCCTTCGGAATTTAGACTTGAATGCATGTCCCCTAAAGAGGGTTATATATTTTATAATGTATCCAATTGTATTTATCAATAACCTGGTGACCCAAGCCCTTTGGAGATTCGATTTAAGCACATGTTTTTTTTTAAATGTATTTAACCATATTTCTCACTAACCTGGTGACCAAAGCCCTTCGGAGATTAGGTTTAAATACATGAGCTTTTTAGTACATCCAACCCTATTTCTCACTAACTTAGTGGCCCAAGTCCTTCGGAGGTCGGGTTCGAATGCGCATTTTTTTTAAAAATGTATTCAACCCCATTTCTCGCTAACCTAGTGGCCCAAGTCTTTCGGAGATTGGTTTTGAATACGCACCCCCAGGAGAGGTCATGGGTTCTAAGTTTCAACCCAATTTTGGTCCTGTTTGTTCTAGCTACTCCAGAATCAAAAAAGTCCTCATTGGACACCCTCTTTCGGCTAGGATTTCTGTTACACCCTTTCGGCTAGGATTTCTGTTACCCCCTTTCGGCTAGGATTTCTGTTTGCGCTGGTCCTTCCAGCATGTTGCCCGTCCTTCCAGCACTAGGACTGGTACTTCCAACCTAGGTTTTCGGTCCTTCCGACTGGTGGTCCTTCCAGCTTGTTCCCGGTCCTTTCGGCACTAGGACTGGTACTTCCAGCCTAGGTTTTGTAGGTCCTTCCGACATTATGCTTCATCACAGGAGGTGGACACTAGTTCCTCTAGTCTATTTTTATCTCAATTTAAAGAACTCGTGTCTTGCACCTAAAAAAGGTGCCTCTTTAGTAGGATTGGCAATCTTTTAACCATCAGACAAATTGGGTTGCTTTCACTTTTGCATCATTCTCAAAGTTTGGTACCAATCCCATTGTTGGATGATTGTTAAGGATTTGGTCTTTTTACGATAAAAGGTGCAACTTTCCGACCTGGTGTCCATTTGTTGCACTTTTCACCGTTTGCCTCAGAGTAGATTATTCTTTTGAAGTGGAGTGCTTAATCATCTTGCTTAGTTTGCATGATGCTTCAGGCGCTTATCGCTTGAGTTGTTTCAACTAGGGTATGCTTAGGAAGCTTGCTGCTATGGTTGTGTTGTAATGAGCAGTTGCCTCTACTTTGCTTACATTCAAGAAATCCATTTTAGCATGAATTAGCAAATGTATGATTTATGTAAGCAAATAACTTTTGGTTTATAAGGCTATTGTTCGGTGCAACGTATGTAAATCATTACAGGTTGTTTACATGAACATAGCTAGAAGTCAAGCAAAGTAAAGTAAAAGCGATGGAGATCGCTTATTCTGAGCCATTGTAAGCAGAACACCGACCACCGATTCTTAAGTGAGTGCCGACCTTGGATTGGTTTGAGCAAATTATACATTACTTGTTGCCCCTTGCCCACGGTGAGTTGGATCAGTGTTCGTGGAATTGTACATATTGTTGTAGATGATTCTTCTTGATCAATTGCTCAATTAGCGATTTTAGATGCCTACCATCATTAGTATCGCGACCTGGCTGGTTACGGAACTGACAGAACCATCCTGATCTTACAACAACATCTTTGACCTACATTTGTTTTGGTATTGGATATTTCTCGGTATTCTTAGTTGCCATGAAGATATTTCCTATGGTGTCATTAAGAGGAGTGAGCTCAGAATTCTTAAAAAAGCAGAGCTTCTTCTTAGCCCGGTTATCCATTCCCTCGTTGCTCCTCTTCTGACACCCAAGGATATTTTCCATATTACCTCTCCTTTTTAGCCGTACATTGCTTCCTAGAACACCCAAGGCGCATGCCGAATTCTATTCAACACTCATATATTCCTCAGCTCTATCGAGTAGTTGTTCTAGAGTACTTGGTTTCTTCTTCTTAATCCATCGTCCTAACTTGTTATTTTTGCATATGGCCCCTTTCAGAGCCATCGAAACCAAGCAGAGCTCATAATTTTGAACTTCAGTCACTGCCATATTGAAGCAAGTGAGAAAAGCTTTGATGGACTCTCCTGGCCTTTGCTCTAGCTCATTTACGTAACATCATGTACCTTGGTTGTTTGGAACCTTAATTGCTCCCTGAATATTCTGGCCCAGGTAGCAAAGTCATCTACGGACTTTGGTGGTAGCTTTGTGAACCAGAGATAGGCCACGCCTTCTGGATAAGTTGGGAAATACAGACATTTGATTTTGTCTATGGCACGTGCTCCATCCATATACTGATCTATTTGCATATGAACACATTGGGGTCACTTGTCCCATTATAAGCTTGCACCATTGGGGGTTTGAATTTTTGTGGATATAGAGCCATCTAGATTCTTTTGGTGAGTGGGGTCTTAATAGGAGAAAATTCCCACTCTTTTTCATTATCTTCCTTTTTTAAGCTTTCCTCCATGATTTCGCGTGCCGTTCCTAATATTTGTTCCACCACTTCGTATTGGTCCATGGGGCGGACGTCTTCTTCCTTACCGGACGTTCGCCCAAGCGGGTAGTCACGATTTAGAGGCATGGGTCCTGGCCTTCCCTTTTGGAGAAGTGCCCCTTTTGTGGAACCAAGCATCTGTTGAGAGGTTGCCTCATCAGAATAGTCGCGTGTAGGTGCTTTCGCTTCTCTATGGTTGAAATTAGCAGGATTTGTAATTTCCTGAATAGAATTTCCCACGGTTGGGCTTAAAGTGGAGGAACTTGCATCGCATGTGCAAGTAGCTCGAGCAGGTTGAAGGTGGGTAGCACTTAGTGTGGCTTTTGCAGTAGCGGCCTAAATAGCGAACATTGACTCAAGTTTCTTCAGCAATGCATGGTTTGTGATATTTATTTGACTTGTTAGTCCTGCCACAACTTCATCCAACTCTCTCTTGGTTATAGCTACCTCAACTTCAGAAGACTCTCCTGCCTCAAAATGGTTGCTGGGTGAGGTAACTTCTTTGACATAGTTGGTGAGGTCGTTGATTGTACAAGTAACTTCCTTTGATCTAATCATGGCTTTGAGCGAGGTTTAAAAATATCGTATGATTTTAACGGCTTAGGACCATGAGGCAAGGCTTTTGAGCTTGAGAAAAGCATGAAGGGAGAAGATGTGAATGCGGCCTCGTGGTGGGTGCTAAATGTTTTCACCAAAAAATGGCTCAAACACCAATGGTGCATGAATCATACGTCACCAAATGGTTAGAAAGTAAATGGATCCGCAATTAACAACGGTTAAAAGTAAAATGTGTGAGGAAAGTGAAATGAAGACAAGGTTTTTAGAGTGGTTCGGCCCTAAGCTAGGCCTATGTCCACGATGAAGGTAGCTTGCATTACCATGACAATGGTTACAAGGCATAAAAACTCTCTTTGTATGTACATCTCCTCTCCCTTACAACATATTCTCTCTCTCACATATAGATCTAACTTAGATTCACAGAATTCAACGGAAAATTGATAAGATCATCGGAGGAGGAGGAGAATGTCCGTGTTTGAGAGGAGGATGAAGGAGAATCTTCTATCTCTTTTCCACTTTGATGATCTCAATGGATGCCATGGCCAAATGGATGAAAGATCTTCAAATGGAGATGATGATGATGAAATTCTAAGGAATGGTGGAAGGAAGAATCCGACAGCACTTCGTGGTGGCATGGAGTCGATGTCTTTGGTGGTGGAAGCCATGGCCTATTTATTGGTAAGCTCCCATGAAGAAATAATCTGAAATTCAAATATGCATACTACAGGTCGCTCATCCCATTAATTACGAAAATGTCACTGCTTAGCTATAGCCAACTAGCGATAGCTGTATCCAGCTATCTCGTGTGAGCAGGCTTTATGCGTGCGAGCGTGCTGATCGGATGCTGAGTTTACGGGCGATCGACTAGGGCTTCAGGGTTCGTATAAAGGCGACCGACCATGTCATCATGTTAAGCCTTTTATGATTGACCGACAGATAGTATTTGGTTGGAGCAGCTGTGTTTAATTGTAGATGAACGGGCGACCATCATCATAGTTTGTAGGCAACCGATCAAAGCTTGTAGAACAGAAGTAAGTGTGGTCTTTCGGGAGTTAATATCTGATCGACCGATGAGCAACATCTAATTAAAGCAGAGCAGCTAACCAGAGAATGAACGAACGACCAATGTTGTGGATGCGAGCGAGCAAGGGATGTATGTTCGATCCATCACTCTTTGGGTTACTTGCCAAAAAGAGCATGTATGAACGACCGGGGTAGCTTGGACAAGCGACTGGGGAGGATGTGCGGGCTGTTGTAGTGTTTATCTTTTCTTGGCATGAACGACCTCTCTATATGATCAGGCTAAGCTGCATTGCTCGACCCAATTCTAATGAGTGGATGACCTTACTAACAAGCAGAGCGAGCTATCTCTATGCGCGGGAGGTCTCCTATATCGTATAAGTCACGTTGCGTCTTGGTGTTTGAGCGACTGACCCTTTTATGGTATGATTGACTGATCCCTCACACCATGCTCGACACCTAACTTGTGTTCGACCTCTTCTTTTGGTCTGACCAGTTCTTTCATAAACGACCTGGGTATGACTGTGCGAGCTACCCGATGCTCGACCGATATGAGTGTTTGTCTTGTGGTTGCTACATAGGTTTATTCATCAAACGTATGCATGATTTTTAAGGGATAAACATTAACCAAATAATTGATTGCTGGTTGTGATGTCTGATTATTAGTTTAACGAATAAAAATATTGGAATGATAATCAATTTAACCAATATTAGAATGAATGATAAATTAAGCCAAATCGAATCAGATCCGGAACTGAACTGAAAACTGATTGGAATTGTGTATATGCACATGTGTATATAATGAACAGGTCATAGCATGGAAGCTAAGAAGAGGAATAAAATTGTATGCCCGACAAATAGGTACATGTTTACTATATTCATTGGGTTTGATGATTCTATGAGCCGATTGGCAAGCCGCTTGGCTTTTTCTTTTCTTTTTGATTGATGAGGGGCCTGTGAGGAAAGTTGCAGTACAGATTAGCCCGTACAAAGGAGGCTATGGAATTTTTTTTTTGAAATTTTAGGGTGTTAGCCAAATTTATAAGAAACTAGAAAGTTCTTAGAAACTGAAAAGTTGAAGAATGAAAGTTTAGTTGGTTCGTTAAACAACTTTCAGCTCCGTTCCTTTTCGAGGACGAAAAGATTTTAAGTGGGGGAGATTGTAACAACCCGGAATTTCTGAACCAATTTAAATTTTTTATTTTATCTGTTTTAATGGGTTTTGAATATTTAAAGTGATTTACTTTAAGTAATAACGACTAAAAATTTATTTTAAATGGAGTTAGAATGTATAAGTTTAAAATTTAATTAAAACGAACCTGAAATTGTGTGATAGTTCGACAATTCGATTTTTAACTTCGATTGATTATACATAATTCAACATAAATCGGATTATAGTAAAACGAAAAACATTTGAATCTGTTTAATGATATCTTTCTAACGAATGTAAGAAACTGAGATTTTACTTTATAAGTTATAAGCTATGCCCAGTTTAAAATTCGAAATAGTCGCAATGGAATTTCTATATATTTTTAATATAATATAAAGCCCTTAAAAATAGCCATTTTGCAAACAACCTTCGTTTCCGATGAAACCACTTTTTTCGGATCTGGAATGTCAAATTATTGTTAGGTTTCAAATTTCATAATTTTTGGAATTAATATGTGAGCGTGGTGAATTTAAACGTGTTTTGTCAATTCAATTTAAATTTAATCAACTGGAAAATGGCCATTTTTCAAACAGTCTCCAAATTTAACGAAATTAGTTTAGTTAGGACTGTATCATCAAAACATAGCTAGATTTATTTTTTGTAACTTTTGGAGTCAATATGTGGCCCCGGTAAATTAAAATGTATGTTTAAATTCAATATATATTGATTTATATTTTAATTTTGATAAAAACTATTTGAAACAGTCGTATTGGCTTACGAAACATATTCCATTGTGTCCGAAATGGGGGTATTTGGCTAGGGACGATAATCGTTGGGTTTGATTTGGAGTTCAGAGCGTTAAACAGGTAAGGTTTGAATTAAGTAATATTTTAAAATAATATATATAATCCTATTTTCTACCAACCCTAGGTCAAACTATTATTTTGTGGTCAAAATTACGCAGCACCCTCTTTTTCACTTTCAATGATGAGAATTGTTCCATCTATATCATCCCATTTTCTCCAAATCCAAACCCACTCATATCGAACTCATAAAGGACGGATTGTAGCACTAGGGGAGCGCTTTCGATCTGTACCATAGTGATATGTTCTTGTTCAACGTGGTGACCAGATTTCAGAGATGGAAGACGCGGGTTTGAGATCGATTTGGCAAGCGTGGGGGCCACCGAGTTTCCAGTGGTCAACGGCGGAGGTAGAGGGCGGTCATCCCTTTGATTTGACATGGTCCAATCTGTTGCTAGTGTCTCGACGAGGCTGTGAGCTCGAACCCTATTATACGAGCTAATGGGTTTAGCGGTTCTAGAAATCAATGATAGAAGAGGAAGACAAACGGGAGCACTTAGATCAAGAATTGAACGACCCTTATTAAATTGAGGGTAATTAGGGTGTATTAGTTTAGTAATTTATCTATTTAAATGTATAAAAATGTATTAAATGCTATATCTTATTCAATACTTATCAGGATCAAACGATTTAAGATTCGTTGGAACCATAGAATCCAGAACTGATTGGGACAGAAATGGAAGCTCATGGAATTTTTGATAAAATTAAATGCTAGTTTAATTTTATTAAAACAATCGTTTTAATAACGATTTCTATATAATCAATGTGAGAAATCCTTCTCACTGAAATTATTTTACATTGTTACTGTATTCGTATATAAAAACACATAGAATTGCCAGTGTAAAATTTTATCAGTTAATGTTATAAAATTGTATACGGTGCATGTTTGCTCACCTCCCCGTCATCCACAGACCATGGACGGTTTAATTGACTATATTGTGTTTTGATTGTGATGATTAACATATTAAAAATAATGTTAATATTGATGTGATGAATGAAAATGGACATAAATATCCATTTATAGATTGAACAATGAAAATTGTTAAGTTAGAAAAATAATTCAAACCTAATTAGAAGTGGTTAAATTTGTTAACCAATGATTTATTTGAATATAATGTTGTTGTTTGAAAACCCTGCATGGGTATTGGAATGATATTTGACATACACTAATCCCAATATTTAGTTGTATGTCAATCAATGGGTTAACATGCTGTGATGAGCGTTTTATTTATTTATTTTAATGCTTATACAGTTGTAAATTACACTCTGGATGATGTTTGAATGTTGAATGATTATTTACCATTATTGTTGGATACATGTGATGTATGAAATTCATATAACTGAAATTATATGATAATGGATTGAGTCGCATTTCGATTCAGAAATAAAGAATATTTTAAAATAAAGAATATTTTAAAATAACAATATTTTAAAATAACAAATATTCTGTGAATAATCAAAATATGATTTTGATGTCCGATTTTGGAAGGACACGAAAATATTGGAATATATAAAGCCGAGTATGTAGATATTCGCCATTTTAACCCGAATGGGTTTATCGATCGATTTTATTCATTTTATATCGAATACGAAATAAAATTGATTTCAAAATATGGTATTTTGAAAATATTATCATTTTAATATTATAATGATATGGAATATTCAATTTTGATCTAAACTTGAAAATAAAGTTAAAATTGTTTTAAAATAAATTTATAAACGATTTATAAAATACGTTTTAAATAGAAATCGATGATATATATATTATATATATTAAAATGGCCTGAATAGAACGCGCCGCGCAGCGACTGTTTGCGAATTTCAACCATTAACTTCAAATTGATGTAACGGGAGATTCGATCGTCGGATTCTCCTAAAACCGGAACAGTTGGGTATGTATCGAAAAGGGCTTTCCAATGAATATGAGAGATTTGAAATCTAACGGTTAGATTTGGAAATATATCCAAATCAATTTTAGAAAAGGTCGCTGTGGATGCAGTTCGGTGGCCGTTATTGGAAACTGACTGTAAGAGCCTTAATAAAATTATTAAAAGTATAGGAAAATAGTATAAAATCATAATAAATGATTTGAAAAGATTTTGGGTGATAAATTCTAAGTTTGAGAAGATTAAAATATATTTTTATCCACATGAACTAGTTATTAACTAGAATAATAATCCAATGTTTTTAAATAATAAATTGGATTTGAAATGGTTTTGATATAACCAGAATTTTCCAATGTATGAATTGGAATAAAATGGAATGGATTAGAATGGAAATATTCTTCGAAATATTCCGATATTGGATGCCGTGGTTATACAGATATTGTTGAGGAATTTGGAAGATATAAATATCGTTCTTCCCCATATGATATTTGATAGTTTCAGAATTTGATATTGAATATAAGCCGATAAAATTTCTATTCAGAGCCTTGTATTTAATATCAAATTGGATTTTGGGTTTGTCGTGAATGGTGTCTTAAATAACACTGTTCTTAAACCTAGTTGAGAAAAGAATAAATCTTTTAACTAAGATTAAGTAAATTTTCCAATTAATTAATATTTAATTGGAATTGAATTCAAATTGGATTTTGGGTTTATCGTGAACGAGGTTTTAAATAACATTTGTTCTTTAACCTAACTAACAATGAAGATGTGATTTGGAATTTATAAATCTTTTATTAAGATTTAATGGAAATTTTCCAAGGAAAATTTTCCAATTTAAATATTAAATTGGAATTGAATGAAATTCGATTTGGTAATAATCAAGATGAGCTACACAAGACCGTAACTATATACGGAATTTAAAAGGCTTTGCCACTATTTCATTTGTATTATTAGTCTAATACGGAAATTTATATCAATTATATATCGATCTGATTTCCATGAAGATTCCATAGTTATTGGAAGCTGATTTGGGTTTGTTGTGAACTTTGTTTTAAATGACACTGGTTCTTTAACCCAGTTAAAGACAGGATTAATTTTCCTAAAACTTGGATAATCATTAAGTAATGAATTTTGAGATTAAAACTGAACTAGAGTTTTAACAAATCTTTAATTAGATTGGAATGAGAAGGGGATAATTAAATTTTTCGAATTCATGAGATGATAGAGAATGGAGTACCACCAGTTTTACTCCAGGCAATAGTTAAATCTTCAATTAGATTTGAACGGGAAATGGTGATTAATTTTACCTATAACATAATGGGTGTTAGATATGGTGTACTACCAGTTTTGCTCCATGGGATGAATAGGTTGGGATTGGGAATAATAAATAAATGATTACTTCGGTAAGGTTCGTTAATCCCGATTAGTTTGATAAATCATAATTTGGTTTAGATAGTGAAAAGATATAATAAAATCTTTTGAAATGAATATCCAAAGGAAGAAAAAAGAATAAGTTTAAAATAATTTAACTTTGATAAAATTAATGGGAAACTTTCCCTAAGATGTGAATATTTGAAAATTTGAATAAAAGAATATTCTGGATTGGAATGAGGCATATGATGTGTTTTTATAGCACTTGATTATTGATTATAAAATACGCGAACTATTCGGAAAGGCTAAGTTCATCCCATTCTGAATAACTGATATGGCAACTAAATGTCGATAATGAAGACGGTGGTTGAAGATTGAAGTTCTTCACATCGTTTGGATGATTACTGATTTCTTGATTGGGCTATACACCCAAGACAAGGTAGTAAGTCATGATTGTCCACACGTACTTGGAGGTCGGTCGGATATGCGAGGACCTCTATCCTGTATTGGACATATGGGACGAGGAATAATGTGCCTCCGGTTTCGTTCAAACCCAGAATGGACTTGTAAATGGATGTGTGTCTGACATTGGATTTCATTCTGTGTTACTTGATTTCAATAAAATATATATCTGTTTGGTGGCGGAGAATTTATTCTCTTGCTTAGCACCCTTCTCTGAGACGTGTGAGCTTAGATGCATGGCGTGAATTGTCAGTGTGGCATGCTGAGATGCAAATGATCAAGGCTTTTGTTGAAAAGAAGAGTATTTTGGTGATGATCAAATCATAGCTTTAATTAGAACAGCTTTGTGTATAGAGTTAATTCGCGAGCCTTACACCCGGTATGAGTCAAAAACGGGACATAGGGAGAACATGACATTTCTTTCTAGCTAGAAGCGGTGTCATGGTATGGAGCCTAGACATTTTTGCTTATGTGGATGATGGATAGCGAGGAGCCTCAGAAATTGAGTCCCTAGTGGCTCAGAGATAGGTCCGATAGGACCGGGAAACGTATGTTAAGGAATAATTAATCCTCAAAAGTAAGAGAGGACTGGCCCTACCGTTCACAGCGTTGCCCAGAGTGTGTAATCCTGAGGCATTTGCTAGAGTGTCTCAAAACGGTCAGGAGACATCCCTTGCCTCGACTCATAGATGGAAATCCAATTTCCAATATGACATCTTTTGGTTTTATTTCGAGAACTAGTATGGCGACATGATATATGGTACCCATGCCGTCTATGATTGACATTTATATTAGAAGTTGTTTGATACACTATGCACTTATAGTGATATCAAAATGATTTGTTTTAAAATTTACCAAGCATATTTGGCTATTAATCGGAAAAACTCTATCCTCTAGCTTGCGTTGCATTGTGTGATGGGACCTGAGTCTTATGATAGCATCATTTTTCAAAATGCATTGTGTTGTTTATAAAATGTTTTTTTATGTTATTCATATGGGTAAACCCGTTCCATGTTATATGGCGTGGTACCTTGATTTACCCAACTCTAAAATAAGGATAATAACTGTTTTTGTTCTCACACCAGTCCCTTGACTGATTCGGAGTTTATTATTTCTACCTAAACTCTACGTGCCCATATTTCCACACGGGCAGCTTGTAGTTTTGGTTTTCATAGATATTTTCGTTTACAGGACCCTGGATTATAGTTGTTACAATATTCAGAATGCTTTGTGTACGTATATCTCTTTTAGTAGTGGTTGTAGATATTTTCCGCTGCATATTTTATTCATGTATTACATTTTCCCCTGTTTAGAAATTGTAAATCTCTGATATTTTCTGCTGTAATATTTATTCGTACTCTGATATATTCTTGTACTCTGATGGAAATTGTTGTAATAGCAATGAAATTTTCTTTTGTTTGGGTTCTGATGCGTCGTGTTCTCAACTCAATTCCGGCTTTCCAGCACCGGGGAAGTTTGGGTCGTTTCACTTCCTTTCTCCAGAAATGACACATAGAAAATTTAGCATTAAGCTGATGCGATCTGAAAGTAATGAGAACCTCTTCTAAGTATCTGGCACACTTTTCCATTTTCCTCGAGAAAACCAGAATGTCGTCCACAAAAACCACAACAAACTGGTTTAAATACTCCTTGTACACCCGACCCATCAAATCCACGAAATACGCAGGTGCATTGGTCAACCGAAAAGGCATGACCAACCACTCAAGAAATTGTACGAAGTTCGGAAATCTGTCTTGTCAATACTATCGTCTGCTACCCTAAGCTTTTAAAATCCCATGGCTAGATCAAATTGTGAGAAAACCGAAGCACCTACTAGTTGGTTAAAAAAAGTCATTAATCATTGGAAGTGGATATATATTCTTCTTTGTGAGCTTATTCAACTCTCTATAGTCCACACATAAATTATAAGACGCAGACCTATTCGTTGGTGTTACAATGCCTTAGTTTCCCCCATCGGACCCATGCATGCTCATGACTCTTTTGGAATGCGTCCATACCAACCTTCCACTTTTGCACCTCTTGAAATCTAGATCAGCAAAGTGTGCCATGGCCCATACCTAGTACGATGCGCCTCTTTATGATACCAACAGGGATAATGACTGAAATAGGTTGCAGACAACAAGAATTACACAAGCCATCCCTAGGCTTGTACCCTCGAACTATGATTTTAAGAGTCCAAAAACCAGATATAAAACAACAAGACGTACGACTTCTTCACTTATTTTTTAACAAGTAATAACTTAGTATGTTTAAGTTCATTAATAAGCATGGTTGAAAATGAAATTTCCTATAAATGTTATTATGTGTACAACACCTTTCCCCAAGCAAGCACCTGCTAGATGTATATATATTTGGATTAAGTTTCATGTTTACTAATTACATCTGATCCCCCAACATGTTCTACTTAATCTTACAATAAGTATAACCTATTCAGATTAACATGTTTTGATTATTATCCTAATTATACAGTCATTGGATTTCATGTTTCAATATGCCTAATTCTAATTTTTACTGTCATTATATAGTTATCCAATATAATAGCTTTTGACAGATACGAATCTTGGCCCTATGATATAGTTTGCAAGTTTGTTATTGTACGTTATAGTTGGTGTGCAATAGACTCATCAGATATCCCAATGAAGTAGGACAATTGAATGGTCGGTTCACCTCGTTGAAGCAGATTGATCCGGTATGTCAGAAGTGCTCCATGTATCAGACGCGTCCTTTTACAAATAATTTAATAATATGAAACCCCACTAAATTTAAGTCTTTATAATTTTTTAAAATTAGTAATTTATGGAAATAAGGTCGCTGTAAGATTGCGCTTTTATGTTACTATCGTATCAAAGTGGTTTACACTATGGATTGTTGTAAAAATTTACAGATGATGATTTGTTAAAATGAAAATGTCGACTGTTGGTAGATGTGGCTTTGTCCTCGGACCTCACCCAGTAGGTTATCACCTTCTTGGCCTCATCTCGTAGCAGGCATCATTTAAGATAATTTTAAGAAAAACTTATAACATGAAGTTAGTTTGGACATAATTAGAGTAGTTAGAAATTGTAACAGCCCCCATTTTACTTATCGGAAGATCGTAAAGTATTTTTATTTTATTTTATGAGGGTTGGATCATTCTCTTCTTTTAATATGTTGCTTATGGGAACGTGAGACATGTCCTTAATTTTTACCAATTTTTTTATGACCATTTTACCCCTATTAATCTTGCACAAGGCATAACGTTTGACTCAGGTCGAATCAAAGGGTGAGACCTGCGCCATTGGAAAGGAATTGATGATTACCTTTCCGTAGAGTGGTTACATTAAAGATTTGGCTCAGCGATTTTGGAGAAATCGATGTTTTACGGTTTTTCAGTTGGTTGTCCAGGTTTGGTAAGCCAAAATGGGCAGAATTGGGAAGGCCCATTAGGGGGTTGGTGGAAACTATTAATAGAGGGTAAGGGATATGGGAAAACGGTTGAATTTTCCTTTCTCTCATTGGGAGGTCTTGAGCTCCTCCTTCCCCTAAAACCTTTCAACCATTGAAAATCATAATCCAAGGATGGAAATCAGAGATCTACACCATTGGAGGCTAGATCTACATCAATTAGGACAAGAGTTCATTGGATCAAGGTGTTTGGTGCAACGTGCTTGCTGTCTGGATCCTTATTTCATCAATTTTAGCTTGTTTTGGCAAATCGGTGAGTGATTTACATCTCTCACATGGATACAATGAAGTATATGAATGTTTGATCATGTTTTTCATCAAATTCAAGTGTATAATGGTAGATCCATGCCATATTAAGTCCATTTTGACACAATTCACCCTATGATCTATTTCAGCAAGATTAAAGTAATGATTTCAATGCTATTTCATATGATTATGCAAGTTATATCCGCAATTTAGATCATATGTTCATTTATTATGGTTTTTGGTGAATTTTTGTAATTTGATTATAATTGCCATTTTCATGATGTT
This sequence comes from Allium sativum, assembly GCA_030737875.1. Taxonomy (NCBI): domain Eukaryota; kingdom Viridiplantae; phylum Streptophyta; class Magnoliopsida; order Asparagales; family Amaryllidaceae; genus Allium; species Allium sativum. The sequence continues at coordinate 402,563,233 of CM060923.1, read as the reverse complement.
TTTGGTTTCATAACATGCTTATCATTGTCTTGGATGTATTGGAAGAGTTGGTTTCGTCGAACGAATCGTTTTGGTGGGGTTTTGGTCGAAATTGGAGTTGCATTGGAAAATGCAGGTTTTGTGTTGTTGTAACACACTGGGTCGTTACAATGCTTTAGGTCGTTGTAATGCACTCGTTCATTACAATGCTTTGGGTCGTTGTAATGCACTAGGTCGTTACAACGCTTTGGGTCGTTGTAACACACTGGGTCGTTATAATGTTTTGTGTCATTGTAATGCACTGGGTCGTTACAATGTTTTGGGCCATTGTAACGCCTTAGGTCATTACAATGCTTTGGGTCGTTGTAACGCCTTGGGTCGTTACAAAGCTTTGAGTCATTGTAACGCTTTGGGTCGTTATGAGGCTTAGATTGTGAACGACCTAAGAGTGGATGAATGAAGCTTTGAAATATGGTCTGGAGGTGGATCATTGGGTCGGGAAGCTTAGCCCGTTGGAACGACCTAAGAGCTATGTCGTGTGAACGACCTAGTGAGATGGGGTTTGGATCATGGTCTAAGGTTTGGGTTGTGGTCAGGAGAATGGTTTGATGGTCGTTGGAATTACCTTGGTAGGTCGTGGGACGTAGGTCTGGAACGACCTAAGGATGTACGACTTAAGTATGCGGATGCATTGACATGATTTCAAGTAGAAATATTCGAAATGTTGAATGTGTTCGTTAATCGATGTTGACCAACGAGGAAGGTAGCAACTCAAAGGTCGTGAGTTGGTGGATAATGGATTGCTCGAGAAGGTTGCTTGAGCTATGAAAAGATGTCAAGTTGGATGACTAGAGATGAGGAGGGTGAGAGATTATCGTTGTTGTAAGTTCTGGTAGGTTTAAAGCAGGGATACGATGGGGGCACCCAAAAGACCGGTTGTAGGTAAAGTACTCTGGATATCGTTGAAAGGCCTAGTTGTCAAGGTTGGACATACATACGCATCATTGAAAGGCGTATGGAGTTTATGCTAGAACTGGGGTTACCATTAGCCCTTGACATATGCAAGGTTGGTCGTCATATGATTAACGATGGTTACAAATAAGGATTGGCAGCGATAGCCAGAGTCAGTCATTGACGATTGGTTGTTCTGTTTGTACCGTCTCATGTAAGTTATCCAACATTGAAGGAGATGTTCCTTTAGTGCTTGTCTTACATTGGTTTAGGCCTCTGGGGCTTGTGCTTGAGGGATGTTAAATTCGATTAGGATGGTTTACATGAGATATATATAGTCTGGATGATATGAGTGCTTTACCATGAATTAATAAGTGTTCTAGTTTCCATGCATGAATGGTTAAATTGTTTAAAGTAAAGGCTATCACTTTCCGATGAGGGGGAAGATAAGGTTGAGTTCTTTACTGGTGTTGTGGGTAGATTAGTATGTTTATCTATCCCTTCTCATATACTTTATTGTTGAAGATTGTTAGCTGTTTTATCGCTCACTATGACTGTTGTCTGACTCAAGGCTTTATGTCTCCTCTTATTACGTTGGGCTGTTCATCCGGTTGTGGATGGGCAGACTAAGTAGCAGGTTACAGGTGATTAGTGAGGACGATGCTGCTGTGCGGAGTCGAGTAGGAGGCTGACGTACCAGTTTTATTACTATATAGTATTTCTGTTTCCGATGTTTGAGTGCTCTATAAGTGTTGTAGTGATGACTTATGTACAAACTTTGGTATTAGTTGGATAACCTTTCATGATGATGAGAAAGTTTTCTAAATTTTTCCATAGGATGCCTCATTACTATTACCTGTTGTATAGGTTCTATTATATTTTATCCTTGCGCTGTGTGTTCTACGATAGGTTTCGATGTTGTTTACCTACCCTGATGATCGTCCATAGCTGCCTGGCACACCCCCTAGCGCATTATTTCTTTTGCTTAGTGTGGGGGTTATGGGCAGTCCTCACATTTGGGATCAGAGCTCCAGTTAACGATTTTAGCCAAAGTTCGAATATATAATCACGTATGAGAGATGTATTTATAGATTTTAGTTAGATGATTACTATATATATTAGCATATATATAGTAGTAGCGGTTGTATCTCTTTAGAAGTTTTTCTTGGAAGTGGCTAGTTATTCAAAATTGCAGATTTAGAATGAGTAGACGACCATCAAGACACGCTGCTAGGGGAGCTAACACTGGAGGGGGAAATGGTGGTGAACCAGACTACCCATCCATGTTCGAGGCCATGGCAGCAGCGATCATGAATAGGTTCCCTGCTCCAGTGGCGACAATGGTTGATGTAGGAGTTCCAGTGCCTAGGTCTGTAGAATTTGCAAAGATTTTTCTTTATTCGGAGGAAAACAATTCAAGGGCATTGAACCTGTTGAAGAAGTCCAGAGGTGGATGGATACCTGTGTTTGGATCTTCAAGGACTTGGGCATTGATGATGCAACAAAGAGAAAGCTTGCGTCAAGGCAGTTAGAGGGCAGAGCAATGGACTGGTGGAACTTTATCACACTTGAGAACCCTGAAGAGGATATTTCATGGGAGCTGTTCCAATTGAAGTTTATCTCCACCGTGCCAAAGTCTATTCTGTTTAAGAGATTCGTGGAGCTTAAGCAGAATGGTCAGCCAGTTAATGACTATATTTCTGACTTCGAGGCTTTGTCAAAGTATGCTCGTTCATATGTGGATACTCCTTATCAAAAGAACGAGAAGTTTGTCTTCGGGTTGGATGAATATCTTGGGAATCAACTTGTGGATCACCTCGATGATAGCTTTGAGAAGATCATCGAGAAGGCTTTGAGGCATGAAAGTTTGCTTCCTAAGAAGATGTCTGTTGTCGCACCTAAGGAAAAAAAGAAGCCACATCAGGGTGGTAATAATAAGAAGAGGAAGCAACAACAACAGCAGAAAGGGAAGAATGGCCAAAAGAATCTCAAGAGTGGAGTGGTTTTCTTTAACTTCCAACAGAAAGGCCATTTTGCTAGTGAATGCATGAACCTCAAAGTTGAGAAAAAGTGCTTCAGGTGTGGAAAGCATGGGCATGAGAAGAAAGATTGTCCAGAATCAGCAAAGGCAAGAAGATTGTAAAGGCATATGCTTTGGAAGCTGTGCCAACTTCTTCAAGAGCTCCTACTGCAGAGGAGAAGGGAAAGGGTGTCGTTGTGCAAGGTACTCTGTCTGTTAATGGTGTTTCAGTTCGAGTTTTGTCTGATACTGGAGCATCGCACTCATTCATTTGCAATGAGCTTGTGTGTCTCTTGGGTTTGGAACCCGAGATTTGTGATAGACCTTTGATCGCGACTAATCCAGTTGGGGGTTCGTCCAATTTGTGCATGATTTGCTGTGGTCTAGTGTTGTCGAGTCATGGTTGCTCTTTTGTGTGTGATTGCTTTGTTCTTAACTTCGCTGGGTTTGGGATCATCTTAGGCATGAATTGGATCAAGAGGTATGCGGCAAGGGTGAATTGCGAGAAGCTAGAGGTGAGGGTCGGGGATGTGGAAGGGCGAAAGGTGTTGATTAGATGTAAACATGCAGACGGGTCTTCATGAGTTATCTATATTCGCTTGGGATTCCACAAGAAGTACTGTCATCAGTGTTGATCGCTAATGAGTATGTAGATGTCTTTGACGAGGTCAAAGGGTTGCGTTCGCACCGTGAGATCGAGTTTGGGATCGATTTGGTCGAAGGTGCTAGACCAATCGTTATATCTCTTAGGCGGACGGCGCCTTAGGAACATCATGATTTGGAGGTGCAAGTTAGAGACCTTTTGGGAAAAGGATTCATTCTGAGAAGTATATCCGAATGGGATGCATCGATCGTATTTGCAACCAAGGCGGATGGCTAGTTAAGATTTTGTGTGGACTATCGTGAGCTGAACAAGGTGACCAAAAAGAATGAGTATCTATTTCCAAGGATTGATGACTTGTTCGATCGGCTTCACGAAGCCAAAGTGTTCTCCCTAATGGATTTGACAATGGGATTTCAGCAGTTGAGGGTGGCTAATGACAGTGTTCCAAAGAATACTTTTAGGGCACCATCATGATTTTTCAAGTGGTTGGTGATGCCATTCGGGTTGACTAATGCGCCAGCGTATTTTGTAGATCTTATTAATAGGGTATACAGTGATCAGTTGAACAAGTTCGTGCTTGTGTTCATGGATGATATTCTGGTTTACTCCAGAAATGAGGAAGAACATAAGATGCACTTAAGAGTTGTATTAGAGATCTTGCGAAAGCATCAGCTGAGAGCTAATTTTTTGAAGTTTCACTTCTTGAAGAATGAAGTGAGGTTCTTAGGTCATGTTGTTTCTGGAAATGGGACAACGGTTGACCCCGCAAAAGTGGCAGCAATCGAGGACTGGGATAGGCCTAAGAATGCGACGGATGTTCGATGTTTAATTGGGTTGGGCGGTTATTCTGGACGGTTTATCAAGGATTTCTCCAAGGTAGCTGCACCGTTAACAGGATTGACGAAGAAGAACCAAGTGCTCACATAGGATGCAAATCGTGAATAAGTGTTCGAAATCCTGAAAGAGAGACTGACAAGTGCTCATGTGTGGACCATTCCAAATGGGAATGAAGAGATGGTAGTGCACATCGATGCATGTGGCACCGGGCTTGGAGCGATGCTAATGCAAAAGGATAGGGTTGTGGCCTATGCGAGTCGATAGCTGAAGCCACAAGAGAAGAATTACCCAACATATGATCTGGAGTTGGCGGCGGTTGTGTTTGCTCCGAAGATGTGGAGACATTTCCTATTGGGGGTTAGGTTCGAGTTGTTTACGCACCACAAGTTGTTGAAGTACCTTTTCTCCCAAAAGGATTTGAATCTTCGACAGTAACGATGGTTGAGTTTCTGGCATCGTATGATTTTGTTATAGCCTATACTCCTGTCAAAGGCAACACAGTTGCTGATGCGTTAAGTAGAAGACACGCAAGTTTGGGAGCGATGTTTTGAGAATGGAAGAGCCGTAAGTATTTGGCAAGATTCGATTTCAGGCCAAGATGTGAGCTGGAACCTGAAATGTTGGCAAATTTTCCGATAAGACCTACTCTTGTCAAAAGGGTTGGAGAGAGAACAAAGCGAGATGCAAAGCTTATCGAGTTTATCCGGAGACTTGAAACAACAGATAAAGAGTTCGAAGTCGATCGAGAATGTTGGCTCCGAAAGCAAGGGCGATCAGTTGTTCCTTATATATACGGATTGAGAGATGAGGTTATGAGAGAATATCATCACTCGAAGTTGACGATTAATCCTGGCTGCAATAAGATGTATCAGGACATGAAGCGAGTCTACTACTGGGAGGGGATGAAGCGGGATATTGGAAAGTTCATTTCCAAATGCATGAACTGTCAGTTGGTGAAAACTGAACAGAAGAAGCCAAGTGGTTTTCTTTAACCATTAGAGGTTCCTACATGGAAGTGCGAGCGGATACCGATGGATTTTATTAATGGACTACGTAGTACCAGGGCTGGAAAAGATGGGATTTGGGTCATTGTGGATCGCTTGAAAAAAAGTGCGAGATTCATTCCTGTCAAGTCGACTAAGACGACATCGAAATTGGCTGAGCTTTATGTGAAATGGATAGTTCGATTTCATGGTGTCCCAAAGAGTATAGTGAGTGACCGAGATCCATTATTTACGAGTGGATTTTGGAGAAGTTTGCAAGAGGCTTTGGGAACCGAGTTGTGTTCAAGTACGGCTTACCATCGCCAAACTGATGGTTAGATTGAGAGAGTCAACCGAGTTTTGGAAGATCTCCCGAGGGCTAGTGAGTTAGACTTCGGAGGATCATGGGAGGACCATCTACATCTAATTGAGTTTGCATATAATAATAGCTACCAATCGAGTATTGGGATGGCATCATACGAGGCATTGTATGGGAGGCTATGCAATTCTCCAGCTTGTTGGTTAGAAACTGGAGATAAGTTGATACTTGGGCCTGAGATGATCTCGGAGACATCGGATTGTATCGAGATCGTTCGGCAATGAATGAAGGAAGCCCAAGATCGCCAGAAGAGTTACGCCGATAAGCGTCGTAAGGAATTGGAATTCGACGTAGGCGATATGGTTTTCGTGAAGATTGCACCGTTGAAGCATCGATTCGAAAGTAATGGAAAGTTAGCTTCAAGGTTCGTTGGACCATTTCCGATAGTCGAGCGAATTGGAAAACTCGCATATAGATTAGAGTAACCTGAGAAGATGTCGAGCGTGCATAATGTGTTTCATGTGTCGTTTCTACGGAAGTTTGTGCATGATTCGAATGTGGTTGTACCTCGAGAGCAGTATGAAGACCTAGAACTATAGACCGAAGTTGCGAAACCTCGTAAGCCACTTAGTGTTGTGGGGAATGACACGAAACAGCTTAGGAGGAAGACGATTAAGCTAGTAAAGGTACAATAGAGTGAGGATGGTGACGATTGTATGTGGGAGACGAAAGAGAGTATGAAGGTGACTCATCCAGAACTCTTTGTAGGTAGGACCCCTTGTTCGTATCATCGCTATATCATTGTATCTTGTTGTTGTTTGATAGAATTCCACGTGCTAGGCTAAGGCTGTGGATGCATGGCTTGATTGTTGCTAGTTTGGATGACAGAATTGGCTTCGCATGGATGATAGGCATGAAGAATTGTTGTGGTTGCTTGTGTTCGCTTAGAATTTCGGGGGAGAAATTCCTAAGGGGGGAAGAATGTAATAACCCACATTTTACGTGTCGGAAGATCATAAAATATTTTTATTTTATTTTATGAGGGTTGGATCATTCTCATCTTTTAATATGTTGCTTATGAGGATGTGAGATATGTCCAAAATTTTTACCAATTATGTTTTTAACCATTTTGCCCTTGTCAGTCTTGTATAGGGCATAACTTTTGACTCTTGTCGAATCAATGGGTCAGACCTGTGCCATTATAAAGGAATCAATGATTGCATTTCCGTAGAGTGGTTGATTTTGCTCAGCGGTTTGGGAGAAATTGTTGTTTTAAGGTTTTTCAATTGATTGTCCAGGTTTGGTAAGCCAAATTGGGCTGAACTGGGAAGGACAATTAGGGAGTTGGTGGAAACTATAAAGAGGGGGTAAGGGATATGGGAAAAGGTTTGAATTTTCGGTTCTCTCATTGGTAGGCCATGAGCTCCTCCTTCCTCTAACACCTTTCCACCATTGAAAAACATAATCCAAGGAGGGAAATCATAGATCTACACCATTGGAGGCTAGATCTACATCAATTAAGGCAAGAGTTCATCGGATCAAGGTGTTTGATGCGCGGTGCTTGCGGTCCGGATCCTTATTTGATCAATTTTAGCTTGTTTTGGCAAATCGGTAAGTGATTTACATCTCTCACATGGATGCAATGAAGTATATGAATGTTTGATCATGTTTTTCATCAAATTCAAGTGTTTAATCATAGATCCATTGCATATTAACTCCATTTTGACATGAGTCACCCTGTGATCTATTTTAGCAAGATTAAAGTAATGATTTTAATGTTATTTCATATAATTATGCAAGTTATATCCGCAATTTAGATCATATGTTCATCTACTATGATTTTTGGTGAGTTTGCATAATTTGATGAAAATTGTCATTTTCATGATGTTAGTTGTTTCATAACATGTTTATGATTGTATTGGATATATTGGATGAGTTGGTTTCGTCAAACGAATCGTTTTGGCAGGTTTTGGTTGAAATTGGAGTTGCATTGGGAAATGCAGGTTTTGGGTCGTTGTAACGCACTGGGTCGTTACAATGCTTTAGGTCGTTGTAATGCACTGGGTCATTACAATGCTTTGGGTCGTTGTAACGCACTAGGTCATCACAATGTTTTGGGTCGTTGTAACGCACTAGGTCGTTACAATGTTTTGGGCCGTGTAACGCCTTAGGTCGTTACATTGCTTTGGGTCATTGTAACGCCTTGGGTTGTTACAAAGACTTGGCTCGCTACAAAGCTTTGAGTCATTGTAACGCTTTGGGTCATTACAAAGTTAGGTCGTTATGAGGCTTAGGTCGTCAACGACCTAAGAGTCAATTGATGAAGCTTTGAAATACAGTCTGGAGGTGGATCATTGGGTCGGGAAGCTTACGCCGTTCGAATGACCTAAGAGTTAGGTCGTGTGAATGACCTAGTGAAATGGAGTTTGGATCACGGTATAAGGTTTGCGTCATGGTCAGGAGAATGGTTTGAAGGTCATTGGAATGACCTAGGTAGGTCGTGGGGCATAGGTCGGGAACGACCTAAGGAAGGACGACCTAAGTATGTGGACTCTTCGACGTGATTTCAAGTAGGAATATTCGAAGTGTTGAATGTGTTCGTTGATCGTTGTAGACCAACGAGGAAGGTGGCAACTCAAAGGTCATGAGTTGGTGGATAATGGATCGCTCGAGAAGGTTACTAGAGCTATGAAAAGTCGTCAAGTTAGATGACTAGAGATGAGGAGGCTGAGAGATTATCGTTGTCGTAATTTCTAGCAAGCATAAAGTAGGGGTACTATAGGGGCACCCAAAAGGCCGGTTGTAGGTCGAGTACTTTGGGTTTCGTTGAAAGGCCTAGTTGTCAAGGTTGGACATACGTATCGTTGAAAGGCGTATAGAGTTTATGCAAGAACCGGGGTTACCATTATCCCTTGACATATGGAAAGGTTGGCCGTCATACGATTAACGATGGTTTCAAAGCAGGATTGGTGGTGATAGGCAGAGTTAGTCATGGACGATTGGTTGTTCTGTTTGTACCATCTAATGTAAGTTGTCCAACGTTGAAAGAGATGTTCCTTGAGTGCTTGTCTGATATTGGTTTAGGCCTCTGGGGATTGTGCATTAGGGATGTTGAATTCGATTAGGATGGTTTACATTAGATGTATATAGTCTAGGTGATATGAGTGATTTACCATGATTGAATGAGTGTTCTGGTTTCCATGGATGAATGGCTGAATTGTTTAAAGTAAAGGCTATCATTGTCCGATGAGAGGGAAGATAAGGTCGAGTTCTTCTCTGGTGTTGTGGATAGATTAGTATGTTTATCTATCCCTTCTCATATACTTTATTGTTGAATTTTTTATTTGTTTAATCGCTCACTAAGACTGTTTTCTGACTCAAGGTATTATGTCTCCTCTTATTACCTTGGGTTGTTCATCCGGTTGTGGATGGGTAGACTAAGTAGCAGGTTACAGTGATTAGTGAGGACGATGCTGCTGTGCGGAGGCGAGCAGGAGGCTGGCATTGCAGTTTTGTTACTATATAGTATTTCTATTTCCGCTATTTGAGTGCTCTGTGAGTGTTGTATGGAGGACTTATGTACAAACTTTGGTATCAATTGGATAACCTTTCATGATGATGAGAAAGTTTTCTAAAGTTTGCTATATGATGCCTTATTACTATTACCTGTTGTATATGTTCTATTATATTTTATCTTTGCGCTGTGAGTTCTATGATAGGTTTTGATGTTGTTTACCTACCTTGATGATCGTCCATAGTTGCCTGGCACACCCTTCAGCGCATTATTCCTTTTGTTTAGTGCGGGGTTATGAGCGGTCGTCACAGAAATCTTAAAATTGATTTCTTGTTATTTGCAATTATTGAAAAAAAATTGTATAATAAAAAGGAGTAATTAATCATCAAATAGTTAAATCTAAAATCATTAATAAAATATTCCACTCAACATCATGCTCAATACCACACTTAATAGCCATAAATGCATAAAATGTTCACCAACGTATTTCGTTAAATACCCATGCTCAATATCTTTTCGCGCGCACTACAAGCACACCCAATATGACACATTAGAGTTTATGAAGAAGAAATTAGAACAATTTTTTTGTAAAATATAACATCATCTATACTATTACAACCGGTCAACTGTCTGATTCTGCTATTTTAAATATATATTTTTTGCATTATATTGCTAAGTTCGATTATATAATGATAATCTATTTCTATTGAATTAAAATATATTTTTATTATTAAAATAAAGTGTTTTACAAGTCATTTTTTCTCAATAATGTTTTGTACTTGATGCCCAATTTGCGTTAATTAGTTGAACATCCTATTTTAGGTTCATTTAGAAAGCCGCACATCACACACATGTACATTGAAACTGACACGAGTATCGTTTAAATGAGATTTTTAAATACATGGTTTAATATTCCATTTTTTGTGAAATTATTCCAATAACAAGAGCAAGACTCTGTTTGCCCTTCTCATATGGCTTTAGGATAAATAATTGCTTTATGTTATAAGTAATACATGTTTATTATTTTTGTCTAATTCCTAGTTATTTTCTTGTACATGGCATTCTTATTATGTTTTCTCTTTGTTTTCCTTGCTTTTTTTTTGCAAACAAACCTGAATGTTAACATTATATAGTTCCAACATTTGTATACTTAATATTTATCAAAGTTCACATGTTCAAAAGGGGTTATGGTTTTTGTTTGTTGCGCTGGTTTATTTTGGATTTCATTTTTTTTACAAAGTCAAGTGAACTCTTTGCCAAAAAATAGGGTCATACAAGCATTTTATAAATGTTGAAATATATTTATTTTTTTCAAGCACAAAAAAAGTTGGATAATAAACCAACTTATGAACCAAGAGTGAACAAACAAGCAACGAAAAAAGAAGAAGTAGGACAATAATAAACCAAAAGATCGGTTGATAGAAGTGTAAACATGAAAACATCAACGCTCTCTTTGCCTTTGAACTTTAGCATACTTTCTAAGCAAATATTTCCAGACAAATCCTGCTTTTTCCAAATATCTAACTGAAGCAATGTTGCTTTTATTAGTCAATTGTTAACTATAGACTACAAATGTAGAATTAGGAGATTAGATTCAGTTTTTATATATTCTCATTTTATTATTTAATTTGATGGATGTAAGTTACCTCTCTTTTTTATTCTACACTGTATTTCTCTTAAAGGTTCCTACTAATTTGACAATGTAATGCCCAATTTATTTGTTGTTTTTTCATCCCAAGAATTAGGCGTTTACGTAAAACCAGAAGTGACAATGTGAAATATTCGGACATTACAAATTAAATTGATATCATTTTCTATATTGAAAATTAGTCAAGACATTTTACTCTATGTGGTGTAGGCTATAAAGCTAAAACTGTAAAGAAAAAAGTTTTTACTGTTCGTAAGGCTGACTTAAGAAACACTTAGATGAATGAATAAAGTTCAAAGAAAGGAAAAAAATTAATTCGGTCATGAAACAAGTAGACCTTTGGAAAGTTAAAGTCAAATTAATAACCAAGGAAAACAAAACTAGTATCTAAGTTTAAACCATGAATATATTATTTTAAATGTATCCCTTCGTTCTAAAAGTTTAAAGAATTGAGAACATTAACATACATACATATATCCAATATTTTGCATAATCGGCATTGAATACAATAGTAAATTTGAATAATAATTGAATCAAATCTTAGTTTTTAAGAAGGATAAAAATATGAATATTTACCGTATAAGTTATAGGGGAAAAATGAATAATACATAATAACTTTTTTTCTATCGCTATCTAATGACATGAATTTACCAGTTACTAACCAACTTACATAGTGAGTAACTATATGATTTAAGTTCTATATGTTTAGTTTTTTTATCTTCGCCAACTTCAATTATAGAAATTCTGGAAAGTTAAGGAACTAAAGTTTGATATAATATAAGATATTCTGCTATAGCTACAAACTATTGTTTTTTCTTACAAAAATACAAAAGTTGTTCAAAAGATTTTGAAACACTTATGTTAGATATGAATTTTTTTAGTTCTTACACGAATACAATGTGTTACTGAGATCGAAGGGTAAGTGTAGCACTGGATTTTGATCAATCAAGTGTCAACGCTCGATTCATATGAAATCATGAATATTGTCATTGAAAGAAATCACAAAGCAGTCATGGTATAGAAATAAATCAGATTACATAAAGCAAGAAACTAAACAACTATAAGAGGTTTTAAAGTTGTTCGACAAAGTTTGGTCTACATCCATTTGAGGTAATAGATTGATTATAAAGATTACTACTAACATAATTGACTTGATATGATTGAAGAGAGAAGAGGTTGTAGTTTATCCAAGGTCCAGCAGAGTTCGCATATGGAGAGAGAAGATGGAAGATCCCATTTATTACTCTTTGCTGGTGTATTTATAGGCGTGGAGAGAGTTCAGATCGAAAGGAAATTGCATAAGGGGCCCTACCATTGGGTATGGGTCACATCAATATTTGTGGATTGGTACCGAACCTTAGGTATTACAGCCCAGTTCGTACAATCCCTGAAGTGGATCCTATTTTTTATTAGCTTTCACTTCGGACTAGTGGTTCCTTATTCCAACGTTCTATGCTCAAGTTATTGAAAAAATATGTTAAGTTGTTGAATTGCGATGTTCTGAGTGTTGGATATGTACTGGTCCCATGCTTAACTATTTTTTTAGTCTAGTCCAGCTCGGAGTCTTACCAATCCCTCAATGCAGGCTTACCGATCCCAACATTTAGCCAAATTCTAGCTATTTTTTCCGTTTGTTCCAAAACACTATTCCATTGAACTCAGCCATCCATGGGTTTATATGATCATTCATACTATGAATAGCTAGTCAAGATGTCAAAGATCGGGAGCATGGAAAAAGAGACGCTGGTAGGCGAGATGAACATTTAAGATAAGAGCCAATGAGATATAAACTCGAAGCAGAGCCTAATGGATAACCATTACAATGCGAACCCGTATTTAACATCTAGGATTTACCACATTAAAATGGTTAGCTAAGGCTTTAGCATTATGATTGGGGGATTGAAAGAATTTGTTTGCAGTTCACTAATGATATTTTATAGTCTAAGCATCCTTAAAGGTTAAATTTGCCATCGATTCCATGCTACATGCACAAAACAAATTTGGTGCAACATCTTATTAGTGTTTGTGGTTTCTTCCTAGCTAAGCTGCAGATGTTGTCAAATGTAAAGAATTTTGATTAACTTAGAAGTTGTATGATGATGTTGCTCATGAACTGCCATGTAAGACTAATTCTTCATTGGAGAATCTAGTAAAGAAATTCTTATATAGAGCATATCTAGTATCCAACATGCTTATGCCAAGCCTTTGAAGGATTATTTGGAAAGGTTTTATAAAGCAGTAACAAAAGTCACTAAATTGTATTATAAGACGATTTTAATTGCATAGATCAGAGACATTGATCTAGATTTTGAGTTTGGGGAATGGTTGAGCGAGGAACCTCCCTTCTCCCTACATTAGTTTTATGCTAAATGTAATAACCTGGGTTTTCGAAACTCGGGTAAGCAGATTGTCATATTATTTGAAATTTAAAACTTAAGAAATATAAAACACAGGTTTAAAGAGGGAAAACTCGTATAATTACTTAAGTTTATAAATAAAGGGACTCATAAATTTTAGAAATAATTATGTAAATTAATGTAAGTTGAATTTAAATAGTGTGGTAAGAAAATTCGATTTGACATATGACTGTTGAATAACTTTTAATGCTAAGGTAATTGGGAGAGGAAATCATATAAATTACGTTTCAAGGTTTAACTTATCCAATGCAATAGTTTTGTAAATTATTGTTAGCGATCCTTTTTAGATGTCAAAGTGATGTATTAAAAATATGAAATGTTGGTTTGAAATCAACATTTGGGTGTAGAATATTGTTAATATGAATTATCAAGTTATTTACAATAAGATAATAGGTTTAGGTACTTTTGTGGCAACATTGTAAAGTAATAAATAATTGAAATGGGAAATGAAAAGTTGAGTTTATGATTAAAACTATGTTTGAAATAGTTTAAATTGATTTATTAAATTATTGTGTAATATTGTGTAACCTACAGATGAAATAATTTGGTAAATGGTAGTAAACGATGGATTTTAGTAACGGAAACGATGTTCGAAAATTTGTTGGCCCATTGTAATATAAAATGGGTAAGTATTTATTGAGAATCAATACTCGAGTAATAAACATTTTTAAAGTCATTTGAATATTCATTTAGCTACAATAATGGATTTTGCGCATATTTGTTGTTAAGAATGTGGGTTTAAAATGAATAGACGTGAAAAGCAATCGTTAAATGTAAATTATGTTGGGCTTGCCGCAGAAATTGTGCAAAAATAAATAAATGGTAAAACTGAGTGTCTTGAATGAAAATATAAATTCTTGTGCATTGAGAAAAAAATGGTGTTTGGGACAAGAAGTACCAATAGAAGCAAACGACTAGTGCATTGAGAAAATAAATAGAAGCTAACGATTAGGTCAGGAAGTACCAACACGGCATGGAATTTTCAAATTATGTTCCTAATCTCCCTGCTCTCCTTGCATTAATGCTACGTGAGTCACCGACTGCCTGCAGCGTCCCCTCGTCTTCATCCTCCTCTGAATCAGAGGAATGGAAATCCATAATAGTAGTAGAAACGATCAGTTACTCTCCTGTACTGTAAAGTGTTCTGGCACTTCGAACCAGATTGGGATACTGTGCCTGTGCAGTATCCTTTTCTTCTACCCATTCTTATAAAAGTAGTATGGCCACTATAAAACCGACTTGCCTTGAAAAATAAAAGAAAAAATTAGTGATTAAATGGTTATAAAATATATTTTACATGTTTGTGAAAATTTTCAAAGTCGAACACTATAAAAATGCAATTAAGTTGTGTTAATACTGCATGAGAAGCTGCCAATGTTGGTTTAAAAGCTTAGTTAACAGAACTAAGGGAAATATAAGGTTATTGGATCTAGAAAAAAAATTCCAAATTCCCACTAAGGAATTTTCTGCAAATAGAGTTCAAAAAAAGTTTCATACCTATTTTCAAATCTTGTTTTTCTTCATCTCAGGAACTTCTCCCTCCTTTTTAAGATATGACTTCTCTCTGTTCATATTCTAAAATGAAAACTATTCCTTAAATTTAAAAAAAACATAGTTTTAAGTTCATCTCTTTACATTTAATCAAAGATCAAGTTAGAGAACTCAACATAAAATCATTAGCGGAAGAAAAGAAGTGTACAGTAAGATTCTTCGTTTGCATGGCACTTCTTTTTGGATCTTGAGGCGATAGAAGCTTCAACCAACATTTAGGAAATCCAAAGTTGCTGGAAATCTCCTCTAAACTAATAAAAGTGAGTTATACCACGTAATTTCTAGTTTTCATATAATTTTGTTTAAATCATCTTGGGTTTCTTATTGAAAATTTAGTTGTTGTAACCATAAAATGTTTGAGTATATTGAAGTGTAGAAACCTTACCAGCACTGATATTCGATACTTCATAAATCTCCTAATCTTTCTTTTTAATTGCATGATTCTTTATTTCCAGTTAGCAGCTAGCGTATGGTTGTTAATTCATGCAAATTTTCAAATCAATTTAAGCTTGCTTGGATTGGGAAAACCACCCTCGAAGTTAGGTGCAAGCAAATGTTAAATGCGTTGGAAGTGTTTACGATTTCCGAAATCTATTATGAGTCCAACTTTGTGTCGTTATATCTCACAAATTTCATACTCTATTGTGTCTGCACTTTTTTTTATAGAAATTAGAGTTGTTGGCCTATAAGGTTATAAAATTTCAGGTTATTGCGGTCTTTGTAGCTTATAGAAACTTGCTATCAAACATCGAATCGAAGCACATTTTGCTTTATAATTTTATGTGAAATCTAGCTGTTGGTCCGAATTTGTAACTAATTATCTCTCTATTTTTTGTCCATTGAAGTTAAAAGAATTTCATAGATAATATTGTTTTTGAGCTATAGGCTTGTCAAATTTTAGGTAATTCCAAACAATGTAGCTTATAAAGACTTGCCGTCGAACTTTGGATCGAAGCATGTTTTTTTAGATTTCTATAAAGAAATCTGTCTTGGAGCCTAATTTTATGAACTTATATCTCTCTTGATCTTTTTTCGATTTTTTTCAAACTTTTCTATTAGATTGTATTGTAGTTGATCTAAAGGAATGCCAAATTTGGGTCATTCAGACATTTATAGCTTATTGGAACTTGTTATTGAACTATGAATTGTTTTGTTCCAGCAGATTACAGTGAAATCACTACATGGGTACAACTTTTAGAAATCATAAATTTCTCATTCCTTGTCCGAGTTTGGTGATTCTTTTTTCAATTTAAATAATGAGTTGTGCCAAGTTTGAAGTTAATTTAAAAATTATAACATGTCGAAACCAACGTTCAAACTTATGTTTAAAAAGGTTTTTGCACTTGGGTCAAAATTCGTCACATAGTTCGTCCCTTCCTCACTAAGGGTCAACCCAATGGTAACTCCGTGGGAACCATAAGTTAACCCTGGGCGCCCTAAAATGATTCCCAATACGAGCCTACTTTTGGGTTTTTGGGTGCATTCTATTGCATTTAGTCCATAGTTTCAAGAAGATTTATAACTACTATACAGCTTCTGAATTGATTTTTAAAGATATGGCCCTCGTGTTTTAGTTTAATTTATGTAACACCCCGTACAATATAACTAAGACTAATTAATTATAAATATAAAAATTTACAATAAAGTAATAAATTATAAATGGGCAGAAAAATGCAATTTCGTTGCATTAAGAATTTGGCAACGAAAATATTTTATTTGTGTTTGAGACAAAATTATGGTATGTTTTCATATATAATATGTTGAAAATGGTATATGTATGAAGAAATTAAAATTTAATGGAATCATAAGGTGAATGTGTATATATATATGTGTTCGAATTGATAATATACATCTAAGGGATAAATGACGTAATTTGGACAATAATAATATTCCCTTAGGTGGATTTGAATTTCAAATAAACAGATAAAGACAAGGGGACAAGAATAATGTTTATAAGGAGAGAAATAAACAAAATTTATTAACGTTATATAATAAAAATCTTTTTAGCCTAGAATATGTTCACTGGGCAAAACTACGACCAAGTGGTCGACCGAGCACCTAGAGGGGTGTCAACCGCCCTTCTAATGGAGCGGTCGACTACCTGGCGTAGCCTACACCTAGTAAGGCTTGGTTCGGGTCAGGTTTTGGTACTAATTTATAAGAATAAACTTCCAGGATTAAAATTCATAATCTTATAGTTCTTATTCACACACACACCCCTATAAATAGATCCTTGACTTCAGACCTAAAACTTACCTCCCTCTATTTCCCTGCCTCCACTCTTCCATTGATTCTATAGAAATTCATAATAGGTTTTCTTTTTCTCTTAAAATCTAGTCTTCTTTTTTAATCCCTTTTTCTTATAGGATTTGAATTAAAATATAAGATCTGGAATCACAAGATTAATATATAAAAGAATTATAAGTATTTAATTCTTATATATATTTGTGTGTGTATATATATATATATATTTCTAAGGATTGGAGTTCACATCAAATAGGTAAACATCGTCAGATCCATGGCATTTTCAATCAGTGTAGGTGGAAATAGTAATCGTTTAGACATATTCTACATTTGTAGATTTTTATATGAATTAGTATGCCTAGGGAGATTTGGATTAGTGATAATATCAAACTGCAAAACCCCCAAATCTCTTATTTTTATATATACTTCACAAGAATTGTCAGTTGATATTGGGTTTGTAAATTTGCTTTAGTAGCGTATGAAGAACATTTGGGTGATTTACATTTATTAGATTTAATTTAACCTTTTTATCTAAAATTTATGTGATGTAAAAAGGTACAGATTTGATTTAGTTTTATTATTTGAATAGGTTTGGATTTCCATTCTAAATGGATAATTCGAATGTATTTAAATTTGAAACAAATCAAATATCAATGTTTTTATGAACAACACAAGAAAGGGTAAATTAGGTAAATAAACGTCTATGTATATGTATGTATGTGTGTGTGTGTGTATATATATATTTATGTATATATGATGTAGGTAATTTACACCTTGCTCTTGATTCATTACTTGAGCTATTCTGACAATCCTAGGATGCAAGTTCTAACTGTATGCTGTATTTTTTCAATTACTGCTATCTGTAATTATGCCATTATCCCATGTATATACGGAAACTAGTGTTATTTTTACGTAATAAATATTCTACTTATATAGCATAATTAGCGTAGTTAGCGCAATAAAGACATAGTAAATGTGATTAGGGTAAGATTTGAATTTGAAATGTCCCAATATAAATTGTTGTTTGCGCGTGTGTGTAAAATGTGTAATCTATATATTAAATAATGACATACAGACACTAGGTTAGTCGCTAATTGTGGTAGAAGTCTGCCCAAAACCGACCGTCAAATCCAGAAACCACAAATGAGTCTGGCTAATGTGAGAGGTCCAGATGTTATAGGACATTTATATTAGCACATAATAACTCGAGGTTAAGCCCACTTATAGTAGAAGTTTGCACGGAACAGCCCGGCATGTCCATTATTCATAGGTAGACAGATTAATGTGAGACGTCTAATGTGTGCGTATATATGTATATATATACACAAACACACACACACACCTATTATGTGTGTGAATAGGTAGGTTTAATGTGCCTTAGAAAAGTCTTAAGTGGCTGACTTTCATCTTATCTAGTTTGGGAATTAAGTGGTTAGGACTAGGACCATTTCGAAGGTTTATTGCTTGAGTATGGACCAAAGTCATGGGACCCCCCTTATTTGATTTGAAGTAGATCTATGGGTCCTCCTTTACTAAAAGTGGTTTAGATATGGCAATAATGGAGTAGGGTATTTTACCATAATGTCCACTTCCTCTAGGATCATTGTAACGTCCCGCCTTTTTGACCACTTCAAATTGGTAATTAAACCAACTCAAAGCGTTCAAATCGCCGGATCGTTATTTAGCTTTCAGAGTTTAAAACAGAATTCACACAGGAAACACAAAATAATGAATAACATAGTACTGAACAACGAAATGAACTTCTATTTATTTATCAAAATTTTTGAATACAAGATTTTTTTGATACAGTGGAATTTAAAACAAAGTCGGATACAATAGAAAATATTTACTGTTTTTAAATCTTCAGAGTGCGCCATCTTTGAAATCCCCAGCTTTTCCAACCTTCAAATCCTGAACTTTTCACTTTAAATCTCTACTGCTCTGGTCTGACCTGAGCATTCCATGCAAAAACATAAAACACTCGAGTAAGGATTAATCATAGTTCAAGTAAATTAATTTCAGTTTAAAACTGAAATCTAATAGTTAATGTTATCATTACTAAGCAGTCTCTAAATTTGGAAGATTTATCACCCATGTATAGTTAGATACGAAGGCAAGCAACACAATTGTGACAATTATGTAGTAATGAGTTATAGTGGCATTTGTGCTAAGGGCATACCGCATCTATATTTAAACTTACTTATTTAAGTTGTCTATATAATAGCATGCGGTAGTGAACAATATAGAAGGATCCAAATTGAATATACACAGATAGAATTTCCTATCTGTTAATTATACTGTTACATTAAAACAACATGACCAAATATAACCCACTCATGTTAAGCTTTCATAGACTCTAACGTGAATGAAGACACGAGTACACACACGTGCAAATGTATGCATAGACCGGCCTACATGAGTATATACTAACTTTGAATATGTCTAATGAGTGAACTGCCTGATCTGGTTTCAAACTAGATGGTATTAACCGTATGCATGCATAAATTTCACGTCAATATCAACTGCAAATACAAAGCAACACAAGCTTATACCGGTCGAGCCACAGTTCAGCAAATAAACAAATAACCAGTGCCTACAAAATGACATGAACTTAAGTATAAAGTGCAACAAGTATAGGCCAATGTCACAGGAACGTCAAAAACCTGGGTAAACTCAAGTTTAGCCTTAAGTCATTATGGCAGTGAGGAAATTCTACAAATGCAACAGGCTTGTACAAGACATACTATGGTCGAGGGAATAAAGAACTGTATAACTGGTGGAATGACATGAACACCAAATATAGACTTGCACGGCATGAAACACACTAAGTAGCATATAACTGCAGTGACCAGGATATAGCAAGATTCCAGCATTTTCTTTTACTATAGTATCTAACCGTACATATCCTCTTTTATTACCAGTAAGTCAATTTGAGGAAGTGCCTAATCAGCCCATATGAACGTGTAAAAGGGAAGGGATGTATATATTTTTAACATGTCCACATTTGAGCATATATACGCATACATATTTATATATGCATGCAAGTACCACTGATTATGACAACAATATACTTTAGCAAAACAAATGGCATTCTAGTAAATGAGTTCAGTGCATGAACGTACATGGGAAAAACAACAGGTAAACATTCTATATTATTATCAAACAATGGTGCACTTCTAGTTTTTGAAACCATGGCATCCTAGATGTTAGCATGTAATCACTTTATATCATTCTCAAACAATGGTGACTTGAATACAACAAATTAGTCCATTTAATTTTGGTCCAACATGTCCAGCATCTGTGTTAATGAAATGGGGTGCACCAACCCCCAAATATTTAAAAATCATATGCCAAAGTGTTTATGTTATTTCAGACAGTATTGGGTAAGAATTGATTAAAATATCATAACCAAGATGAGGTAGCATGAATGCGAATGAGCAATAAAACATGCCACTATGAACAAAGTCCAATTTGTATTTTTTGACACAACAACACTAAATGCAATTTTTCTAGGCGTAAATGGAGGAAGTAATATATATATATATATATATATATATGTAACGTCCCATAATTTTAGCAATATAATAACTTATTTATTTAATTATATTGGTTTGATAATTTTAAATTATTTGAATTAAATAATTTTGATTATTTAATATAAATCGTGGAGTGATATATTTAATTTATGAAACAACCGAAAATGGTTAAATTGCGGTATAATGTGAATTGGATAACTTGACAGATTTAATTCAGTTCAGAACTGAATTATAATAACGAATATATTATTTGAACGGCCATTGAATATATAAATTATAATATAATTATAATCGAGCCCGTAATGTCACGGCCGTTCGTAATTAAACGTTTTGAACTTCAACTGAGTGTACAGGATTCGTTATAAGCTGGATTTCTTCGAAACGAGAAAAGTTCGAATCCATGGAACTGTATTTTTCTAATGGAAGTGAAAAATCTGGATTTCAGATTATATATGTTAAGTTATGTCCAAATTAAATATTCAGAAAAACAGCGGTATATTCATTTTTGGCCATAACGGTTATTTAAATATATTTAAATATCAGTTTTGAATTTGGACAAGTTTCTTTTGAGAAGCAGTGATAATTTAATTTTTAGAATTCTTCTGTAATTTTTAATTAATTAAATATGCAGCTTTTTATTTGGAGTCCTTTGCACCCTATATCAATATTTTAGGGTTTCACAATATGAGTTAACCTACCGATCTTATTATATTTCTGGGATCATGGCTCATCGTTGGACAGGACTTTATCCTTATTTCAGTCCATAGCAGCTCGAGCTTGAACGTGATTTTATATAATTTGATACACTAAACTTTAAAAATATAAGTGACAAGTGGTATTAGACTAACTAGTAAATACCGAGTAGAAATAAAACCAGCAGCCCCATGGGTCCATGATACAATTAAAATTTGCAAGTTAGACGGGTACAATTAATATATTGACAACAAAAGGGACGTGCACCGACGCATAACAATAGTAGTGAAAATCTATAATGTAGCCTAACAAAGTAGTCACGTCCCCCTTTCAGTCCAACTATTGAAACAATAAGCCTATATGTTAGATTAGCCTTACATTCCCTATCCTTAACAAGTAGGAAAATAAATCAATATAACTATAATATAAGGAGTTTCCTTCTCTACAAAGTATTTTAGTGTTTTCTTTTATCCAAGCTTCTTACAGAAGGGATGACGCGACAGTATAGTTCAAATCATAGCATAATATCTTGCACGTGCCTTGGTAGCCTACTGTATGTTTTTCCAATCCTATAACTTCATACGGAAGTAATCCTAAACTCAAAGCCTACCCTCAAAACGAGACTTCAGCGCAAAGGAACCAGGGTATGTTCAAATCAAAGCCATCACCTACCCTATGGAGGAACACGCAGACCTTATGACGTCCTAAACCTTCTCCTGTAAGAAAACTTTACACCAGCAGATAACCTACCTATGATCCATTACTTATCACATACCAACACGACCATGCTAGTGATCTAAACCACCAACCTAGAACGTGCAAGCCAAGGCTTCTATGGGTATATAAACAAAGATGCTGCTTCGTTTTCTTCATCTGAAAATTTACTCTGAGCTTTTCATGACTTATAAATAAAAGTAAAAAAAAATGCGCATAAAAATACTGGAGACTGAGGCGCATGGTTATGAGGAGAGTGCGAAGCTTAGTGTAGTGGTTATGTCCATTTGTCGCATAGAATGGAGAGTGCGTCGTTGGTAGTTTATTGGAGCATCATGGAGTTTTACTTTCAAAGAGCAGGTTGCGTGTATTCCTTTTGGGAAGGAAGCTCACTGGTAGAGGGGGTTTTAAGAGCAGCGGAGCTGGGCTTAAAGAGCCATGCATGGAGGGAAAGGGTGTTTAATTGCGGAAGGCGGATTATATAACTGGAAATGGGGAGGCAAACCATGGGGGTATCATTACAGGAAGCGTGCAAATTTTAAATAAGGAGCGGAACGTGAGGGTTTAAAACTAGGGCAACGTTGGTTTTCATGCACTGGAGTCTGGAGTGAAGAAAGCGAACATAAAAGTAAGGAGGAAGGCCTTCACGTTTTGTGCATGAACGTAGTGCTGTGCGAGTTAACGGACGTAGTCTCAGTGGAAAAGTGTGTTTGTTTTTTCTGGGTTAGCAAGTCATACATGATGAGAAGAATATCCTGCAGCGGAAAGGGGAAGTGGAACTTGGGTTTGAATTAGCAAGTGGGAATGGGGTTTGGCCATGTGGTGCTGCTCGACAGAGGGAAAAATGAAAAGATGTGGGAAGGCTTAGGGACAAGAATGTGGAGGTTAAACATACAGGAAATGGGAAGGTAATAGTCTACTGTGAAGATGAGTTGGCTGTTGACGTGGCCATTTTCAAGTGAGCAAGGGAATAGAAAATATGTTACAGGCGTTGGAGGGGAGAAGTTATACATGGTAATGGCCATTGGTACTAGAGCGTGAAGATATGTAGGGAGATGTGGCTACTGTGCAAAAACGTGGGTATGGGTCTTGATACAAGAATGGCGATGGACTGTGCATGTTGTTCAAATATATGTTGAGCAGTGCATGTGTAAGAAGGGAGTGTGCGGGGGTGAGGTGAGCTTTGTTGAGTGCGATGTATAGTTTAGCAACAGCCGTGAAGAAAGAGATGCAATAGTAGAGTCAAGTATTGCGCAAGGAATGGATTATGAGACTCATGATGTTGGAAACGCTGAAGATGGCGTGATGTATGGAAGAGTTGAACACATGGTTTAATCAACTGACGCAAATCGTATTTAACGGTTAACGCGCAAAGGTGAGTAAATTCACTCACTCTGATCTATTTTAAAATATTATAATTATATTTTAATATTGGTTGAATGCTATGTGATGGTCGTTTAAGTAGAATACAATTAAATTGGATGAATAATATATATCGTTGCATATGTACACATCATTGGTTGGATACTGATTCCACCGATTATAATATTCCCTAGTACAAAATTTGTGTTGACTAACATCTGTGGGTGTGGGAAACCGGCTAGAGGAATCCAACCGGATTCCTCAATATTTATATGTACTGTTTGTTTTATATACACACTGTTTGCACCCAAATGACATTAAAACCCCATGTGAATATTGATGTTGAGTAGAAATTCAACATTTGTTTTGATTTAATCAATAAACGATATCGATTAAGAAAGTGGCAGCAGACGACCATAAATACAACTTTTTGATAAGACATTGACCTGCCGTCAAGCAAACCAACGAAGTTAAGTTATAAAAATTATATTTTTATAACTTAAGCGAAGTTTAAATTATAATAGAAGTTCTATTATAAACTGGTATTTTATCGTTCCTTTTATAAAGTAAATATAAATAATTATTTGACACTTAAATAAGTTACTAAGATGTAATTATCCTACGAGTGAATAATTTGTATAATTATTTTAAAGCAAACAGTTAAGAAATATTATTAGATTAATTATATTAATCTAATGGTAAGAAGTAATTAAAATCAATTAACGAATTTACTGATTGAATGAAGTTGATTTAATCAACTGTTTATTTGGAAAATGATTATTAGATTAATTGGTCTTCAATTAATCTAATGAAAATAACTTAGTGGTAAACTAATCAAAAAAACTAATAAGATTCCTTATTAATTACCTTTTTAATTAATGAGATATTAAATAATTATTGAACCAATATAATTAGTTATTGTTTATATAAAGTAAGCAACCAATCTATTTTAGATTAATGATGAAGTAAACTGTTTACTTCAGCAATGATAAAGTAAATATTATTTAATTATTTTTAATTAAATAGTTGGTTTCTTAAATGGATTCCATTTAAGAGGATATTGAGTCTATAATAAGATGTTACTTGAGTTAAGTATAATGATTCAAATAAAAGTAAAACGTCAAAAGACAAATAACGTCAATGGATCTTGGTAAAGAAGTTATAAATAGAATTGTGGAATGAAGTTAAAGCGAAGAATAAATGTTTAATATAGGTAGTCATAAACAACAGGGATTTCGAAGTATGAATATGGTGTTATAAAAACATACTCCAAATAAAACAAGAAATATGATTTGATGGATTATAAATAATAAGGAGTTAGCATTACAGACTTATATCTATTCTAAGACAAGAACGTTGTCGATCATGGTCTGAGAGTTAAATAAAATACCCCAACATGAATGGCTTCACTATTATCGAGGGATGATATTAGTTTGTAATGAAAAGAGACGTTGAGATTAGTTATAAAGTGGAATATAGCAGCGTATTGCAAGTTTTGAACTATAACGATAAAATAAGGTGTTGACTATGTTTAAGCGTGGCTGTTATGTCGAGATTAGTTATAAAGGGGAATATTACAGCGTATTGCAATTTTTTACTATAACGATAAATTAACGTTGTTAGCCAAGCTTAAGCGTGATTATTATATATAACACTATTACCTAGAAGGGTTGGAAATTCTCTTAATCCAAGTAATAAGAAAATAATTATGTTTTCCCGAAGAAGTGTAAATGAATTATACGAAGTTGGAAGTAGAAGTAAATAATTGAGATCTGATATATATTACCCGTACTGAAGGGATCTCTTTAAAATATGGGAATGTGATAAAAACATCTGAGTTATATAACATGTCATTCGACATTGCTGGATCATATAAGAAATGGTAATTGAATATTGAAAAAATAATATATATTGTTATTTCCAAAATAAAGGAAGGCTAAATGAGTGTTAATCAAATAGGAGGAGGAGACTAAATTATAATGATATTGATGATCTAAATAAAGATTTATTGGATAAACAAAATCAGATTTCTATAAGGAATAATATTCACATTTCAAAGTGAATAAAGTTTTTTAAAAAAGAAAATATTTGCAAATTAAATAGTTACAATGGAAATTGGAAATGTTTCCAATATATATATTTTGAAATACGGAAAATAAGAAATATGGAAAAGATAGAAATGTTTTCCAAAAAGCATAAAGAGTTAAGCGGGTTGAGGGAAATATCTGGGAAGATATGAGAAACTAGAAAATAAATGTTAAACAAAAGGGGCCAGTGATTGTGTGATGTTTAGTTGTACATTTGAATGGAATCTTGTTTTTACATCGATAGTTAAATAGCCGACTGTCGAAGTGTTTTGACCATCGTTGCCAATACGGAGAGACCGGTTGGATTTATTATCCAGAAAACCACTTCGTATAAGCATAAGCGCTGCGAATTAGATCATGCTGAAGACAATTGAACAAGGAGTGAAAACCAGGGTTGTTCTATTCCAGAATGGTGTTTTCTGTTTGTCTAGTCCCAGGACAACGTGTATGGACAAGTGTCTGACAGAGTATACCTAACAAATCATGTATGGTTGATCTTTTAAAGGTACTACTTCTGGTGGTGGAGGATTCGTTCCTCTTAGCTTTTTATACCCGCTATATTTTTAGAAATCGATTAGTGAATTGACGGGTTTGACAATGTGGCATTCAAAGTGAATGGTGATCAAATGTTCTAAAAATAGACGTAGCCTCTAGCCTCACCTCCGGGAAATGACAAAAATCGGGCGGGCAGCATGGCTAGTTGGGTCATCCCCAAGCAGGATGTATTATCACCGATCTAGATAAAATTCATATTTGTTCTTATTTTCGATTCTGTATCTTCGGATTACCGTTGGATGGCCAACAACCGTAGGTGACAATATATTCGATACACTCAAGTTAAATGAGTGGTTGGTCATGTGTGGCCGGGTTGCAGGACATTCTTGTTGAACCCCAGTGTATACCTTATATAGTACACTGATCGGAGGGTGATCCCGTACCTTGTATGTTGGAATCCAATCTCTAATAAACATCCTACGGTTTTTTATTTTATACTATATATGAAGAGCGTGAGATGCAAGCGTTCTGCTATTTGGTTATTTACCTGATTAGACATTATTATAATATCACTGGATTTTGATATCAAAATTTGTTTGGGTTATAGTAAGGTAAAAACTCACACCGGTCCCATGACTGACCCAGAGTTTATTAGTTTGTTTTCCCCTAAACTCTCGGGTGCCCAACTTTGTACAGGTAGTCAAGTGTTTCTGGATTTTTCAGATTCACTTGGAGGAGCTCAAAGCAGGAGGCTTCACCGTTAGTTATCAGATTATTTCCGCTGTGATGGATATGCGTTTTACTCTGATATGGTATATATATACAATACGGTTTTGTATTTCAAAGTTATGTTATATATTATATTCGTTCCGCCATGAGATTCGTGTTTACTCTGATTCTGACTCATTTCAGTTGTGATCTTCTTCTTCTTCTATTCTATAAGTTCTATCTTTCCTATCTCATCCTCTAATTTCTTTCTATTAAAGACCTGTATTTTCGTGCACTTTGAGTTGAATGTGTGGAATATTTGCTAGGTCAAATTGGTACGGATTTACGGGCCTTTAAAGGTGGTATCAGTGCATAAGGTTAAGTGATTAACTTGGCTCTGTGGCATAACTCAATAGAGATGGGGTTCGTAATACCCTAGATTGAGTTGGAGTGTATATATATGAGCGTGTATTTGTAAATTAATATAAAAACTGTTTTATATTGTGTTGATTGGTTTGGCGAGTGATTTATGAATTCCGGTCGATACTGTATTGCAAAATGTATCGATAGGTGTTTCTAAACTCTTGAATAGAGTAATTCGACACAATATTGTTTTAAAAGCTGTATGAATAAAATAATTTTACCCAAAATATATTTTGATATAAAGAAAGCATATATATTTGAATTATCTAATATATATTGAATGTGTTGGTTGAAATCATAATCGAATAGGGTTATAATTGAATTGGTTATAAATAACCAATAAGAATTCATATGAATATATAAATCAGGTGCAACTTGGAAAGGTGTTTGTAAATGAATTTTTAATTAAATATATGGAATTTTAAATCCTGGGAATTTAGAAATGTTTTTCCAAGCATTTTGAAAGGATATTTTGGTGTGATTTCAAAATAAAGTGATTAAAAATTAGGTTTTGAAAGCAATATAGTATTGAACTCACTTAGATGGATGGAAAATAAATTCTAATGATGACGGCCGTATCATCAGTGTTCATTTTCGAGTTTCTAAGTGACGGATTACAAGCAAAGATTTTGTTTTTGAATTATTGTGAGGAAACAAGTTGTCAGAAATTCAAATGTTTTGAATAATATATGATTTCAACTGATTTGAAATAAATCCCAGGAATTTGAATTCTGAAATAAAGATTAAACTTATGAAGTTAAAATGGTAAAAGTGGAACTTAACTAAGATAAACAAAATTGGACTGAATTTGGAACGATCCAGAATGGAAACTGTAAAAGAGAAATATTGGAGATTCGAGTTATTAAAATGAATTGATTCTTGGAGAATAAGAATCGAATTTTGAATTTGTAGTTGAAGATAACTGATTTGAGAAATAAATCAGTCAATGGAATGTCGTAATAGAACTCATAAAGGTTAAGAGCTTGGAATTGAGAATGGAATTGGAGTTGAAATAGAACGTGGCTTGGAAATAAAAGAATTATTGGTTTGATGATTAATGGATTTGAGATCAATTGGAATGTTGGAGTACAGGTTGAATTGGCAGCCAATGGATGAGGCAAAGTTGAATGCCCAACAAAAAGGTACAAGTTTACATTATACTAGGGTATGAGATTTGTGAGTTATTTTTGGAAAGCCGCTTGGCTGTTTTATTTTCTTTTGGGTTGGAGATGGCCCAGAGAGGCGAGTTGTAGTAGTACCGATTGAGCCATGCAGACGAGATGCTCTCCGAAATCGGAGGTGTTAGAATTTTCGAAAATATTCGTTAATACAAAGGAGATATTGAAGAATCATTTCAAAAGGAAATGATAAAAGTATTTTGATGATCGAATGTAAAGAAACTAAGTAACCCCATAAATATTTGCAATTGTAATTCCACAATGTCGAATGTTATTAAATAAACTATTATAAACTAGAATTTGATAAAATGATTAGTATTTGGTTTAAGACCAAATTTTTTTAATAGGCTATGTAATCAAGGTTGAGTTATAAACTTGTTATTTATCTAGCCAGGAGTTGACGAATAAACGGACTTATGAAATAGAATGAGTATATGATTTATAAAATAACTCTGTAAATAGGTATTGAACCTCTAAGGATATTTATTTATAAAATGAAGATTAGATGAATATACCGAGTCCAGTTTTTTGTAAAGAAATAATATTCGTATTTTCATATAATAAAAAAAAATTGCAAAGTGAGTGGTTATAAAGGAAATTAGTAAATGTTTGGAAGGGATAAATTCAAAAGTGAATTTAGAAAATTTAGTTAATCGGGGAAGGTGGATTTATTTTTGACATTCGAAACATAAATCGAATAGGAATTATTCAAAGATAATTATAAGTTTGAAATTCGATTATATCGAATTCAGGAAAAGTACTATTTACTTTCCGATTCGATCGAGATTTACTTATTTTATTAATTAACTATTTTCTTATTCAAACATATGATTGAAACAAAGGATTTTAACATGGTAATAATGGGGTTCGTCGCATTTTCCTACCTTAGTAATTTCGGGGACGAAATTCTTTTATGGGGGAAGGTATGTAATGTCCCAGAATTTTAGCAATATAATAATTAATTTGTTTAATTAATTATATTGATTTGATAATTTTAAATGATTTGAATTAAATAATTTTGATTATAATATAAATCGTGGAGTGATATATTTAATTTTTGAAACAGCCGGAATTGGTTAAATTGCAGCATAATGTGAATTGGATAATCTGACAGATTTAATTCAGTTCAGAATTGAATTATAATAACGAATATATTATATGAACGACCGTTGAATATATAAATTATAATACAATTATAATCGAGCCTGTAAAGTCGCGGCAGTTCGTAATTAAACGTTTTGAAATTCAATTGAGTGTACAGGATTCGTAATAAGTCGGATTTCTTAGAAATGAGAAACGTTCGAATCTATGAAACTGTATTTTTCTAACGGAAGTGAAAAATCGAGATTTCAGATTATATATGGTAAGTTATGTCCAAATTAAATATTCAGAAAAACAGTGGTATATTTGTTTTTGGCCATAACGGTTATTTAAATATATTTAAATATTGGTTTCGAATTTGGACAAGATTCTTTTGAGAAGTAGTGATAATTTAATTTTTAGATTTTTTCTGTAATTTTTAATTAACTAAATATGCATCTCTTTATTTGGAGTATTTTGCACCCTATATCAATATTTTGGGGTTTCACAATATGAGTTTACCTACCGATATTATTATATTTCTAGGATCGTGGCTAATCCTGGACATGTCTGTATCCTTATTTCAGTCTGTAGTAGCTCGGACTTGAACATGATTTTATATAATATGATACACTAAACTTTAAAAATATGAGTGACAAGTGGTATTAGACTAACTAGTTAATACCGAGTAGAAATAAAACCAGTATCCCCATTGGTCGATGATACATCTAAAGTTTGCAAGTTAGACGGGTATGATTAATATATTGACATCAAAAGGGACGTGCACTGAAGCATAGCAATTGTAACAACCCGGAAATTCTGAGCCAATTTAAAATTTTTATTTTGGTGATTTTAATGAATTTTGGTTATTTAAAATGGCTTATTTTAAATAATTAACGACTAAAAATTTATTTTCGATGAAGTTAGAACGAATAATTTTATTTTAATTATATAACGAGCCTAGAATGGCGTGGCAGTTCGAAAATTCGTTTATGAATTTCAAATGAATGTACAGAATTCAATATAAGTCAGAATTGAACGAAACAAGAAATATTTGAATCTGTTTAATGATATTTTTCTAACGAAGTTAAGAAACTGAGATTTCACATTACAGAGTGTAAGATATGTCCATTTTAAAATTCAGAAAGGTCATTGTGGAATTTATATATATTTTAATATATATAAAGCCCATAAAAATGGAAATTTTGCAAACAACCTTCGTTTTCGACGAAACCACTTTTGTTGGATCAGGGATGTCAAATTATTGCTAGATTCCAATTTGAAGAATTTTCTGAATCAATATGTGAGCGTAGGGAAAGAAAACGTGTTTTAGCAGTTTCAGTCAATTTGAATCGACTGGAAAATGGCCATTTTTCAAATGGTCTCAGAATTTGATGAAATTAGTTTTGTTGGGACCGTATCGTCAATATGAAGTTAGAAATAATTTTTTTTAGAATTTTTAGAATCAGTATGTGGCCCCGGTAATTTAAAATGTACGTTCAAATTGAATATATATTGATTTATATTTTAATCTTGATGGAAACTGGTTGTAACTTTCGAATCGGCTTATGATACATATCCCATTGTGTTCGGAATGGGGGTAATTATCTGGGGACGACAATCGTTGGGTCTCGTTTCGAGTTCGAATAAAAAGTCAACTTTTTATTGAAAATTAAATTTAATTAATTATATATATATATATATATATATATTACTCCCTCCCCCCTTTTACTCAGTCAAACCCGAAATAGGAAGAAAAAAAGGGAAAGAACCCAATGACCGAAGCCATCGATCCTTAGCCTCCACCGACGTTCATCCCTCCGGCCACCTTGCCTCCCCTCCCCAAAGCCGTGTTGATTAGATTTGCGCCATTTTGACGCGAACGATATTTATATCGATTATATTCTTTTTTATAATGAATATAGAAAAGGATGTGATTTCAAAATCTAATATTTTGAAAATATTATTGTAACACCCCGCATTTTTAATATAATTAAAAATGTATATATATATATATATATGCATAGATAGGTAAATATGGTGATGTACAATGGAAATTAATTAATACATGAAAGATAAATGAAAGATTAATGCAGTGACATTGTACGTAACGGAAAAGATAATAAAATATGGATACTTAATTTAAATATCATGAATTATGTAAAACGGACATCTCCATTGCGTTCGTCTCATAATTCTTCTTGGAATAGAGTCCACGTTTTCTAAAATCAGACTCCGTATGAAAGAGTTATGGCCTTCGGAAGATTCAACAAAAATTCAGAATTTACATAGGAAAATACCTAGGCAGGTCGACCTGGGGGTCGACCTGCCCAGGGAGGTCGACCAAGGGGTCGACCTAGTGGTTGACCTACCCGTAGGAAGGTCGACCAGGGGGTCGACCTAGGGCTAAACCTCCCCCTCTGATTTTTCCAGATCGGGGCAGTGGCGATTTTTGGTGTGCTGGACGGACCAGATGGCTTCTGGGGCGATCTAATGGCTCTAAAACACTCTCTACGTACGATTGGATGTTCTTCATAAACAATTCCTAAAATAGTGCCTAGACCTAACCTAATTCATAAACAATTCCTTTTGATGCCTCCATGGTGTCAAACTTCGACCAAACATGGCCGCCACCCCAAAACTCTAAATTTATTTGCAAGTTCTTCATCAACTTTGGAGTTTAATCAAATCAAGAAGCAAAATTCTTCACCAACAATTCATGCTCTTCACCAATAGATCAAATAAGAATATTAAATCATCGTTCTATATCAACAAATCGTTTATTTCCCCAACCCAGTCAAGGTGAGTGGAATTACAATGAACTTGTTGTATAATAGTATTATTATCGTTCGTCATTTCCCCAGTTATAAATTCAATGCAAGATTCATGTTACAATAATTGTTCTTTTATTCTTCTTCCCCTTTTTATTTTTGGATCAATGTTATCTCGAACCTGGACGAAATCTTATTATACATACGTACGATTCGAATATGAGAATATTGAGCATAATCTATTTTATGCAATCGAGGAATATAATCTGAAATTTGGGGAAAATTATGGCATAACAATTATCATTGCAAATATTGGGACAATTGGCGGAATGTGTTTGTGACTTGAATTTAGCCTAAAAGGTGAATTAGATTATATGTGTAAACGTGGGGAAATATATTGGGAAAATATTGATTTTATGAAACTGGGTATAATGGGATTTTGGAAATTGGCATGTTTGGATATGAATAACATGGAATTGGTGAATTTGGCTATAATATAGTAATGTGGGTAATATGAAATTTTGCTAATCATTATGTAATTGGTGTAGTTAATGGAAAAGTGGAAATAGACATAAAAAGTAAATTGTAATTAAGTTGAATTTGGACCACACGACATGAATTTGGGGTTTGGGTGAAAGACGAATGTCAATGAAAGCCTAAGACACGAGGTTAGACGCGTTTGTGGTGTAAGACTGCCCGGAACCGCCCGGCAAATCCAGCAACCACAAGCGGACGTCTAATGTGAGAGGTCAACAGAAATAACTAGAGGCATAACGGATTATTACACAAGGTTAGACACGTTTGTGGTTTAAGACTGCCCGGATCCGCACGGAAAATCCAGCAACCACAAGCGGACTTCTAATGTGAGAGGCTATACACCGTTACGACATAATAAATAATTTAAGAAACACTAACCATAATAAGACATGTGGGTGACATGGGTATGGTTAGAGGGTTAAGTGGGTGGTATAAATGACATGTAAAGCATGACTAATATAGACTTAACCATTGTAAGACATGTGATGTAAAACATGACTAAGGTAGACTTAACTGTAGTAAGACATGTGTAAGCTATGGAAACCATAACAAAGGAGGTTAAGTGGGACACGGGTGACATGTGAAACAAGAAAATAGATATGCATAACCAAATGGGACCAGTAACGGTATCGTAAATTAATTGGATTGGGTAAAGTTTAAGTAACGGATTAAGTAAAAGGAAGGGTTAAGTCAAATCTAAAATTAATTACACAGTAATGGAGAAATGATAACTACCTATTATAAACCTGAGTTGCAGTAATGGAAAATTAAATAATAGGTAAAACTTGTCCTAGGGACAAGGGAAGATTATGACTTAAGATGTAATATAAGACTTGAAGGGTGGGACGACTTATCCCATGAAATAAGTTAATCTAAGCTGAAATTGTAGGAAAACACCCGTACGCTATCGTTTGATAAAGAAAACTTAAGTCATGTTTGAATTCATTGGAAAAACTTAGTTAGAGAACCAAGTAAATAAAGATGAAGGTAACCAAGTGTTAAACCTCAGTTAGAGAACTAAATAAATAACGATAATGGCAACTGAGAAATGAACCTAAGTTAGAGAACTATGTAAAATGGCAACTGGGTAACAAACCTTAGTTTGAGAACTAAGTAAGCGATGGTAAAGATAACTAAGTAAGAAAACCTTAGTTAAAAGGAACTAAGTAACAAACCTTAGTTAAAGAGAACTTAGTAACAGAAACTAAGTATCAAACCTTGGTTAAGAGAACCAAGTAATAAACCTTAGTTAAGAGGACTAAGTTGTAAACCTTAGTTAAGGAAACGAGCAATTAAGAGAACTAAGTAGTAAACCTTAGTTAAGAGGACTAAGTAGTAAACCTTAGTTAAGAAAGCTAACGATTCAGGAAACTAAGTAGTAAACCTTAATTAAGAGAACTAAGTAGTAAACCTTAGTCAAGAAAGTCAAGCAGAACACGAGGAGGAGCGAACGTCCATCTGATCTTGAAGAAGGCTCCAACAAACTGGGATACGAAGCACAAGGCTTCGAGGGAACGTGAGGGTACTCTGGGTATCCCTCTGTGAGATTGCAGATGATCCTCCTGGGCTCACAGAGGTTAACGTCTACGTTAGAAGAACCAGGAGTATTCCTTGGTTGCAATATAAGCAACCAAAAGACTAGGATGGACCAGCGTGAGGCGGTGATATCTTGTTTAGCCATGTGATAGCACGTCGTCGTCTAACTACCATCTTAAGTCAGTCGAGCACGTAAAGAGGAAAGGCGGAGAACTCCAAAATACCATATACTTGCTATCTAGTTATGGGTGAGGTTGGCCAATAGGTTTGTGGGGGCATAGAGGGCCAGCGTATAGTTCTCATTCTTGATATTCTTGGGTGCCTTTCATTAGTTGAGGGAGGGGTCAAGTGGGACCATAGCCACACGCAGATAAAAATAGACCTTAGCATCTGCATCGGTAGATAACTTAAAGCTCTCGACCGAGTTCCTTGTTTCTTGAGTAGCCCTGCCACGGGACTCAGGGTGCACATATAGAGGATGTGCAACTAGACATCGATAACGATTCACGACACGTACGTGGGGAAAGTCTAGGAACATATATCGTTCTGGGTAGTGTGTCCTAGACTAGGGGGCATCGTTCGATAGGTAGCATAATCCCTAGTTGGACCTAGGTCGCGTAAACCCTGAATCCGAGAACTGTTCAATAGGTAGCGTAAACCCCAGTGGCCCTGGGTAGCGTAAACCCTGGTTGAATCTAGGAAGCGCTCGATAGTAAGCCTTAGATTAGATCTAGATGATACACATAATCTAGCAAGATCGAGAGTGGTAGTCCAAATGATTTCGAGAATGGTGGCACTACACTAAAGTAGTATAGATTTACATGATGATGCCCGTACAACATATGACAAGGGACTGTATATAAATATGGAAAGGATTAGATGAGTTGGGGATATCTACATATACGTTGTATTAGGTTAACCTACTAGTGGGACATGAGTATAGCTTAGAGAGTTAATATCGCGAATAACCTAATAAGCAAGAAAATATAACTGAACGGTATATGTAGGATTATATAGAAGTTTATTCTAAGTCCAGTCACCAGAACTTATGTTCTGACCCCCTCCTCATTACATACTTCCAGGTTAGGTTCATGACAGAGATGGTATAGCTTTGGATACTGGTTAGACAGTATGGTATTTAAGGTAAAGCTATTTTTGAATATATTATATTTTAATTCCTTCCGCTGTGAGATGCTTTACGAGTTCTGACATGTTTCTTTTTCTCTGTCTTTTTCTACAGGATACCAGAGCACCCAACTCGGGTCTCGATGGATAGAATTTGAAAAATTCGTTCTGTCGGAATCCAGGTTGTCACATCTGGTATCAGAGCTTCGGTTTAGTGATCTTTGGGCGATAATGAGTGAACGTATTTGTATTTTCTAAAATATAAATATATTATATATAAAAACCTAGATCCATATATTAGCCCACTAGACGTGAAAAGAGGTTGGATATCTAGTTTGTACACTAAAGTAATAAACATAGAAATTTTTAAGACCCTTAGGTGGTTTGGTTGGAAAGTGTACAATATGATTTAGTGTTAGAGAAAGAAAGTATCCAATAGAATTAAAACTGAAATGTTATTATTTCAGAGTAGTGGGTTTAGAAGTGTAACCTTAGAAACTAGAAAAGGTTGGAAAATGAAAGATGGATTAGGAATATATATATAGTCGAGAGGATTGAATTCGCGAACGTGCCTAGGGAAGCCTAGTGAGTTGAAGACTCGCTTTGAGTCTAAGCCAATGATAAGCTTTTAAGAACTTAAATCTGTAAAAGAGTTTGTGATATTTTTCCAAGTTTTGATCTTAAAAGTATTTTGATGATTTTAGTGCATGATGAGTTTTAAAGTAAAGTGGGGTATATTGTGTAAAACAATGATTTCTTGTTTTAAAAGAATTATCTCATGAAAAGGTGCATATTATTGAGCATGTGTAGCTCGCTAGTTTTCATATATGAAAAGGATTGAAAAGAAGTTTTGAAATCTCTACTCTGTTAACAATGAATTTTGATTATTGATTTATAAAGAAATTTTGTTGGGTGGACAAAATAAGTTGTAGGAATAGAATAGATGTATGTACCTTACAGCGAATAGTTAAACTAGAAACAGTGTAAGCTCGATAGTTGTCCTTGTCTACTCCAGTTTTGTGATTTGGAAAAAAAAGAAGAAAAATGTTTTGCATCTTTATTTTGATATGTTTTTGTGGTTTGGCAGAAACAAGTTTTGGAGAAGAAAATGAATTTTCAACACTTTTAATTTTTGAAAGGAAAAATATAATGAAAAGAAAGAAGGCCAAACCATGTTTTAAAAAGAATGGAGTAGGTAAGGATTAATGCCTAGAGAAAACGAGAGAAAGTTAAAGCTATGGATTAAACAATTGGAACCAACTAGAGATTGGCTGAGTTGAGTGATTCTCTGAGTGTCAATCTGATGTTGATTTCGGTCTTCGAGGTTGATATTTAGGGAGTTACACTATTGCCAATTTACAGTCAGGAATTAGCTAATATTAAACTAATGGAAAATTTCCCGTAGAATGCATAAGCATTGAGAAACCTAGGATTGTTGCTTGAAAGAGAAGTATAGGCTAGTAATACACAACATTGACTAGTATTGACAACTAGGTAGTGAAGGGCAAGCAAGTGTATAGATCATGTTGTGTGGACTCGCGATTGTCAGAGGTAGCAAATTCCTAAGATTCTTGGCCCATAGTTGGAGCTGTGTAGGATACTGTTTGAGTTGAAAACAGAATAGATTGTTTGAAAAATAAACTTGAGAAGAAGACTAGCCTAATTAAAAAGAAAGCAACAAATTCAGTAAAGCAACAAACGTGACGGGAAAAGAAAATAAAAATCTTAAGAAAAAGATGAATAAATATGAAATTTTTCCAAGATAAGTCAAAAAAGAGAAGAAATTTTCTTATGTGGTTGTGCTTGGATAGGAAAATAGGAAATTTTCATAGAATAGTCATATAAAAATCGAAGTACGATTAGAAAAGAAAAACGGAGGATGTGAATTTTTCCGTTTTCCTAAAATAAGAAATCGAATTTGGAAAATTAGATTTTTCTAAATTTCGAATTTAATGATGGATGGTAGTGTTTTGGATGCAGAATTGGATGAACTATGCTCTCACTCTGTAAGAGTGTAGGAAAACTTGGATGGAAAATGTTTAGATTTTTCAAGAATATTGCACTCATATAGAACTGCAAGTATATTTAGGATGTGAGCATCATGTTTTGAAAAAGTTTTTAAAAGTTTGCATACATATAGGTGGATTCAAATTAGGCATACATGATTTGCTATGATGTAATTCACTTTGCACATGTGCACAATGTTGCAACAATTGGATGAACACTAATTGGATGTTGCGAGGAATTATCTATTTTACTCTTATCGAATTTCAGGGACGAAATTCTTTAAGGGTGGGAGAATGTAACACCCCGCATTTTTAATATAATTAAAAATGTATATAAATATGCATAGATAGGTAAATATGGTGATGTACAATGGAAATTAATTAATACATGAAAGATAAAGGAAAGATTAATTCAATGACAGTGTACGTAATGGAAAAGATAATAAAATAAGGATACTTAATTTAAATATTAGGAATTAAGTAAAACGGACATCGCCATTGCGTTCGTCTTGGAATTCTGCTTGGAATAGTGTCCAAGTTTTCGAAAATCGGACTCCGTATGAAAGAGTTATGGCCTTCGGAAGATTCAACAAAAAATCAGAACTTACATAGGAAAATACCCAGGCAGGTCGACCAGGGGGTCGACCTACCCAGGGAGGTCGACCAGGGGGTCGACCTACCCCTAGGGAGGTCGACCTGGGGGTCAACCTCCCCCCTGATTTTTCCAGATCTGGGCAGTGACGATTTTAGGTGTGCTGGACGGACCGGATGACTTCTAGGGCGATCTAATGGCTCTAAAACACTCTCTACACCTATAAAATAGTGCCTAGACCTAACCTAATTCATAAACAATTCCTTCTGATGCCTCCATGCTGTCAAACTTCAACCAAACATGGCGGATACCCCAAAACTCTAATTTTAATTGCAAGTTCTTCATCAACTTTGGAGTTTAATCAAATCAAGAAGCAAAAAATTTCATCAACAATTCATGCTCTTTACCAACAAATCAAATAAGAAGATTAAATCAGCGTGCTTCATCAACAAATCGTTTATTTCCCTAATCCAGTCAAGGTGACTGGAATTACAATGAACTTGTTGTATAATAGTATTATTATCGTTCGTCATTTCCCCAGTTATAAATTCAATGCAAGATTCATGTTATAATAATTGTTCTTTTATTTATCTTCCCATTTTTATTTTTGGATCTAGGTTATCTCGAACCTAGACAAAATCTTATTATACATACGTACGATTCGAATATGAGAATATTGAGCATAATCTATTTTATGCAATCGAGGAATATAATCTGAAATTTGGGGAAAATTATGGCATAACAATTATCGTTGCAAATATTGGGACAATTGGCGGAATGTGTTTATGACTTGAATTTAGCCTAAAAGGTGAATTAGATTATATGTGTAAACGTGGGATAATATATTGGGAAAATATTGATTTTATGAAATTGGGTATAATGGGATTTTGGAAATTGGCATGTTTCGATATGAATAACATGGAATTGGTGAATTTGGCTATAATTGAGTAATGTGGGTAATATGAAATTTGGCTAATCATTATGTAATTGGTGTAGTTAATGGCAAAGTGGAAATAGACATAAAAAGTGAATTGTAACTAAGTTGAATTTGGACCACATGACATGAATTTGGGGTTTGGGTGAAAGACTAATGTCAATGAAAGCCTAAGACATGAGGTTAGACGCGTTTGTGGTGTAAGACTACCCGGAACCGCCCGACAAATCCAGCAACCACAAGCGGACGTCTAATGTGAGAGGTCAATGACAATAACTAGAGGCGTAACTGCTTATGACACGAGGTTAGACGCGTTTGTGGTGTAAGACTGCCCGGAACTGCCCGGCAAATCCAACAACCACAAGCGGACGTCTAATGTGAGAGGCCATATATTGTTATGACATAATAAATAAATTAAGAAACACTAAACACAATAAGACATGTGGGTCACATGGGTATGGTTAGAGGGTTAAGTGGGCGGTATAAATGACATGTAAAGAATGAATAATATAGACTTAACCGTTGTAAGACATGTGATGTAAAACATGACTAAGGTAGGCTTAACCGTAGTAAGACATGTGTAAGACATGGAAACCATAACAAAGGAGGTTAAGTGGGACACGGGTGACATGTGAAACAAAAAATTAGATATGCTTAACCAAATGGGACCCACAACGGTATCGTAAATTAATTGGATTGGGTAAAGTTTAAGTAACGGGTTAAGTAAAAGGAAGGGTTAAGTCAAATCTAAAATTAATTACACAGTAATGGGGAAATGATAACTACCAATTATAAACCTGAGTTGTGGTAATGAAAATTTAAATATTAGGTAAAAATTGTCCTAGGGACAAGGGAAGATTGTGACTTAAGATGTAGTATAAGACTTGAAGGGTGGGATGACTTATACTATGAAATAAGTTAATCTAAGCTGAAATTGTGGGAAAACACCCGTGCGCTATCGTTTGATAAAGAAAACTTAAGTCATGTTTGAATTCATTGGAAAACCTTAGTTAGAGAACTAAGTAAATAAAGATGAAGGTAACCAAGTGTTGAACCTTAGTTAGAGAACTAAGTAAATAACGATAATGGCAACTGAGAAATGAACCTTAGTTAGAGAACTAAGTAAAATGACAACTGGGTAACAAACCTTAGTTAGAGAACTAAGTAAGCGACGGTAAAGATAACTAAGTAAGTAAACCTTAGTTAAAAGGAACTATGTAACAAACCTTAGTTAAAGAGGACTAAGTAACAGAAACTAAGTATCAAACCCTGGTTAAGAGAACCAAGTAATAAACCTTAGTTAAGAGGACTAAGTTGTAAATCTTAGTTAAGAAAACGAACGATTAAGAGAACTAAGTAGTAAACCTTAGTTAAGAGGACTAAGTAGTAAACCTTAGTTAAGAAAGCTAACGATTCAGGAAACTAAGTAGTGAACCTTAGTTAAGAGAACTAAGTAGTAAACCTTAGTCCAGAAAGCCAAGTAGAACACGAGGAGGAGCGAACATCCATCTGATCTTGAAGAAGGCTCCAATGAGCTGGGTTACGAAGCACGCGGCCTCGAGGGAACGTGAGGGTACTCTTGGTATACCTCTGTGAGGTTGCAGATGATCCTCCTGGGCTCAAATAAGTTAAGGTCTACGTTAGAAGAACCAAGAGTATGCCTTGGTTGCAATATGAGCAACCTAAAGACTAGGATGGACTAGTGTGAGGCGGCGATATCTTGTTTAGCCCTGTGATAGCACGTTGTCGTCTACCAACCATCTTAAGTTAGTCGAGTACGTAAAGCGGAATGGCGGAGAACTCCAAAAGACCATATACTTGCTATCTAGTTATGGGTGAGGTTGGCCAATAGGTTTGTTGGGCATAAAGGGCCTGCGTACAGTTCTCATTCTTGATATTCTTGGGTGCCTTTCATTAGTTGAGGGAGGGGTCAAGTGGGACCATAGCCACACACACAGATAAAAATAGACCTTAGCATCTGCATCGGTAGATAACTTAAAGCTCCAAACGAGTTCCGTGTTTCTTGAGTAGCCCTGCCACGGGACTCGAGGTGCACATATAGAGGACATGTGCAACTAGACATCGATAACGATTCACACACGTACGTGGGCAAAGTCTAGGAACATATATCATTCTGGGTAGTGTGTCCTAGACTAGGGGGCATCGTTCGATAGGTAGCATAATCCCTAGTTGGACCTAGGTCGCGTAAACCCTGAATCCGAGAAGCGTTCAATAGGTAGCGTAAACCCCAGTGGCCCTGGGTAGCGTAAACCCTGGTTGACTCTAGGAAGAGCTCGATAGTAAACCTTAGATTAGATCTAGATGATACACAGAATCTAGCAATATCGAGAGTGGCAGTCCAAACGATTTCGAGAATGGTGGCACTACACTAAAGTAGTATAGATTTACATGATGAAACCCATACGACATACAGCAAGGGACTGTATATATACATGGAAAGGATTAGACAAGTTGGGGGTATCTGCATATACGTTGTATTAGGTTAACCTACTAGTGGAACATGAGTATAGCCTAGAGAGCTAATATCGCGAATAACCTAATAAGCAAGAAAATATAACTGAACGGTATATGTAGGACTATACAGAAGTTTATTCTAAGTCTAGTCACCAGAACTTATGTTCAGACCCCCACCTCATTACATACTTCCAGGTTAGGTTCATGACAGAGATGGTATAGCTTTGGATACTGGTTAGAGAGTATGATATTTAAGGTAAAGCTATTTTTGAATATATTATATTTTAATTCCTTCCGCTGTGAGATGCTTTACGAGTTCTTACATGATTCTTTATCTCTATCTTTTTCTGCAGGATACCAAAGCTCCCAAATTGGGTCTCGATGAATAGAATTTGAAAAATTCGGTCTGTCGGAATCCGGGTTGTCGCAGTTATCATTTATATATTAATGATATGGAATATTCAATTTTGATCTAAAATTGAATATGAAGTTGAAATCGTTTTTTAAAAAAACGAATTTAAAACGATTTATAAAATACGTTTTAAATGGAAATCGATGAAGTATATATAATATATATTATATATATTAAATGGCCTGAATAGAACGTGCCGCACCGCGATCGTTCGCGAATTTCGACCATTGACTTCGAATGGACGTTGCGGGAGATCCGACCGTCAGATTCTCCTAAACCTAGAACCGCTGGGTTCGTATCGAAAAGAGCTTTCCAACGAATATGAGAAGTTTGAAATCTAATGGTTGGATTTGCAATT
This sequence comes from Allium sativum, assembly GCA_030737875.1. Taxonomy (NCBI): domain Eukaryota; kingdom Viridiplantae; phylum Streptophyta; class Magnoliopsida; order Asparagales; family Amaryllidaceae; genus Allium; species Allium sativum. The sequence goes on along the minus strand of CM060923.1, from coordinate 402,521,144 downwards.
ATGTCCAAATCAAATTTGTAAAAGGTCGCTGTAAGTGCAGTTCGATGGCCGCTTAGGGAAATCGGCTGTACGGGCCTTGATAAAATTATTAAAAATATCTATAATTTGTGTAAAATCATAATATATGAAATGGGAAAGAACTGGGATGAAAAATTCCACATTTGTAAGGATAAAAATATATTTTTATTGAAATGAACTAGTTTATAACTGGAAATCAGTTGAGATGAATGGTTTCCTGGGTATTGACCTGATGTTGGTTTCGGCCTTCGAGGTTAATATTTGGGGAATTGTTTTCTTACTAATTAACAGTTAGAGACTGATGAATGGAATGTGATTTTGGGTTTATCGTGAACCGTGTTTTAAATGACATTGGTTCTTTAACCCAGTTAAAGACAGGATATGATTTCCCAAGTTAAATAATCATTAATATTGATTTTTGGAAAGATTAAAACTAAGTGGAGTTTTAAATGAATCTTTAATCAGATTGAAATGATCGAGAATGGAGTATCACCCATTTTGCTCCAAAGCGATAGCTAAATCTTTAATTAGATTTGAACGTGAAATGGTAATTAATATTTACCGTTCACACCGTGGTGTTAGATATGGAGTATTACCAGTTTTGCTCCATGGGATGAATAGGTTGGGATTCAGAAATAAAATAAATAATTACTTCGGTGTGGTTCGCTAATCCCGACTAGTTTGGAAAATCTTAACATGGTTTGAAATGATATCCAAAGGAAGATTAAAGAATAAATTTAGAAGAATTTATCTTTGATAAAATTAATGGGAACCTTTCCCTAAGAATGTGAATATTTGAATAAAAGAATACTCTGAATTGGAATGAGGCGTATGTTGTGTTTGTGTAACACTTGTTTATTATATACGCTGGTTATTCGGAAAGGTCAGGTTTATACCCATTCTGAATAACTGATTCGACGATAAGTCGAAAATGAAGATGGTGGTTTAAGACTGGAGGTCTTCACATCGTTTGGATGATTACTGATGATCTTGATTTGGTTGTACACCTAAGAGGAGGGAATCAGTTGGTGATCGTCTAGACGTACTTGGAGATTGATGGATATGCCAGGAACAAGGTTCCTCCGGTTTCGTTCAGACCCAGAATGAACTTGTAAATGGACTGTGTGTCTGACATTGGATTTTATTCTATGTTGATTGATTTCTATTAAATATATATCTATTTGGCGGCAGATAATTTATTCTCTTGCTTAACGCCATTCTCTGAGACGTACAAGCACAGAGGTTATATATCGATAGATATCAATCGCATGGCATGAATTGCCTATGTAGCATGCCAAAGTGGCAAATGATCAAGGCTTCTGTTGAAAAGCAAAGTCTTGTGGTTGATGATCAAAGCATGGCCTATGTGGCATCGCTTTGAGTATGGCGTTAATTCGCGAGCTTCACACCTCGGTATGAGTTAAAAACGGGATCGTGACTGCAGGGAGAACACGACGTTTCTTTCTAGCTATGGGTGGTGTCAGCGACCTACCAGCCCTGACATTTATATTAATTTTTCACCTTTGTGGTTGTTGGAATGTGAGGCGTCTCGGATATAGGTCTGATAGGACCGGGAAATGTGTGTTCAGGAATTGCCAATCCTTAAAAGCAAGAGAGGACCGACCTTGAAGATCCACGATCACTGTGTGTGGTCCTGAGAAATTCGCTAGAGGGTCTCGAACGGAGAGGAGCTTGCCCCTTGCCTCAACTCATGACGGAAATCCAATTTCCAATACGTGACATTTTGGTTTTATTTGTAGAGCCTGGTATGGCGACATAGTGGTATGGGACACTTATGCCGTCTATGATTTATACATTATGATGAAGTTGTTTTTAACACTATACCCTTATAGTAATAATAAAAGATTAAATTTTGCGTATCAAGCATTATTTGGCTGTTATAAGATAAAACCCTATCCTCCGGCTTGCGTTGCATTGTGTGATGGGACCTGGGTCTTATAACAGCTTCATTGTTCTTTATTTAGCATTGCGCTGTGTGTTTATGCACTGGTATTCTTGGGGTAAAAACCTGTACCGTGTTATACGGCGTGGTACCTTGATTTACCGAACTTTAAAATCAAATTACTAACTGTTTAGTTCTCACACCAGTCACATGACCGACCTGGAGTTTATTGTTTTAACCTAAACTCTGGGTGCCTTTATTTTCCGCATGGGCAGCTAGTGGTTGGGTTTTGCAAATTTATATTCACAGGATCCTGGTTTATAGCTGGAACGATACTCGGAAAGCTCTGTATCCATGTATTTCTTTCAGTTGTGTGTTGCATTATTTTTCCGCTGTTATGTATTTAAATGTAATTTAAATCTCTGATATTTGTCAAATGTGTAATATTCATTCATACTCTGTATATTCTTGTATTCTGATGGAATTGTTGTAATAAACAATGAAATGTTCTTCTGTTTGTGTTCTGATTTGTCTTGTCCTCAAAGTAATTCGTTCTTTCTCTTCTCTTCGGAGACCGGGGAAGTTTGGGTCACTACATTTGGTATCAAAGCTTTGGTTTACAGAGCTCAAGAACAAGACACGTTAGAACCAAACGAAAGAATTCATCAGAGATTGGATTAGTAATGTCCAATAAGAATAACTCTTTAGAGATGGGATCAGTAGTATCCTAGAACGAGTGTAAAGAGTATTAAAAATGAAAACAAATTTAGTTTTGGAAATTAAATCTTGTTATACGTATTTGATTATTAATTTATATTGAATTTGGACAATCGAGTATATAAAGATTTTGCGTATACGCGTCATGAACGTATATTCGAAGTTTTAATATACTGGATAGATATAGAATCACACTCTAATCTCCCGGAGACGATCCTGATGATAGTCTAGACAACATCAGCATTTGTTTTCGAGTATTGAAAGTGGGATATCTTTATATTTCCATCAGACTGGTGTGAGAACCAAAACTAGATAGGTTTATTGTTGTGATTTGGCATCAAAAACATGATTTTCTGTATGTATATCCAAATTATGAATTCGAAACGATAATCCACTAATTAATTGCTGATTGTGTTGTTTGATTATTGGTTTCATTTATTAAAATTTTGAACCATTTAGCCTAATGGAACCAAATTTAGAACTGAATCGAAAATTGGTTGCATTTGCATATATGTACATGTATATACATTGAACAGGTCATAGAAAGGAGGCTAGAGCAGAGGAATAAAATTGTTTGCCCGACAAATAGGTACATGTTTATTGTATTTCTTGGGGTTTTGATGATTTTATGAGCTGATTGGCTAGCCGTTTGGCTTTTCTTTTTCTTTTGGATTGGTGAGGGCCCTGGGAGCCTATTTGAAATATCCCGATGCTCCCGGTGCAGGGGAGGTTATTGTGAAATTTTTCGAAAATTAAGGGTGTCAGCCAAATTTTTGAAAAATTTGAAAAGTTCTTAGAAACTGAAAAGTTGAAGAACTTAAGCCGTAATGAAAATAATGGAAGTTGAGTTGATTAGTTAAACAACTTTCAGCTTCGTTACTTTTTGAGGACGAAAAGATTTTAAGTGGGGGAGAATGTAACAACCCGGAAATTCTGAGCCAATTCAAAAATTTTATTTTGGCGATTTTAATGAATTTTAGTTATTTAAATTGTATTATTTTAAATAATAACGACTAAAAAATTATTTTCGATGAAATTAGAACGAATAATTTTATTTTAATTATATAACGAGCCTGGAATGGCGCGGCAGTTCTAAAATTCGATTTCGAAATTCAAATGAATATACAACAATATAATTCAGAATTGAACGAAACAAGAAATATTTGAATCTGTTTAATGATATCTTTCTAACGAAGTTAAGAAACTGAGATTTCACTTTATAGAGTGTAAGATATGTCCAGTTTAAAATTCAGAAAGGTCGTTGTGGAATTTATATATATTTTAATATATATAAAGCCCTTAAAAATGAAAATTTTGCAAACGAACTTCGTTTTTGACGAAACCACTTTTGTTGGATCCGGGATGTCAAATTATTACTAGATTCCAATTTGCAAAATTTTCTGAATCAATATGTGAGCATGGCGAAAGAAAACGTGTTTTAACAGTTTCAGTCAATTTGAATCAACTGGAAAATGGCCATTTTTCAAATGGTCTCAGAATTTGACAAAATTAGTTTTGTTGGGACCGTATCTTCAATACAAAGCTAGAAATAATTTTTCTCGAATTTTTAGAATCAGTTTGTGGCCCCGGTAATTTAAAATGTACGTTCAAATTGAATATATACTGATTTATATTTTAATCTTGATGGAAACTGATCGTAACTGTCGAATCGGCTTACGATACATGTCCCATTGAGTTCGGAATGGGGGTAATTAGCTAGGGACGACAGTCATTGGGTCTCGTTTCGCATTCGAATAAAAAGTCAACTTTTTATTGAAAATTAAATTAAATTAATTATATATATATTACTCCCTCCCCACTTTTACTCAGTCAAACCCGAAATAGGAAAAAAAAGGGAACGAACCCTGTAACCGAAGCCATCGAGCCCTAGCCGCCACCGACGTTCATCCCGTCGGCCACCGTGCCTCCCCTCCCCACGGTCGCGCCTCAGGCCGCGCACCCCCCTTCTGGCAGTCGCCACCAAAGCCTGGCCACCCCCCTCTTCTTCCTCCGTTCGGTTCTGCACCGCCCAAAGCCCCAACCCAAAAACTTACGCTACCACCTCCAACGCGACGGCCAACCGCCTGCCCACGCCCTCCTCAGACCACCTTTCCGCCGCCATCAGCCCGCTGGACCCACCCACTTGCGCGCAAACCCCTCTTCCTCCCTCTTCTTCTATAATCAAAGTGAGTTTTCCATTTTATTTATTTATTACTTCAAAATCGGATATAAAACACTTCAAAGATATGGTTTTTAACAAAGAAAATATTTGATTTTTATACATAGAGGAGATACGATTCTTAATTTAGAAAGCTTTGATCTCTATATGAAGAAAGATATGATTTTTGTTTGAGGAAGATTATATTTTTAATATGCGAAAAGCATTTGACTTTTATTCATATGAAGTATCGAGAAAGATTTGATTTTTATGATATAAACATTGCAATATTAAAAAAATATAATTTTTATATATGTATGGTATTAAAAATATAATCTTTATAATGAAGTGAAGATAAAAATTCGATTTTTATATATATGAAGTGAAGATAAAAATTCGATCTTTTTATATATGTAGAGAACATAAAAATATGATTTTTTTTGTATGGAAAGCATTATTGAAAATGTGATTTTTAATATCAACTGCGTGAAACAGAGGGCGATGGAACAGATTAAAATCAAAAAAAGGAATTCAAACGGGACAGAAGTTCAGAAAGGAAGACTGGCGGAGTGGAACCCAAAGGTGAGAACTCCTCACTATAATTTTCTTTATACAGTTATTTATTATTTAACTGCATATATGAACTGTTCCCCGTCGTCCACAGACCACGGACGACTTGTTTGTTTGGTTGTGTAGGTGATTGAATTATTGTTTTGAATTTGGTTTGGGAAATGAAATGGAATTGATTAGATTGGTATGTGCATGGCGCAGGCCATTATTAGACTAGGGATAAGGCTAGGCCTTATCCCGTTTCTAGTATTGTGCCGTTATGCCGCCAAAATTTTATAAATAAGTTAGAAAAATAAAAATATCATTTTATTGAATAAATGAACTGAATAGAATATTCATAGGTTGAATAAAATATTTTGGTCGTTAAAAATATAATTTTTAACGTATATGTGAATAAAATAATTATTCATTTACAAATCAAACGATTTGTTTATGTTCACTGATTTGACTGATATTGATTGGGATGATAAATTTTACACATCGCCCAACTGCACAAATAATATTCAGTGTTTGTGGATTGAAACCCCACACGAGTGTTGGGATGATATTTGACGTACACTAATCCCAATTGTTTAGTGGTATGTCGACCGTTTGGTTGACACACTGCGTAAGCGTTAATTATTTATATTTAATGCTTATGCAGTTGTGTGGTGCACTCTGGATGATGGTTGATTAATTATCGTTGCTATTATATACATGTGTAGTATGGAAACCATATAAATAACATTATATGGTAATTGATTGGGTCTCATTCCAATTTTGAAAATAAAGAATATTTTAAAATAATATTCAGAACAGGAAACTAAATATTCACGTGTTGAATAAACAAAATAGTCTTGTGTTGACAATACTCATGTGTTGAGAATATTCATGTGTTGAAACTTATCATGTGTTGAATGAAATATTTTAACAATAAAATTCACATCTTTATCATATATAAAATTAGAAACTGACTAGAAACTAGTTAAGATGAGTGGTTTCCTGGGTAGTTATCTGATGTTGGTTTCGGCCTTCGGGGTTAATACTTAGGGAATTGTTCTCTTACTAAATTACGGTTAGAGGCTGATTAAGAATTAAATGATAAAAATCACAATTTCATCAAATATTTAAAATAACAAAAATACTCATGTGTTGAGAATATTCATGTCTTAAACGAAATATTTTTACAACAAAATTCACATTTTTATTGTAAGTTAGAATTAATAAATATTCATTTATTGAATAAAGTATATATTCATGTGTTGAAGATAATATTCATTTGTTGAATAGAATAACGAAGTTATTGAAATATATAAAGCTGTGCTGATTAGATTTGCGCCATTTTGACACGAACGATATTTATATCGATTGTATTCGTTTTTATAATGAATATAGAAAAGGAAGTGATTTCAAAATCTAATATTTTGAAAATATTATCATTTATATATTAATGATATGGAATATTCAATTTTGATCTAAAATTGAATATGAAGTTGAAATCGTTTTTTTAAAACTAATTTAAAACGATTTATAAAATACGTTTTAAATGGAAATCGATGAAGTACATATATAATATATATTATATATATTAAATGGCCTGAATAGAACGTGTCGCGCCGCGATCTTTCACGAATTTCGACCATGACTTCGAATGGACGTTGCGGGAGATCCGACCGTCGGATTCTCCTAAAATTGGAACCGTTGGGTTCGTATCGAAAAGAGCTTTCCAATGAATATGAGAAGTTTGAAATCTAACGGTTGGATTTGGAATTATGTCCAAATCGAATTTGGAAAAGGTTGTTGTAAGTGAAGTTCGATGGCCGCTTAGGGAAATCGACTGTACGGGCCTTGATAAAATTATTAAAAATATCTATAATTTTTGTAAAATCATAATATATGAAATGGGAAAGAACTGGGATGAAAAATTACACATTTGTAAGGATAAAAATATATTTTTATCGAAATAAACTAGTTTATAACTGGAAATCAGTTGAGATGTATGGTTTCCTAGGTATTGATCTGATGTTGGTTTCGGCCTTCGGGGTTAATATTTAGGGAATTGTTTTCTTGCTAATTTACAGTGAGAGACTGATGAATGGAATGTGATTTTTGGTTTATCGTGAACCGTGTTTTAAATGACATTGGTTCTTTAACCCAGTTAAAGACAGGATATAGTTTCCCAAGTTAAATAATCATTAATATTGATTTTTGGGAAGATTAAAACTAAGTGGAGTTTTAAATGAATCTTTAATCAGATTGAAGTGACCGAGAATGGAGTATCACCAGTTTTGCTCCAAAGCGATAGCTAAATCTTTAATTAGATTTGAGCGTGAAATGGTAATTAATATTTAACGATAACACCGTGGTGTTAGATATGGAGTATTAACAGTTTTGCTCCATAGGATGAATAGGTTGGGATTGGGAAATAAAATTAATAATTACTTCGGTGTGGTTCGCTAATCCCGACTAGTTTGGAAAACCTTAACATGGTTTGAAATGATATCCAAAGGAAGATTAAAGAATAAATTTAGAAGAATTTATCTTTGATAAAATTAATGGGAACCTTTCCCTAAGAATGTGAATATTTGAATAAAAGAATAGTCTGAATTGGAATGAGGCGTATGTTGTGTTTGTGTAACACTTGTTTATTATATACGCGGGTTATTTGGAAAGACCGGGTTTATACCCATTCTGAATAATCGATTCGACGATAAGTCGAAAATGAAGATGGTGGTTGAAGACCGGAGGTCTTCACATCTTTTGGATGATTACTGATGATCTTGATTGGGTTGTACACCCATGAGGAGGGAATCAGTTGTCGATCATCTAGACGTACTTGGAGATTGATGGATATGCGAGGAACAAGGTTCCTCCGGTTTCGTTCAGACCCAGAACAAACTTGTAAATGGATTGTGTGTAGGACATTGGATTTTATTCTATGTTGATTGATTTCTATTAAATATATATCTGTTTGGCAGCAGAGAATTTATTCTCTTGTTTAATGCCCTTATCTAATACAAACGAGCTTAGAGGTTATATATCGATATTTATCAATCGCATGGCATGAATTTCCTGTATGGCATGCCTAAGTGGCAAATGATCAAGGCTTCTATTGAAAAGCAAAGTCTTGTGGTTGATGATCAAAGCACGGCCTATGTGGCATAGCTTTGTGTATGGCGTCAATTCGCGAGCCTCACACCTTGGTATGAGTTAAAGACGGGATCATGACTGCAGGGAGAACACGACGTTTCTTTCTAGCTATGGGTGGTGTCAGCGACCTACCAGCCCTGACATTTATATTATTTTTTCACCTGTGTGGTTGTTGGAATGTGAGGCGCCTCGGATATAGGTCTGATAGGATCGAGAAACGTGTGTTCAGGAATTGTCAATCCTCAAAAGCAAGAGAGGACCGGCCCTGAAGATCCAGGATCGTTGTGTGTGGTCCTGAGACATTTGCTAGAGTGTCTCGAACAGAGAGGAGCTTGCCCCTTGCCCCGACTCATGACGGAAATCCAATTTCCAATACATGACATTTTGGTTTTATTTGTAGAGCCTAGTATGGCGACATAGTGGTATGGGACACTTAAGCCGTCTATGATTTATACATTATGATTGAAGTTGTTTTTAACACTGTACCCTTATAGTAATAATAAAAGATTAAATTTCGCGTATCAAGCATTATTTGGCTGTTATAAGGTAAAACCATATCCTCCGGCTTGCATTGCATTGTGTGATGTGACCTGGGTCTTATAACAGCTTCATTGTTCTTTATTTAGCATTGCGCTGCTTGTTTATGCACTGGTATTCTTGGGGTGAAAACCCGTTTGGTGTTATACGGCGTGGTCCCTTGATTAACCAAACTTTAAAATCAAATTAATAACTGTTTAGTTCTCACACCTGTCGTATGACAGACCTGGAGTTTATTGTTTTAACCTAAACTCTGGGTGCCCTTATTTTCCGCACGGGCAGCTAGTTGTTGGGTTTTGCAGATTTGTATTCACAGGATCCTGGTTTATAGCTGGAATGATACTCGGAAAGGTCTGTATCCGTGTATTTCTTTCAGTTGTGTGTTGTATTATTTTTCCGCTGTTATGTATTTAAATGTAATTTAAATCTTTGATATTTGTCAAATGTGTAATATTTATTCATACTCTGCATATTCTTGTATTCTGATGGAATTGTTGTAATAAACAATGAAATGTTCTTCTGTTTGTGTTCTGATTCGTCTTTTCCACAAAGTAATTCGTTCTTTCTCTTCTCTTCGGAGACCGGGGAAGTTCGGGTCACTACATCAATAGTACTGAAAATCTATAATGTTGCCTAACAAAGTAGTCACGTCACCCTTTCGGTCCAACTATTGAAACAATAAGCCTATATGTTGGATTAGCATTATGTTCCCTATCCTTAACAAGTAGGAAAATAAATCAATATAACTATAATATAGGGTGTTTCCTTCTCTACGAAGTATTTTAGTGTTTTCTTTTATCCAATCTTATTAAAGAAGGGATGACGCGACATTATAGTTCAAATCATAGCAAAATAAATTCTTGCACATACCTGGGTAGCCTACCGTATGTTTTTCCAATCCTATAACTTCATACGGAAGTAATCCTAAACTCAAAGCCTACCCTCAATCTGAGACTTCAACGCAAAGGAACCAGTGTATGTTCAAATCAAAGCCATTACCTACACCTTGGAAGAATACACATACCCTATGACGTCCTAAACCTTCTCCTGTAACAAAACTTTACACCAGCAGATAACCTACCTATGATCCATGAATTGTCACATACCAACACGACCATGCTAGTGATCTAAACCACCAACCTAGAATGTGCAAGCCAATGCTTCTAGGAGTATATAAGCAAAGATGCTGTTTCAATTTCTTCACCTGAAAATTTACTCTGAGCTTTTCATGACTTATAAATAAAAATAAAAATGCGCATAAAAATACTGGAGATTGAGGCTCATGGTTTTGAGGAGAGTGCTAAGCCGAGTGTAGTGGTTATGTCCATTCGTCGCATAGAACGGAGAGTGGATCATTGGTAGTTTAATGGAGCAGCATGCAGTTTTACTTTCAAAGAGCAGGTTGCATGTATTCCTTTTGGGAAGGAAGCTCACTGGTTGAGGGGGTTTTAAGAGCAGAGGATCTCAGCTTAGAGATCCATGCATGGAGGGAGAGGGTGTTTAATTGCGGAAGATGGATTATATAACTGGAAATGGGGAGGCAAACCATGGGGGTATCAGTATAGGAAGCATGCGATTTGTAATGACCCAAAAATCCGGTCCAATTTGAGCTGACTAAATAACACACGTCCAACCCATATTGTATTGGAAATCAGGAAATTAATAGAAAGAAATTAGAGGGTGAGGAAAATAAGATAGAAACTTAGAATTGAAGAAGAAGAAGAACAAAACATCAGAGTAACACGAACCTCGCAGCGGAACGAATAACATATAATAGATAACATATCTTTTGAAATAAAAGATTTTAATTGAATATACATATCATCATCAAGTACAGCACTTACAACACAGCGGAAATAAACTAGCTATATGATCCTGAAGCCTCCTGCTCCAGCTCTTCAAGTATCTGTAAATCCCGACTACTTGACTTCCCGTACAAATTTAGGCACCCAAGAGTTTAGGGAAACAAAACAAAATAAACTCCGGGTCAATCATGGGACTGGTGTGAGTAAAACAGTTTAAAACAGTTGAACAAGTAAATGATATCTCATAAGACCATGCCGCATAACGGAACGGGTTTTCCCTTATGAGAATCCAAAATATCTTTATATCAAAAACCTTTTGATATTATAATAATGTCTATCAACCACAATATAATAATCATCTAGCAGAAACGCTTTCATCTCACGTTCTACATATATAGTACAATCAAAACCGCAAGCACGTATTGGGTAATGGATTTCCAACTATGACAAGGTATGGAACCACCTTTCGCTAGTGTACCTCTAGAGAGGAATACACTGGGTTCAACAAGCACATCTTGCAACCCGGCCACACATGACCGACCACTCATTTCGCTTGAGTGTATCGAATGTATACACCAACGGTTGGGATCAGCAACCATTTCCTGAATGGGACAGTATCGACAATAGATTTTTAGAAATAAATGAAACTCTAGATCAGGTGATTATACACCCTAATAGGTGCGACATACATAGCCATGCTACCTGCCCGATTTCTGTCATTTACCGGATGATGAGGTTTGAAGATACGCTTTATCATCACACCAGATTCACTTCGAATGTCACATCATCAAATCCATCAAATCACCGATTGACGTTTACAATAATACATTATGTGTTAGCTAAAAGAAGTTTCCTTCTCCGCTTCCACTCTTGGTACGATTGGAGAAATCAATATACGTGATCGTCTGGAAATACTCTGTCAGACATCCGTCCATACAAGTCATCCAGGAACAGGATGAACCGAAGGTACTATTCAGTATATCCATCTTAGGCACTGTTATCTAAGACTTATACAATAGTCCTTGCACTTTACTCCATCTTCAATTTTCTTTGGGATATATGATTCACAATGCTTATGCAAATACAGAGTGGTTCTTTGGATAATAATCCAACCGGTCTCTCCATATTAACAACGTTAAAATGGTCAAAACTTCGATAGTCTGTGAGTTAACTATCAAAGAAAAACACATGTGCAAACAACGATATCATTTCCAAAGTGAAATTATATCGATCAAACATCATCCACTACCATTCCACAACTATCAGAATCTAACTGTAAACTAGTAGGAGAAAAATTCTCTAAGTATAAACCCCGAAGGACGAAACCAACATCAGATCGATACTCAGAAAACTATTCAACTTAATTAATTTCTAGTCAGTTTCAAATCTTGTTTAACTTTATTTCTTTAACTCTATTCGATTAACTCTATTCCCTTTTTATAATTCTATTTGATTAACTCTAACTGATTAAACTATATTCGAATAACTCCCCTTTAACTCTATTTATTTAACAAATAAATATCTCCTTTTATATTCTATTCTATTCATTCTAACAAATAAATATTTCCTTTATTCTATTTATTAACAAATAAATATTTCCTTTTCTATCCTATTGATTACCTAAATAAATAAATAATCCCATTTAATCTATTTGTAACTGTTTTACAAATATCTCCTTTTAAATCTTTATATTTATTTCCAAATAAATATCTCTTCTTATAAAATCCTTCGATTACATAAATCCCTTCTTTTATATAAATCCTTTTTTTCTTTCTATATAAAATCCATCGATTTTATATAAATGATTCATTTTCAAAATACACTTTGAAAATCCCCTTTCCCACATCCAGTATTTCTCATGGTATTTAACATACCATATAACAACGATAAATATCGTCCAACACACATATCAACAACATATTATATATCACATCATATATCCAAATATATGAAAAAAATAAAACAACTGTTGAGGAATCCAGTCGGATTCCTCCAACCTGTTTCCCTCCATCACAGATGTTAAACAATATAGATAACATCACTTTTAGTTCCAGATGAAATATTCTGTTAAACAGTTTTAATATAGAAATTCAACTAACTGACTAGCAGTTCAATCAAACAGTCAACACACAGTAAATCAGCCAATATTTAACAGTTCTAAAAATATAACATGAAATTATAAACTGTTCAGAGTTAGTGAGATTTACTCACATTTGCAGTTCATCGTTAAAGAACGATAAACTGTTGTTTGATTTGAATCAAACAGTTTATTTTGCCACAAATTCAGACAAGCTCCAATCCACTCCCAGTCAGTTCCATTGGGTAGTGTCCGTACGATCCTAACGGATCTTGTTTCGTTAAAGTCCTTTCTAGCTAAACCGCCTAACAGTACCATTTCAATTTTCATCTCCCTATCCTCAAGTCCGTGCCCACCCAAATGTTACAGTAAAATAACGCTTGCCATACTCTCCGGTATCACCACCTCCATCCTTCCAATAGCCAACGTCACTTTCACAACCGCGAATATCACCTAAATGTGTTCAAACATCAGTGAGCCTCAAACCATGAACTTGCTCCTTGATTCAAATGCTCTTCCTCCTCAAATACATACTTCCACACTCTAGTAATACGCTTCCTGTAAGTCACCTTCAGCTACAACCTTATTTTTGTTTTAAACAACCATGCTCCTTCACTTCTTCACACGTCCTTCTGTTGTGGCTCACATTTTTGGACTTCCAACAACAATGGTCGATTTCCCACCTCCAACATCCATTTCGGTCCTCCCATTTTCATGAATATTTTTTTTTATTTTTTTTTCCTTATTTTCTTTTCACCCAAAACCGTGCACTACTTGTGCACCTTTCACTACTACCGAACATTGATCTTACAACCGAAACCATATACGAAAACTCCCTCCACATCCCACTAACTCCACAGAAAACCGTACCCTCATCTTCCCCTTCTTCCCTTAACATGGAACGCAACCCCCAGTATGATTCCACGCCGGCTCCTTCCAAACAAAAGCCATGCATGCGTTCCCTGGTATCACATGCTACAGACAACCACCCAACAAAAAGGACCCCTTCCTCTTCACTGCGCCGTACACCGGTACCACGCGACTGGTTGCCCGGTTTACTTCAGATTTTACGAGCTCCCTTCCTTCACACGGTTTTGAAGATACAAGTCTCGGAATTTTGTTTGAGGAATGAAATTTGTGCGGCTGCAGGGTGTTTGACCGTAGAGAGAAATAAAGGTAGGTTGCTCATTTATAGGATTTTTATTCATAGACGTGGTCTCTGGACTTCCACGTGGTTTCGGTGGTTGAAGAAAAATGGTGTATGTGGCCTTGTTGATGTTCACCAATTTTGTTACAACTTTATTTTATAAATTTATATAGTTAAGTACCGCTACAGACAGAAATGAAAACACCGCCGTGATTAGCGAGGTGTCTCGACTCCAGAAATATAATAATATCGGTGGATTAACTCGTATTTTGAAACCCCAAAATCGTTGATTAAGGATGCAAAATACTCCAAATAAAAAGTTGCTTATTTAATTAATTAAAACTTACAGTAAAATTCTAAAAATTAAATTATACCTACGTCTCAAACGAACCTTGTCTAAATTCAAACCCGATATTCAAATATATTGAAAACCCTTTTATAACGTAAATAAAGCATTACTAATTATAAAGGAATTCCACGGTGACTTTTCTAAAATTTGATTTGTACATAAATCAAAATCTATACGACAAAATCTCGATTTTTCTCTTCAACTAGAACAACATACTCCACCAGCTCCTAACGTTTCTTGTTTCACAGAAATCCGGTTTAAAACGAATCCTATACATTCAGTTGAAGTTCGAATCGCCAATTTACGAACTGCAACGCCATTTCAAGCTCGATTTTAATTATAATATAATTATACGTTCAAACTGTCGTTATTTAAATATATTCGTTATTCTAATTCAATTCTAAACTGAATTAAATATCACAGATGATCCAGTTCACACCATATCACCATTCCAGTCAATTCTGATTATTTCAGAATTAAATATATTATTTAATTTATTATTTTAATTAAATATTCACCATTATTTAATTCCACGACCATTTAATTCACTATATCACTATTTAAATAATTAAATAAATTAATTATTATACCGCTGACGAAGCAGGTCATTACACGGTTTTTAAATAAGGAGAGGAACGTGAGGGTTTAAAACTAGGACAACATTGGTTTTCATGCACTGGAGTCTGGAGTGAAGAAAGCAAACATAGAAGTAAGGAGGAAGGCTTTCACGATGCATGAACGGAGTGCTGCGCGAGTTGATGGACGTGGTATCAATGGAAAAGTGTGTTTGTTTTGTTAGAGTTAGCAGGTCATACATGATGAGAAGAGTATGCTGCAGTGGAAAGGAGAAGTGGAACTTGTGTTTGAATTAGCAAGTGGGAATGGGTTTGGCCATGTGGTGCTGCTCGACAGAGGGAAAGATGCAAAGATGTGGGAAGGCTTAGGGACAAGTATGTGGAGGTTACACATACAGAAAATGGGAAGGTAATAGTCTATTGTGAAGATGAGTTGGTTGTTGATGTGGCCATTTTCAAGTGAGCAAGGGAATAGAAAATATGTTACAGGCGTTGGAGGGGAGAAGTTAATTATACATGGTAATGGCCATTGGTACTAGAGCGTGAAGATATGTAGGGAGATGTGGCTACTGTGCAAAACCCATATTGTGTTGACTAACATTTGTGGATGCAGAAAACCGGTTGGAGGAATCCAACCGGATTCCCCAATATTTATTTGTACTGTTTGTTTTAAATACGCATTGTTTGAACCCAAACGACATTAAAACCCCGTGTGAATATTGATGTTGAACAAAAATTCAACATTTGCTTTTATTTAATCAATAGACGATATCGATTAAGAAAGTGGCAGCAGACGACCATAAATACATCTTTTTGATAAGACATTGACCTGCCGTCAGGCAAACCAACGAAGTTAAGTTTTAAAAATTATATTTTTATAACTTAAGCGAAGTTTAAATTATAATAGAAGTTATATTATAAATTGGTATTTTATCGTTCATTTTATAAAGTAAATATAAATAATTATTTGACACTTAAATAAGTTATTAAGATGTAATTATCCTACGATTGAATAATTTGGATAATTATTTTAAAGAAAACAATTAAGAAATATTATTAGATTAATTATATTAATCTAATGGTAAGAAGTAATTAAAATCGGTAAACGAATTTACTGATGGAATGAAGTTGATTTAATCAACTGTTTATTCGGAAAATGATTATTAGATTAATTGGTCTTCAATTAATCAAATGAAAATAACTCGGAGGTAACCTAATCAAAAAAACTAATAAGATTTCTTATTAATTACCTTTTTAATTAATGAGATATTAAATAATTATTGAACCAGTATAATTAGTTATTGTCTATATGAAGTAAGCAACCAATCTATTTTAGATTAATGATGAAGTAAACTGTTTACTTCAGCAATGATAAAGTAAATATTATTTAATTATTTTTAATTAATAATTGTTTTCTTAAATGGATTTCATTTAAGTGGATATTGAGTCTATAATAAGATGTTACTTGAATTAAGTATAATGATTCAAATAAAAGTAAAACGTCAAAAGACAAAGAATGTCAATGGATCTTGGTAAAGAAGTTATAAATAGAACTGTGGAATGAAGTTAAATCGAAGAGTAAATGTTTAATACAGATAGTCATAAACAACAGGGATTTCGAAGTATGAATATGGTGTTATAAAACCATATTCCAAATAAAACAAGAAATTTGATTTAATGGAGTATAAGCAATAAGGAGTTAGCATTACAGACTTATATCTATTCTAAGATAAGAACGTTGTCGATCAAGGTCTGAGAGGTAGATAAAATACCCCAACTTGAATGGCTTCACTATTATCGAGGGATGATATTAGTTTGTAATGAAAAGAGACGTCGAGATTAGTATATAAACTGGAATATAGCAGCGTATTGCAAGTTTTGAACTATAATGATAAAATAACGTTGTTGACTAAGCTGAAGAGTGACTGTTATGTCGAGATTAGTTATAAAGGGGAATATTACAGCATGTTGCAAGTTTTTACTATAACGATAAATTAACATTGTTAACCAAGCTTAAGCGTAATTATTATATATAACACTATTCCCTAGAACGGTTGGAAATTCACTTATCCCAAGTAATAAGAAAATAATTATGTTTTCCCAAAGAAGGGTAAACGAATTATACAAAGTTGGAAGTAGAAGTAAATAATTGAGATCTGATATATATTACTCATACTGAAGGGAACTCTTTAAAATATGGGTATGTGATAAAAACATCTGAGTTATATAACATGTCATTCGACATTGCTGGATCATATAAGAAATGGTAATTGAATATTGAACAAATAATATATATTGTCATTTCCAGAATAAAGGAAGGCTAAACGAGTGTTAATCAAATAGGAGGACGACACTAAATTATAATGATATTGATGATCTAAATAAGATTTATTTGATAGACAAAATCGGATTTCTATAAGGAATAACATTCACATTTCAAAGTGAATAAAGTGTTTTAAAAAAGAAAATATTTGCAGATTAAATAGTTACAATGGAAATTGGAAATGTTTCCAATATATATATCGCGAAATACAGGAAATAAGAAATATGGAAAAGAAAGAAATGTTTTCCAAAAAGCATAAAGAGTTAAACCGGTTGATGGAAATATCTGGGAAGATATGAGAAACTAGAAAATAAATGTTAAACAAAAGGGGCCAATGATTGTGTGATGTTTAGTTATACATTTGAATGGATGTTTGTTTTTACTTCGATAGTTAAATAATCGACTATCGAAGTGTTTTGACCATCATTGTCAATACAGAGAGACTGGTTGGATTTATTATCCAGAAAACCACTCCATATAGGCATAAGCGCTGCGAATTAGATCATGCTGAAGACAATTGAAGACGGAGTGAAATACCAGGGTTGTTCTATTCTAGAATGATGTTTTCTGTTTGTCCAGTCCCTGTACAACGTGTATGGACGAGTGTCTCATAGAGTATATCTAACAAATCATGTATGGTTGATCTTTTAAAGGTATTATGTCTGGTGGCGGAGGAATTCGTTCCTCTTAGCTTTTTGTACCCATGATATTTTTAGAAATCGATTAGTGAATTGACGGGTTTGACGATGTGGCATTCAAAGTGAATGGTGATCAGATGTTCTGAAGATAGACGTAGCCTCTAGCCTCACCTCCGGGAAATGACAGAATCGGGCGAGCAGCATGGCTAGGTGGGTCATCCCCAAGTAGGTTGTGTTGTCACCGATCTAGAGAAAATTCATATTTGTTCTTCTTTTCAATTTTGTATCTTTGGATTACGGTTGGATGGCCAACAACCATCCGTGACAATATATTCGATACACTTAAGCTAAATGAGTGGTCGTTCATGTGTGGCCGGGTTGCAAGACGTTCTTGTTGAACCCCAGTGTATACCCTCTAGAGTACACTGATCGGAGGGTGATCCCATGCCTTGTCTGTTGGAATCCAATATCCAATAATCATCCTGCGGTTTTTGATTTTATACTATATATGTAGAGCGTGAGATGCAAGCGTTCTGCTATTTGGTTATTTACTTGATTAGACATTATTATAATACCACTGGATTTTGATATCAAAATTTGTTTGGGTTATAGTAAGGTAAAACCGTCCGTGTTTATGTGTGGGCTGGTCATACTATTATCCTTTTGATTCAAAAAGATTTTCAACGTTAAACAATATTGTTGGAGTTTAAACACACCAGTCCCATGACTGACCTAGAGTTTATTTGTTTGTTTTCCCCTAAACTCTTGGGTGCCCAAATTTGTAGGGGCAGTCATGTGTTTCAGGATTTTTCAGATTCACTTGGAGGAGCTCAAAGCAGGAGGCTTCACCGTTACTTATTAGAGATTATTTCCACTGTGATGTATATGAGTTTTACTCTGATATGGTATTTAATACAATACAGTTTTGTATTTCAAAGTTATGTTATATATTATATTTGTTCCGCTGTGAGATTCGTGTTTACTATGATTCTGACTTAGTTCAGTTGTGATCTTCTTCTTCTTCTATTCTATTAGTTCTATCTTTCCTATCTCATCCTCTAATTTCTTTCTATTAAAGACCTGTATTATCGTGCACTTTGAGTTGAATGTGTAGAATATTAGTCAGCTTAAATTGGTACGGATTTATGGGCCTTTACAATATATATATATACATATATATATATATATATATATATATATATATATATATATATATTGCTTAATGTATTCTTACTAGCCGAGAATTCATAGTTATTTGATGACGCCGTGTACAAATAAATGTGAAGCACAATGGAAGAACAACAGCTAGTTTTCTTTCATCGACATATACTTCCATCTTGAAAGCATATTATTTGGAAAATGAAACAATTTAAAACAAAGCTGAGGGCTATGGGATTCATCTATATAATCATGATAGCCATATAAATAATGTCAGGCGGTATGCATCATAAAGCATTCTCGGTTTCAAATGCAACAAATTGTCTTGTTTCCAAAAGGATGGTCGAGTTGTTTCCATCCAAAAACTGGTTCACTTGAAAAGAATTAAAGAAATTAAAACTTTTTGTTACTACTCAAATAGTAGTTGGACATTGTTTCGCTTGAGAACAAAGTTAAAACATATTTGGGGCTCAACAACCAGTGCACTTTCTACCATAGGGCAGCGAAATTTTCATTTTTTAAAAAATGCAGTGAACCGCCCCTTTTCAAATTAGAAGACATTTAAGGTTATACGTTTTGTTCATAGTCTGTTATTTAGTGGTAAAATAGATCATTTCTTCAACCATTCCGATGAAGAATGTTGCATGTTAAAAATATGGTTCAGCGAATTTCGCTTTCATGCATCTTTCGCATGCAGCTTGCAAAATCTATAAATGCAATGACGAAAACAAGTCCAAAATCCACGTAATTAAAAGAATATTTTAATGATTCAAAGTTTATGTATAAGACTATTGTATTTGACTTAAAGAAGAAAAGAGAATTCAATTTATATAACTATTGTATTTGACTTTAAACCAAGTACTTTCAACCAAAACTTTATGTCAGAATGAAGATAAAATGGTTTAGACTAGAAATACTTTGAAATGGGTTTAAGAATTTAGTGAGCAGTAGAATCCCTGGAATACCGCCATAGGAGTCAAGGATACTTGTCTGAACAAACTCCTTTTATGCCGTACTAAGCACTTCCCAGACAAACAATCGGGTTTTGGATCTTTATGCTTTAAACACAAACTATTTTCGGAAAAGTTATATATACATACCGTTTTGGTCTTGTTTACTAATTTTGCATTTCCAGTTCTAGCATGAAACTAACACACATTTCAGGGAATAGATACACAATGATAGTTGTTTCATGTATAAATATACATATACACATCCCACGAATTTTTTTCTTCAGATTTAGGTTTAAGGTGACCAGTTTACAACAAAGCCTAAAAATTGACAATATATCAGATTTATGACCAACTCTCAAAGCAACATAACAATTGAACAGACAGTGGATGAAATGCATGAGCCATAAGATTAGCAAAAATTACAGAAAGCAGCAAATCAAACCCAAAATCGACTATCATAATTTTAGTTTAAGCTGAAATCAATTCACTTGCAACTGAGATTAATCGTGAGTGAGTTGATCAACTTAAAACCGCGAAGAAGATGCAGCAATAGATCTCAACTTAGAGAGGAGGAGCGAGCGGGGGCTAAGGCTCGGCTTTGATCAAAAAAATCGGCTTTGCAGGCTTGCGATATGCTGGCGGATACAAATTTGAAGGTGAGGGTAAATGTGGCGGCAGCGGCTTTGATCGGTTGCTCGGAAATGAAGGCAGCGGAAAGGCGAAGGCTTCGATTTTAGGCTGCCATTAAAATAGGAAAAAGGACTTCGATTTTGTTGAGAATACTCCGTGAGGAAGAAAGAGCCGGACGGAGTCGATTTCGATTTTGGGAGGACCGGTTCTAGGGTTCGGCCATTAAACTTAAAAAGAGGAAATTATTTTTCTCTAAAGAATTGGGAAAGACGAGAGATTTTTATAGAGCAAAACTGGGAGATAAAGAACGACGTCCATCCAGATGTACAGCATAGGTTAGGCACTAAAGAATTAGGGTATGAGTTGTCTCTTTAAAGGATGATAGGGACTTGGGCATCATTCCTTATTATAGGGTGCAATAATTAAAATATAGTAGGTGATGTCTGTGCGTTTTCCACTGAGGTGACTCGGGGATTTTGACAGCACAAGACAGGAAATTAATTTGCTTAAGGTCATGTACATTTTATTTAGGGTAGGCTGCACGTTACAATTTTATAGGTTAATTATTCTATTGTTATTTACATTGGACGTTCAATATTTGTCTACCACAACTCTGTTAAATTCCAAATTTTGAAATGTTCAATTCAATTTCTTTGTACATATAAATACACACAAATCCATGCTGACTTCCGTATATCTAAGTAAATAAAATTCTTTAATTTATTTAATGCTAATTAATGTTTATTATTTTTAATTCAACCATTTAAATTCTTCAGTCGAATTTCAAATCCAATTCAACCAAATTCCATTCAAATATTCAATACTAAGTATTTGATTCTCACCAACCATTCTGAATTAAATATTAAATTTAATTCATGCACAAACAAAATTTGAATTTAAATTTCTAACTCCAGTAAAAATGATCATTAATAATTAAATATTTAATTAATTTTACAATCCAGACGTCGAAATTTTTAGGACGTTACAATCTACCCCCTTTAAAACTTTTCGTCCTCGAAAAGGAAAGATCGCTAGCGTTATGCCATTGTATGCTCTGAATTTCATATTTATGTGAAATTTTTCCCCAACTATTTTAAATATTTAGGCTATCGATCTTCTTTATTTATCCATTATACTCAAATAACTCAGAAATCAAATTTCCCTTCTTATAGTAAGGGATCAATTTAGATCAAACATGATTTCCTTTACCTTCTGAATCATCTTTATTTCTTTCTTTTTAAACTATATCAAATATTCTTCGATTGATTTCTATCTCATATTGATATATCGTTCAATTTGTCATTCTATACAATCTTCCAAGAAATTCAAAATCATATGTTTTCTTTTCAAAACCAAGCTAGTTTTAACTCTTCAATTTCTGCATAAGCTGGATTTAGGCATCTCAAGTTATTTCAAATTTTTTTTATAAACCTCATCTGTCAATATTTACTGATCCATTATTCCACGTATTCCTTACAATCCAAGTTCAATCTCATTTCCTTTCATTCAATCCATTCGATTTCCCCAAACACTCATTGAAGAATGTAAATAACATCTCCTCTTCAAGTTGCAAATTGTTGGCTATTTTTTTTAAATCTGAAATCCTTTATAATCTTAATATAGAAAATGTTCATATTATTACTCTGAAATTCTCTTTATTAACTTATTAAATATATATATTTGAAAATAAATGATAACTCAAAGTTTGACAAGTCCATTGTCGTTCTCACATATGTTAGGCATATGCTGGCCAGGCGCACGACTAAAATCTCCAAGTACTCAATATTCTTGCTTCAACTCCTAATGAAAATATGACAAAATTTTCTTTTAAAGAAACAGATACAAAAAGTTCAATGTGATGTCGATATGTTGATTGCTCATGAATCGCAGATACACAACGAATGCGTCTGGATCCCCCAGAAAACATTTAAATCCGCAGGAAATCACTTCCCTTGGAATTCCATCATGGACAGATTAACAGAAAACATTTAAGAATCAAAAGAAAATCTGAGGTCATTGAGCGTTGGTTGCTCTCTCTCAGGGTCACGAAACAAATTTATCATGTTATGATAAAAATCAAGTCATAAGGACCAATCAAGTTACGAAGACAATTAAGTCACGAAGACAAACTACTGCATTAAACAAGTGGCTCAATCACTATGATATCTCAGTGGACCGTAGGTACACAATGGTTACGCCTGGGTCCCCCAAGAAACATCCGTACTCGTAAGCTTTCACAGTTCTGCGAATTACACCCTTATAATTCGATTGTAGATCGCAGTGGTCACAATGGTTACGCTTGGTCCCCCCAAGAAACATCCGTCCTCCATAGGCTATCTACAGCCCTGTGAATTTCGCTACACGGTCGAATTCCAACGACTCTAGATCGCAACGATCACAATGGTTATGCCCGATTCCCTCAGGAAACATCCGACCACCGTAGGCTATCTGCAGCCCTACGAATTACGCTAGCAGTCGTACTCAATGGAAACTCATGAGTTTTATGTCCGGACAACCTACTGCCACCAGCAACATATTTCATCTAAGCCTGAAATTCAAAGGAGAAGGAAGGTACTTTACTTATTTTGCTTTGAAAACATTTGATACTATATACATATAGTACTTCAATTCATACTCCTCATAAATCATACTTACGATTTTATTTTTAAATCACATTTCCAATTATCTCATTCTTATAAATTCGATTACATAAGATTTTAACTTAATCCATTACCTTCCAAATTAATAACTTCTGAATTCGCTGTATTCTTATATATATTTTTCCATATAAGTTTTGAAAATTTCTATATCGAATATTTAAAATCGAATATCCTCGAGCTTCTATTCAAATTTCAAAATTTTAGTTTCGATCTGTTAATCAATCCAGATATTTGATATTCTTTTCAACTAAGATTTATGAATCTACTTGTCACAAACCAAAATTTCTTCCAATTTTCCAATCATTAAGTTTATTACTTAATTCAAATTTTCATGCTCTCAAATTTTCATAATTTTTCATTCTTATAACGATTTTTCTTCATTCACGCTTTATTATGCTTCCATATTCACATCCTTTGACCGTAAATTAGCAAGCGAACAACTCCCTAAGCATCAACCCCAAAGGCCGAAACCAACATCAGATCAACACTCAGAAAGTCATCCAACTTGACCAATCTCGAGTCAGTTCTCAACTTCCTCAATTCCATTTTTTTAGTTTGCTTATCAAATCATTTTTTTCATACTTCTCGGATTCAATTTACGAATCCACTTCTCTTACGTTCTGCCACTGTTTGTTCTCGTCGTACGGCCTTTCGCTCTTCAGTTTTCGCCATTCCGATTTATGAAAACCCGTTAGCCTCTGGCGATTTTTTTGAGAAACATTTACAATTATCATATTCATTTTCTATTATTCTAGAAAATCTCTCATTACCACTAGAAAAAATTTCTAAAGATTCACAAATCTTTATTTCCTGTAGAAAATATTCTTTACCTCAGAGGGAAACATTTCTAAATTCGTTATTTGAATTAAAACAAATGTAAAACAAAACATCGCTATTCTCATTCAACTGTTGACACTCATTAACTTACTTCACTTAACCAACTCTTGTTATCGAATCTTAACCATTTCCTAGTCAACAATGAAGTCAATCAAGTTGAGGTATAATTACCTCTCAGACCTTATCTAAACAACATTATCAACTTTGAAATAGATAAAATTCACAACTTTGAATACTAACAAAATATTTATTCTTGTAACTATCAAATTCAATTTAAGAATTCACTTCTTTTATGATAATCGTTAATTATAAAAATAATTCATGCCTTCAAAATATTTAACTTTGAAACATACTTTTCATTAATTTGAATACATAACCAATTAATTGATAATATATTAATTTTTGGATTAATAATGGAAAGTATATAATATTTTCTTGCAATTCGCATAATCGACTTCCAAGAAAACTTCCTTCCGAATAATCTCTTTTCCGATAATGTATTCTGAACATTGGAAAAACCTTATTTTATTTATATTCTGAACTTTAGAATAATCTCATCGTCCTGGGCAAATCTATTTTCTTTATTCCCAATTTCATTTGCAATATATTTGCTGACACGACCCAAACTTCCCCGTGAAGGAAAGCGCAGCTTGCTTTGAGAACACGACAAATCAGAACACAAACAGAAGAACATTTCATTGTATATTACAGCAATTCCATCAGAATACAAGAATATACAGAGTATGAATAAATATTATACATCAGAAAAATATCAGAGTTTTAAATACATTAATGCAGCGGAAAAATAATACAAAACACAACTGAAAGAAATACACGGATATAGAGCTTTCCGAGTATAGTTCCAACTGTAAACCAGGATTCTGTGAATATAATATCTGCAAAAACCCAACTACTAGATGCCTATGTGGAAAATTGGGGCACCTAGAGTTTAGGTTAAAACAATAAACTCCAGGTCAGTCATGTGACTGGTGTGAGAACTAAAACTGTTATTAATCTTTATTTTAAAGTTAGGTAAATCAAGGGACCACGCCGTACAACACGGAATGGGTTCCCTCCCAAGAATAAAAGTGCATAAAACAAACCGCGCAATGCTAAATAAAGAAAAATGAAGCTATTATAAGACCCAGATCCCATCACACAATGCAACGTAAGCCGAAGGATAGGGTTTTACCTTATAATAGCGAAATAATGCTTGATACACGAAATTTAATCTTTTATTATTACTATAAGTGAAGAAAACAACCTCAAATATAAATGTATCAATCATAGACGGCATGGGTACCGTATATCATGTCTCCATACTAGTTCTACAATTAAAACCACAAAATCACGTATTTGGAAGTTCGATTTCCATCTATGAACCGAGGCAAAAGCTAGTCCTCGCCGATTCGAGATGCTCTAGACTGTATTTCAGGCAAGCACGCAGGCAAGCCTTGGATCGTCAGTTCCGGTCCACACGAACTGGATTATTATGCCTGAAGAATACGTTTCCTCACCCTATGGGGCGTAAATGAGCCAAATGACTCCATCGGTCCCAGATCGACCGATATAACCGAGGCGCCTCGGATTCCAATAACCATATAAGTCAAACTCGTTAGGGCTTGTAAACCACTAATGCCACTTCTAGCTAGAAGGAAACGCATTCCCTCCCTGAGGCCCTGTCCCGTTTTTGGTTCATACCGGGGTGTGAGGCTCGCGAATTAACGGTACACAAAGCTATGCTATATTAAATTCGCGCTTTGATCATCAACCACAAGGCCTTTCTTTTCAACAAAAGCCTTGATCATTGCATCTCAGCATGCCACATAGGCAAACCACTCCATGAAACCAATATCCATCAATCACACAGAATGATATCCAATGTCAGATGCACAATCCATTTACAAGTTCGTTCTGGGTCTGAACGAAACCGGAGGAACCTTATTCCTCGCATATCCATTGATCTCTAAGTACGTCTGGATGATCACCAACTGATTCCCTCTTCTTGGGTGTACGACCCAATCAAGATCATCGGTAATTATCTAAATGATGTGAAGACCTCCGGTCTTCAACCACCATCTTCATCTTCAACTAATCGTCGTATCAGTTATTCAGAATGGGATAAACCCGGTCTTTCCGAATAACGCGTGTATTTTATAAAAAGTTGTTACACAAACACAACATACCCCTCATTCCAATTCGTAATATTCTTTTATTCAAATATTTACATTATTAGCGAAAGGTTCCCATTAATTTTATCAAAGATAAATTCTTTAATCTTCCTTTGAATATCATTTCAAATCATATTTTGATTTTCCAAACTAGTCGGGATTAGCGATCCTTACCAAAGTAATCATTTGTTAAATTTCCCAATCCCAACCTATACATCCCATTAAGCAAAACTGGTAATAGTTCATATCTAACACCACGGTGTTATCGGTAAATTTAATTACCATTACACGTTCAAATCTAATTAAAGATTTAACTATCGCTTGGACCAAAACTGGTGATACTCCATTCTCGATCATTTCAATCTAATTAAAGATTCATTAAAACTCTAATTCAGTCTTAATCCCCAAAAATAATTACTTAATGATTTTTTAAAGTTAAGAAATTAATCTTATCTTTAACTAGGTTAAGGAACTATTGTCATTTAAAACAGAGCTCACGATAAACCCGAAATCACATTCCATTAACAATGGAATCTTCACGGAAAACAGAACAATATATATAATCGATATAAACTTCCATATCCAACCGATAATATAAATGGAATAACGGCAAAGCCTTTTAAATTCCATATATAGTAACAGCCTTCCTCCATATAAGTTCACTTCGATTATTACCAAATCGAATTCCGTTCCATTCCAATTTATTTTGTTAAACTGGAAAAATTTACTATGGAAAATCACATTAAATCTTAATAAAAGAGTTATATATTCCAAATCACATTTCACTGCAAATCGGGTTAAAGAACGAATGTCGTTAAAAACACAGTTCACGATAAAACCAATTCACATTTCATTTCAATCCTAATTAAAGGCTAATTAATTGGTATATTCTTCTCTAAATCTTAATTAAAAGATTTACTCTTTTCTCGACTCGATTTAAGAGCAGTGTTAATGAAGACACCGTTCACGACAAACCCAAAATCTAATTTGATATTAAATACAAGACTGTGAATAGAAAATATATCGGCTTATATTCAATATCAAATTCTAAAACCAACAAATATCGTATTGGAAGTAACGATATAAATATATCTTTTAAATTTCCATTATAATATCTATATAATCAAGAAATCCAAAATCGAAATATTCCGAAGATGATTTCGATTCAAATCCATTCCAATTCATATATTGGAAATTCCGGTTATATCAAAATCCATTCTCAATCCAATTTATTTATTTAAATATAATTGGATTTAATCCTTGTTATTACCAGTTCATTTTGATAAAAATATATTTTAATCTTTTCAAATATGGAATTTTTCATCCCATTTCTTTCTAAATCATTTATTATGATTTTACACAAATTATTAATATTTTTAAAAATTTTATCAAGGTCCGTACAGTCGATTTCCATAAACGGCCATCGAACTGAACTTGCAACGACCTTTTCCAAATTTGATTTGGACATAATTCCAAATCTGACCGTTAGATTTCAAATCTTTTATATCGTTGGAAAGCTCTATTCGATACGAACCCAATGATCCCGGTTTTAGGAGGATCCGACGGTCGGATCTCCCGTAACATCAATTCAAAGTCATTGGTCGAAATTCGCGAACTGCCGCAGCGCGGTGCGTTCTTTTCAGGCCATTAAATATATATAATATATATTATATATATTTCATCGATTTCAATTCAAAACGTATTTTAAAAATCGTTTAAATTCGTTTTCAAAACAGCTTCAACTTCATATTCAATCTCAAATAAAATTGAATATTCCATATCATTAATATATAAATGATAATATTTTCAAAATATCAGATTTTAAAATAAATTCCTTTTCGATGTTCATTATAAAAATGAATAAAATCGATATGAATATCGTTCGCATCAAAATGGCGCATATCTAATCAACACGGCTTTTATTCAACACATGAATTTTCTATTCAACATATGAATATTTATTTTATTCAACACATGGATTTTCTATTCAACATATGAATATTTATTTTATTCAACACATGAATTTTCTATTCAACATATGAATATTTATTTTATTCAACACATGAATTTTCTTTTCAACATATTAATATTTATTTTATTCAACCCATGAATATTTTTTTGAATATTATTTTAAAATATTCTTTATTTTCCAAATTGGAATGAGACCCAATCAATTACCAGATAAGGTTAATTATATGGATTCCATACAACACATGTATATAATGACAATGATAAACAATCAATCATCATCCAAAGTGCATAACTCAACTGCATAAGCATTAAATATAAATAATTAACGCTTATGACAGCCTGTCAACCAATATATCGATATACAACTAAACAATTGGGATTAGTGTATGTCAAATATTATCCCAACACCTGTGTGGGGTTTCAACCAACAAATAGTGAATATTATTTGTGCAGTTGGGCAACGTCTAAAATTTATCGTCCTAATCCATATCAGTCAAATGGGTATACATAAACAAACCGTCTGATTTGTAAATGAATATTTATTTTCATTTCATATACTCGTAAAAAATTATATTTTTAACGATCAAATATTTTGTTCAACACATGAATATTTTATATAGTTCATTTCAATGAAAATGATATCTTTATTTCTCTAACTTATTTTAGAAAATTTCGGCAGCATAACGGCGCGATACTAGAAACGGGATAAGGCCTAGCCTTATCCCCAGTCTAATAATGGCCTGCGCCATACACATACCAATTTAATCAATTCCATCTCAATTTCCAAAGAAAATTCAACCAAACAATCTAATCAACCAAACTAAACAATCACACAAGTCGTCCATGGTCTGTGGACGACGGGGAACAGTTCATATATGCAGTTATAAATAAATAACTGTATAAATAAATTCGGTGAGAGAGTTCTCACCTTGGGGATCCACTCCGCCGTTTCTTTTTTCTGAACGGTACGGATTTGCCCAAAATGCCAATGCGGTTTTTATCACGCTGTTCACAATAAAAATCACATTTTTAATATGATATTTATATTATAAAAATCACATTTTTATTTTAATGCTATATGGATAAAATCACCTTTCTATACCGATGTTTGCATTATAAAAATCATATTTTATAATACTTTATATATATAAAGATCATATTTTTATATAATTAAAAAATCACAACTTTCTCCATATAAAAGTCTAATCTTTCTTTATATAAAAATCAAACCTTTCATTACTAAAAATCGTATCTTTTCTATTTTAAAAATCTTATCTTTATCATGTTAAAAATCAAATCTTTTTATGTAAAAATCACATTTTTATACCGCTACTTCATACAAAAAAACCGTATTTTGATATTGTCATTCAAATGAATAAAAATCCAATTTTTATACCAACACTACATACATAAAAATCTTATCTTTAATCTCATAAAATTCATGTGTTTATTCTTATACCATTCACAAATCCAATATGAATTTACAGTAAAAACTAAAAATAAATTCAAGGTTATTCACCTTTTCTAAACGCGTTTACACCTCATCTTCCTCTTGGGACCATCGTCATCGTGTTGTGGTGGGTATTGCGCGTCTCTGGAGAAGAGGGGGTTGGTTAGCGGTGGAGTTCTTGGGCTCTAGGGAGGGAGGAGTAGGTGACTGTGGTGCTAGTGGAGGTGGAGGGGAGGTCGAGCGGTGGTCGGGGTGGAGCCTTGCATTGCGGTTTAGGGTAAAAAGGGGCCGAGGGGTTTCCCTTCAAGAAATCGACAGAGGAGAGGAAGGAAGGGGGAAGGGCGGTGGCCAGAGCTGCTTTGAGGGGGGCGGCGATCGTTGGAGGTGGTGGGGAAGGGATCGCCAGCGGCGGCTCTGAAGAAAGGGCATCAGTTTTTCCTTTTGTGATCGAAGACGGGGAGAGAGGTTGAATGAGAGGGCGTTAACTTCTAAAGAGAGGGGGGGTGCGTTATTATATTATTTTAATTTTTAATTCTAAAAGGTAACTTTTCCATGCGAACCCTAAATCCAACCCACCGACTGTCGTCCTTAGCTAACTACCCCCATTCCGAACACAATGGGATATGCCTCATAACCCAGTTCGGCTGTTACGATCAGTGTTCGCCGAAATTAAAATAAATATCTATATATTCAATTTTAAACGTACATTTCAATTAACCGCGGTCACATATTGACTCTATAAATTCTAGAAAAATTATTTCTAGCTTCGTATTGACGATACGGTCCCAACGAAACTGATTTCGTCAAATTTGAAGATCATTTGAAAAATGGTCATTTTCTGGTCGATCCAAATTGACTGAAATTGCCAAAACACGTTTTCTTTTGCCACACGAACATATTAATCCCAAAAATTATGAATTTTGGAATCTAGAAATAATTTGACATCCCGGATCCAACAAAAGTGGTTCGTCGAAAACAGAGGTCGTTTGCAAAATGGCTATTTTTAAAGGCTTTATATATATAAATTCCACAGCGACTTTTCTAAATTTTAAACTGGACGTAACTTCCAACTTATAAAACGAAATCTCAGTTTCTTACATCCGTTATAAAGATATCATCGAACAGATTCAGATATTTCTTGTTTCGTCCAATTCTGACTTAAAACGAATTCTGTACATTTATATGAAATTAGAAATCGAATTTTCGAACTACGCGCCATTTCAAGCTCGTTTTATAATTAAAATAAATTTATTCGTTTTAACTTCGTCGCAAATAAATTTTCCTCCATTATTATTTAAAATAAATCATTTTAAATATTCAAAATTCATCAAAATAACCAAAATAAAAATTTTAAATTGGTTCTGATTTTTTTGGTTGTTACAATCTCACCCACTTAAAATCTTTTCGTCCTCGAAAAGGAACGGAGCTGAAAGTTGTTTAACTAACCAACTCAACTTTCATTCTGGCCTTCATTCTTCAACTTTTCAGTTTCTAAGAATTCTAAAAATTTACGAAAATTTGGCTAACACCCTAAATTTTCGAAAAATTTCGCCATAACCACCTTTGTACGGGGAGCACTGGAATAATCCCCAAACCACCACACAGGACCTCTCATCTCAAAAAGAAAAAGAAAAAGCCAAGCGGCTAGCCAATCAGCTCATAAAATCATCCATACCCAAACAAAATAGTAAATGTGTACCTATTTGTTGGGCATACAATTTTATTCCTCTTCTTTAGCCTCCATGTTATGACCTGTTCAATGTATATACATGTATATGCATGCAATTTCAAACAATTTTCAATTCATTTCAACGTTCGATTCTATTTAGCTTAATGGTTCAAAATTTTAATTAATCAAACCAACAATCATACAACACAATCAGCAATCAATTAGTGGATTAACGTTTCAAGTCTATAACTTTTATATATAGTCAAAAATCATATTTTTGATGCCAATACACAACAAATAAATCCTATCTAATTTTGATTCTCACACCAGTCTAATGGAAATATATAGATATCCCACTTTCGAAACTCGAACATAAATTCTAATGATGTACCTACTATGGCGATCATCAGAACCATCTCCGGGCGACTAGAGTGTGACTCTATATCTATCTAGCATATTTGAGGCTTCGTATACACGTGGGTCAGACGTATATGCAAAATCTTAGTATACTCGATCGTACAAATCAATATAAAAATAATATTCAAATACGAATAATAAGGTTTAAATTTTAAAATAAAACTTGTTTTCATTTTTATTTTAAAAATAATACTCTTTACACTCGTTTTAGGATACTACTAATCCCATCTCTAACGAGTCATTCTTATTGGATATTACTAATCCAATATCTGATGAATTCTTTCGTTTGGTTCTAATGTGCCTTGTTCTTTGAGCTCTGTAAACCAAAGCTCTGATACCAAGCTGACATGACTCGAACTTCCCCGTAAAGGCAAGAACAGATTGCTTTGAGAACACGACAAATCAAAACAAAAACAGAAGAACATTTCATTGTATATTACAACAATGCCATTAGAATACAAGAATATATAGAGTATGAATAAATATTATACATCAGAAAAATATCAGAGTTTTAAATACATTACTACAGCGGAAAAATAATACAAAACACAACTGAAAGAAATACAAGGATACAGAGCTTTCTGAGTATAGTTCCAGCTGTAAACCAGGATCCTGTTAATATAGTATCTGCAAAAACCCAACTAGCTGCCCGTATGGAAAATAGGGGCACCCAGAGTTTAGGTTAAAACAATGAACTCCAGGTCAGTCATGTGACTGGTGTGAGAACTGAAACAGTTATTAATCTTTATTTTAAAGTTAGGTAAATCAAGGGACCACGCCGTACAACACGGAGCGGGTTTCCTCCCAAGAATACCAGTGCATAAAACAAACCGTGCAATGCTAAATATAGAACAATGAAGCTATTATAAGACCCAGGTCCCATCACACAATGCAACGCAAGTCGGAGGACAGGGTTTTACCTTATAATAGCCAAATAATGCTTGATACGCGAAATTTAATCTTTTATTATTACTATAAGTGAAGAAAACAACTTCAAATATAAATGTATCAATCATAGATGGCATGGGTACCATATATCATGTCGCCATACTAGTTCTATAATTAAAACCGCAAAATCACGTATTTGGAAGTTGGATTTCCATCTATGAACCGAGGCAAAAGATAGTCCTCACCGATTCGAGATGCTCTAGCCCGTGTCTCAGGCAAGCGCACAGGCAAGTCTTGGATCGTCAGGGCCGGTCCACACGAAGTGGATTATTATGCCAGAACAATACGTTTCCCCGCCCTATGGGGAGTAAATGAGCCAAATGAGTCCATCGGTCCTGGATCGACCGATATAACCGAGGCGGCTCGCATTCCAACAACCACATAAGTCAAACTTGTAAGGGTTTGTAAACCACTGACGCCACTTCTAGCTAGAAGGAAACGCATGACCTCCCTGAGGTCCTCTCCCATTTTTGGTTCATACCGGGGTGTGAGGCTCGCGAATTAATGCTACACAAAGCTATGCTATATTAAAGCCGCACTTTGATCATCAACCACAAGGCCCTGCTTTTTAACAAAAGCCTTGATCACTGCATCTCATCATGCCACACAGGCAAACCACTCCATGCAACCAATATCCATCAATCACACAGAATGATATCCAATGTCAGACACACAGTCCATTTACAAGTTCGTTCTGGGTCTGAACGAAACCGGAGGAACCTAATTTCTTGCATATCCATTGATCTCCAAGTTCGTTTGGACGATCACCAACTGATTCCCTCCTCTTGGGTGTACAGCCCAATCAAGATCATCAGTAATTATCCAAACGATGTGAAGACCTCCCGTCTTCAACCACCGTCTTCATCTTCGACCAATCGTCGTATCAGTTATTCAGAATGGGATAAACCCGGTCTTTCCGAAATACTCGCGTATTTTATGAACAAGTGTTACACAAACACAACATACGACTCATTCCAATTCAGAATATTCTTTTATTCAAATATTCACATTATTAGGGAAAGGTTCCCATTAATTTTATCAAAGATAAATTCTTTAAAATTTATTCTTTAATCTTCCTTTGAATAACATTTCAAACCATATTATGATTTTCCAAACTAGTCGGGATTAGCGATCCTTACCTAAGTAATTATTTGTTAAATTTCCCAATCCCAACCTATACATCCCATGAAGCAAAACTTGTAATACTTCATATCTAACACCACAGTGTTATTGGTAAATTTAATTACCATTACACGTTCAAATCTAATTAAAGATTTAACTATCTCTTGGAGAAAAATGGTGATACTCCATTCTCGATCATTTCAATCTAATTAAAGATTCATTAAAACTGTAATTCAGTTTTAATCTCCAAAAATCATTACTTAATGATTTTTCAAAGTTAAGAAATTAATCTTATCTTTAACTAGGTTAAAGAACTATTGTCATTTAAAACAGAGCTCGCGATAAACCCAAAATCACATTCCATTAACAATGGAATCTTCTCGGAAAACAGATAAATATATATAATCGATATAAACTTCCTTATCCAACCGATAATATAAATGGAATAACGGCAAAGCCTTTTAAATTCCATATATAGTGACAGCCTTCCTCCATAGAAGTTCACTTCGATTATTACCAAATCGAATTACATTCCATTCCAATTTATTTTGTTAAACTGGAAAACTTTACTTTGGAAAATCACATTAAGACTTAATAAAAGATTTATATATTCCATGTAACACCCTACGTCCATTAATGTCACTCACAAAGGGAATGCATTAACTTTCCTGGAGTATTTTTAGTGTATAGAACAGAAAATAACAAGACAGATATAAATATTGGTACTTGAATTTTTAAAAAAATGAACTTTTATTGCCACGGAGAAACAATTTGGTTACAACAACATCAAAAACCAACAGTAAAACCAGGTACACTCAATACCCGTCTTGACAATTTTTTTTCTGAGTACATAAAGTAAAAAGCATAACCCCAACATAAATAGCCATAAAAGAGATGAGTTGAACTTTACTTCAGCAATCCAAGCACTTCCAAAGAGAGAGGAAAGATCCAAGTCAAGCTCCACTAGCACTAGTCCCACCCTTAGAACTGGGGGTGGGGGGGGGGGGGAAGAGAAGAAAAGAGGAGAAAACAAAGGGAGTCAGACATAAAGTCTGGCAAGTACGATAACTTTAACAATATAATTATTAAAGTAACTAGGATAAGGCATAAGCTGGTAAAACGAGGAATGGTTGTGAAACAAGTGGATATGACAAAACAAATAAGAGGAAAAAGATAACGTTAATTGCGCCTCCAACACTATAGGATAATTACTATACTGCACCAATACTAGTCACTCTAAAAGTTGATCCCGCCTACTGAACATCATAATAATGATAATGGTAGCTTCGTGTACCCCTAGTTATCTTCATAGGTGTCGTCCGCTCCTATCACCACTAGTTGTACCCACTACCCTCCCCATCCTATTTACAATATTTATAATATGGTAGTTGTACTCCTAGCTGTCTTCTTAGGTGTCGCGTGCTCCTATCTCCACTATTCGTACCCACTACCTTCCCCATTCGATCGGCTCCCTAACTCGTAGATACCTGTGTTGTTCCCACAGTGGGGTGTATCACTCCCCAAAGTGGCAACCCGATACTACTAAAGGTGCACGGCTTATACCTATACGATGCAACAACGTCTTACCTACCAGCCCGGGCCCATGCACGCCCATGACCCCGTTGGGCTTGCGTTGCCGCCGCTAACCCATTTTGACCTCTTCCAATCAAACCCAGTAAGTGTGTCCCGTCCTTGATCTAGTTCGAGCTCACTTAGATACTACATGGGTTACTGGTTGAAAAGGGTCCCCACACTTGACACAAGCTTTCTACCTATGCTTAGTCCCCACTAGGATTTCCCACTTAACCCCCTCTTACTCATGTCTTCTTACATGTTTCAACTTGGTTAAGTGTTTATAATTATATCCCACATGTCACCCATGTTACCCACTTATCAAATCAACATGTGTTATTGGTTAAGCTGGTCTTAACCCTACCCACTTAACATTACTTTATGTATCATATATATATATATATATATCGTATAACATGTTTTACTTAATTCATGATTAAGTACATCTTAATTCACAGATACATTGGTTAAGAGAATAACTCTCTAAGTATCAACCCCGAAGACCGAAATCAACATCAGATTGATACCCAGAGAATTATTCAACTCAACCAAACTTCTGCTTATTATTCATATTCGTCTTTGATCAGCATTAATTAATTATTAATGCGCAGACCCCTCACATTAAGTCGATTGTTTGTGGACGCTGGATATGCCGGGCGGTTCCGGGCAGACTTCCACCACAAGCCAGACTTAACCTCGTGTCTAAGCACCTTTTAATTTTGCCTTTGATCTCTCACATTGGACTACCGTTTGTGGTTGCTGGATTTGCCGGGCGGGTCCGCGCAGTCTTATAACACAAACGAGTTTAACCTAGTGCCTTAGGCATTTATTACGCATTTAATTTGTGCCTTTGACCTCTCACATTAGACTACCGTTTGTGGTTGCTGGATTTGCCGGGCGGGTCCGGGCAGTCTTATACCACAAACGAGTCTAACCTCGTGTCTTAGGCTTTTATTATTACACATTATTATTCAATCCCAAATATGGATTAATTATCTCCATTCGAATTATCAATAAATTTCCATGTCCATAATTGTCTCTTAAATTATGGTGATGATTTCTATACACATAAATTACGCTAACTAATGTCTAAAATTAATTATATGCCTTTAAGGCATTTATGCCAATTTATGTCAATTCAAAATATTAACATTAATATTTAATGTTTTCCCAGCGACACCACGTTGTTCGCAATATGGTATGTAGGCTAATACATAGCCTAACGCATAAAACTTCACAACATGAATAACACATAAAAGTACAACTATCTTGCAAACTAAGAAATAAACTAGCATATG
The DNA here is from genome assembly GCA_030737875.1 of Allium sativum. NCBI lineage: Eukaryota > Viridiplantae > Streptophyta > Magnoliopsida > Asparagales > Amaryllidaceae > Allium > Allium sativum. Next base: position 402,484,342 of record CM060923.1, on the reverse strand, counting down.
AACTTGCATGATTACAATTGACATAAATTTACATAGTCTATAACTTGCACATAAAACATAAGTTTTCATAAACTATGTTTTGTTATGGATCTAAATATAGATCTAAACATGTAGGTGTGAACTTGCATATATGGATAGTTTCTTATCTAAACTTACATATAAATTTCATACAAACTTAAACACGTGAACTAATATCACATAAACTCGCATATGAATTTAGATCCAAACTTGCATATAAGATTAATGTCATAAACTAAATCAAAGTAAACATATGTGATAGGACATATGAAATGGATCTACTAATATAAGCCATCTACACCCAAACTTGCATAATCGATGTCATCAAATTAAACATATGTGATAGTACATATGATATGAATCTACCAACATAAGTTATTTACACCCAAAATTGCATAATTGATGTCATCAAATTAAACATATGTGATAGTACATATGATATGAATCTACTAACATAAGTTGTTTACACCCAAACTTGCATAATTGATGTCATCAAATTAAACATATGTGATAGTACATATGATATGAATCTACTAACATAAGTTATTTACACCAAAACTAGCACAATTGATGTCATCAAATTAAACATGTGTGATAGTACATATGATATGAATCTACTAACACAAACTATGTATGGCAATGGATCTAAAAATAGATCTAAACATGTAAGTGTGAACTTGTACGTATGGATTGGGTTTTCACCTAAACTTGCAAATGAATCTCATACAAACTTACATATGAAAGTACTAACATCACATAACTTCCATCTATGTATACGTGATTAGCATATGATTCATATATATGAAAACTTGCATACGACTTACATCCCAACTTGCATATAACTCTAATGTCATAACATAAATCAAGTTACACATATATGATGGGGAATAAGAAATAGATCTACAAACATAAATCAACAAAATTGCTGTATGTTTACAACATAGATGATAACAAATTAACTATGTCACATGAATCAACAAAAATGTCCTCACAATGCCAATTATAACTCATCATAATTAGATTAACAATTATCTTGTTAATGAAATCATACGCACCAAGAATTAGAGAAGAGAATGATTTGTTCGTCGTGTATTTGAATCTTTATTTGCAATTCCTAAGCCTTAAGCAGATGGTGAGTTATTCCAGCAGCATGGCGGCTAAGAAGCTAATTTAGTTTACGTTTTAGAATGGAGTTTGTGTGTATTTATATAGAGGTGTTGTTTAATTAGAGCCAACCGATCATCATAGGATCCATCCAAGCCTTTGGATCGAAGAAAATAGGCTACCAATGCCCTGGTGACTCAACAAATGTATTTAATATATTAATAACCTTCTATTCTAACGTTAATGTACCAAATGTACATCTTTTATTCTTCTTAATTGATGTTAATTAACATTAAATAATAATTTTACTATATTCCTCAAATTAACATATTCTGCTATATGTTAATTGACATAAGCATTTATACAAATTAATTATAAGTTTACAATTTAATGTCAAAAAAACATGCTTTTACAAATGGACATAAATGCCCAACATATTTTCTGTAGTTGATAACAATTAATATGAACGACAAATTAGCACAAACATATATAAACTAAGGTCAATTACATGTTTTTAAATCAATGCCATATTAACACACATCTACAAATTAATTTCAATCTATTCATGTTTACCTATTCTTCCTTTACTGTATACATTAATTGCCCATATATATAAATATCTATATATATACACACACCTATTCATAAATTCTAATATTGACAACTAATGCAAATTGACTTCTTACCTATTAAAAAAAGGAAATCGAGTATATAACTTAATTCCCCTTTTTTCTACTTTTGTTAATCCCTAAAAAATCCACACGCACATTGAACAAGGGGAAGCGACGAGTAACAAACCCAGAGCAGATCAGGTCGACCAGGCACAACCGGACGGCATAATGCAATGTGCGACCCTAAAACTTGGGTCCAAATCACAGATCGGACACGGAAGCTAAAACCAGTCGCTCACTCGAGTACAAGGCCATACCAAGCATCAGCATGAAATAGGTCGCTTATCTAACATGGGCTAGAACGACCACACTGGACAACCGCCAGATAGACCACATCTTGCGGAAGCAATAAGAGATCGAGCACCCTTAAGCTAAGGCAAACGGTCGTGTATGGAACAATAAAGAACCAATTCCAGGAATGCGTCCCGCTCCTACAAGGCCTCTCAAATGGTCGCCCGCACAGAAGCACTCTCTCTCATGAATCCGCTCAACTGCTCAAGACGCCCGCTCTGAAAAGCTATCTGCGCATGACAACCTGAGACTGCTCATGACGAACTGGCGACAGCTTGCCGATGGTCTGATTGTAATTAGCAGAATGAGAGATCCGCAAGGCGGGAAACGGATTTTAAACCAAGGACTCACCTATAAATACACGATGGCTACCACTAAAAAAGGGATCGAATCTTCAGAACCACGGAGTGCTGCCAAACTCTACCTTAAACCGCAGATCTGGCCATGGCGTCAAGCTCAATTTCATAATCTAGCGAGAACGAAGACATTCTCATTCTCAATCATCCATTCATCCTCCTTCTCCTCAAATTAAACCATCTTCTTGTATAATTTCCTAGATTAAAGTATATAAGCAAGGTTATATTGAGAGAAAATGGAAAGATATGGATAGAGAGAATTGATGTACTTTGTAAATCATATCATGAGATTAGTAATCACCTTCATAGTGGACGTAGGCCCCATTAAGCGCTGAACCACTCTAAACCTTGTCTCTATTTTTACCTTTTTTCGCATTTTCTACTTTTAGTTACTAATTGAATACGGCTCCATTTTATTCCCTACCAAATTGGTGAAGTACAGCTTTGTACCTGAGGTGTTTGGACCATTTTTGGTGTAAACATTTTTAGCGCCCACCGTGGGGCCGTTTCATAATTTCCTTTGGTAAAAAAACTATCCCAAAAATCACTTTCTCCTTTGAAGCCATGGTTGGATCAAAGAAGGGTAGCAAAATTGTTAAAGTTATTACGATCAATGAGGGTGAGAATGTTGACGAAGCTTCACCTCAGATCTTGAATCAATGGGCAAATGAAACCCCCAGGCCATCTATAACGCAAGATGAGCTAAATGTGGTTATAACTGGCCTGAATGAAAGAATGGACAATACAACGAAGTTGATAACAGAAAGGTTCAAAACCCTTACCAATGTTCGAACCAGTCTGCTACCACCAAACACCAACACCGTGGATAATATTGGCGGAAAAGAGGATTCAACAACCTCAGAACCTGGACGACCTCACGGTATAGTGAGAGACAGGGGAGAGGCCGGCGTTGAGAATCCTAAAGCCAGATCTCCACGACACAAAGAGGCACAACCAACTCGAGCAGTCGCAGGCCCCACCGATGTCCTTCTCCTCAGAAAGGGCGCGAGGCGCCAAAGCTCAAATTACGGTCGCACTGATAAGAACATCAACACCGATCCCAATGGCCCAGCAGATGATGAAAGGCGCATCACGGATTTGGTCCAACAAATAATGAAGGAGAAGGCGGTCCAAGAAGATGAGGCCAAGGAAGGTACGAGATCTGACGACAACATCGATCTCATCACACCGTCAGCTAGCGATCCCAGGGCGGAAGAGATCTTGGAAAACATAGGAGCTATAACTTGGAAGGAGCTGGAGAAGATGGTGACAGGATTAGCAAGTCAAATAGCTATTGCAATTAATGCAATGATGAAGAAACTCCAGTCGATGCAGGCCATTCAAGCCGCCACTTTAAAGGCCACTTTACATGTCACTTGTTCCTCGCTAGCCAAAACAAATCGTGCACCAGAAGTAGAATCCACCACTCCAAGACCAAGTCGGCAAGATATCATTCGGAGGGTCGCGCATCGCACTTGAGTTATGAAGGAGGCAACATACCTATGCAAAGACATCTCAACGGCACAGTTGAAAAACAGGAGGACAGCCCAACTATCATAAGGATATCCCTTCCAAAAGAATATCAAGACTCCTTAGCTCCAGATCGCAGGGGCATGTCAGGATCAAAGCTTGATGACGAAGAAGACGATCAGTTCGCAGATCCACGCAAAGAACAAGAGTACATTTTAGGAATGGCACAGAAAATTGTGAAAGAAAGCCTGGAGAGGCGGGATGATCGAAGGGAATGGGAGTCTTTCCCAACTAAAACCACACTCATTGACAGGATTAAGAAAACCGTGTACCGACGCAGATTCAATCCCCCATCGTTGCAACCCTATGATGGAGTAGGCGACCCCGACATTTTCTTGTGTAAATACGACCAATATATGAGTGGGGCGCGTGCTACAGACGAAATCAAATGCTTGTATTTCCCAACTTATCTGGAAGGAGTGGCTTATCTGTGGTTCACAAAGCTACCACCGCGATCTGTGGACGATTTCACAACCTTGGCTAAACTATTCATTAAGCAGTTCGAAACCCAGGCGTTCAGGGCCAGGGACGCAACAAGGCTAGATGGAATACGACAGAGACCAGAGGAGTCCATAAAAGATTTTCTCGTCCGCTTTCATATGGCAACGGCTGAAGTTGAGGATCCCAAGCCCAACCAGATCTTAATAGCTCTTAAAAGAGGCATATGTAAGGAAACCAAGTTGGGACGGTGGGTCAAAAGGAAAAGACCGAGCACACTTTAACGATTACTCAGCAAAGCCGAAAGATATGCGAATGTTGAAGGTAAAAGGCCACATGTATAGGAAGATGGAAGCGCTCAAAGCAGCCTTAGTGGTCAAAGGAGGAGCAGTAGAGAAAAGGACGACCGTACAGCAAAGAGGCTGCGGTTCTACAAAAAATCCGAATTTACACCCCTCAACGATACCGTGGGAAATATCTTCATGGCAACTAAGGACACCGAGAGATATCCAGCTCTGAAGCAAAGACAGGTCAAAGCTATAACTGAGAAATCATGAAGGTTCTGTCAGTTTCACGAACAGCCAGGACATGGCACCGATAACTGCAGACACCTGAATTTGGTCATTGAGGAATTGATCAGGAAAAATCACTTGCAACAAAATGTGAAAGATCACGAAGGCCATCCTAATTCCTTGCAAACCGGGGGCAATACACCTTGAAAAGAAGGTAGAAGACTTAAACCAATCCAAGGAGAACGTTCATCGAGAAGACTGGCCATTTATATCTCAGCAGTGAAGCATCAAACCAGAGCTCTCGCTACTTTATTCTACTCACCTGGTTTAATCTTATCATTAAAGTTGTTTTACCTAGCTTTATTATTTACTATGATCGTATTAAGTAACAGTTTACATTGCTAAACTCTATGCATCAAAGTCAAGTGTTTGTCTGCTTGAATAACACACTTATTGCTCTGTACTAAAAGAACCTCTTGAAATGTAGACATAAGGAAAAGAGGGAGCCCGCCGTGCACAACAGGACTGTGACAAAACACAAGGGCACTCATCAAACAAAGCGACTTGAGGATCGTGAAACCCAAAACGATAGTCAAACGGGGAAGTAAGCACACTACCTCACAAGGACAACAAGCCATTCCAGGGAAGACAACAAAATGAACAACAGGTCAAAAGCTGCTTGCATCATCATAGAAAATGCTCAATGCATAGCAAGTACCCATGCAAAGGATCATCGTCAGACCCTGTTGGGAACACCGGGATATTGCAAAATCTGTCCCTAGAATTAAAAATTCTAACTCTAAGGAGACGCCCACTCAAGTGTAAGACATGAATTCCTCAAAACCAGAGCCAGGACCAACAAAAGGACTAATGCTTACCTTTCAGGAATCAATACTGAAACAAAAGCAGCTCAAAGCAAAAAAGCTCCCTCGGATAAAAATTTGCTGAGCCCATCAAAGAAACACCTTCATATTAGGTGCAGGATACGAGGATTCCCTGCCTTGAAAATTTTCTTAATTTTTTCATTGAAGAGGGCCAGTATCTATTTCCTTGGGCAAAACGCAAAGTCGGCAAAAATCGGAAAAAATGTAAAGTCGTCAAAAACCGACGTGGTTCGTGAAAACCCTCACCGAAAGGAGGTGTCAAATCCTGTTCTTTGTTGTTAACCAAGTCAAACAAAGCCAGGATTGGATTACAACAGAAATTCCCGCCGAAAGGGGGTAAATCAGAAATCCTATCCATTTGGGGGTATCCAACGAGGTCCTTCCAGTCCTAGAAAAATCAGAACTGACAAGGCCGAAATTGGGTCGAAATTGGAAAGCAAGACCTCCCATGGGGGCACCCAAAAGAAAACACCTAATAACCATGCGTTTTCTTAAAAAAAAAATCATCATGAGATCGATCAGTTGAAATCGCTATGCAACTCAAAGCACTCCGCGAAATTAAAAAATAGGCCTTGGTATGGGGACATCACCATTGTGTAAGAAATCACCAATGCCCATTCAAAACATACCATTGGCTGGTTAAAGGTTCTTCGTAAGGACTACTTGAACGATAAAATTCACGCGAGCAACAAACTAAAAGTGCGATCATCCACAAAAATAAAAGTATTAAATTCTTAATAGCCCCTAAACGAAACAAGCATAAACGTGAAACAGACGTTACTAAGCAAGGGCCGACACTCGCATAAACAACCAGTCTAATAATACGACAGGTTGAAGGGAATAAACCAAAATTAAGCCATAAAGATTACAAATACTTTCTATCATGCATAGTAGTGTGAATTAATTGTTCAGGTGCCTGCTGGTCCATTTATCCAAAAGAGTCATAAAGAACAAAAAGTCTATGATTCCTATCAATCAGTGGACCAGCTTCCGCTTATGCTTCAAAGTGGATACAGCCCCGGTGTTTCAAATCTCATCCTCATCATCCAGGTCGGGCGCAGTCGGCAGAGGCGCGTCAACTGTTGAAGATGGAATGAGAGGATTCACGCTGGTAGATACTAAAACAGAATCAGCAGTAGCTGGCTGAGCAGCGAGATCACAAACAACCAAGGAAGGTGGCGAAAGCACACCTGATGCAAATTCATAACCAGCACTAAGTTCAACAGTCTCAAGGGAAGAAATGAGGAAATCTAAATTCAAGACGGAAGGATAGATATCAGTTTTACCTGAAGCCACCGGATGCACAAAGCCGTCCATCTGTCCCTTTATGCTCAAAGAAGTGTTGGCACAGCTTGCACCTTGTGTAATGATGTCTTCTTGGCTTGGGTGCTCGGTCCAGGGATGGACTCTAACAGCATCCGCGACAAAGCGATCTGTGACAAGAATGCGGGAGCTTGAAGCGCCAATTCCAGTAGAACTAGGAGGAGCGCAAACAGTGCCCAAACACTCTTTTACAAATAATGGAGCTCGCTCGTTCGCCAGTATCTGCCTACATTCAATCAAAGCATTACGGTCCTTTCCCTCTAAAAGCTGTTTTTGAAGGAATCCGTCATCAAAGTCCTTGGAATATGAAAGTATTTTCTCCCAGCCAAGAGCCGGAATTCGCGGAAAATATTTATACAAATAGCTCAAACTCCCTCGAGTCATGATGCTGCAGACGTAAAAATGAAACAGATTGTCGTCAGCCTCAACTTTGGCTTTGGCAAGATCTTCTTGCAATCAGATCTTTTCTTCTTCAGATGTCTTAAGGGTTTCATTCTGAGAAGCAAGGCGGCTTTCAAGTGCCATGTTCTCCTATTCCAATGAAATTAAAGCCTGCTTGGTTAAACGACGTTCAGCAAATTTCCGAGCAGACTGAGATTCTAAAAGCTGCGTTCGCACACCCTCCAATTTCTTTCTGAGCTCAGCATTTTCGGCCTCTAAGTTATTCATCCTAACGCTCCCATTCTTCAAAGATGTGATTTCCGAATCTTGGGATTAAATCAGATGTATAAGACTGGCTTTATCATTTTCCAAAATCTTAATGTGATTAAGATGTCGTGCGTTCAAGTTCTGAAATTCGTACCCCAACTTCGACCAATCCTCCAGACGTTTATCAACACTCTACATAACCTGATTCGGTTGTGTTTCAAGCCGATTTTTGACAACACCAAGCTGGTCAACCACATTGTTCTTTACAGCCTCCAGGCTTCTTGCAACGTCCTGCCTGTCATCAGAATCTAAACCTGCAGCAAAATACACTCCTCTTAAGTCCCAGCCAGGGAAGCAATCCTTAAGCACTGGACTTTCAGAAAGAACTCCATAAGGAGGACGTTCACATATTGTTTGAACTTGAGCAGGCGTCAGGGCAGCAGGTCTCGCAGAAGAACCAACTGATCCAGGCCCTAGAGTCTGACCAGGCCCCAAAGCCTAACCAGGCTCCTCGAATCTTGAAAGATCGGTCATGGGAAGCTCAATGACATGCTGGGCCTGAGAACTGGAAGACGTCTGTGGACGTTTCATATAATAGGAAAGATGGGACTGTAGGAGGCTTCTCGGATCAATGAGGTCGGCCTGTTGAGAGAAGTTGTCTGATAACGAACATTCTGTGCTTGCGCCTAGAAAACAAATAAAGCATGCAGTTAGCAATCAGCTAAAGGTTGCCAAATTCGCAAAGAATTTCACCACAAGTAAAACAATAATCAGAACCAGTTCCAAGGAAAGTTTTGAAAGAAATCTTCTCAGAGCATTGAGCAGGGCCTTGGAAATTTCTCATATCAGACACCACAACGTCACTCTGGTTCAAATATTTAGCAGAATCCAGGTCCCCCAGTTCTCCAAAGGTTCCTGGAGAACTTTCCGCCTGTGATAGGGAGCGTGCAGAACTCTCAGTTGTCATCCCAGAGGCCACATCAAGTCCTTCGGCATTCCTCTCAATGATCAATGACGAAGACCGACCACCTGCTTCTGAGATTAATCTTCTCTTCTTAATAGGGCTACCAATAGAACGATGAAGATGAGTCGAAGCCTTACCAAGGGACCGTGAGGGATCGATCAGCTGGTATTTGCGAAGGTTTTCTTCAGTCAACAACACCTCTCCACTCCTTTCTTTTTGGTCAATAGAAATTAGAGAATTCAGTAGAGCCTGATCCAAAGTGAGACCCACAACCGAAGGAATCACTGCAAGAATCAGAGGAAAAGTCAAATCAGAAGAAGAAAAAATGTAAAGATGCCAAGAGCAAAAGGACAATTACCCCCTTCTTCCCATCGACCGAAAAATTTACTAGGACATTTGATGAAGAAATACTGATCCGAGAACCCTTTGGCACCTTCTGTCAGACCCGTAATGATCCTATCACGTACATTTTCCAGGAAGAAGAAAAGGGAACCGTCAACTTCCCTTCTCTTAAATCTATATAAAGAACAAATGTCTGTGAATGTAGGTGCCTACTGCCGGACTTTCATAAAAAGAACATACAAACCAAGCAGAACCTGATATCCGCTAGGGTGCAGTTGATATGGGGCAATTGCCAGACGCTTCAAAACGGATTCCAGATAAGGATTAAAGGGGGCAATTGCCCCACTACACAGCATCTGATAATTAACCGCTACATACACTGAGGGTGGATGATCAGCCATCTCTCCCTTTCTAGGAAATCTGACCTCATTTTCTGAAAATCCAAAGCGATTGTACATTTTTTGATATTGCTCAAAAGGGAGCGTCGATTTGCGGCAACCAGTCACCAACCTATCGAAGAAGTTGGGCTGAGGATAAGTACGGTCAGCCACCAAATCAGAACCAGTAGCATTGCCATCTTCCGTCACCTGATCTAGACCTTCCTGAATCCCAGACATCACGAGGTGCTTGGAATTGAAATGAATAAGTGGTTAATCGCATGACAACATAATCACATAAAGGAAAGGCAAGAGTCCAAAGGAACAAGAATATCTCTATGATACAGATGCCCCTTTCTTACACCCAGCTAGGGCACGGTGAGTCAGGGAATATCGCCTTGTTGGCATTTCAGTAAATGGCTTGCCAGCATAAGCGAAACTAAGACTTATTACACAAGATAGAGCCGCTAGAAGAAGACTTCCTTTTTCAAAACTAAGAGAATCAGTCTCAAATCAGAAGACAAAAAGGGAAAATTTAGCTTACAAGTGAAAGTTCAGCTCAAAAAAAAGGGTTAGACAAAATAACAAGGGAAAGAAGTAAAAACTGAAAAAGATTAAAGCTCCAGGAAGCAACGGTAAGGTCTTCTTTGGTGAAATTGCCATTAGAATGAGTATACCAGAGAAAAATACAAAAGCGGGAAAATGAAGAGACAGTATTTGGGAAAACTAGAAGCCCCACTTTTCAATGATGCATCAGCCCAACTATGATTTTGTGATCCGGTGCGGCATACCCGAAAGATATCCCGCCAAAATGTCCAAAAACCGATAGTTGTTGAGATATCCAAGTCAAAAAATAATAATAATACAAGGCAAAACATCTAAAGGATCTTTTTCCACGACAAGCTTAATATTCAAGTACCGACACGATCGTCCCATCAAAGGCCAGCTGGCATCAGTTCGAAATAATGGCAAGTCAGCCCAAACACCTCGCTTACAGGGAAGAGGGGCAGCATCAACCAGAGGCAATAAAGCGGTTTTGATCCACGAATGAACGACCCATCAACAAGTCAAAGCAAGCCTACTCAGCAATGTGCGATCAGATATGTCGAAGCCAGTAATTTATCATTAAAAGAAATCACAAGCTTCGAGGGGCAAGTGTTAATCACTAAAAAATCCACACGCACATTGAACAAGGGGAAGCGACGAGTAACAAACCCAGAGAAGATCAGGTCGACCAGGCACAACCGGACGACATGATGCAATGTGCGACCCTAAAACTTGGGTCCAAATCACAGATCAGACACGGAAGCTAAAACCAGTCGCTCACTCGAGTACAAGGCCGTACCAAGCATCAGCATGAAACAGGTTGCTTATCTAGCATGGGCTTGAACGACCACACTGGACAACCGCCAGATAGACCACATCTTGCGGAAGCAATAAGAGATCGAGCACCCTTAAGCTAAGGCAATCAGTCATGCAGGGAATAATGAAGAACCAATTCCAGGCATGCGTCCCGCTCCTACAAGGCCTCTCAAATGGTCGCCCTCACAGAAGCACCCGCTCTCATGAATCCGCTAAACTGCTCAAGGCGCCCGCTCTAAAAAGCTATCTGCGCATGACAACCTGAGACAACTCATGACAAATTGGAGACAACTGGCCGATGGTCCGATTGTAATTAGCAGAATGAGAGATCCGCAAGGCGGGAAACGGATTTTAAACCAAGGACTCACCTATAAATACACGATGGCTACCACTAAAAAAGGGATCGAATCTTCAGAACCACGGAGTGCTGCCAAACTCTACCTTAAACCGCAGATCTGGCCATGGCATCAAGCTCAATTTCATAATCCAGCGAGAACGAAGGCATTCTCATTCTCAATCATCCATTCATCCTCCTTCTCCTCAAATTAAACCATCTTCTTATATAATTTCCTGGATTAAAGTATATAAGCAAGGTTTTATTGAGCGAAAATGGAAAGATATGGATAGAGAGAATTGATGTACTTTGTAAATCATATCATGAGATTAGTAATCACCTTCATAGTGGATGTAGGCCTCATTAATGGCTGAACCACTCTAAACCTTGTCTCTATTTTTACCTTTTTTCGCATTTTCTACTTTGAGTTACTAATTGAATACGGCTCCATTTTATTCCCTACCAAATTGGTGAAGTACAGCTTTGTACCTAAGGTGTTTGGACCATTTTTGGTGTAAACCACTTTCCTTGTAACATACAAAGTCAATGCATAATGAAGTTACCTACATACATATCTATTTATACATGCATAAATCTTTCTTTTCACTTCATGCATCCACACATTTATTAAATTTGTCACAAAGCAAATCAGAGAAAGTCACAAAAAAAAAAACAATCCTTGACAAACAAAAATGCGCCACGTACGCCATATGATGTGTACACATCATATATATATGTATGTATATATATATAATTTTTTTTCTATATATATTTATTTATTGATTTTTCTTTTTATCTATCTTCCCAATTAACCATTTTCACACTAAACCACTTTTTGAACTGCGTTCACACTAAGCCGCTTTTTAGCCATTCCCCTCAAACAAAAATATGGCGCTGGCGGGGATCGAACTTTGTACCTCTTGTATGCAAGTCACATGTTCTAACCAAATGAGATACTAAGTCTTTTGCTTACAAACCTTAGAATAATGCTAAACATTATTCTTTTCTCATTCCTCTTTTTCATGTTTCGCTGCAATATTTAATTTAAAGATTGCTTCTCCGATTTACGCAAACTCGGACTCTATCTCAAGCAGAATACCGAGACAAACACAATGTCGCAACCCGTTTCACCTAATTCTTCATTTTCAAATTAATTATTCTTTAATTTGTTATTTTAATTGTAACGGCCCAGAATTTTTACGTCTAAAATATAAATCTAAATTAAGTTTTACCGTTAAATTAAATATTTGTGTTAAGATTTCGACGTAATATTTGTACTTGTAACAAATTTTGAACAGAGTTTTTGCTTTTAAATTAAAATCTTTTCGTAAATTTAAATTTCAATATGAACGTTTGCTAAAAACGAAAACGAACGTTATTAACATTACCGGTTTATTTGAATATTCGAAATAGGAAAATCTAGTATTTAATTCAAGAAGAACTTTAATTTAAAACGTTGAAATGGGAATTTGCAATTTAATTTATCATTAATAGCGGTTGAATTTATAACGGGTTGATTGCGTAAAACAACGTGGTATATGGTCATTTGTAACATTCGTTTTACCATGTTCCTTCATTCATATCTTTTACATCCGTTCAAATCTCCTACCGTGTTCATCCCAATATTTTCTTCAAGCTATACTAAAAAAAAAAAAAATTATGGCCACTTGTCTTGCCTTTTTTATGTATGTGTCTACACCTATCCTGGTTCATCGTGTTTGTTCACCACGTTTCTTTTGCCCACCGCCTTTAACCTTTATTTATATTTTCTCTCTCATTTCATTTCCTCATTCGCTCAGCCAAAGGAATAAAAGAAAATCCCCAAATCCAATTCAATCCCCAAAGTAAAACTCCTCCGCCTCTTCAAATCAAAATCAGACCAAATCGCCCATCCAAATTAACGTCCGCCACCGCCCGTCAAGGCTACTCCTCCACCACAGCACCTTGGAGTAGCTGTCACGACGACGAACAACGGCTGAACCAAGCCCGGGCCCCTGCTTCTTCTTTCTCTGTCAGTTGGGCACCCGAGTTCGCTCGTTGAGGCAAAGACGGCTCCACCTTGCTGTGACGAACCATTGTCAGAAATCTCGGTCCCCGCCGTCACCGAAGGTAAGCATAGCTTACGGTTAAACCCTTTCAAGTTTTACCCTTTGGTTTCACTAAATATAATCAGTTTAGCCTATTGTTTCTATATTCTATCATGTTGGTTTCCAAGTTGCTTTCTAGTTTGATCACAACACTACCTTGCATTCACTAAAACTGGTAGTCATAGAGATCCTTGCTATTTATGTAGTACAGTTGCACCTTATAAGCCAAAATTGCGTCAGCCCTTACTGTTGTGCATGCTACAAATACAGTGCATGTTAGTCCTGAGGCCATAGGATAATATTTTCAAACTATATTGTAGATCTTGACTTGTATAACCCGCTTACACATCCTACTTTTTGGTTTCGTGGGAACAGGCACTGCACTATTAGAACACAATGTTTATGTATAAATTCCTTTTTCAGGCATCCCTCCACTTACATGACACACGCATGGTTGCCTTTATTCCTGGTATATATGTGTATGTTCTATTCTTGATACTTTGCACCACTTGAAATTTTATGGTCTGTTGCACATGTGCTCAGCTAAATGTATGTGATATACTTTGGTGTAAGCCCCTCATTCTTGCCATTCTTTGCTTAATTCATACTTACAGCGGTTAAGGCTTCATGCATGTACTGTCTTTATATTTATACTTACTGTACGTTAGAAGTTAAGGCCTAAAGCCAACATCACTTTCAAATAGATGCTAAGCTCGTTACGTATGCCCAACGCGGCTGTTGTTTTCCCTTGCATTTCGATCATTTATTGTTGCAATACACTGTGAATTTTGACAAGTCCGGCCATTACTACATTTTCCCCCTTTGCTGCACCTTACATCCACCATTGCATGTTAATAATTTAAAATGGTATGGGCAAAGACCGTATGTTATTTTCTTAAAAAGATATTTTCTGTTGAAAATAATATGTGAAAGTATCATTAGTCTTTCAAAAATCTTCAACGGTAATTGGCATTATGAAAATGAACCTATTAAGTAATTTTGTATGTACGACATGTCAAGTTTTGTACTGCCTTCTTTGATTTTGAGTATGGGTATTATACAGGTATATATAAATTCAAAGGCTTACTTGTAGATAGGCATGCATTAGCATACACAAGAATTTTGAAGTATTGGACTTAGTTTGAACAGCCACATAAGTATCCTTGCATGGTAGGAACAAAACTGACTTGCTATTCAGTGTTTACATCATACTGCTATTTGTGGTATTCATGGTAAGTTTTGTACATGCATGAGCAGTCTGCATTGATGCATATTTTAATCTCTGGCATAAGCTCCGGTGTTGTTGTCATTTTGGCACTCGGGAACCTGCATGCTGTCCAATTTAACTTATTATCTAGCTGCTGCATAATCTACCTGCATGCGATTCTCTTTGCTACTAGCCTCATGTGGGAACCACACCCTTACACTTTACAGTCTACATAATTTCTTATATGCGCTTTCTTTGATGCTAGTTTACGGTCCACGCATGTAGCCACCTCCGCATATTTTTCCTTTACTGTTATACTCCATGACCATTCGGCAGTTTGCTATATAGGGATACTCGAGTTATTTAATATATTATTAAACCAATTATATTTAGTGCTTATCGAAGTGTGCTAACTTGAAATAAGTTTAATCCTAACTCGGGTGTTTTGTGTATTTTGCATGGGACACTCGGGTCAGGCCCTAAGTGTTCCAGGTTATAGATTCAGCTCGCAAACTGGAGAGGACGTGCAAACGTGTAGACGCTCGTATGCGCTAAGCTCGACAAAAGAAAAGTAACTTTGTTCAAAGAAAATTTATGTACAAATTTATTTATCTTCCGCTGCAAAAATTTTGTACAACTCTGATAATTTACATGAAATTTTATTCCGCTGTAATTATTGTACTCTGTGATTCTGTATTGATTCTGTTTAAACCGTGTAAGCCAACAACAATCTGTCGTTTTGAGCGCTTCGAGTTGGTTTAATTACCGGCGAGAATCGGTCAAAAAGGCGGGTCGTTACAAGTTGGTATCAGAGCTTTGGTTCATACAAAGCTTGGCTTATCTGGTTTAAAGTGGAATTGACACTGGAATCAGCGGATTTCGAAGAATGAATATTTTGAAAGTATTTTCGAAAATAAAGTATTTTTAAAAGAAGATTTGGAAATAGAGTATTTTAAAGAAATATTTTCGGAAATAAAACTTCTTTAGGCTCCTTACGATGAAGGTTCTCGAAGTCGTTCGCTGATGTTCAGAAATTATAAAGGAAAAATGAAAGAAAATTTGAAATTTCAAGATAATTGAAATAAAAGCTTCCAAACTTTATGAAAGATACATATAAGGATGTAGTTAGTTCAGAAATTTTGATTTGGAAGGAATTTAAAGTGTAATGGAAATGGTTGCGAGAATTTTATTGACGTCGAGATTGGACTGTCAAGTATGTACGGATTTTGTATATACGCCTAGCTAACGTATATATGAAATCGAAGATGTACTAGATAGATATGGAATTCCATTCTAGTCGTTGGAGGATAATTCTGATGATGATGGCCACATCATCAGACATTTATTTTCGAGTTTCGAAAGTGGGATGACTGTATGATTCCGATCTAAACGTCGAGAAATACTTGAAACCGTGTAGATAAATGTTGAAAATGTTTGGATAAATTTTAATAAAACGTTGTGATAAATTAATATGAAGAGATAAGTGGAATTTAAATAAATACATCTTCGGCGTTGTTATTGTATTTGTCTGCCTTGACCTGACGTCATCTGTCGCTTATCATCTCTTCGATCTATTCGAGCTTGAGTTTGTCTAATCTTGTTCTTGAACCCTTCCTTTTGTCTGGCATCGATAAATCCATAGAAAGTGGACTTTGAAACTCCAATTTTTAGGTTTTTGTTTCAAAGTCAATGTTTTGGGATTGGTTTGTAGAACAATACTAGTGGAACATGCTTAATCAGAGTGCGTAGCGGAAGCGTGATGGTATTTTAAATAGAAATGTTTCGAGAAATTTTTTTCGACTAGTTGAACAATGTAACCTTCCAAACATGATATGATATTTGAAATGAGAATGATTATACGATCCTATATTTTTGTGTAAAGGATTTCCAAATATGTCTTGAATTATTTTGGAACTAATGTTTTGAAAGGAAATAATTCGATTATATGAAATCTGATACGATTTCTATAAATGATTTGTGAAGTTTTAGTTTGGAAATTTGAAAAGATCACTTGATTTGAGATATTAAGAAATTGTATTGATTGAACTTGTTTTCAAATACTTGGATATGATATAGTTTATAAACAAAAGGAAATTTCAATGACTTGAAGCCCGATATTTGAAATGTTTTGAAAAACAACAATATTATGATTGAAAGTATTTGCAAATTATTATTGCGAAACGATTTTTTACCTTCGGGATATGAAATGATTTGATATGAACCATGGAATTGGGTAACCCGTGACTAAAGAAAGGGTGTGTGTGATTTGGGATTTTTGAGTCCTTATGATGGTCGGCTCCGGGGAAAGGAGAGACGTCATATATCTATAATATTTTGTGCGATAGGTCGTCCCTAGTGACCTTGTCATAGGGGAAAACTTCTTGAGGAAATGGAACATATTTGTCGATATGATTTTATCATAATATGCTTGAAGTTTTGAAAGTAATTTTTGTTTTGAAATCCCGAAGTGAAGTATTATTCTCTATATGAAAGAAATGTGTAGTATTTCAAATGATTTGAAATTAAAACGGGATGTTGAGTCGGAGAAATTATTTCATACTTTGTTTTCATTTTTCGATCTCTCCTTTTCGAAGAAGTAAAGCTTTAAGTGGGGGAGATTGTAACGGCCCAGAATTTTTACGTCTAAAATATAAATCTAAATTAAGTTTTACTGTTAAATCAAATATTTGTGTTAATATTTCGACGTAATATTTGTACTTGTAACAAATTTTGAACAGAGTTTTTGCTTTTAAATTACAATCTTTTCGTAAATTTAAATTTCAATATGAACGTTTGCTAAAAACGAAAACGAACGTTATTAACATTACCGGTTTATTTGAATATTCGAAATAGGAAAATCTAGTATTTAATTCAAGAAGAACTTTAATTTAAAACGTTGAATTGGGAATTTGCAATTTAATTTATCATTAATAGCGGTTGAATTTATAACGGGTTGATTGCGTAAAACAACGTGGTATATGGTCATTTGTAACATTCGTTCTACCATGTTCCTTCGTTCAAATCTTTTACATCCGTTCAAATCTCCTACCGTGTTCATCCCAATATTTTCTTTAAGCTATACTAAAAATAAAAATAAAAATAAATAATTATGGCCACTTGTCTTGCCTTTTTTATGTATTTGTCTACACCTGTCCTGGTTCATCGTGTTTGTTCACCACGTTTCTTTTGCCCACCGCCTTTAACCTTTATTTATATTTTCTCTCTCATTTCATTTCCTCATTCGCTCAGCCAAAGGAATAAAAAAAAATCCCCAAAGTAAAACTCCTCCGCCTCTTCAAATCAAAATCAGACCAAATCGCCCATCCAAATTAACGTCTGCCACCGCCCGTCAAGGCTACTCCTCCACCACAGCACCTTGGAGTAGCTGTCACGACGACGAACAACGGCTGAACCAAGCCCGGGCCCCTGCTTCTTCTTTCTCTGTCAGTTGGGCACCCGAGTTCGCTCGTTGAGGCAAAGACGGCTCCACCTTGCTGCGACGAACCGTTGTCAGAAATCTCGATCCCCGCCGTCACCGAAGGTAAGCATAGCTTACGGTTAAACCCTTTCATGTTTTACACTTTGGTTTCACTAAATATAATTGGTTTAGCCTATTGTTTCTATATTCTGTCATGTTGGTTTCCGAGTTACTTTCTAGTTTGATCACAACACTGCCTCGCATTCACTAAAACTGGTAGTCATAGAGATCCTTCTTATTTATGTAGTACAGTTGCACCTTATATGCCAAAATTGCGTCAGCCCTTACTGTTGTGCATGCTGCAAATACAGTGCATGTTAGTCCTGAGACCATAGGATAATATTTTCAAACTATATTGTAGATCTTGACTTGTATAACCCGCTTACACATCCTACTTTTTGGTTTCGTGGGAACAGGCACTGCACTATTAGAACACAATGTTTATGTATAAATTCCTTTGTCAGGCATCCCTCCACTTACATGACACACGCATGGTTGCCTTTATTCCTGGTATATAGGTGTATGTTCTGTTCTTGATACTTTGCACCACTTGAATTTTTATGGTCTGTTGCACATGTACTCAGCTAAATGTATGTGATATACTTTGGTGTAAGCCCCTCATTCTTGCCATTCTTTGCTTAATTCATACCTACAGCGGTTAAGGCTTCATGCATGTACTGTCTTTATATTTATACTTAATGTATGTTAGAAGTTAAGGCCTAAAGCCAACATCACTTTCAAATAGATGCTAAGCTCGTTATGTATGCCCAACGCAGCTGTTGTTTTCCCTTGCATTTTGACCATTTATTGTTGCAATACACTGTGTATTTTGACAAGTCCGACCATTACTACATTTTTCCCCTTTGCTGCACCTTACATCCACCATTGCATGTTAATAATTTAAAATGGTATAGGCAAAGACCATATGTTATTTTTAATATGTGAAAGTATCATTAGTCTTTCAAAAATCTTCAACGGTAATTGGCATTATGAAAATGAACCTATTAAGTAATTTTGTATGTACGACATGTCAAGTTTTGTACTGCCTTCTTTGATTTTGAGTATGTGTATTATACAGGTATATATAAATTCAAAGGCTTACTTGTAGATAGGCATGCATTAGCATACACAAGAATTTTGAAGTATTGGACTTAGTTTAAACAGCCACATAAGTATCCTTGCATGGTAGGAACAAAACTGACTTGTTATTCAGTGTTTACATCATACTGCTATTTGTGGTATTCATGGTAAGTTTTGTACATGCATGAGCAGTCTGCATTGATGCATATTTTAATCTCTGGCATAAGCTCCGGTGTTGTTGTCATTTTGGCATTCGGGAACCTGCATGCTGTCCAATTTAACTTATTATCTAGCTGCTGCATAGTCTACCTGCATGCGATTCTCTTTGCTACTAGCCTTATGTGGGAACCACACCCTTACGCTTTACAGTCTACATAATTTCTTATATGCGCTTTCTTGGATGCTAGTTTACGGCCCACGCATGCAGCCACCTCCGCATATTTTTCCTTTACTGTTATACTCCATGACCATTCGGCAGTTTGCTATATTGGGGTACTCGAGTTATTTAATATATTATTAAACCAATTATATTTAGTGCTTATCGAAGTGTGCTAACTTGAAATAAGTTTAATCCTGACTCGGGTGTTTTGTCTATTTTGCATGGGACACTCGGGTCAGGCCCTAAGTGTTCCAGGTTATAGATTCAGCTCGCAAACTGGAGAGGACGTGCAAACGTGGAGACGCTCGCATGCGCTAAGCTCAACAAAAGAAAAGTAACTTTGTTCAAAGAAAATTTATGTACAAATTTATTTATCTTCCGTTGCAAAAATTTTGTACAACTCTGATAATTTACATGAAATTTTATTCCGCTGCAATTATTGTACTCTGTGATTCTGTATTGATTCTGTTTAAACCGTGTAAGCCAACAACAATCTGTCGTTTTGAGCGCTTCGAGTTGGTTTAATTAACGGCGAGAATCGGTCAAAAAGGTGGGTCGTTACATTAATGTTCACAGAAAATACGGGGTGTTACATTCTCCCCTCCTTAAAGGATTTCGTCCCTGGAATCTTCAAGTTAAGAAGAATGTATATCCTACCATCCAATCATCCATCTACTCAACCATCAATCACAGGCATCCATTGTCCTTAAAAGATTTCTAATATCATATGAACATATGCAAAAAAATTGTGTGTATATGTTCCTTTCCTAATGCAAAATCAGGCGGTCTACTGATTCAGTTGACCTCCTTAATGCAAATCATGATAGTGCCATGCGTCCATTATATATGCAAAAGAGTCCTAATGATACATATTAATTCTACATGTGTGCACAACCATTCATCTTAATGCAGCATCCATATGATAATACAACCATTATACATCCACTAATCTAAATATGCACACATATTTATATGCAGTATGAAAGTGGTTGAGCCGATCTAGTGCCTAATGTGTGTTTGAATGCATCCACAAGCAGCCACTAGCAAACACTTGCATCCACCAAACATAACATCTCTCAAACACATGTTTTCAACCATTGGATTCTACCTAAGGATCAAAGATATGACCTAAAAAAAATGGAAACAAGTATGCATAACATTCCTAGAAAAAGAGATCAAGGATATACCCTCAAAAGGGTATGATGCGCGTGTAACACCCCGTATTTCAGCTAATGCTAAAATTCACTAATTGCAGAATAAATAATCTCAAATGTAAGAATTGGGGGAAACGGGCTGCGTCATTGCGTTCGTCTCGGAAAAAAATACGCGAAATAGAGTCCGAAATTTTGTAAATCGGAGTCCGTATGGCCCAGTTATGGCCCAATGAAGTTTGCAGAAAATTTAAAGTTAAAAATAGATTTAAAATTCAAATTCAGATTTTAAAATTGGGACTAGGAGGGCAGGCGGGAAAGTTCCCTCCCTAGCCATGTCGACAGGGCTGTCGACAGGCCAGTCGACTGGGAGGTCGACTGCCCTGTCAACTTGCCTGTCGACACAGGGTGTCGAGCCAGATGGCCTGGGTGCACCAGGTCTGGTTTTCTGGCTAGGGCTGGGCTGTGTTCTAGAGACTTCCTAAATCTGACGGACCTAATCTAACCTAGGGTTAATCCTATGGTCTAAAACACACCCTAATCCTATAAATACACCCTAATGCAAGCCTAATCCATACTAAAAATAGAAATGAGGGCCTCATGCCGCCAAAATCAAACTTGAGAGGAGCCTCCACTAGTTTATGAAGGAAGTTGCAAGCTAATCAACCTCTAATCATCATCTCCTTCAAATATTGCAACTAGTTCTACTTCATAAGTTAGCTAATCTTGGTTTTGGTGAGTTCCTATGTAACACCCCACGTCCATTAATGTCACTCACAAAGGGAATGCATTAACTTCCATGGAGGTTTTAAGTGAATATAGAACAGTAAAATTACAACAAGACAGATATAAAATAGTACTTGGAAATTCAAAAACTTTATTTCATTGTAGCAGAAGTCGAAACATGTTTGATTACATCATAACACCATATTCAATGTCAAGTACAATATCTATCTTGATAAAACAAGTACATAATCCCATTACATGAATAGCCATTAAAAAGAAAGATAACAAGCTGGACTTTACTTCAGCAGTCCAAGCTTTCCAGAAGATAAGCGATCCAACTAGACTCCACTAGAACTTGGCCCAACCTGCGGACCTGAAGGGAGAAAAAGGATGGAAAAGAGGGGGCCAGACATAAAGTCTGGTGAATATGATAATTCTACAATACTATTACCAAAATAACTGGACTAAGGCATAAGCTGGAAAACAAGAAAATGTCTATGAAGAGCAGATTAAGGACATAGACAATCGCTAAAGGCAACGTTATAGGCGCTCCTAAATACTAAAGGATAAACACTATACTGCACCACACCAGTCACCCTAAAGATTCATCCCACTTAGCTTCACTTAGAAACTTTCCCAATGGCTTTACGTACCCCTAGCTGACTACATAGGTGCCGCCTGCCCCTATCTCCACTAGGTGTACCCTGCTTCCCATTATTAGATCGGCTCCCTAACTCGTAGATACCCGTGCTGGCCCCACAGTGGGGTGTATCACTCCCTAAAGTGGCAACCTGATACAACGGACGTGCACGGCTTATACCTACACGATGCAACAACGTCTTACCTACCAGCCCGGGTCCACACACGCACATGAAACCCGTTGGACTTGCGTTGCCACCGCTCCCTGTTTTGGCCTCTTATAGTCAAACCCAGTATGCGTGTCCCGTCCTCGACTTGGGTCGAGCCCACAAAGATACGTTTTGGGATACTGGTTGAAATGGGCCCCCACTATTTACCACAAGCATTCCACCTAAGCTTGTCCCCATTAGTCCATCCCACTTAACCCACTTAGTCATGCTCATTTACATGTGTGTTTGGTTAAGTCTAATCGTATTTCAAATGCCTCTAAAGGCAACCACCAGATTCCTCATGCCACCCAAGGCACCTACTTAACCCCCATGTCCCACCTTACATGATTATCTGGTTAAGTATTTCTTAGTTCATTAAGGCCATAACCTCATAAAGACCTCTCACATTAGACTGGCATTTATGGCAGCTGGATTTGCCGGGCGGGTCCGGGCAGTCTTACACCATAAAAGAGTCTTACCTCGTGTCTTTACAACTGTTATGCTTTAGTTTGGGCCTAGGACCTCTCACATTGGGCCGACATTTGTGACTACTGGATTTGCCGGGCGGGTCCGGGCAGGTTTACATCACAAACGGGTCCAACCTCGTGTCCTAAGCATTGATTATTAATAATAATCCACTTTCCCCCAATTTTAATAATTCCCTACTTGAATTATTAATTACTTCCAATTTTTAACAATGTCCATAATTGACTCAATTATGGACATTCATTCATGGTATGCAACATCTTACAAAATTGCACCCAATTTATTAATTCCTAATATTACCCCTACCCCACGTTTGAACGTTTATTCGCAAAATATATGTTAGACTCGAATAGCCTAACTCATAGCATAAAAGAGATTATCATAATAACAACATGTATATGTGACCAAATGAATCATAATAAGGGGTGAAACTTGCATATGTCCAACTTGCATAGATTATACATGTCATGGACCTAAAGGTGTCAACTTGTTCAAAATTCACCTAATATAATCTCAATCAATTTTCATAAACTTACATATGAACATGTGTGAATCAACATCATCTAATTTTTTAACAACATGGTTTTATATGGGTACACCTAACTCAATAGGCAAATTCCCATAATCAAGTTTTATTTAATTATAGTTTCAAGTTTATGGGTACACCTAACCTAATAGGCAAATTTCCATAAACAAGATCCATTTAAATTAAGAAAAAAAAACATAACTTTAAGCATGATCCAACAACATCATGATTTTTCAACATAATATAGCATGATTTATAACATGGCATAGTATGATAGTATAACATAGCTTGACATGATTCTCAACATAGCACGACATAGCATAAGAGAATTTACAACATAGCATGACATAGCATATATAATTTACATCATACGACAACATAATAACATAATAAGAGATCCACAATATATAGAATTTACAATTACAAATCACATCACTTTCTTGTGATCCATTCATAACTGAGTCAAATTAGTTTGTAATAGTCTTGTGAGAATCATCATACTCACCAACAAAAGAAAAGAATTAGAGAAAGAGAGATCTTTTGATTTGATTTGTGTAGATTTAGTTGTATATGATTAGGCTTCCTCTTCTTAGTTTGTGACGGCTATGCTGAACTCCATGGCAGCAGCATGACGGTAGCTTCTCTAATTTTACAAGTGATTTAGGTCTAGGGTCTACCCACTTATTTATAGATTTTAGAATTCATTTAGGCCATTAGATTTAACCTAGAAATAACCACAGCCGTTCAGACAAGATGGGGTTTATCTTGTTGACTCAGCAATGAGTCAGAAGTGACTCAGCAAACACTCAGCAATATATATATATATATATATATATATATATATATATATTCTACAATGTACACATTAGATACATCCCCCCCCCTTTTACACACTTATTATTGTTTTTATATTCATATTAGATACATCCCCTCTCTTACATACTTATTAATATTTTTATATTCATAATAGATACATCCCCTCTCTTACATACTTATTAATATTTTTATATTCATATTAGATACATCCCCTCTCTTACATACTTATTAATATTTTTGTATTCATATTAGATTCATCCCCTCTTCTACACACTTATTATTATTTTAGCAACTTTAGTGTTAATAGAAAATTCGGGGTGTTACATTCTCCCCTCCTTTTAGGATTTCGTCCCCGAAATCTTCAAGTCTGGAAGAATGTATATCCTACCATCCAAACGTCCATCTACTCATCCATCATACACAGGCATCCATTGTCCTTACAGACTTCTAATGCTTTCATGTTTAAATGCACAGTGTGTGTATATGTCCGTATCTAATGCAAAATCAGGCGGTCCACTGATTCAGTTGACCTCCTTAATGCAACTATGATCGTGCCATGCATCCATTATGTATGCAAAAGATTCTTAATGCTACATAGTACTTCTATATGCGTGCACAACCATCATCTGAATGCAGCATCCACATGATAATACAACCATCGTTCATCCATTTTACTAAATACATCCATATATATGCAATATGCAATATGAAGTGACTGAGCCGATCTAGTGCCTAAAGTGTGTGTATATATGCATCCACGAGCAACCACTAGCAAACACTTGCATCCATTTTGCATCCATCATACATAACATGTCTCAAACACATGTTTCAACCATAGGATTATCCTAACTAAAGGTCAAAGATACTAATGAGAGGACATACTAAAGATAAGATAAGATAAGCTAAGCGATAAAGGAGAAATTAAAAGACATACCCTCAAAAAGAAAAGGGTACAACGAACGCATCTTCTCTTCTGTCTCCCAAGTTGCGTTGCTCTCATCATTTCCCCATTGCACTTTAACCAGTCTGACCTCCCGATTCCTCAACTTTTTGATCTCCGACCCAAGAATGCATGTAGGAGCTCGTCTAATTGTTGCATCACGCTCTATTTCCACCTCTTTAAGCAAGCTCGGCTCTACCACCTCCGCGGTCTTGTGCAAACACTTCCTCAAATGTGATACATGGAATACGTCGTGTATTCCACTAAGTTTCTCAGGCAACTCCACCCTATATGCCATCTTCCCAATCCTGTTTTTTACAGGAAACAGCCCTACAAACCTTGGTGCTAATTTCCCCACGGACCCAAAGCGAACAACATTCTGTAACGGAGATACTTTGATAAAAACCATGTCCCCAATGTCAAACTCAAGATCTGTCCTCCTCTTATCAGCATACGATTTTTGCCTATCTTGTGCTGCTTTCATCCTCCTTCGAATCAACTCAATCTTCTCCGAGGTTTCCCTAACCATATCGGGCCCAAGTTGGATTTTATCGGTAGATTCCCACCAACATGTAGGCGAACGGCAAGGCCTTCCATAAAGAGCTTCGAAAGGTGCCATGCCAATACTAGACTGAAAGCTATTATTATATGCGAATTCTACTAACGGAAGGTGCTCTTCCCATGTACCCCCAAAGTCTAGGATACAAAGCCTTAAAAGATCCTCTAGAATGCGATTCACCCTCTCGGTCTGGCCGTCTGTCTGAGGATGATATGCGGTGCTCAAACATAGCTGAGTCCCTACCACCTCTTGTAAACTCTTCCAAAATTCGCTAGTAAAGATGGGGTCACGGTCGCTTACTATACTAGAAGGAATACCGTGCAAACGAACTATCTCCTTAATGTATACAGAAGCCAACCACGGAGCAGTCCTCTTACTTTTCACGGGAATAAAATGGGCGCTTTTAGTAAGTCTATCTACTATAACCCAAATCCCCGTGTTACCCTCCCTTGATCTTGGTAATCCATCCACAAAATCCATTGAGATGCTTTCCCATTTCCATAGTGGAACTTCTAATGGGTGAAGCAACCCACCGGGTTTCTTTTGTTCTGCTTTAACTCGTTGGCACACCAAGCATTTAGCGACGTACTCAGCCACATCCTTTTTCATATCGGCCCAAAAGAAAACCCGCTTCATATCTTTGTACATCTTATCCCCGCCGGGATGAATGGTCATTTTTGAGCGATGAGCATCATCAAGAATGGCCTTCCTTAAGTCTTCGTCTTGCGGTACACAAAGTCTATTATCCCTTCGTAACCAACCCTTATCGTCTAGGGTATACCTACGAAGATGGCTTGACGACTCCCCCCCTTTGAGCTTTTCTACTATCTCAACCAACTGTGGGTCGTCTCGCTGTGCCTCACCAACCCGTCCTAGAAGTGTAGGTCTAACCTCCAAGGATGCTAACAGACCGGGTACTAAGTCAACGGAGGGTCTAAAGTCAAACATAGAGATGAATTCTAAGCTTTGTCGTTCGACAAACAACGGACTCAAGGACAACCTTTTCCTACTTAAGGCGTCTGCCACCACGTTACCCTTGCCCGGGGTATATGCTATTTCAAAATCGTAGGAGGCTAAGAATTCCATCCACCGTTGATGCCTTAAATTCAAATCCTTCTGAGAGAATAAGTATTTTAATGATTTGTGGTCAGTGAACAGTTCGAATTTCTCACCAAGAAGATAGTGACGCCAATACTTAAGCGCGAAAACAATTGCGGCTAGCTCTAAGTCATGCGTGGGGTAATTCTTTTCATGAACCCTCAACTGCCTTCCACCATAGGCTATTACTCTTCCCTCTTGCATGAGGACCGCGCCAAGTCCCGTCCCACAAGCATCAGTATAGATGGTAAACGGTTTGTTCCCGTCTGGCAGCACTAAGACTGGGGCTGAAGTTAAGGCTCTCTTTAAACGTTGGAACGCATCATCGCAATCTTTGTCCCACGTAAAAACCGGGTTCTTCTTCGTTGACCATGTTAATGGAGTTGATATTTTTGCGAAGTTTTTGATAAACTTCCTATAATAGCCAGCCAACCCCAAGAAACTTCTTACTTCGGTTGCATTTTTAGGGACCTTCCAATCTTGGATGGCCACCACCTTTGCGGGATCCACTGCTATCCCTTCTTTGGAAACCACGTGCCCTAAGAACCGTACTTCCTTCCTCCAGAAGTGACACTTATAAAATTTTTCCTTAAGGTTATGTGCTCGAAGGGTTTCCAACACTTCCCTAAGATGTAGGGAGTGCTCTTCTTTATTCTTAGAAAAGACTAAGATGTCATCCACAAAGACTACCACGAATTTGTTAAGGTATTCCCTAAACACCCTACTCATCAAATCAACAAAATATGCAGGGGCGTTTGTCAAACCAAAGGGCATCACTAGCCATTCATAGAATCCGTCAGGAGTCCTAAAAGCAGTCTTATCTATACTATCCTCAGCCACTCTCAGTTGATGAAAGCCAGTGGCTAAGTCCAACTGCGAAAACACTGAGGCGCCAACTAACTGATCAAAGAGATCGTCAATCCTCGGCAGTGGGTGTCGGTTCTTTTTAGTAAGCTTGTTTAGTTCTCTATAGTCCATACAAAGTCTAAGAGACCCATCCGCCTTTGTGGCAAAAACTACTGGAGCACCCCACTCCGATATACTACGTCTTATGAACCCCTTCTCACGCAACTCCTTTACTTGCTTATTGAGTTCCCTCCTTTCACGAGGAGCCATGTGGCGCACTGGCAAAGATACGGGTTTAGCATTATCCACAAGATAAATTCGAAAGTCTATCTCCCGCTTTGGAGGTAAGCCCTTCACCTCCTCAAACACATCCGGATATTCCCGGACCACTTCTACCGATCGCAGGTTCTCTACAGACGCGTCAAGCGATTCAAGATAACTTAGCATAACGGAATTTATAGGATTACAAAAGATGTCGAGAGCATTACCAAGGCGAGTCACAAGCCTAACTACTCTCCTTTCACAATCAAGAATGGCCCTATTTCTAGACAACCAATCCATTCCTAAAATTAGCCCATAGCCCGTGAAGCCCAATACATAAGCATCACATCTAAATTCAACGCTAAGTATAGAGATTTTCAAATCCAAACATATCATGGTCAAATGAGCCGAACCCCCAATTGGATTTGAAACGACCAAGGGATCTCTACTAAACTGGTGTTCAAGTGCAGTGATTCATCTAATGATGCAGAGATAAACGAATGAGATGTGCCAGAATCGAATAAGGTACGGACAGGATGATCAAACAGAAAAACTAAGCTTTCAACAGAAATTGTTCTACCTCTTTCTTGCAGCGGTGGGGCCGCAATAGCCTGAACTTGCCCCCTTGCCTGCCCTGGTGCCATAAGAGCCTGCACCTGTCCTCCCGAGGTAGACCCTGCCCTCTGCCCCTTCTTTGGACAGTCCTTCACTAAATGTCCCGCATCTCCACAATGAAAACAATCAGTCTTCTTTTTCTTTCTACAATCTTTGCTGAGATGGCCAGGCGTCCCACAATTGAAGCATTTCTTCTTCCCTTTGCCATTATTGTTTTTACCACCCTTCTTATTTTGCTGTTGGGGTTTCTTCTGATCCCCTTTCTTTTCAACTGCCTTATCCTCATGCATAAGTGCCATTTCTACTAGCTTTTCAAAGGTGGCTCCCATAGGGATGTGGGTCATAGCCAACCCTTGCAACGGTTCATTCAAGCCTCTAACGAACCTCAAAGCTTTCTTCTCTGGCGTGTTCACCAACTCCAAGCCAAACCTTGCTAACTGATTAAATTTATTGACATATTCCTTTACTGATGAGCTCCCTTGCTTTAGTGCCAGGAATTTTTCCATATTTAAGTTCTCCTCTGCCCTTGAAAGAAACTTTGCCTCAAACCTTCGTCTGAAATCCGCCCATGAATCGACTGGACGTTCCCCGTTAGTGACCTCCCACCAAAACGAGGCCTCTCCCTTCATTAACCAAGCAGCTAAACGGACTTTCCTCCCATCTTCCACTTCAAAGATATCCAACAATTCCTCAGTCTCCTTAAGCCAATCTCTGGCCTCCACAAACGTCTCAGTCCCTTGAAAAGTTTTTCCTCCCATAGCATTGAATTCCTTGCACGTCTTTGCAAAAGTGTCAACACGAGGAGGAGGAGGAGGAGGAATGGGTGCAACTAGGGGTGGAGGAGTATCCGCTGGGCCTGCAGTGGTGGCCCTAGCCTCCAAGTATCTCCTAAACCACCCTGGAATCGTCACGCCTTCTGGGAGATTAAGATCTTCAGTCATACTGAAACGAAAAAGGAAAGATTCAAAATGGAGAATTCGAAAGATAAAGATAAGGATGTGGCTATTTGGGATTATGTTTTTCATAAAAACTCTCTTTAAATAACATGTTTTTTTTTTTTTTTTTTTTTTTGAAAGCACTTCTTCCAAAAATACTTTAGAAAAAAAAATATTTTTCTAAAATTTTTTTTTATCTGTTCTGGTAACCTTATGCTCTGATACCACGTGTAACACCCCACGTCCATTAATGTCACTCACAAAGGGAATGCATTAGCTTCCATGGAGGTTTTAAGTGAATATAGAACAGTAAAATTACAACAAGACAGATATAAAATAGTACTTGGAAATTCAAAAACTTTATTTCATTGTAGCAGAAGTCAAAACATGTTTGATTACATCATAACACCATATTCAATGTCAAGTACAATATCTATCTTGATAAAACAAGTACATAATCCCATTACATGAATAGCCATTAAAAAGAAAGATAACAAACTGGACTTTACTTCAGCAGTCCAAGCTTTCCAGAAGATAAGCGATCCAACTAGACTCCACTAGAACTTGGCCCAACCTGCGGACCTGAAGGGAGAAAAAGGATGGAAAAGAGGGGGTCAGACATAAAGTCTGGTGAATATGATAATTCTACAATACTATTACCAAAATAACTGGACAAAGGCATAAGCTGGAAAACAAGAAAATGTCTATGAAGAGCAGATTAAGGACATAGACAATCGCTAAAGGCAACGTTATAGGCGCTCCTAAATACTAAAGGATAAACACTATACTGCACCACACCAGTCACCCTAAAGATTCATCCCACTTAGCTTCACTTAGAAACTTTCCCAATGGCTTTACGTACCCCTAGCTGACTACATAGGTGCCGCCTGCCCCTATCTCCACTAGGTGTACCCTACTTCCCATTATTCGATCGGCTCCCTAACTCGTAGATACCCGTGCTGGCCCCACAATGGGGTGTATCACTCACTAAAGTGGCAACCTGATACAACGGACATGCACGGATTATACCTACACGATGCAACAACGTCTTACCTACCAGCCCGGGTCCACACACGCATATGAAACCCGTTGGACTTGCGTTGCCACCGCTCCCTGTTTTGGCCTCTTATAGTCAAACCCAGTATGCGTGTCCCGTCCTCGACTTGGGTCGAGCCCACAAAGATACGTTTTGGGATACTGGTTGAAATGGGCCCCCACTATTTACCACAAGCATTCCACCTATGCTTGTCCCCATTAGTCCATCCCACTTAACCCACTTAGTCATGCTCATTTACATGTGTGTTTGGTTAAGTCTAATCGTATTTCAAATGCCTCTAAAGGCAACCACCAGATTCCTCATGCCACCCAAGGCACCTACTTAACCCCCATGTCCCACCTTACATGATTATCTGGTTAAGTATTTCTTAGTTCATTAAGGCCATAACCTCATAAAGACCTCTCACATTAGACTGGCATTTATGGCAGCTGGATTTGCCAGGCGGGTCCGGGCAGTCTTACACCATAAAAGAGTCTAACCTCGTGTCTTTACAACTGTTATGCTTTAGTTTGGGCCTAGGACCTCTCACATTGGGCCGACATTTGTGACTACTGGATTTGCCGGGCGGGTCCGGGCAGGTTTACATCACAAACGGGTCCAACCTCGTGTCCTAAGCATTGATTATTAATAATAATCCACTTTCCCCCAATTTTAATAATTCCCTACTTGAATTATTAATTACTTTCAATTTTTAACAATGTCCATAATTGACTCAATTATGGACATTCATTCATGGTATGCAACATCTTACAAAATTGCACCCAATTTATTAATTCCTAATATTACCCCTACCCCACGTTTGAACGTTTATTCGCAAAATATATGTTAGACTCGAATAGCCTAACTCATAGCATAAAAGAGATTATCATAATAACAACATGTATATGTGACCAAATGAATCATAATAAGGGGTGAAACTTGCATATGTCCAACTTGCATAGATTATACATGTCATGGACCTAAAGGTGTCAACTTGTTCAAAATTCACATAATATAATCTCAATCAATTTTCATAAACTTACATATGAACATGTGTGAATCAACATCATCTAATTTTTTAACAACATGGTTTTATATGGGTACACCTAACTCAATAGGCAAATTCCCATAATCAAGTTTTATTTAATTATAGTTTCAAGTTTATGGGTACACCTAACCTAATAGGCAAATTCCCATAAACAAGATCCATTTAAATTAAGAAAAAAAAAACATAACTTTAAGCATGATCCAACAACATCATGATTTTTCAACATAATATAGCATGATTTATAACATGGCATAGTATGATAGTATAACATAGCTTGACATGATTCTCAACATAGCACGACATAGCATAAGAGAATTTACAACATAGCATGACATAGCATATATAATTTACATCATACGACAACATAATAAGAGATCCACAATATATAGAATTTACAATTACAAATCACATCACTTTCTTGTGATCCATTCATAACTGAGTCAAATTAGTTTGTAATAGTCTTGTGAGAATCATCATACTCACCAACAAAAGAAAAGAATTAGAGAAAGAGAGATCTTCTGATTTGATTTGTGTAGATTTAGTTGTAGATGATTAGGCTTCCTCTTCTTAATTTGTGACGGCTATGCTGAACTCCATGGCAGCAGCATGACGGTAGCTTCTCTAATTTTACAAGTGATTTAGGTCTAGGGTCTACCCACTTATTTATAGATTTTAGAATTCATTTAGGCCATTAGATTTAACCTAGAAATAACCGCAGCCGTTCAGACAAGATGGGGTTTATCTTGTTGACTTAGCAATGAGTCAGAAGTGACTCGGCAAACACTCAGCAATATATATATATATATATATATATATATATATATATATTCTACAATGTACACATTAGATACATCCCCCCCCCCTTTTACACACTTATTATTGTTTTTATATTCATATTAGATACATCCCCTCTCTTACATACTTATTAATATTTTTATATTCATAACAGATACATCCCCTCTCTTACATACTTATTAATATTTTTATATTCATATTAGATACATCCCCTCTCTTACATACTTATTAATATTTTTGTATTCATATTAGATACATCCCCTCTTCTACACACTTATTATTATTTTAGCAACTTTAGTGTTAATAGAAAATTCGGGGTGTTACATCCTATGCCTTTAGCAAGTAATTGCTAAACTAATTAGGATAGGATATTAGGAGGCTATGGATGTAAATGTGGATTATGCAAGTTGTGGTTGTCATATGTTATAAGTTCATATGTAAACTTGCCTCTTTTTATGATATGATGTGTCATGTAAGTTCATATGCAAGTTTTATGCAAGTTCATATGCAAGTTTTATGCAAGTTTATATGCAAGTTCATATGCAAGTTTTATGCAAGTTCATATGCAAGTTTTATGCAAGTTCATATGCAAGTTCATATGCAAGTTTTATGCAAGTTTATATGCAAGTTCATGTGCAAGTTAGCCTCTTTCTATGATGTGCATAACATATGCAAGTTTGCCTTTGTGATATGACATGGTATGCAAGTTCATATGCAAGTTCATATGCAATTTTTATGCAAGTTCATATGCAAGTTCATATGCAAGTTTTATGCAAGTTTATATGCAAGTTCATATGCAAGTTTTATGCAAGTTCATATGCAAGTTCATATGCAAGTTTTATGCAAGTTCATATGCAAGTTCATATGCAAGTTTTATGCAAGTTTATATGCAAGTTCATATGCAAGTTTGTCTCTTTTTATGATGTGCATAACATATGCAAGGTTGTCCCTATGTATGACATGTTATGTAAACGAATTACGTGGGAAACGATGGGGTTAATATGCATGATTATAAAAAGGTGTAAAGTTGTTATGATTAAGCATAACATAAAATGAATGGACATAATTGGGAATTTACCTATTAAGTTAGGTCTACCCACATTATGGAGTTGGGAATTTACCTATTAAGTTAGGTCTACCCATACTATGGAATTGGGAATTTACCTATTAAGTTAGGTCTACCCATATTCTTAAAAATGTGTAATTAAGTAGGGATAATTAATTATGGGGGTGATTAATTAGGTGTAATTAATCAACTAAGACACGAGGTTGGACCCTTTTGTAGCGGAAGTCTACCCGGAACCGACCGGCCATCCAGCGGCTACAAATGATTGGCCCAATGTGAGAGGTCTTGGTCATAAATTAAATACGTGATTAAAGTAAAGACACGAGGTTAGACCCTTTTTATGACAGAAGTCTGCCCGGAACCAACCGGCATATCCAGCAGTCATAAAAGATGGTCTAATGTGAGAGGTCTTTATGAGGTCATGGTCTTAATTAATTAATTAAGAAACACTTAACCATATTAGCATGTAGAGGGACATGAGGGGTTAAGTGGGTGCCTTGGGTGGCATGTGGAAATCTAGTGGTTGCCTTGGGTGGCAATAGAAAATACGATTAGAATACTTAACCAAAGTGGAACATGTAATTAAAACATGATTAAAGGGTTAAGTGGTATACACTAGAAACGACAAGCTTAGGTGGGTAGCTTGTGGGGGCCCATTTCAACCAATATCCCAAACGTATCTTAGTGGGCTCGACTCTAGTCGAGTGACGGGACACGCATATTGGGCTTGACTATAAGAGGCCAAAACGGGGTAGCGGTTGCAACGCGAGTCCAACGGGTTTCATATGCATGTGTGGACCCGGGCTGGTAGGTAAGACGTTGTTGCATCGTGTAGATATAACCCATGCACCATTTGTTGTATCGGGCTAGCCACTTTGGGGAGTGATACACCCCATTGTGGGGCCAACACGGATATCTACGGTAGGGAGCCGATCGCTTGGGAGTAGTGGGTACACCTAGTGGAGATAGGGGCAGACGGCACCTATGTAGTGAGCTAGGGGTACACGAAACTACTGGGTAAATTTTCTAAGTCCTTGGAAGGGATCAACCTTTAAGTAGGAATGACTGGTGTGGTGCAGTGTAGTAATTATCCTTGGGTGGGTAAATGCGTCTTTATCGTTACCTTAGTTCATTCTAAGGCTGATTGGCTACTGAGTGTAGTCATTTATCCCCAGTCACACCGTACCAAGTTATATCATATCCTTATTACTTTATTGATTGCATTGTTAAAGTTATAGGACTCGCTCAGACTTATGTCTGACCCCGTTGTTTTTATCTTTTTTCCCAACCCTCAGGTTCTCAGAGTGGGCCCAGCACGAGTGGGCTTTGATCAGGCTGCTTTTATTACTCTCTTGGAGCTTGGAGCTTGGACCCTAGATGTAGAGCTCAGCTTACCCTTTTCTTTTATGGCTATCAGTTCATGTATTGGGATTATGTATTTTTATTTAGTAGGATGGATATTTGTACTTGACTTCTATTATGGTTTTGTGATGTAACCAGACATGTTTTGCTTTCCGCTGCAATTGAAATGATGTTTTAAATTTTCAAGTATTACCTATATCTGTCTTGCTGTAATTACTCTGTTCTATATTCACTCAAAATACTCCACCGATGTTATGGCATTCCCTTAGAGAGTGACCATAGCGGGCGTGGGGTGTTACACGTGGTATCAGAGCAAAGGTTACCGGAACAGATAAAATTTTTAGAAAACTATTTTTCTAAAAACATTTTTGGAAGAGATATTTTCAAAAACATGTCTTTAAAGAGAAAAGTTTTTGAAAGAAAAGCATAATCCCCAATAGCCATATCTTTATCCTTCGAATTCTCCGTTTTGAATCTTTCCTTTTTCGTTTCAGCATGGCTGAGGATCTTAACTTTCCGGAGGGTGTGACGATACCAGTATGGTATAGGAGATTGATGGAGGCTAGGGCCACCACTGCGGGTCCAGCAAATTTTCCTCCACCAACGGTAGCACCCGATCTTCCTCCTCCCCCTCCTCCTCGCACGGATACTTTTGCTAAGACTTGCAAGGAATTTAAAGCTATGGGAGGGAAACCTTTTCAAGGATCTGAAACTTTTGTGGAGGCTAGAGATTGGCTTAAGGAGGTGGAAGAGTTGATAGATATCTTTGAGATGGAGGAAGGAAAGAAAGTCAAGTTAGCTGCTTGGTTAATGAAGGGAGAGGCCTCATTCTGGTGGGAGGTCACTAATGGAGAACGCCCCGTTGACTCTTGGGCGGATTTTAGGCAAAGATTTGTGGCAAAGTTTCTCTCAAGGGCGGAGGAAAACTTGTATATGGAATGATTCTTGACTTTAAAGCAAGGAAATCTCTCAGTGAAGGAATATGTCAACAAGTTTAATCAATTGGCAAGGTTTGGCCTAGACATGGTGAATACACCGGAGAAGAAGGCTTTGAGGTTCGTGAAAGGCTTGAATGAACCGATGCATGGGTTGGCTATGACTCATATCCCTATGGGGGCCACCTTTGAGAAGCTAGTTGACATGGCACTCATGCATGAAGAAGAGAAGGGCCCCAATGCTAATAAGGCACCCGAGAAGAAGGGAGATCAAAAGAGACCTCAGCAACAACAGCAAAACAAAGGTGGGAAAGGCAACGGTGGCAAGGGGAAGAAGAAGTGCTTCAATTGTGGGATACCATGCCACATAAGCAAAGATTGTAGAAAGAAGAAGAAGACTGGTTGCTTTCACTCTGGTGAAGCAGGGCATTTAGTGAAGGATTGCCCTAAGAAGGGGCAAAGGACGGGATCTACCTCAGGAGGACAGGTGCAAGCTCTTATGGCACCGGGTCAGGCTAGGGGGCAAGTACAGGCTCTCGCGGTTCCACCGATTCAGGAAAGAGGTAGAACTATTTCCGTTGAAAGTCTGGTTTTTCTATTTGATCATCCTGTCCGTACATTGTTTGATTCTGGCGCATCGCATTCGTTTATCTCATCATCATTAGTTGAGTCACTGCACTTAGACACCAGTCTGGTAGATGATCCCTTGGTTGTTTCAAACCCAAT
Source organism: Allium sativum (assembly GCA_030737875.1). Lineage (NCBI taxonomy): Eukaryota > Viridiplantae > Streptophyta > Magnoliopsida > Asparagales > Amaryllidaceae > Allium > Allium sativum. The sequence goes on along the minus strand of CM060923.1, from coordinate 402,448,182 downwards.
TGGGGGCTCCACTTATTTGTCGTTGATATGTTTGGGTTTGAAGATTTCTATACTTAGCATTGAGTTTAGATGTGATGCTTTTGTTTTGGGCTTCACGGGCTATGGGTTAATTTTGGGCATGGACTGGTTATCCAGTAATGGTGCTGTTCTTGATTGCGAAAGGAGAGTTGTTAGGCTCATGACCCGCTTGGGTAACACTCTCGAGATCTCTTGTAATCCCATGGATTCTGTTATGCTAAGTTATCTTGAATCGCTTGACGCTTCGGTCGAGAGTTTGCAATCTGTTAAAGTGGTCCGGGAATACTCGGATGTGTTTGAGGAGGTGAAGGGCTTACCTCCGAAGCGGGAGATTGACTTCCGAATATATCTGGTGGATAATGCTAAACCTGTATCTTTACCAGTGCGCCACATGGCTTCTCGTGAGAGGAGGGAACTCCATAAGCAAGTAGGGGAGTTGCTTGAGAAGGGGTTCATAAGACGAAGTATATCGGAGTGGGGTGCTCCAGTAGTTTTTGCTACGAAGGCGGATGGGTCCCTCAGACTTTGTGTAGACTATAGAGAACTCAACAAGCTCACAAAGAAGAATAGACACCCATTGCCGAGGATTGATGATCTTTTCGATCAGTTGGTCGGCGCTTCGGTATTTTCTCAGTTGGACTTAGCCACGGGGTTTCATCAATTGAGGGTGGCTGAGGATAGCATAGACAACACTGCCTTTAGGACTCCGGATGGTTTCTATGAGTGGCTGGTGATGCCATTTGGGTTGACGAACGCCCCTGCATACTTTGTTGATTTGATGAGTAGGGTGTTCAGGGAGTTCCTTAATAAGTTCGTGGTGGTCTTTGTGGATGATATCTTAGTATTTTCTAAGAGTGAAGAAGAGCATGACTTACATCTTGGGGAGGTGTTGAAGACTCTTCGAGCACATAGCCTTAAGGCGAAATTCTCTAAATGTCACTTCTGGAGGAAGGAAGTGCGATTCTTGGGGCACGTGGTCTCCAAGGAAGGGATAGCTGTGGATCCCGCAAAGGTAGTATCAATTCAGGATTAGAAGGTTCCGAAGAATGCTACCGAAGTGAGAAGTTTCTTGGGTTTGGCAGGTTATTATAGGAAGTTTATCAAAGACTTCACGAAGATATCAGCCCCATTAACCCGCTTAACGAAGAAGAATCTTGTGTTCACATGGGACATAGATTGTGATGATGCGTTCCGACGGTTAAAGAGAGCTTTAACCACTGCTCCAGTTTTAGTGTTGCCAGATGGGAGCAAGCCATTTGTTGTCTATACCGATGCTTGTGGGACAGGACTAGGCGCAGTCTTAATGCAAGAGGGAAGGGTAATAGCCTATGGTGGAAGGCAGTTGAGAGTGCATGAGAAAAATTACCCTACCCATGATTTAGAGTTGGCCGCTATTGTTTTCGCGCTTAAGATTTGGCGCCATTATCTTCTTGGTGAGAGATTCGAATTGTTCACTGACCTCAAATCATTGAAGTACTTGTTTTCTCAGAAGGATTTGAATTTGAGACAGCAAAGGTGGATGGAGTTCTTAGCATCCTATGATTTCGAGATAGCGTATACCCCTGGCAAGGGTAACGTGGTGGCGGACGCCTTGAGCAGAAAAAGGTTGTCCTTGAGTCCATTGTTCGTGGAACAACGAAGCATGGAATTTATCTCGATGTTTGATTTCAGACCTTCCATTGATTATGTACCCGGTTTGCTAGCATCCTTGGAGGTCAGACCTACTCTTCTGGGGCGGATTGGAGAAGCACAGAGGGACGACCCACGGTTGGTTGAGTTGGTGGAGAAGCTCATAAGGGGGGAGTCGTCCAGCCATTTGAGTAGGTACACCCTAGACGATAGGGGGTGCTTGCGTAGAGACGGTAGACTTTGTGAACCGCAAGACGAGGGTTTGAGGAAGGCTATTCTTGATGATGCACACCGTTCTAGGATGACCATTCATCCCGGTGGGGACAAGATGTACCAAGACATGAAGCGAGTTTTCTTCTGGGCCGGTATGAAGAAAGATGTGGCCGAGTATGTCGCTCGATGCTTGGTGTGCCAACAGGTGAAAGCGGAGCAAAAGAAACCTGGTGGGTTGCTTCACCCATTGGAAGTTCCGCAATGGAAGTGGGATAGCGTCTCGATGGATTTTATTGACGGGTTACCCAAATCAAGAAAGGGTAATACGGGAATTTGGGTGGTGGTAGATAGACTTACTAAAAGCGCCCATTTCATACCTGTAAAGAGCAAGAGGACCGCTCCATGGCTAGCTTCAGTATATCTTCGAGAGATAGTTCGATTGCATGGGGTACCCTCTAGCATAGTGAGTGATCGAGATCCTATCTTCACTAGCGAGTTCTGGAGAAGTTTGCAAGAAGCAGTGGGGACTCAATTGTGTCTGAGTACCGCATATCATCCTCAGACGGACGGCCAGACTGAGAGGGTGAATCGTGTCCTAGAAGACCTTTTGAGGCTTTGTATCTTAGATTTTGGAGGCACATGGGAAGAGCATCTTCCATTGGTGGAGTTCGCATATAATAACAGCTTTCAGTCCAGTATTGGTATGGCTCCTTTCGAAGCTCTTTATGGAAGGCCTTGTCGATCACCTACATGTTGGTGGGAATCTACGGATAAGATCTTGCTTGGGCCTGATATGGTTAGGGAGACTTCTGAGAAGATTGACTTGATTCGAAGAAGGATGAAAGCAGCGCAGGATAGGCAAAAATCTTATGCGGACAAGAGGAGGACGGACCTTGAGTTTGAAGTTGGGGACGTGGTCTTTGTCAAAGTGTCTTCGTTACGAAATGTGGTTCGCTTTGGATCTGTTGGGAAGTTAGCACCAAGGTTCGTAGGGCCGTTTCCTATTTGAGGATGGCATATAGAGTGGAGTTGCCCGACAGACTTAGTGGTGTACATGATGTATTCCGTGTGTCTCATTTGAGGAAGTGCTTACATAAGACCGCAGAGGTGGTAGAGCCGAGCTTGCTTAAAGAAGTGGAAGTAGAGCGTGATGCGACTATTCGATGAGCTCCTACTCGCATCCTTGGGTCAGAGACTAGGAAGTTGAGAAACAGAGAGGTTCAACTAGTCAAAGTGCAATGGGGAGAAGACGAGAGCAACGCAACTTGGGAAACGGAAGCGAAGATGCGTTCATTGTACCCGTTCCTTTTTGAGGGTATGTCTTTTAACTTCTCCTTTATCGTTTGTCTAGTACTTATCTTATCTTTAGTATGTCCTCTCATTAGTACCTTTGACCTTTAGATGGAGTAAACCTATGGTTGAAGCATGTGTTTGAGACATGTTATGTTTGGTGGATGCATGTGGATGCAAGTGGTTGCTAGTGGTTGCTCGTGGATGCATATACACACACTCTAGGCACTAGATCGGCTCAATCACTTCATATTGCATATTGCATAAAATTGTGTGTAGGAAGCTATATTTATGGATGTATAATGATTGTGTTATCATATGGATGATGCATTTTGGTGAATGATTGTGCACTCATGTAGATATTGTATGTGTCGATAGGATTCTCTCGCATACATAATGGATGCATGGCACTATCATGGTTTGCATATGTTCATACATTAGATAGGGAACATATACACACACTTTTTGCATATGCTCATACATCATTAGAAACTGTTTTAAGGACAATGGATGCCCGTGTTTGATGGATTGAGTAGATGGTTGTTTGGATGGTAGGATATGCATTCTCCTCAGCTTAGAGATTTCGGGGACGAAATCCTTTAAGGAGGGGAGAATGTAACACCCCGTATTTCAGCTAATGCTAAAATTCACTAATTGCAGAATAAATAATCTCAAATGTAAGAATTGGGGGAAACGGGCTGCGTCATTGCGTTCGTCTCGGAAAAAAATACGCGAAATAGAGTCCGAAATTTTGTAAATCGGAGTCCGTATGGCCCAGTTATGGCCCAATGAAGTTTGCAGAAAATTTAAAGTTAAAAACAGATTTAAAATTCAAATTCAGATTTTAAAATTGGGACTGGGAGGGCAGGCGGGAAAGTTCCTGCCCTAGCCATGTCGACAGGGCTGTCGACAGGCCAGTCAACTGGGAGTTCGACTGCCCTGTCGACTTGCCTGTCGACACAGGGTGTCGAGCCAGATGGCCTGGGTGCACCAGGTCTGGTTTTCTGGCTAGGGCTGGGCTGTGTTCTAGAGACTTCCTAAATCTGACGGACCTAATCTAACCTAGGGTTAATCCTATGGTCTAAAACACACCCTAATCCTATAAATACACCCTAATGCAAGCCTAATCCATACTAAAAATAGAAATGAGGGCCTCATGCCGCCAAAATCAAACTTGAGAGGAGCCTCCACTAGTTTATGAAGGAAGTTGCAAGCTAATCAACCTCTAATCATCATATCCTTCAAATATTGCAACTAGTTCTACTTCATAAGTTAGCTAATCTTGGTTTTGGTGAGTTCCTATGCCTTTAGCAAGTAATTGCTAAACTAATTAGGATAGGATATTAGGAGGCTATGGATGTAAATGCGGATTATGCAAGTTGTGGTTGTCATATGTTATAAGTTCATATGTAAACTTGCCTCTTTTTATGATATGATGTGTCATGTAAGTTCATATGCAAGTTTTATGCAAGTTCATATGCAAGTTCATATGCAAGTTTTATGCAAGTTTATATGCAAGTTCATATGCAAGTTTTATGCAAGTTCATATGCAAGTTCATATGCAAGTTTTATGCAAGTTCATATGCAAGTTCATATGCAAGTTTTATGCAAGTTTATATGCAAGTTCATGTGCAAGTTAGCCTCTTTCTATGATGTGCATAACAAATGCAAGTTTGCCTTTGTGATATGACATGGTATGCAAGTTCATATGCAAGTTCATATGCAAGTTTTATGCAAGTTCATATGCAAGTTTTATGCAAGTTCATATGCAAGTTCATATGCTAGTTTTATGCAAGTTTATATGCAAGTTCATATGCAAGTTTTATGCAAGTTTATATGCAAGTTCATATGCAAGTTTTATGCAAGTTCATATGCAAGTTCATATGCAAGTTTTATGCAAGTTCATATGCAAGTTCATATGCAAGTTTTATGCAAGTTTATATGCAAGTTCATATGCAAGTTTCTCTCTTTTTATGATGTGCATAACATATGCAAGGTTGTCCCTATGTATGACATGTTATGTAAACGAATTACGTGGGAAACGATGGGGTTAATATGCATGATTATAAAAAGGTGTAAAGTTGTTATGATTAAGCATAACATAAAATGAATGGACATAATTGGGAATTTACCTATTAAGTTAGGTCTACCCACATTATGGAGTTGGGAATTTACCTATTAAGTTAGGTCTACCCATACTATGGAATTGGGAATTTACCTATTGAGTTAGGTCTACCCATATTCTTAAAAATGTGTAATTAATTAGGGATAATTAATTATGGGGGTGATTAATTAGGTGTAATTAATCAACTAAGACACGAGGTTGGACCCTTTTGTAGCGGAAGTCTGCCCGGAACCGACCGGCCATCCAGCGGCTACAAATGATTGGCCCAATGTGAGAGGTCTTGATCATAAATTAAATACGTGATTAAAGTAAAGACACGAGGTTAGACCCTTTTTATGACAGAAGTCTGCCCGGAACCAACCGGCATATCCAGCAGTCATAAAAGATGGTCTAATGTGAGAGGTCTTTATGAGGTCATGGTCTTAATTAATTAATTAAGAAACACTTAACCATATTAGCATGTAGAGGGACATGAGGGGTTAAGTGGGTGCCTTGGGTGGCATGTGGAAATCTAGTGGTTGCCTTGGGTGGCAATAGAAAATACGATTAGAATACTTAACCAAAGTGGAACATGTAATTAAAACATGATTAAAGTGTTAAGTGGTATACACTAGAAATGACAAGCTTAGGTGGGTAGCTTGTGGGGGCCCATTTCAACCAATATCCCAAACGTATCTTAGTGGGCTCGACTCTAGTCGAGTGACGGGACACGCATATTGGGCTTGACTATAAGAGGCCAAAACGGGGTAGCGGTGGCAACGCGAGTCCAACGGGTTTCATATGCGTGTGTGGACCCGGGCTGGTAGGTAAGACGTTGTTGCATCGTGTAGATATAGCCCGTGCACCATTTGTTGTATCGGGCTAGCCACTTTGGGGAGTGATACACCCCATTGTGGGGCCAGCACAGATATCTACGGTAGGGAGCCGATCGCTTGGGAGTAGTGGGTACACCTAGTGGAGATAGGGGCAGACGGCACCTATGTAGTGAGCTAGGGGTACACGAAACTACTGGGTAAATTTTCTAAGTCCTTGGAAGGGATCAACCTTTAAGTAGGAATGACTGGTGTGGTGCAGTGTAGTAATTATCCTTGGGTGGGTAAATGCGTCTTTATCGTTACCTTAGTTCATTCTAAGGCTGATTGGCTACTGAGTGTAGTCATTTATCCCCAGTCACACCGTACCAAGTTATATCATATCCTTATTACTTTATTGATTGCATTGTTAAAGTTATAGGACTCGCTCAGACTTATGTCTGACCCCGTTGTTTTTATCTTTTTTCCCAACCCTCAGGTTCTCAGAGTGGGCCCAGCACGAGTGGGCTTTGATCAGGCTGCCTTTATTACTCTCTTGGAGCTTGGACCCTAGATGTAGAGCTCAGCTTACCCTTTTCTTTTATGGCTATCAGTTCATGTATTGGGATTATGTATTTTTATTTAGTAGGATGGATATTTGTACTTGACTTCTATTATGGTTTTGTGATGTAACCAGACATGTTTTGCTTTCCGCTGCAATTGAAATGATGTTTTAAATTTTCAAGTATTACCTATATCTGTCTTGCTGTAATTACTCTGTTCTATATTCACTCAAAATACTCCACCGATGTTATGGCATTCCCTTAGAGAGTGACCATAGCGGGCGTGGGGTGTTACATCGCGTATCTAGTCTTCAATCTTCTAAGTCGCATCTTCTTGAGCTTCACTATACTGTGCCTTATCTAATTTAACTTCACAATTGCGAGGCTTCTTCACCTCCATTTCCAAGACTCACTAGTAAAGATAGGGTCTTGGTCACTTACTATGCTAGAGGGTATACGAGACTTCCCTTAGATGCCAAGCATGTTCTTCCTCGCTCTTAGAGAAAACCAAAATATCATCTATGCACAGGCAAAGTGAACCATCCGCCTTTGTAGCTAAAACAACTGGAGCATTCCATTCAGAAATACTTTGCCTTATGAACCCTTCCTCAAGTAACTCTTTTACTTTTTTACTAAGCCCATCCTTTCCCTTGGATTCATGTGTCGTACAGGTAATGCAACTGGCTTTGCATTGTTAACTATATATATATATATATATATATATATATATGTATATATATGAAAGTCTATCTCGCGCCTCGGGGGTAAACCCCGAACTTCATCGAAGACGTCACCATACTCACGGACCACACGAACAGATTCCAAAACGTCGTTGGATGCGTCAAGAGATTCTAGGTAGCTAAGCATCACTGAACCCCTAAAGTCACAAGAAATATCAAGGGTCTTTCCACAACGATTCAACAATCTAACTACCCTTCTTTCATAGTCTAGGATGGCACCATATCTGGCTAGCCAATCCATGTCTAGAATCAAGCCATAGCCCATGAAACCAAGAACGAAGGCGTTGCATTCTAACCCAACGCCCAAGATAGAAACTCTCAAATCCCGACAAACCACAGATAAGTGAGCCGAACCACCAATAGGATTTGAGACTACAATGGGATCTATAACTAGATTAGTATTTAGGTGTAGTGTTTCAACTAACGAAGTAGATACAAACAAGTGTGAAGGGCCAAAATCAAACAAAGTTCGAATAGGATGATCAAAAAGGAAAACCAAATCTCAACCGAGATGATTCTACCTCTATCAGGTATACCTGCCATGAGGGAACGCGTCTGCCCTCCACAAGATCCTGTACTTTGTCCTTACCCTTGCCTTTTGCCTCTTTGGACAATCCTAATTAAGATGTCCTGTCTTTCCGTAATGATAACAAATTGTCTTCTTCTTCCTTAAGTAGTCAGTTATTTCACAAGTGTGGCACTACCTTTTCTCTTGGCCGCCTTGTTATCCTTACCGCCTTTCTTGGGATATGCTTTCTTATCGTGATTCCTACCCATGTCTCTCCTGCACATTCCCCATTCGTGACCTTCCACCAGAATGAAGCTTCATCCTCCATTAACCAGGCAGCTTGTTGAACATTCCTCCTATCGTCTATCTTAAAGGTACTGACAAGTCCTCCACTTCCTTCTAGTTTTGACAAACGTCCCAGTCCCATGAAGCGGTTTTCCGCCTATCGTGCGGAAGTTCTTACATATCTTAGAAAAAGAATCTATATGCGGAGGAAGAGATTAAAAAGGGGAAAGAGGAAGAGATTCAAAATGGAGAATCGAAGGAAAGATATATAGCTCTTGGGGATTATGTTTTTAAAATAAACTTTTCTCTTGAAAGTACTCTCCTTAAAACATATTTTTGAAAGTATTTCTTTATAAAAATGCTTTTGAAAAATAGTTTTTCAAATATCTCTTATCTGTTCTGGTAACCTTCAGCTCTGATACCACGTGTAACACCCTACGTCCATTAACGTCACTTACAAAAGGAATGCATTAGCTTTCATGGAGTATTTTTAGTCTGTAGAACAGAAAATAACAAGACAGATATAAATATTAGTACTTGAAATTTTTTATAAAAAAAACAACTTTTATTGCGGCGGAGAAATAGTTAGGTTACAACAACATCAAAAACCAACAGTAAAACCAAGTACACTCAATACCGGTCTTGTCAAATTGTTTTCTGTACATAAAGTAAAATGCATAACCCCAACATAAATAGCCATAAAAGAGATGAGCTGAACTTTACTTCAGCAATCCAAGCACTTCCAAAGAGAGAGGAAAGATCCAAGTCAAGCTCCACTAGCACTAATCCCACCCTGAGAACCTGGGGGGGGGGGGGGAAAGGGTAGAAAAGAGGCGAAAACAAAGGGGGTCAGACATAAAGTCTGGCGAGTACAATAATTTTAACAATATAATTATTAAAGTAACTAGGATAAGGCATAAGCTAGTAAAACGAGGAATGGATGTGAAACAAGTGGATATGACAAAACAAACAAGAGGAAAAAGATAACGTTAATTGCGCCTCCAACACTATAGGATAATTACAATACTGCACCAATTCTAGTCACTCTAAAAGTTGATCCCGCCTACTGAACATCATAATAATGATAATGGTAGCTTCTTGTACCCCTAGTTATCTTCATAGGCGTCGTCTGCTCCTATCTCCACTAGTTGTACCCACTACCCTCCCCATCCTAATTACAATATTTATGATATGGTAGTTGTACCCCTAGCTGTCTTCATAGGTGCCGCCTGCTCCTATCTCCACTAGTCGTACCCACTACCTTCCCCATTCGATCGGCTCCCTATCTCGTAGATACCCGTGCTAGTCCCAAAGTAAGGTGTATCACTCCCCAAAGTGGCAACCCGATACTACTAAAGGTGCACGGCTTATACCTACACGATGCAACGTCTTACCTACCAGCCCGGGCCCACGCACGCACATGACCCCGTTGGACTTGTGTTGCCACCGCTAACCCGTTTTGACCTCTTACAATCAAACCCAGTAAGCGTGTCCCGTCCACGATCTAGATCGAGCTCACTTAGATACTACATGGGTTACTGTAACGACCCAGAAAATCTGAACCAATTTAAATTTTTTAAATTGGCTAAAATAATGGATTTTAAATATTTAAAATAAATATTTTAAATAATGGCGATGAAAACTGAGTTTGAATCGACAATTCAAAACGAATATAATTAATTATAATTATGAACAAGGCCTGAAATGGCGCTGTAGTTTCGAAAATTGAATTCAAACTTTGTCGGACTGTACCGGGTGAAAAACAATCCGGATTTTAGTGAAACCAAAAACATTAGGATCTAATTGGTAATATCTTTCTAACGAATGCGACCAGTCGAAATTTGATAGCGGGAATCAAAATATTTGTCCAGTTGAAAATTCTGAACAGTCGCTATGGAATTCAGGCCCTTAAAAATGGACATTTTGCAAACGACCTCGGATTTCGACGAAACCACTTTTGTTGGATCCGCAGTGTCAAGTTATTACTAGGTTTCAAATTTCATAATTTTTCGAATCAATATGTGAGCGTGGCAAAGGAAAACGCGTTTGACCAGTTTCCGTTGATTTTAATCGACTGGAAATTGGCCATTTTTCAAATGGTCTCAGAATTCGACGAAACTAGTTTTGTTAGGACCGTATCGTCAATACGAAGCTAGAAAATATTTTTTTGGAATTTTTCTAGTTAGTATGTGACCCCGGTAATTTGAAATGTACGTTTAAAATTCAGTATAGTGATTTAAATGTAAATTCAACGGAAACTGATTGTAACGAGCAAATCAGCTTGCGATACATATCCCATTGTGTTCGGAATGGGGGTAAAACGCTATGGACGGCAGGCAGTGGGCCTCGTTTAGAGGTCGTATGTAAAAGTCAACTTTTTGCAAAATTAAATAATTAAATAATAAAAAAAATATTTTAATTCCCTCCCTTTATCTTTCGTTCTGCCCCCCCCCCCTTCAAAATTAAATCGCTCAGATTCAAAAAAAAAAAAAAAAAAAAAGAAAACCCTAAAACTATCTCTGTCCCCTCCCCTGAAGCGAACGCCACCGCCGCCCATCACCGCACCCCCCTCCCCTCGTACGTCGAACCGCCAGTGACGCATCCCCCCCCCTGAAGCATCGCGGCGCTCGATTCGCGAGCCCCCCCCCCCCCCAGTTCGAGACGCTGAAGCCGCCGCCCCCCTAGAAGCCAGCTCCGACGAAGACGACGCCTCCCCCTTCTTCGCTGATAAGGTAAGTTATTGTTATTTTATTTTCATTTTAAATTCTGAATTTTTTTAAAAAGGAAAATTCTGATTTTTTTTAAAAAGTTAAAACTGATTTTAAACAGGTTATAAAACTGATTTTTAAAAGAAGTTAAAACTGATTTTTAACAGATTTAAAAACTGATTTTTAATTTAAACTTTAAAAAGGAAAAAGATTAGAACTTTAAAAAGAAAAAGATTAGAACTTTAAAAAGAAAAAGATTAGAACTTTAAAAAGAAAAGATTTGAACTGGGATAGAAAGATCAGATTTTTAGAATAGAAAAGATCATATTTTTAAAATAGAAAAGACGGAATTTTTATTGAGTAGAAGAAGTAAGATATGATTTTTATATTTTTAAAGTAATAAAAATATAATTTTTACATCATAGGAATAATAAAAATATGATCTTTATATATTGAATAGCGAAGTCAAAATGCAAGTTTTATATATTGAATAAAATAGTAAAAATTCGATTTTTACATATGTAGAGAATACGGGCAACGAAAGCGACGAAAGGCGAGATTGGCGAAGATTTCTCTAAGAGAAGAGTCGTGGGATTGAATTAGCTTTTCGGTGAGATTTCTGATTTAAAAATTATAAATGTGTGAGAATTTCTCACTCTTCAATTTCTTTTTCTAGCTATATATATATATGTGTTGAAATAAAAGATAATTGCTATATATAAATATATATCTATATATATATACGCCCCCTCGTCCACAAACCATGGACGATATTTATTTATTGAAATTGTTGTGAAAATTGATTGATAGCGAATGATTGTTTGGGATTGTTTGTGATTAATATTGGTTGATTGTGGTTGAAAAATACCCATTTGTGGTTGAGAAATATTTGGTTGAAACCACACAGGATTAGTTTGTGGAAATGAAATAAATATATACATGCCGCCTGCGTGCGAACTAGATGCATGATCCCCATTGTCAAAAACCGCGAGGTTTTAAGGTAGAGCGAGGAGCCGTACTAGGGACGGTCCCGGTTTTAACTACCCTGCCGTTATGCTGCCGAAATTTTGAATAATATTCGTATGTTTGAATTATTTTCATCTGCTTAAACTATATTTATTCATTGTATAGAAAACATTCATGTGTTGAATTGATATTCATTCGTTGATTAGAAACTCATGTGTTGAATGGTATTCATATTTTGAAATAAATTGTTTGATAATAAAAATCACATTTTTATCTATATACAGAAACTATAGAAAACATTCATGTGTTGAATTGATATTCATTCGTTGATTAGAAATTCATGTGTTGAATGGTATTCATATTTTGAAATAAATTGTTTGATAATAAAAATCACATTTTTATCTATATACAGAAACTTTAGAAAACATTCATGTGTTGAATTGATATTCATTCGTTGATTAGAAATTCATGTGTTGAATGGTATTCATATTTTGAAATAAATTGTTTGATAATAAAAATCACATTTTTATCTATATATAGAAACTATAGAAAACATTCATGTGTTGAATTGATATTCATTCGTTGATTAGAAATTCATGTGTTGAATGGTATTCATATTTTGAAATAAATTGTTTGATAATAAAAATCACCTTTTATCGACTATATGAACTGTGTAAAATAATCTCGTTTTAAAAGAAATTGTTTTATGATAAAAATCCTATTTTTATCACCTATATGAACTATATAGAAAAATAGTGTTTTGAAATGAATTGTTTTACAACAAAAATCACATTTTTATTGTATGCATAAATCGTTGAAATGTGAAGTGTTAAAAATAGCCACTTGTTCAAAATAAACATATGTGAGTTGAAATATCCATTAATTAGCTAATGAAATGATTTGCACCTATGTATGTAACATTAGAATGAATGGTGTTTTTAAACCAAATAGAAATCAAATAGGAAGTTGGATAGAAAACGATAAATGATAAGAACTGTATATATATGTACATGCATATTCATTGAACAGGTTATAACAAAGGGGCTAGAGAAGAGGAATAAAATTTTGTGCCCGACAAATAGGTACACATTTACTACTTTGTTTGGGTGATGATTTTATGAGCCTGTTGTCTAGCCGCTTGGCTTTTTCTTTTTCTTTTTGAGATTAGAAGGACCGGGAAAGCTATTTGCGATTTCCCGATGCTCCCGGTGCAGGGGAGGTTATGGCGAAATTTTCCAAAAATTTAAGGCGTTAGTGAAATATTTGAAGTGAAAACGATATTGAAATCATTGAATGAACTATATTTATATAATTATATAAATATAAATAAAATTTAAAACGAAACGAGGCCGTGCAGTTCGTATTTTGAAACCGTGATTTCAAACAACTAGTACGGGAAATCCAACCATTGGATTTTCCCGAAACCTCAACCGTCGGGTTCGCCTTGGAATAATCTTTCCAACGGCACCAACCTTGTAAAAATCCAACGGTTGGACTGTCTGGAATGTTTAATTCAAATCTGAAAAAAAATAGCGCCAGAAGCGATTATATTTATATATATATATATATATAAATATAATTATATATTTAATCGAATAACAACGCTGCAGTTCGTATTTTGAAATCGAAACTTCAAACGATTGTACCGGGAGATCCGACCGTCGGAATTTCCCGAAACTGGAACCGTTGGATTCGTTTGGAAAAGACCTTTCTAATGATGTAAATTTTGTGAAGATCCAACGGTTAGATTTTCAGATATGTGTAAATCAAATCTGAAGAAAAACAGCGCCACGGCCGCTTTATGGCCCGAAGCGTCGTTTTGAATAAATAGGCTATTTTAAAATAAATTAAAATAGCGATAAATCATTATAAAATATCATAAACGATATGGAATGGAAATAAACTGAATTTGCTCGATTTATGTTGTATTTGATGGTTGAATGTGTTTGGTGTGAAAATTACATTAAAGAACACAATTGGTGTTGTCGAATAATTTAACCATTGAAATAAATTGATTTGAAATTCTAAAAATACGTGAATCATTTGAAAAGGCCGAGTTAATTCTCATTTCAAATAATTGACCGACGATTGAAATTCGAAGATGAAGACGACGGTCGAAGACCGGAGATCTTCACCTCGTTTGGATGGTAACCATGGTCCGGATTGGGAGGCATCCCGAAATATGGATAATGAGTGGTGATCGTCCAGACGTGCGTGGTGATCGAAGGGTTTGCGAGGTATTTAGTGCCTCCGGTTTCGTTCAGACCCAGAACGGACTTGTAAATGGACTGTGTGTCTGACATAGGATTTATCCTGTGTGGCATGCTAAGATGCAGTGATCAGGGCTTCTGTTGAAAAGCTAAGTCTTGTGGTGATGATCAAAGCACCGCCTGTGTGGCGTAGCTTTGTGTATAACGTGAATTCGCGAGCCTCACACCCCGGTATGAACCTAAAACGGGAGAAGGACCTCAGGGAGGGCCTACGTTTCCTCCTAGCTAAAAGTGGCGTCAGTGGTTTTACATGCCCTGACGAGTTTGACTTATGTGGTTGTTGCTGTTGCGAGGCGCCTCGGTTAGATCGGACGATCCGGGTCCGATGGAGTCACTTGTTGGCTCGTTTACGCCCCAAAGGGCGGCGAAACGTAGTGCTCAGGCATTTTTAATCCACTCCGTGTGGACCGGCCCTGACGATCCAAGGGTCGATGCGCTCTGACCCTGAGGCTCGGGCTAGGCAGTCTCGAATTCGGTAAGGACTATCTTTTGCCTTGGTTCATGACGGAAATCCAATTTCCAAATATGACATCGTGCGGTTTTGATTGTATATATATATGGCGACATGAGATATGGTACCCATGCCGTCTATGATTGATAGTTATGATTTGAAATTGTTTTCAAAACACATAAACACTAGCAATAATATCAAATGCCTTTGTTTTATTCGTATCAATCATATTTTGGCCATTATAAGGTAAAACTCTATCCTCCGGTTTGCGTTGCATTGTGTGATGGGAACTGAGTCTTATAATGGCTTCATTTTTATAAAAAGCATAGCGATGTTTAAAAGAAAGATTTGTTTTAAAGCACTGGCAATCCAATGGAGTAAACCCGTTCCACGAAAGTGGCGTGGTCCTGTGATTTGCCAAATTATACATGTGTTGAGTAGATTTCTCATACCAGTCCCATGACTGACTCGTAGTTTGTTTCACTCTCAAACTCGGGTGCCCCTTTTTCTACACGGGCAGCCTTGTATTCAGGTTTAGCTGGTTCTTTTTCTGGATAGCTGGAGCTGAAGATGGATTCTACCATTTATTTCTTTGGTTAAATTATTCGACAACACCAATTGTGTTCTTTAATGTAATTTTCACACCAAACACATTCAACCATCAAATACAACATAAATCGAGAAAATTCAGTTTATTTCCATTCCATATCGTTTATGATATTTTATAATGATTTATCGCTATTTTAATTTATTTTAAAATATCCTATTTATTCAAAACGACGCTTCGGGCCATAAAGCGGCCGTGGCACTGTTTTTCTTCAGATTTGATTTACACATATCTGAAAATCTAACCGTTGGATCTTCACAAAATTTACATCATTAGAAAGGTCTTTTCCAAACGAATCCAACGGTTCCAGTTTCGGGAAATTCCGACGGTCGGATCTCCCGGTACAATCGTTTGAAGTTTCGATTTCAAAATACGAACTGCAGCGTCGTTATTCGATTAAATATATAATTATATTTTTATATATATATAAATATAATCGCTTCTGGCGCTGTTTTTCTTCAGATTTGAATTAAACATTCCAGACAATCCAACCGTTGGATTTTTACAAGGTTGGTGCCGTTGGAAAGATTATTCCAAGGCGAACCCGACGGTTGAGGTTTCGGGAAAATCCAATGGTCGGATTTCCCGTACTAGTTGTTTGAAATCACGGTTTCAAAATACGAACTGCACGGCCTTGTTTCATTTTAAATTTTATTTATATTTATATAATTATATAAATATAGTTCATTCAATGATTTCAATATCGTTTTCACTTCAAATATTTCACTAACGCCTTAAATTTTTGGAAAATTTCGCCATAACCTCCCCTGCACCGGGAGCATCGGGAAATCGCAAATAGCTTTCCCAGTCCTTCTAATCTCAAAAAGAAAAAGAAAAAGCCAAGCGGCTAGCCAACAGGCTCATAAAATCATCACCCAAACAAAGCAGTAAATGTGTACCTATTTGTCGGGCACAAAATTTTATTCCTCTTCTCTAGCCCCTTTGCTATAACCTGTTCAGTGAATATGCATGTACATATATATACAGTTCTTATCATTTATCGTTTTCTATCCAACTTCCTATTTGATTTCTATTTGGTTTAAAAACACCATTCATTCTAATGTTACATACATAGGTGCAAATCATTTCATTAGCTAATTAATGGATATTTCAACTCACATATGTTTATTTTGAACAAGTGGCTATTTTTAACACTTCACATTTCAACGATTTATGCATACAATAAAAATGTGATTTTTATTGTAAAACAATTCATTTCAAAACACTATTTTTCTATATAGTTCATATAGGTGATAAAAATAGGATTTTTATCATAAAACAATTTCTTTTAAAACGAGATTATTTTACACAGTTCATATAGTCGATAAAAGGTGATTTTTATTATCAAACAATTTATTTCAAAATATGAATACCATTCAACACATGAATTTCTAATCAACGAATGAATATCAATTCAACACATGAATGTTTTCTATAGTTTCTATATATAGATAAAAATGTGATTTTTATTATCAAACAATTTATTTCAAAATATGAATACCATTCAACACATGAATTTCTAATCAACGAATGAATATCAATTCAACACATGAATGTTTTCTATAGTTTCTGTATATAGATAAAAATGTGATTTTTATTATCAAACAATTTATTTCAAAATATGAATACCATTCAACACATGAATTTCTAATCAACGAATGAATATCAATTCAACACATGAATGTTTTCTATAGTTTCTGTATATAGATAAAAATGTGATTTTTATTATCAAACAATTTATTTCAAAATATGAATACCATTCAACACATGAATTTCTAATCAACGAATGAATATCAATTCAACACATGAATGTTTTCTATACAATGAATAAATATAGTTTAAGCAGATGAAAATAATTCAAACATACGAATATTATTCAAAATTTCGGCAGCATAACGGCAGGGTAGTTAAAACCGGGACCGTCCCTAGTACGGCTCCTCGCTCTACCTTAAAACCTCGCGGTTTTTGACAATGGGGATCATGCATCTAGTTCGCACGCAGGCGGCATGTATATATTTATTTCATTTCCACAAACTAATCCTATGTGGTTTCAACCAAATATTTCTCAACCACAAATGGGTATTTTTCAACCACAATCAACCAATATCAATCACAAACAATCCCAAACAATCATTCGCTATCAATCAATTTTCACAACAATTTCAATCAATAAATATCGTCCATGGTTTGTGGACGAGGGGGCGTATATATATAGATATATATTTATATATAGCAATTCACTTTTATTTCAACACATATATATATAGCTAGAAAAAGAAATTGAAGAGTGAGAAATTCTCACACATTTATAATTTTTAAATCAGAAATCTCACCGAAAAGCTAATTCAATCCCACGACTCTTCTCTTAGAGAAATCTTCGCCAATCTCGCCTTTCGTCGCTTTCGTTGCCCGTATTCTCTACATATGTAAAAATCGAATTTTTACTATGTTATTCAATATATAAAACTTGCATTTTGACTTCGCTATTCAATATATAAAGATCATATTTTTATTATTCCTATGATGTAAAAATTATATTTTTATTACTTTAAAAATATAAAAATCATATCTTACTTCTTCTACTCAATAAATGCCTTTGTTTTATTCGTACCAATCATATTTTGGCCATTATAAGGTAAAACTCTATCCTCCGGTTTGCGTTGCATTGTGTGATGGGAACTGAGTCTTATAATGGCTTCATTTTTATAAAAAGCATAGCGATGTTTAAAAGAAAGATTTGTTTTAAAGCACTGGCAATCCAATGGAGTAAACCCGTTCCACGAAAGTGGCGTGCTCCTGTGATTTGCCAAATTATATATGTGTTGAGTAGATTTCCCATACCAGTCCCATGACTGACTCGTAGTTTGTTTCACTCTCAAACTCGGGTGCCCCTTTTTCTACATGGGCAGCCTTGAATTCAGGTTTAGCTGGTTCTTTTTCTGGATAGCTGGAGCTGAAGATGGATTCTACCATTTATTTCTTTTTATGCTGTTCAGCTCCTATTGTACATATTTTGTTTATTTCCGCTGTAGACATTTATGTATAGCTGAACTGTATTTGTACTAAGTAAGATCCTGTATACTGTGTAACTCTGATGATTACTTTTATCCAGTATATTCTATTGTTCATTATCTGGTGTATTTATTTAATTTTGTTCTGCTATTATCTGTTTCTGTGTTATATTCCAAAAGATAACCCTTGTTTCCGTGAGAACGGGATTTCGGGTCGTCTCAGTTACTGGTTGAAAAGGGTCCCCACACTTGACACAAGCTTTCCACCTATGCTCGGTCCCCACTAGGATTTCCCACTTAACCCCCTCTTACTCATGTCTTCTTACATGTTTCAACGTGGTTAAGTGTTTATAATTATATCCCACATGTCACCCATGTTACCCACTTATCAAATCAACATGTGTTATTGGTTAAGCTTGTCTTAACCCTACCCACTTAACTTGTTTTATGTATCATACATATATATATATCGTATAAAATGTTTTACTTAATTCATGATTAAGTACATCTTAATTCACGGATACATTGGTTAAGAGAATAACTCTCTAAATATCAACCCTAAAGACCGAAATAAACATCAGATAGATACCCAGGGAATTATTCAACTCAACCAAACTTCTGTTTATTATTCATATTCGTCTTTGATCATCATTAATTAATTATTAATGCGCAGACCTCTCACATTAAGTCAATTGCTTGTGGTCGTTGGATATGCCGGGCGGTTCCAGGTAGACTTCCACCACAAGCCAGACTTAACCTCGTGTCTAAGCACCTTTTAATTTTTCCTTTGACCTCCCACATTGGACTACCGTTTGTGGTTGCTGGATTTGCCAGGCGGGTCCGGGCAGTCTTATACCACAAACGAGTCTAACCTCGTGTCTTAATCATTTATTACACATTTAATTTGTGCCTTTGACCTCTCACATTAGACTACCATTTGTGGTTGCTAGATTTACCGGGCGGATCCGGGCAGTCTTCTACCACAAACGAGTCCAACCTCGTGTCTTACACACTTATTATTACACATTATTATTCAATCCCAAATATGGAGTAATTATATCTATTCGAATTATCAATAAATTTCCATGTCCATAATTGTCTCTTTAATTATGGTGATGATTTCTATACACATTAATTACGCTAATTAATGTTTAAATTAATTATATGCCTTTAAGGCATTTATGCCAATTTATGTCAATTCAAAATACTAACATTAATATTTAATGTTTTCCCAGCGACACCACGTTATTCACAATATGGTATGTAGGCTAATACATAGCCTAACGCATAAAACTTCACAACATGAATAACACATAAAAGTACAACTATCTTGCAAAATAAGAAATAAACTAACATATGAACTTGCATGATTACAATTGACATAAACTTACATAGTCAATAACTTGCACATAAAACATAAGTTTGCATAAACTATGTTTTGTTATGGATCTAAATATAGATCTAAACATATAGGTGTGAACTTGCATATATGGATAGGTTTCTCATCTAAACTTACATATAAATTTCATACAAACTTAAACATGTGAACTAATATCACATAAACTCGCATATGAATTTAGATCCAAACTTGCATATAAGATTATTGTCATAAACTAAATCAAAGTAAACATATGTGATAGGAACATACGTGATAGGACATATGAAATGGATCTACTAATATAAGCCATCTACACCCAAACTTGCATATAAGATTAATGTCATAAACTAAATCAAAGTAAACATATGTGATAGGACATATGAAATGGATCTACTAATATAAGCCGTCTACACCCAAACTTGCATAATCGATGTCATCAAATTAAACATATGTGATATGGTATGAATCTACTAACATAAGTTATTTACACCCAAACTTGCATAATTGATGTCATCAAATTAAACATATGTGATAGTACATATGATATGAATCTACTAACATAAGTGATTTACACCCAAACTTGCATAATTGATGTCATCAAATTAAACATATGTGATAGTACATATGATATGAATCCACTGACATAAGTTATTTACACCAAAACTTGCATAATTGATGTCATCAAATTAAACATGTGTGATAGTACATATGATATGAATCTACTAACATAAACTATGTATGGCAATGGATCTAAAAATACATCTAAACATGTAAGTGTGAACTTGTATGTATGGATTGGGTTTTCACCTAAACTTGCATATGAATCTCATACAAACTTACATATGAAAGTACTAACATCACATAACTTGCATCTATGTATACTTGACTAGCATATGATTCATATATATGAAAACTTGCATACGACTTACATCCCAACTTGCATATAACTCTAATGTCATAACATAAATCAAGTTACACATATATGATGGGGCATAAGAAATAGATCTACAAACATAAATCAACAAAATTGCTGTATGTTTACAAAATAGATGATAACAAATTAACTATGTCACATGAATCAGCAAACATGTCCTCACAATCCCAATTATAACTCATCATAATTAGATTAACAATAATCCTGTTAATGAAATCATACTCACCAAGAATTAGAGAAGAGAATGATTTGTTTGTCGTGTATTTGAATCTTGATTTGTAATTCCTAAGCCTTAAGAAGATGATGAGTTATTCCAGCAGCATGGCGGTTAAGAAGCTAATTTAGTTTAGGTTTTAGAATGGAGTTTGTGTGTATTTATATAGAGGTGTTGTTTAATTAGAGCCATCCGATCATCATAGGATCCATCTAAGCCTTTGGAACCAAGAAAATAGGCCACCTATGCCCTAGTGATTCAGCAAATGTATTTAATATATTAATAACCTTCTATTCTAACGTTAATGTACCAAATGTACATCTTTTATTCTTCTTATTTGATGTTAGTAAACATTAAATAATAATTTTACTATATTCCTCAAATTAACATATTCTGCTAAATGTTAATTGACATGAGCATTTATACAAATTCATTACATGTTTACAATTTGATGTCAAAGAAACATGCTTTTACAAATGAACATAACTGCCTAACATATTTTCTTTAATTAATATCAATTAATATGAACAAAAAATTAGCAAAACATATATAAACTAAGGTCAATTACATGTTTTTAAATCAATGCCATATTAAGAAACATCTACAAATTAATTTCAATCTATTCATGTTTACCTATTCTTCCTTTACTGCATACATTAATTGCCCATATATATAAATATATATACATATATATACGCACCTATTCATAAATTCTAATATTGACAACTAATGCAAATTGACCGCTTACCTATTAAAAAAAAAGGAAATCGAGTATATAATTTAATTCCCTTTTTTTCTACTTTCCTTGTAACATACAAAGTCAATGCATAATGAAGTTATCTATATACATATATATATATATATATATATTTATACATGCATAAATCTTTCTTTTCACTGCATGCATCCACACATTTATTAAATTTGTCACAAAGCAAATCAGAGAAAGTCACGAAAAAAACAATCCTTGACAAATAAAAATGCGCCACGTACGCCATATGATGTGTACACGTCATATATATATGTGTGTGTGTATTTATATATATTCTATATATTTGTTTATTTATTTATTTTTATTTTTATCTATCTTCCCAATTAACCATTTTCACACTAAACCAGCTTTTGAACTGCGTTCACACTAAGCCGTTTTTATCCACTCTCCTAAAACAAAAATTTGGCACTGGCGGGGATCGAACTTTGTACCTCTTGCATGCAAGTCACATGTTCTAACCAAATGAGCTACTAAGTCTTTTTTTTACAAACCTTAGAACAATGCTAAACATTATTCTTTTCTCATTCCTCTTTTTCATGTTTTGCTGCAATATTTAATTTAAATATAGCTTCTTCATACGGAGTCCGATTTACGCAAACTCGGACTCTATCTCAAGCAGAATTCCGAGACAAACGCAATGGCGCAACCCGTTTCACCTAATTCTTCTTTTTAAAATTAATTATTCTTTAATTGTTATTTTAATGTTCACAGAAAATATGGGGTGTTACATTGCAAATCACATTTCACTGCAAATCGGGTTAAAGAACGAATGTCGTTAAAAACATAGTTCACGATAAACCCAATTCACATTTCATTTCAATCCCAATTGAAGGTTAATTAAGTGGTATATTCTTCTCTAAATCTTAATTAAAAGATTTACTCTTTTGACAACTGGATTTAAGAGCAGTGTTAATGAAGACACCTTTCACGACAAACCCAAAATCTAATTTGATATTAAATACAAGACTCTGAATAGAAAATATATCGGCTTATATTCAATATCAAATTCTGAAAACAACAAATATCGTATTGGAAGTTACGATATAAATATATCTTTCAAATTTCCATAACAATATTTGTATAATCATGAAATCCAAAATCGAAAAAATTCCGAAGATGATTTCGATTCAAATCCATTCCAATTCAAATATTTAAAATTCCGATTATATCGAAACCCATTCTCAATCCAATTTATTTATTTAAATATAATTGGATTTAATCCTCGTCATTACCAGTTCATTTCGATAAAATTATATTTTTTCTTTTCAAATATGGAATTTTTCATCCCAATTCTTTTTAAAATCATTTATTATGATTTAACACAAATTATTAATATTTTTAATAATTTTATCAAGGCCCGTAGAGTCGATTTCCATAAACGACCTTCGAACTGCACTTGCAGCGACCTTTTCCAAATTTGATTTGGACATAATTCAAAATCCAACGGTTAGATTTCAAATCTCTTATATTCGTTGGAAAGCTCTTTTCGATACGAACCCATCGGTCCTGGTTTCAGGAGAATCCCACGGTCTGATCTCCCGTAACGTCAATTCGATGTCAATGGTCAAAATTCGCGAACTGCCGCAGCGCGGCGTGTTCTATTCAGGCCATTAAATATATATAATATTTATATTATATATATTTCGTCGAATTCAATTCAAAACTTATTTTATAAATTGTTTAAATTCGTTTTCAAAACAGCTTCAACTTCATATTCAATTTCAAATCAAAATTGAATATTCCATATCATTAATATATAAATGATAATATTTTCAAAACATCTTATTTTGAAATAAATTCCTTTACGATATTCATTATAAAATGAATAAAATCGATATGAGTATCGTTCGCGTCAAAATGGCGCATATCTAATCAACACGGCTTTTATTCAACACATGAATTTTCTATTCAACATGTGAATATTTATTTTATTCAACACATGAATTTTCTATTCAACATATGAATATTTATTTTATTCAACACATGAATTTTCTATTCAACATATGAATATTTATTTTATTCAACCCATGAATATTTTTTCTAAATATTATTTTAAAATATTCTTTATTTTCAAATTGGAATGAGACCCAATCAATTACCATATAAGGTTAATTATATGGATTCCATACAACACATGTATATACCGGGAATGATAAACAATCAACCATCATCCAGAATGCATTACTCAACTGCATAAGCATTAAATATAAATAATTAATGCTTATGAAAGCCTGTCAACCAATAAATCGACATACAACTAAACAATTGTGATTAGTGTACGTCAAATATAATCCCAACACCCATGTGGGATTTCAACCAACAAATACTGAATATTATTTGTGCAGTCGGACAACGTGTAAAATTTATCGTCCCAGTCCATATCAGTCAAATGGGTGTACATAAACAAACTGTCTGATTTGTAAATGAATATTTATTTTCATTTCATTTACTCGTTAAAAAAAATATTTTTAACGATAAAATATTTTATTCAACACATGAATATTTTATACAATTCATTTCAGTGAAAATGATATCTTTATTTCTCTAACTTATTTTAGAAAATTTCGGCGGCATAACGACGCGATACTAGAAACGGGATAAGGCCTAGCCTTATCCCTAGTCTAATAATGGCCTGCGTCATACACATACCAATCTAATCAATTCCATCTCAATTTCCAAACCAAATTCAACTAAACAATCCAATCAACCAAACTAAACAATCACACATGTCATCCATGGTCTGTGGACGACGGGGAACAGTTCATATATGCAGTTATAAATAAATAACTATATAAATAAATTCAGTGACAGAGTTCTCACTTGGGGATCCACTCCGCTGTTTCTTTTTTCTGAACGGTACGGATTTGGACGAAATGCCAATGCGATTTTTATCACGTTGTTCACAGTAAAAATCACATTTTTATTTTAAATCTATATGGATAAAATCACCTTTCTATACCGATGTTTGCATTATAAAAATCATATTTTATAATACTTCTATATATCTAAAGATCATATTTTTATATAATTAAAAAATCACAACTTTATATTTTTAAAAAGGATTAATTGACAAGAATAATCTGAAGTTTAACCCGTCCGCTCATATTAATCCCAAGTTTGCGTTATTCAAGAATAATCCCAAGTTTAGGGGGTCTTTTCCCAAATTAATCCCATTTACTTGTATCTTCCAATATTAATCTAAAATTTGGGGGCGTCTTCCTATATTGATTCCAAAATAACACGTGAAAAAGTCATCGGGAACAATTTGGGATGACCCCCCTAAACTTGGGATTATTGTTGAATAACGCAAACTTGGGATTAATATGGGCGGACGGGTTAAACTTCGGATTATTCTTGTCAATTAATCCTTTTTAAAAATCACAACTTTCTCCATATAAAAATCTAACCTTTCTTTATATAAAAATCAAACCTTTCATTACTAAAAATCGTATCTTTTCTATTTTAAAAATCTTATCTTTATCATGTTAAAAATCAAATCTTTTAATGTAAAAATCACATTTTTATACCGCTAATTCATACAAAAAAACCATATTTTTATATTGCCATTCAAATGAATAAAAATCCAATTTTTATACAAAAACTACATACATAAAAATCTTATCTTTAAGTTCAAAAAAATCATATGTTTATTCTCATACCATTCACAAATCCAATACAAATTTACAGTAAAAACTAAAAATAAATTCAAAGTTATTCACCTTTTCTAAACGCGTTTACACCTCGTCTTCCTCTTGGAACCTTCGTCATCGTGTTGTGGTGGGTGTTGCACGTCTCTGGAGATGAGGGGGTTGGCAAGCGGTGGAGTTCTTGGGCTCTAGGGTGTTGGGGGTCGGATTGGAGAAGAAAGGGGAGGAGTAGGTGGCGGTGGTGCCAGTGGGGCAGAGGGGAGTTCGAGCGGTGGTCGGGGTGGAGCCTAGCGTGGCGGTTTAGGATAAGAAGGGGCCGGGGAGTTTCCCTTCAAGAAATCAACAGAGGAGAGGGAGGAAGGGGGGAAGGGCGGTGACCGGAGCTGCTTTGAGGGGGGCGCGGTGATCGTCGGAGGTGGTGGGGAAGGGATCGCCAGCGGCGGCTCTGAAGAAAGGGCGTCGGTTTTTCCGTTTTGATCGAAGATGGGGAGAGAGAATGAATGAGAGGGTGTTGACTTCTGAAGAGAGGGGTTGCGTTATTATATTATTTTAATATTATTTTTAATTCTAAAAAGTAACTTTTCCATGCGAACCCCAAATCCAACCCACCGACTGTCATCCTTAGCTAATTACCCTCATTCCGAACACAATGGGATATGCCTCGTAACCCAATTCGGCTGTTACGATCAGTTTTCGCAAAAATTAAAATATAAATCTACATATTTAATTTTAAACGTACATTTCAATTTACCGGGGTCACGTACTAACTCTAAAAATTCCAGAAAATTTATTTCTAGCTTCGTATTGACGATACAGTCCCAACAAAATTATTTTCGTCAAATTTGAAGACCGTTTGAAAAATGGCGATTTTCTGGTCGATCCAAATTGACTGAAACTGTCAAAACACGTTTTCTTTTGCCACACGCACATATTAATCCCAAAAATTATGAATTTTGGAATCTAGCAATAATTTGACATCCCGGATCCAACAAAAGTGGTTTCATCGAAAACAGAGGTCGTTTGCAAAATGGTTATTTTTAAGGGCTTTATATATATAAATATATATATATATATATATATATTCCACAGCGACTTTTCTGAATTTTAAACTGGACGTAACTTCCAACTTATAAAATGAAATCTCAGTTTCTTACATCCGTTAGAAAGATATCATCGAATAGATTCAGATATTTCTTGTTTCGTCCAATTCTGACTTAAAACGAATGTTGTATATTCATTTGAAATTAGAAATCGAATTTTCGAACTACCGCGCAATTTCAAGCTCGTTTTATAATTAAAATAAATTTATTCGTTTTAACTTTGTCGCAAATAAATTTTCCATCGTTATTATTTAAAATAAGTCATTTTAATTATTCAGAATTCATTAAAATAACCAAAATAAAATTTTTAAATTGGTTCTGATTTTCCGGGTTGTTACATTTGCCTTCAAATGTTATTTACTTTTAAAAATGAATATTATTCCTCGTTACATCAAATCAGCTTGATTCATTAAATACAGGTTTGTACCTCTTTAAAATCTTTACTCTCTTTTCGCTTCATTCAAGCTCTCATTTACACTTCACTCCTTGTTAATCAATTAACAAATTTATACCTTACTGTCAAATTCATATATTCGATTATACCTTATTGGTTTGAAACCAATTATAATTTATCTTGCCAAATTCTAGTAATAACATTTTACACAGTCGAATTCCATTTGTAATCTTTTTGATTTTAATCTCATTAATCTATATTCCAAATAAAATTCATCGTTTCAAATTTCCCGTTTTTCCAAATTCCCATCGTAATCCTTATTTCAAATAAATTTCAATTGTCTTTGATTTTTCAAATACACGATTAGAGAATTTAATTCGCTAATTCTCTTATACTTATCTTTCTTAAATTACCATTCGGTGATGGATTCTAGATTCAAATCTAATAGGCTTATCAAAGAATAGCTTCCGCAAACCTGGATTCGAAGACTTTCGAAGACTGGGGATTCCGAACAAAATTTATATCTCAAAATTATTCTTACGCTGTATTTATTTCAAAATACTAGTTTCGAAACAATTTCTCCAAAATAATCCATTTCAAAATTATTTACACTTTAAAATTTTATTTTTCAAAACCTTTTATTTCAAGATCAGTTTTTAAACTCAATAAGCTAAGCTTTGAATAAACCAAAGCTCTGATACAACTTGTAACGTCCCGCCTTTATGACCACTTCAAATTGGTAATTAAACCAACTCAAAGCGTTCAAATCGACGGATTGTTATTTAGCTTATAGAGTTTAAAACACAATCCACACAGAAAACATAGAATAATAAATAACACAATACTGAACAACGAAGTGAACTTCTATTTATTTATCAAAAATTTTGAATACAATATTTTTCTGATACAGCGGAATTTAAAAAAAAAAATTGGATACAATAGAAAATATTTATTGTTTTTAAATCTTCAGAGTGCGCTAACTTTGAAATCCCCAGCTTTTCCAACCTTCAAATCTTGAACTGTTCACTTTAAATCTGTACTTCTCCGGTCTGACCCGTGCGTTCCATGCAAAAACATAAAACACTCGAGTCAGGATTAATCATAGTTCAAGTAAATTAATTTTAGTTTAAAACTGAAATCTAATAGTTAATGCTATCATTACTAAGTAGTCTCTAAATATGGAAGATTTATCACCCAGGTATAGTTAGATACGAAGGCAGGCAACACAATTGCGGCAACTATGTAGTGATGAAATATAGTGGCATTTGTGCTAAGGACATACCACATCTATATTTAAATTTCCTTATTTAAGTTGTCTATATAATAGCATGTGATAGTGAACAATGTAGAAGGATCCAAATTGAATATTCACAGATTGGCTTTCCTGCCAGTTCACTATACTGTTATATAACAACAACATCACCAAATATAACGCACTCATGTTAAGTTTGCATGGACTCCAACGTGAATGAAGACACAAGTACACACAGGTGCAAATGTATGCATAAACCGGCCTACTTGAGTATATATTAACTTTGAATATGTCTATTGAGTGAACTGCCTGATCAGGTTTCAAACTAGACGGTATTAACCATATGCATGCATAAATTTCACATCAATATCAACTGCAAATACAAAGCAACGCAAGCTTATATTGGTCGAGCAACAGTTCAACAAATAAACAAATAATCAATGTCTACAAAATGACATGAACTTAAGTATAATGTGCAACAAGTATAGGCCAATGTCACAGGAACGCCAAAAACCTGGATAAACTCAGGTTTAGCCTTAAGTCATTATGGCAGTGAGGAAATTCCAGAAATGCAACAGTCTTGTATAAGACATACTATGGTCCAGGGAATAAAGAAGTGTATAACTGGTGGAATGACAGGAACACCAAATATAGACTCGCACGACATGAAACAAACTAAGTAGCATATAACTACAGTGACCAGGATATAGCAAGATTCCAACATTTTATTTTACTATAGTATCTAACCATACATATCCTCTTTTATTAACAGTAAGTCAATTTGAGGAAGTCCCTAATCAGCCCATATAAACGTGTAAAAGGGAAGGGATGTATATATTTTTAACATGTCCACATTAGAGCATATATACACATACATATTTATATACGCATGCACATACCACTGATTGTGACTACAATATATGAAACACCCCACCTCCGTTAAGGTCACTCACAAAGGGAATACCTTAACTTCGGTGGAGGTTTATAAGTAAAAGTCACAGATAAAACAAAAGATAGATATAAACACATACATATAAACAGCGGAAAAACAAACAAACTTTCATATCATAAATACGTGTTCATACAAAACACTTCCATAATTGCCTCAAAACAAACTTTCAATTATTACAACCATAATATTGTCTTGATTTAAAACTTAAAGAAGCATGAAACATAATTAAAACTGCATAAATCCCCATAGAATGTCCAAAGCCATAGCCCAAACGAAAGAGATCCAAGCAATACATTCTCTCTCTTCAAGCTGGATGAAAAATCTGACTAAGCTGAGGTGCTTCCTCCCTATGGACCTGAGGGGGGGGACGGAAGAAAAGAAAGCAAAAGGAAAATGGGTCAGACATAAATCTGGTAAGTCAAGTTATAATTCTAGCATGATAAAAATAAAAAGATCATGACTTGTATAAACTGAGAACAGGACAATACCAGAATATAAGACAAGAAATGGCAGGAAATACTAACTATACTAAACGCACTCACTATAACTTCTCTTCACCTACTTGTACTGTCTCAACTAGCACCCCGTGATCAGGGTGAAGTGATACCCTTTCTAAAGATCGGCTCCTACTCGCATAAACATATGTGTCATACGGCCCCATTTGATTGTAGATACCTATGCTGGTCCCACTATGGAGTGTATCAAGTCCTATGGTGGCGACCCAACACAATTCTAGAATACATAGGTTATACTACTGGTGACCAGTGCCCTGTTTGTCTGCTCCGAAGTGTGTGCACGCCCGCACTCTATTAGAACCCACACTACTACGCCAACCGCCGTCGTTTTTGACCACTTACAATCAGCCCAGTAATCGTGCCCTACCCTACTTAGTTTCAGGGTACCATGATACCTAATTGGGTTACTGCTGAAATGGGCCCCCGTTACTAGGGTTTCTAGTCAAACATGTTAAGTGGTTAAGTGTCTGTATTAACCTAACCCCACCCATCAGTTTAATTAACATGTTGAATTGGTTAAGTGTTTTAGTTAACTTAACCCTACCATCCTGACTTGTCTGTCCTTAGCTTTAAATCAGTTAAAGCACCAAACACTCACATTAGACAGGTATTGTTACGGTTACTGGATGTGCTGGTCGGGTCTGGGCAGGTTTACACTGTAACTCAGTCTAACCTCGAGTCCTTATTGGGCTCAATGCCTTAACCTCCTACATTGGATAGGTATTGTTGTGATTACTGGATAGCCGGGCGGGTCCAGGCAGGTTTACATCACAACTCAATCCAACCTCGGGTTAAGCATACTCGTATTTTCTAAATTTACATATTTGTTCTTTTTATTCTTATATGTAAATTTGTTAACAATTAAATGTTATGGCCCACTTTCCAAATTCATCATTTTTAGGTATATAATTTATACCGTTTCACACCATAAATTACTTACGTGATTTTTCACCCATTTATGTCAAGTTTCCTATAATTACCAATTTTCCCAACGTTACCCCGTCTAAATATTAGGCTAACAATCTTAGCCTACACTCGCATGATTTTTGACAAATAATATTAGGCTAAAAACTTACCCTAATTTAGCGTACACAAAATTTGCATAAGGAAATCCATTAACATAAACACGACATAGGTGTAAACTTGGCATTTTTGGCATAGTCAATATGAACACAATAGGGGTGAACTTGCAAAATAGTCATCATGAATGTCATAGGTGTGAACTTGCAATGTAGACTAAACCACATACATATATGTGAATTTGCGTCATAGGCATATATGTGAATTTGCGTCATAGGCATATATGTGAATTTGCAACATAGACTAAATCAACTAACATATATGTGAATTTACAACACAGACTAAATCATCTTACATATATGTGAGCTTGAAAATCAATCAAAAACATATGAATAAGTGTGAACTTGAAATATGACATAGGTTTAACACATACACATAAACATGTAGAACTAACATTTGGTCACATATATGATAGGATTTTACAACCTAAAACTTGCATAACATGATAAACTACACAACTTGTCATAACAGGTTATACTCCAAGTTCATATACATATGAATAGACTTATCCATTAATTTCCAATTCAACATGATAAAAAAATAGAACCAAAGACATAGATCAATATCATTCAATTCCACATATAACATAATAAACATCGTTATATTATCAATTTATTTCCAAGGCATGACATTGATTTTGATTTGCATCCCAAAACATAACTAAACTTACAATGAACGACGAACTTGATCTCTGGATTCTGAGTTCTGGAATTGAGATGCTTTCCTTTGGGTAGACAAACGTTGTTTTGATTTTAAATTGAATTAGATTTTGATCGTATCTTAGCTTTCTTCAAGTGGAGGCTCCTCTCAGTTTTCTCCCGACAGCATGGCGGCTCTGGTCCTAATTTTTGTGTGAATTTAGGTTGGAGACTTAAGTTGTTTATATAGAATTTCAAACTAATTAGAGCCGTCATATGATCATAGATGAATCTAGACCATTCGCATCGAGAAGAGCCAACCAGAAAGTGACAAATCAGCCCCAGTGACACATCAGAACTCAGAAAATAGCTCAAAACCCGACCAGGCCAGCCAAGACGTGACCAGGTCGACTGGGCAGGTCGACCCATAGGTCGACCCCCAGGTCGACCCCTTGGTCGACCTGGGTCCTAAGCGGGAATTTTCCCGCCCAGCCCTGTTTGGGTCTGTTTTCGAATTTTGAACTGAATTTTGAATTGTTTGAATTTTAAATTGAATTCTGAACTTCCGGAGGTCATAACTTCTTCATACAGAGTCTGATTTACGCAAACTCGGACTCTATCTCAAGTAGAATTCTAAGCCGAACGCAATACCGTAACCCATATCCCTTAATTCCTTCATTTAGAGTTAATTATACTTTAATTATTAATTTATCATTAAATGAAAATTCGGGGTGTTACATTCTCCCCTCCTTAAAGGATTTCGTCCCCGAAATCTTTAAGTCTAGAAGAACGTATATCCTAACATCCAATCGTCCATCTACTCAACCAACAAACACAGGCGTCCATTGTCCTTAAAAGACTTCTATTGCTTCATGATCATATGCATAGTGTGTGTATATGTCCTTATCTAGTGCAGAAATTAGGCGGTCTACTGATTCAGTTGACCTCCTTAATACGAATCATGTAAGTGTCATGAATCCATTATGTATGAAAGTTTTTCCCTACTCATAATTCAACATGAGTGCGCAACCATTCATACAAATGCAACATCCATATGACAACATATCAAGTTTCAATCACATACAAATATGTACATATATGCATATGCAATATAGAAGTGACTGAGCCGATCTAATACCTAGTGTGTGTGATATGCATCCACGAACAACCACATGCAACCACTTGCAACCCCTTGCAGCCATCAATCATAACATGTTTCAAATACATGTTTACCTCCATTAGTTTCTACCTAAGGAGTTAGGAGAAAAAGGACCGAGAAGATACACTAAAAGTTAGATACAAGCATAAACTTATGGAAAAAGAGGGATCAAAGATGTACCCTCAAAAAGAAAAGGGTAGGCAGCGCGTATTCTGTCCTCAGTTTCCCAAGTCGCGTCTTCCTCGGCACCGCTCCATTGAACTTTAACAAGCTTGACTTCACGGTTGCGTAGCTTTTTGACTTCAGTTCCTAAGATTCGAGTTGGAACTCTCCTCACAGTTGCTTCTCGCTCTATTTCGACTTCTTCAAAAATGCTTGGCTCCCCACTTCCGCAGATTCATGTAAACATTTTCAGAGGTGAGAAACATGAAAGACATCGTGAACTCCAGCCAACCTTTCCGGCAGCTCTACTCTATAAGCCATCTTCCCAATCTTCTCGATGATAGGGAACAGTCCTACAAACCTTGCGCTAGCTTTCCTGCGGATCCAAAGCGAACGACGTTCCTTAAAGGAGATACCTTAAGGAAAACCCTGTCCCCAACCTCAAACTCAAGGTCTGTCCTTCTTTTGTATGCGCAGGATTTCTGTCTATCTTGGGCAGTCTTTATTCTCCTTCGTATCAAGTCCACTTTTTCTGAAGTCTCTCTAATCATGTCTGGCCCAAGTATAAGCTTGTCTGTAGACTCCCACCAAAAAGTTGGAGATCGGCACGGTCTTCCATACAAGGCTTCGAAGGGCGCCATGCCGATGGTGGTTTGGTAGCTGTTGTTGTAGGCCAATTCCACTAAAGGAAGATGATCCTCCCATGTCCCTCCGAAGTCAAGAACGCACAGTCTCAAAAGATCTTCTAATACTCTGTTCACCCTTTCCGTCTGACCATCAGTTTGGGGGTGATAGGCTGTGCTCAGGCATTACTGTGTGCCTACAGCTTCTTGCAGACTCCGCCAAAACTTGCTTGTAAAGATAGGATCTTGGTCACTCACTATGTTGGAGGGTATTCCATGGAGTCGAACTATTTCCTCGAGACAAAGAGCTGCTAGAGATGTGGCAGTCCTTCTACTCTTGACAGGTATAAAGTGGGCGCTTTTTGTGAGCCTGTCCACTATTACCCAAATGCTAGTATTGCTCCTTCTTGACCTAGGCAACCCATCAATGAAGTCCATTAAAATGCTATCCCACTTCCATTGCCGGACTTCTAGAGGATGAAGCAGTCCTCCAGGCTTCTTTTGTTCCGCCTTGACCTGTTGGCATATCATGCACTTAGAAACGAAATCTGCCACATCCTTCTTCATGCCGCTCCAACAGAAAACTCTCTTTACGTCCTTGTACATCTTTTCTCCACCTGGGTGTATTGTCATCTTGGAATGGTGTGTTCTTTAAGAACCATCTTTACCAAATCCCTTGCTTGTGGGACACATAGTCTTCCATCCCGCCTCAGCCAACCCTTATCATCGATGGAGTACCTATTGAGGTGACTAGAAGTCTCACCTCTAATTAGCTTATCAATCACATCAACGAGGTGAGGGTCTTCACGTTGTGCGGTCCCTATTGAGTCGAAAAGAGTGGGCCGTACTTCTAGTGATGCCAACAAACCAGGTGGCCTAAAGTCAAAACTGGCTATATACTCCAAGCTTTGCCTTTCTACAAAGAGAGGGCTTAAGGTCAGCTTCTTTCTACTCAATGCGTCTGCTATTACGTTGCCCCTGCCAGGAGTATAGGAAATCTCAAAATCATACGAGGTAAGAAACTCCATCCAATTTTGCTGTCTTAAGTTAAGATCTTTCTACGAGAAAAGTTACTTCAACGATTTATGGTCAGTATATAATTCGAACTTCTCACCTAGGAGATAATGGCGCCAAGACTTAAGAGCAAAGACGATGGCGGCCAACTCATGATTGTGGGTTGGGTAGTTCTTTTCATGAACTTTCAATTGTCTTCAACCATAAGCTACTACCTTCCCTTCTTGCATCAGAACGGCGCCTAGTCCCGTACCACAAGCATCCGTGTATACTGTGAACATCTTGCATCAATCAGGCAAAGTCAGAACTGGGGCTGTTGTAAGTGCCCTTTTCAAGCGTTGGAAAGCAATATCACAATCCAAATCCCGAGCGAACGCTAGATACTTCTTTGTAAGCCTTGTGAGTGGAGCTGAGATTTTTGCGAAATCTCTAATGAACTTTCGGTAAAAACCTGCTAGCCCGAGAAAGCTTCGGACTTCGGTTGCAATTCTTGGTGCCTTCCAATCTTGCACCGCCACCACTTTCGCGGGGTCCACAGCTAACCCTTCTTTGGACACTACATGTCCCAGAAACCTTACTTCTTCTCTCCAGAAGTGGCACTTGGAGAATTTTGCTTTTAGCTGATGTGCACGGAGAGTATCCATGATTTCCTTTAAATGCTGAGCATGCTCTTCCTCATTCTTTGAGAAGATCAAAATATCGTCTACGAAGATAACCACAAACTTGTTGAGGAATTCTCTGAACACCCTGCTCATTAGGTCTACGAAATAAGCGGGTGCGTTTGTCATGCCGAAAGGCATGACAAGCCACTCGAAGAAACCGTCTGGGGTTCTGAACGCCGTCTTATCAATGCTATCTTCAGCTACCTTTAGCTGATGGAACCCAGTAGCCAGATCAAGTTGGGAGAAAATTGACGCACCTACGAGCTGATCAAATAAATCGTCTATTCTGGGAAGCGGGTGTCTATTCTTTTTAGTCAGCTTGTTTAGCTCCCTATAGTCCACACAAAGACGTAGTGAGCCATCTGCTTTGGTGGCGAACACCACTGGAGCACCCCATTCCGAGATACTCCGCCTTATAAACCCCTTCTCGAGAAGCTCCTTAACTTTTTTATTAAGCTCTTTTCTCTCCTTTGGAGCCATGTGTCTAACAGGTAAAGCTACGGGCTTTGCATTATAAGTAAGATATATGCGGAAGTCTATTTCCCGCCTCGGAGGTAAGCCCTTCACCTCCTCAAAGACATCCGGATATTCACGGACCACTCTAACCGACTGCAAATTCTCAACAGAACCGTCAAGCGACTCTAGATAACTAAGCATAACAGCATTCAAGGGATGACAAGAAATTTCTAGTGTAACAACCCTGAATTTTGGGGCCAATTTAAAATTTTATTTTAAGTAATTTTAATGGGTTTTGATATTTAAAATAATTTATTTAAAATGATAATGACTGAAAGTTAATTTAAATCGAAGTTAGAATGAATAATTTAATTTAAATTATAAAAAGAGTTAGAAATAGCGCGGTAGTTTGAAAAGTCAAACTTAAACTTTGACTGAACGTATAGGATGCAAAATTTAACGGATTTTAGTGAAACCAAAAATATTAGAATCTATTTAAAAATATCTTTCCAACGAATCCGAAAAATCGAAATTTCATAGCGGGAATCAAAAGTTATGCCCCGTTTAAAATTTAGAAAGGTCGCTATGAAATTTATAAAGGTCAAAAATGCTACTTTTTGCATACGAAGGAATTTGGACTCGAAACCACTTCCATTGAGTTCAGAATGATGTTCCTACATTGAAAAACAGTAAACACTTATATATTTCGAGTTTCGGAAATTATCGGTTTAAAAATGTATTTTTAATATTAAATATATAGGCCTTGAAAATAGCTATTTTTCAAACGACCTCTGTTTTCGACGAAACCACTTTTGTTGGATTCGGAATGACAAATTATTGCTAGGTTTCAATTTTCAGAATTTTTCGAATTAATATGGGAGCGTGGCAAAAGAAAATGTGTTTTGACTATTTTAGTTAAATTTAAGGGTGCGTTTTTTAGAGGTCCCTATTAAGTTTCAAAATATAAAAAAAACCCGGTCATAAACTTATTGTAAATTAGGTCCCTGTTTTCAAAACTTATAAAATAATAATTAAAAAAAAAAATTCGTAAATTACTAATAAAATATATTACGCATTATAAAAAAAATTCAGTTCAAAAAACAACAAAAATAATGTCAGAAAGAAGAAAACAGCAAAAAAACAGAAAAAAAACTGCAGTTAAATGCATAATATTATGCACGTTTTTGATTTTATTGCATGCATATATGCAATTATTGCAGTTCTTCCAGCGGATAGATTTAACATAATTTTTCAGTTCATTTTTATTTGCATCCAAATGTGCAAATTTCTCAAAAAAAATGCACACATGTGTGCAACATTTTTATAGGATAAAAAGTAGGGACCTATTTTATTTTTTCCGCCTTTTTGTATTTTTTTTAAAAATGTGCGTACGTTCGTTAAAAAAAAATTCTAAAATATGGAAATAATGTCAGGAATCTACGGAAATAAAAAAAAAAATAGTTGCATACATTTATGCAATTATTACTGATAATTGCATATATGTATGCAACTTTTCTGTAAGCTATTTTCAGATTAAAATCTGAAAATAAACCTGCACAAATGTATGCAAGTATTTGAAATTTTTGCGCACATGTATGCATTTATTTGCATGAATAAAAATCAACGAAGATGTATGTAGTGAAAAATATGCACGGATGTATGCAGGAAAGTGATATATGTGCATACTATTATGCATTTAACTGGAAATTTCGTTTTTTTTTTTTTTTTTTGGTTTTTTTGATTTTTGACGCCT
The DNA here is from genome assembly GCA_030737875.1 of Allium sativum. NCBI lineage: Eukaryota > Viridiplantae > Streptophyta > Magnoliopsida > Asparagales > Amaryllidaceae > Allium > Allium sativum. The sequence goes on along the minus strand of CM060923.1, from coordinate 402,411,302 downwards.
TCGTTGATGGTTTTTTGTTCTGAATTTTTTAGTGTTTACATGTTTTATTTAAATACGAATTTACGTGATTTTTTTATATTTTTTTTATATTTTTTTGATGACTTTTCAGAAAATAGGGACCTAATTTACAATAAGTTTATGACCGGATGTGAGCCTAATTAAGTTTCAAAATAGGGATGTGAGCCTAATATTCACTAAATTTAATCGACCTCGAAAAAGGCCGTTTTTCAAACAGTCTCAGAATTCGATGAAATTAGTCTTGTTAGAACCGTATCGTCAATACAAAGCCAGAAATATTTTTCTTGAATTTTCGGAGTCCGTATGTGGCCCCGGCGTATTTAAATGTACGGTCAATGTTTAATTATTAAATTTTTAACGAAATATAAATGAAATCTCTACAGATTTCAGAATTGGGCCCCGGGACCTGTCCCATTGCGTTCAGAAGGTGTCAAAACCTTAAGAACGACAGTAAGCAGGCCCAATTCGAGAAAGTCCGGATTTTCACCTTTAAAACACGTTTTTCGAGAATTTATATTATTAAATAATAATAAAAAATAAACCGTAACCATAGAAATGGGCCAGCCGCCGCCATGCCTATTCGATGGCCAGAATTGTCCAATTTTCAAACCTTAATATTTTCCAATCCGCTCAACGAAAATCAACAAACCATATACCGAATCGAAGAGAATTTCGAGGGCTTTCAATCCGTATGGTGATGATCGGGTTTAGTGGAGCGTGGCGGCCGGAATTTGGAGACAAAGGGGCGGCGGTCGGGGGCGAATTTCAGGCGATGGGGCCCACCGAGCGTGACGGAGGTCTGGGCATAGGGTGGTCGCGCGTAGGAGGTTGGTGTGGCGGAGTCTGATCGGGTCCTAGACCCTCGGGTTGCATGCGATTAGAAGAAGGAGGGGGACGACGATGGGTTCCTCAATATGAAGAACGACGGGTTTAACTTGTACGTGGAAGAAGGGTGTAATATTATTTTATTATTTAACTTATTTATTTAATTAAATTTTCCAATGTTTGAAATTCAATATCTTTTTCATACGAGATCCGTTTTTCAAACCATAAATTGCGCTAGAATCAGAAAATTAAGATCTACGCGATGGCACCAACCACAGCTGAAACAGAGACAGTTGAAATTTCAGCCAAATGCGATGTGAGAACTCTAATTTTTATTATTTAATAATTAATTATTTTTCTCGCTTTAAGATGATTGTATTGTGATATTAGTTTAGATCCGAAATGTTCTGTGTTGTATAAATTGTTGATTGTCGCTTGTGGTGTGTTCTGTTGTCCATGGTTGAAATTGCGTATATTGTTGAATTTTATTTGCGATTGGATCTAGTTGTTCTAATTAATTTTATATTGTTAAACTATTATTTTTATCTGAAAATAAATAACAAAAATTGGTCGACAAATAAAATATTATTTTTACTTGTTTACTTTGCAATCGAATATGAACAACAAATAAAACCTTATTTTTATTTGTTTACTTTACAATAGAATTTGGGCTAACAAATAAAATTTTACTTTTATTTTTTTACGTTAAGAAAAAGATTTGTGAATTACAGTAAAAATTTATTTTACTGTCACCTTAAGCATAGGATGTTTTAGAATTAGAATAGCGATAGAATATTAAATTTTATTATTGATAAAAAAATATTTGTAAATAAAAAAGATATATTTAGGAACCACCTTTTTATTTATGTTTTATTCGTAAATAAAAAGTTATGCTTATAGATCACAATTTTATTTACTTTTTTTTTTCTTGTAAGCAAAAAGATACATTTTGGAATTCACATTCTGATTTACATTTTCTTGTAAAAAAAAAGACATAATGGATAAATACATTTTTGTTTACATTTTACTTGTACATTAAAAAGCATGTTCGGAAAATACATTTTGATTTACATTTTATTTGCAAATAAAAATCAAAGATTAAGACTCACATTTTGTTTTACATTTCATATGTAAATAAAAGTTCATTTTTAAAAGTTAAATTTTTGTTTACATTTTTTTTATGTAAATAAGACCATTTGGAAAGAGTGCACTTTTAGTTACATTTTATATGTATAAGAATCCACTTTTGGGTTGTTTTCTTTTTAAATAAAAATTTAGTATTTTTATTGTAAATTTATTACAGTAAGAAGTATGGACATTAAAGGTTTTATTTTATTTATAATTAGATTAAAATAAAAAGATTTTACAATAAAGGTTAAATCTTTATGTAGTATTGTTTTCTAATAAAAAGGATATGATAAAGAATTTACTTTGTGGTAACTTTGTAAAATTAAATAAAATGTTTTTATTGATATTATAAATTACAATAAAAAGGTTAGACCTGATAGATATACATCTTGTGTCATGTTTAATAAAATGGTTGTCTTTTATTTGTAATGTTACAATAAAAAGAGTTGAGTCAGTAGATAATTGTCACAATAAAAAGATTTAATGTTTTTCTTGACAATTTGTTCAATATTAAGATTAAATATGAAAATTACATTTTTGTGTAATACCATTTTATGAGGAGATTATGTTTATATTTTAGTTTGTCACATTAGAAAATAAAAACGTAGGATTCAATTTTGTTGTAATTTTTCTTTTATTAAAAAGATTAGAGATCAAAATTTGCATTTGTAATGTAAAATTTTGTACAACAAAAGGGATGAGAATTTAAGGTTACGCTTTAGTTGTAATTTTATTTCATTTAATAAGTTAGATTATAATAAAAGAATAGAATTGGAAATTATGATTTTATTTCCAAATTGATTAAAACATAAAGATTAGATCTTATAACCACATTTTTATTATCAATTTTCATTCAGTAAAAAGTTGCATTTTTATCTGCATTTCTTGATGCAGATGAACTAGGATTAAAGAATTTTATGTTTATTTACATTTAAATGTAAATTAATATTTGGGATAAAAAGTTATATTTTTTCTTTACATTATAAATGTAAATAAAAGAATAGATAAAAGGGGCAACATTTTTATTGTCATTATATTTACAATAAAAGTGAAGATAAAAAGGGTATCATTTTATTGTCATTTTCTATGCAATAAAAAGATAGATTTAAATATTTTTATTGGTATTTTGAATACAATAAAAGAGTGTAAATAGAAAGGTGTCATTTTTATTGTCATTTAAAATGAAATGGAGAAAAAGAAGTAAAGGCATTATTTTTATTGACATTTAGTATGTAATAAAAATAAAAGAGTTGAAATATTGTATTTATTCATTTTGTTAAACTAGAATTGTTGACAAAGTGAAAATGACCTCCTTTAAATCATTTTGTTGATATAGAATTGTCAACAAAATGTATATATCACTTTTATACCTTTTTGTTGAGATGGAATCTATATGCAAACATGATAACCAATTTTATTTGCACAATGTATATTGATAATTTATATGCAAAGGTAATAATCATTTTTATTCACATAATGAATAGTAGGATAAGTTTGCAATAATAATAATAATCATTTTTAATTGCATATCATACGATTGAATTTATAGGTAAATATAAAAACCATTTTATTAGCAAACTTACATTAGAGTTGATATTCCAATTATAAGAACATATTATTAGTCAAAACATACATTAGAAATGTATAGAGAAATTAGTCGAGAAAATTATATTTTTACTCAACATTAGAAATAAATGACATGTTTATTATCATCAACTTGTTAGTAGAATTTAAATTGGTTAAATCCATTAACAAATTATTTATTTTTATATTTATATGAACTGTTGTTGGCTGAAACCCCACACAAGTATTGGGACGATATTTGAAATACACGAATCCCAATATTGAATTGTATGTCTATCGATAGATCGACAGGCTGCGATGAGCATGATTATTTCATTTTTATGCTCACACAGTTGGAAATTGCACTCTGGATGTGAATGGATGATTTGATGAGTATTTATCACTTATTGTCATATATATGAGATGTGTGAAATCCGTATAACTCAAATTATATGGTACATGATTGAGTCGCATTCCGATTCAGGGTGTTTTAAAAAGAGAATATTTTACATTTAAAATCTTTTTATATGAAGAATAATTTTTAATGATTATTTTAAAATATGTTTTATAGTAATGAAAAAATATTTCTTTTATTTAAGATCGTTAACATTTCTAATTATATTTTATGATTGAAATAAAATGATTTGTGGGTTGGATTTACCGTGGATAGTGTTTTCAAATGACATTTGTCCTTTAATCCAATTTACATTGAAAGTATTATTTGGAATTTATAAATCTATTTTATAGATTTGAAAAGGCATTTTTCTGAAAATCAAGTTTTCTCAATTTAATATATTAAAATTGGAATTAAGTGGAAATTCGATTGATAATAATCGAGATGGGCTTCTGTAAAAGAAGGCCGATATTATATATGGAATTTAAGAGGCCTTGCCGTTATTCCATTTATATTATTAGTCCGATACAGAAAATTATATCGATTATATATCGATTTGATTTATGCGAAACCCCATATTTTAGAAATTGATTTGCGGGTTTATCATGAACTGTGTTTAAAGGACACTAGTTCTTTAACCTGCTTAAGACAAGATTTATTCCTTAAAATATATGATCTTGTAATAATGATTTTTGATATCAAATCAAAACTGGAGTTTTAATAACTTTTTAAGGAAGATTTAAGATTTTTATTTTCAGAGTTTATCTTTGATAAAATTAATGAGAATCTTTTTATATGAATATCTTATTAAAAGAATATTCTGTGTTGGAATGCGGCGTGGGTGTGATTTTATAGCATTTGATTTTTAATCACAAAATACGCGGGTTGTTCGGAAAGACCGGGTTTAACCCATTCTAAATAATCATCACGATGATCAAGAGTCGAAGATGAAGGTGGTGGTTGAAGAACGAAGGTTTTCACATCGTTGGGATGATGATGACTGGTATATTGAATTGGGACTGGCCTTCCAAGGCAAGATATTTGGTAATGATCGTCCAAATGCATTTGGAGATCGACGGACACGTTGTTTCGTTCAGACCCAGAGCGGACTTGTAAATGGATTGTATGTCTGACATTGTATTCATTTGTACTGTATTGTTGAACGCTACCAATTATATGCATCTATTGGGTGGCGGAGGATTTATCCTTGGCTTAACACCCTTCTCTAAGACGTATGAGCTTAGAGGTTATATATATTGGTAGATGATCAATGATACGGTATGATCTGACAATGTGGCATGCTAAGATGCATGGATCAAGGCTTTTTGTTGAAAATCAGGCCTTGTGGGATGATCAAAGCATAGCCTGTTTAGGAAAAGCTTTGTGTATAGCATGACTTCGGGAGCCTCGCAACCCGGTTGAGTCTAAAACGGGAGAAGGGAACGCAGGGAGAGCAGCATGTTTCCTTCTAGCTAGAAGTAGTGTCGGTGCTTAAACTGGATGATATTTACTTATGTGGATGATGGAATGAGGCGCCTCGGATGATAGCTCCTATAGGACCAGGAAACGTGTGTTCAGGAATAACTAATCCGCAACTTGTATGGTGGACCGGCCCTACAGCTTTCCAAGGGTTCACTACGGGGGACCCTGAGGCATTAGCTAGAGTGTCTCGAATCGGTAAGGAGCTCCTCCCTAGCCTTGACTCATGATGGAAACCCAATTTCCAATACGACCTCATGCGGTTTTGATTGTATTACTAGTATGGAAGCATAGTATTATGGTATCTATGTGTCCTAGGATTGATACATTTACTTTGAAATGTTTTTGAAACATATACACACTAATAATAATATCAAATTCGTTTTATCGTATCAAGCATTTTTGACCATTATAAGGTAAAACCCTATCCTTCGGTTTGCGTTGCATTATGTGATGGGACTTGGGTCTTATGATGGTTTCATTTTTTCCAAAAAGCATTGCGTTGTTCAACGATTTACTTTAATTTATGCACGGCAATCCATTGGAGTAAACCCGTTCCGCGTTGGCAGCGTGGTCCTTGGATTTGTCTTATTGTTATTAGTAAATTTATTTAAGAATTCTCACACCAGTCCCATGACTGACTCGTAATTTGTTTCACTTTGAAAACTCGGGTGCCCTCTTTTCCACACGGGCAGTCGAGTAGTTTGTCTACAGGTCTTTATCTCGAGCAGGATGCTGGATTGAAGCTTAAAGCTGTGTCCAGAGCTTAGTTATTTAATTTCCACTGCACTGTATTGTATTAATTTCTTGTAAATTTATCTTCCGCTGTAATTTTAAATCAATGTACTCTGATATATTCTGTACTCTGATGTTAAGTTACCATGATGTAATCAATGTACTTGGGTTTTGAATGGTCTTGGTCGATTTTGCGATCGATCGGGTCGGGCGAAAACCCGGGTCGTTACATCTAGAGTGTTACCGAGCCGAGTCAAGAGTCTAACCACTCTCTTCTCACAATCAAGAATGGCCCCATTACTGGATAACCCGTCCATGCCTAAGATCAATCCATATCCCGAGAAACCCAAAACAAAGGCACTACATCTAAACTCAACACTTAGAATACAGATTTTCAAATCCAAACAAACCATTGACAAATAAGCTGAGCCCCCAATTGGATTCGAAACAACCAAGGGATCTTCTATCATACTAGTGTCTAGGTGTAGAGATTCTACTAAAGCAGATGAAATAAATGAGTGTGACGTGCCAGAATCAAAGAGAGTGCGAACTGGATGATCATAAAGATAAACTAAGCTTTCTACAAAAATATTTCTACCTCGTTCCTGCGGAGGTGCCACCAGCGCGTGAACCTGTCCCCCTGAAGTGGATCCAGTCCTCTGTCCCTGTCCCCGCTTCTTTGGGCAGTCCTTAGCCATGTGTCCAGTCTCGCCGCAATGGAAACAACCACCATTCATCTTTGCCTTCTTCTTTCTGCAGTCTTTCACTATATGTCCAACAATGCCACAGAAATTACATCTTCTCTTTTCACGGGATTTTGTTGTTCTTCCCGCCCTTCTTGAAGTCTGTTTTCTTAGCTTGTAAACCTTCTTTCTTCTCTTGAGGCACTTCCACCATTGCCTCTTTCTTGCCTTTATCTTCCTCATGTAGCAGCGCCATGTCCACCAAGCTTTCATAAGTCGCTACCATGGGTATATGGGTCATAGCAAGGCTGTGTAGAGGCTCATTCAGACCTTTGACAAAGCGAAGGGCCTTCTTGTGTTGGGTGTTCACTAGATCCATTCCAAATCTGTCCAGCTGATTAAACTGATTGACATACTCCTTGATCGTCATACTTCCTTGTTTAAGAGTTAGGAACTTCTCCATTTGCAGGCTTCTTTCAGCTTGGGAGAGGAATTTCATCTCAAACCTCATCCTGAAGTCTTCCCAAGTTTCCACTGGCCTCTCAGCATGGGTAACTTCCCACCAATAAGAAGCTTCGTCTTTAAGCAACCACATTGCTAGCTGTATCTTTTGCCTGTCGTCAACTTTGAAGATGACGAACAAATCTTCGGTCTCCTTCAGCCAGTTTCTTTCTGTCACAAAGGATTCAGTTCCATAAAAGTCCTTTCCAACCATAGCCTTGAAGTCTCTACACGTCTTTGCAAAGGCATTTCCACGAGGAGGAGGGGGAGGAGGAGGAACCGCTGCCACTGGGGGAGTGGGAATGTCTGCTGGGCCCGCATCATTGGCCCTAACCTCTAGGTACCTTCAGAACCAGCCACGTATCGGTACTCCTTCTGGAAGGTTAAGATCTCCAGACATGCTGAAACAAAAAGGAAAGATTCAAGACAAAAGGATAGAGAGATAGTGCATATGGCTTTGAGGAATTATGCGTTTTAAAAACAATGTTTTTGTCTTGAAAAAAAAATGCTTCTTTAAACTTCTTTTTGAAAATAGTTTCAAAAACCTTTATCTAATCTGGTAAACCTGTGCTCTGATACCAAGTGAAACACCCCACCTCCGTTAAGGTCACTCACAAAGGGAATACCTTAACTTCGGTGGAGGTTTATAAGTAAAAGTCACAGATAAAACACAAGACAGATATAAACACATATATATAAACAGCGGAAAAACAAACAGACTTTCATATCATAAATAAGTGTTCATACAAAACATTTCCATAATTGCCTCAAAACAAACTTTCAATTATTACAACCATAATACTGTCTTGATTTAAAACTTAAAGAAGCATGAAACATAATTAAAACTGCATAAATCCCCATAGAATGTCCAAAGCCATAGCCCAAACGAAAGGGATCCAAGCAATACATTCTCTCTCTTCAAGCTGGATGAAAAATCTGACTAAGCTGAGGAGTTTCCTCCCTGTGGGCCTGAGGGGGTGGGAAACGGAAGAAAAGAAAGCGAAAGGAAAATGGGTCAAACATAAGTTTGGTAAGTCTAGTTATAATTCTAGCATGAGAACAATAAAAAGATCATGATTTTGTATAAACTGAGAACAGGACAATACCAGAATATAAGACAAGATATGGTAGGAAATACTAACTATACTAAACGCACTCACTATAACTTCTCTGCACCTACTTGTACTGTCTCAACTGGCACCCCGTGATCAGGGTGAAGTGATCCCCTTTCTAAAGATCGGCTCCTACTCGCATAAACATATGTGTTATACGGCCACACTTGATTGTAGATACCTATGCTGGTACCACCATGGGGTGTATCAAGTCCCATGGTGGCGGCCCGACACAATTCTAGAATACATAGGTTATACTACTTGTGCCCAGTGTCCTGTTTGTCTTCTCCGAAGTGTGTGCACGCCTGCTACACCAACCACCGTTGTTTTTGACCGCTTACAATCAGCCCAGTAATCGTACCCCACCCTACGTAGTTTTAGGGTACCATGATACCTAATTGGGTTACTGCTGAAATGGGTCCCCATTACTAGGGTTTTCTAGTCAAACATGTTAAGTGGTTAAGTGTTTGTATTAACCTAACCCCACCCATCAGTTTAATTAACATGTTGAATTGGTTAAGTGTTTTAGTTTACTTAACCCTACCATCCTGACTTGTCTATCCTTAGCTTTAAATCAGTTATAGCACCAACCACTCACATTAGACAGGTATTGTTACGGTTACTGGATGTGCCGGTCGGTTACGGGCAGGTTTACACCGTAACTCAGTCTAACCTCGGGTCCTTATTTGGCTCAATGCCTTAACCTCCCACATTGGATTGGTATTGTTGTGATTACTGGACAGTCGGGCGGGTCCGGGCAGGTTTACATCACAACTCAATCCAACCTCGGGTTAAGCATACTCGTATTTTCTACATTTGTTCTTTTTATTCTTATATGTAAATTTGTTAACAATTAAATGTTATGGCCCACTTTCCAAATTCATCATTTCTAGGTATATAATTTATACCGTTTCATGCCATAAATTACTTATGTGATTTTTCACCCATTTATGTCAAGTTTCCTATAATTACCAATTTTTCCCAACGTTACCCCATCTAAATATTAGGCTAACAATCTTAGCCTAATATTGCGCTCGCATGATTTTTGACATATAATATTAGGCTAAAAACTTAGCCTAATTTAGCGTACACAAAATTTGCATAAAGAAATCCATTAACATAAACATGACATAGGTGTAAACTTGGCATTTTTGGCATAGTCAGTATGAACACAATAGGGGTGAACTTGCAAAATAGCCATCATGAATGTCATAGGTGTGAACTTGCAACGTAGACTAAACCACATACATATATGTGAATTTGCATCATAGACATATATGTGAATTTGCAACATAGACTAAATCAACTTACATATATGTGAATTTACAACACAGACTAAATCATCTTACATATATGTGAACTTGCAAATCAATCACAAACATATGAATAAGTGTGAACTTGAAATATGACATAGGTTTAACATATACACATAAACATGTAGAACAAACATTTGGTCACATATGTGATAGGATTTTACAACCTAAAACTTGCATAACATGATAAACTACACAACTTGTCGTAATAGGTTATACACCAAGTTCATATACATATGAATAGACTTATCCATTAATTCCCAATTCAACATGATAACAAAATAGAACCACAGACATAGATCAATATCATTCAATTCCACATATAACATAATAAACATCGTTCTATTATCAGTTTATTTCCGAGGCATGACATTGATTTTGATTCGCTTCCCAAAACATAACTAAACTTACAACGAACGACGAACTTGAGTTCTGGATTCTGAGTTCTGGAATTGAGATGCTTTCCTTTGGGTAGATAAACGTTGTTTTGATTTCAAATTGAATTAGATTTTGATCGACTCTTAGATTTCTTCAAGTGGAGGCTCCTCTCAGTTTTCTCCTGACAGCATGGCGGCTCTGGTCCTAATTTTTGTGTGAATTTAGGTTGGAGACTTAAGTTGTTTATATAGAATTTCAAACTAATTAGAGCCGTCAGATTATCATAGATGAATCTAGACCATTCACATCGAGAAGAGCCAACCAGAAATTGACAAATCAGCCCAAGTGATACACCAGAACTCTGAAAATGGCTCAGAACCGGACCAGGCCAGCCAAGACCTGACCAGGTCGAACCCCTGGTCGACCACATGGTCGACCTGGTTATCCAGGTCGACCCCCAGGTCGACCCCCTAGTCGACCTGGGTCATGGGCCGGAATTTTCGCGCCCAGCCCAGTTTGGGTCTGTTTTCGTATTTTGAACTGAATTTTGAACTGTTTGAATTTTAAATTGAATTCTGAAACTTCCGGAGGTCACAACTTCTTCATACGTAGTCCGATTTACACAAACTCGGACTCTATCTCAAGCAGAATTCCGAGACGAACGCAATGGCATAACCCGTTTCCCTTAATTCCTTCATTTAGAATTAATTATACTTTAATTTATTAATTTATCGTTAATAGAAAATTCGGGGTGTTACAATATACTTTTGCAAAACAAATGGAATTTCAGTAAATGAGTTTCAGTGCATGAATGTACAAGAAAAACAACAGGTAAACATTCTATATTATTATCAAACAATGGTGCACTTCTAGGTTTAGAAAACATGGCATCCTAGATGTTAGCATGTAATCACTTTATATCATTCTCAAACAATGGTGAATTGAATTCAGCCAAATTAATCCATTTAATTTTGGTTCAACATGTGCAGCATCTGTGTTAATGAAATAGGGCGCAATAACCCGCAAATATTTATAAATCAGATGCCAAAGTGTTTATGTTATTTCGGACAGTATTGGGAAAGAATTGATTAAAATATCATAATCGAGATGAGGTAGCATGAATGCGAATGAGCAACAAAACATTCAACTATGAACAGGTCCAATTTGTATTTGTTGACACAGCAACACTAAATGCAATTTTTCTAGGTGTAAATGGGGGAAGTATGCAAGTATATATATATATACACACACTTTGCTTATTGTATTCTTACTAGTTGAGAATTCATAGTTATTTAATGAAGCTGCGTAAAAATAAATGTGAAGCATAATGGAAGAATAACAGCTAGTTTTTTCATCGACATATACTTGCATCATGAAAGCATATTATTTGGAAAAAGAAACAAATTAGAATGAAGCTGAGGGCTACGGGATTCATCTATATAATCATGATAGCTATATAAATAATGTCAGGTAGTATGCATCATAAAGCATTTTCGGTTTCGAATGCAGCAAAATTGTCTTATTTCCAAAAGGATGGTTGAGTCGTTTCCATCCAAAAATAGTTTACTTGAAAAGAATTAAAGGAATTAAAATTTGTTGTTACTACTCAAATAGCAGTTGGACATTCTTTCGCTTGAGAACAAAGTTAAAACATATTTTGGGATCAACAACCAGTGCACTTTCTTCCATAGGGAAGCAAAATTTTCATTTTTGTTAAAATTACAGTGAACCACCCCTTTTCAAATTAAAAGACATTTAAGGTTATACGTTTTGTTCATAGTCTATTATTTAGTGGTAAAATAGATCATTTCTTCAACCATTCCAATGAAGAATGTTGCATGTTAAAATATGGTTCAGCGAATTTCATTTTCATGCATCTTTCGCATATAGCTCGCAAAATCTATAAATGCAATGACGAAAACAAGTTCAATATCTGTAATACCCCGTATTTTTCTATGATTATTAAAGTAACGAATTAAAGAATACTTAATTTTTAGAAGAAGAATTAAGGAAAAGGGGTTACGCCATTGCGTTCGTCTCGGAATTCTGCTAGAGATAGAGTCCGAGTTTATGTGAATCGGACTCCGTATGAGGAAGTTATGGAGTTCAGAAGAATTCAAGTTTAATCAGAAATTAAACTATAATAATAATTAAATAATAATTAATTCAGAAAAGCAGTTCGAAATTCGAAATTCCGAGATTCAGCTGGGCGGGAAGAATCCTGCCCATAGGGGTGGACTCCCCCTAAAGGGAGTCGACATAGGTATCGACCCCCAAGAGGGGTGTTGACTGGGGTGTCGATCCCCCCTTTAGGGGTCGACCCCCACCCTCAGATCTGAACAGTGACGAATTCTGACTCGTTACTGAGTCATTAGAGCATAGTTGGCTGTTTCTGGATAACTCTAAAGGGTTTGGATGGTCCTGATTATTCCTAGGTTGGTCTAACGGCTCTCATTAGTTTAAACTTCTATACAAGCAACCCCAACCCTCAACCCTAAAGCCACACAAAATTCATTCCAAGAGCCGTCATGTTGTCCATGGTTAACCTAGAGTAACCGCCATTCTTCACCAACTAGAAAGCAAGTTCGAAACTACGAATCAAAAACTAATTTAGAGAATTCAATAGCCTACATCAAGGGATAGCTTTTCAGTTTCAGAAAACAGATCCCAGAAAACAAGATTTTCCTTTGTTTTGTAAGTTCAGTTATCCTTTAGATGTGAACAAATTAAAGTCATGATTTGTAATAAAGAGAAAACTAGAACCGTGCCTAGTTGTATGATAATGGTGATGCTGATTCATGTCTATTCTTGTGACAATTCTATCATATATGCCTATGAGGCTATTGCGGTATATTTAACTTATCATGTTGTATAAAATTCGGTGATGAACCTATTATGTTGTATAGAACTTTGGGGATGAAACTATCATGTTGTATATAAGTTTGGCGACTCTTTCATGTTATGTTACATGCAAGTTTTTAGGCTAAAGTCATGTTTATATATGCCTATATGTTTAGATCTTGAAAAGAGCTCAACATATGGTTTTGAATGGCAAGAAATAACAAGTTTGGAAATTTGATAAACGGTGATATAAGCAACGACATAGTAACCATTTGTCGAAGCTATTTTTATATTCTATATATTGAGTAAACTCGGAATCGTCGTAAAATTTAACTTGGAAATAATTATTTGGATAGATTTCCAGTTTGAGATGAATTTGAATTCAAACCAGATAAATAAGGAAATCGATTGAGTGTTGGGATACAGATCTGGATCGAATAGGATCAGGCTATTTGAATCAAAACTATATATATATGCATAAAGGTAAATTTTCCACATTACTTGGTTTTACAAACTATATTCTTTTAACAAAATAAAATTTTCTCTATATAAACTTCATAACTATTTTATATTTATTTTACAACTATATTTACTATTTTGAAATTTAACATTTCTATGTTTAGATCTATGTTAATTAGATCCAATTCAATGCAAGTTCACCTTTACATACTTAATTAAATTTGTGTAGTTCTATGTAAAACCTTGTTCATATTCTTAGGATACATGTCAATTGGATCTAAAATGCCAGTTCATAATTGTATATTGTTCTATGCCAAATTTATATGACACAAGTTTAGTTGGATCCATATTATTTTATGCTTGTTGGAGTGTTACACGTTCCCCTCTTTTCCTTTTGTTTATAAGTTAGGATAAGTTGCGAGCCTAACGTTCTATGTGAATTTTGCGAACGTATAACGGGGGTAACGTTAGGAAAAACATGGAATTACATGTTATTGTCATGTTTGGCTCATAATCATGTAAATGATTAGTAGCATTGAAATGGTATAATTTATATACCTAAAATTATGAACATAATTTAGAGGGGTAAATGGGGCATGATTTTAATTGTGGATAATTTACATATAAACATGAAGGATAAATATGTAAATTAAGTAAAAGACGAATATGCCTAACCCGAGGTTAGATTGAGTTGCGGTGTAAGACTGCCTGGAACCGCCCGGCACATCAAACAACCGTAACAATATAGATCTAATGTGAGAGGTTAGCGAATTAAGCCCAAAAAGAACCCGAGGTTAGATTGAGTTGCGGTGTAAGACTGCCCGGAACAGACCGGCACATCCAGCGACCGCAACAATATAGATCTAATGTGAGTGGTAGGTGCTTTAATGAATGGATTAAAGCTAAGGAACAAGTAGGTTAAGTTGGTAAGGTTAAGTTGACTAAGCTAACACTTAACCAATACAACATGTTAACTAAACTGATGGGTAAGGTTAAGTAAATTTATAACACTTAACCGTTATAACATGTTAATTAGACAAGAAGATGGGGTTAAGTAAATTTAGAACACTTAACTGTTATAACATGTTAATTAGACAAGAAGATGGGGTTAAGTAAATTTAGAACACTTAACCGTTATAACATGTTAATTAGAAAAGAAGATGGGTTAAGTAAATTTAGAACACTTAACCGTTATAACATGTTAATTAGATAAGAAGATGGGTTTATGTAAATTTAGAACACTTAACCGTTATAACATGTTAATTAGACAAGAAGATGGGGTTAAGTAAATTTAGAACACTTAACCATTATAACAAGTTAATTAGACAAGAAGACGGAGTTAAGTAAATTTAGAACACTTAACCGTTATAACTTGTTAATTAGACAGGAAGATGGGGTTAAGTAAATTTAGAACACTTAACCGTTATAACATGTTAGTTAGACAAGAAGATGGGGTTATGTAAATTTAGAACACTTTACCGTTATAACATGATAAACGAGTGGGGTTAGTTAATGGGAACCACTTAACCAATATAACAAGATGAATGAACAGGGTTAAGTTAATGGGAAACACTTAACCAATACAACATGATGTGTGGGTGGGTTAAGTTAACATGAATGGACAACTCTTAACCAATATTACATAAGCAAAGTGGATAGGGTTAAGGCAAGCTTAACCAATAATATGTATTGACTTGATAAGTGGAATGGGTTAAGTACATCTCGTGTAAGTGCGTAATATTAGTATATATAGGCCCACAAACTTAACCATTAAATAAACATGCTTGAATCGGTGGGAGGGTTAAGTACATCTCGTGTTGGTGGGTAATATTTGTATATATAGGCCCACAAACTTAACCGGTAGGAAACCCTAGTAACGGGGACCCATTTCAGCAGTAACCCTCATAGATGTATCATGGTACCCTGAACTAGGCAGGGTGGGGCACGATTGCTGGGCTGATTATAAGCGGTCAAAATAGCGGCAGGGGGTACGTTAGTGTAGGTTCCGAAGGTTTACGGGCGTGCACGTACTCCAGAGTGGGAAAAAGCAGGCACTGGGTACCAGTAGTTATACACTGTGCATCTTGAATCATGTCGGGTTGCAATCATAAGTATTGATACACCTTTTGGTGGGACCAGCACAGGGTATCTACACGAAAGAGAGGGCCGATTGACACAGACACATGGAATATTAATACAAGAAGGGAACCGATCGATTGGGTAGTAAGGGTACATCTAACATTGTAATTAGGCTGATTGAGGTAAGATTCTCATACTAGATGTACACTTGAAGGCTACCACAATTGTGGGGATTGGGATCACATTGTAATATTATCATTTTATACAGATTACTAGTTAGGACACCAGTTAGGCGGTGCAGAGATATAGAAATCGGAATAACAGGGTAGTAGCGGAGCAGAGAAAGAGTAGAAGTACATTCAGTTTACCTTGCACTTATCTTGTCTTAAGTTATGTTGTTTTGATGGTATTGTCCTATTTTGAGTTTATTCATGTCATGATCCTATATCTTGTTTACATGCTGAAAGATCATTGGACATACAAGACTTATGACTGACCTGTTTTCTTTCACCTTCTTTTCTCCTATTCCCCCTACATGGTAGTCAGGGAGGGAATAGCTCAACTTAGTTTGGACCGTTACTCTTTCCAAGCTTGAAGATTCTTTGACATATTTCTTTGGGACTCTCTTTTCCACTGCTATGGCTGGCTCATGCTTTATTGGGTAATATTATTGTCATTTTATGCTTCCTTATTTTGTTAAACAAGACAGATACTTTGTTGTACTGAGTATTGATGTTGGAAAACAATCTTTGTACAAGTTGTTTTATCAATGAAGTAAAGTTTTATTTTCCGCTGCTTTAATTGTGTGTCTTGTAATTTATCTGCATCTATTACCTATGACGCTTCACTGAGGTTTTTGCATTCCCTTTGTGAATGACATTACTGGACGTGGGGTGTTACACGTGGTATCAGAGCTAATGGTTACCAAAACAAATAAAAAGGATTTTGAAAACCGTTTTCAAAGGTATTTTATAAAGAAATATTTACAAAAACATGTTTTAAAGAAGCGTTTTTGAAGAGAAAGGTTTTTTTTCTGAAAGGCATATTCCCCAAAGCCATATGCACTATCTTTCGGTTCTCTATTTGAATCCCTTCTTCCTTTCTTTTCTCCGTAGTCTCTTAGGCATACGACATGTCAAGGGCAAAGTAGTGCCCAACCTCCATCTGTAGCCGCAGTAGTTTCACCTACGGCTAATCCTCCTTCAAGCTTTGTAGGTTACCGTGCGATGGAGGTAGTTTCGAGAAACTTGTCAACAAGCTACAAAAGGATAGTAAGGATGAGAATAAGGGAGTTCAGGCTAAGGAGCACAAGCACAAGGATAAGAAGCTTGTTGGTATGGCTTAATCCACGCAAAAGGAGAAAGGTGAAAAGAAAGAGGCCAAAGTGGGAGAATCAAAAACAAGGGATTGGAATATAAGAAGGGTGGAAGAAATAATAAATCCCGCGATAAGAGGAAGTGTCTTTTCTGTGGTATAGCAGGTCATTCAATTGTAGGAAGAAGAAGACAGGTGGTTGTTTCCAGTATGGTGAAGCAGGGCATCTTATCAAGGATTACCCGAAGGACAAGGGCAAGGCCAGAGGATATGTAACAACCCGAAAATCTGAGCCAGTTTAAAATTTTAATTTTGGCAATTTTAATGAATTTTGAATATTTAAAATAGATTATTTTAAATAATATCGACGAGAAATTTATTTTGAATATAATTCGAACGAATATATTATATACGTCGTCGTTAGAATATAAATAATTATATATAATTATTAATAGAATTGAAAATGGCGCGGTAGTTCGATAATTCGATTTCAAACTTCAAATGAATGTATCGGGTGCAAAACAATCCGGATTTTAGTGAAACCAAAAACAATAGGATCTAATTGAGAATATCTTTCCAACGAATCCGAAAAATCAAAATTTCATAGCGGGGATCAAAAGATATGTCCAGTTGAAAATTATGAATAGTCGCTATGGAATTCAGGCCCTTAAAAATAGCCATTTTGCAAACGACCTCGGATTTCGACGAAACCACTTTTGTTGGATCCGCAGTGTCAAATTATTTCTAGATTCCGAATTTCATAATTTTTCGAATCAATATGTGAGCGTGGCAAAGGAAGACGCGTTTGACCAGTTTCAGTTGATTTTAATCGACTGGAAAATGGCCATTTTTCCAACGGTCTCAGAATTCGACGAAATTAGTTTTGTTAGGATCGTGTCGTCAATACGAAGCTAGAAAATATTTTTTTGGGATTTATAGAGTTAGTATGTGACCCCGGTAAATTGAAATGCGCGTTCAAATTCAATATATAGAGTTATATGTTGATTTTAACGGAAACTAATCGAAACGATCAAATCAGCTTATGGTACATATCCCATTGTGTTCGGAATGGGGGTGAAACGCTATGGACGACAGGCGGTGGGCCTCGTTTAGAGATCGTAAGAAAAAGTCAACATTTTAGAAATTTAAAACATTAATATAATTAAACCCTCACCCCTCTCTCCCTATTACCTCGTTGCCCCCCCCTTCACGTTTCAATTCAAAAATTAAAAAAAAGGGAAACAGAAGGGGGACGCGATCGATGCCGCCCCCCAACCCTCCCCTCTCCCCCCCCCCCGATGAGCCGCCGCGCCCCTGGGCGACGTAGACAACACATGCCGCCCCCCTCCTCTTCTTCCCCCTCCCTCCTTCTTCCTCCTCCTCCCCAGCTCTTCCTCGACTGCAACGCCCAGACCCCCCGTTTGACCAAATCGCCACCGAAATCGAAGACCCCCCTCCTCTGCCTCGCGCCGACACCCCCCCCCCCCCATTATTCACTGTAAGTTTTTTATTTCATTTATTTGTTTATTTTTGTTTTGTTTCAATTCCTTTTAAATGTTTAGCTTAGGTTAATCAGTTTAAAAACTGATCTTTAGTATGTAGATTTTTAATTTACAAAAGAATAGATTTTTAATTTGCAAAAGAAATGATTTTTAGGTTTAGACATGAAGTAAAAATATAATTTTTAGATTATAAAAAGAATCAAAACACGATTTTTATATAGTAAATATAATAAAAATATAACTTTTAGATTTTATAGATAGTAAAAATATCATTTTATATATGTAGCAAAATAAAAATGTGATTTTTATAGTGATGAAATTGAAAAGGTAAAATCTTTATAGTTGAAAAGGCGAGATCTTGATATGGAGAATAGCGAAGTAAAAATTCGATTTTTAAATATTGGATAACAAAGTAAAAATTCGATTTTTATATATTGAATAACAAAGTAAAAAATTCGATTTTTATGTATAGAATAGCGAAGTAAAAATTCGATTTTTATATATTGAATAAAAAGTAAAAATTCGATTTTTATATATTGAATAACAAAGTAAAAATTCGATTTTTATATATTGAATAACAAAGTAAAATTTTGATTTTTATATATTGTATAGCGAAGTAAAAATATAATTTTATATACATAGCAAGAATATAAAAATGTGATTTTTATATATGTAGTGGCTATGGGCGACGAAAGTGACGAAAGGCGAGAACGACGAAGACTTCTACAAAAGAAGAGTCAAGATGATTGGATAGCTTAGGTGAGAATTTCTCACTCAAAATTTCATTTCTAGTTATATATATATATATATATATATATATATATATATATATATATACTAGGATGCAGACGGTGCTTAGTAGCACCCGACACAATCGTCCACAGACCATGGACTTGTTTGTTTGGCTGTGTAGTTGGTTAGATTATTTGGGTTGAATTGAATTGTTTGGTGAAATGAAATTGATTTGATTGATGTGTGAATGGCGTGGGCCTTCACTAGACCGGGGATAAGGCTAGGCCTTGTCCCGTTTCTAGTATCATGCCGTTATGCCGCCGAAATTTCCTAAAATATGTTAGAAAAATAAAAATATCATTTTTTTTGTGTAAATGAACTGAATAGAAATTCATGTGTTGAAATAAAATATTTTATCGTTAAAAATATTTTATCGTTAAAAATATAATTTTTAAGTTAGAAGTGAATAAATAAAATATTCGTTTACAAAACGGACGGTTTGTTTATGTACACCTATTTGAAGGATATTGATTGGGTCGATAAATTTTACACATCGCCCAAATGCACAAATAAAATCTGTGTTTGATTGTTTGAAACCCCACACGGGTATTGGGATAAAATACGGCATACACTAATCCCAATAATTAGTTGTATGTCAATCGATCGATTGGCAGGCTGTTATAAGCGTTAGATATCTATATTTGATGCTTATACAGTGTAGCGCACTTTGGATGATGGTTGATTATTTATCGTTGTTATTATATACATGTGTTGTATGAAATCCATATAGTTAACGCTATATGGTAATTGATTGGGCCTCATTCCAATCGAGAAAATAATGAACATTATAAAATAAAGGTTCATGTGTTGACCGTACTCATCCGTTGAGATTAGTCATGTGTTGAACGAAATATTTTAATAATAAAGTTTATATCTTTAACATTATAAAATGAAGGTTCATGTGTTGACCATACTCATCTGTTGAGATTAGTCATGTGTTGAACGAAATATGAATAACGGAATTATTGAAATATATAAAGCCGTATTGATTAGAGATGCGCTATTTTGACGCGAACGATATTTATATCGATTATATTCGTTTTATAATGAATATTGAAAAGTGATTTCAAAATTTAATATTTTGAAATAAAATTCAAATTGAATTAGATTAAAATTCAAATTGAAATTTTATTGAATCAATTTGAAATGAATTCGAATCGAAGTAAATAGAAGGTAAATTCAATTTGAATTGAATCGAATAGAAAACCAATTTGAATTGAATCAAATAGAAAACCAATTTGAATTGAATCGAATAGAAAACCAATTTGAATTGAATCGAATAGAAAACCAATTTGAATTGAATCGAATAGAAAACCAATTTGAATTGAATCGAATAGAAAACGAATTTGAATTGAATCGAATAGAAAACCAATTTGAATTGAATCGAATAGAAAACCAATTTGAATTGAATCGAATAGAAAACCAATTTGAATTGAATCGAATAGAAAACCAATTTGAATTGAATTGAATAGAAAACCAATTTGAATTGAATCGAATAGAAAACCAATTTGAATTGAATCGAATAGAAAACCAATTTGAATTGAATCGAATAGAAAACCAATTTGAATTGAATCGAATAGAAAACGAATTTTTATTTGATTTGAATAGAAAACGAATTTGATTTCAATTGAATATATAACGAATTTGATTTCAATTGAATATATAACGAATTTGATTTGAATGGAAAACGAATTGAATTCGAATTGAATTTAAATGAATTTTGAAACGAATTTATAAGGAAAAATTCAATTTTGATTTGAATTGGAAATAGAGTTGAAATGTTTTTGAAACGAATTCAAAACTATTTATAAAATTCGTTTTAAATAGAAATCGACGAAATATATTATATATATATATATATAATATAATGGCCTGAATAGAACGCGCCGCGCCGCGGCAGTTCGCAAATTTCGACCATTGACTTCGAATGGACATCACGGGAGATCCGACCGTCGGATTCTCCTAAAACCGGAACCGTTGGGTTCGTATCGAAAAGAGCTTTCTAACGAATATTAGAAATTTGAAATCTAACTGTTGGATTTGGAGATACGTCCAAATAAAATTTGAAAAAGGTCGTTATAAGTGCAGTTCGATGGCCATTGATGGAAATCGACTGTACGGGCCTTGATAAAATTATTAAAAATAGTAATAATTTGTGTAAAATCATAAGAGATGATTTGGGAAAAATTGGGATGAAAAACTCCATATTTGAAAAGATAAAAATATATTTTTATCCAAATGAACTAGTTTTGAACTAAAATTAAAACCCATTTATTTTTAAATAACATTTGTTCTTTAACCCGATAATAAATATAATGTGATTTGGGTTTGTCGTGAACTGTGTTTTAAAAGACATTAGTTCTTTAACCCAGTAAAAGGAGTTTTAATGAATCTTCAATTAGATTGAAATGGGAATTGATAATTTAAATTATCAACTTTAGAAAATGAGCGAGAATGGAGTATCACCAGTTTTGCTCCAAAGCGATAGTTAAAATCTTTAATTAGATTTGAACGTTGAAATGGTAATTAATTTTACCGATAACACTGTGGTGTTAGATATGGAGTATCACCAGTTTTGCTTCATGGGATGAATGGGTTGGGATTGGGAAATAAAATAAATAATTACTTCGGTACGGTTCGCTAATCTCGACTAGTTTGGGAAAAACCATAATTTGGTTTGATACGACATCCAAAGGAAGATTAAAGGATAAATTTTAAAGAATTTATCTTGGATAAAATTAATGGGAACCTTTCCCTGAGAAAATGAAATTTAGAAACTAGCTGTAGGTTAGTTAAGAAGAATGGTTTCCTGGGTATTGATCTGATGTTGGTTTCGGCCTTCGGGGTTAATATTTGGGAAATTGTTCTCTTGCTAATTTGCGGTTAGTGACTAATGAATTGGAATGAGGCGTATGTTGTGTTTGTGTAACATTTGTTTTTAATATACGCGGGTTGTTCGGAAAGGCCGGGTTTACACCCATTCTGAATAACCGATTGGACGATAAGTCGAAGATGAAGACGGTGGTCGAAGACCGGAAGTCTTCACATCGTTTGGATAATTACTGACGATCCTGATTGGGCTGTACACCCGAGAGGATGGAAATAGTTGGTGGTCGTCCAGACGTACTTGGAGATCGATGGATATGCGAGGAAAGTGCCTCCGGTTTCGTTCGGACCCAAAACGAACTTGTAAATGGATCGTGTGTCTGACATTGGATTTTATTCTGTTTTGATTGATTTCTGTTAAATATATATCTGTTTGGCGGCGGAGAATTTATTCTCTTTCTTAACGCCCTTCTCTGAGACGTACGAGCTTATAGGTTATATATCGATAGATATCAATCGCATGGCATGAACTGCCTGTGTGGCATGCTGAGTTGCATGGATCAAGGCTTCTGTTGAAAAGCAAATTCTTGTGGTTGATGATCAAAGCACGGCCTTTGTGGCGTAGCTTTGTGTATAACGTGAATTCGCGAGCCTCACACCTCGGTATGAGTTAAAAAGGGATACGGACTGCAGGAGAGCATGACGTTTCTTTCTAGCTTTGGTGGTGTCAGTGACTTACCAGCCCTGACATTTATATACTTTTCACCTATGTGGTTGTTGGATGAGGCGCCTCGATTTTAGGTCTGTAAGGACCGGGAAACGTGTGTTCAGGCATAATTAATCCTCTAACGTAAGTGAGGACCAGCCCTGAAGATCCAGGATTGCCCAGAGTGTGTAGTCCTGAGACATTTGCTAGAGTGTCTCGAAAGCGGAGAGGAGCTTGCCGCTTGCCTCAAATCATGACGGAAATCCAATTTCCAATACGTGTATTGCGGTTTTAATTGTAGAACTAGTATGGCGACATGATATATGGTACCCATGCCGTCTATGATTTATATTTATGATTGAAATTGTTTTGACACTATACACTTATTATAGTATCAAATGATTTGTTTTAAACGTACCAAGCATGTTTGGCTATTATAAGGGAAAACCCTATCCTCCGGCTTGCGTTGCATTGTGTGATGGGACCTGGGTCTTATAATATCTTCATTTTTGAAAAAGCATTGCGTTGTTTATTGATATGCACTGGTATTCTTGGGAGGAAACACGTTCCGTGTTATACGGCGTGGTCCCTTGAATTACTCCCTTTTAAAGTAAAGTTTAAATAACTGTTTTAGTTCTCACACCAGTCACATGACTGACCTGGAGTTTATTGTTTTAACCTAAACTCTAGGTGCCCCTATTTTCCGCACGGGCAGCTAGTAGTTTTGGTTTTACAGATTTATATTCACAGGATCCTGATTTACAGCTGGAACGATGCTCGGAAAGCTCTGTATCCGTGTATTACTTCTAGTTGTGTTTTGTATTATTTTTCCGCTGCAATACTGTATTTAAATATCTGATATTTGTCGAATGTAATTCGTTCATTTATACTCTGTATATTCTTGTATCTGATGGTATTGTTGTATTAACAGTGAAATGTTCTTCCATCTGCGTTCTGATTTGTCCTGTTCTCAAAACGATCAGGGGTTTCGAACGGTCTAGATCGGTTTAACGACTGATTCGGATCGAGCGAAATTCCCGGCCGTCACATTTGGTATCAGAGCTTTGGTTTATAGAGCTCGAGAACAAGACACATTAGAACATACAAAAGAATTCATCAGATATTGGATTAGTAATATCCAATTAGAATGACTCGTTAGAGATGGGATCAGTAGTATCCTAGAACGAGTGTGGAGAGTATATTTTTCAAATGAAAACAATTTTGGTTTGAAAATTTAAATCATTTTAAACGTATTTGATTATTTATTTATTTTGAATTTGGACAATCAAGTATATAAAGATTTTGCATATACGCGTCATGAACGTATATTCGAAGTTTTAATATACTGGATAGATATAGAATCACGCTCTAGTCGCTCGGAGATGATATTGATAATGACCATGGCATCATCAATATTTATGTTCGTGTTTCGAAGGTGTGATATCTATATATTTCCATTAGACTGGTGTGAGAACCAAAACTTATATAGATTTGTTGTTGTGAATTGGCATCAAAATTCGAAACCTACTTCTGGAGGACAGGTTCATGCTCTCATTGCACCAGCACAGGAGAGAGATAGAAATGTTTTTGTTGAAAATTTGATTTTCCTTTTTTGAACTTTGTTTGACTCTAGCGCTTCACATTCTTTTCTATCTACTTCCATAGTTGAGTCTTTGCACCTTAGTACTTGTAGGGTAGAGGATCCCATTATTGTCTCAATTCCAGTTGGTGGTTCGGCTCATTTATCTTTGGTTTATAAGGATTTGAGAATAGTTATATTAAGTATTAAGTTTAAGTGTAATGCTTATGGTTTCATGGGCAATGGGTTGATTCTTGGCATGGATTGGTTAGCTAGGAATTGTGAAAGGAGGGTAGTTAGATTTTTAACTTGCCTTGGGAATACCCTCGAGATTTCGTGCGATCCTAAGGGGTCAGTTTGGCTTAGCTACCTAGAATCACTTGATGCATCTACGACGATTTGTGATCCGTTAGAATAGCCCATGAGCACGCAGACGTTTTTGATTAAGTTAGGGGTTTGTCCCCTAAAACGCGAGATAGACTTCCGCATATACTTAGTAGACAATGCAAAGCCAGTTGCATTACCTGTACGACACATGACTCTTAGGGAAAGGCAGATAGTTCACTTCGCCTGTGCATATATGATATTTTGGTTTTCTCTAAGAGTGGGGAAGAACATGCTTTGTATCTAAGGGAAGTCCCGAATACCCTCCAAGCACATCAGCTTAAGGCTAAGTTCTCCAAATGTCATTTTTGGAGGAAAGAAGTGAGATTCTTAGGACACATGGTCTCTAAGGAAGGGATAGCAGTGGATCCTGCAAAGGTGTTGGTAATCCAAGGTTGGAAGGTTCCTAGAAAAGAAACGAAAGTAAGTAGTTTTCTAAGGTTGGTGGGCTACTATAGGAAGATCGTTAAGGAGATTGCGAAGATATCAGCCCCAGTTTTGACTTTGCTAGATGGGAGCAAACCATTCACAGTATATACCGGTGCTTGCGGGACCGGGCTTGGAGCAGTTCTCAATGCAAGAGGAAAAAGGTGATACGAAAAAAGCGGTAGGTACGTAGTTATGTTTGAACACCGCTGGTCATCCTCTGACAGGATGGGTGAATAGGATTTTGGAAGACCTTTTGAGGAAATGTTAGCATGACACAGCAGAAGTGGTAGTGCCGAGTATACTAGAAGGAGAAGAGGTGGAACGAGAGGCGACAGTGAAATGAGTCCCAACTTATATTTGGGAAATAGAAATTAAGAAGTTACGCAATCGTGAAGTTAAGACAGTCAGAGCACAATGGAGTGAAGCGCAAGAAGATGCGACTTAGAAGACTGAAGACTAGATACGCGCATCACACCCTTTTTGAGGGTATATCCTTGATCTCTCTTTTTCTGTAAAGTTTATTTGCATGCTAGCCTCTATCTTTTAAATATATCCTCTTGGTCCTATCCTCGATCCTTAGGTAGAAGCCAACGGATGTAAACACGTGTTTGAGACATGTTATGTTTGGTGGATGCAAGTAGATGTAAGTGTTTGCTAGTGGTTGCTCGTGGATGCATATACACACACATTAGGCACTAGATCGGCTCAGTCACTTTCATATTGCATATGCATATATGTATTTGTATATGGATTAAACCTTATGTGTGATCATATGGATGTTGCATTTGTATGAATGATTGTGCACTCATGTAGAAGTTATAAATTACGACTAGGAATAATTGCATACATGATGGAATCATGGCACTGACAAAATTCGCATTAAGGAGGTCAACTGAATCAGTAGACCGCCTGATTTTGCATTTGGGTAAGGACATATACACACACTATGCATATGATCATGAAAGCATTAGAAACCTTTTTAAGGACAATGGATTCCCGTGATTGAAAGATTGAGTAGATGGATGTTGGATGGTAGGATATACATTCTTCTTCACTTGGA
Source organism: Allium sativum (assembly GCA_030737875.1). Taxonomy (NCBI): domain Eukaryota; kingdom Viridiplantae; phylum Streptophyta; class Magnoliopsida; order Asparagales; family Amaryllidaceae; genus Allium; species Allium sativum. The sequence continues at coordinate 402,385,202 of CM060923.1, read as the reverse complement.
GATTTCGAGGACGAAATCCTTTAAGGAGGGGAGAATGTAATACCCTGTATTTTTTTGTGATTATTAAAGTAAAGAATTAAAGAATACTTAATTTTTAGAAGAAGAATTAAGTGAAATGGGTTATGCCATTGCGTTCCTCTCGGAATTTTGCTTAAGATAGAGTCCGAGTTTGCATGAATCGGACTCCATATGAGGAAGTTATGGAGTTCAGAAGAATTCAAGTTTAATCAGAAATTAAACTATAATAATAATTAATTCAGAAAAGCAGTTCGAAATTCGAAATTCCGAGATTCAGCTGGACGGGAAAACTCCAGCCCATAGGAGTCGACTTCCTCCAGGGGGGTCGACTTAGGTGTCGACCCCACAAGAGGGGTGTCGACCCCCCTTTAGGGGTCGACCCCCTCCCCCAGATCCGAAAAGTGACGAATTCTGACTCGTTGCTGAGTCATTAGAGCATAGTTGGCTGTTTCTGGATAACTCTAAAGGGTTTGGATGGTCCTGATTATTCCTAGGTTGATCTAACGGCTCTCATTAGTCTAAACTTCTATATAAGTAACCCCAACCCTCAACCCTAAAGCCACACAAAATGAATTCCAAGAGCCGTCATGTTGTCCATGGTCAACCTAGTGTAACCGCCATTCTTCTATAACTAAAAGCAAGTTAGAAACTACGAATCAAAATCTAATTTAGAGAATTCAATAGCCTATATCAAGGGATAGCTTTTCAGTTTCAGAAAACTGATCCCAGAAAACAAGATTTGCCTTTGTTTTGTAAGTTCAGTTATCCTTTAGATGTGAACAAATTAAAGTCATGATTTGTAATAAAGCGAAAACTAGAACTATGCCTAGTTGTATGATGATGGTGATGTTGATTCATGTCTATTCTTGTGATAGTTCTATCATATATGCCTATGAGACTATTGCGGTTTATTGAACTTATCATGTGGTATAGAATTTGATGATGAACCTATTATGTTGTATGGAAATTTGGGGATGAAATTATCATGTTGTATATAAGTTTGGCAACTTTTTCATGTTATGTTACATGCAAGTTTTTAGGCTAAAGTCTTGTTTATATAAGCCTATATGTTTAGATCTACATTCTTATATGTTTAGATCTATGTTAATTGGATCCAATTCAATGCAAGTTCACCTTTACATACTTAATTAAATTTGTGTAGTTCTATGTAAAACCTTGTTCATATTCTTAGGATACATGTCAATTGGATCTAAAATGCCAGTTCATAATTGTATATTGTTCTATGCCAAATTTGTATGACATAAGTTTAGTTGGATCCATATTATTTTATGCTTGTTGGAGTGTTACGCGTTCCCTTCTTTTCCTTTTTTTTATAAGTTAGGATAAGTTGCGAGCCTAACGTTCTATGTGAATTTTGCGAACGTATAACGGGGGTAACGTTAGGAAAAACATGGAATTACGTGTTATTGTCATGTTTGGCTCATAATCATGTAAATGATTAGCAGCATTGAAATGGTATAATTTATATACCTAAAATTATGAACATGATTTAGAGGGGTAAATGGGGCATTAGTTTAATTGTGGATAATTTACATATAAACATGAAGGATAAATATGTAAATTAAGTAAAAGACGAATATGCCGAACCCGAGGTTAGATTGAGTTACGGTGTAAGACTTCCCGTAACCGCCCGGCACATCCATTAACTGTAACAATATAGATCTAATATGAGAGGTTAGCACATTAAGCCCAAAAGGAACCCGATGTTAGATTGAGTTGTGGTGTAAGACTGCCCGGAACCGACCGACACATCCAGCGACCACAACAATATAGATCTAATGTGAGTGGTTGGTGCTTTAATGAATGGATTAAAGCTAAGGAACAAGTAGGTTAAGATTGGTAAGCTTAAGTAAATTAAGGCAACACTTAACCAATACAACATGTTAACTAAACTGATGGGTGGGGTTAAGTAAATTTAGAACACTTAACCGTTATAACATGTTAATTAGACAAGAAGATGGGGTTAAGTAATTCTAGAACACTTAACCATAATAACATGTTAATTAGACAAGAAGATGGGGTTAAGTAAATTTAGAACACTTAACCGTTATAACATGTTAATTAGACAAGAAGATGGGGTTAAGTAAATTTAGAACACTTAACCGTTATAACATGTTAATTAGACAAGAAGATGGGGTTAAGTAAATTTTGAACACTTAACCGTTATAACATGTTAATTAGACAAGAAGATGGGGTTAAGTAAATTTAGAACACTTAACCGTTATAACATTTAATTAGACAAGAAGATGGGGTTAAGTAAATTTAGAACACTTAACCGTTATAATATGTTAATTAGACAAGAAGATGGGGTTAAGTAAATTTAGAACACTTAACCGTTATAACAAGTTAATTAGACAAGAAGATGGAGTTAAGTAAATTTAGAACACGTAACCGTTATAACATGTTAATTAGACAAGAAGCTGGGGTTAATTAAATTTAGAACACTTAACCGTTATAACATGATAAACGAGTGGGGTTAAGTTAATGGGAAACACATAACCAATATAACATGATGGATGAACATGGTTAAGTTAATGGGAAACACTTAACCAATACAACATGATTTGTGGGTGGGTTAAGTTAACATGAATGGACAACACTTAACCAATATTACATAAGCAAAGTGGATAGGGTTAAGGCAAGCTTAACCAATAATATGTATTGACTTGATAAGTGGAATGGGTTAAGTACATCCCGTGTAAGTGGGTAATATTAGTATATATAGGCCCACAAACATAACCATTAAATAAACATGCTTAAATCGGTGGGACGATTAAGTACATCTCGTGTAGATGGGTAATATTTGTATATATAGGCCCACAAACTTAACCAGTAGGAAACCCTAGTAACGAGGACCCATTTCAGCAGTAACCGACACAGATGTATCATGGTACCCTGAACTAGGAAGGGTGGGGCACAATTACTGGGCTGATTATAAGCGGTCAAAATAGCGGTAGGGGGTACGTCAGTGTAGGTTCCGACGGTTTACGGGCATGCACGTACTCCGGAGTGGGAAAAAGCAGGCACTGGGTACCAGTAGTTATACGCTGTGCATCTTGAATCGTGTCGAGTTGCTATCATAAGGATTGATACACCTTATGGTGGGACCAGCACAGGGTATCTACATGCAAGAGAGGGCCGATTGACACAGACACATGGAATATTAATACAAGAAGGGAGCCGATTGATAGGGTAGTAAGGGTACATCTAACATCTTCATGGAAATTAGGCTGATTGAGGTAAGATCCTCATACTAGATGCACACCTGAAGGCTACCACAATTGTGGGGATTGGGATCACGTTGTAATATTATCATTTTATACAGATTACTAGTTAGGACACTAGTTAGGCGGTGCAGATATATAGAAATCAGAATAACAGGGTAGTAGCGGAGCATAGAAATTGTAGAAGCACATTCAGTTTACCTTGCACTTATCTTGTCTTAAGTTATCTTGTTTTTATGGTATTGTCCTATTTTAAGTTTATTCATGTCATGATCCTTTATCTTGTTTACATGCCGAAAGATCACTAGACTTACCAGACTTATGTCTGACCTGTTTTCTTTCGCCTTCTTTTCTCCCGTCCCCCCCCCCCCCCAAAGGTAGCCAGGGAGGGAATAGCTCAGCTTAGTTTGGACCGTTACTCTTTCCAAGCTGGAAGATTCTTTGACATATTTCTTTGGGACTCTCTTTTCCACTGCTATGGTTGGCTCATGCTTTATTGGGGAATATTATTGTCATTTTATGCTTCTTTATTTTGTTAAACAAGACAGAAACTTTGTTGTACTGAGTATTGATGTTGGAAAACAATCTTTGTACAAGCTGTTTTATCAATGAAGTAAAGTTTTATTTTCCGCTGCTTTAATTGTCTATCTTGTAATTTATCTGCATCATTTACCTATGATGCTTCACTGAGGTTAATGCATTCCCTTTGTGAGTGACATTAATGGATGTGGGGTGTTACAATATCCACATAATTAAAAGAATATTTTAAGGATTCAAAGTTTACGCATAAGACTATTGTATTTGACTTAAAGAACAAAAGCGAATTCAATTTATATCAACTATTGTATTTGACTTTAAACCAAATGCTTCCAACCGAAACTTTATATCAGAACGAAGATAAAATGGTTTAGGCTAGAAATACTCTGAAATGGGTTTAAGAATTTAGTGAGCAGTAGAATCCCTGGAATACCCGCTATAGGAGTCAAGGATACGTGTCTGAATAAACTCCTTTTATGCCGTACTAAGTACTTCCTAGACAAACAATCGGGTTTTGGATCTTTATGCTTTAAACACAAACTATTTTCAGAAAAAGTCATATATACATACAGTTTTGGTCTTGTTTACTGATTTTGCATTTCCGGTTCTAGCATTAAACTAACACACATTTCAGGGAATAGATACACAATGATAAAGTGTTGTTTCATGTATATATATACATATACACATACCCACGATTTTTTTTCAGATTTAGGTTTAAGGTGACCAGTTTACAACAAAGCCTAAAAATTGACAATATATCATATTTATGACCAACTCTCAAAGTAACATAACAATTGAACAGACAACGGATGAAATGCGTGAGCCATTGGATTAGCAAAAATCACAAAAATCAACAAATCAAACCCAAAATCAACTATCATAATTTTATTTTAAGCTGAATCAATTCACTTGCAAATGAGATTAATCGTGAGTGAGTTGCTCACCTTAAAACTACGAAGAAGATGCAGCGACAGATCTCAACTTGGGGCGGAGGAGCAAGCGGGGGATGAGGCTCGTCATTGATCAAAAAGTTCGATTTTGGAGGCTTGCAAGATGCTGGCGGATACAAAGTTGAAGGTGAGGGTAAACGTGGCGGCAGCGACTTCGATTGGATGCTTGGAAACGAAGGCACTGGAAAGGCGGAGGCTTCGATTTTAGGTTGCCATTAAAATGCGAAAAAGGATTTCGATTTTGCTGAGAATACTACGCGAGGAAGAAAGAGCCGAAATCGGCTTCGCAAGCTTGCCAGATGCTGGCAGATAAAAAGTTGAAGGTGAGGGTGAACGTGGCAGCAGTGGCTTCGATCAGATGCTTGGAAACGAAGGTAACGGAAAGATGGAGGCTTCGATTTTAGGCTACCATTAAAATGGGAAAAAGGACTTCGATTTTGCTGAGAATACTACGTGAGGAAGAAAGAGCCAAAAATCGGCTTTGCAAGCTTGCCAGATGCTGGCAGATACAAAGTTGAAGGTGAGGGTAAACGTGGCGGCAGCGGCTTCGATCGGATGCTTGGAAACGAAGGTAGCGGAAAGACGGAGGCTTCGATTTTAGGCTGCCATTAAAATGGGAAAAAGGACTTCGATTTTGCTAATAATACTGCGCGAGGAAGAAAGAGCTGGATGGAGATGATTTTGATTTTGGGAGGACCGATTCTACGGTTTGGCCATTAAATTGAAAAAGAGAAATTGATTTTTCTCTAAAGAATTGGGAAAGACGAGAGATTTATAGAGCAAAACTAGGAGATAAGAACGACGACCATCCAGACGTAGCATAGGTTAGGAGCAGAAGAATTAGGGTATGAGTTGTCTCTTTAAAGGATGATAGGGACTTGGCCATTGTTCCTTATTATAGGGTGCAATAATGTAAATACAGTAGGTAATGTCTGTGCGTTTGCACTGAAGTGACTCTGGGATTCTGACAACACAAGACAGGAAATTAATTTGATTAAGGCCATGTAAATTTTATTTAAGGTAGGCTACACATTACATTTTTATACGGTTAATTATTCTATCGTTATTTACATTAGATGCTCAACATTGTCTGCCATAACTCTGTTAAATTCCAAATTTTGAAATGTTAAATTCAATTTCTTTGTACATATAAATACACACAAATCCAAGCCGATTTTATATATCTAAATAAATAAAATTCGTTAATTTATTTAATGTTAATTAACGTTTATTATTTTTAATTCAACCATTTAAATTCTTTAATCGAAATTCAAATCCAATTCATCCAAATTCCATTCAAATATTCAATACTAAGTATTTGATTCTCACCGACCATTCTGAATTAAATATTAAATTTAATTCATGCACAAACAATATTTGATTTTAAATTTCTAACTCTAGTAAAAATGATCAATAATAATTAAATCTTTAATTAATTTTACATTCCAGATGTCGAAATTTCTGGGACGTTACTATCTTTCGGGGGGGGGGGGACCTAGGGAAAGTGTTGGTATGCGTTGGACGTAGCATGTTGTCTAATTCACCAATTATCTAAGGGAAGTCTTAAGAGGTATAGGTGTTCTACCGTAATATCAGTGAAGTAGCAATACAAGGCCTCCACCGGGGGGTTTTATTGGTTATACGCGAGCCTACCCTGAATCGGTACTAAGCGGCACGTCACTATTTCTAATATTACTTGTGAGAATATATAATTAAGGACGTTGACGTATTAAGATGGGGTCTAAAGTGGCTAGGGTCCTAAGAGATCATGACATTTATAACCTAGAATGTCCTCCTCATTGGGTCTCTTCCCTAAGTGCATTAACGAGGTCTTAACGGAGTGATTCAGATATCCAGCTCATTAGTTAAACACTTTTCATGCATGTGTGTGCCTGTCTGTTTCGTAGGCATACCATGACATTTATAACCTGCTAAATCTAGGGAATGGTCTTTAAGCAAATATTATTTCTAGTCAAACATGACATTATGTTCTAAACCCTCTCCTTCACATATCTAACATGTCAGAAGGTGGGGTAACTGTCCAATGAAGGAAACAAAGATGGAGCCTGGCTAAGGCGATGGAGATATTATGCTGTTATTAGTTATCATTCCTATTTTTCTTATGGAAACTCTAGATTACAAACCATAATGATGTATCAATTGAGTAATTGTATCTTGACAATTTGTATTCGAATTCTATAGCATTTTATGAAGTGGTACATCTTATTTTGATTTTATACCTTTTTGTTCCGTTGTGTGAGATTCCATAACTCTGTGTTTAAATATTATTTTGTTCAAATGTAATTCCTTACAAGAACTAACAATCCATTTAGAGTGGTTCTAAAATTCGATGGCCTTTTTCTATGTCGAAATTTAGGTCGACTCCGGGCGGGCTGTTACATTTGATATCAGAGCCTAATTTACCTAACTATAAGGAAATTATACGTATGAGAGACATATTTGTGTTTTGAAAAATGTTTTCAAACTATATATATCGTATATATTTACCCCAATGAGCATACGCAACTATACTAGGCAACTTTATCGTTTTCTTCCCTTTTTAGCTTAAAATACGATCTAAGGAAAATTCGCTGATGGATTCCTCATCTTATTTTTTTAGATAGTAAAATGGTTGATAATCCTTCCAAATAGGGAAACCATGAAAGACCCTGTTATTTTCCAGAATGGTTTCAACAGTATCTCTGTAATGTGGAACAGGTCCCTATTGTTAACCCCGCCCCAGCTGTGCCTACAACTCCTACTACTGAGGTAGCCTCTGATTTTCCACAATGTTGTAAAAGCTTTGCGAACCTTGGTGGAAAAACATTCTTAGGAACGGAAGGTTTTGTTTGTGCTCAAGCATGGATAATGGACTGTGAAAGGATTTTTAAAGCCACTTGTACACCCCATAAATTTAAGGGATGTTATAATGATTAACAAAAGAATACTTAATTAAATATTGGGATTTAAGTAAAATGAACTCTACCATTGCGCTCGTCTCGGAATTTTACTTAGGATAGACTCCGAGTTTGCGTAAAACGGACATCGTTTGAGAAAGTTATGAGGGTTGGAATTTTGTATGCATATAAGAGTCTTATGCATAAATAAATTCAAACCAGAATTCAAAATAATTCGAAAATGTAAGCGGGAAAAGTAGGTCAGATCTGGGCAGGCATGGGATGACCCGCGCTTGGATTGGGTCGACCCATGACTAGATGGGTTGACCCAGGTAGGGATGGCTCGACCGATCCCCAATCTGGCGAGGTGCATTTCTCTGTACGTGGTCTGATTTCTGGACTAGATTTGTTGGTAGTAGGTTATATATAGGATAACATTATTATTATTTTCTACACCTAATTACGAATCATAGCGACGAAATCTCTTAGTATGAGAATCAATCATCCATGTATCACAATATATCAAATTCTCAACAACCATACGCACACTTAACTTAATGAGTAAACCTCATGTTTACTCTAGGTTCAAACAAATGATATTTCTCAAATTCGAAAAACACCATTAAAAATTGAGAAGAAGGATTTGGAAACAAAATCAGAGATAAAGAATTGAAATCGTAGGAAGAAGACAATACAAACTCATTCAATTTCGCTTAGCAATGAAATGCTGCCTTTGCTTGGACTGAATTAGCCTATCTTCTTCAACATCAGTTTATATTCACAAAGATTCCTTCCGCAAGTAATCTTCGTTCGTTAGACCCAATCTCTGTGAGTTCATGTTACTTTTAGATATTAAAATTTAATGATAACCCTAACATGTTTATAAACCTAGATCTAAACCTATACATGTTAAGAATCTGATTCATACCTAAACAGTTCTGTTATTACGTGCATTCTTCTGTACACCTGATCTGTTGTTCAGTTCTTATATGCCTATTTCTGATATTCTTATTTCTTCTATAATATGCCCATCTCTGTTATCATATACTTATTTTGTTTATATGCCTATTTTGTTCTTCTCTTTCATTCTCTTTTTATTTTTGTAACCTAGGCTACCTTCGAGCCTAAGCCAATATCGCTGAAATATGCGTACGAATGAAATAGGATAAATTGGGGGAATGATTGGGAATGATAATTTGGGAGCATAACCTGTAATGTGAAATACGACTAAAATTTTGAGGGCGTATGTTTTACTGTAAATTATGACAGGAATTTGGGGGCATAACCTATATTGTTAAATTATGACTTGAGGTTTAGGTCATATAACCTGTAGGTTTAATTTATAGATTAAGAGGAACATGTTAATTGAACTATAAGCAACCTGTCAAACATGTTTAATATGATTGGGCTTAAGTAAGTATGTTTAATTTATTGGGGTTACGTAAACTTTCTTAATATGTTAGGGTTAAGAAAACATGTTTAATCTGTAGGGGTTATATGAACCTGTTAACATGTAAAACTTAACTTGTTAATCTTTGGGAGTTAGGTGAATCTGTTAATCTATAGGTTTAACCTGTTAAAAAAATACCTAGTAATTGAGGAACACAAGTTTAGGGGTTTTACTTGTGTCATCTGCTGTATAGGACCCATATCAGTCAATATCCCATTCTAGTATTAAAAAGGGGCTCTGCACTAGGTATGGGCCAGAGCACACATACTGAACTGATTATAAGAGGTTCATCTGAAAGGGGTTTTGTACGGGCGCATTCCAACTGAGTCGTGTGCATGCATGAGTCCGGTCTGAAGGGTAAATAAGCCGCTCTAGCACCAGTAAATAGTTCCATGTGCTTCTTTAGTTGCCACTTTAGGAAGTTAGACACCCTATTGTGGGGCCAACACAGGGTTTTTATAAGTTAGGGAGCCGATCGATTCGGGGTAGTAATTAGGGTACGTCTAGTCCTGTCTATTTCTATGGGGTACATGTATTTCTGTTTGGGGTAACACCCGTTATTTCTATTTGCGGTAAAACCCATTACTAGAGTACACCTAGAACTACAATTATGTTTATATTGGGATCATTATGTTTCTGTTGAGTAATTAGGCAATACCTAATCCCGTCACATATCAGTTATACTAGTATTGGTGAAGAGAAAAGTATTTGAGAAGCATAACCTACATTGTAGCACCAAGCATACGCCACTCCCCCAACTGCACCCAATGTTCCTCCTCTACGATCGGATAATTTCTGTAAGATATGCAAGGATTTCTATGCTATGGGAGGAAAGCCATTTCGAGGTCCTGAGAACTTTGTGGAAGCACAGAATTGGCTAAAAGAGACGTAGAAATTATTTGGGCTTTTCGAGGTTGATGACCGCAGAAAGATACAATTGGCTACATGGTATCTTAAGGACGAGGCTTCATTCTGGTGGGAAGTGAAACAAACAGGACATCCAATTGATACTTGGAATGATTTCCGATAGAGATTCGAGACAAAGTTTCTTTCTCTGGCAGAAAAAAGTATGCAAATAGAGAGGTTTTTGGCACTTAATTAGTAAGGAGGCATGTCATTTAAAGAGTATGTTAGTAAGTTCAATCAGTTGGCAAGGTTTAGTTTGGAGCTGGTGAATACCCTGCACAAGAAAGCTTTAAGGTTCGCAAGAGGATTAAATCAACCTCTTTAATCATTGGCATTTCCTCACATTTCGATGGGGGCTATTTTTGAGAGATAGGTTGATATGGAAATGATCCACGAAGATGGTAAGGATGAGAAAAAGGAGGCTAAGATTGATGGGACACAAAACAAGAAAGTGTGACCTAAGAAAGAACAACAAAAGAAGGCTGGAAAGAACGACAAGGCTCTAGGTAAGAAAAAGTGTCATGGCTGCAGGAATGTGGGTCATTTGGTCAAAGATTGTAGAAAAAGGAAGAATGCTTGCTTCTACTATGGTGATGTCGGGCAATATACTTGGGAGTGCCTGAAGAAGCAAGTGCAGGGCTAAAGGGCATGATCTTCTGGAGGGCAGGTGCATGCTCTCGAGGCCAGTGTACCGGACAGAGGTAGGAAAGTTTCTACTGAAGGTTTAATTTCTCTCTATGATCATCCTATTTGGACTCTTTTTGATTCTAGCACTTTTACCACTTTTAAATCTGATTCTGTGGTTGAGTCTCTGCACCTTAGTACTAGTATTGTTTCTGATCCCGTTATTGTTTCAAACCCCATTCAGGGCATGACTCATCTGTCTATGATATGTCGGGGTTTGAGGTTATCTGTGTTGGGCGCCGAGTTTGAGTGCGACACATATGTGCTTCATTTTATGGGCTATGGTCTGATTCTAGGGATGGATTGGCTAGCCATGAATGGTGCCATTCTAGACTATGAGAGGAGGGTCGTTAGACTTTTGAACTGCCGAGGGAGGACTCTCAAGATTTATTATGACCCAAAGGGGTCTGTCATGCTTAGTTTCCTAGAATCACTTGATGCTTCTGTCGATGATTTGTGATCTGTACCTGTTGTTTATGAGCATCTGTATGTTTTTGATGAGGTTAGCGGCATACCTTCGATGCGCGAGATTGATTTCCGGATATACTTAGTGGATAATGTGAAGCCAGTCGCATTGCCCGTGCGCCACATGGATCCTAGGGAAAGGAGGAGCTTAGCTAACAAGTAGGGGAGCTACTTGAGAAGGGGTTTATTAGGCGAATCATATCAGAATGGGGTGATATTGTCGATTTTACAACTAAGGCGGATGGCTCGCTTCGCCTATGTATGGGTTACAGGGAGTTGAATAAACTCAATAAGAAGAATCGGCACCCACTTCCGAGGATTGATGATCCGTTTGACCAGCTTGTTGGCGCATCTGTTTCTCTCGGTTAGACTTGGCCATGGTGTTTCATAAGTTGAGGGTGGCGAGGACAATATAGACAAGACCGCTTTCAGGACTCCAGATGGTTTCTTCGGGTGGCTAGTCATGCCTTTTGGTTTGACGAATGCATTCGTGTATTTTGTGGGTATGATGAGTAGGGTGTTCCAGGAGTTTATGAATAAGTTTGTTATGGTCTTTGTGGATGACATTCTGATCTTCTCGAAAAGTAAGGAAGAGCATGCCCAACATTTGGGGGAGGTTTTGAAAAATTTAAGAGTGCACCAGCTTAACGTGAAATTCTCCAAATATCACTTTTGGAGAGAGGAAGTATGATTTCTAGGTCATGTGATCTTCAAGTTTGGGATAGTGGTGGATCCCGTGAAAGTAGTTGTAGTTCAAGATTGGAAGGTTCCAAAGAATGCAACGGAGGTGAGGAGTTTTCTCTGTTTAGTGGGCTACTATATGAAGTTTATCAAGGACGTAGCAATGATATCAGCCCCACTCACCAGACTGACGAAGAAGAATCTAACCTTTTCTTGCAGCATTGACTGTGAGGTTGCTTTTCAGCGGTTGAAGAGGGCTCTAACAATAGCCCCATTTTTTACTCTGCCTGATGGAAACAAAGTGTTCACAGTGTGCACTGATTTATGTGGTACAGGACTTGGTGCCGTCTTGATTCAAGAGGGAAGGGTACTATGTTACTGTTGTAGACAGTTGAGAGTTCATGAGAAGAACTACCCTACCCATGATTTGGAGCTGGTTGCCATAATATTCGCACTTAAGACTTGGCAGCATTATCTTCTTGGAGAGAGGTTCGAGTTATACATGGACCATAAGTCACTCAAGTATCTGTTCTCGCAAAGGGATCTCAACTTGAGACTGTATCGTCCGTTTTTTGACTAAGTTTGCAATACAGTTGATTACGAATTAATTCATTAAATTAAGTTAAAATATTAAATTATCGATAATAAATAGTTGGGAAATATCAAGAATAATAAATATAAATGGTTTAAATTATTTTAACCAATGTAAAACAAACAAGAAATGTTTTCTTATTTCGTTTTGTATTTTTATGTTTGTTTTAACTTTCGTAAAAATAAATATTATTGAATATCGTGGAAGATTAAGTGATCTTTTTATAAAATTATATATATATATATATATATATATATATATATATATATAGACACATACACATTTGTACCCTTTAGTTCCTTCGAAATTGCATATTTATGAATGTATGAATATATTAAGTAAGTAATGTCTTACATAATTTTGTTTTATGTTTTAAAATAGTTTTATACTAATATAAGCTAAAAAAATAAGCATCACTCAAGTAAGAAAATGAAACTTATTAGTAGCTGTAAGCTTTAGTTAGAACTACATATACATCTTCATAACACAACTTATGTAGGTAAGGAGGAAATGCATATTGTAATATTTAGTAATAGTGGTGTATTACATTACAAGGCAGACAATACAGGGATAAGTTATGGTGGTATGTGGTACAAAGAAAAACAAAGTAGGTACAAATATATACATAGGAGTACATAGCCTACAAAAGGAGGTTAATAAAATAGACAGATTGCATAAAATTTAATGGGATACTAAATATATGAAGGATGTGCATGATCAGAAGTACGGACTAGGCAGTGTCATTCTCAAGTTAATTTGCGTCTCTTCACGATTTCACTTGCTGCCGGAGGAATGTTCATGGGTCATTTCTTACGTAAGTTCCTACAAGCGCAATAAACAATCGAAGGCAGTTTGGTAAGCAATCGAGTATACATGTGCATTTATTTAGATTGCTTGGCAACTAAGATTTTATACTAAGTACATATAGGCCCTACACATCCCACTTTAAATCAACACAAGCACAGCAGCTACGCTCCTATCTAAACAAGCTAATACACTAGGCAACCCCTTTCTTTTAATCTAAACATACATAGCTGGCAGCTAATTAGAACATGGTTATACACATGAAATTATATGTCTTTGCACATGGCTATATATACATTTTTATAGTACTTAGGCATTGTTAATCTATAGTATATATACATGACTACCCTCTTTCCTTTCAATCACCAAGAATAGATGGAGCATAGCTACACACACATAGAAACAAGTGATATTCTTTCCAATACTAATGCACAGCTGCATCCTTTGAATCATACCAAACATCTACAAACCATAGTTGTAATCTTTTATCAAATCAAACACAACACATTCTTTTCAAAGCTAGGCATGACTATGTTAGACTCCATCAAGCAGTGGTATTTCCATCCCCAAACAGATCATTTAGCACCCATTGTTTCATATATGTTTACACTTATATATACACACTAGTTCCCTGCATACAACCATATTTCATTCCAACCTAACTGGTATTAAAATGGTAGTGACCCCGTGCATGGAAACCTGGAACAGAAAGCATAAAACAGGGAATATATATTCTGTGAGTAGACCTCAAATTCAATCTCCTATTTTTGAATTACTATTTGATTATGATCTTGTTGATGCGTTGTATATGTATGCCTTTGCTTGTTTTCAGTTTTGATACCATCACTTGATATGTATGATGAAATTGAAGCTTTGTTATCAATGAAAACATACCAGTATTATGCTAAAATCACGAAACATTAAACATTCGCCTCCCTGTTACTTTATAAAAATATATAACCTTGATTCTAGTGAGTTATAGAATATATGTAATACATGAGTGATGCTCGCTTACCTCTATGGTGAAGCTTGGAGTTGAACGGTGTATATGCTGGGTGGTGTGTGCACGAGCACCAATGCAGAATTGTGTATGGAGATCCTGGAGTAAGGAAAGAAGAGTACACGTAGTGTACTGGCGGGTGAGGGAAGATACGTAGTAGCAGTAAAATGGAAGGTGGTTTGGGGTATGGCACTGTCATGAGTAAAATGGGACGAAACAGATAACTGGGACGAAGGGTTTATGTGCATATGCTCATACTGACGCTGGATTTGAAACACAAATAGACATAATACCCCAGGCAACTCAGTTGCTGCCATTTTCAACTACTCGTCTCTACAAGTTCGAGTTTGAATTCACGTCTTTCCTCTTTGTGCACCTCATTTTCATTTTGATGGGTCATGTCTTCTTTCATGCTTGGTTGTGTGTACTATCTGGAGTTAACTATGTGATATCACGTACATACTTCAGTTCTGTCTTCATTCGTTATGGACATTGTGTAGTATTTGAGGTGATGTGATGTAATAATAAAGAACGCAAGAGAAGAGGGATGTGTTGTGAAGATTTCATGAGTAAGCAGGGGTCGATGTGGAAGCGACAGCTGGAGAAGCTGCATGACAGTGGTGCGGAAAAAAGATCAGCAGCTCGGGTTGGCTTCTAGAAGGAGACGTGCAGATAAACATTTATTTTAATTCATTTAACAAAAGCTTATGTATAGGCCTAAACATCTAGTAGATTGCGTCATAGAGGAGGAGGTTTGGCATACTGATTTAGACGTAGGCTTCGGGTCTTTGATAAAACAAGGGTTGTTAGAGTTGCTATTGAAGTGCAAAGGTATGAACGCTTGTAAACGCCAAATAAGATTACTTTGGAAATGGAGAAGCCTATGTATCAAGAAATATTCAAAACAATGTAAGAAAGGAGGGGGGGGAGTGAACTAGATCAGGAAAAAAAAGGAAGAAGGAAGAAGGGAAGCAGTGAAACAATTTAAAGTAGGGAAGAGAATTTAAGATGGGCCTATGGGTTTGGGCCGACGACTTAAAGGTAATAAAACAAGAATAGTAAAAGAAAGAAGAAATAAATCAAAGAAAAGATTTGGATAAATTTAAAGAAAAGTAAATATAAGAAGAAAGGAATAAAGTTTAAAGCGGAAATAGGTAATAAGTTAAAGGGAAAGGAATAGTAAAAAATTTAGAAATTAATATAAACGATTTTCTCTAATATACTTAACAATAAGGGTATATATATAAGGAAATAAATCCATTTAAAAGAAATGAAAGGGAAATAGAGTCAGTATTGGATGATGAAGTCTGAAGGGAACAGATGGTAGATAAACGGACAGTAATAAACAGAATTGAACCTTGTCTGAATTAACGAAGTTATTTTATTTGAATAAACAAATGGAGTTTATTTATTTCATTTATGACTAATTAAAATTAGAATATGATTTAAATTTCCTTGTTCATATAAACCAATTAATTAGTTCAAGTCAGATTAGATAAACTGTAATTGACGTATGTAGTAATAAAATAGATGATGACCGAACGTTGATGATATTGTGTTGGCATGAACTCAATTGTTTTGAAATAAACATTCGAATACTATTTTGAACTTAAATCGACTTAGGTCGATAATATATTTTAAATCAAGAAATGATTTCAAAAGTTAAATTAATGACAATTTAAAACTAAATATTTGTAATTCAAAGGAATGTGAATTTATATATTAACTAGATAACAGAATTGACCCAATGCTAGTAATTAAATGAAATCGAGCTGATGTGATAAACGAGTCCAGAAGGAGAGATATTCACAATCCAAAGTGAATAACACTGGAAGCAAATGCTATGCAGATAAGAATGGTTGTGGGAAATATTTGTAAGAGAAAATTAATTGATCAGTATCGATGGATTATTCTCATGTTCAATGGAAAAATGATGAATCGGGATGAGATGTTAATTTGGAAATGAATTAAGTTGAAGTTAAGAAAGTGTTATTCACTTTCCGTTTTAAATGAGACTTAAAAAAATTATACATTGAATTAATTATATATTTAATTAATGAGATAATTGTTATATATTTAAATCGTATATATTAATTATGGATTATAACAATACGTTATAATCAAGTAAAATAAATGGAATCTTAAATTGAATTAAACTTGAGATGTATATGATTTGGAAATAATAAATTTCCAAGATCAACCAATTTAATTATGATGTTGGTGGTATTTTATTTGTTGGGATCTGATAAACAAGATCTGCTGTTATTTGTTAATTAAATTTATTTATGTTGTTGTATGACCCAATAGACTTGTTCAGTTTAATTTAATCATTTGCATATCCTATTTAGATAATATCAAACAACTGCTGAAATCTGAATTTTGTAGGTAAGTTATGATAGAATAAACTACCCAAGAGACCGGGATTGATTTCCTTAATGAAATCCAAATACCACTTTGTTTCGGCCTAGCCGTTGATTAGTTTGAAGTCAAATTGAAGATAACTAAAGACGGAGTTTATGCAAGGGCTATCCTGTCAATCCTAAGTAGAAATTTCCTAAGATAGATTTACAGGATAGTGCCATCAGTTTGTCCAGCCCCAGGACAACTTGTATGGAAGAATGATTGACAGCTAACAGATCGTGTAAGTTTATCTTTTCAAAATTATGTTTGGTGGTGCAGAAATTCGTTTCTCTTAGCTTTATTCCAATGGTTTTGGAGAATTGAATTTTTGATTTGTTGGGTTTGACGATGTGGCATTCAAGGTGAATGAAGAGGTAATATATCTAAAGGTAAGTTTTGACCTCAAGCCTCACCACCGGGAAATGGCAAAAATCAGGCAGGCAGCATGGCTAAGTGGTCGCACCTAATTAGGGTGTATTGTCACCATCTAGAGAATATTCATTTTGTTACTTCTTTCACTTCTGTATCTCCAGGGAATGGTTATGTTGTTACCAACCATAAGGTGATAATATATTCGATGCACTCAAGCAAAATGAGTGGTCGGTCATGTGTGGCCGAGTTGCAAGGTGTTCTTGTGCAACCCAGTGTATTCTTCTCTAGAGATACACTAACGGAAGGTGGTTCCATACCTCGTCATAGTTGGAAATCCATTACCCAATAAGCTCTCGTGGTTTTAATTGTACATTATATATCCAGAGCGTGAGATGCAAGTGTTCTGCTAGATTGCAATTTATTTGTGGATTGATAGACATTATTATAATACCGAAAGAGTTTTGGCATAAAGATATTTTGGGTTATCATAAGGTAAAAACCATCCATGTTTATGTGTGGATTGGTCTTATGATTATCTTTTCTTTCAAAATGGTTTTTAAGTTAAATCAAGTATTTTGGAGTCCCATAAGGGAAAACCCGTTCCGTGTTATACGGCCTGGTCTTATGAGATATCTTTAATTTACCCAGCTATTTTAAAATCGTTTACTCACACCAGTCCCTTAATTGGCCCGGAGTTTATTTTTCTTTTTTCCTAAACGTTTGGATTCTCGAAATCTATACGGGAAGTCAAGTAGTTCAGGATTTTACAGATTCACTTGACGAGCTTGGACCAGGAGGCTTCAACAATAGATATATAGAGTTTATTTCTGATGTGTAACACCCCGTATTTTCTGTGAATATTAAAGTAACAGATCAAAGAATACATAATTTTAAAAGCGAGAATTAAGTAAAGTGGGTTACGCTATTGCGTTTGTCTCGGAATTCTGCTTGGGATAGTGTCCGAGTTTGCGTAAATCAGACAACGTATGAAGAAATTATAAGCCGTAGAAGTTTGTATACGCGCAAGGAAGTATATATATATTTACAAAATCATCTCCAGAATTCAAAACGGTTCAAAATAAGTCAAAGAAGAGTGAGCGGGAAAATCCCGCTCAAATGGCGTTAACCCCCTTAAGGGGGGTCGACATAGGTGTCGACCTCCCTTAACGGGGGGTAGACATAGGTGTCGACCCCCCTTAAGGGGGGGTAGACACAGGGGTAGACTGTTACAACCCAAAAAATCAGAACCAATTTAAATTTTTTACTTTAGCTAAATTGGCAAATTTTGAAAATTTAAAATGGATTATTTTAAATAATTACGACTAGAAATTTATTTGAACCAAAGATAGAATATATAATTTTATTTTAAATATATAACGAGCCTGAAATGGCGCGGCAGTTTGAAAATTCGATTTTAAACTTTTAATTGAAATATAGAATTCAATATAAATCAGAATTGGACGAAACAAGAAATATTAGAATCTGTTTAACTATATCTTTCTAACACATGTGAAAAATATAAATTTTATTTCATATGTTGAAAGTTATGTCCATTTTAAAATTCAGAATAGTCGCTATGGAATTTATATATATTTATTTATATTTTAAATATATATAGCCCTTAAAAATAGACATTTTGCAAACGACCTCCATTTTCTACGAAACCGTTTTTGTTGGATCCGGAATGTCAAATTATTGCTAAATTCCGATTTTCATAATTTTTTAAAGTAATATGTGAGCATGGCAAAAGAAAACGTGTTTGTCAATCTTAGTCAATTTGGATCGACTAGAAAATGACCATTTTTCAAACGGTCTCCAAATTCGACGAAATTAGTTTTGTTAGGACCGTATCGTCAAAACGAAGTTAGAAATAATTTTTCAGGAATTTTTGGGACCCGTATGTGACCCCGCTAAATTGAAATGTGTGTTCAAAATTAATATATAGATTTATATTTTGATTTTGACGGAAATAGATCAAAACAGACGAATTGGGTTACGAAACATATCCCATTGTGTTCGGAAAGGGGGTACTTGGCTAGGGGCGACAGTCGATGGGTCTCGTTTGGAGTTCAACTTGAAAGTCAATTTTATGGAGAATAAAATAAAATAAATAAAATATATAATATGTATTCTAGCCCTAAAACTCATTCAGCAAATAAATCGCGCCTCTTTCTCAAATCCAATCCGATACCCCCCTTCTCCACAGCCGCCACCGTCGTTCCTACTCCACCCCGCCATCGCGCCCCCTCCAGTGGTGCGCCGCCGCTCCGGTGAACCCCACCGCCGCCGTTCTCCATCCCCCTCTCTCTAGAACTCGCCCAAACACCCCAACCCCCTGAAACTAGCACCCATCGGCTCCTTGAAGCCGCCACCCGCATGAAGCCGCGCACCACCCTGCCACCCCATTCTGACCAGCGACGCCCCCCTCCTCAAAAAACTGAAAACAGTGAGTATCCTTTTCTTTTTAGTTTTTAAATATCCATGTTTTATTTAATTCAATTTTATTTATATAAATTGAAAGCATTATATAAATATTTGAGTTATATATGTATTAGCGAAGTAAAAATTCGTTTTTTATTTTTTATACATATAAAAGCAAGGTAAAAATTCGATTTTTATACACATGAAAGCGAGATAAAGATTAGATAAATACGTGATTGTTATTCTATGTATGGAATGATTTTTATTATATAGAGAGCAACATAAAAATAGGGTTTTTACACAAGGTTTCGAAAGAAAAATTGGACTTTTACATATATGAAAAGCTTAGAGTTTTATACATGAAAAAGTTAGATTTTTAATACGATAAAAAATAGATTTTTAGATATGATAAAGATCGAATTTTTATATGTATGAAGACATGATTTTTAAATAAGTAAAGTAATAATTTTTAGTTAAATAAAAATATGTGATTTTTGAAAACGTAAAGGTACGATTTTTAAATATATAAAAAAAATCGATTTTTATATATGAAGCAGCGATGTAATGGTTGTATTTTTATTATGAACTTAGCAAAATAAAAATGTCATTTTTATTATCTAGATAGCCATATAAAAATATGTTTTTTATATGTGCGATAACATTATAAAATATATTTTTTATAACTAGGTAGCCATATAGAAATGTGGTTTTTAATATAAACATCATATTAAAAATGTGATATTGAATATGAACAGCGTAGAGAAGACTACGTTGGAATGTCAAGCAAATCCCGATTGTTCTGAAATTCAGAAATAAAACTGGCGGAGTGGAAACCAGAAGTGAGAACTCCTCATTGTAATTTCTTTTACAGTTATTTATTTTATAACTACATATATGAATTGTTCCCCGTCGTCCACAGACCATGGACGACTTGTTTGATTATTTGGGTTGATTGATTGAATTTGGTTGGAATGGAATTGGATTAATTGTTGTGTATATGGCGCAAGCCAATATCAGGAGAGGGGCAATGCTAGACATTGTCCGATTTTAATATCGCGCTGTTATGCTGCCGAAATTTTCTGAAATAAAGTGTTAGTTAAAAATAGTAAAGTTTTGAAATAAATATTTAACGTCAAAAATATAATTTTTAACGTATAAAATAACGGCATAAAACTCTCCTAAAATAGAAATAAATATTCATATACAAATCAGACGATTTGTTTATGTACACACATTTATCTGACTTTGATTGGGACGATAAAATTTTACACATCGTCAACCTGCACAAATAAAATAGGTGTTTGTTGATTGAAACCCCACATGGGTGTTGGGATGAAATTTGGCGTACACTAATCCCAATTGTTTAGTGGTATGTCGATTGATTGGTTGACAGGATGTTGTAAGCTTTGATTATTTATATTTGATGCTTACGCAGTTGAGTGGTGCACTCTGGATGATGGGTGATCGTTTATAATTGTCATTATATACATGTGTTGCATGGAATCCATATAAATAACACTATATGGTAATTGATTGAGCTTCATTCCAATTTGGAAAATATCGAATATTTTGAAATAGAAATATTTTAAAATAACGAATATTTTAAAATAATATTCCATAAAGGATTAAAATCTGATTTTGATGTCCGATTTTCGATGGACAGAAAATATATAAATATATGATGCCGTATTGATTAGATTTGCGCCATTTGGACGCGAATGATAAGTATATCGATTTTATTCACTTTTATAACGAATATCGAAAAGGAAATTATTTCAAAATCAAATATTTTGAAAATATTATCATTTATATTATAGTGATATAGAATATTCAATTTTGGTTTAAAATTGAAAAGGAAGTTGGAATCGATTTTGAAAAGAAATTATAAAATATGTTTTGAACGAAATATATATAATATATTATATATATTAATGGATTGAATAGAACACGCCGCGCAGCGACCGTTCGCGAATTTCAACCATTGACTTCGTGTTGGCATTATGGGAGGTCCGACGGTCGGATTCTCCTAAAACTGGAACCGTAGGGTTCGTATCGAAAAGACCTTTCCAACGAATATAAGGGATTTGAAATCTAACGATTGGATTTGGAATTATGTCCTAATCAAATTTGAAAAAGGTCATTATGGATGTGGTTCGATTGCCATTAGTGGATATCGACTGTACGGGCCTTGATACAATTATTAATAATATTAATAATTTGTGTAAAATCATAATAAATGATTTGGAAAGAATTGGGATGAAAAATTCCATATTTGAAAAGATAAAAATATAAGTTTATTGAAATGAACTAGTTATGAACTAGAATTATAATCCAATATTTTTAAATAAATAAATTGGGTTTGAAATGGTTTTAAAAGTAACCAGAATTTCGAATATAAGAATTGGAAGGGATTGGAATCCAAATTATCTTCGGAATATTTCGATACTGGATTCCGTGATTATACGGGCATTGTGGAGGAATTTTGAAGATATATTTATATATCGTTATTCCAATACGATATTTGTTGACTTCAAAATTTGATATTGAATATAAGCCGATATATTTTCTATTCAGAGCCTTGTATTTAATATCAAATGGGATTTTGGATTTGTCGTGAACGGTGTTTTCACTAACACTGTTATTAAACCCAGTAGAGAAAATATTAAATCTTTTGATTAAGATTTAATGAAGCTTACCAACTAATTAACATTTAATTGGAATCAAGTTGAAATTGGTTTTTGGGTTTATCGTGAACAGTGTTTTAAATAACACTTGTTCTTTAACCTGGTTAACAATGGAATGTGATTTTGGGTTTGTCGTGAATGGTATCTTTAAAAATACTGTTCTTAAACCCAATGGAGTTAAGAAAATTAGAAACTAACTTGAGGTTAGCTAAGTTGAACGGTTTCCTGGGTATTGATCTGATGTTGGTTTCGGCCTTCGGGATTAATACTTAGGGAATTGTTCTCTTACTACTTTACGGTTAGAGACTGATGGAATGTGTTTTTGGGTTTATCGTGAACTGTATTTTAAATGACATTTGTTCTTTAACCCAGTTAAAGGCCGGATTAATTTCCATAAAATTGAATAATCATTACTATTGATTGTTTGAAGATTAAAACTAAGCGGAGTTTTAATGAATCTTTAATCAGATTGAAATGTGATAATTTAAATTATCAAATTTGTGAAATGATCGAGAGTGGAGTACCATCAGTTTTACTCCAAGCGATAGTAAAATCTTTAATTAGATTTGAACGGGAAATGGTAATTAATTTTACCGATAACACCATGGGTGTTAGATATGGAGTGCTACCAGTTTTGCTCCATGGAATGAATAGGTTGGGATTGGGAAATAAAATAAGTGATTACTTCGGTAAGCTTCGCTAATCCCGACTAGTTTGGATAAACCGTAATATAGTTTAAAATTGTGAAAAGAATATTTGACTAAAAGAATATTCTGAATTGGAATGAGGCGTATGTTGTGTTTGTGTAGCACTTTTTATAATATACACGAGTTATTCGGAAAGACCAGGTTTATCCCATTCTGAATAACTAATTCGACGATATGTCGACTACGAAGATGGTGGTTGAAGACCGGAGGTCTTCACATTGTTCGGATGATTACTGATGTCTTGATCGGGCTGTACACCCGGGACAAGGTAATAAGTGGTGATCGTCCAGACATACTTGGAGATCAACGGATATGCGAGGGCCTCTCTCCTGTATTGGACATACGGGACGAGGAATAAGGTGCCTCCGGTTTCATTCGGACCCAGAACGAACTTGTAAATGGACCGTGTGTCCGACATTGGATATCATTTTATGTGATTGATGGATATCGGTTGCATGGAGTGGTTTGCCTGTGTGGCATGCTGAGATGCAAATGATCAAGGATTCTGTTGAAAAGTAGAGTCTTATGGTTGATGATCAATGCACAGCTTTAATACAGCGTAGCTTTGTGTAGCGTTAATTCGCGAGCCTCACACCCCGGTGTGAACCAGAAATAGCAGAAGGACCTCAGGAAGGACATGCGTTTTCTTCTAGCTAAGAGTGGTGTTTGGGTTTTTACACGGCCCAACATTTTACTTGTGGTTGATGGATAGCGAGGCGCCTCGGTTATATCGGCACTACGGGCCGATGGATATGGTCGACGTACTGACCAGACTTACGCCACATAGGGCGGGGAAACGCAGTGTTCAGGCATTTTAATCCACATCGAGTGGACCGGCCCTGGCGCTCCTAAGGGTCCACCTGAGTTTGGGTCCTGAGACACGGGCTAGAGCATCTCGTAGCGGAGAGGACGATCCTTTGCCTCGGTTCACAGATGGAAATCCAACTTCCAATACGCGACATTTTGGTTTTGATTGTAGAGCCTAGTATTGGCGACATGATATATGGTACCCATGCCATCTAGGATTGATACATTTATATTTGAAGCTGTTTTAACACTATGCACTTATAACAATGTCAAATAATTTGTTTTAAACGTGCTAAGCATTCTTTGGAAATTATAAAGGAAAACCCTATCCTCCGGCTTGCGTTGCATTGTGAGATGGACCTGGGTCTTATAATAGCTTCATTTTTCTTTATTTAACATTGCACTGTTGTTTTATGCACTGGTATTGTAACGACCTGGGTATTTTGTCGACCTTGGTTACCCACATATACTCAATGTCGATACTCCAAGCGTCGGAAAATACAGGATAGTCCATGAAAGAAGTTAAAGGGTGAGAATAGATAAGATAAAAACTTAGAATAGAAGAAGATTGTGACGATCCCAAAATCCGAGGGGCGGTATTAAGGATAATCATTGGAATATAACACATTAATCATCATAGCAGAGTACAGATAATAGCAAAAACAATAAATAGAATAATTTTACATGGATATGACAGCGGAATCACAACATGTAATGATATCAGAATAGCATAGCGTGGGATATAACTTAGTAAATAAAAAGGAAAGTGATCAGTCATCATCGCCAGGGGCGGAATACATACATGCAGTGAGACATAATAAGGGTATCAGTCTACATCGCCGAAGGCGGTACATATACATACAATAAGAAATACGGAAAGTAAATCAGTCTGCATCGCCTGTGGCGGAATCACAATATAAGAACAATAATGGCGGAAAAAGTCTAAGTCGTCTCTGTGAAGTCAGCCTCGCCATGAGCCAAAAATGCACTCTATGCAGTAGTGCAGAGCCAAAAACAACCTGTCACCTGTGTACTAGGCTGCCCATGTGAAAATAAGGGCACCTGCGTTTGCAAAGTGAAACAAACAACGAGTCAGTCATGGGGACTGGTATGAGGAATCTATTTAACAATTAAACAACAGTAATAGCAAATCATAGGACCACGCCACTTTCGCGGAACGGGTTTACTCCAGTGATTACTAGTGCATTTAAAACAAAGTAAATTCTTTTAAAACAACGCAATGCTTTTTGAAAGAATGAAGCCATTATAAGACTCAAGTCCCATCACGCAATGCAACGCAAGACGGGGGATAGAGTTTTACCTTATAATAGCCAAATATGCTTGATACGTATAAAGCAAAATCATTTGATATTATTACTAGTGCATATATGTTTCGAAAATGAATAACATCATAAATATCAATCATAGGCGACATGAGCGTCCCATGCCACTATGTCGCCATATATAAGTTACAATCGAATCCGTTATCTCGTATTGGAAATTGGATTTCCGTCATGAGTCGAGGCAAGGGGAAAGCTCCTCTCCGCTTCGAGACACTCTAGCAAATGCCTCGGGACTACACACTCTGGGCAACCCCTGGATGCGGCTGGGCCGATCCTCACTTACGTTAGAGGATTAATTATGCCTGAACACACGTTTCCCGGTCCTTACAGACCTATAATCGAGGCGCCTCGCATTCCAACAACCACAAAGGTGAAAAGTAGATATATATGCCAGGGCTGGTAAGTCACTGTCACCACCATAGCTAGAAAGAAACGTCGTGCTCTCCCAGCGGTCCGTATCCCATTTTTGACACATACCGGGGTGTGAGGTTCGCGAATCTACGAAATACACAAAGCTAGGCTACGTAGACCTTGCTTTGATCATCATCCACAAGACTTTGCTTTGCAACAGAAGCCTTGATCACAGCATCTTGGCATGCCACATAGGCAGTCCACTCCATACGATTGATTTCCATCGATATATAACCTCTGAGCTCGTACGTCTCAGAGAAGGGCATTAAGCAAAAGAATAAATTCTCCGCCGCCAAACAGATATATATTTAATAGAGATCAATCAGTATAGAGCAAAATCCAATGTCAGACACACAGTCCATTTACAAGTCCGTTCTGGGTCTGAACGAAACCGGAGGCGTCAAATTCCTCGTATATCCGTCCAATCAACACATACGTTCAGACGGATACTACTTCCGTCCCTTTCCTGTAGCTACTCCGGTTAGGAACCTCGGTAGCGCCCATCCAACCGATACGAAGATCGTCGGTCTTGAATCGTCTTTACATTTTCAATTTCGAATCGTTCGATAAATCATTTGAAATGAGGGTTAGCTCGGCCTTTTCAAATAATTCACGTCATTAGAATTTAAACGATTCATTTTATGGTTATATTATTCGACATCCATCTTTCGGTTCTTTAGTGTTATTTTCCTGTCATACACATACAACCATCAAATATCAAACAGTTCAAGCCCAATTGGTTTATTTCCAATCAATGTTGCTTATAATATTTTAGAACGATTTTTCGCCATTTTTATTTATTTAAAAATGTCCATATTTAATTAAACGACGTTTCAGGTCGTGCCGTGGCACTGGCGCTGTTTTTCCCCTAATTTGTTTTACACATATCGGAAAATCTAACTGTTGGATTTCTACGAAGTCTATATCAGTGGGAAGATATTCCCAAAGCGAACCCAATGTAACAACCCGTATTTTCAATAACCTGTAATAACATAAATCGAGGCAGAATTTAATTCTAAAATGGGAATCAAGGGAAACGGGCTATGCCATTGTGTTCGTCTCGGAAAAATACGCGAAATAGAGTCCGAGTTTTCGAAAATCGGAGTCCGTATGACCAAGATATGGCCTCGCGAAGTTTCACGAAAATTCCCAAATTAAAGTATACTTAATTAAGTGAAATGGGTTGTGTAGATATATATATATATATATATATATTGATATATATATATATATAATTGAAAATTTAATAAATAAATATGCAAAAATGCTCAAAACAGCGAATTGGGAGAGGGGAATAACCGAACCGGCCGATTTTTGAAGTCGACCCGAGCCCGCTGGGTCGACTAGGGGTTAATCCAGGGTGTTTGGCTGTCAACCCGTGGGCCGATTCGCTCAAGTGCAGATTTTGCATTTGAATGGTTCTCATGGTCCATCTTTAATCTAAAGGCCCTAGATGGTTCCTACACTTGACTTCTTCCCCAAGACATGCTTTGATGGCTTGGATTGAATCTAGGGTTAATCCTATGGCCTAAAACACTTGCCTAATCTATAAATAAGACCCTAACCTACCCTAATTCATTCATAATTAAACCTAGTGACTAAACTATGGCAAAATGCTAGCTCTCATGGCCTCCACTAATTTTATGAAGAGGGTTGCATACTAATCACTCTCTAATCAACTTCTAATCCCTTCTTAGCATCTTAATCTTCTTCATTTGGTGTTCAAAGTTGCTAGTTGTGAGTTTCTATCACTTTGATGATCTTTTGGTAAACTAATTAGATGAGATGTGATGAGATTTATGGTTTTGTATGTGGGTTAATGAGCTTTGAATCATATGATATGATGTTAGCATTAATCTTATGTTTATGCATGTTGAGTATGTAAGCTTATGCAAGTTTAATATGATGTATGTTATGTTTGCATGATGCTAAATATGCAAGTTGTGGGCTATGTAATCATATGCATGTTATGCAAGTTCATGGTAATATGCTATGCAAGTTACATGTTTGTTAATATGCAAGTTACATGTTTGTTAATATGCAAGTTACATGTATGTAAATATGCAAGTTACATGTTTGTTAATATGCAAGTTACATGTTTGTTAATATGCAAGTTACATGTTTGTTAATATGCAAGTTACATGTATGTAAATATGCAAGTTACATGTTTCTTTATATGCAAGTTACATGTTTGTTAATATGCGAGTTACATGTATGTAAATATGCAAGTTACATGTTTATTAATATGCAAGTTCATGATGACACATTATGCAAGTCTATAAGCTAATATGCAAGTTTGTTATGCAAAATGAATATGTAAGTTATGTGACATATTATATGCAAGTTATGTGACATGTTATGCAAGTTCATATGCAAGTTATGTGTTTGTTAATATGCAAGATGGCACCTTTGAAACATGTTCATTCATATGCAAGTTGACACCTTTTATATGTGTTATATCATGAACGAAATTACGTGGGAACGATGGGGTAATTAAATGCATAAGTTAATAAGATTGTGTGAAATTAATATAATTATGCATAACACAAAATAAATAAACATAGTATGGGAATTTGCCTATTTGGTTAGGTGTACCCATACTATGTGTTGGGAATTTACCTATTGAGTTAGGTCTACCCCATGGGAATTTACCTATTAAGTTAGGTCTACCCATGTTAAGAAAACTTGATTAATTAGGGATAATTAATATAAAATTATGAGGGTGATTAATTAGGTGTAATTAATTGACTAAGACACGAGGTTGGACTCTGTTGTAGCGTAAAACTGCCCGGACCCAACCGGCTTAACCAGTTGCTACAAATGTTAGCCCAATGTGAGAGGTCTTAGGCACAAACTAAATACGTAATTAATGTAAAGACACGAGGTTAGACTCTGTTATGACATAAGGCTGCCCGGACCCAACCGGCTTAACCAGCGGTCATAAAAGACAGTCTAATGTGAGAGGTCTTTACAAAGGTTACGTTCTTAATTAATTAAGAAACACTTAACCACATTAGCATGTAGAGGGACATGAGGGGTTAAGTGGGTGCCTCGGGTGGCATGAGAAAATCTAGTGGTTGCCTTGGGTGGCAATAGAAAATACGATTAGAATACTTAACCAAAATAGAACATGTAATTAAAACATGATTAAAGGGTTAAGTGGGATATACTAGAAAAAGGGACAAGCTTAGGTGGGTAGCTTGTGGAGGCCCATTTCAACCAGTAACCCATACGTATCTTTGTGGGCTCGACCCATGTCGAGGACGGGACACGCATACTGGGCTTGACTGTAAGAGGCAAACGGGTTAGCGGTGGCAACGCAAGTCCAACGGGCTTCATATGCGTGAGTGGGCCCGGGCTGGTAGGTAAGCCGTTGTTGCATCGAGTAGATATAAGCCGTGCACCTTTAGTTTCATCAGGTTGCCACATTGGGGAATGATACATCCCACGGTGGGGCCAGCACGGGTATCTACGTTAGGGAGCCGATCGAATGGGAAGTAGTGTGTACACCTAGTGGATTGTAGGGCCCCGTGGCGCCTACTTGGTCACCTAGGGGTACGCAGGTACTAATTAGTAAATTTTATAAGTCCTTGGGTGGGATCAACCTTTAAGTTAGGAACGACTGGTGTGGTGCAGTTTAGTAATTTACCTTAGGGAGGGTAGATGCGTCTTTATCCTTTATCTTCGTTTAGTTGACTGCTTAGGGTAGCCATTCATCCCTATATGTTACCGTATATCAGTTTATGTCTTCTCTGGTTACTTTAACGATTGTATTGTTAAAGTTATAGGACTCGCTCAGACTTATGTCTGACCCTGTTGTTTTTATCTTTTTCCCAACCCTCAGGTCCTACGGTGGATCCTAGCAGTAGTGGAGCTTGATCGGATTGCTGTTCCAGTCTTTAGGAGCTTGGATAGATGTAAAGCTCCAGTTATCCAGTTATCTTTTCTTTTGTTTGGCTATTGTATGAGAGTGGGATTATGTACTTCTTTATTTTGATGGATATTGTACTTGACCTTTATTGTGGTTTTATGATGTAACCAGACATGTTTTACTTCCGCTGTTATGAGATGATGTTTTAAAATTTCAAGTACTATTCATATCTGTCTTGTTGTAATTTTTCTGTTCTATATTCACTAAAATACTCCACCGATGCTATGGCATTCCCTTAGTGAGTGATCATAGCGGGAGTGGGGTGTTACACGTGGTATCAGAGCTTAAGGTTACCAGAACAGATAAAATTTTTGAGAAAAACTACTTTCTAAGAGTATTTTCGAAGAAAGTATTTTTAAAAGCATGTCTTCTAAGAGAAAAAGTTTTTGAAAAAGAAAAGCATAATCCCCAATAGCCATATCTTTATCTTTCGGAATCTCCTTTTTGAATCTTTCCTCTTTCGTTTCAGCATGGCTGAAGATCTTAACATCCCGGAGGGTTTAGTTATACCACTATGGTATAGGAGGTTGCAAGAGGCTAGGGCCGCGGCTGCGGGTCCGGCCAATGCTACTACACCAGAGACAACCGCTCCTCCTCCTCAGCCTAGAGTGGATAATTTTGCTAAGGTTTGCAAGGAGTTCAAGGCTATAGGAGGAAAACCTTTTCTTGGTTCAGAGACTTTCGTAGAGGCTAGAGATTGGCTTAAGGAAGTGGAAGAGTTGCTAGATATCTTTGAAGTGGAAGAGGGAAAGAAAGTCAAGTTGGCGGCTTGGTTAATGAAGGGAGAGGCCTCATTCTGGTGGGAGGTCACTAATGGAGAACGCCCTGTTGACTCTTGGGCAGATTTTAAGCAAAGGTTTGGGGCTAAGTTTCTCTCAAGGGCGGAAGAGAATCTGTTTATGGAGAAGTTCTTGAATTTGAAGCAAGGGAATCTCACGGTGAAAGAATATGTCAACAAATTCAATCAATTAGCAAGGTTTGGCATAGAGTTGGTGAATACACCGGAGAAGAAGGCTTTGAGGTTCGTTAGAGGCTTGAACGAACCATTGCAAGGAATAGCTATGACTCACATTCCTATGGGGGCCACTTTTGAGAAGCTTGTCTACATGGCACTTATGCATGAGGATGATAAGAATTCTAAGGCACCAGAGAAAAAGGGGGATCAGAAGAAACCGCAACAGCAACAACAAGGCAAGGGCGGAAAAGGCAATGGTGACAAAAAGAAGACGAAGAAGAAGTGCTTCAATTGTGGAACACCAGGACACCTCAGTAAGGATTGTCGCAAAAAGAAGAAGACCGGTTGCTTTCATTGTGGTGAAGCAGGGCATCTTGTGAAAAACTGCCCAAAGAAGGGGCAGAAGACGGGGTCTACCTCAGGAGGCCAGGTGCAAGCTCTTATAGCACCACCTCAGTCAGGGGGGCAAGTTCAGGTTCTCTCAGTTCCACCGATTCAGCAGAGAGGTAGAACTATTTCCGTTGAAAGTCTGGTTTTTCTGTTTGATCATCCAGTTCGTACTTTGTTTGACTCTGGCGCATCGCATTCTTTTATCTCATCATCGTTAGTTGAGTCACTGCACTTAGACACCAGTCTAGTTGATGATCCCTTGGTTGTCTCAAACCCAATTGGGGGCTCCATATATCTGTCTATGATATGTTTGGGTTTGAAGATTTCTATACTTAGCGTTGAGTTTAGATGTGATGCTTTTGTATTGGGCTTCACGGGCTATGGGTTGATCTTGGGCATGGACTGGTTATCCAGTAATGGTGCCGTTCTTGATTGCGAAAGGAGAGTTGTCAGGCTCATGACCCGCTTGGGTAACACTCTCGAGATCTCTTGCAATCCCATGGAATCTGTTTTGCTAAGTTATCTTGAATCGCTCGATGCTTCGGTCGAAAGTTTGTGTTCTGTCAGAGTAGTCCGGGAATATCCGGATGTGTTTGAAGAAGTAAAGGGTTTGCCTCCGAAGCGGGAGATAGATTTCCGAATTTATTTGGTGGATAATGCCAAACCAGTGTCTTTGCCAGTACGCCACATGGCTCCTCGTGAGAGAAGAGAACTTCATAAGCAAGTAGGGGAGTTGCTTGAGAAGGGGTTCATAAGGCGAAGTATATCGGAGTGGGGAGCTCCAGTAGTGTTTGCCACGAAGGCGGATGGGTCCCTCAGACTTTGTGTGGATTATAGGGAACTTAATAAGCTCACGAAGAAGAATAGACACCCATTACCGAGGATAGATGATCTCTTTGATCAGTTGGTTGGCGCGTCAGTATTTTCGCAGATGGACTTAGCTACAGGGTTTCATCAGTTAAGAGTGGCGGAGGACAGTATAGAGAAGACTGCTTTCCGGACTCCGGATGGTTTTTATGAGTGGCTAGTGATGCCATTTGGGTTGACAAACGCCCCCGCATACTTTGTTGATCTCATGAGTAGAGTGTTCAGAGAGTATCTGAATAAGTTTGTAGTAGTTTTTGTGGATGACATCTTGGTCTTTTCCAAGAATGAAGAAGAGCATGCCTTACATCTCAAGGAAGTGTTGGAGACTCTTCGAGCGCATAGTCTTAAAGCTAAATTCTCTAAATGCCATTTTTGGAGAAGAGAAGTGCGATTCTTAGGGCATGTGGTCTCTAAGGAAGGGATAGCTGTGGATCCCGCAAAGATAGTATCTATCCAGGATTGGAAAGTTCCTAGAAATGCTACCGAGGTAAGAAGTTTCTTGGGGTTGGCAGGATATTATAGGAAGTTCATCAAAGACTTCGCGAAGATATCAGCCCCATTAACCCGCTTGACGAAAAAGAATCTGGTTTTCTCGTGGGATGTAGATTGTGATGATGCTTTCCGACGGTTAAAGAGAGCTTTGACCACCGCTCCAGTTTTAGTGCTTCCAGATGGGAGTAAGCCGTTTGTTGTTTATACCGATGCTTGTGGAACAGGATTAGGCGCAGTCTTGATGCAGGAGGGAAGGGTAATAGCCTATGGAGGGAGACAATTGAGAGTGCATGAGAAGAATTACCCTACCCATGATCTAGAGTTGGCCGCGATTGTTTTCGCACTTAAGTCTTGGCGCCATTATCTTCTTGGTGAGAGATTCGAGTTGTTCACCGACCATAAATCATTGAAGTACTTATTCTCTCAGAAGGATTTAAACTTAAGACAGCAAAGGTGGATGGAGTTCTTAGCATCCTATGATTTCGAGATAGCGTATACCCCTGGTAAGGGTAACGTGGTGGCAGACGCCTTAAGTAGAAAAAGGCTATCTTTGAGTCCATTGTTCGTGGAACGACGAAGCTTGGAGTTTCTTTCTTTGTTTGACTTCAGACCTTCTGTTGATTTTGTACCTGGTTTGTTGGCATCCTTGGAGGTTAGACCTACTCTTTTGAGACGGATTGGCGAGGCTCAGCGAGACGACCCACAGTTGGTTGTGTTGGTAGAGAAGCTTATAAGAGGGGAGTCGTCCAGCCATTTGGGTAGATACACCATAGATGATAAGGGATGGTTGCATAGAGACGGTAGACTTTGTGTACCGCAAGATGAGGGTTTGAAGAAGGCTATTTTGGATGATGCACATCGTTCAAGAATGACTATTCATCCCGGTGGAGACAAAATGTACCAAGACATGAAGAGAGTTTTCTTTTGGGCCGGTATGAAGAAAGATGTGGCCGAGTATGTGGCTAGATGCTTAGTGTGCCAACAAGTTAAAGTGGAGCAAAGGAAACCCGGTGGGTTGCTACACCCATTGGAAGTTCCACAGTGGAAGTGGGATAGTGTCTCGATGGATTTCATCGACGGGTTACCGAGATCGAGGAAGGGCAATACGGGAATTTGGGTTGTGGTAGACAGACTTACCAAGAGTGCCCATTTTATACCCGTAAAGAGTAAGAGGACCGCTCCATGGCTTGCTTCAGTCTATGTTAGAGAGATTGTTAGATTGCATGGCGTACCATCCAGCATTGTGAGTGATCGAGATCCTATTTTCACTAGTGAGTTTTGGAGAAGTTTGCAAGAGGCGGTAGGGACTCAGTTGTGTTTGAGCACCGCATATCATCCTCAGACGGACGGTCAGACCGAGAGGGTGAACCGTATCTTAGAAGATCTTTTGAGGCTTTGTATCTTGGATTTTGGAGGTACATGGGAAGAACATCTTCCTTTGGTGGAGTTCGCATATAATAACAGCTTTCAGTCCAGTATTGGTATGGCTCCTTTCGAAGCTCTTTATGGAAGGCCTTGTCGATCTCCTACATGTTGGTGGGAATCTACGGATAAGATCTTGCTTGGGCCGGATATGGTTAGAGAGACTTCAGAGAAGATTGATTTAATTCGAAAAAGGATGAAAGCAGCGCAAGATAGACAGAAATCTTATGCGGATCGGAGAAGGACGGATCTTGAGTTTGAGGTTGGGGACATGGTTTTTGTCAAAGTATCTCCATTGAGAAATGTTGTTCGCTTTGGGTCCGTAGGGAAGTTAGCACCGAGATTTGTTGGGCCGTTTCCTATTAAGGAAAGGATTGGACGGATGGCATATAGGGTGGAGTTGCCCGACAGACTTAGTGGTGTTCATGATGTATTCCATGTATCACATTTGAGGAAGTGCTTACATGAGACCGCGGAGGTGGTAGAGCCGAGCTTGCTTAGAGATGTAGAGGTAGAGCGTGATGCGACGATTCGACGAGCTCCTACTCGCATCCTTGGGTCAGAAACTAGGAAGTTGAGGAACAGAGAAGTTCAGCTAGTTAAAGTGCAATGGGGAGATGACGAAAGCAATGCTACTTGGGAGACGGAAGCAAAGATGCGTTCTTTGTATCCATTTCTTTTTGAGAGTATGTCTTTTAACTTCTCCTTTATTGCTTGTCTAGTACTTATCTTATCTTTAGTATATCCTCTCGCTAATACCTATGACCTTTAGATAGGGTAAAACCTATGGTTGAGACATGTGTTTGAAACATGTTATGGTTGATGGATGCATATGGATGCAATTGTTTGCTAGTGGTTGCTCGTGGATGCATATACACACACATTAGGCACTAGATCGGCTCAGTCACTTCATGTTGCATATTGCATAAATGGATGTGGTAGTTAGATTGATGGATGTATCATGGCTGTGTTATCATATGGATGATGCATTTTTGTGTATGGTTGTGCACGCATGTAGAAATTTGTATGTGTCAATAGGGTTTCGCATACATATTGGATGCATGGCACTATCATGGTTTGCATTAAGGAGGTTTACTGTATCAGTAACCGCCTGATTTTTGCATTAGGTAAGTACATATACACACACTTTTGCATATATCCATCCAGCATTTAGAATCTTGTAAGGACAATGATTGCTCGTGGATGATGCTTTGAGTAGATGGATGATTGGATGGTAGGATACGTTCTTCCTAACTTGAAGATTTCGGGGACGAAATCCTTTAAGGAGGGGAGAATGTAACAACCCGTATTTTCAATAACCTGTAATAACATAAATCGAGGCAGAATTTAATTCTAAAATGGGAATCAAGGGAAACGGGCTATGCCATTGTGTTCGTCTCGGAAAAATACGCGAAATAGAGTCCGAGTTTTCGAAAATCGGAGTCCGTATGACCAAGATATGGCCTCGCGAAGTTTCACGAAAATTCCCAAATTAAAGTATACTTAATTAAGTGAAATGGGTTGTGTAGATATATATATATATATTGATATATATATATATATATATAATTGAAAATTTAATAAATAAATATGCAAAAATGCTCAAAACAGCGAATTGGGAGAGGGGAATAACCGAACCGGCCGATTTTTGAAGTCGACCCGAGCCCGCTGGGTCGACTAGGGGTTAATCCAGGGTGTTTGGCTGTCAACCCGTGGGCCGATTCGCTCAAGTGCAGATTTTGCATTTGAATGGTTCTCATGGTCCATCTTTAATCTAAAGGCCCTAGATGGTTCCTACACTTGACTTCTTCCCCAAGACATGCTTTGATGGCTTGGATTGAATCTAGGGTTAATCCTATGGCCTAAAACACTTGCCTAATCTATAAATAAGACCCTAACCTACCCTAATTCATTCATAATTAAACCTAGTGACTAAACTATGGCAAAATGCTAGCTCTCATGGCCTCCACTAATTTTATGAAGAGGGTTGCATACTAATCACTCTCTAATCAACTTCTAATCCCTTCTTAGCATCTTAATCTTCTTCATTTGGTGTTCAAAGTTGCTAGTTGTGAGTTTCTATCACTTTGATGATCTTTTGGTAAACTAATTAGATGAGATGTGATGAGATTTATGGTTTTGTATGTGGGTTAATGAGCTTTGAATCATATGATATGATGTTAGCATTAATCTTATGTTTATGCATGTTGAGTATGTAAGCTTATGCAAGTTTAATATGATGTATGTTATGTTTGCATGATGCTAAATATGCAAGTTGTGGGCTATGTAATCATATGCATGTTATGCAAGTTCATGGTAATATGCTATGCAAGTTACATGTTTGTTAATATGCAAGTTACATGTTTGTTAATATGCAAGTTACATGTATGTAAATATGCAAGTTACATGTTTGTTAATATGCAAGTTACATGTTTGTTAATATGCAAGTTACATGTATGTAAATATGCAAGTTACATGTTTCTTTATATGCAAGTTACATGTTTGTTAATATGCGAGTTACATGTATGTAAATATGCAAGTTACATGTTTATTAATATGCAAGTTCATGATGACACATTATGCAAGTCTATAAGCTAATATGCAAGTTTGTTATGCAAAATGAATATGTAAGTTATGTGACATATTATATGCAAGTTATGTGACATGTTATGCAAGTTCATATGCAAGTTATGTGTTTGTTAATATGCAAGATGGCACCTTTGAAACATGTTCATTCATATGCAAGTTGACACCTTTTATATGTGTTATATCATGAACGAAATTACGTGGGAACGATGGGGTAATTAAATGCATAAGTTAATAAGATTGTGTGAAATTAATATAATTATGCATAACACAAAATAAATAAACATAGTATGGGAATTTGCCTATTTGGTTAGGTGTACCCATACTATGTGTTGGGAATTTACCTATTGAGTTAGGTCTACCCCATGGGAATTTACCTATTAAGTTAGGTCTACCCATGTTAAGAAAACTTGATTAATTAGGGATAATTAATATAAAATTATGAGGGTGATTAATTAGGTGTAATTAATTGACTAAGACACGAGGTTGGACTCTGTTGTAGCGTAAAACTGCCCGGACCCAACCGGCTTAACCAGTTGCTACAAATGTTAGCCCAATGTGAGAGGTCTTAGGCACAAACTAAATACGTAATTAATGTAAAGACACGAGGTTAGACTCTGTTATGACATAAGGCTGCCCGGACCCAACCGGCTTAACCAGCGGTCATAAAAGACAGTCTAATGTGAGAGGTCTTTACAAAGGTTACGTTCTTAATTAATTAAGAAACACTTAACCACATTAGCATGTAGAGGGACATGAGGGGTTAAGTGGGTGCCTCGGGTGGCATGAGAAAATCTAGTGGTTGCCTTGGGTGGCAATAGAAAATACGATTAGAATACTTAACCAAAATAGAACATGTAATTAAAACATGATTAAAGGGTTAAGTGGGATATACTAGAAAAAGGGACAAGCTTAGGTGGGTAGCTTGTGGAGGCCCATTTCAACCAGTAACCCATACGTATCTTTGTGGGCTCGACCCATGTCGAGGACGGGACACGCATACTGGGCTTGACTGTAAGAGGCAAACGGGTTAGCGGTGGCAACGCAAGTCCAACGGGCTTCATATGCGTGAGTGGGCCCGGGCTGGTAGGTAAGCCGTTGTTGCATCGAGTAGATATAAGCCGTGCACCTTTAGTTTCATCAGGTTGCCACATTGGGGAATGATACATCCCACGGTGGGGCCAGCACGGGTATCTACGTTAGGGAGCCGATCGAATGGGAAGTAGTGTGTACACCTAGTGGATTATAGGGCCCCGTGGCGCCTACTTGGTCACCTAGGGGTACGCAGGTACTAATTAGTAAATTTTATAAGTCCTTGGGTGGGATCAACCTTTAAGTTAGGAACGACTGGTGTGGTGCAGTTTAGTAATTTACCTTAGGGAGGGTAGATGCGTCTTTATCCTTTATCTTCGTTTAGTTGACTGCTTAGGGTAGCCATTCATCCCTATATGTTACCGTATATCAGTTTATGTCTTCTCTGGTTACTTTAACGATTGTATTGTTAAAGTTATAGGACTCGCTCAGACTTATGTCTGACCCTGTTGTTTTTATCTTTTTCCCAACCCTCAGGTCCTACGGTGGATCCTAGCAGTAGTGGAGCTTGATCGGATTGCTGTTCCAGTCTTTAGGAGCTTGGATAGATGTAAAGCTCCAGTTATCCAGTTATCTTTTCTTTTGTTTGGCTATTGTATGAGAGTGGGATTATGTACTTCTTTATTTTGATGGATATTGTACTTGACCTTTATTGTGGTTTTATGATGTAACCAGACATGTTTTACTTCCGCTGTTATGAGATGATGTTTTAAAATTTCAAGTACTATTCATATCTGTCTTGTTGTAATTTTTCTGTTCTATATTCACTAAAATACTCCACCGATGCTATGGCATTCCCTTAGTGAGTGATCATAGCGGGAGTGGGGTGTTACACCCAACGGTTCCAGTTTCGTGAGAATCCGACGGTCGGATCTTCCACACTAGTCGTTTGAAGTTACGGTTTCAAAATTCGAACTGCAGCGTCGTTATTCGATTTAATTTAATTATATTTATATATAAATATAAACGATTATGGCGCTGTTTTTCTTCAGATTTGAATTAAACATTCCGTAAAATCCAACCGTTGGATTTTTACGAGGTTGGTGCCGTTGGAAAGATATTTCCAAGGCGAACCCAGCGGTTGCGGTTTCGGGAAAATCCGATGGTCGGATTTCTCGCACTAATCGTTTCAAATTACGATTCCGAAACACGAACTGCACGGCCTCTATTCCTTTTAATTATATTTATTTTTATATATATAAATATAGTTCATTCTATAATTTCAACTATAGTTCATTCTATATTTTCAACTTCGTTTTCATTTCAAATATTTCACTAACGCC
This sequence comes from Allium sativum, assembly GCA_030737875.1. NCBI lineage: Eukaryota > Viridiplantae > Streptophyta > Magnoliopsida > Asparagales > Amaryllidaceae > Allium > Allium sativum. The sequence continues at coordinate 402,346,807 of CM060923.1, read as the reverse complement.
TTAATATTTCGAAAAATTTCGCCATAACCTCCTTTGTACGGGGAGTGGTTTGGAAATTTATTGGGCCGTATTAGGTACCCAATAAATCCTAAAAAGAATTCACATATTTATAGTGATATATTCTGGTGTTTACGGGGGAGCATGTACTGATAATCACGCCAGAGAATAAATTCCCGTCCCCCCGATTCCGTGTGGAAATAAATTGTCCATGTGCCGTATCTAATAACTAGAGCGACGTGATTATTGTCATCTCCAGACCCGTGTGGGGTTTTTATTAATCTGGCAATTTATCGTTATAATTTATATAATCCATATCAGTCATCAGTTCAACCTGTAGTACATAGTCATCGCCATACAAGCCTCTTGCTTGTATGGTAAATCTTCCACCTCGTCACACAAGCTCCAATTGCTTATGTGGAATATGATGAAGTATGCCTATCATCAAGAAGTATGCCATGTAGTGTAGTTCAAAATTAATTGTTACTATCCTATGGCGTTATTTATTATTTCACACAGAATAACCAGCACTCCGCATCCTATGGCATTCACAGGAGTTTATATATAAATAAAATTGCGCAACCAACTCATCAAGGTTTACCTATTTGTCGGGCACGCAAATAAATTCTTTACTCTACAGCTAATCCATTTTTCCTGTTCAACACATGTATATATATGCATAACAAAGCTAATAATAATATTTCTAGCAAACTATTATTTATTTCAACACGTGTGTATTTTTAACTAAGCGTATACATGATAAAAGAAATATTTTTATCATCAAAAATATTTATTCGACACGTGTGTATTTTTAACTAAGCGCATACATGATAAAAGAAATATTTTTATCATCAAAAATATTTATTCGACACGTGTGTATTTTTAACTAAGCGTATACATGATAAAAGAAATATTTTTATCATCAAAAATATTTATTCGACACATGTGTATTTTTAACTAAGCGTATACATGATAAAAGAAATATTTTTATCATCAAAAATATTTATTCGACACATGTGTATTTTTAACTAAGCGTATACATGATAAAAGAAATATTTTTATCATCAAAAATATTTATTCGACACATGTGTATTTTTAACACTTCATATTCACTATAAAAATATAGTTTTCATTGTCGATTCATTTTATTTTTAAAAGATGATAACATTCAACACATGAACTTCAACTCAACGAATGAATTGCAATTCAACACATGAATATTCTATATAGTTTGTATATATATATAAAAATGTGATTTTTATCGCTAAAGCCATTTGTTCAAATTCAAATAATATTCAACACATGAATTTCAACTCAACGAATGAATTGCAACTCAACACATGAATATTCTATATAGCTTGTATATATTTCAACGAATGAAAATTATTCTAACACATAAATATTTCAGAAAATTTCGACAGCATAACGGCAGGGTAGTTAAAACCGGGACCATCCCTAGTACGGCTCCTCGCTCTACCTTAAAACCTCGCGGTTTTTGACAATGGGGATCATGCATCTAGTTCGCAAACAGGCGGCATGTTTTATTTTCAATTCCACAATCCTATTCTATTTTGTTTCAACCACAAGAAGGTATTTTTCAACCACAAAGGTATTTTTCAACCATAAAGGTATTTTTCAACCACAATATCAACCACAAACAATTATTTCCAACCATTCGTCATACCATATAACATCACGTCAATCACAAGCAATAAATATCGTCCATGGTCTGTGGACGAGGGGAGTATATATAATATAATAATTCACTTGCATTTCATCAAAATTCAAAGCATATATGTTTCATTCAACGCTTGTATAATTTATACATAGCTAATATAACTTATACAACACATGTACATGAGGTATACAATGCGTATATAATTTACACTTCGCTTATATAATTTATACAACACGATTTCATTCACACAATTAGTTTAGATTCCTCACATTGGTTATTGCAGTGCTAAAAATCGTAGGAAGGTCAGAAAAATCCGCGGCTTCTTCTAGAATGTAGAGAGCCTCCTTGCGGTCACGGTGTCTCCTGTTTCATCGAATTTCGTTAAAGAACGAAAAAGATATTATTTTTCAAAGTTTTGCAACACTTAAAAGTGTTATTTTCATTTCAGAATTTTACATCAGAAAAGTTTTTAAAACTTCGAAACTAGGTCTCGATTTTTAAGCCAAACCGTACCTCGATGCTTCGATCAGACCACGCTGCGTCAGAGAGCTACGAACCACCTCCAGATCGGCGGTGGTGGTGATGGGTTCGGTGGCTTGTGTGGGTCGCGGCGGCGTTCTAAAAGGCGCGACTTTCTGGTCGAATTCCGACCTGACGGTTGATGGATGGAGGCGTGGCTTGGTCGGATGGGTAGAGGAGGCGAAGGCGATCAGAAGCTTCAACAGGCGGCGGCGGCGAAATCGCCTGAGGCGGCGGCAAAATCGACTGGAAGTTTCGAGCCCTCTGAGTCGTCCAGATCGCTGGCGGCTAGGTTTTCTTTCTGATTTTATTTTATTTTATTTTTTAAAAGAAAAATTTCTATTGGCCAGAGCTTTATAGGAAGTTTTAAATAGTGTTTTTGCAAACGGACTCCTTTTTAAACCCAGCGACTGTCGCCCCTAGCTAAATACCCCCATTCCGGACACAATGGGATATGTTTCGTTGGCCATCTCGACTATTACAGTCAGTTATTTTTCAAATTAAAATGTAAAACATTCGATATTTAATTTAAACGTACATTTCAATTTGCCAGGGCCACAAACTGAATCGAAAAATTCCAGAAAAATAAATCTAGCTTTGTTTTGACGATACGGTCCTAACAAAACCAGTTTCGTTGAGTTCTGAGCTCGTTTGAAAAACGACCATTTTTAGGTCGACCCATTTTAATAGAATTTGACCAATCACATTATCTTTTGCCCCGCTCACGTACTAGCTTCAAAAATTATGAAATTTGAAACTTAGCAATAATTTGACATCCCGGACCCAACAAAAGTGGTTTCGTCGAATTCCGAGGTCGTATGCAAAATCTCAATTTTCAAGGGCTATATATACTATATAGCGACCTTTCTGAAAATTCATTTGGCCATTACTTTTGATTTCCATTATGAAATTTCGATTTTTCAGATTCGTTAGAAAGGTATTGATAAACAGATTTAAATATTTTCAGTTTCGTCAAAATCCGTTATATTTTCCACCCGATACAGTCAGACAAAGTTTGTATTCAAAATTTCAAACTGCCATACCATACCCAATTCTATATTTTATTGAAATATTCTATTTCAACCATTCAAATTCTTTGGTAATATCCAAATTTAAAAATTTTAAACTGGTTCACTTTTTCCGGGTTATTACAATGAAGAAGAACACAACATCAGAGTAACACAAATCTCACAGCGGAACGAACAGCATATAATAGATAACATATCCTTGAAATATAATCAGTATATGTGTACAACAACATTATCAAAGTACAAAACTTATAACACAACGGAACGAACAATTATATAATAGATAACATATCCTTGAAATAAAATCATTATATGTGTACAATAACATTATCAGAGTACAACACTTACAACACAGCGAAAATAACTATAGCTATATAATCCTGAAGCCTCCTGCTCTAGCTCTTCAAGTATATCTGTAAATCCTGACTACTTGACTGACGTACAAAATTGGGCACCCAAGAGTTTAGGGAAAACAAAACAAAATAAACTCTGGGTTAGTCACGAGACTGGTTTGTGTAAAACAGTTTGAACAAGTAAACGATATCTCATAAGACCACGCCGTATAACGAAACGGGTTTTTCCCTTGTGAGAATCCAAAATAATCTTTATATCAAAACTGATTGATATTATAATAGTGTCTATCAACCACAATAAAATAATCATCTAGTAGAAACGCTTTCATCTCACGTTCTACATATATAGTATACAATCAAAACTGCAAGCACGTATTGGGTAATGGATTTCCAACTATGACAAGTTATGGAACCACCTTTCGCTAGTGTACCTCTAGAGAGGAATACACTGGGTTCAACAAGAACATCTTGCAACTCGGCCACACAAGACCGACCACTCATTTCGCTTGAGTGTATCGAATGTATATCACCAACGGTTGGGATCAGCAACCGTTTCCCGAATGGGACAGCATCGACAACAAATTTTTAGATGTAAATGAAACTCTAGATCAGGGGATTATACACCCTAATAGGTGCGACCTACATGGCCATGCTGCCTGCCCGATTTTTGTCATTTCCCGGTTGTGAGGCTAGAGGCCATGCTTATCGCTGACAGATCACACATTTATTCACTTTGAATGTCACATCGTCATACCCGCCAAATCACAAATTGATTTCCCCAAAAATACCATGGGTATACAGCTAAGAGAAATGAATTCCTCCACTACCAAACGTAAATACGTTTGAAGAGATAAACTTATGCGATCTATTAAATATACTTTGTCAGACATTCTTCCATACAGGTCGTCCTGGGACTGGACAAACCGAAGGCACTATTCAGTACAACCATCTTAGGCAATCTTTACCTAAGATTTATACAACAGCCCTTGCACTGGACTCCGTCTTCAATTATCTTTGGCATATATGATTCGCAACGCTTATGCCAATACGGAGTGGTTCTTCGGATAATAATCCAACTAGTCTCTCCATATTAACAACGTTATAATGGTCGGAAACTTCGATAGTCGGTGAGTTAACTATCAAAGAAAATACGTGTGCAAACAACGATATTATTTCCAGATGGAAATTATATCGATCAATCATCATTTAACATTTTCTCTTTAGTTCATTAATTTATTTATCTCTTGTTTCCATATATTCTAAATTCTTATTTTCTATTATCAGAAAACATTTCTGATTCTTATTTGGAAAACATTTCCAGAACTCCTTCACTGGATTTAAACTGATGTTTAAATCAAACATCGCCATGCCAACTCAAACCATTTCACTCATTAACTAAATTCACTTATCCATCTTTCACTATCAAACCTTACCATTCCTTAGTTAAGAAGGAAGTCAATCAAGTTGGGGTATAATTACCTCTCAGACCTTAACTGAACAACGTTTTAACTTCGAAATAGTCAAAGTTTATCTTTTAAATCTTTAACAAACTTCCTTACATAACTTTCGGATTCTATTTACGAATCCACTTCTTTATTGAAAACATTGGTTATAACGATAATGTTATAATCCCTACTTTCGAAATATCTAACTTCAATTATAACTTTTATTCTTTAATTTGTATAAATAAATAAACACCTAAATTATAAATAAATAAATCTTGATTTAAACACCGGAAAGTATAAGTACTTTCCCTAATTCGATAAAATCGAATTCGACTATTGACTCTCTTCGAATAACTAATATTCGATTAACTCACCTCGAATAACTAATATTCGATTATCTCTCTTCGAATAACTTATATTCGATTATCTCACATCGAATAACTTATATTCGATAACTCTTTCTTTCGAATAAACGATATTCGAAAACCTCTCTTCTCGAATAAACTATATTCGATTAATCTTTTACGAATAACTAAATTCGATTACCTCCTTTCCATTAAACTAAAATCGATAACTCCTTTCGATTAAACTAATCGATAACTCCTTTAACTTTATTCGAATAACTAATATTCGACTAACTCCTTTGGATTAACTCATTTGGATTAACTCAGTTTGATTAACTCATCTTGATTAACTCATCTTAACTAACTTGACTTAAGTCAACTTGATTAACTCCTATCAAATAACTAATATTCGATTTACTTATATTTGAATAACTATGTTTGTTTTAACTTTATTTTGAATAACTATATTCGATTTAACTTCATTTCGAATGACTAGATTCGATTTTCTCCTTTAACTCTATTCGAATAAACTATATTCAGTCAACTCTAATTGAATAACTAATATTCAATTAATCCTAATTCGATTAACTATGTTCAATTTACTCTATCTGGTTAACTCTAACCGGTTAACTCTAACTGGTTAACTCTAATAGATTAACTCTATTTGATTACAAATACTTCCTTTCCTATTTGTCTATATTTATTTCATATAAATATTTCCTTTATACAATTCTATTTATTTTCTCAAATAAATTCCCCTTTTACCTTAATTTATTTTCTAAATGAATAATTCTTTTTCAATTCTATTTGTAAATGTTTTACAAATATTTCCCTTTCCATTTTTATTTGTAAATGTTTTACAAATATTCCCTTTTCATCTTTCTACCTATTTAACAAATAAATATTTTCCTTTTCTATTTGTTCCACAAATATTTTCCTTTATAACTCTTATTTATTTCCCTAAATAAATAATCCCTTTATACTTCTATTTATTTCTTAAATAAATATTCCATTTCAATTCTATTTATTTATCAAATAAATATTTTTTTCACATTAGTTTTACAAATATTTTCCTTTATATTTGTTTTACAAATAACTTCCTTTTTTATTTGTTTGATTTTATAATTACTTCCTTTTATAAAATCCTTTTCCTCTTTTATATAAAATCCATTGATTTTATATAAATAATTTATTTTCAAAATATACTTTGAAAATCCCCTTTTTACATCCCAGTATTTCTTATGGTTTTTAACGTACCACATAACAATGATCGGTTTCATTCAAACATATAAAATCATCAACAGATTTCATATCACATCATATAGCAAAATATATGACCAAAACAGTATTATAAATATTGAGGAGTCCAGCTGGACCCCTCTAATCTGTTTCCCTGCATCACAGATGTTAAACAATATAATTAAAATCGATTTTATTTCAATATGAAATATTCTGCTAAACAGAATCAATATTTGATTAACAATTCATATATATATATCATTATCTATAATTTCAACCAATACATAAGCAATTGAATCAAACAGTTAACACACAGCAATCAACGGACAATTATCAGTTCTAAGAATACGTTATAAAAATATAACTGTTCAGAGTTGGTGTGTTTTGCTCACATTGGACGATCATCGTTAATAACGATAACCATCACTCGATTTGATTTAGACGACCAATTTATTTTGTCATAAATGGAGACGAACTCCAATAGATTCCAGACCAGTTTGTAAGCGTAGTATTTTCTGTTATGAATCCAACGCACCTGACCGTTCGTTGATCTGATGTCGTATGAATGAAATGTAGCAGTTTCAAGTTAATATGCTTTTAAAATGGTTTTGAGCTAAATATTACTTAGTGAATTAGGCCTCACCCATATTATTTCTTGGCCAAATCATCCATTCAAAAGCCCACCATCATATCCTTCTCACGTGGCCGACCCCCACTCCCATTTCTTCTTCTTTAATTCTAGAATTCATTTCCAAGTCTCGCTCTCCTTACAGGCAATAACACTTCGATTCCTTCTTCATGAAAACCACATGAGCTCCACCCCTCTCTCGACAATATACCGTAACTTTCTGAACCTCATTTTCTCCCTATACATACTCTTACGTACCGGGCACCATGCTCTCGGCCAACCCCACCTTTCATTGTACTGCCGCACCAACACCCATTTGATCACCCATCATTCCAAGTCACGGCCCAAACATACAAGCCTATATCAGTTGCTTCTACTCCCAAAAACGCTACAGCTCACTCCAGTGGTAGCCGTATGTTTCACTCTTCCTCAAATAACATCTTCCATGCTTTTCTGCAGCTAGGTGGACCTCTTCTTTTAGTAAAGCATAGTAGCGCCCTTTTGTTTTTATTTCAACTTCTTCTTTCTTGCGTTTTCAGTACCTCATGCCTCGCTTTACACCCCCCACCCCCTTCTCAACTGCTGTTCAACAACCCTCCACTATCATGGACATGAATCCCATTACAATTCCAGCATGACCTCCACTTGTAGACATGCTACTTGCCAAGCCTTTCCCACATCCTCTCACGAATTCAACGCCAACAGCTCCTAGTCGATGGCGCCCACATGTGTACGCTTCCATGAATGGTTAAAACTCAAGCCTAATATCATGCACAAATCCTCCTTTCCCTGCTACACGTTATGCAGTGTACAGATCCCGTCTATTTTCTCTTTTGCGTGTACATCATCCCTCTTATTGTGGCCATTTTTAAAACTTGCGATTTGGTTTTTTTTCTATGTGAAGAGTTTGTGGCGGCCGAGAAAAGAAATGCGTGGGCAAACTTTGATCGAGGAAAAACAAAATTTAAGGGTTAGGAATTTGTTGAGCTTTTTATAGGAAGATTCTTAGCTTAGAGTTTAAGCTGCTTGTTTTATTATACTGGAAGAAAAGAGGCCACGACTACCTGCTTGCATGGTGTATAAATGTAATTAGAAAATATATAGGATTTTTATTAGATTTTTGTGTGCTTTGGTCTTAAATTCTCATGAACTTGTGCATGAACCAACACGCAAAATGACCACAAACGAGTTGCTATAGTAAAAAAAATAACCATTGTGACGAGCAATGTCCGACGATCCCAAAAATATAAAAATACCGGTAGGTCAACTCATATTGTGAAGCCCCAAAATATTGATATCGGGTGCAAAATACTCCAAATAAAAAGTTGCGTATTTAATTAAATAAAAATTACAGTAAAATTCTAAAAAATAAATTATCACTACGTCTCAAAGGGCTTGTCTAAATTTGAAGCCAATATATAATTAAAATTAAATATATCGTTATGGTTTATAAACGATTCCATAGCGACTATTTTAAAATTTGATTTGATCATAAATCAAAATCTACACGACGAAATCCCGATTTTTCTCCTCCACTAGAAAAATATACTTCATCAACTCCTAATGTTTCTTGTTTCACTGAAATCCGATTTAAAATGGCTTCTGTATATTCGTTTAAAGTTCGAATCGCCAAATTATGAACTGCCGCGCCATTTCGAGCTCGATTATAATTATAATATAATTAATACGTTCAACTGTTGTTTTTATGATATATTCGTTAATAAAATTGAACTCTAAACTGAATTATATAATTTGAATTTTCCAATTCACATCATGTCGCCATTTCAGTCAATTCTGATTATTTCGGAATTTAATATATTATTTTAATTAAATATTCAAAGTTATTTAATTAAATGACCATTAAATTCTCCAAATCACTATTTAAATAATTGAATAAATTATTTATTATATCGCTGAAAAATACGGGTCGTTACATTCTTCCCCACTTAAAATAATTTCGTCCTCGAAATTGCTAAGGTAAGAAACAAACCCTATTGTAACTACCCGGTTTTTGTCGACTTTGGTTATCGCAATAAACTCAATGACGACTAACCAAACATCGAAAATTACCAGAAAGTCAATAGAAAGAAGTTAGAGGGTGAGAATAGATAAGATTGAAACTTAGAATAGAAGAAGAAGAAGAAGATACAACATCAGAGTAACACAAATCTCACAGAGGAACGAACAACATATAATAGATAACATATCCTTGAAATAAAATCAGTATATGTGTACAGTAACATTATCATAGTACAAGACTTACAACACAGCAGAAATAACTATAGCTATATAATCCTGAAGCCTCCTGCTCCAAGCTCTCCTGGTATATCTGTAAAATCCTGACTACTTGATTGCCCGTACAAAATTGGGCATCAAAGAGTTTAGGGAAAACAAAACAAAATAAACTCCTGGTCAGTCATGGGACTGGTATGAGCAAAATAGTTTGAGCCATTAAACGATATCTCACAAGACCACACCGTATAACGGAACGGGTTTTTCCCTTATGAGAATCCAAAATAATCTTTATATCAAAAACCTTTTGATATTATAATAATGTCTATCAACCACAATATAATAATCATCTAGCAGAAACGCTTTCATCTCACGTTCTACATATATAGTATACAATCAAAACCGCAAGCACATATTGGGTAATGGATTTCCAACTATGACAAGGTATGGAACCACCTTTCGCTAGTGTACCTCTAGAGAGGAATACACTGGGTTCAATAAGAACATCTTGCAACCCGGCTACACATGACCGACTACTCATTTCGCTTGAGTGTATCGAATGTATATTACCAACAGTTTGGATCAGCAACCGTTTCCCGAATGGGAGAGCATCGACAATAGATTTTTAGAAGTAAATGAAACTCTAGATCAGCTGATTATACACCCTAATAAGTGCGACCTACATATCCATGTTACCTGCCCGATTTTTGTCATTTACCGGTTGTGAGGCTAGAGGCCACGCTTATCTCTGATAGATCACACATTTATTCACTTTGAATGTCACATCGTCATACCCGCCAAATCACAAATTGATTTCCATAAAAATACCACGGGTATACAGCTAAGAGAAACGAATTCCTCCGCCACCAAACGTACGTGCGTTTAAAGAGATCAACTTACGCGATCTATTAAATATACTCTGTCAAACATTCTTCCATACAGGTCGTCCTGGGACTGGACAAACCGAAGGCACTATTCAGTATATCCATCTTAGGCAATCTTTACCTAAGATTTATAAAATAGCCCTTGCACTTTACTCCGTCTTCAATTATCTTTGGCATATATGATTCACAACGCTTATGCCAATACGGAGTGGTTCTTCGGATAACAACCCAATCGGTCTCTCCATATTAACAACGTTAAAATGGTCAAAAACTTCGATAGTCTATGATTTAACTATCAAAGAAAAACACGTGTGCAAACAACGATATTATTTCCAAATGGAAATTATATCGATCAACCATCATTTAACATGTATCTCTTTAATTCATCAATTTACTTATCTCCTGTTTCCATATATTCTAAATTTTTATTTTCTATTATCATAAAACATTTCTGATTCTTATTTGGAAAACATTTCCAAATTCCTTCGTTTGGTTTTAAATAGATGTTTAAATAAAACATCATCATGCCAACTCAAACCATTTCACTTATTAACTAAATTCACTTAGCCATCCTTTACTATCAAACCTTACCATTCCTTAGTTAAGAAGGAAGTCAATCAAGTTGGGGTATAATTACCTCTCAAACCTTAACTGAACAACGTTTTAACTTCGAAAAGTCAAAGTTTATCTTTTAAACCTTCAACAAACTTCCTTACGTAACTCTCAGGTTCTATTTACGTATCCACTTCTTTATTGAAAACATTGATTATAACGATAATGTTATAATCCCTACTTTCAAGATATCTAACTTCAATTTTAACTTTTATTCTTCAATGTGAATAAATAAATAAACACCTAATTTATTAATATATACCCTTGATTTAAAAAAAACGGAAAGTAAATATTACTTTCCCCGAATTCGATATAATTGAATTCGACGCGTAACAGTCTTTCGAGTAATCTCTTATTTGATTAACTCTTCTCAAATAACTTATATTCGATTAACTAACTTTCGAACAACCAATATTCGATTAACTCACTTTGAATAACTTATATTCGATTATCTCATTTTGAATAACTTATATTCGATTATCTCACTTTGAATAACTTATATTCGATAACTCCTCTTCAAATAAATTATATTCGATAATTCTTCTCGAATGAACTATATTCGATTACTCTTCTCGAATGAACTATATTCAGTTACCCTTCTCTCGAATACACTATATTCAATAACTCTACTTCCAATAAGTGATATTCGATAACTCTACTTCGAATAAGCGATATTCGATAACTCTACTCGATTAACTCCATTTGAATACTCTAACTGGTTAACTCTAACAGGTCAACTCTAACTGGTTAACTCTAGCTGATTAACTCTAACTGATCAACCCTAACTGATTAACTCTAACTGGTCAACCCTAACTGATTAACTCTAACTAGTTAACTCTAACTCTAATCAATTAACTCTAACTGGTTAACTATAACTGGTTAACTCTAACTGGTTAACTCTAACAGATTAATTCTAACTCTAATCGATTAACTCGACTTGATTAACTCGACTTGATTAACTTAACTTGATTAACTTAACTCGATTAACTCGACTTGATTAACTTAACTCAATTAACTCGACTTTATTAACTTAACTCGATTAACTCGACTTGATTAACTTAACTCGATTAACTAGGTTCGATTGACCATATTCGACTAACTTGGTTAACTAACTTCGAATAATTAAATTCGACTAACTCCTTCGAATAACTAAATTCGATTAACACCAATTGATATTTATTTTCCAAATATCCCCTTCTATTCTTCTGTTAAATCCTAAAATATTCATTTTCTAAATAAATATCCCTTTTCTAATTCTATTTATTTCTCAAATAAATACTCCTTTATATTTCTATTTGTTTCTAACAAATATTCCTTTTTAATTCTATTTGTTTTCTAACTAATATTCCTTTATGACTTTATTTATCCTATAAATAAATATTTCCATTTAATCTATTTGTAAATATTTTACAAATATTTCTTATTTAAATTCTATTTGTAAAATGGTTTACAAATATTCCTCTTTACAATTTCATTTGTAAACGTTTTACAAATGTTTTCCTTTCTATTTGTTTTACAAATATTTTCCTTTTATATTTGTTTTCACAAATATTCCCCTTTAAATCCTGTTTATTTTCCAAATAAATATTCTTCTTATAATATCGTAATTTATTTTCTAAATTAATATTCCTCTTTATAAAATCCTTAGATTTTATAAATGATTCCCTTCTTATAAAATCCCTTGATTTTATAAATATTTTCTATTTAATAAATTCTAATTCATTTTATAAATGAATATCCCTTTTATAAAATCCTTTGACTTTAATAATAAATTTCCTTTTTTATAAAACGCTTTGATTTTGTAAATGTTTTATTTTCAATAAACACTTTGAAAATTCCCTTTTTACACTCCAGTATTCCTTATGGTATTTAACATACCATATAACAATGATCGGTATCATTCAACATATAAAATCATCAACAGATTTCATATCATATAACACAATATATGAAACAAAACAGTATTTTATATATTGAGGAACCCAGTTGGGTCCCTCCAACCTGTTTCCCTGCATCACATATGCTAATCAACACCAATAACACCATTATAAAGTATTCTGATAAACAGAATCAATATTCGATTAACGATTTATATATATACCGTTATCTATATTTTCAACCAATACATAAACAATTCAACCAAACAGTTAGCACACAGCAATCAGTCATCATTTATCAGTTCTAAGTATACATTATAAATATATAACTGTTCAGAGTTGGTGAGTTTTACTCACATTGGCAGTTCATCGTTAAATAACTATAACAGTTGTTTGATTCAGATCAAACAATTTATTTCGCCATATATTCGAACGAGCTCCACTCCACTCCCAGTCAATTCCATGGTGTAGCCACCGTCCATACGATCCCAATGGATCCAACCATTCGAAATTCTAATAAAGTATGATAAAGATATCGCATTAACGAGTCAATACACAATTTAAATTAAATAAAGACTTGGATCATTAATTTCATTTGGGCATCACCCTTTTATTTTTCTTGGCCCATATACAGTTTAAACCCGGTGGAAACAGTTTTTCTTCCTCCCGATGGTAATTCGAACTCCAGACCTTGAAATACCCATCAATGAATCCTTAAATCCCCTTATCTCATCCTACACTCCCTGAAACAGCACGAGACCATCACCATTTCCCTCACCATCGCAATCTCAGGTCCTCACACCACCAACCGACGAACTCGACTTCACTTCTGACGATAGACCTGTGCCTTACTGGCCATCGTAGTGAACACGGAACCCACTACGAAGCATCGCACCCTATCAAACTCTGTCAACCCCCTTCTTTTCAATCCCATAACTCAAATACAACTTCAAATCGAACAATCGCTCCCTAAATTTGGCCAGGACTTGAACCCTAGGTATTTCTGTACCATTGTCGACCTCACAAAAAGGGCGTCACACCCCTTCAATCAGGAACCAAATCATAGAGAATTGTCTTACGGTTCCATCTATATATATAACATGATTTATTCATTTCAGTATGATTTTATTTTGATTTTTGAAGAAGGTTTTTTCCTCACGTCTTGGGATTTCAGAAAAAAAGGAAGTGGCGGCTTGAGAATGGTTTTATAACGGGGGTCATATATTTGTGTGGCTGAAAAAGAAGGGTGCGTGGCTTGTTTAATGTTTACACATTTTGTTTTAGATATTTTATTTTTATTTATTTTTGCTTTCTAAAAATTCGTGTGCTCACATACGATACCTAAAAATCATGAAACCGGACATGCAGCTACAGTTCGACATTTCGGTCCCAACGAAACTGGTTTGATCAAATTCCAACTCCGTTTGCTCACACAGCGTATTTTTAACCGTCGAAATACTGACTGTTTTTCACTCTAAAAATCCTCATGGCCACACAGTGACTCTTAAAATCACAGAACTTGGAATCTAGCAATAATTTGATGTTACAAATCCAACAAAATTAATTTTGTCAAATTCCGACTTCGTTTGGAAAAGTGGCTATTTTTAAAACTCTAAATAACCCATTTAAATATATAAATATATTTAAATATAATTAAATTAAATATTTATAATTAAATATTATCGTATATATTCACAGAGGAATAACATACAGCTCTAGAATATTCCTATATGAATTTCTAACTTGATATTTCAAATCCCGATTAAATCGATATTCGATTTATAATGAAATTCCTTGTATATATTATTGTAAATTAATAAGGAATTCCACAACGACTTTTCTAAAATTTGATTTGGGCATAAATCAAAATCCACATGACGAAATCCAGATTTTTCTCTTCCATTAGAAAAATATACTTCACCAGCTCCTAACGTTTCTTGTTTCACAGAAATCTGATTTAAAACGGCTTCTGTATTCTAAGTTGAAGTTCAAATTGCCAAATCGCGAACTGCGGTGCCATTTCTAGCTCGATTTTTATTTATAATATAATTTCTACCTTCAATTGACGATTTTAAATGTATTCCTCAATATAATTCAATATAAACTGAATTATATATTTTAAATTGTCCAATTCACAACATATCATGGATTCTGTTATTTCAGATTATTCCAGAAATATATTATTTTATTATTTATATTAATTAAATATAAATATTATTTAATTCTGGTTATCGATATCACCAACTCGGTATTAAATAATTAAATTAATTAATTATTAGACAGCTAAAAATGCGGGTCATTACAATCTTTCCCCCTTAAAATAATTTCGTCCTTGAAATTGCTAACGTAGAGGACGACCATATCTACTAGGTAAAATTTATCTGTTTACCACTTAACTTCATTTTAAACTGAACCAATTAATATCGACTAAAATATTAATTTATTCCGACTATCTAAAATTTTCAAAAATCCTGAAAATTTTCTAACACCTTAAATTTTCGGAAAATTTCGCCATAATCTCCTTTGTACAGTCCTATCGGTAAAACCACAACTTGCCTCTCTAGGCCTTCTCCAACCCAAAAGAAAATCAAACAGCCAAGCGGCTTGCCAAATCGGCTCATAAATCTCATACCCAATATAAATATAAACTTGTACCTTTTTGTCGGGCAAATCATTATATCCTTTGCATCTGTTACCAATTTAACATATACCAATATCATCTTAATCAAACTCCTCAACTCAAGCATTAGGTTCTATCCAAGCCAAATTCCATTTAGACCCCAATATCAAATTTCAGACTCTTAACTCATCAACTCAATTCAATTCGAGATTATCCTCTAATCCATTTAAGTTTTGCTTAACTTATCATCTCAAGTTAGATTCTGGTTTATTATTTACTTTCATCATCCCATTCGAATTAACTTCACAAGTTAAATTTAAATTCTAGAAATTAAATTCCTGGGTTTTTATTGCAAATCAATTTGAAATCACAATAAGAATTCAAAACCCTTGAATTTATGAATACCTTGTTTTCGCAAAACAAATTTGAAAACAAAATCTTTGGTAGTAATCCATCACTTACAACTCGAAAATGAACACCGATGATGTCTAGATCATCATCGGAATCGATTTTCCTGCTATCGAAATGAGTTCAATACTATATCACTTTTCAAACCTCATATTTAAACATTTCCCATTTTGAAATCAATTTCAAAATACCATTCACACTACTTGTAAAACAAATTTAAAACCTCCCAGGATTTTAAAATTCTCATATATTTAATCTAAATCCATTTACAAACATCTTTCCAAATTCTGGGATTTTAATTCCAATTCTGATTTAAATTTCAGATTTAACTCATTTCATAACACTTATACGAATTCTACTTGGTTATATATATAACCATTTAATTTATAATCTTACTCGATTATAATAACAACCAATATATCCAATATATTATAATCACTCCGATATAAATCCTTTATATCAAATATAATTTGGGTAAAATTATTTCGTTTAACCTCTTTTCAAAACATACCATGTCGGTTCATCGTATTCAAGTGTTCAGTAACTCCTATCGATACAGTGGATCAAACTGATCGACCAGAAATTCATAAGCCACTCAATCGATAAATCTCCACAATATAGAACAAATTTTTATATCAAATAACAAATACGTTCACTCGTATATATACACTCAAACTCAATCTAGGGTATTGCTAACCCCATCTCTACTGAGTAACGCCACAGAGCCAAGGTAATTACTTAACCTTAAGCTCTGATATCAACTGTAACGACCCGGTTTTTGTTGAGTAGGCTTTGCAACCATCCTCTCCAATCCCCAAAGCAGCAAGGTAATACCCCACTGTAGCTTACATTGATACCTCAGAACTGCTTTTACGGCTAGCCTCGCGACTCGACCAACCCGCTATATTATTGGAGATGTAGGGGTAAGAGTCTCCCGTTCTCCACCTAACGCTAAGAGAGAACCCCCTATCATCCGTACCAGTTAAGAAACCAGTTCTGATACCAACTGTAATGACCCAGTTTTTGTCGACGTTGGTTATCGCAATAAACTCAATGACGACTAACCAAACATCGAAAAATACCGAAAAGTGAATAAAAAGAAGTTAGAGGGTGAGAATAGATAAGATAGAAACTTAGAATAGAAGAAGAAGAAGATACAACATCAGAGTAACACAAATCTCACAACGAAACGAACAACATATAATAGATAACATATCCTTGAAATAAAATCAGTATATGTATACAGTAACATTATCAGAGTACAACACTTACAACACAACGGAAATAAATATAGCTATATAATCTTGAAGCCTCCTGCTCCAAGCTCTCCTGGTATATCTATAAAATCCTGACTACTTGATTGCCCGTACAAAATTGGGCGCCCAAGAGTTTAGGGAAAACAAAACAAAATAAACTCCTGGTTAGTCATGGGACTGGTATGAGCAACATAGTTTGAGCCATTAAACGATATCTCACAAGACCACACCGTATAACGGAACGGGTTTTTCCCTTATGAGAAACCAAAATAATCTTTATATCAAAAACCTTTTGATATTACAATAATGTCTATCAACCACAATATAATAATCATCTAGCAGAAACGCTTTCATCTCACGTTCTACATATATAGTATACAATCAAAACCGCAAGCACGTATTGGGTAATGGATTTCCAACCACTACAACAAAATAACCATATTACAACTTTAATTTTACAACGGTGGTAAAAGCACCGTTGTAATACATGTTTTTTACAACTTTTTTCCAGAAAAGTTGTAATAAACTAATTTTTAACAACTGTATCATTTTGACAGTTGTAATAAAAGCCTATCACAACTTTTATTTTTTGGCAGTTGTAATATATGACTATATTTTAATATTAATTATTTTCATTAAATAATTTTTAATAATTAATAATTAATATGAACAACTAATTAGTAATTATTAATTAATAACCTATATATTAATATTAAATATTTAATTAAAAATACTTCAATAAATAAACAATTCATGATAATAATTAGTAATTGACAACCAATTAGTAATTACTAATTAATAATCAATAAATACATATTAAATATTTAATTAAAAATACTTCAATAAATAAATAATTCCTACTAATAATTACTAATTAACAACCGATTAGTAATTATTAAATAATAATCAATATATAAATATTAAATATTAAATTAAAAATAAATTTTTATAACTACTTCATTATTAAGTACAAGTAATTAATTAGTAATTAATAACTAATCAATGGTTAATAATCATTTAATTAATAATCAATAAATAAATAACAATTAACAAATATTTAATTTATAATTAATCATGATTATTAGTAGTAATTAATATTTAGTATATAATATTTTTTAATAAGTAATCGTTAATTAAGTAACAATTTTAAGTTAAAAATCAGTAGTAAATAATATTTAATAATTTATAACAATCATAAATTTTTAAAAGTTTCTAATAACTAAGCACTAGGTAATAGTTGCGAAGTCACCAGGAACGAAGATTATGTAAATTTTACAACTACAAAATTATGCCAAATATTAAAAATTTGTGAAGAAAATACTATATGTGAACCTTAAATTTAAAAAATGTAGTGTGTCTTCTATTGCCAGATATACAATAGGAAAATTTCTACATACCAAAAGCAATTGGTCATACTTTAATCAAGGTCCTAATAGGGGAAAAAATATATCCTGAAATCAGCTAAAAGTAAAAATATTTCATAAATTGTATAATCAAACTCTATTCATTACCAATCTTTTTAGTATACATATTATATTCAAATGGTATAAAGTTGTATATATGAATGTCAACAGCTAATATCATGTAGACAAAAATGTGAACGACTATAGCTAGATCCCAAAAATATGTTATCAAATTTCAAAGAACTAAATTAGCCCTTTCAACTTATAATTAGGTATCCAAGTGAATACTGATAAAGAATGAGTACTTGACTAAGGATCCAGAAAGCTGGGCACTTTAGATATTATAATAAAGCAAATTGTATAACTTTGGTAATCGTAGAAAACGTATATAAATGATATTAATCAAGTTATCGTGAGAAAACATAGAAAAACGCAGATAAACAACAAGTACGACCTAAAAAGTGGACTGACTTTGAGTGTACAGTACAACAACTTTTAAAAATTTATGATACGCATCTTGTTTTTGGCTCCAAACTCCGAAAATTTGGCTCTAGGTTTAAATTTTTGCTTTTTAATCCATTTTTCGTTGTCTCTCTCTCTAATTCACTTCTTATCCCTCTTTTGGTAACCCTAATCAATTCCAACAGCCCAGTAATCCCTAGCTCTATCAATAGCCGAAATCCCTTTCGTTATTTTCTCCTTTTTTTTATTCGCTAGCCCAAATTTTCTTGGCCACCGTCAGTTTGCTCAAATGGAAGCTTCACTGGAAGCCTTGTCGCGCCACTCGAGACAGCTCCTCCACCTCTAGTTCGTCAAAGCACGCCGCCAGGGTCCCATACCCCTCCCTGCTTCATCCGAGCCTTCTACCAGCTATGTCGCCCACGTCAGCAACGAGCGCTGCCAAGATCCAAACCCAACGATGGTCCTTCCTCCGCCCTTTCGAGAAGCCACCGCGATTAACGGTTAGTTTACTTACAGTTAAACCTTCTTTTATCCACTTAAATTCCATACAAAACCGCGATTAAGGGTTTGACCTTTGCAGCTTTTAGAGTATGGCTATAATTGGGTGACTTGGATTTCATTCCCAAAGTTTTAATACAATTCAGGAAATTGCTCGAAAAAGGAAAGGTACTGCTCTTATTTGAAGTTTTCGGTTGTGATTCGACTTGTGTTAGTGTTGTTTTGGGCTGTTCTTATGTTTATTTAGTGGATTTATGTTGGATTCCAGAATTGTGTCCCTCTGTGATGGAGCAACTCTTCTCGGTTAGGTGCTGGATCACAGTACATCTGCACATCACTGTCTTAGTGATAATTTCTTTTGCATTTGCGAGTTGTGTGCGGATAATAAGCTTGGTGTGGCATAGTTCTTGCACCAATAATGGAGGCATTTCTATTGGAATGTTGAATGCTTTGATTGGCTGAAGTGCCACTGTTTGTCACGACATTAGAAGATCCTCCATTGTAGAACATGTTATTGGGCCTTGAAGATGTGGATGCACGGTCCAATAAATAACAAGGTGGGGTTTGTTGCAATGTAGAAGAACTAGAACCATTCGAAAGAGGAACTGAGGCAACCCTAGGTGAACACACTTTCTGCATAAGCTCAACTTGCCACTTAAGAAGTTCATTGAATACAAGTATTTGATTCTTAAGCAAAAGTCTAACATGATAAGCCTTGAATTTTTTTGATTCTCTTCTTCCAGCTTTTGCCAAACTAGTTCAGTAAAACCAGGTTCAATTTTTGCTTGATATAGAAGAGTATCGACAACTTCCTTCTAGTTCATATGTATAAATAAAAAAACGGTTGATGCAAATATGATTTGCATTTGCCTCTCAAGTTTTGGACAATACAATACTGTTAATTCACATATCCAGAAAAGGATCCATGCTTCATCCTTTTGGATAAATTAGTAAATCAGCTTTAGTGAAACATTTTTGGATAGTGTTTCTTTGTTTAAACTGATCAACTATAATTGGGCATTTGATGTTTGCAGATCATCGAATGGCGTACAGTAATGAGTCCAGCAGCAATGTGGCGTAAAGATTTCGTTGTCTTCGACTAGTGTACTCCAGTAGGATATGCAATTTTTGGTGGATAACTTGTGCTTCTACTAAGTTGCTTTGTAACGGTCAAGTATGTAATAATGTACGAAATGTTGTCTAAAACGTATTGTTTGTAATACTGAATATTTGGGTATTTTAATAAATTAGTTTGCAAATAACTGTAATATCTGATTTGCTTATGGAGTATTGCTATATTTGGTGTACTGTTCTTTTTAGTTGCAAAAGATTTTTATTTTTCTTAAAACCCAAATGTCAATCACAACGGTGTATGACAATTCTAGTATATTTTATTACAACAGTGCATAACTGTTGTAATAAAGTTTATTACAACGGTGGAAAAAAGTTGTAAAATATACATATTACAACGGTGTTGCAACAGTGCAAAAAAGTTGTAAAAGATTTTAGTCTATTACAACTTCTTAATACACAAAGGTTTGCCGACCGTTGTAAAATGTATATTACAATAGTGTTCCACCGTTGTAATAGGGTCATTTTGTTGTAGTGAACTATGACAAGGTATGGAACCACCTTTCGCTAGTGTACCTCTAGAGAGGAATACATTGGGTTCAACAAGAACATCTTGCAACCCGGCCACACATGACCGACCCCTCATTTAGCTTGAGTGTATCGAATGTATATCACCAACGGTTGGGATCAGCAACCGTTTCCCGAATGGACAACATCGACAATAGATTTTTAGAAGTAAATGAATCTCTAGATCAGGTGATTATACACCCTAATAGGTGCGACCTACATAGCCATGCTGCCTGCCCGATTTTTGTCATTTCCCGGATGTGAGGCTAGAGGTCACGCTTATCTCTGACAAATCACACATTTACTCACTTTGAATGTCACATCTCATACCCACCAAGTCACAAATTGATTTCCCAAAAATACCACAGGTATACAGCTAAGAGAAACGAATTCCTCCGCCACCAAACGTACGTACGTTTGAAGCGATCAACTTACGTGATCGATTAAATATACTCTGTCAGACATTCTTCCATACATGTCATCTTGGGACTGGACAAACCGAAGGCACTATTCAGTATATCCATCTTAGGCAATCTTTACCTAAGATTATACAACAGTCCTTGCACTTTACTCCGTCTTCAATTATCTTTGGCATATATGATTCGCAACGCTTATGCCAATACGGAGTGGTTCTTCGGATAATAATACAACCGGTCTCTCCATATTAACAACGTTAAAATGGTCAAAAACTTCGATAGTATGTGATTTAACTATCAAATAAAAACACGTGTGCAAACAACGATATTATTTCCAAATGGAAATTATATCGATCAATCATCATTTAACATTTATCTCTTTAATTCATTAATTTACTAATCTCGTGTTTCCATATATTCTTTTCTATTATCAGAAAACATTTCTGATTCTTATTTGGAAAACATTTCTAAATTCCTTCATTTGGTTTTAAACAAATGTTTAAATAAAACATCGCCATGCCAACTCAAACCATTTCACTTATTAACTAAATTCACTTAACCATCCTTTACTATCAAACCTTACCATTCCTTAGTTAAGAAGGAATTCAATCAAGTTGTGGTATAATTACCTCTCAGACCTTAACTGAACAACGTTTTAACTTCAAAATAGTCAAAGTTTATCTTTTAAACCTTCAACAAACTTCCTTACGTAACTCTCGGGTTCTATTTACGTATCCACTTCTTTATTGAAAACATTGATTATAACGATAATGTTATGATCCCTACTTTCGAGATCTCTAACTTGAATTTTAACTTTTATTCTTTAATGTGAATAAATAAATAAACACCTAATTTATTAATATATACCCTTGATTTTAAAAAAACCGGAAAGTAAATATTACTTTCCCCGAATTCGATATAATTAAATTCGACGCATAACAGTCTTTCGAGTAATCTCTAATTTGATTAACTCTTCTCGAATAACTTATATTCGATTAACTAACTTTCGAATAACCAATATTCGATTAACTCACTTTGAATAACTTATATTCGATTATCTCACTTCGAATAACTTATATTCAATTGTCTCACTTTGAATAACTTATCTTCTATAACTCCTCTTCGAATAAATTATATTCAATAACTCTTCTCGTATGAACTATATTCGATCACTCTTCTCGAATGAACTATATTCAATTACTCTTCTCTCGAATACACTATATTCAATAACTCTACTTCGAATTTGTGATATTCGATAACTCTACTTCGAGTAAGCGATATTCGATAACTATACTCGATTAACTCCATTTGAATACTCTAACTGGTTAACTCTAATTGGTCAACTCTAACTGGTTAACTCTAACTAATTAACTCTAACTGATCAACCCTAACTGGTCAATCCTAATTGATTAACTCTAATTGGTTAACTCTAACTCTAATCGATTAACTCTAACTGATTAACTCTAACTGGTTAACTCTAACAGATTAACTCTAACTCTAATCGATTAACTTGACTTGACTAACTCAACTTGATTAACTTAACTTGATTAACTTAACTCGATTAACTCGACTTGATTAACTTAACTTGATTAAATTGACTTGATTAAATCGACTTGATTAACTTAACTCGATTAACTCGACTTGATTAACTTAACTCGATTAACTTGGTTCGACTGACCATTTTCGATTAACTCAACTAACTTGGTTAACTTATTTGAATAATTAAATTCGACTAACTCCTTCGAATAACTATATTCGATTAACAACAATTGATATTTATTTTCCAAATATCCCCTTCTATTCTTCTGTTAAATCCTGAAATGTTTATTTTCTAAATAAATATCCCTTTTCTAATTCTATTTATTTCTCAAATAATACTCCTTTATATTTCAATTTATTTCTAACAAATATTCCTTTTTAATTCTATTTGTTTTCTAACAAATATTCCTTTATAACTTTATTTATCCTATAAATAAATATTTCCATTTAATCTATTTGTAAATGTTTTACAAATATTTCTTCTTTAAATTCTATTTGTAAAATGTTTTACAAATATTCCTCCTTCCAATTCCATTTGTAAATGTTTTACAAATGTTTTCCTTTCTTTTTGTTTTACAAATATTTTCCTTTTATATTTGTTTTCGCAAACATTCCCCTTTAAATCCTATTTATTTTCCAAATATTCATCTTATAATTTCGTAATTTATTTTCTAAATAAATATTCCTCTTTATAAAATCCTTAGATTTTATGAATAATTTCCTTCTTATAAAATCCCTTTATTTTATAAATATTTTCTCTTTAATAAATTCTAATTCATTTTATAAATGAATATCCTTTTTATAAAATCCTTTGACTTTATAAATAAATTTCCTTTTTTATAAAACCCTTTGATTTTATAAATGTTTTATTTTCAATAAACACTTTGAAAATTCCCTTTTTACACTCCAGTATTCCTTATGGTATTTAACGTACCATATAACAATGATCAGTATCATTCAACATATAAAATCATCAACAGATTTCATATCACATCAAACAACACAATATATGAACAGTATTTTATATATTGAGGAACCGAGTTGGGTCCCTCCAACCTGTTTCCCTTCATCACAGATGTTAATCAACACCAATAACACCATTATAAAGTATTCTGATAAACAGAATCAATATTCGATTAACGATTTATATATATATATATATATATATATATATATATATATATATATATATCGTTATCTATATTTTCAACCAAAACATAAACAATTCAACCAAATAGTCAGCACACAACAATCAGTCATCATTTATCAGTTCTAAATATACATTATAAAAGTATAACTATTCCGAGTTGGTGAGTTTTACTCACATTGGCAGTTCATCGTTAAATAACGATAACTGTTGTTTGATTCAAACCAAACAATTTATTTCGCCATAAATTCGAATGAGCTCCACTCCACTCCCAGTCAGTTCCATGGTGTAGCCACCGTCCATACGATCCCAACGGATCCAACCGTTCGAAATTCTAATAATGTATGATAAAGATATCGCATTAACGAGTCAATACACAATTTAAATTAAATAAAGACTTAGATCATTAATTTCATTTGGGCCTCACCCTTTTATTTTTCTTGGCCTATCTACAGTTTAAACCTGGTGGAAACAGTCTTTCTTCCTCCCGATGGAAATTCGAACTCCAGACCTTGAACTACCCATCAATGAATCCTTAATTCCCCTTCTCTCATCCTACACTCCCTGAAACTGCACAAGACCATCACCATTCTCCTCACCATCGCAATCTCAGGTCCTCACACCACCAACCGACGAACTCGACTTCACTTCTGACGACAGACCTGTGCCCTACCGGCCATCATAGTGAACACGGAATCCACTACGAAGCATCGCACCCCATCAAACTCTGTCAACCCCCTTCTTTTCGATCCCTCAATTCAAATACAACTTCAAATCGAACTATCGCTCCCTAAATTTGGCTAGGACTTGAACCCTAGGTATTTCTGTGCCATCGTCGACCTCACAAAAAGGGCGTCAGACCCCTTGAATCAGGCACCAGATCGTAGAGAATCGTCATATGGTTCCATCTATATATAACATGATTTATTTATTTCAGTATGATTTTATTTTGATTTTTGAAGAAGGTTTTTTCCTTACGTCTTGGGTTTACAAAAAAAAAGGAAGTGGCTGCTTGAGAATGGTTTTATAACGGGGGTCATATATTTGTGTGGCTGAAAAAGAAGGGTGCGTGGCTTGGTTATTGTTCACACATTTTGTTTTAGATATTTAATTTTATTTATTTTTGCTTTCTAAAAATTCGTGTGCTCACACACGATACCTAAAAATCATGAAACTAGACATGCAGCTACAGTTCGACATTTCGGTCCAACGAAACTGGTTTCGTCGAGTTCCGACTCCGTTTGCTCACACAACGTATTTTTAACCATCGAAATACTGACTGTTTTTCACTCTAAAAATGCGTACGGCCACACAGTGACTCTAAAAATTACGGAACTTGGAATCTAGCAATAATTTGATGTTGCGGATCCAACAAAATTAGTTTCATCGAATTCCGACTTCGTTTGCAAAAGTGGCTATTTTTAAAACTCTAAATAACCCATTTAAATATATAAATATATTTAAATATATTTATATTAAATATTTATAATTAAATATTATCGTATATATTCACAAAGGAATAGAATACAGCTCTAGAATATTCCTATATGAATTTCTAACTTGCTATTTCAAATCCCGATTAAATCGATATTTGATTTATAATGAAATTCCTTTTATATATCGTTATAAATTAATAAGGAATTCCACAGCTACTTTTCTTAAATTTGATTTAGACGTAAATCAAAATCTACACGAGGAAATCTAAATTTTTCTCTTCCATTAGAGAAATATACTTCACCAGCTCCTAACGTTTCTTGTTTCACAGAAATCCGATTTAAAACGGCTTCTGTATTCCTAGTTGAAGTTCAAATTGCCAAATTGCGAACTGCCGCGCCATTTCGAGCTCGATTTTTATTTATAATATAATTTCTACCTTCAACTGACGATTTTAAATATATTCGTCAATATAATTCAATATAAACTGAATTATATATTTTAAGTTGTCCAATTCACACCATATCATGGATTCTGTTATTTCCGATTATTCCAAAAATATATTATTTTATTATTTATATTAATTAAATATAAATATTATTTAATTCTGGTTATCGATATCGCCAATTCGATATTAAATAATTAAATTAATTAATTATTCGACAGCTAAAAATGCGGGTCATTACACCTATCGACCGGTTAGAACTTATTTGTTCACTTCTTACATTCGATTTAAACTGAACCAATTTTAATTTCAATTAAATATTTATTTATTCTTATCAACGAAAATTTTCAAAAATCCTGAAAATTTTCTAACATCCTAAATTTTCGACAAATTTTGCCAGCACCTCCTTTGTACGGCTCAATCGGTAAAACCACAACTCGCCTCTCTAGGCCATCTCCAACCCAAAAGAAAATCAAATAGCCAAGTGACTTGCTAATTCGGCTCATAAATCTCATGCTTATACCAAATATAAACTGGTACCTTTTTGTCGGGCATATCATTATACCCCTTCCACCTATTACCAACTCAGCATATATCAATGTCAATCCAATCAAACTCTGATCAATTTATCCTCACACAGCTATTCGCTTAAACAAGCCAAATACCATTTCAAACTCAAATCCATTCTTGATTCCGACCTAATAACTTACCAATCCAGTATACTTAACCAAGTTAAGTTCCATCCACATTTTTCGTTAACCGGTTAATTTCTCTCGCCAGTTACTTTTATCTCATAACTCAGATTTTGATTTTCATTTCAAAAATCAATCCATTTACACACCTAGGTCCAAGTATATTCAAAATCCATTTTACTCGATATCGTTCCATTTCAATTCAACTTCTATTACCACTTAACTGGCTTTACTTTATTTCCAATTTGCTTTCACAAGTGTTATCTAACTTGTTTGTAATTCATCAGTCTCTCCTTGGGAGTTTTAACAGTTTTGCCATATCGAAAATCAAACTTTTCTTTTCAAGATTTAAAATAACTTGCTTTTCTCAAAAAAAAATTGAAAACATAATCTTTGGTAGTAATCCGTCACTCAGCAACTCAAAAATGAACACCGATGATGCAACTGTCATCGTCGGAATATATTTTCCAGCAATCAAAGTGGGTTCAATGCTATATCACTTTTCAAAACCATTTCTTAATCATTTCTATTTTGAAATCTTTTCAAAATACCATTCACCATGCCTGTAAAACCATTTTAAAATCTCCCAGGGTTTTAAAATTCTTTTGTATTTAATCAATATTCATTTACAAACACTTATTCAAATCTCCAGGGTTTTAATTTCAACTCTGATTTCAATTTCAGATTTAACTCATCTCGTAACACTTATACGAATTTTGATTGGTTATTTATATATAACCATTTAATTTATAATCTTACTCGATTATAATAACAAATATACTTTGGGCAAAATTATTTCATTTACCCTCTTTCAAAACATATCGTGTCGACCCATCGTATTCGAGTGTTTAGAAACTCCTACCAATACAGTGGATCAAACTGATCGACCAGAACCCATAAACAACTCAACCAATAAATCTCCACAATATAAAACAATTTTTATATCAGATAACAAATATGTTCACTCGTATATATACACTCAAACTCAATCTAGGGTATTACTAACCCCATCTCTACTAAGTCATGCCACAGAGCCAAGGTAATTACTTAACCTTAAGCTCTGATACCACTATAATGACCCGGGGATTTTGTCAACCTTGGTTACAGACATATACTCAATGTCGACACTCCAAGCATCGGAAAATACCGGAGAGTCTATGAAATAAGTTAGAGGGTGAGAATAGATAAGATAGAAACTTAGAATAGAAGAAGAAGAAGAACACAACATCAGATGAACACGAATCTCACAGCGGAACGTACAACATATAATAGATAACATATCCTTGAAATAAAATCAGTATATGTATACAGTAACATTATCAGAGTACAACACTTACAACACAGTGGAACGAACAACATATAATAGATAACATATCCTTGAAATAAAATCAGTATATGTATACATAATATTATGAGAGTACAACACTTACAACACAGCGGAAATAACTATAGCTATATAATCCTGAAGCATCCTGCTCCAGCTCTTCAAGTATATCTGTAAGTCCCGACTACTTGACTGCCCGTACAAAATTGGGCACCCAAGAGTTTAGGGAAAACAAAAAAAAATTAAACTCTGGGTCAGTCATGGGACTGGTGTGAGTAAAACAGTTTAAAACAGTTTGAACAAGTAAACGACATCTCATAAGACCACGCCGTATAACGGAACGGGTTTTTCCCTGATAAGAATCCAAAATAATCTTTATATCAAAACTCATTGATATTATAATAGTGTCTATCAACCATAATATAATAATCATCTAGCAGAAACGCTTTCATCTCACGTTCTACATATATAGTATGCAATCAAAACCGCAAGCACGTATTGGGTAATGGATTTCCAACTATGACAAGGTATGGAACCACCTTTCGCTAGTGTACCTCTAGAGAGGAATATACTGGGTTCAACAAGAACATCTTGTAACCTGGCCACACATGACCGACCACTCATTTCTCTTGAGTGTATCGAATGTATATCAACAACGGTTGGGATCAGCAACCGTTTCCCGAATGGGACAACATCGACAATAGATTTTTAGAAGTAAATGAAACACTAGATCAGGTGATTATACACCCTAATAGGTGCAACCTACATAGCCATGCTGCTTGCCCGATTTTTATCATTTCCCGGTTGTAATGCTAGAGGCCATGTTATCTCTGACAGATCACACATTTATTCACTTTGAATGTCACATCGTCATACCCGCCAAATCACAAATTGATTTCCCCAAAAATACCATGGGTATACATCTAAGAGAAACGAATTCCTCCACCACCAAACGTAAATACGTTTGAAGAGATAAAATTACGCGATCTATTAAATATACTCTGTCAGACATTCATCCATACAGGTCATCCTGGGAGTGGACAAACCAAAGGCACAATTCAGTACAACCATCTTAGGCAATCTTTACCTAAGATTTATATAGCAGCCCTTGCACTTGACTCTGTCTTCAATTATCTTTGGCACATATGATTCGCAACGTTTATGCCAATAAGGAGTGGTTCTTCGGATAATAATCCAACCGGTCTCTCCATATTAACAACCTTAAAAAGGTCGGAAACTTCGATAGTCAGTGAGTTAACTATCAAAGGAAAACACGCGTGCAAACAATGATATTATTTCCAGATGGAAATTATATCGATCAATCATTATTTAACATTTTCTCTTTAGTTCATTAATTTATTTATCTTCTGTTTCCATATATTCTAAATTATTATTTTCTATTATCAGAAAACATTTCTGATTCTTATTTGGAAAACATTTCCAAAACTCCTTCACTGGATTTAAACTGATATTTAAATCAAACATCGCCATGCCAACTCAAACAATTTCACTCATTAACTAAATTCACTTATCCATCCTTCACAATCAAACCTTACCATTCCTTAGTTAAGAAGGAAGTCAATCAAGTTGGGGTATAATTAACTCTCAGACCTTAACTGAACAACGTTTTAACTTCGAAATAGTCAAAGTTTATCTTTTAAATCTTTAACAAACTTCCTTACGTAACTCTTGGATTCTATTTACGAATCCACTTCTTTATTGAAAACGTTGGTTATAACGACAACGTTATAATCCCTACTTTCGAAATATCTAACTTCAATTATAACTTTTATTCTTTAATTTGAATAAATAAATAAACACCTAATTTATAAATAAATAAGTCTTGGTTTAAACACCGAAAAGTATAAGTACTTTCCCGAATTTGATAAAATCGAATTCGACGATTAACTCTCTTCGAATAACTAATATTCGATTAACTCACTTCGAATAACTAATATTCGATTATCTCTCTTCGAATAAATTATATTCAATTATCTCACCTCGAATAACTTATATTCGATAACTCTTTCTTTAGAATAAACGATATTCGAAAATCTCTCTTCTCGAGTAAACTATATTCGATTAATCTTTTTCGAATAACTAAATTCGATTAACTCCTTTCGATTAAACTAAAATCCATAACTCCTTTCGATTAAACTAATCGATAACTCCTTTAACTCTATTCGAATAACTAATATTCGACTAACTCCTTTGGATTAACTCATTTGGATTAACACATTTGGATTAACTCGGTTTGATTAACTCATCTTAACTAACTCGACTTATTTAACTCAACTTGATTAACTCCTATTGAATAACTAATATTCGATTTACGTATATTCGAATAACTATGTTTGTTTTAACTTTATTTCGAATAACTATATTCGATTTAACTTCATTTCGAATGACTAGATTCGATTTTCTCCTTTAACCCTATTCAAATAAACTATATTCGACTAATTCTAATTGAATAACTAATATTCAATTAATCCTAATTCGATTAACAATGTTCAATTAACTCTATCTAGTTAACTCCAATCGACTAACTTTATTTGATTACAATTACTTCCTTTCCTATTTGTCTATATTTATTTCATATCAATATTTCCTTTATACAATTCTATTTATTTTCTCAAATAAATTCCCCTTTTATCTTTATTTATTTTATAAATAAATAATTCTTTTTCAATTCTATTTGTAAATGTTTTACAAATATTTCCCTTTCCATGTTTATTTGTAAATGTTTTACAAATATTCCCTTTTCATCTTTCTACCTATTTAACAAATAAATATTTTCCTTTTCTACTTGTTTCACAAATATTTTCCTTTATAACTCTTATTTATTTCCCTAAATAAATAATCCCTTTATACTTCTATTTATTTCTTAAATAAATATTCCATTTCAATTCTATTTATTTATCAAATAAATATTTCTTTTACATTTGTTTTACAAATATTTTCCTTTATATTTGTTTTACAAATAATTTCCTTTTTTATTTGTTCGATTTTATAATTACTTCCTTTTATGAAATCCTTTTCCTTTTATATATAAAATACATTGATTTTATATAAATAATTTAGTTTCAAAATATACTTTGAAAATCCCCTTTTTACATCCCAGTATTTCTTATGGTTTTTAACGTACCGTATAACAATGATCGGTATCATTCAAACATATAAAATCATCAACAGATTTCATATCACATCATATAACACAATATATGACCAGAACAGTATTATAATTACTGTGGAGTCCAGTTGGACCCCTCCACCCTGTTTCCCTGCATCACAGATGTTAAACAATATAATTAATATCGATTCTATTTCAATATGAAATATTCTGCTAAACAGAATCAATATTTGATTAACGATTCATATATATATCGTTATCTATAATTTCAACCAATACATAAGCAATTCAATCAAACAGTTAACACACAGCAATCAACAGATAATTATCAGTTCTAAGAATACGTTATAAAAATATAACTATTCAGAGTTGGTGAGTTTTACTCACATTGGACGATCATCGTTAATAACGATAACCAACGCTCGATTTGATTCAGACGGACAATTTATTTTGTCATAAATGGAGACGAGCTCCAATAGATTCTAGATCAGTTTGTAAACATAGTATTTTCTGTTATGAATCCAACTCTCCTGACCGTTTGTGGATCTGACGTTGTATGAATGAAATGTAGCAATTTCAAGTTCATATGCTTTTAAAATGGTTTTAAGCTAAATATTACTTAGTGAATTAGGCCCCACCCATATTATTTCTTGGCCCAATCATCCATTCAAAAGCCCACCATCGTATCCTTCTCACGTGGCCGACCCCCACTCCCATTTCTTCTTCTTTAATTCTCGAATTCATTTCCAAGTCTCGCTCTCCTTACAGGCAATAACACTTGGATTCCTTCTTCATGAAAACCAAACGAGCTCCACCCCTCGCTAGACAATATACCGTAACTTTCTGAACCTCATTTTCTCCCTATACATACTGTTACGTACTGGGCACCATGCTCTCGGCCAACCCCACCTTTCATTGTACTGCCGCACCAATACCCCTTTGATCACCCATCATTCAAGTCACGGCCCAAACATACAAGCCTATACCAATTGCTTCTACTCCCAAAAAAAGCTGCAACTCACTCCACTGGTAGCCGTGTGTTTCACACCTCCTCAAACAACGTCTTCCATGCTTTGCCGCAGCTAGGTGGACCTCTTCTTTTAGTAAAGTGCAGCAACGCCCTTTTTTTTAACTTTTTCTTTCTTGCGTTTTCAGTACCTCATGCCTCGCTTTACACCCCCCTTTCTAAACTGCTGTTCAACAAACCTCCACTGTTATGGCCGTGAATCCCATTACAATTCCAACATGACCTCCACCTGTAGCCGTGCTACTTGCCAAGCCTTTCCCACATCCTCTCACGAATTCAACACCAACAGCTCCTACTCGATGGCGCCCACATGTGTAAGCTTCCATGAATGGCTAAAACTCGAGCCTAATATCATGCACAAATCCTCCTTTCCCTGCTACACGTTATGCAGTGTACAGATCCCGTCTATTTTCTCTTTTGCGTGTACAACATCCCTCTTATTATGGCCATTTTTCAAACTTGCGATTTGGTTTTTTTCTATGTGAAGAGTTTGTTGCGGCCGAAAAAAGAAATGCATGGGAAAACTTTGATCGAGGAAAACAAAATTTAAGGGTTAGGAATTTGTTGAGCCTTATTTATAGGAAGATTCTTAACTTAGAGTTTAAGCTACTTGTTTTATTATACTGGAAGAAAAGCGGCCACGACTACCTGCTTGTGTGGGATTATAAAGACAGAAGGCTTGTATAAATGTAATTAGAAAATATATAGGATTTTTATTTGATTTTTGTCTGCTCTGGTCTAAAATTCTCATAAACTTGTGCATGAACCAACACGCAAAATTACCACATACGAGTTGCTATGGTCAAAAAAATAATACCATTGTGACGAGCAATGTCCGACGATCCCAAAAATATAAAAATACCGGTAGGTCAACTCATATTGTGAAACACCAAAATATTGATATAGGGTGCAAAATACTCCAAATAAAAAGTTGCTTATTTTATTAAATAAAAATTACAGTAAAATTCTAAAAATTAAATTATCACTACGTCCCAAAGGGCTTGTCTAAATTTGAAGCCAATACAAAATTAAAATTAAATATATCGTTATGGTTTATAAACAATTCCGTAGCGACTATTTTAAATTTTGATTTTAGCATAAATCAAAATCTACACGACGAAATCCCGATTTTTCTCTTCCACTAGAAAAATATACTTCATCAGCTCTTAATGTTTTTTTTTTACCGAAATCCAATTTAAAACGGCTTCTGTATATTCGTTTAAAGTTCGAATTGCCAAATCGCAAACTGCCGCGCCATTTCGAGCTCGATTATAATTATAATATAATTAATACGTTCATCTGTTGTATATATAATATATTCGTTAATAAAATTCAACTCTAAACTGAATTATATAATTTGAATTTTCCAATTCACAACATATCGCCATTTCAGCCAATTCTGATTATTTCATAATATAATATATTATTTAATTTTTATTTTAATTAAATATTCAAAGTTATTTAATTAAACGACCATTAAATTCTCTAAATCACTATTTAAATAATTAAATAAATTATTTATTATATCATTGAAAAATGCGGGTCGTTACAGGTATTCTTAGGGTTAAACCCGTTCCATGTTATACGGCGTGGTCCCTTGATTTACCTAACTTTAAAAATAAGATAATAACTGTTTTAGTTCTCACACCAGTAAAATGACTGACCTGGAGTTTATTGTTTTAACCTAAACTCTGGGTGCCCCTATTTTCCACACGGGCAGCTAGTAGTTTTGGTTTTGTAGATATTATATTCATAGGATCCTGGTTTACAGCTGGAATGATATTCGGAAAGCTTTGTATCCGTGTATTCCTTTCAGTTGTGTTATGTATTATTTTCCGCTGCATTGTAGATTTAAAATCTCTGATATTTTTCTGATGTATATTATTTATTCATACTCTGGAATATTCTTGTACTCTGATGGAAATTGTTGTAATAAGAAATGAAATGTTCTTATGTTTGTGTTCTGATTTGTCGTGTTCTCAAAGTAATCCGGGCTTTCCTTCATGGGGATGTTCGGGTCGTTACAGCTTGGTATCAGAGCTTTGGTTTACAGAGCTCGAGAACAAGACACATTAGAACCAAATGGAAGAATTCATCAGAGATTTGATCAGTAATATCCAATAAGAATGACATGTTAGAGATGGGATCTGTAGTATCCTAGAATGAGTCCAAAGAGTGTTATTTTTAAAATAAAAATGAAAACAAATTTTTGTTTGAAAATTAAATTCAATTATACGTATTTGAGTAATTTATTTGTATTGAATTTGGACAATCGAGTATATAGAGATTTTGCACATACGCGTCATGAACGTATATTCGAAGTCTCAAATATACTGGATAGATATAGAATCACACTCTAGTCACCCGGAGATGGTTCCGATGATTGATATAGTACGTACATCATTAGAATTTATGTTCAAGTTTGAAAAGTGGGATTTCTATATATTTCCAATTGACTGGTGTGAGAACCAAAACTAGATAGGGCTATTTGTTGTGAATTTGCATCAAAAATATGATTTTTGACTATATAAAATTTTGAATTTGAAACGTTAACCAACTAATTGATTGCTGGTTGTGTTGTTTGATTATTAGTTTGACTAATAGAATTGTTGAAACCAATTTGTACATGAAAGTTAAATTTGGACAAATCAAGTCAAATATTGAACTGAATTGAAAATTTCTTGAGATTTGCATATATGTACATGTATATACATTGAACAGGTCATAGCAAGGAGGCTAAGAAGAGGAATAAAATTGTAACGCCCGACAAATAGGTACATATTTATTGTATTTCTTGGGGTTTTATTGATTTTATGAGCCGATTGGCTAGTCGCTTGGCTGTTTCTTTTCCTTTTTGGATTGGAGAGGCATGTATGGCGATTTCGGGATTTCCCCGTTGGTCCCGTACAAGGGAGGTTATGGTGAAATTTTTCGAAAATTTAGGGTGTTGGCCAAATTTTTGAAAAATTGAAAAGTTTTTAGAAACTGAAGAGTTGAAGAACTTAAGCCATAATTAAAATAATGAAATTGAGTTGGTTACTTAAACAACTTTCAGCTTCATTCCTTTTCTCGGACGAAAAGATTTTAAGTGGGGGAGACTGTAACAACCCATAAAACCAGAACCAATTTAAAAATTTTATTTTAGCTAAATCGGCGAATTTTGAATATTTAAAATGGATTATTTTAAATAATTACGACTAGAAATTTATTTGAACCAAAGATAGAATATATAATTTTATTTTAAATATATAACGACCCTGAAATGGCGCGGCAGTTTGAAAATTCGATTTTAAACTTTGAATTGAAATATAGAATTCAATATAAATCAGAATTGGATGAAACAAGAAATATTAGAATCTGTTTAATTATATCTTTCTAACAGATGTGAAAAATATAAATTTTATTTTATATGTTGAAATTTATGTCCAGTTTAAAATTCAGAATAGTCGCTATGGAATTTATATATATTTATTTATATTTCAAATATATATAGCCCTTAAAAATAGCAATTTTGCAAACGATCTTCGTTTTCGACGAAACCACTTTTGTCGGATCTGGAATGTCAAATTATTGCTAGACTCTAATTTTCATAATTTTTGGAAGTAATATGTGAGCGTGGCAAAAGAAAACGTGTTTTGTCAGTTTCAATCAATTTGGATCGGTCAGAAAATGACCATTTTTCAAACGGTCTCCAAATTCAACGAAATTAGTTTTGTTATGTCTGTATCATCAAAACAAAATCAGAAATAATTTTTCTGGAATTTTTTGGATTCATACGTGACCCCGGTAAATTGAAATGTGCATTCAAAATCAATATATAGATTTATAATTTGATTTTGATAGAAACTGATCGAAACAGCCGAATTGGGTTATGAAACATATCCCATTATGTTCGGAATTGGGGTATTTGGCTGGGGGCGACATTCGATGGGTCTCGTTTGGTGTTCAACTTGAAAGCCAATTTTATGGAAAATAAAATAAATAAAATATATATTATATATCCTAGCCCTAAAATTCATTCAGCAAATAAATCACACCTCTTTCTCAAACCCAACCCGACGCCACCCTTCTCCATAGCAGCCACCGCCGTTCCTTCTCCACCCCGCCATCACACCCCTCCAGTGGTGCGCCGCCGCTCCGGTGAACCCCACCGCCGCCGTTCTCCCACCCCCTCTCTCCAGAACTCGCCCAAACACCCCAACGCCCTGAAACCAGCACCCGTGGGCCCCTTGAAGCCGCCACCCGCCTGAAGCCGCGCACCACCCCGCCACCCCATTCCGACCAGCGACGCCCCCCTCCTCAGAAAACTGAAAACAGAGAGTATCCTTTTCTTTTTAGTTTATAAATATCCGTATTTTATTTAATTCAGTTTTATTTATATAAATTGAAAGCATTATATAAATATTTGAGTTATATATGTATTAGTGAAGTAAAAGTTCGATTTTTATTTTTTATACATATAAAAGCGGGGTAAAAATTCGATTTTGTACATATGAAAGCGAGATAAAGATTAGATAAATATGTGATTGTTATTCTATGTATGGAATGATTTTTATTATATAGAGAGCAACATAAAAATATGATTTTTACAAATGGTTTCGAAAGAAAAATTGGATTTTTACATATATGAAAAGCTTAGAGTTTTATACATGAAAAAGTTAGATTTTTAATATGATAAAAATTATATTTATAGATATGATAAAGACTGCGTTGGAATGTCAGGCAAATCCCGACTGTTCTGAAATTCAGAAATAAAACTGGTGGAGTGGAAACCAGACCACAGACCATGGATATATGAACTGTTATTTATTTTATAACTGCATATATGAACTGTTCCCCTTCGTCCATAGACCATGGACGACTTTTTTGATTGTTTGGGTTATTTGATTGATTTGTTTGAATTTGGTTGGAATGGAATTGGATTGATTGTTGTGTATATGGTGCAAGCCAATATCAGGAGAGGGGCAATGCTAGACATTGTCCTATTTCAATATCGCGTTGTTATGCTGCCAAAATTTTCTGAAATAAGAAGTGTTAGTTAAAAATATTAAAGTGTTGAAATAAATATTTAACGTTAAAAATATAATTTTTAACGTATAAAAGAACGGCATAAAACTCTCCTGAAATAGAAATAAATATTCATATACCAATCAGACGATTTGTTTATGTACACACATTTATCTGACTTTGATTGGGACGATAAAATTTTACACGTCGCCCAACAGCACAAATAAAATAGGTGTTTGTTGATTGAAACCCCACACGGGTGTTGGGATGAAATTTGGCGTAAACTAATCCCAATTGTTTAGTGTTATGTCGATCGATTGGTTGACAGGCTATTGTAAGTAACGATTATTTATATTTGATGCTTATGCAGTTGAGCGGTGCACTCTGGATGATGGATGATTGTTTATAATTGTCATTATATACATGTGTTGTATGGAATCCATATAAATAACACTACATGGTAATTTATTGAGCTTCATTCCAATTTGGAAAATATAGAATATTTTGAAATAGAAATATTTTTGTAATGACCCGGGATTTTGGTGATCTTGGTTATCCGATATACAACACATATCGAACACCAAGGGTCGAAATTACCAGTCATAAATGAAAGAAATTAGAGGGTGAGGATAGATAAGATAGAAACTTAGAATAGAAGAAGAAGAAGAACACAACATCAGAGTAACACGAATCTCACAGCGAAACGAATAACATATAATATATATAACATAACTTGAAATATGCATCTGTACTTGAATATACATCATTATCACAGTACAGCACTTACAACACAACGGAAATAACTATGGCTATATGATCCTGAAGCCTCCTGCTCCATCTCTTCAAGTATATCTGTAAATCCCGGCTACTTGACTGCCCGTACAAAATTGGGCACCCAAGAGTTTAGGGAAAACGAAACAAAATAAACTCCAGGTCGGTCATGGGACGGGTATGAGTAAAACAGTTTAAAACAGTTCGAACAAGTAAACGATATCTCATAAGACCACGCCGTATAATGGAACGGGTTTTTCCCTTATGAGAATCCAAAATATCTTTATATCAAAAACCTTTTGATATTATAGTAATGTCTATCAACCACAATATAATAATCAACTAGCAGAAACACTTTCATCTCACGTTCTACATATATAGTATACAATCAAAACCGCATGCACGTATTGGGTAATGGATTTCCAACTATGACAAGGTATGGAACCACCTTTCGCTGGTGTACCTCTAGAGAGGAATACATTGGGTTCAAAAAGAACATCTTGCAACCCGGCCACACATGACCGACCACTCATTTCGCTTGAGTGTATCGATTGTATATCACCGACGGTTGGGATCAGCAACCGTTTCCCGAATGGGACAGTATCGACAATAGATTTTTAGAAATAAATGAAACTCTAGATCAGGTGATTATGCACCCTACTTCGGAGCAATCGACTTAGCCATGCTGCCTGCCCGATTTCTGTCATTTACCGGTTGATGAGGCTAGAAGCAACGCTTTATCATCACACCAGATTCACTTTGAATGTCACATCGTCAAATCCATCAAATCACCGATTGACGTCCTCAACAGTACATTATGTGTTAGCTAAAAGAAGTTTCCTTCTCCGCTTCCACTCTTGGTACGGTTGGAGAAATCAATATACATGATCGTCTGGAATTACTATGTCAGACATCCATCCATACAAGTCATACAGGAACAGGATGAACCGAAGGCACTATTCGGTATATCCATCTTAGGCACTGTTATCTAAGACTTATACAACAGCCCTTTCACTTTACTCCCTCTTCAATTTATCTTTGGCATATATGATTCGCAATGCTTATGCCAATACAGAGTGGTTCTTTGGATAATAATCCAATCGGTCTCTCCACATTAACAACGTTAAAATGGTCAAAACTTCGATAGTCTGTGAGTTAACTATCAAAGAAAAACAGGTGTGCAAATAACGATATTATTTCCAGTTGGAAATTCTATCAATCAATCATCAATCATATAAATATATATATATATATTCATATTTCCTTAATTCAATATTTGATAACATTTCAGATTCTATTTGGAAAACATTTCCAAATCTTCTTTACTTGGATTTAAACAGATGTTTAAATCAACATCGCGACGACAACTCAAACCACTATACTTATTTACTAAATTCACTTAACCACTTTCACTCTCGAACCTTAACCATTTCTAAATTAAAAATGAAGTCAATCAAGTTGGGGTATAACTACCTCTCAGACCTTAACTGAACGACATTTCAAATCCTGAAACAGGGTAAGCTCGTCTTTTAACTGTAATCGATTAACTCTTTTCACTTACTCCTTACTTAACTCCTTTCGAACAAACTATATTCGATTACTCCTCTAACTATATTCGAATAAACTATATTCGATTACTCTTTTAACTCTATTCGAATAAACTATATTCGATTACTCTTTTAACTCTATTCGAATAAACTATATTCGATTATCTCTTTTAACTCTATTCGAATAAACTATATTCGATTACTCTTTTAACTCTATTCGAATAAACTATATACGATTACTCTTTTAACTCTATTTACTTAACAAATCAATATTTCTTATATCTTTCCTATTTATTAACAAATAAATATCCCTTTCCTTTTCTTTTTATTAACAAATAAATATTCCTTTCCTTTTCTATTTATTCCCTAAATAAATAAATAATCCCATTTAATCTATTTGTAACTGTTTTACAAATATCATCTTTCAAATCCTATTTGTAAATGTTTTACAAATATTTTCTGTATTCTCTATTCTATTTGTAAATGATTTACAAATATTTCTCTTTCTATTTGTTTGACAAATATTTTCCTTTTATTTGTTTTACAAATATATTTCCTTTATCTGTTTTACAAATATCTTCCTTTTAACTCCTTCATTTATTTTCTAAATAGATAACCTTTATAATCCTATTTATTTATTTCTAAATAAATATCTCTTTTTAAAAAATCCTTTTCCTTTCTATATAAAATCCATCGATTTTATATACTTAATTCATTTTCAAAATACACTTTGAAAATCCCCTTTCCCACATCCAGTATTTCTTATGGTTTTTAACATACCATATAACAACGATAATTATCGTCCAAACACACAAAATCAACAACAGATTATATATCACATCATATATCACAGTATATGAATCACAGTAAAATAAATGTTGAGGAATCCAGTTGGATTCCTCCAATCTGTTTCCCTGCATCACAGATGTTAAACAAGATAGATAACATCACTTTTAGATCCATATGATATATTCTATTAAACATAATCAATATAGAAATTCAACTAACTGACTAGCAGTTCAATCAAACAGTCAACACACAGTCAATCGACCAATATTTAACAATTCTAAAAATACAACATGAAATTATAAACTGTTCAGAGTTAGTGAGATTTACTCACATTGGTTGTTCATCATTAAAGAACGATAAACTTTTTGTTTGATTTGAATCAAACAATTTATTTCGCCATAAATTCAAACGAGCTCCACTCCACTCCCAGTCAGTCCCATTGGGTAGTGTCCGTCCATACGATCCTATCGGATCTTGTTTCGCTGAATTTCGACCATGTATGACCAAGATATAAGGGTTACAAGTTATTACACTTTATATAACATTTAAATAGTTTAATTTAAAAACTAAGTCAAATTATTTTCATTTTGGGCCTCACCGATTAAACTCAGCCCACCACCCAACGTTATTACCAGACCCGCACCCTATACCTTCTTCCATGAATCATCTTGTAGCCACTTATCCCCATTAACGCACGTTCAATCCACCCAATCTCCCTCACCACTTCATTAAACTTCATACCGTGATTTCCGTCTTCCATCTCTTCAATCCCTCTTCCAACCAATACCACTTTAGGTTCACTCGCACACACCAACGGAATTTCGTTCTCAGCTCGATAGTGCGGATCTCAGCATAACATCGACCTTTTTCTCAACCGAATACTCCAAAACAAATCACGCAAGTGTGGTTTCACTTCTTGAAACTAAATCCGGTATCCAATTGATGCATCGTCGCTTTAATAAACCTACAGATCGAACCCTAGTTCCTACGGTGAACCGTCGAGCCTCACAAAACCTGTATTAAGATGAAGGGAAACCTTGTACGAGATCGAATATACACTTAGTGGGATTTATAGGATTTGATTCCTATTTTATTTGAATTGTTTTTGCTCACTCTTCTTACTGTAACACATTTGCGGATGTATATATTGTGTGTGGGGTTTGGTATCATTTGTGGCCGAGAATGAGTTGAACGTGGCCTGGTTTAGGACCAGAAATAGAAGAGGATATTTTTAGTTATTTATTTTCACCATTTTATATTTGTTTTCACCTTTTAAAAATCCGTGTGATCACACACGACACCCAAAAATCACCAAACTGGACACGTAGCTAGAATTCGACATTACGGTCCCAACGAAACTAGTTTCGTCGAATTCCGACTCCGTATGCTCACACAGCGTATTTTTAACCGTCGAACTACTAACTGTTTTCCACTTTAAAAACCCGTACGACCACACAGTGACTCTAAAAATCACGAAACTGGAAATCTAACAACTATTTGACATCGTGGATCTAACAAAATTAGTTTCGTCGAATTCCGACTACGTTTGCAAAAGTAGCTTATTTTTACAGCTCTAAATGACCCCTTTAAATATATAAATATATTTAAATATAATTAAATCAAATATATAAAAATAAATATTATCGTCTATATTCACAGTGGAATACTATACAGCTCTACTGGGATTTATAACTCGATATTTCAAATCTAGGTCAACCCGATATTCGATTTATATTGAAATTCCTTTTTAAAATATAAATAATTCCTTTATAAATTACAAAGGAATTCCACAGTGACTTTTCTAAAATTTGATTTGGATGTACATCAAAATCTACATGACGAAATCCCGATTTTTCTCTTCCACTAGAAAGATGTACTCCACCAGCTCCACACGTTTCTTGTTTCACAGAAATCCAGCTTAAAACGAATCCTGTACATTCAGTTGAAGTTCGAATCGCCAATTTACAAAATACAGCGCCATTTCGAGCTTGATTTTAATTATATTATAATTCTACGTTCAAACTGTCGTTAATATAATATATTCATTATTCAAATTAAATTCCAAGGTGAATTAAATATCACAGATGATCCAGTTCACACCATATCGTCATTTCAGCCAATTTTGATTATTTCAGAATTAAATATATTATTTAATTTATTATTTTAATTAAATATTCACCATTATTTAATTCCACGACCATTAAATTCACTATATCACCTATTTAAATAATTAAATAAATTAATTATTATACCGCTAACGATGCGGGTCATTACATTCTTCCCCACTTAAAATAATTTCGTCCTCGAAATTGCTAAAGCTAGAAGATGACCCTATCGACTGGTTAGAACATATTTGTTCACTTCTTAACTTCAGTTTCAACTGAACCAATTTAATTTCAATTAAATTATTAATTAATTCAATTAACGAATATTTTCAAAAATCCTGAAAATTTTCTAACGCCTTAACTCTTCGAAAAATTTCGCCAGTACGTCCTTTGCACTGGTAAATAGATCAAACTCTAACTCGCCTCCCTGGGCCATCTCCAACCCAAAAGAAAATCAAATAGCCAAGCGGCTTGCCAATTCGGCTCATAAACCTTATATCCAATAGAAATATAAACTTATACCTTTTGTTGGCATATCATTATATCCTTTCCACCTGTTATCAATTCACCGGATACAAGGATCATCCCAAACAAATTCCAATCTGCTTTTATCCACAACACAACCATTTGCTTATATCCAAGCCAAATACCATTTCAACTCGAGTTTCTTCTCGATTCCCACTCTTAACTTGATTATTACATTAAACTTCAAATTTGAATCTCACAATCCAATTTGTCTTGATATCATTCTAATTCAATCTCAGTTACCACTTTACTGGCTTTACTTTAATTCAAATTTGCTTTCACAAATTTCTGTTAAATTTGTTTTAATTCAAACAGTCTTTCCCTGGGAGTTTTTAAATAGTTTACTCTTTTCAAAAATAAAATTTTCCTTTTGAACATGTCACTGAGCCCTTAATTAATATTCCATTAGTTAAATCACTTCTCTATTTCTTTATCAATATTTGTTAACCAAATATTTTCAATAACCATATTGGCCTTTTATGTTATTTGGAAAACATTTCCGAATATTGCCTTCCTTTATTTTCTAAACTTTAGAAAATATATGCTATTTGTAATTGGAAAATACTCCAATTACTTATCTCTTTTCTGATCTCGTTTATTTCTATACTTAGGAAATATTCTTTATTATATTTCCAAGCTTACACTTATTTGGGTTAAAACGGATGTTGTGTAAAACATCGTTACGACAACCCAAATACTATAATCAACTAACTCTTATTCAACATTGATCTTCGAGCCTGAAATCTTACTATTTATTTGTTAATAATGAAATCAATCAAGTTGGGGTACAACTACCTCTCAGACCTTGACTGAATAACATTTATAACGTCAAAACAGATATGACCACTTACTCGAATAATCAATACCATACAACTAATTCTTCACTTTTAAACACATATACACCTTCTCTTTCTATTTTTACTAGATTTTATTCTTAGTCTTCCTTTTTGATTTTACTATTCTATTTCTAAGTTCGTTTCCTTATCGACTTCTATATATATATATATCGATACGTTGATTTCTAACTATCAAATTATCTTGAAAATATTCTAACTCCTTAAATTTCCGAAAAATTCGCCATAACCTCCTTTGTACCAGGAGCATCGGGATATTTCAAATAGCCTCCCATGGCCCTCACCAATCCAAAAGAAAAAGCCAAGTGGCTAGCCGATACAGCCCATAAAATCTCATATGGAAATTAAATACATACCTTTTGTCGGGCATTCTATTTATTTCACTTCTATACTTTATTCCAAACCTGTCTCCTGTATATCTGTACCTGCCCAATCTATTTTAACTATACCTGATCGTTTTAACTCAATTCGTTAATTAATTTGTTAATTAACTCTTTAGTCTATTTCACTTTTATATTTGAACATGACATGTTCAAATATATTTTAACTTGTTTATTAACTAATCTGAATCCAAATCTCAAATTTAAGTTCT
The DNA here is from genome assembly GCA_030737875.1 of Allium sativum. Classification (NCBI taxonomy): domain Eukaryota; kingdom Viridiplantae; phylum Streptophyta; class Magnoliopsida; order Asparagales; family Amaryllidaceae; genus Allium; species Allium sativum. The sequence continues at coordinate 402,302,342 of CM060923.1, read as the reverse complement.
ATATTCGATTTCGAATATCCATTTACAAATCCAATTCACCTTTCAAATTTCAACTTCAAATTCTAAACTCGATTAACTAATTCCTCTTCGACTTAGTTAATTCTATTCAATTTCTATTCAAATTTTATATCACTTCTATTATTCAAATCTATATATCAAATTCTATTATTCAGATTCTATATTATAAATCCCATTTGAAATTCAACATAACTTGTCTTTCCCAAAACAAATTCAAAACAATATCTCTGGTAGTAATTTGTCACTTACAACTCGAAAATGAATACTGATGATGCAGCTGTCATCATCAGAATCTATTTTCCAGCGATCGAAGTGAGTTCAATACTATAAAACTAGTTCTAAACATTCCCCCTTTGAAATTCATTTCAAAATATAATTCACACTGCTTGTAAAACATTTTAAAAACTCCCAGGATCTTAAAATTTCCTTATTTTTAATCCAAATCCATTTACAAACACTTATCCAATTTTCCAGAGTTTGAAATTTCAATCCTGATTTAATTTCAGATTAAATTCATTTCAATTTCATATATTTCACTTATATGAATTCTGATTGGTTATTTACATAACCATTTAATTTATAATCTTACTCGATTATAATAACAACCAATATATCCACTATATTATAATTTTGATATATATATATCTTCTCTATATCAAGATATACCTTGGGTAAACTTATTTTAATTTACCCTCTTTTCAAAACATATCATGTCGACGCATCGTATTCGAGTGTGTATAAACTCCTACCGATACAGTGGATCAAACTGATCGACCAGAACCCATAAACAACTCAACCAATGAATCTCCACAATATAAAATTATTTTTGTATCAAATAACAAATACGTTCACGCGTATATATGCACTCAAACTCAATCTATGGTATTACTGACCCTATCTCTACTGAGTTACGCCACAGAGCCAAGTAATTCACTTAACTTAAGCTCTGATACCAACTGTAATGACCCAGGATTTTGGCGATCTTGGTTATCCGATATACAACACATATCGAACACCAAGGGTCGAAAATACCGGTCATAAATGAAAGAAATTAGAGGGTGAGGATAGATAAGATAGAAACTTAGAATAGAAGAAGAAGAAGAAGAACACAACATCAGAGTAACACGAATCTCACAGCGGAACGAATAACATATAATATATATAACATAACTTGAAATATACATATGTATTTGAGTATACATCATTATCATAGTATAGCACTTACAACACAGCGGAAATAACTATAGCTATATGATCCTGAAGCCTCCTTCTCCAGCTCTTCAAGTATATCTGTAAATCCCGACTACTTGACTGCCCGTACAAAATTGGGCACCCAAGAGTTTATGAGAACACGACAAAATAGAACATAAACAGAAGAATATTTCATTGCTATTACAACAATCCCATCAGAATACAGGAATATACAGAGTATAAATAAATATTATACAACAAAAAAATATCAGAGGTTACAATAAATTACATAGCAGCGGAAAAACAATACAAAACACAACTGAAAGTAATACACAGATACAGAGCTTTCCGAGCATCATTCCAGCTGTTAATCAGGATCCTGTGAATATAAACCTGCAAAACAAAAACTACTAACTGCCCGTGTCGAAATAGGGGCAACCAGAGTTTAGGTTAAAACAATAAACTCCAAGTCAGTCATGTCACAGGTGTGAGAACTAAAACAGTTATAAATTCTTATTTTAAAGTTCGGTAAATCAAGGGACCACGCCGTATAACAAGGAACGGGTTTTTACCCCAAGAATACCGGTGCATAAACAAAAAGCGCAATGCTAATATAAAGTACAATGAAGCTGTTATAAGACCCAGGTCCCATCACACAATGCAACGCAGGCCGGAGGATAGGTTTTTCCCTTATAACAGCCAAAGAATGCTTTATACGTGAAATTTCATCTTTTATTATTACTATAAGTGAAGAAAACAACTTCAATCATAAGTATAAATCATAGACGGCATAGCTACCATATACTATGTCGCCATACTAGGCTCTACAAATAAAACTGAAATACACTAATTGGAAATTGGATTCCATCATGAGTCGAGGCAAGGGGCAAGCTCCACTCCGATTCGAGACACTCTAGCAAATGTCTCAGGACCCCACTATGATCCTTGGATCTTCAGGGCCGGTCCTCTCTGACTTTTGAGGATTGGCAATTCCTGAACACACGTTTCCCGGTCCTAACAGACCTAATATCGAGGCGTCTCATCCAACAACCACACAGGTGAAAAGTATATAAATGTCAGGGCTGGCAGGTCGCTGACACCACCCATAGCTAGAAAGAAACGTCGTGCTCTCCCTGCAGTCCGTATCCCGTTTTTGACTCATACCGAGGTGTGAGGCTCGCGAATTCACGTTATGCACAAAGCTATGCCACACAGGCTGTGCTTTGATCGTCAACCACAAGACTTTGCTTTTCAACAAAAGCCTTGATCATTTGCCACTTAGGCATGCCACACAGGCAATTCACTCCATGCGACTGATGTCCATCGATATACAACCTCTGAGCTCGTACGTCTCAGAGAAGGGCGTTAAGCAAGAGAATAAATTCTCCGCCGCCAAACAGATGTATACTTAATAGAGATCAATCAACACAGAATAAAATCCAATGTCAAACACACAGTCCATTTACAAGTTCGTTCCGGGTCTGAACAAAACCGGAGGCACTTTCCTCGCATATCCATCGATCTCCCAGTACGTCTGGATGATCACCAACTGATTCCCTCATCCTGGGTGTACAGCCCAATCAAGATCGTCAGTACACCCAAACGATGTAAAGACTTCCAGTCTTCAACCACCGTCTTCATCTTCAACTTATCGTCGAATCGGTTATTCAGAATGGGTATAAACCCGGCCTTTCTGAATAACCCACGTATATAATAAACAAATGTTACACAAACACAACATATGCCTCATTCCAATTTAGAATATTCCTAGGGAAAGGTTCCCATTAATTTTATCAAAGATAAATTCTTTGAAATTTATTCCTTAATCTTCCTTTGAATATCATTTCAAACCAGTCGGGATTAACGAACCACACCGAAGTAATTATTTATTTTATTTCCCAATCCCAACCTATTTATCCCATGAGGCAAAACTGGTAATACCCCATATCTAACACCACGGTGTTATCGGTAAAATTAATTACAATTTCACGTTCAAATCTAATTAAAGATTTAACTATCGTTTTGGAGCAAAACCGGTGATACCCCATTCTCGATCATTTTAATCTAATTAAAGATTCATCAAAACTCCACTTAGTTTTAATCTTTAATTGGGTTAAAGAACCGATGTCTTTTAAAACACGGTTCACGACAAACCCAAAATTCCATTTGATATTAAATACAAAGCTCTGAATGGAAAATATATCGGGTTATATTCAATATCAAATTCTGATTATTTTTAAAACCACTTTAAACCCGATTTATTTATTTAAAAATATTAGAATTTAATTCTAGTTCAAAACTAGTTCATTTCGATAAAAATATATTTTATCTTTTCAAATAGGGAATTTTTCATCCCAGTTCTTTCCAACTCATATATTATAATTTTACACAAATTATAGATATTTTTAATAATTTTATGAAGGCCTGTACAGTCGATTTCCAATAACGGTCATTGAACTGCACTTACAACGACCTTTTCTAAGTTTGATTTGGACATATCTCCAAATCCAACCATTAGATTTCAAATTTCAAATATTCATTGGAAAGCTCTTTTCGATACGAACCCAATAGTTCCGGTTTTAGGAGAATCCGACGGTCGGATCTCCCGTAATGTCCGTCCGAAGTCAATGGTCGAAATTTTCAAACTACCGCAGCGCGGCGTGTTCTATTCAGGCCATTATATTATATATATATAATATATATTTCATCGATTTCTGTTTAAAATGAATTTTATAAATCGTTTTAAATTCGTTTCAAAAATAGTTTCAACTTCCATTTCAAATTTATCTCAAAATTGAATATTCACTTATAAGTTCGTTTTAAATTCATTTCAAATTGATTTCGATTCAAATCGATTTTAATTCAATTCTAATTCGTTTTCAATTCGTTTTCAATTCGAATTCAATTCTATTCAATTTCAATTTGAATTTCAATTCAATTTAACTCGATTCAATTTCAATTCGAATTTATTTTCAATACATTTTAATTCGAATTCATTTTATTTTCAATTCAATTCAAATTCTAATTCGATTTCGATTCCAATTTGAATTTCAATTCAATTTAACTCGAATTTCATTTCAAAATATTCGATTTTGAAATCACTTTCCAGTATTCATTATAAAACGAATAAAATCGATAAAAAGATCGATCGCGTCAAAATAACGCATCTCTAATCAACACGGCTTTATATTTTTGAAAAACTTCTTTATTATATTCAACACATGAATATTTATTCCATTCAACACATGAATCTATATTTCTTTCTTTAACACATGACTAATCTCAACAAATGAGTACTGTCAACACATGATTCTTATTTTGTAATATTCTTTATTTTCCCAATTGGAATGAGGCCCAATCAATTACCATATAATGTTAATTATATGGATTCCGTGCAACACATGTATATAATAGCAACGATAAATAATCAACCATCATCCAAAGTGCACAACACAACTGTCTGTCAACCTATCGATCGACACACAACTAATTATTGGGACTAGTGTACGTCAAATATCATCCCAATACCCGTGTTGGGTTTCACATCAACAAACACTGAATATTATTTGTGCAGTTGGGCTACATGTAAAATTTATCGTGCCAATCAATATCAGTTAAAACAGCGTACATAAACGAACCGTCTGGTTTGTAAATGAGTATTTTATTTTATTCACATACACGTTAAAAATTATATTTTTAACTATAAAATATTTCCTTTCAGCACATGAATTTCTATTCAATTCATTTACACAATAAAAATGATATTTTTATTTTTCTAACATATTTTAGAAAATTTCGGCGGCATAACGGCACGATACTAGAAACGGGACAAGGCGTAACCTCATCCTCGGTCTAGTGATGGTCCACGCCATTCACACATCAATCAAATCAATTTCCATTTCACCAAAAAATCAAATTCAACTCAAATAATCTAACCAATCTATGCAACCAAACAAACAAGTCCATGGTCTGTGGACAGTGGTGTTGGGTGCTACTAAACACCGTCTACATCCTAGTATATATTTTATAACTAGAAAAGAGATTTAAAGTGAGAAGTTCTCACAAAGGGTTCCACTCTGCCGTGCTTTGCTTTTGAACTGCTGAATCGCCTGAATCCATTTGTAATTCCAATACAGTCTTTTCACGCTGTTCAAATAAAAATTATATTTTTATTGCTTCATTTCAATAAATAAAATTCATATTTTTATTTCTACTTCATATATTTTTACAACGCTTATTTCAATATAAAAATTATATTTTTATATTTCTACTTCTTATATAAAGATGGAATTTTTATTTATATATCATCGCTATAAAAATCACATTTTTATTTCAGCATACATATAAGAAAGATCAGATTTTTATTTCGCTACTTATATAAAGATAATATTTTTACTATCTACATCATACAAAAAACGTACTTTTATTCTTTCTATAATATAAAAATTATACTTTAACCTTTCTATATTATATAAAAAAAATATTTTTAACCTTTCTATATTATATAAAAATTCGATCTTTTTATATTTAAAACCCCGATCTTTTCCTTGCTAAAAAATTAATTCCCATCTCGCTAAAAATCTTAGCTTTATACGTGTAAAAATCTCAACTTTATACGTATAACAACCTTATCTTTTCTTTAGAAAAAATCTTATCTTTATCTAAATAAAAACCTCACCTTTGTCATATTATCATCGTATTTTTACCTTACCAAAAATCGATTCTTTTTACAACTAAAAATCTAATCTTTCTCTATCACAAAAATCCTAACTTTAACTTAATAAAAATCTTATCTTTTAAATCAAAACATATGCAAAAACTGATTTCTAAAATTGATTTAAATTAAAACTGATTTTAATAAACCCAAAAAAACTGGTTTTATTAAACTAAAAACTAATTTCATATAATAAAAATCACCTCTGCGATCGTAGGAGGTCGAAGGAGGAACTCTGGACTCGGAGAGGTGCTGTGGAGGGTCAGAGGAGGTGTGTTGGGGGTAGCAAGGGCGATGCTGGAGAAGCTGGCCGTCGCAGGTGGCCGGGGCTGGTACATGGGGGCGGCGACTAGGGTTTTGGGGTGGGGCGGCGCTGGAATCGAAGAGGAAGGGGGTCTTCGATTTGGGAGGAGGAGCTGTGGGGAAGGGGGTTCGATAGGGGGCGCCACCGATCGATGGTGGCTGAGGTGGAGCGCCGGCGACGAACGCCAGGAGGGTGGCGCGATGGACCGATCGACGGGTTTTTTTCTTTAGTTCTGAAGTCAACGTGAAGAGTGAGGAGGGGGTTAAGGAGAAAAAGGGGCGTTATATATTATATTAATATTTTATTTATTTTATTTTATTTTCCTTTCAAAAAGTTAGAGTTTAATTCGAACTCGAAATCAAACCCACCGACTGTTGTTCCTAGCTAATTACCCCATTCCGAACACAATGGGATATGTCACGTAGGCCAATTCGATCGTTTCGATCAGTTTTCTCAAAATCAAAATATAACTCTATATATTGAATTTGAACGCGCATTTTAATTTACCGGGGTCACATACGGACTCTAAAAATTCCCGAAAAATATTTTCTAGCTTCGTGTTGACGATACGGTCCTAACAAAACTAGTTTCGTCAAATTATGAGGCCATTTGAAAAATGGCCATTTTCGAGTCGATTAAAATCAACTTAAACTAGTCAAACGCGTTTTCCTTTGCCACGCTCACATATTGAATCAAAAAATTATGAAAATTGGAATATAGCAATAACTTGACATCGCGGATCCAACAAAAGTGGTTTCGTCGAAATCCGAGGTCGTTTGCAAAATTTCCATTTTTAAGGGCCGGAATCCAATAGCGACTATTCGGAATTTTCATTTGGACATATCTTTTGATTCCCGCTATGAAACTTTGATCTTTCGGATCCGTTGGAAAGATATTCTAAATTAGATTCTATTATTTTTGGTTTCGCTAAATTCCGGTTTATTTTGAACCCGGTACATTCATTTGAAGTTTGAAATCGAATTACGAACTTCCACGCCATTTTCAATTCCTTTTATAATTTAAAATAAATATTTATATTATAACGACGATCTATATTAAAATATACGTTCGAATTCTATTCAAAATAAACTTTTCATCGTTATTATTTAAAATAATCTATTTTAAATATTCAAAATTCATTAAAATTGCCAAAATAAAAATTTTAAACTGTCTCAGATTTTCGGGTTATTACAATCTCCTCCACTTAAAACTTTTCGTCCCCGAAAAGGAACGAAGCCGAAAGTTGTTTTAAAAACGAACTCAACTTTCATTTTGGCTTCCATTCTCCAACTTTTCAGTTTCTGAGAATTTTCAAATTCTTCAAAAATTTGGCTAACACCCGGAATTTTCGAAAAATTTCGCCATAACCTCCTTTGTACGGGGAGGGGTTTGGAAATTTATTGGGCCGTATTAGGTACCCAATAAACCTATAAAGCATACACATATTTATAGTGATATATTCTGGTGTTTACAGGGGAGCGTGTATAGATAATAACTCCAGAGAATAAATTCTCGTCACCCTATCAAAGCCTGAGGGAGTGTGTATTTTAATTGCTCCAGGGAATAAATTCTCGTCACCTCGTCCCGTGTGGGAAATAAATAATCCATGTGTCGTACCTAATAACTAGAGAGACGTGATTATTGTCAACTCCAGACCCGTGTGGGGTTTTTATTAATCTGGCAATTTTACCGTTACAATTTTATATTGTCCGTACCAGTCATCAGTTCAACTTGTAATATATAGTCCATATCTGTCATCAATTCAACCTGTAATATATAGTCATCGCCATACAAGCCTCTCACTCGTATGGTAAATCTTCCACCTCGTCACACAAGCTCCAAATGCTTGTGTGGTATATGATGAAGTATGCGATCTTCAAGAAGTATGCCATCTTCAGGAAGTATGCCATGCAGTGTAGTTCAAAATTAATTGTTACTATCCTATGGCGACATTTATTAATTACACACAGAATAACCAGCACTCCGCAACCAATGGCACTCACAGGAGTTGATATAATAATAAAAGTGTGCATCCAACTCATTAAGGTTTACCTATTTGTCGGGCACGCAAATAAATTCTTTACTCAAAAGCTAATCCATTTACCTGTTCAAACATATATATGTATATGCATGCATTTGCAAATAATTTACAATACAATCCAATATTTGGTTCAATTAGGCCTAAATTCACCATTCATTCATATAATGGTTTAAATAAATAATCATGCAACACAACCATCAATCAATTAGTGAATTAGCTTTTCAAATTCATAATTTGATATATATACAGAAAAACATGTTTTGATGTCAAATCACAACAATGTATTCTAGCTATATTTTGGTTCTCACACCAGTCTGATGGAAATGTTTAGAAATCACACCTTTCAAAACTCGAACACAAGGCTAATAATGTGGCCGCATTACCAGAATTATCTCCGGGCGACTAGAGTGCGATTCTATATCTACCCAGTATATTAAAACTTTGAATATACGTTCATGACGCGTATATGCAAAATCCTTATATATTGGATTGTCCAAATTCAAAATAAATAAATATTCAAATACGTATAATAGGGATTAAATTTTCAAAACAAAGTTGTTTTCGTGTTTTTTTAAATATACTCTTCACACTCGTTCTAGGATACTACTGATCCAATCTCTAACGAGTAATTCCTTATTGGATATTGCTAATCCAAATTCTGATGAATTCTTTCATATGGTTCTAATGTGCCTTGTTCTCGAGCTTTGTAAACCAAAGCTCTGATACCAACTGTGATAGCCCGTAACTTCCCAGGTAAGGAAAGCCCGGATACCTTGAGAACACGAAAAAATAGAACACAAACAGAAGAACATTTCATTACTATTACAACAATCCCATCAGAATACAGGAATATACAGAGTATAAATAAATATTATACAATAGAAAAATATCAGAGGTTACAATAAATTACATAGCAGCGGAAAAACAATACAAAACAAAACTGAAAGTAATACACGGATACAGAGCTTTCCGAGCATCGTTCCAGCTGTTAATCAGGATCCTGTGAATATAAATCTACAAAACCAAAACTACTAACTGCCCGTGTCGAAATAGGGGCACCCAGAGTTTAGGTTAAAACAATAAACTCCAGGTCAGTCATGTGACTGGTGTGAGAACTAAAACATTTATAAATTCTTATTTTAAAGTTCGGTAAATCAAGGGACCACGCCGTATAACACGGTACGGATTTTTACCCCAAGAATACCAGTGCATAAACAAACAGCGCAATGCTAAAATAAAGAACAATGAAGCTGTTATAAGACCCAGGTCCCATCACACAATGCAACGCAAGCCGGAGGAAAGGGTTTTCCCTTATAACAGCCAAAGAATGCTTCATACGTGAAATTTCATCTTTTATTATTACTATAAGTGAAGAAAACAACTTCAATCATAAGTATAAATCATAGACGGCATAGCTACCATATACTATGTCGCCATACTAGGCTCTACAAATAAAACCGAAATACACGTATTGGAAATTGGATTCCATCATGAGTAGAGGCAAGGGGCATGCTCCTCTCCGATTCGAGACACTTTAGCAAATGTCTTAGGACCCCACTATGATCCTTGGATCTTCAGGGCCGGTCCTCTCTTACTTTTGAGGATTGGCAATTCCTGAACACACGTTTCCCGGTCCTAACAGACCTAATATCGAGGCGCCTCATCCAACAACCACATAGGCGAAAAGTATATAAATGTCAGGGCTGGCAGGTCACTGACACGACCCATAGCTAGAAAGAAACATCGTGCTCTCCCTGCAGTCTGTATCCCGTTTTTGACTCATACCGAGGTGTGAGGCTCGCGAATTCACGTTATACACAAAGCTATGCCACACAGGCTGTGCTTTGATCGTCAACCACAAGACTTTGCTTTTCAACAAAAGCCTTGATCATTTGCCACTTAGGCATGCCACACAGGCAATTCACTCCATGCGACTGATGTCCATCGATATACAACCATTGGGCGCGTACGTCTCAGAGATGGGCGTTAAGCAATAGAATAAATTCTCCGCCACCAAACAGATGTATATTTAATACAGATCAATCAACACAGAATAAAATCCAATGTCAGACACACAGTCCATTTACAAGTTTGTTCTGGATCTGAACGAAACCAGAGGCACTTTCCTCGCATATCCATCGATCTCCAAGTACGTCTGGACGATCACCAACTGATTCCCTCATCCTGGGTGTACAGCCCAATCAAGATCGTTAGTAATCACCCAAACGATGTGAAGACTTCCGGCCTTCAACCACCGTCTTCATCTTCGAATTATCGTCGAATCGATTATTCAGAATGGGTATAAACCCGGCCTTTCTGAATAACCCACATATATAATAAACAAATGTTACACAAACACAACATTTGCCTCATTCCAATTCAGAATATTCCTCGGGAAAGGTTCCCATTAATTTTATCAAAGATAAATTCTTTGAAATTTATTCCTTAATCTTCCTTTGAATATCATTTCAAACCAGTCGGGATTAACGAACCATACCGAAGTAATTATTTATTTTATTTCCCAATCCCAACCTATTTATCCCATGAGGCAAAACTGGTAATACCCCATATCTAACACCATGGTGTTATCGGTAAAATTAATTACCATTTCACGTTCAAATCTAATTAAAGATTTAACTATCGTTTTGGAGCAAAACTGGTGATACCCCATTCTCGATCATTTTAATCTAATTAAAGATTCATTAAAACTCCACTTAGTTTTAATCTTTAATTGGTTTATAGAACCGATGTCTTTTAAAACGCGCTTCACGATAAACCCAAAATTCCATTTGATATTAAATACAAAGCTTTGAATGGAAAATATATAGGCTTATATTCAATATCAAATTCTGATTATTTTTAAAACCACTTCTAACCCGATTTATTTATTTAAAAATATTGGATTTTAATTCTAGTTCAAAACTAGTTCATTTCGATAAAAATATATTTTATCTTTTCAAATAGGGAATTTTTCATCCCAGTTCTTTCCAAATCATATATTATAATTTTACACAAATTATAGATTTTTTTAATAATTTTAGCAAGGCCCGTACAGTCGATTTCCAATAACGGTCGTCGAACTGCACTTACATCGACCTTTTCTAATTTGATTTGGACGTATCTCCAAATCCAACCGTTAGATTTCAAATTTCAAATATTCATTGGAAAGCTCTTTTCAATACGAACCCAATGTTTCCGATTTTAGGAGAATCCGACGGTCGGATCTGCCGTAATGTCCGTCCGAATTCAATGGTCAAAATTTTCGAACTGCCGCAGCGCGGCGCGTTCTATTCAGGCCATTATATTATATATATATATATATATATAATATATAATATATATTTCGTTGATTTCTATTTAAAATGAATTTTATAAATCGTTTTAAATTCGTTTCAAAAACAGTTTCAACTTCCATTTCAATTTTATATCAAAATTGAATATTCACTTATAAATTCGTTTTAAATTCATTTCAAATTGATTTCAATTCAAATCGATTGTAATTCAATTCTAATTCGTTTTCAATTCAATTTCAATTTGAATTCAATTCTATTCAACTTCAATTTCAATTGGAATTTCAATTCAATTTAACTCGATTCAATTTCAATTCGAATTTATTTTCAATCCATTTTAATTCGAATTCATTTTATTTTCAATTCAATTCAAATTCTAATTAGATTTCGATTCCAATTTGAATTCCAATTCAATTTAACTCAAATTTCAATTCAAAATATTCGATTTTGAAATCACTTTCCAATATTCATTATAAAACGAATAAAATCGATAAAAAGATCGATCGCATCAAAATAACGCATCTCTAATCAACACGGCTTTATATTTTTCAAAAACTTCTTTATTCTATTCAACACATGAATATTTATTCCATTCAACACATGAATCTATATTTCTTTCTTTAACACATGACTAATCTCAACAAATGAGTACTATCAACACGTGATTCTTATTTTATAATATTCTTTATTTTCCCAATTGGAATGAGGCCCAATCAATTACCATATAATGTTAATTATATGGATTCCATACAACACATGTATATAATAGCAACGATAAATAATCAACCATCATCCAAAGTGCACAACACAACTGTCTGTCAACCTATCGATCGACACACAACTAATTATTGGGACTAGTGTACGTCAAATATCATTCCAATACCCGTGTGGGGTTTCACATCAACAAACACTGAATATTATTTGTGCAGTTGGGCGACGTGTAAAATTTATCGTCCCAATCAATATCAGTTAAAACAGTGTACATAAACAAACCGTCTGGTTTGTAAATGAATATTTTATTTTATTCACATACACGTTAAAAATTATATTTTTAATGATAAAATATTTCCTTTCAACACATGAATTTCTATTCAGTTCATTTACACAATAAAAATGATATTTTTATTTTTCTAACATATTTTAGAAAATTTCGGCGGCATAACGGCACGATACTAGAAACGGGACAAGGCCTAGCCTCATCCCCGGTCTAGTAATGGCCCACGCCATTCACACATCAATCAAATCAATTTCCATTTCACCAAACAATCAAATTCAACTCAAATAATCTAACCAATCTATGCAACCAAACAAACAAGTCCATGGTCTGTGGACAGTGGTGTCGGGTGCTACTAAACACCGTCTACATCCTAGTATATATTTTATAACTAGAAAAGAGATTTAAAGTGAGAAGTTCTCACAGAGGGTTCCACCCCGCCGTGCTTTGCATTTGAACTGCTGAATCGCCTAAATCCATTTGTAATTCCAATACAGTCTTTTCACGTTGTTCAAATAAAAATTATATTTTTATTGCTTCATTTCAATAAATAAAATTCATATTTTTATTTCTACTTCATATATTTTTACAACGCTTATTTCGATATAAAAATTATATTTTTATATTTCTACTTCTTATATAAAGATGGAATTTTTATTTATATATCATCGCTATAAAAATCACATTTTTATTTCAGCATACATATAAGAAAGGTCATATTTTTATTTCGCTACTTATATAAAGATAATATTTTTACTATCTACATCATATAAAAATCGTAATTTTATTCTTTCTATAATATAAAAATTATATTTTTGACCTTTCTATATTATATAAAAATTGTATTTTTAACCTTTCTATATTATATAAAAATTAGATCTTTTTATATTTAAAAACCTGATCTTTTCCTTGCTAAAAATTTAATTCCCATCTCACTAAAAATCTTAACTTTATACGTGTAAAAATCTCAACTTTATACGTATAACAACCTTATCTTTTCTTTAGACAAAATCTTATCTTTATCTAAATAAAAACCTCACCTTTGTCATATTATCATCGTATTTTTACCTTACCAAAAATCAATTCCTTTTACAACTAAAAATCTAATCTTTCTCTATCACAAAAATCCTAACTTTAACTTAACAAAAATCTTATCTTTTAAATCAAAACATATACAAAAACTGATTTCTAAAATTAATTTAAATTAAAACCGATTTTAATAAACCTAAAAAAATGGTTTTATTATACTAAAAACTAATTTCATATAATAAATATCACCACTGCGATTGTAGGAGGTCGAAGGAGGAACTCTGGACTGGGGGAGGTGCTATGGAGAGTCGGAGGAGGTGCGTTGGGGGTAGCAGGGGCGGCGCTGGAGCAGCTGGCCATCGCAGGTGGTCAGGGCTGGTACATGGGGGCGGCGACTAGGGTTTTGGGGTGGGGCGGCGCTGGAATCGAAGAGGAAGGGGGTCTTCGATTTGGGAGGAGGAGCTATGGGGAAGGGGGTTCGATAGGGGGCGCCACTGATCGATGGTGGCTGAGGTGGAGCCCCGGCGACGAACGCCAGGAGGGTGGCGCGATGGACAGATCTAAGGGTTTTTTTTCTTTAGTTCTGAAGTCAACGTGAAGAGTGAGGAGGGGGTTAAGGAGAAAAGGGGCATTATATATTATAATAATATTTTATTTATTTTATTTTATTTTCCTTTCAAAAAGTTAGAGTTTAATTCGAAATCAAACCCACCGACTATCATCCCTAGCTAATTACCCCCATTCCGAACACAATGGGATATGTCACGTTGGCCATTCGATCGTTTCGATCAGTTTTCGTCAAAATCAAAATATAACTCTATATATTGAATTTGAATGCGCATTTCAATTTACCAGGGTCACATACGGACTCTAAAAATTCCCCAAAAATATTTTCTAGCTTCGTGTTGACGATACGATCCTAAAAAATCTAGTGTCGTCAAATTCTGAGGCAATTTGAAAAATGGCCATTTTCCAGTCGATTAAAATCAACTTAAACTGATCAAACACGTTTTCCTTTGCCACGCTCACATATTGAATCAAAAAATTATGAAAATTGGAATCTAGCAATAAGTTGACATCACGGATCCAACAAAAGTGGTTTCGTCGAAATCCGAGGTCATTTGCAAAATTTCCATTTTTAAGGGCCGGAATCCCAAAACGACTATTCAGAATTTTCATTTGGACATATCTTTTGATTCCCGGTATGAAACTTTGATCTTTCAGATTCGTTGGAAACATATTCTCAATTAGATTCTATTATTTTTGGTTTCGCTAAATTCCGGTTTATTTTGAACCCGGTACATTCATTTGAAGTTTGAAATCGAATTATCGAACTACCGCGCCATTTTCAATTCCTTTTATAATTTAAAATAAATATTTATATTATAACGACGATCTATATGAATATATACGTTCGAATTCTATTTAAAATAAATTTTTCATCGTTATTATTTAGAATAATCTATTTTAAATATTCAAAATTCATTAAAATTGCCAAAATAAAAATTTTAAACTAGCTCAGATTTTCGGCTTATTACAGGACTGGTATGAGTAAAACAGTTTAAAACAGTTCGAACAGGTAAACGATATCTCATAAGACCACGCCGTATAACGGAACGGGTTTTTCCCTTATGAGAATCCAAAATATCTTTATATCAAAAGCCTTTTGATATTATAATAATGTCTATCAACCACAATATAATAATCATCTAGCAGAAACGCTTTCATCTCACGTTCTACATATATAGTATACAATCAAAACCACAAGCACGTATTGGGTAATGGATTTCCAACTATGACAAGGTATGGAACCACCTTTCGCTGGTGTACCTCTAGAGAGGAATACACTGGGTTCAACAAGAACATCTTGCCACCCGGCCACACATGACCGACCACTCATTTCGCTTGAGTGTATCGAATGTATATCACCGACGGTTGGGATCAGCAACCGTTTCCCGAATGGGACAGTATCGACAATAGATTTTTAGAAATAAATGAAACTCTAGATCAGGTGATTATACACCCTACTTCGGAGCGACCACTTAGCCATGCTGCCTGCTCGATTTCTGTCATTTACCGGTTGATGAGGCTAGAAGCTACGCTTTATCATCACACCAGATTCACTTCGAATGTCACATCGTCAAATCCATCAAATCACTGATTTACGTCCTCAACAGTACATTATGTGTTAGCTGAAAGAAGTTTCCTTCTCCGCTTCCACTCTTGTTATGGTTGGAGAAATCAATATAAGTGATCGTCTGGAATTACTCTGTCAGACATCCATCCATACAAGTCATCCAGGAATAGGACGAACCGAAGGCACTATTCAGTATATCCATCTTAGGCACTGTTATCTAAGACTTATACAACAGCCCTTGCACTTTACTCTGTCTTCAATTTATCTTTGGCATTTATGATTCGCAACGCTTATGCCAATACAGAGTGGTTCTTTGGATAATAATCCAACCAGTCTCTCCATATTAACAATGTTAAAATGGTCAAAACTTCGATAGTCTGTGAGTTAACTATCAAAGAAAAACAGGTGTGCAAACAACGATATTATTTCCAGATGGAAATTCTATCAATCAATCATCAATCATATATATATATATTCATATTTCCTTAAGTCAGTATTTGATTACGTTTTTGATTCTATTTGGAAAACATTTCCAAATCTTCTTTACTTGGATTTAAACAGATGTTTAAATCAACATCGCGACGACAACTCAAACCACTATACTTATTTACTAAATTCACTTAACCACTTTCACTCTCGAACCTTAACCATTTCTAAATTAAAAACGAAGTCAATCAAGTTGGGGTATAACTACCTCTCAGACCTTAACAGAACGACATTTCAAATCTTGAAACAGGGTAAGTTCGTCTTCTAACTCTAATCGATTAACTCTTTTCACTTACTCCTTACTTAACTCCTTTCGAACAAACTATATTCGATTACTCCTCTAACTCTATTCGAATAAACTATATTCGATTACTCTTTTAACTCTATTCGAATAAACTATATTCGATTACTCTTTTAACTCTATTCGAATAAACTATATTCGATTATCTCTTCTAACACAATTCGAATAAACTATATTCGATTACTCTTTTAACTCTATTCGAATAAACTATATTCGATTACTCTTTTAACTCTATTCGAATAAAGTATATTCAATTACTCTTTTAACTCTATTTACTTAACAAAACCATATTTCTTTTATCTTTCCTATTTATTAACAAATAAATATCCCTTTCCTTTTCTATTTATTAACAAATAAATATTCCTTTCCTTTTCTATTTATTCCTAAATAAATAAATAATCCCATTTAATCTGTTTGTAACTATTTTACAAATATCTCCTTTTAAATCCTATTTGTAAATGTTGTACAAATATTTTCTCTATTCTATTTGTAAATGGTTTACAAATATTTCTCTTTCAATTTGTTTGACAAATATTTTTCTTTTATTTGTTTTACAAATATATTTCCTTTATCTGTTTTACAAATATCTTCCTTTTAACTCCTTTATTTATTTTCTAAATAAATAACCTTTATAATCCTATTTATTTATTTCTAAATAAATATCTCTTTTTAAAAAATCCTTTTCCTTTTATATATAAAATCCATCGATTTTATATAAATAATTCATTTTCAAAATACACTTTGAAAATCCCCTTTCCCACTTCCATTATTTCTTATGGTTTTTAACATACCATATAACAACGATAATTATCGTCCAAACACACATAATCAACAACAGATTATATATCACATCATATATCACAATATATGAATCACAGTAAAATAAATGTTATATAAACCAGATAGATAACATCACTTTCAGTTCCATATGATATATACTGTTAAACAGAATCAATATAGAAATTCAACTAACTGACTAGCAGTTCAATCAAACAGTCAACACACAGTCAATCAGCCAATATCTAACAGTTCTAAAAATACAACATGAAATTATAAACTGTTCAGAGTTAGTGATATTTACTCACATTGGCAGTTCATCGTTAAAGAACGATAAACTGTTTGTTTGATTTGAATCAAACAATTTATTTCGCCATAAATTCAAACGAGCTCCACTCCACTCCTAGTCAGTCCCATTGGATAGTGTCCGTCCATACGATCCTATCGGATCTTGTTTCGCAGAATTCCGACCATGTATGACCAAGATATAAGGGTTACAAGTTATAACACTTTATATAACATTTAAATAGTTTAATTTAAAAACTAAGTCAAATGATTTTCATTTTGGGCCTCACCGATTAAACTCAGCCCACCACCCAACGTTATTACCAAACCCGCACCCTATAACTTCTTCCCCGAATCATCCTGTAGCCACTTATCCCCATTAACGCACGTTCAATCCACCTAATCTCCCTCACCACTTCATTAAACTTCATACCATGATTTCCATCTTCCATTTCTTCAATCCCTCTTCCAACTGGTACCACTTTAGGTTCACTCGCACACACCAATGGAATTTCGTTCTCAACTCGATAGTGCAGATCTCAGCATAACATCGACCTTTTTCTCAACTGAATACTCCAAAACAAATCACGCGAGTGCGGTTTTACTTCTTGAAACTAAATCTGGTATACAATTGATGCATCGTCGCTTTAATAAACCTACAGATCGAATCCTAGTTCCTACGGTTGACTTTCGAACTGCAGGAAGAACCGTCGAGTCTCACAAAACCTGTATCAAGATGAAGGGAAACCTTGTACGAGATCGAATATACACTTAGTGGGATTTATAGGATTTGATTCCTATTTTATTTGAATTGTTTTTGCTCACTCTTCTTACTGTAAGCACATTTGCGGATATATATATTGTGTGTGGGGGTTGGTATCATTTGTGGCCGAGAATGAGGTGAACGTGACCTGGTTTAGGACCAGAAATAGAAGAGGATATTTTTAGTTATTTATTTTCACCATTTTATATTTGTTTTCACCTTCTAAAAATCCGTGTGATCACACACGACACCCAAAAATCACCAAACTGGACACGTAGCTAGAATTCAACATTACGGTCCCAACGAAACTACTTTCGTCGAATTCCGACTCCGTATGCTCACACAGCGTATTTTTAACCGTTGAAATATTGACTATTTTCCACTTTAAAAATCCGTACGACCACACAGTGACTCTAAAAATCACGAAACTGGAAATCTAACAACTATTTGACGTTGCGGATCCAACAAAATTAGTTTGTCGAATTCCGACTACGTTTGCAAAAGTGGCTTATTTTTACAGCTCTGAATGACCCCTTTAAATATATAAATATATTTAAATATAATTAAATTAAATATTTAAAAATAAATATTATCGTCTATATTCATAGTGGAATACCATGCAACTCTACTGGGATTTATAACTCGATATTTCAAATCTAGGTCAACCCGATATTCGATTTATATTGAAATTCCTTTTTTAAATATAAATAATTCCTTTATAAATTATAAAGGAATTCCACAGCAACTTTTCTAAAATTTGATTTGGACGTACATCAAAATCTACACGACGAAATCCCGATTTTTCTCTTCCACTAGAAAGATATACTCCACCAGCTCCACACGTTTCTTGTTTCACAGAAATCCGGCTTAAAATGAATCATGTACATTAAGTTGAAGTTCGAATCGCCAATTTACGAACTGCAGCGCCATTTCGAGCTCGATTTTAATTATAATATAATTCTACGTTCAAACTGTCGTTAATATAATATATTCATTATTCAAATTAAATTCCAAGCTGAATTAAATATCACAGATGATCCAGTTCACACTTTATCGTCATTTCAGCCAATTTTGATTATTTTAGAATTAAATATATTATTTAATTTATTATTTTAATTAAATATTCACCATTATTTAATTCCACGACCATTAAGTTCACTATATCACCTATTTAAATAATTAAATAAAATAATTATTATACTGCTAACGATGCGGGTCATTACAATTTTAAAATAACTAATATTTTAAAATAATATTTCGTAAAGGATTAAAATCTGATTTTGATGTCCGATTTTGGATGGACAGAAAATATATAAATATATGAAGCCGTGTTGATTAAATTTGCGCCATTTGGACTTGAACGATAATTATATCGATTTTATTTGCTTTTATAACGAATATCGAAATGAAATTATTTCAAAATCAAATATTTTGAAAATATTATCATTTATATTATAATGATATAGAATATTCAATTTTGGTTTAAAATTGAAAAGGAAGTTGGAATCGATATTAAAACGAAATTATAATACGTTTTGAACAAAATATATATTATATATTATATATACATATATATTAATGGCTTTAATAGAACGCACCGCGCAGCGACCGTTCGCGAATTTCAACCATTGACTTCGTGTCGTTATTACGGGAGATCCGACCGTCTGATTCTCCTAAAACCAGAACCATTGGATTCGTATGGAAAAGAACTTTCCAACGAATATAAGATATTTGAAATTTAACGAATGGATTTTCCTAATCAAATTTGGAAAAGGTCGCTATGGATGCAGTTCGATGGCCGTTAGTGGAAATCGATTGTACGGGCCTTGATAAAATTATTAAAAATATTAATAACTTGTGTAAAGTCATAATAAATGATTTGGAAAGAATTAGGATGAAAAATTCCATATTTGAAAAGATAAAAATATATGTTTATCGAAATGAACTAGTTATGAACTAGAATTATAATCCAATATTTTGAAATAAATAAATTGGAATTGAAATGGTTTTAAAAGTAACCGGAATTTCCAATATAAGAATTGGAAGGGTTTGGAATCGAAATTATCTTCGGAATATTTCGATATTGGATTCCATGATTATACGAACATTGTGGAGGAATTTGGAAGATATATATATCGTTATTCCAATACGATATTTGTTGATTTCATAATTTGATATTGAATATAAGCTGATATATTTTCTATTCAGAGCCTTGTATTTAATATCAAATGGGATTTTGGGTTCGTCGTGAACGGTGTCTTCACTAACACTGCTTTTAAATCCAATGGAGTTAAGAAAATTAGAAACTAACTGGAGGTTAGCTAAGTTGAACGGTTTCCTGGGTATCGATCTGATGTTGGTTTCGGCCTTCGGGATTAATACTTAGGGAATTGTTCTGTTACAAATTTACGATTAGAGACTGATGGAATGTGATTTTGGGTTTATCGTGAACTATGTTTTAAATGACATTAGTTCTTTAACCCAGTTAAAGGCAGGATTAATTTCCAGAAAATTGAATAATCATTACTATTGATTGTTTGAAGATTAAAACTAATTGGAGTTTTAATGAATCTTTAATTAGATTGAAATGTGATAATTTAAATTATCAAAATTTTGAAATGATCGAGAATGGAGTACCACCAGTTTTACTCCAATATTTAATCAGATTTGAACAGAAAATGGTAATTAATTTTACCGATAACACCGTGGGTGTTAGATATGGAATGCTACCAGTTTTGCTCCATGGGATGAATAGGTTGGGATTGGGAAATAAAATAAGTGATTACTTCGGTAAGGTTCGCTAATCCCGACTAGTTTGGATAAACCCTAATATGGTTTAAAATTGTAAAAAGAATATTTGACTGAAATAATATTCTGAATTGGAATAAGGCGTATGTTGTGTTTGTGTAGCACTTGTTTATAATATACTCAAGTTACTCAAAAAGACCGGGTTTATCCCATTTTGTATAACTAATTCGACGATATGTCGACGACGAAGACGGTGGTTGAATACCGGAGGTCTTCACATCGTTTGGATGACTACTGATGTCTTGATTGGGCTGTACACCTGGGACAAGGTAGTAAGTAGTGATCGTCCAGATGTACTTGGAGATCAACGGATATGCGAGGGCCTCTCTCCTGTATTGGACATATGGGACGAGGAATAAGGTGCCTTCGGTTTCGTTCAGAACCAGAACGAAATTGTAAATGGACTGTGTGTCTGACATTGGATATCATTCTGTGTGATTGATGGATATCGGTTGCATGGAGTGGTTTGCCTGTGTGGCACGCTGAGATGCAAATGATCAAGGCTTCGGTTGAAAAACAGAGTCTTGTGGTTGATGATAAATGCACGGCTTTAATACAACGTAGCTTTGTGTAGCGTTAATTCGCGAGCCTCACACCCCGGTGTGCACCATAAACGGGAGAAGGACGTCAGGGAGGTCATGCGTTTTCTTCTAGCTCGGAGTGGTGTTTGGGTTTTTACACGGCCCTACATTTTACTTATGAGGTTGATGGATAGCGAGGCGCCTCGGTTATATCGACACTACGGGCCGATGGATATGGTCGACGTACTGACCAGACTTACGCCCCACAGGGCGGGGAAACTCAGTGTTCAGGCATTTTAATCCACATCGAGTGGACCGGCACTGGGCTCCTAAGGGTCCACCTGAGTCTGGGTCCTGAGACATGGGATAAAGCGTCTCGAAGTGGAGAGGACGATCCCTTGCCTTGGTTCACAGATTGAAATCCAACTTCCAATACGCGACATTTCGGTTTTGATTGTAGAGCCTAGTATTGGCGACATGATATATGGTACCCATTCCATCTAGGATTGATACATTTATATTTGGAGCTATTTTAACACTATGTACTTATAATAATATCAAATAATTTGTTTTAAACGTACCAAGAATGCTTTGGCTATTATAAGGGAAACCTCTGGCTTGCGTTGCATTGTGTGATGGGGCCTGAGTCTTATAATAGCTTCATTTTTCTTTATTTAGCATTGCGCTGTTGTTTTATGCACTGGTATTCTTGGGGTTAAATCCGTTTCGTGTTATACGGCGTGGTCCCTTAATTTACCTAACTTTAAAAACAAGATAATAACTATTTTAGTTTTCACACTAGTCACACGACTGACCTGGAGTTTATTTTTTTAACCTAAACTCTGGTGCCCCTATTTTCCACACGGGCAACTAGTAGTTTTGGTTTTGCAGATATTACATTCATAGGATCCTAGTTTACAGCTAGAACGATATTCGGATAGTGTAACAACCCGGAAAATCTGAGCCAGTTTAAAATTTTTGTTTTGGCAATTTTAGCGAATTTTGAACATTTAAAATGATTTATTTTAAATAAAAACGACGAAAATTTATTTTGAATATAATTAGAACGTATATATTTATATACGTCATCGTTAGAATATAAATAATTACTTATAATTATAAAAGGAATTGAAAATGGCGCGGTAGTTCGATAATTCGATTTCAAACTTCAATTGAATGTACTAGGTGCAAAATAAACCGGATTTTAGTGAAACCAAAAATAATGGAATCTATTTGTGAATATCTTTCAAACGAATCCGAAAAATCAAAGTTTCATAGCGGGAATCAAAAGATATGTCCAGTTGAAAATTTTGAATAGTCGCTATGGAATTCAGGCCCTTAAAAATGGGAATTTTGCAATCGACCTCGGATTTCGACGAAACTACTTTTGTTGGATCCGTGATGTCAAGTTATTGCTAAATTCCAATTTTCATAATTTTTGAATTCAATATGTGAGCGTGCCAAAGGAAAACGTGTTTGACTAGTTTCAGTTGATTTTAATCGACTGGAAAATGGTCATTTTTCAAACGGTCTCAGAATTCGACGAAACTAGTTTTGTTAGGACCGTATCGTCTATATGAAGCTAGAAAATATTTTTCTGGAATTTTTAGAGACTGTATGTGGCCTCGGTAATTTGAAATGTATGTTTAAATTGAATATACAAAGAATTATACTTTGATTTAAATGAAAATTGATTGTAACAGCCGAATCAGCTTACGATACATATCCCATTGTGTTCGGGATATGGGTAATTAGCTATGGACGACAGGCGGTGGGCCTCATTTTGAGATCGAATAAAAAGTCAACCTTTTGAAAATTAAAATAGAATAAAATATTAAATTATATAATATACCCTCACTAACTATCTCCTCCCTCACGTTCATTTTCTCAGATCGATTTTAAAAAGGAAAAAAAACCTGCGCCTAGGGCCACCGCGCCTCCTCCTCGAGCTCCCCCTCCTCTCGCGCTCTCTCCACTCGGAACCCCTCCCCCCCCCCCCCCCCCCCCGTCGATATCCCCTAAATCGAGACCATCCGCGCCCAAACCCCCCTACAACCAACGACTGCCACCCCTCGTCAGAACCCGCACCGCCTGCCCCTGACGCCACCATCAGGCCTGCGCCGCCCCCTGATACCACCAGCACCCCTTCCGACGATCCTTCACCCTCCTCCAATTAATAAAAAGTGAGTTTCCCCCTTTAATTATTTATTTAGTTTGTTTCCTTTGTTTAAGCACCAAAATCTGATTTTTCTACACTATAAAATTCTGATTTGGGTAGATATAAAGTTATAATTTTTATTTAGAGAGAGTTATAATTTTTAAACAAAGAAAAGATAGATTTTTATTCGTGTAAGGATTAGATTTTTAACGATATAAAGAAGTGATTTTTAATCTAGGAAAGACGATATTTTTATATATTGTGAAGGTTAAAAATGCGATTTTTATATAGTAGAAATAATAAAAATGCGATTTTTATATAGTAGAAATAATAAAGATGCGTTTTTTATATAGTAGAAATAATAAAGATGTGATTTTTCTATAGTAGAAATAATAAAGATACGATTTTTATATAGTAGAAATAATAAAGATGCGATTTTTATAGTGATGAAAGAAAAAGATTAAATCTTTATATTTGAAAAGGCGAAATCTTTATATTTGAAAAGGCGAAATCTTTATATTTGAAAAGGCGAAATCTTTATATTTGAAAAGGTGAAATCTTTATATTTTAAAAGGCGAAATCTTTATATTTGAAAAGGCGAAATCTTTATATTTTAAAAGGCGAAATCTTTATATAGAGAATAGCGTGACAAAAATATAATCTTTATTACATGAAAATCGATAAAAAAATAGAAATTTTATCTATATAGTAACGATGTAAAAATAGAATTTTTATCTATATAGTAACGATGTAAAAATAGAATTTCTATCTATATAGTAACGATGCAAAAATAGGATTTTTATATACATAGCAACAATATAAAAATGTGAATTTTATATATGTAGTGGCTACGGGCAACAAAAGTGACAAAAAGCGAGAACAGTGATGACTCCCTACATTAGAAGTGTCGTGGAGTTGGGATAGCTATTGGTGAGAACTTCTCACTCTAAATTTCTTGTTCTAGTTAAATATATATATACTAGGATGTAGACGGTGCTTAGTAGCACCCGACACCCGTCGTCCACAGACCATGGATGGCTTGTTTATTTGATTGACGTGTTGTGAAAATTATTTGTGATGTTGATGTGAAATAGATAATGAAATATATTCCTATGTTGAAATAAATTAATTGTCGTTGAAAATATAATTTTTAACGTGAATGTGAATAAATAAATAATTATAAACAAATCGGTCGATTTGTTTATATACACTGATTTGACTGATATTGATTGGGATGATAAATTTTACACATCACCCAACTGCACAAATAAAAATCTGCATTTGTTGATTTGAAACCCCACAATGGTGTTGGGATGATATTTGAGTACACTGATCCCAATTATTTAATTGTATGTCGATCGATTGGTCGACAGACTGTGTAAGCGTTGATTGTTTATATTTGATGCTTATGCAGTTGTGTGGTGCACTTTGGATGATGGTTGATTGTTTATCGTTGCTATTATATACATGTGTTGGGTGGAATCCAAATAATTAACATTATATGGTGATTGATTGGGCCTCATTTCAATCGGGAAAATAATGAACATTATAAAAGAAAATTCATGTGTTGAATATAAAAATAGTCATGTGTTGACGATGTTCATGTGTTGAAACTATTTATGTGTTGAGTAAAATATTTTAAATACAATAAAATTTACATCTTTATCATATTTACAATTAGAACTACCTCACGGTGGAGTCTAATTGAAAATCAAACGATAGATACCATAGTTTTATAAAATATTTTACATAACAAAAATAGTCATGTGTTGACAGTACTCATGTGTTGAGATTAGTCGTGTGTTGAAAGAAATATAGATTCATGTGTTGAATAGAATATATATTCATTTGTTGAATAGAATAACGAATTTATTGAAATATATAAAGCCGTATTGATTAGAGTTGCGCTATTTTGAGTGAACGATATTTATATCGATTATATTCATTTTTATAGTGAATATAGAAAAGGTAGTGATTTCAAAATATAATGTTTCGAAAATATTATCATTTATATAGTAATGATATTAAATATTCAATTTTGATTTGAAATTAAATATGAAGTTGAAATCGTTTTGAAAACGAAGTATAAATACATTTTACAAAGGAAATCGACGAAATATATATAATATATATATATTATATATATAATGGCCTGAATAGAACGCGCCGCGACAGTTCGTGAATTTCGACCATTGACTTCGAATTGACGTTGCGGGAGATCCGACCGTCGGATTCTCCTAAAACCGGAACCTTTGGGTTCGTATCGAAAAGAGCTTTCCAATGAATATTAGAAATTTGAAATCTAACGGTTAGATTTGGAATTATGCCTAAATAAAATTCAGAAAAGGTCGTTGTAAGTGCAGTTCGATGGCCATTGTTGGAAATCGACTGTACGGGCCTTGATAAAATTATTAAAAATATTAATTTGTGTAAAATCATAATATGTGAATTGGAAAGAACTGGGATGAAAAAATCCAAATTTGAAAAGATAAAAATTGATTTTTATCGAAATGAACTAGTTTGGAACTAGAATTAAAATCAATTTATTTTTGAAATAAATAAATTGAATGTGAAAGTGATTTTAAAATAATCAATATTCCTAATACGTGAACTGGACTAGAGTTGAATCGAAATTATCTTCGGAATATTTCGATGTTGGATTTCGTGGCTATACAGATATTGTTATGGGAATTTGAAAGATATATTTTATATCATTATTTCCAATACGATATTTGTTGGTTTCAGGATTTGATATTGAATATATGCCGGTATATTTTCTATTCAGAGCCTTGTATTTAATATCAAATGTGATTTGGGTTTGTCGTGAATGGTGTCTTCATTAACACTGTTCTTAAGCCCAATAGAGA
Organism: Allium sativum; assembly: GCA_030737875.1. Taxonomy (NCBI): domain Eukaryota; kingdom Viridiplantae; phylum Streptophyta; class Magnoliopsida; order Asparagales; family Amaryllidaceae; genus Allium; species Allium sativum. The sequence continues at coordinate 402,275,658 of CM060923.1, read as the reverse complement.
AAAAGATTAAATCTTTCTAGTTAGATTTAATGAAGTGTATCAATTAAATGATATTTAATTGGAATTGAATTTGAATTGCTTTTTGGGTTTATCGTGAGCGATGTTTTGAACAACACCTGTTCTTTAACCCGATTAACAATCGAGTGTGATTTTGGGTTTATCGTGAATCGTGTTTTAAATGACATTGGTTCTTTAACCCAATTAGAGACAGGATATTGGATTTTGATAAGATTAAAACTAAGTAGAGTTTTAATGAATCTTTAATTAGATTGAAATGTGAATTGATAATTTAAATTATCAAATCTGAAAGGTGATCGAGAATGGAATACCACCAGTTTTGCTCCAAAGCGATAGTTAAATCTTTAATTAGATTTGAACGTGAAATGGTAATTAATTCTACCGATAACACCTTGGTGTTAGATACGGAGTATTACCAGTTTTGCTCCATGGGATGAATAGATTGGGATTGGGAAATAGAATAAATAATTACTTCGGTGTGGTTCGCTGATCCCGACTAGTTTGTAAAACCATAATACGGTTTGAAATGATATCCAAAGGAAAATTAAAGAATAAATTTAGAAGAATTTATCTTGGATAAAATTAATGGGAAGCTTTCCCTAAGAATGTGATTTTGTGAATAAAATAACATTCTGAATTGGAATGAGGCGTTTGTTGTGTTTGTGTAACATTTGTATATCATATACGTGGGTTATTCAGAAAGGCCGGGTTTATACCCATTCTGAATAACCGATTCGACGAGATGTCAAAGATGAAGACGGTGGTTGAAGACCGGAAGTCTTCACATCGTTTGGGTGATTACTGATGATCTCGATTGGGCTATACACCCAAGATGAGGAAACAGTTGGTGATCGTCTAGACGTACTTGGAGATGGATGGATATGCGAGGAAAGTGCCTCCGGTTTCATTCAGACCCAGGACGAACTTGTAAATGGATTGTGTGTCTGACATTGGATTTTATTCTGTGTTGATTGATCTCTATTAAATATACATCTATTTGGCGGCGGAGAATTTATTCTCTTGCTTAACGCACTTCTCTGAGGCATACGAGCTCAGAGGTTGTATATCGATGGACATCAGTCGCATGGAGTGTGTAACACCCCGTATGTTGAATAACTTGCTATAATATAAAACAGGGCAGAATTAAGCTTTAAAATCTGAATCAGGGGAAACGGGCTATGCCATTCCGTTCGTCTCGGAAAAATACGCGAAATAGAGTCCGAGTTTTCGAAAATCGGAGTCCGTATGACCCCGATAAGGCCCAAAGAAGTTTTCAGAAATTTAAAAACAGATTTTCAGAAGTGGCGGGAAAAATCCCGCCAGACCCAGGGGGTCGACCTGGGGGTCAACTGGGGAGTCGACCTCCCCCCCAGGTCGACTGGTGAGTCGACCCTAGGGTCGACCTAGGAGTCGATCTCCCTGGTCGAGCCCAGGTGAACTGGGTGCACCTGTTTGGCTTTTTGGCTCTGTTTTGGTGGCTAGGACGTGATATGACGGCTCTAATCTAATTTAGGGTTAATCTAAGGGCCTAAAACACCTAACTAATCTATAAATATACCCTAAGACTACCCTAATTAATACTAAAAATAGTTACAACACCATTATGCCGTCAAAATGCAACTTGAAGGAGCCTCCATCAATCTAAAGAGGAAGATGGCTTCTCAAATCAATCTCTAATCAACTCTAGCAACCTAATCTTCTTCTTAGGAGTGCTAATCATCAAGTTGTGAGTTTTCTATAGCCTTAATAACCAATTGTTGAAATGATTATGATAGGATATAATGAGGTTATGGCTATGAATGTGGATCAATGCAAGATTATGTTATCATATGCCATGTGTTTGTGATGTTATGCAAGTTATGCAAGTTATGTGCTATATGTTCATGAAGTTATGCAAGTTGTGCAAGTCATATGATACATGTTCATGATGTTATGCAAGTTATGCAAGTCATATGCTATGTGATTATGATGTTATGCAAGTCATATGCTATGTGTTTGTGGTGTTATGAAAGTTATCCAAGTCATATGATATATGTTCATGAAGTTATGCAAGTTATGCAAGTCATATGCTATGTGTTTGTGGTGTTATGCAAGTTATGCAAGTCATATGATATATGTTCATGAAGTTATGCAAGTCATATGCCATGTGTTTATGATGTTATGCAAGTTATGAGAAACATTGATCTATTATGACACCATGATATGCAAGTTTGGTGTATGCAAGTTCATCTATGATATGTATGCAAGTTTGGTGTATGATTATATCCAAGTTCATATATGATATGTTATGCAAGTTTGGTGTATGATTATATGCAAGTCCATATATGACATGTTATGCAAGTTTGGTGTTTGATTATATGCAAGTGACATGTGCAAGTTGACACCTTAGTATGATATGCATACATATGCAAGTTAACCCCTTTGTATGTCATACAAACATATGCTAGTTTACCCCTTTGAATGACATAAATAACTTATGAAAGTTAACCTCTTTATGACATATGTGATTCATGCAAGTTTGGGTTGATTATTTATGCTAGTTGGGTTTGATGCTATATGCATGTTGACACCTTTAAACCCATGTTGATGCTTATGTGTTATGCAAGTTGAACCCATTGTATGTGTGATGAATCTTCCCTTTTATGTCATGTTAGCGAATTACGTGGGGAACGATGGGGTTAATATACATGTTAATGAAATGGTGTGAAATTGGTATGATTATGCATACCATAAAGAGGATGGACATAATTGAGTCAATTATGTACATCGTTAAAAAATTGGAATTAATTAGGGAAAATTAATTCGAAATATAGGGGTGATTAATTAGGTGTAATTAATCGACTAAGACACGAGGTTGGACCATTTTGTAGCGTAAGACTGCCCGGAACCGACCGGCAAATCCAACGGCTACAAATGATTGGCCCAATGTGAGGGGTCTTTGGCACAAACTAAATACGTGACAAGTGTATAGACACGAGGTTAGACTCGGTTATTGCGTAAGGCTGCCCGGACCCAACCGGCAAATGCAGCTGCCATAAAAAATAGTCTAATGTGAGAGGTCTTTACAACGGTTATGTTCTTAATCAATTAAGAAACACTTAACCAGATAAGCATGTAGTGGGGCATGAAGGGTTAAGTGGGTGCCTTGGGTGGCATGAGGAAATCTAGTGGTTGCCTTGGGTGGCAATAGAAAATACGATTAGAATACTTAACCAAAGTGGAACATGTAATTAAACACGATTAAAGGGTTAAGTGGGTGCCTTGGGTGGCATGAGGAAATCTAGTGGTTGCCTTGGGTGGCAATAGAAGATAAGATTAGAATACTTAACCAAAGTGGAACATGTAATTAAACATGATTAAAGGGTTAAGTGGGTGCCTTGGGTGGCATGAGGAAATCTAGTGGGTTGCCTTGGGTGGCAATAGAGAATACGACTAGAATACTTAACCAAAGTGGAACATGTAACTAAACATGATTAAAGGGTTAAGTGGGTGCCTTGGGTGGCATGTGGAAATCAAGTGGGTGCCTTGGGTGGCATGTAGAAATCTAGTGGGTGCCTTGAGTGGCAATTGAAATATGATTAGATGACTTAAACAAACCTTAACATGTAAGTGGGCATGATTATGAAAAAGGGGTTAAGTGGGATGAACTAGATAAAATGACAAGCTTAAGTAGTAGCTTGTGGGGGGCCATTTCAACCAGTAACCCATATGTATCTTATTGGGCTCGACCAATGTCGAGGACGGGACACGCGTACTGGGCTTGACTATAAGAGGCCAAAACGGGGTAGCGGTGGCAACGCGAGTCCAACGGGTTTCATATGCGTGTGTGGACCCGGGCTGGTAGGTAAGACGTTGTTGCATCGTGTAGATATAAGTCGTGCACCATTGATAGTATCGGGTTGCCACTTTAGGGAGTGATACATCCTACTGTGGGGCCAGCACGGGTATCTACGGTAGGGAGCCGATCGCTTGGGGAGTAGCAGGAACACCTAGTGGAGATAGGGGAAGACGGCACCTATGTAGTCAGCTAGGGGTACAAGAGACTACTATTAAAATTACTAAGTTGTGGGTACACCTAGTGGAGATAGGGGCAGACGGCACCTATGTAGTCAGCTAGGGGTACACGAAACTACTATTAAAAATTACTAAGTACACTTAGTGGGGATCAACCTTTAAGTAGGAATTACCCTTGGGTGGGTGGAACTGGTGTGGTGCAGTGTAGGAATTATCCTTGGGTGGGTAGATCTGGTGTGGTGCAGAATAGTATTTATCCTTGGATGGATAGGCGTGTCTTTACCGTTATCTTTGTTTATCCTAAGTCTAGTTGGCTGCTTAGTGTAGTCATTTATCCCCAGTCGTACCGTACCAGGTTTATATCATACCCTAATCACTTTAATGATTGTATTTTTAAGGTTATAGGGCTCACTCAGACTTATGTCTGACTCCATTGTTTTTATCTTTTTCCCCAACCCTCAGGTTCTCAGAGTGGGCCTAGCACTAGTGGGCTTTGATCAGATTGCTTTATCTATCTTTTGGAGCTTGGACTCTTGAAGAAAAGCTCGGTTATCTTTTCTATTATGGCTATTAGTATGTAGTGGGATTATGTACTTATGTTTTAACGAAATGGATATTTTGTACTTGACTCTTGTTGGTTTTTGAGATGTAACCAAACATGTTTACCTTCTGCTGCAATTAAAATGATGTTTTAAATTTCAAGTATTACTTATATCTGTCTTGTTGTAATTTTTCAGTTCTATATTCACTTAAATACTCCACCGAAGCTAAGGCATTCCCAATGTGAGTGACCTTAGCGGGTGTGAGGTGTTACACGTGGTATCAGAGCTTAAGGTTACCAGAACAGATAAAACTTTTAGAAAACTATTTTTCTAAAAACATTTTTGGAAGAAGTATTTTCAAAAACATGTCTTTTGAGAGAAAAGTTTTTGAAAGAAAAGCATAATCCCCAATATCCATATCCTTATCCTTCGGATTCTCCGTTTTGAATCTCTTCCTCTTTCTCTTTTTTAATTTCCCCTCCGCGTATAGATGTCTTTTTAAGATAAGTAAGGACTTCCGTATGAAGGACGGAAGAACCACTTCAAGGGACTAAGTCGTTTGTCGGGCTAAGAAGTTAGTCCAAGGAGGTGGAGGGCTTATGGGTACCTTTAAGATGGACGAGAGAGGAAGGTTCAAATAGCTATTAGGTAAATAAAGGACGAAACCTCATCGTGGTAAGAAGGCCACGAAAGGAGAATATGAAGGGGAAGGCTAGTTGTTTTGGAGGAATAGGACACCTTGGGGTTGTCCAGAGAGGTAAGGACGAAGTACAGGATCTTCTGGAAGGTGGATGTATTCCCTCACGACGGGTATACCTGATGGGGGTAGGACCGTCTAAGTTGAAATTTGGTTCTCTTGATCATCCTATTCGAACTTTATTCGACTCTAGTGCACCACATTCGTTTATCTCATTAGTTGAGTCACTGCACCTAGACACTAGTTTGGTAGATGATCCCGTGGTTGTTTCAAACCCAATTGGGGGCTCCACTTATTTGTCCATGATATGTTTGGGGTTTGAAGATCCTCATACTTAGCGTTGAGTTTAGGGGTGATGCTTTTGTTTGGGCTTCACGGGCTATGGGTTGATTTTGGGCATGGACTGATTATCCAGTAATGGTGTCGTTCTTAATTGTGAAAAGAGAGTTGTTGGGCTCATAACCCGCTTGGGTAACACTCTCGAGATCTCTTGTAATCCCATAGATTTTGTTATGCTAAGTTATCTTGAATAGCTTGACGCTTCGGTCGAGAGTTTGCGATCTGTTAGAGTGGTCCGGGAATACTCGGATGTGTTTGGGGAGGTGAAGGGCTTACCTCCGAAGCGGGAGATAGACCTCCGAATATATCTGGTAGATGATGCTAAACCAGTATCTTTGTCAGTGCGCCACATGGCTCCTCGTGAGAGGAGGGAACTCCATAATCAAGTAGGGGAGTTGCTTGAGAAGGGGTTCATAAGACGAAGTATATCGGAGTGGGGTGCTCCAGTAGTTTTTGCTACGAAGGCGGATGGGTCCCTCAGACTTTGTGTAGACTATAGAGAACTCAACAAACTCACAAAGAAGAATAGACACCCATTGCCAAGGATGGATGATCTCTTTGATCAGTTGGTTGGCGCCTCAGTGTTTTCGCAGTGGGATTTGGCCACGGAGTTTCATCAGTTGGGAGTGACTGAGGATAGTATAGAGAAGACCGCCTTTAGGACTCCGGATGGTTTCTATGAGTAGCTTGTGATGCCATTTGGTTTGACGAACGCCCCCGCATATTTTGTTGGTTTGATGAGTAGGGTGTTCAGGAAGTACCTAGATAACTTTGTAGCGGTCTTTGTGGATGACATCTTAGTATTTTCTAAGAGTGAAGAAGAGCAAAATAAGTTTTCGTATGTGCTTAATAGGTTAAGCAAAGCCAGTTATTTGATCAACGGTGGTTCTAGAGTGAGACTGGCAAGGGCATCCAGAGTTGGACAAGGGCTTAATTATTTAGCCGTTTTTACTAGTATCATCTCACGTAGGTCGTCTGAATTCGAAGGAGGTGTCCCTTGGGTGTTTGTCTGATATTGGTTTAGGCCTTTGGGGCTTGTAGTTGGGGGATGTCGAGTTCGACTAGGATGGTCTGCATGAGAGATGGATAGTTGTGACGATTTTGTATGGAAGAATATCCTGGCATTTCTCCAGAAGTGGAGAAAAGCATAACCTACATCTTAGGGAAGTGTTGGAGACTCTTCGAGCGCATAGTCTTGAGACAGCAAAGGTGGATGGAGTTCTTAACATCCTATGATTTTGAGATAGCGTAGTGGCGGACGCCTTGAGCGGAAAAAGGTTGTCCTTGAGTCCATTGTTCGTGGTACGACGAAGCTTGGAATTTATCTCGATGTTTGATTTCAGACCTTCCGTTGACTTTATACCCGGTTTGCTAGCATCCTTGGAGGTCAGACCTACTCTTTTAAGACGGATTGGCGAGGCACAGAGGGACGACCCACAGTTGGTTGAGTTGGTATAGAGGCTCATAAGGGGGGAGTCGTCCAGCCATTTGAGTAGGTATACCCTAGACGATAAGGGGTGCTTGCGTAGAGACGGTAGACTTTGTGTACCGCAGGACGGGGGTTTAAGAAAGGCTATTCTTGATGATGCACACCATTCTAGGATAACCATTTATCCCGGTGGGGACAGGATGTACCAAAACATGAAGCGAGTTTTCATTTGGGCCGGTATGAAGAAAGATGTGGCCGAGTATGTCGCTAGATACTTGTTGTGTCAACAGGTGAAAGCGGAGCAAAAGAAACCCGGTGGGTTGTTTCACCCATTGGAAGTTCCGCAATAGAAGTGGGATAGCGTCTCGATGGATTTTATTGATGGGTTACCAAGATCGAGGAAGGGTAATACGAGAATTTGGGTTGTGGTAGATAGACTTGCTAAGAGCGCCCATTTCATACCCGTGAAGAACAAGAGGACTGTTCCATGTCTAGCTTCGGTTTATCTTCGAGAGATAATTCAGTTGCATAGGTAACAGGACGTATCCCATGTGTCACATTTAAGGAAGTGCCTACATGAGACCGCAGAGATGGTAGAGCCGAGCCTGCTTAGGGAAGTAAAGGTAGAGCGTGATGCGATTATTCGACGAGCTCCTACCCGCATCCTTGGGTCAGAGATTAGGAAGTTGGGAAACAGAGACGTTCGACTAGTCAAAGTGAAAAGGGGAGAAGATGAGAGTAATGCTACTTGGGAGACAGAAGCGAAGATGCGTTTATTGTACCCATTCCTTTTTGAGGGTATGTTTTTTAACTTCTCCTGTATCGTTTGTCTAGTACTTATCTTATCTTTAGTATGTCCTCTCATTAGTACCTTTGACCTTTAGATAGGGAAAACCTATGGTTGAAACATGTGTTTGAGACATGTTATGTTTGATGGATGCGTGTGGATGCAAGTGTTTGCTAGTGGTTGCTCGTGGATGCATATACACACAATCTAGGCACTAGATCGGCTCAATCACTTCATATTGCATATTGCATAAAATTGTGTGTAGGTAGCTATATTAATGGATGTATAATGGTTGTGTTATAATATGGATGACGCATTTTGGTGAATGATTTTGCACTCATATAGAAATAGTATGTGTCGATAAGGTTCTTTCGCATACATATTGGATGCATGGCACTATCATGGTTTGCATTAAGGAGGTCAACTAAATTAGTAGACCGCCTAATTTTGCATTAGACAGGGAACATATACACACACTCTTTGCATATGTTCATACAGCATTAGAAACTTTAAGGACAATGGATGCCAGTGTTTGATGGTTTGAGTAGATGGTTGTTTGGTTGGTAGGATACGTTCTTCTTGACTTAGAGATTTCGGGGACGAAATCCTTTAAGTAGGGGAGAATGTAACACCCCGTATGTTGAATAACTTGCTATAATATAAAACAGGGCAGAATTAAACTTTAAAATCTGAATCAGGGGAAATGGGCTATGCCATTGCGTTCGTCTCGGAAAAATACACGAAATAGAGTCCGAGTTTTCGAAAATCGGAGTCCGTATGACCCCGATAAGGCCCAAAGAAGTTTTCAGAAATTTAAAAACAGATTTTCAGAAGTGGCTGGAAAATCCCCGCCAGACCCAGGGGGTCGACCTGGGGGTCGACTGGGGAGTCGACCTCCCCCCCCCCCGGGTCGACTGGGGAGTCGACCCTACGGTCGACCTGGGAGTCGACCTCCCTGGTCGAGCCCAGGTAACCTGGGTGCACCTGTTTGGCTTTTTGGCTCTGTTTTGGTGGCTAAGACGTGATCTGACGGCTCTAATCTAATTTAGGGTTAATCTAAGGGCCTAAAACACCTAACTAGTCTATAAATATACCCTAAGACTACCCTAATTAATACTAAAAATAGTTACAACACCGTTATGCCGTCAAAATGCAACTTGAAGGAGCCTCCATCAATCTAAAGAGGAAGATGGCTTCTCAAATCAATCTCTAATCAACTCTAGCAACCTAATCTTCTTCTTAGGAGCGCTAATCAACAAGTTGTGAGTTTTCTATAGCCTTAATAACCAATTGTTGAAATGATTATGATAGGATATAATGAGGATATGGCTATGAATGTGGATCAATGCAAGATTATGTTATCATATGTTATGTGTTTGTGATGTTATGCAAGTTATGCAAGTTATGTGCTATATGTTCATGAAGTTATGCAAGTTATGCAAGTCATATGATACATGTTCATGATGTTATGCAAGTTATGCAAGTCATATGCTATGTGATTATGATGTTATGCAAGTTATGCAAGTCATATGCTATGTGTTTGTGGTGTTATGCAAGTTATTCAAGTCATATGATATATGTTCATGAAGTTATGCAAGTTATGCAAGTCATATGCTATGTGTTTGTGGTGTTATGCAAGTTATGCAAGTCATATGATATATGTTCATGAAGTTATGCAAGTTATGCAAGTTATATGCCATGTGTTTATGATGTTATGCAAGTTATGAGAAACATTGATCCATTATGACACCATGATATGCAAGTTTGGTGTATGCAAGTTCATCTATGATATGTATGCAAGTTTGGTGTATGATTATATGCAAGTTCATATATGATATGTTATGCAAGTTTGGTGTATGATTATATGCAAGTCCATATATGACATGTTATGCAAGTTTGGTGTTTGATTATATGCAAGTGACATGTGCAAGTTGACACCTTAGTATGATATGCATACATATGCAAGTTAACCCCTTTGTATGTCATACAAACATATGCTAGTTTACCCCTTTGAATGACATAAATAACTTATGCAAGTTAACCTCCTTATGACATATGTGATTCATGCAAGTTTGGGTTGATTATTTATGCTAGTTGGGTTTGATGCTATATGCATGTTGACACCTTTAAACCCATGTTGATGCTTATATGTTATGCAAGTTGAACCCATTGTATGTGTGATGAATCTTCCCTTTTATGTCATGTTAGCGAATTACGTGGGGAACGATGGGGTTAATATACATGTTAATGAAATGGTGTGAAATTGGTATGATTATGCATACCATAAAGAGGATGGACATAATTGAGTCAATTATGTACATCGTTAAAAAATTGGAATTAATTAGGGAAAATTAATTCGAAATATGGGGGTGATTAATTAGGTGTAATTAATCGACTAAGACACGAGGTTGGACCCTTTTGTAGCGTAAGACTGCCCGGAACCGACTGGCAAATCCAGCGGCTACAAATGATTGGCCCAATGTGAGAGGTCTTAGGCACAAACTAAATACGTGACAAGTGTATAGACACGAGGTTAGACTCGGTTATGGCGTAAGGCTGCCCGGACCCAACCGGTAAATCCAGCTGCCATAAAAGATAGTCTAATGTGAGAGGTCTTTACAACGGTTTTGTTCTTAATCAATTAAGAAACACTTAACCAGATAAGCATGTAGTGGGGCATGAAGGGTTAAGTGGATGCCTTGGGTGGCATGAGGAAATCTAGTGGTTGCCTTGGGTGGCAATAGAAAATACGATTAGAATACTTAACCAAAGTGGAACATGTAATTAAACATGATTAAAGGGTTAAGTGGGTGCCTTGGGTGGCATGAGGAAATCTAGTGGTTGCCTTGGGTGGCAATAGAAGATAAGATTAGAATACTTAACCAAAGTGGAACATGTAATTAAACATGATTAAAGGGTTAAGTGGGTGCCTTGGGTGGCATGAGGAAATCTAGTGGGTTGCCTTGGGTGGCAATAGAGAATACGACTAGAATACTTAACCAAAGTGGAACATGTAACTAAACATGATTAAAGGGTTAAGTGGGTGCCTTGGGTGGCATGTGGAAATCAAGTGGGTGTCGTGGGTGGCATGTAGAAATCTAGTGGGTGCCTTGAGTGGCAATTGAAATATGATTAGATGACTTAACCAAACCTTAACATGTAAGTGGGCATGATTATGAAAAAGGGGTTAAGTGGGAGGCACTAGATAAAATGACAAGCTTAAGTAGTAGCTTGTGGAGGCCCATTTCAACCAGTAACCCATATGTATCTTATTGGGCTCGACCCATGTCGAGGACGGGACACGCGTATTGGGCTTGACTATAAGAGGCCAAAACGGGGTAGCGGTGGCAACGCGAGTCCAACGGGTTTCATATGCGTGTGTGGACCCGGGCTGGTAGGTAAGACGTTGTTGCATCGTGTAGATATAAGCCGTGCACCATTGATAGTATAGGGTTGCCACTTTGGGGAGTGATACACCCCACTGTGGGGCCAGCACAGGTATCTACGGTAGGGAGCCGATCGCTTGGGGAGTAGCAGGTACACCTAGTGGAGATAGGGGCAGACGGCACCTATGTAGTCAGCTAGGGGTACAAGAGACTACTATTAAAATTACTAAGTTGTGGGTACACCTAGTGGAGATAGGGGGCAGACGGCACCTATGTAGTCAGCTAGGGGTACACGAAACTACTATTAAAAATTACTAAGTACACTTAGTGGGGATCAACCTTTAAGTAGGAATTACCCTTAGGTGGGTGGAACTGGTGTGGTGCAGTGTAGGAATTATCCTTGGGTGTGTAGATCTGGTGTGGTGCAGAATAGTATTTATCCTTGGTTGGATAGGCGCGTCTTTACCGTTATCTTAGTTTATCCTAAGTCTAGTTGGCTGCTTAGTGTAGTCATTTATCCCCAGTCGTACCGTACCAGGTTTATATCATACCCTAATTACTTTAATGATTGTATTGTTAAGGTTATAGGGCTCACTCAGACTTATGTCTGACTCCGTTGTTTTTATCTTTTTCCCCAACCCTCAGGTTCTCAGAGTGGGCCTAGCACTAGTGGGCTTTGATCAGATTGCTTTATCTCTCTTTTGGAGCTTGGACTCTTGAAGTAAAGCTCGGTTATCTTTTCTATTATGGCTATTAGTATGTAGTGGGATTATGTACTTATGTTTTAACGAGATGGATATTTTGTACTTGACTCTTGTTGGTTTTTGAGATGTAACCAAACATGTTTACCTTCTGCTGCAATTAAAATGATGTTTTAAATTTCAAGTATTACTTATATCTGTCTTGTTGTAATTTTTCAGTTCTATATTCTAAATACTCCACCGAAGCTAAGGCATTCCCAATGTGAGTGACCTTAGCGGGTGTGGGGTGTTACAGAGTGAATTGCCAGTGTGGCACGCGTAATTGGCAATTGATCAAGGCTTCTGTTGAAAAGCAAAGTCTTGTGGTTGATGATCAAAGCATGGTCTGTGTGACGTAGCTTTGTGTATAACGTGGATCCGCGAGCCTCACACCTCGGTATGAGTCAAAAATGGGATAAGGACCCAAGGAGTGCATGACGTTTCTTTCTAGCTAAGGTGGTGTCAATGACCTACTAGCCCTGACATTTATATACTTTTCACCTGTGTGGTTGTTGGAATGCGAGGCTCCTTGGATATAGGTCTGTAAGGACCGGGAAACGTGTGTTCAGGAATTGCCAATCCTCAAAAGTAAGAGAGGACCGGCCTTGGAGGATCCAGGGATTGCTGTGTGCGGTCCCGAGGCATTTGCTAGAGTGTCTCGAATCGGAGAGAAGCTTGCCCCTTGCCTCGACTCATGACGGAAATTCAATTTCCAATACGTGATAGTGTGGTTTTAATTGTAGAACTAGTATGGCGACATGATATATGGTACCCATGCCGTCTATGATTGATATTTATGATTGAAATTGTTTTGACACTATACACTTATAATAGTATCAAATGATTTGTTTTAAACGTACCAAGCATGTTTGGCTATTATAAGGGAAAACCCTATCCTCCGGCTTGCATTGCATTGTGTGATGGGACCTGGGTCTTATAATAGCTTCATTTTTCCAAAAAGCATTGCGTTGTTTTGTTATATGCACTAGTATCCTTGGGAGGAAACCCGTTCCGTGTTATACGGCGTGGTCCCTTGAATTACTCTCTTCTAAAGTAAAGTTTTAAATAACTGTTTTAGTTCTCACGCCAGTCCCATGAATGACCTGGAGTTTATTGTTTTAACCTAAACTCTGGGTGCCCTTATTTTCCACGGGCAGCTAGTAGTTTTGGTTTTGCAGATTTATTTTCACAGGATCCTGATTTACAGCTGGAACAATGCTCGGAAAGCTCTGTATCCGTGCATTTCTTCTAGTTGTGCTTTTGTATTATATTCCGCTGCAATATATTTAAATCTCTGATATTTTTTGTGAAATATTCATTTATACTCTGTATATTCTTGTATCTGATGGAATTGTTGTAATAACAATGAAATGTTCTTCCGTCTGCATTCTGATTTGTCTTGTCCTCGACGCAATCTGTGCTTTCCTTCACGGGGAAGTTCGGGTCGTGTCAGTTTGGTATCAGAGCTTTGGTTTACAGAGCTCAAGAACAAGACACATTAGAACCATACGAAAGAATTCACTAGATATTGGATTAGTAATATCCAATTAGAATGACTCGTTAGAGATAGGATCAGTAGTATCCTAGAACGAATGTGAAGAGTATATTTTTCAAATTAAAACAATTTTATTTTAAAATTTAAACCATTTTATACGTATTTGATTATTTATTTATTTTGAATTTGGACAATCGAGTATATAAAGATTTCGCTATACGCGTCATGAACGTATATTCGAAGTTTTAATATACTGGATAGATATAGAATCACACTCTAGTCGCCCAGAGATAATTCTGGTAATGCGGCCGCATTATCAATATTTATGTTCGTGTTTCGAAGGTGTGGTATCTATATATTTCCATTAGACTGCTATAGGAACCAAAATATAGCTAGAATACATTGTTGTGATTTGGCATCAAAACATGATTTTTGTATATGTATCAAAATTATGAATTTGAAACTCTAATTCACTAATTGATTGATGTTTGTGTTGTTTGTTTATTTGTTTGATAATTTTGAACCATTATGCCTAATTGCATCAAATGTTGAATTGTATCGAAAATTATTTGCAATTGCATACATGTATTTACATTGAACAGGTCAAAGAAAGGAGGCTAGAGCAGAAGAATAAAATTTGTTTGCCCGACAAATAGGTACATGTTTACCATAATTTACTGTTTTGTTTGGGTGATGATGATTTTATGAGCCGATTGGCTAGCCGCTTGGCTTTTTCTTTTTGAGATCAGAGGGCCTATATGGCAATTTCGGGATTTTCCCGTGCTCCCGGTGCAGGGGACGTTATGGCGAATTTTTTCGAAAATTTAGGGTGTTAGCCAAATTTTTGAAGAATTTGAAAATTCTCAGAAACTGAAAAGTTGGAGAATGGAAGCCATAATGGAAGTTGAGTTAAATTGTTAAATTACTTCCGGCTTCGTTCCTTTTCGGGGACGAAAAGTTTTAAGTGGGGGAGAATGTAACAACCCGGAAAATCTGAGCCAGTTTAAAAATTTTATTTTGGCAATTTTAACGAATTTTGAACATTTAAAATGATTTATTTTAAATAAAAACGACGAAAATATAATTAGAATGTATATATTTATATACTTCGTCGTTAGAATATAAATAATTATTTATAATTATAAAAGGAATTGAAAATGGCGTGGTAGTTCGATAATTCGATTTCAAACTTCAACTGAATGTACCGGGTGCAAAATAAACCGGATTTTAGTGAAACCAAAAATAATGGAATCTATTTGTGAATATCTTTCCAACAAATCCAAAAAATCAAAGTTTCATAGCGGGATTCAAAAGATATGTCCAGTTGAAAATTCTGAATAGTCGCCATGGAATTCAGGCCCTTAAAAATGGGAATTTTGCAAACAACCTTGGATTTCGACGAAACCACTTTTGTTGGATCCGTGATGTCAAGTTATTGCTAGATTCCAATTTTCATAATTTTTGAATTCAATATGTGAGCGTGGCAAAGGAAAACATGTTTGACCAGTTTCAGTTGATTTTAATCGACTGGAAAATGGACATTTTTCAAACTGTCTCAGAATTCGACGAAACTAGTTTTGTTAGGACCGTATCATCAATACGAGGCTAGAAAATATTTTTGGGAATTTTTAGAGACTGTATGTGGCCTTGGTAATTTGAAATGTATGTTTAAATTGAATATACAAAGAATTATACTTTGATTCAAATGAAAACTGATTGTAACAGCCGAATCAGCTTACGATACATATCACATTGTGTTCGGGATGGGGGTAATTAGCTATGGACGACAGGCGGTGGGCCTCGGTTTGAGATCGAATAAAAAGTCAACCTTTTGAAAATTAAAATAGAATAAAATATTAAATTATATAATATACCCTCACTAACTCTCTCCTCCCTCACGTTCATTTTCTCAAATCGATTTTAAAAAGGAAAAAAACCCTAAACTAATCGCGATGCCGCCTGCGCCTCGGGCCACCGCGCCTCCTCCTCGAGCTCCCCCTCCTCTCGCGTCTCTCCGCTCTGAACCCCCCTCCCCCCCCCCCCCCCGTCGATATCCCCTAAATCGAGACCACCCGCGCCCAAACCCCCCTACAGCCAACGACCGCCACCCCTCGTCTGAACCCGCACCGCCTGCCCCTGACGCCACCATCAGGCCTGCACCGCCCCCGATACCACCAGCGCCCCTTCCGACGATCCTTGACCCTCCTCCGATCAATAAAAAGTGAGTTTCCCCCTTTAATTATTTATTTAGTTTGTTTCCTTTGTTTAAGCACCAAAATCTGATTTTTCTACACTATAAAATTCTGATTTTGGTAGATATAAAGTTATAATTTTTATTTAGAGAGAGTTATAATTTTAAACAAAGAAAGGACAGATTTTTATTCGTGCAAGGATTAGATTTTTAACGATATAAAGAAGTGATTTTTAATCTAGGAAAGAAGACATTTTTATATGTTGTGAAGGTTAAAAATGTGATTTTTATATAGTAGAAATAATAAAAATACGATTTTTATATAGTAGAAATAATAAAGATGCGATTTTTATATAGTAGAAATAATAAAGATGCGATTTTTATATAGTAGAAATAATAAAGATGCGATTTTTATAGTGATGAAATAAAAAGATTAAATCTTTATATTTGAAAAGGCGAAATCTTTATATTTGAAAAGGCGAAATCTTTATATTTTAAAAGGCGAAATCTTTATATAGAGAATAGCGTGACGAAAATATAATCTTTATTATATGAACATCGATAAAAAATAAAAATTTTATCTATATAGTAACGATGTAAAAATAGAATTTTTATCTATATAGTAACGATGTAAAAATAGGATTTTTATATACATAGCAACAATATAAAAATGTGATTTTTATATATGTAGTGGCTACGGGCAACGAAAGTGACAAAAAGCGAGAACAGTGATGATTCCCTACATTAGAAGTGTCGTGGAGTTGGGATAGCTATTGGTGAGAACTTCTCACTCTAAATTTCTTTTTCTAGTTATATATATATATATATACTAGGATGCAGACGATGCTTAGTAGCACCCGACACCCGTCGTCCACAGACCAGGACGACTTATTTGTTTGATTGATGTGTTGTGAAAATTGTTTGTGATGGTGATGTGAAATAGATAATGAAATATATTCCTGTGTTGAAATAAACAAATTATCGTTGAAAATATAATTTTTAACGTGAATGTGAATAAGTAAATAATTATAAACAAATCGGCCGATTTGTTTATATACACTGATTTGACTAATATTGATTGGGACAATAAATTTTACACATCGCCCAACTGCACAAATAAAAATCTGCGTTTGTTGATTTGAAACCCCACACGGGTGTTGGGATGATATTTGAGTACACTGATCCCAATTATTTAATTGTATGTCGATCAATTGGTCGACAGACTGTGTAAGCATTGATTGTTTATATTTGATGCTTATGCAGTTGTGTGGTGCACTTTGGATGATGGTTGATTGTTTACCCTTGCTATTATATACATGTGTTGGGTGGAATCCATATAATTAACAATATATGGTGATTGATTGGGCCTCATTTCAATAGGGAAAATAATGAACATTATAAAAGAAAATTCATGTGTTGAATATAAAAATAGTCATGTGTTGACGATGTTCATGTGTTGAAACTATTTATGTGTTGAGTAAAATATTTTAAATACAATAAAATTTACATCTTTATCATATTTACAATTAGAACTACCTCACGGTGGAGTCTAATTGAAAATCAAACGATAGATACCATAGTTTTATAAAATATTTTACATAACAAAAATAGTCATGTGTTGACAGTACTCATGTGTTGAGATTAGTCGTGTGTTGAAAGAAATATAGATTCATGTGTTGAATAGAATATATATTCATTTGTTGAATAAAATAACGAATTTATTGAAATATATAAAGCCGTGTTGATTAGAGTTGCACTATTTTGACGTGAACGATATTTATATCGATTATATTCGTTTTTATAGTAAATATAGAAATGGTAGTGATTTCAAAATATAACGTTTTGAAAATATTATCATTTATATAGTAATGATATGAAATATTCAATTTTGATTTGAAATTGAATATGAAGTTGAAATCGTTTTGAAAACGAAGTATAAATACGTTTTAAAAAGGAAATCAACGAAATATATAATATATATATATATATTATATATATAATGGCCTGAATAGAACGCGCCGCGCCGCGGCAGTTCGTGAATTTCGACCATTGACTTCGAATTGACATTGCGGGAGATCCGACCGTCGGATTCTCCTAAAACCGGAACCGTTGGGTTCGTATCGAAAAGAGCTTTCCAATGAATATTAGAAATTTGAAATCTAACGGCTGGATTTGTAATTATGTCCAAATAAAATTCAGAAAAGGTCGCTGTAAGTGCTGTTCGATGGCCGTTGTTGGAAATCGACAATACGGGCCTTGATAAAATTATTAAAAATATTAATAATTTGTGTAAAATCATAATATATGAATTGGAAAGAACTGGGATGAAAAACTCCACATTTGAAAAGATAAAATAGATTTTTATCGAAATGAACTAGTTTTGAACTAGAATTAAAATCAATTTATTTTTGAAATAAATAAATTGAATGTGAAAGTGATTTTAAAAATAATCAATATTCCCAATACGTGAATTGGACTGGAGTTGAATCGAAATTATCTTCGGAATATTTCGATGTTGGATTTCGTGACTATACAGATATTGTTATGGGAATTTGAAAGACATATTTTATATCGTTATTTCCAATAGGATATTTGTTGGTTTTAGGATTTGATATTGAATATAAGTCGGTATATTTTCTATTCAGAGCCTTGTATTTATTATCAAATGTGATTGGGGTTTGTCGTAAATGGTGTCTTCATTAACACTGTTCTTAAGCCCAATAGAAAAAAATATTAAATCTTTCTATTTAGATTTAATGAAGTGTATCAATTAAATGATATTTAATTGGAATTGCATTTGAATTGATTTTTGGGTTTACCGTGAGCGGTGTTTTGAACAACACCTGTTCTTTAACTTGATTAACAATAGAGTGTGATTTTGGGTTTATCGTGAATCGTGTTTTAAATGACATTGGTTCTTTAACCAATTAGAGACAGGATATTGATTTTTGAAAAGATTAAAACTAAGTAGATTTTTAATGAATCTTTAATTAGATTGAAATGTGAATTGATAATTTAAATTATCAAATCTGAAAGGTGATCGAGATTGGAATACCACCAGTTTTGCTCCAAAGCGATAGTTAAATCTTTAATTAGATTTGAACGTGAAATGGTAATTAATTTTACCGATAACACCTTGGTGTTAGATATGGAGTATTACCGGTTTTGCTCCATGGGATGAATAGATTGGGATTGGGAAATAAAATAAATAATTACTTCGGTGTGATTCGCTAATCCCGACTAGTTTGTAAAACCATAATACGGTTTGAAATGATATCCAAAGGAAAATTAAAGAATCAATTTAGAAGAATTTATCTTGGATAAAATTAATGGGAACCTTTCCCAAAGAATGTGATTTTGTGAATAAAAGAACATTCTGAATTGGGATGAGGCGTTTGTTGTGTTTGTGTAACATTTGTTTATCATATATGTGGGTTATTCAGAAAGGCCGGGTTTATACCCATTCTGAATAACCGATTCGACGAGATGTCGAAGATGAAGACGGTGGTTGAAGACCGGAAGTCTTCACATCGTTTGGGTGATTACTGATGATCTCGATTGGGCTGTACACCCAAGATGAGGGAAATAGTTGGTGATCGTCTAGACGTACTTGGAGATGGATGGATATGCGAGGAAAGTGCCTCCGGTTTCGTTCAGACCCAGGACGAACTTGTAAATAGATTGTGTGTCTGACATTGGATTTTATTCTGTGTTGATTGATCTCTATTAAATATACATCGGTTTGGCAGCGGAGAATTTATTCTCTTGCTTAACGCCCTTCTCTGAGACGTACGAGCTCAGAGGTTGTATATCGATGGACATCAGTCGCATGGAGTGAATTGCTAGTGTGGCACGCGTAAGTGGCAATTGATCAAGGCTTCTGTTGAAAAGCAAAGTCTTGTGGTAGATGATCAAAGCATGGTCTGTGTGACGTAGCTTTGTGTATAACGTGGATTTGCGAGCCTCACACCTCGGTATGAGTCAAAAACGGGATAAGGACCCAAGGAGTGCACGACGTTTCTTTCTAGCTAAGGTGGTGTCAGTGACCTACCAGCCCTGACATTTATATACTTTTCACTTGTGTGGTTGTTGGAATGCGAGGTGCCTCGGATATAGGTCTGTAAGGACCGGGAAACGTGTGTTCAGGAATTGCCAATCCTCAAAAGTAAGAGAGGACCGGCCTTGGAGGATCCAGGGATTGCTGTGTGCGGTCCCGAGGCATTTGCTAGAGTGTCTCGAATCGGAGAGGAGCTTGCCCCTTGCCTCGACTCATGATGGAAATTCAATTTCCAATACGTGATATTGCGGTTTTAATTGTAGAACTAGTATGGCGACATGATATATGGTACCCATGCCGTCTATGATTGATATTTATGATTGAAATTGTGTTGACACTATACACTTACAATAGTATCAAATGATTTGTTTTAAACGTACCAAGCATGTTTGGCTATTATAAGGGAAAACCCTATCCTCCGGCTTGCGTTGCATTGTGTGATGGGACCTGGGTCATATAATAGCTTCATTTTTCCAAAAAGCATTGTGCTGTTTTGCTATATGCACTAGTATCCTTGGGAGGAAACCCGTTCCGTGTTATACGGCGTGGTCCCTTGAATTACTCTCTTCTAAAGTAAAGTTTTAAAAAACTGTTTTAGTTCTCACACCAGTCCCATGACTGACCTGGAGTTTATTGTTTTAACCTAAACTCTGGGTGCCCTTATTTTCACGGGCAGCTAGTAGTTTTGGTTTTGCAGATTTATTTTCACAGGATCCTGATTTACTGCTGGAACGATGCTCGGAAAGCTCTGTATCCGTGCATTACTTCTAGTTGTGCTTTTGTATTATTTTCCGCTGTGATGTATTTAAATGTAATTTAAATCTCTGATATTTTCTGTGAAATATTCATTTATACTCTGTATATTCTTGTATCTGATGGAATTGTTGTAATAACAATGAAATGTTCTTCCGTCTGCGTTCTGATTTGTCTTGTCCTCAATGCAATCTGTGCTTTCCTTCACGGGGAAGTTCAGGTCATCTCAGATAGCTCTGTATCCGTGTATTCCTTTCAGTTGTGTTATGTATTATTTTCCTCTGCATTATAAATTTAAATTCTCTGATATTTTTCTGATGTATATTATTTATTCATACTCTGGAATATTCTTGTACTCTGATGGAAATTGTTGTAACAAGCAATGAAATGTTCTTCTGTTTATGTTCTGATTTGTCGTGTTCTCAAAGTAATCTGGGCTTTCCTTCACGGGGAAGTTCGGGTCGTTACATAGACCCTCTCCAGATCCGAGAAAGATACTTCGTTCTGTACCTGGCTGATGTGGCAGTGATGAATTTCTAAGTCGTAGGGCTACGTGGCGACTTCTGAACTGCCTAATGACGCATTCTCTTAGACTGGATGGTTTGGATGGATCCTATGTTGATCTAAAGGCTCTTAATAATCCTAGACATTTATATATACACTCATAACCCAAACCTAATTCATATCAATTCCTTATGAAGCCTCTATGCTGCTGAACTCTTAGTTCTCTTAACCGCCGCCTCTAAAATCCTAAATCATATTAGAAGTTCTTCATCAACAATCAACTTTGAAGATAAATCAACATCAACTTAGAGTTTCTGCAACAACAACGATTCGATTATCTTTTCTTAAATCCTAGCAAGGTAAGTTCATGTTATTTTCAGATTTAAATACCTAATTGTAATCTTGGCATGTAATAAAATGAATCTAAGTTCGTGCTTGATGATAAGACAATCTTTTCAGATTTATCCCTATCTTTCTATCGAATCCATGATTTTACAAGCCTAAAAATTTATTATATCGATTCAATCATGCCTATCTTTGTTGTACATCAAGCAGATAATCCTTTTTGGTTCATGATGTTATTCTTATGCCTGCGATAAAGATTGTATCAGTTTATTCAAGAATCTATCATTGCTGGATCTAAATTTCCTGTATTGGGTATGTTTTTACATGCTTATTTTTATGCCTATTCTTATTTTATGCTCCTTATCTCTCTTCCCCTATTTCCTTTTTCTTTTATGAACCTGGGTTTCCTTCGAACCTAGGCTGAAATTGCGAAATACGAATGATTGGAATACGAGGAATATTTGAGTATAACCTATTTTGGGTAAATATTGGGCATAATGTATTTGGTGAAATAATTGGGCATAACATATTCGGTGAAATTGTCGGGCATAACTTGTAATTGATATTGGGGTATTATTATAACAGCAAGTTTGGGTTAATTGGCATGTAAACCATGTTTTGGGCGTAAATTGTAAACTTGAATATTAAATCTAGATTGGGCATAACTATTGGTTGGGACGCCAAGTATAACGTATATTGTGATTTTGGAGCATGACTATTATTGTAAATTTGGGAATATTGGGTGTAGCCTATTTTGATTAATAACTTGTAATTGAATTTGTTGGGCATAACTTGAGAATTGAAACATGACAAATTTTGTAAAATTGGGATAATTAGCATATAAAATCTAGACTTGGACATGTACGGCAAATATGTAAATTGGCTAAAAGATGAACATGCCTAACCCGAGGTTAGATTGAGTTGCAGTGTAAAACTGCCCGGAACCGCCCGGCACATCCAATAACCGCAACAACACAGATCTAATGTGAGAGATTAGCGCATTTAGCCCAAAACCAGAGGTTAGAATGAGTTTGCGGTAGAAGTCTACCCGGAACCGCCCGGCACATCCATCAACCGCAAACAACAGTTCTAATGTGAGAGGTTAAGGCATTTATTAATGAATTAATGCTAATAAACAAGACATGCTAAGAATGGTAAGGTTAAGTAACATATGAACAGGCGACACTTAACCAATACAACATGATCAATGAGTAGGGTTAAGTTACACTTAACCAACATAACATAATGAATGAGTAAGGTTAAGTTAATAATTAACACTTAACCAATATAGCATGATGAACGAGTGGGGTTAAGTTAATAGGAAACACTTAACCAATACAACATGATGCGTGGGTGGGTTAAGTTAACATGAATGGACAACACTTAACAAATATTACATGAACAAAGTGGATAGGGTTAAGGCAAGGTTAACCAATAATACACATTGACTTGATAAGTGGGAGGGTGAAGTAAACCTTGGGTCGGTGGGTAATATTAGTATATATAGGCCCACAAACTTAACCGTTAAATAAACATGTTTGAATCAGTGGGAGGTTTAAGTACATCTCGTGTAGGTGGGTAATATTTGTATATATAGGCCAACAAACTTAACCAGTAGGAAACCCTAGTAACGGGGACCCATTTCAGCAGTAACCCACATAGATGTATCATGGTACCCTGAACTAGGTAGGGTGGGGCACGATTACTGTGCTGATTATAAGCGGTCAAAATAGCGGCAGGAGGTACGTCAGTGTAGGTTCCGACGGATTACGGGCGTGCACGTACTCCGGAGTGGAAAAAGCAGGCATTGGGTAACAGTAGTTATACACTATGCATCTTGAATGGTGTCGGGTTGCTATCATAGGGATTGATACAACTTATGGTGGGACCAACACAGCGTATCTACACGTAAGAGAGGGACGATTGACAAAGACACAAGGAAAAATAATACAAGTAGGGAGCCGATCGATAGGGTAGTAAGGGTACATCTATCATATCCATGGCAATTAGGCAGATTGAGGTGGGATCCTTATAATAGATGTACACCTGAAGGCCACAATTGCAGGGATTGGGATCACGTTATCATATTATCATTTTATACAGATTACTATTTGGGACACTAGTTAGGCGGTGTAGAGATATAGAAATTAGAATAACAAGGTAGTAGCGAAGCAGAGAAAGAGTAGAAACGCATTCAGTTTATCTTGCCTTATCATATCTTGTGCTAATCTTATGTTATCTTGTTATCCCTGTTATCACATTATTGTCTTATATTGAGTTTATTCATTTTATGTTGCTTTTACCTATTTACATACTGAAAGTCACTGGACTTACCAGGCTTTATGCCTGACCCGTTTTCTTTCGTCTTCTTTTCTTCCGTTTCCCCCCAAGTAGTCAGGGAGGGAATAACTCAGCTTAGTTTGGACTGTTTCCCTTTCCAAGCTTGGAGATTTCTGTGATGTATGGCTTGGAACTCCTTATCTTTGGTTATGGTTGTGGTTGCACTTTAATTTGGGGATTATGCTACATTGCTATGTTTTATGCTTCTTATATACTTGGAAGTTTTTGAATCAAGACAGAAGTTTTATGTAATATTTTTAAGTATGATTTAGTCAATTGTTGTAAAAGCTTGACTGAACTACGTTGCTTATAAAATGACTTTATTTTCCGCTGCTTTATCTGTCTATCTTGTAATTTATCTTCATCTTTTACCTATAATGCTTCACTAAAGTTAATGCATTCCCTATTTGAGTGACATTAATGAACATGGGGTGTTACATTTGGTATCAGAGCTGAAGGTTACCGGATCAGATAAAAGATTTGAAAAATTATTTTCAAAACGGATTAAAAAGAAGCATTTTCAAAAGAAAAGTTTGTTTTAAAGGCATATTCCCCAAAGCCATATGCATTTTCTTTTGATCCTCTGTTTGAATCCTTATTTCATTCTTTCCTGAGTCTCCGGGGATCCTGGCTTTCTGGGAGATAACCTCATCGCCGCATGGTTCCGTAGGCTTGATGAGACTACGACACCTGTCAAAGGGCAAAGAAGTGCCCAACTTCCATCTATAGTCGTAGTAGTTTCACTTGCGGCTAATTTTCTTTCAAGCTTTGTAGGGTTTTCCATGCGATCAAGGCAGCTTTTGAGAGACTTGTCAACATGTTACAGAAGGATGGTAAAGATAAGACTGAGGGAGTCTGTCTAAGGAGCACAACCCAAGGATGAGTAACTCATGGATATGGACTTGGTTCACAAAGGAGGTAAAAAGGAAAGAGGTGTAAGTGGAAGAATCATAGGACAAGAAGGGATGAAAGAATAGTAAAACCTAAGACAAGAGGAAGTGTCTTTATTATGGTATAACGGGTCATATAATTAAGGAAAAGGGCAAGAACAAAGGACAAGATTTTCAGGAGGGAAATTGCATGCTCTCACCGCCAGCGTACCTGAGAGAGAGGTAGTAATGTTTCTGTTGAAAAAAGTTTAGTTTTTCTTTTTGATCATCCTGTTAGTACTCTTTTGGATTTTAGCGCTTCACATTTGTTTATATCTGCTTTAATAGTTGAGTCTCTACACCTTAGTACTTAGATGATCCCATTATTGTCTCAAATCCAATTGGTGGTTCGGCTCAATTATCCTTGGTTTGTAAGGATTTGAGAATAGCTATATTAAGTATTGAGTTTAAGTGTAATGCTTATGTTTTTGGTTTCATGGGCTATGGGTGATTCTAGGAATGGATTGGTTAGCTAGTAATTGTGAAAGGTGGGTAGTTAGACTTTTGACTTGCCTCGGGAATACCCTCGAGATTTAGTGTGACCCTAAGGGATCAGTTTGGCTTAGCTACCTAGAATCACTTGATGCATCTATTGACGATTTGCGATCTATTAGAATAGTCCATGAGTACGCAGATGTTTATGATTAGGTTAGGGGTTTGTCCCCTAAAACGCGAGATAGACTTCCACATATATCTAGTTGACAATGCAAAGCTGGTTGCATTACCTGTACGACACATGACTCCAAGGGAATGGAAGGGCTCAGTAAACAAGTAAAAGAGTTACTTGAGAAAGGGTGCATAAGGCGAAGTATTTCTGAATGGGGTGCTCCAGTTGTTTTTGCTACAAAGGCGGATGGTTCACTTCGCTTGGGCATAGATGATATTTTGGTTTTCTCTAATAGTGAGGAAGAACATGCTTTGCATCTAAGGGAAGTCTCGGATACCCTCCAAGCACATCAGTTTTAGGCTAGGTTCTCCAAATATCATTTTTGGAGAAAAAAAGTAAGGTTTCTAAGACAGGTGATATCCAAGGAAGGGATAACAGTAGATCCCTCAAAAGTAGTTGTGGTGCAAGATTAGAAGGTCCCAAGGAATGCAATGGGAGTAAGAGATTTTCTTGGATTAGCGGGCTGGTATAGGAAGTTAATTAAGGACTTTGTGAAGGTATCTGCCCCACTTACTGGATTAACGAAGAAGAATCTAACCTTTGCTCGGGATATTGATTGTGATGTCGCTTTCCAACGATCGAAGAGGGCTCTTACAATGGATCTAGTTTTGACTTTTACCTTACTGTAGTAAAAGGTTTACGGTATACACGGATACATGCGGCATGGGACTAGGTGCCATTTTTATGTAAGAAGGAAGGGTAAGGTCATAGCGGATGCCTTAAGGAGAAAAAGGTTGACTTCAAGTCCTCTTTTTGTGGAAAGGAAAAGTTCAGAATACATATCAACCTTTTATTTTAAAACCTTCGGTTAAGTTAGTTAGCATCGCTAGAAGAACGGCCTACGCTTTTGGAGCGGATAGGAGCAGCGTGACATGAAGACCCTCAGATTTGTGACATGATGGATAAGCTAAGTAGAGGTGAGACATCTAATCATCTTAGTATTTACACTTGGTAACATGGTTAGTATCTATTTATTTTCAAGAGATAGTTCTTGGAATGTTAGCATAACACAGCAGAAGTTGTAGTGCCGAGTATACTGGATGGAGAAGAGGTGGAATGAGAGGCGACAGTGAAATGAGTCCCAACTTATATTCGGGAAATAGAAATTAAGAAGCAACGCAATTGCGAAGTTAAGACACTCAGAGCAAAATGGAGTGAAGCTCAATAAGATGCAACTTCGAAGACTGAAGACTAGATACGCTCAGCATACCCTTTTTGAGGGTATATCCTTAATTCCTCTTTTTTCTGTAAAGTTTATTTGTATGCAAGTCTTTATCTTTTAAGTATATCCTCTCGATCCTATCCTCGATCCTTAGGTAGAAGCCAATGGATGTAAACATGCATTTGAGACATATTATGTTTGGTGTATGGAAGTGGATGTAAGTGTTTGCTAGTGGTTGCTCGTGGATGCATATACACACACATTAGGCACTAGATCGGCTCAGTCACTTTCATATTGCGTATGCATATGTGTATTGGTTTATGGATTGAAACTTGATGTGTTATCATATGGATGTTGCATTTGTATAAATGGTTGTGCACTCATGTATAAGTTATAAAGTACGATTAGGAATAGTTGCATACACGATGGACTCATGGCACTGACACGATTCGCATTAAGGAGGTCAACTGAATAAGTAGACCGCCAGATTTTGCAATAGATAAGGACATGTATACCCGCTATGCATATACTCATGAAATCATTACAAATCTTTTTAAGGACAATGAATGTCTGTGATTGATGGTTGAGTAGATGGATGTTGGATGTTAGGATACATTCTTCTTAACTTAGAGATTTCGGGGATGAAATCCTTAAAGGAGGGGTGAATGTAACACCCCATATTTTCAGTGAATATTAAAGTAACGGATCAAAGAATACTTAATTTTAAAAGTTGGAATTAAGTAAAATAGGTTATTCCATTGCATTCGTCTCGGAATTCTGCTTGGGATAGAGTCCGAGTTTGCGTAAATCGGACAACGTATGAAGAAGTTATAAGCCGTAGAAGTTTGTATACGTGCAAGGAAGTATATATATATACAAAATCATCTCCAGAATTCAAAACGGTTCAAAATATGTCAAAGACGAATGAGCAGAAAAAATCATGTTCAAATGGTGTCGACCCCTATTAAGCGGGGTCGACATAGGTGTCGACCTCCCTTAAGGGGGGTAGACATAGGGGTAGACCCCCTCCAGATCCGAGAAAGATACTTTGTTTTGTACCTGACTGATGTGGCAATGACGAATTTCTAAGTCGTAGGGCTACGTGGCGACTTCTGATTGGCCTGATGAAGCATTCTCTTAGACTGGATGGTTTGGATGGATCCTATGTTGATCTAAAGGCTCTTAATAATCCTAGACATCTATATATAGACTCATAACCCAACCCTAATTCATATCAATTCCTTATGGCGCCTCTATGTTGCTGAACTCTCAGTTCTCTTAGTCGCCGCCTCTAAAATCCTAAATCATATTAGAGGTTCTTCATCAACAATCAACTTTGGAGATAAATCAACATCAATTTAAAGTTTCTACAACAACAACAATTCGATTATCTTTTCTTAAATCCTAGCAAGGTAAGTTCATGTTATTTTCAGATTTAAATACCTAATTTTAATCTTGGCATGTAATAAAATGAATCTAAGTCTGTGCTTGATGATAAGACAATCTTTTAAGATTTATCCATATCTTTCTATCGAATCCATGATTTGACATTCCTAAGAAGTTATTATATCGATTCAATCAATCGATTCAATCATGCCTATTTTTGTTGTACATCAGCCATATAATCCTTTTTGGTTCATGATGTTATTCTTATGCATGCGATAATGATTGTATCAGTTTATTCAAGAATCTATCGTTGTTGGATCTAAATTTCCTGTATTGGGTCTATTGTTACATGCCTATTTGTATGCCTATTCTTATTTTATGCTCCTTATCTCTCTTCCACTATTTCCTTTTTCTTTTATGAACCTGGGTTACCTTCGAACCGAGGCTGAAATCGCGAAATACGAACGATTGAAATACGGGGAATATTTGGGTATAACCTATTTTTGGTAAATATTAGGCATAATGTATTTGGTGAAATGATTGTGCATAACATATTCGGTGAAATTGTTGGGCATAACTTGTAATTGATATTGGGGCATTATTATTATTATAACTGCAAGTTTGAGTTACTTGGCATGTAAACCAAGTTTTGGGCGTAAATTGTAAACTGGAATATTAAATCTAAATTAGGCATGACTATTTGTTGGGACGCCAAGTATAACGTATATTGTGATTTTGGAGCATGACTATTATTGTAAATTTGGAAGATTGGGAGTAGCCTATTTTGATTAATAACTTGTAATTGAATTTGTTGGGCATAACTTGAGAATTGAAATATGACTAGTTTTGTAAAATTGGGATAATTAGCATATAAAATTTAGACTTGGACATGTACAACAAATAGGCAAATTGGCTAAAAGATGAACATGCCTAACCCGAGGTTAGGTTGAGTTGCAGTGTAAAACTGCCCGGCACATCGAGTAACCACAACAACATAGATCTAATGTGAGAGGTTAGCGCATTTAGCCCAAAACCCGAGGTTAGAATGAGTTTGCGGTAGAAGTCTGCCCGGAACCGCCCGGCACATCCAGCAACCGCAAACAACAGTTCTAATGTGAGGGGTTAAGGCATTTAAGAATGAATTAATGCTAATAAACAAGACATGCTAAGAATGGTAAGGTTATGTAACATATGAACAGGCGACACTGAACCAATACAACATGATGAATGAGTAGGGTTAAGTTAATAAGAAACGCTTAACGAATATAACATGATGAATGAGTACGGTTAAGTTAATAAGAAACACTTAACCAATATAGCATGATGAATGAGTGGGGTTAAGTTAATAGGAAACACTTAACCAATACAACATGATGTGTAGGTGGGTTAAGTTAACATGATTGGATAGCACTTAACCAATATTACATGAACAAATTGGATAGGGTTAAGGTAATCTTAATAAGTAATACATATTGACTTAATAAGTGGGAGGGTTAAGTAAACCTTGGGTAGATTGGTAATATTAGTATATATAGGCCCACAAACTTAACCATTAAATAAACATGTTTGAATCAGTGGGAGGGTTAAGTATATCTCGTGCAGGTGCATAATATTTGTATATATAGGCCCACAAACTTAAAACCCTAGTAACGAGGACCCATTTCAGCGGTAACCCACATAGATGTATCATGGTACCCTGAACTAGGAAGGGTGGGGCATTATTACTGGGATGATTATAAGAGGTCAAAATAATGGCAGGAGGTACGTCAGTGTAGGATCCGACGGATTACGGATGTGCACGTACTCCGGAGTGGAAAAAGCAGGCATTGGGTACCAGTAGTTATATACTATGCATCTTGAATTGTGTCGGGTTGCTATCATAGGGATTGATACACCTTATGGTGGGACCAGCACCGGGTATCTACATGCAAGAGAGGGCTGATTGACACAGACAGAAGGAAAATTAATACAAGTAGGGTGCCGATCGATAGGGTAGTAAGGGTATATCTAACATATCCATGGCAATTAGGCAGATTGAGGTGGGATCCTCATAATAGATGTACAACTTAAGGCTACCACAATTGCGTGGATTGGGATCACGTTATCATATTATCATTTTATACAGATTACTAGTTAGGACACTAGTTAGGTGGTGCAGAGGTATAGAAATCAGAATAACAAGGTAGTAGCGAAGTAGAGAAAGAGTAGAAACGCATTCAGTTTATCCTGCCTTATCATATCTTGTGCTAATATTATGTTATCTTGTTATCCCTGTTATCAAAGTATTGTCTTATATTTTGGTTTATTCATGTCATGTTGATTTTACCAGTTTACATACTGAAAGTCACTGGACTTACCAGGCTTTATGTATGACCCATTTTCTTTCGTCTTCTTTTCTTCCGTTTCCCCCTCCCCCAGGTAGTCAGGGAGGGAATATCCCAGCTTAGTTTGGACCGTTTCTCTTTCCAAGCTTGGAGATTTCTGTGATGTATGGCTTGGAACCCCTTATCTTTCGCTATGGCTGTGGATGCACTTTAATTTAGGAACTTATGCTACTTTGCTATGTTTTATGCTTCTTATATACTTGGAAGTTTTTGAATCAAGACAGAAGTTTTATGTAATACTTTTAAGTATGATTGAGTCAATTGTTGTAAAAACTTGACTGAACTACGTTGCTTATAAAATGAATTTATTTTCTGCTGCTTTATTTGTCTGTCTTGTAATTTATCTACATCTTTTACCTATAACGCTTCACTAAAGTTAATGCATTCCCTATGTGAGTGACATTAATGAACGTGGGGTGTTACATGATGTATTCTATATATGGTTGTACTCTGACGATGTATGTAAGATCAAATCCAGTTTGTACTTCAAAAGAGATTTCATATTTATCATATTTTATTCATTCCTCTGTGAAATTCGTGTTTACTTTGATTATGTGTATGTTCTTCTTTTTCTCCTATTCTAACTTTTCTATCTTATCTTTTCTCATCCGCTAATTTATTTTTTTGACATCTGGGTTTTAGTGATCTTTGAGTCTGACTTGGGTTGTATTTGGTCGGCTTAATGGGAAATGAAATTCCGATCGTCACTTTTGGTATCAAATCTAATGGTTGAGTGATAACCTTGGCTCTGTGGTGTAACTTGATAAAGATGGGGTTAGTAATACCCTAGATTGAGTTTGAGTGTATAAATATGAGCGCGTATTTGTTAATTAATATTAGAACTGTTTTATATTGTGTTGATTGGTTTGTTGAGTGGTTTATGCATGAATTTTGGTCGATCAGTCTGATCAACTGTATCGATAGGTGTTTCTAAATACTTAAACAGGATAATTCGATACAGTATTATTTTAAAACTGGTGAATAATTTTACCCAAAAATATAAATTTTGTATATAAAAAGGATAATTTTCTAAGATTATATATGAATGCGTCGGTGGTTGTTATTATAATTAGATTTTAAAGATTATAATAGTTATATTAAACCAAATTAAATTTGTATGAGAGAAGAATATACAAATAAGAAAAAATGGGAATTGTTTGAGTAAAACAAAATGTTTTGGGAAAATTCAAAGGTTTTGAATTTAAAATGGAATTGAGATAAGTGATTTTAAACCAGTTAGGATAAAAACTGGAATTTTGGATTTGGGAATTTGACATTTTAACTGGAATAAATTAAATGGATTAGAGTTTCACTAAGATTAAATTGTATAGATTTAAATTGGATTTAGAATTATGTCAAGTGAAATCGAGATAGGAAAGGAAGTTATAAATGATTCTATAACTTGGTAATGAACTTGGATGGAAATATTCATCGATTTTGGATAATCAAAGTTTTCAAATTTGATTTAAAAACCAGAATTGGTTTATATTGTCATATAAGATTTAGAATTATTTTTCAAATGTAATCAAGGATATTTTCTAAAATAGAAAAAGGGTAATATAAATTGATAAGGAGTTAAGATATGGAATGGGGACCTAACTGCAAATTGGTTGAGCTAAATGAATTTTTGGTTATCGATCTGATGATGATTTCGGTCTTTGGGGTTGATACCTAAAAAAAACTATTTTCTCACCGATTTATAGTCAGGGACTAATGAAAGTGTTTGTATTACATGTTTTGATTAATGTGAAATGTTTTGTTAAGTAACCTGTGTGTTCGGGATGCCTTGTTTGTTGTAATTGTGTGGGGATGACCCATGTATATGTTTTGTTATAACTCTATAACTTTAAATATAATTGTAATCTCCTCCTTACTTTAATTTTCAGGGACGAAATTCTTTTATAGGGGATAGATTGTAACATCCCAGTTTTTGACTAAGTTTGTAATACAGTTGATTACAATTTAATTCAATAAATTGAGTTAAAATATTGAATTATCAATAATAAATAGTTGGGAAATATCAGGAATAATATATATAAATGGTTTAAATTATTTTAACCAATGTAAAAAAACAAGAAATGTTTTCTTGTTTTGTTTTGTATTTTTATGTTTGTTTTAACTCTCATAAAAATAAATATAATTCAATATTATGGAAGATTAAATGATCTTTTTTTAAAACTTTATATATTTATACACATTTATACCCTTTAGTTCTTTCAAAATTGCATATTTATGAATGTATGAATATATTAAGCAAGTAATGTCTTATATATTTTTGTTTTATGTTATAAAATAGTTTTATACTTATATAAGCTAAAAAAATAAGTATCACTCAAGTAAGAAAATGAAACTTATTAACAGCCGTAAGCTTTAGTTAGAAATAGATATACATCTTCACGACCCAACTTATGTAGGTAAGGAGGTAATACAGATTGTAATATTTAGTAATAGTAGTATATTACATTACAAGGCAGACAATACAACTGATGGGATAAGTTACAGTGGTAAGTGGTACAAAGAAAAAAAAATAGGCACAAATAGATACGTTGGAGTACATAGCCTACAAAAGGAGGTTAATAAAATAGACAGACTGCATAAAATTTAATGGGATACTAAATATATGAAGGATGTGCATGATCAGAAGTACGGACTAGGCAGTTTCTTTCTCAAGTTAAATTGCATCTCTTTACAGCTTCACTTGTTGCTGGAGGAATGTGCAGGGATTATTTCTTAAGTAAGTTCCTGCAAACACAATAAACAATCGAAGGCAGTTTGGTAGGCAATCGAGTATACATGTGCATTAATTTAGATTGCTTGGCAACTAAGATTTTATACTAAGTACGTATAGGCCCTACACATCTCACTTTAAATCAAAACAAACACAACAGTTACGCTCCTCTCTAAACAAGCTAATACACTAGACAACGCACCTTTCTTTTAATCTAATCATACATAGCTAGTAGCTAATTAGAACATGGATGTACACATGAAATGATAAGGCTTTGCACATGGCTATATATATATATATATATATATATATTTATAGTACTCGGGCATTGCTAATCTATATGATATATACAAGACTACCCTCTTGTAACAACCCGGAAAATCAAAACCGATTTAAAAATTTTATTTTGGTTATTTTAATGAATTTTGAATATTTAAAATGATTTATTATAAATAATAAAGACGAAAAATTTATTTTCGATGAAGTTAAAACGAATAAATTTATTTTAATTATAATTCGAGCCTGAAATGGTGCGGTAGTTCGAAAATTCGATTTCGAATTTCAAATGAATGTTCATGATTCAATATATATCAGATTTCAATGAAACAAGAAATATCCAAATCTGTTTAACATTATCTTTGTAACGAGTGTAAGAAATGGAGATTTCACTTTATGGAGTGTAAGATATGTCCAGTTTAAAATTCAGAAAAGTCGCTGTGGAATTTATATAATTTTTAATATATATAAAGCCCTTAAAAATAGCCCTTTTGCAAACGACCTCTGTTTTCGACGAAACCACTTTTGTTGGATCCAAGATGTCAAATTATAGCTAGATTCCAAAATTCATAATTTTTGGGATCAATATGTGAGCATGGCAAAAGAAAACGCGTTTGACCAATTTCAGTTGAATTTAATCGACTAGAAAATGGCCATTTTTCAAACGGTCTCGGAATTCAACGAAATTAGTTTCGTTAGGACTGTATCGTCAATATGAAGCTAGAAATAATTTTTCTCGAATTTTTAGAGTTAGTATGTGGCCTCGGTAAATTGAAATTTACATTTAAATTAAATATATATGGATTTATATTGTAATTTGAATGAAAACTAATCGTAACAAACGAATTGGCTTGCAAAACATTTCCCATTGTGTTCGGAATGGGGTAATTAGCTAGGGGCGACAGTCGTCGGGTCTCGTTTGGAGTTCAAATGGGAAGTCAACTCTTTGGAGAATAAAATAAAATAAAATATAACATAATTTTATACTTCAGCCCCTCCACCTCTTTTTTCTCTCTCTCTCCAGTCATTTGGAAATAGAAAATAAAATAAAATAAAGGGCCATCGTCGATTTCAACCCGTCGCTCCTTGGAGGATCATCACCGCTGCGGCAAGCCTCCTCCATCTCCGATGGCGCGCCGCCAGGAGAAGTCCCTCCTCTCTCGCGCTTCTCTCCTCTCCTTTTCCCCTCAGTTCGACGCCCAAAAATAACCCTTGATACCGCGAAACCCTAATTCCAGCCG
The DNA here is from genome assembly GCA_030737875.1 of Allium sativum. NCBI lineage: Eukaryota > Viridiplantae > Streptophyta > Magnoliopsida > Asparagales > Amaryllidaceae > Allium > Allium sativum. Next base: position 402,241,248 of record CM060923.1, on the reverse strand, counting down.
CCGCTGTGTGTCCAGCCTCCGTTCGCCGTTGATCTGAAGAGCCTCCCCCGGCCATCAGAAAACCCATGCGCCCTCTCCTTTGATTGAAAGGTGAGCTTCTTTGATTTCTTTTTTATTTTAATTTATATTTTTTTAATTTAGAAAAATCTGATTTTAAATTAGATAAAAGCCTGATTTTATCATATAAGAAAAATGTAATTGGTAGTTAGCTAAAAATATAATTTTTAAGGATAAAAATAAGATTTATATATATATATATATATATATATGTTAATAAAAATATGATTTTTTGTATGTAATTGTAACACACTGTATTTTAATAACATGTTAAAGTCACAAATCAGAGAATAATTAATTTTTAAAAGAAGAATTAAGGGAAACGGGTTAAGTCATTGCATTTGTCTCGAAATTCTGCTTGGAATAGAGTCCAAGTTTACGTAAATCGAACTTCGTATGAAGAAGTTATGGCCTTCAGAAGATTCAAGAATTTAAATAAACCAAAACAGATTTCAAATTCAAAGTTCAAACGCAGACCCGGGCTGGGTGGGAAAATTCCCGCCCAGGACCCAGGTCGACACTAGGGTCGACCTGGGGGTCGACCTGGGTACACAGGTCAACACTAAGGTCGACCTAGGGGTCGACCTCCCCCCATTTTCCAGATCCAGAGACAGGTCCATTTTTCTGTACCTGGACGCCTTTCTAACCAGATTCGTGAGCTCTAACCTATTTAAACACCCCAAAAAACCCCTTTTCCCTCCACACAACTTCATGGCATCTACACTCCGCCTCATTCCTAATTATATTAAATCAAAAATGCCGTTACGCCACTCAAGTTCTTCGTGGAATCAAGCTAGAATTCAAGTAGAGAATCAAAGGCAAATTCAACAACTTCTACAACTATTTTCTAAAAATCAAATCTAGTCTACGCCAACGGATAGCCATTCAGTTTCAGAAAACAGATCCCAGAAATCAAGACTTGCCTTTGTTTTGTAAGTTCACGATTACTTTCAGATTTAGACAACCAACTATAATATGGACATGAAATAAAATGAATTGGGACCTGTGCTTGATTTTCTATTTGGATCTATCCTTAGCCTTTGTGAATCTACGACTTTGGGTTGTTTCTTATCGATCAAATCGAACCCATACAAGTTGTTGAACCTAGTTTATTATTCAAGCCTTTAATGTTCATAATACTTTTCATAATCAGACCTATATGCCTGCAATGATTCTAAATCAGTTTATTCAGTTATGCTGTAATTTCGTTAGATCTGTAATTCTTGTATTTTGGGACTATTATCTTGTGCCTGTTCTTATGCCTATCATTGTCACGTTACTCCTATTTGTTCCTTTTTATTTGTGAATCTAGATTGACCTATAATCTAGGTTGGATCACGGTATGCGTACGAGGGGAATACGAGGAAGGTTTGGGTTATTGGGGCATAAACATGAAATTGACAATATTGGCATGTAAATCAATATTTAGACATATGTAAATTTTGCATGCAAATCAATAATTGGGTGTAATATGGAATTGACATTATTTGGCGTAATTTGGAACATGTAATATGTCCTGAATGTTAAAATGCAATTTGGGGTAATTTGACATGAATTATGGAATATGTAACTTGACATATTAAACCTAGAATTGGCATGAACGACAAAGTATGAAATTTGGCATATAAATCAAGGTTTTGGGCATAATTGCTATTGTTATGAACTTGGGGTAAATTGGAATATTAATCTAGATTGAGCGTAAACTGTAAATTGGATCTAGATTGGGCATGACTATTATGGAAAGTTTGGGGTAAAGCCTATTTGGATTATAATTTGAAAATCAAATTGGTTGGGCATAACTTGAGAAACGGGATCATGACTAGTTTTGGTGGATTTGGGTAATTAGCATGAAAGCGGTATAATTGGTATGCCATTAATTATGAACATAATTAATGTTATAATTTAATTGTGAATAATTTACATATACACCGTAAATATGTAAATTAGTAAAAGATGAGAATGCCTAACCCGAGGTTAGATTGAGTTGTCGTGTAAAACTGCCCGGAACCGCCCGGAACCGCCCGGCATATCTAGTAACCGCAACAACATATATCTAATGTGAGTGGTTGGTGCATTAATAAATAAATTAATGCTAATGACACATGCTAAGTATGGGAGGGTTAGGAAAATTGATACTTAACCAATATGACATATGGGTAGGTTAAGTTAAACATGAATGGACAAAGGATACCTAACCAACAAGACATGATATAGGGTAGTGTTAAGTTAACTAAGGCAACACTTAACCGTTGTAACATGTTAATTAAGCAGATGATAGGGTTAAGTTAACTAAGGTAACACTTAACCAAAATATATAATGACTTGTGGTAGGGTTAAGTAACACAAGAGGATACACTTAACCAATATACAATGACATGTGGTGGGGTTAAGTAATACAAGAGGAAAGCACTTAACCAATTATATAACATGATGTATGGAAAGGGTTAAGTTAACACGAGAGGGCAACACTTAAACAATATAACATGATTTGAGGTAGGGTCAAGTTAACACCAGAAGGAAACACTTAACCAACATAACATGATGAGTGGGTGGGTTAAGTTAACTTGAATTGCTTAATGACACTTGACCAATATAACTTGATGAACGAATGGGGTTAAGTTAAATGGGAAATACTTAACCAATATAACCTGATGAATGAACAGGGTTAAATTAATAAATCACACTTAACCAATCCAACATGGTAAGTAAGAAAGGTTAAGTTAATAAGAACCACTTAACCAACATTACATGACGAGTGGGAAGGTTAAGTACACGTCGGGTTGGTGGGTAATATTAGTAAATATAGGCCCACAGAACTTAACCATTAAATAAACATACTTGAATCCATGGGAAGGTTAAGTACACGTCGGGTTGGTGGGTAATACTAGCAAATATAGGCCCACAAAACTTAACCATTATATAAACATGCTTGAATCGGTGGGAGGGTTAAGTACATATCGGGTTGGTGGGTAATATTAGTAAATATAGGCCCACAAACTTAACCAGTAGGAAACCCTAGTAACGGGGACTCATTTCAGTAGTAACCCACATAGATGTATCACGGTACCCTGAGCTAGGCAGGGTGGGGCACGATTACTTAGCTGATTATAAGCGATCATAGATAACGGCAGGGTGTACATCAGTGTAGGTTCCGAGGGTTTACGGGCGTACACGTAATCCGGAGTGGGAAAAAGCAGGCACTGGGTACCAATAGTTATACACTGTGCATCGTGATTCGTGTCGGGTTGCTATCATAAGGATTGATACACCTTATGGTTGGACCAACACAGGGTATCTACACGCAAGAGAGGGCCGATTGACACAGACACATGGAACATTTGTACAAGTAGGGAGCCAATCGATAGGGTAGTAAGGGTACATCTAACATCTTCATGGCAATTAGGATGATTGAGGTGGAATCCTCATAATAGATGTACACCTGAAGGCTACCGCAATTGCGGTGATTGGGATCACGTTGTAATGTTATCCTTTTATACAGATTACTAGTTGGGACACTCGTTAGGTGGTGTAGAGATATAGAAATCAGAATAATAGGGTAGTAGCGAAGCAGAGAATAGTTAACATGCGATGTTATACTTAGTTTATCTTGCCTATTGCTTATCCTGTGTTCCTTATCATCATGCTTATGTCTTTATTCAGTTTAATTCATGTCATGTTGTTCTTGCTTGTTCATATGCTGAAAGTAGCTGGACTTACTAGACTTATGTCTGACCTAGTTTTTTTCAATTCTTTTATTCCGTTCCCCCCCCCCCTAGGTTCTCAGGGAGGAAACACTTCTGCTTAGCTTGGATTACTTGTTGCTTCAAGATCATCATGTATTGCTTTGGATTCAGTCTCTTTTCAGCTATGGCTAGCTCTGCTCTATTGGGGAGTATCATTGTCATTTATGTTTCTTTATTATGTTAAACAAGATAGATACTTCGGTATTGTAAACAATCTTTGTACAAGTTGTTTTATCAATAAAGTAAAGTTTCATTTTCCGCTGCTTTATTTGTCTATCTTGTAATTTATCTACATCTTTTACCTATGATGCTCCATAAAAGTTAAGGCATTCCCTTTGTGAGTGACCTTAATGGATGTGGGGTGTTTCACTTGGTATTAGAGCTGAAGGTTACCGGACCAGATAAAATATTTGAAAATTGTTTTCAAACCGGTTTTAAAAGAAGCATTTTCAAAAGAAAAGTTTTGTTTTAAAGGCATATTCCCCAAAGCCATTTGCACTATCTTTTGATCCTCTGTTTGAATCCTTGTCTCCTTCTCTCCTGAATCTCCGAGGCTCCTGGCTTTCTGGGAGGTAACCTCATCGCGACATGGTTCCATAGGCTTAACGAGACTACAACGCCTGTCAATGGCCGAAATAGAGCCCAACCTCCATCTGTAGCCATAGTAGTTTCAACTGCGGTTAATTTTCTTTCGAGCGTTGTAGGGTTTTTCGTGCGATGGAGGCAGCTTTCGAGAGACTTGTCAACATGTTACACAAGGACGGTAAAGATAAGAATGAGGGAATTTGGCCAAGGAGCACAACCCAAGGGTGAGAAACTCATGGATATGGACTTGGTTCACGAGGAAGGAAATGGTAAAAGTGGAGGAATCATAGAACAAGAAAGTGAAAAGTATAGGGAAAAGCAAGGCCCGAGACAAGAGGAAGTGTCTTTATAATGGTATAACGGGTCATATAATTAGGGATAAGGGCAAGAACAAAGGACAAAATTTTCAGGAGGGCAAGTGCATGCTCTCACCGCTAGCGTACCTGAGGGAGAGGTAAAGCTTAGTTTACCTTTTTGACCTTCCTGTTAGTACTCTTTTTTATTTTAGCACTTCACATTCGATTGTATCTGCTTCCATACTTGAGTCTCTACACCTAAGTACTTGTATAATAGAAGATCCCAGTATTGTCTCAAATCCAATTAGTGGTTCGGCTCATTTATCTTTGGTTTGTATGGATTTGAGAATAGCTATATTAATTATTGAGTTTAAGCGTAATGCTTATGTTTTTGGTTTCATGGGCCATGGGTTGATTCTAGGCATGGGTCAGTTAACTAGTAATTCTGAAAGGAGGGTAGTTTGACTTTTTGACTTGCCTCGGGAATACCCTCGAGTTTTCATGCGATCCTAAGGGGTCAGTTTGACTTAGCTACCTAGAATCACTTGAGGCATTTGCGATCCATTAGAGTAGTCCATGAGTACGCAGATGTTTCTGATTAGGTTAGAGGTTTTGTAACACCCCGTATGTTGAATAACTTGTTATAATATAAATCAGGGCAGAATTAAATTTTAAGATCAGAATCAGGGGAAACGAGCTATGCCATTGCGTTCGTCTCGGAAAAATACGCGAAATAGAGTCCGAGTTTTCGAAAATCGGAGTCTGTATGACCCAGTTAAGGCCCGAAGAAGTTTTCAGAAAATTCAAATTTCGAAAACAGATTTCAAATGCAGAAATGGAGTTAGGCGGGAAAATTCCCGCCACAACCCAAGTCGACTTGGGAGTCGACACCACAAGACCCAAGTCGACAGCCCAGTCGACTTACGAGTCGACACAGGTGGCCGAGCCAGTTTGGCCTGGGTGCACTGCTTTGGCTGTTGGGCTGTGTTTGGTGGCTTGTGACGAGATCTGATGGCTCTAAACTATCCTAGGGTTAATCCTATGGCCTAAAACACATAACTAATCTATAAATACATCCTAAGACTACCCTAATCCATACTAAAATAGATACAATTCCATCATGCCGTCAAAATGCAACTTGAAGGAGCCTCCATCAAATTGTAGAAGAAGATAGCTTCTCAAATCAAACTTCTAATTAACTCTAGCAACTTAATCTTCTTCATAGGAGAGCTAATCAACAAGTTGCAAGTTTCTATGCCTTTAGCAAGCAATTGCTAAACTAATTATGATAGGATATAATGAGGTTATGGTTATGTATGTGGATCAATGCAAGTTATGTTATCATATGCTATATGTTCATGATGCTAGTTATGCAAGTTTTATGCTACATGTTCATGATGCTAGTTATGCAAGTTTTATGCTATGTGTTCATGATGCTAGTTATGCAAATCACTATGATAAACATTGATCCATTAAGACACACAGTTATGAAAGTTTGGTGTTTGATCATATGCAAGTTCATATATGACATGTTATGCAAGTTTGGTGTTTGATCATATGCAAGTTCATATATGACATGTTATGCAAGTTTGGTGTTTGATTATATGCAAGTTCATATATGACATGTTATGCAAGTTTTGTGTTTGATTATATGCAAGTTCATATATGACATGTTATGCAAGTTTGGTGTTTGATTATATGCAAGTAACATGTGCAAGTTTACACCTTTGTATGATATGCATACATATGCAAGTTAACCCCTTTGTATGTCATACATACATATACAAGTTTACCCCTTTGTATGACATAAGTAACTTATGCAAGTTACCCTCTTTATGACATATGTGATTCATGCAAGTTTGGGTTGATTATTCATGCTAGTTGGGTTTGATGTTATGGTCATATATGCAAGTTGACACCTTTAAAACCCATGTTGATGCTAATGTTATGCTAAGTTGAACCCATTGTATTTGTGATGAATCTTCCCTTTTAAATATGTCATGTTATCGTATTACGTGGGGAACGATGGGGTTAATATTCATGTTAACAAAATCGTGGTGAAATTGGTATGATGTGGCATACCATAAGTGGATGGACATAATTGAGTCAATTATGTACATCATTAAATTGGAATTAATTTGGGAAAATTAATTCAAGATATGGGGGTGATTAATTAGGTGTAATTAATCGACTAAGACACGAGGTTGGACCCTTTTGTAGCATAAGACTGCCCGGACCCGACCGGCAAATCCAGCGGCTACAAATGATTGGCCCAATGTGAGAGGTCTTAGGCATAAATTAAATACGTGACAAGTGTAAAGACACGAGGTTAGACTCTGTTATGGCGTAAGGCTGCCCGGACCCGACCGGCAAATCCAGCTGCCATAAAAGACAGTCTAATGTGAGAGGCCTTTACAAAGGTTACGTTCTTAATCAATTAAGAAACACTTAACCAGATAAGCATGTAGTGGGGCATGAGGAGTTAAGTGGGTTCCTTGGGTGTCATGTGGAAATCAAGTAAGTGCCTTGGGTGGCATGTGGAAATCTAGTGGGTTGCCTTGGGTGGCAATAGAAAATAGGATTAGAATACTTAACCAAGTGGAAACATGAAATTAAACATGATTAAAGGGTTAAGTGGGATGCACTAGAAAGGGACAAGCTTAGGTGGGTAGCTTGTGGGGGCCCATTTCAACCAGTAACCCAAAACGTATCTTTGTGGGCTCGACCCATGTCGAGGACGGGACACGCGTACTGGGCTTGACTATAAGAGGCCAAAACGGGTTAGCGGTGGCAACGCAAGTCCAACGGGTTTCATATGTGTGTGTAGGCCCGGGCTGGTAGGTAAGACATTGTTGCATCGTGTAGGTACAAGCCATGCACCGTTAGTTGTATCGGGTTGCCACTTTGGGGAGTGATACACCCCACTATGGGGCCAGCACGGGTATCTACGGTAGGGAGCTGATCACTTGGGGAGTAGTGGGTACACCTAGTGGAGATAGGGGCAGACGGCACCTATGTGGTCAGCTAGGGGTACACGAAACTACTAGTTAAATTTTCTAAGTCCTTGGGTGGGATCAACCTTTAACTTAGGAATGACTGGTGTGGTGCAGTGTAGTAATTACCCTTGGGTGGGTAGATGCGTCTTTACCGATATCTTCGTTCACCCTATGTCTAGTTGGCTGCTTAGTGTAGTCATTTATCCCCAGTCATTACCGTACCAAGTTTATATCATACCCTAATTACTTTAATGATTGTATTGTTAAAGTTATAGGACTCGCTCAGACTTATGTCTGACCCCGTTGTTTTTATCTTTTTCCCAACCCTCAGGTTCTCAGAGTGGGCCTAGCACTAGTGGGCTTTGATCAGATTGCTTTATCTATCTTTTGGAGCTTGGACCGTTGATGTAAAGCTCAGCTTATCTTTTCTATTATGGCTATTAGTTATGTAGTGGGATTTTGTACTTATGTTTTCATCAGGATGGATATTTAGTACTTGACTCTTGTTTAGTTGGTTTTAGCATTGTAACCAAACATGTTTATCTTCTGCTGCAATGAAATGATGTTTTAGATTTTCAAGTATTATTTATATCTGTCTTGTTGTAATTTTTCTGTTCTATATTCACTTAAAATACTCCACCGAAGTTAAGGCATTCCCTTAGTGAGTGACCTTAGCGGGTGTGGGGTGTCACATGTGGTATCAGAGCTGAAGGTTACCAGAACAGATAAAACTTTTAGAAAACCTATTTTTCTAAAAACATTTTCGAAGGAGTATTTTCAAAAAACATGTCTTTTAAGAGAAAAGTTTTTGAAAGAAAAGCATAATCCCCAATAGCCATATCTTTATCTTTCGAATTCTCCGTTTTGAATCTTTCCTTTCTCGTTTCAGCATGGCTGAAGATCTTAACTTTCCGGAGGGTGTAGCGATACCAGTATGGTATAGGAGATTGATGGAGGCTAGGGCCGCAATTGCGGGTCCAGAAAATGTTCCTCCACCACCAGTTGCACCCGATCTTCCTCACCCTCCTCTTCCTCGCACAGATACTTTTGCAAAGACTTGCAAGGAATTTAAGGCTATGGGAGGGAAACCTTTTCAAGGATCAGAAACTTTTGTGGAAGCTAGGGATTGGCTTAAGGAGGTGGAAGAGTTGATAGATATCTTTGAGATGGAAGAAGGAAAGAAAGTCAAGTTAGCTTCTTGGTTAATGAAGGGAGAGGCCTCGTTCTGGTGGGAGGTCACTAATGGAGAACGCCTAGTTGACTCTTGGGCGGATTTCAGACAAAGGTTTGTGGCTCTCAAGGGCGGAAGAAAATCTGTATATGGAAAGGTTCTTGACTCTAAAGCAAGGAAACCTATCAGTGAAGGAATATGTCAACAAGTTTAATCAGCTTGCAAGAATTGGCGTAGACATGGTGAATACACCGGAGAAGAAGGCTTTGAGGTTCGTTTAAGGTTTGAATGAACCGATGCATGGATTGGCTATGACTCACATCCCTAGGGGGGCCACCTTTGAGAAGCTAGTAGACATGACACTTATGCATGAGGAAGAGAAGGGTCCCAATGCTAATAAGGCACCCGAGAAGAAAGGAGATCAGAAGAGACCTCAACAGCAACAGCAAAACAAGGGTGGGAAAGGCAACGGTGGCAAGGGAAAGAAGAAGTGCTTCAACTATGGGACACCAGGCCACCTCAGCAAAGATTGTCGGAAGAAGAAGAAGACTGGCTGCTTCCACTGTGGCGAAGCAGGGAATCTAGTGAAGGACTGCCCTAAGAAGGGGCAGAGGACGGGATCTACCACAGGAGGACAGGTGCAAGCTCTTATGGCACCAGGTCAGGCAATGGGGCAAGTTTAGGCTCTCGCGGTTCCACCGATTCAGGAAAGAGGTAGAACTATTTCCGTTGAAAGTCTGGTTCTTCTGTTTGATCATCCTGTCCGTACTTTGTTTGACTCTGGCGCATCGCATTCGTTTATCTCATCATCATTAGTTGAGTCACTGCACTTAGACACCAGTCTAGTAGATGATCCCTTGGTTGTTTCAAACCCAATTGGGGGCTCCACTTATTTGTCCATGATATGTTTGGGTTTGAAGATTTCCATACTTACCGTTGAGTTTAGATGTGATGCTTTTGTTTTGGGCTTCACGGGCTATAGGTTAATTTTAGGCATGGACTGGTTATCCAGTAATGGTGCCGTTCTTGATTGTGAAAGGAGAGTTGTTAGGCTCATGACCCGCTTGGGTAACACTCTCGAGATGTCTTGTAATCCCATGGATTCTGTTATGCTAAGTTATCTTGAATCGCTTGACGCTTCGGTCGAGAGTTTGCGATCTGTTAGAGTGGTCCGGGAATACTCGGATGTGTTTGAGGAGGTGAAGGGCTTACCTCCGAAGCGGGAGATAGACTTCCAATATATCTAGTGGACAATGCTAAGCTAGTATCTTTGCCAGTGCGCCACATGGCTCCTCGTGAGAGGAGGGAACTCCATAAGCAAGTAGGGGAGTTGCTTCAGAAGGGGTTCATAAGACGAAGTATATCGGAGTGGGGTGCTCCAGTAGTTTTTGCCACGAAGGCGGATGGGTCCCTCAGACTTTGTGTAGACTACAGAGAACTCAACAAACTTACAAATAAGAATAGACACCCATTGCCGAGGATTGATGATCTCTTTGATCAGTTGGTTGACGCCTCAGTGTTTTCGCAGTTGGACTTAGCCACGGGGTTTCATCAGTTGAGAGTGGCTGAGGATAGTATAGAGAAGACTGCCTTTAGGACTCCGGATGGTTTCTATGAGTGGCTGGTGATGCCCTTTGGTTTAACGAACGCCCCTGCATACTTTGTTGATTTGATGAGTAGGGTGTTCAAGGAGTACCTTAATAAGTTCGTGGTGGTCTTTGTGGATGACATCTTGGTCTTTTCTAAGAGTGAAGAAGAGCATGCCCTACATCTTAGGGAAGTGTTAGAGACTCTTCGAGCGCATAGCCTTAAGGCTAAATTCTCTAAATGTCACTTTTGGAGGAAGGAAGTGCGGTTCTTAGGGCACGTGGTCTCCAAAGAAGGGATAGATGTGGATCCCGTGAAGGTAGTGTCCACCCAAGATTGGAAGGTTCTGAAGAATGCTACCGAGGTGTGGAGTTTCTTGGGGTTGGCTGACTACTATAGGAAGTTTATCAAGGACTTCGCGAAGATATCAGCCCCATTAACTCGCTTGACGAAGAAGAATCTAGTCTTCACATGGGACGTAGATTGTGATGATGCGTTCCAACGGTTAAAGAGAGCTTTAACCCCAGCTCCAGTCTTAGTGTTGCCAGATGGGAGTAAGCCATTTGTTGTTTATACCTATGCTTGTGGGACAGGACTGGGCGCAGTCTTAAGGCAAGAGGGAAGGGTAATAGCCTATGGGGGAAGGCAGTTGAGAGCGCATGAGAAAAATTACCCTACACATGATCTAGAGTTGGCCGCTATTGTTTTTGCGCTTAAGACTTGGCGCCATTATCTTCTTGGCGAGAGGTTCGAATTGTTCACTGACCAAAAATCATTGAAGTACTTGTTTTCTCAAAAGGATTTGAACTTAAGGCAACAAAGGTGGATGGAGTTCTTAGCATCCTATGATTTTGAGATAGCATATACCCCTGGCAAGGGTAACGTGGTGGCAGACGCTTTAAGCAGAAAAAGGTTGTCCTTGAGTCCATTGTACGTGAAATGACGAAGCTTGGAATTTATCTCGATGTTTGACTTCAGACCTTCCGTTGACTTTATACCCGGTTTGCTAGCATCCTTAGAGGCCAGACCTACTCTTTTGGGACGGATTGGTGAGGCACAGCGGGACGACCCACAGTTGGTTGAGTTAGTGGAGAAGCTCATAAGGGGGGAGTCGTCCAGCCATTTGAGTAGGTACACCCTAGATGATAGGGGGTGGTTGTGTAGAGACGGTAGACTTTGTGTACCGCAAGACGAGGGTTTGAGGAAGGCTATTCTTGATGATGCGCATCGTTCAAAGATGACCATTCATCCCGGTGGGGACAATATGTACCAAGACATGAAGCGAGTTTTCTTTTGGGCCGGTATGAAGAAAGATGTGGCCGAGTATGTCGCTAGATGCTTGGTGTGCCAACAAATGAAAGCAGAGCAATAGAAACCCGGTGGGTTGCTTCACCCATTGGAGGTTCCGCAATGGAAGTGGGATAGCGTCTCGATGGATTTTATCGATGGGTTACCGAGATCGAGGAAGGGTAATACGGGAATTTGGGTTGTGGTAGACAGACTTACTAAGAGCGCCCATTTCATACCCGTGAAGAGTAAGAGGACTGCTCCATGGCTAGCTTCGGTTTACCTTCGAGAGATAGTTCGATTGCATGGTGTACCTTCTGGCATAGTGAGTTATCGAGATCCCATCTTCACTAGCGAGTTTTGGAAGAGTTTACAAGAGGCGGTAGGGACTCAGTTGTGTTTGAGCACCGCATATCATCCTCAGACGGACGGCCAGACTGAGAGGGTGAATCATATTCTAGAAGACCTTTTGAGGCTATGTATCTTAGATTTTGGAGGTACATGGGAAGAGCATCTTCCATTGGTGGAGTTCGCGTATAATAACAGGTTTCAGTCTAGTATTGGTATGGCTCCATTCGAAGCTCTTTATGGAAGGCCTTGTCGGTCACCAACATGTTGGTGGGAATCTACGGATAAGATCTTGCTTGGGCCTGATATGGTTAGAGAGACTTCGGAAAAGATTGATTTGATTCGAAGAACGATGAAAGCGGCGCAAGACAGACAGAAATCCTATGCGGATAAGAGGAGGACAGATCTTGAGTTTGATGTTGGGGACATGGTCTTTGTCAAAGTATCTCCCTTACGGAATGTTGTTCGCTTTGGATCCGTTGGGAAGTTAGCACCAAGGTTTGTAGGACCGTTTCCTATTAAGGAAAGGATTGGACGGATGGCATATAGAGTGGATTTACCCGAGAGACTTAGTGGTGTACATGATGTATTCCATGTGTCACATTTGAGGAAGTGCCTACATGAGACCGCAGAGGTGGAAGAGCCGAGCTTGCTTAGAGAAGTGGAGGTAGAGCGTGATGCGACGATTCGACGAGCTCCTACTCGCATCCTTGGGTCAGAGATTAGGAAGTTGAGAAATAGAGAGGTTCAACTAGTCAAAGTGCAATGGGGAGATGATGAGAGCAACGCTACTTGGGAGACAAAAGCGAAGATGCGTTCATTGTACCCATTCCTTTTTGAGGGTATGTCTTTTAACTTCTCCTTTATCGTTTGTCTAGTACTTATCTTATCTTTAATACGTCCTCTCGTTAGTACCTTTGACCTTTAGATAGGGTAAACCTATGGTTGGAACATGTGTTTGAGACATGTTATGATTGATGGATGCATATGGATGCAAGTGTTTGCTAGTGGTTACTCGTGGATGCATATACACACACTTCAGACACTAGATCGGCTCAGTCACTTCATATTGCATATTGCATATAATTGTGTGTAGGTAGCTATATTAATGGATGTATAATGGTTGTGTTATCATATGGATGATGCATTTTGGTGTATGGTTGTGCACACATGTAGAGATAGTATGTATCGATAGGGTTCTTTCGCATACATATTGGATGCATGGCACTATCATGGTTTGCATTAAGGAGGTTAACTGAATCAGTAGACCACCTGATTTTGCATTAGACAAGGAACATATACACGCACTTTTTGCATATGTTCATACAGCATTAGAAACTTTAAGGACAATGGATGTCAGTGTTTGATGGTTTACTAGATGGTTGTTTGGTTGGTAGGATACGTTCTTCTTGACTTAGAGATTTCGGGGACGAAATTCTTTAAGTAGGGGAGAATGTAACACCCCGTATGTTGAATAACTTGTTATAATACAAATCAGGGCAGAATTAAATTTTAAGTTCTGAATCAGGGGAAACGGGCTATACCATTGCGTTCGTCTCGGAAAAATATGCGAAATAGAGTCCGAGTTTTCGAAAATCGGAGTCTGAATGACCCAGTTAAGGCCCGAAGAAGTTTTCAGAAAATTCAAATTTCGAAAACAGATTTCAAATGCAGAAATGGAGTTAGGCTGGAAAATTCCCGCCACACCCCAAGTCGTCTGGGGAGTCGACTTGGGAGTCGAGACCCAAGTCGACTGCCCAGTTGACTTGGGAGTCGACACAGGTGGCCGAGCCAGTGTGGCCTGGGTGCACTGCTTTGGCTGTTGGGCTGTGTTTGGTGGCTTGTGACGAGATCTGATGGCTCTAAACTATCCTAGGGTTAATCCTATGGCCTAAAACACTTAACTAATCTATAAATACACCCTAAGACTACCCTAATCCATATTAAAAATAGATACAATGCCATCATGCCATCAAAATGCAACTTGAAGGATCCTCCATCAAATTGTAGAAGAAGATAGCTTCTCAAATCAAACTTCTAATCAACTCTAGCAACTTATTCTTCTTCATAGGAGTGCTAATCAACAATTTGTGAGTTTCTATGCCTTTAGCAAGCAATTGCTAAACTAATTATGATAGGATATAATGAGCTTATGGTTATGTATGTGGATCAATGCAAGTTATGTTATCATATGCTATGTGTTCATGATGCTAGTTATGCAAGTTTTACGCTACATGTTCATGATGCTAGTTATGCAAGTTTTATGCTATGTGTTCATGATGCTAGTTATGCAAATCACTATGATAAACATTGATCCATTAAGACACCATGTTATGCAAGTTTGGTGTTTGATCATATGCAAGTTCATATATGACATGTTATGCAAGTTTGGTGTTTGATTATATGCAAGTTCATATATGACATGTTATGCAAGTTTGGTGTTTGATTATATGCAAGTTCATATATGACATGTTATGCAAGTTTGGTGTTTGATTATATGCAAGTAACATGTGCAAGTTTACACCTTTGTATGATATGCATACATATGCAAGTTAACCCCTTTGTATGTCATACATACATATGCAAGTTTACCCCTTTGTATGACATAAGTAACTTATGCAAGTTACCCACTTTATGACATATGTGATTCATGCATGTTTGGGTTGATTATTCATGCTAGTTGGGTTTGATGCTATGGTCATATATGCAAGTTGACACCTTTAAAACCCATGTTGATGCTAATGTTATGCTAAGTTGAACCCATTGTATTTGTGATGAATCTTCCCTTTTAAATATGTCATGTTAGCGTATTACGTGGGGAACGATGGGGTTAATATTCATGTTAACAAAATCGTGGTGAAATTGGTATGATGTGGCATACCATAAGTGGATGGACATAATTGAGTCAATTATGTACATCATTAAATTGGAATTAATTAGGGAAAATTAATTCAAGATATGGGGGTGATTAATTAGAGGTAATTAATCGACTAAGACACGAGGTTGGACCCTTTTGTAGCATAAGACTGCCCGGACCCGACCGGCAAATCCAGCAGCTACAAATGATTGGCCCAATGTGAGAGGTCTTAGGCATAAATTAAATACGTGACAAGTGTAAAGACACGAGGTTAGACTCTGTTATGGCGTAAGCTGCCCGGACCTGACCGACAAATCCAGCTGCCATAAAAGACAGTCTAATGTGAGAGGTCTTTACAAAGGTAACGTTCTTAATCAATTAAGAAACACTTAACCTGATAAGCATGTAGTGGGGCATGAGGGGTTAAGTGGGTGCCTTGGGTGGCATGTGGAAATCAAGTAAGTGCCTTGGGTGGAATGTGGAAATCTAGTGGGTTGCCTTGGGTGGCAATAGAAAATACGATTAGAATACTTAACCAAGTGGAAACATGAAATTAAACATGATTAAAGGGTTAAGTGGGATGCACTAGAAAGGGACAAACTTAGGTGGGTAGCTTGTGGGGGCCTATTTCAACCAGTAACCCAAAACGTATCTTTGTGGGCTCGACCCATGTCGAGGACGGAACACGCGTACTGGGCTTGACTATAAGAGGCCAAAACGGGTTAGTGGTGGCAACGCAAGTCCAACGGGTTTCATATGCGTGTGTGGGTCCAGGCTGGTAGGTAAGACGTTGTTGCATCGTGTAGGTATAAGCCGTGCACCGTTGGTTGTATCGGGTTGCCACTTTGGGGAGTGATACACCCCACTGTGGGGCCAGCACGGGTATCTACGGTAGGGAGCCGATCACTTGGGGAGTAGTGGGTACACCTAGTGGAGATAGGGGCAGACGACACCTATGTGGTCAGCTAGGGGTACACGAAACTACTAGTTAAATTTTCTAAGTCCTTGGGTGGGATCAACCTCTAAGTTAGGAATGACTGGTGTGGTGCAGTGTAGTAATTACCCTTGGGTGGGTAGATGCGTCTTTACCGATATCTTAGTTCATCCTATGTCTAGTTGGCTGCTTAGTGTAGTCATTTATCCTCAGTCATTACCGTACCAAGTTTATATCATACCCTAATTACTTTAATGATTGTATTGTTAAAGTTATAGGACTCGCTCAGACTTATGTCTGACCCCGTTGTTTTTATCTTTTTCCCAACCCTCAGGTTCTCAGAGTGGGCCTAGCACTAGTGGGCCTTGATCAGATTGCTTTATCTATCTTTTGGAGCTTGGACCGTTGATGTAAAGCTCAGCTTATCTTTTCTATTATGGCTATTAGTTATGTAGTGGGATTATGTACTTATGTTTTCATCAGGATGGATATTTAGTACTTGACTCTTGTTTAGTTGGTTTTAGCATTGTAACCAAACATGTTTATCTTATGCTGCAATGAAATGATGTTTTAGATTTTCAAGTATTATTTATATATGTCTTATTGTAATTTTTCTGTTCTATATTCACTTAAAATACTCCACCGAAGTTAAGGCATTCCCTTAGTGAGTGACCTTAGCGGGTGTGGGGTGTTACAGGTTTTCCCCCTAAAATTCGAGATAGACTTCCGCATATATCTAGTTGACATTGCAAAGCCAGTTATGCGATCAGCGATAATTTTGGATAAAGATTGGCGAGGATAGCCAGAATTGGTTAAGTTCTCAATTGATTAGTTGTTTTGCTAGTATCACCTCACATAGATCGTCCAAATTCGGAGGTGGTATTTCTTGGGTGCTTGTCTGATATTGGTTTAGGCCTTTGGGGCTTGTACTTAAGGAATGTCGAGTTCGACTAGGATGGTTTGCGTGAGAGATAGATAGTTGTGGCAGGCGCCTTAAGTAGAAAAAGACTAGCCTAAAGAGGGGTAAAGAGTACATAGCAACCTTTAGCTTTAGACCCTCAGATTTGTAATATAATAGATAAGCTAAGAAGAGGAAAGAACTCTAATCATCTTAGTATATACATGTGGCAGATAGTTCAACTACATTGGATACCCTCTAGCATAGTAAGTGATCGAGGTCCTATCTTTAGTAGGGAATTTTGGAAATAGAGGTCAAGAAACTTCGCAATCGTGAAGTTAAAGTAGTTAAGGTACAGTGGAATGAAGCTCAAGAAGACACGACAAGGGAGACTGAAGATAAGACACACGCGTCATACCCTTTTTCTTAAGGGCATATCCTTGATCTCTTTTTATAGGAATTTTATGCACACTTGTTTCTCTCTTTTTAGGTATATCCTCTAGGTCATGTCTTTGATCCTTAGGTAGAAGCCAATGGATGTAAACATGTATTTGAAACAGGTTATGATTGATGGTTGCAAATGGTTGCAAGTGGTTGCTAGTGGTTACTCGTGGATGCATAAACACACATTAGGCACTAGATCAGCTCAATCACTTTTCATATTGCATATGCATAAGTGCTTGTACTTAGATATGGATTGAAAATTTGATGTGTTATCATATGGATGTTGCATTTGTATGAATGATTGTGCACTCATATAGAAGTAATAAAGTGCATTAGGAAATTTCATACATGTTGGATTCATAGCACTGACATAATTTGCATTAAGGAGGTCAACTGAATCAGTGGACCGCCTGATCATTGCATTAGATAAGGAACATATACACACACTTTTGCATATGTTCATATAGCATTAGAAATCATTTAAGGACAATGGATGCTTGTGGATGATGGTTGAGTAGATGGATGATTGGTTGGTAGGATACATTCTTCTTAACTTGAAGATTTCGGGGACGAAATCCTTTAAGGAGGGGAGAATGTAACACCCTGTATTTTAATAACATGTTAAAGTCACAAATCAAAGAATAATTAATTTTTAAAAGAAAAATTAAGGGAAACGGATTACGCCATTGCATTCGTCCCAAAATTTTGCTTGGAATAGAGTTCAAGTTTGCGTAAATCTAACTACATATGAAGAAGTTATGGCCTTCAGAAGATTCAAGAATTTAAAAAAACCAAAAAAGATTTCAAGTTCAAAGTTCAAACGCAGACCCGGGCTGGGCGGGAAAATTCCCGCCCAGGACCTAGGTCGACACTAGGGTCAACCTGGGGGTCGACCTGGGTACACAGGTCGACACTAAGGTCGACCTGGGGGTCGACTTCCCCCCTTTTTCCAGATCCGGAGACAGGTCCATTTTTCTGCACCTGGACGCCTTTCTGACCGCATTCATGAGCTCTAACCTATTTAAACACCCCCTAAACCCCCTTTTCTCTCCACACAACTTCATGGCATCTACACTCTGCCTCGTTCTCAATTAAATTAAATCAAAAACGCCGTTACGCCGCTCAAGTTCTTCGTGGAATCAAGCTAGAATTCAAGTAGAGAATCAAAGGCTAATTCAACAACTTCTACAACTATTTTCTAAAAATCAAATCTAGTCTATGCCAATGGATAGCTATTCAGTTTCAGAAAACAGATCCCAGAAATCAAGACTTGCCTTTGTTTTGTAAGTTCACGATTACTTTCAGATTTAGACAAGACATGGAACAAAATGAATTTGGACCTATGCTTGATTTTCTATTTGGATCTGTTCTTAGCCTTTGTGAATCTATGACTTTGGGTTGTTCCTTATCGATCAAATCGAACCCATACAAATTGTTGAATCTAGTTTATTATTCAAGCCTTTCATGTTCATAATATTGTTCTTAATCAGACCTATATGCCTGCAATGATTCTAAATCGGTTTATTCAGTTATGCTGTAATTTTTGCTAGATCTGTAATTCTTGTATTTTGGGACTATTATCTTGTGCATGTTCTTATGCCTATCATTGTCACGTTATTCCTATTTGTACCTTTTTATTTTTGAATCTAGATTGACCTATAATCTAGGTTGGATCGCGGTATGCGTACGATCGGAAAACGAGGAAGGTTTGGGTTATTGGGGCATAAACATGAAATTGACAATATTAGCATGTAAATCAATATTTGGACATATGTAAATTTTGCATGCAAATCAATAATTGGGTGTAATATGGAATTGACATTATTTGGCGTAATTTGGAACATGTAATATGGCCTGAATGTTAAAATGCAATTTGGGGTAATTTGACATGAATTATGGAATATGTAACTTGACATATTAAACCTAGAATTGGCATGAACGACAAAGTATGAAATTTGGCATATAAATCAAGGTTTTGGGCATAATTGCTATTGCTACGAACTTGGGGTAAATTGGAATATTAATCTAGATTGGGCGTAAACTGTAAATTGGATCTAGATTGGGCATGACTATTATGGCAAGTTTAGGGTATAGCCTATTTTGATTATAACTTGAAATTTGAATTGGTTGGGCATAACTTGAGAAACGGGATCGTGACTAGTTTTGGTGGATTTGGGTAATTAGCATGAAAGAGGTATACTCGGTATGCCATTAATTATGAACATAATTAATGTTATAATGTAATTGTGAATAATTTACATATACACCGTAAACATGTAAATTAGTAAAAGATGAGAAAGCCTAACCCGAGGTCGGATTGAGTTGTGGTGTAATACTGCCCGGAACCGCCCGGCACATCCAGTAACCACAACAACACCTATCTAATGTGAGAGGTTAGTGCACCATGCCTAAGAAAAACCCGAGGTTAGATTGTGTTGTGGTGTAAAACTGCCCGGAACCGCCCGGCATATCCAGTAACCGCAACAACACATATCTAATGTGAGAGGTTGGTGCATTAATAAATTAATTAATGCTAATGACACATGCTAAGTATGGGAGGGTTAGGTTAATTGATACTTAACCAATATGACATATGGGTGGGTTAAGTTAAACATGAATGGACAAAGGGTACCTAACTAACAAGACATGATATAGGGTAGGGTTAAGTTAACTAAGGCAACACTTAACCGTTGTAACATGTTAGTTAAGAAGATGACAGGGTTAAGTTAACTAAGGTAACACTTAACCAAAATATATAATGACTGTGGTAGGGTTAAGTAACACAAAAGGATACACTTAACCAATATACAATGACATGTGTTGGGGTTAAGTAATACAAGAGGAAAGAACTTAACCAATTACATAACATGATGTATGGAAATGGTTAAGTTAACACGAGAGGGCAACACTTAACCAATATAACATGATTTGAGGTAGGGTCAAGTTAACACCAGAAGGAAACACTTAACCAACATGACATGACGAGTGGGTGGGTGGGTTAAGTTAACTTGAATTGATTATTGACACTTGACCAATATAACTTGATGAACGAATAGGGTTAAGTTAAATGGGAAATACTTAACCAATATTTCCTGATGAATGAACAGGGTTAATTTAATAAATCACACTTAACCAATCCAACATGATAAGTAAGAAAGGTTAAGTTAATAAGAACCACTTAACCAACATGACATGACGAGTGGGAAGGTTAAGTACATGTCGGGTTGGTGGGTAATATTAGTAAATATAGGCCCATAGAACTTAACCATTAAATAAACATGCTTGAATCCATGGGAAGGTTAAGTACACGTCGGGTTGGTGGGTAATACTAGTAAATATAGGCCCACAAAACATAACCATTATATAAACATGCTTGAATCGGTGGGAGGGTTAAGTACATATCTGTTTGGTGGGTAATATTAGTAAATATAGACCCATAAACTTAACCAGTAGGAAACCCTAGTAATGGGGACCCATTTCAGCAGTAACCCACATAGATGTATCACGGTACCCTGAGCTAGGCAGGGTGGGGCACGATTACTGGGCTGATTATAAGCGGTCAAAGATAACGGCAGAGGGTACGTCAGTGTTGGTTCCAACGGTTTAAGGGTGTGCACGTACTCCGGAGTGGGGAAAAGCAGGCACTGGGTACCAGTAGTTATACACTGTGCATCTTGATTCGTGTCGGGTTGCTATCATAAGGATTGATACAACTTATGGTGGGACCAGCACAGTGTATCTAAATGCAAGAAAGAGCCGATTGACACAGACACATGGAACATTTGTACAAGTAGGGAGACGATCGATAGGGTAGTAAGGGTACATCTAACATCTTCATGGCAATTAGGCTGATTGTGGTGGAATCCTCATAATAAATGTACACCTGAAGGCTACCGCAATTGCGGGGATTGGGATCACGTTGTAATATTATCCTTTTATATAGATTACTAGTTGGGACACTCGTTAGGTGGTGCAGAGATAAGAAATCAGAATAATAGGGTAGTAGGGAAGCAGAGAATAGTTAACATGGGATGTTATACTTAGTTTATCTTGCCTATTGCTTATCCTGTGTTCCTTATCATCATGCTTATGTTTTTATTCAGTTTAATTCATGTCATGTTGTTCTTGCTTGTTCATATGCTGAAAGTAGCTGGACTTACCAGACTTATGTCCGACCTAGTTTGTTTCGCCTCTTTTCTTCCGTCCCCCCCCCCCTCCCCCCCACGGTTCTCAGGGGGGAAACACTTCTGCTTAGCTTGGATTGCTTGTTGCTTCAAGATCATCATGTATTGCTTTGGATTCAGTCTCATTTCAGCTATGGCTAGCTCTACTCTATTGGGGAATATCATTGTCATTTATGTTTCTGTATTTTTTTAAATAAGATAGATACTTCGGTATTGTAAACAATCTTTGTACAAGCTGTTTTATCAATAAAGTAAAGTTTTATTTTCCGTTGCTTTATTTGTCTGTCTTGTAATTTATCTGCATCTTTTACCTATGATGCTCCACCAAAGTAAAGGCATTCCATTTGTGAGTGACCTTAATGGATGTAGGGTGTTTCAGTAATGAAATAAAAATATAATTTTTGTATAATGTAGAGAATAAAAATATAATTTTTATATTAGTAGATTATTAAAAATATAATTTTTATATATGTGGAGATATAAAAATATAATTTTTGTATGTGTAGCGAAGTAAAAATATGATCTTTATAATATAAACATCAACATAAAAATATGATTTTTATGTATGAAGTAACAGTATAAAAATGTAACTTTTAATAATAAACTGCGTAATACAGATTGCGATGGTACTATCGGAAAACAAATCTGAATTCAAACCATTCAGAGAGAAGGACTGGAGGAGTGGATCCCAAAGGTGAGAACTCCTCACTATAATTTTCTTATACAGTTATTTATTTTTTTAGTTGCATATATGAACTATTCCCCCGTCGTCCACAGACCATGGACGACTTGTTTGATTGTTGGATTTGGTTGATTAGATTATTTGGTTGAAATTGGTTGTCTGGGTAAAAAGAATTGATTAGATTGGTATGTGTATGGCGCAGGCCATTATTAGACTGAGGATAAGGCTATGCCTTATCCCGTTTCTAGTATCGCGCTGTTATGCTGCCGAAATTTTCTAAAATACATTAGAAAATATAAAAATATCATTTTTATTGTGTAAATGAACCGAATAAATATTTTATCATTAAAAATATAATTTTTAACGTGTATATGAATAAAATAAATATTCATTTACAAATCAGACGATTTGTTTATGTACACTGATTTGACTGATATTGATTGGGACGATAAATTTTACACATCGCCCAACTACACAAATAATATTCAGTATTTGTTGGTTGAAACCCCACACGGGTGTTGGGATGATATTTGACGTACTCTAGTCCCAATTATTTTGTGGTATGTCGATCGATAGGTTGACAGACTGTGTAAGTGTTAATTATTTATAATTATTGCTTATGCAGTTGTGTAATGCACTATGGATGATGGTTGATTGTTTATCATTGTTATTATATACATGTGTTGTATGGAACCCATATAAGTAACATTATAGGTATTTGATTGGGCCTCATTCCAATTTGGAAGATAAAGAATATGTTAAAATAATATTCAGAAAAGGATTAAATAAATATTCATGTGTTGAATAGGATAAACATTCATGTGTTGAATAAAAGCCGTGTTATTAGGTATACGCCATTTGGAAACGAACAATATTCATATCGATTTTATTCATTTTTATAATGAATACCGAAAAGGAATTTATTTCAAAATCTGATATTTTGAAAATATTATCATTTATATATTAATGATATGGAATATTCAATTTTGATTTGAAATTGAATATGAAGTTGTTTTGAAAACGAATTTAAACAATTTATAAAATATGTTTTGAATTGAAATCGACGAAATATATGTAATATGTATATTATATATATTGAATGGCCTGAATAGAACGCGCCGCGCTATGGCAGTTCGCGAATTTCGACCATTGACTTCGAATTGACATTACGGGAGATCCGACCGTCGGATTCTCCTGAAACCGAGACCGTTGGGTTCATATCGAAAAGGGATTTCCAACGAATATTAGGGATTTGAAATCTAACGGTTGGATTTGGAATTATGTCCAAATCAATTTTGGAAAAGGTCGCTGTAAGTGCAGCTCGATGGCCGTCTGTGGAAATCGACTGTACAGACCTTGATAAAATTATAAAAAATATAAATAATTTGTGTAAAATCATAATAAATGGTTTGGAAAGAATTGGGGTGAAAAATCCCATATTTGAAAAGATAAAAAATATATTTTATCAAAATGAACTAGTTAAAATCCATTTATTTTTAAATAAATAAATTGGATTTGAAGTGCTTTTAAAATTAACTAGAATTTTCAATATATTAAATAGGAATGGAATGGAATTCGATTTGGTAATAATCGAAGTGAACTTCTTTGGAGGAAGACTATTACTATATATGGAATTTAAAAGGCTTTGCCGTTATTCCATTTATGTTATCGGTTCGATATGGAAGTTTATATCGATTATATATATCGATCTGTTTTCTGTGAAAATTCCATAATTGATGGAATGCGATTTTGGGGTTTATCGTGAGCTGTGTTTTAAATGACATTAGTTCTTTAACCAAGTTAAAGATAAGATTAATTTCTTAACTTCGAAAAGTCATTAAGTAATGATTTTTGAGATTAAAACTGAATTAGAGTTCTAATGAATCTTTAATTAGATTGAAATGATCGAGAATGGAGTACTACCAGTTTTACTCCAGGCGATAGTTAAATCTTTAATTAGATTTGAAGGTGAAATGGTAATTAAATTTACCGATAACACCGTGGTGTTAGATATTAAGTATTACCAGTTTTGCTTCATGGGATGTATAAGTTGGGATTGGGAAATTTAACAAATAAGTACTTCGGTAAGGATTGCTAATCCCGACTAGCTTGGAAAACCATAATATGGTTTGAAATGATATTCAAAGGAAGATTAAAGAATAAATTTTAAAGAATTTATCTTTGATAAAATTAATGGGAACCTTTCGCTAATAATGTGAATATTTGAATAAAAGAATATTCTAAATTGGAATGAGGCGTATGTTGTGTTTGTGTAACACTTGTTTATAAAATACATGAGTTATTCAGAAAGATTGGGTTTATCCCATTCTGAATAACTGATTCAACGATTAGTCGAAGATGAAGACGGTGGTCGTAGACCGGAGGTCTTCACATCGTTTGGATGATTACTGATGATCTTGATTGGGCTATACACCCAAGAGGAGGGAATAAATTGGTGATTGTCCAGACGTACTTGGAGATCAATGGATATGCGAGGAATAAGGTTCCTCCGGTTTCGTTCAGACCCAGAACGAACTTGTAAATGGACTGTGTGTATGACATTGGATATCATTATGTGTGGTTGATGGATATTGGTTGCATGGAGTGGTTTGCCTGTGTGGCATGCTGACATGCAGTAATCAAGGCTTTTGTTGAAAAGCAGGGCCTTGTGGTTGATGATCAAAGCGCGGCTTTAATGTAGCATAGCTTTGTGTAGCGTTAATTCGTGAGCCTCACACCCCGGGTATGAACAAGAAACGGGAGAGGACTTCAGGGAGGACATGTGTTTTCTTCTAGCTAGAAGTGGCCTCAGTGGTTTATAAGCCCTGATGAGTTTGACTTATGTGGTTGTTGGAATGCGAGGCGCCTCGGTTATATCGGTCGATCCGGGACCGATGGAGTCATTCGTTGGCTCATTTACGCCCCATAGGGCGGGGAAACGTATTGTTCAGGCATTATAATCCACTTCATGTGGACCGGCCCTGACGATCCAAGGGGCAGTTGCGGCTGTTCCTGAGACATGGGCTAGATTGTCTCGAAGCGGTGAGGACTATCTTTTGCCTCGGTTCATAGATGGAAATGAAATTCCAATACGTGACATTGCGGTTTTAGTTGTATACCTATATATGGTGACATAGTGGTATGGGGCATTCATGCCGCCTATGATTGATACATTTATATTTGAAGTTGATTTCTTCACTTATAGTAATAATAACATATTAAATTTCGCGTATCAAGCATTATTTGGCTATTATAAGGTAAAACCCTATCCTTCGGCTTGCGTTGCATTGTGTGATGGGACCTGGGTCTTAAAATAGCTTCATTGTTCTTTATTTAGCATTGCGTTGTTTGTTTTATGCACTGGTATCCTTGGGAGGAAACCCGTTCCGTGTTATATGGCATGGTCCCTTGATTTACCTAACTTTAAAATAAAGATAAATAACTTTTTTAGTTCGCACACCAGTCACATGACTGACCTGGAGTTTATTGTTTTAACCTAAACTCTGGGTGCCCTTATTTTCCACGCGGGCAGCTAGTAGTTTTGGTTTTGCAGATTTATATTCACAGAATCCTGATTTACAGCTGGAATGATATCCAGAAAGCTCTGTATCCGTGTATCTCCTTCAGTTGTGTTTTGTATTATTTTTCCGCTACATTGTAGTTTGTAAATCTCTGATATTTATCAAATGTAAATTATTTGTTCATACTCTGTAAATTCGTGTAATCTGATGGAATTGTTGTAATAAGCAATCCAGGCTTTCCTTCACGGGGGAGTTCGGGTCGTTTTATTTTGGTATCAGAGCTCGAGAACAAGACACATTAGAACCGAATGAAAGAATTCATCAGAGATTGGATTAGTAAAATCCAATGAGGATGACTCGTTAGAGATGGGATCAGTAGCATCCTAGAACAAGTGTAAAGAGTATATTTTAAAAATAAAAATGAAAACAAATTTTGTTTTGAAATTTAAATCGTATTATACGTATTTGAATGTTTATTTTAAATTGATTTGGACAATCAAGTATATAAAGATTTTGCATATACGTCTGATCCACGTGTATACGAAGTCTTTATATACTGGATGGATATAGAATCACACTCTAGTCGCCCGAAGATGGTTCTGATGATCACTATAGCGATCGCATCATCAGTATTCATGTTCGAGTTTCGAAGGGGGAATGTCTATATATTTCCTATTATCTGGTGTGAGAACCAAAACTAGACAGGGCTTATTGTTGTGATTTGGCATCAAAAATATGATTTTTGGCTATGAATTAAAGTTATATGATTGAAACGTTATTTAACTAATTGATTGCTGATTGTTGATTATGTTGTATGATTATTGAAACCAATATGTAAACGAATGATAATTTAGCCAAATTGAATCAAAATGTTGAACTGAATAGAAAATTTATTTGAAATTGCATGCATATACATTGAGCAGGTCATAGCAAGGAGGCTAGAGAAGAGGAATAAAATTGTATGCCGGACAAATAGGTACATGTTTACTAATTTCTTGGGTGATGATGATTTTATGAGCCGCTTGGCTTTTTCTTTTTCTTTTTGAGATGAGAGGCATGTGTGGCGGTTTGGGGATTTTCCCGGCGCTCCCGTACAAAGGAGGTTATGGCGAAATTTTTCAAAAATTTAGGGTGTTAGCCAAATTTTCGAGAAATTAGAAATTCTTAGAAACTGAAAAGTTGAAGAATGAATGTTGAGTTGATTAGTAAAACAACTTTCAGCTTCGTACCTTTTCGAGGACGAAAAGATTTTAAGTTAGGGAGATTGTAACAACCCGGAAAATCAGAACCGATTTAAAATTTTTATTTTGGTTATTTTAATGAATTTTGAATATTTAAAATGATTTGTTTTAAATAATAAAGACGAAAAAACTATTTTCGACGAAGGTAAAACGAATAAATTTATTTTAATTATAATGCGAGCCTGAAATGGGGCAGCAGTTCGAAAATTCGGTTTCGAATTTCAAATGAATGTACAGGATTCAAAATAAATCGGATTTCAGCAAAACAAGAAATATCTGAATCTGTTTAACATTATCTTTCTAACGAGTGCAAGAAACGGAGATTTCACTTTATGGAGTGTAAGATATGTCCAGTTTAAAATTCAAAAAAGTAGATGTCGAATTTATATATTTTTTAATATTTATAAAGCCCTTAAAAATAGCCCTTTTGCAAACGACCTCTGTTTTCGACGAAACCACTTTTGTTGGATCCGGGATGTCAAATTATTGCTAGATTCCAAAATTCACAATTTTTGGGATCAATATGTGAGCATGGCAATAGAAAACACGTTTGACCAATTTTAGTTGAATTTAATCGACTGGAAAATGGCCATTTTTCAAACGGTCTCAGAATTCGATGAAATTAGTTTCTTTAGGACCGTATCATCAATACAAAGCTAGAAATAATTTTTCTGGAATTTTTGGAGTTAGTATGTGGCCCTGGTAAATTGAAATTTACGTTTAAATTAAATATATATGGATTTATATTGTAATTTGAATGAAAACTAATCGTAACAGCTGAATTGGCTTGCGAAAAATATCCCATTGTGTTCGGAATGGGGGTAATTAGCTAGAGGCGACAGTCATTGGGTCTCGTTTGGATTTCAAATGGGAAGTCAACTCTTTGGGGAATAAAATAAAATAAAATATAATTTTATACTTAAGCCCCTCCACCTCTTTTTGCTCTCTCTCTCCAGTCATTTTGAAATAGAAAAAAAAGGCCATCATCGATTTCAACCCGTCGCTCCCTGGAGGATCGTCACCGCCGTTGCAAGCCTCCTCTACCTCCGATGGCGCGCCATTAGGAAAAACCCCTCCCTCTCGCGCTTCTCTCCTCTCCTTTTCCCCTCAGTTCGACGCCCAAAAAACCCACCGGTACCACGAAACCCTAACTCCAGACACTGCTGTGTGTCAGCCTTCGTTCGCCGCTGATCTGAAGAGCCTCCCCCGGCCATCTGAAAACCCCTACGCCCTCTCCTTTGATTGAAAGGTGAGCTTCTCTGATTTCTTTTTTATTTCATTTTATATATTTTTTTTTTATTTAGAAAAAAATCCGATTTCAAATTAGATAAAAGCCTGATTTTATCATATAAGAAAAATGTAATTGGTAGTTAGGTAAAAATATAATTTTTAAGGATAAAAATAAGATTTTTATATATATGTTAATAAAAATATGATTTTTATGTAAGTAATGAAATAAAAATATAATTTTTATATTAGTAGAGTATTAAAAATATAATTTTTATATATGTAGAGATATAAAAATATAATTTTTATATGTGTAGCGAAGTAAAAATATGATCTTTATAATATAAACATCAACACAAAAATATGATTTTTATGTATGAAGTAACAGTATAAAAATGTAATTTTTAATAATAAACTGCGTAATACAGATTGTGATGGTACTATCGGAAAACAAATCTGAATTCAAACCGTTCAGAGATAAGGACTAGAGGAGTGGATCCCAAATGTGAGAACTCCTCACTATAATTTTCTTATACAGTTATTTATTTTTATAACTGCATATATGAACTGTTCACCCGTCGTCCACAGACCATGGACGACTTGTTTGATTGTTTGGTTTGGTTGATTAGATTATTTGGTTGAAATTGGTTGTCTGGGTGAAATGAATTGATTAGATTGGTATGTGTATGTCGCAGGCCATTATTAGACTGCGAATAAGGCTAGTCCTTATCCCGTTTCTAGTATCGGGCCGTTATGCCGCCGAAATTTTCTAAAATACATTAGAAAATATAAAAATATCATTTTTATTGTGTAAATGAATCGAATGGATATTTTATCGTTAAAAATATAATTTTTAACGTGTATATGAATAAAATAAATATTCATTTACAAATCAGACTATTTGTTTATGTACACTGATTTGACTGATATTGATTGGGACGATAAATTTTACACATCGCCCAACTGCACAAATAATATTCAGTATTTGTTGGTTGAAACCCCACACGGGTGTTGGGATGATATTTGACGTACACTAATCCCAACTATTTTGTGGTATGTCGATCGATAGGTTGACAGACTGTATAAGCGTTAATTATTTATAATTAATGCTTATGCAGTTGTGTAGTGCACTATGGTGATGGTTGATTGTTTATCATTGTTATTATATACATGTGTTGTATGGAACCCATATAAGTAACATTATATGGCATTTGATTGAGCCTCATTCCAATTTAGAAGAAAAAGAATATGTAAAAATAATATTCAGAAAAGGATTAAATAAATATTCATGTGTTGAATAGAATAAACATTCATGTGTTGAATTAAAGCCGTGTTGATTAGATATGCGCCATTTTGACGCGAACGATATTCATAACGATTTTATTCATTTTTATAATGAATATCGAAAAGGAATTTATTTCAAAATCTGATATTTTGAAAATATTATCATTTATATATTAATGATATGGAATATTCAATTTTGATTTGAAATTGAATATAAAGTTGAAATTGTTTTGAAAACGAATTTAAACAATTTATAAAATATGTTTTGAATTGAAATCGACGAAATATATGTAATATGTATATTATATATATTGAATGGCCTGAATAGAACGCGCCGCGCTATGGCAGTTCGCGAATTTCGACCATTGACTTCGAATTGACGTTAGGGAGATCCGACCGTCAGATTCTCCTGAAACCGGGACCGTTGGGTTCGTATCGAAAAGAGCTTTCCAACGAATATTAGGTATTTGAAATATAACGGTTGGATTTGGAATTATATCCAAATCAAATTTGGAAAAGGTCGTTGTAAGTGCATTTCGATGGTCGTCTATGGAAATCGACTGTACAGACCTTGATAAAATTATTAAAAATATAAATAATTTGTGTAAAATCATAATAAATGGTTTGGAAAGAATTAGGGTGAAAAATCCTATATTTGAAAAGATAAAAAATATATTTTATCGAAATGAACTAGTTAAAATCCATTTATTTTTAAATAAATAAATTGGATTTGAAGTGCTTTTAAAATTAACCAGAATTTTCAATATATTAAATTGGAATGGAATGGAATTCGATTTGGTAATAATCGAAGTGAAATTCTGTGGAGGAAGACTGTTACTATATATGGAATTTAAAAGGCTTTGCCGTTATTCCATTTATATTATCGGTTGGATATGGAAGTTTATATCGATTATATATATCGATCTGTTTTCTGTGAAAATTCCATAATTGATGCAATGCGATTTTTGGATTTATCGTGAGCTGTGTTTTAAATGACATTAGTTCTTTAACCCAGTTAAAGATAAGATTAATTTCTTAACTTTGAAAAGTCATTAAGTAATGATTTTTGAGATTAAAACTGAATTAGAGTTTTAATGAATTTATAATTAGATTGAAATGATCGAGAATGGAGTACCACCAGTTTTACTCCAGGCGATAGTTAAATCTTTAATTAGATTTGAAGGTGAAATGGTAATTAAATTTACCGATAACACCGTGGTGTTAGATATGAAGTATTACCATTTTTGCTTCATGGGATGTATAGGTTGGGATGGGGAAATTTAACAAATAAGTACTTCGGTAAGGATCGCTAATCCCGACTAGCTTGGAAAACCATAATATGGTTTGAAATGATATTCAAAGGAAGAATAAAGAATAAATTTTAAAGAATTTATCTTTGTAA
Source organism: Allium sativum (assembly GCA_030737875.1). Classification (NCBI taxonomy): domain Eukaryota; kingdom Viridiplantae; phylum Streptophyta; class Magnoliopsida; order Asparagales; family Amaryllidaceae; genus Allium; species Allium sativum. The sequence continues at coordinate 402,210,504 of CM060923.1, read as the reverse complement.
AATTAATGGGAACCTTTCCCTGATAATGTGAATATTTGAATAAAAGAATATTCTGAATTGGAATGAGGCGTATGTTGTGTTTGTCTAACAGTTTATAAAATACGCGAGTTATTCAGAAAGACCGGGTTTATCCCATTCTGAATAACTGATACGACGATTAGTCGAAGATGAAGACGGTAGTCGAAGACATGAGGTCTTCACATCGTTCGGATGATTACTGATGATCTTGATTGGGTTGTACACCCAAGAGCAGGGAATCAATTGGTGATTGTCCAGACGTACTTGAAGATCAATGGATATGTGAGGAATAAGGTTCCTCCGGTTTCGTTCAGCCCCAGAATGAACTTGTAAATGGACTGTGTGTCTGACATTGGATATCATTCTGTGTAATTGATGGATATTGGTTGCATGGAGTGGTTTTCCTATGTGGCATGCTGAGATGCAGTAATCAAGGCTTTTTTTTGAAAAACAGGGCCTTGTGGTTGATGATCAAAGCGCGGCTTTAATATAGCATAGCTTTGTGTAGCGTTATTCCGCGAGCCTCACACCCCGGGTATGAACCAGAAATGGGAGAGGACTTTAGGGAGGACATGCGTTTTCTTCTAGCTAGAAGTGGCGTCAGTGGTTTACAAGCCCTGACGAGTTTGACTTATGTGGTTGTTGGAATGCGAGGCGCCGCGGTTATATCGGTCAATCCGGGACCGATGGAGTCATTCGTTGGCTCATTTACGCCCCGTAGGGCGGGGAAACGTATTGTTTAGGCATTATAATCCACTTTGTATGGACCGGCCTTGACGATCCAACGGGCAGTTGCGGCTGTTCCTCAGACATAGGCTAGATTGTCTCGAAGTGGTGAGAACTATCTTTTGCCTCGGTTCATAGATGGAAATCCAAATTCCAATACGTGACATTACGGTTTTAGTTATATACCTATATATGGCAACATAGTGGTATGAGGCATTCATGCCGCCTATGATTGATACATTTATGTTTGAAGTTGATTTCTTCACTTATAGTAATAATAACATATTAAATTTCGCGTATCAAGCATTATTTGGCTATTATAAGGTAAAACCCTATCCTCCGTCTTGCGTTGCATTGTTTGATGGGACCTGGGTCTTATAATAGCTTCATTGTTCTTTATTTAGCATTGCGTTGTTTGTTTTATGCACTGGTATCCTTGGGAGGAAACCCGTTCCGTGTTATATGGCGTGGTCCCTTGATTTACCTAACTTTAAAATAAAAATAAATAACTGTTTTAGTTCTCACACCAGTCACATGACTGACCTGGAGTTTATTGTTTAACCTAAACTCTGGGTGCCCTTATTTTCCACGCGGGCAGCTAGTAGTTTTGGTTTTGCAGATTCATATTCACAGGATCCTGATTTATAGCTGGAATGATATCCGGAAAGCTCTGTATCCATGTATCTCCTTCAGTTGTGTTTTGTATTATTTTTCCGCTGCATTGTAATTTGTAAATCTCTGATATTTATCAAATGTAAATTATTTGTTCACTTTGTATATTCGTGTAATCTGATGCAATTGTTGTAATAAGCAATCCGGGCTTTCCTTCACAGGGGAGTTCGGGTCGTTTTACCTCTTTCCTTTCAATCACCATAAATAGCTAGAGCATAGCTGCACACACGTAGAAACAAGAGCTATTCTTTCCAATACTAATGCATAGCTACATCCTTTAAGTCTTACCAGACAGCTACAAACCAAAGATATATTCTTTTATCAAATCAAGCACAACACATTCTTTCCAAAGCTAGGCACAACTATGTTACATTCCATCAAGCAAGGGAATTTCCTTCACAATACGGATCATTTAGTACTCATTATTTTATATTGTTTTACACCTACATATATACACACTAGTTCCCTGCATACAATCATACTTCATTCCAACCAAACTGGTACTAATTATAATGAACCCATGCATGGAAACCTGAAACAGAAAGCATAAAACAGGGAACATATATATTATGTGAGTAGATCTCACTTTCAATTTCCTATTTTTGAATTACAATTTTATTATGATCTTGTTGATGCCTTGTATATGTATGCCTTTGCTTGTTTTCAGTTTTGATACCATCACTTAATATGTATGATATCAATGAAAACATACCAGTATTATGTTAAAATCAAGAAACATTAAACATTCACCTCCCTATTACTTTATAAATATATATATAACCTTTATTCTAGTGAGTTATAGAATATATGTATTACATGAACGATGCTCCCTTACATCTATGGTGAAGTTTGGAGTTGAACAGTAAATATGTTGGGTGGTGTGTGCACGTTCACCGGTGCAGATATGTCTATGGAGATCCTAGAGCAAGGAAAAAAGAGCACACGCAGTGTATTGGAGGGTGAGGGAAGATACGTAGAAGTAGTAAAATGGAAGCGGGTTTGGGTATGGCATTATCATGAGTAAAATGGGACAGAACACATAATTGGGACGAAGGGTTTATGTGCACATGCTCATACTGACGCTGATTTGAAACACAGGTAGAGATAATACCCTGGGCAACCCAGTTGTTGACGTTTTCATCTGCTCGTCTCTACAAGTTCAAGTTCGAATTCACGTCTTTCCTCTTTATGTACCTCATTTTCATTTTGATGGGTCATGTCCTCTTGCATGATTGGTCGCGTGTATTATCTGGAGTTAACTGTGTGATCTCGCGTACATGTTTGTGTTCTATCTTCATGCATTTTAGACGTTGTGTAGTATTTGAGGTGATGTGATGCAAAAATAAAGAACACAAGAGAATAGGGATGTGTTGTAAAGATTTAATGAGTAATAAGGGGTGGATATGGAAGCGACAGCTGGAGAAGGAGCAAGATAGTTGTGCGAAAAAAAGATTAGCGGCTCTGGTTGCCTTCTGGAAGGAGACATGCAAATAAACATTTATTTTTGTTCATAGAACTAAAGATTACGTATAGGCCTAAACAACTAGTATGTTGTGTCATAGGGGAGGAGATTTGGCCTACTAATTTAGACGTAGGCTTCGGGTCTTTGATAAAACAGGGGTTGTCTGAGTAGCTGTGGAAGTATAGAGTTATGAACGCTTGTAAACGCCAAAGAAGATTACTTTGGAAATGGAGAAGCCTGTGTATCAAGAAATATTCAAAAGAATATAAGAAAGGAGGGGGCGCGGTGAACTAGATCGGGAAAAAAGAAAGAAAGTAAGTGTAACACCCCACGTCCATTAATGTCACTCACGAAGAGAATGCATTAACTTCCATGGATGTTATTAGTGAATATAGAACAAAAAAATTACAACAAGACAGATAGTAAATAGTACTTGGAAATATAAAACTTCATTTAATTGCAGCGGAAATTAAACATGTTTGTTACATCATAAAATCATAGATCATAACCAAGTACAATATCCATCTTCATAAAAACAAAATACATAATCCCATTACATAAATAGCCATTAAAAAGATAACAAGTTGGACTTTACTTCAACGGTCCAAGCTTTCCAAAGAGTGATGAAGCAACTCAATCAAACTCCACTAGAGCTGGGCCCAACCTGAGGACCTGGAGGGGGAAAAAGGACAGAAATAGAGGGGATCAAACATAAAGTCTGGCGAGTATGATAATTCTAACAATACTATTATCAAAATAACTAGACTAAGTCAAAAACTGGAAGACAAGTAAATGTCTATGAACTCTTAGGAAGATAAAGATAGCGTTTAAGATAACGTTAAAGATAACGGTAAAGGCACACCTAATTACTAACGAATGGTTACTACACTGCACCGCACATTACTACACTGCACCACACAAGTCACCCTATTGTTTGATCCCACTTGCTTTACACAGAAACTTTATAAATAGCCTTACGTACCCCTAGCTGACTACATAGGTACCGTCTGCCCCTATCTCCACTAGGTGTACCCCACTACCCACTTTCGATCGGCTCCCTACTCGTAGATACCCGTGCTAGCCCCACAGTGGGGTGTATCACTCCCCTAAAGTGGCAACCCGATACAACTTGAGAATGCACGGCTTATACCTACACAATGCAACAATGTCTTACCTACCAGCCCGGGTCCACACACGCATATGAAACCCGTTGGACTTGTGTTGCCACCGCTCCCCGTTTTGGCCTCTTACAGTCAAACCCAGCATGCGTGTCCCGTCCTCGACTTGGGTCGAGCCCACAAAGATACGTTTGGGATACTGGTCAAAATGGCCCCCCACAAGCTACCCACCTAAGCTTGTCACTAGTATATCCCACTTAACCCTCTTAGTCATGTTCATTTACATGTGTGTTTGGTTAAGTCTTACTAATCGTATTTCACATGCCACTAACGGTACCCCCTAGATTCCTCGTGCCACCCAAGGCACCTACTTAACCCCCATGTCCCACTTTACATGTGTATCTGGTTAAGTATTTCTTAATTCATTCAGGCCATAACCTCATAAAGACCTCTCACATTAGACTGGCATTTATGGCAGCTGGATTTGCCGGGCGGGTCCGGGCAGTCTTACACCATAAAAGAGTCTAACCTCGTGTCTTTACAACTGTTATGCTTTAGTTTAGGCCTAGGACCTCTCACATTGGGCTGACATTTGTGACCACTGGATTTGCCGGGAAGGTTTACGTCACAAACGAGTCCAACCTCGTGTCCTAAGCATTGATTAACACTTAAAATCTTTTACCCCAGTTTTAATAATTCCCTATTCAAATTGTTAATTAAGTCAACTTTTAATGATGTCCATAATTGACTCAATTATGGCCATCCACTTATGGCATGCAAAATCATATCAATTGCACCCCAATTTTTTAATATTAAATCCTCAATATTACCCCTACCCCACGTTTATACGTTCGCTTATTCAATGCATAATATAGACTAGACTTGTATAGTCTAACACCTAGCACAAAGATAAATTATCACAACATATAGACAATTAAAATAAATCTAATCATAATAGGGGTGAAACTTGCATAAACTACACATGTTAAGGATCAAAAGGTGTCAACTTGTTAAATGTCTGAATTTACATGATATGATCATAGCCCAAATCTATACATAAACTTGCATATGGGGTTTTTAGGCAACATAATGATGGTGTGAACTAGCATAGGAAATCACATATGTCATAGCATAATTCTAGATGTCATAATAGATGTCTTGGCATATGTTCATAACTTTTCTAATCAATCTAACTTGCATATGTGACTTGTCATATAGATCAACATAACCCAAACATGATGATTTAATTAATATGAACTAACTAGCATAGATGGTAACATCTTGGCCTTTTTAACATGTATGATTCATCACAACTTAGCATAGAAACTTTCAACATACATAACATCATCATAGTATGATTTACAACATATAAGATATCATCATCACATAACATTGGATTTACAATATACATGATAGCAAAAAGGGTTTACAACAACATATATGATAATTCACTTCTTCTATTCATAATCCATTCATAACTCAACCTAATTAAAATGATAATAATCTTGTTAAGATCATCATACTCACAATTTAGAGAAGAAAAGAGAGAGTTTTGCTTTGCTTTAGGGTTGAGAGAATTAGAATTGAATTTGCTTTTCTTCTTTCTTAGTTGGCGGCGGCTCCATTGATTTCCATGGCGATGGTATGACGGTAACTATTCTATTTTAATTAGGTTTAGGGTTAGCATTAGGATGTATTTATAGGTGTAGGAAGTTATTTAGGACCATTAGATTAACCATGAACCATGAGAACCAATCAAATGCAAAATCTGCATTTGAGTGAATTGGCCCACGTGTTGATAGCCAAACACCCTGGATTAACCCCTAGTCGACCCAGCGGGGCTTGGGTCGACCTCAAAAATGGGCCGGTTCGGTTATTTCCCCTCCCAATTCGCTATTTTGAACTTTTTCGCATATATTTTTTTAATTTATATATATATATATATATATATCAATATATATATATATTTCTCTACGCAACCCATTTCACTTAATTCTTTTCTACAAATTAAGTATACTTTAATTTGTGAATTTTAATGTTATAAAATTACGGGGTGTTACATTCTCCCCTCCTTAAAGGATTTCGTCCCCGAAATCTCCAAGTCAAGAAGAATGTATATCCTACCATCTAATCGTCCATCTACTCAACCATCAAACACCAGCATCCATTGTCCTTAAAAGACTTCTAATGCTTTAATGTTTATATGCACAGTGTGTGTATATGTCCATATCTAATGCAAAATTAGGCGGTCTACTGATTCAGTCGACCTCCTTAGTGCAATTCATGATAGTGCCATGCGTCCAATATGTATGCAAAAGATTCCTAATGATACATATTAATTCTATATGCGTGCAAAACCATCCACCCGAATGCAGCAACTATACGATAATACCACCATTATACATCCATTTTACTAAATACATCCATATATATATGCAATATGCAATATGAAGTGACTGAGCCGATCTGGTGCCTAATAGTGTGTGTATATGCATCCACGAGCAACCACTAGCAAACACTTGCATCCACTTTGCATCCACCATACATAACATGTCTCAAACACATGTTTCAACCATAGGATTATCCTAACTAAAGGTCAAAGATACTAGCGAGAGGATATACTAAAGATAAGATAAGTAAAAGCTAAGCGATAAAGGAGAAATCAAAGGACATACCCTCAAAAAGAAAAGGGTATCGTGAACGCATCTTCTCTTCCGTCTCCCAAGTAGCTTTGCTCTCATCATCTCCCCATTGCACTTTGACTAGTCTGACCTCTCGATTCCTCAACCTCTTGATCTCCGACCCAAGAATGCGCGTAGGAGCTCATCGAATTGTCGCATCATGCTCTATCTCCACCTCTCTAAGCAAGCTCGGTTCTACCACTTCCGCGGTCTCGTGCAAGCACTTCCTTAAATGTGACACATAGAATACGTCATATACACCACTAAGTCTCTCGGGAAACTTCACTCTATACGCCATCCGTCCAATCCTCTCCTTAATAGGAAACGGCCCTACAAACCTTGGTGCTAATTTCCCAACGGACCCAAAGTGAACAACGTTTCGTAATGGAGACACTTTGACGAAGACCATGTCCCCAACTTCAAACTCGAGATCTGTCCTCCTCTTATCCGCATAAGATTTCTGCCTATCTTGCGCTGCTTTCATCCTCCTTCGAATCAAGACGATCTTCTCCGAAGTCTCCCTAATCATATCGGGCCCAAGTAAGATCTTATCCGTAGATTCCCACCAACATGTGGGTGAACGATAAGGTCGTCCATATAGAGCTTCGAATGGTGCCATACCAATGCTGGACTGAAAGCTGTTATTATATGCGAACTCCACCAATGGAAGATGCTCTTCCCACGTACCCCAAAAGTCTAGGATACATAGCCTCAACAGATCCTCTAGAATGCGATTCACCCTCTCGGTCTGGTCGTCCGTTTGAGGATGATATGCGGTGCCCAAACATAACTGAGTCCCTACCGCCTCTTGTAAGCTTCTCCAAAATTCGCTAGTGAAAATAGGATCGCGGTCGCTCACTATGCTAGAAGGAACACCGTGCAAACGAACTATTTCTCGAATGTATAAGGAGGCCAACCATGGAGCAATCCTCTTACTCTTTACGGGAATGAAATGGGCGCTTTTAGTAAGTCTATCTACTATAACCCAAATTCCCGTATTACCCTTCCTTGATCGCGGTAACCCATCCACAAAATCCATCGAGACACTTTCCCACTTCCATAGTGGAACCTCCAATGGGTGAAGCAACCCACCGGGTTTCTTTTGCTCCGCTTTTACTTGTTGGCACACCAAGCATCTAGCGACATACTCGGCCACATCTTTCTTCATCCCGGCCCAAAGTAAACTCTCGTCATGTCTTTGTACATCTTGTCCCCGCCGGGATGAATGGTCATCTTCGAATGATGTGCTTCGTCAAGAATAGTCTTCCTTAGGTCATCGTCTTTTGGTACACAAAGTCTACCGTCCCTACGTAACCAACCCTTATCGTCTAGGGTATACCTACGGAGATGGCTTGATGACTCCCCTCCTTTGAGTTTTTTTACTAACTCAACCAACTGCGGGTCGTCTCGCTGTGCCTCGCCAATCCGTCCCAAAAGCATAGGTCTGACCTCCAAGGATGCTAGCAAACCGGGTACGAAGTCAACGGAAGGTCTAAAGTCAAACATCGAAATGAATTCTAAACTTCGCCGCTCAACAAACAAAGGACTTAAGGATAATCTTTTTCTACTTAAGGCGTCTACCACCACGTTACCCTTGCCAGGGGTATAGGCTATTTCGAAGTCGTAGGACGCTAAGAACTCCATCCACCTTTAGTGGCTTAAGTTCAAGTCCTTTTGAGAGAATAGGTATTTTAAAGACTTGTGGTCAGTGAATAATTCGAATTTCTCGCCAAGAAGATAATGACGCCAAGACTTGAGCGCGAAAACAATAGCGGCCAATTCTAGGTCATGTGTAGGATAATTTTTCTCATGCGCTCTCAACTGCCTTCCACCATAGGATATTACCCTACCCTCTTGCATTAAGACTGCGCCTAGTCCTGTCCCACATGTGTCAATATAAACGGTAAATGGCTTACTCCCGTCTGGCAATACTAAGACTAGGGCTGAAGTCAAAGCTCTCTTCAAACATTGGAACGCATCATCACAATCTACGTCCTATGTGAAAACTAGGTTCTTCTTCGTCAAGCGTGTCAATGGAGCTGATATCTTTGCGAAGTCTTTGATAAACTTCCTATAGTAGCCAGCCAACCCCAAGAAACTTCTCACTTCGGTAGCATTTTTAGGGACCTTCCAATCTTGGATGGCCACCACCTTCGCAGGATCCACGGCTATCCCTTCTTTGGAAATCACGTGCCCCAAGAACCGTACTTCCTTCCTCTAGAAGTGACACTTAGAAAATTTAGCCTTAAGGCTATGCGCTCGTAGGGTCTCCAACACTTCCCTAAGATGTAGGGCATGCTCTTCTTCATCCTTAGAAAAGATCAAGATGTCATCTAGAAAGACTACCACGAATTTGTTAAGGTACTCCCTAAACACCCTACTCATCAAATCAACAAAATATGCTGGGGTGTTTGTCAAACCGAAGGGCGTCACTAGCCATTCATTGAAATCGTCCGGAGTCCTAAAGGCAGTCTTGTCTATGCTATTCTCAGCCACTCTTAACTGATGGAACCCAGTGGCTAAGTGTAACAACCTGAAGTTTTAACAACGTGTTAAGACAAGAATCAAGGCAGAATTAAATGTTAAAATCTGAATCAGGAGAAACGGGCTGTGCCATTGCGTTCGTCTCGGAAAAATACGCGAAATAGAGTCCGAAATTTTGTAAATCGGAGTCCGTATGGCTGAGATATGGCCTTCGGAAGTTTCACGAAAAGTCAGAATTCAAAACAGATTTCAAATTTTCAGAAAATCAGGTAGGCGGGAAAAATCCCGCCAGAACCAGGTCGACCTGGGAGTCGACCAGGGTGGGACCAGGTCGACTGGGGAGTCGACCCCAGGGTCGACCTGGGGGTCGACCTGCCTGGTCGGCCAGGTGCACCAGTTTTGGCTCCTGGGTACTGTTTTGGAGGCTGTTGACGATTTTTGAGGGCTTGGATCTATCCTAGGGTTAATCTAACAGCCTAAACTACTCCTAATCTCTATAAAAAGACCCTAAGCCTACCCTAAACCCCTCATAAATCACTCTTGCAACGAAGTGCTGCCCAAATCTACATTGATCATGGCCTCCATCTCCAATTCCTAAAGACTATGCACTCAAATCGGGTTCAAATCAAAAGGTGCAAGCTTGCTACACCAAATAGAGACCAAATCAACGTTGCTAAGCGAGTTTCATGACGGATCTTCGACAAAGGATCCACCTTTCTTCATCAAGATGATGCATGATCCTTTTACTAAGCCACGCTATGTAAGTTCTAGCTACTTGTAGATTCTAACGGTGGTTCTAATGTGACATGGGATAAAATGAGATGTAACATGAGTACGTTAACCCATGTAAACCTAGTTTGCCTCTTTATCATGAACATATGACTTTGGGTTGTGTTTTAGCGACTTAATCATGCCACTCATGTTATGTATAACCTAGTATATCTTGCATGTTTGAATCTTTATCTATGGAATGCTAGCATGAACCTTTGGGAACCATTTGACTTGTGAAACATTGGCAAAGATTTGACTTTGGGGCTTATGCATGTAAATGAACCCAAACCCCTTATGTATCATGCATGTTTGTGGCCAAATTCCCTTATGACACTATGCATGTTTGTGGCCAAATCCTCTTATTAAACTATGCATGCTTGTGGCCAAATTCCCTTATGATACTATGCATGTTTATGGCCAAATTTCCTTATGATACTATGCATGTTTGCGGCTAATATGTTGGCATAATACCCTACTATGTGACTCGCTTTCACTTGGGACGGAAATACGTTTGGGTAGCTTAGGAAAAACGTGGGTATGACATGAAAAACTTGACATGGGGTTGCATGAAAAAGGGGACACTCTTGAAACACGTAAACATGAATATGACATATACGAAAACATGGAACTTGGGGCTAGATACGTATGGGTTGTAGGTGTAATGTGACACTAGACCAAACATGAAAGTGGCCAACTCGAGGTTGGGTTGAGTTTGTAGCATAAATCTACCCGGACCCGCCCGGCTTAACTAGTGGCTACAAACAATAGGATCCAATGTGAGAAGTTGGTCATGTCGCGCTTAAGACCCGAGGTTAGACAAGGTTGTGGTGTAAAACTACCCGGACCCGCCCGGCTTAACTAGTAACCACAACAAGGTCTAATGTGAGAGGTTGAAAGTGCATTAATTAAATTAATGCCACATGATAAGGTTAAGTAAATTTGACTAATGACACTTAACCGATATGACACGAATGGGTAGGTTAAGTGGGACCGGGTTTGATTTCTTAATGACACTTAACCATACAAGATGATTAGGGGATGGGGTTAAGTAATTCACACTTAACTAATCCGACTTGGTAATTAGATGGGGTTAAGTAACTTAGACTTAACTAATCTAAACACGGTAATTAGATGGGGTTAAGTAACTTAGGCTTAACTAATCTAAACACGGTAATTAGATGGGGTTAAGTAACTTAGGCTTAACTAATCTAAACACGGTAATTGGATGGGGTTAAGTAACTTAGACTTAACTAATCTAAACACGGTAATTAGATGTGGTTAAGAAACCTACACTTAATCAATCTAAACACGGTAATTCGATGGGGTTAGGTCAAACACTTGACCAATCTGAACTTGGTAATTCAATGAGGTCAAGCGACCAACACTTAACCAACTTAACACGATAATTTAATGGGGTTGAGTAGCTTATACTTAACCAATTAGACACGATGATTTGATGAGGTTAAGTAACCTATACAAAACCAATCTAATAGGTGGACCTGATAGGGTTAAGTCACAAGACTTTTAAAAGTAGGCTTAACCATTGTAATACGATTAGTGGATGGGGTTAAGCTAACCCATGCTTAACCAATCCGACTCGATAGTCTGATGGGATTAAGATAAGCTATGCTAAATCAATCTAGCATGATAATCTGATAGGGTTAAGACAAATAAATACTTAACCAATTTGACTTGATAAGATTAAGTCATGAGCTTCTTGGTACACTTAACCAACCTGTAGGGCTAAACCTTGAACTTGAGTACTTAGCCAATCTTGACATGATTCGTGGACGGGTTAAGTCATGAACTTGGATAACAACACTTAACCCATTTGACAAAACCCTAGCTGAGGGGACTAGGTTGGAAATCGTAGTTAACAAGGATAGTGGAAAGAGGGGCTAAGTGGTAAACCTTAGTTAAGGGTAACTAAGTAATAATTCTTAGCTAAGGACATGGACTAGTTCATAAAGAGATGAGTAACCTGGTATGGTAGGTCATCGCTTTGTATACGAGGAGGAGCAAGTTATCTGACTTGGATAAAAGCTCCAGCGAACTGGGTGACGAAGCGAAAGCTTCGGGGAATGTGAGGGTACTCTTGGTATCCCTCTGTGAGGTGCCGAGTGGTCCATGAAACCCGTCCTCACAGAGGTTAAGGTCTGCGGTAGAAGAGCCAAGAGTATGCCTTGGTTGCTATGCGAGCGACCTAAAGACTGGGATGGATTAGCGTGGAGTCGACGATACTTGATTTTGCCCCGGGATAGCATGTCACCGACTACCTACCATCTCTAGTCAATCGTGTACATACGGAAAGGTAGGGAACTCCCAAAAGACCATGTACTAGCTATCAAGTTATGGGTGAGGTTGGCTATCTGGAAGTAGACATCGATGGGCCTTAGTGTAGTTCTCATACATGATTTTTCTTGGATTGCCTTTCAGTAGTTGAGGGAGGGGTCACGTGGGACCATAGCCACGGGTACAAAAACAGACCTTGATATCTGCATCAGTAGATGACTTAAAGCTCCCGACCGAGTTCCGTATTTCTTGATTTGCCCTGGCATGGAACTCGGATGGCACATTGAGGAACATGTGCGTCTAGACATGGAAAACGGTTCACGATACATACGTGGGATAAAAGGGCGCGGTTGACGGGTGGCATAATCCCTAGTGGTCCTAGGTGGCCAAAACCCAAACCGAGACACGGAAACGTTCATTAGGTAGCATAATCCCTAGTGGTCCTAGGCGGCATAAATCCTAAGTGAACGCGCGATAGTTCATGGTAAGGAAACATAACTAGATCAAGGGTAGCAGTCCAAAATAACCTCAAGGATAAAACATTTACATGGGAAAGCCGGTATGGCCTACGGCAAAGGACTGAACTTATACATGGAAAGAAACATACGAGTAGGGAAAACCTACATATGCTATATATTAGGTTGAAATGGACCATTACATGACATTGGGCAAGGGACATTCATTGTTAACACATGACGTGGGTTGGGATACTAGTACGAGAGGTGCAGAGCAAATATACATTTTAGGACCATGAGAAATATACATGATAGATACCGTGGCATGTTATACATGATAGATACCAGGGGATGTTATACATGATAGATACCTTGTGATAGTATACTTGATAGAGACCTGACGATGTGATACATTGATCCTCGACAGCGTAGTTTATCATGATATCTTAGTCTACCTTGTTACAGTAGTTCAGCCTGTTTTAGTTTATCTATCTTGTAGTCATCCTTATGTTTACTTTCAGTTTATGCATGTCATGTTACCTTTACCTGTTTTTATACTGGAAGTAGATAGGACTTACCAGTCTTTATGACTGACCCCGTTTTCTTTCGCCTCTTGTCTTCCGTTCTCCCCCCCCCCCCCAGGTTTTCAGGGAGGAAACACTGTTATCTAGTTCAGACTTCTTCTACTTGAAGGTCATCACGCATGGCTTGGACTTTTCTTGGCTATGGCTACTTTACTATTTTACTTGGGGAATAACATATGAAATGGTTTTATGCTTCTTTATTATTGCAAGACAGGTTTTGATGTATTCTGATATAAAAGGCTTTAGACCTTATTTTATAAGGTAATGAAATTTGTTTTACTTCCGCTGTTTTATATATATATGTTCTGTCTTGTAATATTTCTGTGCATGTTTACCTCGATAATGCTTCACCAAACCTAGTGCATTCCCTTTGTGAGTGACCCTAGCGGAGGTGGGGTGTTACATTTGGTATCAGAGCAGAAGGTTACCAGACTGGGAAAAAGTTTTTAAAACCTTCTGAAAACTACTTGAAAAACCGTTTACAAAGAAGCATTTTTTAAGAAAAGTTTGTTTTAAATGTCTATTCCCCAAAGGCCATTAGCGTTATCCTTTGATTCCTTGATTGAACCTCCTTTCCTTTCTTTCCTCCATCTGTGGTCACGGTAGTTCTAACCGTGACTAATCTTTGTCTAGCCACATAGGTGTTTCCCGTACGATGGAGGTAGTTCTCGAGAGACCTGTTGTCGTGGTACAAGGAAGGATAACAAGAGTAAGGATAAAGGACGCGAGCTTAAGGATAAGCAACTTGTTGGTATGGCTTAGTCCATAAAGGAGGACAAGGACAAGATAATCGGAGAGGGCAATTGTACGCTCCCATTTCTAGGGTACCTACAAGAAATGGTACCGTTTCTAGTAAAGGTTTAGTCGTTCTTTTCTATCATCCCGTCCAGACTTTGTCTTGATCATCGTATCATTTAAGTCTGCTTGGATAGTTGAGTCTCTGTACCTTAGTACTAGCATGGTAGAGGATCCCAGTTTTGTCCCAAAAATCTGGTGGGAGAGTTGGTCCATTTCTTCATGACTTGTTTGGATTTGAGAATGACATGTCTCAGCTACGGATGGATTCTAGGGATAAAATGGTCACCCAATAAGGGGTGCCATTCTTGGTTTTAGGAAAGGGGGTAGTTAGACTCTCGACTTACCTTGGTGATACCCCCAAAGTCTCGTATAACCTTTTGGGTTCTGTCATGGTTAGTTACCTAGAATCTCGGGATGCAGTTGTTGGTAATCCGTTCGAATAGAATTCGCCGCTAAGGCGGATGGTTCGTTTCGCTTATGCATGAGTTATGGGAATCACCCTAGTAAGTACTCTTGGCAACATGGATTGGCATCGGCAAACGAGATCCAGAATTCCCTAGTGAATTTTGGAGAGCTTGCATGAGTAAGTGGATACGTTTGAGCCAAGTATACTAGGGAAAGGATAAGTGAAAGTGGAACAAGAGGCGACAATGAAATGAGTTCTAACTCATATCTTGGAAATAGGAATCAAGGAGCTACGAAATCATGGAGTTAAAAAGATGGTCAAGGCACTGAGGAATTAAGCTCAAGGAAAAGCGACTTAGAAGACGTAAGGCTAGACACGCGCATCGTACCTCTGTTTAAGGAGTATATCCTTGATCCTTGGTTTTTCCTGTAGAGCTTGCTCGCATGTTATCTTTTGGTGCATATCCTCTCGGTCCTGTTTCTATTACAAACCCCGTAAGGAGTTTGTCTCGTTTATTTCCTCGATCTCATCTTGGGAACCTTAGATAGAACTCTATGGATGTAAACATGTATTTGAAGCATGTTATGATTGATATGGTTGCAAATGGTTGCAAGTGGTTGCTCGTGGATGCGCGAATACACATTAGATACTAGATTGATGCGGTCACGTTTCATGTTGCATATGCACGAGTATTTATACTTGTTTATGGATGAAATTGAATGTGTTATCATGCGGATGTTGCATATGAATGAATGTTTGTGCACGCATATAGTACTTATATGACTAGGACTATTTGCATACATGTTGGACTCATGGCACTAAACATATTTTGCATTAGAAAGATCGTTCAGGCCTGATCATTAGCATTAGTTAAGGAGCATATACACACACATTTTGCATATGTTCATATGGCATTAGAAATCGTCTAAGGACAATGTTTGCATGTGGATGATGTTTTGAGTAGATGGATGGTGGATGGTAGGATGCGTTCTTCCTAACTTGGAGATTTCCGGGACGAAATCCTTAAAGGAGGGGAGAATGTAACAACCCGAATTTTTAACAACGTGTTAAGACAAGAATCAAGGCAGAATTAAATGTTAAATTCTGAATCAGGAGAAACGGGCTATGCCATTGCGTTCGACTCGGAAAAATACACGAAATAGAGTCCGAAATTTCGTAAATCGGAGTGCGTATGGCTGAGATATGGCCTTCGGAAGTTTCACGAAAAGTCAGAATTCAAAACAGATTTCAAATTTTCAAAAAATCAGGTTGGCGGGAAAAATCCCGCCAGAACCAGGTCGACCTGGGGGTCGACCTAGGAGTCGACCTGGGTGGGACCAGGTCGACTGGGGAGTCGACCCCAGGGTCGACCTGCCTGGTCGGCCAGGTCGGCCAGGTGCACCTGTTTTGGCTCCTAGGTCCTGTTTTGGAGGCTTGTGACGATTTTTGAGGGCTTGGATCTATCCTAGGGTTAATCTAACAGCCTAAACTACTCCTAATCTCTGTAAAAAGACCCTAAGCCTACCCTAAACCCCTCATAAATCACTCTTGCAACGAAGTGCTGCCCAAATCTACATTGATCATGGCCTCCATCTCCAATTCCTAGAGACTGTGCACTCAAATCGGGTTCAAATCAAAAGGTGCAAGCTTGCTACACCAAATAGAGACCAAATCAACGTTGCTAAGCGAGTTTCATGACGGATCTTCGACAAAGGAGCCACCTTTCTTCGTCAAGATGATGCATGATCCTTTTACTAAGCCACGCTATGTAAGTTCTAGCTACTTGTAGATTCTAACGGTGGTTCTAATGTGACATGGGATAAAATGAGATGTAACATGAGTATGTTAACCCATGTAAACCTAGTTTGCCCCTTTATCATGAACATATGACTTTGGGTTATGTTTTAGCGACTTAATCATGCCACTCATGTTATGTATAACCTAGTATATCTTGCATGTTTGAATCTTTATCTATGGAATGCTAGCATGAACCTTTGGGAACCATTTGACTTGTGAAACATTGGCAAAGATTTGACTTTGGGGCTTATGCATGTAAATGAACCCAAACCCCTTATGTATCATGCATGTTTGTGGCCAAATTCCCTTATGACACTATGCATGTTTGTGGCCAAATCCTCTTATTAAACTATGCATGCTTGTGGCCAAATTCCCTTATGATACTATGCATGTTTATGGCCAAATTTCCTTATGATACTATGCATGTTTGTGGCAAATATGTTGGCATAATACCCTACTATGTGACTTGCTTTCACCTGGGACGGAAATACGTTTGGGTAGCTTAGGAAAAACGTAGGTATGACATGAAAAATTTGACATGGGGTAGCATGAAAAAGGGGACACTCTTGAAACACGTAAACATGAATATGACACATACGAAAACATGGAACTTGGGGCTATATACGTATGGGTTGTAGGTGTAATGTGACACTAGACCAAACATGAAAGTGGCCAACTCGAGGTTGGGTTGAGTTTGTAGCATAAATCTACCCGGACCCGCCCGGCTTAACTAGTGGCTACAAACAATAGGATCCAATGTGAGAAGTTGGTCATGTCGCGCTTAAGACCCGAGGTTAGACTAGGTTGTGGTGTAAAACTACCCGGACCCACCCGGCTTAACTAGTAACCACAACATGGTCTAATGTGAGAGGTTGAGAGTGCATTAATTAAATTAATGCCACATGATAAGGTTAAGTAAATTTGACTAATGACACTTAACCGATATGACACGAATGGGTAGGTTAAGTGGGACCGGGTTTGATTTCTTAATGACACTTAACCATACAAGATGATTAGGGGATGGGGTTAAGTAATTCACATTTAACTAATCCGACTTGGTAATAAGATGGGGTTAAGTAACTTAGACTTAACTAATCTAAACACGGTAATTAGATGGGGTTAAGTAACTTAGGCTTAACTAATCTAAACACGGTAATTAGATGGGGTTAAGTAACTTAGGCTTAACTAATCTAAACACGGTAATTGGATGGGGTTAAGTAACTTAGACTTAACTAATCTAAACACGGTAATTAGATGTGGTTAAGTAACCTACACTTAACCAATCTAAACGCGGTAATTCGATGGGGTTAAGTCAAACACTTAACCAATCTGAACTTGGTAATTCAATGAGGTTAAGCGACCAACACTTAACCAACTTAACATGATAATTTAATGGGGTTGAGTAGCTTATACTTCACCAATTAGACACGATGATTTGATGAGGTTAAGTAACCTATACTTAACCAATCTAATAGGTGGACCTGATAGGGTTAAGTCACAAGACTTTTAAAAGTAGGCTTAACCATTGTAATACGATTAGTGGATGGGGTTAAGCTAACCCATGCTTAACCAATCTGACTCGATAGTCTGATGGGATTAAGATAAGCTATGCTTAATCAATCTAGCATGATAATCTGATAGGGTTAAGACAAATAAATACTTAACCAATTTGACTTGATAAGATTAAGTCATGAGCTTCTTGGTACACTTAACCAACCTGTAGGGCTAAACCTTGAACTTGAGTACTTAGCCAATCTTGACATGATTCGTAGACGGGTTAAGTCATGAAATTGGATAACAACACTTAACCCATTTGACAAAACCCTAGCTCAGGGGACTAGGTTGGAAATCGTAGTTAACAAGGATAGTGGAAAGAGGGGCTAAGTGGTAAACCTTAGTTAAGGGTAACTAAGTAATAATTCTTAGCTAAGGACATGGACTAGTTTATAAAGAGATGAGTAACCTGGTACGGTAGGTCATCGCTTTGTATACGAGGAGCAAGTTATCTGACTTGGATAAAAGCTCCAGCGAACTGGGTGACGAAGCGAAAGCTTCGGGGAACGTGAGGGTACTCTTGGTATCCCTCTGTGAGGTGCCGGGTGGTCCATGAAACCCGGCCTCACAGAGGTTAAGGTCTGCGGTAGAAGAGCCAAGAGTATGCCTTGGTTGCTATGCGAGCGACCTAAAGACTGGGATGGATTAGCGTGGAGTCGACGATACTTGATTTTGCCCCGGGATAGCATGTCGCCGACTACCTACCATCTCTAGTCAATCGTGTACGTACGAAAAGGCAGGGAACTCCCAAAAGACCATATACTAGCTATCAAGTTATGGGTGAGGTTGGCTATCTAGAAGTGGGCATCGATGGGCCTTAGTGTAGTTCTCATACATGATTTTTCTTGTATTGCCTTTCAATAGTTGAGGGAGGGGTCACGTGGGACCATAGCCACGGGTACAAAAACAGACCTTGATATCTGCATCAGCAGATGACTTAAAGCTCCCGACCGAGTTCCGTATTTCTTGATTTGCCCTGGCACGGAACTCGGATGGCACATTGAGGAACATGTGCGTCTAGACATGAAAAACGGTTCACGATACATACGTGGGATAAAAGGGCGCGGTTGACGGGTGGCATAATCCCTAGTGGTCCTAGGTGGCCAAAACCCAAACCGAGACACAGAAACGTTCATTAGGTAGCATAATCCCTAGTGGTCCTAGGCGGCATAAATCCTAAGTGAACGCGCGATAGTTCATGGTAAGGAAACATAACTAGATCAAGGGTAGCAGTCCAAAATAACCTCAAGGATAAAACGTTTACATGGGAAAGCCCGTATGGCCTACGGCAAAGGACTGAACTTATACATGGAAAGAAACATACGAGTAGGGAAAACCTACATATGCTATATATTAGGTTGACATGGACCATTACATGACATTGGGCAAGGGACATTCATAGTTAACACATGACGCGGGTTGGGATACTAGTACGAGAGGTGCAGAGCAAATATACATGTTAGGACCATGAGAAATATACATGATAGATACCGTGGGATGTTATACATGATAGATACCGTGGGATGTTACACATGATAGATACCTTGTGATAGTATACTTGATAGAGACCGGACGATGTGATACATTGATCCTCGACAGCGTAGTTTATCATGATATCTTAGTCTACCTTGCTACAGTAGTTCAGCCTGTTTTAGTTTATCTATCTTGTAGTCATCCTTATGTTTACTTTCAGTTTATGCATGTCATGTTACCTTTACCTGTTTTTATACTGGAAGTAGATAGGACTTACCAGTCTTTATGACTGACCCCGTTTTCTTTCGCCTCTTATCTTCCGTTCTCCCCCCAGGTTTTCAGGGAGGAAACACTGTTATCTAGTTCGGACTTCTTCTACTTGAAGGTCATCATGCATGGCTTGGACTTTTCTTGGCTATGGCTACTTTACTGTTTTACTTGGGGAATAACATATGAAATGGTTTTATGCTTCTTTATTATTGCAAGACAGGTTTTGATGTAAAAGGATTTAGACCTTATTTTATAAGGTAATGAAATTTGTTTTACTTCCGCTGTTTTATATATATATGTTCTGTCTTGTAATATTTCTGTGCATGTTTACCTCGATAATGCTTCACCAAACCTAGTGCATTCCCTTTGTGAGTGACCCTAGCGGAGGTGGGGTGTTACACTAAGTCCAACTGCGAAAACACTGAGGTGCCAACTAACTGATCGAAGAGATCGTCAATCCTCGGCAGTGGGTGTCTTTTCTTCTTAGTAAGTTTATTAAGTTCTCTATAGTCCACACACAGTCTAAGGGACCCATCCGCCTTCATGGAAAATACTACTGGAGCACCCCACTCCGATATACTTCGTCTTATGAACCCCTTCTCAAGCAACTCCTTCACTTGCTTACCGAGTTCCCTCCTTTCACGTGGAGCCATGTGGCGTACTGGCAAAGATACTGGTTTCGCATTATCCACAAGATATATTCGAAAATCTATCTCCCGCTTTGGAGGCAAGCCCTTCACCTCCTCAAACACATCCGAATATTCTCGGACCACTCTAACAGATCGTAGATTTTCCTCAGACACGTCAAGCGATTCTAGATAACTTAGCATAACCGAATTTATGGGATTACAGAAGATTTCGAGAGTGTTGCCAAGGGGAGTCACGAGCCTAACTACTCTCCTTTCACAATCAAGAACGGCCCCATTTTTGGATAACCAACCCTTTCCTAAAATTAGCCCATAGCCCGTGAAGCCCAACGCATAAGCATCACATCTAAATTCAACGCTAAGTATGGAAATTTTCAAATCCAAACACATCATAAACAAATAAGCTGAGCCCCCAATTGGATTCGAAACAACTAAGGGATCCTCTACTAAACTGGTGTTTAAGTGCAGTGATTCAACTAATGATGTAGAGATAAACGAATGTGATGCGCCCGAATCGAATAGGGTACGGACAGGATGACCAAACAGAAAAACTAAGCTTTCAACAGAAATGGTTCTACCTCGTTCTTGCAGCAGTGGGACCGCGAGAGCCTGAACTTGTCCCCTTGCCTGCCCTAGTGCTATAAGAGCCTGCACCTGTCCTCCCGAGGTAGCTCCTGCCCTCTGCTCCTTCTTTGGGCAGTCCTTCACTAAATGTCCCGCATCGCCACAATGAAAACAGCCTGTCTTCTTTTTCTTTCGGCAATCCTTGCTGAGATGGCCTGGTGTCCCACAGTTAAAACATTTCTTCTTCTTCCCCTTGTCGTTATTGTATTTACCACCCTTCTTGTTTTGCTGTTGTGGTTTCTTCTGATCCCCCTTCTTCTCGGGTGCCTTATCAGCTTTAGCGCTTTTCTCCTCATGCATGAGCGCCATTTCTACTAACTTCTCAAAGGTGGCCCCCATCGGGATGTGGGTCATAGCCAACCCTTGCAATGGTTCATTCAAGCCATTCACGAACCTCAGCGCCTTCTTCTCCAGCGTGTTCACTAAGTCCAAGCCAAACCTTGCTAACTGATTAAATTTATTGACATATTCTTTCACTGATGAGCTTCCTTGCTTCAATGTCAAGAACCTTTCCATATATAGATTTTCTTCCGCCCTTGAGAGAAACTTCGCCTCGAACATACATCTGAAATCCGCCCAAGAGTCAACAGGACGCTCCCCATTAGTGACCTCCCACTAAAACGAGGCCTCTCCCTTCATCAACCAAGCTGCTAAACGAACTCTCCTCCCTTCTTCTACTTCAAAGATTTCTAGCAATTCTTCCACCTCCTTAAGCCAATCTCTAGATTCCACAAACGTTTCTGACCCTTGAAATGGTTTTCCACCGATGGCCTTGAATTCCTTGCACGTCCTTGCAAAAGTATCTACGCGAGGAGGAGGAGGAGGAGGAGGAACGGGTGCAACTGGTGGTGGAGGAACATTGGCTGGACCTGCAGCGGCCCTAGCCACTAATAACCTCCTATACCATCCCGGTATCGTTACACCGTCGGGTAGATTAAGATCTTCAGCCATGCTAAAATGAAAAAGGAAAGATTCAAAATGGAGAATTCGAAAGATAAAGATATGGGCTATTGGGGATTATGTTGTTTTTTTCTTAAAAACTTTTCTCTTTAAATTTCTCATTAAAACATGTTTTTGAAAGCACTTCTTCCAAAAATAACTATTTTTCTAAAGTATTTTTATCTGTTCTGGTAACCTTAAGCTCTGATACCACGTGTAACACCCCACGTCCATTAATGTCACTCACGAAGGGAATGCATTAACTTCCATGGAGGTTATAAGTGAATATAGAACAGAAAAATTACAACAAGACAGATAGTAAATAGTACTTGGAAATCTAAAACTTCATTTTATTGCAGCGGAAATTAAACATGTTTGTTACATCATAAAACCATAGATCATAACCAAGTACAATATCCATCTTCATAAAAACAAAATACATAATCCGATTACATAAATAGCCATTAAAAAGATAACAAACTGGACTTTACTTCAACGGTCCAAGCTTTCCAAAGAGAGATGAAGCAATTCAATCAAACTCCACTAGAGCTTGGCCCAACCTGAGGACCTGAAGGGGGAAAAGGATAGAAATAGAGGGGGTCAGACATAAAGTCTGGCGAGTATGACAATTCTAACAATACTATTATCAAAATAACTAGACCAAGGCATAAGATGGAAGACAAGTAAATGTCTATGAACTCTTAGGAAGATAAAGATAGCGTTTAAAATAATGTTAAAGATAATAGTAAAGGCACACCTAATTACTAACGAATGATTACTACACTGCACCGCACATTACTACACTGCACCACACCAGTCACCCTATTGTTTGATCCCACTTGCTTCACACAGAAACTTTATAAATAGCCTTACGTACCCTTAACTGACTACATAGGTGTCGTCTGCCCCTATCTCCACTAGGTGTACCCCACTACCCACTTTCGATCGGCTCCCTACTCGTAGATACCTGTGCTGGCCCCACAGTGGGGTGTATCACTACTCTAAAGTGGCAACCCGATACAACTTGAGAATGCACGGCTTATACCTACACGATGCAACAACGTCTTACCTACCAGCCCGGGTCCACACACGCATATGAAACCCGTTGGACTTGCGTTGCCACCGCTCCCCGTTTTGGCCTCTTACAATCAAACCCAGCATGCGTGTCCCGTCCTCGACTTGGGTCGAGCCCACAAAGATACGTTTGGGGTACTGGTCGAAATGGGCCCCCACAAGCTACCCACCTAAGCTTGTCACTAGTATATCCCACTTATCCCTCTTAGTCATGTTCATTTACATGTGTGTTTGGTTAAGTCTTACTAATCGTATTTCACATGCCACTAAGGGCACCCCCTAGATTCCTCGTGCCAACCAAGGCACTTACTTAACCCCCATGTCCCACTTTACATGTTTATCTAGTTAAGTATTTCTTAATTCATTCAGGCCATAACCTCATAAAGACCTGTCACATTAGACTGGCATTTATGGCAGCTGGATTTGTCGGGCGGGTCCGGGCAGTCTTACACGATAAAAGAGTCTAACCTCGTGTCTTTACAACTGTTATGCTTTAGTTTAGGCCTAGGACCTCTCACATTGGGCTGACATTTGTGACCACTAGATTTGCCGGCGGGTCCGGGCAGGTTTACGTCACAAATGAGTCCAACCTCGTGTCCTAAGCATTGATTAACACTTAAAATCTTTTACCCCAGTTTTAATAATTCCCTATTCAAATTGTTAATTAAGTCAACTTTTAATGATGTCCATAATTGACTCAATTATGGCCATCCACTTATGGCATGCAAAATCATATCAATTGCACCCCAACTTTTTAATATTAAATCCTTAATATTACCCCTACCCCACGTTTATACGTTCGCTTATTCAACGCATAATATAGGCTAGACTTGTTTAGTCTAACACCTAGCACAAAGATAAATTATCACAACATATAGACAATTAAAATAAATCTAATCATAATAAGGGTGAAACTTGCATAAACTACACATGTTAAGGATCAAAAGGTGTCAACTTGTTAAATGTCTCAATTTACATGATATGATCATAGCCCAAATCTATACATAAACTTGCATATGGGGTTTTTAGGCAACATAATGATGGTGTGAACTAGCATAGGAAATCACATATGTCATAGCATAATTCTAGATGTCATAATAGATGTCTTGGCATATGTTCATAACTTTTCTAATCAATCTAACTTGCATATGTGACTTGTCATATAGATCAACATAACCCAAACATGATGATTTAATTAATATGAACTAACTAGCATAGATGGTAACATCATGGCCTTTTTAACATGTATGATTCATCACAACTTAGCATAGAAACTTTCAACATACATAACATCATCATAGCATGGTTTACAACATATAAGATATCATCATCACATAACATTGGATTTACAATATACATGATAGCAAAAGGGGTTTACAACAACATATATGATAATTCACATCATCTACTCATAATCCATTCATAACTCAACCTAATTAAAATGATAATAATCTTGTTAAGATCATCATACTCACAATTTAGAGAAGAAAAGAGAGATTTTTGCCTTGCTTTAGGGTTGAGAGAATTAGAATTGAATTTGCTTTTCTTCTTTCTTAGTTGGCGGCGGCTCCATTGATTTCCATGGCGATGGTATGACGGTAACTATTCTATTTTAATTAGGTTTAGGGTTAGCATTAGGATGTATTTATAGGTGTAGGAAGTTATTTAGGACCATTAGATTAACCCTAAACCATGAGAACCAATCAAATGCAAAATCTGCATTTGAGCGAATCGGCCCACGGGTTGACAGCCAAACACCCTGGATTAACCCCTAATCGACCCAGCGAGGCTCGGGTCGACCTCAAAAATGGGCCGGTTCGGTTATTTCCCCTCCCAATTCGCTGTTTTGAACTTTTTCGCATATTTATTTATTTATTTATTTTAATTTTTATAAATATATATATATATATATATATATATATATATCAATATATATATATTTCTCTGCGCAACCCATTTCAGTTAATTCTTTTCTACAAATTAAATATACTTTAATTTGTGAATTTTAATGTTATAAAATTACGGGGTGTTACAGTAAGGAAACGTTTAAAGGAACAGAAGGAAGAAGGGAAAACAGCAGTAAAACAATCAAAAGCAGGAAAGGGGAATTAAAGATGGGACTGTGAGTTTGGGACGACGACTTTAAATGTAATAAAAGAAGAATAGTAAAAGAAAGAAGAAATAAATCAAAGAAAAGATTTGGAGAAAGGTAAAGAAAAGTAAATATAAAAAGAAAGGAATAAAGTTTAAAGTGGAAATAGGTAATAAATTAAAGGGAAAGGAATAGTATAATTTTTTGAAATTAAAATAAAAGATTTTCACTAAGATATAAATTAAACAATAAGGGTATATTTATAAGTAAATATATCCATTTAAAAGAAATGAAAGGGAAGCAGAGTCAGTATTGGATGATGAAGTGTAACGACCCGGAATTTTGGACCGGAATTAAAAAAAATTATTTTAATCATTTTAATGGGTCTTTAATATTTAAAATAATTTTTTTTATATAATAACGACTACAAATTTATTTTAATTGAAGTTAAAACGAATGAATTTTAAATTATAAAAGGAGTTAGAAATAGCGCGGTAGTTTGAAAATTTGAATTTTAACTTTGACTGACTATGCACGATGCGAAATAAATCGGATTTTAGCGAAATCAAAAATGTTATAATCTATTTAAAAATATATTTCCAAGGAATCCAAAAAATTGAAATTTCATAGCGGGAATCAAAAGTTATGCCCAAATCTAGATATCAGAAAAACACGGGAAAGTTTATATATATAGGACCCAAAACGCTACTTTTTACATACGAATGAATTTGGACTCGAAACCACTTCCATTGAGTTCAAAATGATGTTTCTGCATTGAAAAAGTATAAACACTTATATATTTTGTGTTTCGGAAATTATTCGTATAAAAATATATTTTTAAATATAAAATACATATTGCTTGAAAAGTGAAGTTTTGCAAACGGTCTTCAAATTCAACGAAATTAATTTTTTTGGGTTCGTGTCGTCAAAACAATACTAGAAATGATTTTTCTGGAATTTTTAGAATTAATATGTAATTATAATTGATTTTTCAGTGAAAACAGTCAATTTTCAGACTTTAAAAATTCATTATTAATTCATACGGACTCGGAAAATGACGTAACCGGTTTCTTTAAATCCGTAATGTCAAGGAATATTTATGTTTCAATTTTCAATTACAATGGAATTCGTAGGTGTTAACACGAATTTTTAAACTACGAAAAGCGGACAAAAAAATGTATTAATATATGTACATAAGGGTAATTGGGCCTAATTGAGTTTATAACTTACCTATATATTATCTTTTAACAGCCATTAGCTGAACCCTAAACATAACATAGCCACATCCATCTTCATTTTCTGCATATTCCATGGCCTCCACTCTAAAAATATTTTTTGCACAAAAGACCCTAAACTAAACAATTTATAACTCCAAATCAGAGAAAAAAATTAGACCAAACCCTTTCTGCGTTTTGTTCATCTTCTTATCCTCTATCTACCACGAAAAATTAAAGACCTATTATCGCACGGATTCGCCGGGATCTGAGTTTGATTGCAAAAAGTTAGTTTCGGATTTTGGTGTTTTCTGGCCAAACCGTGAAGAATTGGAGGATGGCGCAATGGAAGAAATTGTAGAGGAGACAAAGATCTACAACTTTGCCGCAGAAAGTTTTGTCTGAAAGTAGATGGAAGGGCACGGAAATCGATAAAAACTGAATTGGAGCAAAACAGAAAATTCCGGCGAGCTCAGAACATAGATGATCAATTTCCGGCCAATCCGGGAAGAATCAGGCGAAGGGCCAAACATGAAAGTTCTTCGTCAACACAAGGAAGAGGTGCTCAGACATTTTCAGGTCATTCGGATTAGAGGTGTGGCCTGTGGGATCCGCGAACGGATTTTCGTTCACGGCAAATTTCCCGATGATCGGAAAAGCTCTAGGGGCGGCGCTTTCTGGTGGTGGTGCGTCTCACCAGGACGAAGAGATTGGCGGTGGTCCGGTGATGTCAGGTGGCTCCAGGCGACGGGAAATGGCAGTCAAAGGTGGTGAGGGGTTGTTTGACCGAGATTTGGGGTAATTTTGTAATTCAAACTTTGAAATTGTATATCTCCCTCATACGTATTCAAAATCTGACGATTTCAGATCCGCTACGATCGTGGCGATGAGATCTTCGCAATGACACTAACTACGTTCAATTCTGATTAAGTTGAAATTTTGGGTAATTTTCATAATTTAAATTAGTGAAAATTAGGCTCACATCCTCCTCTATTGAAACGTATAAATTTCATCCATGTTTTTAAAATAGCGGTTTATTTTTTCCCGAATTGCCCATTTTTTACTACGCCTTAATTATCGGATAACGAACCGATATTTTTTATTCGTGATTTATTATTTTCTCAGACATAATATTCCATGTTAATGGCGGCGGCAACATCTTCCCAAATTTAAAAACTTCGAGTTCTGTCCAGAAAAATTATACGAAATCGGCAATTTTTCCAACGAATTTTTTGATCGAACTATTGTTTATAAAATGGATTCGTCTTCTTTCAGGTAAAATATACTTTTTTTAATTTTTTATTTTTGTATACCGATTTCACTTATTCAGTCGATTTTTGTTGATTAATCTTTCTGAATTAATGGATTTGTCTATTTTTGTTGATCGATAGTTTAATTATTTTATAAATTTTTGTTGCTGCTTGTACACTAGTATAAATTAATTTGTCAACATATTTTTAACAAAGTTCTTTATACATATATTAAAATATGCATATAGTGTGTATATGAGCATATACAAATGGAATTATTGGTATAGTACGTGTGTTTGGATGTATTCAAAAAAGTTGCGTATAAGTATACAAATTTTCTGTATATATGCATACCGATATGCTGAAATGTATGCTTGTCTGCATGCTTTGATGATTAGTTGCATGCTTCTATGCATATATTTTTAATATATGCATAATACAACTATTATGGATCTATTTTTTAGAATAATACGTGCAAAATATTCTGAAATTTTGCATATAAATATACACACATTAATGTTATTTGTGTATATGTATGTATCTAGTTATAATTATATGATTTTGTTTTTGTAATTTTATTTCAATACTGCAGATTTGGCTGATTAATGTTGATATTTTTATTTTTCAAACAGTGGTCCTGTAAATATAGGTGAACTGGTGTTGTTTAAATTTGCAGGTGAATTTACGAAGACTACTAGATGTAGTTTTTGCAAGAAGTTGGATCATAATAAAAGGACGTGTTCTTCAGCATACAAGTAGACTTCATCTTTCTTGTCAATGTCTTTGTTCTCACTTCTTTGCTTTACCATGTTCATTATAAACATTACACAATCCACACTGAAAAAATTTCAAAAAAAACCTTTAAAAAAACACGGTAAAAACAAGAAAACAGAGAAAACACCAAAAAAGTGCAGCATCTGCTTTGATTTATTTGCATATATTAGTGTAATTATTGCAAAATTCTTGCATAAAAATATGCAAAATATTATAACAGTACACCTTAGCTCGTTTTTATTTGCATTCAAGTATGAACAAAACCAGAAAAAATGCATACATGTGTGCAACAAATTTACATGCAAAAACGTTAGCTGAATCTCCTTTATGAAATAGTTGCATATATCTTTGCAATTTTTGG
Organism: Allium sativum; assembly: GCA_030737875.1. Taxonomy (NCBI): domain Eukaryota; kingdom Viridiplantae; phylum Streptophyta; class Magnoliopsida; order Asparagales; family Amaryllidaceae; genus Allium; species Allium sativum. The sequence goes on along the minus strand of CM060923.1, from coordinate 402,181,968 downwards.
CCATAGTAGCATATATGCGTGCAAATTTTTTTAAACGAAAACTTATTCGTTATATTCATCCAATAAATCAACAATCATGTAACAAATGCATATTTTCATCTTTTTATTTTTGAAAATATGCTTACAAATATGCTACATTTCTGATATACTACAGTACTTTGTTGATCATATGCATCTATATATGCAACATTTAAAAATATATTCATGGATGTTTGCATATATGTTTAGTACAATCACAATTATATTAAAATTTTGAAAATCCCCAAAAACTTCCTCGCAACATTTTATTTTATGAACTTATTAATTCATATTATATTTGGATCCAACGGAATTAATAATATAAAAATTTTCTAACAACATTTCTGTAAATACAACTGCCATTTGCATATATTAATGCAGCAACTCTGATGCAAAACAGTTAATCATGCATGAATACTCATTAAAATCTTAAAACCATGCACACTTCAATGCATACAATTCTAATTAGATGCATATAATACTGCAACAACATGTAGTTATTTGCACACTTGAATGAAAAATTTATGTTTAATTGCATATATTAATGGAACATTCTATTAATAGTTGCACACTATAATGCAACATTTACAATTAACTACATACAAAACGTCTGCCACTAGTTTTACAAATCTAAATAAAAATCATGAACCCTAATTTTTTCGAAACCTAACTCATTTTATCAAAAAAAAATTGTACGGCTATATGCATAAAATCGATAAATCATGCAACAAATCCATGTCAATACATATTCTCAAACACCATACGCATAGATTATCAGTTGTGCATTAAAATAAAGGAAATCAGAATCGTACCTTTGTTCTTGCCCTTTCGTGCAAAATCGTGATCAAATCTGGAACGATTTCAACAATTTTTTGTCAATCGAGAGTAAAAATATGTTGATCGGCTATATATTTTTATTTTTCAATCGCCTGCAGTCATTCGTCTGCCGTGATTAAGCGATATGGTAGAAGAAGTCAAACAGATTTGTGGAACGACGAATTAGACGGGTTTAAAGGTTAGAAATGGAATCTTATTATCCGTATTTTGAAAATAGGGATGTAATGTACATTCATTTTACGGCCGGGTTTTTTTTTCATATTTTGAAACTTAATAGGGACCTGTAAAAAACGCACCCTTTAAATTAATTATTACGAAACTTCGAAAATTCATAACTTTGTGATACGAACTCGAAATCGCGTGAAATAGGATTTGCTGCGATCAGCGAGTCGAGAGCTTCGCAACGACACTAAATACGCCCAATTTGGAGCATGTTGAATTTTGGACCAAAAATTGGGCCCAAACTGTCTATTACAGCCTGGCCAAGGTGAGAACTTTTATCTCACTCAAATTTCCGAATAATTATTTATTTTTAGTTAACTATGTTGAAATTGTTTGTTGGAATGAATATTGAGTTGGATGAATATTGTGAATTGTTTAACATTTGAAATATGTGAGTATGGCGAATAATGTTATGTCATTTATGATATATAAAATTTGTTGATACTGCCATAACAAGTTTTCTGACTTGTCTATGTTGATTGGACGATCAATTTCCTCACATCGTCCAAAAAGCACAATCAATAATGTATTATCTGAATTTGTGTTGGTTAAAACCCCACACGTGTCTTGGGTTGACATTTAAATACACGTCACCCTTTTATTTAGTTATAAATTGCACTTTGGCTGTTATGTGAATGGTTGACATTATTATGGAATGAGTGCGATGTTTGAAATCCATGTAATCAAATTACATGGAAATTGTGTGAGTCTCATTCCAATTTTGAGTTAAAGAATATTATAATCCAATATTCAATTAAAGAAACCAAAGGATGGTTTCCATGTTTTCAAAAGGGAAGGTATGTATTGTCAAAGTTACAATAAAAAGAGTGAATTGGAAAGATAACATTTTTATTAGTAAAAAAATTACAATAAAAGATTAGAATTAAAAAGATACCCTTTTTAATTGTCAACATGTTAAATTAAGAAGATTTGTTCAAAACCGAACATTTTGAAAAGATTAATATTATTGTTATCAATTTTGAATTAATGAATATTTTAATTTATACTCAATTAATGGAATTAATTGGCGTTGATTTAAATAGATTATATCTTTATTGTTTAAAAGTTATAATAAAGGAGATTTAATTATAAAGATTACATATTTACTGTCCACATGTTAAGATAAGAAAGTTTGATTTCGAAATTTGAACGTTTTGGAAAGATTACATTTATTCGTCATTATGTGGCAATAAATAGATTTGATTTCAAAATAAGACATTTTGGGAAGATTAATATTAATTGTTATAATAATATGGAAAGTTCAGACATTTATAAAGATTTGAAAGGTAAGTTAAGACATTTGGAATCACGTCATTTTAGAATTAAAGAATATTTAAAATTAAGATTCTTTAATGGAAAGGATATTTTCAAAGAGTACGTTTTAGAAAAGTTAATTATAATTATAAAATTATAATTGTACTTGGGCACGAGGTTACGTCACATTTGTGGTGGAAGTCTGCCCGGAACCAACCGGCTTATCCAGCAGCCACAAATGTTGGGCCTAATGTGAGAGGTCGAAGTGCGCAAATACGAATTGGGCCATGACACGAGGTTAAGCTCAACTTGTGGAATAAGTCTGCCCGGAACCAACCGGCATATCCAGCATCCACAAGTCGTAGGCTTAATGTGGGAGGTCTGGCCCAGTGTAAAATATAAATGAATAAGATAATGGATTGAGCTATTTAATCTGTTTTAAATAGCAACACCATTTTAACCCGAACGTGTTTATCGATTTATTTTATACATTTTATAATGCATGTTAAAAGAGCTAATTTCAAAATTAATATTTTGGAAATATTATTATTTTAATATGATAATAGATAAAATATTCAATTTGGATTTAAAATTGGGAATAAAGATTGAAATGAAAATAATACATTTTTCAATGTAATAAAGACTGAAATGAAAATATCACATTTTTCAATGTAATAAAGGTTGAACTAAAAAGATTACATTAAAAAGATTTCATTTTTATTTAAGGTTGATTACACTAGGAAGAATACATTTTTATAGTTAATTTGTTTCATTATAAAGATTAGAAAATAAGAATGACATTCTCACTATAATATGTTTTTCAAGTAAACGGTTAGAAAATAAAGAATATATTTTTATTATGGTCTTGTTTCTAGTTATAATGAATCATGTTTTTAAGAAAATATTTGACTACGAAGATTATGTGTTCCTTGAATGTGTTGCATTAAAAAGAATTTGATGTTAAAGTATGATTTGTGATTTAGAAATCTTTTAATTAAAGTTAAATAGAAATTTCTAAAGAGGAGTTTTCCAATTCAATATATATCAAATTGGAATTGAAAGAGAAAAATTAGATTTTGGGTTTGTCGTGAATAGTGTCTTAAATAACACTGTTCTTAAGCCCCGTGTGAATAGTATAAATCTTTTATTAAGATTTAAATGAAAAGTTTTCTAAATAAAAGAATTCCAATTAAATAGAATAAATTGGGATTAAATGAAATTCGATTGGTTAAAAATCGAAATAAACTCCTGTGGATGAAGACTACTTCTATATATGGAATTTAAAAGGCCTCGCCGTTATTCCATTTATATTATTAGTCTGATACAGAAATTTATACCGATTATATGTTGATCTAATTTCAGTAAAGATTCCATATTTTATGGAAGATGATCTTGGGTTTATCGTGAACTGTGTTTTAAATGACACTAGTTCTTTAACCCAGTTTAAAATAAGAATAATTTCTTAAAATTGGTTATCATTAAATAATGATTTTTGATATTAAAACCGATTTGGAGTTTTAATAAATTCTTAATTAGATCGAATAGAATAAATTCAAAGGATGTTATCTTTGATAAAATTAATGGGAATCTTTCCCTAAAAATAAGAATATTTTAACAAAAGAATATTCTTGATTGGAATGAGGCATTGGTTGTGTTTCTATATAGCACATGATTTTAAAATACGCGAATTATTCAGAAAGACCGGTTCAACCCATTCTGAATAATCCACACGACGCTTGAAGATCGACGATGAAGACGACGATTGAAGACCGGGAAATGTCTAAGGCGTATGGATGATTATTGATATCTTGATTGGGTCGTACACCCAAAACAATGGAATAATTGGTGATCATCCAAACACACTTGGAGATCTACCAGATATGGTTTCGTTCAGACCCAGAACGGACTTGTAAATGGATTGTGTGTCTGACATTGTATTCCTTTATATTGTATTCGTTGATCTCTGTTTAACGTATAACTGTTTGGTGGTGGAGAATTTATTCTTTGCTTAACACCCGGTTATATATTGGTAGATGATCAATGATATGGTATGGTCTGACAATGTGGCATGCTAAGATGCATATGATCAAGGCTTTTGTTGAAAAGCAGAGCCTTGAGGATGGAGATCAAAGCACGGCGTCAATTAGCATAGCTTTGAGTATATCGTTACTTCGCGAGCCTCACACCCCGGTATGATGGTGAATGGTTTGTTTGATTAGTAGGTTGACCAATATACTTTATATATACATGGATTGGGTCAACTGAGCGTTGCTGGGTCTGGTCGCTCCACATCCGGAGATTGGGCAATTTTTTCAGCCGAAGCCCATGGGGATAGAACACTAGATTGTTCTTCCAAAGTGCGTATTATATGTATTACGGTGTTTTCTCTTGCCGAGACGTAAGCCGTGGAGATACATTCGCGATATGTCTTTCGAATCAGGAGCCATCATGATGGAAACCTAACTTTTCAATACGAACTTACGGTTTTAGTTGTATACTTGTATGGTGATATAATATATTATGCCGCTTACATAATATATTATGCCACTTAAGATTGATACATTTATATTCGAAATTTATTTCTACACTGTGCACTTATAATAATAAAAGGTGAATTTCGCGTATTAAGCATTTTTGACCATTATAAGGAAAAACTCTATCCTTTGGCGTACGTGCAAGGGATTGAGTCTTATAACGGTTTCATTTTCCTTTATTTAGCATTGCGCTGTTTATTTTTATGCACTGGTATTCTTGGGGGTAAACCCGTTCCGTGTTTTATGGCGTGGTCCCTTGATTTACCTAACTTTAAAATCAACTTAATAACTGTTTTGGAGTTCTCATACCAGTCCCATGACTGACCTGGAGTTTATTGTTTTAACCTAAACTCTGGGTGCCTATATTTTCCACACGGGCAGCTAGTAGTTTTGGTTTTGCAGATATTATATTCACAGGATCCTGGTCTACAGCTGAAGTGATATTCGGAAGGCTCTGTATCTGTGTATTTCCTTCAGTTGTGTTTTGTACTATTTTTCCGCTGCTATTTAAATGTATTTTAAACTCTGATATTGTATTTCCAATGTATATTTATTCATACTCTGTAATATTCTTGTACTCTGATGTAATTGTTGTAACAGCAATAAAATGTTCTTCTGTTTTGTGTTCTGAGTGTGTTGTTCTCAAAGCAATCTAGGCTTTCCTTCATAGGGAAGTTTGGGTCATCACATTTGGTATCAGAGCTTTGGTTTACAGAGCTCGAGAACAAAACACATTAGAACCGAACGAAAGAATTCATCAGAGATTGGATTAGTAATATCCAATAAGAATAACTCGTTAGAGATAGGATCAGTAGTATCCTAGAACGAGTGTGAAGAGTATTATTTTCTTTAAAATAAATAGGAAAACAAATTTAATATTTTGAAATTTTGAAATTTTTTATCTTAAAATACGTATTTGATATATTATTATATTTTATTTGGACAATCGAGTATATAAAGATTTTGAATATACGAGTAATTAACGGATATTCGAAGTTTTAATATACTGGATAAATATAGAATCACACTCTAGTCGCCCGGGGATAATCCTGATGATGACAGCTGCATCATCAGTATTTATGTTCGAGTAACGAAGCTGGAATGTCTATATATTTCCAATTGACTGGTATGAGAACCAAAACTAGATAGGGTTATTTGTTGTGATTTGCACTAAAAATATGATTTTTATCTCTATATATTAAAGCTATATATGTTTGAAAAGTTAATAACCTAATTGACTGCTGGTTGTGATGTTTGATTATTAGTTTAACTAATAAAATTATTGAAATGGTAATTAACAAAACCAATATATAATAGAATGATACATTTAACTAGATTAAATTCAATATTGAACTAAATTGAAAATTTATTAGAATGAATATTGAGTTAATTAAGTAAACGACTTTTAGCTTCGTTCCTTTTCGAGGACGAAAAGTTCTTAAGTGGGGGAGATTGTAACGACCCGGAATTTTGGGCCGAATTTAAAATTTTTATTTTAATCATTTTAATGGGTCTTTAAAATTTAAAACAATTTATTTTATATAATAACGACTATAAATTTATTTTAATCGAAGTTAAAACGAATGAATTTTATTTAAATTATAAAAGGAGTTAGAAATAGAGCGATAGTTTGAAAATTTGAATTTTAATTTTGACTGACTATGCAGGATGGGAAATAAATCGGATTTTAGCGAAACCAAAAATATTAGAATCCATTTAAAAATATATTTCCAACGAATCCGAAAAATTGAAATTTCATAGCGGGAATCAAAAGTTATGCCCAAATCAAGATATCAGAAAAACATGGGAAAGTTTATATATATAGGGACCAAAACGCTACTTTTTACATACGAATGAATTTGGACTCGAAACCACTTCCATTGAGTTCAAAATGATGTTTCTGCATTGAAAAAGTATAAACACTTATACATTTTGAGTTTTGGAAATTATTCATATAAAAATATATTTTTAAATATAAAATACATACGCCTTGAAAAGTGAAGTTTTGCAAACGGTCTTCAAATTCAACGAAATTAATTTTGTTGGGTTCGTATCGTCAAAAAAAAGCTAGAAACGATTTTTCTGCAATTTTTAGAATTAATATGTAATTATAATTGATTTTTCAGTGAAAACGGTCAATTTTCAGACTTTAAAAATTCATTATTAATTCATACGGACTCGGAAAATGACGAAACCAGTTTCTTTAAATCCTTAATGTCAAGGAATATTTATGTTTCAATTTTCAATTACAATGGAATTCGTAGGTGTTAACACGAATTTTTAAACTACGAAAAGCGGACAAAAAAATGTATTAATATATGTACATAAGGGTAATTGGGCCTAATTGAGTTTATAACTTACATATATATTATCTTTTAACAGCCATTAGCTGAACCCTAAACATAACATAGCCTCCTCCATCTTCATTTTCTGGATATTCCATGGCCTCCACTCTAAAAAGATTCTTTGCACAAAAGACCCTAAAACAAAACAATTTATAGCTCCAAATCAGAACAAAATTAGACCAAACCCTTTCTGTGTTTTGTTCATCTTCTTATCCTCTATCTACCACGAAAAATTCAAGACCAATTGTCGCACGGACTCGCCGGGATCTGAGTTTGATTGCAAAAAGTCAGTTTCGGATTTTGATGTTTTCTGGCCAAACCGTGAAGAATTGGAGGATGGCGCAATGGAAGAAATTGTAGAGGAGACAAAGATCTACAACTTTGCCGCAGAAAGTTTTGTCTGAAAGTCGATGGAAGGGCACGGAAATCGAGAAAAACAGAATTGGAGCAAAACAGAAAATTCCGGCGAGCTCAGAACATAGATGATCAATTTCCGGCCAATCCGGGAAGAATCAGGCAAAGGGCCAAACACGAAAGTTCTTCGTCTACACAAGGAGAAGGTGCTCAGAAATTTTCAGGTCATTTGGATAAGAGGTGTGGCCTGTGGGACCCGTAAATAGATTTTCGTTCACGGCCGATTTCCCGATGATCGGAGAAGCTCTAGGGCGGCGCTTTCTGGTGACGGTGCGTCTCGCCAAGACGAAGAGATTGGCGGTGGTCCGGTGATGTCATGTGGCTCCAGGCGGTGGGAAACGGCAGTCAAAGGTGGTGAGGGGCTGTTTGACCGAGATTTGGGGTAATTTTGTAATTCAAATTTTGAAATTGTATATCTCTCTCATACGTATTCAAAATCTGACGATTTCAGATCCACTGCGATCGTGGCGACGAGATCTTCGCAATGACACTAACTACGTTCAATTCTGATTAAGTTGAAATTTTGGGTAATTTTCATAATTTAAATTAATTATTACGAAACTTCGAAAATTCATAACTTTGTGATGCGAACTCGAAATCGCGTGAAATAGGATTTGCTACGATCAGCGAGTCGAGAGCTTCGCAACGACACTAACTACGCCCAATTTGGAGCATGTTGAATTTTGGACCAAAAATTGGGCCCAAACCGTCTATTACAGCCTGGCCAAGGTGAGAACTTTTATCTCACTGAAATTTTTGAATAATTATTTATTTTTAGTTAACTGTGTTGAAATTGTTTGTTGGAATGAATATTGAGTTGGATGAATATTGTGAATTGTTTAACATTTGAAATATGTGAGTATGGCGAATAGTGTTATGTCATTTATGATATATAAAATTTGTTGACACTGCCATAACAAGTTTTCTGACTTGTCTATGTTGATTGGACGATCAATTTCCACACATCGTCCAAAAAGCACAATTAATAATGTATTATCTGAATTTGTGCTGGTTGAAACCCCATACGTGTCTTGGGTTGATATTTGAATACACGTCACCCTTGTATTTAGTTATAAATTGCAATTTGGCTGTTATGTGAATGGTTGACATTATTATGAAATAAGTGCGATGTTTGAAATCTGTGTAATCAAATTACATGGAAATTGTGTGAGTCTCATTCCAATTTTGAGTTAAAGAATATTATAATCCAATATTCAATTAAAGGAACCAAAGGATGGTTTCCATGTTTTCAAAAGGGAAGGTATGTATTGTCAAAGTTACAATAAAAAGAGTGAATTGGAAAGATAACATTTTTATTAGTAAAAAAGTTACAATAAAAGATTAGAATTAAAAAGATACCCTTTTTAATTGTCAACATGTTAAATTAAGAAGATTTGTTTCAAAACTGAACATTTTGAAAAGATTAATATTATTGTTATCAATTTTGAATTAATGAATATTTTAATTTATACTCAATTAATGGAATTAATTAGCGTTGATTTAAGTAGATTATATCTTTATTGTTTAAAAGTTATAATAAAGGAGATTTAATTATAAAGATTACATATTTACTGTCCACATGTTAAGATAAGAAAGTTTGATTTCGAAATTTGAACGTTTTGGAAAGATTACATTTATTCGTCATTATGTGGCAATAAATAGATTTGATTTCAAAATAAGACATTTTGGGAAGATTAATATTAATTATTATAATAATATGGAAAGTTCAGACATTTATAAAGATTTGAAAGGTAAGTTAAGACATTTGGAATCACGTCATTTTAGAATTAAAGAATAATTAAAATGAAGAAGGATATTTTCAAAGAGTACGTCTTAGAAAAGTTAATTATAATTATAAAATTATAATTGTACTTGGGCACGAGGTTAGGTCACATTTGTGGTGAAAGTCTGCTCGGAACCAACCGGCTTATACAGCAGCCACAAATGTTGGGCCTAATGTGAGAGGTCCAAGTGCGCAAATACGAATTGGGCCTGACACGAGGTTAAGCCCAACTTGTGGGATAAGTCTGCCCGGAACCAACCGGCATATCCAGCATCCACAAGTCGTAGGCTTAATGTGGGAGGTCCGGCCCAGTGAAAAATATAAATGAATAAGATAATGGATTGAGCTATTTAATCTGTTTTAAATAGCAACACCATTTTAACCCGAACGTGTTTATCGATTTATTTTATACATTTTATAATGCATGTTAAAAGAGCTAATTTCAAAATTAATATTTTGGAAATAATATTATTTTAATATGATAATAGATAGAATATTCAATTTGGATATAAAATTGGAAATAAAGATTGAAATGAAAATATTACATTTTTCAATGTAATAAAGATTGAAATGAAAATATCACATTTTTCAATGTAATAAAGGTTGAACTAAAAAGATTACATTAAAAAGATTTCATTTTTATTTAAGGTTGATTACATTAGGAAGAATACATTTTTATAGTTAATTTGTTTCATTAGAAAGATTAGAAAATAAGAATGACATTCTCACTATAATATGTTTTTCAAGTAAAAGGTAAGGAAATGAAGATTATATTTTTATTATGGTCTTGTTTCCAGTTATAATGAATCATGTTTTTAAGAAAAGATTTGACTACGAAGATTATGTGTTCATTGAATGTGTTGCATTAAAAAGAATTTGATGTTAAAGTATGATTTGTGATTTAGAAATCTTTTAATTAAAGTTTAATAGAAATTTCTAAAGAGGAGTTTTCCAATTCAATATATATTAAATTGGAATTGAAAGAGAAAAATTAGATTTTGGGTTTGTCGTGAATAGTGTCTTAAATAACAATGTTCTTATGCCCCGTGTGAATAGAATTAATCTTTTATTAAGATTTAAATGAAAAGTTTTCTGAATAAAAGAATTCCAATTAAATAGAATAAATTGGGATTAAATGAAATTCGATTGGTTAAAAATCGAAATGAACTCCTGTGGATGAAGACTGCTACTATATATGGAATTTAAAAGGCCTTGCCGTTATTCCATTTAAATTATTAGTCTGATACAGAAATTTATACCGATTATATGTTGATCTAATTTCAGTAAAGGTTCCATATTTTATGGAAGATGATCTTGGGTTTATCGTGAACTGTGTTTTAAATGACACTAGTTCTTTAACCCAGTTAAAAATAAGAATTATTTCTTAAAATTGGTTGTCATTAAATAATGATTTTTGATATTAAAACCGATTTGGAGTTTTAATAAATTCTTAAATGGATCGAATAGAATAAATTCAAAGGATTTTATCTTTGATAAAATTAATGGCAATCTTTCCCTAAAAATAAGAATATTTTAATAAAAGAATATTCTTGATTGGAATGAGGCGTTGGTTGTGTTTCTATATAGCACATGATTTTAAAATACACGAATTATTCAGAATGACCGGTTCAACCCATTCTGAATAATCCACACGACGCTTGAAGATCGACGATGAAGATAGCGATTGAAGACCCGGAAATGTCTAAGGCATATGGATGATTATTGATATCTTGATTGGGCCGTACACCCAAAATGATGGAATAATTGTTGATCATCCAAACACACTTGGGATCTACCGGATATGGTTTTGTTCAGACCTGGAATGGACTTGTAAATGGATTGTGTGTCTGACATTGTATTCCTTTATGTTGTATTCGTTGATCTCTGTTTAACGTATAGCTGTTTGGTGGTGGAGAATTTATTCTTCGCTTAACACCCAGTTATATATTGGTAGATGATCAGTGATATGGTATGGTCTGACAATGTGGCATGCTAAGATGCATATGATCAAGGCTTTTGTTGAAAAGCAGAGCCTTGAGGATGAAGATCAAAGCACGGCGTCAATTAGCATAGCTTCGAGTATATCGTTACTTCGCGAGCCTTACACCCCGGTATGATGGTGAATGGTTTGTTTGATTAGTAGGTTGAACAATATACTTTATATATACATGGATTGGGTCAACTGAGCGTTGCTGGGTGTGGTCGCTCCATATTCGGAGATTGGGCAATTGTTTCAGCCGAAGCCCATGGGGATAGAACACTAGATTGTTCTTCCAAAGTGCGTATTATATGTATTACGGTGTTTTCTCTTGCCGAGACGTAAGCCATGGAGATACATTCACGATATGTCTTTCGAATCAGGAGCCATCATGATGGAAACCCAACTTTTCAATATGAGCTTACGGTTTTAGTTGTATACTTGTATGGTGATATAATATATTATGCCGCTTACATAATATATTATGCCACTTAAGATTGATACATTTATATTCGAAATTTATTTCTGCACTGTGCACTTATAATAATAAAAGATGAATTTCGCGTATTAAGAATTTTTGACCATTATATGGAAAAACTCTATCCTTCGGCGTACGTGCAAGGGATTGAGTCTTATAACGGTTTCATTTTCCTTTATTTAGCATTGCGCTGTTTATTTTTATGCACTGGTATTCTTGGGGGTAAACCCGTTCCGTGTTTTACGGCGTAGTCCCTTGATTTACCTAACTTTAAAATCAACTTAATAACTTTTTTGGAGTTCTCATACCAGTCCCATGACTGACCAGGAGTTTATTGTTTTAACCTAAACTCTGGGTGCCTATATTTTCCACACGGGCAGCTAGTAGTTTTGGTTTTGCAGATATTATATTCACAGGATCCTGGTCTACAGCTGAAGTGATATTTGGAAGGCTCTGTATTCGTGTATTTCCTTCAGTTGTGTTTTGTACTATTTTTCCGCTGCTATTTAGATGTATTTTAAACTCTGATATTGTATTTCCAATGTATATTTATTCATACTCTGTAATATTCTTGTACTCTGAGGTAATTGTTGTAACAGCAATAAAATGTTCTTCTTTTTTGTGTTCTGAGTGTGTTTTTCTCAAAGCAATCCAGGCTTTCCTTCACGGGGAAGTTTGGGTCATCACATGAAGTCTGAAGGGAACATATGGTATATAATCGGACAATAATAAACAGAATTGAACCTTGTTTGAATTAACAAAGTTATTTTATTTAAATCAACAAATGGAGTTTATTTATTTCTTTTCTAATTAATTAAAATTAGAATATAATATAAATTTCCTTATTCAGAAAAACCAGTTAATTAGTTCAAGTCATATTAGATAAACTGTAGTTAACGTATGTAGTAATAAAATAGATGATGACTAATTGTTGATGATATTGCGTTGGGATGAACCCAACTGTTTTGAAATAAACATTGGAATACTATTTTGAAATTAAATCAACTTAGGTCGATAGTATATTTAAATCAAGAAATGATTTCAAAAGTCAAACTAATGACAATTTAAAAACAAATATCTAAAATTCAAAGGAATGTGAATTTATATATTAACTATATAACAGAATTGACCCGGTGCAAGTAATTAAATGAAATCGAGTTGATGTGATAAACGAGTCCAGAAAGAGAGATATTCACAATCCAAAGTGAATAACATTACAAGCAAATGTCGTTTAGATAAGAATGGTTGTACAAATTATTTGTAAGAGAAAATTAGTTGATCAATATCGATGGATTATTCTCAAGTTCAATGGAAAAATGATGAATTGGGAGCATTTTGGAAATCAATTAAGTTGAAGTTTAGAAAGTGATATTCACTTTCCATTTTAAACAAGATTTAAATAAATTATACATTGAATTAATTATATATTGAATTAATGAGATAATAGTTATATATTTAAGTCGTATCTGTGCAGATAAAGTGCTTAGCGGATCCATTACGGTGGAGGTCCATAAAGTCATAGCGGGGATAAAGCGAGGAAATAGCAGGATACAGCGGAAGACTCTAAAATATCATATATATAACTCGTTCTTAATGTTTTTACATAATATTGAAACTATAACTAAATAAAAAACATACATTCAATTTAATTATAATTAGTACATTCTTAATTTTAAATAAAAACATATGCAGATATCTATTAATAAACGTACACTACTATTTAATTATATTTGATAGAAGATTAGAGTATTCTTATTTATAAAAATATATGTTAAAACAATCAATTGTAAAACATAATTCATTAAAAAAAATAGTGTGTAAATGTAATTTTTAGTTCATTTCTTTCATCAGAGATGTAGAGGAAAAAGCGTAATATAGCGGAAGTAATGGGATATATCGAGAATAGAGGAATATAGTGGGGATTATAGCGGGAAGGCTATATTGGAGGCTATTTGGGAAAAGCATAGCGGTAGTAATACGCTATGGTATATAACGGGGTTATAGCGGGGCATAAGCTGCACAGAGTCGTATATATTAAGTATGGATTATAACGATACGTTATTATCAAGTAAAATAAATGGAATCTTAAATCGAATTAAACCTGAGATGTATATGATTTGGAAATAATAAATTTCCAAGATCAACCAATTTAAGAATGATGCTAGTGGTACTTGAACTGTTTGGTTGTGATAAACAAGATCTGCTGTGATTTGTTGATTAAATTTACTTTAGTTTTGTGGTATGACCCAATAGACTTGTTCAATTAAATTTAATCATTTACATGTCCTATTTGGATAATATCAAACTACTGTTGAAATCTGAAATTTTATAGATAAGTCCTAATAAATAAATACTGAAATTTGTTGAATATGATAACCGGATCATTTATGTATCACTTGTCCCAAAAAGATATTAACGTTCATCGATTCAAAGAGACCGGGATTGGTTTTCTTATTGAAATCCAAATATCACTTTGTTTTGACCTAAGCATTGATTAATTTGAAGTCAAATTAAAAATAACTGAAGACGGACTTTATGCAAGGGCTATTATGTCCATCCTAGGTAGAAATTGCCTAAGATGGATTTACAGGATAATGCCTTCGGTTTGTCCAGCCCCAGGATAACTTGTATGGAAGAATGTCTGACAGAGTATGCCTAACAAATCGCGTGTGTTGATCTTTTCAAAACTATATTTGGTGGCGGAGAAATTCGTTTCTCTTAGCTTTATACCCATGGTTTTGGGGAAATCAATTTTTGATTTGGCAGGTTTGACGATGTGGCATTTAAAGTGAATGAAGACGTTATATATCTAAAGCTAAGTTTTGACCTCGAGCCTCACGGGAAATGACAAAAAGCGGGAAGCCAACATGGCTAAGTGGGTCTCTCCCAATTAGGGTGTATTGCCACCATCTAAAGAATATTCATTTTGTTACTTATTTCGCTTCTTTATCTCCCAAGAACGATTATGTTGGTACCAACTATAAGGTGACAATATATTCGATACACTCAAGCGAAACGACTGGTCGGTCATGTGAGGGTGGTTTGCAAGATGTTCTTGTTGAACCCAGTGTATTCCTCTCTAGAGATACACTATCGGAAGGTTGTTCTGTACCTTGTCATGGTTGGAAATACATTACCCAATAAGAGCTCGCGGTTTTAATTGTATAGTATATTTGTAGAGCCTGAGATGAAAGCATTCTGCTAGATTGCTATTTATTTGTGGATTCATAGACATTAGTATAATATAAGAAGAGTTTTGGTATAAAGTTGTTTTGGGTTATCGTAAGGTAAAAACCATCCATGTTTATGTGTGGGTCGGTCTTATGAGTTTTTTTTATTATTTTTTAAGTTGATCAAGTATTGTGGATCTTGTAAGGAGGAACTCGTTCTGTGCTATACGACATGGTCTTATGAGATATCCTTAATTTATCAAGCTGTTTTAAAACCGTTTTCTCACACCAGTCCCATGACTGACCCAGTGTTTATTTTTCTATGTTTTCCCTAAACTCTTGGGTTCCCAAATCTGTACGGACAGTCAAGTAGTTAAGGATTTTACAGATTTACTGGACGAGCTTAGAGCAGGAGGCTTCAACGGTTGATATGTAGAGTTTATTTCTGTTTTATTGTATATATGGTTGTACTCTGACGATGTATGTAAGATCAAGTCTAGTTTGTATTTCAAAAGTGATTACATATTTATCATATTTTATACATTCCGCTGTGAGATTCATGTTTACTCTGATCTTGTGCATGTTCTTATTTTCTTTTATTCTAACTTTTTTATCTTATCTTTTCTCATCCTCTAATTTCTTTCTTTGACATCTGGGTTTTAGTGTTTTTTGAGTCTGACTTCGGTTGTATTTGGTCGGCTCAAAAGGTACCGAAATTTGGGTCGTCATGAAGACAGTAGAGATGGATGAAATTCCTAGTGTACTATGGTTTTGAGATTTCTTATACCCTTGGCAAGGGTAATGTGGTGGCGGACGCGTTGAATAGGAAGAGGATGACTTTGATTCCTCTATTCGTAGAGAGGTGGAGCTTGGAGTACATATCGACCTTCGATTTTAGGCCATCTACGGATCTTACACCTGGTTTGTTGGCATCCTTAGAGGTGCGACCTACTCTTATGGTTCAGATAGGATCTTCACAGCGAGAGTACCCACAGATAGCAGACATCTTGGATAGGTTCAGTAGAGGGGAGACTTCTAATCACCTTGATTGATATTCTACGGATGATAGAGGGTGGTTGCGACGAGATGGAAGGCTTTATGTTCCCCGAGTTGGGAGTCTAACGGAGACAGTCCTTGAGGAAGCCATCATTCTAGGTTGACTATACGTTCGGTCGGTGATAAGATGTATAGAGATATGAAGAGAGTTTTCTTTTGGTTTAGGATGAAGAAAGATGTAGTGTAGTTTGCCTCTCGATATTTAGTTTTCTAGCAACTTAAAGTGGAATAACGGAAGCCTGGCGGTTTGCTTCATCCTATCGATGTCCCACAGTGGAAGTGAGAGAATGTCTCTATGGATTTCATCGATGGTTTGCCTAGATCGAGGAAAGGAAACACCAGTATTTGGGTTATAGTTAACAGGCTTACTAAGAGCACTCATTTCATTCCTGTTAAGACTAAGAGGACGACAGCATGGTTAGCATCGGTTTATCTTCGTGAGATAGTCTGTCTAAATGGAGTACCTTCTAGCATAGAGAATGATCATGACCCCATCTTCACTAGCGAGTTCTGGAAGAGCCTGCAAGAGGCATTAGTTACACAGTTATGTTTGAGCACCGCGTATCACCCTCAAACCGATGGGCATACTGAGAAGGTGGATAGAGTTCTTGAGGATCTTTTGAGGTGTATATCCTAGACTCCGGAGGGACTTGGGAGGAGCATCTTCCATTGGTTGAGTTTGCCTCTAACAATAGTTATCAGGCTAGTATAGGCTTGTCACCCTTTGAGGCATTGTACGAACGACCTTGTAGATCACTAACTTTTTGGTAGGAGACTACATATAGGCTTCTACTTGGACCTGAGATGATTAGGGAAACTTCAGAAAATATTGATCTTATTTGCAGACGCATGAACACATCTCAAGAAAGGAAGAAGTCCTACACATATAAGAGAAGGGATGATACTGAGTTTGAGGTGGGAGACATGATTTTCATCAAAGTATCACCTTTGAGGAATGTGGTTCCCTTTTGATGTATAGGGAAATTGGCGCCAAGGTTTGGAGGGCCATTTCCCATAGTGGAAAGGATAAGTCAAATGGCCTATATGGTGAATATACCAGAGAGATTGGCGGGTGTTCATGATGTTTTCCATGTTTCTCATTTGCAGAAATGTCTGCACGATACAACAGAGGTAGCCGAGCATGCTTGAGGCGGTAGAGGTAGAACAGAAGGTGACAATTAGACGAGTACCTACCCATATACTTGGATCAAAGGTTAAGAAGCTTCACAACCGAGAGGTCAAGTTGACGAAAGTTCCATAGGGAGTACACCACGAAGATGCAAATTGGGAGACTGAAGACAAGATTCGCGCTTCGTACCCTTTTCTTTTCAAGGGTATATTCATAACTTATTTTTTTCAAGCTTTTATTCATACTTACTTCTTTCATTTAAGTTTATCCTATCGATCGAATCTTCGAACATTAGGTAGGGAACCAACGGATGTAAAAATGTGTTTGAGACATGTTATGTTTGATGAATGCAAGTGGATGCAAGTGTTTGCTAGTGATTGCTCGTGAATGCATATATACACACTAGGCACTAGATCGGCTCAAACCACTCTCATATTGCCTATGGATATGTGTGCATTTTAATTTTTTATGGATGGAAAAGGGTTTATCATCGTATAAATGTTGCATTTGGATGGATGATTGTGCACACATATTGAGTTTACATGATATACTACGAATATTTGCATACATGTTGGATTCACGGCACTAACATACATTGCCTTAAGGAGGTCGACTGAATTAGTAGACCACCTGATTTTTTGCATTAGTATAGGGACATATACACACACCTTTGCATATAATC
The DNA here is from genome assembly GCA_030737875.1 of Allium sativum. Taxonomy (NCBI): domain Eukaryota; kingdom Viridiplantae; phylum Streptophyta; class Magnoliopsida; order Asparagales; family Amaryllidaceae; genus Allium; species Allium sativum. The sequence continues at coordinate 402,164,068 of CM060923.1, read as the reverse complement.
ATATAAGCATTTAGAAATCTCTTAAGGATAATGTACGCCTCTGATTGATGGATGAGTAGATGGTTGATGGATGTCAGGATAAACATTCTTCTTAACTTGGAGATTTCGGGGGCGAAATTCTTTAAGTCGAGGAGAAAGTAACACCCCACAATTTTAAGGGATGTTATGATGATTAACTAAAGAATACTAAATTAACTATCGTGAATTATATAAAATGAACTATACCATTTCTTTCGTCTCGGAATTCTGCTTAGGATAGACTTCGAGTTTGCGTAAAATGGACATCGTTTGTGGAGTTATGAGGGTTAGAAGTTTGTTTACAAATAAGAGTCTTATGTATAAATAAATTCAAACCAGAATTCAAATTAGGTTTAAAACGTAAGCGGGAAAAGTAGATCAGATGTGACACCCCACGTCCGTTAATGTCACTCACTAAGTGAAAGCATTAAGTTTCGTGAAGCGTTATAGGTAAACAGACACAGAATATTACAGGACAGATATAAATAAGATAGCAATGGAAATTCAAACTTTTATTTATACCATAAAAGATCACAACGTGGTTCAGAATACCATAAGTCACAAAAACCATTACAATAATATAATTTCTGTCTTGTACCATCAGAGTATGTAAAAATATAAAAAAAGCATTATTCCCCAAATAAAAGAGCTAAGCCATTGTAGAGATAAGAGCTTGAGCTATACTTCAAGAGCAGCTCCAAGATGACAACCGAGTCCTGACTAAGCCTGAGAAATCCCTCCCTGCGAACTTGGGGGTAAATGGAAGAAAGAAGGGAAACAAAAGGTGTCAGACATAAAATCTAGCGAGTCTAGTTACTTTTAGCAAGTAAATAACTAAAAGTAGCATGACAGGCATATAAAGTGGATAAGAGAGAATACTACATAAAAGGAAGGCGTGACAAGGTAGACAGGATAAGGTGTATACGCTTTTAATGATTATTCTGCACTGTTACTAGCATAACCAGAATGAGATGATCCCTTCCATTGTAAGATGGTAGACTTAGGCATATGTCCAAATGTATCATAAATACTACCTTAATCGATCGGCTCCCTAATCCTCGTAGATATCTTGTGCTGGTCCCACGGTAGGAGGTATCACTTCCTAAAGAGGAAACCTCTCGTCGTAATAATGTGCACAACCATATCTACAGGTGTCACGGTCGTCTTATCCCCCTCTGCCTGAATCACGCACGCATATGGCCCGGTCGGTTTGCGCCGCCCACACCGAACTCCACGTTTGGATCTCTTACAATCAGTTCAGTAAGTGCGCCCCTTCTCCACCTAGTACAGAGTACTCTGCATTGATACCTACTCCGGGATACTAACTGAAATGGGTCCCATGCAATATGATACAAGCTCTCCCCTTTGTCTTGTATCCACCACTAGTTTTTCACTGACTATGTATACCACTAGGTATCTTTAATTACATAGCCCTATTCATTTCTACCAGTTATACTTACCCTAAAAGGTGTCCTTAATTACATAACTTTATTATTTCCTCCCGTTATGTATACCACTAGGTGTCTTTAATTACATAACCTTATCAGATTAAGTTTGTGGGCCTATATGTGAATATTACCCAACCCCTCAGATTTACTTAACCCACCCCCTTTGTTCAACCAAGTTTACTTAACCCCAACTTAAGTTTAAGTTCACACAATCCCTATGGATTCCACTAGGTTAAGTATTATAATTTGTTACCATGTCCATTTATGGTTATAATGGGCTAGACCTCCCACATTAGGCCTAAAACTTGCGGATGCTGGATATGCCGGTCGGGTCCGAATAGACCTGTTCCACAAGTTGGGCATAACCTCGTCTCTTAGCCCGATTCGTATTCATACGCTTAGGCCTCTCACATTAGGTTCAACATTAGTGACTGCTGGATATGTCGGTCGGGTCCGGGCAGACTTCCACCATTAATGCAACCTAACCTCGTGCCACAGGTGTCTGTTACAATTTCTAATTGTAATCCTAGGCATTTCATTAATATCTAATTAATTATACCTACGCATTTACAGGTATTAATGCCCATTTACCCAATGTTTATATTCAAATTATGCCAATATTACCCTTTTTCCCCCGTTCCCTAACTAGTGCACTCAAAAATTTGGCAGCATGCCCAGGCTAGATAATAGCCTAATCATAAACGATAAAAATGAAAAAATAGCGGGAACATGACAAAAGTGATAGTTTTTATATAACTTGGCATAATCATATTAATATGGTAATAGGGTGAATATATACATACATACTGGCATGGACATGTAATTGACATCATAATACGGTGGACATAAAAACAGATCTAGTGAAAAGGGTAATGATAAAACTAGATCCAACATAACTTATGATGTCATAGGGAGCATAATAAGATCTAAATTAGCCATTTAGATGTCCAACTATTTAGATCTAACATAATATGCACAAGATGATAAACTAGATCTGATTAACAATTTAAATGCCTACATAATTCAGATCCAAAAATTAAAGGCAGATCTACACAAATAAGGATTAAGATTCACATGATGGAATATCATAGAAGTTACAATAGATCTGACTAGATAGAGATTTATATCTAAATCCTAACCAATTCAAACTATAATATAATCACAATATACAATGGATCTGATATAATCTAGGCATATGAACAAATCCAAATCATAGTCGTGACATGTTTACTTTTAAATATTCAAATCTAAAAGCAACTAGGAACTCACAAAGTTTGGATTAGAGAGTAGAAAAAAGAATGGATCTTGAATCTCTATTTGCTTTAGTTGATAGTTAAATAACGAATCCAGTTCAGTTCAGACATCGGCAGAGTTTTACGTCCATTGAGTTCCAGTGAAGAAAACAAAGGAAATGCACACGTATATATAGATTCCAGACGCCCTAAAACCAACTTCCACCTCAGCCCTAGGGGTGTTGACACCCCTATGGGTGGGTCGACCCATGGGTCGACATCCTTTTAGGGGGGTCGACCCCGGTGTCGACACCCCTCTAGGGGGTTCGACCCCCTAGAGCGGGAAAATTGCCGCCTTCTTGCTTTTTGATTTTCAAACTAATTGGGATTGGGTTCTGACTCATATGTATATATATATATATCTTATGAACGTATACAAACTTAAAACCCTCATAACTTCGTCATACGGTGTCCGTTTTACGAAAACCAAATGTCTATCTTGACAAGGATTTCGAGACAGACGCAATGGCATAGTCTGTTTTCCTTAATTCTAAATATTAAATTAATTATTATTTAATTTATCCTGTTTTAGTGTTGTTAAAATACGGGGTTTTACATTCTCCCCTACTCAAAGGATTTCATCCCCGAAATCTCTAAGTTGAAAAGAAAGGATATCCTACCATTCATCACCCATCTACTCATCCATCAGTCATTGGCATCCACTGTCCTTAAAGACTTCTTGTGCTTATATGAACATATGCAGAGGTGTGTGTATATGTCCCAATATTAATGCGAAGATCAGGCGGTCTACTGATTTAGTTGACCTCCTTAATGAAATGTATGTTGGTGCCATGAATCCAATACATATGCAATTAATCCTATTATAACAGGTGAGTTCTATATGTGTGCACACTCATTCGTCCAAATGCGACATCCATATGCTAATACATCCATTTCCATCCATAAAAGAAAAGAAATGCACACGCATCCATATGCAGTATGAGAGTGATTGAGGCGATCTAGTGCCTAATGTGTGTGTATATGCATCCACAGGTAGCCACTAGCAAACGCTTGCATCCACTTGCATCCATCAAGCATAACATGACTCAAACACATGCTTACATCCACAGGATCTCTATCTAAAGGTCGAAAATACTATGGATAGGATATATTCAAATGATAGAAACAAGCACAGATAAAACTTTGGAAAAAGGAGTTAAGAACATATCCTCGAAAAGGAACGGGTACGAAACACAAATCTTGTCTTCGGTTTCCCAAGACGCATCCTCTGGGTTGTCTCCCCATTGAACCGTTATCAACTTGATCTCCTTATTGTGCAGCTTCTTAACTTCTGATCCAAGAATACGGGTAGGGACTCGCCTGACTATCGCCTCCCGTTCCACTTCTACCCCTTCCAATACACTTAGCTCAACTACTTCTGCGATGTCATGCAAGCACTTCCGTAGATGAGAAATGTGGAAAACACCATGAATGCCAGATATATTTTATGGGAGCTTTATTCTATAGGCCATCTGGCCAATTCTCTCGGTTATGGGAAATGGTCCCACAAACCTAGGCGCCATCTTCCCTATCGATCAAAAGCGAACCACATTCCTCAGAGGTGATACTTTGATAAAAACTAAGACTCCCACTTCAAATTCGATGTCAGTCCTTCTCTTGTTTGCATAGGACTTCTGTCTATCTTGAGCTGTCTTCATCCGCAGTCGAATAAGGTCAATATTTTCGGACGTTTCTCTAACCATATCTGGCCCAAGTAATAATCTTTTTGTAATTTCCCACCAACTAGTTGGTGATCTACAGGGTCGTCCGTACAGTGCTTCGAGGGTGCCACACCGATGTTGGCTTGATAGCGGTTGTTATAGGCAAACTCTAGTAAAGGAAGGTGCTCTTTCCAAGTCCCTCCGAAGTCTAGGATACACAGCCTCAAAAGATCCTTTATAATTCTGTTCACCCTCTCCATCTATCCATTAGTTTGAGGATGATAAGCAGTGCTCAAACACAACTGTGTACCTAATGCTTCTTGCAAAGTCCTCCAAAAATTCACTGGTAAAGATGGGGTCACGATCGCTTACGATGCTGAAAAGTACTCCATGAAGATGAACTGTCTCACGAACATAAATTGCTGCCAACTATGATGCCGTCCTCTTACTCTTCACTGGAATGAAATGAGCGCTCCTAGTCAAGCTGTTTACTACTACCCAAATACTGGTGTTGCCTTTCTTTGATTTAGGAAAACCATCTATGAAGTCCAAGGAGACGCTCTCCCATTTCCACTGTTGAACATCCAAAGGATGAAGTAAACAACCGGGCTTCTTTAGCTCATTTTTAACTCGCTGGCAAACTAAACATTGAGAAACAAATTCGGCTACATCTTTCTTCATCCCAGCCCAAAAGAAAACCCTTTTCATGTCCCGGTACATCTTGTCACCGCCTGGATGAATAGTCATCTTAGAATGCTGGACTTCTTCTAGGACTGCCTTTATCAAACTCCCAGTTTGAGCAACACATAACCTTCCATCTCGCCGCAACCACACTCTTTCATCTATGGAATATCTATTGAGGTGACTAGAAGTCTCCCCTTTTCTGAGCTTATCCATGATGTCTAAAACCTGTGGGTCACCTTGCTGCGAAGCTCCTATCTGATCCATAAGAGTTGGTCGTATCTCCAACGATGCAAACAAATCAGGAAAAATCTCGATGGAGGGTCTAAAATTAAAAGTTGAGATGAACTCGAAGCTCTTCCTCCCCACAAACAGAGGACTCATGGCCATCCTCTGCCTACTTAGTGCATCCGCCACCGCATTACCCTTGCCAAGGGTATAAGAAATCTCAAAATCATAAGAAGCTAGGAACTCCATCCACCGTTGTTGCCATAAATTAAGATCCTTCTGCAAGAACAAGTACTTGAGAGATTTATGATCGGTGTATAACTCGAACTTCTCTCCAAGTAAATAATGTCGCCACATCTTACGCGCGAATACTATGGCAACTAGCTCTAGATCATGGGTGGGGTAGTTCTTCTCATGAACTCTAACCTATCTACCACAATAACACACTAGTTTCCCTTCTTGCATCAGAACCGCACCAAGCCTTGTACCGCATGCATCAGTGTTAGTGGTAAACACTTTACTCCCATCAGGCATGGTCAAGACTGGGACTGTTGTCATAGCCCTCTTAAGTCATTGGAAAGCAACATCACAATCTATATCCCGTGAAAGTGCCAAATTCTTCTTTGTCATCCTGGTGAGTGGGGCTGATATCTTTGCGAAGTCCTTAATAAACTTCCTATGATAACTTTCCAACCCAAGAAAGCTTCTCACCTCAATTGTATTTTTCGGAATTTGCCAACCTTGCACTGCAACCACCTTTGCGGGATCTACAGGTATCCCTTCTTTGGAGACCACATGCCTTAAGAATCTCACCTCCTTTATCCAAAAATTACATTTGGAGAACTTCGCCTTAAGCTGATTGTAACGACCCGGATTTTACGCATCGAAGGATCGTAGAATATTTATTTCTTTTCGTGGGAAGTGATATGGTCGTGTAACTTTGGGGAACGACTATTGGGGTCATTTCCCATGTTCATGATTTTTGTTGATTTTTTAGTGATCGTTTTACCCTTGGTGAATCTTGTTTATCCTATAACTTTTGATTGGTAAGGATTTTTGACCTGAAACCACTTTCATTGGTTTCGGATGATGGTTTCTCTTTTTGTAAAGTGGTCAAATTAGCCAAACGGACTTACCGTTTGGGAGATATGGTTGAAATAATGTTTGGAAGGTGAAAAACAACTTAAATGGGCTTAATAGGGCAATTAGCAGCTAGGCCCATTGGGGATTTCGGGATTAGAGCTATATAAGGGCTGATTTAGGTTAGAGAAACCATTTCTTTGTCATTTTCCAACCGCCACTTACCTCTCTTCAACCCTAACAATGGCCTCCAACACCCAAATTGTTGGATCTAGAATAACCCTAGAGGGGGGGTGAATAGGGTTTTTCACAGTTTTTAACTGAATTAAAAACTAAACGAGATATATAATAATAAACTGATCACAGAAAATAGCAGAAACTGAAATGCAGAAAATAAATCACACACAGATATACCCAGCTTCGGCAAAACCCTGCCTACTGCTGCATTTCTAAGGTTTCTACTAGGTGATAGAACAGTTCCCGCATACAAGACCATGTACACTCGCAAACCCCTGCTCCTATTCTAACCCTACGCTCAAAACCGTAGACTGATCTAATCCCCTAGATCAGATTTCCCGAATTACAAACCCTGTAACTCGTAACTCAGATTTACAGACTCTGAAACTGACAGTCAACACCTTGACTAAATCCCCCTAGATTTTACAGACCTAGAACTGTTCAGAAATGATTTTACAACACAATTTAAAAGACAACAGAATGAAAAAAAATGTAAAACCTAATTCTTAAAATAAAAAAAGGAGTTTATATTAAAGGGGTCATCCCCTTTAAACAAATCCAAAGCCCCTTTTTATTCTGACCGGCCCATTTGTTCATTTGCCCAATCACTTTTGCTTTTGCTCTGGAGAAAAAAAAATGGCGGCGGTGGAATCAAAAACTAGGGTTTCAGCTTTCTCCCTAAATCGATCGGTTGCTTGATGAAGTTGCGTGTCCCTTTAATCTTGAGTAGCTTGAATCTTCGACTGAATATTCTCTGATTTGGTGGACGGATTTGGGATTCTCTTTCTCTCAATCGAAACGCTTCAGGAAACTGTGAGTGAATTTGAATATTTTGATTCTCTGTTCCTTGAATTTAATCATTTTTTTTTTCTTTCAAATGCCTGTGATGAATCTGTGTGTAGAAAATATATAGGGTAATCGAAACCCTAACTCTGATTTCGAAATATATGGCTTGACTGATTGCGGTTTCTCCTTTTATGTTTGCTGATAAATTCTGATTGAATGAATTTTTGCGGGTTTCCCTTTTTGACTTTCTTCGATTTAATTGATGAAATATGTTGCCTCGATTTGAAAGTTGCCTTTGACTTAAAAAAAAACTGGTTTGTGGCACATCTGGAACCTGATTGAGATGCTTCGAATGAAATCCCTTGCTATTTATTAAAATTGAGTAAATCTGAACATCTGAATAGGCCCTTGCGTGATTTCTTGTTTGAATTCCTTGACTTTGATGCACAGCTGGAAACAATTATTTGTGGCTATGAGTAATCCCTTGTGTAATCGTGATTTCCATGATTGAATCACTCGATTTAAATGATAAATCTGGATATGTATTTAAACCATTGTGAACTTGATTTAATCTGTGATTTTCCCTTTACCAAATCTGCACAGTGATTGAATACATTTCTGGAAATCAAATTCTTGACTCTTTTAAAAAAAGTGTTGAGCATATCTGGAATTTATTGTTGCCTTAAAAACACATATGCTAATTTTCTGGAACAAATGATTCTTGCAACTTAATGTGGATATGAAAACTGGAAATTAAAAAAACTTGCCAAGGTCTGAGTTTGCTAAATTCCTGTTGCTTGTAAATGTTGTTTCCCAGAATGAGTTGCTTATACTTTGGCTCCTTGTTTGTACATTTGAGACTTTGACAAAAATGCTTTGTCATATTTGTGTACACCATTTTTGTGTATCCACTTCCCATTTGCATTTGATCAAGAGCTGCTGCTTGATTGCATTGCCACTGTGTCATTCACCTATGAACTTGCACCTTGTTCTTCTTGCATGCTGAGGTGTAAATACTTGTGAACATTCCATTTTTGCTGTATGTATGCTGCTCCATTATTTCACCATATCCAAGTTACACTGCCCCCTGTATATGTATGCACCATTTTGCTGAATCATGCCCCAAGTTTCATTGTTCTGCTTTGAGCATTGCTGCTTTGTGTATATGCTCCACTGTGTCATCATGTGCACCTACTTGTATATATGTTGCTTAAATAAACATGCTGTGTTGAGCTGACTTGGTGCTCGGCCCTTTGTGTACTTTCACCTGATTTTGTAACATTTGCTTGAGCTGGCTATTTGAATACCATTGGCTCAACCAGACCATTTTGCACCTTAATGTTGTGTTGTGTGCATATGAGATGCTGGCTCATCCATGTATTGCAGTTTGTATGTCTATGCACTTGTGTTCACTAATATTAGTTGTACCACTTGAACTGACTTGAACTTAAAAACTGCCTCGACTCCATGTGCTGAGATTTGCACATTGCTGAACTACCATGTTGCTCCTTTGATCATGTTGCATTCATCACTACTGTGTCTCCATCATGTGTTAACTTTGTTGTGTCTTCATTCTTGTTTGTGTTGTCCCCTTGTCTGTTTTTGCTGCTGCTCTACCATGTTATGTTCATGCCTTTGAAACTAGGCTGTCTTGTTGCTTTATCATGTACCACTTCTTTGCTGTGTAATTTCACTTTGGCTTGTTTTACTTAGCATGGCTCGACCAATTTTGTTGAGCTGTCTCGACTTTGGTTGACTTGAATTTGTTGACAGCATCACTGTCTTAAAATGTGTTGAGTTGTGCATTGTGTCGAGCTTGGTCCATGAGACTGCTCCACAGCTGTATACACTGATTGGCGAGGCAGTGCACACGTGTATTTATACACGTGTGTATATGCAGCCATCAGACAAAATTTTCCTGTCCCTGCACTGTATATACATACTGTCTGCCTTGTGGTATTTACAGTGTATCACTGTGAATATCACAAGCTGTCTAGACACAGATTGATGGTTTTATAATTCAGATCAAGTCATGAAAAATGATGAGAAACACACCAGAAAACTGAGGCAAATAAAATTTTTAAAAATAAAATTTATATTTGCATATATTCTGTTTTATTTCTATTGCAGTGTACTGTGTGTGTGTTTCACATGTGACAGGTAAGCAGGAATGACTGGACTGACTGTGATGACTGGACTGAAAATGACTGGACTGAAAGCTGAAGATAAGAAGATAGTGTGTGGTGTCAATGAATGTATGAGTCTGTATATACAAGTGAAAATGAATATATATATGAAATGTAACTGTGTATATGTTGTGTGTATGTATGCCTGAGTGACAATGAATGAACTGTACTGAGGAGCTGTGAGAGAATTGTACAGATATATGTAATAAACAAATTTGATTGAAATAAAATATCATTTTATTGTTGTCAAACAAACTTGTCTATTATATTCTGTTTATATACAAGTACAATATACAGTGAATGTTTAAATAGTGGAGTTATACAAAGTTGTACTGTTTGAATATTGAAATAAAATATTCTATTTAAACAAAATACTGTTTAATATTTGAATTTCTGTACAGTCGTATTTTATTTAAATATAAATATAAATATTATATTCATTGCTGTGATGTATATATATATAACAGTACAGTACCAAACACATTTATAATAAAAATATATTTGGTTGTCATCATCAAACAAAAATCATATAATTGTGTATACAACACCGTTATATACAACAATCTCCCCCTTTTGATGATGACAAACAAATAAAAGATTTTGAATATAATAAATGTGTTTGTTCGTGGATATTTGAACTCCCCCTACTTAAATGCTCCCCCTACAACAGAAACTCCCCCTATAACTATGCATGAGTGAAATGTATGAATAATTAAATTTTCAAAATTAAAAATATTTATAAAATATTCACTCATAAATCAAAATCTAATCCATTCTCCCCTTTTTGTTATCATCAAAAGGATACAGATTTTAAAATATAGATGAATAGTGACTAACAAATATTTTATCAGCTTAAGAGGAAGAACGATCATCATAAATCTCAATCAGTCAAACAAAAATCATAATATTCTGAGAACAAGTGGCATATTTCATATTTTAGAGAATGACGGATTTACGATGAATTTTATATAAAATGGAGAAAAAAAATGATTTCCAAATATTTTCAAAAGAATTTTATAAAAATGAGTTCAAAAACAGTGATGAATTCGGACTTATAATTATAAATTCAATTTTAAATGACAAAATCGAATAATCTCAAATTCCAATATCAATCAACAAATCATAATACGTCATAAAATTTCAACACATTTCACAGATTAGAAAGTGGATTGATAGGCTGGTTAATATACACCAAGGAGAATTTCACATAAAAATTTATTTATTGCAAATTATTTTCTTTTCTTTTTCTTTTGATTTAAGAGCACCCTGACCACGCATAACCAGAGCTTGGATTTTTAAATGAGGTCAGTCGCAGCTTAAATTATAAGTTGTCTCTTAACCATTCATGACCAGAGCTTGGATTTTTAAATGAGGTTAGAAACACACTTATATATTAATTATATCATTTTCAGCTTTTAAAGAAAAAACTCCTCGATATATAAAACCAGTATGGATGATAGAAATGTGGTAAGTACAGAGATGGACTGTGAAATAAATTTCTAAATTAATTATATTATGAGATATGCATGAACTGTACCGGGATTATTGAAAATTTTCATTTATCACTAATTCTGAATAATAATATAACCACAATTCCATCACAAATATTTTCACTGTTTATTTAAAATGATTTTAAGAAAAATTAAACTCTCCACATTTACATAAAATCATAACGGATGGCAGAAGGATGATAAGTAATGAAGATGGCCGTGAAATAATTGCCAGTTCAAAGATATTATAATAAATATTCAACCATCATGAAAATCTAAATAAAATTCTCCTCTTGTTGTGAAATATACTGCAGTCACAATTCATCACAATTTCTAAATCTGATTATAATTTTGATGAATTATAAATACAGTTTAATTTGGACATTGATTTCAATTTCTGAATGAATAATCAATAAATAATTTTAAAATTGAAAATCAATTACAAGAGTAATATGCTGATCTATGCATGACAAGAGGGAAAAAATACATATATACAGAAAAAAAATATGCAGCACTTTTAAACTGATACCACATGGTGTCTCTACAAAGTGAAAAATCAGAACAGATGGATGTGACAAATATAAGGCGCTTCTGATACCAAATGTTCTCGCTTTCTCAAGGATTTTAATGACACCCCGGTGGCAAACAATGGTACCTCAGCCAACAGAAAAGACTTAATTACAAAGCAAGCAACTCAAGCACACAAATTTCATTTATCAGAGCACAATAAATCTTTGATACCAAATCAAGCAGTCAAAAAAAATTTACAAATCAATTTCTTATAATCAGAGCAGCATGATTCCAAAACAAACAATTTTCAAAAACAGTATCAGAGCTGGTTCCTTTTATCAGAGTAGCAAGCAGATTAAATCAAGTAATTCCCAAACCATTTTTCAAATCAATATCAGAGAAAAATCGAGAATCAGTTCATGTCAGACTTGTCAGGATGATGATCATAACAGACAGTTCATGATTAAGATTAAAATACTGTTTATTTTAAATCATTTGATGGAATATGTAAATATCAGGATTTAATGAATCAATCACACCAGATTTTAAAAATATGATTTGAGATATGTATGAGATTCAATAAATCGATAATTTTAAATGATTTTAAACAAACATATATTTAAATCAAATAATCATGAAATAACAGTGATTTTCAAAACCAAGTTCAAAAAGAACATTTTCAAGAATTTCTCAAAACTATTTCCGACAAGCACAAGAGAAATTTCAGTTCATTTACATCAAATTTGAAAATATTCATGATCGGGATAATTTATTTGAAATCACATGAATCAATGTAAAGTTTTGGGATATAATGAATCAGTCACACAAGATTGACAATTTAAAAAAAATAAGAGGTGTGTGATATTCAAAATATCTAGAATTTCAGATGATTTCAAACAAACATATTTTAATATAATGATCATGAATAAAGATGAATTCCAAGATGTATCACTGATACAAGCCAATCTGAAAATCAATGAAATTATCACAACTGATAAATAACAGAGTGTTGTAATGAGTATAATATTTTGAGCTTTTCTAAAATGAATTAGAATAAACTCAGAACAACAAAGGTGTGTGACATTTCATTAAATATTCAGATCTTCAAACAATTTAGAATTCTAGTTAACAGTGTTCAAGATATGATATGAATGCATCAACATTGTTATGAATTCAATAATCAGAAACTAAACTTCAAAACAATTGTAGATATTTACAAGTTGAAATACAAGATCTGGAAAAGATTAAAATATCAGAATTATATTCAACTAAGGCAAATTTCCAGAAAATATGAATTCTTACAATTAGAAGTTAATGAAGCTCAGAAGAAGTTACAGTGATATTGCAGTGATAAAACAAATAGAGAAGAAGAAGAGGGAAGAAATAAACAAGAAAATAAAAACTAAAAATATTTACAAAAGTGAGTTCAGAGATCATACCAGAATTCGATTGTAAACTAGAATCTCTAACTCGACCAGATTTGGCTAAGGAACTGTGAATGATTTAATAATATTTGAAATCAGTTTCTCTTTAGCAGTGCAGTTCCTCGGCCTCTTTTGATACCTAGCAATTTGAGGAAACGAGTGGTCTAACAAAATTTGTAAAGCCACTCACAGTTGTACCCATTTGCTTTGGTACCCAAACCTGTTTATATAACAAACCATCAGAATTAACCTTTGTACACTTAGGGACCCAAATCTGTTTGAACTTGACGAAGTTTGTTTTATTTCCTTTTTGGATCCAAGATTGTTTAGATGGATTATTATAAAACAAGTTTCCATCACGTTTATGATTCAACAAACCTCCAAGATTATCAAAGTTTGAATTTTCAAGTTGATTTTTTTCAAAGCAGTTTGAAGAATTTTTCAAATTATTTGAATTTAGTTTTTCAAAAACATTATTCTTTCCAAAGCCAAGACCATATTTGTTTTTAGAAGAAAATTGATTTTTCAACAACATATTCAAAGATTTTTCACCATTAGAAAATTTTTTCAAAGTTGTTTCAAGTTGTTGAATTTTAAATATAAGATCACCATTTTCTTTTGTTAAATCTGAACAACGACTTTCAGTGATCTTATTCCTTTCATAATCCGTTTTCAAAAACAAGTTTTCATCTTTAAGAAATTTAATTTTGGCTTGAGATTCCGAGATTTCAAATTCAAATCGTTTTTGTTTTTCAGACTCAAAATTCCTGGACTTTTCAATCTCATTTTCAAGTTCTTTCAAAATCAAATTACTTTTCACCAAATTTTCATTTTCAGCAATTTCAAGTTTGGAATTTATGTCAGTCTTAAAAACTTCAAATTCCTTTTGTAGAAGATTGTTCAAATTTGATAACTCAATCTTGTTCTCTTTTAAGATCAGAATTTCATTTTCAAATTTTTGAATATTTTTATTGAGACGAACAAGATTGATTTTCAATTTCAAACAATTTTTACAATCAGAATTTGAAAGGGTTTTAAAATATTCAAGTTGTGATTCCAAATTATCAATTTTGCTGGTCAACTCAGAGTTCTTAGATTTCAAAGACTTGTTTTTAGATTTGAGTTTATCAACAGATTTAGTCAAATCAACGCACATATAAACTAAATCTTCGTATGAGAAATTTTCTGTTTCAGCATCTGTTGATTCTCCATCATCTGATTCATCTGAATTTTCATTTGTAAATCCTGTTAAGCAGAACTCTGAATCTGATTTGACCTTATCGGGTTTTGAGTTGTGGTTGTCAGATTTTCCATACTTCGTATTGAGAGTTTTCCAGATGTCCTGCGCAGTTAAACAATGAGAGATAAAGTCAAGCTGATTATTATCAAGATAAGAATATAAAATATGCATAGCTTGAGCATTTAAAACCTTATTCGTCTTATTTGACATATCTTCCATATTTTCAATAATATTCCAATAATCAAGATTAACAGATTTTAAATATGATTCGAAATTTGATTTCCAAATTGAAAAATCTGTTCCCTTAAAAATAATTGGAATATTACGGGACTGACTCTCATAAGACTGACAACTAGGATCCATGTTTCTAGGGTTAATGAAATAACCAGGCTCTGATACCACTTGTTGGATCTAGAATAACCCTAGAGGGGGGGTGAATAGGGTTTTTCACAGTTTTTAACTGAATTAAAAACTTAACGAGATATATAATAATAAACTGATCATAGAAAATAGCAGAAACTGAAATGCAGAAAATAAATCACACACAGATATACCCAGCTTCGGCAAAACTCTGCCTACTGCTGCATTTCTAAGGTTTCTACTAGGTGATAGAACAGTTCCCGCATACAAGACCATGTACACTCGCAAACCCCTGCTCCTATTCTAACCCTACGCTCAAAACCGTAGACTGATCTAATCCCCTAGATCAGATTTCCCGAATTACAAACCCTGTAACTCGTAACTCAGATTTACAGGCTCTGAAACTGACAGTCAACACCTTGACTAAATCCCCCTAGATTTTACAGACCTAGAACTGTTCAGAAATGATTTTACAACACAATTTAAAAGACAACGGAATGAAAAAAAATGTAAAACCTAATTCTTAAAATAAAAAAGGAGTTTATATTAAAGGGGTCATCCCCTTTAAACAAATCCAAAGCCCCTTTTTATTCTGACCGGCCCATTTGTTCATTTGCCCAATCACTTTTGCTTTTGCTCTGGAGAAAAAAAATGGCGGCGGTGGAATCAAAAACTAGGGTTTCAGCTTTCTCCCTAAATCGATCGGTTGCTTGATGAAGTTGCGTGTCCCTTTAATCTTGAGTAGCTTGAAACTTCGACTGAATATTCTCTGATTTGGTGGACGGATTTGGGATTCTCTTTCTCTCAATCGAAACGCTTCAGGAAACTGTGAGTGAATTTGAATATTTTGATTCTCTGTTCCTTGAATTTAATCGTTTTTTTTTCTTTCAAATGCCTGTGATGAATCTGTGTGTAGAAAATATATAGGGTAATCGAAACCCTAACTCTGATTTCGAAATATATGGCTTGACTGATTGCGGTTTCTCCTTTTATGTTTGCTGATAAATTCTGATTGAATGAATTTTTGCGGGTTTCCCTTTTTGACTTTCTTCGATTTAATTGATGAAATATGTTGCCTCGATTTGAAAGTTGCCTTTGACTTAAAAAAAAACTGGTTTGTGGCTCATCTGGAACCTGATTGAGATGCTTCGAATGAAATCCCTTGCTATTTATTAAAATTGAGTAAATCTGAACATCTGAATAGGCCCTTGCGTGATTTCTTGTTTGAATTCCTTGACTTTGATGCACAGCTGGAAACAATTATTTGTGGCTATGAGTAATCCCTTGTGTAATCGTGATTTCCATGATTGAATCACTCGATTTAAATGATAAATCTGGATATGTATTTAAACCATTGTGAACTTGATTTAATCTGTGATTTTCCCTTTACCAAATCTGCACAGTGATTGAATACATTTCTGGAAATCAAATTCTTGACTCTTTTAAAAAAAGTGTTGAGCATATCTGGAATTTATTGTTGCCTTAAAAACACATATGCTAATTTTCTGGAACAAATGATTCTTGCAACTTAATGTGGATATGAAAACTGGAAATTAAAAAAACTTGCCAAGGTCTGAGTTTGCTAAATTCCTGTTGCTTGTAAATGTTGTTTCCCAGAATGAGTTGCTTATACTTTGGCTCCTTGTTTGTACATTTGAGACTTTGACAAAAATGCTTTGTCATATTTGTGTACACCATTTTTGTGTATCCACTTCCCATTTGCATTTGATCAAGAGCTGCTGCTTGATTGCATTGCCACTGTGTCATTCACCTATGAACTTGCACCTTGTTCTTCTTGCATGCTGAGGTGTAAATACTTGTGAACATTCCATTTTTGCTGTATGTATGCTGCTCCATTATTTCACCATATCCAAGTTACACTGCCCTCTGTATATGTATGCACCATTTTGCTGAATCATGCCCCAAGTTTCATTGTTCTGCTTTGAGCATTGCTGCTTTGTGTATATGCTCCACTGTGTCATCATGTGCACCTACTTGTATATATGTTGCTTAAATAAACATGCTGTGTTGAGCTGACTTGGTGCTCGGCCCTTTGTGTACTTGCACCTGATTTTGTAACATTTGCTTGAGCTGGCTATTTGAATACCATTGGCTCAACCAGACCATTTTGCACCTTAATGTTGTGTTGTGTGCATATGAGATGCTGGCTCATCCATGTATTGCAGTTTGTATGTCTATGCACTTGTGTTCACTAATATTAGTTGTACCACTTGAACTGACTTGAACTTAAAAACTGCCTCGACTCCATGTGCTGAGATTTGCACATTGATGAACTACCATGTTGCTCCTTTGATCATGTTGCATTCATCACTACTGTGTCTCCATCATGTGTTAACTTTGTTGTGTCTTCATTCTTGTTTGTGTTGTCCCCTTGTCTGTTTTTGCTGCTGCTCTACCATGTTATGTTCATGCCTTTGAAACTAGGCTGTCTTGTTGCTTTATCATGTACCACTTCTTTGCTGTGTAATTTCACTTTGGCTTGTTTTACTTAGCATGGCTCGACCAATTTTGTTGAGCTGTCTCGACTTTGGTTGACTTGAATTTGTTGACAGCATCACTGTCTTAAAATGTGTTGAGTTGTGCATTGTGTCGAGCTTGGTCCATGAGACTGCTCCACAGGTGTATACACTGATTGGCGAGGCAGTGCACACGTGTATTTATACACGTGTGTATATGCAGCCATCAGACAAAATTTTCCTGTCCCTGCACTGTATATACATATTGTCTGCCTTGTGGTATTTACAGTGTATCACTGTGAATATCACAAGCTGTCTAGACACAGATTGATGGTTTTATAATTCAGATCAAGTCATGAAAAATGATGAGAAACACACCAGAAAACTGAGGCAAATAAAATTTTTAAAAATAAAATTTATATTTGCATATATTCTGTTTTATTTCTATTGCAGTGTACTGTGTGTGTGTTTCACATGTGACAGGTAAGCAGGAATGACTGGACTGACTGTGATGACTGGACTGAAAATGACTGGACTGAAAGCTGAAGATAAGAAGATAGTGTGTGGTGTCAATGAATGTATGAGTCTGTATATACAAGTGAAAATGAATATATATATATGAAATGTAACTGTGTATATGTTGTGTGTATGTATGCCTGAGTGACAATGAATGAACTGTACTGAGGAGCTGTGAGAGAATTGTACAGATATATGTAATAAACAAATTTGATTGAAATAAAATATCATTTTATTGTTGTCAAACAAACTTGTCTATTATATTCTGTTTATATACAAGTACAATATACAGTGAATGTTTAAATAGTGGAGTTATACAAAGTTGTACTGTTTGAATATTGAAATAAAATATTCTATTTAAACAAAATACTGTTTAATATTTGAATTTCTGTACAGTCGTATTTTATTTAAATATAAATATAAATATTATATTCATTGCTGTGATGTATATATATATAACAGTACAGTACCAAACACATTTATAATAAAAATATATTTGGTTGTCATCATCAAACAAAAATCATATAATTGTGTATACAACACCGTTATATACAACACAAATCACCTTCTAATCACTGTTTAAACAAGTAATAGCCTAATCTACATCAAACCAAGGAGGTTTGCCATAGAATTTGGGATAGAGCTGCTGGAACACATAGAGATTCGACCTATATTAGAGATACTTTCAGATCTATAAGTAATTTGTCGCTAAGGTGAGTGATTTGCATTATTTTTCACTAATTACGGCTAATTAGGGGTGATTAGCGATAATTAATGAAATTATGCATTATAAAAATCTGGAAAAATATGTAAAAATTCCTAAATATTATTTTAGGCCTTTGTTAGAAATTTGGGTTAATTTGGATATGTTTTGCTAATCGTATGGTTAAATCACGATTAAGGGGATTAAGGGGAAAATCATGCTTTTTGGGTATGTTTGATCTAAAATGACCTATGTGATTGATGTTTTGATGATTTGATTGATTATGCATGTAATTACTACTGTATGGAATACTACATGATTGATTTGTAAGGTTAGAATGGTTGAAAACGCCATCGTATGGTGGAAATGGACGATATATGCTCGTTGAAAAATGTGCAGGGTTTCTGATCAGATCGGATTATAGGGCTCAGATCGGATTGATGACCGGGCAAGACGAATACGAAGCAGATTGGAACTTGGCACAAGAAAATGTAAGGGCAATAAGGAGGGTCGGGATTGGATCGAATTGGGATGGGGCATGGGGATAAGATCAGAGGACCAAACCTGGAGCTGGAGAACAAGAGGCGACGAACCGAACCGGACTAAGTCTATGAACATCGAACCGAACCAGTGTGACGTGGAGGACCGAACCGAACCAAGGGAGGAACTTGGATCCCATACACCGAACCGAACTAGATGATCGAATCAGAGGACTTTTGAGCCGAACCGAACCGGAAGCTTTGAACACTATAAGACCAAACCGAACCGAACCGAACCAGCTACTTCTACTACGCGATGACTTTTTTTGAAGACCAATTCCAATTCGACCATAGACGAGATGCAAAGGTAGTCCAAATGGGAGGTTATTACTCAGGATCCAAACGGGAACCAAAGAGTTGACTTTATGATTGGACTTTGCTGCGGGATGTGTGCAAAGGGGTTATCGATGCTTATAGCTTTGACTAACCACCAATAGACGGGTATTGGCTATGGATCAGTGCAGTGGGGTAGTTATTACTCCATGGGGCAGAGTGATCATAGCATGGCTATGAGCCAGTGCAGTGGAGTCGTCATCACTTCATGGGGAAAAGTGGACATTGCAAAGGATTAGTGGCTATGGATCAATGCAGTGGAGTCATCATGACTCCATAGGGCAGAGTGATCATAACGAGGGATTTGGGTGGTCAAAGCGGTGGATATCGTATGCTTTACGCAATGAGTGAGAGATGTGAGGATGGTTGTTATGCTTGATTGTTTGCCATCACTATGACATGCATACCCCCTCCCCTGTATCTCTACACCATATTTTATTGTCACCTTAGAGTATTGTACATCTTGTTGTGCTGACTCTTTGGTTGCAGGTCCAGATTCAGGTATGGTTATGTATACCTGTAACTGTTCTATTTTTTTGGCTTATCGCTCATACTAGACTTTTTGTCTGACCCAGAGTTTTATGTCTCTTCTTATTACTTTGGGTGCTCCTAAACGAGAAGACTAGAGATAGGTTAGGTGGTATGCACGAGTAGCTGTACCGGAAACGAGCAGGAGGCTTCCACGTATGTTATTTATATTCTCCCTATGTTGCCGCTGCTGACTGCTTGGGCATTAGTAGTACACCTTTTCTTTCTTTTGCTTTAGAGATATTATTTTGGAGCTGTAATAATGATTTGGATCATAAACTGTATTTTGGATTTCCGCTTCTTTGATGGTTTAGTTTTTAGCTTATGCACTGTCTCACCTGTTTTATGTCAAAGTTATGTTATTACTATATTTTATTCCATGTGCTATGAGATATACTACAAGTTCCTTTGGTAGTTTTATCATCAAACCCTTTTCCTTTGGCGACCGTCCCGTGCCAGTTGGACATTACACAACGCATTTTGGGGAAATGTCGGCTGGTTCGGGGCAGGCCATCATATTTGGTATCAGAGATCTAGGTTACGTAGTTAACCTAGGGAAAGACATCAGGGAGAGATAGTATACGTATATGAGAGCGTGTATTTGTGATACTTTGGTTTTCAAAAGTTATATATATATACTACTAGTATATCTAAGGATGAAGTCGCACTGCACGGACACCACCTTGAGATGGTTAATAGTTTTCTCTTTGCAGATTAGACGATAAGTCGGGATACGAGGAGTACAGGGTCAGGGGCTAACAATAGGAATGTCCGTGACATGAGGACGATGTTTACTACCTTCATGAGAGAGATGATTAGGGATGTTCAGGGAGCAGTTCCTAATGCTGCTGATGGTGGTAGGGAAGTAGTGCAAGTGACTAGGACTGATTTTGCCGAGCTTAACAAGGATTATACTAGTCTTGGTGGGAAGCTGTTCCACGGAACTTAGTCGGCTATGGAGGTTCAGGATTGGCTTGATAGTTGTGAGCGTATCTTCGAAGACTTGGGGATCGAGGATGCAATGAAGAGGAAGCTAGCATCCCGTCAGTTGCAAGGACGAGCTATGAATTGGTGGAATGCTATTAGGGCATCCACTCCGGAGGACCAGTTCACTTGGAATTAGTTTAAAACTCGTTTTAGTGATAAGTTCATCCCAACTGCTCAGAAGTCAGAGTTGTTCACGAAATTTCTTGAGATTAAGTAGAATGGTAGGGCAGTCTCGGAGTACATTGCTGAGTTCGATACTTTGTCGAATTATGGATTATCCCTTATTGACACAGCCGAGAAGAAGAACGACAAGTTCATAATAGGTTTAGATCAATACTTGGGGGAAAGGCTTATCAACCGCATAGATGAGACGTTTGAGTCTATTGTGGGAAAAGCATTGAGATCAGAGAATCTTTACCCTAAGTCGAAGACCGAGGTTGTTACTGCATCTACAGAAGCACCAAAGCCTCAAGCGAGCGGTGGAGGCAAGAATAATTCTCAAAATAAGAGGAAGCAGAACCAGACCAAGGATGGTCAAAGGAAGAAAGATAAGAAAGATGTTGGGTGCTTTAGCTGTGGCAAGGAGGACCATTATGCCAAAGAATGTCGGGCAAAGCCAGCGGACAGGAAGTGCTTCAATTGCGGCTAACTGGGACATCAAAAGGATAAATGTCCACAACCTCTTAGAGGGAAGCAGATCGTGAAAGCATATGCTATCAACGCCGTTCCTTCTTCGTCGAATGCCCCAACTGCGGTGGAGAAGGGAAATAATGTCTATATTCAATGTATGCTTTCTGTTTATGACGTTCCTATTCGAGTTTTGTTTGATACCGGGGCTTCTAATTCCTTTATATCTAGTGACATGGTAGATGGGTTGGAATTGGAACCCGATCTTGTCGATAAACCTTTAGTTGTGACGAACCCGATAGGTGGTTCGACTAGCCTTAGTATGATTTGCCATAATTTGGTCTTATCGAGTCATGGATGCATGTTGGTTTGTGATTGCTTTTTTTGGGCTTTAATGGGTTTGGCATTATTTTGGGAGTCGATTGACTCCAAAGGTATGGGGTGGTGGTAGACTGTAAGGGCTTTTTGGTGACAGTTAGAGCGGATGATGGTGGAGGGTATGTTTGGTAGCCTGCCTAGTGATAGGGTGATGGCTAGTTTTCTAAATTCCCTCGGCATCCCCTATGATGAGTTGCCAGATGTGCCCGTTGCTGGCCAGTATCCGAACGTCTTCGAGGAAGTGACCTGGTTTCCACCACACCGAGAGATTGAGTTTCAGATTGGTTTAGTGAAAGATGTCAGGCCTATAGTGATGCCACTTCGTCGTATGGTGCTAAGAGAGCAGCGAGAGCTCGAGGTGCAAGTAAGCGATCTTTTGAATAAGAGATTTATCTGAAGAAGTGTTTCCGAGTGGGGAGCACTAGTTGTGTTTACTACAAAGGCAAATGGTTCTCTTCGATTGTGTGTGGACTACCGCGAGTTGAATAAGGCGACGAGGGAGAATAAGTATCGTCTACCATGGATAGATGATTTGTTTGATCAGTTGAGTGGAGCAAGAGTATTCTCCCACTTGGATCTCGCGACAGGTTTTCATCAGCTTCAAGTAGCAACCAAGAGTATAGCTAAGACGACATTTCGGACGCCATATGGCTTCTATGAGTGGTTGGTCATGCCATTCGGATTGACCAATGCACCAGCATATTTTGTGGATCTTATGAATAGAGTTTTCAGAGATCAGTTGAATAAGATTGTTCTTGTGTTCATGGATGATATATTGGTTTACTCGAGGACAGAGGAGGAACACAAGGAACATTTGACGACAGTGATGGAGGTGTTGAGGAAACACCAACTGAAAGCGAAGTTTTCTAAGTGTCACTTCTAGAGGATGGAAGTGAGGTTCTTGGACCATGTTGTTTCAGAGAATGGTATTGCCGTGGATCCTGCGAAGGTGGCTACGGTACAAGATTGGCCTAATCCCAAGAATGCAATAGACGTAAGAAGTATCTTGGGATTGACTAGATATTATCGCAAGCTTGTCCAAAACTTATCCAAGATAGCGGCACCGTTAACTCAGTTGACCAAGAAGAATCAAGCATTTGTTTGGGACGAAAGGTGTGAGTATGCATTTAAGAACCTAAAGGAGATTTTAGCGTATGCACTAGTGTTCGTCATTCCTAAGGGGAATGAAGAGAAGACAGTATAGACGGATGCCTAATGTACCAGACTAGGTGTTGTATTGATGCAAGGATGTAGGGTTGTAGCTTACACAAGTCGGCAACTGAAACCGCATGAGAAGAGATATCCTACCCATGATTGGGAATTGGCAGCGATCGTGTTCGCGTTGAAGATGTGGAGACATTATCTCTTGGGAGAAATATTTGAGTTGTTTACCGATCATAAGTCGTTAAAGTATCTTTTCTCTCAAAGGGATTTAAATCTTCGTCAGTAAAGATGGTTAGAGTTCTTGGCTTCGTATGATTTCGATATCGCATATACATCGGGAAAGGGAAATTCGGTGGCTGATGCCATGAGTAGAAGACATGCCAGTTTAGGGGCTATGTTTTTAGAATGGAAGCATCTGGAATATATCGCAGGATATGATTTCAGACCTAAGAGTGAATTGGATCCGCAGATGTTAGCAAGTTTGACAATCCGACCGACTTTGATAGAACGGATTGGTTCCAGTCAGAGGGACGATACTGACCTATTGCAAATCATCTCTAAGATAGAGATGAGTATCGATGGTGAGGAGATAAACAAGTATGAACCAGATAGAGAAGGATGGCTTCAAAAGAATGGGATACTAGTTGTACCCAACGTAAGTGGATTGAGAGAAGAAGTTTTTATAGAATGTCATCACTCGAAACTGACTATACATCCCGGTGGTAACAAGTTGTATCGAGGCATGAAGCAGACCTACTACAGGGAAGGGATGAAGAGAGATGTTGGAAATTTTATATCCAAGTGCATGAATTGTTAGTTAGTTAAAGCTGAGCAAAAGAAGCCGAGTGGTTTGTTACAATCGTTGGAAATTCCTAAATGGAAATGGGAGCAAGTCTCAATGGATTTCATTGACGGTTTACCAAGGACTAGATCAGGCCACGATAGTTTTGGGTGATTGTGGATCGATTGACGAAGAGCACAAGGTTTATACCAGTCAAGTCGAATAGAACAACAGCTAAGTTAGCGGAACTGTATATGAAGTGGGTAGTGGGATTTCATGGAGTACCCGAAGGCATTGTGAGTGACCGAGATCCATTATTTACTATTGGGTTTTGGAAGAGCTTACAAGAGGCTTTAGGATCAGAGTTACATCTTAGTGCCGCATACCATCCTCAAACTGGCGGTCAAACATAAAGGGTGAATCGTGTGTTAGAGGATCTCTTGAGAGCCTGCATATTGGATTTTGGAGGATCATGGGATGACCATTTGCATCTAGTTGAGTTCACATATAATTATAGTTATCAGTTTAGTATCGGTATGGCTCCATTCGAAGCTTTGTATGGAAGACCGTGCAATTCACCATCATGTTGGTTGGAAACCGGTGAGAAGTTTGTGCTTGGGCCAGATATAATAAGAGAAACGTCAGACAAGATCAAAGTTATTCAACAAAGAATGAAGGCTACTCAAGATAGACAGAAAAGTTATGCTGATAAAAGGAGAAGAGATTTGAAGTTCTCCGTTGGCGACTTGGTATTCAACAAGATTTCTCCGTTGAAGAGTGTGATCCGATTTGGTGGAAGGGGAAATTTGACACCAAGGTTTGTTACTTCTTTCCCAGTTCTCGAATAAGTTGGAAGTTTGGCATATAAAGTTGGATTACCAGACAAGATGGCAGGAGTTCATAACGTATTTCATGATTTCCAATTAAGGAAGTTTGTGCATGACCTAGATGTGACTATTTCACCGGATCAGTTCGATGATATCTAGATAGGACCCGAGGCGGTTGGGAACCGTAGACCAATTCGTATTGTCGGGAACGATACGAAGAAGCTTCGAAGGAAGGTGGTGAAACTAGTCAAGGTTCAGTGGGGTAAGAATGAGGATGACTAAACTTGGGAGACAGAGGAGATCATTAGGAAACGTGTCCAGAACTCTTTGCCTGGTAAGGTTTTAATCATGATATAGTTATCCCGTTATTAGTAAACCGCATGCTAGGATAAGCTTGTTATGCTTGTTGTGTTTCTTTTGTATGTTTTGATTAAGGAATTTCGGAGGCGAAATTTCTTAAGGGGGGATAATGTAACGACCCGCATTCTACGCATCGAAGGATCATAGAATATTTATTTCTTTATCATTTGAATTCGTATGGTCGTGTAACTTTGGGGAACGGCTATTGAGGTCATTTCCCATGTTCATGATTTTTACCGATTTATTTAATGACCGTTTTACCCTAGGCGAATCTTGTTTCATCTATAACTTCCGATTGGTAAAGAGTTTTGACCTAAAACCACTTCCATTGGCTTCGGATGATGATTTCTCTTTCCATAGAGTGGTTACACTAGCCAAACGGACTTACCGTTTGGGAGATATGGCTGAAATAAGGTTTGGAAGGTGAAAAACAGCTTAAATGGGCTTAATAGGGTAATTAGTAGGGATGGCAATGGGGCGGGGCGGGCGCGGGTAGTACCACCCCATCACCCGCCCCGTTGGGTGATTTTTTGCCCCGTGCCCGCCCCATACCCGCACGGGTATCCATTAAACGGGTTTTAAACGGATTGCGGGTAATGGCGGGTATTCGTGGGTATCCATTATATTTATTCAATTTATTTTTTAGCCATTTATTGAAATTATTTAAAAGTACATTTGGTAAAAAAACAAATTAGACCAATTCTTAAATGCTAACCTCAAAATACCAATACATATTTAAACCAATATCCAAAAAATAAGAGACAACAACAAAAGTATCCATCAAAATATCGACAACTAGTTATAAACTGTTGAGTAAAAGCATGCACACAAATACTGAACAGCCAACAACAATATTTTTTGTATTGACTATTGATAATAAATCGCATTCAATACGGGCACGGGTACCCGCGGACATGGATATCTTACTATCCGTACCCGCCCCATTAATTGACGGATATTAAAAATACCCGTTTATTTTACCCATGGATACCCATTTAACTATCCGTTTCATCCCCATGACGGATTTTACCCGCGGATAACCGCGGGTACGGATTTTTTTGCCATCCCTAGTAATTAGCAGCTAGGCCCATTGGGGATTTCGGGATTAGAGCTATATAAGGGCTGATTAGGGTTGGAGAAACCTTTTCTTTGTCATTTTCCAGCCGCCACTTACCTCTCTTCAAACCTAACAATGACCTCCAACACCCAAATCACCTTCTGATCACCATTTAATTAAGTATTAGCCTAATCTACATCAACCCAAGGCGGTGCTGCTCCCCACCACCATCGCGACAGCTCAAACCATCGGTGCTCAGATACTCCATCATCCATCGCTCTGACAGTGGTGGCACTCTTCTTCCTCTCAATCTTAAAATTTGTTGTTCTTCCATTCAATATCAGGATTCCCAATTCCATCAAGCTCCAATAACCGGCCTGCCTCCTCATCTTGTCGAGCCCACCAGCTGCCATGAATTGCGACGCGTGTGTGCCCAGGTGCGGCCGCTCAACTCGCTCTTCCTCAAATCGCCGGAACCACGCATCGTGTTTTTTTTCCTTTCAGAAGTTATGGTTTTGGGAATAAAGGAATTTTTGGGTTCAAAGTCGGTTTATGTTTATAGAGACTTGCGTGAAAAAAAGGGTAGGGAGGTTTCCAGAAAATGAAACGGCTTAATGGGTTTTGGGCTTGACCGAATGGGCTTAGCACTAATATTAGCCCATCTATTTACCTATATATATACCATTAATGCCTAAGTGGTTGCAAATATAGTTAAATTCTTAAATTTCAATGTCGCGTTAATTAATTCACTTTCATTCTGCAACCCATAACCTAACAAAAATAATTTTATCCAATTCTTGTCTCGCATATTTTATTTGTTAATTCAACAGCAATTGAAATAAATATATTTTTCAACTATTTACAATGAAATAAATTGTTTAGTATCGTGGAGAATTATATCTAATATATCCATTTTCTTTTTAATTAACCATAATTAATCTAATTTAAACGCTTCAATTTTATTTAATATGTATATAATTATAGCGCCGAAACAGGGTTATTACAGACTTCCCCCCTTAACAAATTTGCGTCCTCACAATTTTTTATAGGGAAAAGTAAAAACAGTTTATATTCTAATCTTTATGTATTATGAATGTCCTACATAAATTGTGCTAATATGTGATTTACACACTCAATTTAATTGCATTAACTTTAACGTCTTATATTTTCCTTTACAATTTTAGTTTAGGAAATTTTTCTAGCTACAGAAATTTTGAAAAATTTCGGCAGAGTCTCCTTTGTACGAAGGACGTTTCGAAAAATCCGAATACAATATAAACACAAAATATACATCTCTGTAGAGGCATCCCAATTCGGGGCATCCCAAAATACGGGGAAAACAAAACAATAAAACAATATATCATCATTCCGCAATATTTAATCTAAAATCGTACCTTTTGGGTAGCATATTAAAGCAATTTTCTTATAGTTAAGCATGCAAGAGCGAGTAAAGGTCGTCTACAAGTCCACCGCGTCTCTTTAACATCTGTGCTTTCATAATTCAAATGTTAGTTTCACAATGCATAGACATATATGTAGTCACTGGCAGTTTTAAACTTATTTGACAATTTTAACTTGTCAAATCATAAAATCAAGGTATGTTATTAATAACTAATGGTTGCCTGATATGTTAACTTCATAAAACTAACCCCAAATCACAAAATTTCCCTATATCATATTGAACTAGGACTATAAATAACTTCACAAAAACAGAAAATGCACTTTGAAGTGCATGCTTGACATTGAAAAGCAAGTTTTTAGCCTAACAAATGTCCAAATTTTTCAAAACACTTTAAACAAAAGTTTTTAGATTAAGCTTTGAGTTTTTTGAAATGGGCAAGCTCGTCAAAACTGAAAAACCATTCAAAAGATATAATCAAATGAATTCAGCAAGGAATTTTTTTTTCATCGTACAAATGCAGGTCAGCGGTTTAAAATCGTGTTTTCGAGCTAGCAAATGTCAAAATTTTGAATAACAATTCAAACAAAAGTTATAGCTTACATTTTACGTTTTCCGGAATGTGTAAAATTGCTGAAATATGACAAAGCATTCAAAAGTAATGACCAAATTACTTCAGCTCAGTTTTTCTTAAAATATGCGACAAACAATCGCATTTCTAACACAAAAAATGTCAAAATTTTATATAATACGTCAAATAAATATTATATATATATATATATATATTCTAAACCTTTTGGAATATGTGAATTCTTCGAAATTGGACAAGGCATTCAAAAGTTTTGGTAAACAATACACTTCACTTGGGTAAATTGCAGAACAACTCGTTTTCCCCTTCTTCCCACACGTGCTGCTGCGTTTAGCAGCAGGTAATAGTTCTTTTTTTCTTTTCAAACATAGATATTTAATTAGTTGTATGCACTAGTTGGGAATTTTTACAAAGATATGTACATGTGTACCCATGCGTATATTGTGTACATGTGCAACGACCAACACAGATAAAATTGGTCAGGAGCACTAATACAATGAAGCAACAAAAATACAAAATTAGCAAGAGTCAAGTTTACGTTACTACCTACGCTTAAGAAATTAAATCATCAGAAAACAAATGTGGATATAAGCTCATGCATTTGGAATAGAATTTAGAAAAATAAAAAGGTATATCTAAATATCAAATTCAAGGCTACCCATCTATAAAGCAAAATAGTACCACTAATTCAATTTGCCTTGGCTTAAAATTGATCCTGCAAGTATGCATATTTGAATAACAACATGACACTGCCTTAAAAGGCTGACATTTACGTAAAATACAAAATAAATAAGGGCATAAATCGAAACTTATAGATTTTCCACAATTTGAGAAATAAGGCCTGAACATCAAAATTAAAACAGATAAAAGCTTGAAAGATGTCATCTTGGAACAATCTTGCATTAAAACAAAAATTTAGAACACAAAAAAAAAGGAGCATTCAAAAGATAATACATAAAGCAAAAATCGCATCACCAAACCATTTTCCCCATGGTAAAACGCTGAATTTAGAAGTACAAGTAATTAGGTAGAGGCATGGCATCAACATGAAAACTAGTTCCATAAAACTACACAAGATAAGTAGGCCAAACTAGGACTCAAAGCCTCAGACAGCCAAACAAAAATCGTACCACTAAACAAAATGTACTCAATGAAATTAAAAGGTTGATCTGTAAGTATGAGTCATGCAACAACACTAAGCAAAATTAATTTATATGGATGCTTGGAAAAATAATATTTAATTCAAGCCTACTTTAACATAATATCTTTCAAAATATTAAGACAAATACTATTAAACACCAAGAAAAAGTATACCCAGCACCAAAGCTTTTGAAAAATCATTATACACCATTTTTATTTTATTTTTTCTAAGTCAATTCAATTATTTAGCTATTTCAAATTCTTTTCAAGATATCATGTCAAAATGCCTCATTTCAATGTTTAGTAATCCCTATCGATTACATTGGCAGACGTATCGATCAAAATTCTTAAACCACTTAAAGGACAAATTAACACTAAATTAATTGCTAAAGTAGTTTCAATTTGTTCTTAATACCAAATTCTTATTATTATTGTTCTCCTCTAAATTATTGGTTGTTTAATGTACTGTTTATTTAAAACTCGTCACACATTAAATTCACTACCTTTTTATTATACTTAATAAACTATCAGCAAATAAATGCTGTCAGCACAAATTTATGTTTTTATCCCCGCCGTGCAATTCTAATCAACACGGAATCCAAATAATCTGAGCGAATTCACATCGATTTTTTTTTCTTTTCAACTTTAATAATACTGGTATTTCTAGTCAGACCTACGACTTCGAATTTCTTAATTACAGTCGACTACTTGAATTCAAAATAAAGATAAACATTGAAATGATAAGGGAGGTAAATTAATACTATATTATTATGCAATAAGAAAATGAAAAATATTTCCCCATATGATTACCTCTGTAATCATTATATATTCCTAATATCACCTAATTTAAAACAAAAATTTACTATGCCTTGGGGGCAGGGAATCTACGCCTCTTCTAAGGTCTAGACTCGTGTCTCTCCTATATAGATAATGTATTGTTCTAAACCTTGTCTAATACCATTTTGTAAAGCCCCACCTCTATACCCATATTATCCAAGAATATTACGAAGTAATATTGTCAGATAACACGGAGAATGAGGCTGTTGGGGCACACACATGTAAATTCTCTTAGACCAATACTGGTACGTTTTAAATTTCTGAAATATAACTTACTTATACGTGCACCATACCGGTGCAAAAGAATAACACGTGTGCCTCCAGGATAGAACAATACATAATATACATGAATACATAGATCACATAGTTAGTCGCAGCGATAAAATATAATATTTACCATTTCATAAACATTAACTTATTATACACCAATATATATATATATATATATATCATTTTATTCAAAACATGGTAATAAATAATTTGCTAGATTACTATACTCTTCTAAACCCAGCAAATTACCAATTGGTCTCTATGTCCCGGCACCTGTAATGTCTCGGTCTGACCCAAGTATTATATAAATAATAAATGGGTCAGTCTATGTTTAAATCCATTAAAGTTAATATATAATATTTTGGATGCTCTAAACAATAATAATAACATAAAGAGATACAACATTATTTAATCCACAATGATCATTTAAGTCATAAACCTAATCATTCGGTTCACTCATATATCGACATTAATGATTCATGCCTCATGGCTAAATATTATGGAAGCATTATCATATATGAACATATGCAAACGACAACATAATCTTATTCAAACGAATCTCGTTCAAGAGTTATAACGCATTATGAAATCGCCAAAATATCACAATCACAAGATAGCCCACAAGCCATCAAAATAAAATAACATGAATCATAAACAATAATCATCCCAGTCACACGATAGCTCACAGGCCATCAAAATATAATAACATAATAAAATCATAAATAGGAATCATCACGATCACTTGATAGATCACAGGCCATCAAAATACAATAATATGATAAAATCATAACAAAAATCATATACATGAATCACATTGAAATATAAGAAAAATCATAAAAGTTCATATGGATCCATATCAACATTGGCGAGACTCAGCAACGCCGCACGCATATCAACACTGGCGAGATTCAACAACGCCGCACACCAACATTAGCGAGACTCGGCAACGTCGCATGCATAGCAACATTGGCGAGACTCGGCAACGCCGAATGTGCAATGAAAATAACATAAACCAGTACTAAACAATTTTGATGCCTATAATGGAAGATACTCAAATCTCCATAAGTTAGGCTCCCAGGTCCAATATGCATAGTCACTCAGGAATACCTCAATAACCGCTCAAGACTATCTAGTACTGGTAAGGAGATAGTCACTCAGGACTTCTCAGTATAGACAATGGTTTATATATGCCATCAACTCGCAATTAATAACCCGAACAGTGGTAATAGTGCATCCCATACCGCACGTTCTCACTGCTTGGTTTACTAATCGCTTATTTGATGCTCGCATACAACACTTACCCTTCAATACTCTATATAACAAGTCCAATGAATAACCAGGATGATGACACCGAAAGTCCCATACCAGGCGATTTCATCAAGCCGTTTATTCAAATTCCTCGTTACATATAATATAAATATTGTAAAACCATATAAAAGATATCATCAGTGTATCATATTGAAATTATCAATCAAATTATATCAACAGTGAATCATTCACGACAAAAACTCATATAAAATATAAAATCATAAACCATACTAATAGCGAATGAATTCCAGAATTATTCAAGGAATGCATGAAATTTCAATATCATACACAAATAAACAAAAGAAACCAATTTAGATAACTAAAGAATAATTCAAAGATTTTTAAGATAAAAATAATAATTAAAAATTTGTATAAGCCTATAAAAGCATATTATTTAAAAAAAACACAATATCATATTACATACTATTTGAAGATGATTTTATGCCATAATAGAAATATACTTCTCGAATGGCTTGTATAAAATAATATCTAACGACTTTTAAGCTTATTTAATATATTAAACAGAATTGTTACAAAATATTATTACTCCACAATATAACAAACAATCTTTAACAAAACTATATAATCAAATTCTTTATACACATTTACATGTTTATTAAATTAAGATTAAACGATAATGTTGTTCAACATTTATTATTTAACGAAACTGCACAATAGTACAGTATATTGTTTGAATTGTTTCATATTATAATAAGTTAAAACTTCTCAATAACTTAATTTAAGACATCGGTAATTGCAATTTTTATAGTTTAACAAGTAACCTAGCTTGTTATGCAATATCACCTTCTAAGGTGTTGAGTAAACATAATGCAATAAACAGAAAAAAAGTTTAATCTTAATCCAATTATAAATTCAAATAATAGTATTCACTTCAAATAATTAATTTAAATCAATAAATTCATACATTCAAACCATAATCAAAATCGATGAACACGAAATCTTGTTGCAATTTATAATTGCAAATTTTAGAACAATACATAAAACTTCAAACTCGCTTAGTAAAATAATGAACTACATCAAACATCTAAATTAAAAACTAAGGTGGTAACAAGGAGACAAAACCATTTAAATAATTGATGCGATTCCAATTGAAATTGAGCACTTTATTTATATTTCTATCATCCAACAAACTCAAAATTCCTCGGTCAATCCAAAATTCACAAACAATTACACATAATCGAACCAAAGTCCAATAACAACCATTTCAATCCAGCAACCAATTCAACCATAAGTATAATTTAAATTCAGCAATTCAATTACCCAAAAAAAATGAGGGGAAAGACTCACCAGACAATGCATGAAAAAACAAAACTAGCGGCTCTTATTGTTGTCGCTGCTCTCCACCACCATCACGACAGCTCAAACTATCGGTGCTCATCTGCTCCATCATCCATCGCACTGACGGTGGTGGCACTCTTCTTCCTCTCAATCTTAAAATTCACAGGTCTTCCATTCAACATCAGGATTCCCAATTCCATAAAGCTCCAATAACCGGCCTGTCTCCCCAACTTGTCGAGCCTACCAGCTGCCATGAATTGTGACGCGTGTGTGCTCAGGTGTGGCCGCTCAACTCGCTCCTCCTCGAATCGCTGGAACCACCCATCATGTTTTTTTTTCTTTCAAAAATTATGGTTTTGGGGATAAAAGAATTTTTGGGTTCAAATTCGGTTCAGGTTTATGGAGACTTGCGTGAAAAAAAAGGGTAGGGAGGTTTCCAAAAAATGAAATGGCTTAATGGGTTTTGGGCTTGACTGAACAGGCTTAGCACTTATATTAGCCCATCTATTTACCTATATATATACCATTAATGCCTAAGTGGTTTCAAATATAGTTAAATTCTTAAATTTCAATGTCGTGCTAATTACTTCACTTTCATTCTGCGATCTACAACCAAACACAAATAATTTTATCCAATTCTTGTCTCACATATTTTATATGTTAATTCAACAACAACTGAAATAAATATATTTTTCAACTATTTACAATGAAATAAATTATTTAGTATCGCGGAGAATTATATCTAATATATCCATTTTCTTTTTAACTCGTCATCAATCTAATTTAAACGCTTTAATTTTATTTTATATATATATAATTACAGTGCCAAAACAGGGTTATTAAACATCAGCTCTAATTTTGTATCTTGAGAGGATGTGAAATTTGCATCCTAAAAAGATAGCCCAAAACCCAGAAAAAGTCCAAAAATCATATCTAGAGGTTCTGAAAATTCATATCCAAAAACCGATTGATCGACACGCATGAATAAAGAAAAATTAGGTGATTTGCATGGTAAAACTGTTGTGCCAAACCCCTTGCCATTTTCCAACTTTTCGTATCCCCTGCCAAATCCGAGATTTCGCATCAGAAAGTTCGTGATGCGCACCCATGAGATTTCATATCCAATCCACTTCATTCCCCTTATTCCCCATTGCCCAATTTTGAATACTTGCTCCATGCCAATTTCGTATCTTAACTCGAGCTGATCAATGGTTTTCGAGTTACTAAGTCTTTCGTGCTAAGACACCTTTCCATGATGCGAGTACGAGGATTTGAGATGAAAACATGATGAAATCCAATGATTTGTCGCATATGTTCATGATGCGAAATGCTGGGATACAAAATCCTAATTTTTCGAACCATAAACCCAGGCCTGATCGGCTTGATATGTAGATGTGGCCTCCAGTAATTTTCATGTGTCAATCCATCCTTTTTTACATGCTAAATTCAGTGATTGACCAATATTCACCATGTGATCTTACCGATGCGCACATGCTATTTTGAGTGATCTACCCGAGTCGATCACCACTTTTGATGCGCCGGATCACGAAATTTGTCATGTGACAAATTTCGATGTCGTGAGTCGTACGATCCATTTAACATGATCGTGTTGTGCTGGATAGCTTTTTTTAGTGCGTGAAACCAGATTTTTCTTGAATCCATATATTTTTTCCTCGATGAGTTTTGCCATGTGATCGGACTAACGCAATCAAGGATTTTGAGCTAATCGAACTTATATGATCACCTATTTTTACCATGTTGGTTTTCTCTAAGTTTATTAACGACGATTTCGCGAATCGATGTTATTTCCTACCTTTTCCGAACATGTCGCGAGTTCAACCAAATCGCCTTGTGTTTTCTAACGAAGTTATCGAGACTTGAGCACATCGCTAACCATAATTTTGACGTGTGACTGCTTTTCCAAAAAGCTGGTCAACATAAAATATAAGAAAAATAAAGGAAATTTTTTACTCTTCTTATTTTGCGATTAAATGACATAACGTTATAAGTGGGTGCTTAAATTGATTAAGATTCAAAAAATTCAAGTATTAGCGAAAAATTTATATGGTATTTTGTTTACCCTATTTAGTTTTTTACTTCAATCCATAGAAAATGCGAAAATGCATATATATCGCAAAAAAACAACTGTTTTAGAAAACGATATGAAGACTCAACATAGAAATTTATTTATTTGTTTATTTTTTTGAAAAAATTGAAGAACAAAAGATAATTTATCCTTCTACCACCCCTCCAATTCTTCTGTGGACCCCTCCATCTCTCTTTCATTCGCTTCGTCGTCCCTTGTCACTTCTTATATTTTGTAAATTAATATTAAAAACTCGAAATAAAACACAAAATTTAAATCAAACACCACCTTAACCTATTAAGACTCATACGACTTATGCATTCAAGGCATCTATTTAGCCAAGAGGTGATCGGATGGCTCAGACTCAAGCACAGAACAAGGATTTGGATCCAAGAATGATCGGGTCAACTCAAAAAGGATGCTGAAAATTAGTTAAGTTTGAAAAGATTTCGGCAAGGAGTTCACATTGATTTTCTCTAACACTCCAGATCGATTAGCAAGAAGGAAAGTTTAGATAGATACGAAGTGGATTTGAAGATGCATGGCAGTTCGAATTGACCTGAAGCAAAGCCCTCAGATCAGGCCATGCACCAACATTTTTGATATACCAAGTTCAAACACTTCGAATCGACTCAACTTGGAAAAACCCCAGTCGACTAAATATGATGAGGAAAAGGTTGGAGAAGTCTCGATCCGAATTGGTTCGACCCTGATTGAATCAATCTAGATCGGTACCATCTAAAATTCCTTGTATAAGTACCGATCTGAAACCATAAATAGTGGCGATCTCATTCAAACTTCTATGACCTAGTCGCATTGGCATGCTAAACTTCTTTAGGAATTTAAACTAACCCTCTTTGTATGAGTTTTCAAAAAACATTTAAGCTTGGACTTTTCCTTTTCATATAGCTTTAAAACATCTATACATGATGTATTTTTCGAAAAATATAAAACTTTGTTGTTCAGATATGAATGTATGTAATGAACACCTTCATAACTAACAAGCATAAATGAAAATTTATGTATAATATTGCCTTGGACGTAAAATCTTTATATTTATTTTGGTTAAAATGGTCTAATTTTGTTGCAATGCTTTTGCACTTATTATCGAACATTTTGGTGTCTTTTCTTAGATTGGAAGTATCAAACTTACCCCCTGAATGTATGACTTCTTGCGTTCCTTGCAATAATGTGTATGTTTTTCCCGTTCAACGACTTCATTCTTTTGGGAATACTCTCAAACTTTAGAATGAGTACTCCTAACTCACTTTTTTCCTATAAAACTATTTACCGAATCAAGTTCACACTCCATATCCTCCATAACAGTGTTATCATATTCAACTGAATCAATAATCTATCACCTTAAAATCACAAGAAAATATTAATTACAAAATGCTATAAAAACTGGTCCTGCACATTGGATGCAGAAATAAGTTACATTTATGGGTTCTACAAATTTTGTTATTCTTTGATTGAACAATATTTATTTGTTCAAATCACATGATGTCGTTATACAAAAGTTAAAGCATGTATTATATTGTTGACTATATGGAACTTGTTAATAGTTATAAACATATAGATATAAATCAAATGTTACTTCATTCGGACTTTTGTTTATGTAGTAGAGTGTTTATTTTTTGGATCCCTATGCTTTTATCCACATCCATCTTCATTAACATCGACATAATTATTAGATCCTCTACTATAATAAATATTTTGGGCAGGATGTATAAAACAATGCAACATACACTGTTATGTCATATATTGAACTAAATAAGATATACTGATTAAACCAATCAATTTGGTTAATTTACCTCAATTTAGGTTATTAATCATTTCCTATGAAATCCAAGTACATTAGCACATAATGTTCATTGCTTGAATTTTTAATACTTTTAGAAGTTCTGAATCGGTTAGCAACCATAAAGTCCTCTCTTTATTATGACGAAATAGGCTGGTTTTAGTTTATATTGGCCATGATTTAGTAAACAAGGAAATTTAATTCAATGTCTAAACCGAATGATAATCAAGGTCTTTAATTAGAATTTAGCAAACATTGCTAGTTAAGTTATGAAAATAGATATTGGACTATACAATATCATTACCAATGATACCATCCATGTTTGAAGAAGAATAAAGTTGTGAATCTAGATGGGTTATAAACTATGTAATAAAATAAATTAATAATAAGAATATTTTATAATAGGCCCAACATCAAATGTTTTAGAAGTCAGTAAAAAAATTAGCATAAACAAAGGTGCAATTTCATTTGCCATTTGCTAGATTGTCACCACCATCTTGACGTTCCAAATCCAATTCCAATTTAATTTGAGGGTACAAGTATATTGCGCTAGCTCAGGGACAAGTATACAAGGGAAAACCATGCTAATGATGAATACAAAATTATAGATAAATGAATGTTGATTTTCTCTGTTTAACAAAGTTGTATTGGCTTAAATGGCTATGTACAAACTTATCTTGTTTTTATATTAGTTGTAGTTAGTTATAAGATAGGACATACTCAAAAATCAAGAGCCACATAATATTAGTTGTTTATCTAGCCATATAACAATTACTTTGACACATCTTGTTATCTAAGCCCCCATAACGAAGAGGTTATTGTAATCAATAGCAAATTTAGATGGTGGCATTGCGATCATTCAGCAAAATAAGCAATTTAAAGGAAGGAAACTGACAACAAAGCCAATTTCAAAGGACATAACGACACACCCTTAAGTTAGCACTAAAGCTTACTCCTAGTTAGAAATAAAATTTTATCCATTTCTGCACTAAATAATAAAGAAGAATACTCAGTTATAGATTGAAAATGCATAACTTGAATGAAAATTTTTTTTGTGAGGCAGATAAGGAAACCAAACAAAAAATCTCTTTTGTTGGTTTGCTTTATAAGTTAATCAAAAGACTGTTATTATTCCTATTCGTACTTTGTAGAGAATAGTCAAATAAAATTTTCATCTATTTCTATTGTTAAAACAATTACATATTATTTCGACAAAATAAGATCTAACTATTCTAGTCTATAAAATACAATTAGTAATATATTTTTGTATATATACCCAATATAGTTTTCTTTCATGGCATTTAACCTATTTGGCAGCTAACTTCATGGTAACCACCTGAATTAGCATGCATAATGAGTGAATTTGATGAATTTTTATCTTATTTTATATCATAAAGTACCCACTTCCTTTTCGGTAAATGACCTAAAGCATAACATATACATCTTCAAGTATCTGCATAATATCATAAGAACTACTCTCAGCTTATTTGAAGTTTAGTAGACCCGTGACTGCATCAAAAATCAAGCCATTTAAATAATGAAGTGTACATCACAAAGATCCAAACTTACGTTGAAATCTAAGGAGGAAACACCGCTCTTATGACAATTTTCAAATTTTCTGAAATACAATACTATACACAATGAACTCATGGTCAAACAATGGCTAAATGTAATATAAATAATAAATTAAGATCATACGAAAACATAATATTATCATGATTCCATCATCCCAATAATCAATCCATCTAAAATTGAAGCAACAAGGCATTATGCTTATTTTGACTGGCATGATCAACAATATGGTTTAAAAATAGTTCTGTAAAAATGTATGAAGCATTATACAAAAAAAACACGCATGCTGACACCTTAACTTTTTTAAAACTTGTTTAGTAGCTTCCTAGTGGTTAACACTTTTTGGAGTCAAGACTAATTGGCGCAATATACATAATAATCAAATTTTAGATCATGGATGAATGAAGGAATTTATGTCATGCTAAAGAACATGAAATAATATAATCAGCAATCACAATTTAATTAATGTTTCACACATATTTTTATAATTTCAATATAAATTTCTGCTCATCTTCTATTATAATATATGAAAGCACAATATTCATATGAAGACCTTTCAATTCCAGTTTTCTCAAAAATCGCAACCATTGCCATGTATATGGTAGTTTAATTGTCTTAAATTTGTCATTAATTTCGTTTATTGTAGTTATTTATAAAAGAATTCTAACAGGCTCGTTAAAGTTTTATAGATTATCTTCCTACGATACATTTAAAAGAAATATCAGTGTCCACATTTGTAGCGCCCTACATCTATACTCGCGTTAGCCAAGTCCATTGCAAGCAATGATGTTAACTAACCCTAAGAATAAATCTGTTGAGGAGCGACCATCTTGATATTAGCTTTGAACGAGTGTTAAACATCTCAGATAATATGGTCTTACTTTTTCAAATTCTCATGAGAAAATCCGACATGTCTAATTCAAGTTCAAATCTACTACACATTAGCTATATATAATTCGAAAACAATATAAAATACATAACAAAATAATCAGAGTCGAACACAGAATTTTCATATCACGATAGATACGAATAAAAGCACCATAGTTTATACATAGAGGTAGTCGCCAATCATGGTCCACTATACTACAAAAGAGTAGATAATAATATATGCCCAAAAGAGTGTGAATACATATGAGAGTCACTGTCTCATATACATATCATGAACGTAAACTACAACACTAGTGTAGTAAGCCGAAATAAAGAACTGGATCCTGCTAGAAGTCACTTGGAAGCACCTACAACACCTCGGTCTGACCTGAGTATCATTTATAAGAAATAAACAATAAACATATTAGCTTGGTGTACTTATCATATGTTAACCCTCTTTTTAGGCAAGAGCTTCGACGGGCCATGCCAAAGCCCAAACGCGCAACCAGATATGAGCCGCGCTTCAGGAAGCCCAGCAGAGATGCAGTCCAAAGCAGTCGCATATCGGCCCAAGTCCAGACTAGCCAGTGTGACAGCTCAACCTGGAAGAATAGCTATCCTGGTCGACCGAGTTTCTCGCCTCCAGATAGAACGCGTCGATCGATTATCTCGGGCCAGCGTGGAAGATTTCTACAGAGCCAGTCCACCTAATATCCCGAATTTCAAGGCAATAAAGACGGTCAAACCATATACGGACAAAGCTCTACTTTTGATATACCTATCCGTGGATGCCACGTCAGCCACAACTTCCGAGGATACTATTTTTGAACAGTGGAATCAGTCTTCCAGCCGCAATTCAAGCCAACAGATGGATTCCACGTGTCTAGGCCTTCCGGAAATGGCCGAACCATATTGCAACATCCCAAGCTACATTCTCCACCTATAAATACCTCTAAGCTTAAAGCCAAAGGGAGGCTTTTTCAAAACTTCTCTGCTTCTTCGCAACTCCAGTTTCTGGAATTCATTCCCAATCTGTCTCAAAAAGAAGAAGGGAAGATACTCATTTTCTGTCTCTTCTTCAAATAGAAAAAACATTGTACTTGTAATCAAAAAAGAGAAATATTATATAAAGTGGACGTAGGCACCGTCTTTGCCGAACCACTATAAAAATTCTGTGTGTGCTCCCCGTTCTTTTACTTTTATTGCATTTTTAATCTTTATTCGTGTGTTGTTTGCACGATTGGGGGTTGATCGTCACTAGTGACCAACTTTTGACGTCAACACTTTGGCGCGCCAGGAAGGGGCTGCGCACCTACATCGCCATCGAGCCTCTGTACACTTTAGCCCATGGCGAACAAACGAAAGAAAGATGCAACATCCTCTCGTCCTGCAAACACTGATGTCGCCAATACAGATGCTTTAGAAGTAAGCCACGATGTTTCTTCTCATGACAACATGTCTTGATTCCTAACCCGGGACGACATGGATAAAATCATGGTCGAGCTCAAAGACCATATGACATCTCAGGGTAGATTCCACGAACGACAGCAGCAGTTGATGGATCACCTTCTCGGTCGATTGGAAACAGGATTGAACGCTTCAACATCAATTCCTCCACAAGCCGAGACTGGGGCAGCAGCTGACCTTCGGTTTTTGCGAAATCAGGCCACTGATCAGGCTACACCTTTATTTCATCCTGGTTTGGTCCCACCAACCAGTCAAGCACAACCAGGTGTATCGCTTCCAGCGACCAGCACGGTTGTGGCCACAGAACCTCAAGAGGCGGGCGATCAAGATCTAGGTCGTCTGGCAAATATGCCTCCACTCTTTGGAATATCTCAACCTATCGAATCGGTCGAGCTCCCACTGGGTCCATCAGAATCAATGTCATTCCTATTACAACCCGGAGTCTTACCACTGACCAATCTAACCACTCTTTCCCTTCAGCAAAGAGATGGCACTGCCTTCCCTTCGAATGAGGGAAGCCATCCTACCATGCCGGTCCTCACCGTAGCAGAAGAAAACTCTAACGTAGACCCCCCTAACCTCGCTCCAAAAGGGGGCAACCCTGGCCTTCGAACATCACATGCTATGCTGGATCCGCCTAGACCCTTTGCTATGGGTATGGCTCGACCCACAACTCATCGGGTTCTAGAGGGGCCATTCTGCCCAGCACCACCTGCCAAATCTCACCTTCCCTCACACCTTCACTCAACTCTCGGAGGTTGATCACAGCCAATGGCCACCCTTCCGAGCATGCTTTTGTCGGATCCTCCCGCAGAACCCCCTCAGGATGCAGAACTAAATTCATGGCAATGACTCCTCGGAGATGGGAGCCAGCTTGCAAGCATCATCCGACACTTCACTCGGAGCAATTCTTCGCAGCAAGACATAGACAATGTTAATCGCAGCCCCTTCACCAGGGAAATCAGAAATTCTCGAAACCCTCCGGACTTCAAGTTCCCAGCTATCGAGCCATACAATGGTCGCACTGACCCAACCATTCAACTCATGCGATACATGCGACATA
Source organism: Allium sativum (assembly GCA_030737875.1). Taxonomy (NCBI): domain Eukaryota; kingdom Viridiplantae; phylum Streptophyta; class Magnoliopsida; order Asparagales; family Amaryllidaceae; genus Allium; species Allium sativum. Next base: position 402,122,452 of record CM060923.1, on the reverse strand, counting down.
TGGAAGTACTTGGTGCCTCGACTAGCTTCATGGCCAAGTGTTTTCCCCTCTTTCTCACAGATATAGCCGGCATGTGGTTTCGGCAGCTAAAACGGAGTCGATCAGCAGTTGGAACACTCTGATCACCCGCTTCATCGAACAGTTCCGAGTACATATCTCTCGACCGAAAAGTGCCATGTTCTTATCGACCATCAAGCAGCGATCTGGAGAGACGCTCAGATCCTTCCTTGAAAGATTCAATGCAGCTGTGACATCTGTCGATTGGCCTGAGCCATCGGTGGTGCTCATGGCCGCCATCGCGGGAGTCCAGAAGAGATCAGAATTCTCAAACTCCTTAACCAGAGATCCTCCCAAAGATATAGATGATTTTTACTCCGAGGCCGAGAGATTCCTTTGACAAGAGGATGTCAGCCTTGAAATGGAGAGCCTTGAAGTTTTAGTAGCCAAACAACAAGGTCCATTCAACGACAACGGCCAGAATAATGGAAGAGGAAAGGCCCCGGAGAAGAACGAACGCAGTGTGCGACCTCGAAATGAAAGCAAATATGATCGATACACCAAGCTCAATTCTTCTTTACTCGACATCTACCTCGATATACGCGAGTCCTTGCCCAATCCTAGACCACCTCAACGAGAACCTACCCAGATGGACTCGATTTCGGCAAGCATTGTATATCCCACAACGTAGCTGGACATAATACAAATGAATGCCGACATCTATGCCATCTCATCGAAGGACGAGTCAGAAAAGGAGAGCTCGCCGAATATGTCAAAGTTCGCGTCCCGGCCATGCCGTCACGACCTTCTGCCCAAGCTCCTCAGGCTGGTCCACGAGCTCCTAGAAACGGAATGGACCCTGAGACTAGCTCCCGCGGCATTATCATTAGTTAGATTTTTTATCTTTTCTTTCGATGTATTTATTTTAATAACAAGGACACCTTGATATACAAATGTATGGGGTTAGGATTTAGCTCCTAGGTATGCTCTGGAATCAATCATTGTCCCCGTAGAATTTCTTTTCTATGTAATAGTTGTTTAGTAGTTATGAATTTTATCTTTTGCAAACATAAATCATGTTGTAAAATCTCTAAGCCGAGCATAGATAATGCTCGCCCTCCTGTTCTGTGTGGTTAGCGCGAAAGCCCACCACCATTTCAAACACCTACTCCTTCGAGCGAGTGGGGTCGGATTTTCTAAACATGAGTGTGGACTACACTCTCTTTTCTTTTTTATACCACGAGCATGCGTATCTCGCTAGACTAACTAACCTAACATGAGTCGAGCATAAGAAACACTTGCCCTAAGCCGAGTATGGTTAATACTTGCCCTCTCTCTAAGCCAAACCAGACTAGCGTTCGCCACTAAGCTGAGCATGGTTAATGCTCGCCACTAAGCCGAGCATGGCTAATGCTCGCCACTAAGACGAGCATGGTTAATGCTCGCCACCTTCTAAAGCCAAGTGGAATAGAATGCTTGACCCATCGCCCTCCTCCGAAACGAGGATGGTTTGTTTTGTATTTGCAGGAACCAACTCTCATACAAATGGCAATCATCATCTCGGCCTTAATACGGTTCCCGATAGTTGTCGGTTTTCTGGCCTTAGTACGACCTGGTATGGTCGTCGGTTTTTTGGCCTTAATACAATGTCAGAACAGTCGGTTTTTTGGCCTTAGTATGGTCCGGCGTGACCATAGCTGCTCGGGCGTTTGTGCTTCGGCCCAGATTTCAGAACACATCTCCCTCTATCGATGAAGATATATTCTGAGGGGCAAAGTGCTAACCCTCTTTTTAGGCAAGAGCCTCGATGGGCCAGGCCAAAGCACAAACGCGCAACCAAATATAAGACGCGCTTCAGGAAGCCCAACAGAGACGTAGTCCAAAGCAGTCGCATATCGACCCAAGTCCAGACTAGCCAGAGTGACTGCTCACCCCGGAAGAAATAGCTCTCCTGGTCGACCGAGTTTCTCGCCTCCAGATAGAACGCGTCGACCGATTATCTCGGGCCGGCGTGGAAGATTTCTACAGAGCCAGTCCACCTAATATCCCGACTTTCAAGGCAATAAAGACGGTCAAACCATATGCGGACAAAGCTCTACTTTTGATATACCTCTCCATGGATGCCACGTCAGCCACAACTTCCGAGGATACTGTTTATGAACAGCGGAATCAGTCTTCCAGCCGCAATTCATGCCAACAGATGGATTCCACGTGTCCAGGCCTTCCCAAAATGGCCGGACCATATCGCAATAGCCCAAGTTGCATTCTCCACCTATAAATACCTCTAAGCTTAAAGAAAAAGGGAGTTTTTTCACAACTTCTCACTTCTATGCTTCTTCGCAACTCCAGATTCTGGAATTCATTCCCTATCTCTCTCAAAAAGAAGAAGGGAAGATAGTCATTTTCTGTCTCTTCTTCAAACAGAAAAAGCATTATACTTGTAATCAAAAAAGAGAAATATTATTTAAAGTGGACGTAGGCACCGTCTTTGCCGAACCACTACAAAAATTTTGTGTGTGCTCCCCGTTCTTTTACTTTTATTGCATTTTTAATCATTATTCGTGTGTTGATCGCACGATTGGGGGTTGATCGTCACTAGTGACCAACTTTTGACGTCAACATCATAATTATCTGAAATAGAAATAGAGATATAACCTAACAATGACATATGAGTAATAACAAAAATGATTATAAATAAATGTGAGACCAGAAATGTCCACATAATATCTCAAGAAAATTTCAGTGCGATAAAGGAATATCTCATTCCCATTATACAACTATGCACAAGAAATGATATCACCTATCAAATCATTACAAATTCCTGAAATCAATAAACAAGAAATCCAGAATATCATAAAATGATCTAAAGATCCATTAGAACCGAAGTTCCTAAAATATTGATCCGAAGATCCACTAGCACCGAAGTTCCTAAACCAATGATCTGAAGATCCACCCGAACCGAAGTTCCTAAAACAATGATCTGAAGATCCACCAGAAACGAAGTTCCTAAATTAATGATCCGAAGATCCACAAGAACCAAAGTTCCTATACGATCAAAATTGGTCAAGTATAGTGTAAACTATGCCAAGCTAGCAAATATAAGAGTTAAGCAACATGTTCCATAACCACTTGCTTAACTCGAATATTTACGAACAAGTTGTATATTTCACTAGAAATACTAAACGATCATCCCCACGGTTTTCATTCGAATGAGTTCAAGAATTAACTGTCAAAGCAAACACAAGGGGTCATAGTCCTTGTTTTTACTAAGGCGTTTAATTAGATATCTCATACGAGCGAGAAAAAGGTTTATATAAATATGTACTAGTAGATTTGTAAATCAATTTATAAAATAACTTCAAATAATGAAGTGGAGTTAGAAACCGTTTAGTAAAGGATTTGGTATCTACTAATAATTTAAAATCCCTTTTATATAATGTTGAGGTGGAAAATCTTGTGTAATAGTGATCGAAATGACGACCGTGCTAAAAATTCATGTTTAATAACATAAACAAAATCTCACAACTATCGATTATAATTTTGTTCACCACGAATAAATCAAAAGTTCATGAAATCAAAATGCAGAAATCTAGGAACCAGAAAAATTAAAAAGTCACAAAAGAGTCGAAATGGGCCGAAACTCGACCGGGAAACAACTCAAGTGGACCTAAATTGTTGAATGTGGTCTCCATCGGTCAACAGTCCAAAAACAGGATTCAGATGTCTAAATTAAAAAAAATCAGACGTTTGAATTTGGTTTTCCAGAGACTTAAGTCTCTATTTGTAACTTAGACGTCTGAATTTCCAAGTCGGACGTCTGAATTGAAATTCAAACGTCTGAATGGAAAAACTCAAACTTATGAATTCTATTACTTCTATTTTTTAATTATTTGTAGCAGGTCAGACATCTAATCTAAAACATTCAGACGTCTGAATTTGGGTCTTGCACAATTTTGCCTAGAAAACTTGCTCAAAACTATATCGACAAATGCTCGAAGGCTTTGATGTTTCCCGTGCAAAAACGAAGCATCTAAGGCTTTTCGAAGCAACTTATAACACCCAAAATTCACATACACACCAAGAATTATTATGGAAATCAATGAAAATGAAACCATGCTTCATAAATTGGAAATGTCAATACATAAATCAATCAACACAACTAAATACACAATTCATAAGCATATATGTGCCAAGAGCACACTAAACAAGCATGAATGCTTGAGGCATAGATGTGAGTTCATAGGAACTCACCTTTGATTGTTGAATGCAAGGAGATGAATCAAAACCTAGCGTAATTCACTTCTCTTTGCATGTAGCTAACAAATCCTCAACCTAAGCATATATAAATACCAATTTCAATAATTAGGCTTAGGAAAACCCCCCAAAACTAGAAGATGGATTGATATGGGGAAGATAGAGACGGCTTACTCAAGGTTTCTCCTCGTATTTGTTAAGCTCTTACTTGAATTTCTAAGATTGGAGCTTAGGAATATTGATTTCCTCCTCCTTTAGGTTTAGGAATTTATTTAGGAAATGAATGAAGAGTTAAATGAAAGTGGAAGGTAGGAGGAGAGGCTATGTAGTGGCTTTCATTGGGTTAGGGGCTAACTTGACCCAAACTAAGTCCACTAGAAAGTACAATTTTTCACTTACTTCAAGAATATCAATGTTTATTATTTTAAAAGTCGTAAACGGAATTTTGAACTCAATGGAAGTGGATTCAAGTCCAAATTCATACATATGCAAAAAGTGACTTTTTGGACTAACATTAAACTAATGATATTATATTAAAAAATATTTAAATATATTTTTACAAAATACGCAGGTTGTTATAGACTCCCCCTTAAAGATATTGCATCCCCGCAATTACTTCCGCAATTACTTAAGGAAAAACTAATCAAGTAACAACCAATTATCAAGTAAAAAATATATAAAAACAATCCAATCTAGAAATTCACCTCAAGAAGCACGAGAGAGTAAGTCTAGATGGTTTCGCTTGATAGATTCTTTAGATTAACAAGAAAAATCTTTTGGATTAAAAGACCATTGGACTTTCATAAGAGGAACGTCTTTATTTCAAAGACGTTTAACTTTCGTTGCAATAATCCGAACGGGTTGTTGCTCATACGTTAAATTTGGTGAAGTCTCGATTTCTTCCACTATATTTGGCTAATGAATAGATTCAGAATCTTTAAGGCATTTTCGGAGTTGAGAAATATGAAACAAGTCATGTATAGCGGAGAACTGAGCCGGTAATGAAAGACGATAAGCCACGGTGCCGACACATTCAGTAATTGGAAAAGGACCAATATAACTTGGCGCTAATTTTCCCAATCAGCTAAATCACACAACACCCTTCATGGATGAAATACAAACAAATACAAGATCTCCCATAGAAAATTCTAATCTCCTTCTTCGGTTATTGGCATAAGATTTTTGCCGATTTTGAGCCTCTTTCATTCGATGGCGAATAAGATATATCTTTTCTGTGGAATCGCGAACAAAGTCTGGTCCTAGAACCAGCTTCTCTTTGGTTTCAAACCAACATGAAGGATATTGGAACGACCTTCTGTAAAGAGCTTTGAAAGGTGCCATACCAATACTCGATTGGAAGCTATTGCTAATCATGGCCAAATCAAGAATGTAGGAGACCGTCAATAAAATCCATGGATACATGATCCCACTTCCATACGGGATGTCAAGAGGTTGCAATAACCCATTGGGCTTTTGGTGTTCGGCCTTGACGAGTTGACATGTAAAGCACTGCTTGACAAAGTTAGCGATGCCCGATTTCATTCTTTTTCAAAAATATAGTCGCTTCATGTCCGCATACATTTTGCTACTTCCGGGATGAATGGAGAATTTCGAACGATGAGAATCCCGTAAAATATCCTTGCGGAGATCATCAATGTTTGGCACCATAAGTCTCCCAAATTTTTGAATGCCTCCGCGAGAATCAAAATAAAAATCTTTCAACTCATCGTCACAAGATTTTTCTATAATACTTTGGCTTAGGCGAGCCAATTCGGGATCGAGCTTTTGAGCTTCACGAACGCGATCCAAAAGAGAGGGATGAGCCTCAAGGATACACAATACAAGAGTGGAACTCGTATTGGAGTCAGGGCTACGAATTTTGCAAGTAGATAAAATTTCGAGATCCTTCCACTCGGCTATCATCATAGATACAACCACTTGTTGCTTTCGGCTAAGTGCATCGGCAACTCGATTTCCCTTACCGGGAGTATATAAAATATCAAGATCATAAGAAGTAAGGAATTTAAGCCAACGTTATTGTCGCAAGTTAATTTTCTTTTCCAAAAATAAACATTTCAACGACTTATGATCGTTATAGAGGATGTCTCTCCCAAAAGGTAATGTTGCCAAATACAAAGTGCGAAAACTATATCTGCGAGCTCTAAATCATGAGTGGCATATCGAGTTTCGGCCGGTTTTAGTTGTCTAGAAGTATAACAATAACACACTCTCTTTGCATGAGAACGACACCCAAACCAACATGACTAGCATCAGTATACACAACCAAGTCTTGGTACCTTTCAGGAATCATAAGAAACGGGTCATCGGAGTTTTTTTTAGCGTTTGAAAAGCGGCTTCACATTTGTCCGACCAAATATTCTGGGCTCCTTTCTTAGTTAAAACTCGCGAGGGGCACATAAATTTTTGGAAAGTCCCTTATGAATCGACGGTAGTAAGCCTCTAATCCAAGAAAACTACGGATTTCCGTTACGCTCTCGGGTCTCTTTTAATTTTGAATCGCTTCAATCTTTGAAGGATCCGCAGAAATTCACGATTTGGAAATAATAAGACCTAAGAATTTCACACGAGATCGCCCAAAATGGCACTTCGAAAATTTAGCCTTCAATTGATTGCTTCTAAGATTCTCCAATACAATACGAATATGGTTTTCATGTTCATCCTCGATTTTAGAATACACAAGAATACCATCAATGAAGATGAGAACAAATCGATCGAGAAAGTCCTTGAAAACACAATTCATAAGGTCGACGAAATAAACCTGAGCGTTCGTCAAACCAAATGGCATTACTAGTCATTCATAAGATCCATACCGGGTACGAAATAACGTCAAAGGAATACTATCCTCTGCAATGCGTGGTTGATGAAATCCTGTAGCCAAGTCTAATTGAGAGAAAACTTTAGCACCACTAAGTTGATCGAATAAATCATCGATCCGCGGTAGATGATATTTATTCTTGATGGTGATATCATTAAGCTTGCGATAGTCGACACAAAGCCTAAGTGTACCTTCAGACTTCTTTACAAAAATTGCTGAAGCTCCCCAAGGTGAGAAACTAGAGCGAATAAGCTGTTTCTTCTTTGATTCAGATAATTTCTTTTGCATCTCTTCATTTTTCTTATTAGACAATCGATAAGGAGGATGAGTAACTGGTAGAGCTCTAGGGTTTAAATTAATTTGGAACTCAATTGCTAGCTTAGGCGGTATTCCCAATACGGGCTCAAATATGTCGGGAAATTCTAAAACAACACAGATTCAAGAAATAACCTTCTCTTCATCATCATTATCGTCATCTAAAGGATTAAAAGTATATAAAGAGGCCACTGCGTCTAATAAGTACTATGTAAATTCGATCAATGGATTGAGGATATCGAAGATGAACAATCCTCTTGGGACATTGGATATAAGCCTCATAATGGTGGAGCCAATCCATTCCCAAAATAATTCCAAATCCTATAAATCGAATCACATACAAATTGACTCGAAAAGAATAACCACTCAAAATAATCTCGACATCTTCACATAATAAACTAAGTGTTGCAGATCCACCAACCGGATCCACAATTCTTAGTGAGGCCATCAAACATAAGGCATCCAAAGAATTAACACCGACAAGATCTTGTGATATAAAATAATGAGATGCACCCATATCAAAAAGAACTTGTGTACAATGCCCATGAAAATCAATAACGCCATCTAGTATAGAATGATAATTATCTTGACCGGGAAAAGTGTCGCTAGGGGCTTGCATGACATTTAGCTTTCCATCCTTATTATTAGGATGTTTGGGGCATGAAGGTGCTATATGACTCGTGGCTTTGCAAAAGTGGCAAATACGTGGCTTGGGGCAATTGTTGGCATAGTGATCCTTTGCACCGCAAGTGAACAACTCCCTTTTTCAAAGCTCGAACTATTTTCTCTGGAAGCCACTTGTTTACCCTTCTTATTGGATAAGACTTAGATTTATTGCCATGATTCCTCTTCTTATTGAAGTTCTTTTTAGAGTTCACTTCAACATTGCCCTCTTTATCGACCTCTTCAAGACTAAGCGCTATATCCACTAGCTCACAAAAAGGCTCGACAAATTTAAGTAGTAAAGATTTATTAAGGATCTTATTGAGCCTACAAACGAGTTTTCGATTCTTCTTCTTCGCGGTGTCAATATACACAAGCCTATACTTGGAGAAAGAGTCAAAAGATGTGGCGTACTCGGCCACAGAAGAGCTACCTTGCACAAGGTCCATAAAACGAAGGGATAATCCCACATTCTCACTTTCAAGTACGAACTTTGCCTTAAACTTTTTCTGGAGTTTCTCCCAATGTAACATCCCGTAAATCAGTTAATACTAATATTCACAAATGAAAGAATAATTAATTTCAAATATAAGAATATTGGGAAACGGGTTGCGCTATTGTGTTCGTCTCGGAAAAATACGCGAAATAGAGTCCGAAATTTTGTGAATCGGAGTTCGTATGACCGAGATATGGCCTCGAGAAGTTTCACGAAAAATTCAAATTTTAAAACAGATTTCAAAAACACAGAAATGGAGGCAGGCGGGAAAACTCCCGCCCAGACCAGGTCGACCTGGGGGTCGACTTGGGAGTCGACCTGGGGGGGGCAGGTCGACACTAGAGTCGACCTGGGTGTCGACCTCCCTGGTCGAGCCCAGGTGACCTGGGTGCATCTGGTTGGGTTTTCGGGCTGTGTTTTGAAGGCTGGACGAAATCTAATGGCTCTAATCTATTCTAGGGTAAATCTAATGACCTAAATGCATCCTAACATCTATAAATAAGTGGGTAGACTCTAACCCTAAATCACTTGAAAAATTGGAGAGCTACCGACATGCCGTTGCCATGGAGTTCAGCGTAGCCGTCACAAACTAAAGAAGAAGGAGAAAGCCTAGCCTACAACTAAATCTACTCAACAAACAAATTAAATCAAAGACTCTTTCTATTTCTCTTCTTTAAATTGTGAGTATGATGATTCTCACAATGTTGTTATAAAATATATCGATTAAGTTATGAATGGATCACAAGAAAGTGATGTGAATTGTAATTGTAAATTCTATATTGTGGATCTCTTGTTATGTTATTATGTTGTCATATGTTGTAAATAATATGTTGTAAATTCTACTATGCTATGCCATTCTATGATGAAAATCATGCTATGCTATGTTATGCTATCATGCTATGCTATGTGTAAATCATGCTATGTTATGTCATAAATCTTATATATGTTGTAGATCTCATGTTAACACATATGTTGAAATCCATATGTTATATGATAATGATATCATGTTAAGTTGTGTTGAATCGTATAAGTTGTAAAATCATGATGTTGTTATTTATGTGAATTGGATCATGTTTAAAGTTTATGTTTTTTTTTTAAATTAAATGGATCATGATTATGGGAATTTGCCTATTAGGTTAGGTGTACCCATATACATGAATCCACAATTTAAATTGGATCTTGAATATGGGAATTTGCCTATTAAGTTAGGTGTACCCATATGCATGAATCTATGACTAAATGAATTTTTATTATGGGAATTTGCCTATTGAGTTAGGTGTACCCATAAAAACCCATATTGTTAGATTAGATGATGTTGATTCACACATGTTCCTATGCAAGTTTATGAAACTTGATTGAGACCATATTATGTGAATTATGAACAAGTTGACATCTTTAGATTCCATGACATGTATAATCCTATGCAAGTTGTACATATGCAAGTTTCACCCCTTACTATGATTCATTTAGTCATATATACATATTGTTATTATGATAATCTCTTTTATGCTATGAGTTAGATTATTCGAGTCTAATATATATATTTTGCGAATAAATGTTCAAACGTGGGGTAGGGGTGATATTAGGAATTAATAAATTGGGTGCAATTTTGTATGATTTTGCATGCCTTGAATGGATGTCCATAATTGAGTCAATTATGGACATTGTTGAATTTGGAATTAATTAATAATTCAAGTAGGGAATTATTAAAATTGGGGAAAATGGAATATTAATAATAATCAATGCTTAGGACACGAGGTTGGACCCGTTTGTGATGTAAACCTGCCCGGACCCGCCCGGCAAATCCAGTAGTCACAAATGTCGACCTAATGTGAGAGGTCCTAGGCCCAAACTAAAGCATAATAGTTGTAAAGACACGAGGTTAGACTCTTTTATGGTGTAAGACTGCCCGGACCCGCCCGGCAAATCCAGCAGCCATAAACGCCAGTCTAATGTGAGAGGTCTTTATGAGGTTATCGCCTTAATGAATTAAGAAATACTTAGCCAGATAATCATGTAAGGTGGGACATGGGGGTTAAGTAGGTGCCTTGGGTGGCATGAGGAATCAAGTGGTTGCCTTTAGAGGCATTTGAAATACGATTAGACTTAACCAAATACACATGTAAATGAACATGACTAAGTGGGTTAAGTGGATGGACTAATGGGACAAGCTTAGGTGGAATGCTTGTGGGAAATAATGGGGGCCCATTTCAACCAGTATCCCAAAACGTATCTTTGTGGGCTCGACCCAAGTCGAGGACGGGACACGCATACTGGGTTTGACTATAAGAGGCCAAAACAGGGAGCGGTGGCAACGCAAGTCCAACGGGTTTCACATGTGTGTGTGGACCCGGGCTGGTAGGTAAGACGTTGTTGCATCGTGTAGGTATAAGCCGTGCATCTCCGTTATATCGGGTTGCCACTTTAGGGGAATGATACACCCCACTGTGGGGCCAGCACAGGTATCTACGAGTAGGGAGCCGATCGAAAAATGGAAAGTGGGGTACACCTAGTGGAGATAGGGGCAGGCGGCACCTATGTAGTCAGCTAGGAGTACGTAAAGCCATTAAGAAAGTTTCTAAGTGAAGCTAAGTGGGATCAATCTTTAGGGTGACTGGTGTGGTGCAGTATAGTGTTTATCCTTTAGTATTTAGGAGCGCCTATAACGTTTCCTTTAGCGGTTGTCTATGTCCTTAATCTGCTCTTTCATAGACATTTCCTTGTTTTCCAGCTTATGCCTTAGTCCAGTTATTTTGATAATAGTATTGTAGAATTATCATACTCGCCAGACTTTATGTCTGACCCCCTCTTTTCCATCTTTTTTTTCCCTTCAGGTCCCCAGGTTGGGCCAAGTTCTAGTGGAGTCTAGTTGGATCGCTTATCTCTTGGAAAGCTTGGACTGCAGAAGTAAAGTCCAGCTTGTTATCTTTCTTTTTAATGGCTATTTATTGTAATGGGATTATGTATTTTGTTTTTGTGAAGATGAATATTGTACTTGGTTATGATCTATGGTTTTATGATGGAACAAACATATTTAATTTCCGCTACAATAAAATGAAGTTTTAGATTTTCAAGTGCTATTTATTATCTGTCTTGTTGTAATTTCTCTGTTCTATATTCACTTATGACCTCCATGGAAGCTAATGCATTCCCCTGGTGAGTGACATTAATGGACGTGGAGTGTTACACGTGGTATCAGAGCATAAGGTTACCAGAACAGATAAAATTTTTAGAAAAATATTTTTCTAAAGTATTTTTGGAAGAAGTGCTTTCAAAAACATGTTATTTAGAGAGAGTTTTTATGAAAAACATAATCCCAAATAGCCATATCCTTATCTTTATCTTTCGAATTCTCCATTTTGAATCTTTCCTTTTTCGTTTCAGCATGGCTGAAGATCTTAATCTCCCAGAAGGTGTGACGGTTCCAGGGTGGTTTAGGAGATATTTGGAGGCTAGCGCCACCACTGCAGGCCCAGCAGATACTCCTCCACCCCCAGTCGCACCCATTCCTCCTCCTCCTCCTCCTCGTGTTGACACTTTTGCAAAGACGGGCAAGGAATTTAAGGCTATGGGAGGAAAAACTTTTCAAGGGACTGAGACGTTTGTGGAGGCCAGAGACTGGCTTAAGGAGACTGTGGAATTGTTGGATATCTTTGAAGTGGAAGATGGGAGGAAAGTCCGTTTAGCTGCTTGGTTAATGAAGTGAGAGGCCTCGTTTTGGTGGGAGGTCACTAACGGGGAACGTCCAGTTGATTCATGGGCGGATTTCAGACGAAGGTTTGAGGCAAAGTTTCTTTCAAGGGCAGAGGAGAATTTAAATATGGAAAAATTCCTGACATTAAAGCAAGGGAGCTTATCAGTGAAGGGATATGTCAATAAATTTAATCAGTTAGCAAGGTTTGGCTTGGAGTTGGTGAACACGCCAGAGAAGAAAGCTTTGAGGTTCGTTAGAGGGTTGAATGAACCGTTGCAAGGGTTGGCTATGACCCACATCCCTATGGGAGCCACCTTTGAAAGGCTAGTAGAAATGGCACTTATGCATGAGGATAAGGCAGTTGAAAAGAAAGGGGATCAGAAGAAACCCCAACAGAAAAATAAGAAGGGTGGTAAAAACAATAATGGCAAAGGGAAGAAGAGATGCTTCAATTGTGGGACGCCTGGCCATCTCAGCAAAGATTGTAGAAAGAAAAAGAAGATTGGTTGTTTTCATTGTGGAGATGCGGGACATTTGGTGAAGGACTGCCCAAAGAAGGGGCAGATGGCAGGGTCTACCTCGGGAGGACAGGTGCAGGCTCTTATGGCACCAGGGCAGGCAAGGGGGCAAGTTCAGGCTATTGCGGCCCCACCGCTGCAAGAAAGAGGTAGAACAATTTCTGTTGAAAGCTTAGTTTTTCTGTTTGATCATCCTGTCCGTACCTTATTCGATTCTGGCGCATCTCATTCGTTTTTCTCTGCATCATTAGTTGAATTACTGCACTTGAACACCAGTTTAGTAGAGGATCCCTTGGTTGTTTCAAATCCAATTGGGGGTTCGGCTCATTTGACCATGATATGTTTGGATTTGAAAATCTCTATACTTAGCGTTGAATTTAGATGTGATGCTTATGTATTGGGCTTCATGGGCTATGGGCTAATTTTAGGAATGGATTGGTTATCTAGAAATGGGGCCATTCTTGATTGTGAAAGGAGAGTAGTTAGGCTTGTGACTCGCCTTGGTAACACTCTCGACATCTTTTGTAATCCCATAGATTCCGTTATGCTGAGTTATCTTGAATCGCTTGACGCGTCTGTAGAGAATCTGCGATCGGTAGAGGTGGTCCGGGAATATCCGGATGTGTTTGAGGAGGTGAAGGGCTTACCTCCAAAGCGGGAGATAGACTTTCGAATTTATCTTGTGGATAATGCTAAACTTGTATCTTTTCCAGTGCGCCACATGGCTCCTCGTGAAAGGAGGGAACTCAATAAGCAAGTGAAGGAGTTGCTTGAGAAGGGGTTCATAAGACGTAGTATATCGGAGTGGGGTGCTCTAGTAGTATTTGCTACAAAGGCGGATGGGTCCCTTAGACTTTGTGTGGACTATAGAGAACTAAACAAGCTTACTAAAAAGAACCGACACCCACTGCCGAGGATTGACGATCTCTTTGATCAGTTAGTTGGCGCCTCAGTGTTTTCGCAGTTGGACTTAGCCACTGGCTTTCATCAACTGAGAGTGGATGAGGATAGTATAGATAAAACTGCTTTTAGGACTCCTGACGGATTCTATGAATGGCTAGTGATGCCCTTTGGTTTGACAAACGCCCCCGCATATTTTGTTGATTTGATGAGTAGGGTGTTTAGGGAGTACCTTAACAAATTCGTGGTAGTCTTTGTGGATGACATCTTAGTCTTTTCTAAGAATGAAGAAGAGCATGCCCTACATCTTAGGAAAGTGTTGGAAACCCTTCGAGCACATAACCTTAAGGCAAAATTTTCTAAGTGTCACTTCTGGAGGAAAGAAGTACGGTTCTTAGGGCACGAGGTTTCCAAGGAAGGGATAGCAGTGGAACCCGCAAAGGTGGTGGCCATCCAAGATTGGAAGGTCCCTAAAAATGTAACCGAAGTAAGAAGTTTCTTGGGGTTGGCTGGCTATTATAGGAAGTTTATCAAAGACTTCGCAAAAATATCAGCCCCATTAACACGGTTAACGAAGAAGAACCTGGTTTTTACGTGGGACGAAGATTGTGATGATGCGTTCCAACGTTTAAAGAGAGCCTTAACTTCAGCCCCAGTCTTAGTGCTGCCAGACGGGAATAAACCGTTTACCGTCTATACTGATGCTTGTGGGATAGGACTTGGCGCGGTCCTCATGCAAGAGGGAAGAGTAATAGCCTATGGTGGAAGGCAGTTGAGGGTTCATGAAAAGAATTACCCTACGCATGACCTTGAGTTAGCCGCAATTGTTTTCTCGCTTAAGTCTTGGCGTCACTATCTTCTTGGTGAGAAATTCGAACTGTTCACTGACCACAAATTATTAAAATGCTTATTCTCTCAGAAGGATTTGAATTTAAGGCAGCAACGGTGGATGGAATTCTTAGCCTCCTACGATTTTGAAATAGCATATACCCCGGGCAAGGGTAACGTGGTAGCAGACGCCTTAAGTAGGAAAAGGTTGTCCTTGAGTCCGTTGTTTGTTGAACGACGAAGCTTAGAATTCATCTCTATGTTTGACTTTAGACCCTCCGTTGACCTAGTACCTGGTTTGTTAGCATCCTTGGAGGTTAGACCTACACTTCTAGGACGAGTTGGTGAGGCACAGCAAGATGACCCACAGTTGGTTGAGATAGTAGAAAAGCTCAAAGGAGGGGAGTCATCTAGCCATCTTCGTAGGTATACCCTAGACGATAAGGGTTGGTTACGAAGGGATAATAGACTTTGTGTACCACAAGACGAATACTTAAGGAAGGCCATTCTTGATGATGCTCATCGCTCAAAGATGACCATTCATCCCGGCGGAGACAAGATGTACAAAGATATGAAGCGGGTTTTCTTTTGGGCCGGTATGAAAAAGGATGTGGCCGAGTACGTCGCTAGATGCTTGGTGTGCCAACGAGTAAAAGCGGAACAAAAGAAACCCGGTGGGTTGCTTCACCCATTGGAAGTTCCACTATGGAAATGGGAAAGCGTCTCAATGGATTTTGTGGATGGATTACCAAGATCAAGGAAGGGTAATACGGGGATTTGGGTTATAGTAGATAGACTTACTAAGAGCGCCCATTTTATTCCCGTGAAAAGTAAGAGGACTGCTCCGTGGTTGGCTTCTGTATACATTAAAGAGATGGTTCGTTTGCACGGTATTTCTTCTAGTATAGTAAGCGATCGTGATCCCATCTTCACTAGCGAATTTTGGAAGAGTTTACAAGAGGCGGTAGGGACTCAGCTATGTTTGAGCACCGCATATCATCCTCAGACAAACGGCCAGACCGAGAGGGTGAATCGTATTCTAGAGGATCTTTTAAGGCTTTGTATCCTAGACTGGGGGTACATGGGAAGAGCACCTTCCGTTGGTAGAATTCGCATATAATAATAGCTTTCAGTCTAGTATTGGCATGGCACCTTTCGAAGCTCTTTATGGAAGGCCTTGCCATTCGCCTACATGTTGGTGGGAATCTACCGATAAAATCCTACTTGGGCCCGATATGGTTAGGGAAACCACGGAAAAGATTGATTTGATTCGAAGGAGGATGAAAGCAGCACAAGATAGGCATAAATCGTATGCTGATAAGAGGAGGATAGATCTTGAGTTTGACATTGGGGACATGGTTTTTATCAAAGTATCTCCGTTACGGAATGTTGTTCGCTTTGGGTCCGTGGGGAAATTAGCGCCAAGGTTTGTAGGGCCGTTTCCTATAAAAGACAGGATTGGGAAGATGGCGTACAGGGTGGAGTTGCCTGAGAAACTTAGTGGAGTACACGACGTATTCCATGTATCACATTTGAGGAAGTGTTTGCACAAGACCGCGGAAGTGGTAGAGCCGAGCTTGCTTAAAGAGGTGGAAATAGAGCGTGATGCAACAATTAGATGAGCTCCTACATGCATTCTTGGGTCGGAGATCAAAAAGTTGAGGAATCGAGAGGTCAGACTAGTTAAAGTGCAATGGGGAGATGATGAGAGCAACGCTACTTGGGAGACAGAAGAGAAGATGCGTTCGTTGTACCCTTTTCTTTTTGAGGGTATGTCTTTTAATTTCTCCTTTATCGCTTAGCTTATCTTATCTTATCTTTAGTATGTCCTCTCATTAGTATCTTTGACCTTTAGTTAGGATAATCCTATGGTTGAAACATGTGTTCGAGACATGTTATGTATGATGGATGCAAAATGGATGCAAGTGTTTGCTAGTGGTTACTCGTGGATGCATATATACACACACTTTAGGCACTAGATTGGCTCAGTCACTACATATTGCATATTGCATAAATGAATGTATTTAGTATAATGGATGTATAATTGTTGTACCATCATATAGATGCTGCATTCGGTTGAATGGATGTGCACGCATATAGAAGTAGTATGTAAGCAATTAGGATCTTTTGCATACATAACGGATGCATGGCACTATCATGAATTGCATCAAGGAGGTCAACTGAATCAGTGGACCGCCTGATTTTGCATTAGATACGGACATATACACACACTATGCATTTAAACATAAAAGCATTAGAAGTCTATAAGGACAGTGGATGCCAGTGTTTGATGATTGAGTAGATCGTTGATTGGATGTTAGGTTAAACATTCTTCTTGACTTGAAGATTTCGGGGTCGAAATCCTTTAAGGAGGGGAGAATGTAACACCCCGTAAATCAGTTAATACTAATATTCACAAATGAAAGAATAATTAATTTCAAATATAAGAATATTGGGAAACGGGCTGCGCTATTGTGTTCGTCTCGGAAAAATACGCGAAATAGAGTCCGAAATTTTGTGAATCGGAGTTCGTATGACCGAGATATGGCCTCGAGAAGTTTCACGAAAAATTGAAATTTTAAAACAGATTTCAAAAACACAGAAATGGATGCAGGTGGGAAAACTCCCGCCCAGACCAAGTCGACTTGGGATTCGACCTGGGGGGGGGGGGCAGGTCGACACTAGAGTCGACCTGGGTGTCGACCTCCCTGGTCGAGCCCAGGTGACCTGGGTGCATCTGGTTGGGTTTTCGGGCTGTGTTTTGAAGGCTGGACGAAATCTAATGGCTCTAATCTATTCTAGGGTAAATCTAATGGCCTAAATGCATCCTAACATCTATAAATAAGTGGGTAGACTTTAACCCTAAATCACTTGAAAAATTGGAGAGCTACCGACATGTCGTTGCCATGGAGTTCAGCGTAGCCGTCACAAACTAAAGAAGAAGGAGAAAGCCTAGCCTACAACTAAATCTATTCAACAAACAAATTAAATCAAAGACTCTTTCTATTTCTCTTCTTTAAATTGTGAGTATGATGATTCTCACAATGTTATTATAAAATAATTCGATTAAGTTATGAATGGATCACAAGAAAGTGATGTGAATTGTAATTGTAAATTCTATATTGTGGATCTCTTGTTATGTTATTATGTTGTCATATGTTGTAAATTATATGTTGTAAATTCTCCTATGCTATGCCATGCTATGATGAAAATCATGCTATGCTATGTTATGCTATCATGCTATGCTATGTGTAAATCATGCTATGTTATGTCATAAATCTTATATATGTTGTAGATCTCATGTTAACACATATGTTGAAATCCATATGTTATATGATAATGATATCATGTTAAGTTGTGTTGAATCGTACAAGTTGTAAAATCATGATGTTGTTATTTATGTGAATTGGATCATGTTTAAAGTTTATGTTTTTTTAAAATTAAATGGATCATGATTATGGGAATTTGCCTATTAGGTTAGGTGTACCCATATACATGAATCCACAATTTAAATTGGATCTTGAATATGGGAATTTGCCTATTAAGTTAGGTGTACCCATATGCATGAATCTATGACTAAATGAATTTTTATTATGGGAATTTGCCTATTGAGTTAGGTGTACCCATAAAAACCCATATTGTTAGATTAGATGATGTTGATTCACGCATGTTCCTATGCAAGTTTATGAAACTTGATTGAGACCATATTATGTGAATTATGAACAAGTTGACATCTTTAGATTCCATGACATGTATAATCCTATGCAAGTTGTACATATGCAAGTTTCACCCCTTACTATGATTCATTTAGTCATATATACATGTTGTTATTGTGATAATCTCTTTTATGCTATGAGTTAGACTATTCGAGTCTAATATATATTTTGCGAATAAACGTTCAAACGTGGGGTAGGAGTGATATTAGGAATTAATAAATTGGGTGCAATTTTGTATGATTTTGCACGCCTTGAATGGATGTCCATAATTGAGTCAATTATGGACATTGTTGAATTTGGAATTAATTAATAATTCAAGTAGGGAATTATTAAAATTGGGGAAAATGGATTATTAATAATAATCAATGCTTAGGACACGAGGTTGGACCCGTTTGCGACGTAAACCTGCCCGGACCCGCCCGACAAATCCAGTAGTCACAAATGTCGGCCCAATGTGAGAGGTCCTAGGCCCAAACTAAAGCATAACAGTTGTAAAGACACGAGGTTAGACTCTTTTATGGTGTAAGACTGCCCGGACCCGCCTGGAAAATCCAGCTGCCATAAACGCCAGTCTAATGTGAGAGGTCTTTATGAGGTTATGGCCTGAATGAATTAAGAAATACTTAGCTAGATAATCATGTAAGGTGGGACATGGGGGTTAAGTAGGTGCTTTGGGTGGCATGAGGAATCTAGTGGTTGCCTTTAGAGGCATTTGAAATACGATTAGACTTAACCAAATACACATGTAAATGAACATGACTAAGTGGGTTAAGTGGATGGATTAATGGGACAAGCTTAGGTGGAATGCTTGTGGGAAATAATGGGGGCTCATTTCAACCAGTATCCCAAAACGTATCTTTGTGGGCTCGACCCAAGTCGAGGACAGGACACGCATACTGGGTTTGACTAAAAGAGGCCAAAACAGGGAGCGGTGGCAACGCAAGTCCAACGGGTTTCATATGCGTGTGTGGACCCGGGCTGGTAGGTAAGACGTTGTTGCATCGTGTAGGTATAAGCCGTGCATCTCCGTTATATCGGGTTGCCACTTTAGGGGAATGATACACCCCACTGTGGGGCCAGCACGGGTATCTACGAGTAGGGAGCCGATCGAAAAATGGAAAGTGGGGTACACCTAGTGGAGATAGGGGCAGGCGACACCTTTGTAGTCAGCTAGGAGTACGTAAAGCCATTAAGAAAGTTTCTAAGTGAAGCTAAGTGGGATCAATCTTTAGGGTGACTGGTGTGGTGCAGTATTGTGTTTATCCTTTAGTATTTAGGAGCGCCTATAACGTTTCCTTTA
The DNA here is from genome assembly GCA_030737875.1 of Allium sativum. Lineage (NCBI taxonomy): Eukaryota > Viridiplantae > Streptophyta > Magnoliopsida > Asparagales > Amaryllidaceae > Allium > Allium sativum. Next base: position 402,102,935 of record CM060923.1, on the reverse strand, counting down.
GCGGTTGTCTATGTCCTTAATCTGCTCTTTCATAGACATTTCCTTGTTTTCCAGCTTTTGCCTTAGTCCAGTTATTTTGATAATAGTATTGTAGAATTATCATACTCGCCAGACTTTATGTCTGACCCCCTCTTTTCCATCTTTTTTTTCCCTTCAGGTCCCCAGGTTGGGCCAAGTTCTAGTGGAGTCTAGTTGGATCGCTTATCTCTTGGAAAGCTTGGACTGCAGAAGTAAAGTCCAGCTTGTTATCTTTCTTTTTAATGGCTATTTATTGTAATGGGATTATGTATTTTGTTTTTGTGAAGATGGATATTGTACTTGGTTATGATCTATGGTTTTATGATGGAACAGACATATTTAATTGCCGCTGCAATAAAATGAAGTTTTAGATTTTCAAGTGCTATTTATTATCTGTCTTGTTGTAATTTCTCTGTTCTATATTCACTTATGACCTCCATGGAAGCTAATGCATTCCCCTGGTGAGTGACATTAATGGACGTGGAGTGTTACACCTAAGTTAGTTCCTCCTCTTGGATTTCACCGATTAAGAGCTCATACCAATCGATTGCTTTTCCTTCAAGCATTCTAGCATCTATGTGAAATCGATGCAAGTCCTCAAGACTCATGCAAGAAAATATGCGTTCGCATGATTTGATCCAAGCCAGGACATCTATTACACTTTCGGTGCCCTTAAAAACTTTTCCACCAAGCTTGGTGCAATTGCTGCATAAGGTAGCAAAACCAGATTTGGGATGCATAGTCATTGCAGTAGTTCTTGTCGATTGGGCATTTGTCACAAGATCAAGAAGTTGCTGAGTTGTCATACATACTCCCTCGATAGGAGTGGCAGTAGGTTAAGCGACATTCGTACGGGAACGCGTAGACATTTTTCTTTATGAAAAGAAGAAAGAAAAATGTTAATCTCAAAAGGATTTCGAATCAATGAACATGGAATCATAATAAGATAGGATATGATGGGTTCTAAGACTCGATCTAAATCCCAAACACGATTTTCTAAGAGAGACTTACGGTAATGGTCCTCGCCATAATATCGTATATTGTTCTGAACTCTGCTCTGATACCAAATGTAACGCCCTACCTCTATACTCGTATTAGGCAAGGCCATTGTAAGCAATGGTGTCAGCTAACCCGAAGAATAAGGATGTTGAGGAGCGACCATTTGTATTTAGCTTTGTATGAGTGTTAAAAATATCAGATAATACTGTCTTACTTTTTCAAATTCTCATGAGAAAATCCGACATGTCTAATTCAAGTTCAAATCTACTACACAGTGGCTATATATAATTCGAAAACAATATAAAATACATAATAAAATAATCAGAGTCAAACACAAAATTTTCTTATCATGAAGGCGGAAGAGATATGAATAAAAACACCATAGTGTATACATAAAGGTAGTGGCCAATCAAGGTCCACCATACTACAAAAGATTAAATGATAATACATGCCCAAAAGAGTGTGAATACATAAGAGAGTCATTGTCTCATATACATATCAATGTAAACTATGACACCATCGTAGTAAACCAAAATAAAGAACTGGATCCTGCTAGAAGTCACGTGGAAGCACCTGCAACACCTCGGTCTGACCCGAGTATTATTTATAAGAAATAGAAAATAAACGGATCAGTCTAGCTGTACTTGTCATGTTGAACTGAAATAGAAATAGAGATATAAACTTATAATGACATATGAGTAATAACAAAAATGATCACAAGCAAATGTGACATCTTAGAAATGTCCACATAATATCTCAAGAAAATTCCAGTGCAACAAAGGAATATCTCATTCCCATTATACAACTACGCACAAGAAATGATATCATCTAACAAATCATTAGAAATTCCAAAATTCAATAAACTAGAAATCCAGAATATCATAAAATGATCCGACGATCCACCAGAACCGAAGTTCCTAAAATATTGATCTGAAGATCACAGAAGTTCCTTAAACAATGATCCGGAGATCCACCAGAACTGAAGTACTTAAAATAATGATCCGAAGATCTACCAGAATTGAAGTTCCTATATGATCAAAATTGATTAGGTATAGTATAAACTATGCCAAGCTAGTAAATATAAGAGTTAAGCTACATGTCCCATAACCACTTGCTTTACTCGAATATTTACGAACAAGTTGTATATTTCACTAGAAATACTAAACAATCATCACCACAGTTTTCATTTGAACATCCAAGAATTAACAGTCAAAGCAAACATAAGGGGTCATAGTCCTTGGTTTTACTAAGGCGTTTAATTAGATTTCTGATACGAGCGAGAAAAATGTTTATATAAATATGTACTAGTAGATTTGTAAATCAATTTATAAAATAACTTCATATTATGAAGTGGAGTTAGAAACCATTTAGTAAAAGATTTGGTAGCTATTAATAATTTTAAACCCTTTTCATATAATGTCGAAGTGGGAAGTCTCGTGTAATAGCGGTCGAAGTGACAACCGTACTAAGAAAACACGTTTTAATAACGTAAACAAAATTTCACAACTATCAATTATAGTTTCGCTTACCACAAATAAACCAAAAGTACATGAAATCAAAAAGCAGAAAGCTGGAAACTAGAAAAACAAAAAAGTCATAAAAAAGTCGAAATGGGCCGAAACTCGGCCGGGAACAACTTAAGTGGATCTAAACTGTTGACCATGGTCTCCACTGGTCAACAGTCCAAAAACAGGATTCAAACGTCTGAATTAAAAACTCAGACGTCTGAATTGGGGTTTCCAAAGACATAAGTCTCTGTCTGTTACTCAGACATCTGAATTTTCCAATTCAGACGTCTAAATGGAAAAATCCAGACTTCTGAATTATGTTACTTCTGTTTTTTAATTATTCGTAGCAGGTCAGATGCCTGACCTAAATCATTCAGACGTCTGAATCTGGGTTTGTGCACAATTTTGCCTAGAAAACATGCTCAAAACTATATCGACAAAGGCCCGAAGGCTTGTGATGTTTCCTATGCAAAAATGAAGCATCTAAGGCTTGCCGAAGCAACTTATAACACCCAAAATTCACATGCACACCAAGAATCACAATGGAAATCAATGAAAATGAAACCAAGCTTCATAAATTGGAAATGTCAATACAAAAATCAATCAATACAACCAAATACACAATTCATAAGCAACATACATGTGCCAAGAGCACACTAGACAAGCATGAATGCTTGAGGCATAGATGTGAGTTCATAGGAACTCACCTTTGATTGTTGAATGCCAGGAGATGAATCAAAACCTAGCAAAATCCACTTCTCTTCGCATGCTGCTAACAAATCCTCAACCTAAGCATATATAAATACCAATTGCAATAATTAGGTTTAGGAAAACCCTCCAAAACTAGAAGAGGAATTGATATGGAGAAGATAGAGATGACCTTACTCAAGTTTTCTCCTTGTATTTGCTAAGCTATTACTTGAGTTCCTAAGATTGGAGCTTAGAAATATTAATTTCCTCTTCCTTTTGGTTTAGGAATTTACTTAGGAAATGAATGAAATATTAAATGAAAGAGGAAGGTAGGAGGAGAGGATATGTAGTGGCTTTCATTGGGTTAGGGGATAGCTTGACCCAAACCAAGTCCACTAAAAAGTCCCAAATTTTCACTTACTTCAAACATATCAATATTAAAGTTTTAAAAGTCATAAACGACTTGTTGAACTCAATGGAAGTGGTTTTGAGTCCAAATTCATCCGTATGCAAAAGTGACTTTTTGGACTAACATTAAATTAACGATATTATGTTTAAAAAAGAATTTAAATATATTTTCGTAAAATACGCGGTTTGTTACAAAATCTCTCATTTTTCGATTCTATCACTTCAATTTCATTTTCTCACAATATTGTCTTTTTTCTTTTTCATTTTTCTATGCCGCTACTGGTAGAAAAAATTATGATCCCAACCTAAATTAAATTGGAAATCTGTCTATATATTATATTATATGAAAGATAAATATTCATCTAAAGATCTTTTAGTTCTTATTTTCTCAAAAATCCCACATGTTGTCATGTATCATGGTAGTTCAGCAGTTTTAAATTTATCATTACTTTTGCCAATTGCAATTATTTCTTAAAAGAACTCTAATGGACTAATTAATATTTCGTAGATTATCTTCCTATTATACATTTTAAAATAAGTATCAATATGCAAAATTTTCATTTTTTCAATTATTTCACTTACATTTCATTTGCTCATATTATGTCAGTTTTTCGAAATATCAGTGTGCACATTTGTCAATATTTAATTCTATCACTTCCATTTCATTTTCACACAGTATAGTCTTTTTTCTTTCCTAATTTCCTATGCACGTTATAGTTAAAAAATGTTCTTATCCCAATCTGAATCAAATTAGAAATTTTTCTAATATATTATATGAAAGATCAATATATTTCTAAAGAACTTTCAGTTTCAGTGTTCTTAAAAATCTCACTTGTTGCCATGTATCGCGATAGTTTAATAGTATTAAATTTGTCATTAATTTTGCTTATTGCGGTTATTTCTTAAAAGAATTCTAATGGACCCATTTATGTTTTATGGATTATCTTCCTATTACATATTTTAAAAGAAATATCAATGTGCACATTTGTCATTTTTTTAATCATTTCATCTGCTCATAATATGTATATTTTTTCCACTTTTCTGTGCATGGTAAGTTAAAAAAATTCTAATCCTAATCTAAATCAACTTTAAAAAAAAAAATCCTAATGTTTTTTTAATTAATTTCTTCAATCATTTGTTTTAACAACAATGGGTTAAATTAGTCAGTAGTTTTTTGCTTCATATTCAACATTATATATTCAACATGATATTGATTTTATTCATACATAACAACAATTGTGTTCCTAAAATTTTTTTCAGTGCTTTTTAGGAAACATAATATGAAGATTACTTATAAAACTAACCGGTTCTGCCTGGCTTGATTAAAAGGCTAGATATTTATCTTATTATTATTTAATATGATGTTCAATATATAGTTTTTGTTATAATTTCTTCTTCATAATCTAAGGTTAGATTTTCTATTTATAGGATTATAGGTATATTATCTTCATTGGTCACTGATTTCATAAGTAATTGATAGCATAGAATCTCCATTGATTTGTTACACATATTATAAGTAAATTTGAAAAGTTTGGTTTTTCTCAAATTTTATAATTTTCGTGTTTAACTTAATTTTTTTGTTTGGGATGATTTTACATTATTTTAAGCTCATTTACCATATACCGAATAATTGGTTCATTATTACTACATAAATACCAACCCCACTTTTGTAATATTCACTCTTTCTTAATTTTAACCTATATAATTGTATAAGAAAATAAACACACTAATACCATTATATATGAAGTAAAATAATTTTAAATAATAAACTTTTATATAAAAAGGAGTATGGAACTTTGAAAATTGGTTAGGTATTTGATTATAAATAAGTATTTTACAAACTTTTTTTGAAATAAATTGTTTATATTGTGTTATACATAAACCTGTTTACTAAATATTAAAAATACCATTAATGCCTAGAATACATAATTATATATAAATTTTTTAATGTTCTATATATCTTTTATGTTATACAATTAACCAAAAAATTAGACCTTTTATATTTTTATTTCCATGTACAACTGTCATGCGTTCCTTATTTCATTTTCATATGCGTACGTGAAGGCATTTATCATCTACCAATTTTTTCACTTTCATCTCATTTTCGTATAATAATATCCCTTCCTTAAGCTCTACTAATATAATAAAGTGATTATTTTCCTACTTCCTGCTTTTTATATTGTGGTTTTAATGGAAAAATAAGCCAATGGCCTCCACCAAAAACATATAGTACTTGTTTGATCGATTTTGATAAAAAGGTTAGGCTACTTTATTATTATTATTTTTAGTTAACATGATGCTAAATTTGTATCTTTTGTTATGCTTCTTAGTTCTAATGTTGGGCTTGATTTCAATTTTCCCGATGAAAGTTAAATGGTTATATAAGTATGCGTATACCATAGAGTTTGCAATTTTATTATGTAAATAGTAGGGCTTAACGTAGGTCTACTATTTGATGGGGCTAAATTCTAAAAGCATGGCAATCCAAGAGCATTATGCATGATAAGTGGGACCTATGGGGCTTTAACGAGTCTATCATCGCATAACATCCACTATAAAATTTTCTTGAATGTGATTATCATGTATAATTTCAAAACATGTAATAATGAAACAGGTGGATGTAATTTATTTAAGATAAGTTTTAACATTATTTAAATTTAAATCTAATTTCTATATTGTAGGTTCATAATACTATTTTAAAGCCAAATTATACTAATGCAAATCGCTTACGTTTGAAAATTAATAAATGTGTATGTGTTGGTAATGTAATATTTATCAAATTACAAACAGTTGATTTTTGATGTTATTGGTCATTGTATAAATCTATTGGCCTCAAAACATTGATTTTCATTATATATGATTTCAGATTATCAAACCAAATTTATTAGAAAATCTTAGTTGGTTGTATTCAAGAAAAAGATAAGCAAAAAACTTACAATCCATTAACATGTATTTTCAGTTTCATATAATTAAAAAATCAAAAAATAAATTGTCAAAACCGTGTTGCGAAATGCATGTGCGCAGCATGGGTTCGCACTTGTAGATTCAAATAAACAATAGGTAGTTCAATAACTTATGTAATAAAACATTTCACAAAATTTTAATTGTGTCTCTTAATCTTTTTAAAATGTCATTAATAACGTGGCTCTTGTCCATTTTTATGCGAACTAAATGCCCTTTCGCGTAATCTATATAATTCATTTGTATTCTCATACCTGCCATTATATATGAAAAGTGGTCCAAAAAATCTCGAAGCGTGGTAATGACATTGTAGGTAAATGCTATAGGCCAAGGATTTTCCAGAAACTATATAAAGTAAAGATACTGCTTTGAAATTTGGGCATATTTCCGCACTTAGTCATTTAAACTTTAACAACCATATAATAGTTACTTTAGCACATTTTGTCCACGAGTATGCAAAATGAAAGCTACACCATTTGGAAGCTTGATCATGGTTCCACTGTAAACTAGTGGAGAACAGACTTTTGTGTATGTTGTCTATTGACAATTAAAAGCGGGGTGAATAATTTAAACCATTATTTTTATTTGTTCCAGGCTTCACACATCCCATATAACATATGTTGAACAACACTGGCATTTAATTTTGAAATTCGGTAATGAACCATATTTGCTTAGAGATAAATAAATACCATCAAGTAAGTTTATTTTTCTTAGAAAATAACGACATTTATTAAGTTTAGAACTACAAGTGGACTTGAATCTTAATTTTTTTTTTTTACAAAAATAAAGTTCAGAACATGAAGTATGGGAAGAAGAAGAAAAAAGTACAACATACACAAATTATAGGTCACTATGAATGATTACAAGAAAGTATAAGCAGTGCAGACTAAAAAAGATAGAAAATACCTGAAAATCTCCATATTAGAATTTTGGAAGTAATAGCTAGAAATTTCACTTGCAAACATGAAAACACTATAAGACGGACTACAACAAAAATTAAAACATGAAAAACATTTGCAAACAAAAACAATAAAAATACAAATTGCAATAGGGCTTACATGTACTAAGTTGGCGAACAAAGTCAGTGTCGTCGCATCGAACAATGCTGTAAGCGGGTTAGGTTAGAAAACGAAAAAAATTAAATAGGTCAAACCCAACCCTTTCAATATTAGGGTTGATGGATTGCCTAAAAGGGGCCTATTGGGACCTATTCTCGGCTAAAATCTTCCATGATACTATTTCGCATGTGGCTAACGCTCACGCATGGAGAATGGTTCTGATGAACGTGAACTTTCTGTAATAACCCACTCAGAACGACACTAAATTCCATCTCAGAAAAGGCTCATAGGAACTTAGAGTCGTTCAAAAGAAGTCGTTGGTATTTATATGAAATGAAAATAACAAAGTCGGACTAAAAGAAAATTATGCCTCACAGCTGAATGGATAAAATATAATAATCAAATAGATGTATCATATCATAAAATATCAAAATGTCAAATACATCAAATCTTAAATGTCATAACTAAAAAGTCAAGATACATTATAAATATGACATAGATACAATCAGGTAATAATAGTAATCTAAATAATGATCGCCATCGCCAAGCTCCATCATCGATATCATCGTCTAGCATGAACCACCATCTTGCTTAACCTATATTGTCAAGAGGAGGGGGTAAGAACAACTATTTTGGCGAATAAAATTCTTTAAGCTTGAATAGTAAACCTATTTCCTATATTTGGCAATATAAGACCTATTAGGTTTACGTCTATGCGAATATAAACACATATACTGATTCCTACATCTACATTAAATGGAAAGAGGGGAACCTTTCTCGGTCACTTAAAGCCTGAAATGTGGATGGATTTCTACGATCACTTAATACCCTTTGGCGAACCCTAGTCACTTATGACCTCATTTCCTAGACTGTTATATATATTCCCTCAATGTAATGCGATAGATAGTAATCAGCCACTTAATACCAAGTTTTAGGTAGACACATAATTCCATTTATGATCTTCTCGGTGCTTGGTTACTATCGAGCTGACATTACAAGTGGAATTTTGCCATTTATTACTCCCCTTAGACTGACAGTTTTGGTGAAACTCTTTTTAGCTCATCTCCAGATTCCATCACTTAACCCTTAGATAGAAAGCAGACAACTTTCGGAAAGCAAACTAACTTGTTCGAGATAATTTAATACCTCGTAATTATTGGAGAAATGCGGACCCATAGACCTCATAATATCGTTTACACTAAAAATTGCACAAACACCCAAAGATTATAGAGAAGAGAATAAAAGAGAAGAAAATATAAATGAAAATAAAGAATAATCACACACTAAGAACTTATAATGGTTCGGTTGTGAATTGCCTACGTCCACTTTACAACTCTTAAATATTACAATGAAATGTGATTGTAACGCTTGAGTAATGAAATCTGGTGTATAGAGTGTTTTCAAAAAGTAAGATACATAAGAGAAGTTAGTAGATCCAATTTTCATGCTCCAAGGGGCTATTTATATAGCTGATGTTCAAATCAAGTTCGGCATAGACATGTGGAGGCCAATCCGAGAATCGTTGAGATCGTGGGCTTAGTCACGATGCAATGTTGGAGCGAGTCAATAGCAACTGTAATCTGATTCAGCCAATGACCGGTTCAACATAGTCAAACCGGATGTTAGCCGATCCGGAAGTGGCATCTTCGTCTTCATCGAACTGGGCCTTGGTCAATTTAGACTTTCACAACATTTCTTTAGCCGATCCAGGGAGAGTCGACGTAGCCTCGGCTGATCCAGGTCTTGCCGATCTTGATATTTATGAGAGGTTTGAAGTTGTCTCCATACTTGGATTTCCTTAAATATGAATTTCTATGTGCTTGATGTGTCACGCTCCAGAAATTTCGGACTAGTCAAAATTGTCGAAAGTCATTTCGTCCAAATCAAACAATGACAACTACCACTTTATTTGGATAAATATACAACATTACTAAATGCATTGAATAAAATTTTAATAAATAACACTTATCAGAATATTCATTTAATTCACAAGGTGTTCTTAAATACAAATTAAACACAATTACCATAAATATACTTTTATGTGACTCTGATGAGATGGACATCGATATTCATTCCTGCAATCTCGATAAATATGCCAGTATGGCTTAAAATTTTAAACATGAAAGATGCACCAGTACAAGATGTAATAACAAATAATAAACAAAAAAATATTTTTATTAATATAGTAGTTGCATCACTACCACTTGTGACTGCCTACGTACCTTTATCTAATTGAGTTAGCAATTAGATACATGATCAAGCCAAGGTAGTTCTTCTTTACATAAAACATTTAAAATCAATATTTATTTCTAGAATACTCTTTATATTAAGTAGGGGTAAAAGACTTTGTAAACACTCATTTTGAAAGGCATCTATATATCTCTTGTAGCACTTCCTTTCAAAAGATAAACATCTTCTATTTTAAATACTAGTCAACTTCCTTATGCAGAAATTCCTTTATAAACAATCTCAAACCATCTTTATATCTCTCTAATATATGTTTTAAAAGATCTTCAAAGATTGAAGGAAATAGTTAATTTAAACATCATTTATGCCCCGTTAAATCTTCTAAACTAAAATGTAACATTTTAGAAGATGTTATATAAAGTTTTAGTCATAAATGTCCTCAATCACCAGTCGTATATGTTAAAATAAAAACTGCAGCATTTATAAAGCACTATGAAAAGATGGATTTTGGCTCAAAATAGCTATTACAATGTTTCTGTTGTACTATGAAAAGCTCTGTGTAGTTTATAATGGTTTTGGGCTCAAAACAGCCGTTACAACGCTTTCTATTGGCTACGAAAAGTTATGGGTAGTTTATAATGGTTTTAGACTCAAAAAAGCTATTACAACGTTTCTGCTGCGCTCTGAAAAGTTCTGTGCCTTTATAAGTTATATAGAGAAAAGACAGCGTTTCAGGAATGCTATGAATTTCAGAAATTCAGATTTTTGACCATTTTTTTGGCAAAATGTTTGATTTTATTTCTCTATGACAAATACAGTTTTTGACTTTAAATTTTCTACAGTAAAAACCCTTCTTAATCTACTTAATTACCATGAAACGAAACCCTTAAAACCATTTATCAATTTAATATAGAAAATTCAACAATATGAGGTACTTTCAACATGTCTTTTTCAGGCAGATTTTTACCTGACTTTGCATCCAATTTTCAGGTACATGAACAATTGAATTAGGATAAGTGTCCCAAACGAAAGTTGTAGGCTTTTGAGTAATCTTTGCAGATTGATAAAGAGATCAAAATTTCAGTAAAAAATTGAGGAAGTTATGGTAAAAATTCCGAACGTCATTTTCATAGGTTAGAGACCAATCATTCACTCTTAAATTTCACAACTTTTCTTCAAACTACGAAATGAATACATGTACTTAAATAGTTTTTCTCACCTTATAATTGTAGATTGAACTTTTATTTATTTTCTTGGCTTATCCTAAACTTCTCTTATTTATCTTACCTTGTTTTTGTCTTGTGAATGCATGAAAAGAAGTGAACATTCCTACCCTTTTATAACATTCTTTAAGGCTAGTTTGATAATTTGGTTTTGGACACTTGTCCACCTTATATTCATGCAAGCTTTAGGATGTAGACACATGTCCCCTTAGGTGTGTCAAGATGTTTCTACACATGCACACCTAATGGGTTTATGTGTCTTTATCTCCTTTAATCTTAAGACATGTGTACCGTTCATTTGATGACACGTGTCCTTATCATTTAATGCCACTTATCATATTTTAAAATATATATACATATACCATTTTCTTTGTTTATAAGATATGTATGTACGTATATGTGTTCTTCAATTGTAACGCATCGCTAGTTTGATGTATTACACTTATTGTACTTCGTATTTCCTGTTTTCACTCTGTGTTTGTTTTGCTTCTTGTGTTGATGTAATTGTATTTCTTATTTATTTTTTGTACTTCCTGTTTTTTGGGTTACTTGGCTGATGTATTTTCTTGCACTAATTTTTTCGTTCATATATAATATTAGGTTTAGGTTTATGACTAACCATGCCGTGATTTTTTTAAAATTTCTTTTTGACATATATCACGATCAAAACAATGAGATCTTGGTTTTTCTCTTTTATTATGACACTTTCTTATAATAGATCTGGAAGATTCCTGTTTCATAGAATTCCGATCTATATTGGATTCAACATATTAGTTTGAAGTTCAAACCGAAAATTTACGAACTACCGCTACGTGATGAATTCGAATTAACTAAATATAATAATTCTTTTAATCTTCATTAAACTTAATAATTATTAATGCACTAGTTGGATTCCAAAACATCATAGCTACAGTACTGAAGGAGTTAGACAACTCAGGTCATCCCCTAGTCAGTTGCGAATCTTTACTATTAACATATAGTCATTTCAATGTACTAGTGTGTAGTGTCTAGTCATTTCAACATATTGTCAACACCGAATCTTTACTATTCTCAACATCGAAACTTTACTACTGAACAGTATGTAGTCATTTCAAAAACCTTAGTAGCATGTATTGTGTTGTCATTTCTATTATTATAATTGCTAACGATATTTTTCGTCAACACCGGAAATAGGTCTATGGATATGGACCTATGGGAAATAGGGGGTTATTTAGTTCCTACAAGCTTGAATCAGTTCACTATTTCCTAGATATCAAGGTCTTCACCCCAAAGATAAGTTACTCTTCACTCAAGGGGTGAGTATCACATTTACGAGACTTAACAACCAACATTTACCTTGGGATAAGGGCTCCCTAAGTGCAACACCAGTTAGTTAGCTAAACGGCTTATAGAAGGGTATTTTGACAATCTAGGCGTAAGGGCAGGGCTCGTGTATAAAGCCTTTGTTGCAGAAAAAGCAAAAGGAAATAGCGAAAGAAGTTATAAGGAAAATCAAAGAAATTATGTAAGTGTCGATCCACTCTTTATTGCTCATTGATTTGAGTACATAAGTGTTTACAAAGGAAATCCCCAAACTGATTAACAAATTGGGTTTTGCTCCATAAGAAATGAGTACAAGATTGGGGAACGAGAAAAGTCCCTTAAAATGTGACCTTCGGGTCTTATTTATAGACAAATCAGGATCCCTTTTGTCATTAGCTCAACAGAAGCCTCTTTTGGATGCGGCAATAGGCTTTCGGCCACTTTGCACCCTTTAGTTCTGGTAATAGTGTTTCAGATGCCTTTCCTTCTGCTTGGCATTGTGATTGGGTCCAATTTGGCTTTCGAAATGTCAGTCTCAGTTTCGAAAGCTTAACCCTGATGCTGCATTTCATATGTATCGATATCTTGTCCCTCGGTATAGATTGCTTCCGAAGTTGCTTTCGGTCCTCAACGATGGGCTCTGGCTTCGGTTTTGAGCCTTCATAACACCGTTTTTGTGCTTTCATCTGTTGTGACTTCAGATCCATCATCTCTTTCGGTATCGACACTAAGCGAGTTAGTGTGGATAGATCTTCTTCTTATAAGCTTTGGTTTACTTTCAATGAGCCTTCGGAGCAGGTTCTGGTTCTGCGACAGTATGCTTTCGGTGTATCTACTAATAGCTTTTGAAGTTGTGTGTCTGTATTAGTTTCGATACCAAGCAGATTGGTATTGACAACCCTTTGCTTTATCCTGCTTATGTTTCGGATCATATACTTTCGGCAGTCCCATTATCTACTTCCGGTGCATGAAAGGATGCTTTCAGATTTGCTCCTTTTATTTGCTTTCAGCTTCATGTGTTATGCTTTAGGAACTGAGCTTATGTTGATTGCCTTCAGTGTCGGCATTGCTTTGATGTAACCACCTTTCGTATTGGTTCGGAACCCCCTTTCTTATATGTTGACGTTGATAACCCATTAACAAAATCTTCCTTTTTTTGCTTTTGGCCTCAGTTGTCTTAGTAGCCTGTTATTGGTTCCATGCCTCCGAGTCATTTTTCTTGATTAGTTGCGCTTTTGGTACTCCTTCAATGATAGCCAGTTTCGGTATTGAATTTGATAGTAACATTGCCTCTCCCCGTTTGTGAAGGGGTATTTTCGACTTTTCAAGTCAAACTTTGACTTTTCCTCTTGTACTTTGATTTCCTGCCTTTTGGTATTCTCGATTTGATCTGCATCGTCGATCAGTGCTTATTTGTACGGCTGTAATCGAAAAGTGCTTTTAGATATATAGTCCTTCTTCTTTCCCAATTCACAACCTGCAAATAATTATTTAATACAAGATCACCGTTCTTCGTATATCTCAAAGATCGCAAATTCAACCTTATTTCTGTATGTATTTTAACAGTTTTTAAACTAATTGTTTGAATCGACATCTCCTCGATTTAACTACGAACTTGATTAGGATTCGCAATTTTTTTTATTAATCTTCATTATGACGGATTGAATATGTAGCGGTTGTAATAATAAATTAAGGCTGATTATGTGAATTTGACATATACCCCCTAACCATACTTTCTTGGGTCTACAATGCAAGATTTTATGTATATAGGTTCCCTCTTTAGTATGAGGATAAATTAAAAAACATCCCTTATGGTACAAATGGTCTTAACATTTACGTTTTTATTTCTTTTTTGGTTTCGATTGTATCATATCATCACTGAAACCAATGTTCAAAATCATGTGTCGCCGAAACAGGATATGAATGACGCCGAAGGTCACACCTTTTGTTGCTGAGCTAGTGAAAACCTTTATTACTATGTGTGCATATTTAATGCAAATCTCACTGATGCTCAACTCTCAACTCTCGTAGCACTAGCTCGGTTGTTGGTAGTGATACTAGGTATTTGGGCTCAACAAGGTTGACATTAGGGATCTAAGTTATCCCAAACTTGATCTTTCCGAAACTAGGGTTTTCAATTATTCTTTGTTTTAATGCAAAGACAATCGATAAGACCAAAATCAAATACTGAACAATGTTTTAGACATGTATGTATAATGTATAGTCATATGTGCACTATGTTAAAGGTTTCCACTTTCACAATTTGTGGCATGCTCCTGACTTTTTATGGGTGTATTGGGCGACTTATGCTAATGAGTTTGTATAATAATTCTAAACTTGTAGAATTAATGTGCTAATATATTTTTAAGGAATAATATCACCTGGTAGCATTACGTCTGAAAGATCAAAGCTTTGAAATACTGAACATAGGCAACTTCTTTAAGATCTCCTGATGGAAAGCTTTTCACAGTATTCTCTTATTCGGACTCAGGATGAGGTGAGGGCCATCCTTGAGAGCTATGGTATGACTGGAGCTGATACCATACCTGCTTCTGGGATAGATACCATTCTGAGTCCCCCAAGGGGATTCTTTGCTTATTCCACCATCCATATCTGGCACGACGATTTCTTCCCATTCTCAGACTTAATTGTAAGGTTCTTACAATACCTGAAGCTGGCTCCCATTCAACTAACTCCGAATACATATACCTGCCTTTTATGCCTCGAACTTCTAGCACTGGAGTCAGGACAGCATTCTCTTAGTCCTCGTCTCCTACATTATTTGCTACAGTTGTTTGTAGTTAAAGGGACTAATCTTCCTCCTCTTCATGCCAACCTTTCTATGAAGTTGATTAGTGATAATCTCACCCAATTGTCGGATTGGGATATACAATTCTTCTATATGAGATATCTTTCGGATATTACAAGCACTTCTACTACTCCGGGTAAATTTTATTCCTCAGTATCTGTCGTCTTCATTCTTAAGCTTTGCTTTAACTTTTTATTTTGTCTCAGTTTCTGTTCCCACAAGAAAAGACCTAAGTGGCGAGGATATTCAAGCTGTCAGCGATATATTTAAAGCTTCCAAGAAATTGGGAAAGCGATCCATCTTATTTACTTTGGGCAATCTTCAGAAATATGGTTTTCTTCCGTCTCTTGTTAATGAACCGGCTCCTAAGAGACACAAAGATGAGACCTCACCCCCTCTTGTTTTTCACGAGTCTGATGTTGCTGAGCCGAGTGAGTATCATACCCCTGCTTCTTCTACTCCCCCTGTCGGCGCGACCTTGAGCACTACTCCTTCTCAGACAACGACTCCAGGTAGTGATTTTCTTCATCGCATATGTGTGCCTAACACTCCTGGATCTTTAAATTTGACATAACATTAGATAATGACGCATTCTCCCTACAGACATGCCAGTTCCTCTACACCTCCTCCAATAATTCAAAGTTGCTTGCCCTTTCTTTTGATCAAATGGCCAACTTTTTGTTTCTGTCCTCATCTTTAGATTTAATGAGCCTACCACAATCACTTATCGAGCAGCAACTAATAGTATGAACTTGTTTTGCTTTATTTTCACTTCTATGCAAGTTCTGACCCTTATCTTCTTTTCCTCCCGATTTCCAAGAGATGGTTCTCTCTTCTAGAGATGCTTACTCCACTTTCCCTGGAAGTTATGTCACTTAAAGAAGTGAAAGATGCCTTAATTCATAAAGTTGAATCCTTGTCGGAGAGGCACATGAATGAGTGTGCATAATTGAAGGCGTCTCTTGAAAGAGTTGGATCAGAGCTGGAGGATGAGAGGAAAGCTAAGTTCCTTTTGAATGACCAGGGACTAGCGCTCCAATTGTTTAAGGAGGAGGTCGAAGATGAGAAGGTCAGGATGGTGGCTAGTCATACTAAAAGACTAAAAGAGAAGGATGATCAACTTTCCTAAGTTAAGAATGCGCTATCCGCTTCTAGGCGCGTAATTTATGAGGCTAAGAATATGATCTTCTAATTTCTGAAGGAGCATTTCCCAAAGATTGTACCGGAGTATTATGAGGATGCCCTTTTCCTAGCATTCTCTGATAACTTCAAAAAGTTTCCCAAAATAGAATTTTCTTCTGTCCATCCCTCTATCCGAAGCAGAGTCATGGAAAGGATTGAGTTAGCCAGACGAAGAGTTGATGTCCCGCAGAAGGGTAAGTCCTAGCTTGAAGATCTTTTATATATTGAGGACCTTCCAGATGACCTCGATTCAGACATGGAAAAATATGAATCCGCGAATTCAGATTATGACTTGGATGATGATGGTGACCGTAGTCCAAAAGGTAAGGAGCTCCTTGAGGACTTGAACGGAGGGAGAGCCATTCCTTTACCTTCTGCAGGGAACATTTATGCTTCTACAGAAGTAGCTTCGGGTCCCTCGAATGTTTTCTTTTTGGCCCGAACTTGGTTGAAATTTTCTCCAAAGACGATGATTCCTCAGGCCAAGGGCAGAAAAAAAATGGTGTATCCTGTACTTCTCAAGGCCCTTGCTGCTCAGGTATGGTTCCTGTTTTAACATCATTATTCTTACCCTGTCGTTTCTGGGTTGTGGGCTTCCAATAACAATTTATAGATAACAGAACACAACATTTTGCCTATATGATACGGGGTTAGATAATAACCAGGAATAGGATGCAACTTAGCCTTACTTTTATTGAAATAATTTATTGTGTCATAAATCTTTTGTTTCGTTTTGTTTCTGGCAGAATTTTATCTTACTTGAATATGTATTCTCAAGAGATGCTTTACATTCATATTCTAACTTAATGAATGGGTGTTCGTCATAAGCTTGTTTCTTCTTCATTATCATTTACAAACCATTCTGAAATTAATAAATTAAAAAAGTTATGGTGTTACTCCTCATCATCTTCATCCTCTTTGGATGAGTTCATTCAAATTCATATACAACAATAAAGAGTAATTTCGCACCAAATGTTCGATTTAATGTCTACTGAAAACCAAGAAAGCAATCGTTCGACCGAAGGATGGAGCATATTTGGAAGGTGGGATTTGCGATATGGAAGAAATTACGCTGATAGTCAAAACCAACTTATTCAGGACTATTTTGTTGAAAACTCTATGTATGGGAAGTTGAATTTAGACGGAGGTTTCTCATGTTCAAGAACGTCTTTAATAGTGTTCTCAACAAATTTGAAGAAATAAACATATTTTTCAAACATAGAGTTAATGGGCTCAATGAACTAGGACTCCATGACAATCTTGAGCATAAAGGAATTTTGTAAAATCATTATTATCCAATTAGGCGAAGAGTATCTTTGGTCTCCAATGCCTCATGACATTGAATGATTATTGGCAATGAGAAAACAACATGGGTTTAGATATGTTAGATAGCTTAGACTGTATGCATTGAAGGTGGAAAAATCGCCCAATTGCATTGCAGGGTCAGTACTTAGGATTTTGCAAAAAAGTCTACCCTCGTATTGAAGTTGTTGGATCGTTTGATCTGTATATTTGGCATGTTTTCTTTGGGTGCCAAGCTCGCTAAATGATATAAACATTTTACGACAATCTTATCTATTCAACAACTTACGCAATGACGTAGCACCTCCATCCAACTACAAAATATGAGGCGTGGATTATACTATAGGTCAAAACTTGGTGAATGACATTTATTCCAAGTGGAAACCTCTTGTGCAAGCTTGTAAAAGGCCTAATAATGTAGAAGAGACAATGTTCATGAAACATCTAGAAAGTTTAAGAAAAGATGTTGAATGAGCTTTTGGAGTGCTTCAAGGAAGATTTCATATATTACGGAAAGAGGTACGCTACCACGACCCTACAGTGTTATATGACATCATGTATTGTTGTTTAATATGATTCTCGAAGAAGAACATGATGGACATGAGCTGCAATTTCGAAACTATCCTGGCATTGTTGTTGCATTCTCAAAAAACCCATACAAAGACCCTAATACATTTGCCAGTAAATGCAGCGAATCGAAGATATTCGAGACCCACAAGCTCATCTCGACCTTAGAGAAAATCAAATGGAAAATTGCTGGGAACATATAGGAACTCAACCGTAAACTAGACATTTTAGTTTATTTCTTATTTCAGTTTTAGAATTTCTATTATTTTTCTATGCACTAGGATGTTGATGAAGTTATTATATGTGTTGTTTGTTTGTTTATCAAATATCATTTGAATTAAGTAGGAGTTTGAATGTTTACACGTACTTATAAGAACAACAAGACATATGCAACTCCTTACAAATAAAACCATTAGTAAGTAAAAGAAACATGTGTTGATAGTGGGATACGTAGTACTAATACAGTTCCATACAAACAGAAGTAGTATTATGCAACAAATACAAGTAGTGAAACTAACATATTTAGTTTGGAAAGTCCCAACAGATTTCTGTTACGCCTATTAAACTTCTCAATTCGTTTTTCAATGTGTTTTCTTAGCATTAGATTGAGGTATTCAAGTTGCAACTAGTCGGCAGCAAATCATCTGCATTTTGTAGACAAACCAATTCTTGTCTCCTTAACTCGAACTTTTCAGCATGTTTCCGCTTTGATTCAGCATGATCGCGTTGTTGTTCTAAATCCCTCTCAAGTTCTCTCTCACATCTCCTGGCTTCCTTTGTTTTAATGTATTTCTGCGAATTTTGATCGGCAGTAGCAAGACTTTCACTGATTTGGTCATCATGTCTAAAATAATCAGTGGATGCTTTTTTCTTCCATTTGAAACTTCCCACACGGCTGTTGTCGATACTAGTAGTGAATATAGTGTCGTTGTGTGCTTTCGAACCCCTAAGCTTGATTCACCACCCATCTTCCTAGGCCGAAACCTAAAAAATTGAGTGTTCTTGTTGCACCCTTCCCCATTTGTCCTCCTTCGACAATATTTTATAGTAATGTTGCATGTTGAAAGGTTAGTTGTTGTGCTCGGCCATGTATAGTGCATATGCCAGACTAAGCTGAATTTGATGTAATACGTTACAACTAATTCAAAAAACCAAGAAGTATAAATGAATAAATATAAGAGCATTGCCATATCAATGTCGTTAGCACCGCTTTGCTGTCTTGAATATAAACCGACTATTATTTCTTTCCAACGTTAGGCAATATTTTTTTCCAATACTGCTTCAAAGGATCAACCGTTCTAGAAAGGGAATTTGAAGGAAGTTCATCGAACAAATTGCAACCAGAATTCCAATATGAACTTTCAGTTTGGTGGTACCTTTCCTCTTGTCTTTTGAACACTCAAACCAATAGTAAGAAAGCTCAGCTTGCTCATCCGGTGACTGTTTATGAACTTTTGTACAAACATAAGCTTGTTGTCCAAATTCCTCGATAGGAAATTCATTTCTGTTGATTCCAGAAGATTGCGACCGATTGAATTGCGTTGAAAGCATATATCTAATATTGTTATCTCCTTCAATGGCTTCTACATTCTCAAACCATGTTTCTTCGATTCCCCAGTCGCTATATCCGAGTTGATTATTCATGTTTCTATTCAAATTCTGTGATGGGTAAGGAGTCTGTCTTCAATGATGGCTATTAAGAGACACATACTCCTGCTCAAAACTACAATTTTGTTGAAATGAAGAATGTTGAGAGTAATTTAAATTTTAGGAGTTTTGGTAGTGTTTTGAATTCTGCTGGGAATTGTAGTAATTCGAATTCTGTGGAGGTTGATAAAAACTGATACCATGGTAAAGCTGATACTGGTTTGAATATTTCTGCAATTGAAACAGGTTTTGATAGCGCTGGATTAGGAATTTGTTATCGGAACAGGGTTGTGAATCAGTTTTCACTTTCTCTTGTTTTGACATTATTGTTATTTGATGTTGTTCTGTGTTGAAGAGAGCAGAAATACTGAAGAATGTTGTGTAATATAGGTAGAATATACATAAAAGAGGAGAAGGGAAAGGGCAACAGTCATAAAAATGACCGTTGCTAAAAGTCGGTTAAGGGCAATAGTCGCAAAAACGATTGTTGCCCTTATAAGCACCATAACCGACTTTTATAAAGCCGACTTAGGGAAACGGCCATGACCGTTGCCTAACCTGGTATATAGAAGCCGGTTGTCTTAGTTTGCTTAATAAAAGTCGGCTAAGGTCATGGTTGCTCAGCAACCGAATGGTTGCTTTGGCAACACATGCCCCCGGCATCCAACCGATCCCCAATAGGGGGTCTTTTGGCTCCTAAACCAACCTAACTTTGGGTTGGGAATGTTGTATGGTACCGCTCTCCTCATTTTAAAAACATTATTTTCTCAAAATATGCATTAAACAATGGCAATATAAAAAAATATCAAAAAGCAAAATGTGATATGATTCCAAGTAAAACATATTTGGAATCATATTTCAAAAACAGTAAAATTTTAGTATACCCTCATTAACATTTAACTTCAAAATTATAGTAAAATGCATAAAGAAAAACATGCTTAGACACTTGTCTTGATTATTGCATTTTCTTACGGATTTGACAACATACAATAATTTTATTTTATCATATAAAGGTAAACAAAAAAACCAACTAGTTGGAATATAAATAATTTACGGGTTCAGTGCGAAAATTGTTATGAATTAAATTATATAAAAAAAAAATTAGATCAAAAATGAATATTTGTGAGCAATGTGGATATCATTTGAAAATGAGCAGTTCAGATAAAATCGAACTTTTGATTGATAAGGGCACTTGGGATCCTATCATACATTTAGAAGCAATATGATGTCCCTATGAATTTATGATGTAATTTTCTTGGGGTTATCATTTTTTTTTCTAATCATGTAGATTATTGAAATTTCCAGTAATTTGAGCATCAAAAACAGATGAAGGAGTTATTTACAAGCGCGTAAGGTTGATTGACTCATTTACCTTTAAAAGTAGCGAGGTTGATAATTGGATTGGTCACAAAGTAACGTTGTTGTTCACGAATCTTCTTTAACTGGCGTGAAACATCAGTATCAAGCATTGGTTGCACACAAGAAAGAAACTTCAAGGGATGGGGACAAATAAAAGGGCTACTAAAAGGAGACAGCAAGTAAGAGAAATATATGTAAAGATACTGCAATGAAAAGAGCAGATATTAGACTCGCAGGGAAATGGTGCATAATTAATGTTGCATAAATAGGTATAGAACAAGGTAAGTTTCCCATCTGACAAACGGAATCCAACGGTGAGTTTTATGTATACGAATTTGAAACATATGATTTATCACAATTGCGTTCAGCTGCATGAACTAAAACTAAATGTTTTTATTTACCGTAGGTAATTATTTTCGCAATTATTTTGGTCTTATGTGTGAGCTGTATACTAAATGTAATTCTCAATTATTTATATCACGAAAATAAACAATTCATTTTGAATTGTAAGTTAGTTTACAAGGGAAAGTGGTCAGGGAGAAATGATTGTGGACAACCATGAGTCCTAGAATAAATATCATATGTAACAACATATATTTAACTGTATCATGTATTAGAACTATAAAGTAGAAGTCCATTATGAATTATGATTGAATAAAATGATATAGGTAGATTTAGTTGTAGGTCAGGGTGGTCCTAGAGATGCAAGATGAGGCAATACTTTGGAATTGAATGGATCGTTGACACAAAATGCAACAGTGAAGGGAACATATCAAAATCCAAGAGCCAAGGGTTTCTTCCCTACATGCAATTTATTGGGCAGTATGAAACAAAATGAGGACCATGCACTCTTTTATTTTCCATAAAGATAAGGTGGATACCCAGTGCCAAAGGCTCCCGTACTCAAGCGCGAGAGGACTTCCCAGACAGTCTCCCGTCCTAGTGTTATTCTCACGGCTTTCCGGACTCTAGGGGTGGTCGATTAGTGCGCACAATCTTTCTCTCGCATATGTGAAGAGGCCGGGACTCGAACCTGCGTGCTCCAGATTACCAGCCGGGTAAGCTTACCGTTGTGCCAGACACCACCTTTATTTTCCATAAAAATAAATTATATTAAATTGTTTTCTCTTGAATTTTTTTTATTGAAAATACCCTAGGAGTACCTGGTAGACCAGAAACCACTTGAAGGGAACGGTGTTATGCTTGCGTTTTAACTTGTGGCACCTATAATCCCCAAGTGTCGTTATTTATCTTGTACATATAACCCTCAGGAAGTAAGTTTATTTTCCAAATCCAATTGCATAAAGATAAAGAGGGTTTTTAGGTACAAGGACAAATTCATGAAAACTTTTATCCTTAAGGACAAAAGACAAATATTTTAACTACAAGGACAATTTTCAGTGTAAATGGAGGAATTCAAGGGCCCACTATGATTTCATACTCTATACTAAAGTTTGTCCTTATGGTTAAATTTTTTGCCCCTTGTCCTTATGGATAAAATTTTTGTTCACTTTGTCCTTCACACTATTTTCCTGAAAGATAAAATATACTATATTATCTTCCACTAAGTTGAATCATTTTTTTAAACTTATGGTGGACATCTTCACCTCCATAAATACATAAATACTCCATTTTCTTTCTAATAACATCTAAGCTGTAATGCTGTTGCACGCCATCAATATGTAGAAGATAACTACTTGAGTTTGTATAACATATAATTCCCTATTAAAATTAGTAAATAGTAAAATTACTAGTACCATGTTCTTCGACGTGAAATGTTTTGTCGTAACACCCAAATAAGCAGTCTCGTCTATTGCAGTTGGGAACTGTATCAGCTTAAGATCTCAGTCCATGTCAGGAAAATCCTATGATCATGTTATAACATGAAACACTTTATAAAACCAATTTACTACCTTGGAGTCCTCCATAAATATCTACATCTTTCACTCCAAATGAAAGATAATCAAGGTTTTAAAAAAAAAAAATCATGCAGTTCTCTATATCATAGCAATAGCATTAGTAGTAATAGTAAAAGGATTCTCAATATGTTACGTTAGAACATTTCATCAAGCAACTGATGAGCATCAAGAGAAGGATTTTCATCATAAAGTGTTTAAAGATAATACCTGCTCTACATCCCAAACATTTGGAGCTGATGTAAAAACATCTGAAGACCTGAGAGAGATGCAGAAACAAGAAGAAATGAGTATAATTACAAATATGGGCTTGGGGAGAAATATTTAATGTTATCGTGCATGTTTGATAATTTGCTATATGTATTTTCTGGATGGTTTTTTTAAGGATAGTTGATTATGTTAAGGCCAGCTGGCAGTTGTAATGGCTAGTTAGACTTCGTCTTACATTAAGTATATATATCATATATGGACCCTGCTGTGTAATAAAGATATATGAATGAAATTAATAAAGAAACTAACCGATTTTTCACCATACTTCTGTGTGCAACAATCTTTCCTTCTCTGTGAATTTCTCGTGTTCAGTTGTGTAATATAATTGATTTCCCTCATCGCCTTTCTTCTTGCTGTTGTTAATCAACTTCTCTATCAAGTTTTCACCTCCTCCTCCTTGCAAATAAGCCTGGAAAACAGTTCCATCATCACCTCGCAATTCCTCCATGACAAAAACTCGAGCTCAAACGTTGAAGAACAAAGATCCAATCAATTTGGTATTAGAGCAGACTGGTGAGCAGACTGACCCTCCTCACCGAGAAGATCCTATAACATCTAATGTCGACAAGGACGCCTCATACTCTCTTGATTGTGCATATACTGAAAGGGTTGTCACAACAAAGATTGTGGCAGCGGCAGGATCTCATTAATAACCGAAACACACTGTCATTAAAGAAATTGGAGAAAGCTACTCAAGAGATTTCAGCTCTGTCAACAAACAATCAAGAAGCTAATGAAAAAAAAGCGGAAAGAATGCAAGAAACGTTGACAATTTTTTTTACGAAATCGAAAGAAGACAAAATTCTGAAATCTCAAGAAGGCATATACAGATCACAGATCCTCCTCTTCCCAAATGTATCACAAATCTTTTGGAAATAATCAAGTATCTTCATCCAAATCAAATTCATCAATTGTTTCTGATACACAGTCCAAAATCAAAAGCCTTACTCCTGAAGAAATTATAGAAAAAAAGAAGAAAAATATTTGTTTTTGGTTGCAATGAGAAGCATCACTATGATCTCGAATGTGAAACAAAACAGGTATACATTTTAGAAGGTATTTTGGACTCAGAAGATTTTGTTGATGCTACAAATGATCAGTTAGCCAGAAACAAATCAGGATTGCGCTAATGCTTTATTTTCTACCTCTATCAATGCTCTTTTGGGAATCCCTACCTTACATACTGTAGAAATTAAAGGCAGCATTGATAGTAAATCAGTCATATTTTTAATTGATTCTGGTTCAAGACAGTTTCACGGATACTTCTTTAGCAATGACAGTTTGACATGGTACTTCTTCCAGCTTTTAATCATGGAATGAGATATCTAAGCCGCTGCTTGATGGGGGAACTTCACTCTTTATACACAGTATGTTCACAATGCATGGAATTACTAAAGAATTTTCAAAGAAATAAAAACGTTTTGCTATTGTAGTGATATTCAAAAAGGTTTTTTTTTTTTTTAAATAATAATAATAACGAATTGCTTAATTAACCTGAATCTGGTCCTGAAGCTGGTAATAGACAGTATCCCGCTAGCTACCAAGAAATCCTAATAGCTTCCAAATTTGAACAAGATTGATAGATATATAATCCAAACAGCGTGTAGTTAGAAGCAGCTACATGCACATTCCGAATTCGCAAGCAAAGCTTGGTTTCAGATTTTTTTTTTTAAATAAATCAATATATTCAACAAAGATTGCAACATTTTAGGCTTCACTGAAACACACTTAAACCAGTAAGTTGAATAGGAAAAAAAATGCAACTCTTTCACTGAAGTAAATAATATATAACAGAGTCTAAATTGATAGTAACTGAAAAGTTCAAAGATAAATATTTATGTATAGGACTTACACAGTTAATGCTCAACTAAAACTTAGCTAAACCGTTTAGCATTCTACAACCACTGTGCTTTTACAATTTAACGCTATCAAATTATGGATCAACTTTAATCTCCTCAAATTACCGCTGAGCACGCAAAATCAGGGTTTACTAGCGCCGCCAACTTTACCTTACCTAATACAAATATATTGATTTGAACATTTCTCTTCAACCCAAATCAACAAGTTTAAGGTAAGGGCAAAGATTAAGGTGACTCTAAACAATCAACATAATTTTGGATATTATATTCATTTTATCTTAACTATATATTTTATGAATCCAACGTTATAGAACCTTTAAGTTGTTCAACTCCACAATATTGGACCAGCTTGAAAATCACACTCAAACTAAATCAACTATTAAATAACCTTGTAAAGAGGTTCATGTAAACAAGAATACAATAAAA
Source organism: Allium sativum (assembly GCA_030737875.1). Lineage (NCBI taxonomy): Eukaryota > Viridiplantae > Streptophyta > Magnoliopsida > Asparagales > Amaryllidaceae > Allium > Allium sativum. The sequence goes on along the minus strand of CM060923.1, from coordinate 402,077,244 downwards.
ATAAAAACAAAAAATCAAATTGCAATAGAAAATAAAAATCAATTTCTTGATAGAATTTAAAGGAACATACTAGCAACACAATGACCGTGTGTCACCTACAAATTAAACTAAATGAATGACATTTTGCTTTGATTGCAACTACTGACATATTGCTTTATATTTGCACACTACTATAACAATTAGATACTGATTAAATCACTGTGTTAGGCTAACCGCATTGTTCACACTTCTGAGTTAAATTAGACTTCCATTGTAGTGAATAAGTTGTCCAAAACGAAGTTCTAAGTTGCAGTTCTGATGAAATATCCATTGTTGTGCTGTACAAACAGAACATATTTTCTCTTATAACTTTATTAGTGATCCCTGGTTTAGTGCATATAAGAAGCTCTCCTTTCTTTGAGATCCCTAGTGGTTGCAATGAGTACAGAAGCAACACGGGTTCAATCTTATATATTTTATTCCAAGAGTCTTCCACACCAAATTCATGCAACATCCATATTTAAAAATTCAAACGAAAATTCCTATTATAGCAGTCAATACTTGGTATCCCCATGATGCAAACAACTTTGTCACCGAAAAGGTCCAACTTACAACCACGACTTGAATCACCATTTCATACATGGTGCAATGACATTACTCTAAACAAATCCTCATTGAAATCGAATGAAAGAAGGATCTGGTCTCCAAGATCATGATGATAAGCTATCCAGAAACACATCCCACTTTATTTGACGATATCGCAGCAAAACTAATGATACCACGAAAAGGTAAAACGTCATCCAAATGTGTAATTCTCCAAGAATTATCCCCTGCCAAGTTGTATACCTCAACTCGATTACCAATCAGTTCACGTATATTTTGCTGATACTCTGAACCAATTCCTGCAACTTTGTAACTGTTGCCTTTGATATCAATACCAAATGCTATATGAATCAAATATTTGGTGATGCAAATAAGGATGGTGGTAAAGGTCTCAATTGTTTTAAGATAGGATTCCACAGAGCAATTTCATCCCTATGAGATAAGCAGACAATACCATCGCAGACCAATCAGCCTTACATCACTAGCTGGGTGCCATGACTGCCAATTTTCAATACCAAAATCACACTTCTCATATTCCCTAAAAGAAAACAGTACAAGTTTTCGTTCATCATTGACATAAGCCTTAGCAATTGAACTATCCTCCTCACTGTCACGGTGATGGTTGAGGTGTTCGGAGATGAAAAAAGGAGCTCTCAATGAGAGATAACCAATCCTTGCATATAACTTTAAATCATAAAAGAGACATCACAGGTAAACATAATAATATGTCAAACAACACTTGTTCATTTATGTGGCAACTTCTACCCAATGACATTTTCTATTGTTGCTCTGAAAAATGATATGTAGAAATCCGATAGAAATTAAAGCGGTTTTGATAAGGTTTTAACAAATGAGACAAACAACAATGTTATTACTTGATCCAGACAGAACGTGAAAACGATCTAACACAGATTGCAATACCATTAGTCAGTTTTTCATGATTATAAATAAAATCCACACAGAAAGACAAAAAATAAAAACCAGAAAGACAGAAATTATACCTTTACAAGATGATAAGTTGTACAGCTAGGTTATTAAAAGGAATATTAACTCTAAAACGGACGGATGCTCACCTCGAAGAAGAAAGAGAAACCACACAGCTGATCTCTCTTTTCCCCTGCCACTAAACCTGTATCTGTGCCGAAGAATATAAAGAAAAGGATGGATCCATGCCCAAGAGGGGGGGGGGGGGTTGGGGGGAGGGGGGGAAGGGGAGGGATGACTTATATAGTTCATTTTTTATATTAAGCTTTATTTAAAAACCTTTTAGACTAGAATCAGCCAGCTTTCATTGAACTTTTTAATTAGTTCGAAGGAAAATATGTGATGTCATGAATATTATTTAATATTGTTATTTTGGAGTCTTGGACTACTATTAATTAGTCATGCAATTGTTTTGCCCGTGGTATCATTTGTTTACCTCATTAACGACCTTTACTAATATAACATTTTGATTGATTTTCCTAGCGTTGTACGATTACATAATATAAAAGTGGCATGCGTTTAAAATCTAATTAAGTGAAAGGGAGATTTACCAGTTTTTTGTTTCCTCATTAGGTGTGATAGTTTGGTCGGCACAGGGTGAATATCACCTAAGAAAAAATAATGATCATTTGTTGCCAAGTATTATGAAATGAATTAAAACATTAATAAAAAAACTTCATAATTATTCAATAAAAAATGTTAAAATATGCCCTGAAGGCATATGTTATGATTGTTAAATAACCTCTATGACTAATTTGAATTCGACATTTTTTAAACCGTAGAAGTATAAAGTAGATATTTGAAATAATTTTTTTTAATTTAGTTGATAACTAACCTCCTTAACATATGTCCTCAAGACAAATGTTAATAGAACCCATTTTCAATACCCTCTCTGTTACAATGTTATTATGTATCTTTCATTTTGAAGATTCTCCCTCGCGTTACGTCCTTGGCTCCATGTCGAAGAAATAACACACTATAGTACTTGTGTTTGAATGTGCAAAGAAAATAGGCACACCCTGCCATGAATGCTTAAATCTATCCAACTAAATTAGTAAAATGGATCATCGCATCAATTAATCCAAGGCTTGAAACTGCAATTGCAACTGCTTAGTCTCCCTCGTCACCACTATGTATCTTTCAGGTTCTTATACCCAAAAAAGTTAATGCAATCCAAATTGGATGCTTACATTTATTAGCCATCTAAACTCAGGTTTGAGTTATTCATTTAATACATGTGATTATTCCCAACAAGTATATGCAATGTCTTCCAATCCACCATCAAACCAACAAATTACGACTCATCTATATTCAAATATTGTGCAAGAAAGCACGTTATTTGTCTACACCTAGATCTCGGTTCAAATTATGATTCATCTATTGCTTTTAAATTGACTTTGCAATTCGTAAATCCATACCATGCCCTACCCGATAAAGTAGTAGTAAAAATATTCATAATACGCAAATCCAGATCATCAAAATTCAGAAGAAACAGTGAAGTTTTGTTAGCTTTACTATCAACATCCTCCATCTGTTTATGTTATATCCTCATTTCCACTTACCTTCATTCTGTTTCATTACCCTGCTCTACACATTTTCAAAAAAAAAAAAAAAAAAAAAAAAAAAAAAAAAAGGTGGTGAAAGCAAGTGTGCATACATAACATACTGCAATATCTTTAGGTAAAAGAGTGGGAGACCCTTTCTGCGCTTCCTTATTCCTACTGCATAAATTACAGATTAAGATGCATGTAAACTAGTAAACTGTGAGAGATGAATGAATCAGAAAGCAAAGATAAAAAAGGAAATATATATATTTAAGCTTTTCATTGTTTCAATTTATAAACAAATATAGTTTGTAATCATATACAAAGGATCTGTTCACACCACCAAAATTTTATTATCTCATGTTAGGCGTTCTAATATGTAACTAAATACTACCAAACATGTGAATAAAACAAAGCAAGTTGATAAAGAAACCACCCACAGGTCAAAAATGGACATTCAAGGTAGATATATAATCTGGTAAACATGCACAGACCACGGTGATTTAGCTCTCCTCTTTGAGAAATCATGAAATTAATTATGAGAAATAGTATTTCGATAAAAAGTCCAGTGTGATGCGCATTTAGGAAGCTGCAAAAACGCAGTAAACCCATGCATGAGATATACTAAAGTTATGCTACTTGTTGTTAAAGATCTCAAAATTACATTGTATGTCTAAACATGCATATAGGCTTTAATTGGTACATATAAATCACTTAGGACAGACATCAATACAGATGCTAAGGGAAAATGTATCAATCATGATCTTGCTGACATGATTAACAGCCTTCATGCCACACATCATGAATGTTACTATGGAAAAAAATTAAGCCAAAACGCATAAACATAGCTGCTAACTTGATCCAAAAACTTCCACCTCACAAATAATAACATTACGAGTGGAAGAAACAAAAATGAAACACATAACTAACAAATTTCATATGTGAAGAGAGAGAGGGAGAGAGAGAGAGAGAGAGAGAGAGAGAGAGAGAGGAGGAGGGAGAGATGCCAAAATACATAATTGAAGTTGAAAGAAACACATGCCAAAATACATGTTTTTTTTTTTTTTAAAAAAAAAAAAAAACAAAAAAAAAATAAAAGAGTAAGAAGTTAAACTAGGTAAATGCAAAGATAAGGCAACTAGTTCTCGCACAGGCAATAACAAGAAAACTTAAAGCAGACAAAAGTTCCATTTTTCCTTAGTTGAAAGAAACACAAAGTTGCTGAAGAGAAGTATAGCTAGGAACACATACCAAGCACATAATATGCATAAGGCATAAACTCAACATTCTGATAAAAGCTAAAAGGCATCAGTCAAATTGAATCCGACAAGCTCCATTTCTTTTGTCAACACCAAAATAGTCTAAGGATGGAAGGAACCAAGAACATTTATCACTTCCTGGATGATAACGACAAGTGTCTGGCATAGGCGGTCCATCAATCCAATCCTTGCTGCTTAAGTCAAATGCCCCCCATGGAACATCCCCAATGCCTCCTGCATAATAAATAGTGTTTTTCTTGCAACCAACATCAACTGCAGGTACTGCAAATCTGCTACCCGAACTTAAAAACAATGCATTTTCACCGAGTGTTTTCATTCTCACCCACTTATTCCGTGAAAAATCAGCTTTGTAAACTTCAAACTCTTTATCATTGTCATAAACATTTCCAATTGATTCTTCACTTATAAAATTGGCCATAACTAACTCCCCGAAGTAATCGACTAAACAAAACATTTTACATGAAGACGCGCTAATCTCAGAGCAGTCCATTTCTATCCTCTGCCGAAACAGATCAGGGAGTAGTGTATCAATCATATAAACTCTTTTGTAGCATATCATGCAGTAAATGTTGTTCTGGCAAAAGACGGCTGCTTCAAAAAATAATTTAGGGAAGAAAAATGATTTCCAACCGTTGTTGCTGTTTAGACGATTTAAATAAGTTCTACCAGGGTAATCCCTTATTATAGCTGTGCAGTCGGGATCAGAAGGTGGATGGGAAATGGGTAAGACATCGGTGCCGTATAAAAGATTGGGTAAAGGAGGTAGCTCTATTCGAGCACCACTAATAAGATTGACGATGAACACTGGCTGGTCAGGGAGGAGGATTTCCCAACCATGCCTATAATTGAATACAGAGGGTTTTCTAATAGGTTTTAGAAGAGGAATACAGTATGATTTTTGTTCGTAGGGTAAATGGAAAACAATGCTGGTGGCCCCATGGCCACAAAAAGGAGAACAAAAAAGGCATCTAAGCCACGGGAAAGGAAGAGGCAAGGGAGGCGGGTAAGGAGAGCATCCAATTCTATGTTGTTTATGGACTGATTGCCATTTTTTGCAGACAGCAGGAAATCGAATATAATCAACTACGTCAAGACGGTCTAAGATAATGTTCATTACTATTGTCTCCCGCCAATCAAGCCAGCCCGAATCGATGAAAATAAGCTTTTGCTGTTTCCTGCTATCTCCTTCTTCCAAATCTCCCTCCATCTCTGCTGAAAAAATTACTGTTTGGGTTTTAAATCGTAAAAGCAAGGACAGTAAAAAAAAAAAAAAAAAAAAAAAAAGTACTCATTAACTAGGAAACCTCACCTTCGATTTGGAAAATATGGACGACGTATGTTGACGGTGACGGCAGTCGATCGTCCTTATACACTCCGAAACGATTTAAGTAAATACATGGACAGAAGGGTAGCGAGGTTGGGTTATATGGAGATTACCGGTTGGATCTGAACCAAATTTTCCGGCCCGTTTATCAGGAAGGATAAGTTACTGGACTGATTTGCATGTCTGGTTAAAGTTTAATACATCATATTACAAACAAAAGTTCGAATGGTTTAACAGATCTTTAAATTTATAAAATAAAAGACGAAAATTTTCAGCAAATCTTAATTTTGCATTCAAATGACACAAGGATATTGATGCTCCTATGACTTATTAAGACTCGTATGATTTAAGTAGCATAACGATATCTATTTGCAAATATCAAAATGTATTATGAACAAATGTGAACTCATGCTACGCACACGAATTTTTAGTTATAAGTTTTTTTAGTAGAACGTGTTTGTTGTATTTTCATTGCGACGTTTAATATTTACATCATCCTTGGGATTTAAGCATTCAAAAACACCATGAGTCATCTGTTTAGAAAATGGAAAGTAATTGATCGACATCTGGTCTAACGTTAGAATCATATTTGGTTGCTTTTTATGAAACTGAATTCGCTATATGTATATTATATTTTAGTAACCTTCAATTATAAAAGGTTATTTCTTAAATCCGAGGACCATAATCGTGTGGGATATAACAACGTAATTTCAATAAGAATCTTGTTTTTCATGTCTTGTCTCCCAATGTCGGTACTTATTATATTACACAAAGGTATTTGGATAAAAATCTTGTTTTCCAGTATAAAAAATGTATCTTTCTTTTTTTTATTTCGGCCTTACAAATGAATTAGGATTCGAAATTTGAAATGATAAGTAGCGTGATGGGTCGGATTTGGGAAGTAAGCAACAGTGTTGGCAAATTTGAAGTGAATTTGCCCTTTTTTTACTGCACGTTAAACAGAGTAGGAGGTTTACAAAATAATTGGGCTAACTGAATTTTGATTTTTGAGCTTGCAAATTTAGTTTCATGATATCTAGCACTTAATTCACATTAATATGGATCCTTTTACAGTGAGCTGCTAGATTTTTCTAAAAGTACAAAAATCAGTGAGATTAAGATCTTCAATATTGATTAAAGAAATAACAATCAAAAGGCCACCAAAAATAAGAAAAATAGCCTTTAATATTAAATTTTTGTGTTGTATCATTTGAATCCTCTGTGTAATATGAATAATTTAGTATAGTTGATTTTTTGTATTGCATATTTACTATGTATTTATAAAAAAGGAGTAACACAATTGGCAAACCGGAATTAAACCGAAAGTTTCGGAATTTTCGAAACGGGATCGAAATTTTAAACTTACTACATGACTGGAACGGAATCGAAAATTAGGATTTCGAATCTTGTGTTTATCTTCCCATCATTGGAAAGCATGTGCTTCTATCTACTCTTACGAAGTATTTTGGTTATTACTAAACTTTCTACTTAAATTGTTGAATCTATCTTTACTCAGTTATTTTGGTTTTATTATTTACATTTTTTATTCTTTTGTAAGATGAAGATTTTCAATTTGTTTGATCATTTTGGTAATTAATACATTCTATCAACTGATAAAGTCGATTTTTCTGTTTATCAATTTTACAATTCGTATAGTGAATTATAGTTGATCGATGAGTTAATTTTTTTTTACAATGGTTGATTTGGGTTAAGTTTGCAACAAACTAGGAGAATCAAAAATATTTTACTTAATGGGCTTAATGTTCTTTAGCGTTTATAACTTTCAAACATATTTCTTGCTTCACACTGTAATGCTACCACGAGTCATTGGTTGCATTGCTTCGTTATTTTACTCGTTGGCCATCCACTGGATTATGACCTGCAACAATTTATGCCCGTAATTTTTTCACTTTAGCCATGTGCGTCTGTGCATTTCTTTTTTCTTGCAGCAGTGTTTACCAACTTAATATGAAGCTCTGCTCTACATGATTATTGCTCTTGAACTTGCAATAGTTCTTGCATAATTCTATTCATTTATTTTTGAACCATTACAACATATGGCCAACTTCGTGCACTTACACTTGCGTTATTTTAGTTTTTTCTCTATTTATGCAATCGGACCTGCAAATTAATTTTAGTTCTACCCCCTTATGTTGGTTCCAGATGTACTAGCGTATTCTCCTATTTTTGGGTATTTTACTAAACTTTTATGTTGTTGTATGCTATTTTTCGCATGGGTTGTAAGCACTAAACTTTGACTGTCTATTCTGTATTATCTTTCATTATGTCATATATACTTTATTTTGTCAACCTGTTAGGTTTACTTGTAAGGGTTCAATCTTTACAGAATATTATTAATTCGACTTCTCCTGGTCATTGTTATTACGATGCTTCACTAGTCACAGATAGTCAACTAGTTGCAACTAACCGACATGTCAAAATCGAGTCACCGACTCAACGTCACGATTTGGTTGTTTATATGAATTCCAGGCTACCGATTCAAATTTTATTGACTCGACTAAGCCTAGATGTCGACTGCTTTAGTATTGTTCCAGTATTTGAAACAAAAACAAAAAATGAATCCTAAGAAATATCGAACAGTACATGTAAGAATTCGAACCTTAAAAGGTATGGATACCTACTGGAGTATCGAATATAACAAAAAAGAAATCAATGAGAAAACAGATCGGTTCAGAGTATCGAACCTAGGTCTGTTATAGTAACGGTAAATTTACCATTACCATACCATTACTTGTCGATTGATAACCATTTTTAATTGAAATCAGTATACCAGTTAAAACGGTATGGTAACGGAAAATTTACCATTTTTAACAATAAATTATCGGTAATATAGCTCTAATATCAATGGTAAATGTAACTTTATCAGTCAATTTAAACCATATGTATATTCATCTGATACGCTTTATTACATGCATTTAAAACCAAGTAAATGTTCAAATTCAGTTCAATAATAAGGTGCAATAAAACATCAAAAATTGGCTGTTATCTCGTTAAAACCACTATAATGGCGACAAGTTTTTTTCTTCTTCTCTTCTATTCTTTCTCTTCTCGCGTTTTGACAACTCCATATCATGCTCTCATCTCCACAAATCCTCAACACTCTGCTTTAATCAAATCCCCAACCTTGTTTTCATTTCAGCGTGGTGGTTTCTAATGATACAATTTACATCTCTCAGATCTAAGCTTTTTGTTTGCGATATTGAAGTCAAGATCCCACTTTTTTCCTCAGCCTCATCTACTCAAATACCTACAACCCATATTACTACTGAAATCATTCCTTCTACCGTGTCATGGTTATTTCAGGCAACTGCTAGCTCTGCTCGTTCTTCAACCGATAGTCCTCATCTTGGAAGGGATTCTGTCACTGACGCGGAGGTCCATAATTGAGCAGCAACTCACTAGCGGTTTGTATTCACTACACCAAAACAACAAATTTAGCATACCAAGATATGGGGATTTGAAACGGCTTAAAGCCGTATCAAATTTGACATGGCTCATAGTTGTATCAAATTTTCTTTGCTACAATTCAACCGATACACACCTCCCCCAACCCATAAAATATAATCGTTGATCTTCGAAGCTTCAGATTAGTTCATTTGATACGTGTTTGAGCCGTATCAGAACCGCACCGTATTTTCTCTTCTCCGTTAACCCTTCCATTTTTCATAGGCCGCCCATTTCACCATTAATTTTTTCCTAATTATTTTCGTTTCCCTCTTCCAAAACTCTAGCCTTATTTCCCTCATCTTTGTTCCGGTAGTAGAATTCGTCTTCACTCCATCGCTTCTGCCCCTATAACCTCTAACTCAGCCTCCATCTTCACCTTTGCTAGGGCCTGCTCTTAGGCAACCACTAAAGTTAACATCGGTGCAAAAAAAGAAACCAACGAGTTGATTTTCCTTTAGTAGTTTGTCGTAATCTCAAGGTATGTTGGAAGATATTTATTTTCTATCAAATATGATTAATTTCCATTCAAATCGTTCTTAGTATATTTGCCCCATTTAATTTAAGTGCTGCTACATTGGTTACCGTTTGCTAGTACCCTTCGCCATTACAAAGTAAGTTGGAGTTATCATTATAATTGTTGATTAACCTACCAGTACCTGTATAATTGTTTATCAACTTCATTGGTTTTGGAGGTGGTTCGGATTATAGTTAATCAATTGAAAATGATTTTTCATTAAGGAAACGTTGCCTCTTTTTCATGGGATTTGGTACCCGTTACTAACTTTAGTTTTTCATTGGTTTTAAATTTATATCTTCAAATTCACCGTATGATTTTTTCATAGGATTATAGCTGAATAACAGTTGTTGCTTTAACTAATTAGGTCATTAGTGGATCAAATCTTACACCAATGGCGGCCTAAAAGTGATATATTTTACATACAATGGAATTTTTACGTGCTCGTTAGATTTCTCTTTCGTATTTATTTAAATCCATTAGCAAAATGCAAATTTGAATACAAACCACAATGCTACAGGATTTTTAAATGGAAAAATACAGGAAAGTTGGGAGTTGGATATGATTCTATTTGGATGGTGGATTTTTGTAATTATTTTTGATTATTTTTCGTCTTGATTTGAGCAAGCAAATTTATTTAATTTAAAATTTTATTATGTTAGATACTCGTTTATGATTTATTTTCATGGCTATGACTCTAGATATTTTACACGGAGATATTACCCGTCTACTTGTTTATGTTAAATAAGTGAGATCAATTGAGTATATCCAGTCAGTAAAATCAGAATGAATTGCCATATAAAAAAATTGAAAATGCCTCCACAATAGATAAAAAGTAATTTGCTCGTGTTAATGCTAAAGAATTATATCGGATTATCCGCCTTTATATTTTGGTAGCCCAAAAAGAGATAGTAAGAAATGTTACTTGTTGGAGCAAATAAAATTAGTCTAAGTTAATAAAAAATTTGTTATGATCTCAAATTATTTTTCTATGAGGAGAATGCACTGTAATATGCTCCATTTTTATTGGATGATACCAATGCTGGACTTATACTGATAATTAATGCCATAGCAAGAGTTGAGTATTATCTATCATTGACTTCTAATTGTTCAGGTAATACTAATTTGTAATGTACACATTTTAATTTGTCCATTTATTTCAGATATGTGTCACGCATAAATTCTGAGTATCGCCGTGGCCGAATCGAGCTACAATACAAATTAGTGGATAATCGTAGCTGATCAGAAGTATGCTAAGCCGCTTTTGGAAGCGACAGATTTTTGTCCTGCTTTAAACAGGAATATGGTTTGCAATTTCCTCAGTTCTTTCTTAAGTATTAGATAAGAAGATTTTAAATAGCATTGTTTATTTCTTGCTTAATTTTTTTTTGGTTATTTAGATTACTTATAGGGCTATATGTGCCTCATCGTCATCATCTTTATCCTATTGTAATTGATATCTTAGCCAGTGGTAGAAGTTCATTCATTGATTTTTTTGGGTTTTTGTCGGTTGGACATGAGTAGATTAGATTAGCTTGGATTAATATACTCATCTTGATATTGTATGATTTTGCTCCAAGCATTGCACATAGTATATCAATTTTGATGCTCAGAAATTGAAGTTCTGAAAGCAGCTACTTATATTCATTACGCTGCATTAAGTTCATATTAATAAAGGCACCTACTCATATGTTATTTCTGAAACATCATACATTGATTACCTTGATATACTCACTATGACCTTCATTGTTAATGTCTTCTAAGATGCATCATTTGAAGTAGGAAATTAAATTTCGCAATTGATAGTTAAGATAATCTAATAAATTTTATTAAGTTGTCTCTGAAATTGATTCATACTAGCGTGTTCTTCAATGTTGATTCAAGTGTAATGATCTCCTCACTTTGCAAATTAAATTGTTAACCATTTTCTGTAATATTTGTTACATGCCAGGATGACATGCCCGGAAAGCCAATATGCTTGATTGTGAATAGTTTTAATGTAAGCATCATGAATTTTCTCCCATTTACGATCTTTTGGTTGATAATTTGATGCCTGACTAATGAAATATTTGACTGTATCTTCATCCTTGTAATGTAAGTAAATATTAAAAAAATACACTAAGAAAAAATATTGTTCAAGAATAAGACATATAAGGTTAACTGTATACTACTAGCTTGCATCTAAATGTACGAATCCAAATTTCATGGAATATATGGATTTGGCATCAAAGATTATTCTCCTGTTCATTGAACAACGCAGTTTAGTAAAGGTGAAATACATTTATGTTGAAATAACTGATTAATTAAATCTGTAGCATTCTGATTTCAGTTGTCCATGTAATATACCTAGGATTTGATTTAATGAATTAGATGATCCATAACAAAATTTGTTGAAATCTTTATAAGCTCTTTGAAATACTAGTAAAACACTAGAGAAGATATGGTTCAGCTCCTTGCTGTGGGTTTGGACTACCGGTGACTACACTTATATTTGTCACCCCACTATTCACTTTGTTGTCTCGCTTCATTGTACACATATGTGATGTGAAGATAACATTGTAGACTGCTGGACTACTGGTGAGTACACTTAATTTTGTTGCACGGATTGCGATTAATGTTTGTTCCTATTTCCACCATCTAAGTTGTTGTATATGTCTCCCGACGTGTTTATTTCCTTTTTTTTCCATTATCATCCACCATTTGTTGTTTGCTCTCAACATGTTAGAGTACATGAATTCAATGTTCTGCTTATCCCAATGAATTTAATAATGGAGATATACATCTTTTACTTGCACTATTGCATGAAGCATATCATGACCTGCTCATCTATAGGACTGTAGCCTTTACCGATTTATTTGTTGCACCATTAGTGTATCAGGTTCCATTTGTGTATATTCGTCTTTTATTTGTCGTTTTACAAGGGTACCAACATGTTGGTTGAATAACTAATGATTAATGATCTAATTACTGAGAAGAACCTGACACCCATCGCAAAAAACAAAAGGATGAATCTTCCATCTTTTCCCCCTAAATTATGTTTCAGTTCATCCTTAATGCATAACCTATTTTTCATAGAATTACCACATGCAATAAGTTTGCATGAACACTGAACACATATAAACTTCATGCAAGTGTTACCAATCATTAAAGTAGTGAGGGACATAATTATGATTGTTTTATTAAAAAATAGGAGTAGCAGTAGATATGACATTATGCTTTCAAGGCAGGTAAAGGTACTGCGGGTATGCAAACGGGTCTGTTTCATTGCCGACGGTTTGTTTGTCCAACCAGATTATGAAAGATTTGTCCATGAAATCATCATTTTAGAGCAATTTACTTCTTAATTATAATTTTTTTTATTACAATGGATTGCCATTTATTTAGTTGTACTGAAGGATTTGAATTATTATCGGTGAAACTTCTATTCAGTCATCCATGCAATTTCAAAAATATTGTGCATGAAGGCCAAGGGTTGGTAATGGTGCATTCAACATTAATTCATGTGCTTATAAGGACATTTCGAAAACAGTTACACTTTTATTAGTGCGGAACGGGTTGTAACTCATGGATTTTTATTAGTGCGGAGTTGGTTGCCCTACACGCCTCAATATGGATGGTCCACTGTTATCGGTTAGTCGTTCATTTTTATACATGTTTTAAGTTTTATCATAATTCCGCATGTGATTCCTCGAGTGTACCAACTGATTACAAAACAAAGCATATGATAAATAAATAAGTTCAAAATGAGAAAGGAAGCTGAAAGGTTAATCCATCTTCGTATAAATGAACAAATTTATGTATAGATTTTTTTCTAGTATATAAGGATCGTACAATTTTGTATCACACCAGGTATCTTTTTCATTTATTAAAAATAAAATTATTGTTATACTTTTTAATGAATTCATTTAAATAGGGAAACTTAAAAATAAAATTATTGTTATACTTTCTAAACTAAATTAGATCTTGAAAATTTGGCCATGTGTATATTATGCTTCATCTCTGAGCAGACCTTAATCAAGCTATCTCAGTGGTTTTAGATTATGTTTCATCTCTGAGCTTGCTATGAAATAGCAAGCCTGAGCTTGCTGTGTCAAATAGCAAGCAAGCTTGCTTTTCAGCAATCTTGGGCTTGCTGCAAAGCAGCAAGTTTGCTTGTTGTTTAACACAGCAAGCTCAAGCTTGCTGACACAGAAAGTCGACTTAGTATTTGACACAACAAGCTTGAGCTTGCTGTTTCAAACAGTAAGAGCTTGCTTGCCGCTTGACATAGCAAGCCCAGGCTTGCAGAAACAGCAAGCAAGCTTGCTGTTTTAGCAAGCCCGACATGCTTACTTTGATTCAGCAAGTCCATTTGGGTGTAGCGCGCCATGCTTACTTTGTTTCAGCAAGTCCATTTGCATACAGGTCTGGTGATGGCATTGGTTGGCTCACTGCTTACTATGCTCGTCGTAAGTATTATACTTATAATTGAATTTTTCAATCATGCTTCTGCTGATATCTTTTTATTTCATACTTTGATTATTCCATGCCTTTGCTACTTGAGCATCCTCAAGGGTAAAGTAACATGGATACAGGTATAGTTTAAATGATCAATTTGAAAATTTTAATCTATATATGCATATTTGAACATTTTGTGTGCGTGGTAATTAGTATAGTTATGATGATTCATGTATGTGTACATGCAGGTTATCGCTATTGGAGTTTCTTCTGCTCTTGTGGGATCATACTTTGCTCTAACCCAAATATTACAACGCTTAAGCTAATTTAATTTTTGATGTTCTTTGTTCTGGATTTCAGTTCATGTTTTTTTCCTTGGTTCTCCAGTTATTCTTCGAATTTTACATAAGCTAGTCAATATGAGGTTTACAATTATATTTGTATCTTAGAGAACGTTTTTTGCAAATAGCTAAAGGAGTATATGTATCGAATGAAAAAAAATTTATTCAATATCAACTAAATATAGATAAAGGAGTATATGTATTTAATTTTGATGTTCTTTGCTCTGGATTTCAATAGCTAATTGTTTCTTTTTATTGTTTTTTTATATTGGATACGGCTTATGGCCGTATCTAATTTAAAATTAGATATGGTCATGAGCACTGCCTAATTATCAAATAGATACGGCCATAAGTCGTATCTAATTTCCAATTAGATATAGCTAATTGCCATATTTATTTGAAAATTAGATACAGCCATGAGCACTGCCTAATTTTCAATAAGATACGACCATGAGTCGTACCTATTTGACAATTAGCTATGCTCATGGTCGCATCTAATTGACAATTAGGCAGTGCTCATGACCGTATCTAATTTTCAAAGGGAAATGGTGCACAATTAATGTTAAATGAATAGGTACAGAACATGGTAAGTTCCCATTTAGCAAACGGGAATCCAATGGTGAATTTTATGTATATAAATTAGAAACATATGATTTCTAACTGCGTCAGCTATATGAACTAAACTAAATGTTTCTAATATTTATTTGTGCAACTATTTTGGTTTTATGTGTGAGTTGTATACTAAACTAAATGTAATTCTCAATTATTTGTATCGTGAAAGTAACTCATATTTTGCATCTCATTTTACACAATGGGTGGCTCGTAATTTGTATTCCTTTCGATTGTTGATAAAAAGCACGTCAAAGATCAAAATATTCATAGGAGGAGTGCAGTTATCATTAAATGAGATTTTAATGGACCTCTTTATTCGCCAACAAAAAAAAAATAGTTCCAAAAAGTGCTTCTATAAACTTAATTACACTCATATTAACCTTTTAGAGAAAAATCAGTTTACCCTTTTAGCAAAAATGAAACCCTATAATTATTGTTTATACACACGGATTAAATGTATATTATAGATGGAAAATCCACTTTCTGTTGGATAGAAGCTACAGCAACATGAAAGGACATTTTACAACCAAATGGTAGAAAAACGTAGGTTTAGAAAAAGGTAACTATTGGAAAGCTTGTACACTAGGGCTGGCAATTAAAACCGAGAAACGAAAGCTTAAACCAAACCAACCAAAAAGACCCGAACCGAACTCGATGGGTTTAGGGTCGGGTCTAAGTGATGAAAAATACAATAAAGACCTGACAAAACCCGACCCGACCGAAAAACATTGAAATATATGTAATTTTAGTGTTATTCCCCATCGGACCCGACCCGAACCGAAGCACGGGTCGGGTCCAGATTTTGAAAATGTATAGTTTAGACCGGACAAAACCCGACCCGCCTAGACCCAAGACCCGTCGGGTCGGGCTCGGGTCTATCGGGTCGGGTCTAATTGCCACCCCTATCATACACAAAAGTCTAAGGTCAAATAGCTACATATTACCAAATCAGATCCCCTATACCTAAAATTCTCTGTCTCCCTGTACCCAACCAATGAAGACCCCTTGATTTCCATCTTTTTACAATTAAGCCCTTTTTTCTTTGACTTAATTGCAAGAAGATGGAAATTGGATGTTTTAATTGGTTGGGTATAGGGGAAGAAAGGATTTTAGGTACAGAGGATTTGATCTCACATATTACTAGGAATTGTATATTACTAGAAATGCTAACTCAATTACTCCAATGCAAAAACCAGACTATGTATAACTAGAAATTGTATAATAGCACAATAGCATGTAACTAACTACACGCATATCATGTGTAACAACCCGGATTTTTAGAACCAATTAAATTTTTTTATTTTGGCTATTTTAATGGATTTTGGATATTTAAAATGATTTATTTTAAATAATAAAAACTAAAAATTTATTTTAATCGGAGTTAAAATGTATAAATTTATTTTAATTATAAAACGATCCTGGAATGGCGCGGTAGTTTGAAAATTTGATTAAATTTCAAATGAATGTATATGATTCAAAATAAATGGGATTTAAGTAAATCCAGAAATGTTAGAATCTATTTAATTATATCTTTCTAACGAATGTGAAAAATCTAGATTTCATAATATAAACTAAAAGTTATGTCCAGTTTAAAATTCAAAATAGTCGCTATGGAATTTATATATATTTTATATAATATATAGCCCTTAAAAACAGTCATTTTGCAAACGACCTCCGTTTTTGATGAAACCACTTTCGTTGGATCTGAAATGTCAAATTATTGCTAAATTCCAAATTTCATAATTTTTGGAATTTATATATGAGCGTGGTGAATTTAAACGTGTTTGGTAATTTCAATTTGAATTTAATCGACTGGAAAATGACCATTTTTCAAACGGTCTCCAAGTTAGACGAAATTAGTTTTATTAGGACTGTATCGTCAAAACATAGCTAGATTGATTTTTCTGGAATTTTTGGAGTTAGTATGTGGCCCCAGTAAATTAAAATGTACGTTGAAATCAATTTTGAACGTTATATTAAATTATATTTTAATTTTGATGAAAACTGATCATAACACTCGAATTGGCTCATGGGACATATCCCATTGTGTTCGAAATGGGGGTAATTAGCTAGAGATGACAGTCGCTGGGTTCGAATTGGAGTTCAAAAGAAAAAACAACTTTTTGGGAATTAAAAAAAATTAATTAACTAAATTATGTATAATTGCCCCCTTTTCTCTTTCCCCGATCAGAAAGAAGAAAAATGAAAAAAAAAACGCGTTGATGTCGCGCCGCCCCCCTCCTCAGCCAGCGCGCCGCCGCGACCCCTCGGCGATCGGCCGCCGCCCTCCTCAACTCCTCCCTCCTCTAAAAACCCTAACCCAACCTAAATCTGCTGCTCCACCACTTATGGCCCACCGCCACCTGTACCTCCCTCGACCCTACATCGTCATCGTCTACAAATTGTGCGTCGGTAAAATTTTGATTTGATTTCTTTTAATCGTTACTCTTTTTGCTTTTGTTTCAATATGCTCTAGGTCGAGAGCTATTTACTGGTTTTTACCCATGGGCGGTTACAAAGCAAGAATGAATGTTGAACAAAGCAAGGGTTTCGCAGTTGGTCATATTTCACCACGGTTTATGTACACGTTATTTGATCTATTTCCTGGTATTAGTCATACTGGAGATGTAGAATATGCACCTGAATTTATTTTGTTAAATTGTCTTACTCATTCCACTAAATAAAACTAGTTTTAGGTTAACTAGTTAATTCTTGTGTTGAACCATACATAAGAATTAGCTAGTTTTATTTACTTTTCATGTACTGAAACTAAATTTAGTTATTGATTTCAATAAGTGTACTTAAATAATACCAGTGACAGTTTATAAATTATAAATGCTTGAAGGAAATGAACTCGCTAAGGCCTGAAAATTCCTTTGATGTTTTAACTGGAACAATCAGTCTGTTATTTTCTTTTTGCATATGCATAGAATTGCAAGTGGGGGCGCAATGATAAACATGCATAAACAATGTTAAGTTCTTGTCAATATGGATAGACAAAATTCGTCGGATGTCTTCCTCTATATTAAATCTGAAGCGTTCATTATGTCATCGGTTAAATCTAAGCAATTTTATTAGTTACGGAGAAAGATACAGGCATTTGTGTAGGGAGTGGGCCCATTTGTGATCCAGTGGTATATGGAGAAACAAAAATTAACTTGCCAATGCAAACACACATTTGAAGAAAGATACAAACATGTGTGAAGGGGGTGGGCCCATTTGTTTGATGCGATGATATAGATATTAATTTTAGTATATAGGTAGTAGCAAATTTTGAATTGTACCAGCATTGTATAAATTATAGCAATTTTTGAATTGGAGGGAAACATGTCATTCAGTATAGACAAAAGGTTGATTAATGAATGTAATCAAAGATCTACATACTATATAGATGGGGTGAAGAAGTTTATTTGCTTTGTTGAAGTAAACGGTGTGTAACACCCCACACCCGCTATGGTCACTCATAAAGGGAATGCCATAGCATCGGTGGAGTATTTTAGTGAATATAGAACAGAAAAATTACAACAAGACAGATATAAATAGTACTTGAAATTTAAAACATCATCTCATAACAGCGGAAATAAACATGTCTGGTTACATCATAAAACCAGGATAAAAGTCAAGTACAATATCCATCAAAATAAAGAAGTACATAATCCCACTCTCACATACAATAGCCAGAACAAAAGAAAAGATAACTGGATAACTGGAGCTTTACATCTACCCAAGCTCCTAAAGACTGGAACAGCAATCCGATCAAACTCTACTACTGCTAGGATCCACCGTAGGACCTGAGGGTTGGGAAAAAGATAAAAACAACGGGGTCAGACATAAGTCTGAGTGAGTCCTATTACTTTAACAATACAATCATTAAAGTAACCAGAGAAGACATAAACTTGACCTATGGTAATATCTGGGGATGAATGGCTACACTAAGCAGCTTGGTAGACCTAGGATAAACTAAGATAACCGTCAGGACGCATCTACCCACCCAAGGATAATTACTAACTGCACCTCACCAGTCATTCCTACTTAAAGGTTGATCCCTTCCAAGGACTTAGAAAATTTCCCCAGTAGTTTCGTGTACTCCTAGCCCACTACATAGGTGCCGTCTGCCCCTATCTCCACTAGGTGTACTCAGTAATTCTTACCCAGTAGTTTCGTGTACCCCTACATAGGTGTCGTCTGCCCCTATCTTCATTAGGTGTACCCACTACTCCCCAAGCGATCGGCTCCCTACCGTAGATACCCGTGCTGGTCCCACAGTGGGGTGTATCACTCCCCTAAAGTGGCTACCCAATACTATCAACGGTGCACGGCTTTATATCTACACGATGCAACAACGGCTTATCTACCAGCCCGGGCCCACACACGCATATGAAACCCGTTGGACTTGCGTTGCCACCGCTAACCCGTTTTGGCCTCTTATAATCAAGCCCAATATGCGTGTCCCGTCACTCGACATGGGTCGAGCCCACAAAGATACGTTTGGGATATTGGTTGAAATGGGCCCCCACAAGCTACCCACCTAAGCTTGTCATATATCTAGTGTATCCCACTTAACCCTTTAATCATGTTTAATTACATGTTTCCACTTGGTTAAGTATTCTAATCGTATTTTCTATTGCCACCCAAGGCAACCCACTAGATTCCACGTGCCACCCAAGGCAACCACCAAATTTCCACATGCCACCCAAGGCACCCACTTAACCCCTCATGTCCCACTACATGCTAATATGGTTAAGTGTTTCTTAATTAATTAAGACCGTGATCTCCCATAAAGACCTCCCACATTAGACTGGCTGTTATGACCGCCTGGTTAAGCTGGTAGAGTCCGGGCAGTCTTACGTCATAACAAATCCTAACCTCGTGTCTTTACTTTAATCACGTATTTAATTTATGGCTAAGACCTCTCACATTGGGCTGACATTTGTAGCAACTGGTTAGGCCGGTCGGGTCCGGGCAGTTTTATACTACAAATGAGTCCAACCTCGTGTCTTAGTCGATTAATTACACCTAATTAATCACCCCCATATTAATTATCCCTAATTAATATCAAGTTTTCCATAACATGGGTAGACCTAACTCAATAGGTAAATTCTCATGGGGTAGACCTAACTCAATAGGTAAATTCCCACTTATGGTAATTTATTTTTATGGTATGCTTAATCATACCCAATCATACATTTATTAACATATTTACCAACCCCATCGTTCCCCACGTAAATCGTTCTCATTTCATGACATAATAAAGGGGAAGATCCATCACAAATATCATGGGTTTAGCATATAACTTTGTCATGGGTTAAGAGGATGTCAACTTGCATATATGAGCATATATTAACCCAACTACATTTAACCCAAACTTGCATATTATCATACACATGATTTGCATAACATGTTGCATATGAGCTTGCATATTATCATACACATATCTTGCATAACATGTTGAACTTGCATATAAACATTCTCATAACTTGCATAACATGTTAAACATGCATTTAGGCATACACATAACTTGCATAAGCATTCACATACTTGCATAAGCATTCACATACTTGCATAAGCATTCACATACTTGCATAAGCATTCATATACTTGCATAAACATGCATAACTTGCATAAGCATACACATACTTGCATAAGCATACATAACTTGCATATCATGTCATTTAAGCATATACATATCTTGCATAAACATTCATATACTTGCATAAGCATGCATAACTTGCATATCATGTTAAACTTGCATTTAAACATATACTTAACTTGCATAACTCACTTTGGTAAACATGCATAAATCAACTTACTAAGTATGCATAAACCCACTTGTTAAACATGCATAAATCAACTTATTAAGCATGCATAAACCAACTTGTTAAACATGCATAAATCAACTTATTAAGCATGCATAAACCAACTTGTTAAACATGCATAAATCAACTTATTAAGCATGCATAAACCAACTTATCAAACATGCATAAACCCACTTGTTAATTATGCATAATGATTCAAACTCACTAATCCGCATTTAAGACCATAAGTCTCATTACACCCAATCCACTTACTTTAACAATTGATGTTAAAGTGATAGAAACTCACCAAACCCAAAATTAATCCACTTATGAAGTGGAATTAGTTGCTAAATATGAAGATGGTGATGATTAGAGAATGATTTGAGAGGGATTAGCTTGCAACTTCCTTCATAAATTGGTGGAGGCTCCCTTTAGGATTTAATTTGGCGGCATGAGGCCATCATTTCTATTTTTAGTATGGATTAGGGTAGGTTTAGGGTGTATTTATAGATTAGGAGAGTGTTTTAGGCCCTTAGATTAACCCTAGATTAAATTAGGTCCGTTAGATTTAGGAAATCTCTAGAACCAAGCCCAGCCCTAGCCAGAAAACCAGATCTGGTGCACCCAAGCACCCTGGTTCGACACGCCGTATCGACAGGCAAGTCGACAGGCAAGTCGACACCCCTGTCGACAGGCCTGTCGACAGCCCTGTCGACATGGTCAGGGCGGGAACCTTCCCGCCTAGCCCCGCTGGTTCTAATTTAAAAATCTAAATTTGAATTTCTAAATCTATTTTTAGCTTTAAATTTTCTGCAAACTTCTTTGGGCCATAACCGGGCCATACGGACTCCGATTCTCGAAAACTCGGACTCTATTTCGCGTATTTTTCCGAGACGAACGCAATAACGCAGCCCGTTACCCCCAATTCCCACGTCTGAGATTATTTATCCTGTAATTAGTGAATTTTAGTATTAACTAAAATTCGGGGTGTTACATTCTCCCCTCCTTAAAGGATTTCGTCCCCGAAATCTCTAGGCTAAGGAGAATGCATATCCTACCATCCAAACAACCATCTACTCAAATCATCAACCACGGGCATCCATTGTCCTTAAAACAATTTCTAATGATGTATGAGCATATGCAAAAAGTGTGTGTATATGTTCCCTATCTAATGTATGAACATATGCAAACCATGATAGTGCCATGCATCCATTATGTATGCGAGAAAACCCTATCGACACATACAATATCTATATGAGTGCACAATCATTCACCAAAATGCATCATCCATGTGATAACACAACCATTATACATCCATAAATATATTTTCCTACACACAATTTTATGCAATATGCAATATGAAGTGACTGAGCCGATCTAGTGCCTAGAGTGTGTGTATATGCATCCACGAGCAACCACTAGCAAACACTTGCATCCACTTGCATCCATCAATCATAACATGTCTCAAACACATGTTTCAACCATAGGTTTACCCTATCTAAAGGTCAAAGGTACTAACGAGAGGACATACCAAAGATAAGATAAGTACTAGACAAGCGATAAAGGAGAAAGTAAAGACATACCCTCAAAAAGAAATGGGTATAATGAACGCATCTTCGCTTCCGTCTCCCAAGTTGCGTTGCTCTCATCTTCTCCCCGTTGCACTTTGACCAGTTGCACCTCTCGATTCCTCAATTTCCTAGTCTCTGACCCAAGGATGCGAGTAGGATCTCGTCGAATCGTCGCATCACGCTCTACCTCTACATCTCTAAGCAAGCTCGGCTCTACCACCTCTGCCGTCTCATGTAAGCACTTCCTCAGATGTGATACATGGAATACATCATGAACACCACTAAGTCTGTCGGGCAACTCCACTCTATATGCCATCCGTCCAATCCTTTCCTTAATAGGAAACGGCCCAACAAACCTCGGTGCTAACTTCCCAACGGATCCAAAGCGAACAACATTTCTCAACGGAGATACTTTGACAAAAACCATATCCCCAACCTCAAACTCAAGATCCGTCCTTCTCTTGTCCGCATAAGATTTTTGCCTATCCTGCGCTGCTTTCATCCTTCTTCGTATCAAGTCAATCTTCTCAGAAGTCTCCCTAATCATATCAGGCCCAAGCAAGATCTTATCCGTAGATTCCCACCAACATGTAGGTGATCGACAAGGCCTTCCATAGAGAGTTTCGAAAGGAGCCATACCAATACTGGACTGAAAGCTGTTATTATATGCGAACTCCACCAATGGAAGATGCTCTTCCCATGTACCTCCAAAATCTAAGATACAAAGCCTCAAGAGGTCTTCTAGAACACGATTCACCCTCTCAGTCTGGCCGTCTGTCTGAGGATGATATGCGGTGCTTAGACACAATTGAGTCCCCACTGCTTCTTGCAAACTTCTCCAGAACTCGCTAGTGAAGATAGGATCTCGATCACTCACTATGCTAGAGGGTACCCCATGCAATCGAACTATCTCTCGAAGATATACTGAAGCTAGCCATGGAGCAGTCCTCTTGCTCTTCACAGGTATGAAATGGGCGCTCTTAGTAAGTCTGTCTACCACCACCCAAATTCCTGTATTACCCTTCCTCGACCTGGGTAACCCGTCAATAAAATCCATCGAGACGCTATCCCACTTCCATTGCGGAACCTCCAATGGGTGAAGCAATCCACCTGGTTTCCTTTGCTCCGCCTTCACTTGCTGGCACACCAAACATCGAGCTACATACTCGGCCACATCTTTCTTCATACCGGCCCAGAAGAAAACCCTCTTCATGTCTTGATACATCTTGTCCCCACCGGGATGAATGGTCATCCTAGAACGGTGTGCGTCATCAAGAATAGCCTTCCTCAAACCCTCGTCTTGCGGTACACAAAGTCTACCGTCTCTACGCAAGCACCCCCTATCGTCTAGGGTGTACCTACTCAAATGGTTGGACGACTCCCCCCTTATGAGCTTTTCTACCAACTCTACCAACTGTGGGTCGTCCCTCTGTGCTTCTCCAATCCGCCCCAGAAGAGTAGGTCTGACCTCTAAGGATGCTAGCAAACCGGGTACATAATCAACGGAAGGTCTGAAATCAAATATCGAGATAAATTCCAAGCTTCGTCGTTCCACGAACAATGGACTCAAGGACAACCTCTTCCTGCTCAAGGCGTCCGCCACCACGTTACCCTTGCCAGGGGTATACGCTATCTCGAAATCGTAGGATGCTAAGAACTCCATCCACCTTTTCTGTCTTAAGTTTAAATCCTTCTGAGAGAATAAGTACTTCAATGATTTATGGTCAGTGAACAACTCGAATCTCTCACCAAGAAGATAATGGCGCCAAATCTTAAGCGCAAAAACAATAGCGGCCAGCTCTAGATCATGGGTAGGGTAATTCTTCTCATGTGCCCTCAACTGCCTTCCACCATAGGCTATTACCCTTCCCTCTTGCATTAAGACTGCGCCAAGTCCTGTCCCACAGGCATCGGTATAGACAACAAATGGCTTGCTCCCATCTGGCAACACTAAAACTGGAGCCGTGGTTAAAGCTCTCTTTAACCGTCGGAACGCATCATCACAATCTACGTCCCATGTGAAAACAAGATTCTTCTTCGTTAAGCGGGTTAATGGGGCTGATATCTTCGCGAAGTTTTTAATAAACTTCCTATAATAACCCGCCAACCCCAAGAAACTTCTTACTTCGGTAGCATTCTTCGGAACCTTCCAATCCTGGATTGATACTACCTTCGCGGGATCCACAGCTATCCCTTCCTTGGAGACCACGTGCCCCAAGAACCGTACTTCCTTCCTCTAGAAGTGACATTTAGAGAATTTAGCCTTAAGGCTTTGTGCTCGAAGAGTCTTCAACACCTCCCCAAGATGTAGGGCATGCTCTTCTTCACTCTTAGAAAATACTAAGATATCATCCACAAAGACCACCACGAATTTATTAAGGAACTCCCTGAACACCCTACTCATCAAATCAACAAAGTATGCAGGGGCGTTCGTCAACCCAAATGGCATCACCAGCCACTCATAGAAACCATCCGGAGTTCTAAAGGCAGTCTTGTCTATGCTATCCTCAGCCACCCTCAACTGATGAAACTCCGTGGCTAAGTCCAACTGAGAAAATACAGAAGCGCCAACCAATTGATCGAAAAGATCATCAATCCTCGGCAATGGGTGTCTATTCTTCTTTGTGAGCTTGTTGAGTTCTCTATAGTCTACACAAAGTCTGAGGGACCCATCCGCCTTTGTAGCAAATACTACCGGAGCACCCCACTCCGATATACTCCGTCTTATGAACCCCTTCTCAAGCAACTCCCCTACTTGCTTATGGAGTTCCCTCCTCTCACGAGGAGCCATGTGGCGCACTGGTAAAGATACCGGTTTAGCATTATCCACCAGATATATTCGGAAGTCAATCTCTCGCTTCGGAGGTAAGCCCTTCACCTCCTCAAACACATCCGGATATTCCCGGACCACTCTAACAGATTGCAAACTCTCGACCGAAGCGTCAAGCGATTCAAGATAACTTAGCATAACAGAGTCCATGGGATTACAAGAAATCTCGAGAGTGTTACCCAAGCGGGTCATGAGCCTAACAACTCTCCTTTCGCAATCAAGAACGACACCATTACTGGATAACCAGTCCATGCCCAAAATCAACCCATAGCCCGTGAAGCCCAATACAAAAGCATCACATCTAAACTCAATGCTAAGTATAGAAATCTTCAAACCCAAACATATCATGGACAAATAAGTGGAGCCCCCAATTGGGTTTGAAACAACCAAGGGATCATCTACCAGACTGGTGTCTAAGTGCAGTAACTCAACTAATGATGATGAGATAAACGAATGCGATGCGCCTGAATCAAACAATGTACAGACAGGATGATCAAATAGAAAAACCAGACTTTCAACGGAGATAGTTCTACCTCTCTCCTGAATCGGTGGAACCGCGAGAGCCTGTACTTGCCCCCTAGCCTGACTCGGTGCCATAAGAGCTTGCACCTGTCCTCCTGAGGTAGACCCCGTCCTTTGCCCTTTCTTAGGGCAATCCTTCACTAAATGCCCTGCTTCGCCACAGTGGAAGCAGCCAGTCTTCTTCTTCTTGCGACAATCCTTGCTTAGGTGGCCAGGTGTCCCACAATTGAAACACTTCTTCTTCTTGCCCTTGCCACCGTTGCCTTTCCCACCTTTGCTTTGTTGTTGTTGCTGAGGTCTCTTTTGATCCCCCTTCTTCTCGGGTGCCTTATTAGCATTGGGACCCTTCTCTTCTTCATACATGAGTGCCATGTCAACTAGCTTCTCAAAGGTGGCCCCCATAGGGATATGAGTCATAGCCAACCCATGCATCGGTTCATTCAAGCCTTTCACGAACCTCAAAGCCTTCTTCTCCGGTGTATTCACCATGTCTAGGCCAAACCTTGCCAATTGATTAAACTTGTTGACATATTCCTTCACCGAGAGATTTCCTTGCTTAAGAGTCAAGAATCTTTCCATATACAAGTTTTCCTTCGCCCTTGAGAGAAACTTTGCCACAAATCTTTGCCTAAAATCCGCCCAAGAGTCAACGGGGCGTTCTCCATTAGTGACCTCCCACCAGAATGAGGCCTCTCCCTTCATTAACCAAGCAGCCAACTTGACTTTCTTCCCTTCTTCCATCTCAAAGATATCTATCAACTCTTCCACCTCCTTAAGCCAATCTCTAGCCTCCACAAAAGTTTCAGATCCTTGAAAAGGTTTCCCTCCCATAGCTTTAAATTCCTTGCAAGTCTTAGCAAAAGTATCCGTGCGAGGAGGAGGGGGAGGAGGAAGATCGGGTGCTACGGTTGGTGGAGGAACATTTGCTGGACCTGCAGTGGTGGCCCTAGCCTCCATCAATCTCCTATACCATACTGGTATCGTCACACCCTCCGGAAAATTAAGATTCTCGGCCATGCTGAAACGAAAAAGGAAAGATTCAAAACGGAGAATTCGAAGGATATAGATATGGCTATTGGGGATTATGCTTTTCTTTCAAAAACTTTTCTCTTAAAAGACATGTTTTTGAAAATATCTCTTCCAAAAATGTTTTTAGAAAAATAGTTTTCTAAAAATTTTATCTGTTCCGATAACCTTTGCTCTGATACCACGTGTAACACCCCACACCCGCTATGGTCACTCATAAAGGGAATGCCATAGCATCGGTGGAGTATTTTAGTGAATATAGAACAGAAAAATTACAACAAGACGGATATAAATAGTACTTGAAATTTAAAACATCATCTCATAACAGCGGAAATAAACATGTCTGGTTACATCATAAAACCAGGATAAAAGTCAAGTACAATATCCATCAAAATAAAGAAGTACATAATCCCACTCTCACATACAATAGCCAGAACAAAAGAAAAGATAACTGGATAACTGGAGCTTTACATCTACCCAAGCTCCTAAAGACTGCAACAGCAATCCGATCAAGCTCTACTACCGCTAGGATCCACCGTAGGACCTGAGGGTTGGGAAAAAGATAAAAACAACGGGGTCAGACATAAGTCTGAGTGAGTCCTATAACTTTAACAATACAATCATTAAAGTAACCAGAGAAGACATAAACTTGACCTACGGTAATATCTGGGGATGAATGGCTACACTAAGCAGCTTGGTAGACCTAGGATAAACTAAGATAACCGTCAGGACGCATCTACCCACCCAAGGATAATTACTAACTGCACCTCACCAGTCATTCCTACTTAAAGGTTGATCCCTTCCAAGGACTTAGAAAATTTCCCCAGTAGTTTCGTGTACTCCTAGCCCACTACATAGGTGTCGTCTGCCCCTATCTCCACTAGGTGTACTCAGTAATTCTTACCCAGTAGTTTCGTGTACCCCTACATAGGTGCCGTCTGCCCCTATCTTCATTAGGTGTACCCACTACTCCCCAAGCGATTGGCTCCCTACCGTAGATACCCGTGCTGGTCCCACAGTGGGGTGTATCACTCCCCTAAAGTGGCTACCCAATACTATCAACGGTGCACGGCTTTATATCTACATGATGCAACAACGGCTTATCTACCGGCCCGGGCCCACACACGCATATGAAACCCGTTGGACTTGCGTTGCCACCGCTAACCCGTTTTGGCCTCTTATAATCAAGCCCAATATGCGTGTCCCATCACTCGACATGGGTCGAGCCCACAAAGATACGTTTGGGATATTGGTTGAAATGGGCCCCCACAAGCTACCCACCTAAGCTTGTCATATATCTAGTGTATCCCACTTAACCCTTTAATCATGTTTAATTACATGTTTCCACTTGGTTAAGTATTCTAATCGTATTTTCTATTGCCACCCAAGGCAACCCACTAGATTCCACGTGCCACCCAAGGCAACCACCAAATTTCCACATGCCACCCAAGGCACCCACTTAACCCCTCATGTCCCACTACATGCTAATATGGTTAAGTGTTTCTTAATTAATTAAGACCGTGATCTCCCATAAAGACCTCCCACATTAGACTGGCTGTTATGACCGCCTGGTTAAGCCGGTAGAGCCCGGGCAGTCTTACGTCATAACAAAGCCTAACCTCGTGTCTTTACTTTAATCACGTATTTAATTTATGGCTAAGACCTCTCACATTGGGCTGACATTTGTAGCAACTGGTTAGGCCGGTCGGGTCCGGGCAGTTTTATACTACAAATGAGTCCAACCTCGTGTCTTAGTCGATTAATTACACCTAATTAATCACCCCCATATTAATTATCCCTAATTAATATCAAGTATTCCATAACATGGGTAGACCTAACTCAATAGGTAAATTCCCATGGGGTAGACCTAACTCAATAGGTAAATTCCCACTTATGGTAATTTATTTTTATGGTATGCTTAATCATACCCAATCATACATTTATTAACATATTTACCAACCCCATCGTTCCCCACGTAAATCGTTCTCATTTCATGACATAATAAAGGGGAAGATCCATCACAAATATCATGGGTTTAGCATATAACTTTGTCATGGGTTAAGAGGATGTCAACTTGCATATATGAGCATATGTTAACCCAACTACATTTAACCCAAACTTGCATATTATCATACACATGATTTGCATAACATGTTGCATATGAGCTTGCATATTATCATACACATATCTTGCATAACATGTTGAACTTGCATATAAACATTCTCATAACTTGCATAACATGTTAAACATGCATTTAGGCATACACATAACTTGCATAAGCATTCACATACTTGCATAAGCATTCACATACTTGCATAAGCATTCACATACTTGCATAAGCATGCATAACTTGCATAAGCATACACATACTTGCATAAGCATACATAACTTGCATATCATGTCATTTAAGCATATACATATCTTGCATAAACATTCATATACTTGCATAAGCATGCATAACTTGCATATCATGTTAAACTTGCATTTAAACATATACTTAACTTGCATATGAACTTGCATAACTCACTTTGGTAAACATGCATAAATCAACTTACTAAATATGCATAAACCCACTTGTTAAACATGCATAAATCAACTTATTAAGCATGCATAAACCAACTTGTTAAACATGCATAAATCAACTTATTAAGCATGCATAAACCAACTTGTTAAACATGCATAAATCAACTTATTAAGCATGCATAAACCAACTTATCAAACATGCATAAACCCACTTGTTAATTATGCATAATGATTCAAACTCACTAATCCGCATTTAAGACCATAAGTCTCATTACACCCAATCCACTTACTTTAACAATTGATGTTAAAGTGATAGAAACTCACCAAACCCAAAATTAATCCACTTATGAAGTGGAATTAGTTGCTAAATATGAAGATGGTGATGATTAGAGAATGATTTGAGAGGGATTAGCTTGCAACTTCCTTCATAAATTGGTGGAGGCTCCCTTTAGGATTTAATTTGGCGGCATGAGGCCATCATTTCTATTTTTAGTATGGATTAGGGTAGGTTTAGGGTGTATTTATAGATTAGGAGAGTGTTTTAGGCCCTTAGATTAACCCTAGATTAAATTAGGTCCGTTAGATTTAGGAAATCTCTAGAACCAAGCCCAGCTCTAGCCAGAAAACCAGATCTGGTGCACCCAAGCACCCTGGTTCGACACGCCGTGTCGACAGGCAAGTCGACAGGCAAGTCGACACCCCTGTCGACAGGCCTGTCGACAGCCCTGTCGACATGGTCAGGGCGGGAACCTTCCCGCCTGGCCCCGCTGGTTCTAATTTAAAAATCTAAATTTGAATTTCTAAATCTGTTTTTAGCTTTAAATTTTCTGCAAACTTCTTTGGGCCATAACCGGGCCATACGGACTCCGATTCTCGAAAACTCGGACTCTATTTCGCGTATTTTTCCGAGACGAACGCAATAACGCAGCCCGTTACCCCCAATTCCCACGTCTGAGATTATTTATCCTGTAATTAGTGAATTTTAGTATTAACTAAAATTCGGGGTGTTACACGGTGGGAAGAAAGGAGTGTATTTATGCCCTTGCAATCGGTGCCAAAATTTAAAGACGTTCAAATTAGATGAGATTCATTTTCATTTGCTTAGATGGAGTTTTATCCAATCATATAGTGTGTGGTATTTTCATGGGGAAAAAGGGTGGATATGGAAAAACAACAACCAATTAGTAATGCGAATGCCACCAGTACTGAAGAGGATGAACATATTAGGATGGAAGATCTAGTAAATGATGCAGATAGATTTCATGATTTTCAACCTGAAAATCCATTATCTGATCATGCTAATGTTAGAGAGCAGTCTGCGGATGATGGCAATTGACAGGACAATGAAAGTAAGAAGTATAAACCAGTTTTTGGTAGCGCAAAAGAGCCAGTGTATCCTTCATGTTCAAAAGGGGTAACGAAGCTGTATGCCATTGTGAAACTGAATATCTTGAAGACCCAATGCGGCTTTCAGGTAATGGTGTGACTGCACTTCTCGAACTAATAAAGGAGTTACTCTCCGAAAGTAACACACTGCCCACAAAATACTCCAACGTGAAGAACTTCATTAAGCAAGTTGGGATGAATTACAAAACTTCTGATGCATGCATCAATAGTTGCATATTGTACTGGAAAGATGACACGAACAAAGTTTTTGTACAAATTGCAATGAACCAAGATATAGACATCATTTAATGAAGAGAGAGAAGACACCAAAGCACCTCGAAAGACATTAAGATATTTTCCTTTAATTTCTATATTGAAGAGACTATGTACTGTATTATAGATAGCATATGCAATGACCTGGCATGCTCATGCCAAGTCTGATCCAAACGTAATGCGTCATCCATGTGACACTTCTCAATGGAAGTCATGGATTCTTTTGAACAAACGTTCACCGTCGAGCCACGAAATGTCACACTTGGTATAAAAACATATGGTTATGTCCACATGCTTCTCTATCTAACCCTACAGTTGTTGGGCAGTAATTGTAGTACCATATAATCTTCCTCCGTCTATGTGCATGAAACGGGAGTTTCCAATGCTAACACTGTTAATTTCTAGGCCAAAACAACCGGGGAAGGATATTGATGTTTATTTACAGCCATTGACAAACGAGTTAAAGCAGTTACAGGAAGGAGCCATTACATATGATTCATTAAATAAATCCTAGTTTACAATGAGAGCTAGGGCGTTGTGGGCAATCATGATCACCCTGCTCTTAGGACTTCATCGGCATGTATAACTCACGGTTACTTTGCATGTCCCATGTGTGGGAAAACACGTTTTCTTAGCATCTTCCTAAAAGTAAGAAGATGTGTTTTATGGGACAACAAATGTATCTTCCTAACGAACGCTAGATTCGATACGAGAAGACAAATTTCAAAAACGAACAACTTCGTCATCCTAAAAGGCCATTGACTGGTTTTGAAGTTGAAAAAAAAGTAGAGAATATCAAAATTAGGGTTGTAAATCAACCAAACCGTCCGCGTACGACCCGAATATTCGTCCGACCATTTGTTTGTCTGAATGAGTAATGGTCCAAAGCTAAACACAATTATCAGTCCGCCCATAAATTTTGGACCGAGCCCGAACTTCACATGTTCGGACTAAGTTTGTCCGTGAGCAATCGATTTTGAATGTATGCAGTAGGAATATCTTTGGGAACAAAACACAATTATCACATTCCCCTTTCAAGATGATGCCTTGTCTTCTTAGCTGTACTAGCTTTCTAATTTTCAAAGTATTTACGTTCAAAATTCCAGATAAATTCAATATCCCTAACATCACTTTTATAAATCTCTCAATAAAAATTTGGCTATAGACAATCCTTCAACACTTATCCTTCTCCTCAATTTTAGTCTAATCGCTGAATTTCAATGGCTTCTACATTGCAACCTTCAACACCGCAGCTTTTGGGTAAGTTCAGTTTTTTTTAGTATTTCGCTTTCAGGTTATTATTGTGTTTTAATATGTGAAATGCATAATTCCTTTCTTTGATTTTAAACCTGCGGTTCATTTCATAATTTTCACATAGTTATTTTCCTTTTTTTCGTTGTTATGAACAATGGGTTGGTGCTTGTTGCCATAATCAAAGAAAATTAATTTGGCAGTAGATTTATTGATTTAAAGCGAAATAGTAAACAATTATGAATGTCAGATGCTTTTGTTTTTTCCTATACAAAAAACTGCACATAATATGAGATTTTTAATTCTACCCTTGTATTAACATGAATGTCTTTCAAATTTTAATCAATATCAGGATTGAATGATGATACTTATTAATATTACGCAACATATGTTGATGCAAAGATCTAACAATATTCTCCACACAAGATTTCTGAATTTTTAGATTATGCATATTAATATTTTACATTTAGATCAATAGTTAAAGTTGTTCCATTGTTTTGTTTAGCTAAGTTATTATCCTTCGCTTCTGTGTATTTGTAGACGAATGAGTTTAGCCTTAATACAAACATCTTTTAATATCTAAATTTTTCATTACTTTAGGCAATGATGATCACAACAATGACAAAAAACCTGAAGAAGAAATGAACGGCGATGAGGAAAATCAACCCGCGAAGGATGGAGATGAACAAACATATCATAAAACTGAAGATATTGCTAAGGAGAATGAAGATAAAACATGAAAAAGGAAATCAGATGTTTGGGTTGAGTTCGAAAGATGTACAGAGAAAGCAAAAGATGGAACAATTAGAAAGTACGGCATGTGTATTCATTGTGAACAAAAAATAACTATCACAAAAGATGG
Source organism: Allium sativum (assembly GCA_030737875.1). Classification (NCBI taxonomy): domain Eukaryota; kingdom Viridiplantae; phylum Streptophyta; class Magnoliopsida; order Asparagales; family Amaryllidaceae; genus Allium; species Allium sativum. Next base: position 402,044,119 of record CM060923.1, on the reverse strand, counting down.
GTGTACAACTACATTTAAAAGACATCTAAACAAATGTCATGTTCGCATTGCTAGACAAAAGTAGCAAAAAATATTAGGAAAAGAAATTTTCGAAGAAAAAGGATCTTATGAGAAAGATTTGATTGGAAAATTTGCTCTTCATAAATATGACAAGGAAAAAGTTAGAGAAATAATGGCTACCATGATTATCGTGCATAAATATCCATTTAGGATGGTTGAACATGAATTTTTGTGAAAATTTCACGTTTGACAATAAAAAGTGAGTGTATGAAAGTTTATGAAAATGAGAAGAAAAAACTCAAAGAAACGCTAAGGAATGTGGGGAGAGTAAGTTTAACAACTGATTTATGGATGTCAAATCAAACTATTGGGTATATGTGTCTAACATATCATTTTTTGGATTCGGATTGGAAACTAAAAAAATTAAATTCTAAACATTGTTAGCCTAGCACCCCCACATACTGATGCTGTTATCGCTAATGCTATTTTTTCATACCCATTAGATTGGGTGATATAGAAAAAAATATCTTCTATTACACTTGATAAAAAAAAATCATTAAAGGATAGGCTCTATTTCAAAGGAATGATCTTTCATGTTAGAAGTTGTGCACATATTTTAAATCTAATGGTGCAAGATGGATTGGGTGAAATAAAGGGTGTGCTACAAAATATCTGAGAAAGTGTGAAATATTTTAAAATGTCTCCTTATCGACTTAGCAAGTTTGTTGACATAGTTAAACAACCAGAACTTCCCCTCTCTAAACGTTTGGTCCTTGATGTTCCCACTCGTTGGAATTCGACATATAAAATGTGTTAATCCCTAAAAAACCATACGCACATTGGGTAAAGGGGTACAAGGCGGGTCTTATCAGCGTTGGTCATACATAATACAATCGCACTAAGCAGGATCCAAATATAAGACCCAAGGCAGGACAAGTCTACCGGTGCGACCGGGCCATAAGAAGCGCGACTAGACAAAAATGAAGGTTGCACATCCAGAGAACCGCTCAGGCACTAAAATAAGACAGGTCACCTGTTTGGCATGAGCAAGAGCAGCCTCATAGTATAGCCATAAAGCCAAGCGGCACCATGCAAAGGCAGCAAGAGGACGAGCACCCTTGGTTCAAGAAGAGCGGTCGCGCAAGGAACAAAGGAGGATCGATATCGGCTCCGCACTCCGCTCTTACAAAATCTCCCAAAGCATCCCCGCCCGCACTTAAGGACCCGCTCAGCTATTCAAGACACTTGGCAAGTTGTCCGCACATAACACCGAATATGACCACAGACAGCTGGCTGCAGCTGTCCAGTGGCATAGTCGTAATTAGCATAATGAAGACCCACAGCTTGGATAAACAGATTCCAGATCATTTACCAAGAGGAGTTCACCTATAAATACACCATGACTACCCACATTTAAGGGGGGATTTTTGGGAAAAATCACAAAGTGCTGCTAAACTTCATACTCAACCGCAGATCTGGCCATGGCGTCAAGGACCATCTTAGAGTGAAGGCATCTTCTCTCTCAATCATTCATCCACCCTTCTCCTCAAACTTCATTATTCTCTCGTATAATTCTCTAGATCAAAATGCATAAACGAGGGTATATTGAGTGGATATAGAAATGTATGAGGTTAAAGAGTTGATGTACCTTGTAATTCCCATTATAAGATAGGAAATCATCCTCATAGTGGATGTAGGCCTCGTTAATGGATGAACCACTCTAAATCTTGTCTCTACTTTACTTTTTCTCGCATTTTTTACTTTTTATTGCTAATTAGACATGGTTCCATTTATTTCTTACCGAATTGGTGAAGTACAGTTTAGTACCTTGGGTGTTTAGACCATTTTTGGTGTAAACATTTTGGCGTCCACCGTGGGGCTGTGTTCATAATTTCCTTTTGTAATTCAGTAATCAAAACATATCAAAATTGTTTTCTCCTTTGAAATCATGGTTGGATCAAAGAAAAGCAGTAAATCCGCTAAAGTCGCTGCGATCAACGAGGATGATAATGCTAACGAAGCTACACCTCCAATCTTGAACCAAGGGCTGGGAAAACTCCCGGGCCATCTGTCACGCGAGATGATTTGAATGTGGTTGTAACCGGCTTGAATGAGAAAATGGATAATACAGCGAAGATGATAATGGAAAGGTTTGATGCCCTGGCCAATAGTCAAGCCAATCTGTTACCATCAAACGTTGTGGGTAATGCTGACGAAAAAGAGGACTCATCAGCCTCAGACCCTGGATGACCTCATAGCTCAGTGAGAGACAGGGAAGAGGCTGGCGTTGGGGATCCTAAGGTCAGATCTCCACAGCGCAAAGAATAACGTGCGATGAATCGCTCTGACATAGCCTCCCTCAAGAAGGATGCGAGGTGTTGAAGCTTAAACCGTGGCCACACTAACATCAGCATCGATTCTGATGGACAAGCGGGCGATGAAAGGCGCATCACAGAATTAATCCAGCGAGTAATGAAGGAGATGGCTACTCAAGAGGATGAGGAGAAAGAATGGGAGTTTTTCCCCCAGCAAAAATCAATTCACGGAGGAGATCCATCAAGCAAAATTCTCGAAGAAATTTATACCACCAACAATAGAACCTTACAGCGGAGTCGGAGATCCAACTATTTTCCTGTTCAAATACGACCAGCACATGAATGGAGCAAGAGCCACTGACGAAATCAAGTGCTTATACTTTCCCGTTTGCCTGGAAGGTGTAGCTTCACTGTGGTTCACCAGACTCCCGCCTAGGTGTATTGACCAATTTGCAGATCTGGCGATGAGATTTCAAGATCAATTCCGGCCGCAGGCCACCAAAGCAAGGGACGAGATATCACTCAGCGAGATGAAACAGCCACCTGGAGAAACCATCAGAGCTTTCCTTACACGCTACCACGCTGCAGCAACGGAGGTCATAGAACCAGAACCTTGGTATATGGTAGCAGCCCTGAGAGGGGCCATCGATAAGAAATCAGAATTTGGATGGTAGCTTAAAATGAAGAAACCAAAGACCTTAAAGAATTTTTACAAGAAAGCTGAAGAGTATATGAGTGTGGAAGATGAATCTCTAGGTGCCCAGAAGACTATGGAAAATAACGCGACCAAAGAGGGGAAGAACAATGGGCCCAGGGCTGAGCAGAGGAGCGATCTAGGACAAAAGAGGGGAAACAATGAAGGGGAAAGCAAAGCTTATAAGAAGACACAGATGTATAAACCATCTGAGTTAACTCTCTTAAACGAAACCCCAGAGGGGATTTACCAAGCTGCGAAGGACTCAGGCTTTTTCCCTCAGATGAAGCCGCAGAAGGTAACTGAACAGCAGGCGAATTCCGGGAAATTTTTCCGTTTCCATAGCCAACCAGGGCACAACACTAACGAATGCCGCCATCTTAAGAATTTGATTGAAGAGCTCATCAGGAAGAACCGACTCCAGCAATATGTGAAAAATCCCCGAAACTCTCGGGCCGTGAAGGGGCATAACAATACGGCTAGACAGCCCAACTCAAACAAAGAGGACCAAGTGCCAGTCGACTCGAGACCAGTAATCAATATGATATTTGGGGTCCTCACCCAGCCGGGAACAGTTGGGCAGATATGAAAAGATACGCTAATGAATTGAAGGATGTCACGGAAAAGGAAGGGTGCATGATCTTGAACAACGAGCTTCCGACGAAAATGCAGAAAACCTCGATTGAGGGCGTGATATTCAGAGACAAGGATGCAGAAGGCTTAATTACGCCAACTATTGATGCCATGGTGATCACAATCGGTCTTGGACCTGCAGTGGTAAAAAAGGGTCCTAGTTGACACCGGGGCATCAGTTAATGTGATCATTATAAACACTTTCCAAAAGATGAATCTCTCCATGGCAAAAGTGCGCGTGTACCCGCATAAGATCCACGGCTTTACAAGTCAACCTACGCTACCCATTGGAACGATCGATTTGCCTGTCGAATTAGCAGACGGGGAGCGTCAAGTTTCCATGATACAGACCTTTGTCATAATAGAGGAATTTTCATCTTATAATGCATTCCTTGGGAGGCGAACTCTTTCGAACTTCAGGATTGCTTTAGCTCCCTAGTGTTTGATCATGAAGTTTCCAACTGAAAGGGGAATCAGTGTAATCAAGGGCGATCAAATGGCCGCAAGAGACTGCTACGTGGCAGAACTGAAGGAGGCCAAGAAAAAAAATCAGGAAAGGATGCGGAGGTTCTCCCTCGCATCCAAAATTCCCCATTATAGCAACTAAAGAGAGGTCCATGCACTGGTGCGCATAGCGGAATGCAGAAGGAGATCGATCCTAGAGAAGCCAGTGCAGAGGATCAAAGGGCGACCTCAGCCGAAAACATGATTCCTATAGCTGTAGATCCAAAAGACCCAAACCGTGTGTTGAATATAGGGTCTCGGTTGACCCCCGAATTGAAAAACCAATTGATTGTCTTTTTAAGAGCCAACTTAGATGTGTTCGCATGGAACCATTCCGAAATGTGCGGAATATCTCCGGATGTTGCAGTCCACAAGCTGAACATTGACCCGCGCGTTCCGACTGTCAAATAAAAAAGGAGAACCCAGGGGTCGGAGAGGTCGCACGCCTTAAAAGAAGAAGTCGACAAGTTAATGGAAAATGGTTTCATTAGAGAGTCTACCTACCTGGAATGGGTGTCCAACTCGGTGCTCGTAAAGAAATCAAATGGCAAATGGCGGGTCTGTGTAGATTATTCAGACCTGAATAAAGCTTGCCCGAAAGATAGTTTCCCTCTCCCAAGAATCGACCAAGTGGTGGATTCCACGGCTGGCCATGAATTGCTATCTTTCATGGATGCATATTCCGGCTACAATCAAATCATGATGTATGGTCCAGACCAAGAAAACAATAGTTTTATTACCGATCTCGGCCTATACTGTTATAAGGTAATGCCATTTGGTCTAAAAAATGCAGGAGCGACTTACCAACGACTGGTAAACGCTATGTTCAAGAAACAAATTGGTAGGACGATGGAGGTCTATGTCGATGACATGTTGGTTAAATCAATGAAAGCAATCGACCATTTGGAGGACCTAGCCCGAATGTTTGACATCTTGCGACAATATGGCATGAAGTTGAACCATTTGAAACGTAGTTTTGGTGTTGGCTCAGGCAAGTTCCTTGGGTACATGGTCAACGCTAGAGGTATAGAAGCTAACCCAGCCAAAATATCAGCATTAAGAGAAATGTGCGCCCCAGGGACCAAGAAGGAGCTTCAGTGTCTAAACGGGAAGATCGCAGCTTCGAATCGTTTCATGTCCAGGGCAACGGACAAATGTCTCCCATTCTTCGACGCCCTCAGGAAAGGGAAAAAAGAGATATAGTGGACCCCTGAGTGCCAGAAAGCCTTCGAAGAACTGATCCAACATATGGCAACGCCACCTATGTTGTCGAAGCCTAGTGACGGCGAAGACTTGTTTTTATACTTGGCGGTTTCTGCTCATGCTCTAAACGCAGCGCTAATCAGAGAAGATTTGAAGATACAAAAATTGGTCTATTACATCAGCATGAGCTTATCCGGAGCGGTGCTTAATTATCCAAGACTTGAGAAACTTTCTTATTGTTTGCTCATTGCATCAAAGAAGCTTTGCCCCTATTTCCAAGTTCATCCCGTCAAGGTGCTCATGAACCAACCTCTGAGGCAAGTCCTGTCCCGACCTGAAACCTCTGGAAGATTGCTAAAATGGAATATAGAGCTCAGTCAGTACGACATTACGTATCATCCCCAAAAAGCGATCAACGGACAAGCACTGGCTGACTTCATTGCAGAATTTACCGACCGAGGGGAAGTAAAGAAACAGGATGATATCGAAACTAATGTCCAGTGGAAACTATTTGTAGATGGAGCATCGAACGACCGCTGTTCTTGGGCCAGGGTAGTTCTTGAAACCCCTGAAGGAAAATCACTATGCTATGCATTAAGTTTGGAAATTGCGGCAACCAACAACGAGGCCGAGTACGAAGCCCTTATTGCAGGAATAAAACTTGCGAAAGAGTTACAAATAAAAACTATACAGATCTTCAACGACTCCCAACTCGTGGTAAGCCAGATTACAGAAGAATTCCAGGCGAAAACGGGTAACTTGCCAGATTATCTTACAAGGGCCTTGGAATTGTTGGAAGCTTTCGAGATTACACCATATCTCGTATTCCCAAAGAAGAAAATACTAAGGCTGATTTATTGGCCAAATACGCGAACATAGGGGATGGGCAGCTAACGGGGTTAGTTCCAGTAGAAGTCCTTTCCAATCCAAGCACAAAGCAGACCGAAGTGGATTGGATCATGGAAACAACTGATGAGTCAAGCTCATGGATGTCACCAATTAAAGAATACCTCACAACTGGAGCACTCCCGATCGAAACAAAACTCCGAAGAAAGATCTTGCAAAAGGCTCCTTTATACCTTATTCAAGATGGGCAACTGTATAGACAGGGATTTTCTACACCTCTACTTCGCTACGTCACAGAGAAGGAATCTAAGGCAATTATGGCGGAGTTGCACGAAGGAGAATGCGGAGGTCATACCGGAGGACAAACTTTAGCCAAAAAGATCCTACGATATGGTTATTTCTGGCCAGACATCAACAAAGATTCCACAACTTACACCAAAAAATGTGATAGGTGTCAAAGATTTGCCAAAATCCCAAGGCTGACATCCACAACCATAACATACATGGTCAACCCATGGCCGTTTACTATCTGGGGCATTGACCCCATAGGAGCCCTTCCCACTGCAAAATCTGGTTTCAAATATGCAATTGTAGTTGTTGACTATTTTACGAAATGGGCTGAAGCAGAACCGTTAGCCTCTATAACTTCAAAGAAGATTATTAACTTTGTCTTGAAAAACATCATATGCAGGTTCGGGTTACCACAAAAGATAATCACGGACAACGGGACCCAGTTTGAAAGTGAAGAGTTCCAAAGCTTTTGTGCAAAGTATAAAATCCAAAAAAGCTTTTCTGTGGTCGCTCATCCACAAGCGAACGGGCAGGTGGAGGCAGTAAATAAAATCATCAAGCCTACCATCAAGAAGCGACTAGAAAAGGCTAAAGGTGCATGGGTAGATGAACTCCCATTGGCATTGTGGGCGTATCACACTACGCACAAAACTGCAACAGGGCATACTCCCTTTTCTTTGTCCTATGGCTCTGAGGCTATGATACCAGTGGAGTTGGAAGTCCCTACCCACCAAAGACTACATTTTGACTCCAAATAAAACGAGAAGCTACAGCTCGAAGCCCTCGACTAGATCGAGGAAAGAAGAAAAGAAGCGGAACTCAGAGTAGCTGCACACCAAAGAAAGGTGGCCAGACACTTCAATTCGAAAGTCAAGCATAGGACTTTTGAAATTGGGGACCTAGTTCTGAAAAAGATAATGACTGGCACTGGAGTCTTTGGCCCTAATTGGGAAGGACCTTATGTTATAAACCAGAAACTCCAGGACAGAACTTTCAAATTGGCCACCACACACGGGAACCAGATTCCACGAGGATGGAACAGCGATCATATCTGTCATTATTTCTTATAACGTGTTATTCAAATATACATAGAAAATGCTATAAAGATTCATCAAATCTTCGCATTTTAGTGATGTACATGAAGTGACTAAATACGAAATCTTAATTACATGCACAGGTCGCTCATTCACCATCCTTCACTAAAGGTTGATTTCCTTGTGTAGGACGAGCGATCCGGGAGCAACAACTCGAGGAAATTCCAACTTCCGTCAGGGAGAACTGGACCTCTCAGTACAAAACCAACAAAAGCTTGGTGCGAGATTAAAAAATTGATGCTAGAGTGAAAAGCAACTCAAAAGTCCCACGGATTAAATTGCTAAAGCCCACCGAAGAAGCACCTTCTTAGGTGACCTTCATGGGTGCTGGACACGGGTTTTCCAACTTGAGAAAAAAGAAACTCAATGAGGCAAACCAACGTCTGTGTCCTCGGTCAAAGCATAAAGTCAGAAAAACCGACATGTCCCGAAATGGAAAAAAAATTGCCGATTTCAAAGGGCGCCTACCTTGGTAGGTAAAAACACGAATTCTTCCTTCTGAGTCGAAAGCTCGATGTGATGAATTAGTGTCCGCTCCTCGAATGAAGCCTAAAATGAGGAAGGATTAAACATGCTGGAAGGACCAGCGCAAAACGGAAACCCGACCGAAAGGAGGTGGACATCCTTGTCTTTGTTACAAGTCAAACAGAGCCAAGGATGGATTACAACAGCAGAAATCCTAGCCGTATGAGGGTACCCACTCTTGTTCTTTGTTGTTAACCAAGTCAAACAAAGCCAAGAGTACAAAATCATAAATCCTAGCCGTATGGGGGTGTCCGTTCTTGTTCTTTGTTATTAACCAAGTCAAATGAAGCCAAGTTCGGATTCTGCATTATAGCCCAAGTCCTCCCACAGGGGCACGCATAAAAATGCATCATGAAAATACCAAACAGATAAAGCAGGATATTTAATAAAAAATATAAATGGTTGACTTGCCAAAGTTAAAACAACTAAAAACTAACTAGCCAAATCAAATACTGAAAACTGGGTAATCCCAGCCTAATAAGAGCGATACAAGACTAACCGAACACCTCGTGATACGACGCTAATGCACGATCGCTGTATTTAAAAAAAAACATTTAATAGAAAATGCATGTGTATTGTCATAGCAGGGCAAAGAGGCATGGAATAGCACAGACATGGAAAGCATCGAAAAACCAGCCAGGTAACCGTTCATCAGAAACACAAAAGAGTCACACGTCAAACACAAAGTCACCAAACGACAACCAGCATAATGTCAATGGCGAGGGCCGACACCCACTTACAGAACCGGTCTTGAAAACTCAAAATCAAAAACAACCAAGAGAGAGGATTACAGATCTCTGACCTTCCTTCCTCTTCACCGGAGCAGGACAAGATGAAGACCCTTCAACACGTACAAGAGTTGCCGACTCAACCCCCCCGGGGGCAAAGGAAGCAACTATGCTATCTTTTGACCAAAGGGCCTGGATTAACCTCGCCTTATCATATTCCAAAGCAGAAATGCGCTTGAGGTTGTCTTTGTTAAGTTTCTGGAGGTCAGAGGCTAACTTGTGCCAGCCAACCATCCGCTTAGCAGAATGATTCTTCAAAATTCCATCTGTTCTCCAGATTGATGCACAACAGTCTCAAGGCGAGCCAGCATCTGATTTTTCGCTGTAGTCATATCATAAGCAAAATTCAGAGAATCAGCCGGGGATAAATCCGCATTCGAAGGAACCCCCTATAAGCTCCATCCCCGAAATCGCTTAGCAAACCTGGGATTGCAAGGCCCGGGAGCATAACGAGGCCTATTGATAATAGCTTGGAGTTCTGTATAAGAAGGGCAGGAAGGAGAATTTACGAACGGTTGACCAGCCGACTGAGTCCCATCCCTCGAAATGCTCAAATCAATAAAGGTTCCCTTTTGGCGTTGCTCCGAAGATGAAACCATCCTGCAAATGGACTAGGGAATAACCGTAAGGCTCAAAGGAAGAATGAGAAAGGGAAAAAGTCATCAACAAACCTGAGTAGCAGTAGAAAAAGATGTGAAATTATTTCTTTTAGATTTAAAAATCCCTCTAGGAAGATAAATAAAAGCAAAATCGAATGACAAATGAGAGAATGAAGGGGAGATTAAAAGGCACAAAGGTATTCTTCGCCATGTCATCATAACACTTGAGTACTGAAACAGGTGTCTCATCAAAAGACTAGTTGGCGTATTCATTTCCCATAGTTTGGTCATTTACAACAAAAAACAAGGCAAACCAAACGTCTCGCCCAAGGATAAAGATGCTCACCAGCTTCAACGAAGTGATCCCGTCCTCTGCACGAACGACCTCTCATAAGTCAGGATAGAATCGCCACCCAATGTGCGATCAAATATTTCGAAGCCCGTAATTCCTTACTAAAGAGAAATCACGGACTTCAAGGGGCAAGTGTTAATCCCTAAAAAACCATACGCACATTGGGTAAAGGGGTACAAGGCGGGTCTTATCAGCGTTGATCATACATAACACAACCGCACTAAGCAGGATCCAAATATCAGACCCCAGGCAGGACAAGTCTACCAGTGCGACCGGGTCATAAGAAGCGCGACTCGACAAAGATGAAGGCTGCACATCCAGAGAACCGCTCAGGTACTAAAATAAGACAGGTCACCCGTTTGGCACGAGCAAGGGCAGCCTCATAGTATAGCCATAAAGCCAAGCGGCACCATGCAAAGGCAGCAAGAGGACGAGCGCCCTTGGTTCAAGAAGAGCGGTCACGCAAGCACCAAAGGAGGATCGATATCGGCTCCGCACTCCGCTCGTACGAAATCTCCCAAGGCATCCATGCCCGCACTTAAGGACCCGCTCAGCTAATCAAAACACTCGGCAAGTCGTCCGCACATAACACCGAAAACGACCATAGACAGCTGGCTACAGCTGTCCAGTGGCATGGTCGTAATTAGCAGAATAAACGACCCACAGTCTGGATAAACATATTCCAGATCATTTACCAAGAGGAGTTCACCTATAAATACACCATGACTACCCACATTTAAGGGGGGCTTTTTGGGAAAAATCATGAAGTGCTGCTAAACTTCATACTCAACCGCAGATCTGACCATGGCGTCAAGGACCATCTTAGAGTGAAGGCATCTTCTCTCTCAATCATTCATCCACCCTTCTTCTCCTCGAACTTCATTATTCTCTCGTATAATTCTTTAGATCAAAATGCATAAACGAGGGTATATTGAGTGGATATAGAGATGTATGAGGTTAAAGAGTTGATGTACCTTGTAATTCCAATTATAAGACAGGAAATCATCTTCATAGTGGATGTATACCTCGTTAATGGATGAACCACTTTAAATCTTGTCTCTACCTTACTTTTTCTCGCATTTTTTTACTTTTTATTGCTAATTAGACACGGTTCCATTTATTTCTTACCGAATTGGTGAAGTACAGTTTAATACCTTTGGTGTTTAGACCATTTTTTGTGTAAACAAAATGCTTGAGTGTGCTATTCAGTTCAAAAAGATATTTTTTATGTACCAAGAAAGAGATCTATCTTACACTTGGCTTTCTTCTACATTGGATTGGGAGAAAGTCGAATCAGTGTGTAAATTTCTAGAATTTAGTGAAGCTTCCCACTTTTTTCTGAAACTTCTTTTCCAACTTCAAATTTATTTCTCCTTGAGCTTTGGAAGATGAAACAAACACTAAATGATAAGCTATGATTTTGAAGGTTGTTTTTATATGAGTGAAATGGTGAACAAAATGAAGATTAAGTTTGCTAAATATTGGGGTGAATGCAATCTAAATGCTGCTGTTTTAGACCCTAGATATAAGATGAAACTAATTGAGTTCTTTTCCGAAGATTTATCCTGCTATGGAATCAGTCCAAAGTATGAAATATATAGCTGCTTCTTTACAAGAGCTGTACTCAGAGTATGTTCAAAATGCCCCACTGGATGTTAATTCTAGTAAAAAAAGTGATAACTATGGTTGTAGAGTTGGATGTATATTTGAAGGAGCCGTGTTACAAATACAATGGATTAGATGATAATTTCAATATTTTGGACTGCTGGAAATTTAATGCTTCAAAATATAAAATATGATCAAATATGGCTTATGGCATACTTTCTATTCCAATAAGTAGCATTGCTTTTGAATCTGCATTTAGTGCTGGAGGTACGGTTCTTGATCAATTTTGCAGTTCTCTAAAATCTGAGACAGTTGAAGCTTTAATATGCAGCGGCGATTATTTAAGGTCTAACTATGCACTGAAAAAGGTAAATATATGTTTTGTTAGTAGATTATCTAGAAATTTCTTATTTATTAAATTTTAACATGCTGCTGTAAAACTTAACGATTTGCCGCTGCTGCAAAACTTAATGATTTGCTGAAACATTATTTTTTATGATTAGGTGCAAGACGAAGAAGATGATACACAATGCATCAAACTTGACTGAATGTATTTGGAAAATGGTTATAGGTGATAACATGGTCTTACACATCATGTGCACATCAACTGGTATTTTGTTTACTAAACTTATATATTTTTTCCTACTTAAATATACAACTAGTTTTGTATTTTATAATGTAGGCTTGTAGTTTGTATGTCTGTTATATAGTCATTTATTGTTTGCAAATCTGGCTAGTAAGCTCAAGTGGTTAGAAACTATAGGAGGTGATGATTTGAGTGAATTCTTGTTTGCTGAAGCTATTGTGTGATATGGAGTGTCCTCTTATTGCAATAACATGTGTCATAAGTTAAAGATGCTTGATAATTTTGTCTGGTATTATAAAGTGGTATCTTTTGGTTTTTAATAGGGATAGAAACTTAATGTTTTAAGCATATGTGAATGAAGTTTCTTGAATGTGCTAAGTTTGTGAATTTCATACTTGATGTAATGATAGTGGTTTTAATAATACACGTGATTACAGTTTGTGGATTCCATATCTAATTAATCATGCGCAAGTGAAACCAAAATGACAGTAGCCATAACTCAAAAACTAAATTCAGTTTATCCAATTATCCAGTTACAGTCATGTTACAACCAGTTTTGTGTATTCAGAATTCTATTACAGATCGATGCCAAGGGCTTACATCGGATGCATGAATTCCAGTCCAGTTCTTTCCAATAGGTAACTAAAACTTTCTTCCCAGATGTTTTGCTAAGCATAAAACCTCAAATGCATAATCATGCTTCTCTAATTCATAAGATGCTGAAATAAAAACAGGTTTGCGACATATTATGAACCCGAATTTTGGAAATTTGGAGAGGAAGGGAACAAATATTTTAGTCATGCTACAGGGCAAATTTATGCTATTACAAAAGAGCTTGCCACTTACATTTCAATTAACTAGTAAGCTTTTGTGACATCTTCATTACCTACCATTTTTGTTTACAATAATCATGTTGGAAATTATTCGTTTTTTCTGGTGCATACATGTATTACACAAATACGCTAACAAAGATGTGTCTCTTGATTCTTGGTTCATTTGACTTGACATAGATCATATAGATGAGCACAACATATGTTGTGGAACTACACCTGGTTTGTTTCCATAATAAATTTTGAAATTAGTAATTTAACTTATTAACTTAAAGTAGCAAGTAAGCTAATAAGTCATAAATTATAAATATTTTCTTGTGATCTATTTCAAAGTTTCCATTAAAGTTTGTCGCAATTTTAACTAACTAATCTATTTAAATTGTTTTGTTGTTCACTACTCAACCAAACTATTTAGCGATTACTGTTCAGGTAAATAATCAGAATTGTAAAAAAAAAATGTAGATTGTGAATGGAAGGAGCAAGAAGGGAATGTTTGCATAACATCGTTTGGTTTGGAGCTGCAGTGGTATATGCAAGTCAGTTTGGAGCTGCAGAAGATGGGATTGTTTGGAGTTCTTTGCCTTGGGAAGCAAAGTAGAAGACAAGCTGAAGTTGGACATGAAGCACACATCAGTTGATACTGCCTTTCAGATGCATGATCCGTAAGGTGAAGTGCAGTTTGTTTATTTGGTGGAGTGGTGCATGATTTTGGGTTAGTTGTGGTTGGTGTTCGAGTTGATGAGTTAGTTGTGGTTGATGTTCGAGTATGAAGTGAATAATGGTGGCAGAAATTAGTCATCAAGGAGATGATGAACATGCTTTTATGAGGAAGGTGAACTAGAGTTGTGTTTGAAATGTAAAAAGAGGCCTGTATGGTTTGTTGGATCAAAGAGAGTGCGGGTTATGTAACCAAGTCACAACAACAGAGAAATATAACTGAAGGGGGAAATATAAATATATATAAGAGAATCAAATTGTGAACAGAATTGAAATGTTTGTTTTTTGTAGAAAAAGAAGCGCACAGTGAAGGTTTGTAGAGGATGGTCATGCCGGGTTCACTTTAGAATGGTTTTATACTTTTATATGTGTTTATGCGCATGATTGAGCATTAGATGTAGCTATAAGTATGGCTGTAGCCTGTAGTCTTCAAAATAAGGTGATAATTTTTGTAGTATGATGACTTTAGCAAGATTTTGTAGCTATGGGGATGTGCAGGCATTTATGTATTCAAATTCTTCTCTTCCTTAATATGTATTGAAATCTCGCATTTAACGATAATAGTGTTGTGTAGTATTACTGCAAATTTAATGTATTTAGTGTTTCCAAAAAAAAATGTACGATTTTATAAAATTGGCATATTACCATCAGTTTTTGCACTTTGATCTGGGGAAGTATTATTGATCTTTATATATATTAACATGCATGAGACAATGCACGTAAGGATTCAAAATTGTACAATATGGAGGTTAATTTTCCTATCCAGTATCTTACTCAAATAGCTATAAATTGTAGTAAATTAAATAGTCAGATAGTTATCCTATCCGAGTCCGATAGTTTTCAAACTAGTCCGAGTGGATTTCACAGATCGAACACGGTCTTCATAAATTTTCCATTGACCAGGATCGTACAAAATTTATGCAGTCCGTATATTTTCAGGTCGAACAAGTGTCCGTTCGAATTTTAATTCGGTCCGCTTTAGGGTTGTTTAATGTCCGGTCCGTCCATTTTACAGCTCTAATCAAAATGAAAGTCGTAAACAGAAAGAAGAAATTGGTCAAAAACGAAAAAAATCATCCATGGAAGAAGTTGACAATGTTTCTGCATGGTACAAGAGGTCTATATTTTTTGATTTACCGTATTGTAAAACAAATATGATTCGAAATAATATTGATGTTATGCATACAGAGAAGAATGTCACCGAGCATCTCATCTGCACCATTATGTGTTGAGTCAAGATTTTCATAGAGTTTTGATTTCTGACAAAGAGATACGCTGTGATCGACAAAATGAAGATATTCATTGGTTTAAAGAGACACAAAGAGCTACATACGGTATTATACATTAGAGGTTGATTATTTGATATGTTAGTAGTGTTATTTATGTTAAGATCTATCCTCAAATAATCTCACACCTCTAATCTTTGAATATACATATAAGAATATATGAGTGCACATTAACTGTGCAATCTGAGCTAAACTGGTTGACCGGTTGAAATGAGGCGGTCGACCGTTTCTGCCCAGAATGCACAATTAACGTGCACAAGGGTACATAATGTGTGTGTGTGTGTATATATATATATATATACACACACACACAAATTCCTGTCTACTGGTCCTTTTTGACATGTCGACGTTTTCTTCCAGAAAGCAATCTTTCGTATAGACACTTCCATTTCTTCAACAGTTGCTTCTCTTTCTCTTCACTAATAATCATGACCATTGATTGTAACTTTTCACAAATGGTTACAACTGTTTATTCCTTATATAAACATCATGAGATCATCATTCCAAATCACCGATTCTATCAATCTAATCTGTATTCTCTTGATCTCAATCTTGAACTCTCAATCGCTCAAATTGCTCATATTCTATCATATATCGTTTGAATCCTAGAATCTATTTAACATTCGTTTGATTCAATACGATATCCACTTCCAAATCATTATATACACAAATATGTTATTTGAGGATAAGATTATAGGAAGTTTGTACTACAAGTGACAAAATCGTGTTATCAAGAACATATACTATCAACAACAAAGTATATTCGTCTTAGTTGAAGTCCTCGGTGTTGTAAGAGACACGTGTTGAAGTCCTCAGTGTTGTTAGAGGCCCGAAATTCCGTTCGTCTGCTCGGGTGTTGTATACCTATTCCTTCGGGTGAAGTGAGATGGTTGTTAGTGAAAATCCAGATAGAAGTCTGGGACTAGACATAGGACGGTGCTCCGAACCAGTATAAAAATCTATGGTGTGATTTTTCTAGTTTACTGCATCTACTGTTTTATGTATATCTGTGATTAGCTATTATTTCATACTTGTGTGTTATACACTATATTACACGATCCATGTGTATTATATTAGCACGTACATGCATTTTCATTTGGTATCAGAGCAAGGTCTTCATATAACTGTAACACAGTTATTTGATATATTCTAGTATTGTGGCAAATAACGCAAGCACCAGCACTACCACTTACATAGAAAGTCAATCGACACAAAGACCTCCATTCTGCAATGGTCTCAACTATAGCTATTGGGCAACATGTATGTCATTTTTTATGCAATCAAATAGCTGTGATGCCTGGAATGCTACCCAAAAAGAAATAGTGAATCCAACAATTGATTATTCAGAATGGACATCGGTTGAGAAAACGACAGCAGCCGTAAATGCAAAAGCAATAAACATGTTGTTTTGTGCATTAGACCAAAATGAATATAACCGTGTTAGTATCTGCACCACTGCATATCAAATTTGGCAAACGCTGAAAACCACTCCTGAAGGAACTAACAAGGTTAAACAAGCCAAAATAGCCATGCTGAAAAGTCAGTTTCAAAATTTCAAAATGTAGCCAAATGAGAATCTATGATATGTATTCACCGTTTCAAACTATTCACCATGCACTTATTGGTTTAGGACAAAAATATTCAGATTTTGATGTTGTTTCGATAGTCCTACATCCTCTGACTAGTGAATGGAAAGGAAAAGTATTAGCAATTGAAGAAGCTAATGACTTTTCCGTCATGAAGCCAGATGAATTGATAGGAAATCTAATGTCCTATGAAGCTAATTTGCAGGCTAGAAAGGAACAGAAAGAAGAAAAGAAAAATGTAGCATTTCATGTAGAAAAAGATGAAGATGAATCAGATTCTGAAGATGAAGACCTAACATTCATTGCAAAAGGTTTCAAAAAATTCTTGAAATAACGAAAAGCTAGTCGATATAACAAAAAGAAAACTGGATCAAATAAACCATCTTCATCCGCTATAGAATGTTTCAACTGCCACAAAAAGGGGCACATGCACAAGGATTGTCCGGAGCAAAAGAAGAAGTCAGAAAATGAAAAATTCAGATACAAGAAGGAAAAATCAAAGAAACGAGCATTCTCAGTTACATGGGATGATTCAGACTCATCTTCATCAGGAAGTGAAAGTGATACAGAAAATGAATAAGCAAACGTTTGTTTCATGGCAATAGAAGATGAGGTACAAATTCCTACATTTGATGAAGTACTTGATATTAATGCCGAATTGATAGTTAAATATAAAGACATAAAACGACAATTAAAAGAAGACAAAGATGATTTGAGTAGAGCAGAGTTTGAACGAGATATGTTAAAAGACGAGAAGAAAATATTAGAAGAAGAACTTGTAAAACTTCAAGAATCATCATCTAATATTGACTCTCAATTATCTCTTTTGAGTCAAGAAATTGAAACTCAAAAAGAGAAAAATGATGCTCTTACTACTGAAAATCACGAGCTTAAGGAAAAAGTCAAAATTCTAGACCTGGAAAAGGCTAGTTTACAAACTAAGTTAGATGATATTACTCAAAATGTTTCTAACTTCAACAAAGGTCGAGAAAATTTGACAAAGATCATTGAAAGTTCACAACCTGCTTCAAACAAACAATGTTTGGGATATAAGAAACAAGAAACCAAGAAACATCTCAAGAAGAAGAAAGATAAAGCTAAGAAAAATTATAGTTTATTATATTCCAAGCCAAAACCAGTTGTGAAGTTTCAAAATAAAAATGTCAAGACTATCAAGATATGAGTTCCTAAAACAAATAACAATTTAATTAGGAACAAATATATTCGACATTTCATGAATATTGTGCATCTTAATTCTAATTATATATATAAAGGGGATATCGGACCCGTATGGGTTTGGACTCCCAAGACCTAACTCTTAGAACCCCATAAAAAGTGGGTACCATGGACTTAATTTTATTTTTTGCAGGTCCCACTTAGGAAAAGAGGAAAGTGGATCTTGGACAGTGGTTTCTCAAAACACATGACTGGAGAGAAGAGCTTATTGACAAATATTGCATACTCATATCGTGGCTTCGTTACTTTTGGAGATAATTCAAAAGGCTATATCATCGGCAAAGGCAATATGAGCAATTGCGGTACATCTAACTTGCCTCTTATTACCAATGTCATGCTAGTTAAAAAGTTGAAACACAATTTACTTAGTATTAGTCAGTTATGCGACAAGGGTTTTACAAATTTTTTCCAGATAATAAGTGTAGTATCTTAGATAAAGACCATAATTTAGTTTTCGAAGGTTATAGAGACAAAAATATATATATTCTGAATATGAATATAAATCATAATTCAGATATGTGTCTTATGGCTAATGATAATGATCCATGGCTATGGCACAAACGCTTCTGTCATATAAACTTCAAAACTATCGACAAGCTAGCCAAAACCGATCTAGTTAGAGGACTACCCAAAATGAGCTTTAAAGTTGACAACACGTGTGACGCATGTCAATTAGGAAAATTGACCAAATTATCTTTCAAATCCAAGAAAATCATATCAACATTACAACCACTTGAGTTACTGCAAATGGATTTATTTGGACCAACTAAGGTTCAATCTATAAATCGTAGTCGATATGTGTTTGTAATTGTTGATGATTACTCTCGTTAGACCTGGGCAATTTTCTTGAAAAACAAAAGTGGCACATTCGAACATTTCAAATCTTTCGTCAAGAGAATTCAGAAATTGAAAAGGCTTACAGTTAAAAATATAAGAAGTGATCATGGCGAAGAGTTCGAAAATAATGAATTTGAACATTTTTGTGCAAAGAAAGGTATATATCATAATTTTTCGTTTCCTAGAACTCCACAACAAAACGGATTAGTAGAACGGAAAAATCGAACTTTACAAGAATATGCAAGAACATTATTAAATGGAACCACTTTACCAAAACATTTCTGGGCAGAAGTTGTTGCAACTGCTTGTTAGTTTTGAATCGTGTATCCATTCGACCTCTCACCAAGAATACTTCTTATGAATTATTTAACAAAAGAAAGCCTAATATCTCATACTTCAAAGTATTTGGTTCTAAGTGCTTTACCTTAAATATGAAAGACCATCTCAGTAAATTCGATCCAAAGGCTGATGAAGGTATATTTGTCGGTTATTCGGAACGAAGCAAGGACTATCATATATTTAATAAACGAATCAAAACTATTGAAGAATCATTTCATGTCTCTTTTGATGAATTCTATTAGCATCCTCAAATTATATCAGATGATGACGAAACTATAGTCACTGATAATCCAATCATCACAAATGTTGATTCTGACTCTGAAATAGTTGTTGAAAATATTCCTCAACCATGTGGGTTACGATCTCCACCAAGGAGACAATCTCCACCAAGAATATTAAGAGATCATCCTACTCAGAATATAATCGGGGAAGTAACATCACAAGTTAGAACAAGGAGTCAACTCCATCAAATGGGTCACGTCGCGTTTCTTTCAAATACCGAACCTAAGAATCCAAAAGAGGTTGCTACTGATGATCACTGGATTATTGCCATGTAGGAAGAACTAAATCAGCTCGAGCGCAATGATGTCTGGGAACTTGTTCCAAGACCAACTGATCAATCAATTATTGGTACTAAGTGGGTCTTTAAAAACAAGGCTGATGAACAAGAAAATATTACCAGAAATAAAGCAAGGTTAGTAGCACAACGGTATAATCAGGAAGAAGGTATCGATTATGAAGAAACATTTGCACCAGTTGCTCGACTAGAAGCTATCAGGATCCTATTATCTTTTGCTTGTCACCATAATTTCAAACTTTATCAGATGGATGTCAAGAGTGCTTTTCTAAATGGATTTATCAAAGAGAAAGTATATGTCGAACAACCTCCTTTGTTCGTACATGAAAAATATCCTGACTATGTGTACAAACTTAAGAAGGCTCTGTATGGTTTAAAACAAGCACCTCGTGCTTGGTATGAACAACTATGTAGCTATCTTATTAACTCAGGATTTCAGATAGGCAAAGTCGATCAAACTTTGTTTATCAAACATTCTCGAAAAGATATTCTAGTTATCCAGATATATGTAGACGACATCATTTTGGTTCAACAAATGATAAACTCTGCAAAGAGTTTGCAAATATTATGACCAAAAAATTTGAAATGTCTCATATGGGAGAACTATCATATTTTCTTGGACTTCAAATCAAACAATTTCCAAACGGTATTTTTATTAATCAAGAAAAATACTGCGGAAATCTTATCAAACGCTTCGGATTAGAAAATACATCTGGTAAACCTACTCCCATGAGTACAACTACACATCTTGAAAAAGATGAAAATGGTAAGAATGTTGACCAGAAATTATATCGAAGCATGATTGGTTCTCTTTTGTATCCTACAGCTAGTCGTCCAGATATAATGATGAGTGTTTATCTATGTGTACGCTTTCAAGCAGATCCAAAGGAATCACACCTACGAGCAGTGAAAAATATAATTCGTTATCTTAATAATACCAAAGATTTCGGTCTTTTCTACCCAAAAAAATGTCCATTCGAATTAGTATCATATAGTGATGCTGATTTCGGAGGCTCTCGAACGGATAGAAAGAGTACAAGTGGTACATGCCATTTTATCGGAAAATCACTTGCCTCTTGGTTTAGTGAGAAACAGAATTGTGTTTCACTATCAACATGTGAAGCTGAATATATATCAGCAGCTTCCGCTTGTACTCAAGTAATATACATGCAACAAACACTTCAAGATTTTGATATTCATTTATCAAATTCTATTATATACTGTGATAGCACAAGTGCTATAAATCTTTCTAATAATTCAGTGAATCACTCTCGAACCAAGCACATTGATATCCGTCATCATTTCCTTAGAGAAGATATCGAAAAAGAAAATATATATCTTGAATATGTTCAAACTGATAATCAATTAGCGGACATCTTCACTAAGCCTCTACTTGAGTCTATTTTCATTAAGTTACGTAGAGAGCTTGACCTTATCTCTATAAAAGAACTTGATAAGTAATGATTATCACTGATATTATATTTTTTAAGTTCATTTTTACTTTCGGTTTATATTTTCAAAACATTAGCTTTTTCTGGCTGTTGTTATATTAGGAAAATTGAATATGAGCTTTTAAATCTTCTACGGCCAATAATTCCTGGTATTTCCTAGCCTCAAGTTTATATATAGAGAAAAACCTATTTAAACTTGCAATTCTCTCCATCTTAATCACCCAAACTGATCATGGCACATATATGTGATGAGTGTGCTCAAAAATCCCATATTTCTGTCACAAGTTCTAAGCCGGAAGAGTATTACTCTCCCGAAACTCCAAAACACAAATCAAAGCATCAGAAATGCAATCATACTCCTGCCAATACGCCAACTTCGAAATGAAAAAAGAAAGCGTTGTTTTGTTCACCCCGCACCAGAGAGAAGATCGACGAGACTCATCATTATCAATAACATCAGATCGATCTTCAAAGACAGCTACATTATGAGCAACAACTGACCTCGGAACGACTATCTCTTTTAGAAAGATTGGCAACATTCTTTTATGGTTCAAACAAACATGGCGTATACGAGCCGATGCCACACATACCTTCATCCTCTAGGAGCCCAAATTCATGGGAAAGAATCTATAATCGGAACGAAGGAGCAAAGGAAAAGTGGTTGCCATGGAAACCACACATTAACGATGTCAAAGAAGAGTCTACCGATCACAATTCCTCTACCTCTCATTAGATTTTTTTTTAATTAATATTGTGGTTGTATTCTTGTATTTCTTTCATGTACTAATAAATATATATATCATATTTGAATAAACTCAAAATTATATGGAATGTTAAACAGCAGAAATAGAGCAAAAAAAATAGCTCACAGATAAACCAGTCGACCGGCCAAATTCCACCAGTCGACTGTTTTATCTTCTGTTTGAAAACGGTCGATCGGTGAAATTAAGGCGGCCGACCGGTCTCGAACATTTCTGTTTTTAACATACATATGCGGTCAGTTTTTTACTCCAACTCTTCATTTTTTTATCTCCAAATGTTTTTTCTTCCTAAACCTCCATAACCCTAGAATTCAACTTCTTCTCCAAATGGCTCCTCCAAAAAAATTAAAGCAAGCTTCATCCTCCGAATCATGACCAATCGATCTCTCTGTCAAGAAGTGGCTTGTCAATCCAATTGCAATCAAAAGATGGAATGAGATGAAAGATTTTACAATCCATCTGGGTTCGTACATTAAGTTCGCTAATTTCTCTAGTTATCATGTTCTTGGCTTAGCAAAGAGTGCCGATATTGAAAACTTAATTGACTTTGATCGAAATAATATGGCAAATAACCATGTTATGATCAAGTTATTCTATGCTATACTAAATTTAGAGAAATACAAGCTCGAAAATTCCTCTCAATGCCTTTGGTCCGTAGTATGTGGCAAACAAGTCTTTATCTCGTGTGAAAGAATGGAAAATGTCCTTGGTTCTTCCTTTTTAGGTGAAAAATTCTCGAGTAACTTTTGTAATATCCATGTACGTGATCATGTTAGTCATCAATTCATTGAAGATGATAAGGGTAGTACAAATCCATAGGCATACGACCTACTGCGTGAGTTATTCATCACACCTTTATGCACTCCCTTTTCCCGAGAATAGGAAATTTTGATGCCGTCTATAAAGAAAATTTCAAAGCATTATATGCAATCTACGGGGATATTTGTATCAACTGGATTGTTATGATTTTTGATGAGATATTATAAGTTTATGAGAGTTAAAGGCCACATTTATTTTATAATGAATATATCATGCATCTATAACTTGATTGTGGCATCAAACCTCCTAAGTCGACTGCTTTAAAGCCCAAATGCGTTAACAAAGCATCGATTACATGGATGAAGCTCCCCTCTCCATACTTCAATATTATGCCTTTTAAACAATGGAAAGAACAAGAACATCAAGGTGCTTCATCATGATCGTCCTGCCCAAAACCTGAAGAAGTTAAACTTCTACGATCGTCTTCCTCTACAAAGGAATCGCTTGACAATATTGCTCGCAATCAATTCCTGCTCGAAGCACGACTTAAGCGTATAGATACAAAGATGGATAAGCACTTTAACAAACTTAAGTCTTTATTCACATCATTATGGGAAGCAATATCATGTGGAGTATCAACCTCATCTATGCAAGCTTAAGACCCCGGCAAACGTCCAGCTCCTCCTACCTTTACTTGGACATATTCGGAGGAAGGTATAAGCTTGGGAACTAATCATGGGCGTAGACGCGGGAAAACTCAGCTTGTTGAAGAAGAAGAAGATGAGACGGAGCCAGAATGAGTCTTCTTAGTTTATCTCTTTATCTCTTTCTACGTACTTACGACTTTATTTTGCTTTAAGGTATGATCTGACACTTGTATCTAAATAGTGTCGTAGTTTATTTCATACTAGACTTATGTGTATGATCGTATTTTGTGACTCTTGATAACTCTTGATCTATGGTAGTAGTTTATGTTGCTTATAATCCTGCTTATATCATTTACCTTCTCGATTATTCGTCAACTCCTTTTTGTCGATGACAAAGGGGGAGAAAATTGTGCTAATAGTGTATATGCAGGAAAATATAAGATTTACAGGCGCAATCTCAGGGGGAGATCATATACATGGGGAGATTCAGAATTATGTTGTCATCAATCAAAAAGGAGGAGAATGTTGGGTCAAGATTTTCATAGAGTTTTGATTTCTGACAAAGAGATATGTCGTGATCGACAAAAAGAAGATATTCATTGGTTTAAAGAGACACAAAGAGCTACATGTAACAACCTGTATTTTCAATAACCTGTTATAACATAAATGGAGGCAGAATTAAACTGTAAAATCTGAATCAAGGGAAACGGGCTATGCCATTTCGTTCGTCTCGGAAAAATACGCGAAATAGAGTCTGAGTTTTCGAAAATCGGAGTCCGTATGACCAAGATATAGCCTCGCGAAGTTTCATGAAAAATTCCCAAATTAAAGTATACTTAATTAAGTGAAATGGGTTGCGCAGAGAAATATATATATATTGATATATATATATATATATAATTGAAAATTTAATAAATAAATATGCAAAAATGTTCAAAACAGCGAATTGGGAGAGGGGAATAACCGAACCGGCCGATTTTTGAGGTCGACCCGAGCTCGCTGGGTCGACTAGGGGTTAATCCAGGGTGTTTGGCTGTCAACCCGTGGGCCGATTCGCTCAAATGCAGATTTTGCATTTGGATGGTTCTCATGGTTCATCTTTAATCTAAAGGCCCTAGATGGTTCCTACACTTGACTTCTTCCCCAAGACATGCTTTGATGGCTTGGATTGAATCTAGGTTTAATCCTATGGCCTAAAACACTTGCCTAATCTATAAATAAGACCCTAACCTATCCTAAACCCTCATTATTCATTCATACAACTAAACTATGGCAAAATTGCTACTCTCATGGCCTCCACTCAACTATCCTAGCCTCCACTTCATTTCTATGAGAGGTTTCATGATCATGAGAGTATTAGAGAGTCCCTATGTTAGTATGAGAGCTTCTCAAGTTGATCTCAAGGCTAAAGCTTTGATCTTTGTTCATAAAGATGGGGTTTTTTATTGATTTGGAGTGTTCATCTTTGGGTTTTTGGGTGATGGCATGCATAGGCTTCATCACAATCTTTGTTTTGCATTTCGATTTATGCCATCATAACAATGTAAGCCCTTTCCCTACTCTTAGATATTTACTATGAAGTTAAATGTTCATGTTGCAAGTTTGGGTTTGATCATTGAGAATGATACATGCTATCATGTCATGCAAGCTTATGAAGTCATTATCTTGATCTTATGAGCTAAAAGCTACAACCTTTATGTTGAAATGTTGCATTATGCAACATGAGAACCTTCATAATCTTTATGTCAACTTGCATATGAAGTCATAACCCTTATATGATGATACATGCGAGTTTCTAGTCATCATTCCATGTCTTTTGTCACCATGATTCGTTTATGTGCCAAGTTTGGGTTTATGCATGATTTTGAGGCTTAAGAATGTAACATGCAAGCTAATGAACACATTTGTGCCTCATTTGCCACCATGATTAACTTGTGGCTTAATATCCATTTTTGTCATGCCTTTGCCAAGTCTCTTCTTTTAATCCATTAAGTTGTTGCGAACATGAAAATACAACTTGAAAACATGACTTGAATCATGACTTGAAAATACAACTTGAAAACATGACTTGAATCATAACATGGAAGTTGACATGTAAGTATGCATAAAAACATAAGCTTGGGAATTTACCTATAAGTTAGGTCTACCCATTGGGAATTTACCTATTAAGTTAGGTCTACCCAATTGCTTGAAAACTTGACTATGAACATGACACTAGACTAAACATGAAAGTGGCCAACTCGAGGTTGGGTTGAGTTTGCAACGTAAAACTACCCGGAACCGACCGGCATAACTAGTAGTTGCAAACAATAGGACCCAATGTGAGAAGTTGGTCATGTTGTGCTTGAACCCGAGGTTAGACCAAGTTGTGGTGTAAAGCTACCCGGAACCGACCGGCTTAACTAGTAACCACAACAAAGTCTAATGTGAGAGGTTGGGGTGCATTAAGTAATTAATGCCACATGATAGGGTTAAGTTAATTTGATTAATGACTCTTAACCAAATATGACATGGGTAAATGGGTTAAGTAAATTGGTTAGGCTAATGATACTTAACAAAACATGACAAGGTTGGGTAGGTTAAGTGATTTGATTTGCCTAATGACGCTTAACCATTTTTATACGACTAGTGGGCGGGGATTAAGTTAACCAACACTTAATCAATCCAACATGATAATTTGGCAAGGTTAAGTAAGTTTACTTAATGACACTTAACCATACAAGATGATTAGGGGATGGGGTTAAGTAATTTGCACCTAACTAATCCGACACGGTAATTAGATGGGGTTAAGTAATCCACACTTAACTAATCTAAACACGGTAATTCGATGGGGTTAAGTTAAACACTTAACCAATTTAAACTCGGTAATTCAATGAGGTTAAGTAACCAATACTTAACCAACTTAACGTGATAATTTAATGGGGTTAAGCAACTTATACTTAACCAATTATACATGATGATTTGATGGGGTTAAGTAACTTACACTTAACCAATCTAATACGCGGACCTGATAAGGTTAAGTCACAAGACCTTTTTAGAATATACTTAACCATTGTAGTACGATTAGAGGATGGGGTTAAGCCAACCTATACTTAACCAATCCGACTCGATAATTTGATGAAGATAATCTATGCTTAATCGATCTAGCAAGATAATCCGATATGATTAAGGTAAGCTAGTACTTGACCAATTTGACTTGATAGGGTTAAGTCATGAACCTCTGGGTACACTTAACCAACTTGTGGGGCTAAGTCTTGAACTTAAATACTTAGCCAATCTTTGACGTGATTCGTGGGCGGGTTAAGTCATGGACTTGAATGATAACACTTAACCCAATAGACAAACCCTAGCTAGAAGAACTAGGTAGAAAACCGTGGTTAATCAAGGATAACGGGAAAGGAAGCTAAGTGGTAAACCTTAGTTAAGGGTAACTAAGTAATAATTCTTAGCTAAGGACATAGGACTAATTCTCAAAACGATGAGTAACCTGATACGGTAGGTCATCGCTTAGTATACGAGGGGGAGCAAGTTATCTGACTTGGATAAAAGCTCCAGCGCACTGGGTGCCGAAGTGGAAGCTTCGGGGGACGTGAGGATATTCTTGGGATCCCTCTGTGGGCTGCCAGGTAATTATACTAGGCCCATGAGAGGTTAAGGTCTGCATTAGAAGGACCAAGAGTATGCCTTGGTTGCTATGCGAGCAACCTAAAGACTGGGATGGATTAGCGTGGAGTCGACGATTCTTGTTTTTGCCCTGGATAGCACATCGCCGACTACCTACCATCTTTAGTCAATCGTGTACGTGCGGAAAGGCAGGGAACCCCCAACAGACCATGTGCTTGCTATCGAGTCATGGGTGAGGTTGGCCCGTAGGAAAGTGGGCTATAGTGGGGCCGTGGAGTGGTTCTTATACATGATTTTTCTTGGATTGCCTTTCAGTAGTTGAGGGAGGGGTCACGTGGGACCATAGCCACGGGTACAAAAACAGACCTTGATATCTGCATCGGCAGACGATTTAAAGCTCCCGACCGAGTTCCGTATTTCTTGATTTGCCCTGGCACGGAACTCGGATGGCACATTGGGGAACATGTGCATCTAGACATGGAAAACGATTCACGATACATACGTGGGATCAAGGGCGCGGTTGACGGGTGGCGTAATCCCTAGTGGTCCTAGGTGGCCAAAACCCAAACCGAGACACGGAAACGTTCATTAGGTAGCATAATCCCTAGCGGTCCTAGGTGGCATAAATCCTAAGTGGACGCGCGATAGTTCATGGTAAGGAAACACAACTAGATCAAGGGTTGCAGTCCAAAACAACTTCAAGGATAAACCGTTTACATGGGAAAGCCCGTACAGCCTACGGCAAAGGACTGAACTTATACATGGAAAGAAACATATGAGTTGAGTAACCTATATATGCAGCATATTAGGTTGACATGGACCATTACACGACTTTTGAGTAAGGGTCATTCACGGATAACACGTAATACAGTTGGGATACTAGTACGGTAGGTGCAGAGCGGATATACAGGATAGATGCCATGGGACGTTATACGCGATAGATATCTTGGGATATTATACTTGATAGGAACCTGACAATGTGATACCTTGTTTTATCTTGACATCGTAGTTTATCACGACACCCTAGTTTATCTGAGTTCAGTAGTTCATCCTGTTATTTTGATTTAATTGACCTATCTTTTATCATGCTTATGTTCATCTCAGTTTCTCATGACAGTTAACTTTACTAGTTTTTATACTAATAGTAGATAGGGCTTACTCAGTCTTTTTGACTGACCCGTTTTGTTTCGCCTCTTTTCTTCCGTTTCCCCCCCCAGGTTACAGGGAGGAAACACTGCTGTTTAGTTCGGACTTCTTCTTCTTGAAGGTCATCATGGATGGCTTGGACTTTTCCTGGCTATGGCTACTTTACTGTTTTTATTTGGGGAATAATTTATGAAAAAGTATTTATGCTTCTTTATTATTGCAAGATAGGTTTTGATGTACTCTGATGTAAAAGGCTTTAGACCTTATGTATTCATGTTTATGAAAGTTCGATTTTACTTCCGCTATTTTATATGTTCTGTCTTGTGATATTTCTGTGCATGTTTACCAATAATGCCCCTCTAAAGCTAGTGCATTCCTTTGCGAGTGACCCTAGCGGAGGCGGGGTGTTACATTTGGTATCAGAGCAGAAGGTTACCAGATTGGGCAAAAGTTTTTAAAGACCTTATGAAAACTATTTGAAAATCGTTTATAAAGAAGCATTTTTCAAGAAAGTTTTCTTTTAAAAAGAAAAGGCTATTCCCCAAAGGCCATTAGCATTATCCTTGTTTCCTTAATTAAATCTCTTTTCCTTTCTTTCCTCCATCTGTAGTCACAGTGGTTTTAACTGCGACTAGTCTTTTCTATCTACGAAAGTGCTTTCCATGCGATGGAGGTGGTTTTCAAGAGACCAGTGGCCGCGTTATAAGAAAGGATAGTGAGAAAGAGGATAAAGGAAACGAGCTTAAGGATGAGCAACTTGTTGGTATGGCTTAGTCCTCAAAGGAGGGAGAAAGATGAACAATGAAACCCATGACAAGAGAGTTCCTTTGGCATGGTAAAACGGGGCGGATAGTTAAGTATTATGGGACAAGGACAAGATCATCGGGAGGGCAGTAGTATGCTCTCATTTCTAGAGTACCTCGGAAGGAGGGTAACGATCTTGTTAAAGGTTTAGCTTTTCTTCTCTATCATCCCGTTAGGACTTCGTTGTTCATATCATTTAAGTCTGCTTCGATAGTTGAGTCTCTGCACCTTAAGTACTAGCGTAATAGAGAATCCCATTTTTGTCTCAAAGTCCTATTGGAGAATCAGTCCATTTATACATGACTTGTTTGGATTTGGGAATGTCTATGCCAAGTGTTGAGTTTGGAAATAATGCTTATGTTTATAAGCTATGGATGGATTCTAGGGATGAAGTGGTTATCCAGTAGGGGGTGCCACTCTCGGTTTTGATAGGAGGGTAGTTAGACCTTTTGACTAGCCTTGGTAATGCCCTCGAAGTACCGGGTAACCTTTTTGATGTTCTGTCATGACTAGTTACTTAGAATCCCTTGATGCCTTTATTGGAAATTTGAAGCCCGATCGAGTGGTGTTCGCCGATAAGACGGATGGTTTACTTCACTTATGCGTGGGTTATAGAAATCACCCTAGTAAGTGCGCTTGATAACCTGGTTGGCATCTGTTTACTTTCAAGAGAAAGTTCTTCTACGTGGAATACCTTGTGGTACGAGGTCCGAGATTCACTAGTGAATTTTGGAAAGCTTGCATGAGATCATGAGTACACAGTCATGTTTGCGCCAAGTGTGCAAGTGGAACGAGAGGCGACGAAGAAATGAGTTCCAACTCATGTTATGGAAACAGGAAATAGGAAGCTACGAAATCGCGAAGTTAAAAGACGGTCAAGGCACAATGGAATTAAGCTCGAGGAAATACGACTCTGATGGTCAAAGACTATATACGCGCATGATATCTCTTTTGGGAGTATATCCTTGATCCCTGTTTTCTGTAGAGCTTACTTGTAGGCTATCTTTTGTGGACATCCTCTTGGTCCTATTTTCTGTTACAAACCCCGTAAGGAGTTTGTCTTGTTTTTCTTCTCGACCCTGTTCCAGGGAATTCTAGGTAGAACCCTATGGATGTAAACATGTATTTGAAACATGTTATGATTGATATGGTTGCAAGTGGTTGCTCGTGGATGCGCGAATACACATTAGATACTAGCTCGACTCGGTCACATTTCATATTGCATATGCATGAGTATTTATACTTGTTTATGGATGAAATCGAATGTATTATCATGCGGTTGTTGCGTATGAATGAATGATTGTGCACGCATATAGTACCTATATGGCTAGGACTATTTGCATACATGTTGGATTCATGGCACTATACATATTTTGCATTAGAAAGATTATTCAGGCCTGATCATTAGCATTAGCTAAGGAACATGTACACACACGTTTTACATATATTCATACAGCATTAGAAATCATCTAAGGACAATGGTTGCTTGTGGATGATGTTTTGAGTAGATGGATGATGGATGGTAGGATATGTTCTTCCTAACTTGGAGATTTCGGGGACGAAATCCTAAAAGGTGGGGAGAATGTAACAACCCGTATTTTCAATAACCTGTTATAACATAAATGGGGGAAGAATTAAACTATAAAATATGAATCAAGGGAAACGGGCTATGCCATTTCGTTCGTCTCGGAAAAATACGCGAAATAGAGTCTGAGTTTTCGAAAATCGGAGTCCGTATGACCAAGATATAGCCTCGCGAAGTTTCACGAAAAATTCCCAAATTAAAGTATACTTAATTAAGTGAAATGGGTTGCGCAGAGAAATATATATATATATATATATATAATTGAAAATTTAATAAATAAATATGCAAAAATATTCAAAACAGCGAATTGGGAGAGGGGAATAACCGAACCGGCCGATTTTTGAGGTCGACCCGAGCTCGCTGGGTCGACTAGGGGTTAATCCAGGGTGTTTGGCTGTCAACTCTTGGGCCGATTCGCTCAAATGCAGATTTTGCATTTGGATGGTTCTCATGGTTCATCTTTAATCTAAAGGCCCTAGATGGTTCCTACACTTGACTTCTTCCCCAAGACATGCTTTGATGGCTTGGATTGAATCTAGGTTTAATCCTATGGCCTAAAACACTTGCCTAATCTATAAATAAGACCCTAACCTATCCTAAACCCTCATTATTCATTCATGCAACTAAACTATGGCAAAATTGCTACTCTCATGGCCTCCACTCAACTATCCTAGCCTCCACTTCATTTCTATGAGAGGTTTCATGATCATGAGAGTATTAGAGAGTCCCTATGTTAG
This sequence comes from Allium sativum, assembly GCA_030737875.1. Lineage (NCBI taxonomy): Eukaryota > Viridiplantae > Streptophyta > Magnoliopsida > Asparagales > Amaryllidaceae > Allium > Allium sativum. The sequence continues at coordinate 402,013,162 of CM060923.1, read as the reverse complement.
TATGAGAGCTTCTCAAGTTGATCTCAAGGCTAAAGCTTTGATCTTTGTTCATAAAGATGGGTTTTTTTTATTGATTTGGAGTGTTCATCTTTGGGTTTTTGGGTGATGGCATGCATAGGCTTCATCACAATCTTTGTTTTGCATTTCGATTTGTGCCATCATAACAATGTAAGCCCTTTCCCTACTCTTAGATATTTACTATGAAGTTAAATGTTCATGTTGCAAGTTTGGGTTTGATCATTGAGAATGATACATGCTATCATGTCATGCAAGCTTATGAAGTCATTATCTTGATCTTATGAGCTAAAAGCTACAACCTTTATGTTGAAATGTTGCATTATGCAACATGAGAACCTTCATAATCTTTATGTCAACTTGCATATGAAGTCATAACCCTTATATGATGATACATGCGAGTTTCTAGTCATCATTCCATGTCTTTTGTCACCATGATTCGTTTATGTGCCAAGTTTGGGTTTATGCATGATTTTGAGGCTTAAGAATGTAACATGCAAACTAATGAACACATTTGTGCCTCATTTGCCACCATGATTAACTTGTGGCTTAATATCCATTTTTGTCATGCCTTTGCCAAGTCTCTTCTTTTAATCCATTAAGTTGTTGCGAACGTATATGCGAGTTTAAAAGCGTTGGGTTATGTTATGGGTAATTTCTAATGACATGAAAATACAACTTGAAAACATGACTTGAATCATAACATGGAAGTTGACATGTAAGTATGCATAAAAACATAAGCTTGGGAATTTACCTATTAAGTTAGGTCTACCCATTGGGAATTTACCTATTAAGTTAGGTCTACCCAATTGCTTGAAAACTTGACTATGAACATGACACTAGACTAAACATGAAAGTGGCCAACTCGAGGTTGGGTTGAGTTTGCAACGTAAAACTACCCGGAACCGACCGGCCTAACTAGTAGTTGCAAACAATAGGACCCAATGTGAGAAGTTGGTCATGTTGTGCTTGAACCCGAGGTTAGACCAAGTTGTGGTGTAAAGCTACCCGGAACCGACCGGCTTAACTAGTAACCACAACAAAGTCTAATGTGAGAGGTTGGGGTGCATTAAGTAATTAATGCCACATGATAGGGTTAAGTTAATTTGATTAATGACACTTAACCAAATATGACATGGGTAAATGGGTTAAGTAAATTGGTTAGGCTAATGATACTTAACAAAACATGACAAGGTTGGGTAGGTTAAGTGATTTGATTTGCCTAATGACGCTTAACCATTTTTATACGACTAGTGGACGGGGATTAAGTTAACCAACACTTAATCAATCCAACATGATAATTTGGCAAGGTTAAGTAAGTTTTCTTAATGACACTTAACCATACAAGATGATTAGGGGATGGGGTTAAGTAATTTGCACCTAACTAATCCGACACGGTAATTAGATGGGGTTAAGTAATCCACACTTAACTAATCTAAACACGGTAATTCGATGGGGTTAAGTTAAACACTTAACCAATTTAAACTCGGTAATTCAATGAGGTTAAGTAACCAATACTTAACCAACTTAACGTGATAATTTAATGGGGTTAAGCAACTTATACTTAACCAATTATACATGATGATTTGATGGGGTTAAGTAACTTACACTTAACCAATCTAATACGCGGACCTGATAAGGTTAAGTCACAAGACCTTTTTAGAATATACTTAACCATTGTAGTACGATTAGAGGATGGGGTTAAGCCAACCTATACTTAACCAATCCGACTCGATAATTTGATGAAGATAATCTATGCTTAATCGATCTAGCAAGATAATCCGATAGGATTAAGGTAAGCTAGTACTTGACCAATTTGACTTGATAGGGTTAAGTCATGAGCCTCTGGGTACACTTAACCAACTTGTGGGACTAAGTCTTGAACTTAAATACTTAGCCAATCTTTGACGTGATTCGTGGGCGGGTTAAGTCATGGACTTGAATGATAACACTTAACCCAATAGACAAACCCTATCTAGAAGAACTAGGTAGAAAACCGTGGTTAATCAAGGATAACGGGAAAGGAAGCTAAGTGGTAAACCTTAGTTAAGGGTAACTAAGTAATAATTCTTAACTAAGGACATAGGACTAATTCTCAAAACGATGAGTAACCTGATATGGTAGGTCATCGCTTAGTATACGAGGGGGAGCAAGTTATCTGACTTGGATAAAAGCTCCAGCGCACTGGGTGCCGAAGTGGAAGCTTCGGGGGACGTGAGGATATTCTTGGGATCCCTCTGTGGGCTGCCAGGTAATTATACTAGGCCCATGAGTGGTTAAGGTCTACGTTAGAAGGACCAAGAGTATGCCTTGGTTGCTATGCGAGCAACCTAAAGACTGGGATGGATTAGCGTGGAGTCGACGATTCTTGTTTTTTCCCTGGATAGCACATCGCCGACTACCTACCATCTTTAGTCAATCGTGTACGTGCGGAAAGGCAGGGAAACCCCAACAGACCATGTGCTTGCTATCGAGTCATGGGTGAGGTTGGCCCGTAGGAAAGTGGGCTATAGTGGGGCCGTGGAGTGGTTCTTATACATGATTTTTCTTGGATTGCCTTTCAGTAGTTGAGGGAGGGGTCACGTGGGACCATAGCCACGGGTACAAAAACAGACCTTGATATCTGCATCGGCAGACGATTTAAAGCTCCCGATCGAGTTCCGTATTTCTTGATTTGCCCTGGCACGGAACTCGGATGGCACATTGGGGAACATGTGCATCTAGACATGGAAAACGATTCACGATACATACGTGGGATCAAGGGCGCGGTTGACGGGTGGCGTAATCCCTAGTGGTCCTAGGTGGCCAAAACCCAAACCGAGACACGGAAACGTTCATTAGGTAGCATAATCCCTAGCGGTCCTAGGTGGCATAAATCCTAAGTGGACGCGCGATAGTTCATGGTAAGGAAACACAACTAGATCAAGGGTTGCAGTCCAAAACAACTTCAAGGATAAACCGTTTACATGGGAAAGCCCGTACAGCCTACGGCAAAGGACTGAACTTATACATGGAAAGAAACATATGAGTTGAGTAACCTATATATGCAGCATATTAGGTTGACATGGACCATTACACGACTTTTGAGTAAGGGTCATTCACGGATAACACGTAATACAGTTGGGATACTAGTACGGTAGGTGCAGAGCGGATATACAGGATAGATGCCATGGGACGTTATACGCGATAGATATCTTGGGATATTATACTTGATAGGAACCTGACAATGTGATACCTTGTTTTATCTTGACATCGTAGTTTATCACGACACCCTAGTTTATCTGAGTTCAGTAGTTCATCCTGTTATTTTGATTTAATTGACCTATCTTGTATCATGCTTATGTTCATCTCAGTTTCTCATGACAGTTAACTTTACTAGTTTTTATACTAATAGTAGATAGGGCTTACTCAGTCTTTTTGACTGACCCGTTTTGTTTCGCCTCTTTTCTTCCGTTTCCCCCCCAGGTTACAGGGAGGAAACACTGCTGTTTAGTTCGGACTTCTTCTGCTTGAAGGTCATTATGGATGGCTTGGACTTTTCCTGGCTATGGCTACTTTACTGTTTTTATTTGGGGAATAATTTATGAAAAAGTATTTATGCTTCTTTATTATTGCAAGACAGGTTTTGATGTACTCTGATGTAAAAGGCTTTAGACCTTATGTATTCATGTTTATGAAAGTTCGATTTTACTTCCGCTATTTTATATGTTCTGTCTTGTGATATTTCTGTGCATGTTTACCAATAATGCCCCTCTAAAGCTAGTGCATTCCTTTGCGAGTGACCTTAGCGGAGGCGGGGTGTTACACTACATATGGTATTATACATTAGAGGATTATTATTTGGTATGTTAGTAGTGTAATTTATGTTAAGATCTATCCTCAAATAATCTCACACCTCTCATCTTTGAATATACATATAAGAATATATGAGTGCACATTAACTGTGCAATCTAAGCTAAACTGGTTGACCGGTTGAAACGAGGCGGTCGACCGTTTCTGCGTAGAATGCACAATTAATGTGCACAAGGGCACATAACGTATATATATTCAAATTCCTGTCTACCGGTCCTTTTTGACCTGTCGACCGTTTTCTTCTAGAAAGCAACCTTTCGTATAGACACTTCCATTTCTTCAACGGTTGCTTCTCTTTCTCTTCACCAATAATCATGGCCATTGATTGTAACTTTTCACAAATGGTTACAACTGTTTATTCCTTATATAAACATCATGAGATCATCATTCCAAATCACCGATTCTATCAATCCAATCTCTATTTTCTTGATATCAATCTTGAACTCTCAAGCGCTCAAATTGCTCATATTCTATCATATATCGTTTGAATCCTATAATTTATTTAACATTCTTTTGATTTAATACTATATCCACTTCCAAATCATCATATACACAAATATAATATTTGAGGATAAGATTATAGGAAGTTAGTACTACAAGTGACAAAATCATGTTATCAAGAACACATACTGTCAACAACAAAGTATATTCGTCTTAGTTGAAGTCCTCGGTGTTGTAAGAGGCACGTGTTGAAGTCCTCAGTGTTGTTAGAGGCGTGAAATCTCGTTCGTTTGTTCGGGTGTTGTATACCTGTTCCTCCGGGTGAAGTGAGGTGGTTGTTAGTGAAAATCCAGATAGAAGTCTGGGACTAGACATAGGACGGTGCTCCAAACCAGTATAAAAATCCCTGGTGTGATTTTAATAGTTTACTGCATCTACCATTATATATATATATATATGTGATTAGCTATTATTTCATACTTGTGTGTTATACACCATATTACACGATCCGTGTGTATTATATTAGCACGTACACGCATTTTCATTATGGACCATAAAGAAAAGTCAAAAGATGGCATCATTGCATGCAAGGATTCGAAGATCACGGCTATAAAAAAAGTTGTGGGTGATGGAAGATCCAAAAACAAATAAAATAACCATATGAAAGGCAACTTTCACTTTGAGCAAAGAAGAAAAGATATGGTTTTGCACCATATTGAAAATTTTGAAAGTACCTAACATATTATCCCCTAACTTCTGTAACAATGTGATCATCAATTCTCCCGAACTAAGAAATATGAAGTCACACGATTACCATGTCATAATGCAACATTTGCTTCCGGTATTGCTTCAACATGCTTATACCCAACATAAGGATCTACGAAATGTTGCTCATCTCATTAGTCTATTCTTTAACATTTTGTACTCAAAGGTGATTAATAAGGAACACCTTATAAAAGCAAAGGCTGTGTTGGTGGGAGCAGTGTGTGTTTTTGAAAAACATTTTCCACCTACATTTTTTGATATCAGTACCCATGTTATGGTTCATTTAGCCGATCAGGCATTAATTTGTGGCCCTGTCAGATATAGATAGATGTATCCTTTTGAACGGTAAATTAATAATTGAAGTATGTACATTATTATTTGGTATAAATGGTTATCGTGTACAATATATAATTGATCACATTCATAGGTTGATGAAAACATATAAAGAAAATGTGTGCAACAAAAAACACATTGAAGGGTGTATTGTAGAAGGATATATCTTGCAAGAAGCTAGCCATTATTGCATGGAATATATCCCAAACAGAAGTTATGGAAATCATAAATATACTTGCGAAACATTTGTAGACGAGGATGATGAGTTACCTTGTAAGATACCTTTAGATAATGGTAAATATATAACGTTAACCAAGTGCAATTTGAACAAGTGCGTAGATGGGTCCTTAATAAGTATGATGGATTGGATCCATGGAAGAAGTAAGTTCATGAAGTAGGTTTTGAATTTCCAATTTTTAATTCCATTTATATATTCATTTCAATATGAGTTTTCAATAGAAGGTATAACTCCTATGCGAGAAGCACTAGGTTTCAACCACGAGGCAGAGGTACAACTGTCGAAGTCATTCAAAGTTTACTCAATGGTTACGTAATGAGGTATTACATGATCTTAAGTATTTCACATGTTTATAAGTTTGCAATACACCTTCATGACCACGCTTTTTTTACTTATTGTGTTTTATATGGTTGTTGAAGTGCAGCAATGTTGACTCAACTCTTTGGCGAATAGTACACGAGCCGAAGTTCACGACGCTTAGTTATATGAAGTACCAAGTAAATAGGTTTTTATTTTTCATGAAAATGTACGAAGACCATATGGTAACACTAGATAGCGGTGTATGCATGAGTGAAATTATAAAATTTAGAGCGAGTGGTAAAGATAAAAATTATAAGGAAGCAGAAACAGCGTATTACGGAGTCATTCAGCAAATACTTTAGTTGGATTACACTGACTTCAAACAAACAGTTTTTTTATTGTGATTGTGTAAAGGTCGAGGATAAGATAAATGGTTGCAAAATAGATCCCGCTTCAAACTTGATCATAATTAATTTAGGAAAATTAAAGAACAAAGACAACATGAATGATGAGCCATTTATTCTTGTATCATAAGCGAGTCAAATGTTCTACTCAAATAATTTAAAAAATAACGGATGATCTATGGTTTTGCATGCACCAAAATGGTTGACTACAAATGTGGATAACATTGAGTTTCCTACTGTCTACCAATCAACTTTTGAAGACAATGAAAAATTAAAAGATCTTACCAAAATCATATGTTAACTTAAGATTTGTTGATTGCTTTTTTTTTCAAGGGAATCACATGTTAACTATTTCAAATTGAGTAACACTTATGAATTATTGAGTAACAATGTAACAAAAAAATACCAGTAATTGGTTTATCAATCTTATGTCAATCTTATATTCTAGATGTTTTCCAAATGCTTATTTTATCAATCTTATATTCTTGATTAGTGCATGGGAAGAAAATAAAGAGATAGAAAAGTGGTATATGTTTATCCTGATTCTTGGTGTTGCTTTAAAAGAAGCCGAGTAACAAATGTGATTAATTTTTCGATATCACAAAATAGTTAGTAATATTATATTTTGCAGGAAACTATGTCACAAGGTTCCACATCATGTTCAAAAGAGCATAAAGTTGACCAAAATATACTTGGTATTCTAGTCTCAGAAAACGCTCCAAAAATCGTTACTATGCTTAGTAAACTAGTAAAAGCTCATGTTCTGATCTCCTACACAAGTTGGGATAAAGTATCCAAAACATATAAGGACGACGTTTGGAACTAGTTGCTGATAAGTTTTTACTTTAGCATTTTGGATGGTTACACAATATATTTCAAATTTGTGAAAAATATCATTTAAATTCTACAGTCTATTTTTTCAATTTGACTCTTAATTTTTGCAGAACATGTACACTCTTGAGCCGCTTTTAAAGGAAATCTTTTTTAAAAGAATGGCCAAGGCTTTTAGGAAACACAAGAAAAACTTGAGAACAAGTTTTTGTGACACTTTCAACAATGACGAAGAACGGTTGAAAAATTGTCTACCTACAATTGCTCAAGATGATTGGAACGAGTTCGTATAGAATGAATCAATGCTTGAAGCAAACGAAAGACGGGAGGCAGGCAAAAAAAAAGATCCAGTCTCAGTTATGCCCACTATGCAGGACGTAAAAGTCATGCTAGAATAGAACATGAAATGGTAATTTATATTCATGTTCTTTCAAAAATAGTAAAAAACACAATTATGGGAGAAAATATACACGAAATGGAATATATTGCAGATCGTTGCAAGTCCCTCTGCAAATATCAACCGTCGTTAAGTATGGGAAAAGACACACACGAAAAAAGATGGTACTATATCAGATGTCGCTTTTGTGTACTTTGTAGGTTTTTACTTTTCTGTTTTGATTGTAACTTGCTGCTGCTTAAGTAACTGAAGTTTATTATGGTTATTTTGATTTACACCTACAAGAGGTGTGCATTTTATGTCATATAGCCATAGGAATGTGAATGTATATTGTTGTGACTACATGTACATATATTATATGTTTTTACTTTCAAAAGAAAAAGATAAGCCTTTTTATCATTTTATTTTGTATGTGTATTCCTCAAGTTCAAGGTAGTTTAATTCTGCAACTATCCTCCTCTTCATGGATGTGTCTGGTCGATAACTACTTACACATAGATAATATATATGTTAGCGTACAAGTTACAAGTCACTTAAGTATCAGTTAGCATTATGTATTGATTGCAATAACACCTGAATTAGTAACGTTTCCTGCATTAAAAGGTTTATAATTTAAATGTGCATTATGTATTTGAAATGTTCTAAGTAATCCCTTCTTGCTTTTTACATACAAATATTAACATATCTCAGGATTAAATTACCAAAATGAAGGAAAAGAACACCGATAGTGATGAAGAAAAATTGACAATGGATGAAAATATCTTATCACAAGTGTTGGGTAATGATACAAGGGGTAGGTGCGCGATGTTGGGACCATCATACCAAAGATGCATGTTAAGGCTTGTGCTATTGCACAAAAACGATTCAGACATGTTTGTGAAGACAACGTTGAGTTGAAGCAAAGGGTGGGAAACTTGGAGAGTATGGTGGGAGATTTGTCAGGTACAGTGGGAAATTTGGAGGGTAAAGTGAGAAACTTGTCCGGGCAAATGGAGATTCTAATCAACAAGGTGGGAAATTTTTCTGATCAAGGAAGTCGCGCACCGTTAACTACTTCTGATGGAGGACACAACACACAACCCGGATCTTCGAAAGCTTATGCTTCGAAAGTTGTTGCTTCTCAGATCCAAGATACGACCAATGTGGCGAACAATCAAAGATGTGAAACTCTCAACTCTGATCTAGAAATAGTAGCAATAGGTATTTATTAGCAATAAGAGCTCGACTGTTGATCTCAACCTAAATTTAGCGAGTGCTTAATGTCTAATGGTTTCACTCCAGTCTAGTTGTTTAATAAAATGATATTTTATTAACATTGTCCTTTTAAATTTTGATCTAGAAAAATTTATTGCAATAGGTATTGTATGTCAAGATTTTATATCGTCCAAATGCCATCAAAAAGATGTACCATCTACACATGAAAAATTGGTTTTGGACAGTATACTACTACTAGATGAGAAAACCAACAAAATAAATCATTAATTTGCAAACCTTTGGTGATGTGGGAGTGGGTGGGCATGTGTGTCATCCGAAGATTATGTAGAGTAGGTATATATGATTTTAAACTTAATTCTTCATAGTATTTTACATAAGAACTGAATGGACATTGTGTTATCAGTAATTTGGGTTCACATTACATTATCAGTAATTCACATTGCGTTATTAGTAATCTGAAATTTAGTTGAATGTTTGATTTTACCTATTGTTATCCTATGTCTCAACTAAAAATTCATCAACTCAATTTGATTTGGTATTAGGTGAATACAGAGCCTTAGTTTGATTTGGTATTAAGAGAACACAAAGCCTTAGTTTGATTTGGTATTAGGAGAACACAAAGCCCCACTTTCTATATGCATATTTTTGACACGATATGCACACACGAACACCAAACTATGCAAGTCAAAATAGTTAGTCATAGGCTCAAGTGATGATTTAGATGATGCGGTAGAAGGTGAAGGTCCATTAATATTAGTGGCAACATTAAAGGGAGAAAGCGTATGACCCGTAAGTGATAAAAGAGTTTGGATGGTGGTGGATAGTGTACTATTGTCGTGGATATAACCACTGTGCAAGCTATCAGTGTGTACAAGCGTCTTGGTCATAGGTTTTGTGCTTGAGATTGTTATGCATGAAGCACCTTGAATTGGTTCAAATGGAGTTTCATCAGTATGAGTATTGTGTGCTTGAGATTGTTTAGTGAGTTCATGATCAGGTGATAAAACATTAAATCTGTTGTTATGTTTGAAACTCAAAACTTGAAAATTGGTTCAGAAGGGGTGTATGTACTGCTGTGTGGGTCAATGTTGAGGAACATTGACATGTTTTGAAAGAGGCGGGGGGAGGGGGTATAGTTTGTGATTGATTCTGTCAAGCAGTTATTGGACGGGTTATGACTGTGGGTTGTGTTTTCTAGTTGGTATGAAAATTCCTTCGATGTTTTAACTGGAACAACTTGTATGTTATTTTCTTTTTGCATATGCATAGACTTGCAAGTGGGGGCACAATGATAAACATGCATAAACAATGTTAAGTTCTTGTAAATATGGATAGACAATAGACGTTGGATGTCTTCTTCCGTATTCAATATGAAGCATTCTTCATGTCATCGATTAAATCCAAACAATTTTATATACAAAGTAAGATACAGGCATGTGTGAAGGGGTGGGCCCATTTGTGATCCAGTTGGTATGAGGAGGAGAAGGTGAATTTGGCTGTTTCGTTGGTCTGGAAAGGAGATGAAGCTTGTAAAACTTGTAGATGATCTATTTGTGTGATGTAAACTGGTTTTGGTTGTGTGGTATGTAGTGAGATTATGGCATGGGAGTTTGGGCACGTAGCAGGCCACACTTGTTGCCATCGTGGCTTTGTATTCGTGTGTGCACATCGTGTCGCGCGTATGCATGTTGAAAGAGGCGTTGAAATAGATCGATCGTGTAATGGTAATTTCGGGGAAGGCTGAATCATTTTCATGAATATGCAAAAATTGTGCACATGATTCGTGTACATCAACAGTTAGCTAAGATCTTATAAATCATACTTATTGTCGGTTGAATACTAACATTCCAATTTTTTAACCAACCGACTGGTCCACATTTGATATAAATAGTAAATGTGTATGTTTGTGTGCTTTAGGATTGATAACTGGACCAATACAGTGGGCTACAGATTATTTTTTGATTTGATTGATCTTTTAAAGTTATTTATATCAAAAATTGCAGTATGTTTATAGACTTGTTCATTTGTATTTATAAGCCTACACCAATTTTCATGAATATGCACAAACTGTGCACATGATTCGTGAATATGCTCAACCTGTGCACATTCTATACATTCTTTCTTTATGACACATATAAATTTTGTAAATGCTTTATTTCACCATCTAGCTTATGCTCGCCACTGCTTTGATTTACAACAACGTGGACTTCATCAGCATGACCAGTGTCTTCGGATGAATATCTTCAGCATTTACAACAACATGGACTGCAATTTTATCATGCTCTGCTTTTTCTTTAAGTTTGTTACTTTGATAAAACAACTCAGTTTTATCAGACTTTGTAATTTGATGAAAATTCTTTGATGTAGTTTCCATTTATTGTAAGACTTTCATTAACTGAAGTTATGCTTTCATGTATAAATTGTGTTATGCTGTGTTATGTAAAACCTCCACAAGCTTTGTGTAAAAATTGTGGTATGTTTTGTATAAATTGTGTTATGAAAAATCTGTGCTGCAGTTTCTATTTATTGTAAGATCGTGCCTGGTCTATGCTTGTACAGTTTACTTTTAGATTTGAATTAGATACGGTCTAAGACCGTTTCTGAATTACAATTGGTACAGCCGACAACCATATCTAACTCATCAAAAAGCATAGCAGGAGTGTACATTAGATACGGCTGATATTCATATCTACTGATTATTTAGATAAGGTTTATATTTGTATCTAGTTATAATTTAGGTACGGCTTAAAGCTATATCTATTTCTTCTTTAGATAGGCCTTATAGCCGTATCAAAATTCTATTTAGACACGGTTTAAGGCCGTATCTAAAAATTAGATACGCCGTTTTTGATACGACCAATAGCCGAGCCTAATTGAAGTAGATACGGCCCAAAGCACTGCTTAATTTGTGATTTTTGTGTAATGAGTCCAATTTTTTTATTGATTAGCAAAATCAATATAAACTCAAATTTGTTTATCTAAGTTGAGCAAAAGCAAAATCCATTATACAAATTGGTTCGAAAATCACATGAATCTAAACACAAATTTTTTCATCGCATTCAAATTGTTTTTGCTATAGTACGAGCAACAGAATAAAAACAGTTGTTCTTTCCATTTCAATAATCTATTATAGAACTGAATAATACATAATTCAGATAATATGTTGCAATGTTGATATAGCATTGCAGTTGTGTCAAACAACAAATTCATATAAAATGTTGTTTTAGAAGCAGCATTTTTTTTCAGTCGTAACACGCAGACCATATAGTAATGCAACTTATAACATTTCCTTTTGCAAAAATAATAATCTATTTTAGGAGCAACGTCATTCTTGAAGCACATTCATATTATTGATGTGTTGATTATTAGATTGAAAACTAGTCATGTTATTCATGCCTATTAATGTGTTTGACTACCCAGATTTACCAAAAGGTTTTCAAAATAACATAATTTATTATCTGGTACTAGCCCTTCCTTACCATCACAATTTCCAAAAATGACACACAATTAACCTAGAGTTCTCACATGCGTAAATTAATGTCTAACTCAAGTAGATGAAATGGAATTAGCCTATCATTCGAATTCCAGGGTAGCCACGGTTCCCTGATGTAAATGGTCAATCTTTACTTTTACTCATTAGAATTTAATCTTTTATTGTTCACTACAATATTCCACTTTAGGAAAATACAACTATTTTCAAAGTAAATTGGAGGCTTGAAAAAAAAAGACTTTGTGTTGCCTAAGAAAACTACAGCTAGTGTAAAAATTAAATCAAACATAGGTATGGTCCTAGAAGTCAGTATGCTATTTGTTTGAAAATCTCATCGACTTTGATTTATTTGTTAACCTTGATGTTGTTCCACTTCCTTAAAGATGTATCTATCTATTGCCTTTCATATTCTTGTCCTGATCCCAGGCAATATATACTCATCACTCATGAACATCATAAGACAATTACCTATAGTAAACATAACATATAATTCAAAATATATATGTACATAAGAAAATAAAAAGAAAACGAACTAATAAATTTTGCATGGAGTATAATCATTATAGCATCACTCTACTCATCTTATTCTACACAAAAATTGTAAAGCATGAACCAAATTCAATGGAATAACAGCTAGCACTCAAGATCACTTGTCTTATAACTCAATAGCAAAAATAAAGTAACATACCATATGAGCGCTCAACCCTAACCAATTCCAAACCTGAATGATTTCCAATCCCCGGTGTGCCAAGGAATTAAGAATCTAAACAATAGTTTTTAGATGGATACTGATATGGGTGCTGAGAATTTATGGAGAAAACCCTAGAATTTGGCATACCATAACGACCATCCCAGCAAAGCCGTCGATTGGCTCATGAAGAACGCAAAAACCGCCATCGACGAACTTGCCACACTGCCTCCTTGGCAGCCCACCGCCACCATCATGCCTCATCAATCCTCTAACTCTAATATGTTTGGTGCCGGGGCGAGTTCTAACTACCTCCCCGACTCACTCCATTCTTGCTCCATCGCCAACATGATTAACTCATATTTTCAGATACAATCATCCAATGCAGGAGCGTCGGATCATCGCCTTTCTCTATTGTCCTTCCAGGATCCTATTTATAGTAACCAAACAAAGCTAGTTAATCGTTTATCATGATTTTCCGGCTTAGGCAGATCCAAATTAGCGTTGAAGAGAAACCCATTATTAAAATTAGCAAGGCAATCCAGGAAGAAGCCGAATAGTAAAATTCAAGCCTTGACATCGATGAAGAGTGGATGTGGATTCGAATAAGCAGATTGAAGAAAATCTACATTTTTTATCGTTTGATTTCCTTTGTGTGAATTTTTGAAAAGGGGCAATGAGACGTTGTTTGGGTTGGGATAATTGGGCTTTTGAGATCCAATCCCTTTGGCGTCTGATGGTCATGCAACCATTGCAAATGAAACTTATTTTCTTCTGTTGTACAATGATCCAGAGCAAAAAAAACTAAATTTTCTTCCTCATTGTTGTTTCTTTTTCTTCAAGAACGTAAGAACATTCCTAGTGTAGATTTTCTACTGCTTGCCTTATGTTAATTGCTTCTATTGTAATGGTGGAATAGAAGCAAACAATATTAACTGCTTCTGTTGTAAAGATATAACATAAGAAAATAATATTATTTGCTTCTGTTGCAATCACAACAGAAGCAAATGAGATGAAGCAACATGCGCTTTTTGTAGCAGTGTGGTGATATCGACCATTATTGGCCCTACAACACTTCGGAATGTCCTGGTTGATTGTGGAAGTTTCATCAATATTTTGTTTAAAAAAGCTTTTGATCAAATGAAGTTGGAATCGAGAGACTTGAAGCCATGTACGGGATTGATACGTGGTTTTAATGGCTCAACCACTAAGTTGATCGGTTTAGTTGAGTTACCAGTTGAGTTAGGTGAGGGAGATCATCGTAAAGTATGAATCCTCTGATTCCTTGTGATGGATATTAATTGTCCTTGCAATGCCTTCTTAGGCCGACCGACCCTAGAGAATTCATAGCATGTATAGCTCCTTGGTGCTTGCCCCTGAAATTCCTGATTGAAGCTCGAGTGGGAATGGTTAGTGGAGAACATGAGATATGAAGGGCATGCCATTTGTCGGAGTGGAAGGAAGTTCGCAACGGAGAAGGCGAAGATCTACAAGATACCTCCCCTCCTGCCAAGGAGGCAACAACATAGCAAGTAATGGACCCAACCAGGATCGCCCAGTCATCAATTTGAAGATATTGACCTCAGGGAAGATGAAGAGTTGGGATGTAGAAGGGAAACACCAAATGAAACTACGACAGAGGTTCCAATCGATAACGACGACCCAACTAGAATCTTGGGATCAAATCTCATTTGGATTCCCTCTAGATGAGGGAATTGATTGATTTTCTTAACGAAAACTGGTTGTGTTTGCTTGGTCCCATGTTGACATGTATGGGATATTTCCATCGATTATGATCCATTCGTTGAGCATCGATCCAAAGTATGTTCCAGTTACGCAGAAAAGGCGCATGCTTGGCCCGAAAAGGTCAGCAGTTTTAAGAAGGAGGTTGAAAAGTTGAAGGATAATAGATTCATTTTTGATGCGACATACCCTGAGTGGGTATCAAATTTGGTCCTTGTGAAGTAATCTAATAGGAAGTGGCGTACGTGCATTGACTTCTCGGATTTGAACAAGGCATGCCCGAAGGACAACTTTCCATTTCTGCGAATTGATCACCTAGTAGATTCAACAACCGGATAGGAACTCCTCTCATTTATGGATGCATACTCTGGATATAACCAAATTCTGATGCATGTTCCAAACCAGGAGCATACGAGCTTTATTACGGACCTTGGGTTAGATTGCTATGTAATAAACATCCATCATCCATGAAGCAACCATAGCAATCACAAGCAATCAATATATAATCAACTAAGATTATAACAAATTTTCAAAAATTAGTTAAGAAGTTCTCGCTGTGACTTTTGAACTTTTCAATAACGATTGGTTTTGAATTAAATTAAACATGGGCTCAATTTGACCCATAATTCCAACTGGCTCCAATCTCGTCCAAATCAGTTTGTACGCGCAGCCTGCGTCCATACGATCCCGAAGGATCTTGTTTCTCTCAATTCTGAGTTCATATGAGGGAGATATAATTGTTCAAACATTGAATAAAGTAACTATATAATTAATTAATTAATTTTAATTAACCTCTCAACATCTTCTTCCCCGTTCAACGTCACCAGCTCCCTCCCCTTTTGAGCACACGTTGCCCATTAGAGACCACCGAAGTGTCAGCGACGACCACCTCCATGAAGCCCATCGCCTACTGAGCCTATGCCAACCAGACCCCGACCCTGAAGCACCACCACCACCGAGTAAAATGCCTCCAAACGCCAAACAGTTTGAGCCAAAATTCGACCACCTTGTCAATCTTCAGCCACGCCACTTCACCACCAGATAGGTCTCACCAGCCTGACATTTCTCCAGTTCATCACTCCCCCTGAAAGTGACCAAGCCGGCCGGAAATCATGACTTTCCATTCGCTACTCCACAAAACACATCACCTCCGATCTTGTCAACTTTGCCACCACCATAGCCACTTTCAAGCCAAACCCCCAACTACAAATTTGTAGCCTTCTCTCCCCTCTCCAACTTTCTAATTGACACCTTTGGCCAAATCTTCATTGTTTGCACGCTAAACCACATAATACGAAAGTCACCAAGTCACGGTTGTGGCGAGATTTTGGCCACCACCGTCCACCAATCGCCACCAAATTTTAACAGTAGGTAGCCCTCACCGAGTACTCCAAATTTCATGTTGGTAACTTCCCCCAATTCGTGATGGTTTAGGAAATAAAAATTAAAAATGGAAAACAGATTTTATTGCAAAAATAAAGGCTGAAATAATGGGTTGGATATAGGGTGAGGAGGGGGTGTATTTATAGAGAGGTAGGATAGCTTATAGGTGAAGCTTCATATAATATTTTATTATTTCTTTAGTTATCAATATTTGTATTTGTCGTTTAAAAATCCATATGATCACATAGGAACTCCGTTTGTGGTGAAAATTGATATGTAGCTAGGTTTGTCATTGCGGTCCTAATGAAACTTGTTTCATCGAAATCCGAGTCAGTTTACCTAAATAGCGCTAGTTCAAGCTAAATTATTGACATACGTATTTACATTAAATATTTATATCTCGCACGCCCACATACCAACTCCGATTGGCTCAAAATTTGGAATCTTACAATAATTTGTCATTACATATCAGATAAAATTGGTTTCGTCGAAATCCTAGATTGTTTGCAATATGGCTTTTTTTCCTTTATTCAATTAAGTCGATAATATATAATTTAATTTCAAAATATTCAAATTCTTTGAAAAACAAATAATAATTATCGTGTATATCCAAGAAGAATTTCATTTAGTTTCAAAATAAACATACTTGGGTTTAAAAATCGATATCTCATTTCTAAAGCTAAATTAATATTCAAATTATAATAGAAATCTTTTATTATATATATATTTAATAAATTGTTATGGTTTATAAACAATTCCATAGCGACTTTCTGAAAATTGAATTTGGACATAACTTACAATCTATACGATGAAATCTCAATTTTTTACTTTCATTCGAAAACTATATTTCAATAGATTTGAATATTTCTTGTTTCAATAAATTCTGATTTATATTAGATCATATACATTCATTTAAAGTTCAAAACGTAATACTACGAACTACCGCGCTGCTGCGAGCTCTTTTTTAACTATATTATAAGTTCTACATTTAGATCTTAATTTAAATAAATTTCAAGCCGTTAATTCTTAAAATAAATCGTTTTAAATATTTATTATTCATCAAAAGGTTTTTTAATAAAATCCGAGTCACTACATTTTTTTACACTTTTATTTTTCAAGTAAGCAAACATTGATTATTTTTTAATCTGTTAAAGGTCTTAAGGTCGATTCTTTGACAATTATCACAAATAGTGTTGTTGTTTTTGCTTGTAGTATTTTAGAAACTAGATTTTTTTTGGCTCTGAATCAAATTCATTTCAAATGAATATAAATCATTATGAAGCAAAATGTGTCTTCGCGACTTTGCTTCAACCATAAAATGAGAATTGCATGTGAATATAACACACATAAATTGAGATATGGACATATATGTTTTAGACTAAGATTGTGATGGTACTTACCAGATTAAAAAAATTTGTTCCACTTTACGCAACTATTCTGCGATGATGTTGTTGCTAATGAAAACGAAGAAGCGCCTACATAGATATAGTTTTAGAACAAATATGAGACGAAAATTGTGATAAACTGTAAAAGAGAATAATAGACATGCAAATAAGATATGTAAAATGTTCATATTTTATTCATCTGAATAAATACAAAAATATGCAAATAAGCAAACAAACATACTTAGTTGATGACTATTTTATAGGTTCAAATACACGTAGATGTTGTATTCAAAGTTCCCTCCACCTATCAGGCATATAAAGTCTTATATTTAACCAAGTAATCCAATTTTGGAACTATTCTTGCGGTTTAAATACATTTATATGTTTATATATTAAACATGGGAGGCACACTAGAAGCATATTAAAATAAAAACAAAAACAAAAAAAAATGATTTCATTTTAGATCAAAGCAAGTAGCAAACAAGTAATAAAAATATTGTATTGTATTGTATACTACTCTTAATTTCAGATCAATGCGAGTAACATTAAGACAATTATTTTTTAATCAATACTAAAAATAATAGTAAAAATAATATTTCTGTCTTTCTAAAGGTTATAGAACTATTGGCAACAGTCAAGTTATGTAAACCAAAATAATATTTGCAGCAATTCAGGTAGAGATCCAGAGTTTCAGTTGGATCACATTTTAAGAATCATGGAGTTGTTTTAATTAGTTTTAAGTGATAGCGTCAATTATTTGTTTTCTTATCTGTATATAATCACGGATAGGTAGCAGCAACCCAATACGAGTATAGTAAGATTTTGATTTTGTTATGTAGTCAATTGAAATTAGGAGTGGTTAGCTTCTTTGAAATGATGTTGCCAACCACTTAACTTTATGATTGATGCATAAAGTAAAGTACCATCTTATAAATTTAAAAAATATTAATAATAATTTAATTAGTACATATAACATGAAAGATTAAGAAGGGATTACTGTCTTTGCCTTAGGACATAAACACTAAAGATTACCAAATAAAAAAGTTCATCTCTCTAGTAAATAGTCCCAAGATCTTTTTTTTTGAAGCTTCATCTATGAATGACGAATAGATGCGCCAAAATCACAAGCATAAAAAATTCATGTCATTAGGCATAACTGTGCTGATAATACACCGTTCTGCAAATTTATGCATGCATGATTGCCTACACAAATACAAATAAAATTGAATGTTTAAAAATAAAGTAGCAATCGACCAAAAATAAAGGAAGAAAAAAAAACACAAACAAAAAACAAAAAAAAACAAAAAAACAAAACCAAAAAAGGAGGAGGAAAAAGAATAATAAACAAATATGTAGAGTTTGAAAGAGTAAATTTTGAAGTAACATTGAACCAATATATAAGTTTCACTCCCAGCAAAAGTAGCCATAATGTACTTGGGGTGCATTTTGGTTTCTCTTAATCTGGTATCTTTATTCTTTTTTTGATCATACATTAACAGATTGTAGTGAAGGCTGTAAAGGATGACTTATTGTGGTTGTGTTATATTTTTAGTCCACTTGTGTTAATAAAAGCCAAAATACGACCTCCAGTGCAACTAAACCCGAGGGTACTATCCTAGAGCTCGACTTGGTGTTGTTGCATTAACCTTTAATTGCATTATTTATTCTTATGTTGCAAATACACCTATTAACTAATTTTTTACTTATTTATTCTGTCCAGTAATTTAACAAACGCTCACACTCAGTTATAACTAAAATCTAAACCTTTACATTTTTACAAAAAAGTATATATACTTGTTATGCAACAACCATGGCTCTAATACTTTATAGCTATGGTGTAGCACTTTACTTTGCAAAGGGCATGGATTTTAGGTCTTATTTGTTGATCTCCATGTCGGAACAAGTTGAAGTTCTCAATTTTCATTATTGATCTTGGTTCATGCTATTGATGGCTACAATTGTATGGCATATACAAGTTGAAGATCAGTAATTTTTGTTTCTATTACTGCATAAGACAGATGTAGAAAATAAAATGTTATCTGGATGAAGTTTTTATGTTATGAGTACAATCAGCGCTTCAGTAAATTTGTAACATTTGTATGAAGAATTAATAATGTAATTCAGTTTTGTTATGTGAATTAAATTTTTTTTAACAAAAAAGGAGATATATATAAATACGCAAAAGGAGAAAATAACCAATATCCGGCGGCTAACAAAAACGGATTACCAGAAGAACTAGTAAGTGTGGAGGAGAAAAAAACAAAAGATCCCAAAAAATAAAAGCCATACAAAAGGTCCCCACACACACAACGAATAAAAGAAGCAACTAAAGGCTCCTACCAGGGAGCAGACTACGCGGCAAGCTCGGGCAGAACAAGGCAGACTCCAAAACCTAGCAACGACCACCTCCAAGGCGGAGGAGTTGTTATGTGAATTAATTTTTGGATCTTCTATCATTTTGCATGGAAATTTGTGTATATTCGGTTTATGTTAAAATGAAAGTTGTATGCATACATTGTGATGCATGTATATTTTTTTATCTATTAATTTAGAAGGTGTATAGTTGTCTATTAATTTAGTCTTCTATATTTACTGTATAAGCATACCATTTTAAACATACTTCTTTGCATCTGTTGTAATACAGTTTATAATTATCTGGCCATTAGAGCTATTTTCTAAAGCCTCTGTTGAAGCATTTAAGGGCATTTCCTGTTTGCCTCCACTAATGTATGGTTATGCACTGCTTACATGGAAGTATTTTATTAGGGGGAAATTTTGAGATGTATTTTCTTCCATTTGTTATTAAAGGCATAGTTTTTAGAGGAAATTCTTAATTGTCCTCTCATAAATATAGGGGAAATTTAGTGATAGTGTTAATGATATTTTTCGTCAACACCCGAGTTAGGTTGAACAATGCAGTGTATTGATACTTAATGGATGATGGATCTAAAGGACGTTAAAGAGAAATTTGATCTCAGCATGCTAAACGGGATCCACTGTTTCCTAGGTATTAAGACCCTAAATCCGAAGATTAGTTACTCTTCTCCCAAGTGGTGAATATCACACTTGTGATACTGCAGGGTCAATAATAGCTTTGAGGGAAGGGTGTTTAAGGTTACAAAAGGCTGATACCTTTATGCAACAATTTTTGTTAGACTCGGGATAAAATAATATACACTGTGTAAAGAAGAAAACAGGCTAATGCTTCACATTCTGCCGGTTTGTTAACATGTCATAACACTCAACGACTTATATGATACTTCCACATCAAACCGGCCTAGAGAAGACCTTGGTTGTGTTAGTTATCAAGTCACAAGTTTACAACAAGCTTCCTTCTAGGGCTGTGTTTCATTAGGCTCACTATGAAAGGTTTAAGTCACATATTGAGTAATCGGAAGGGGAGATTGCATGGTTTTACCCAAATCTTTTCCTCTTTCAAAACGGACGTGATTAACCTTTCCATGAGAAAGGTTAACGTTAACTCCCTGTTTAACCACGACAAACAAAATATGATTATCGAATCGAGAAATATTTAAGTCTCGGACTTCCCCTTCTTATTTATTTCAGATATATTACAAAGATTGTAGCAATCCCCAATTCGATTGAGAAATTAGGGTTTGCACTTGTAGAAAAGAGTGCAAGACTGAAGAATGAGAATTCGCCCTCCAAAATGTGACCCTTGGGGTCTTATTTATAGACAAACCGGGAACTCTTTTGTCATCAGGCAAGCAAAAGACTCTTTTGGACGAGGCAACTAGGTGTCGGCCGGTTTTTACCTTTCGGTTCCGGTGGCCTAGGTGTTGGTCGTCTCTTCGATGTTGTTAATAGATGTTACATATCCTTTAGGGTGTCAGTTTTGGCTCTCGAAAAGCCGATCTTGGTCTTTGGAGATTCTCTTTGATGTTATTTCTTCCTTTCATATCAATACCAAGCCCGTTGGTATAAAAAGATTCAGGTATAACTTTCGGCATTTAGAAATAAGCTTTCGGTTTTATCTTCAAGTCTTTATAGTGCATGCATTTATGCTTCAATTATTCATGTTCTGAGAACCGTCACCCTTTTAGGTATCGACACCAAGCATGTTTGTGTGAATATCTCTTTTTCTTAGAAACTTTGGCTTGTTCTTGGTGAATCTCTAGGGTGGATTTTGGTCTTCCAGAAGAGTGCTTTCGGTGTACCTCCTATTGAAGTTGCTCCTAGGTAGCCGACAAGCTCTATCCCCAATGGTTATCTTTCGGAATGCCTGTGTCTTAGCTTCTAGTGCCTTTGTTGTCTTTATCTCGTTTTGTATTGGCATTAAGTAAATTGATACCGATATCCCTTTCGTTCGCCTTTGCTTTTCTTGATGCTTCTTGTCAAGTCATTGGTCTCAGATCATAGGCTTCCATCCTTTCTTTCTTATTTGCTTTCGGATTGAGGTATTTGGCTTCCATAATTGAATTCTCATAAGTTTTCTACCGTTTTAGAAGTAACCTGCTGGTATCCCTTTTTCTTGTCGGCTCCAATCTTTCTCCTTCTAGGATGGTGATGGTTGTTTGTTGCCACCGTTGCTCCTTTTATGCTTTCAATTTTGTCCTAGTGTCATGTTTATGCTGGTGGCGTTCCGATACCCCTTCACCAATAGCTTTTTCCTGTGTTGAATTTTGGTGTTTTGTTCACTAATAATAGTATTAGAGGTATATATGAAATGCCTTTATTTATTTTATATTTGGTAGTGTTGTGAGAACATATCTTTTATGGATCTGAATAGTAAGTGTGTATACCAAAATAGCACAAGGATTCTTATACTTCACAATGGATAGGATTGGAGTATATGGAGCCACAAACACAAAGTAAAAAGTAAAAAAATAGAGAACAAAGAATTTTAGAGTGGTTCGGCTTAAAAATAGCCTACATCCACTATAGTAGAAGCTCTCATTATCATCACAACAATTACAAGGTACATAACTCTTGTTTTTACAATCATTTTCCTCTTTTTTATAAGTATTTTCTCTTCATCTCTCCTCTTTTATACTTTGATTCACTTAAATACGCCAAGGAATAACTCAATTTCTCTAAGTACGATGAGTATTAATGTGGATCATCAATCTCTCGAACACTTGAGTAACTTTGGATGATTCCATAGATGATTTGATGGCGAAGTTAAATTGGAGAGGATTTAATGGACGTAGGAATGATTGGAGATGGTTGAGAAAACCATTGAACATCACTTCAGGGGTTAGCAATCGATCCCCTTAATGGTGGAGAGCATGGGGTATTTATAGTTGTGGAGAGAATGAAGTGGGAAGGCTGAAATATGGTGTGCAGGCTATGGATCGGCCATAACTTTATTTACGAAAATGCCACTAACTGTCCATTTAGATGTATCTAGTTGTATCTAGTTGTTCCATCCCGATCGACCCATAGTGGGTGGGACCGACCGAGCTATGCTGAGGGAGACTGACTGATGCATGATAAGGGAGACCAAACGATCCATGTCGAGGAAGACCAACCGACCCATGTTGAAGGAGATCGATCGACCCACGTTATCGTTGCCGACCGACCCAAAGAACCTCTTTATGGCTGACCCATAGTTAACGTAGCCAACCGATCCATAAAGCAGTGATATAACTAACCCATTATATTGTACAGTGACCGGTCCATCCTTTATGGTTCAATTTTAGTGGATTAACATTTGCCGCTCGAAGTTTATAATTTTTGTTTGTTACGAAAATTATGAGCTTCGAAATAGATGTTTAAACACACATAATGTGGGTTAACGTACAATGATGGATCGATTACTTCTTTGAATGCTTTGCATATATATGGGTCGATATTCATACTACATTATGGGTCAGTTGGGTTTATTTGCAGTGGATCAGAGCGGGCTGATACATGATGGGTCGGAGCAAGACCATTCTTGATGGATCGGAACAGTCTGTGCTCTTGCCTTTATATTATCGTTTCCAATTTGCATCATCTCATTATATTTCTTTAGCTCGAAAATTTCTTTAATGGCGGCCTATCTTTCTTAAGGAAATTCCACATCAAATCATCTCAAGCTCACCCTTATTCAACCAACTCCTTCCAATCTCGGTCAAATCCATCTCATCGATCATCAAGAGCTCCGAATCCACCATCCAATTTAACTCTTACTGTAAAATCTTATCAGTTTTGAACCAAATCAAGGTAATCTTCTTGAATTCAAAATGTTGTGCTTGCCGTAAGTGATTACTTCCCCGATTTCTCATTAAATTGAGTTTTGATTTGAGGTTTTTCGGGATTGTAATGGTTGAAATTTTGAACGGATTGGGTCTAGAGTTGTATATGAGTGAATGAGAGATTCGAACAGTATGAAATCCCTTAAATATTTATTTTAATATGATGCACACAAGGTATTTGTTGAATTGCCCGAGTGTTGAAACGAGTCCGTTTATGAACTTTCCGTATATACAACCTTTAAGCTCGATTCTGCCATTGTAACAATGCTCGTTATTGTTTGTGATTTTTTGTGTCATTGATTGATTGTGAGCTCTTTTTGATTTGCCTTTGTTGTCGGGACATGACACATTTTTGTTTGCTGATGCACTTTATTGGCTTTGCTGTGATTCGTGAATGTCCTGCTTAATAATTTGTCCGTCTGGAAAACTTGAACTTATATTCTGAAATCCAGTTAAGCTCCTTGGAGTGTTGAAAAATCACAAGTCGTGGTGGACCAGTTGCAGCCGACCCATACTGGATTGGTTGATACCGAGCCATCATGGGTCGGGTGATGTCAACTCATCATGGGTCGGTTGATGCCGACCCATCATGGGTCGGTCGAAGCCGATCCACCATGGGTTGGTTATTGCTAGTCCATCATGTACTTGTATTGTCTCAACCATTCTTCTAGCTATTGAGTTTGTACTGTGCCAAATATAGGAACAATATATGACCCTTTATCCGTGATTTATGTTTTGGATGCACTTTTTCTGTCACCTGTTCTATAACAAAAACACTCACATGTTTTGGGCCAATATACTCTGTTGCCGACTGTCCGTATTGCCAACTGGTTAGATAACTGTTTAGAGAACTTATCTCTTATAACGAAATTTCTTGATTCGCAATTAAATGATATACTTGCACTGGATTGCTTTATTGACCATTTATAATCTAGTCGCACTTTTCTTGTATAAATATAATCATTTCAATATAAGTTCACAACGATGCTTGGAATCGATTAATTAGTTCATGACAATTGTAAATTCCAAGCCTCGCATATATGGTTATACACAACATAATATTTCTTATTTTAGGAAACACGCATCTATAGTTTGTTTTCAAGCACAATTATTTGTGTAGAAATGGAAACTCGACAGCGATCACGCCAATAACCTGAGGAAGCATTTAGGTCCACAAGAGTTGAAACTTCTGCCCAGACTTCATAAATTGTGATGGATTATGCTCCTGGGCCGAATATTAATCAGGATTTCCCTCTACCTCGACCTCTTACTGAAGTACCCCGCAAGAGAAAACCCACTAGACTTTCTGAGCGTTCATACAAGCATTTGTGTGCTTAGTTTAAGATTCCAGAAATTGATGTTAAATTTCCAAAAAAGAACGAATTTCTTGATCTCCCACTCCCTTATTTATGTCACAATTAACCGATACATGCTAGTGATGGGAGTCGTTCCTCCTTTTAATCCATTCTTGGAAATGATCCTCGACACCTAGCTATTTCCCCTTTCCAACTACACCCGAACGGCTATGTCATTTTAACCGTTATGTATGTGCTTTTTATGAGGAAAAAGCAACGCGCTCCCACTTTCCAGGAGATTTGTTCCTTATATGCTTTCAAAAGGAGGAATTAATTATCTTTGTCGAAGGAATCTGGAATTGCAAAGTTATAACTGACTTATTAGAAAGTGCTAAGGGATCCATAGATCAGTACTGCTACGTTCGGTATCTTGACAGGTTTATGGCAGGTGGATGGAAGGAGGTGAATATCTACTGCTCCAAGTTCCTTTTATTTCCTTTTCCATTTAAGCCTCGGATTTTAAATCCTTCCTCTGTTTTACAGAAATTCCAACTTTTGACCCAGATGATGCTGTCGATCAGGATCCATATGATTCTTTGAAGGTTGTTATCAAGGAACAGAGAAGTAGGATGTTTTTAGTTACAGTGGAATTTCTACGTCAATACCATTTTCTTGATCCTTCCTGTACTCTTATATTAGACCCAACTTTTGTTTCATCCTCCATAACCGGTGGCTCGAGCACCAACAAAGCTTCTTTTAAAAAATGCTTGGGCTCTGCCAGTGGTAGTAAGATGCCTTCGAAGTCTCCAATGCCTTCGATCGTGGAAGAAGAATTTAAACACCGTGAGGGAAAAAGTCTTGTAAAGGATACTGAAAAAATTATGGAAGGTTTGATCTCTCCAGATCCAATAAAGGAGATTGAAGAGTCTAGGGAAGTTGGGGTGACACCTAAAGATAATTTAAATGTTGAGAAGGTTGATAAGAATCCCACTATTCAAGATACCCATGAGGAAAGCTCCACAGACACTTATAAGAATCTGAGTGACCTCGGCTCAGCTAAAAATCTTATCCAGGGTGGAACTATGACCTCGGATCTGGCAGCTTTGGTTACGAAAAACTGGAACTGAGATAATTACAGCTCAAACTTCTTCATTTGGGAAAACGCTCACAAACATAGGGGTTGACTTAGATTCACCGCTTAAGATTGGTTCATTGTAAGATGCACATTAGCAAATATTTTACTTGTGTTATAAGTTTCCGATGCGCTGGATAAGCTTTGAAATTTGCTCTAGTACTTTCCAGTCTAAGTATTGAAAATTTTGCTTTGCCTCTTTTCCAAGTCCAAAAATGAGTCATTCATTTATGAAGAGCTTTAAGTAGAAAACAAGTCAGTAAATCCAAAACATCTTATGAAACTTCGCCATTCACAGCATTCCTAACAATCTTGGTATCCTCAGCATCTGCAACCTTCTCATCAGTCTCAGCAGACACATAGTTATGAATTAACTGTCGACCAAAGACGGTGGAGGCACGACACTGCTGATGAACTGGATGAAGAGGAAAAGGAAGAGGAGAAACGCTAAAGAAAGAGGGTAGAGAAGAAGAGAGATAGGGATGGTCAAGGCAGGGATGGTTCTCAGAAGCGTCTTAAGTCGGATAAATTTCGAGTACCAGATATTCAGACTACTTCTGATCACTTGTCCCTAGCTTCTCAATCTGTCATTCCACCTCATGCTGATATCCAGGCGATTATACGTAGACCCAGCTATGAACCTGAACCAGCCAACTTTGCACTTTCTGAACGATTCAATGTTTGAAGTTTAAGGGGGATGTACATTGACTTGGATATATATCCATTTGATAAACGGATCATACTTAACGAAATGGACACCATGAAAGGCCGCATGATTACATAGTTTGATACCGCTAAGTGTCAGCTCGAGACACACATAGATGTGGTCAGAGGCCATGCTGAGAAACAACCGGGTTTATGGTACAGATTTGCTAATGATCTCCATAGGCTTAACGGAGATAACCTTGATCGAATTGCCACGTTAGAGAATGACAAAGTTGAATTGATCAAGTTCCTCGAGTCCCGGAATAATATCATTGCATCTCTCACTCAAAGAAATAAAGAGCTGGTGGGTTTAGAGGCTCAAAGAAGATCTTACCGCCGCAAAACAGAGGGAGAATATGCTAACAGCGCAAGTCCATGAGGCTCAATCTGCCCAACAACCTGCTGAGTCTCAACTTACCGTGGAAAAGAATGCTTCTACAACTTATCAACAAGAGAATGCTATACTTCATGAGAAGATTACTTCTTATAGTATGGCTCTTTCTGTGGTAAATACCAGGAACGAACTTCTTTAAGAGGATAGAGTTAAAGCTGTTGTAACACCCTGTTATTTCAAAACATGTCATAAGAGATAATTAAAGAATAATTAATTTTTAAGAGAAGAATTAGGTGAAACGGGTTACGTCATTGTGTTCGTAGCTATTTTCTAGTCAATTTAGACCTATGGTTTGCAGAAAACTGATTCAGGATGAAAAAGATATATTTTAATTAAATATTGCAACAAAACATGGAAAAAAGAGGAATGAGAAAAAAAATGGGTACCATTGTCCTAAGTCTTGTTAACAAAAGACTAAGTAGCACAGTTGGTTAGAGCATGTGACTTGCATACAAGAGGTATAGAGTTCGATCCCCGCCAGCGCCATATTTTTATTTTAGGGGAATGGCTAAAAAGTGGCTCAGTGTGAACGCAGTTCAGTTAAAAAGTGGTTTAGTGTGAAAAGGGTTAATTGGAGGATTAATTGGAAAAATGGTTAAAAAGAAAAAATATATATATATATTATATATATGTGTGTGTGTGTGTGTGTGACGTGTGGGTGTCAACACCCTGCTGCTGCGCATCATGTAGCACACATGGCGCATTTTTATTCGTTAATGATCGTTTTTTTTGCAACAGGGCTATATTCCATTGGTCGGATGACGTGGACGATTCATATGGCTCCTGATCTAATCTAATGGCCCTAATTAACTCACTGCACCTATATAAACACACCTAGACCTAATCCTAATTTCACTACACTAATTCATGTAGCCTTCATGCTGCCTCAACCTAAACTAGTCCTACTTCAACAAATCGAAGTAAAGGAATTTTGTAAAGGGGATCGAATCTACAACAACCACAACGCCTAATTCTCTTCCTTAATCCAATCTTTGTGAGTTCATTGATTATTTTTAGATTAAAATAATGCTAAAGCAATTCTGACACATTGTAAATTAGATTTGGGAATTATACATGATAATAAGATTGAATCTCATTAATTCTATCTTAGCCTATAAAATCAGATTCATGATTCTTATATGCCCATGTTGATATTATCATCAGTTTTATCATATCTTTATGATTAGTTCATACTTATGCCTATTGTTATTATTATGCCTATTCTTTATCTTATCCCTTCCTCCTTCCCTTTTTGGTTTTTATAGCTGGGCTACTTCGAGCCTAGACCAAATCTCATAGAGATGAACGTACAAACGGTATTTTAGGGAACGATGGGAAATTTGGCATAATATACGTTGGGTTGGTTAGGGCATGACGAATGTTAAATTTGTCATAATATATGTTAATTGTTGGGCATGATATGAAATTGGGAATTTTGGGTAATTGACATAATTAGCCTAAAATTGGCATAAACTGCAAATGAATAAATTGGCAAAGATAAGCATGCTGAGACACGAGGTTAGACTCCATTTGCGGTAGAAGCCTGCCTGGAACCAACCAGCCTAACCAACAACCGCAAATGGTCAGTCTAATGTGAGAGGTCGTAGGCATAACTAAAAGATGTTTAGACACGAGGTTAAGTCTGGCTTGTGGCAGAAGTCTGCCCGGAACCGCCTGGCACATCCAGCGTCCACAAGCCATCAACTTAATGTGAGAGGTCTGTGCATTAATAACTAATTAATGCTGATCAAAGATGAATATGATACCTAAAACATGTTAGGTGGGTGGGGTAAAGTTAACTTGTGTAAGATGACAACTTAACCAATAATACATGAACAAAGTGGATAGGGTTAAGGAAAGCTTAACCAATAATGCATGTTGATTTGATAAGTGGATGGGGTTAAGTCAACTGGGCTGATAGACAACACTTAACCAATATAAGTTTGGGTTAGGATAAACCCTGGGGGAAAACCTAGTAGCGGTAGGGACCCATTTCAGACAGTAACCCACTTACTGGTATCGGGAACCCTGAGCTAGGCAGGGTTGGGGCACGCTTACTAGGCTGATTATAAGCGGTCAAATAAGAGCGAGGGTGTAGCAGTGCAGATTCCGACGGGTTCTTTAAACGTACACAAGGTGTTCCCGGCATTGGAAGATTTAGCCATTGTACATCAGTAGGTATAAAGCTGTGCACCCACGGGTTGCCACTTAGGGAGTGGTACACCCTAAGCTGGGACCCGCATAGATATCTACAAGTTAGGGAGATGATCAATTAGGGGTAGTGTGGGGACATCTAGTATCTATTATGGGCAAATGGACTTTCAATGATTGTATGGGGAGGATACCTCTTACTATATGTTACGCCGGAGTGCTACCAATTGTAGGGTTGGGATCATTCCATTAAGAATTACTAATAGGTGGTGCAGAGAATTAAATTAAGTAAGAAATCTGGGAAGCGCACTAGACATTCCTTTATATTCATCATGTTATCCAGCTTTGCCTTATGTCATGGTTA
This sequence comes from Allium sativum, assembly GCA_030737875.1. Taxonomy (NCBI): domain Eukaryota; kingdom Viridiplantae; phylum Streptophyta; class Magnoliopsida; order Asparagales; family Amaryllidaceae; genus Allium; species Allium sativum. The sequence continues at coordinate 401,983,441 of CM060923.1, read as the reverse complement.
TACTTTCCATCCTGTTTATTCCTGTCATATTGCTTTACTTATTTTCGTGCTAAAAGTAGTTGGACTTACCAGGATTTAAGTCTGACCTTTTTGTTTTCACCTCTTTTTCTCCCCACCCCCCCAGGTTCTCAGGAAGGAAACACTGAAGCTTGACTTGGATTTCTTTCTTCTTGAAGCGCTTGGAAGTGTTGAGAGTAATGCTCAACTTTATCTCTTTACATTATGGCTATTTGGAGTGGCATTATGATTTTACTTTTATGTACTCTAATAATAATTTTGTTCAAGATGGATATTTATGTACTTGACTCTAGTATGTGGTTTTGATGTTGTAATCAAACATGTTCTACCTTTCCGCTGCATTGAATAAAGTTTGAATTTTATTAAGTACCATTTATATATCAATCTTGTGATATTCTGTTCTATACCCTTATAATACTCCATGGAAGTTAATGCATTCCCTTACCGAGTGACATTAATGGACGTGGGGTTTTACACATGGTATCAAAGCTGAAGGTTAACAGAACAAATAAAAGATTTAGAAAACCATTTTCAAAAGGCATTTTTAGAAAGAAGTATTTTCAAAAACTTGTTTTAAAGAGGGTATTTTCAAGAGAATGGTTTATTTTGAAAAACATAATCCCCAAAAGCTATATATTTTTCTTTTGATTCTCTAGTTGAATCCCCTTTCCTTTCTTTTCGCCATAGTTCCGTAGGCATGTTAAAACTACGGCACATGTCGAAGGGCAAAGAAATGCCCAACTCCATCTGTAGCCGCAGTAGTTTCACCTGCGGCTGGTCTTCTTTCAAGCTTCTTAAGGTTTTCCGTGCGATGGAGGCAGCTTTCGAGAGACTTGTTAACATGTTACACAAGTATGGTAAAAATGAGAATGAGGGAGTTTAGGCTAAGGAGCACAACCCAAGGATGAGAAACTGGTTGATATGGCTTTAATCCATGAAGAGGGTAAAGGTGAAAAGAAAAAGGTGAAAGTGGAAGAATCACAAAACAAGAAAGTAGAACCTAAGAAAAGTGGTAAGGATAACAAGGGCCAAGGGAAGAAAAGGTGCTTTAATTGTGGAACACCGGGCCATTTAAGCAAGGACTGTAGGAAGAAGAAGAAGACGAGTTGCTTCCAATGTGGTGAGGCATGACATATGATTAAGGACTGCCCAAGGAGACAAGGACAAGGGCAAGGGCAAGGACAGATGACAAGATCTACTTCTGGAGGGCAGGTTCATGCTCTCATGGCAGCTGCGCTAGAGAGAGGTAGAAACATTTCTGTTGAAAGTTTGATTTTCCTTTTCAATCATCCTATACGTACTTTGTTTGATTCTGGCGCTTCACATTCGTTTATATCTGCTTCTGTTGTTTAATCTTTGCACCTAAATACCAGTCTAGTTATGGATCCCATTGTAGTCTCAAATCCTATTAGGGGTACAACTCATCTTTCTATGTTATGTCGGGATTTGAGAATATATATGTATGGCGTTGAGTTCGAATGCAACGCTTATGTTCTTGGTTTCACGAGCTATGGGTTAATTCTAGGAATGGATTGGCTAGCCAGGTATGGTGCCATTCTCGATTGTGAAAAGAGGGTAGTTAGACTATTGACTAGTTTGGGTAACACTCTTGATATCTCCTGTGACCCTAAGGGTTCTGTTATGCTTAGCTACCTAGAATCTCTTGACAGTCTATTGATGATTTACAATATGTTCGAGTAGTCCGTGAGTATGTAAATGTCTTTGAGGAGGTTAGGGGCTTACCTCCAAAATGCAAGATAGATTTCTGTATTTACTTGGTAGACAATGCAAAGCCAGTTGCATTGCCTGTGCACCACATGGCTCCAAGTAAAAGGAGGGAGCTTAGTAAACAAGTGAAAGAGTAGCTTGAGAAGGGTTCATAAGAAGAAGTATCTTAGAGTAGGGTGCTCCTGTTGTTTTTGCCACGAAGGTTGATGGTTCACTTAGATAGTGCGTGGACTATAGGGAGCTGAATAAGCTCACGAAGAAGAACAGACACCCATTGCCGAGGATAGATGATTTGTTCGATCAGTTGGTTGGTGCTTCAGTTTTCTCGCAGTTGGACTTAGCTACAGGATTTCATCAGTTGAGGATAGCTGAGGATAGTATAGATAAGACTGCTTTTAGGACTCCCGACGGTTTCTTCGAGTGGCTTGTCATGCTTTTTGGTTTGACGAATGCACCCACATATTTCGTAGACCGGATGAGTAGGGTGTTTAGGGAGTTTCTAAACAAGTTCGTGGTAGTCATTGTGGATGATATCTTGGTATTCTCTAGAAGCAAGGAAGAATATGACCTACATCTTAGGGAAGTCTTAGAGACCCTTCGAGCACAACAATTCAAAGCTAAGTTCTCCAAATGTCATTTTTGGAGGAAGGAAGTGAGGTTCTTAGGGCACGTGGTCTCTAAGGAAGGGGTAGCAGTGGATGCTGCGAAGGTGGTAGCAATCCAAGACTGGAAGATTCCCAAGAACACTACAGAAGTAAGAAGTTTCTTGGTTTGGCGGGCTATTATAGAAAGTCCATTAAGGACTTTGCTAAGATATCATCCCCACTTACACAGTTGACAAAAAAGAATTTGACCTTTTCTTGGGGTGTTGACTATGACGATGCTTTACAATGTTTGAAGAGGGCATTGACGACAACTCCAGTTTTATTTTTGCCAAATGGGAGTAAACCGTTCACTGTGTATACTGATGCTTGCGGGACAAGGCTTGGCGCAATTTTGATGCAAGAGGGAAGGGTGATATGCTATGGTGGAAGGCAGTTGAAAGTCCATGAGAAGAATTACCCTACCCACGACTTAGAGTTAGCTGCCATAGTTTTTGCACTTAAGTCTTGGCGCCATTACTTGCTTGGTTAGAGGTTTGAGTTGTATACAGGCCATAAGTCACTAAAATACTTGTTCTCCTAAAAAGATTTAAACTTAAGGAAACAGAGGTGGATGGAGTTCTTAGCATCCTACGATTTTGAGATTGCATATATCCATGGTAAGGGTAACGTTGTAGCGGACACCTTGAGTAGAAAGAAGTTGACTTTGAGTCCTTTGTTTGTCGAGCGACGGAGTTTAGAGTATATCTCTTCCTTTGACTTCAGACCCTCTATTAATTATATACCTGGTTTGTTGGCATCGTTAGTGGTACGACCTACGTTTTTGGGACAGATAGATGCGGCACAGCGAGATGACCCACAGTTGATAGAGATAATAGACCAGCTCAACAGAGGGGAGTCTTCGAGCCATCTAAGTTGGTATACTATCGATGAGAAAGGTTGGTTGCATAGGGATGGGAGACTTCGCGTATCTCGAGACAAGGGTTTGAGAAGGACAATCCTTGAAGAAGCACATCGTTCTAAGCTGACCATACATCCCGTTGGAGACAAGATGTATAGGGACATGAAGCGAGTTTTCTTTTGGGCCGGAATGAAGAAGGATATGGCTGAGTTCGTTTCTAGATGCTTAGTGTGCCAGCGAGTCAAGGCTGAGCAAAAGAAGCCTGGTGGTTTGCTTCACCCTTCAGAGGTTCCACAGTGGAAATAGGAAAGTGTTTCCATGGATTTCGTCGATGGGTTGCCGAGGTCAAGGAAGGGTAATACGGGGATTTGAGTAGTAGCAGATAGACTTACCAAGAGTGCCCATTTCATTCCCTTAAGAGTAAAAGAACAACATCATGGCTAGCATCTGTTTATCTCCAAGAGATAGTTCGTCTACATGACATACCTTCTAGTACCGTAAGCGATCAAGATCCCATTTACACTAGTGAGTTTTGGAAGGGCTTGCAAGAGGCGGTAGGAACGCAATTGTGTTTGAGCACCGCTTATCACCCACAGACGGACAACCAAACAGAAAGAGTGAATCAAATTCTAGAAGTTCTTTTGAGGTTATGCATCTTAGACTTTAAAGGGACATGGGAGGAACATCTTCCATTGGTAGAGTTCGCCTACAACAACAACTATCAGACTAGTATTGGCATGGCACCTTTTGAAGCTCTATATGGACGACCTTGCCGATCACCGACTTGTTGGTGGGAGTCTATGGATAAGATTTTGCTTGGGCCTGATATGATCAGGTAAACTTCGGAGAAGATAGATTTGATTCGAAGACGTATGAAGACGGCACAGGACCGAAAAAAGTCATATGCTGATAAGAGAAGGACCGATCTTGAGTTCAGTATTGGAGACATGCTCTTTATTAAAGTGTCACCATTGAGGAAGGTAGTTCGCTTTGGATCTGTAGGGAAATTGGCACCAAGGTTCGTAGGACCATTCCCCATTACAGAAAGAATTGGACAATGGCCTACATAGTGAAGCTGCCCAAGAAGTTAAGTGGTGTTCATGACGTATGTTATGTGTCGCATTTGCGGAAGTGCTTACATGATACCGCAGAAGTAGTAGAGCCGAACACGCTTAGAGAAGTGGAAGTGGAGCAAGATGCCACTATTAGACGAGCTCCTACATGCATCCTTGGATCAGAGGTCAAGAAATTACGCAACCGAGAGGTCAAGTTGGTTAAAGTCCAATGGGGAGATGATCAAGGAGACGCGACTTGGGAGACTGAAGACAAGATACACACGTCATACCCTTTCCTTTTTGAGGGTATGTTCTCAACTTCTCCTTTTTCTACCGCATTGTTTATACTTGTGTTAATCCCTAAAAATCCATGCGCACATTGGGTAAAGGGGTACAAAGCGGGTCTTACCAGCGTTGGTCATACATAACACAACCGCATTAAGCAGGATCCAAATATCAGACTCAAGGCAGGACAAGTCTACCAGCGACCGGGCCATAAGAAGCACGACTCGACAAAGATGAAGGTCGCACATCCAGAGAACTGCTCAGGCACTAACATAAGACAGGTCACCCGTTTGGCACGAGAAAGCGCAGCCTTATAGTATAGCCATAAAGCCATGCGGCACCATACAAAGGAAGCAAGAGGACGAGCACCCTTGGTTCAAGAAGAGCGGTCGCGCAAGGAACAAAGGAGGATCGATATCGGCTCCACACTTCGCTCTTACGAAATCTCCCAAAGCACCCATGCCCGCACTTAAGGACCCGCTCAACTATTCAAGACACTCAACTAGTCATCCGTACATAACACCGAATACGACCATAGACAGCTAGCTACAGCTGTCCAGTGGCATGGTCGTAATTAGCAGAATGAACGACCCACAGCCTGGATAAACAGATTCCAGATCATTTCCCAAGAGGAGTTCACCTATAAATACACCATGACTACCCACATTTAAGGGCGACTTTTGGAAAAACCACGAAGTGCTGCTAAACTTCATACTCAACCACAGATCTGGCCATGGCGTCAAGGACCATTTTAGAGTGAAGGCATCTTCTCTCTCAATCATTCATCCACCCTTCTTCTCCTCAAATATCATTATTTTCTTGTATAATTCTCTAGATCAAAATACATAAACGAGGGTATATTGAGTGGATATAGAGATGTATGAGGTTAAAGAGTTGATGTACCTTGTAATTCTCATTATAAGACAAGAAATCATCTTCATAGTGGACGTAGGCCTCGTTAATGGCTGAACCACTCTAAATCTTCTCTCTACTTTACTTTTTCTCGCATTTTTTACTTTTTACTGCTAATTAGGCACAGTTCCATTTATTTCTTACTGAATTGGTGAAGTACAGTTTAGTACCTTGGGTGTTTAGACCATTTTTGGCGCAAACATTTTGGCGCCCACCGTGGGGCCGTGTTCATAATTTCCCTTTGTAATTCAGCAATCAAAACATTTCAAAATTGTTTTCTCCTTTGAAATCATGGCTAGATCGAAGAAAAGCGGTAAATCAACTAAAGTCGTTGCGATCATCGAGGATGATAATGCTAACGAAGCTACACCTCCAATCTTGAACCAAGGGGCTGGGAAAACTCCCGGGCCATCTGTCACGCGAGATGATTTGAATGTGGTTGTAACCGGCTTAAACGAGAAAATGGATAATACAGCGAAGATGATAATGGAAAGGTTTGATGTCCTGACCAATAGTCAAGCCAATCTGTTACCATCAAATGTTGTGGGTAATGCTGATGAAAAAGAGGACTCATCAGTCTCAGACCTTAGACGACCTCACAGCTCAGTGAGAGACAGGGAGGGGGCTGGAGTTGGGGATCCTTAGGTCAGATCTCCACAGCGCAAAGAAGAACGTGCGACGAATCGCTTCGACATAGCCTCCCTCAAGAAGGATGCGAGGTGCTGAAGCTTAAACCGTGGCCACGCTAACATCAGCATCGATTTTGATGGACAAGCGGGCGATGAAAGGCGCATCACAGATTTAATCCAACGAGTAATGAAGGAGAAGGCGGCTCAAGATAATAAGGAGAAAGAATGGGAGTTTTCCCCCAGCAAAAATCCATTCACGGAGGAGATCCGTCAAGCGAAATTCCCGAAGAAATTTATACCACCAACAATAGCACCTTACAGTGGAGTCGGAGATCCAACTATTTTCCTGTTCAAATACGACCAGCACATGAATGGAGCTAAAGCCAATGATGAAATCAAGTGCTTATACTTTCCCGTTTGCCTGGAAGGTGTAGCTTCACTATGGTTCACCGGACTCCCGCCTATGTGTATCGACCAGTTTGCAGATCTGGCGAGGAGATTTCAAGATCAATTCCGGTTGCAGGCCACGAAAGCAAGGGATGTGATGTCACTCAGTGAGATGAGACAGTGGCCTAGAGAAACCATCAACGCTTTCCTTACACACTTCCACGCTGCAGCAGCGGAGGTCATAGAACCAGAACCTTGGTATTTGCTCGCAGCCCTGAGAGGGGCCATCGATAAGAAATCAGAGTTTGGAAAGTGGCTTAAAATGAAGAAACCAAAGACCTTAAAGAAGTTTTACAAGAAAGCTGAAGAGTATATGAGTGCGGAAGATGAATCTCTAGGTGCCCAGAAGACTATGGAAAATAACGCGACCAGAGAGGGGAAGAACAATGGGCCCAGGGCTGACCAGAGGAGCGATCTAGGACAAAAGAGGGGAAACAATGAGGGGGATAGCAAAGCTTATAAGAACACACAGATGTATAAACCATTTGTGCTAACTCTCTTAAATGAAACCCCAAAGAGGAATTACCAAGCTGCGAAGGACTCGGGCCTTTTCCCTCAGATGAAGCCGCAGAAGGTAACTGAACAACAGGCGAATTCCGAGAAATTTTGCCGTTTCCATAGCCAACCTGGTGTAGTTTCCAACCGAAAGGGGAATCGGTGTAATCAAGGGCGATCAAATGGCCGCAAGAGATTGCTACGTGGAAGAACTGAAGGAGGCCAAGAAAAAAGAATCAAGAAAGGATGCGTAGGTTCTCCCTCGCATCCAAAATTCCCCTTCTAGCAACTAAAGAGAGGTCCAATGTAACAACCCGAATTTTTACAACACGTTAAATCAAGAATCAAGACAGAATTAAATTATAAATTCTGAATCAAGTGAAACGGTCTATGCCATTGCGTTCGTCTCGGAAAAATACGCGAAACAGAGTCCGAGTTTTCGAGAATCGGAGTCCGTATGACCCGTTAAAGGCCCAAAGAAGATTTCTGGAAATTTGAACTTCGGAAATAGCTTTGAAAATCAGATCTGGGGCTAGGTGGGAAGTTTCCCGCCTAGGCCACGTCGACAGGGCTGTCGACAGGCCTGTCGACTTGGGCCCAGACCAAGTCGACAGCCCTGTCGACTTGCCTGTCGACAGGGGGTGGCCGGGGCAAGTTGCCTGGCGCACCTGTTTGTCTCACCTGGTCTTGTTCTTGGGCTGGTTCTGGAAGCTTCCGAGATCTGATGGTCCTGATCTATCCTAGGGTTAATCTAAGGGCCTAAAACTATCCTAATCTCTATAAAAAGACCCTAAACCTAACCTAAATCCCTAAAAATCAAACCTAGCAACTAAGTGCTGCCAAAATCAATTTTGATCATGGCCTCCATCTCCAATCCCTAGAGCCTATGCATTCAAATTGGGTTCAAATCAAAAGATGCAAGCTTGCTACACCAAATAGAGGCCAAATCAACATTACTATGCGAGTTTCATGATGGTTCTTCTTCAAAGGAGCCACCTTTCTTCGTCAAGATGATGCATGATCCCTTTCCTAAGCCTTGCCTATGTAAGTTCTAGCTACTTTTGGATTAAAACGGTATTTTTAATGTTGACATGGGATAAAATGAGATAAAACATAAGTATGCATGTATGTGAACCTAACTTTGTCCCTTTTCTATGATCTATGACCTTAGACTAAGATGTAGCAACTTAATCATGTCACTCATGTTATGTTTAGCCTAGTTTATCTTGCATGTTTGGATCCTTGTCTATGGAAGATTTGCATGAACCTTTGGGAACCATTTGACTTGTGAAACATAGGCAAATACTTGACCTTGGGGCTTATGCATGCATATGAACACAAACCCCTTATTCCTTATGATATTATGCAAGATTTTCTCTTGTGTTGCCTTTCACTAGTTGAGGGAGGGGTCTTGTGGGACCATAGCCAAGTGTAGAAAAGCAGACCTTAGTATCTGCATCGGCAGATAAATCTAAAGCTCCCGACCGAGTCTTGTATTTCTTGTTTTGCCCTGTGACAGGACTCGGATGGCACGATGTGATACATGTGCATACAGTTATAGAAAAACGATTCACGATGAATGCGTGGGAAAAAGGGCGCGGTTGAGGGTTAGCGTAATCCCTAGTGGCCTAGGTGGTTTAACCCAAACCGAAATACGAAAGCGTGCAATAGGTAAGCGTAATCCCTAGTGGTGCTAGGTGGCGTAAGTCCTAGTAGTTCAAACGATGATTCATATGGAAGAGCCTAGCTAGAACAAGGGTGACAGTCCAAACGATTTCAAGGATAATACGACATGAGGAAGCCCGTACGAGGTACGGCAAAGGACTGAACTTATATACATGGAAAGAAACATATGATTTGAGTAACCTATATATGCGATATATTAGGTTGACATGGACCATTACACGACTTTGAGTAAGGGACATTCATGGTTAACACATAACAAGGCTGGGATACTAGTACGGAGGGTGCAGAGCAAATATACATGTAAAAACCAGTAAAGATATATATATATATATATATATATATATATGAAAAATTCCATAGAACGTTAGACTAAATAGATACCATGGGACGTGATGCTTGATAGGAACCTGACGGCCTGATACCTTGTTTTATCTGACATCGTAATTTATCATGACACCTTAGTTTATCTGGGAACAGTAGTTCATCCTGTTATTTTGGTTCAGTTTATCTATCTTGACATCATCCTTGTGTTTACTTTCAGTTTATGCATGTCATGTCACCTTTACCTGTTTTTTATACTGGAAGTAGATAGGACTTACCAGTCTTTATGACTGACCCCGTATTCTTTCGCCTCTTTGTCTTCCGTTTCCCCCCCAGGTTTCAGGGAGGAAATGATGTTGTTTAGTTCGGACTTCTTCTGTTGGAGGTCATCATGTATAACTTGATGTATAGCTTGGTCTTCTCTTGGCTATGGCTGCTTCACCGCATTATTATGGGGAATAATTCATGAAAAGGTTTTTATGCTTCTTTATTATTGCAAGACAGGGTTTTGATGTATTCTGATGTAAAAAGGCTTTAGACCTTATTTATTAATGATATGAAAGTTGGTTTTACTTCCGCTGTTTTATATATGTTCTGTCTTGTAATATTTCTGTGTATGTTTACCAATAATACTCCTCCAAACCTAGTGCATTCCCTTTGTGAGTGACCCTAGTGGAGGTGGGGTGTTACATTTGGTATCAGAGCAGAAGGTTACTAGACTGGGCAAAAGTTTTTAAAGACCTTCTGAAAATTATTTGAAAAACCGTTTACAAAGAAGCATTTTTCAAGAAAATTTTCTTTTAAAAAGGAAAAGGCTATTCCCCAAAGGCCATTAGCATTATCCTTGTTTCCTTGATTGAATCTCTTTTCCTTTCTTTCCTCCATCCGTAGTCACAGTGGTTTTGACTGCGACTAGTCTTTCTAGCTGCGTAAGTGTTTCCCGTACGATGGAGGTGGTTCTCGAGAGACCGTTGCAGAGTTATGCATGAAAGGATAGTAAGAACAAGGATAAAGGATACGAGCTCAGGGATAAGCAATATGTTGGTATGGCTGAGTCCTAAAAGGAGGGAGAAAGATGAACCATGAAACCCATGACGAGAGAGTACCTTTGGCATGGTGAAACGGGACGGATAGTTAAATATCATGGAACAGGGACAAGATCATTCGGAGGGCAATAGTATGCTCTCATTTCTAGTGTACCTCAGAAGGAGGGTAACGATCTTGTTAAAGGTTTAGCTTTTCTTCTCTATCATCCTGTCGGGACTTTGTTTTGATCACCGCATCTTTTAAGTCCGCTTCGATAGTTGAGTCTCTGCACCTTAGTACTAGCGTAGTAGAGGATCCCGTTTTTGTCTCAAGTCCTATTGGAAGATCGGTCCATTTACTCATGGCTTGTTTGGATTTGAGAATGTCTATATCAAGTGTTGAGCTTGGAAATAATGCTTATGTTTATAAGTAGGGCTGTCAATTTCCTACACGACCCGTGACCCGACCCGAAACCCACACGGAAATTAGCAGGTTAACCCGACCCGTTTAGTTAGCGGGTCATTTTCGGGTCAACCCGAATTTGACCCGTTTATAAACGGGTGGGTTTACCCGATTATATGTTGTATCTCTTCCATACTGTTAGTCTTTTATGTATACTGTTAGTGTTAATCTTTTATGTATGTAGTAATCAGTATGCTCGTATATGTAAGTTGTTATATTTTACTAATATATTCTTGTATGTTGTTAGTTATATTTTACTTATAACAACTGTATTTCTTTCATACTAGTAATCTTTAATTTATACAGTTTGGAAATATATACTTACGTATAGAAAATGATTTTTGGATATGGTGATTTCATGCTTTATATATGTGTTGTCTGTTTGTGACTTTGTAACTTGTTGCATGCTGGTGATTATATAACAGTGTGCATGTTGGTGATTTGGCTCTTTTGTTGCTTATATTAGTAGGCAATATTTATCAATGGGTCAAACGGGTAAACCCGACCCAACATGACCCATTTAGTTAAACGGGTTACGCGGGTCGGGTCGGGTCAACCCGTTTATAAACGGGTCGGGTTAGGGTTGGGAAAATATGACCCGTTTAATAAATGGGTTGACCCGACCCGTTTATAAATCAACCCGAACCCGACTTGACCCGACCCGAACCCGACCCGACACGACCCATTGACAACCCTATTTATAAGTTGTGGATGGATTCTAGGGATGAAGTGGTTATCCAGTAAGGGGTGCCACTCTCGGTTTTAGAAGGAGGGTAGTTAGACTCTTGGCTTGCTTTGGTAATACCCTTGAAGTATCGCGTAACCTTTTGGGTTCTGTCATGATTAGTTACTTAGAATCCCTAGATGCCTTTGTTGGAAATTAGAAACCCGATCGAATGGTGTTCGCTAATAAGACGGATGGTTTACTTCGATTATGTATGGGTTATGGAAATTACCCTAGTAAGTGCGCACGGTAACTTGTTTACTTTCAAGAGAAAGTTTTTCTACGTGGAATACCTTATGGTACAAGGTCCAGGATTCACTAGTGAATTTTGAGGGCTCGCATGGAATAATGTGTACGCAGTCCTGTTTGTGCCAAGTATTCTAGAAGGAGAATAAGTGCAAGTGGAACGAGAGGCGACGAGGAAATGAGTTCCAACTCATGTTATGGAAACAGGAAATAAGAAGCTGCGAAATCGTGAAGTAAAAGGGGCGGTCAAGGCACGATGGAACTAAGCTCAAGGTAATGCGACTCAGGAGACTGAAGACTAAATACGTGCATGATATCTCTTTTGGGAATATATCCTCGATCCCTGTTTTTCTGTTGAGCTTGCTTGTAGGCTATCTTTTATGGATATCCTCTCGGTCCTGTCTCTGTTACAAACCTCGTACGGAGTTTGTTTTGTTTATCTTCTCGACCCTGTTTCAGGGAATCTTAGGTAGAACCCTATGGATGTAAACATGTATCTGAAACATGTTATGGTTGATATGGTTGCAAATGGTTGCAAGTGGTTGCTCGTGGATGCGCGAATTTACATTAGATATTAGCTCGACTCGGTCACATTTCATATTGCATATGCATGAGTATTTATACTTGTTTATGGATGAAATTGAATGTGTTATCATGCGGATGTTGCATATGGTTGAATGTTTGTGCACGCATATAGTGTATATGACTAGGACTATTTGCATACATGATGGATTCATAGCACTAAACATATTTTTGCATTCAAAAGATTTTTCAGGCCTGGTCATTAGCATTAGCTAAGGAACATGTACACACACGTTTTGCATACATTCATAAAGCATTAGGAGTCGTCTAAGGACAATGGTTGCTTGTGGATGATGGTTTGAGTAGATGGATGATGGATGGTAGGATATGTTCTTCCTAACTTTGAGATTTCGGGGACGAAATCCTTTAAGAAGGGGAGAATGTAACAACCCGAATTTTTACAACACGTTAAATCAAGAATCAAGACAGAATTAAATTATAAATTCTGAATCAAGTGAAACGGTCTGTGCCATTGCGTTCGTCTCGGAAAAATACGCGAAATAGAGTCCGAGTTTTCGAGAATCGGAGTCCGTATGACCCGTTAAAGGACCAAAGAAGATTTCTGGAAATTTGAACTTCGGAAATAGCTTTGAAAATCAGATCTGGGGCTAGGCGAGAAGTTTCCCGCCTAGGCCACGTCGACAGGGCTGTCGACAGGCCTGTCAACTTGGGGCCAGACCAAGTCGACAGCCCTGTCGACTTGCCTGTCGACAGGGGGTGGCCGGGGCAAGTTGCCTGGCGCACCTGTTTGTCTCACCTGGTCTTGTTCTTGGGCTGGTTCTGGAAGCTTCCGAGATCTGATGGTCCTGATCTATCCTAGGGTTAATCTAAGGGCCTAAAACTATCCTAATCTCTATAAAAAGACCCTAAACCTAACCTAAATCCCTAAAAATCAAACCTAGCAACTAAGTGCTGCCAAAATCAATTTTGATTATGGCCTCCATCTCCAATCCCTAGAGCCTATGCATTCAAATCGGGTTCAAATCAAAAGATGCAAGCTTGCTACACCAAATAGAGGTCAAATCAACATTGCTATGCGAGTTTCATGATGGTTCTTCTTCAAAGGAGCCACCTTTCTTCGTCAAGATGATGCATGATCCCTTTCCTAAACCTTGCCTATGTAAGTTCTAGCTACTTTTGGATTAAAACGGTATTTTTAATGTTGACATGGGATAAAATGAGATAAAACATAAGTATGCATGTATGTGAACCTAACTTTGTCCCTTTTCTATGATCTATGACCTTAGACTAAGATGTAGCAACTTAATCATGTCACTCATGTTATGTTTAGCCTAGTTTATCTTGCAAGTTTGGATCCTTGTCTATGGAAGATTTGCATGAACCTTTGGGAACCATTTGACTTGTGAAACATAGGCAAATACTTGACCTTGGGGCTTATGCATGCATATGAACACAAACCCCTTATTCCTTATGATATTATGCAAGATTTTCTCTTGTGTTGCCTTTCACTAGTTGAGGGAGGGGTCTCGTGGGACCATAGCCACGTGTAGAAAAGCAGACCTTAGTATCTGCATCGGCAGATAAATCTAAAGCTCCCGACCGAGTCTTGTATTTCTTGTTTTACCCTGTGACAGGACTCGGATGGCACGATGTGATACATGTGCATACAGTTATAGAAAAACGATTCACGATGAATGCGTGGGAAAAAGGGCGCGGTTGAGGGTTAGCGTAATCCCTAGTGGCCTAGGTGGTTTAACCCAAACCGAAATACGAAAGCGTGCAATAGGTAAGCGTAATCCCTAGTGGTGCTAGGTGGCGTAAGTCCTAGTAGTTCAAACGATGATTCATATGGAAGAGCCTAGCTAGAACAAGGGTGACAGTCCAAACGATTTCAAGGATAATACGACATGAGGAAGCCCGTACGAGATACAGCAAAGGACTGAACTTATATACATGGAAAGAAACATATGATTTGAGTAACCTATATATGCGATATATTAGGTTGACATGGACCATTACACGACTTTGAGTAAGGGACATTCATGGTTAACACATAACAAGGCTGGGATACTAGTACGGAGGGTGCAGAGCAAATATACATGTAAAAACCAGTAAAGATATATATATATATATATATATATATATGAAAAATTCCGTAGAACGTTAGACTAAATAGATACCATGGGACGTGATGCTTGATAGGAACCTGACGGCCTGATACCTTGTTTTATCTGACATCGTAATTTATCATGACACCTTAGTTTATCTGGGTACAGTAGTTCATCCTGTTATTTTGGTTCAGTTTATCTATCTTGACATCATCCTTGTGTTTACTTTCAGTTTATGCATGTCATGTCACCTTTACCTGTTTTTATACTGGAAGTAGATAGGACTTACCAGTCTTTATGACTGACCCCGTTTTCTTTCGCCTCTTTGTCTTCCGTTTCCCCCCCCAGGTTTCAGGGAGGAAATGATGTTGTTTAGTTCGGACTTCTTCTGTTGGAGGTCATCATGTATAACTTGATGTATAGCTTGGTCTTCTCTTGGCTATGGCTGCTTCACCGCATTATTATGGGGAATAATTCATGAAAAGGTTTTTATGCTTCTTTATTATTGCAAGACAGGGTTTTGATGTATTCTGATGTAAAAAGGCTTTAGACCTTATTTATTAATGATATGAAAGTTGGTTTTACTTCTGCTGTTTTATATATGTTCTGTCTTGTAATATTTCTGTGTATGTTTACCAATAATACTCCTCCAAACCTAGTGCATTCCCTTTGTGAGTGACCCTAGCGGAGGTGGGGTGTTACATCCATGCACTGGTGAGCATAGCGGAACGCAGAAGGAGATCGATCCTAGAGAAGCCAGTGCAGAGGATCAAAGGGCGACCTCAGCCTAAAGCACGATTCCTATAACTGTAGATCCAAAAGACCCAAACCGTGTGTTGAATATAGGGTCTCGGCTGACCCCCGAATTGAAAAACCAATTGATTGTATTTTTAAGAGCCAACTTAGATGTGTTCGCATGGAAACATTCCGAAAAGTGCAGAATATCTCCGGATGTTGCAGTCCACAAGCTAAACATTGACCCGCGCGTTCCTGCTGTCAAACAAAAAAGGAGAACCCAAGGGTCGGAGAGGTCGCGCGCATTAAAAGAAGAAGTCGACAGGTTAATGGAAAATGGTTTCATTAGAGAGTCTACCTACCCGGAATGGGTGTCCAACCTGGTGCTATTAAAGAAATCAAACGGCAAATGGCTGGTCTGTGTAGATTATTCAGACCTGAATAAAGCTTGTCCGAAAGACAGTTTCCCTCTCCCCAGAATCGACCAACTGGTGGATTCCACGGCCAGCCATGAATTGCTATCTTTAATGAATGCATATTCCGGCTACAATCAAATCATAATGTACGGTCCAGACCAAGAAAACACTAGTTTTATTACCGATCTCGGCCTAAACAGTTATAAGGTAATGCCATTTGGTCTAAAAAACGCAGGAGCGACTTACGAACGACTGGTAAACGCTATGTTCAGGAAACAAATTGGTAGGACGATGGAGGTCTATGTCGTTGACATGCTGGTTAAGTCAAAGAAAGCAATCGACCATATGGAGGACCTAGCCCGAATGTTTGACATCTTGCGACAATATGGCATGAAGTTGAACCCTTTGAAATGTAGTTTTGGTGTTGGCTCAGGCAAGTTCCTTAGGTACATGGTCAACGCTAGAGGTATAGAAGCTAATCCAGCGAAAATATCAGCATTAAGAGAATTGCGCGCCCCAGGGACCAAGAAGGAGCTTCAGTGTCTAAACGGGAAGATCGCGGCTTTGAATCGTTTCATATCCAGGGTAACGGACAGATGTCACCCATTCTTCGACGCCCTCAGTAAAGGGAAAAAAGAGATACAGTGGACCCCTGAGTGTCAGAAAGCCTTCGAAGAACTGATCCAACATATGGCAACGCCACTTATGCTGTCGAAGCCTAGTGACGGCGAAGACTTGTTTTTATACTTGGCGGTTTCTGCTCATGCCCTAAGCGCAGCGCTAATCAGAGACGATTTGAAGATACAAAAAACGGTCTATTACATCCGCAAGAGGTTATCCGGGGCGGAGCTTAATTATCCAAGACTTGAGAAACTTGCTTATTGTTTGCTCATTGCATCAAAGAAGCTTCGCCCCTACTTCCAAGCTCATCCCATCAAGGTGCTCACGGACCAACCTCTTAGGCAAGTCCTGTCCTGACCTGAAACCTCTGGAAGATTGCTAAAATGGATTATAGAGCTCGGTCAGTACGACATTACGTATCATCCCCGAAAAGGGATCAATGGACAAGCACTGGCTGACTTCATTGCAGAATTTACCGACCGAGGGGAAGTAAAGGAACAGGATGATATCGAAACTAATGTCCAGTGGAAACTATTTGTAGATGGAGCATCGAACGACTGTTGTTCTGGGGCAGGGGCAATTCTCGAAACCCCTGAAGGAAAATCCCTATGCTATGCGTTAAGGTTGGAATTTGCAGCAACCAACAACTAGGCCGAGTACGAAGCCCTTATTGCAGCAATAAATTTTGCGAAAGAGTTACAAATAAAAACTATACAGATCTTCAGCGACTCCCAGCTCATGGTAAGCTAGATTACAGGAGAATTTCAGGCAAAAACGAGTAACTTTCCAAATTATCTTACAAGGGCCTTGGAATTGTTGGAAGCTTTCGAGCATTACACCATATCTCGTAATCCCAGAGAAGAAAATACTAAGGCTGGTTTATTGGCCAAATACGCAAGCACAGGGGATGCGCAGCTAATGGGGTTAGTTTCAATAGAAGTCCTTTCCAATCCAAGCACAAAGCAGACCGAATTGGGTTGGATCATGGAAACAACTGATGAGTCAAGCTCATGGATGTCGCCAATTAAAGAATACCTCACAACTGGAGCACTCCCAATCGAAACCAAACTCCGAAGAAAGATCTTGCGAAAGGCTCCTTTATACCTTATTCAAGACTAGCGACTGTATAGATGGGGATTTTCTACACCTCTACTTCGTTGCGTCACAAAGAAGGAATATAAGGCAATTATGGTGGAGTTGCACGAAGGAGAATGCGGTGGTCATACCGAAGGACAAACTTTAGCCAAAAAGATCCTACGATATGGTTATTTCTGGCCAGACATCAACAAAGATTCCACGACTTACACCAAAAATTGTGATAGATGTCAAAGATTTGCCAAAATCCCAAGGCTGCCATCCACAACCATAACACACATGGTCAGCCCATGGCCGTTTGCTATCTGGGGCATTGACCTTATAGGAGCCCTGTCCACTGCAAAATCCGGTTTCAAATATGCAATTGTTGCTGTTGACTATTTTACAAAATGGGCTAAAGCAAAACCGTAGGCCTCTATAACTTCAAAGAAGATTATTAACTTTGTCTTGAAAAATATCATATGCAGGTTCGGGGTACCGCAAAAGATAATCATGGACAACGGGACCCAGTTTGAAAGTGAAGAGTTCCAAAGCTTTTGTGCCAAGTATAAAATCCAAAAAAGCTTTTCAGCTGTTGCTCATCGACAAGCGAACGAGCAGGTGGAGGCAATAAATAAAATCATAAAGACTACCATCAAGAAGCGACTAGAAAAGGCTAAAGGTGCATGGGTAGATGAACTCCCGCTGGCATTGTGAGCGTATCGCACTACGCACAAAACTGCAACAGGGCATACCCCCTTTTCTTTATCCTATGGCTTTGAGGTTATGATACCAGTGGAGTTGGAAGTCCTTACCCACCAAATACTACATTTTGACTCCAAAGAAAACGAGAAGCTACAGCTCGAAGCCCTCGACCAGCTCGAGGAAAGAAGAAAAGAAGCAGAACTCAGAGTAGCTGCACACCAAAGAAGGGTGGCCAGGCACTTCAATTCGAAAGTCAAGAATAGAACTTTTGAAATTAGAGACCTAGTTCTGAAAAAGATAATGACTGGCACTGGAGTCTTCAGCCCTAAGTGGGAAGGACCTTATGTTATAAGCCAGAAACTCCAGGACGAAACTTTCAAATTGGCCACCATAGACGGGAACCAGATTCCACGAGCATGGAACAACGATCATATCCGTCATTATTTCTTATAGCGTGTTATTCAAATATACATAGAAAATACTGTAAAGATTCATCAAATCTTCGCATTTTAGTGATGTACATGAAGTGACTGAATATGAAATCTTAATTACATACACAGGTCGCTCATTCACCATTCTTCACTAAAAGTTGATTTCCTTATGTAAGCAAACGAGCGATCGGGGAGCAACAACTCGAGGAAATTCCAACTTCCATCAGGGAGCACTGGACCTCTCTGTACAGAACCAACAAAGGCTTGGTGCCTGATTAAAAAGTCGATGCTGGAGTGAAAAGCAACTCAAAAGTCCCACGGATTATATTGCTAAAGCCCACCGAAGAAGCACCTTCTTAGGTGACCTTCCTAGGTGCTGGACACGGGTTTTCCAACTTAAGAAAAAAGAAACTCAATGAGGCAAACCAATGTCTGTGTCCTACGTCAAAGCATAAAGTCGGAAAAACCGACATGTCCCGAAACGAAAAAAAATTGCCGATTTCAAAGGGAGCCTACCTTGGTAGGTAAAAATACAAATTCTTCCTTTTGAGTCGAAAGCTCGATGAGATGAATTAGTGTCCGCTCCTCGAATGAAGCATAAAATGGGGAAGGATTAAACATGCTGGAAGGACCAACGCAAAATAGAAACCCGACCGAAAGGAGGTGGCCATCCTTGTCTTTGTTACAAGTCAAACAAAGCCAAGGATGGATTACAACAGCAGAAATCCTAGCCGTATAGGGCTACCCACTCTTGTTCTTTGTTGTTAACCAAGTCAAACAAAGCCAAGAGTACAAAATCAGAAATCCTAGCCGTATGGAGGTGTCTGTTCTTGTTCTTTGTTGTTAACCAAG
Organism: Allium sativum; assembly: GCA_030737875.1. Classification (NCBI taxonomy): domain Eukaryota; kingdom Viridiplantae; phylum Streptophyta; class Magnoliopsida; order Asparagales; family Amaryllidaceae; genus Allium; species Allium sativum. The sequence continues at coordinate 401,964,419 of CM060923.1, read as the reverse complement.
TCAAATGAAGCCAAGTGCGGATTCTACATTGGAGCCCAACTCCTCCCGCGGGGGCACGCATAAAAATGCATCACGAAAATACCAAACAGATAAAACAGGATATTTAATAAAAATCTAAATGGTTGACTTGCCAAAGTTAAAACAACTAAAAATTAACCAACCAAATCAAATACTGAAAACTGGGTAATCCCAGCCTAATAAGAGCGATACAAGACTAACCGTGATACGATATTAACGAACGAACATTACGCGAGACGGTATTAACGTATGAACGAACGCCTCGTGATACGACGCTAATGCATGATCGCCGTATTTAAAAAAAAACTTTTAATAGAAAATGCATGTGTATTGTCATAGTAGGGAAAAGAGGCATGGCATAGCACAGACATGGAAAGCATCGCAAAACCAGCCAGGTAACCGTTCATTAGAAACTCAAAAGAGTCACAGGTCAAACACAAAGTCACCAAATGACAACCAGCATAATGTCAAGGGCGAGGGCCGGCACCCGCTTACATAACCGGTCTTGAAAACTCAAAATAAAAAACGACCAAGAGAGAGGATTACAGATCTCTGACCTTCCTTGGCCTACCTACCTTCCTCTTCACCGGAGCAGGACAAGATGAAGACCCTTCAGCACGTAAAAGAGCCGCCGACTCAACCGCCCCAGGGAAAAGGAAGCAAATATGCTATCTTTTGACCTAAGGGCCTGGATTAACTTCGCCTTTTCATATTCCAAAGCAGAAATGCGCTCGAGGTTGTCCTTGTGAAGTTTCTGGAGGTCAGAGGCCAACTTGTGCCAGCCAACCATCCGCTTAGTAGAATGATTCTTCAACAAGTCCATCTGCTCTCCAAATCGATGCACAGCAGTCTCAAGGAGAGCCAGCATCTGATTTTTCGCTGCAGTCATACCATAAGCAAAATTTAGAGAATCAGCCGGGGATACATCCGCATTCGAAGGAACCCCCTGTAAGCTCCATCCCCGAAATCGCTTAGCAAACCTGGGATTGCAAGGCTCAGGGGCATAATGAGGCCTATTGATAATAGCTTGGAGTTTTGTATAAGAAGGGCAGGAAGGAGAATTTACGGACGGTTGACCAGCCGACTGAGTCCCATCCCTCGAAATGCTCAAATTAACATAGGTTCCCTTTTTGCGTTGCTCCGAAGATAAACCATCCTGCAAATGGACCACGGATTAACTGTGAGGCTCAAAGGAAGAATGAGAAAGGGAAAAAGTCATCAACAAACCTGAGTAGCAGTAGAAAAAGATGTGAATTTCTTTCTTTCAGATTTAAGAATCCCTCTAGGAAGATAAATAAAAGCAAAATCGAATGACAAATGAGAGAAGGAAGGGGAGATTAAAAGGCACAAAGGTATTCTTCGCCACGTCATCATAACACTTGAGTACTGAAACAGGTGTCTCATCAAAAGACCAGTTGGCATATTCATTTCCCATAATTTAGTCATTTACAACAAAAAAAGGCAAACCAAACGTCTCGCCCAAAGTTAAAGATGCTAACCAGCTTCAATGAAGTGATCCCGTCCTCTGCACGAATGACCTCTCATAAGTCAGGACAAAATCATCGACGAATGTGCGATCAAATATGTCGAAGCCAGTAATTCCATATCAAAAAGAAATCACAGGCTTCGAGGGGCAAGTGTTAATCCCTAAAAATCCATATGCACATTGGGTAAAGGGGTACTAGGCGGGTCTTATCAGCGTCGGTCATACATAACATAACCGCACTAAGAAGGATCCAAATTTCAGACCCAAAGCAGGACAAGTCTACCAGCGCGACCGGGCCATAAGAAGCGCGACTCGACAAAGAAGAAGGCCGCACATCCAGAGAACCGCTCAGGCACTAAAATAAGACAGGTAACCCGTTTGGCACGAGCAAGAGCAACCTCATAGTATAGCCATAAAGCCATGCGGCACCATGCAAAGGCTGCAAGAGGACGAGCGCCCTTGGTTCAAGAAGAGCGGTTGTGCAAGGAACAAAGGAGGATCAATATCGACTCCGCACTTCGCTCTTACGAAATCTCCCAAAGCATCCGCGCCCACACTTAGGGACCCGCTCAACTATCCAAGACACTCAACAAGTCGTCCACACATAACGCCGAATACGACTACGCACAGCTGGCTAAAACTGTCCAGTGGCATGGTCGTAATTAGCAAAATGAACGACCCACAGCCTGGATAAACAGATTCCAGATCATTTACCAAGAGAAGTTCACCTATAAATACACCATAACTACCCACATTTAAGGGGGACTTTTGGAAAAACCACGAAGTGCTGCTAAACTTCATACTCAACCACATATCTGGCCATAGCGTCAAAGAACATTTTAGAGTGAAGGCATCTTCTCTCTCAATCATTCATCCACCCTTCTTCTCCTCAAATTTCATTATTCTCTCGTATAACTCTCTAGATCAAAATACATAAACGAGGGTATATTGAGTGGATATAGAGATGTATGAGGTTAAAGAGTTGATGTACCTTGTAATTCTCATTATAAGACAAGAAATCATCTTCATAGTGGACGTAGGCCTCGTTAATGGCTGAACCACTCTAAATCTTGTCTCTACTTTACTTTTTCTCGCATTTTTTACTTTTTACTACTAATTAGACACAGTCCATTTATTTCTTACCGAATTGGTGAAGTACAGTTTAATACCTTGGGTGTTTAGACCATTTTTGGTGTAAACAACTTGTTCTATCATTTAGTGTATCCTCTCGATTATATCTTCGATCTTTAGATAGAAAACCCTATGGTTGCAGACATGTGCTTGAGACATGTTATGATTGATGGTTGCAAGTGGATGCAAGTGATTGCTAGTGATTGCTCGTGGATGCATTTACACACACATTAGGCACTAGATCGGCTCAATTACTTTCGTATTGCATATTAATGAGTGTGCATAATTAAATTAATGGATGTGTATTGAATGTGTTATCATATGGATGCTGCATTTGAATGAATGATTGTGCACTCATATAGAAATGATATGTATCATTAGGATTCTTTTGCATACATAATGGGCACATGGCACTATCGTGTTTTGCATTAAGGAGGTCAACTGAATCAGTAGACCCCCTGATCTTTGCATTAGATAAGGAACATATACACACACTTTTTCATATGTTCATATAGCATTAGAAATATTTTAAGGATAATGGATTCTTGTGGATGATGGATGATTGGATGGTAGGATACATTCTTCTTAACTTGAAGATTTCGAGGACGAAATCCTTTAAGGAGGGAGAATGTAACACCTCATTATTTCAAAACATGTCATAAGAGATAACTAAAGAATAATTAATTTTTAAGAGAAGAATTAGGTGAAACGGGTTACGTCATTGCGTTCATGTCTATTTTCTAGTCAATTTAGACCTATGGTTTGCAGAAAACCGGTTTAGGATGAAAAAGATATCTTTTAATTAAATATTGCAACAAAACATGAAAAAAAAAGGAATGAGAAAAAAATAATGGATACCATTGTCCTAAGTCTTGTTAACAAAAGACTAAGTAGCCTAGTTGGTTAGAGCATGTGACTTGCATATAAGAGGTATAGAGTTCGATCCCCGCCAGCGCCATATTTTTATTTTAGGAGAATGACTAAAAAGTGGCTTAGTGTGAACGCAGTTCAATTTAAAAGTGGTCTAGTGTGAAAAGGGTTAATTAGATGATTAATTGGAACAATGGTTAAAAATAGAAAATAAATAAATAAATAATTTATTTATATATGACGTGTGGGTGTCAACACCATGCTGCTACGCATCATGTTGCACACATGGCGCATTTTTATTGGTTAATGATCGTTTTTTTCGCAATATGGCTATTTTCTATTGGTCGGATGACGTAGACGATTCCTATGGCTCCTGATCTAATCTAATGTCCCTAATTAACTCACTACACTTATATAAACACACCTAGACCTAAACCTAATTTCGCTACACTAATTCATGGCGCCTCCATGCTGCCTCAACCAAAACTAGTCTATCTTCTTCAACAAATCAAAGTAAAGGAATTCTGTAAAGGGGATCGAATATGCAACAACTACAACGCCTAATTCTCTTCCTTAATCCAATCTTTGTGAGTTCATTGATTATTTTTAGATTAAAATAATGCTAAAGCAATTCTGACATGTTGTAAATTGGATTTGGGAATTATACATGATAATAAGATTGAATCTCATCAATTCTGTCTTAGCGTATAACATCAGATTCATGATTCTTATATGCCCATGTTTATATTATCATCAGTTTTATCATATCTATATGATCAGTTCATACTTATGCCTATTGTTATTATTATGCCTGTTCTTTATCTTATCCTTTCCTCCTTTTCTTTTTGGTTTTTATAGCCGGGCTACTCGAGCCTAGGCCAAATCTCATAGTGATGAACGTGCGAATGGTATTTGAGGGAACGATGGGAAATTTGGCATAATATACATTGGGTTGGTTTGGGCATGACAAATGTTAAATTTGGCATAATATATGTTAATTGTTGGGCATGATATGAAATTGGGAATTTTGGGTAATTGACATAATTAGCCTTAAATTGGCATAAACTGCAAATGAATAAATTGGCTAAGATAAGCATGCTGAGACACGAGGTTAGACTCCATTTGCGGTAGAAGCCTGCCCGGAACCAATCGGCCTAACCAACAACCGCAAATGGTCAGTCTAATGTGAGAGGTTGTAGGCATAACTAAAAGATGCTTAGACACAAGGTTAAGGCTGGCTTTAGGCAGAAGTCTGCCCGACACATTCAGCGGCCACAAGCCATCGACTTAATGTGAGAGGTCTGTGCATTAATAACTAATTAATGCTGATCAAAGATGAATATGATACCTAAAACATGTTAGGTTGGTGGAGTTAACCTGTGTAAGATGACAACTTAACCAATAATACATGAACAAAGTGGATAGGGTTAAGGCAAGCTTAACCAATAATGCATATTGATTTGATATGTGGATGGGGTTAAGTCAACTGGGCTAATAAACAACACTTAACCAATATAAGTTTGGGTTAGGATAAACCCTAGGGAAAAACCTAGTAGCGATAGGGACCCATTTCAGACAGTAACCCACTTACTGGTATCGGGAACCCTGAGCTTGGCAGTGTTGGGGCACGCTTATTGGGCTGATTATAAGCGGTCAAATAAGGGCGAGGGTGTAGCAGTGCAGGTTCTGACGGGTTCGTTAAGCGTGCACAGGGTGTTCCCAGCATTGGAAGATTTAGCCACTATACATCATTAGGTATAAAGTTGTGCAACCACGGATTGCCACTTAGGGAGTGATACACCCCAAGGTGGGACCCACACAGATATGGGCAAGTGGACTTTCAAGAATTGTATGGGGGCGGATACCTCTTACTAGATGTTACACCTGAGTGCTACCAATTGCGGGGTAGGGATCATTTCGGTAATTCTTACTAGTAGGTGGTGCAGAGTATTAAATTAAGTAAGAAATCGGAGAAGCGCACTAGACATTCCTTTATATTCATCCTGTTATCCAGCTTTACCTTATGTCATGGCTATACTTTCCATCCTGTTTATTCCTGTCATATTGCTTTACTTATTTTCATGCTAAAAATAACTGGACTCTCCAGGCTTTATGTCTGACCCTTTTGTTTTTGCCTCTTTTTCTTCCGTCTCCCCCCCCCAAGGTTCTCAGGGAGGAAACACTGAAGCTTGACTTGGATTTCTTTCTTCTTGAAGCACTTGGAAGTGTTGAGAGTAATGCTCAGCTTTATCTCTTTACATTATGGCTATTTGGAGTGGGATTATGATTTTACTTTTATATACTCTGATAATAACTTTGTTCAAGATGGATATTTATGTACTTGACTCTATTATGTGGTTTTGATGTTGTAATCAAACATGTTTTACTTTTCCACTGCAATGAATAAAGTTTGAATTTTCTTAAGTACCATTTGTATATCTGTCTTGTGATATTCTGTTCTATACTCTTATAATACTCAATGTAAGTTAATGCATTCCCTTAGTAAGTAACATTAATGGATGTGGGGTGTTACAGCTGTGACAGCCCTTGAAAAGCTAAGGTGGACGCCGACGCCACTTTATTCAGATTTTATTCAGACTTTATTCAGATTTTATGACGTTGCACTGACTTTATCCCTTGTTTGGGAACAGGTACTTAAACATGCCAAAGGCGATCATGATGAATATTACCTCTTACAAACTCTCCTAGATGAAGAGGATCGTATAGCCCTGGCCGAAGGGAAGATACATTTAATGGAAAAGCGACGATTGTTAAGTGGCGAGGTCGGACCTTCTGGGGGGCTGGCACAAGACATGAACAATATTGATTCCCTTACTGATCCTGCCAATTTCGAGGCCTCGAGCTCTCAAACTTCGATCAATCCTCCTATTGATCCTTCTGTTGTTCTCAAAGAGAAAGATATAATTGCTGAGGAGCATACTACCATGAAGGATATTGTTGAGGAGCACAATGGAGATGGTTAAGGGGATGATGCCGATAATGTGGACAAATACAAAGTTGAGTATAAAAATCCTCAAGCTCCAGGTAAAATTGAGATTGACCAAACTATGTCACACTTGGATTCTCTTTTTAGTTCACTTGGATCTCTTGCATTCTATGCTCATTGTTCCTTTGCATTAGGCCTAATCTCATCACAATTCTCTCCAAATGTAGGGAATATGACAACTGAGGCTATCATTACCGACTCGACTTTGAAATCGACTTCTCCTGCCCCAGTTGTTACTCCTTCACCGGGTGATGCGTCCTTACTTGGTGCTATGACTCCAGGATCATAAGACACACATACTCCTGCCCCAGTTGATCCGTCTTTGCAGTGCTGATGCTCCCATACCAAGGGTTGCCACGACCTTCTTAGGCTGAACATGATCAACTCTACTAGGTTTCCTTGGCTATGGTCAAAGTACTTGAAGTTCTTGTTTTATTGGCTAAGTCGTTTGCCTTTGCCATTGCACATGGAGCTTCTCGGTTTACCAACTGGCCACTAGTTTGGTTAATTGTATTTATACCTTTAGTTGAGTAATTTTCTCATATTCCACGCCCTTGCTTGAGAGGTATTACTTTTTGGCCCAATGTTTATCTTTTTACCAACTAGTTAATTCAAACATAGGAGATTTTCCTTTGTAACTATGTTGATGTATTCTAGCTTCGGTTATTTCATTGGGTGCCCACGGAGAGGTCTTTCAAGTCCACCGATCGCCGCAACTCGATATACTCGAGCGCTAGCCGAACTGATGGATGCCTTCGAAAAGGTCTTTTTGAAGCCAGTGATTGTCATAATCTGGTCAGGTAATTCCTAACACCGACGATCAATTGGGTGCCCCTATAGGGGGCTTTGGAATCCACCGATCGCTGAATCTGAGAAAACTAGATACTAACAATCTAATTTGATGCCCCAAAGAGGTCTTTTGCCCTCGAAGAAGTCTTTTGAATCTATCGATTGCCGAGTCTGTGATCAGCAGACAATAACAATCTAATCGAATGCCCCAAAGAGGTCTTTTGAATCTGCCGATTGCTGAGTCTATGATCAGTAGACACTAACAACCTAATCGAATGCCCCCGAATAGGTATTTATTACCAACGTTTGTCGTAATCGAGTCAGATATTTTCTGACACTGATGATCTCATTGAGTACCCCCTTTTGGTTGAGAATTATGATTATCTTCATTATGATAAACTTTATCATTGCGTAGTTTTCACAGGATGGACGCTAGTTTCATTACCGGATGCTCGTCGTAACAAGCTATCCTAGTAATAGGACTAGGGTCCTAGGTTTCCATTTTTAGGAGATGCCCCTTTGGTGAAACCTGCAATGATTTTGTCTTTTAGGTTTGACGTTGCTCCTTTTAACTGTCTGACTCCTGGTGGCCTTTATTTGTTCCAAGGCAGTGCTTTATACCTTTATCTTGTTGCGAATGGAGTTTAGGCACTTGTTACTTGGGCAGTCCCCATCGGGATTTGTTGTAAAGGTCACCAGGTCCTACTGGGTTGTTTGTGGGTAATCGTTTGATGGCCAACAATCAAAATCTATTTTAGCAACTTTGTAAATGTTCGATTCAGGCAAGCAACTTTAATACTTTCATTTGTATGTACAAAGTTTGATTATAATGCATGGAAAGTATATAATTTTTTTTATAGAAACATGAATGAAAAATTAGGTAAAGTAACGATGGAGATGGTTGTTATTCCAAGCCCCAGGAATTTGAAATCCATCTGTCGGTTTTAGCTTCAAAGTGTCATCTAAGAGCTTTTAGCTTATAATGAAGGGACCTTCCCAATTGGGTCCGAAAACTCCTGTTCCAGTCATTATTCTTTTCAATACAAGGTCCCCAATCTCGAAGGTCCATTGCTTGACTTTAGAATTAAAATGTCTGGTGATCCTTCTTAGATGAGCAGTGACTTTGAGCTCTGCTTCATTTCTCATTTCTTCGAGCTAATCAAGCGCTTCAAGTTGCAGCTTCTCATTCTCTTCCTGGTTAAAGTGAATTTTGCGGTGAGTGGGAACTTCCAGCTCTACCGGGATCATGGCCTCAGAACCAAATGCTAAAGAAAACAGAGTGTGCCTAGTCGCAGTTTTATGAGTGGTGCGGTAAGCCCATAGTGCAAGCGGAAGCTCATCTACCCAACCACCTTTAGCTTTCTCAAGATGCTTTTTGATGGTTGACTTTATGATCTTATTTACTACTTCGACCAGCCCGTTGGCCTGCGGATGGGCTACTCTTCCAAATCTTGTATTTGGCGCAGAATATTTTAAACTCCTCATTGTCAAGTTGTGTCCCATTGTCTGTGATTATCTTCTGTGGCACACCAAACCTGCAAATATAAAGTTGATGACTTTCTTTGAGGTGATTCTGGCCAGTGGATCTGCTTTAGCCTACTTAGTGAAGTGATCGACAACTACAATGGCATATTTGAAACAGGATTTTGCAGTAGGTCATACTCTAATTAAATCAATGCCCCAGATGACAAATGGCCACGGGCTAACCATTTGAGTCAATCCAGCAGATGGTGCTCTCGGAATTTTTGCGAATCGTTGACATTTGTCACATTTCTTAGAGTAGGTCATGGAGTCTAAGTTCAAATATAGCCAGAAGTAGCCACATCGCAGAATTTTCTTGGCTAGTGACTGACTACTAGTATGTCCTCTACACTCTCCCTAATGTAATTCGGCGAGGAATGCTTTTAATTCCTCTTTGGTGACACAGTGGAGAAAAGGCATAGAGAAGCCTCGTCTGTATAATAGACCATCTTGAATAAGATACAAAGGAGCCTTTTTTAGTAGCTTTGTTCTCTTTTTCCGATCATCTGGGAGCACAACTCTGAGGAGATAATCTTTGATTGGAGTCATCCAAGAGTCTGGCTCTGTGGTAGTTTCCATTATCCAATCCATATCCTGGTCATCAGTGCTAGGATTTAAAGAACTTCAGGTGGGACTATCCCTAGCAACTGTGCATCTCCCGTACTGGAGAGCTTCGCAAGTGAATCAACCTTCGAGTTTTCTTCCCGAGAAATATGTGAGATAGTGTAGTATTCGAAGTAATCGAGCAACTCCCAAAACTTTGATATATAGGCTGGCAAGTTTCCGCCCTTAGCTCGGAATTATCTCTTGACTTGACATACTACCAACTGTGAATCACTACAAATGTGTAAGGCTTGTAACTACAGCTATTTTGCAATTCTCAATCCGATAATCAGGGCTTCATATTCTTCTTCGTTATGTGTAGACAAAAATTATAATCTCAAGGCATAACATAATGAATGTTATTCAGGAGTCTCAAGCACTACTCCTGCCCCTGAGCAATATTCATTCATAGCACCGTCAACAAATAACTTCCATCGAGTAAACACTTAGATGGCTTCCTCCTTGTCATCACCCCTATCCATAAATTCACCGATAAAATATGCTAAGACCCATCCGTTTATCGCTCTTCGCGGATGATAAGTGATATCATATTGACTAAGCTCGATGTTCCACTTCAATAATCTTCTGGAAGTCTCTAGACGGAATATGACCTGCTTCAAAGGCTGGTCAGTGAGAACTTTGATGGAGTGAGGCTGGAAATAAGGCCTTAACTTTTTAGAGGCGATGAGCAAGCAGTAAGTAAGCTTTTTTGATTTAGGATAGTTTAACTCTGCCCCCGACAGTCTCTTGCTAATATAACACACCGCCTCTAAATTTTCGAATCCTCTATGACCAAAGTAGTGCTTAATGCATGGGATGAAACTGCCAGATACAAGAATAGGTCTTCTCCGTCTCTAGTCTTGGACAACATTGGCGGCGATTCCATCTGCTTGATTAACTCTTCAAAAGCAGTTTGACATTTCAGAGTCGATTGGAAGTCTCTCCTTCCTTTTCTTAGAGCATCAAAAAGAGGTATACATCTATTAGTTGCCTTAGAAATAAAGCGATTCAAGGTAGTAACTTTCCCATTCAGATTTTGTAACTCTTTCTTCGTTCTAGGAGCTCGCATTTCTCTTAAGCAATAATTTTTGTAGGGTTAGCTTCGATTCCTTTGTCATTAACCATGAACCCAAGAAACTTTCCCAAAGCGACCCCAAACGAACACTTAGAGGATTGAGTTTCATGTCGTATTTTCTGAGAATATTGAACATCTCGGCTAAGTTCTGTAAATGGTCAGTAGCTCTTCTGGACTTCAACAATATATCATCAACATAAACCTCCATAGTCTTGCCTATCTGAGATTTGAACATCGAATTAATGAGGCGCTGGTAAGTTGCTCCAGCATTTTTCAACCTGAACAACATTACTTTATAACAATACAAGCCGCCATCTGTAATAAAGCTCGTGTTTTCCTGATCATGCTCATGCATTATGATTTGATTATAGCCTGAGTATGCATCCATAAAAGATAGAAGTTCATGCCCCGTCGTTGCATCGACAAGCTGGTCGATTCAAGGCAATGAGAAACTGTCTTTAGGGCATGCCTTTTTAAGATCATAATAATCGATGCATACTCGCCACATGCCGTTGGGTTTCTTCACAAGTACGGGATTCGAGACCCAGGTAGGATATTTAGATTCTCGTAAAAGTGATTCTCCATAAGTCTGCCCACTTCTTCCTTGAGTCTAACTGACCTTTTTAGGCCTTGAATCCTTCTTTTTTGCTCAATTGGAGTGATGCTTCGGTCAATGTTGAGTGCATGAACGACCACTTCGGGGGATATACCGCACATGTCAGAATGACTCCAAGCAAACACGTCGAGATTAGCTTTCAAAAATACAATCAATTATTTCTGCAATTTCATACCCAGTTGAGAGCCTATCTTTAATACTCTACTCGAATCTTTATCATGAACTTGAATTGAAATTTTGACCTTAGCCGGCGACGCTCGCTCCTCCCCTGTACTGGCTTTCCTTGGATCCATCTCCTTTTGAGCCCCACTATGTTCGCCAGTACAGGGGCCATGCCCTAATTTCTATAAGGCCTTTTCGTGGATGCTGAGAGGGACCTCCACATCCTTTGCTTTGTCCTTCTTTCTCGCTTCTCTCAGCTCACGGATATAGCACTCTATGGCAACATCTTGATCTTCTTTGACTACACTAATCCCCTTATCACCTGGAAACTTCACTGTCAGGCACCATGGAGCTAGTATGATTCTGAAAGCTGCTAGAGCCGGCCAGCCCAGAAAAGCATTATATGCTGATGGCTCATCCACTAGAACAAAGGAATGCACCAAGGTAACTTTTCTCTCTCTATCTCCAAGTTCCATGGGTAAATCGATAACCCTAATAAGTTGTTTCGGTTCCCCCGTGAACACTTGAATTTTCTTATGACAAGCTCGCATATCATCCAAAGAAAGCTTCATTCTACTGAAAGTTTCTTTGAACAGTACATTCATTGAAGCTCCACAATCAACTAGGACCCACTTTATAGTTGTCGATCCTATCCCAATAGTTACCACCATGGGGTCTTAGGTCCGAGCAACTATTCCTTCTTCATCCATTCCGCTGAACATGACATCCTCAATTGAGGTCTTCTGTTGTTTCATGGAAACGACATTGTTTAGAACCAAGCACCTTTCATCCCTCGAAGTATTTTTGAGTGCATGAGCATACTTCTCGATGTCTCCACAACTTGCCCCTGCTGGGTGAGGACCCGCAGAAATGGTGTTGATTACGAGCCTTTGATTAACCGGTGCCGGGGCCCTCTCCCCTGATCCAGATGCATTCTATTCTTGGGTACCTTGGGAAGGATTGAAAGATTGTTGCTTTTTCACATACTGCTGCAGATGATTCTTCCTAATCAATTCTTCGATCAAGTTCTTGAGATTTTTGCACTCGTTTGTATTATGATCAGGTTGATTGTGGAAGCAGCAGAATCTCCCAGAATTCACCTGACTATCACTAACTTTTTGAGCCTTCGGCTGTGGATAATCCTCAGTGTCCTTGGTGGCCATAATTTTTTTTAATGGAGTTTCCATCATTGAGGTTAGCTCTGCAGGTTTGAAGAAGCGGAACTTCTTTCCATTTCGATTATCTTTAGCATCATTTCCCCGCTTTTGGCCCCCATTATTCTTCTGGCCACTTGGAACATCATCGTCCTTCTTTAACGGAATTGTGTTATCCTTAGAGACATCCATAAAAGAGGGATCATCTTCCACACACTACACCAAATTGAAAAATTTGAAATGTATCATATTTCAAATCCGAAACCCTTTGTCAACGTTTCAACCCCTAAAACACGCCTTACTTCCAGCGAAAGCATATTAGATGCACAGCGTGTGAGAAAAGACTAGCAAGCGTTCCCAACCCTAATTTTCGGCCGTCATTTTCTTTTCTCTATTTTATGCGATTTTTTCTCAGTCGGGTGCTTTCAGTCATTTGAATTCAAACTAATCTCCATCAAATCTTGTACTCTCCTATGAATTTCTTATGCATTATCGAGCTTCCATTTAATCGAGCTTATTTCCTCTGACAACCGATTGCGCCTTGTTCAGTCCAATCCAAAAATCCTAAGGTAATAGAAATATGCCCTCCATTAAAGTTTTTTTGCTTAATCTAGCTTAGATTTCGCTCATCATTAGTTATCTTATATTGTTATAGTTTTATTAGGTTATAATATTGAGTTTTGAAGTTTTGTAATATTGCTGCTACAATATTTAATGAATCATTAAGGTTGACATGCTGTAGTTTTTGTAATATATTTTTATATGAATTTGTACCCTTCCCATGAACAGGGCCATTGTCTTGTTTGCCCTTGCTCAGAGCCAACTCTGGTGATCAATCATATATTTGATGTATCGCTAATAATTGCTAACAATCTCTATTTTTATAATAATTGTTCTTCCATTCTGAATTTAACATTGACAAACATGTTCTGCACACATGCATTACTTGTGCAAGTGTTTTTAATTTTTTATAATAACTATACAGGAATATCATTCGTCATTATCATCTAAATTATTTACTTCCACGAAACAGCAACATTAGTTTGTCATCTATGTATGCATATCTACTTTCATATAAGTAGATGTAGTTTAGTGCTTCCTTTGTTAAGCTGGACCTGCAATATGGAATTGTTGCCCAAAATCGAATAAAATTTACATTTCCACCTTTCTTCCTTACATATACATCATAAACTATGTATAAGACTAAATAACAAAAGCTTACATTGAAGACAAGCTACTTGTAGGCCCAACAGAATAAGTAATGATACAATATATAATAATAAAATTTTACTTCCTCTCCTAGCTACCCTTAAGTCAATTTTGAGTAAAAATCAAACAAATTGCTTGAGTCGTATTCCAAATGCCTCAATAACAAAGGAGTAAATATTAAAATGATGGCATTCTTGTGAATGATAAATCTTTTATATGATGTCTTCTGGAACATCACATATCCTATTTTAAAGAAAAATCAATTTAATTGATAGCTCATGTTCAAAAACACTTTTAACTATGGGTCTTCTGTTTCTTCCTGAGCAAACATATTATAAGGAAGATGAAGGGGTTAGAATTCCTGTCTGAGCTCACCATCATCGCCAGCCTTCATCACGGAAACCAGTTAAAACTCCAAGGATGGTGCCATGAGAAAGATGAGTTTTTGTTGGTCTATCGCAACATGCTTCATGGAAGTCATAACAAACAATTGTCTTCATCGATTCTATCATGGAGGCATAGGGAAAAGATACTGATTGGTGTGGTGTCGACCTTAACGTATCTGCATCGAGAATGTGAACTGCAGGTAATTCATAGAGATGCGAAGTCAAGTAATGTGATGCTGGATCAAGGTTATAACCCAAAATTAGGGGATATTGGACTGGATAGACATGTCGACCATGGTGTGTCTCCTGAAGCAACTGTGACACCAGGTACAATGAGGTATTTGGTGCCGGAGTATTTGTTAACGGGCTATGCTACTGAGCAAAGATATCTTTAGTTTCGGTGCAATAGTACTGGAAGTTATATGTAGAAAGAGGCCAACAGAAGGACCTTGCAACAATTTAGTTCAGTGGGTGTGGAGGTTGCTTTCGGAGAATAGAGTAATAGTAGCAGTGGACGGGAGGCTGATTGGGGATTTCAATGAAGAGGAGACAATGAAGGTGATGATGGTTGGATTGGTGTATTCGAGCTCAGAACCAAAGATGAGACTGAGCATGAGGAGCCTGGTTCAAGTGTTAGATGAGAGAAGAAGGAGCCACCTTTGGTACCATGGGTGAAGCCTTCTATGAGTTCCAATACAAACCTGCAACTACTGATGAGCTTGCAAGATAGCTAGTCTGATTATAATTATGTGTTTGGCAAGTGTTCATCCGAGGATGATTCTTTGACTGGTATCGTTTGAGGTGGCGCTGTTGGTAATAATAGGCGTTTAAATTTTGATTTTGATTTTGTTCTATTTTTCTTTATCTTTTTATGTGTATCGAAATATAGGTATACTTATGTTTAATTAGAACAAATTTTAAGGGCATGTCCGCTGTAACAAATAGAAGTAAATTTAATATCATCTCTAAGATGTATTTGATATCACTACAATTAGATTATATACCAAAAAATGGACAAAGAGAAGGACTAAAGGACAAAGAGTCAAGAATGGCCTGATGACATCCCTGCGGTCAGCTAACATAAAAAATTCATGACAATTTCAAGAAATACTGTGTTTGTTGGTGTGTTAAGATTTCTAAAGCTTTATAACTTTTTAAAATGTATATGCAGGTATATTTTCCTAACTGATATTCCTTTTATTTTACTTTTACATATTTGATTTATATATATGATAGTCAAAATCGAGGGAGGACGCAATCATATCAGCATAACAAGACTTTGGAAGTTGATTTTTGATATTGAAGACAAAATAGAAAATGCAAATTTAGCAACATTAACTGCGGTTGAATTTAGAATAGACACAACACATAACTGGACTTGCAAGGTTCTTTGGATTTTTGGCATAAAGCAATTTTGATGAAGTTCTGAAAAGGAAGGATCCCTGGATTGTTAAATGTTCTGCACCATGTAAGCGTTCCTCCCATATTTATTATTTTTGTAGGTAACATAAAAGTGATAAGGACACTTCGTTGAAACTTTGATTTTATATTTGACAATTGATGTCATTTTATGATTTGCTTCTGAATGTGTTTTAACTTGATTCACTTAAATTTATTTGTTTGGTAGGCTAAAACTAATATTAATTGACTTCCATGCTACTTCTATGCATGTTGAAAATGTATGAATAACAAGTTACTTTGCCTCAAAATTATTTGTTGTGTTGTTGTCGCCTAAGTGGGGACAATGTTTGCAAAGGGATGCCGTAGGAAATTAAGTTGCTTTGTTTAAGTATTCAAAATTATGTAGCCAAATTTTATGATATTAGTTTCTTTTTTACGTTTCCTCTGTGCAATTAACAAGCGACCATTGTTATAAGCTTATGCCTAACACTACTACCACAAATGGTTGAGAGATGATATTACAACTATATTTTACTCTACTAATAAGTTTTCAAAACTGATGATGTAACCACTATTACAAGAGTTGATATTGCACAAACCTTTTGTTTTTGGACAGATGCTTAGTTTGTACATTTTATGTTTGCTATCAGCTAATATGTATTTTGCACAATTTGTAGTGACATGGTAGAACCTTTGAAAATCTAGGCTCTTGACAGTATGTATATGACTCAAACTACTTACTAATAAACCATTTGTTAACAATATTCATCCCTGTTTTCAATTATTTCTTTAACGTTGGGAGTTCGTTAATGCGGAATTTCCACGATTAATGAAGTTACATTTACCTTGGTTTTAGTAGTTGTTGGAGTTATTATTTTACTTCTCTATCCTTAACTTCATGTATCCTATTACAGTAAATAGTGCAATCAAAGCATTAGAATTTCTTTAATTTACTGAACTATCTACCTGAATAAATATTAATTATATGACTATTACGAATTATCTACATGAAGCATTTCAAAAATGTAGATCTCTGTTTCATCATGTTCTTTCCCTTTATAATTGGTTAACATTCGTGCAACAATGTTACACTAACTTCAACTAGAATGTACATAGCAAGCGTAACCTTAATCACAATATACTGCGGCGAGTGCAACTACCATATCTTCATTGACTGTATTAATCAGTTGAGGATAAAACATAACTTCATTGTTATTTACTATTTTAAGAGCATACATGCCTCATTCATTACTACAACCAATGAATATAATACTAATATTTGCGATACCCTTATCAAAATATATCCATAATTGCCCACATGCGAAACAACGATCTCTTTCTACTTATCTTTAAGAGCCTTTAGTTTTATCTTTTATTACTTTTTTTTTTCCGTCAAACTAGATCATAGGTACAACAAATAATCGAGAATAAGCTCATAATAGAAAAGTGAATGATTTTCTAGTATACAAATAAATACTGATGTAGTGTTAAACACTATATAATTCATATTGATGTGATTTCCTACATGCATTCGTATATTTGCATGGCATTTGTGACTGACTTTATGTAAAACAATAGGCTAAGCATCCAAAGCAACAAACAATGCTTACTGGAGGGCTGTGAAAGGATTCATTGGAAAATCAGATGGAACAACAATAATGGAAACAAGAGAGACGAGGTTGATAAAAAATTCAAAAAAGAAAACAATGAAATATCATATGAAGCAGTACAGATTGATACAGCCAGTGCAGAAATAACAAAAACATATTGCACGAGTTAAAGAAAAAAGGTTTGAGGGAGGCATTGAGAAGACATACTATAACTCCTATTCACCAATGTCTATTACCTACCTATATTAAATATATGATTCAATGGAAATAATCATTTCTTATGTCCACATGCATGACCTTTTTATCCACTGCTTTTTGAATTATAGTTTCACTATTTGATTCTTTTGGCCAAAATTAAAAATAGCCATCATCAGTAATACCCATGCTTAATACGTCTCTAATGGTGTTTTAATTATTGTTGTTTGATGTCGTGAGTGCATGTATTTCATATACTTCATGTACATATGTTTTGCTGGTACTGTTTATAAACAGTTAAAATTGGCTTTTTGACTGATTGGCTCTCAACGAAATATAACGAGTATTTAGGGCCTATCATGTTTATGAATTTATGGAAATGCAAGTACCAAATTTCTAAGCTAAAATAGGGTGCAATTACTTTGATGTTGATTTCTCAGATTTTCATCTAAATATAGTATTTTTTTTTACTTTTCAGTAAGGTGGCATCCGTTCATTTCCCACTTTCCCAACAAAGTGGTGCAAATATTTTGTCTAATTTCCCAAATTAAGCCCTAATTTTCTCTTGTATTCTACTAAAGCAGGTTAGAGATTCTATCAATGTCAACCACGATAATGCCACCAGGAGCAACAACAGCGTATTCACCATCAGCAACAGTTACAGTAGCAGCAGCCAAGCAAGTGATCGGAAGAACATTAATGGGGCTGATGATGGCAGTTGGGATTGTAACAGAGTTGGCGCGATCAGGATCGTTGTCAGGGGGCGGTGAGGATAAAAGCGGGAATGAAGAGATGGACAGAAAGGAGGAGCAGCGTGATCAGAGGTATATACACCATGAGTATTCGCATTCACAACTGCAACAGCAGCAACAGAGAGTGATGACTGGTGGAATTGTGGATTCTTGTGCAGTGGGGATTTATGGGTCCCATTATCCGACAGACGTTGTTTGGGGGCAGAATGTGCGCCCGCCACATCCACCGCCTTATTAGACTGTAAGCTTATGTTATGTCATCCTTTTTTTAAGTTTCTTTTTCATTAAGACTAAGAAACACAGGCAACATAAATATTACATAATTGCTAAGCCAAAATAAATATAAAGAAAACATATTATAGCTTTATTATATACTTTCATCTTTGTTTTGGTTTCAGCATAATAATTGGTGCTTTAAATTTCTGATTTACACGAAGAGTCCAGTTGCCGATGCTTGCATAGTTTACGTAAATGGTGCATTTGATCCATTTCATGTTGATCATGTGGAGGTAATTGTGTGTGTGTGTGCGCGCGCGCGCCCCTGTGTGTGTTTGCTGTTATTCATGATCAATAAAATATTACTGAACTTTGGACATAAATATTACTTGTCTTTGCTACCTACCATGTGATTCTCTTCCGCCTGCTATGAATATTGGGAGAAATTGGGAATGAGTTGAGATGAGATTGAAATGAGATATAGAGAAAATATTGGATCCAGAATGATGCTATATTTTATTTTCTTCATTTTTCTAGGTAGGCCAGCTGCGGATCCATCTTCACATAATGCATGAAGGCATTGCAGGTCTGAATAATGCAAGTTAACAAGGCCGATGTGAACTCCGAAGCATTTTGTAGTGGGTTTTCTGATCCCATAATACTTTGATGATAGCTTGCAGGTCTGAGCATCTTCGAACCGTTCATGTGGTTATTTTGGAAGTTATCGTACAAGTCAGTGTTGGTGTTAAGAGCCGATGGAGGGTGCTACAGGTTAAAATTCTGCATAGCTAGCCTTAATTTGAAGAATGAAAGTGTAGAGCAGAAATGTTGGTGTTCCACCGTTAAGAAAAAGCACAACTGAGTATACTGTCTTCTGGTGCTTTGATCAATCAAAAGCATAGGTGTAAGTTTAAGTCAGGTTAGACCTTTCTGAATCCTTTTAGATTCTTATGGGTTAACTAAACCATGTTTGATCAGCTGTGTACGTTTAAGTCTTCCCAAAGTTGGTTGTTTGGATACACACACTCACACACACACACACACCCAAAATTTGTTTATTATCATATAATTATTAGGATACATTGCATTTCACCATGTTTGAAAACATAAAATTTCAATAAAACTTTGAGTTTTGCAAGTACAAAATCCATGATTTTCAAGCAGTTTGATGCATGGATGTCTTACAGTAAATATTTATTTTTTCCCTTCGTTTTAATACATTTTGTAGCAATGAATAAGATTCGTGTATAATGTCTGAAATTTTATCAGAAGTTCATTTATTAAGAATGCATAGCTCTGACTAAGCCCTGATTTATCTGGTCTAGATGTTTAGTCATCCATGTTACAAGGATACAGTGCTTTTGTTTCTGTTTTCAACTAGAATAGGTTGTTCAAATCCAAGTATTCTTTGGACATCTATATTAAAATCACATAAATGAACAAGAACTTACTCACACAGTAGCTAGAGAATATTAATGAAAAGAGTTGAGGTGAGTAATTAAAATTTTGAGCACTAGAAGAAAATATGGGTACACAAAATGAATGTTCCTGTTAACTCTAGTTATTGCAACAGTATGTAGTAAAGAAAATAAGAGTATATAAAGGGACGTTTCCTGAACTTTATGGGTGGTTTCTTCGTAGTTGCTACACATTTGTAGTCTCCTAGGAACTCCTGATGAGTATCAGGCACTATGTATAAATATTTGTTCATTTATCTATATTTACTTATTTTGGTTCTGTTACACTAGTGACACTGCTCATATAATAAATATATTGTTGGAATAATGTCACCATTCTTTGAAATTAATGGATTGATATAGAATATATTAACCAGATGGCATCTTTTCCATTTTTTACATATGCTGAGGAATTATCATGTAATTCTATAAGTTTCTTATGATATTTAATCAATAGAGTTTTCATTGTTGTTTCTGGACATAATTTAGCATAGTTTAACTCTATTCCTATATGCTATTTTGTTTTTTATAGCAAGAACAGGTGGTCTTGCTGAAAACTATCATGTCCTCTTCAGTGTTCACTATGTGTTTAATCATTGATTAGTGGCACCTTTGTCTAGAGTATATCGAACTAGTAAAGTATTGATGATCCAATGTTATACGTTTAGATTTACGTGGCAGATAGATATGTTTAAACTAAGGCTTGTTGGAAATAAGTTATTTCCTATGGGTCATTCGAATTATTTATTAACTATTTTATGCAATTATGTTTCGTGCTAACTATGTTATTCTTACGTTGTCTAATACTCTAATAGTGCATCATGTTTTCTTTTCTTTCTACAGATACAAATCTCAGAAAAAGAATGTGTTGAATCAGAATGGGTAGAAAATGTTTACGGGAAAGTTTAGTTATTTTTATCTATTATTTTATTATATTGTCAACATTATAGTTGTTGTGTAATTAGGATTTGTTGTAGTATATTTGTACTTTTTGTTCCTTTGAAGATATGGTTCATCTTTGTTCAATACTAATTTGTTTATGGTAGTATTTTTTAGCTTTTAATCTAAAGAATGATTGAATGTTGCCGTTTGTCAATCTGAAACACCTGTTAAGTGTTGTAGTTTGTCAATCTGAAACATCTGCGAAGTGTTTCAGTATGTCAATCTGAAACATAATACAAGTGTTTCAAAAAGCTGCAACATACTAATCTACAACACTTAAAAAGTGTTCCTAAAAATTTTAGCAACCTTTTATTACCGTTTCTAATTGTCCATTTTGGTGTTGTGATATCAATATATTCTTCAGCTTTTGCGTAGAACCTCTCTAAGGTCTTAGGCTTTTTCATTTTGATCTAATTCCCAAACTTCGATTTTTTAATTATGGCGCGTTTCAATGCCATTAACACTAGCCGCGGCTCTGGATTCGCAACTTCGGCTGCTGTGGCGTTAAATCGAGTGAGGAAAGCTTTAATCGACTCTCCAAGCTTTTGCTCCATGTCATTCAATGACATCACATCTTTAACTTTTGTGGATTGCAGTCTAAACTGCTCTTTGAACTTCATAGCTAGAAAGGAAAATTATCCATGGATCACGGTGGGGCTTGGTAACCAGAGCGAGGCTACCCCCTCTAAATACACCGGGAAATATAGGCACTTGAGTTTATCTATGGCTCTAGAACCATTCATGTGTTGATCGTATTTGTATAGGATCCACTTAGGATCACCAGTCCCGTTACAAGTTTGGATAGTCGGTGGATTAAACTTTTCTGGGAACTTGGTAAATTTGATCCTTTCTGCGAGTGGAGTTTTAGATGGAGCGAACACACACTCTTTTTTGTCATCCTCTCTGTCGGCACTTTCCTTCATGATCTGTCAGACCATATCTTCGAGATGCTCCTTCTCGTTGCGTCGATCCGTGGGGCGGACGTCGTCACCTTCACCGGATGTTTGCTTAAGCAAACTATCTCGGCTATGGATTAGGGTCCTTGTGCCTCCCTCATGGGGAAGTTCCCTCTTGGCGGAACCAGTCGCTTTCCAAGAAGTCGCTCGCTCGGTATTGTTCCGAGCAGTTGGCTTTGAATCTTCATGATTGGCCCCGTCTGAATCATCAACCTCATGAACGGATTGATCTCGATTTGGACTTGTGGAGGAAGAATTAGCGACTTCAGCACGGGTTACGTTAGTAGTGATTTTTGCAATGGCGGCCTGGAGAGGAAAGAGAGTTTCTAGCCTTTTCATCATGGCGGTAGTCGAGATCTCCATTTGTTGCGTCAAACATGCAACGACTTTATACGACTCTTCCCTAGTTATGCCAACCCTTGCTCTGGAGTATTCACCAAACTCAAAATTAGTTGGCGGAGTGATAGGATCATCCGCTGCATTTCCAGAAGTTGTAGCCATGACGGTTTTACTAGTCGGTGGCTTTTTCGATGGCATTACGTTAGACAAATTTCTAAATTTCTAAGAAAATTCGTCAATTGGCCCGGATCTTAGATTTGAAGAATCTATCGTAGAAGCGGGCTTCAAGCTTCACTACGTCCACAAAGCACATAGACTTGAGAATGTGAACGTGGTCCCACGGTAGACGTAAAAAATTGTTTATACCTAAAAGAGCATAAACACCCCCCGAAGAGGAATTTTATACTTTACAATGAATAGGATTGGAGTATATGGAGCCACAAATACAAAGTAAAAAACAAAAAATAGAGAATAAAGAATTTTAGAGTGGTTCGGCTTAAAAATGACCTACGTCCACTATAGAAGATGCTCTCATTATCATCAGAACAATTACAAGGTACATAACTCTTGTTTTTACATTCAATTTCCTCTCTTTTACAAGTATTTTCTCTTGATCTCTCCTCTTTTATACTTTGATTCACTTAAATCCACCAAGAAATAGCTCAATTTCTCTAAGTACGATGAGTATTGATGTGGATCTTCAATCTCTCGAACACTTGAGTAACTTTAGATGATTCCATAGAAGATTTGATGGCGAAGCTTAATTGGAGAGGATTTAATGCAGATAGGAATGATTGGAGATGGTTGAGAAAACAATTGAACAGCACTTCGTGGAGTTAACAATCTATCCCCTTAATGGTGGAGACCATGGGGTATTTATAGGTGTGGAGAGAATGAAGTGGGAAGATTGAAATATGGTATGCGAGCTATGGATTGACCATAACTTTATTTACGAAAATGCCGATCCATCCAGCTGTATCTAATTGTTCCGTCGATCCATAGTGGGAGAGATCGATTGATCCACGCCGAGGGAGATCGACTGATCCATGCCGAGGGAGACCGACCGACTCATGCTGAGAGAGACCGACCGACCCATGTTGTCATTGCCAACCGACCCATGGTATTGCTGGTCGACCGACCCATAGAACCTCTTTGTGGCCGACCCATAGTTAACGAAGCAGACCGATCCATAGAGCATTGATATAACCGACCCATTATATTGTACAGTGACCGATCCATCCTTTATGGTTCAATTTTTGTGGATTAACAGTAAGATAATAAAATTTGTCGTTTAACAATGAAAATGAAATTGAAATTCGATAAATCTAGTAAAAGAATCTCGTTTTTAATATTGCAAACATTTATGTAACCATAAAGTGCAATCATGAAGATCCAACAATGACTATGTTAAATAATTTCAAGGACATAATTTGCATTTCACAATGTAAAGTATTACGAGTCTAATTAAGTTTAAAAATAAGAATGCTTCCCTCGCTTCCACTGAAATAAATATAAGTTAATAACGAAACCATTGACTAGTCAAAAAAAAACACTAAAAGCTTCAAGCTAGAATAATTCATAAGCCAAGGGGATTTAGTTGTAGGTTAGTAACATCAGACTTAATGATTAAATATTGCACTTAGACCTCCCCGCTGTTCATTTTGAGTGCCATTGTGCACTGAAAGGTTTCCATATAATTACTAAAAATAATCTCCAGTAAGAAACTGCAGTTTGCATAAGGTCAATCAGTAATTGGCATATTCAACGAAATGTCTAATGAGAGGCGCATTTCTATAATTGTTTGACAACAATTATACAAGTTATGCTGCATATTGCTTAAGATTTCACGGTACAAATGACTGCAGATAAATTACTTTTATTTTTACTTGCAATATCCAGAACTGGATCCTAAGATGAATTCCGGTCTGGCCATCGACTGAACCAGACTGAAATGGTCGGAATTCCAATGTGCCGGCAGGATCCTTGAACCATCCTTAAAATACAACACCTATAAAAGGTCCATTAACATTTGAAATATGTAAATACCACAGCACAGCACGGTAGAATAGCGGTCAACAATACCCAACACTGTATCTACATCACACGCCCATCCAACCACTATATATATATATATATATATATATATATATATATATATATATATATATATATATATATATATATATATATATGAATAAAATGCACCAGTGATCCTCTCCTCATGCTTATACCAACCTTGAACATTGCTTTTGACTGAATCTGGTCTAACATTGAACTGCTAATAAAACATTTTTGAAAGCTCCTAAAATTGTCTCTAAAGCGATGTGACTTGATCCTGCAACTTTGCAGTTTCATACGCCATATTTATGTTGTGCTTGCCCCTCCATCTATATGGCATTCTTGCATTTTAAAAATTAAATTAAATTTAGTGCATATATTAATCATTAGAGTCCTCTCTGCTGCATAATACAAGAATTGTTATAAGCATGCATTGCTGGATGATAAAATTGCACTAAAAACCCAACAAGCAAGATGTTTTTATGCATGAGGTAATACAAGAAATCACTTCTGAAGACCAAAACCTGAATCATTGCAATAACATACTACACAGGCTAGTTAAATAATCTCAAACAAGGGACATCAACACTTCAAAGGGAGGAGGACAGCTTTTATAAAACAGAAAATAAAAAATGGTACCAATGCATACAAGTTTATACTATATGACATACTGCGTGTAAATTGGACAAAACCGGCCCGCCCGGTGGAAAACAAATCATTCCTTTTGCACCACAACACATGTATTAACGAATTTGGACAAGGTGCCAATTTTACATTTAAGATATTATGCGAAAAAATTAACCATGCATGGTAGTCCTAAGAAACTATATTGTTAGACTCGCTAGCTAAGTTTACATTATCTAACACGAGCTGAACCGACATCCACATACAAACACGAGCAATGCAACCGGACATTATTTAACTATCGCAGACCCCGTTGCAGCCATGAAATCACCGGTGAAGAGAAGAATATGAAAAGTGAGGGAGGGCCGGAGGGGGGAAAACAAGGCAATGGACACGACATAATTTGAGTGCTGAAATAGAAAAGCATGAATCACCACAGACATGTCATGAGAAAGGACATAATTCGAAGGTACACAATAAAATCTGAGACAGTGTAAATGCAGTGCGGAACCGAGCATCTATCATCATGGCCAATTGAGAAACGCATCAAGTGTAAAGTAAACTATATGAATATATAAATGACATGCACAATACAGACCAATTTGATCATTCACTCTGTTTGTTAACTCTACATTGTGTACATACATGACACATGTCAATGATGGCGCACACACATATTAATATACATGTAAACTATTTCTAATGGAGTAATAGCTGCTTATTAATGGGAAACTCATAGAAGTGATGGTTTTAGTACATCTATGATCTATAGATTAATGATAAACCAAAATTAAGGATTTTATCAATGTCAGTTAAGAATGATATTGCCGCAACCAAGTTTCAAGTTCATTAAAATCTAATGGTAACACTACTAGTAGTATTCTGGGCTTTTATACTTTATTTAAAATGTGTATGGTTGTTCATTAGCTGCTCATTTAATTGAAGAAACCGTACCAGTCACATTCACGTTAGAAGGAATGTAAGTATAGGATTTCAGTTTTCAGTTTTCCCACATGAAAAAAGAAAATAATTGCATATTAGCAAGCTTTATAATCATAGCTCTGCACATTCAAGTGCTGAAATAGAAGAACAAACAATTATATATCAAGAGACACACTACACTCATTTCAATAGGTAGGGAATTATTTACTCAGAAACAGGTGAAATTTGAAGGAGAAGTTACCCGAAAGAAATTTGTGCCAGCATGTTTATGCTAGTGCAATATCAAATATCCAAATATTTGAGCATGCTCATACCTATAGCGTCAATGCCACTTTTGGCAACCTAAAGTTTCGGAGGGCGAGCAGGTTACATTTAAAAAAAAATTGGCGGAACCATAGAAAATATGTTTTTGGGTTTTTCCTTTTTAAATAATTTATAAGTTTAAGAGTGTAAGAGGGCAATGACTGTGGGTTGGTTTGGTGGAAGTTGCCGCTATGTCATCCCCAAGTCATCGGAAATTTCTGATGTTGTATTGACACCGGTTACATTTTCAGTTTCAAATAATTTTCAAAGACAAATCAACTACTCTAGACTTCAATTGGTACATATGAATCACGTAGGAATAGCATACAGATTCAAGCACCTCATAAATTTGTAATTGAAAGTGTACTAATAATAATTTTGTGATTTCACTAACTTAAGGTGTGTCATGCATGATAAACAAACCTGCTGACGTGATTTGAAAACCTCCATGCCACAAATCATAAATATTACTGTCAGAAAAGGGAAAAACAGAGTGAGACCTTCAAAAGGAAAAAGAAAAAAAAAATGTGAAACACACAATTAAAGTGGCATAAATAAAGATATAAGAAATAAAACTAAATAATTGCAAAATATAAGCCGGCTAATTCGCATGTGGGGGAAGAGCAGGATAGTTTAAACTCCATACAAGCATTGAATTTTTGCTGTAAACCCTTGTAACAAATCTTATATTTAGAAACAGAAAATTATGATAGAAGCTACTAAACTAAAAACCATCATTCTGACTGAATTTGGCGAGCTTCGTCCTCTTTGCCAACACTAAAATAATCTAGATTAGGAAGGAACCAAGAACAATCACTATCATAGTTGCAAGGTAGCGACTTAGTTGGTCCATCAATCCAATCCTTTGTACTTAAGTCAAAAGCCCTCCAAACACGGTTCGCTTCGGAATCTCCTGCATAATAAATAGTGTTTTTCTTGCAACCAACATAAACGGCAGGTATTGCAAATCCACTATGCCGACTTAAAAACAATGCATATTCACCAAGTGATTTCATTCTAACCCACTTATTCCTTGAAAAATCAGCTCTGTAAATTTCGAACTCCATTATGGCAAAAGATTCTTCCAATATAAAATTGGCCATAACTAACTCTCCGCGATAATTAACTAAGCAAAATCTATTACAATGAGACGTACTGATTTCTGAGCAATCCATTTTTATCATCTGCACAACCATATCAGAAAGTAGTGTATTAATCATCAGCACATTTTCGCAGACCGTCATGCAGTAAATTTTATTATGGCAAAAGATTGCACCCCGACATAGCTCAGGGCATTGAATTGTTTTCCAACCGCTGCTGCTGTTTATGCGATTTAAATAAGTTTTACCATTGTACTTCTGTACTACAACTGTGCAATCAGGGTCAGATGGTGGGTGGGAAATGGGTAAGACATGGCTGGTAGGTACAAGATCGGGTAAAGGAGGTATCTCTATTTGAATGCCAGTAATAGGATTGAAAATGCACAATGACTGATCAAGGACGAGAATTTGCCAACCATGACTAAAACTGCATGCAAAGTGTATTTTATAAGATTCTGGAAGAGGAATACCGTAAGTTTTTTGTTTGTTGGGCAAATGGAAAACAATGTTCTCCTCCTTAACATCACAAAGAGACCAAAGAGAAGAACGAACGCATCTAATAAGCCACGGGAAAGGAAGTGGCAAGGGAGGCGGGTAAGGAGAGTATTTAATTCTATGCTCTTTTTGGATTGACTGCCATTTTTTACAAACAGCAGAAAATCGAATAAAATCATCTATTTCAAGATGGTCTAAGATGAGATTCATCGCTATTGTCTCCCTTAAATCAAGCCAATCAGGATCTACGACAGCCAGGTTATGCTTTTTGCGTTTATCGCCTTCTTCAAAATCTCTCACCATTACTGTTGAAAAAGATTACGGTTTGGCTTTGAAAATCGTAAAAGCAAAAGTATAATCAAATAGCACGGAAACAAAGAAAAATTGAACTCGTTAGACAGAAAATCTCACCTTGGAAGATGTCTGGTGATAGCGGTTGATCAGTATAATGAATCTGGAACTGGCGGAAGTAATTACGAGGAGGAGAGAAGGGCTGTAAATTTGGGTTATGCGTAGGAGACCAATTTGGATCTGGACTTAAACTGGTGTCGACAAATTTTGCGGATAGTAGAACTTCGCTTACTGGGCCCATTTTCATCTGCACCAAAAGCCTAACCATATTGCGAAAAGAAATTCGAATGGCTTAACAAATCTCTAAACTTGCAAAATATAAGAAGAAACAAAGGAAATTTTTGACTCTTTTGATTTTGCGATTAGGTAATGTTATGCGTGGGTGCTTTAATTGATTAAGATTCATAAAATTCAAGTATTAACTAGAAATCTAGGTGGTGTATGGTTTCCGCTATTTAGTTTTTTATTTTCGACCATAGAAAATAATAAAATGCATATATATCGCAAAAAACGATTGTTTTAGAAAATGAAATTAACACGCAAAGCAGAATTATTATTTTTTGTTTTTTGAAAAAGTGGAAGAGTAAAAGTAAATTTATTCTTCTGTTGTCCCTCTATTCCTTATACGGTCCCCTCCATCCCTCTTAAATTTACCTAATACTGCACTATTTCACTCATTCAAAATTGATGCATTTACTTTTTAGTTATCCTTTCCCAAGCATCTCATGATATTTCTTTCTTCTCCCGTTCTTTCCCATTCAATATATATCTCATGCAACTTCTAAATTAAAGTCACGTTTTCCTATTAAATTCTTTTTATGGAAGAATAAAATAAGAATAAAATACTCACATAATTTTTTTGCACATTCACATTGCATGCAAGTTTATATTTATTTCCTGTTTCTTTTCCACTTTCCTCAAATTCAATGCCTCCTCTCTCTCCACTCTATTTCTTCATTAATCATGCATTCATTTATTTTGTTCATTCTATTAATTTCTTTTCCTTCATTCTATTAATTTCTTCTTTTCATTTTATTAATTTCTTTGCTTTGTTCTTTTTTCACGTCTTTTCCTTTGTTCTAATTTACGCATCCTATTTCATTCACATATTTTCATTTCTCAAATTTCCGTCCCTTTATTTCTCTTTTCCCCTTTTGTTTCTTGCCATTATTTTTCTTTAAAAACAAACCATCTCCACATATATATTTTTTCATTCTCTTTTGTATCCTGTTGTTTATATTCAGAAGAGAAAAAGAAAATCAGCAAAACTATCAACATGTGTATATCTATCCATTTTATATGCCTTGTTCTTGTTTGTCCAATTGAATACGTTTCTCAAATACCAAAATTTTAATACTCTGTGTTTTGAAATTTGAAAAGTCATACAACTTTCTAACGGTCAACATTAGACAATTAATCATGCATTCATTTCTTTTTATTTATTTTCTATCCCTCTATGATTTACTTTGAATTTAGAATTTTGAATGAGAATAAGTATTGTCACCTCAGCTTTAGTCAACCACGTTTAACTTATTTGTAATTGCATAATATAAAGAGACATCTCGGGAAAATAACTCATATATTATTCATTTTGAAACAAAAACATGCCCTTTATTTTTGCTTTTCTTCTCTTTTCTCTTTATATCTACAATCTCAAAATAAAAGGAATAAAACACAACGCAACAACGTAGCTTCCTCTTCCCTAAATGTTTCACGATATCCTCTTTTTCTTAAATTTTTGTATGTCCTTCTCAAAAGATTAAAAAAAAAAATTCAAGTTCAAACTCGCTGCTTTAAGTTTCAACTTCAACTGCATGGTCTTATGACTGATTTCGTATTACCAAGTGGAGATCATTATAAAAAATAATATCAGAAAAATAAGAATGATAAGCATTCAACGTCATGAATAGCAAATGAACATACAACAAAGAATCAAATAAGGTATATAAAAGGGATGCTTAACGAGACTCCAATTTTGGTTAAGAAGAGAAGAATTTTGAGGGAACTCCTTATTTATTAGGGCATTTTATTGACACTCTAAATATTGTTAAGGGGGGGGGGGGGTTAAATTTTAAATCACTCCAATCATAAAAATAATGATAGGGGGGTCACGTACTTAATTTTTTACGTTTCCTTTGTACCCTCGTAATAACATCTGGTAATAACATCAGTTATCATCCCAAATCTCAATCAATTTCAAATGCAAAAAGCCAAATCCCTATATTATTTGAAAGCGAAAAAAAAAGCGATTGTTTGAGGAGAAATAATGGTGTGAACGAAGAACGTGATACCGTATTAAAAAAATAATTGTTCGATATATGTATATCGATTTCGTATGAATGATTTATTTTTATTTGATCTGATGCATATCGACAAATTAGATTATTGATAATTTGGTATAAAAATCTGATGTTGTTCGACTAATATATCATATCTTTCTTTTATTAACAACTAAAAAAGAGATTATTGTAAAGAAGACTAATTTGGTAAAGTAAACTTTATTTGTTAAGAGGGTGCCCTCTGCATTGGTACTCCCCTTAACAAAATTTTATAAAAAAGAAAAATCGACCCCCCTTAACAATATTTAAATTGCCAATAACAATCCCCATTTATTATTTGTTAAAGGGGGAGTGAATATAAAAAAATAAAAATGGGAAGACACCAAACTACAATTCATTAGTATCACGTGCTGGTAATCCAAACCTTTTATCTCTTCAAAAATTGATTGATAGAAAATCGCACTGCTTTAAAAATTGTATTAAATCGCATTCCTAACCGCAGCTCCTCCACGGAGCGGAAAAAAATAATCAAATCCCAATATAATGACGCAAATTGTAGAAAGGTTAGATCAGTCGGTTTTTTTGCATATTTTTTATTTTGAGGATTTGAATTATATTGTCTGTTTTGTTTTTTGTTAAAGTCCTACACTGACATTTTATGATGTGGGAACTATATTGACTTGCAACAAATCATGTCATAGAATGTATTTCATCTTTGTGAAGGCTAGTTCTATTTATACACCAACAATTGCTAAACGTACAACTAAAATCATGGTAAACTACGACACACCAAACATTACCTTGCATATACCACATCATTTACTAAATTACCCTTTTTCATCTTCTTTGTCTTGTCCGTTTCAGACTTAAACTCATTTACTTAAAATTAGAGATTCCTTACATCAAATTAATTTAAATTTAACAAAATAAAATTTAGATTTTGCGCTAATATTGTAAGCTTGAGAAATTTTTAAAAGATTTCTTAATTTCAACAAAATAACTATAATTTTAGAAAAATATGAACACTTCTTAATTGTAACAATTAGTTTTTAGTGTTGCATTAATTGGAATTTATAGTTCGATGATGAAATAATTCATTACCTTTTTTTCCTTATAATATGCAGTTTGGACCAAATTTTAATTTTATAGCTTAGTTTGATGGATTGCATGCAATAGTAAAAAACAACTAAGAAAAAAAAGGTATTTTAGTAGTAGTTTTTCATAGGAAAACTGCAGTATGTCTTCAGTGATTTTTGGTGTATGAATAGAATTTTCCCTTTGTGAATTCTATTCATTTACAAATTTACCGTATTACATTTATGTTGTAATTGTCGTAATTATACTAATTGGTTTAGTATTTTAGGCTTTCAATTTTGTATCTCAGGTTATTCTAATTTTCTATTGCTGCATGTAGTTACTTCCGCGTATTAATGTTGTAGGTTTATAAACATTTACAAGAAAGAGTGTGTTACAAGAAACAGTCTTTCGACTCCCTTATGAAGGAGTCTTAGACAAAAGATATTCCAACCTTCTTCCATCTTTCAAGATATAAGGGTTCAGGATTGACGACTCCAAGGAATAGAGAGTTGCATAAACATTACATAATGAAAAGAGACCCTAGCAATAAAATGTAGATAACATATAATATTATTATTCTTTTACAAGTAGATCAGTTTTATGGTGATCGTACCTTTATTAAAGCAACTACAATCTTAGCGTGAATTCATTCTATTTTGGATGTCACATTATTGTTTAACGTTTTGTATTAAAACCTTGTCCCAAATGCTAATGTTGTTTGTTGATATAATCGTAATATTACTTATTACCGTTTTTTTTCCAACGTCTAGTTCTAGACCTTCAGCTAGACATGACATATTATTATTATCGTTCCATTAGTGGGTTTACCTAAAATAATTTTCTTCTAAAAACGAAAAATTACATCTAAACAGATTTTTTTTTAATCCGCAATTTTGCATTGGATAAAAACATAATTCATAAATGTTAGATGCTTTCACGTCATACTAACGATATGTTGTAATTTTACCACAAAAAAATTAGGTGATAATGCATTATA
The DNA here is from genome assembly GCA_030737875.1 of Allium sativum. Lineage (NCBI taxonomy): Eukaryota > Viridiplantae > Streptophyta > Magnoliopsida > Asparagales > Amaryllidaceae > Allium > Allium sativum. Next base: position 401,932,298 of record CM060923.1, on the reverse strand, counting down.
TGTGATATGGAATGGAAAAAATTATCATGTATGTGACGAAGATAGTCTTCGACATATATGATATAATGCATCAAGCTATCTCAGACCTGTTGCAACCATGAAATTGCAAGTGAAGAGAAGAGCATCGAAAGCTAGGGAGGGAGAAAACAAAGAAGTGAGCATGGCAAATTTGCTATGTGGTACATTCCAACAGGAAAACAAGATAGGCAAATGATAATATGTCAGAATATACGAAATAAATAATGAGAAACTACGGAATAACAAAGCAACAAGGGAGGTTAATTACAACAAAAGAAGGAATATCGACTTTTATGAAGTATTATCTGAAAGAAACACAATTCTAAACAAATGAGGAACAAACTAACAGAGCGATAACATTGATTCTAATTATGTGCTTCGAACATGCATAGCCAGTATGGATTTAGTGATGCAAAAGGTACTGTATTACATATTGATGGGGCAGTCCAAGATGATCATAATTCGGATGCGACTTCAAAAAAAATACTTTGAACGCATTATGCTTGGATGGGATTTATCTATGAAAAACCAATGTAACTTCTGCAATTATGGTGCTGACTTAGATAACGGCAAGGGATTGGTTTCATAATTCTCGGAAGATGCTTCATATAATGTTGTAAAGTCAGAGAAGGCAAGACTTTCTGAAGCCACTATTCTCCAAAGCAACGTGAAATGAAGCAAGTACCAACAAAAAGAGCAGACTAAAAAGTGCATACCAATTCGTAGAAGAAACATTGAAAAAAATGTAGTGCAAATCCAATGTGTGGTACCAAGACAAAATGTTGAGAATACCAAGTAGCAAGAGTAGATGTGAAAAGTAATGACATGGTATAGAATGTTAGAATTTGTGATACAATATTTCCATTTGCTGAAGATTGGAAGATATTATTGATTATGGTGATAGAATATTTCCAATTAGAGAAAATTTGGGAAATATTGTTAGTTTGGGAATATAATATTTCCAATTTGCAGAAGATTTGGAAGATATCAGACATTTATTGCTCTTTTATTTGTAAAAGGGATAGGCAATAAATTATCTACATAAGTGGAAGGATTTGAAGAAGGTTTCTTTTTGGGATAGTGAAGTAAGGAATTAATTCCCTAATTGGTTGGTTAAACAAGGAAGCCTAATAGGAGAATTGGAGAATTAATTAGGCATTGATTTATATCATAAATCAATTACTTCAACCCCAAACATTAATCCTTATATAAGGATAAGGATTAGGTGAATGTATCATCATCTCAAAATGTGAGGTGGCATCTCAAAAGTTGTATTTTCTTCTTCTTCATCTCCATGATCAGTCTTGTAATTTTTTTCTTTTTGAGAAAAGTAATAAAATCTCCTCTCCCCAAGTGGACGTACACTATAACAAGACGTTAGTGGAACCACTATAAACCTCTTGTGTTATCTCTTTTATTGCTAGATCTATGATTGTTTTGTTAGTGTTATCTGTTGTTTGTTTTGCCTCACCATCAATCCGTTCCTATTCGTTTTTCCGCAACAATTGGTATCAGAGCTACGAGGTTGATTGAGAAAGGGTGTTAGGCATTATGGCAGGAGATAAGGAGAATTCAGCAATTGTATCAAGGCCATATGTCAAAGGGACATATATGGAAGCAGGATCTCAGTTAACAATAGAAAGATGGAATGGGGATAAAGACTTCGAGAAGAGGCAATGAAGGATGAAAGCTGTTCTGGTGAGGAATAATGTTCATCCTGTGGTATTTGCTTCTGAGGAGTTGACGGATGATATTTCAGCCGTGGAAAGGAAGGAGATGGAACGATGGGCGTTTACTACTTTACAATTGGCAATGGGAGAAAATGTCATTTCAGAGATTAGCGTTGAGACAACTGCTAAGGACATCTGGACCAAGCTGGAAAAACTCTATCTAAATAAGTCACTAACCAACCGTCTGATTTTGCTGAAGACGTTTTTCACCATGCGGATGAGAGAGGGTACTTCAGTGAAGGCACATCTTGATGTGAAGGCAGGTCTTCTATCTGAGGACTTGAAGGATCAGATGAAGGGGTTGAGTGAAGGTAGAGGAGGAAGTAGTACGGAAGCCTTATTAGCTGGTATGGAGAAAGGGGAGAAGAAGAAGAAAATAAAGTCAAGAGATGGGAAGCACTGTACTTGGAGAGTCAAGGGTTGGAGCCTACAGTTCTCGTGGAAAGATGTCAAACTAGGCATACGAGAAGGGACTTTGAGTTTCTGCATATGCAGAATATGATCAAAGGGGAAAGCTTCAACAAGGTGGGATTTTGCCAAGAGGATGTGCTTGATAAGCGGAAAAAAGGATCATCTAAAGTTGGTCAGAGATCAAAGGAGAAAGCAGTGGATATGCATAAGTCTTTGCAGACTGCTAAGTTCGGGCGTTGCTCGAACTGGAATCGCTTATCGAAAAGCTAGGTGTCACGTGGTGGCACAGTGTGGGGAGAGAGTTGAGATGGTTCATGTAGACGTTTGTTTTCATGGTGAAGATTGATAGGTCTTACTTGAAGGGGTTACTTTGTACACTTTGTTGGCAGGCGGTGGCGTTGCCGGAGTTTGTTGTCAAAGTGCAATGGGTGATGGCCATGCCGAAGCTCATTGGGAAAGTAACCATGGCGTCTTGTCCAAGAAGATGCTTAGAGTAAGAGGATTTAGGTGGAGTTGGTATGCTTTCAAGGAAATATAGTATCAAGGTGGAGATTGTTAGAATTTGTGATACAATATTTCCATTTGCTGAAGATTGGAAGATATTATTGATTATGTTGATAAAATATTTCCAATTAGAGAAGATTTGGGAAATATTATTAGTTTGGGAATATAATATTTCCAATTTGCAGAAGATTTGGAAGATATCAGATATTTATTGCTCTTTTATTTGTAAAAGGGATAGGCAATAAATTACCTACATAAGTGGAAGGATTTGAAGAAGGTTTCTTTTTGGGATAGAGAAGTAAGGAATTAATTCCCTAATTGGTTGGTTAAACAAGGAAGCCTACCAGGAGAATTGGAGAATTAATTAGGCATTGATTTATATCATAAATCAATTACTTCAACCCCAAACATTAATCCTTATATAAGGATAAGGATTAGGTGAATGTATCATCATCTCAAAATGTGAGGTGGCATCTCAAAAGTTGTATTTTCTTCTTCTTCCTCTCCATGATCAGTCTTGTAATTTTTTTCTTTTTGAGAAAAGTAATAAAATCTCCTCTCCCCAAGTGGACATACACTATAAAAAGACGTTAGTGGAACCACTATAAACCTCTTGTGTTATCTCTTTTATTGCTAGATCTGTGATTGTTTTGCTGGTGTTATCTGTTGTTTGTTTTGCCTCACCATCAATCTGTTCCTATTCGTTTTTTCCGCAACATAGAAAAGTATGAATCACCGTAGATATGTCATGTGCAAGGACATAGCTCAAAGGAACACATAAAATATGAGAATGTATAAATGTAGCAGGGAACTCATAAGTGTCTATCATCAGGGACAATTGAGAAATGCAACAAGTGTAAAGTAAACTATACGAATATATAGATGACATGTACAATACAGACAAATTCGATGATTCATTATGTTTGTTAACTCTACATTGTGTGCATACATGCCAATGGTGGCACACTTAAAAATATATATGTAAACAATTTGTAATGGAGTAATAGCTGCTTATTAATGGGAAACTCATAGAAGTGATGGTTTTATTACTACATCTATGATCTATAGATTAATGACAAACCAAAATTAAGTATTTTGTCAATGTCAGCTAAAAATGATATTGTCGCAGCCGAGTTTCAAGTTCATTAAAATCTAGGTGTAATACTACTAGTAGTATTTTGGGCTTTTAATACTTTATTTCGACTATTTATGGTTTTTGGTTAGCCGCACATTTAATCGAAGAAACCGTACCGGCACGTTCACGTCAGAAGGAATTTGAGTATCCGTTTTCAGTTTTCACACATAAAAAAGAAAATAATTGCATATTTGCAAGCTTGATAATTACACCTCTGCACGTTCAAGTGCTGAAATAGAAGAATAACCAGTTATATATCCAGAGACACACTACACTCATTTAATAGGTAGGGAATTATTTACTCAGAAACAATGTTTTCGTGCCAGCATGTTTATGCTATTGCAATATAAAATATCCAAAGATTTGAGAATGCTCAAACCTATAGCATCAATACCACTTTTGGGAACCTAAAGTATAGGGAGGGCGAGCAGGCTGAAGGCAGGAGGGCTGTAACAACCCGCATTCTACGCATCAGAGGATCGTAGAATATTTATTTCTTTCCCGTATGAAGTTGTATGGTCATGTAACTTTGGAAAACATCTATTAGAGTCATTTCCCATGTTCATGATTTTTGCCGATTTTTAAATGACCATTTTGCCCCTAGCTGATCTTGTTTTGGCCATAACTTTTGATTGGAAAGGAGTTTTGACTTGTAACCACTTCCATTAGATTCGTTTGATGGTTTACCTTTCCGTAGAGTGGTCATAATTGCCAAATGGACTTACCGTTTGGGAGATATGACTGAAATAAGGTTTGGAAGGTGAAAAACTGCTTAACCGGGCCAAATAAGGTGATTAGTGAATAGGCCCATAACCCATTTCGGGATTAGGGTTATGGGGAGGCTGAAATGAGTTAGAGAATCATTCCATTTCAGTTTTCTAACCTCCACTTATCTCCAAGAAACCCTAAAAATGGCCTCCAACCTCTAAATCATCTCCAAATCAAGGATTAAGCTTAGCAACATCGAATCAAGGGAGATCTACACCAAATCAACGTGAGAGCTGCTGTTTAGCATCGGGATTCACACTAAATCAGAGATTTATTTTAGATCTAAGCTTTGTTTGTGGCTAAGGTGGGTGATTTGCATAGTTCCTCACTAATTATGGCTAATTAAGGGTAATGAGTGTTAATTAGCGAATTTAAACATGATAAAATTCTAGAAAAATATTTATAAAATCCGAAATAATGTTTTAGACCTCTGATATGAATTTGGGTTAGTTTGGTTAAGTTTTGCTAATCATATCATTAGTTTCACCTAAACATGCTTAAAGGGAAATATGGGGTTTTTGGGTATGTTTGATCCATTTTAACCTATCATATTGATGTTTTGATGTTTGTGGTTGATTATGCATGTTGCTATGACTATATGATATGCTTTGTGATTGATTTCAATAGTTAGAATGGTCGAAAACGTCGTCGAATGGCGTAAAATACTCGCTGGAAAGGTTGCTGGAAAAGTGCAGGTTCTGGACCGGATCAGATCGGATATGGGGGCTCGGATCGGATAAGTAAACTGGGCAAGGGATTCGATCGGATCGGAACTTGACACTTGAGAAATCTGGCAAAAAGGAAGGCCATACTAGCAATATTGGGACCGGATCGGATTAAGGAGGGGGATCGGATCGGCTAAAGGAGGAGGATCGGATCGGAGCATATGAAGAACAAGGGAGATGATCGGAGCGGGAGCACGAACTGGAGGGGAGATGGCAACCCGACCCGACCCGAAGTGGGACACCCGACCCGAACCGACGCGATGTAGTGAACCCGAACCGAACCGTTACCAGAGGAAGACCAGGAACCAACGCAACGTAGTGGACCCGACCCGAACCGATGGCTTGAGAGGAACCCGACCCGACCCAGTATTGACCAATAACCCGAGATGCAAAGGTAGTCCAATATGGGAAGTTAGAGCTCAGGATCCAGTTGGGAACTGATGAGTTCACTTCATGGTTGAGCTTTGTTGCGGGACGTGTGCTAAGGAGTTGTCGACGTTCATAACTTCGATTCACCACTGAAAATGGATGATGGGCTACTTATCAGTGCAGTAGAGTCACTATGACTCGAGGGGCAAAGTGATGGTAGCAAGACTACGTTATCAGTGCAGTAGAGTCATTATGACTCGAGGGGCAAGGTGATGCGTAGTATGACTATGAGCCAGTGCAGTGGGGTCATTGTGACTCCATGGGGCAGAGTGGACATAGTAAGGATTAGTAAGGCTATGAGCCAGTGCAGTGGGGTCCTTGTGACTCCATGGGGCAAAGTGGACATAGCGAAGGATTTGTGGCTACGTTATCAGTGCAGTGAAGCCATTTATGACTTCATGGGGCAAAGTGATCGTAGCAAGGTACGTTGGGTGATCGAAGTGGTGAATATCGTATGCTTTACGAACTGAGTGAGAGATGTGAGTATGGATGCTATGTTTGATTGTTTACCATCACTATGACATGCACACCCCCACCTCCGTATCTTTACACCGTTTGATATGGCACCTTAGAGTGTTGTACAGTATGTAGTGCTAACTCTTTGGTTGCAGGTCGAGGTTCAGGTATGTTTTAGTCTACCTGTTATTGTTTTGTTTAGATGCTTATCGCTCATACCAGGCTTTATGTCTGACACAGAGTTTTATGTCTCCTCTTATTACTCTGGGTGCTCACACGAGCAGACTAGAGATATGTTAGCTGGTGGTGCGCGAGTAGCTGATTCGGAGGCGAGCAGGAGGCTTCCACGTATGATATATAGATATTCTCCCTGTGTCGTTGGTGGTCACTACTTGGGCATTAGTAGTGTACCTCCTTTATCTTGCTTTTGCTTTGAGACAGTTTGAAAAGTTGTAATAATGTTTAACTTTGGATCATAAGCTGTACTTACATTTTCCGCTGCTATGTTAGTTGTTTCAGCTTATGCTCTGTCTCACCTGTTTTATGTCAAGTATGTTATTATTATATTTTATTCTATGCGCTGTGAGACATTCTACAGGTTCTTTGTTAGTTCATTTCCTTCTTCCCTTTTTCCTTCCGACGACCCGTCCCGTGCCAACTGGGCATGTGTACAGCGCACCTTTGGAGTAGATGTCGGTTGGTGCGGGGCGGGCTGTCACATTTGGTATCAAAGCTCTAGGTTGCGTAGTTAACCTAGGGAAAGACACCAGGGAGAGATAGTACGTATATGCGAGCGCGTATTTGTGATTACTTTGGTTTTCAAAAGCTATATATATATATACTATTAGTAGTATAAGAATGAAGTCGCACTGCACTAGCACCACTATGGGGTCGTTAATCGTTTCCCTTTTTCAGATTGACGATGAGCCAATATGCTAGAGGTGCTGGTAGGGGAGCCAATAATGGAAATGTTGCTGACATGAGGGCAATGTTTACCGACCTCATGAGAGACATTCTTAGAGAAGTGCAAGGGGCAGTTCCCAATCCCGGAGTCGGTGTTGGCCCAGTAGTGCAGGCGCCTAGGATCGATTTCGCCAAGTTGTGCAAGGATTACACTAACCTTGGTGGGAAGCCGTTCCACGGAACGGAGTTGGCCACAGATGTTCAAGACTGGATGGATAGCTGTGATCGTATCTTCGATGACTTGGGTCTTGAGGATGCGATGAAGAGAAGGCTAGCGTCTCGTCAACTTCAAGGGCGAGCGATGAATTGGTGGAATGCCATTAGAACAGCTACTCCAGAAGATCGGGTTACTTGGGATCAGTTCAAAGCTCGCTTTAGCGAGAAGTTCATTCCAGCTGCCCAGAAGTCAGATTGTTTAAGAGATTCTTGGAGCTCAAGCAGAGTGGTAGGGCAGTCTCTGACTATATTGCTGAATTCGACACTTTGTCGAAGTATGGACTATCTCTTATCGATACTCCTAAGAAGAATAATGAGAAGTTCATTACTGGGTTGGATGGATACTTGGGGGAAAGGCTTATCAACCACATCGATGAGACTTTTGAATCGATTGTGGGGAAAGCTTTGAGATCAGAGAGTCTTTACCCTAAGTCAAAGACTGAGGCTGCATCTGCAGAAGGGCTGAAGCCGTAAGCAGGCGGTGGAGGCAAGAATAACTCTCATAATAAGAGAAAGCAAGACCAATCTAAGGGTGTCCAGAAAAAGAACAAGAAAGATGTTGAGTGCTTCAGCTGTGGTAAGAAGGGCCATTATGCTAAAGAATGTCGGGCCAAGCCAGCGGAAAGGAAGTGCTACAACTGTGGTCAAGTGTGACATCATAAGGATAAGTGTCCGCAACCTCTTAAGGAGAAGCAGATTGTGAAAGTATATGCTATTGATGTTGTTCCTTCTTCGTCGAATGCCCCAACTGCGGCAGAGAAAGGAAAGAATGTTGTTATTCAAGGTATGCTTTCTATTTATGATGTACCAGTTCGAGTTTTGTTTGATACTGGGGCTTCCCGTTCCTTCATATCTAGTGACCTGGTAGATAGGTTGGGACTGGAACCCGAGATAGTCGAGAGACCATTGGTTGTGACGAACCCGATTGGTGGTTTGACTAGCCTTAGTATGATTTGCAGAAATTTGGTCTTATCGAGTCATGGATGTATGTTTGTTTGTGATTGCTTTGTTTTGGGCTTTACTGGGTATGGCATTATTTTGGGAGTCGATTGGCTCCAAAGATACGGGGTGATGGTAGACTGTGAGGGCTTTTTAGTGACAGTTAGGGCGGATGATGGGCGGAGGGTAGTGTTTGGCAGTCTACCTAGTGATGGGGTAATGGCTAGTTTTATAAATTCCCTCGACATCCCGCAGGATGAGTCGTCAGATGTGCCCGTGGTTGGCCAGTATCCGGACGTCTTCGAGGAGGTGACCGGGCTTCCACCACACCGAGAGATTGAGTTCCGTATTGATTTAGTGAAAGATGCCAGACCTATAGTGATGCCACTTCGTCGTATGGCACCAAGGGAGCAACGAGAGCTCGGGGTGCAAGTCAGCAATCTTTTGAAGAAGGGATTTATTAGAAGAAGTGTCTCCGAGTGGGGAGCACCAGTTGTGTTTGCCACTAAGGCAGATGGTTCCCTTCGTTTGTGTGTGGACTATCGCGAGTTGAATAAGGTAACGAGGAAGAATAAGTATCCTCTACCGCGGATAGATGATTTGTTTGATCAACTGGAAGGGGCAAGAGTGTTCTCCCAGTTAGACCTCGCGACAGGATTTCATCAGCTCCGAGTAGCGGATGAGAGTGTTCCGAAAACGGCATTTAGGACGCCGTCTGGATTTTATGAGTGGTTGGTCATGCCATTTGGGTTGACCAATGCACCAGCCTACTTTGTGGATCTTATGAATCGAGTATTCAGAGATCAATTGAATAAGTTTGTTCTTGTGTTCGTAGATGATATCCTTGTTTACTCAAGGACAGAGGAGGAACACAAGGGACACTTGAGGATAGTGATGGAGGTGTTGAGGAAACACCAATTGAAAGCGAAATTCTCTAAGTGTCACTTTTGGAGAAGGGAAGTAAGATTCTTGGGCCATGTTGTGTCAGAGAATGGTATTGCTGTGGACCCTGCGAAGGTGGCTACGGTACAGGATTGGCCTACGCCCAAGAATGCAACAGATGTAAGAAGTTTCTTGGGGTTAGCTGGATATTATCGTAAGTTTATCCAGGATTTCTCCAAGATAGCAGTACCGTTAACTCAGTTGACTAAGAAGAATCCGTCCTTCGTCTGGGACGGAGTGTGTGAGAATGCATTCAAGAGTCTAAAGGAAAAGTTGACGCGTGCGCCAGTGCTAGTCATTCCTAAAGGGAATGAAGAAATGACGGTATACACTGATGCTTGAGGTACCAGACTAGGTGCGGTATTGATGCAAGGAGGTAGGGTTGTAGCTTATGCTAGTCGGCAGCTAAAGCCGCATGAGAAGAAGTATCCTACCCATGATTTGGAATTAGCAGCGATCGTGTTTGCGCTGAAGATGTGGAGACATTATCTCTTGGGAGAAAGATTTGAGTTGTTCACCGATCATAAATCGTTAAAGTATCTCTTCTCCCAGAAAGATCTAAATCTCCGTCAGAAAAGATGGTTAGAGTTCTTGGCTTCGTATGATTTTGATATTGCATATACACCTAGGAAAGGTAATGCGGTAGCCGATGCCTTGAGTAGGAGACATGCCAGTTTAGGGGCTATGTTTCTTGAATGGAAGCAACTGGAGTATATCGCGGGGTTTGATTTCAGACCAAAGTGCGAATTGGATCCAGTTATGCTAGCTAGTTTGGCGATCAGACCCACTTTGATAGAGCGGATTGGTTCCAGCCAGAGGGACGATCCTAATCTATTGGAAATCATCTCCAAGTTAGAGATGGACATCGACGGTGAGGAGATGAATGTGTATGGGCTTGATCGGGATGGATGGCTTAGAAAGAATGGAAGACTAGTTATACCCAACGTGAATGGTTTGAGAGATGAAGTGCTTAAAGAATATCATCACTCAAGACTAACTATACATCCCGGTGGTAATAAGATGTATCGAGACATGAAGCAGACTTACTACTGGGAAGGGATGAAAAGAGACGTTGGGAAGTTTATATCCAAATGCATGAATTGCCAGCTAGTTAAAGTCGAGCAAAAGAAGCCTAGTGGGTTGTTGCAACTATTGGAAATTCCCAAATGGAAATGGGAGCAAGTCTCGATGGATTTCATCGATGGTTTACCAAGGACTAGATCGGGATATGACAACATTTGGGTAATTGTGGATCGATTGACTAAGAGCGCAAGATTTATACCAGTCAAATCGACCAGAACGGCAACCAAGTTGGTAGAATTGTATATGAAGTGGGTAGTGAGATTTCACGGAGACATAAAAGCATTATGAGTGACCGAGACCCATTGTTCACTAGTGGGTTTTGGAAGAGCTTACAAGAGGCTCTAGGGTCAGAATTACAGCTCAGTACCGCATATCATCCTCAGACCGACGGTCAGACGGAGAGGGTGAATCGTATATTGGAAGATCTCTTGAGAGCTTGTATATTGGATTTTGGTGGATCATGGGATGACCATTTGCATCTAGTAGAGTTTGCATATAATAATAGTTACCAATCCAGTATCAGTATGGCTCCATATGAAGCTTTGTACGGAAGACCGTGCAACTCACCATCATGTTGGATAGAGACTGGCGAGAAGTTTATGCTTGGACCAGATGTGGTGAGGGAAACTTCAGATAAGATTAGGACCATTCAACAACGAATGAAAGCTGCCCAAGATAGGCAGAAGAGTTATGCTGATAAGAGGAGAAGAGACTTAAAATTCTCCGTTGGTGACTTGGTGTTTGTCAAGATTTCTCCATTAAAGAGCGTGATACGATTTGGCAGGAGAGGCAAGTTAACACCAAGATTTCTTGGCCCATTCCCTGTTCTTGAACTAGTCGGGAATTTGGCATAAAGAGTTGGCTTACCAGAGAAGATGGCGGGAGTTCACAATGTATTTCATGTTTCCCAACTAAGGAAGTTCGTTCACGACTCAGATATGACTATTTCACCTGATCAGTTAGAGGACTTCGAAGTAGAACCCGAGGCGGTTGGGAACCGCAAGCCGATCCGTATTGTCGAGCACGATATGAAGCAACTTCGAAGGAAGGCGGTGAAGCTAGTCAAGGTTCAGTGGGGCGAGAACGAGAATGACTGCACTTGGGAGACAGAGGAGAGCATTAGAAAGATGCATCCAGAACTCTTTGCCTGGTAAGATATACCTTGTAATTTAGTTATTCCGCATGCTAGGATAGACTTGTTTTGCATGTTTGATTGTTGTTTTATGGTTGATAGGCATGCGGGACCCTTTTTTGTGTTTTGGTTAGGGAATTTCGGGGGCGAAATTTCTTAAGGGGGGAGAATGTAACAACCCGCATACTACGCATCGGAGGATCGTAAAATATATTTTTTCTTTCCCATATGAAGTTGTATGGTCATGTAACTTTGGGAAACATCTATTAGAGTCATTTTCCATGTTCATGATTTTTGCCGATTTTTAAATGACCATTTTGCCCCTAGCTGATCTGGTTTTGACCATAACTTTTGATTGGAAAGGAATTTTGACTTGAAACCACTTCCATTAGATTTGTTTGATGGTTTACCTTTCCGTAGAGTGGTCATAATAGCCAAACGGACTTACCGTTTGGGAGATATGGCTGAAATAAGGTTTGGAAGGTGAAAAACTGCTTAACCGGGCCAAATAAGGTGATTAGTGAATAGGCCCATAACCCATTTCGGGATTAGGGTTATGGGGAGGCTGAAATGAGTTAGAGAATCATTCCATTTCAGTTTTCTAACCTCCACTTATCTCCAAGAAACCCTAAAAATGGCCTCCAACCTCTAAATCATATCCAAATCATCTTCTAATCAAGGATTAAGCTTAGCAACATCGAATCAAGGGAGATCTACACCAAATCAACGTGAGAGCTGCTGTTTAGCATCAGGATTCGCACTAAATCAGAGATTTATTTTAGATCTAAGCTTTGATTGTGGCTAAGGTGAGTGATTCGCATAGTTCCTTACTAATTATGGCTAATTAAGGGTAATTAGTGTTAATTAGCGAATTTAAACATGATAAAATTCAGGAAAAATATTTATAAAATCCGAAATAATGTTTTAGACCTCTGATATGAATTTGGTTTAGTTTGGTTAAGTTTTGCTAATCATATCATTAGTTTCACCTAAACATGCTTAAAGGGAAATATGGGGGTTTTGGGTATGGTTGATCCATTTTAACCTATCATATTGATGTTTTGATGTTTGTGGTTGATTATGCATGTTGCTACGACTATATGATATGCTTTGCGATTGATTTCAATAGCTAGAATGGTCGAAAACGTCGTCGAATGGCGTAAAATACTCGCTGGAAAGGTTGCTGGAAAAGTGCAGGTTCTGGACCGGATCGGATCAGATATGGGGGCTCGGATCGGATAAGTGAACTGGGCAAGGGATTCGATCGGATCGGAACTTGACATTTGAGAAATCTGGCAAAAAGGAAGGCCATACTAGCAATATTGGGACCGGATCGGATTAAGGAGGGGGATCGGATCGGCTAAAGGAGGAGGATCGGATCGGAGCATATGAAGAACGAGGGAGCTGATCGGAGTGGGAGCACGAACTGGAGGGGAGATGGCAACCCGACCCGACCCGAAGTGGGACACCCGACCCGAACCGACGCGATGTAGTGAACCCGAACCGAACCGTTACCAGAGGAAGACCAGGAACCAACGCCACATAGTGGACCCGACCCGAACCGATGGCTTGAGAGGAACCCGACCCGACCCAGTATTGACCAATAACCCGAGATGCAAAGGTAGTCCAATATGGGAAGTTAGAGCTCAGGATCCAGTTGGGAACTGATGAGTTCACTTCATGGTTGGGCTTTGTTGCGGGACGTGTGCTAAGGAGTTGTCGACGTTCATAACTTCGATTCACCGCTGAAAATGGATGATGGGCTACTTATCAGTGCAGTAGAGTCACTATGACTCGAGGGGCAAAGTGATGGTAGCAAGACTACGTTATCAGTGCAGTAGAGTCATTATGACTCGAGGGGCAAGGTGATGCGTAGTAAGACTATGAGCCAGTGCAGTGGGGTCATCGTGACTCCATGGGGCAGAGTGGACATAGTAAGGATTAGTAAGGCTATGAGCCAGTGCAGTGGGGTCCTTGTGACTCCATGGGGCAAAGTGGACATAGCGAAGGATTTGTGGCTACGTTATCAATGCAGTGAAGCCATTTATGACTTCATGGGGCAAAGTGATCGTAGCAATGTACGTTGGGTGTTCGAAGTGGTGAATATCGTATGCTTTACGCACTGAGTGAGAGATGTGAGGATGGATGCTATGTTTGATTGTTTACCATCACTATGACATGCACACCCCCACCTCCGTATCTTTACACCGTTTGATATGGCACCTTAGAGTGTTGTACAGTATGTAGTGCTAACTCTTTGGTTGCAGGTCGAGGTTCAGGTATGTTTTAGTCTATCTGTTATTGTTCTGTTTAGACGCTTATCGCTCATACCAGGCTTTATGTCTGACCCAGAGTTTTATGTCTCCTCTTATTACTCTGGGTGCTCACACGAGCAGACTTGAGACATGTTAGCTGGTGGTGCGCGAGTAGCTGATTCGGAGGCGAGCAGGAGGCTTCCACATATGATATATAGATATTCTCCCTGTGTCGTTGGTGGTCACTACTTGGGCATTAGTAGTGTACCTCCTTTATCTTGCTTTTGCTTTGAGACAGTTTGAAAAGTTGTAATAATGTTTAACTTTGGATCATAAGCTGTACTTACATTTTCCGCTGCTATGTTAGTTGTTTCAGCTTATGCTCCGTCTCACCTGTTTTATGTCAAGTACGTTATTATTATATTTTATTCTATGCACTGTGAGACATTCTACAGGTTCTTTGTTAGTTCATTTCCTTCTTCCCTTTTTCCTTCCGACGACCCGTCCCGTGCCAACTGGGCATGTGTACAGCGCACCTTTGGAGTAGATGTCGGTTGGTGCGGGGCGGGCTGTCACAAGGGCTCAGGGAGAGGTAGCGGTAAGGAGGAGATTTGGTGGAACCCTCAAAAGTATGTTTTTGGGTTTTTTCTTTTAAAACAATTATTACTTTAAGAGTGTACGAAGGCAGTGGCTGTTGGTTTATTTGGTGGAAGTCGCCATCATGTCATCCCCAAGTCATTGGAAATTTTTGATGATGTATTGACACAGATTGGCGATGAATAGACTATTTTTTCAATCTCAAATAGTTTTCAGAGACATATCAACTACTTCCACTTCTATTAGTGTCAAGATTATATTGTATGTCTAAACATATAGACTTTAATTGGTACACCTGAATCACACAAGAATGACATACATATTCAAGCACCTCATAAAATTGTAATGGAAAGTGTACCAGTTATAATTTTGTGACTTCACTAACTCAAGTTATGTCATGCATGATAAACAAACTTGCTGACGTGATTTGAAAACCTCTATGCCACAGATCATAAATATTACTATCAAAAAAAGGGGGAAACAGAGAGACCTCTAAAAGGAAAAAAAATCCTTGTGAAACACATAATTAAAGTTGCATAAATAAAGATGTAAGAAATAAAACTAAATAATTGCAAAATATAAGCCAGCTAATTTGCTTGCAATACGACGAAAAATTAGAAGCTGACCAAGGTTTCATGTTGCCTTCATTGAAGGAAATAGTATGTGGGGGAAGAGAAGGATACTTGAAACTCCATACAAGCATTGAATTTTTGTTGTAAACCATTGTAACAAATCTTATATTTAGAAACCGAAAATTCTGAGAAAAGCTACCAAACTAAAAACCAGCATTCTGACTAAATTTGACGAGCTCCGTTCTCTTTGTCAACACCAAAATAATATAGACTAGGAAGGAACCAAAAACAAATACCATTATAGTTGCAAGGTAGCGACATAGTTGGTCCATCAATCCAATCCTTTGTACCTAAGTCAAAAGCCCTCCATTCACGATCCACTACGAAACCTCCTGTATAATAAATAGTGTTTTTCTTGTAACCAACATAAACAGCAGGTATTCCAAATCTGCTATCCCAACTTAAAAACAATCCATGTTCACCGAGTGATTTCATCCTCATCCACTTATTCCTTGAAAAAACAGCTTTGTAAACTTCAAATTCCTCAATGGTGGCAAAACTAGTTGCAGTTGATTTTTCCGATATAAAAATGGTCATAACTAACTCTCCGAGATAATTGACTAACCAAAACCTCTTACAATGAGATGTACTAATTTCTGAGCAATCCATTTCTATCATCTTCTCAACAAAATCAGAGAGCAGTGTATTAATCATCAAAATTCTTCTGTAGTCCGCCATGTAGTAAAATTTAATACGGCAAAAGATGATTGCATCCCAACATGGCTTATGCCATTGAACTGTTTTCCAACTGCTGTTGCTGTTTATGCAATTTAAATAAGCTTTACCATTGTCATTCTCTGTTATAACCGTGCAATCAGGGTCAGATGGTGGATAAGAAATGGATAAGACATTGCTGGAAGGTAAAAGATCGGGTAAAGGAGGTAGCTCTATCTGAACGCTAGGAATAGGATTGGAAATGCACAATGACTAATCAAGGAGGAGGATTTGCCAACCATAACTAAAGTCTAATGCAAAATGTCTTTTATGCCAATTTCGAATCCTGGCTCCATGCCAATTTCATATCCCAAATCTCATGATGGGAACTCTGGGAATTTTCATCCTAACTCGTGCTGATCAATGGTTGTCGAGTTGCCAAATCTTTGATGCCAAGCCGCCTTTCCATGGTGCGAAGGCGAGAGTCCGAGATGAAAACACGATGTGATCCAATGATTTTTCGCATCCCTTTGTGATGCGAAATGCTGGGATACAAAATCCCAATTTGCAGAACAAAAAACCCAGGCCTGATCGGTCTAATGCACAGTCGTGGTTTCCAGTGATTTTCACGTGCCGATCCACCATTTTCGACTTGCTAAATTCAGTGATTGACCAACTTTCATCATGTGATCTGATCGGTGCGCACACGTGATTTTGAGTGATCTACCTGAGTCGATCACCACTTTTTGATGTGTTAGATCACAAAATTTGTCAAGTGCTAAATTTCGATATCATGAGTCAAGCGAGCCATTTCAGGTGATCATGTTATGTCGATCGGTTGTTTTTGAGTGCGTGAAACACGAATTTGCTAGAATCAACATATTTTTCTATGATGAATTTTTCCACATGATCGAATAGACATACTCAAGTTTTTGAGTTGACCGGACCGAGTGGACCACGTATTTTTACCATGCCGGTTTTTTTCGAGTTTATTAACGAAGATTTCACGAAACGACGCTATTTCCAACCTTTTACGAACACGTTGCGACTTCGACCAAATTGCCTTGTGCTTTCTGACGTCGTTGTCGAGACTTGAACAGGTCACTGACCATAATCTTGAAGTGTGAATGCTTTTCCAAAAAGTTGATCAACACTTTCCCCCCAAAACATATCTTTCTTGATCGAAGGAATATGTGTTCTTCGAGTAAACCAAAAATCCGAAAACTAAAGCAAGGAGATGTTCGGAACAAACTTTTATAACCAGAAAACCGCAAAACCACGATCACGTTGGATTGTATTAACCAAAAATCCAAAAATTCACGATTGTGTTAGGTCGTGTTGACCATAAAATCAGAAAGCCTGACATCCGATGAAACCCTACGATAGCTCCGGATCGTTTTTTGAGAGATAGGCAGAATAAATCAATAAGTAACCAGAATAACCCAAGGACTACAGGGGTTTAAGAATCTAAATAACCAGAATGTCCATAGCCAGAAAATCGGGAAAACCAAAAATCCGTAGATCTAGAGTAAAAAATAACTAGATGAGTTCAAGACGATCTTGCCAAGGCAAGACGACTAAGAATAGCCAGAAGAGTTCGAGGCGGACATGCCGATGCAAGTCGACCAAGGACAAACCAGAAGGGTCCAAGACGGCCTTGCCGAGGCAAGACGATCAAGGACAAACTAGAAGGGTCCAAGGCGGCTTTGTCGTGGCAAGACGACTAAGGGTAAGCTAGAATAGTGCAAGACGTCTTTACCTGGGAAAGACGACTAAGGACAAGCCAGAATTTGTTGACCGAAGTCCTTAGAGTTCATAATCCAGTTTTTGATTTCCTTACCCCGCCACTGGCGTCCCGACACACGAGGCAATTTTTAATAAAGTTAAAAAAGATTTGGAGCTTTTTTTAAATGCAAAAGGAAAACTTAACGATTTATCGTCCGTAAAGAGCTGTCTAGGGACTCGCCTGTTCCCATACATGAGTATCCCGGTTTAGCCATTTTTAATTCCATATTCATTCATGGAGGAGACTTAATGTTTTATCGTCTGCGAAGAGCATGCCTAGGGATGCTTGTTCCCGTACATGGGTAAGAAAACTTAGTCATTCTAGTTCCAAAACCGTAGTTATCTCAAGACGGCCCTAACGGAGAGAGACGACCAAGAGTAGCCAAAAGAGTTCAAGGCAGCCTTGCTAGAGTATGACGACCAAGAAAAGCCAGACTAATTCAAGGCGTCCATGCCGAAGCAAGACGACCATGAAAAGCCAGAGCATATCCATTTTATTAATAACAAGACGGCGATGGTGTGTTATCGAGCAAAGAGCATACCCATATATTATAACAGCTCACGTCTATGGGTTGGTTGACTCGACCATCTAAAACCAGAAAGCTGAAAATATAAATCTAGAGGGCTAGAGTTCAAATAACCCAATCTAGAAAGAGCCAGAGCCAAATCATAAGATCAGGAAGCTGAGAAATCCGAAAGCCAAATAACCAAATCCAAAACACTGAAGAAGACCAAAACCAAAACACTAGAGAATCCACAAGAGCCAAAACCAAGTAACCAAAATCCAGAAAACCAAGCAGAACCAAAAGCCAAACAACCAAAGAATCCGCGATACCAAAAGATCAGAAACCACAAGCCAAAAATAATGATGCTTGGGAGGCCCATATCCAAGACATCAGAGTCAGAATAAAGATTAGTTGATAATAATGCCGCCGGGACGGGAGCTGGTCTCGGGCCTATCCTGAGTAGCATGAGGGAGTTGTGCTTATCCTAGCACCACATACCGAGTTCGAACAAATCGTGTCATCTCATCACATCTTACACGCTCTTCGAACATGTCCCTTGATCGTCAAGATCATGAAACAAGCAATGCCAACTAGTATACTTTTCACTTTGAGTCGACTCCCTTGCGGGAGGCTTCCTGAAATAAGTAGTGGGATGAACCTCCAAGAAATTCTCCTCAGGGGTGTGAGTAAGTTCCGAATAAGACTGGAGCTTATGTTGCTTCCAAGCTGGGTTTCAATCATTCTCCGAAGGAGCTTTACTTATACTAGAATCCTTAGCATTACCAGAGTCGGGCGGTTTCCCGTCCTTAACAACATTAACCTCGAGAACCTTTTAATCAGTCCTCACACTCTCTTCCCGAGGAAACCTTTCCCCTTCAAAGTAGAATTCACCGAGATTCCTTGGCAGGTCTCGATGGAATGAAGTCTTGAAGTCAGACTTGTCCAAAACACTAGAGACTGCAGCCATCGAAACCATGGACGGCCGAGTCTGTCGATCGATGTCACCACCATATTAAACCGTTTCAAGTACTTGTGCAGAGTCTCACCTGACTTCTGCTTGACCGCTGTTAGCGACATAATGCTTTTTAACGTTTTTTAGATGAGCGATGTGAATTTTAAGTCGCTTAACAAACTTCCCAACCATAACATTCCAAGAATGAATATAATTCGTTTCTAACTTCCTGAACCACATGGTGGTAATGTCTGTCATGTAAAGCGGAAAACGCTTTGCCATGACACCTTCTAAAGTAGAGAGAACTTCCATATGTCACATATAGCGCATCAAGTGAGAAGTTGGATCCTCTTGACCATCATAAGCTTCCAACACCGACAGTTTGAACACCGTTGGGTAACGAGAATTCTGGATATGCAAAGAGAACAGGCTGAGAGTGACACAATCCAAGTATGAAGAAGGGGCACCGCCTCGAGTAAATCAATGAATAAAATCCGCGATTTGAGATCTATTACCAAAAGCGAGCAACCGATTCAAGTTATCTAAGCCAACAACGGTGCCCTAAGTGTTTAAGTCCAAATAGGAACTGATTGATTAACATGAAGTACATCCGATTGAATTCCAGATTGAGGAGCCGCATCGGGTTCGATCCTTACTCCCAGAACCATGGGAGCGCTTCCATCTAAAGCTACACGCAAAGGTGCTTAAACCAAGTTACCAATGGTGGAGCTGGCGACTTGGCCAACCAAAGCGTAATGGGCTGGAGCAATGTCTGGGTTAAGGGTATTGCCCCAAGTGTAGCAGGAACAACACCAGTCCGAGGATCGGCGTAAACTTGTTGATTAGTTTGTGGATTACCTCCAAATTCCAAATTGCAGCTTGTGGAATGCCGGTACTTGCTCCAATAATGTTTACCTAGCCAGTCAGCCTTCCGATGATTCCTAGCCTAGCCTCAATCCGCGCGAGAAAAATAGTCATCGCTTCTTCCTGTTTCTCTAGTCAAGCGTTTAAATCTGCAGCCGAAACTTTGACTATCCCATCAATATCCACTCGAGTAACATAATTCTATGGATTCCAAGTCAAAGAAAGTTCTTGAGTTCCTTCGTCTCGAGCACCATGAGCTTTAGCAATAGCATCGAACTTCTTGCGCTTAACCACTATAAAAAGCGGGCAAGATCTGCTTATAAAACAAAGTCGAAGTCGAAAAACTGAAACCAAAGTCGAAAACAAAAACCGAATCCGAAGATGAAATCTAAAACCAACTCGAGAACCAAATCCAAAGTAGAAGTTGAAGCTATGCGTACCCCTACCTGGCATACCAAAGTGATGATGTGGGAAATTGGTTATTTGCGCACGCTAACCCCAAGAGTAAGGTTAGCGTAAACTTATAATCCGAAAATCCAGAGACAGAGAAATGTAAAGGAACACACAGCTTTTAATAATGGTTTGACACAAATGCCTATGTCCACTTTGTAGTAATCATTCACCATATACTTATCGATTACAAAGTTTGTACAAGTTCAGACAAAATTTATGTGTACAAATTTTTATAATAGAACAACAAATACCTTATTAATTCTAAACTTTGATCAAAATGCCTTTCTTATTCTTCGTTGAGCCAAAGTGTGAGTCAATATACAAGAAATTACTTTAATGTCCAAAAGTATGAAAATATGTACAACAGCATGCCAAAAGTCCAATTGAAAGTCTGAAAGTTGTAGGCAAACGTTTATGTAATGTTTTGAGGTCCAATCTATGTAAAATAGTCATGGAAATGATGAAGCAGCCATTAATGATGCTTCATAGCTCTAATCCCGTATATTAAAGCCTAGGCAAAGTCCAAATGAGCTGACCCCTAAGAATGCCAAGCATAGGGGTATTTATAAATGAGTTTTGGGGGGCATCAGCTCAACTTTTGTATCTTGAGAGGATGTGAAATTCGCATGCCAAAAAGATAGCCTAAAAACCAAGATAAAGTCCAAAAATCATACCTTGAAGTTCTGAAATTCATATCCCAAAATAGAAAATTGACAAGCGCGAATCAAGAAAAATTTAGTGATCTGCATGGTAAAAATTGTTGTGCCAAACCTCTTGCCATTTACCAACTTTTCGTATCCCTTGCCAAATCTGAGATTTTGCATCAGAAAATTCATGATGCGCATCCATGAGATTTCGTATCCGTCCACTTCGTTCCCCTAATTTCGCATTGTCCAATTTTGAATCCTGGCTCCATGCCAATTTCGTATCTCAACTCGAGCTGATCAATGGTTTTCCAGTTACTAAGTCTATCGTGCCAAGATACCTTTCCATGATGCGAAGACGAAGATTTGAGATGAAAACATTATGCAATCCAATGACCCAGGCCTAATTAGCTGGGGTACAAAATCCCAATTTACCAAACCAAAAACCCAGGCCTAATTAGCTTGATATGCAGATGTGGTCTCCAGTGATTTTCACGTGTCGATCCATCCTTTTTTACATGCTAAATCCGGTGATCGACCAATTTTCACTATGTGATCTAACCGATGCACACACACTATTTTGGGTGACATGCCCGAGTCGATCACCACTTTTGATGCGCCAGATCATGAAATTTTCCAAGTGCCAAATTTCGATGTCGTGGGTCGCACGAGCCATTTAACATGATCTTGTTGTGCTGGATAGCTGTTTTTTAGTACGTGAAACCAGATTTTGGTAGAATCCATATATTTTTCCACGACGAGTTTTGCCACGTGATCGGACTGACACACTCAAGGATTTGAGCTGATCGGACTGAGTCGCTCACCTATTTTTACCATGTTGATTTTCTCGGAGTTTATTGATGACGATTTCACAAATCAATGTTATTTCCTACCTTTTTCGAGCATGTCACGAGTTCGACCAAATCGCCTTGTGTTTTCTGACGACGTTGTTGAGACTTGAGCACATCGCTAACCATAATTTTGACGTGTGACTGCTTTGCTAAAAAGCTGGTCAACATAAAATATGAGAAGAATAAAGGATTTTTTTACTCTTCTAATTTTGCGATTAAATGACTTAAGGTTATATGTGGGTGCTTTAATTGATTTAGATTCAAAAAATTCAAGTATAAACGAGAAATTTACATGGTATTTTGTTTACCCTATTTAATTTTTTTACTTCAATCCATAGAAAATGCGAAAATGCATATGTAACGTCCCGGGTTTTTAGTCGATTAATTTGAATATTTAACTTTATTTAAATATTGAATTAGAAATATATAAAAAATTATATTGAATTTTATCGATCGATATACAATTAATTTCGAAGAGATTGAATTATCGTAACACGAAAACGATAACAATTCAGAATTAAAACTAGATTGAAATTATTCTAACAATTTATATAAATTCTATTGAATTAGAATGAAAATAATAATTTATTATCGAAGAATTTAATTGTTTTGAATTTAAATTTGTAAGTTATTAATTTAATATCATTTTTCTATATATACGTTCAAATTTGATTTCGGAATATATTCTGTTGAGTTCAAAAAGGTGTTATAGCTTTGAAATGTCAATCGCTACTTTAAAAGAACGGTTCATGGATTTTAAATTAAGGAACCGTGATATATGTTAGTATTTAATTAAAACAAAATCAATATATATATATATATATATATATATATATATATATTCTATCAGCTGATTTTTTTTCAAACAAAGCCGACATATCATCTTTCACGCAGGACTATTTACATCGAGCCGAAATTTATTGTCTTCTACCTTTGACATCTTGGAGAACAAGATTTTATTGGCCATGTACCATTTGTCTGCCTCGCGTCTATAAAATGAACCCCAAACCTTCGTTAATTTCCCATCCTCGGACCAATTCAATTCATTTCCTTCATTTCCTTTTTCTTCTTCTGTTAATCGCAGAGAAACATCCACTAATACAAAAAAAAGATTTCGAAAACAAAATCGAGATTCAATCCGTGAATTCCTGGAGCTCGAGACCAATGTGATGAAAGCCGGTCACGATTTTGGGTTCGATGGAGTTTGTCAACGTCGTGGGTTTGAATGAAGTTGCAGAGGTAGGACGTGATTTGCCAAAGCGGATTCGGGAGGTCGGCGTTAGTTTTGAAAGGCGATTGGAATTGAGCAAATGCACTTATGTCGAGCTGGAGTTCGAATTGAGGATGGACTGGTTGAAAGTGGGGTTCTGACCTCGATGAGATGTGAAATTGGATGGGGGGGTTCGGACCTAGTGCATTTTCAGGGAACTCGAAAGTAGGAAGTGAAGGTGTTAATCAAGGAGGGGTCAACTTACTATGTAGGAAGGGGTGGTCTCGGTTAATTGATTAATTGGATACAATGGTAGGTGGACAGTAGCACCGATGGGTCTGGGATAAGCTGTAGTGGTGGAATCTTAGATGAGCCGCTTGATGGTGTTGTAGTCGATTTGGTGATGCTTTAGTTATATTCCAATGAGTATTTAGGAAAGAAGGGAATGAGGCTGCCTGGATGCATTGATGGGTTGGTGGAGTTTAGGGGCTGGTCTGGACATTGAACACTTATGGTTGGTCGAGGCATTTCGGTGATGTTGAAATCTGCAGGATGATATATGGTTCGACAATAGGATCGAGAGGGGAGTAAGGTATACATTATTACGTAATTTAAAATACATATAATTATTTGTTTATTTCAGTAAGTAGTGTAATTTAACAATTCCCTAATCGTTAAATAAAAGTTAAATAATCGTAGGTGCAAAAAAAAAATTATTCAAGCCATTTCGCAGCCGCGAAGATACGACATTTAATTGGATATTCATCGCAGACAAAAATCAAGGTGAGTAAATCTCACTCAAAGGTTTATATTTAATTTATTTTTATCATAAAAAATAAATTGTTGATTGTTCGGATGCTTGCATGAATTATTGAATTATTGTGGTTGCATATATATTAGTTATTTAGGCTAGATGGTTGAATATATATATATATATATATATATATATAGTATTGGTGATCTGATATTTCCTGTAGCACCATTAGCGGATGCCCGGAGTATCATTAGCGGATGATTTCCTTATGCGTCCCACAATATATATAGTGGATGACCTTCATACCGCAATATTCTGCCTTGAAGCAGAATTGGTATTATTTTTGTAGTCAAACATCTTTGGATGCAGGAAAACAGGTTGGAGGAATCCAACTGGATTCCTCAATTTTATTTACTGTTCGTTACATATTTATATATGTGTGTGATCTATGAATTGAATGGATGATTTGTGTGTTTGGATATTAGAATATCACTCGCCCTAGATATTCATATTTAAATATATCAAGAAGGGATTTTGGCATTTAAAAAGGTAAATTTAATTTTTGAAATAGAAATGGAATTTCAAATGAATTAATAAATATTAACATGTTTTAATACTAAAACAAGTAGCTGAATTTATAAACAATGTTTACAAATAAAAAGAAATATTATCATTTGATAATATAGAATTTTGATTTCAAGTATGAATTTAAAACAGAAAATTAATTTTCCATATTGGAAATTGGATTTCAAATAAAGTTTAAAATAGAAATTGGTTTCAATAATTAAAACCAGAAGTGAAATTTATAAACGATGTTTATAAATATAGAAGTGGAACTTTCAGTGAATAATTTATAAATTTAAATTCAAGTATGAATTTAAAAAGAGATTTATAATTTGGATCATTTCAAAAAGAAATGGTAAAATTTATTCCGATGTTTGGAATGTAAACTGATTTTAAATAAATCCATAAGGATTTATGATTTCGAATTCAACTATGTCGAAATAAATAAATAAAATAAAATGATTTTTAGAGGGAATATTGAAATGTATTAATTAGAAGCTATAATCTAAATTAAATATGAAATAGATTATATGTTTATACATTTATAAGTTAAATTATAAAATATCTTCGAATGTAAAATAAAAAGGGAAATTTGCTTTCTACAGAGTAGGATTTGGTTTTTAAATAAATTTTGGAATGAAAACCTTGTTTGAAATCATAAAACGAGGAAGTTACTTTACAAACGATATTTATTTTTGTTGGATAAATTGGAAGTTAGTTTCAAATTGAGTTAAATTAGAAAATAGTTTTAAGATATAAAATAAGGAAACTGATTTATAAACCATGTTTATAAATGTGATGAACAAATTCTCATTAGATAAATTGGAAATAGATTTTTTCAATTATAGAAATGCCATTTAAAAATCATTTTTTTAAATGGGATAGAAGAGGGGATTTTTATGATAAGTAATCGAGTTTTGGAATTAAAAACTCTTATCCACCTCAAGATAAGTACGTTGTCGGTCAAGGTCTAAGAGGTAAATAAAATGCCCCAACCTGAACAACTTCACTATTATCAAGGGATGATATTAGTTTGTAATGGTGAAGAATGTTAAATTAATTGATTATCCCCATAAAGAGAATTTATAATAGGAATTTGATTATATCGAATTTTAAATAACCAAATTCCATGTGAATTGGAATTGAATATATAAAATTAGAGTTTGAATTAATTTATAACTGAGTTATGAATATGGAATAAAAAAATCGATGAGTTTGAGAAATTAGGATTGTTAAGTTAGATTTGGATAACGGATTTATTTTTGAATATTGAAAGTGAAATTGAAATTTATTTTATAAACGAAGTTTGAATGTTTATATTTAAATTATAATTAAAACGAATTCGCCACTGCGCGATAATTTATAATTTGGCATTCCGAACTTCAATTGAGAATATGGAACTCGATATAAATCGGAATTTAATGAACCAGAAACGTTTGGATCTATTGAATAATAATTTTCTAAAGAAAGAGAAAAATCTTGATTTCGTCTTATAGATGTTTAGTTATGCCAAAATCAAATTTTCAGAAAAACAGCGCCATAATCGTTTATAAGCCATAACGGATTATTTAATAAATAAAAAGGATTTTCAGTGAATAAAATCCGATTTCTTATTGGAAAAATCCAGATTTGAGTTATCAAATATATACGAACTCGAGTGGAGTGAATGAAGTGATTTTTAATATAAAAATCAGATCTTACATTATGAAATGAAGTTAACTAATTACAAGGTAATTAGTTTAAGAAGTTTGAATCGAACTTAACCTCTGTTAAGTGAATCAGATTTGTGAATTTAAGTTGAAATCAAATATGAAACTCGAGTAAGAAATGGAATTCGACATGTTTATAAGTGAATTAACATATATTTGCTTATGATATGCTCGAATCGAAAGTGTATTAGACAAAATTGCCAATTAGCGAATTAATTAGTAAATTGAGTTAAAAAGGATTGAATCGATGGAAATGAAATTGGAAATGGCCGTGTACATATTTAAACTGGTATGGAACGAAGATATGAAGATTATAATTTAAGTTCCTGACAAAAGGTACGTTTAAATTTCCATATGAGGTTTTATGCGCCGAATCGGCAAGCCGCTTGGCTTTTTGAATTTCTTTTTGAATGGAAAGGGCCTAGAGAGGCGAGTTGGGGTTTGAACGATTGACCGGTAAAGAGGAGGTGCTGGTGAAATTTTCCGAAAATTTAAGAAGTTAGAATATTTTAAGAAATTTTGAAAATAGAAATAAATATGTCGATATGTATAGAATTCGATAAGGGATTTGGGAAAATAGTTAATGAATGAAAAGGGCCAGTGATTGTTTGACTGTTTGAGTGAATGTTTTGTTTCCCTTTGATAGTTAGATCACCGCCTATCAAAGATTTTGACCATCGTTGACAATAGGGAGAGACCGTTTGGATTTAATATCTGAAAACCACTACGTATAGACATAGGCGTTGCGAATTAGTTTATGTTGAAGAAATTGAAGACTGAGTGAAATGCAAGGTCTGTTTTGTTTGTCCAGACCCAGGACAACTTGTATTGATGAATGTCTGACATCGTATTTCCAATGATCACGCCCGTTGGTTTTTACGAATATATCAAGTTGGTGGGGAGAAGGCAACTTCTCTTTATTTTAACACCCAAAGTGTATTTGTATAAATCAAATTAGTGATCAACGGATTTGGCGATGTGGCATTCAAAGTGAATGGTGGCCTAATGTTCTGAAAAGTTAAACGTGACCTCAAGCCTCATCAACCGGGAAATGACAAAAATCGGGCATGCAGCATGACTAGGTGGGTCATTGCCAAGCAGTGTATATTGTCACCATTTAGAGAAAATTACACTATTTGTTCTTCTTTTATTTTTTATATCTCCACGGATGTACGGTGGGCCCTTAAAACCATAATGGGGTGACAATATATTTGATACACTCAAGCTAAATGAGTGGCCGGTCATGTGTGGCCGGGTTGCAAGATGTTTTTGTTGAATCTCCGGTGTATCCCCTCTAGAGTACACTGATCGGGAGGTGGTCCCATATCTTATCATAGTTGGAATCCAATTCCAATAAGCCCCTGCGGTTTTTGATTTTATACTATATATGTTGAGCGTAAGATGCAAGCGTTCTACTATTTGATTATTTATTTGAATAGACATTATTATAATATCACTGGATTTTGATATCAA
Organism: Allium sativum; assembly: GCA_030737875.1. Lineage (NCBI taxonomy): Eukaryota > Viridiplantae > Streptophyta > Magnoliopsida > Asparagales > Amaryllidaceae > Allium > Allium sativum. The sequence continues at coordinate 401,904,944 of CM060923.1, read as the reverse complement.
AAATGTTTTGGTTATAGTAAGGTAAAAACTGTCCATGTTTATATGTGGGCTGGTCTTACTATTACCCTTTCTTTTAAAGGATTTTCAAAGTTAAACAATATGGTTGGAGTTTACTCATACCAGTCCCATGACTGACCCAGAGTTTATTTTGTTTGTTTTTCTTAAACACTTGGGTGCCCCAATTTGTACGGGCAGTCAAGTGTTTCAGGTTTTCACAGATACACTTGGAGGAGCTTGATGCAGGAGGCTTCACCGTTAGTTATTTTATAGTTATTTCCGCTATATCAAATGTTGTATTAAACTCTGATGATGGTATGTCTATAAAATACAAAATTTTGTATTTTAAAGGTTATGTTATATAATATATTTTATTCGTTCCGCTGTGAGATTCCGTTTTGTTATTTCTGTTCTTCTACTATCTGTTTCTATTTCTTTAACCCTAATGACTCGTATTTCTGTACTATTTGAGTTAGACGTGTGTTGTATTAGTCAGCTTAGATAGTATGGATTTTCGGCCCACTATAGTTGGTATCTGAGCTTAGATTAAGCAAACACCTAGGCTTTGGTGTGGGTCTACTCATTAGAGATAGGGTCAGTAGTACCCTAGAATGAGTTGAGTATATATATGAGGGAGCATATTTGTAAGTTGTTATAAAAAATGTTTTATATATTGTGTTGATTGGTTTGTCGAATGGTTTATGAATTCTGGTCGATATAGAATGTACAACTGTATCGGTAGGAGTTTCTAAGCACTTGAGTAGAGTATTTCGACACAATATGTTTTAAAAGGTGGGTAAATGAAACAATTTTACCCAAAACTATATTTTGATATAAAATGAATAATTTTCTAAAATTATTTATATATGGATGTGTTGGTTGCTAGTATGTGATTGTAAAATTGGAATGGTTATATAAAAATCAAATAGGATTTGTATATGATTAATATATACAAATGAGATGAATCAAAATTGGATTGAAACCAGAAATTGGAATTTAAATCCTGGAAAAAGTTGGAAAATATTTTCCAAGGTATATTAAAATAAAATAGCTTTGTTTGGAAGGATTTTTGAATAAAATCATTTTGAATGAATTTTTAAAATAATAAAGCATTGAACTCACCTCAGTTACTGGAAAATATTTCCGATGATGAACCCCGACATCGTCAGTGTTCATTTTCGAGTTTCTAAGTGACAGATTGCTACCTTAGAAAAGTTTATGATAAAAACTGGTTCGAAGAAACCAAGTTGTTTAAAAAATTCAAATGTTTGAATTTGAGATGATTATTAATATATTTATATGATTTCAAAAGAATTTGGAAAAAGATCGGGAATTTGAATTTCAGAATCTAAATTTAACTTAAGCTAAGTAAGTTAAATGGATCACAATAAATAAATTTATTTGAATCAATTTAAATGGATCTGAATGCATATGAATGAATAGAATATGAAATACTGAGTTTTAACAAAGTGGGCTTTTGAAAAGTTAATGGGTCTGTAGCATTTCTACTACCTTAGTAATTTCGGGGACGAAATTCTTTTAAGAGGGAAGGAATGTAACGTCCCGGGTTTTTAGTCGATCAATTTGAATATTTAAATTTATTTAAATATTGATTAGAAATATAAATGAATTTTTATATTGAATTTTATGGATCCATATACGATTAATTTCGAAGAGATTGAATAATCGTAATACGAAAACGATAATAATTCAGAATTAAAACTGGATTGAAATTATTCTAACAATTTATATAAATTCTATTGAATTAGAATGACAATAATAATTTATTATCAAAGAATTTAATTATTTTGAATTTAATTTTGTAAGTTATTAATTTAATATCGTTTTTTTATATATACGTTCAAATTTGATTACGGAATCTATTCTGTTGAGTTCAAAAAGGTGTTATAACTTTGAAACGTCGATCGCTACTTTAAAAGAACAGTTCATGGATTTTAAATTAAGGAACCACGATATATGTTAGTATTTAATTAAAACAAAATCAATATATATATATTCTATCAGTTGATTTTTTTTCAAACAAAGCCGACATATCATCTTTCATGTAGAACTATTTACTTCGAGCCAAAATTTATTGTCTTCTGCCTTCGATATCTGGGAGAACAGGATTTTAATGGCCATTTACCATTTGTCTGCCTCGCGTCTATAAAATGAACCCCAAACCTTCGTTAATTTCCCATCCTCAGACCAATTCAATTCATTTCCTTCATTTCCTTTTTCTTCTTCTATTAATCGCAGAGAAACATCCACTGATATAAAAAAAATCGAAATCAAAATCGAGATTCAATCTGTGAATTCCTGAGTGCGAGACCAACATGATGAAAGCTGCTCACAATTTTGGGTTCGATGGATTTTGTCAACGTCATGGGTTTAAATGAAGTTGCAGAGGTAGGACACGATTTGCCAATGCGGATTCAGGAGGTCGGCTTTGGTTTTGAAAGGCGACTGGAATTGAGCAAATGCACTTATGTCGAGCTGTAGTTCGAATCGTGGATGGACTGGCTGAAAGTGGGGTTCTGACCTCGATGAGATGTAAAATTGGATGTGGGGGTTCGGACCTAGAGCATTTTCAGGGAACTCGATAGTGGGAAGTGAAGGTGTTAGTCAAGGAGGGGTCAACTTACTGTGTAGGAAAGGGTGGTCTCGGTTAATTGATTTAATGGATATAGTGATCGGAGAACAGTAGCACTGATGGGTCTGGGATAAGCTGTAGTAGGGGAATCTTAGATGAGCTGCTTGATGGTGTTGTAGTCGATTTGATGATGCTTTAGTTATATTACAGTGAGTATTTAGGAAAGAAGGGGATGAGGCTGCTTGGATGCATTGATGGGTTCATAGAATTTAGGGGCTGATCCAGACATTGAACACTTATGGTTGGTCGAGGCATTTCGGTGATGTTGAAATCTGTAGGATGATATACGGTTCGACAATAAGATCGAGAGGGGAGTAAGGTATACAATATTTCGTAATTTAAAATACTTATAATTATTTGTTTATTTTAGTAAGTAGTTTAATTTAACAATTGCCTAATCGTTAAATAAAAATCAAATAATCGCAGGTGCAAAAATAATTTATTCAAGTCATTTCGTAGCCGCGAATATACGACATTTAATTGGATATTCATCGCAAATAAAAATCAAGGTAAGTAAATCTCACTCAAAGGTTTATATTTAATTTATTTTTATCATTAAAAATAAATTGTTGATTGTTTGGATGCTTGCATGAATTATTGAATTATTGTGGTTGCATATATATTAGTTATTTAGGCTTGATGGTTGAATATATATATATATATATATAGTATTGGTGATTGGATATTTCCCGCAGTACCATTACCAGATGCCCGCAGTATCATTAGCGGATGATTTCCCTGTGCGCCCCACAATATATATAGTGGATGACCTTCATATCACGATATCCTTCCTTGAAGCAGGATTGGTATTATTTTTGTAGTTTGACATCTTTAGATGCAGGAAAACAGGTTGGAGGAATCCAACTGGATTCCTCAATTTTGTTTACTGTTCTTTACATATTTATATATGTGTGATGAGTGAATTGAATGGATGATTTGTGTGTTTGGATATTAGAATGTCATTGGCCCTAGATATTCATATTTAAAAATATTAAGAAGGGATTTTGGGATTTAAAATGGGAAATATAATTTTTGAAATAGAAATGGAATTTCGAATGAATTAATAAATATTAACTTGTTTTAATACTAAAACAAGTAGCTGAATTTATAAACAATGTTTATAAATAAAAAGAAATATTATCATTTGATAATATTGAATTTTGAATTCAAGTACGAATTTAAAACAGAAAATTTATTTTCCACATTGGAAATTGGATTTCAAATAAAGTTTAAAATAGAAACTGGTTTCAATAATTAAAACCAGAAGTGAAATTTATAAACGATGTTTATAAATATAGAAGTGGACCTTTCAGTGGATAATTTGTAAATTTAAATTCAAGTATGAATTTAAAAAGAGATTTATAATTTGGATCATTTCAAAAAGAAATGGTGAAATTTGTTCCGATGTTCGGAATGTAAACAGATTTTAAATAAATCCATAAGGATTTATGACTTCTAATTCGACTATGCCGAAATAAATAAATAAAATAAAACTATTTTTAGAGGGAGTATTGAAATTGTATTAATTAGAAGCTATAATCTAAATTGAATATGAAATAGATTATATGTTTATACATTTATAAGTTAAATTATAAAATATCTTCGAATGTAAAATAAAAAGGGAAATTTACTTTCAGCAGAGTAGGATTTGGTTTTCAAATAAATTTTGGAATGGAAACCTTGTTTGCAATCATAAAACGAGGAAGTTACTTTACAAACGATATTTATTATTGTTGGATAAATTGGAAGTTTGTTTCAAATGGAGTTAAATTGGAAATTTGTTTTAAGATATAAAATAAGGAAATTGATTTATAAACCCTGTTTATAAATGTGATGAATAAATTCTCATTTGATAAATTGGAAATAGATTTTTCCAAATATAGAAATGGCACTTGTAAATCATTTTTTTAAATGGGATAGAAGAGGGGATTTTTATGATAAGTAATCGAGTTTTGGAATTAAAAACTCTTATCCACCTCAAGATAAGTACGTTGTCGGTCAAGGTCTAAGAGGTAAATAAAATGCCCCAACCTGAACGACTTCACTATTATCAAGGGATGATATTAGTTTGTATTGGTGAAGAATGTTAAATTAATTGATTATCCCCATAAAGAGAATTTATAATAGGAATTTGATTATATCGAATTTTAAATAACCAAATTCCATGTGAATTGGAATTGAATATATAAAATTAGAGTTTGAATTAATTTATAACTGAGTTATGAATATGGAATAAAAAAATCGATGAGTTTGAGAAATCGGGATTGTTAAGTTAGATTTGGATAATGGATGTGTTTTTGAATATTGAAAGTGAAATTGAAATTTATTTTATAAACGAAGTTTGAACGTTTATATTTAAATTATAAAAAAAACGAATTTGCCACAACCCGATAGTTCGTAATTTGGCATTCCGAACTTCAATTGAGAATGTGGAACTCGATATAAATCGGAATTTAATGAAACTAGAAACGTTTGGATCTATTGAATAATAATTTTCTAAAGAAAGAGAAAAATCTTGATTTTGTCTTATAGATGTTTAGTTATGCCAAAATCAAATTTTCAGAAAAACAGCGCCATAATCGTTTATAAACCATAACGGATTATTTAATAAATAAAAAGGTTTTTCAGTGAATAAAATCCGAATTCTTGTTGGAAAAATCCAGATTTGAGTTATCAAATATATACGAACTCGAGTGGAGTGAATGAAGTGATTTTTTTAATATAAAAATCAGATCTTACATTATGAAATGAAGTTAACTAATTACAAGGTAATTAGTTTAAGAAGTTTGAATCGAACTTAACCTCTGTTAAGTGAATCAGATTTGTGAATTCAAGTTGAAATCAAGTATGAAACTCGAGTTAGAAATCGAATTCGACATGTTTATAAGCGAACTATCGTATATTTGTTTATGATATGCTCGAATCGAAAGTGTATTAGACAAAATTGACAATTAGTGAATTAATTAGCAAACTGAGTTAATAAGGATTGAATCGATGGAAATGAAATTGGAAATGGCCATGTATATATTTAAACGGGTATGGAATGAAGATATGAAGATTATAATTTAAGTGCCCGACAAAAGGTACATGTTTGAATTTCCATATGAGGTTTTATGCGCCGAATCGGCATGCCGCTTGGCTTTTTGATTTTCTTTTTGAATGGAAAGGGCCTGGAGAGGCGAGTTGGGGTTTGAACGATTGACCGATACAGGGGAGGTGCTGGCGAAATTTTCCGAAAATTTAAGGAGTTGGAATATTTTTAGGAAATTTTGAAAATAGAAATAAATATGTCAATATGTATAGAATTCGATAAAGGATTTGGGAAAATAGTTAATGAACGAAAAGGGCTAGTGATTGTTTAACTGTTTAGGTGAATGTTTTGTTTTCCTTTGATAGTTAGATCACCGGCTATCAAAGATTTTTGACCATCGTTTTCAATATGGAGGGACCGGTTGGATTTTATATCCGAAAACCACTCCGTATAGGCATAGGCGTTGCGAATTAGTTTATGCTGAAGAAATTGAAGACCGAGCGAAATGCAAGGTTTATTTTGTTTGTCCAGACCCAGGACAACTTGTATGAATGAATGTCTGATAGCGTATTTCCAATGATCACGCCCGTTGGTTTTTACGAATATACCAAGTTGCTGGGGAGAAGACAACTTCTCTTTATTCTAACACCCGGAGTGTATTTGTATAAATCAAATTAGTGATTAACGGATTTGACGATGTGGCATTCAAAGTGAATGATGGCCAGATGTTCTGAAAAGTTAAACGTGACCTCAAGCCTCATCAACCAGAAAATGACAAAAATCGGGCAGGCAACGTGGCTAGCTGGGTCATTCCCAAGCAGGGTATATTATCACCATCTAGAGAAAATTTCACTATTTGTTCTTCTTTCATTTTCTGTATCTCCACGGATGTACGGTGGGCCCTTAAAACCGTAATGGGGTGATAATATATTCGATACATCCAAGCTAAATGAGTGGTCAGTCATGTGTGGCCGGGTTGCAAGATGTTCTTGTTGAACCCCCAGTGTATCCCCTCTAGAGTACACTGATCGGGAGGTGGTCGCATACCTTGTCATAGTTGGAATCCAATCTCCAACAAGCGCCCTGCAGTTTTTGATTTTATAATATATATGTTGAGCGTGAGATGCAAGCGTTTTACTATTTGATTAATTATTTGAATAGACATTATTATAATATCACTGGATTTTGATATCAAAAATGTTCTGGTTATAGTAACATAAAACCGTCCATGTTTATGTGTGGATGGTCTTACTATTACCCTTTCTTTAAAAGGATTTTCAAAGTTAAACAATATGGTTGGAGTTTACTCACACCAGTCCCATGACTGGCTCAGAGTTTATTTTGTTTGTTTTTCCTAAACACTTGGGTGCCCCAATTTGTACGGGCAATCAAGTGTTTCAGGTTTCACAGGTACACTTGGAGGGGCTTGAAGCAAAAGGCTTCACCGTTAGTTATTTTATAGTTATTTCCGTTGTATCAAATGTTGTATTAAACTCTGTTGATGGTATGTATATAATATACAAAATTTTGTATTTTAAAGGTTATGTTAAAAAATATATTTTATTCGTTCTGCTGTGAGATTCTATTCTGTTATTTCTGTTCTTCTACTATCTGTTTCTATTTCTTTAACCCTAATGACTCGTATTTCTGTATTATTTGAGTTGGACGTGTGTTGTATTAGTCAGCTCAGATAGTATGGATTTTCGGGCCACTATAGCATATATATCGCAAAAAAACGACTGTTTTAGAAAACGATATGAAGACTCAAAATAGAATATATTTTTTCTTGTTTTTGGAAAAAATTGAAGAATAAAAGATAATTTATCCTTCTGTCACCCCACCAATTCTTCTGTGGCCCCCTCCATCTCTCTTCCATTCGCTTCATCGTCCTTGTCTCTTCTTATATTTTGTAAATTAATATTAAACGCTCTAAATGAAAAAAATAATTAAACCAAACACCACCTTAACCTATTAAGATTCATACGACTTATGCATTCAAGACATTTATTAACCCAAGAGGTGATTAGATGGCTCAGACTCAAGCGTGGAACAAGGATTTGGGACTAATAATGATCAAGTCAACTCAAAAGGTTGTTGAAAATTGGTTAAGTTTGGAAAGATTTCGGCAAGGAGTTTGCATCGATTTGCTCTAATATTCTAGATCGATTAGAAGTAAGGAAAGTTAGATCGGCACAAAGTGGAATCAAAGATGCCTGGCAGTTCGAATTGACGTGAAGCAAAGCGCTCAGATCTGTCCATGCACCAACATTTTTTGATATACCAAGTTCAAAAAATTCGAATCAATTCAACTTGGAAAAACCCCAGTCGACTAAACATGATGAGGAAAAGGTTGGAGAAGTCTCGATTCGAATTGGTTCGACCCTGATTGAATCAATCTAGATCAGTACCGATATAAATTCCCTGTATAAGTATCGATCCGAAACCTTGAATAGTGGTGATCTCATTCAAACTTCTATGACCTAGTCGCATTGGCATGCGAAACTTCTTTAGGAATTTAAACTAACCATCTTTGTACGAGTTTTCAAAAAATAACGTTTAAGCTTGAACTTTTCTTTTTCATATAGCTTTAAAACATCTATACAGGGTGTATTTCTCGAAAAACATAAAACTCTATTGTTAAGATATGAATGTATGTAATGAATACCTTCATAACGAACAAGCATAAATGGAACATTATGTATAATATTTCCTTGGCCGTAAAATCTTTATATTTATTTTGGTTAAAATGGTATGATTTTGTTGCAATGCTTTTACAGTTATTATTGAGCATTTTGGTGTGTCTTTTTTCAGATTGGAAGTATCGAACTTACCCCCGGAATGTATGACTTCTTGCATTCCTTACAATAACGTGTATGTTTTTCCCGTTCAGTGACTTATTTCTTTGGGAAATACTCTCAAACTTTAGAATGAGTACTCCTAACTCGCTTTTTCCTATAGAACTATTAGCCGAATCAAGTTCACACTCCATATCCTACATAATAATGTTATCATATTCAATTGAATCAATAATCTATCACCTTAAAATCACAAGAAAATATTAGTAACAAAATGTTATTAAGAACTGGTCCTGCACATTGGATGTAAAATTAAGCCACATTTGTGGGTTCTACAAGTTTTGTTGTTGTTTGAACAACATTTATTTGTTCATATCACATGATGTCGTTATACAAAAGTTAAAGCATGTATTATATTGTTGCTTATATGGAACTTGTTAATAGTTATAAAAAATATAGATATAAATCAAATATTACTTCATTCGGGTTTTTGTTTATATAGTAGAGGGTTTATTTTTTCGATCCCTATGCTTTTATCCACATTCATCTTCAATAACATAAACATAATTATTAGATCCCCTGCTATAATAAATATGTTGGGCATGATGTATAAAACTATGCAACATACACTGTTCTGTCATATATTGAACTAAATAAGATATATGACTGCACTAATCAATTTGGTTAATTTACCTCAATTTGGGGTATTAACCATTTCCTATGAAATCCAAGTACATTAGCATATAATGTTCACTGCTTGAATTTTCAATACTGTTAGAAGTTCTGAATCGGTCAGCAACCATAAAGTCCTCTCTTTATTATGACGAAAGAGACTGATTTTAGTTTCTAGTGGCCATGATTGTAGTAAAAAAGGCAATTTAATTCAATGTCTAAACCTAACGATAATCAAGGTCTTTAATTATAATTTAGCAAACATTGCTAGTTAAATTACGAAAGTAGATATTGGACTATACAACATATATTACCAATGATACCATCCATGTTTGAAGAAGAATAAAGTTGTGAATCTAGATGGGTTATAAAATATGTAATAAAATAAATTAATAATAAGAATATTTGATAATAGGCCCAACATCAAATGTTTTAGAATTCAGTAAAAAAAATAGCATAAACAAAGGTCCAATTTCATTTGCCATTTGCTTGATTGTCATCACCATCTTGACGTTCCAAATCCAGTTCCAATTTAATTTGAGGGTACAAGTATATTGCGCTAGCTCAGGGACAAGTATACAAGGGAAAACCATGGTAACAATGAATAACAAATTATAGATAAATGAATGTTGATTTTCTCTATTTAACAAAGTTGTATTTGCTTAAATGGCTATGTACCTACTTATCTTGTTTTTATATTAGTTGTAGTTAGTTATAAGATAGGACATACTCAAAAATTAAGAGCCACATATAACAATTACTTTGACACATCTTGTTATCTAAGTGTCCGTAACGGGGAGGTTATTGTAATCAATAGCAAATTTAGATGGTGGCATTGCGATCATTCAGCAAAATAAGCAATTTAAAGGAAGGAAACTGACAACAAAGCCAATTTCAAAGGACATAACGACACACTCTTATGTTAGTCTTACTCCTAGTTATAGAAATAAAATTTTATCCATTTCTGCACTAAATAATAAAGAATAATACTCGGTTATAGATTGAAAATGCATAACTTGAATGAAAAATTATTCTGTGAGACAGACAAGGAAACCAAACAAAAATCTCTTTTGTTGGTTTGCTTTATTTGTTAATCAAAAGACTATTATTATTCCTATTCGTACTTTGTAGAGAATAGTCAAATAAAAATTTTAATCTATTTCTATTGTTAGAACTATTACATATTATTTCGACAAAATAAGATCCAACTATTCTAGTCTATAAATTACAATTAGTTATATATTTTGGTATATATACCTAATATTTTTTTTTTTCATGGCATTTAACCCATTTGACAGCTAACTTAATGGTAACCACCTAAATTAACATGCATAATAGAGTGAATTTGATGAATTTTTATCTTATTTTATATCATAAAGTACCCACTTCCTTTTCGATAAATGACCTAAAGCGTAACATATACATCTTCAAGTATCTGCATAATATCATAAGATCCAAACTTACCTTGAAATCTAAGGCACTCTTATGACAATTTTCAAATTTTCTAAAATACAACACTTTACACAATGAGCTCATGGTCAAACAATGGCTAAATGTAATATAAATAATAAATTAAGATGACGTGAAAACATAATATTATCATGATTCCATCATCCCAATAATCAATCCGTCTAAAATTGAAGCAACAAGGCATTATGCTTATTTGACTGGCATGATCAACAATATGGTTTAAAAATAGTTTTGTAAAAATGTATGAAGCATTGTACAAAAAAAAAAACATGCACGCTGACACCTTAACTTTTTTAAAACTTGTTTAGTAGCTTCCTAGTGGTTAACACTTTTTTGAGTCAAGACTAATTGGCGCACTATACATAATAACCAAATTTTAGATCATGGATGAATGAAGGAATTTATGTCATGCTTAAGAACATGAAATAATATAATCACGATTTAATTAATGTTTCATACATATTTTTGTAATTTTAATATAAATTTCTGCTCATCTTCTATTATATTATACGAAAGCACAATATTCATATGAAGACCTTTCAATTCCACTTTTCTCAAAAATCGCAAGCATTGCCATGTATACGGTAGTTTAATTGTCTTAAATTTGTCATTAATTTCGTTTATTGTAGTTATTTTAAAATAATTCTAATAGACTCATTAAAGTTTTATAGATTATTTTGCTACGATACATTTAAAGGAAATATCAATGTCAACAATTGTAACGCCCTACCTCTGTACTCACGTTAGCCAAGTCCATCGCAAGCAATGGTGTCAACTAACCCTAAGAATAAGGCTGTTGAGGAACAACCATTTGTATATTAGCAACATGTCAGATAATATGGTCTTACTTTTTCAAATTCTCATGAGAAAATCTGACATGTCTAATTCAAGTTCAAATCTACTACACATTGGCCATATATAATTCGAAAACAATATAAAATACATAATAAAATAATCAGAGTCGGACATAGAATTTTCATATCACGAAGGCGGAATAGATATGAATAAAAGCACCGTACTTTATATATAGAGGTAATGGCTAATCATGGTCCACTATACTACAAAAGAGTAGATAATAATACATGCCCAAAAGAGTGTGAATACATAAGAGAGTCACTGTCTCATATACATATCATGAACGTAAACTACAACACTAGCATAGTAAGCCGAAATAAAGAACTGGATCTTGCTAGAAGCCACGTGGAAGCACCTACAACACCTCGGTCTGACCTGAGTATCATTTATAAGAAATAAACAATAAATGAATTAGTTAGCTGTACTTATCATAATGATCTGAAATAGAAATAGAGATATATACTTACAATGACATATGATTAATAACAAAAATGATCACAAATAAATGTGAGATCTCAAAAGTGTCCACATAATAACTCAAGAAAATTTCAGTGCGATAAACGAAGATCTCATTCCCATTATACAACCACGCACAGGAAATGATATCACCTATTAAATCATTACAAATTCCAGAAATCAATAAACAAGAAATCCAGAATATCATAAAATGATATGAAGATCCATTAGAACCGTAGTTCCTAAAATATTGATTCGAAGATCCGTCAGAACCAAAGTTCCTACAACAATAATCTGAAGTTCCACCAGAACCGAAGTTCCTAAAACAGTGATCTGAAGATCCACCATAACCGAAGTTCCTAAATCAATGATCCGATGATCCACAAGAACCGAAGTTCCTATACGATCAAAATTGATCAAGTGAAGTGTAAACCAAGCCAAACTAGTAAACATAAGAGTTAAGCCATATGTTCCATAACCACTTTCTTAACTCGAATATTTACGAACAAGTTGTATATTTCACTAGAAATACTAAATGATCATCCCCACGGTTTTCATTCGAGCGAGTCCAAGAATTAACCATCGAAGCAAACACAAGGGGTCATAGTCCTTGTTTTTACTAAGGCGTTTAATTAGATTTCTCATACGAGCGAGAAAAAGGTTTATATAAATATGTACTAGTAGATCTGTAAATCAATTTATAAAATAACTTCAAATAATGAAGTGGAGTTAGAAACTATTTAGTAAAGGATTTGTTATCTACTAATAATTTAAAACCCCTTTTATAAAATGTCGAAGTGGAAAATCTCATGTAATAGCGATCGAAATGACGAATGTACTAAGAATTCATGTTTTAATAACGTAAACAAAATCTCAAGACTATCGATTATAATTTCATTCACGACGAATAAATCAAAAGTTCATGAAATAAAAACGCAGAAATCTAGGAATCAGAAAAACTGAAAAGTCACAAAAAAGTCGAAATGGGCCGAAACTCGACCGGGAAACAAATCAAGTGGACCTACATTGTTGCCTGTGGTCTCCACCGGTCAACGGTCCAAAAACAGGATTCAGATGTCTGAATTAAAAAAATCAGACGTCTGAATTGGGTTTTCCAGGGACTTAAGTCTCTGGTTGTAACTTAGACATCTGAATTTTCCTATTCGGACGTCTGAATTGAAATTCAAACGTTTGAATGGAAAAACTCGTACTTCTGAATTCTATTACTTCTGTTTTTTAATTATTCATAGCAGGTCAAACGTCTGACCTAAAACATTCAAACTTATGAATCTGGGTCTGCCACAAACTTTCCTAGAAAACATTCTCAAAACTATATCGACAAACGCTCAAAGGCTTATGATGTTTCTTATGCAAAAACGAAGCATCTAAGGCTTCCCGAAGCAACTTATAACACCCAAAATTCACATGCACACCAAGAATCACAATGGAAATCAATGAAAATGAAACCAAGCTTCATAAATTGAAAATGTCAATACATAAATCAATTAACACAACCAAATACACAATTCATAAGCAACATATATGTGCCAAGAGCACACTAGGCAAGCATGAATGCTTGAGGCATAGATGTGAGTTCATAGGAACTCACCTTTGATTGTTGACTGCAAGGAGATGAATCAAAACATAGCCAAATCCACTTCTCTTTGCATGTAGCTAACAAATCCTCAACCTAAGCATATATAAATACCAATTGCAATAATTAGGTTTAGAAAACCCAAAACAAGAAGAGGGTTTGATAATGGAGAAGATAGAGATGGCTTACTCAAGCTTTCTCCTTGAATTGCTAAGCTATTACTTGAATTCCTAAGATTGGAGCTTAGGAATATTAATTCCCTCCTCCTTTAGGTTTAGGAATTTACTTAGGAAATGAATAAAGAGTTAAATGAAAGAGGAAGGTAAAAGGAGAGGCTATGTAGTGGCTTTCATTGGGTTAGGGGATAACTTGACCCAAAGTAAGTCCACTAAAAAGTATTAATTTTTTACTTACTTCAAGCATATCAATGTTTATTATTTTAAAAGTCGTAAACGGAATTTTGAACTCAATGGAAGTGGATTCAAGTCCAAATTCATACATATGCAAAAAGGGATTTTTGTACTAACATCGAATTAATGATATTATATTTAAACAAAATATTTAAATATATTTTTGTAAACTATGCGGGTTGTTACAGACTCCCCCTTAAAGATATTGCGTCCCCGCAATTACTTAAGGAAAAACTAATCAAGTAACAACAAATTATCAAGTAAAATCTATATAAAAACAATCCAATAAAGAAATTCACCTCAAGAAGCACGAGAGAGTAAGTCTGGATGGTTTCGCTCGATAGATTCTTTAGATTCCCAAGAACAATCCTTTGGATTAGAAGACCATTGGACTTTCATAAGTGGAACGTCTTTATTTCAAAGATGTTTAACTTCCATCGCAATAATCCGAACGGGTTGTTGCTCATGTGTTAAATTTGGTGAAATCTCGATTTCTTCCACTATATTTGGCTAAAGAATAGATTCAGAATCTCTAAGGCATTTTCGGAGTTGAGAAATATGAAACACGTCATGTATAGTGGAGAACTGAGCTGGTAATGAAAGACGATAAGCCACAGTGCCGACACAGTCAGTAATTGGAAAAGGACTAATATACCTTTGCGCTAATTTTCCCAATCGGCTAAATAGCAATTCACCCTTCATAGGTGAAATACGAACAAATACAAGATCTCCCACAGAAAATTCTAATCTCCTTATCATGTTATCGACATAAGATTTTTGCCAATTTTGAGCGTCTTTCGTTCGATGGCGAATGAGATCTATCTTTTGTATGGAATCGCGAACAAAGTCTGGTCCTAAAACCAGCTTCTCTTCGGTTCAAGCCAACATGAAGGAGACCGGAACGACCTTCCGTAAAGAGCTTCGTAAGGTGCCATACCAATAGTCGATTGGAAGCTATTGTTGTATGAAAACTCAACAAGGGAAATATGATCTTCCCAATCTCCACCAAAATCAAGCACACAAGCACGAAGAAGATCTTCAAGAATTTGATTCACACGCTCCATTTGTGCATCAGGCTGAGGATGATAAGTGGTACTAAAATTAAGTTTCGTTCCGAAAGCTTTTTGAAGACTCTTCCAAAATCCACTAGTAAATAATGGATCACGATCACTAACAATTGAAGTGGGGACTCCATGTAACTTAGCAATCTCTTTAACATAGAGTTTGGCTAAGAGAGGCACAGTTCGATTAGATCGACTAGGAATAAAGAGTGAAGATTTTGTAAGTCTATCCAAAATCACTCATAAACTATCATAGCCAAATTAATAATGTGGGAGACCGTCAATAAAATCCATGGATACATGATCCCACTTCCATACGGGGATGTCAAGAGGTTGCAATAACCCACCGAGCTTTTGGTGTTCGGCCTTGACGAGTTGACATGTAAAGCAATGCTTGACAAAGTTAGCGATATCCGATTTCATTCCTTTCCAAAAATATAGTCGCTTCATGTCCGCATACATTTTGCTACTTCAAGGATGAATGGAGAATTTAGAACGATGAGAATCCCCTAAAATATCCTTGCGGAGATCATAAATGTTTTGCACTATAAGTCTCCCAAATTTTTGAGCGCCTCTGCGAGAATTAATATAAAAATCTTTCAACTCATCATCACAAAAATTTTCTATAATACTTTGGCTTAGCGAGCCAATTCAGGATCGAGCTTTTGAGCTTCACGAACGCGATCCAAAAGAGAGGGATGAGCCTCAAGGCTACACAATACAAGAGTGGAACTCGTATTGGAGTCAGGGCTCTGAATTTTTCAAGCGGATAAAATTTCGAGATCCTTCCACTTGGCTATCATAATAGATACAACCACTTGTTGCTTTCGGCTAAGAGCATAGGCAACTCGATTTCCCTTACCGGGAGTATACAAAATATCAAGATCATAGGAAGCAAGGAATTCAAGCCAACATTATTGCCGCAAGTTAATTTCCTTTTGGAAAAATAAATATTTCAACGACTTATGATCGTTATAGAGGATGAACTTCTCTCATAAAGGGTAATGATGCCAAATACAAAGTGCGAAAACTATAGTCGCGAGCTCTAAATCATGAGTAGCATAATGAGTTTCGGCCGGTTTTGGTTGTCTAGAAGCATAAAAATAACACACTCTCTTTGCATGAAAACAGCACCCAAACCAACATGACTAGCATCAGTATACACAACCAAGTCTTGGTTCCTTTCGGGAATCACAAGAACCGGGGCATCGGAAAGGAGTTTTTTTAGCGTTTGAAAAGTGGCTTCACATTTCTCTGACTAATATTCTTGGCTCCTTTCTTAGTTAAAACTCGTGAGGGGCACAAAAGTTTTTGAAAAGTCTTTTATGAACCGACGGTAGTAACCCGCCAATCCAAGAAAACTATGGATTTCCGTTACGCTCTCAGGTCTCTTCCAATTTTGAATAGCTTCAATCTTTGAAGGATCCGCAAAAATTCCGGATTTGGAAATAATATGACCTAAGAATTTCACACGAGATCACCAAAAATGACACTTCGAAAATTTAGCCTTTAATTGATTGCTTCTAAGAGTCTCCAATACAATACGAAGATGGTTTTCATGTTCATCCTCGATTTTAGAATACATGAATACCATCAACGAAGATAAGAACAAATCAATCGAGAAAGTCCTTGAAAACATAATTCATAAGGACGACGAAATAAGCCGGAGCGTTCGTCAAACCAAATGGCATTACTAGCCATTCATAAGATCCATACCGGGTACGGAATAATGTCAAAGGAATACTATACTCTGCAATGCGTAGTTGATGAAATCCTGTAGCTAAGTCCAATTGAGAGAAGACTTTAGCACCACTAAGTTGACCGAATAAATCATCAATCCACGGTAGATGATATTTATTCTTGATGGTGAGATCATTAAGCTTGCGATAGCAGACCCAAAGCCTAAGTGTACCATCAGACTTCTTTATAAAGATTGCTGAAGCTCCCCAAGGTGAGGAACTAAAGCGAATAAACTGTTTCTTCTCTGATTCGGATAATTGCTTTTGCATCTTTTCATTTTTCTTATTAGACAATCGATAAGGAGGATGAGTAACTGGTAGAGCTCCAATATGTCGGGAAATTCTTGAACAATACATATTCGAGAAATAAACTTCTCTTCATCATCATTCTCATCATCTCAAGAATTTAAAGTATATAAAGAGGCCACCGCGTCTAATAAGTACTACGGAAATTCGATCAACGGATTGAGGATATCGAAGATGAATAGTCCTCTCGGGACATTGGATATGAGCCTCATAATGGTGGAGCCAATCCATTCCCAATATAGTTCCAAAGCCTATAAAGAGAATCACATACAAATCAGCTCAAAAAGAATAACCACTCAAAATAATCTCGACATCTTCACATAATAAACTAAGTGTTACGGGTCCACCAACCGAATTTGCAATTCTTTATGAGGTCATCAAACATAAGACATCCAAAGAATTAACATCGACAAGATCTTGTGATATAAAAGAATGAGATGCACCCGTATCAAAAAGAACTTATGTACGATGCCCATGAAAATCAGTAATACCATCTAGTATAGAATGAAAATTATCTTGACCGGGAGAAGTGTCGCTAGGGGCTTGCACGACATTTAGCTTTCCATCCTTATTATTAGGATGTTTGGGGCATGAAGGTGTTATATGACCCGTGACTTTGCAAAAGTGGTAGACACGTGGCTTGGGACAATTGTTGGCATAGTGATCTATTGCACCGCAAGTGAAACAACTCCCTTTTTCAAAGCTCGAACTATTTTCTCCGGAAGTCACTTGTTTACCCTTCATATTGGATAAGACTTAGATTTATTGCCAGGATTCCTCTTTTTGTTGAAGTTCTTTTTAGAGTCCTCCACTTCAACATTCCCTCTTTATTTGCCTCTTCAAGTCTAAGCGCTATTGTAACGACCACGAGATTTTCGACTCCGAAAATCGACACAAAATCCAACGTCGACTGTTCAAACATCGAAAATACCAGATCAATTAGAGAAAGAAGTTAGAGGATGAGAAATAGAAAGAAAGAAATAATAGAATAGAAGAAAAACGAAGATCACAAACTCACAGCGGAACGAATAAAATACATCATATAACATAACTTTTGAAATACAAATCAGTAACTTTATATACATACCATCATCAGAGCACAACAGTCATTTCTGGAACAGTTATAAACACCTGTTTCCAGATACAACATAGTACACAGCGGAAATACGAAATCTACATCTAACTGGTGAAGCCTCCTGCTTCCAGCTCCTCCAATCGAATCTGTGAAATCCCGACTACTTGACTGCCCGTACAAATTTGGGCACCCAAGAGTTTAGGGAAAACAAACAAAATAAACTCTGGGTCAGTCATGGGACTGGTGTGAGTAAACTCCAACCACTTGTTTAACTTTCAAAACCCTTTCGAAAGAAAAGATAATAGTAAGACCAGCCCACACATAAATATGGACGGTTTTTACCTTACTATAACCCAAAACACTTTGATACGAAAATCTAGTGATATTATAATAATGTCTACATCAAGTAAATAACCAAATAGCAGAACGCTTGCATCTCACGCTCCACATATATAGTATAAAATCAAAACCCGCATGGCGCTTATTGGAGATTGGATTTCCAACATGACAAGGTATGGAACCACCTTCCGCTAGTGTATCTCTAGAGAGGAATACACTGGGTTCAACAAGAACATCTGGTAACCCGGCCCACACATGACCGACCACTGATTTCGCTTGAGTGTATCGAATGTATATCACCAACGGTTGGGATCAGCAACCGTCTCCCGACTGGGACAGCATCGAATAGAATAAGAAATTAAATGAACCTCTAGATAGGTGATTATACATCCTAATAGGTGCGACCCACATAGCCATGCTGCCTGCCCGATTTTTTGTCCTTTCCTGGTTGTTGAGGCCTGAGGCTACGAATACTTACCATTCATTGATAGCACAATCACTTTGAATGCCACATTGTCAGATCCGTTAATCACTAGTTGAGTTTGCACAAATATTCTGGATGTTATGCTAAGGGAATAAATCCGTTGCAACCATATATACTTATACAGACCAACCCTTTTGATCATTGGAAATACTCTATCAGACATTCGTCCATTTACGTTCGTTCTGGGATTGAACGAAACCGAAGGCACTATTTCTATTTGATAGAAAGAGTCCTTGCACTTTACTCCGTCTTCAATATATTCAGCATACTTGGTTCGCAACGCTTATGCCGATACGGAGTGGTTCTTCGGATAATAATCCAACCGGTCTCTCCATATTGACAACAATGGTCAAAAACTTCGATAGTCTGTGATTTAACTATCGAATAAAAACAAGTGTTCATCCAAACATATCAAACAAATCACTGGGCTCTTTAATTAATATTTCATTAATTAAATCTCTTCTCCATTTCCTTATCAATATTTGTCAACCAAATATTTTCAATAACCATATTGGCCCTTTACGCTATATGGAAAGCATTTCCCAATATCAACTCCTTTTATTTTCTATATATTAGAAAATATCTCTATTTGCAATTGGAAACAATTCCAATCACTTATCTCTATCCCGACTATTTTTATTATACTCAGGAAATATTTACTTGTTATATTTCCAAAATTCCATCACTTGGGTTTAAGACGAATGTTGTGTAAAACATTGTTACAACAACCCAAATATTTTATTCAACTAACTCTTTTTCAAACACTTCTCTTCGAGACTGGATCTTACTATTTATCCATTAAAAATGAAATCAATCAAGTTGGGGTAAAATTACCTCTCAGACCTTAACTGAAAACATTCTCAACTTCAAAACGGCAAAACCACTTACCTCGAATAAACACACTATACAATCCAATTATTCATTTTTAAAACATGTATAAAGTTCGCTTTCTATTTCTAATTTATAGATTTCCCTTTTTGTTTACAATATTCGATTTTTATATTCACTTACCTATCGAATTCTATATGTCGATACAATGATTTCTAACTTATCAAAATATCTTAAAAATATTCTAACTCCTTAAATTTCCGGAAAATTTCGCCATAACCTCCCCTGTATCGGGAGCATCGGGAAATTTCAAATAGCTTCCCGGTCCTTCTTATCTCAAAAAGAAAAAGAAAAAGCCAAGCGGCTAGCCGATACGGCGCATAAAATCTCATATATGAAGTAAACATGTACCTTTTTGTCGAGCACATAAATTTAAATCTTCATATACTTCATATCAAACCTGCTTACACATGTTCACCTGTTTGCAATTCAACTCAAACCAATCGTTTGAATTCAGTTCCGCCCATTTATTCTTTAATTAGCTTCTTAGCCTATTTCACTTGTTATTTGAACATATCACGTTCAAATATATATTAATTTGTTGATACAACAATCGAATGTCATTTCTAATTCAAGTTTCATATTCGATTTCGAATATGAATTTACACACCCCTTGTCTGATTCAAAGCCCAAATTTCGATTCTAAAATTCCATTAACTAATTTCTTTAAATTAGTCAATTCTAATCAATAATTTAAAATCTGATTTTTGTTTCAACAATCATCTTATTTACACCACTTGAGTTCGTATTTAATTTACAACTCAAGTCTGGATTTTCTCATGGCAAATTCGGATTTTATTTCTTTAAAATCCTTTAGTTTATTTAAACAAACTGTTATGGTTTTATAATGGTTCTGGCGCTGTTTTCTGAAAATTTGATTTTTGACATAACTCAAAATCTATTTGACGAAATCCAGATTTTTCTCCTTCATTAGAAAACCATTATCAAATCGGTCCTGACGTTTCTTGTTTCAAAGAATTTCGACTTCAATTGAGTTCAGTATATTCAATTGAAGTTCGAATCGCCAATTTACGAACTGCAGCGCTGCGGCGAGTTCGTTTTATTTATATTTATATATATAAACTTTTAAACTTTCGTTAAAATGAATCCGACTCCATTTTAACTCCATTTGAATTTCTAATATTCAAACTCCATTTTCCTCTATTTGAATTTCTTGATTCAAATTCTAATCTCACTTTTGAATTCTATATTTCAAATCCCAATTCCTTTTCTATTTGATATTCAAATTAAATACTTGAATTTCTATTTCAATTCCATATTCAAATTCAATACTTGAATTCATTTGAATTCTCTTATTCAAACTCTATATTTAAATTCCATTTGAACTTCTATATTCCCATTTCTATATTTGAATTCTATTGAAATTCAAATATTCAAACTCCCTTTTTAAATTCTATATTCAAAATTCCATAGTTTAAAACCCATTTGAATTTCATATTCAAATCCCATAGATCAAATCCTATTTGAATTCAATTTGAATCTCTTATATTCAAATTTCATTTTCCATTTCCATTTGAATTCTAATATTCAAATTCATTTCCAACACCATTTGAATTCTAATATTCAAACTCATTTTTAACACCATTTGAATTCTAATATTCAAATTTAATTCTCTTGAATTCACATACCATATTTTATTTCCTTGATTTCAAATATCACATTTCAATCTCCTTGAATTCAAATACCAGATTAATTTCTATAATCAACTCCCTTTTGAATTGTTATATTTGAAATTCATACTTGAATTTAAATAATCAAACTCCATTTTGAATTTCTATTTTAAATTCAAATATCCAAAACTCCATTCTAATACTATTTGAATTCTTATATTTGAATCTTCTTTATTTAGAACCCATTATTTAAATCCCATTTGAATTTCTTCACTCAAATCCATTTGAATTCCCTTGAATTCAAATTCCATTTCAAAACATTTGGATTTCCTATTCTACTTTGAAATCCTATTTTCAAAGTTTATTTCAAATTCTATTTTGAAATTCTACATTCAAATCTCTATTTGAATTTCTTTATTCGAATTCCTTTGAATTCAAATTTTATTTTAATTCCTTTGAATTCAAATATTCAAATTTCATTCTAATTTCTCATATTCAAATTCTATCTGTATTATTTAATTTATAAACAACGTTTATAACTTCCCTTAAATTTTCACATTATAAACTTATAAATAAGGTTTATAAATCCAATTCAAATCCCGTATTTTAATTTATAAACCAAGTTTATAAATTCCCTTGTTTTATATATTTAAACAGTTAATATTTTCTATACCTCATTAAAAATTCAAATTCTATTTACAAAAATAGAATTCCATTTTCAAATCTCTATTATCCTTTTCCGATATTTTTATAAATCAATATTCGAGCCCTAGTGATATTTAAACACCCCAAGACAATCAGTTATCCAATAACGAGATTTTTTTAACACATCATATATGAGAATATATATGAAACCGACAAACAAACAAATAATATATTTTTGAGGAATCCAGTTGGATTCCTCCAACCTGTTTACCTGCATCCACAGATGTTAGCACATAAATAATACCCATTCTGCTTCGTGGCAGAATATCGTGGTATAGAAGGTCATCCACTAATCATAGCGTGGGGCGTATAGGGTAATCATCCGCTATGGTACCGCGGGCATCCGCTAATGAGACTGCGGGAATCCAACCAATCAATCAACCCAATATATATATATATATATATAGCCTAAATAACTAATATATATATAACAACCAGAAAGCATTCACACAAGCAACAAACAATTATTTTTAATGAAATAAAAATAATTCTAAAGGTGAGTGAGATTTACTCACCGTAACTGCAGTTGTTGAATATCTTGTTTATTTCCAAACCCCTGGCTACGAATCTTCTCGAATTTATTTGTTTAGCACCTATGATAATTAAATTTTAAATTATCGATCAACTATTTTAACATTTTAAAATAACTCTTTCTAAATAAATTTCAACTAAACTAATCTATATAAAAAGGCCTTAACTAATCTAAAAGTAAGTACCTAAATTTCATTTTAAACGATTAGTTTATACATTTTATTCCCCTCCTAACCAATTTCCCTTTATATAAACTATATATAGATTAATTTCACCTTTCATATAAACTAATTTCTTATATAATTTGAATTAGAAATAACTAAAATAAAATTACCTTAATTTTATTTCTCCTTTAACCCATCTGCAGTTTCCTAGCCCCTTCCCTTCCATCACAAAATTCACAATTTCAACAAATACATAACTCCACCCTTACTGGCATTTCAGCGCCTGCTTCTACCCTACAAAACTTTGACAAGATCGAACAACCTCTTCAACTCAGCAATGTGACCCTAGCAGCCTCGAACCTCCGATAGTCCCTTGGAACCACATCGCGTTCGAACTCCAGATCGATATATTGTTGAGCCCCCAAATATCCAAATTCAACGTCGATATCATCGAACCACTCCCAATCGAGACCAAAACCGTGTCGAGCCTTCCTTGAGATCGGAATCTCCTCAATCCTCACTGTTGCTCAAGAGAAACCCACGACAACCCTCGTCGAACCCCTCTTCACTTCCAATCAACAATCGCGACCCCCCCTTCCTGCAAACTTCGAACCTAACATCCCCCGTATACCAGTATCGATGTTTCCCCTAAAATCGCAAGCTTCAGATTTTCGAGCTTCAGGAGGTAACTTCGATCGCGAGCGTTGCCAGTCCTTGGTCGAGCTTCTGGAAACTCCACGGCTTCGATTTGCGATGCGTGACTTTAATTTTTATTGGGAGAAAAAGGGAACGAAGGAAGAGGGAATTGAAAATGTATCTGTTGGTTTGGAGAATAAAATAACGAAGGCGATGAGTGATTTTATAGGTGCGGAAAGGAGAACATAACGTACGAAGGCCATTAATTTGTGTTTCCTTGATTTATGAGGATGGGAGACAATTTAATCAGCTCGAAGAAAGAATAGCTGCGAAGTGAAAACATTTAGGTCGGCTGATTTTAAACATAGGGTGGCCATGATTAGATTAGGTAATTTATTTGATTTTATTTTTATTAAATAACTAAAATATGTAGCAGTCCTCTAGCTTGATGTCCTGAACTGTTATCGAGTCGCAAATGACCGACGTTACAAGATTATAATGTCATTCTGAACCCAATGGAACTCATTCTGAAATTTAATTCGGCTTGTATATAAGAGATAAAATTTAAATTAACAATTTAAATTAAATTTGATTTAAAATATAAATCAATCCCAAACAATTTAATTTGTCGATAATAAAATGTCATTATCATTCTAATCCAAACAGAATTTATATAAATCAACTGAACTGTTTTGATTCAATTCTAACTTCGAATTCAATATATCCCGTATTACGGTAATTAGATCTATAACTCAATATGAAAATCGATTTATATTATCAGCTCTATATTTAAAATAATATTAAATATTCAAAATAAACCGACCAGAAAATCTGGGTCGTTACATTCTTCCCCCCTTAAAATAATTTCGTCCTCGAAATTGCGAAGGTAAGAAAATGGTACAAATCCATTACTTTTCAACAATCCACTTATGTTGAAACTCAACTCCTCATATTTCAACAAATTTAATTCCACCAAAACTTTTGGTCTTCCTTCATTTAATTTGAATGATCTACGATCAATCCATTTATATCCAATCTATGTTCTATTAAACTTATTCAAATTGATTCTAGTCAATTCATTCACTTCAACCCATTTAACTTGTTTAAGTTAAATTCCAATTCCAGAATCCAAATCCCAGGGTTTTTCTTTTCAAATTCTTTTGAAATCCCATAAATATATACATATATTTATTTTCATTTCAAATTCAAAACATTTGAATTTTCAAACCACTTGTTTTCTTTCAAACAAATTTCCATCAAAAACTTTTTCTAAGGTAGCAATTCATCACTTAGAAACTCGGAAATGAACACTGATGATGTTGCAATCATCATTAGAATAATTTCCCAGCCACTGAAGTGAGTTCAGTGCCTTATTATTTCAAAATCCATGATTTTCTTTCAAATCCTTTAAAACAAATCTATATTATTTTAATATACTTTGAAAAATATTTTTCAACCTCCCAGGATTAAAATTCCAAATTCTGGTTTGAATTAAATTCTAATTCATCTCATTTGTATATTTAATTCCTATACAAATTCTATTTTGGTTATAAATAACCATTTCAATTTTTATAATCAAATTTGATTATAACGATAACAATCAACACATCCAATAATTTTCAGAAAATTATTAGTTATATATCAAAATAGAATTTTGGGTAAAATTATTTCATCTACCCATTTTAAAACTATATCGTGTTCAATCTTCTGTTCAAGTATTTAGAAACTCCTATCGACGTCGTGGCGTCCCACGATTCGACCAGAATTCATAAATTACCCAACAGACAAGCCAACACAATATACAACAATTTTTTTTCAACTTACAAATACGTTCTCTCATATATATACACTCAACTCATTCTAGGGTGCTACTGACCCTATCTCTAATGAGCACATCCCACCAAAGCCTAGGTATTCGCTCAACCTAAGCTCTGATACCACTGTAACGACCACGAGATTTTCGACTCCGAAAATCGACACAAAATCCAACGTCGACTGTTCAAACATCGAAAATACCAGATCAATTAGAGAAAGAAGTTAGAGGATGAGAAATAGAAAGAAAGAAATAATAGAATAGAAGAAAAACGAAGATCACAAACTCACAGCGGAACGAATAAAATATATCATATAACATAACTTTTGAAATACAAATCAGTAACTTTATATACATACCATCATCAGAGCACAACAGTCATTTCTGGAACAGTTATAAACACCTGTTTCCAGATACAACATAGTACACAACGGAAATACGAAATCTACAGCTAACTGGTGAAGCCTCCTGCTTCCAGCTCCTCCAATCGAATCTGTGAAATCCCGACTACTTGACTACCCGTACAAATTTGGGCACCCAAAAGTTTAGGGAAAACAAACAAAATAAACTCTGGGTCATTCATGGGACTGGTGTGAGTAAACTCCAACCACTTGTTTAACTTTCAAAACCCTTTCGAAAGAAAAGATAATAGTAAGACCAGCCCACACATAAACATGGACGGTTTTTACCTTACTATAACCCAAAACACTTTGATACGAAAATCTAGTGATATTATAATAATGTCTACATCAAGTAAATAACCAAATAGCAGAACGCTTGCATCTCACGCTCCACATATATAGTATAAAATCAAAACCCGCATGGCGCTTATTGGAGATTGGATTTCCAACATGACAAGGTATGGAACCACCTTCCGCTAGTGTATCTCTAGAGAGGAATACACTGGGTTCAACAAGAACATCTTGTAACCCGGCCCACACATGACCGACCACTCATTTTGCTTGAGTGTATCGAATGTATATCACCAACGGTTGGGATCAGCAACCGTCTCCCGACTGGCACAGCATCGAATAGAATAAGAAATTAAATGAACCTCTAGATAGGTGATTATACATCCTAATGGGTGCGACCCACATAGCCAGGCTGCCTGCCCGATTTTTTGTCCTTTCCTGGTTGTTGAGGCCTGAGGCTACGAATACTTACCATTCATTGATAGCACAATCACTTTGAATGCCACATTGTCAGATCCGTTAATCACTAGTTGAGTTTGCACAAATATTCTGGATGTTATGCTAAGGGAATAAATCCGTTGCAACCATATATACTTATACAGACCAACCCTTTTGATCATTGGAAATACTCTGTCAGACATTCGTCCATTTACGTTCGTTCTGGGATTGAACGAAACCGAAGGCACTATTTCTATTTAATAGAAAGAGTCCATGCACTTTACTCCGTCTTCAATATATTCAGCATACTTGGTTCGCAACGCTTATGCCGATACGGAGTGGTTCTTCGGATAATAATCCAACCGGTCTCTCCATATTGACAACAATGGTCAAAAACTTCGATAGTCTGTGATTTAACTATCGAATAAAAACAAGTGTTCATCCAAACATATCAAACAAATCACTGGGCTCTTTAATTAATATTTCATTAATTAAATCTCTTCTCCATTTCCTTATCAATATTTGTCAACCAAATATTTTCAATAACCATGTTGGCCCTTTACGCTATATGGAAAGCATTTCCCAATATCAACTCCTTTTATTTTCTATATATTAGAAAATATCTCTATTTGCAATTGGAAACAATTCCAATCACTTATCTCTATCCCGACTATTTTTATTATACTCAGGAAATATTTACTTGTTATATTTCCAAAATTCCATCACTTGGGTTTAAGACGAATGTTGTGTAAAACATTGTTACAACAACCCAAATATTTTATTCAACTAACTCTTTTTCAAACACTTCTCTTCGAGACTGGATCTTACTATTTATCCATTAAAAATGAAATCAATCAAGTTGGGGTAAAATTACCTCTCAGACCTTAACTGAAAACATTCTCAACTTCAAAACGGCAAAACCACTTACCTCGAATAAACACACTATACAATCCAATTATTCATTTTTAAAACATGTATAAAGTTCGCTTTCTATTTCTAATTTATAGATTTCCCTTTTTGTTTACAATATTCGATTTTTATATTCACTTACCTATCGAATTCTATATGTCGATACAATGATTTCTAACTTATCAAAATATCTTAAAAATATTCTAACTCCTTAAATTTCCGGAAAATTTCGCCATAACCTCCCCTGTATCGGGAGCATCGGGAAATTTCAAATAGCTTCCCGGTCCTTCTTATCTCAAAAAGAAAAAGAAAAAGCCAAGCGGCTAGCCGATACGGCGCATAAAATCTCATATATGAAGTAAACATGTACCTTTTTGTCGAGCACATAAATTTAAATCTTCATATACTTCATATCAAACCTGCTTACACATGTTCACCTGTTTGCAATTCAACTCAAACCAATCGTTTGAATTCAGTTCCTCCCATTTATTCTTTAATTAGCTTCTTAGCCTATTTCACTTGTTATTTGAACATATCACGTTCAAATATATATTAATTTGTTGATACAACAATCGAATGTCATTTCTAATTCAAGTTTCATATTCGATTTCGAATATGAATTTACACACCCCTTGTCTGATTCAAAGCCCAAATTTCGATTCTAAAATTCCATTAACTAATTTCTTTAAATTAGTCAATTCTAATCAATAATTTAAAATCTGATTTTTGTTTCAACAATCATCTTATTTACACCACTTGAGTTCGTATTTAATTTACAACTCAAGTCTGGATTTTCTCATGGCAAATTCGGATTTTATTTCTTTAAAATCCTTTAGTTTATTTTAACAAACTGTTATGGTTTTATAATGGTTCTGGCGCTGTTTTCTGAAAATTTGATTTTTGACATAACTCAAAATCTATTTGACGAAATCCAGATTTTTCTCCTTTATTAGAAAACTATTATCAAATCGGTCCTGACGTTTCTTGTTTCAAAGAATTTCGACTTCAATTGAGTTCAGTATATTCAATTGAAGTTCGAATCGCCAATTTACGAACTGCAGCGCTGCGGCGAGTTCGTTTTATTTATATTTATATATATAAACTTTTAAACTTTCGTTAAAATGAATCCGACTCCATTTTAACTCCATTTGAATTTCTAATATTCAAACTCCATTTTCCTCTATTTGAATTTCTTGATTCAAATTCTAATCTCACTTTTGAATTCTATATTTCAAATCCCAATTCCTTTTCTATTTGATATTCAAATTAAATACTTGAATTTCTATTTCAATTCCATATTCAAATTCAATACTTGAATTCATTTGAATTCTCTTATTCAAACTCTATATTTAAATTCCATTTGAACTTCTATATTCCCATTTCTATATTTGAATTCTATTGAAATTCAAATATTCAAACTCCCTTTTTAAATTCTATATTCAAAATTCCATAGTTTAAAACCCATTTGAATTTCATATTCAAATCCCATAGATCAAATCCTATTTGAATTCAATTTGAATCTCTTATATTCAAATTTCATTTTCCATTTCCATTTGAATTCTAATATTCAAATTCATTTCCAACACCATTTGAATTCTAATATTCAAACTCATTTTTAACACCATTTGAATTCTAATATTCAAATTTAATTCTCTTGAATTCACATACCATATTTTATTTCCTTGATTTCAAATATCACATTTCAATCTCCTTGAATTCAAATACCAGATTAATTTCTATAATCAACTCCCTTTTGAATTGTTATATTTGAAATTCATACTTGAATTTAAATAATCAAACTCCATTTTGAATTTCTATTTTAAATTCAAATATCCAAAACTCCATTCTAATACTATTTGAATTCTTATATTTGAATCTTCTTTATTTAGAACCCATTATTTAAATCCCATTTGAATTTCTTCACTCAAATCCATTTGAATTCCCTTGAATTCAAATTCCATTTCAAAACATTTGGATTTCCTATTCTACTTTGAAATCCTATTTTCAAAGTTTATTTTAAATTCTATTTTGAAATTCTACATTCAAATCTCTATTTGAATTTCTTTATTCGAATTCCTTTGAATTCAAATTTTATTTTAATTCCTTTGAATTCAAATATTCAAATTTCATTCTAATTTCTCATATTCAAATTCTATCTGTATTATTTAATTTATAAACAACGTTTATAACTTCCCTTAAATTTTCACATTATAAACTTATAAATAAGGTTTATAAATCCAATTCAAATCCCGTATTTTAATTTATAAACCAAGTTTATAAATTCCCTTGTTTTATATATTTAAACAGTTAATATTTTCTATACCTCATTAAAAATTCAAATTCTATTTACAAAAATAGAATTCCATTTTCAAATCTCTATTATCCTTTTCCGATATTTTTATAAATCAATATTCGAGCCCCAGTGATATTTAAACACCCCAAGACAATCAGTTATCCAATAACGGAATTTTTTTTAACACATCATATATGAGAATATATATGAAACCGACAAACAAACAAATAATATATTTTTGAGGAATCCAGTTGGATTCCTCCAACCTGTTTACCTGCATCCACAGATGTTAGCACATAAATAATACCCATTCTGCTTCGTGGTAGAATATCGTGGTATAGAAGGTCATTCTGAACCCAATGGAACTCATTCTGAAATTTAATTCGGCTTGTATATGAGAGATAAAATTTAAATTAACAATTTAAATTAAATTTGATTTAAAATATAAATCAATCCCAAACAATTTAATTTGTCGATAATAAAATGTCATTATCATTCTAATCCAAACAGAATTTATATAAATCAACTGAACTGTTTTGATTCAATTCTAACTTCGAATTCAATATATCCCGTATTACGGTAATTAGATCTATAACTCAATATGAAAATCGATTTATATTATCGGCTCTATATTTAAAATAATATTAAATATTCAAAATAAACCGACCAGAAAATCTGGGTCGTTACAGCTATATCCACTAGCTCACAAAAAGGCTTGGCCAATTTAAGTAGTAAAGATTTCTTAAGAATCTTATTGAGCCCACTAACGAATGTTTGATTCTTCTTCATCGCGGTGTCAATATACAACAAGCCTATACTTGGAGAAAAAGTCAAAAGATACAAAAGATGCGGCGTACTCGGCCATAGAAGAGCTACCTTGCACAAGTCCATAAAACGAAGGGATAATTCCACTTTCTCATTTTCAGGTACGAACTTTGCCTCAAACATTTTCTGGAATTACCCCCAAGTTAGGTCCTCCTCTTGGATTTCACCGATTAAGAGCTCACACCAATCAATTGATCTTCCTTCAAGCATCCTAGCATCTACGTGAACTCGATGCAAGTCCTCAAGATTCATGCAAGAAAATATGTGTTCGCATGATTTGACCCAAGCCTGGACATCCATAACACTTTCGGTGCCCTTAAAATTTTTTCCACCAAGCTTGGTGTAATGTTTGCATAAGGTAGAAAAACCAAATTTGGGATGCGTAGTTGTTGCAGTAGTTCTTGCCGCTTGGGTATTTGTCACAAGATCAAGAAGTTGCTGAGTTGTCATATATACTCCCCCAACAGGAGTGGCAGCAAGTTGAGCGGCATTCGTGCGGGAACGGGTAAACATTCTTTATGAAAGGAAGAAAGAAAACTGTTAATCTCAAAAGGATTTTGAATCAATGAACAGGGAACCATAATATAAGATAGGATATGATGGGTCCTAAGACTCGATCTAAATCCTAAACACAATTTCCTAAGAGTGACTTACGGCAATGGTCCTCGCCATAATATCTTATATTGTTCCGAACTCTGCTCTGATACCAAATGTAACGTCCTACCTCTATATTCGTGTTAGCAAAGTCCATTGCAAGCAATGGTGTCAGCTAACCCGAAGAATAAGGATGTTGAGGAGTAACCACTTGTATTTAGCTTTGAACGAGTGTTAAACATATCGGATAATACAATCTTACTTTTTCAAATTCTCATGAGAAAATCCGACATGTCGAATTCAAGTTCAATTCTACTACACAGTGGCTATATATAATTCGAAAATAAAATAAGATACATAACAAAATAATCAGAGTCAGACACAGAATTTTCATATCACGAAGGCGGAATAGATATGAATAAAAACACCATAGTGTATACATAGAGGTAGTGGCCAATCAAGGTCCACTATACTGCAAAAGTTTAAATAATAATACATGCCGAAAAGAGTGTGAATACATAAGAAAGTCACTGTCTCATATACATATCAATGTAAACTATGACACCAGCGTAGTAAGCCAAAATAAATAACCGGATCCTGCTAGAAGTCACACGGAAGCACCTACAACACCTCGGTCTGACCCGAGTATTATGCATAAGAAATAAACAATAAACAGATCAGTCTAGCTGTACTTGTCATAATGAACTGAAATAGAAATACAGACATAATCTGATAATGATATATGAGTAATAACAAAAATGATCACACGTAAATGTGACATCTCAGAAATGTCCATATAATATCTCAAGAAAATTTCAGTGTAACAAAGGAATATCTCATTCCCATTATACAACTACGCACAAGAAATGATATCATCAACCAAATCATTACAAATTCCAGAAATCAATAAAGTAGAAATCCAGAATATCATAAAATGATTCGACGATCCACCAGAACCGAAGTTCCTAAAATATTGTTCTGAAGATCACCGAAGTTCCTAAAACAATGACCCGGAGATCCACCAGAACCGAAGTTCTTAAAATAATGATCCAAAGATCCACCAGAACCGAAGTTCCTATATGATCAAAATTGATCAGGAATAGTGTAAGCTACGCCAAGCTAGTAAATATAAGAATTATTCTACATGTCCCATAACCACTTGTTTTACTCGAATATTTATGAACAAGTTGTATATTTCACTAGAAATACTAAAAAATCATCGCCACGGTTTTCATTTGAACATCCAAGAATTAACAGTCGAAGCAAACATAAGGGGTCATAGTCCTTGTTTTTACTAAGGCATTTAATTAGAATTCTCATACGAGCGAGAAAAAGGTTTATATAAATATGTAATAGTAGATATGTAAATCAATTTATAAAAAAACTTCATATAATGAAGTGGAGTTACAAACCATTTGGTAAAAGATTTGGTTTCTACTAATAATTTAAAACCCTTTGTATATAATGTCGAAGTGGAAAACCTCGTGTAATAGCGATTGAAATGACGACCGTACTAAGAAAACACATTTTAATAACATAAAAAAAATCTCACAACTATCGATTATAATTTCGCTTAACAGAAATAAATAAAAAATTCATGAAATCAAAAAGCAGAAAGCTGGGAACCAGAAAAACAAAAAAGTCACAAAAAAACTCGAAATGGGCTGAAACTCGGCTGGTAAACAACTCAAGTGGACCTAAACTGTTAATTGTGGTCTCCACTGGTCAACAGTCCAAAAACAAGATTCAGAAATCTGAATTAAAAACACAAACGTCTGAATTGGGTTTTCCAAAGACATAAGTCTCTATCTGTTACTCAAACATCTGAATTTTCCAATTCATACGTCTAAATGGAAAAATCCAGACTTCTAAATTCTGTTACTTCAGTTTTTTAATTATTCGTAGCAGGTCAGACGTCTGACCTAAAACATTCAGATGTCTGAATCTGGGTCTGGGCACAATTTTGCCTAGAAAACATGCTCAAAACTATATTGACAAACGCTCGAATGAAAACTCGATGTGTACGACTTAAAGGATCTATATGGATATAGCGGAAATGAATGTGATATGCTTAGCTAAATAATATGCAATAGTTATGCAAACAAAACCTAAGTTACAAAGATATATAACAAACAAAGTAAATGCAATAAATAAAGTAAAGTGACACCAGGAATTTTTATACTGGTTCGGACTTTCCGCCCTACGTCCAGTCCCGAAGCTCCTCTTTGGAATTCGCTAACAACGCCCTCTCTTAACCCGGAGGAATAGGTCAGTACACCCGAGCCCCAACAAGGATGCCTCTCGCCTGAGCAAATACACAGGTCTTCAATAATTACAGGTATTTGACTTCTGCTTTGTGTTCTTGAATCAACATGGATAGTCAAAAGTTTAAGTACAACCTTCCTATAATCTGATCCTCGAGTATATGATTTGAATGCGAAGATTTAAGGAAGAAAATCACTTGTTGAATCAAGTGATATTAAAATCAAATCAAGGATTCAACAAGTGTTTGAATTAGGAGAGCTTTTTTTTGCAAAGAATGTAAATGGAGAGAATAGAATGATGATCTGTAAAATCGGTAAAATTCGGTGATTGTAAAACATGTTTGAAGTTGTTTATATAATAGTATAATAGTAGCAATCCGTCATGAAGAGTTTCTATAAAAAGTTATATCCATTTCTTTGATTAATGAAGAGGAATCTCTTCATGAAAGATAGTGAATCTTCATAAAATAGTTTCTGGGTCGAAACAGTCGCCTGGTTAAAAATCATCAGTTAACTGGTTAAATTAAATCGTATATATTTTTTCAAAACTAGCTGTTATATACAAAAACAGGTTGATAGTCGACTGGTCCTTTTTCTACCAGAAGACTGGTAGGCCAGTTTCTGTATATATCTGGCTTTTAAAGGCTTATAAATATATATATATATATATATATATATATTACTTTGTTTTGCACATCCATGTATACTTGAGGATAGATTTTAACATAATTCTAACAGGACTCAATGTGTGTGTGTGTGTATGTATATATATAACCTTATCCCTATGATATTATTCTAATTGCAACTTCATTTGTTGGCATCGATCAAAATCTTGTTATCAACAGCGAAGGCTTGTGATGTTTCCTATGAAAAAACGAAGCATCTAAGGCTTGCCTAAGCAACTTATAACACCCAAAATTTACATGCACACCAAGAATCACAATGGAAATCAATGAAAATGAAACCAAGCTTCATAAATTGGAAATGTCAATACACAAATCAATCAACACAACCAAATACACAATTCATAAGCAACATACATGTGCCAAGAGCACACTAGACAAGCATGAATGCTTGAGGCATAGATGTGAGTTCATAGGAACTCACCTTTGATTGTTGAATGCAAGGAGATGAATCAAAACCTAGCAAAATCCACTTCTCTTCGCATGTAGCTAACAAATCCTCAACCTAAGCATATATAAATACCAATTGAAATAACTAGGTTTAGGAAACCCCCCCAAAACTAGAAGAGGGATTAATATGGAGAAGATAGAGATGACCTTACTGAAGTTTTCTCCTTGTATTTGCTAAGCTATTACTTGAGTTCCTAAGATTGGAGCATATAAATATTAATTTCCTCTTCCTTTAGGTCTAGGAATTTACTTAGGAAATGAATGGAATGTTAAATGAAAGAGGAAGGTAGGAAGAGAGGATATGTAGTGGCTTTCGTTGGGTTAGGGGATAGCTTGACCTAACCCAAGTCTACTAAAAATTCCCAACTTTTCACTTACTTCAAACATATCAATGTTATAGTTTTAAAAGTCGTAAACGGCTTGTTGAACTCAATGGAAGTGGTTTCGAGCCCAAATTCATCCATATGCAAAAAGTTACTTTTTGGACTAACATTAAATTAACGATATTATATTTAAACAAAGTATTTAAATATGTTTTCATAAAATACGCGAGTTGTTACAAAATCTCTCATTTTTTTATTCTATCACTTCAATTTCATTTTCTCACAATATTGTCTTTTTTCTCTTTCATTTTTCTATGTCGCTACTGGTAGAAAAAATTATGATGCCAACTTAAATTAAATTGGAAATCTGTCTATATATTATATTGTATTATATGAAAGATAAATATTCATCTAAAGATATTTTAATTATTATTTTCTTAAAAATCCCACATGCTGTCACGTGTCATGGCAGTTCAGCAGTTTTAAATTTATCATTACTTTTGCCAATTGCAATTATTTCTTAAAAGAATTCTAATGGACTGACTAATATTTTGTAGATTATCTTCCTATTATACATTTTAAAATAAGTATCAATATGCAAAATTTTCATTTTTTAATTATTTCACTTACATTTCATTTACTCATATTATGTCAGTTTTCGAAATATCAGTGTGCACAATTGTCAATATTTAATTCTGTCACTTCCATTTCATTTTCACACAATATAGTCTTTTTTTTCAATTTTCTATGCACGTTATAGTTAAGAAATGTTCTTATCCTAACCTGAATCAAATTAGAAATTTATCTATTATATTATATGAAAGATCAATATTTATGTAAAGAACTTTCAATTTCAGTGTTCTTAAAAATCTCGCTTGTTGCCATGTATCACGGTAGTTTAGTAGTATTAAATTTGTCATTATTTTGCTTGTTGCGGTTATTTCTTAAAAGAATTCTAGTGGACCCATTTATGTTTTATGGATAATCTTCCTATTACATATTTTAAATTAAATATCAATGTGCACATTTGTCATTTTTTAATCATTTCATCTGCTCATAATATGTATATTTTTTTCCACTTTTCTATGCATGGTAGGTTAAAAAAATTCTAATCCAAACCTAAATCAACTTTTAAAAAAGTTCCTAATGTTTTTTAATTAATTTCTTCAATTATTTGTCTTAACAACAAATCAGTTGAATTAATCAATAGTTTTTTTTGCTTCATATTCAACATTATATATTCAACAAGATATTGATTTTATTCATACATAACAACAATTGTGTTCCTAAAATTATTTTCAATGCTTTTTAGGAAACGTAATTTGAAGATTCCTTATGAAACTAACTGGTTCTGTCTGGCTTGATTAAAAGGCTAGATATATATATATATATCTTATTATTGTTTAATATGATGTTCATTATGTTGTTTTTGTTATAATTTCTTCTTTATAATCTAAGGTTAGATTTTCTGTTTATAGGATTATAGATATATTATCTTCATTGGTCACTGATTTCATAAGTAATTGATAGCATAGAATCTCCATGGATTTGTAATATGTAACACCCCACCTACGCCAGGGTCACTCACAAGAGAATGCACTAGCTTTGGAGGGGCGTTGTCTAGGTAAACATGCACAGAAATATTACAAGACAGAACATATAAAACAGCGGAAGAAAAACCAAATTTCATTACCTCATAAAATTATAAGGTCTAAAGCCTTTTACATCAAAATGCCTTTAAAAGCCATTACATTGGAAACCTGTCTTGCAATAGTTAAAGAAGCATAAAACCACAGTCATAAAATATTCCCTAAGTAAAACGGTAAAGCAGCCATAGCCAAGAAAAATCCAAGCCATACATGATGACCTTGAAGCAGAAAAAGTCCGAGTTAAATAACAGTATTTCCTCCCTGAAAACCGGGGGGGGAACGGAAGACAAAGAGGCGAAAGAAAACGGGGTCAGTCATAAAGACTGATAAGTCCTATCTACTTCCAGCATAAAAACAGGTAAAGGTAACATGACATGCATAAACTGAAAGTAAACATAAGGATGATGACAAGATAGACAAGCTAAACCAAGGTAACATGATGAACTACTGTATCAAGATAAACCACGGTCACTATGAATCAAGTATAACATCCCAAGGTTCTATCGAGTATAACATCCCAAGGTTCTATCGAGTATAACATCCCAAGGTTCTATCGAGTATAACACCCCAAGGTTCTATCAAGTATTTTTGCCCTGCACCTTCCGTACTAGTATCCCAACCCGTGTCATGTGTTAGCTACAAAATGTCCCTTGCCCAATGAAATGGTCCATGTCAACCTAATGTAGATTTTCCCTACTCGTATGTTTCTTTCCATGTATATGTTTAGTCCTTTGCCGTAAATCCTACGGGCATCCTCACGTAGTTCTATACTACTTCAACGTAGTTCCATTATCCTTGAAATCGTTTGGACTGTCACCCTTGATCTAGCTGTATTTTCTTACCATGAATTCTCGAATGTTCGGCTAGGATTTATGCCACCTAGGACCACTAGGGATTACGCTACCTACTAAACGTTTTCGTAACTCGGTTTGAGTTTAAGCCACCTAGGACCGCTAGGGATTACGCTACCCGTCAACCACGCCCTTTTTCCCATGTATGTATCGTGAATCATTTTTCCATGTCTAGATGCACATGTATCTCAATGTGCCATCCGAGTCCCGTGACAGGGCTAATCAAGAAATACAGGACTCGGTCGGGAGCTTTAGGTTATCTGCCGATGCAGATATCAAGGTCTGTTTTTCTACCGGTGGTTATGGTCCCACGTGACCCCTCCCTCAACTACTGAAAGGCAATCCAAGAAAATCATGCACGAGAACTATACTCCGGCCATCCATGCCCCACTTTCCTATTGGCCAACCTCACCCATAACTAGATAGCAAGTATATGGTCTGTTGGGAGTTCTCTGCCTTTCCGCATACGTACACGATTGACTAAAGATGGTAGGTAGTCGACGACGTGCTATCACAGGGCTAAACTAAGTATCCCCGACTCCACGCTAATCCACCCCAGTCTTTAGGTTGCTCGCACAGCAACCAAGGCATACCCTTGGTTCTTCTACCGCAGACCTTAACCTCTGTGAGCCCAGGCGGATCATCTGCAACCTCACAGAGGGATACCAAGAGTACCCTCACGTCCCCCGAAGCTACCGCTTCGTCACCCAGTTCGCTGGAGCCTTTATCTAAGTCAGATAAACATTCGCTACTCCTCGTGTGTTTGTTTAAACGATGACCTACCGTATCAGGTTACTCATCTATTTGTGAACTGGTCCAATTCTCTTGACTAAGAATTATTACTTAGTTATCCTTAACTAAGGTTTATCACTTAGTTTCCCTTCCCGTTATCCTTATTAACTACGATTTTCCACTTAGTCCCCTGGACTAGGGTTTTGTCTAATGGGTTAAGTGTTGTCATTTGAGTTCATGACTTACCCCGCCTACGAATCATGTCAAAATTGGCTAAGTATTCAAGTTCAAGACTTAGCCCTACAAACCATGTATCAAGTTGGTTAAGTATATCAAGAAGTTCATGACTTAACCCTAGATTATCGTGTCAGATTGGTTAAGTATAGGTTAACTTAACCCTATCAAATTACCGTGTCAGATTGGTTTAAGTATAGGTTATCTTAACCTCATCAAGCTACCGCGTCAGATTGGTTAAGTATAGGTTGTCTTAACCTCATCAAATCATCGAGTAAAATTGGTTAACTGTAGGTTAACTTAACCCCATTAAATTATCGAGCCGGATTGGTTAAGTATAGGTTAACTTAACCCCATTAAATTATCGAGTCGGATTGGTTAAGCATATTTACGAGGTTCGTGACTTAACTCTTTCAAATTATCAAGTCAGATTGATTAAGTGTAAGTTAACTTAACCCCATCAAATTACTGAGTTGGATTGGTTAAGTGTAGGTTAACTTAACCCCATCCACTAGTCGTATTTATAATTGTTAAGTATCATTCTTGTGGGTTTACTTAACCCTACCACACATCGCGTTATCCCAGTCGGGTGTTATCAACCCATTTAGGTTAAACTAACCCATCCGCTAATCGTGTTATATGGTTAAGTGTCTTTAAGTAATCAAGTCCGGTCTTACTTAACCTACCCATTCATGTCATATCGGTTAAGTGCCATTAGTCAAACTAACTTAACCTTATCATGTGGCATTAAGTAAATTAATGCACCCCAACCTCTCACATTAGACTTTGTTGTGGTTACTGGTTACGCCGGGCGGGTCCGGGCAGCTTTACACCACAACCTAGTCTAACCTCGGGTTTTGAGCGCGATATGACCAACTACTCACATTGGGTCTTATTGTCTGTAGCTACTGGATTTGCCGGGCGGTTCCGGGAAGATTTATGCTACAAACTCAACCCAACCTCGAGTTGGCCACTTTTATGTTTTCCTACTTGTCATGTTCATGTCAAATTTAGGCCACGACAATGTCCACGTTTTCCACTTATGCCCATTGTCCCATTACTTAATTAGTGTTAAGTTTCATAGCCCATCTCAAGTTTGCCTAAACTACCCAAGGCGTATTCCCAACGCAAGTGAAAGCGAGTCAACATAGTAGGAATAATATGACAACATATTGGCCTCAAACATGTATGATAGCACAAAGGGATTAGCCTCAAACATGTATGATAACATAAAGGGATTGGCCTCAAACATGTATGATAGCATGACACTAGGTTCATCATCATAGGCATGTAAATGGTCATAAGGGGTTTAGGTTCTTTTACATGCATAAGCCCCAAGTCAAGTTCATATGAATGTTCCACAAGTCAAATTGTTCTAAGGGTTCATGCCAACATCCCACAAGTTAAGATTCAATCTTGCATAATAAACTAGGTCAAACACAACATGAGTGGCATGATTTAATCACTAAGAAATAGCCCAAAGTCATAGGTTCAAGAGAGGGGCAAGACTAGATTCACATAGACTAACATACTTAGGTTTCATCTCATTTTATTTCATGTCAACATTAGAACTACCGTTTAGATCTAAAGGTAGCTAGAACTTACAAAGCATGGCTAGAGATTTATGAGCAAGCATTTAACGTAGAACGGTGTTGAGATGATGCTCTACTTCCTTGATTTGATGTAGAAAGCTTGCTCCTTTGACTTGAATCTAGTTTGCATGCTTAGGCCTTTGAGGTTGAAGATGGAGGCCATGATCAAGAGACATTTGGGCAGCACTTTGTTGTTAGGATGGTTTGTAGTGAATTAGGCTAGGTCTTAGGGTGTTTTTATAGAAGTTAGGACTAGTTTAGGCCCTTAGATTAACCCTAGTTTAGATCTGAACCATCCAATCTCGTCACAGGCCAACAGAACAGACCCAAAGGAGCAAGCAGGTGCACCAGGCCAACCTGGCCCGACCAAGGAGGTCGACCCCCAGGTCGACACCCAGGTCGACTCCCCAGTCGACCTGGTCCCTGGGGGGTCGACTCCCCAGTCGACTCCCCAGTCAACCTGGGGCTGGGCGGGAAATTTTCCCGCCCAGTCTGTTTGGGGCTAAATTCGAAATTTGAAAATCTGTTTTCGTTTTCTGATTTTTCGTGAAACTTCTAGAGGCCATATCTCGGCCATACGGACTCCGATTTACGAAATTTCGGACTCGTTTCCAACCAGAATTCCGAGACGAACGCAACGACGCAACCCGTTTCTCTAGATTCTTATTTTAAAATTTAATTCTGCCCTGATTTCTTGTTTTAACATGTTATAAAAATTCGGGTTGTTACATAATACATATTAAAATTAAATTTGAAAAGTTCAGTTTTTCTCAAATTTTATAATTTTTGTGTTTAACTTAATTATTTTGTTTGGGATGATTTTACATTATTTTAAGCTCATTTACCTTATACCGAATAATTGGTTCATTATTACTACATAAATACCAACTCCACTTTTGTAATATATATATGAAGTTATTACAAATACGGCGCCAAAAACTTGATCGTCGCTAGTCTATGAATTAGAAAAGCGCGATATTTGTAATAAAATTCTGCAAGCGCACAGGTGTGTAGCATACAGGTCGAACACAGGGTGGTAAATTAAAATCAAATTATTTATCTAATCTCTTGGGCGAGTTAGACGAAGCCTGGAGATTTTGTTGAATAACAGAACAATTAAAATTGCAACAATTAGGATTATCGTTGAATCTAATCAAACGATTAATCCTAATGAAAGTAAATAGCAAAACAGGAATAAAATACAGAAAAAATGCAGAATAAGAAGAACAACAAAAAGTAAAATTAGGATTGTCGTTGAAACTAATCAAACGACTAATCACTATAAAAAAGTGTAAAATACAATTGGTGTTCTTCCAAAACTAATTGTGAAGACAACACCGATTGTAAGAAATAGAAAAATGCAGAAAAAGAAAAATGAGTTTTATTAATGGAGAAGAGAATAGAATAAGATATAGGATGGTGGCTACAATAATACTACAAGGGTATATATAGGGGATAACCAAACCCTAACCCTAACCCTAATACAATGATAAATGGGCCTTAGATAAATAAAGCAAATTTGGGCCTTTTCTCTTTTCCTCTTGGTTCTTTGACAAGCTTCCCTTGATTTGAGAAATTCTTGGTCTTTCTACCAATCATTTTCTTTCCAACAGCAACTAGATGTGGGCTCTTTATCTACAATTCTTCAAAATGTAAATAAATAGCAATTTGATCTCCATTTCTCTATTTTTCTGGTTGCATGCGGGCTGGGTTGGAATATCTGTAAAAGTAACAAAACAATACCCAAGTAGTATTCATTTATATACAAAAGATAAGAAATAAGAGCATAAAATAAACACATTTCTATGTCAATCAGTTAGAAAACGAAAAAAAAAGTCAAACCCAACCCTTTTAATATTAGGGTTGATGGATTGCCTAAAAGGTACCTATTGGGGCCTATTCTTAGCTAAAATCTTTGATGATACTATTTCGCATGTGGCTAACACTCACGCATGGAGAATGGTTTTGATGAACGTGAACTTTCTGTAATAACCCGCTTAGAACGACACTAAATTCCATCTCAGAAAAGGCTCATAGGAATTGAGTCGTTCAAAACAAGCCATTGGTTTTATATGAAATGAAAATAACAAATTCAGACTAAAACAAAATTATGTCTCACAGCTGAATGGATAAAATATAATAATCAAATAGATGTATCATATCATAAAATATCAAAATGTCAAATACATCAAATCTTAAATGTTATAACTAAAAAGTCAAGATACGTCATAAATATGACATAGATACAATCGGGTAATAATAGTAATCTAAATAATGATCGCCATCGCCAAGCTCCATCCTCGACATCATCGTCCAACATGGTCCACCATCTTGCTTAACCTGTATTTTCAAGAAGAGGGGGTAAGAACAACTGTTTTGGCAAATAAAATTCTTTAAGCTTGAATAGGAAACCTATTCCCTGTATTTGGGAATATAAGACCTATTAGGTTTACATCTATGCGAATATAAACACATATACTGATTTCTACATCTACATTAAATGGAAATAGGTGAACCTTTCTCAGTCACTTAAGGCCTGAAATGTGGATGGATTTCTACGATCACTTAATACCCTTTGGCGAACCCTAGTCACTTTTGACCTCATTTCCTAGACTATGTTATATATATTCCTTCAATGTAATGCGAGAGGTAATAATCAACCACTTAATACCAAGTTTTAGGTAGACACATAATTCCATTTATGATATTCTCGACGAATCCTCGGTTACTATTGAGCTGATATTACAAGTGGAATCGTTGATGTTTATTACTCCCCTTAGACTGACAGTTTTGGTGAAACTCTTTGCAGCTCATCCCTAGGTTCCATCACTTAACCCTTATACAGAAAGTAGCATCAACTTTTAGAAAGCAATCTAACTTATTCGAGACAAGTTAATACCTCGTAATTATTGGATAAAGGCGGATCCATAGACCTCATAATATCGTTTACACTAAAAATTGCACAAACACCCAAGGATTATAGAGCAGAGAATAAAAGTGAAGAAAATATAAATGAAAATAAAGAATAATCACACACTAAGAATTTATAGTGGTTCGGTTATGAATTGCCTACGTCCACTTTATAACTCTTAAATATTACAATGAAACGTGATTGTAAGGCTTGAGATAATGAAATCTGGTGTAAAGAGTGTTTTCAAAAAGTAAGATGCGTATGAGAAGTTGGTAGATCCAATTTTCATGCTCCAAAGGGCTATTTATATAGCTGAAGTTCAAATCCAGTTCGACATGGACTTGTGAAGGCCAATCCGAGAGTCGTAGAGATCGTGGGCTTGGTCACGATGCAATGATGGAGCGAGTCTATAGCAACTGTAATCTGATTCGGCCAATGACCGGTTCAACATAGTCAAACCGGATGTTAGCTGATCCGGAAGTGGTATCTCCGTCTTCATTAAACCGGGCCTTGATCGATTCAAACTTTCACTACATTTCTTTAGCCGATCCAGGGAGAGTCGATCGGATTTACTTTGCAATGTAGCTTCGGCCGATCCAGGTCTTGCCGATCTTGATATTTATGAGAGCTTTGAAGTTGTCTCCATACTTGGATTTTCTTGAATATGAATTTCTATGCGCTTGATGTGTCACGTCCAGGAAATTTTGGACTAGTCAAAATTGTCGAAAATCCTTTCGTCCAAATCAAAATTACAACGTTTCTGTTGTACTATGAAAAGCTCTTTGTAGTTTATAATGGTTTTGGGCTCAAAACAGCTGTTACAACGTTTTCTATTGGCTATGAAAAGTTTTGGGTAGTTTATAATGGTTTTAGACTCAAAAAAGCTATTATAGAGTTTCTGCTGCGCTTTGAAATGTTTTGTGCCTTTGTAAGTTATACAGAGAAAAGACCGCGTTTCAGGAATGCTACGAATTTCAGAAATTCAGATTTTTGACCAGTTTTTCGGCAAAATGTTTGATTTTATTTCTCTATGACAAATATAGTTTTTGACTTTAAATTTTCTACTATAAGAACCGTTCTTATTCTACTTAATTACCATGAAACGATACCCTTAAAACCGTTTATCAATTTAATATAGAAAATTCAACAATACGAGGCACTTTCAACATGTCCTTTTCCGGCAGATTTTTACTTGATTTTGCATCCAATTTTCAGGTGCATGAACAATTGAATTAGAAAAAGTGTCCTAAACGAAAGTTGTAGGCTTTTGAGTATTCTTTTCCGATTGATAAAGAAATCGAGATTTCATTAAAAATTGAGGAAGTTATGGTCAAAATATCGAACGTCATTTTCATAGGTTCGAGACCAATCATTCACTCTTAAATTTCACAACTTTTCTTCAAACTACGAAATGAATACATGTACTTAAATAGTTTTTCTCACCTAAGAACTGTAAACTGAACTTGTATTTATTTTCTTGGCTTCTCCTATTTATCTTCTCTTGTTTTTGTCTTG
The DNA here is from genome assembly GCA_030737875.1 of Allium sativum. Taxonomy (NCBI): domain Eukaryota; kingdom Viridiplantae; phylum Streptophyta; class Magnoliopsida; order Asparagales; family Amaryllidaceae; genus Allium; species Allium sativum. The sequence goes on along the minus strand of CM060923.1, from coordinate 401,860,684 downwards.
TGAATGCATGAAAAGAAGTGAACATTCCTACCCTTTTATAGCATTCTTTAAGGCTAGTTTGGTAAATTGGTTTTGGACACTTGTCCACCTTATCTTTATGCAAGCTTTAGGATGTAGATACATGTCCCCGTAGGTGTGTCAAGATGTTTCTACACATGGACACCTAATGGGTTTATGTGTCTTTATCTCCTTCAATCTTAAGACATGTGTACCATTCATTTGATGGCACATGTCCTTATCATTTAATGCCACTTATCAAATTTTAAAATATATATACATTTGCCATTTTCTTTGTTTATAAGATACGTATATACATATATGTGTTCTTCTATTGTAACGCATCGCTAGTTTGATGTATTACACTTATTGTACTTCGTATTTCCTGTTTTCACCCTATGTTTGTTTTGCTTGTTGTGTTGATGTAATTGTATTTCTTATTTATTTTTTGTACTTCCTGTTTGTTGGGTTACTTGTTTGATGTATTTTCTTGTTCTAAATTTTCCATTCATGTATAATATTAGGCTTAGGTTTATGACAAACCATGCCGTGATTTTTTTAAAAATTTCTTTTTGACATATATCACGATCAAAATAATGAGATCTAGGTTTTTCTCTTTTATTATGATACCTTGTTATAATAGATCTGGCAGATTCCTGTTTCATAGAATACCGATCTATATTGGATTCAACATATTAGTTTGAAGCTCAACCCAAAAATTTACGAACTGCCGCTACGTGATGAATTCGAATTAACTAAATATAAATAATTCTTTTAATCTTCGTTAAACTTAATAGTTATTAATGCACTCCCATACAGTTTAAATTAAGCTTGGATTCCAGAACATCATAGCTACAGTACTGAAGGAGTTAGACAACTCGAGTCATCCCCTAGTCAATTGTGAATCTTTACTATTAACATACATTCATTTCAATGTACTAGCGTGCAGTGTTTAGTCATTTCAACATACTATCACCATCAAATCTTTACTATTCTCAACATCGAAACTTTACTACTGAACAATGTGTGGTAATTTCAAAAAAATTAGTAGCATGTAGTGTGTTTTCATTTCTATTATTATAGTTGCTAACGATATTTTTCGTCAACACCGGAAATAGGTCTATGGATATGGACCTATGGGATATAGGGGTTATTTAGTTCCTACAAACTTGAGTCAGTTCACCGTTTCCTAGATATCAAGGTCTTCACCCCAAAGATAAGTTACTCTTCACTCAAGGGGTGAGTATCACGTTTACGAGGCTTAACAACCAACAGTTACCTTGGGATAAGGGTTCCCTGAGTGCAACACCAGTTAGTAAGTTAAACGGCTTATAGAAGGGTATTTTGATAATCTAGGCGTAAGGGTAGGGCTCGTGTATGAATCCTTTGTTGCAGGAAAAGCATAAGGAAATAGCGAAAGAAGTTATAAGGTATATCGCATAAATTATGCTAAGTGTCGATCCACTCTTTATTGCTCATTGATTTGAGTACATAAGTGTTTACAAAGGAAATCCCCAAATTGATTTACAAATTAGGGTTTTGCTCTATAAGAAATGAGTACAAGATTGGGGAATGATAAAAGTCCCTTAAAATGTGATCTTAGGGTCTTATTTATAGACAAATCAGGACCCCTTTTGTCATTAGCTCAGCAGAAGCCTCTTTCGAATGCGGCAATAGGCTTTCGGCCGCTTTGCATCCTTTAGTTGCAGTAATAGTGTTTCAGACGCCTTTCTTTCTGCTTGGCATTGTCATTGGTTCCAATTTGGCTTTCGAAGTGTCGGTCTCAGTTTACGAAGCTTAACCTTGATGTAGCTTTTCATATGTATCGATATCTAGTCCCTCAGTATAGATTGCTTCCGAATTTGCTTTCGATCCTCAATGATAGGCCCTGGTTTCGGCTTTGAGCCATCATAACACTGTTCTTGCGCTTTTGTCTGTTGTGACTTCAGATCCATCATCTCTTTCGGTATCAACACTAAGCGAGTTAGTTTGGATGGCTCTTCTTCTTATAAGCTTTGGTTTACTTTCGATGAGCCTTCGGAGTTGGTTCTGGTTCTGTGACAGCAAGCTTTCGGTGTATCTACTAATAGCTTTTGAAGTCTTGTCTCAGTATTAGTATCAATACCAAGCAGATTGGTATCGACAACCCCGTGCTTTATCCTGTTTATGTTTTGGATCATATACTTTCAGCAATCCCATTATCTGGTTCCGGTGCAAGAAAGGATGCTTTCAGATTTGCTCCATTTATTTGCTTTCGGCTTCATGCGTTAAGCTATAGGAACTGAGCTTATGTTGATTGCCTTCAATGTCGGCATTGCTTTGACGTTATCACCTTTCATATTGGTTCGGAGCCCCCTTTCTTACATGTTGACGTTGATAGCCCATTAACAAAATCTTCCATTTTCTTCTTTCGACCTCAATTATGTTAGTAGCTTGTTATTGGTTCCATGCCTCCGAGTCGTTCTTCTTGATTAGTTGCGATTTGATACTCCTTCAATGATATCCAGTTTCGGTATTGAAATTGATAGTAACATTGCCTCTCCCCATTTGTGAAGGGGTATTTTTGACTTTTCAAGTCAAACTTTACTTTTCCCCTTCTACTTTGATTTCCCGCCTTTTGGTATTCTCGACTTGATCTGCATCGTTGATCAGTGCTTATTTGTACGACCATAATTGAAAAGTGCTTTTAGATACATAGTCCTTCTTTTTCTTTCCCAATTCACAAACTGCAAATAATTATTTAATACACGTTCTTCGTATATCTCCAAGATCGCAAATTCAACCCTATTTCTGTAAGTATTTTAACAGTTTTTAAACTAATTGTTTAAGGAGACATCTCCTCGATTTAACTACGAACTTGATTAGGATTCACAAAAAAAAAATTCATCTTCGTTATGATGGATTGAATATGTAGCGGTTGTGATGATAAATTAAGGCTGATTATGTGAATTTAACATATAGCCCTTACCATACTGTCCTGGTTCTACAATGCAAGATTATATGTATATAGGTTCCCTCTCTAGTATGGGGATAAAGTAAAAACATCCCTTATGGTACATATGGTCCTAACATTAATGTTTTGTTTCCTTTTTGGTTTCGATTGTATTATCACTGAAACCAATGTTCAAAATCATGTGTCATCGAAACAGGATATGAATGACGTCGAAGGTCACACCTTCTTTTGTTACTGAGCTAGTGAAAACCTTTATTACTATGTGTGCATATTTAATGCTAATCTCACTGATGCTCAACTCTCGTAGCACTAGCTCGGTTGTTGGCAGTGATACTAGAGTATTTGTCCAGCTCAACAAGGTTGACTTAAGGGGTCTAAGTTATCCCAAGCTCGATCTTTCCGAAACTAGAGACTTTTATTTATTCTTTGTTTTAATGCTAAGACAATTGATAAGACCAAAACCAAATACTGAACAATGTTTTAGACATGTATGTATAATGTATAGTCATATGTGCACTATGTTAAAGGTTTCCACATTCACAATTTGTTGCATGCTCCTGACTTTTTGTGGGTGTATTGGGAGACTTATGCTAATGAGTTTGTATAATAATTCTAAACTTGTAGAATTAATGTGCTAATACATTTTTAGGGAATAATATCACCTGATAGCATTACGTCTGAAAGATCAGAGCTTTGAAATATTGAACATGGGCAACTTCTTTAAGATCTCCTGATGGGAAGCTTTCCACGGTATTCTCTTATTCGGACTCGGGATGAGGCGAGGACCATCCTTGAGAGCTATGGTATGATTGGAGCTAATACCATACATGCTTCCAGGATAGATACTATTCAGAGTCCCCTAAAGGGATTCTTTGCTTATTCCGCCATCCATATCTGGCATGGTGATTTCTTCCCATTCTCATACTTAATTGTAAGGTTCTTACAATACCTGAAGCTAGCTCCCATTCAACTAACTCCGAATACATATACCTGCCTTTTATGCCTCGAACTTCTAACACTGGAGTCAGGACGGCCTTCTCTTAATCCTCGTCTCCTGCATTATTTGCTACAATTGTCTGTAATTAAAGGGACTAATCTTCCTCTTCTTCATGCCAAGCTTTCTAAGAAGTTGATTAGTGATAATCTCACCCAATTTTTGGATTAGGGTATACAATTCTTCTATATGAGATATCTTCCGGATATTACAAGCACTTTTACTACTCTGAGTAAATTTTACTCCTCGGTATCCGTCGTCTTCTTTTTTAAGCTTGGCTTTAACTTTTTATTTTGTCTCAGTTTCTATTCCGATAAGAAAAAACCTAAGTGGTGAGGAGGCTCAAGTTGTCAGCGATATATTTAAAGCTTCCGAGAAATTGGAAAGCGATCCATCTTATTTACTTTGGGAAATCTTCGAAAATATGGTTTTCTTCCCTCTCTTGTTAATGCACTGGCTCCTAAGAGACACAAAGATGAGACCTCACCCCCTCTTGTTTTTCACGAGTCTGTTATTGCTAAGCCGAATAAGTATCATACCCCTGCTTCTGCTACTCCCCCTGTTGGCGCAACCCCGAGGACTACTCCTTTTCATACTGCAACTCCAGGTAGTGATTTTCATCGCATATGTGTGCCTGACACTCCTAGATCTTTAAATTTGATAGAACATTAGATAATGACACATTCTTTCTATAGACATGCCAGTTCCTCTACACCTCCTCCAATAATTCAAAGTTTTAACGAACTCACAAGGCTTGCCCTTTCTTTTGATGAAATGGCCAATTTTTTGTTTCCATCCTCATCTTCAGATTTAACGAGCTTGCCGCAATCACTTATTGAGCAGCAACTACTAGTATGAACTTCTTTTGCTTTATTTTCACTTTTATGCGAGTTCTGACCCTTATCTTCTCTCCCTCCCCCCATTTCCAAGATATGGTTCTCTCTTCTACACTTACTCCACTTTCCCTAGAAGTTATGTCACTTAAAGAAGAGAAAGATGCCTTAATTCATAAAGTTGAATCCTTGACGGAGATGCACATGAATGAATGTGCAGAACTAAAGACGTCTCTTGAAAGGGTTGGATCGGAGCTGGAGGATGAGAGGAAAGCTAAGTTCCTTTTGAATGACCAGGTACTAGCGCTCCAATTGTTTAAGGAGGAGGTCAAAGATGAGAAGGTCAGGATGGTGGCTAGTCATACTAAAAGACTAAAAGAGAAGGATGATCAACTTTCCCAAGTTAAGAATGCGTTATCCGCTTCCAGGCGCGTAACTTATGAGGCCAAGAATAGGATCTTCGAATTTCTCGAGGAGAATTTCCTAAAGATTGTACTGGAGTATTATGAGGATGCCCTTTTCCTAGCATTCTCTGATAACTTCAAAAAGTTTCTTGGAATAGAATTTTCTTCTGTCCATCCCTCTATCCGAAGCAGAGTCATGGAAAGGATTGAGCCAGCCAGACGGAGAGTTGAAGTCCCACAGAAGGGCAAGTCCAAGCTTGAAGATCTTTTATATATTGAGGACCTTCTGGACAACCTCGATTCAGACATAGAGAAAGACGAATCCGCGGATTTAGATTATGACTTGGATGATGATGGTGACCGTAGTCAAAAAGGTAAGGAGCTCCCTGAGGACTTGAACAGAGGAAGAGCCATTCCTTCACATTCTGCAGGGAACGTTTATGCTTCTACAGAAGTAGCTTCAGGTCCCTCGAATGTTTTTTTGGCCCGAACTTGGTTGGAATTTTCTCCAAAGGTGGTGATTCCTCGAGCCAAGGACAGAAAGAAATGGTGTATCCTGTACTTCTCGAGGCTCTTGGTGCTCATGTATGGTTCCTGTTTTAACAGCACTATTCTTACCCTGTCGTTTCTGGGTTGTGGGCTTCCAATAACAATTTATAAATAACAGAAAACAACATTTTTCCTATATGATACGGGGTTAGATAATAACCAGGAATAGGATGCAACTTAGCCTTACTTTTATTGAAATAATTTCTTGTGTCATAAATCTTTTGTTTCTGGCAGAATTTTATCGTACTTGAATATGTATTCTCAAGAGTTGCTTTACATTCATATTCTAACTTAATGAATGGGTGTTCGTCATAAGCTTGTTTCTTCTTCATTATCATCTACAAACCATTCTGAAATGAATAAATTAAAAAAGTTATGGTGTTACTCCCTCATCATCTTCATCCTCTTTGGATGAGTTCATTCAAATTCATATACAACAATAAAGAGTAATTTCGCACCAAATGTTGGATTTAATGTCTACTGAAAACCAAGAAAGCAATCGTTCGATCGAAGGATGGAGCATATTTGGAAGGTGGGATCTACGATATGGAAGAAATTACGCGTTAGTCAAAACCAACTTATTCAGGACTATTTTGTTGAAAACTCTATCTACGGGAAGTTGAATTTAGACGAAGGTTTCGCATGTTCAAAAACGTCTTTAATAGTGTTCTCAACAAATTGGAAGAAATAAACATATTTTTCAAACATAGAGTTAATGGGCTCAATGAACTAGGACTCCACGGCAAACTTGAGCATGAAAGAATTTGGTAAAATCATTGTTATCCAATTTGGCGAAGAGTATCTTTGGTCCCCAATGCCTCATGATATTGAATGATTATTGGCAATGAGAGAACAACATGGGTTTCTAGGTATGCTAGATAGCTTAGACTGTATGCATTGGAGGTGGAACAATTGCCTGATTGCATTGCAGGTCAATACTTAGGATTCTGCAAAAAGTCTACCCTCGTATTGGAAGTTGTTGCATCATTTGATCTATATATTTGGCATGTTTTCTTTGGGCACCAAGCTCTCTAAATGATATAAACATTTTATGACAATCTTATCTATTCAAAAACTTATGCAATGACATAGCACCTCCATGCAACTACAAAATAGGAGGCGTAGATTATATTATAGGTTACTACTTGGTGAATGCCATTTATTCCAAGTGGAGCCCTCTTGTGCAAGCTTGTAAAAGGCCTAATAATGTAGAAGAGACAATGTTCATGAAACAACTAGAAAGTTTAAGAAAACATGTTGAATGAGCTGTTGGAGTGCTTCAAGGAGGATTTCATATATTACGGAAAGAGGTATGCTACCACGACCCTGCAGTGTTATATGACATCATGTATTGTTGTTTAATATGATTATTGAAGAACGTGATGGACATGAGCTACAATTTCGAAACTATCCTGGCATTGTTGTTGCATTCCCAAAAAACCCATACAAAGACCCTAATACATTTGCCAGTATATGCAGCGAATCAAAGATATTCGAGACCCACAAGCTCATCTTGACCTTAGAGAAAATCAAATGGAGCATTGCTGGGAACATATAGGAACTCAACCATAAACTAGACATTTTAATTTATTTCTTATTTCAGTTTTAGAATTGCTATTACTTTTCTATGCACTAGGATGTTGATGAAGTTATTATATGTGTTGTTTGTTTGTTTGTCGAATATCATTTGAATTAAGTAGGAGTTTGAATGTTTACACGTACTTATAAGAACAACGAGCCATATGCAACTCCTTACAAATACAACCATTAGTAAGTAACAGAAACATGTGTTGATAGGGGGATACATAGTACTAATATGTTCCATACAAACAGAAGTAGTAATACACAACAAATACAAGCAGTGAAACTAACATATTTAGCAAGGAAAGTCCCAACAGAATTTTGTTACGCCCATTAAACTTCTCAATTCATTTTTCAATGTGTTTCCTTAGCATTGGATTAAGGTTATTCAAGCTACAACTAATCGGCAGCAAATCATCTGCATTTTGTAGACGAACCAATTTTTGTCTCCTTAACTCGAACTCTTCAGCACGTTTCCGCTTTGATTCAGCATGATCGCGTTGTTGTTCTAAATCCCTCTCAAGTTCTCTCTCACATCACCTGGCTTCCTTTTCTTTAATGTATTTCAGCGAATTTTTATCGGCAGTAGCAAGACTTTCACTGATTTGTTCATTATGTCTAGAATAATTAGTGGATGCTTTTTTCTTCCATTTGAAACTTCCCGCATGGCCTGCTGTCGGTACTAGTAGTGAATGTAGGTCTTTGTGTGCTTCCGAACCACCTAAGCTTGATTCATCACCCATCTTCCTAGGTCGGAACCTAAAAACTGAGTGTTCTTATTGCACCCTTCCCCATTTGTCCTCCTTCGACAGTATTTCGTAGCAATGTTGCATGTTGAAAGGTTGGTTGTTGTGTTCGGCCAAGTATAATGCATGTGCCAGACTAAGCTGTATTTGATGCAATACGTTACAACTAATTCAAAAAACCAAGAAGTATAAATGAATAAATATAAGAGCATTATCATATCAATGTCGTTTGCACCGCTTTGCTATCTTAAATATAAGCCGACCATTATTTCTTTCCAACGTTAGGCAATTTTTTTTCCAATACTGCTTCAAAGAATCAACCGTTCTAGAAAGGGAATTTGAAGGAAGTTCATCGAACAAATTGCAACCAGAATTCCAAAATGAACTTTCACTTTGGTGGTACCTTTCCTCTTGTCTTTTGAACACTCAAACCAACAGTAAGAAAGCTCAGCTTGCTCATCCAGTGACCGTTTACGAACTTTTGTACAAACAGAAGCTTGTCGTCCAAATTCCTCGATAAGAAATTCATTTATGTTGATTCAAGAAGATTGCGGCCGACTGAATTGCGTTGAAAGCATATTTCTATTATTCTTATCTCCTTCCATGGCTTCTACATTCTCAAATCATGTTTCTTCGATTCCCCAGTCGCTATATCCGAATTGATTATTCATGTTTCTATTCAAATTCTGAGATGGGTAAGGAGTCTGCCTTCAATGATGGCTAGTAAGAGACACATGCTCTTGCTCAAAACTATAATTTTGTTGAAATGAAGAATGTTGAGAGTAATTTATATTTTAGAAGTTTTGGTAGTGTTTTGAATCATGCTGGGAATTGTAGTAATTCGAATTCTGTGGAGGTTGATAAAAACTGATACCATGGTAAGGTTGATATTGGTTTGAAGTTTCTGCAATTGAAACAGGTTTTGATAGCGTTAAATTAGGATTTTGTTATCGGAACAAGGTTGTGAACCAGTTTTCACTTTCTATTGTTTTGACATTATTGTTATATGATGTTGTTCTGTGTTGGAGAGCAGAAATACTGAATAATGTTGTGTAATTTGTAATATAGGTAGAATATATATAAAAGAGGAGAAGGAAAAGGGCAACAGTCATAAAAATGACTATTGCTAAAAGCCGCTTAAGGGCAAGAGTCGTAAAAATGATTATTACCCTTATGAGTCTCGTAGCCGACTCTTATAAAGCCGGCTAAGGGAAACGATCATGATCGTTGCCTAACCTGTTTTATAAAAGCCGGTTGTCTTAGTCTGCTTAATAAAAGTCGGCTAAGGTCATGGTTGCTTTGGCAACTCACGGCCCCGGCATCTAACCGACCCCCAACCGGGGTCGGTTGGCTCCCAAACCAACCTAACTTTGGGTTGGGAATGTTGTAAGGTGCCACTCTCCTCATTTAAAGAACCATTATTTTCTCAAAATATGCATTAAACAATGGCAATATATATAAAAAAAAAGAAGCAAAATGTGATCTGATTCCAAGTAAAACATATTTGGAATCATATTTCAAAAACTGTAAAATTTTAGTATACCCTCATTAACATTTAACTTCAGAATTATAGTAAAATGCATAAAGAAAAACATGCTTAGACACTTATCTTGGTTATTGCATTTTCTTTGACAACAATTTTATTTTATCATAATAAAGATAAAGATTGTGAGAAGACTAAAAACGAACTAGTCGGAATATAGACATACATCTGATTATGTTGCGGTGCATACATTTAGAAGCAATATGATGTCCCTATGAAGTTATGCTGTAATTTTCTTGGGGTTATCCTTTTTTTTCTAATTACGCAGGTTATTGAAATTTCCAGTAATTTGAGCACCAAAAACAGATGAAGGAGCTATTTACAAGCGTGTAAGGTTGATTAACTCATTTACCTTTGAAAGTGGCGAGGCTGATAATTGGATTGGTCACAAAGTAACGTTGTCGTTCACGAATCTTCTTTAACTGGCATGAAACATCAGTATCAACCATTGGTTGCACACAAGAAAGAAACTTCATGGGTCGGGGACAAATAAAAAGACTACCAAAAGGAGACAGCAAACAAGAGAAATATATGTAAAGATATGGCAATAAAAAGAGCAGATATTAGACTCACTACAAAAGAATTCTGAATTCCCTACGCCAGTTTGGCATAGGGACGGCGCAGGAATTCAGATTTCCCTACGCCATCTTTACGCCAAAACAAAAATTGGAAAATAGCTCATCGCAAAAAATTCCATACGCCAAGCTCCCTACGCCAAGTTCCCTACAAATTCCCTACGCCTATTCCCATACGCATTCCTTACGCCTTATTTGATTTTCCTTTACCAATTCCATACGCATTCCCTATGCCACCGAACACAAAAATTCAATATGATTCTTTTATATTTATATTCATCTACCCCACATATCATAACAAAATTTAATGAAACCGAACACATGCAAAATCATAACAATGTATATTAATAAAAAACATTGATGTAGAATGAATATCATGGTCATATTACCATACACTTGCTACAAGTGTATTTAAAACAAATCATGTCCAACAAACAATAAAACAAAGTTGCTACATAACTCAAACATGATTGTTTCATCTAATTCAAACATCATATAATGTACCTTATACAAATAGAATATCAAACCCATTGCCAAAATAAGTATAACTCATAAAGTATGTCATATAAAATAGATTTTAAATATAGATCGTCCAATTCCATGTCCACCCATGCTTCCCAAATCACGACTTATGGCATCATTACCTTCTGGTGCATCAAAGTAATTCTGCATGAAAAAGAAAATGTTCCTGGAAGATAATCTGAAGGGCTAAAATTAACATCACATTTCCAAGTCATATTCTTACCTTGTACCACGTAAATGTAGTTGGTAATGTATCAAGTTTGATATCAGCCCACTCTGCATTTTCTTGCTCTTCTATAGCATAAAGTTTTTTAAACTCCCCTTTTAAACCTACCTACAATTACAAAATTTAGTTATACAAGCATGTAACACCAGAATACGAGGTGAAATGAAAAAACAAAAAGGTCGGTTGAAATCTAAAGGTCAAGGACAAGTTATATATACATGCCTAAATCTATGACTGCCAAAGAAATTTAACAAAAACATTGTAACACCCCACCTCCGCCAGGGTGACTCTTGCAAGCACTCTGACTTTGGAGGGGCGTTTGAATCAGGTAAACATGCATAATGATATATCAAGGCAGAACAAGAACATATGTATATATGTAAACAAAGTAAATGACATAGATAAAACAGCGGAAGATTTCAAACCATTTCAAAACAAGTCTGGTACAACATAATGTCAATTTTCCAAATACACAAGTCTAGATAAAAACAACATTACTGAAAAACTGAAATACATAAGTACTATCCCCAAAATAAGTGATAACCATAGCTAGCTTCATGTCAAGACCGTACATGAGCTAAAATCCCATAAGCAAGCGGTCAGAAATCCAAGCTAAGCTCCAATATTCCCACCCTGAGAACCTGGGGGGGGGGACGGAAGAAAAGAGGCGAAAGAAAACAGGTCAGTCAAAAAGACTGAGTAAACCCTACTATAATCAATGTAAACTGATAAAGTTAACTGGCATGAGAAACAAGGATGAACATAAGGATAACAACATACTAGCATGATGACTAACTAACAAGGTAGGTAAAGGTGTCATCGCATAATCAGGTTTAAGGTTTTGCACCACAGGTGCACTAGCAAACTAACATGACTTGAATATACAAGTATTGATCCCTTGGCCCAAGCTTTGGCCCAAAACATGAAGCGACCCTAATATGAGGTCCAATAACATGGTTTGACCCTAATACGAGGTCCAACCAAACGGTCTAGTCGATTGGCTCCCTATAAGCCTAACTCGTCACGTGTTGGTGTCCATACGGCCCAAACATGATTGTAGTCAGACTGTGCCGGGTCTCCCGTCGGGTGTATCAAGCCCTAGGGTGGCAACCCCTGGACACCATAAACATGCGTGCACCGTCTCGATCTACTGGTACCCGTGCATGTTTTCCCCGGCTTTGGACTATGTGCATGACCATAAGTCCGCCCGGAACTACACCGGCGTACCACTCTGCCGTCGTTTTTGGTCACTTACCTCCAGTTCAGTAATCGTGCCCCACACCCTAGCCTAGTCCCTAGGGCCATAATGATACAAACTTGGGATTACTGCTGGAGTGGGCCCCATTGCTAGGATTTTTCTAGTGGGTTAAATACGGTTTAACCCTCTTGCTAATCATGGATTAACTTGGTTAAGTGTAACGATGAGTTCACGACTTAACCCTGATTAATCTACCAAGCCCAAATTGGTTAAGTATTAAGTGGACCATGACTTAACCCTAATCACGAGGCATTAATTAATTTAATGCGCCTTAACCTCTCACATTAGACCTTGTTGTGGTTACTAGTTAAGCCGGGCGGGTCCGGGTAGCTTTACACCACAACTTGGTCTAACCTCGGGTTCAAGGTACAACATGGCCAACTTCTCACATTGGGTCCTATTGTTTGTAGCAACTAGTTAAGCCGGTCGGTTCCGGGTAGGTTTACGCTACAAACTCAACCCAACCTCGAGTTGGTCACACTTATCTTTTCTAAGTGTCATGTCCATCATGTTTCCAAAACATGTTACAAATTTTCAAGCAATTGGGTAGACCTAACTTAATAGGTAAATTCCCAATGGGTAGACCTAACTTAATAGGTAAATTCCCAATCTTATGTTTTTATGTCTTTTAAGTTTACCCAACCCCAAACGCAATCCCATCGCTTACATATCGCAATAGCGCATAAAGGATAGAAAGAGGGAACTTGGCATAATCATGACATAAAGGTGTTGAAGCCACAAGTTCAACATGGTGGCATATGAAATGTACATATGTTCATATACTTGCATATTACATTTTTAGGCCTCAAAAGCATGCATAAAACCAAACTTAGCATATTGGTGATACATGGTGATAAATGACATGTAGAAATGGCCATAAGTTCGCATTTAGCCTCACATGCAAGTTATCATAAGAGATATGATAACTTACATGTTGCCAAAATGCAACCTTTAACATAAAGCTTGAAGCTTTATGTTCATAAACCCAAGATAAGCTTGCATAACATGATAACATGAACAAAATGATCATCCCAAACTTGCATAACATACTTGCATATCATATGACGAACTTGCATATCAAACTTGCATAACATAACATGATAAACTTACATGTCATAACATGGCATACTTGCATAACAAAACTTGCATAACATAACATCTCAAACTTGCATAACATGACATAGTAAACTTGCATATCATGACAAACTTGCATATCATACATTTAACTTTAGAGTTTAAGTATGAAAGTAGAATAGGGCTTACAATGCTTATGAAGACACACAAAAATATGACAAAGCCCTTATGCAACCAATTAGACCCAAAATGCAAGCTCTAACATAAAAACCCTTGAGCCAAAATGATCAAAACCCTTGCTTTATGATGTAAATATGGAAACTTGACTTGAATGCAAGCTAATGATGCTCATACAAGCTTGAAAACACTTGTATGCATGGAAAATCTCATAGAAATTTATTTAGGAATTTTATGAAGAGAGCAAAGGCCATGAGAGGTAAAATTTTGCCATAGTTTAGTTGTAGGATTGATTAATGATGATTTAGGGTTAGGTTAGGGCCTTATTTATAGAGATTAGGACTAGTTCTAGCCTTAGGATTAAACCCTAGTTCCAATCTAAGCCCTTAAAACCGAATCTGGCCCCCAAGCTCAACACAATCTCAAAATGGTGCACCAGGCAGAACTGCCCGGCTGAGCCAAGTCGACAGCCAAGTCGACAGGGCTGTCGACTTGGGTCCAACCAAGTCGACCCCTAAGTCGACAGGGCTGTCGACTTGGGTGCTCTGGCGGGAATTTTCCCGCCTGGCCCAAATTCCCAAATTCAATCTTGAATTTGAAATCTGTTATTACTTTGAATTTTCTGAAAACTTCGTTGGGCCTTAATCGGGTCATACGGACTCCGATTTTCGAAAACTCGGACTCTATTTTGCGTATTTTTCCGAGACGAACGCAATGGCATAGCCCGTTTCCCTTGATTCAGATTTATAAATTAAATTCTGCCTCAATTTACGTTATAACAGGTTATTGAAAATACGGGTTGTTACATTCTCCCCTCCTTAAAGGATTTCGTCCCCGAAATCTTCAAGTTGGGAAGAACGTAACCTACCATCCAACATCCATCTACTCAAAACATCATCCACGAGCAATCATTGTCCTTACAAGATTCTAAATGTTGTATGAACATATGCAAAGGTGTGTGTATATGTACTTATCTAATGCAAATATCATCAATGCAAATTATGTTAGTGAAATGAATCCATATGTATGCAATTCCTAACATAATGTATAACATCTATATGTGTGCACATAACATACATCCATATGCAACATCCATGTGATAGCACAAAAATTTTCATCCATGAATAAGCGTAAACACTCATGCATATGCAATATGAGGAGTGTGTGAGCCGATCTAGTGCCTAATGTGTATAATGCATCCACGAGTAACCACTTGCAAACACTTGCAACCACTTGCAACCACCAAGCATAACATGTTTCAAACACATGTTTCAACCAAAGGGTTTCTACCTAAGGTTCTCATGACAAGATTAACACGATATAGATAGCAAAAGAAAGATATGCTACAAAGAGATTGGGAAGATAAGCATGATATACTCCCTTCGGATTTCAAGAAATCCCTTCCTAACCCAACCTCAATCCTATAAAAGCCCAAAAGGTTTCGTCAACCTAACGGACCCCTTCAAACCTTGACATGTATTACTAGCCAATAAGTCATACCTCCCGACAGAAATAGGACCGAGAATGGGACCGAGAGGATATACGTAAAAAGACAACATGCGAGTAAGTTCCACAGGAAAACAAGGATCAAGAATATGCTCTTAAAAAGAGATATGATGCGCGTATCCAGCCTTCAATCTTCTAAGTCACGTTTCCTTGAGTTTAACTCCACTGTGCTTTGACTGTCTTTTACTTCATGATTCCCTAGCTTCTTAACTCTTATTTCCAAATATGAGTTGGAACCCATTTCATTGTCGCCTCTCGTCTTCCTCTTTCACTTACTCTTTTATCATTCTTGGCTTAAACATAACCATGACCTCATGGTTTCATGCAGGCTCTCCAAAATTCACCAGTGAATCCTGGATCTCGTTTACTTACTATAAAGTATTCCACGCAGCAGAACCCTTCTTGGAAGTACCAATCCACGTTGCCAATTGCCCTTACCAACGTGATTTTCTATAACTCATGCTTGAACGAAATGAACCATCCGCCTGTGAATGATAGGCCGTACTTAGATTCAGTCGCCTGCCCATGACTTCCCGTAGACTATCCCAAAACTGGCTAGTGAAGATTGAGTCATGGTTACTAACTATCCTTTAGGGAACCCTGTGCAACCGCTTTATTTCTTGAAAGTAAACTATCGCTAGCTATGATGCAGTCCTTTTGCTCTTTACCGGAGTGAAATGAGCACTCTTCGTGAGTCTACCTACTATGACCCACATGCTCGTATTCTCTTTCCTTGACCTTGGTAATCCATCGATAAAATCCATGGGAATACTCTTCCACTTCCATAGTGGAACGTCTAGAGGATGCAATAGCCCACCGGGCTTCTTTGACTCCGCCTTTAACCTGTTGGCACAACATGCACCTTGGGACAAACTCGGCCACCTCCTCGGGTGAGGTGCATCTTTAAGAACCTTCTTTCTCTCATCGCGTCTTAGCCATCCCTTGTCATCTATAGTGAGGTGACTTATCATCTCGCCTCTAATCAACTTGTCCATGATCTCGACTAACTGCGGGTCTTCTTTCTGTGAAGTCCCTACTTGATCCAGAAGGGTAGGTCTAAGCTCAAGGGACGCTAACTAACTAACTAAACTGAGAGAATTTCTTACTTCGGTTGCATTCCTTGGAGTCTTCCAATCCTGAACTGCAACTACCTTAGCGGGATCCACCGCTAAGCCTTGCTTAGATACTATGTGCCCAAGAAATCTAACTCCTTTTTCTCCAAAATGACACTTGGAGAACTTGGCCTTCAACTGATGCGCTCTAAGCGTATCCATCACCTCCACGAGATGCCTTGCATGCTCTTCCTCATCCTTAGAGAAGACCAGAATATCATCTACGAAGACTACGACAAACTTGTTCAAGAACTCCCTGAACACCCTACTCATCAAGTCCACGTAGTAGGCGGGTGCATTAGTCAAACCGAATGGCATGACCAGCCATTCTAAGAATCCATCTGGAGTTCTGAACGCAGTCTTGTCTATACTATCTTCAGCTACCCTGAGCTGATGGAATCCAGTAGCAAGATCAAGAGAAAACAGATGTTCCTACAAGCTGATCAAACAAATCATCGATCCTTGGCAATGGTTGTCTATTCTCTTTGTTTAACTCACGATAATCAACACAAAGTCGAAGAGAACCATCTGCCTTGGTAGTAAATACTACAGGCGCTCCCCATTCAGATATACTTCATCTAATGAAGTTCTTCTCAAGCAACTCCTTGTCTTGCTTTCTTAACTCTCATCTTGTGGGGCCATGTGCCTAACCGGCCACGAAACTATCTTGGCATTATCAACCAGATAAATGCGGAAATCTATCTCTCGTTTAGGGGTAACCCCCCCTTTACTTCACCCAAGATATCAGGATATTCTCGGACCACCCTCACCGATTACAAACTATCGATAGACGAGTTGAGGGATTCAAGATAACACAACATGACGGTACTCATAGGGTTACTAGAAATTTTTAGGGTATTACCGAGGCGAGTCATGAGCCTCACAACCCTATGCTCAAAAATCAAGGATGGCTCCACAACTGGACAACCCATCCATGCCCAAAATCAACCCATACCCCATGAAACCGAGAATATAAGCATCACACGAGAACTCTACACTAAAGATAGAGATTTTCAAATCCACTTAGATAATAGACAAATGGGCGGAAACCCCAATTGGATTTGAAACACACACGGGATCATAAACTAGACTAGTACTTAGGTGCAAACTTTCAACTAAATCAGACGAGATAAACTATGCGATGCACCACAATCAAACAAGGTACGAACTAGAAAATCAGAAATGTAAACAAGACTTTCAACAGAAATACTACCTCGATCGGGAACTGGAGCGACATTGAGAGCATGAACTTGCCCTCCTGAAGGTCCAGCACGCTGAGTCTGACCCTGGCCTTGCCCTTGCTTCTTCGGGCAATCTTTGCTGAAATGTCCAGTCTCACCGCAGAAAAAGCATTCACCACTCCTCCATTTCCTCTTCTTACAATCCTTAATAAGATGCCCAACTGAACCGCAATAATGACACTTCCTCTTGTCGTTATTGCCCTTGTTGTTGTTCCCCTTGTGGCCTTGACTCTTGTTCTTATTGCCTTGACTGCTCTGACCGCTTGGATTACCCTGATTTCCTTTCCACTGGGAATCAGTCTTCTTGGCTTGAGTATCATTCATCTTGATCTCTTTCTTGACATCTCCTTGAAGTAACGCCATATCAACCAAGCTCTCAAACGTGGCCCCATGGGGAATATGTGACATAGCCAATCCCTGCAACGGCTCATTCAATCCTCTAGCAAAACGAAGAGCCTTTTTCTGAGGAGTATTCACCATATCCAAGCCAAAACGAGCTAACTGATTGAACTTGTTCACATATTCTTTGACAGACATATCTCCTTGTTTCAAAGTTATGAACCTCTCCATTTGCAGATTCTCCTCAGCAGAAGATAGAAACTTAAGCACGAACCTTGCCCTGAAATCGGCCCAAGTCTCAACAGGCCTAGTACCATTGGTGACTTCCCACCAATAAGCGACTTCATCCTTCATAAGCCAAACCGCCAACAAGATCTTCCTCTGATCGTCTAACCCAAAGATAGCAAATAAATCCTCGGTCTCTTTCAACCAATTTCTGGCCTCTACAAAAGTCTCAGTGCCTTGAAAGTTCTTGCCACCCATTGCTTTGAAATCTTTACAAGTCTTTGCGAAGTCAACCTGAGGATGCTGAGGGGGAGGAGGAAGAGGAACCTCAGCGACAGGAGGAGGAGGAACATTAACTACCGGAGGAGGAGGAGGAGGAACGTCTGCGGGGCCGGCTTCGGTCGCCCTAGCCTCCAAAAGTCTCCTATACCAAACAGGTACGTGCACTCCCTCCGGAATAATAAAGTTATTGGCCATACTGAAAACGAAGAAAGAAAAAAAAAGACAGATTCAGAATGGAGAAAAACGAAGGAATTTTGCTAATGGCTTTTTGGGGAATAGCCTTTAAAATAAACTAGACTTTTCTTTGGAAAATACTTTATACTTGGTTTTGAAAATAGTTTTCCAAAAGTTTTCTAAAAACCTTTTTTGTTCCTTCTCGTAAACCATATGCTCTGATACCAAATGTAACACCCCACCTCCGCCAGGGTGACTCTTGCAAGCACTCTGACTTTGGAGGGGCGTTTGAATCAGGTAAACATGCATAATGATATATCAAGGCAGAACAAGAACATATGTATATATGTAAACAGAGTAAATAACATAGATAAAACAGCGGAAGATTTCAAACCATTTCAAAACAAGTCTGGTACAACATAATGTCAATTTTCCAAATACACAAGTCTAGATAAAAACAACATTACTGAAAAACTGAAATACATAAGTACTATCCCCAAAATAAGTGATAACCATAGCTAGCTTCATGTCAAGACCGTACATGAGCTAAAATCCCACAAGCAAGCGGTCAGAAATCCAAGCTAAGCTCCAATATTCCCACCCTGAGAACCAGGGGGAAAACGGAAGAAAAGAGGCGAAAGAAAACAGGTCAGTCAAAAAGACTGAGTAAACCCTACTATAATCAATGTAAACTGATAAAGTTAACTGGCATGAGAAACAAGGATGAACATAAGGATAACAACATACTAGCATGATGACTAACTAACAAGGTAGGTAAAGGTGTCATCGCATAATCAGGTTTAAGGTTTTGCACCACAGGTGCACTAGCAAACTAACATGACTTGAATATACAAGTATTGATCCCTTGGCCCAAGCTTTGGCCCAAAACATGAAGCGACCCTAATATGAGGTCCAATAACATGGTTTGACCCTAATACGAGGTCCAACCAAACGGTCTAGTCGATCGGCTCCCTATAAGCCTAACTCGTCACGTGTTGGTGTCCATACGGCCCAAACATGATTGTAGTCAGACTGTGCCGGGTCTCCCGTCGGGTGTATCAAGCCCTAGGGTGGCAACCCCTGGACACCATAAACATGCGTGCACAGTCTCGATCTACTGGTACCCGTGCATGTTTTCCCCGGCTTCGGACTATGTGCACGACCATAAGTCCGCCCGGAACTACACTGGCGTACCACTCTGCCGTCGTTTTTGGTCACTTACCTCCAGTTCAGTAATCGTGCCCCACACCCTAGCCTAGTCCCTAAGGCCATAATGATACAAACTTGGGATTACTGCTGGAGTGGGCCCCCATTGCTAGGATTTTTCTAGTGGGTTAAGTACGGTTTAACCCTCTTGCTAATCATGGATTAACTTGGTTAAGTGTAACGATGAGTTCACGACTTAACCCTGATTAATCTACCAAGCCCAAATTGGTTAAGTATTAAGTGGACCATGACTTAACCCTAATCACGAGGCATTAATTAATTTAATGCGCCTTAACCTCTCACATTAGACTTTGTTGTGGTTACTAGTTAAGTCGGGCGGGTCTGGATAGCTTTACACCACAACTTGGTCTAACCTCGGGTTCAAGGTACAACATGGCCAACTTCTCACATTGGGTCCTATTGTTTGTAGCAACTAGTTAAGCCGGTCGGTTCCGGGTAGGTTTACGCTACAAACTCAACTCAACCTCGAGTTGGTCACACTTATCTTTTCTAAGTGTCATGTCCATCATGTTTCCAAAACATGTTACAAATTTTCAAGCAATTGGGTAGACCTAACTTAATAGGTAAATTCCCAATGGGTAGACCTAACTTAATAGGTAAATTCCCAATCTTATGTTTTTATGTCTTTTAAGTTTACCCAACCCCAAACGCAATCTCATCGCTTACATATCGCAATAGCGCATAAAGGATAGAAAGAGGGAACTTGGCATAATCATGACATAAAGGTGTTGAAGCCACAAGTTCAACATGGTGGCATATGAAATGTACATATGTTCATATACTTGCATATTACATTTTTAGGCCTCAAAAGTATGCATAAAACCAAACTTAGCATATTGGTGATACATGGTGATAAATGACATGTAGAAATGGCCATAAGTTCGCATTTAGCCTCACATGCAAGTTATCATAAGAGATATGATAACTTACATGTTGCCAAAATGCAACCTTTAACATAAAACTTGAAGCTTTATGTTCATAAACCCAAGATAAGCTTGCATAACATGATAACATGAACAAAATGATCATCCCAAACTTGCATAACATACTTGCATATCATATGACGAACTTGCATATCAAACTTGCATAACATAACATGATAAACTTGCATATCATAACATGGCATACTTGCATAACAAAACTTGCATAACATAACATCTCAAACTTGCATAACATGACATAGTAAACTTGCATATCATGGCAAACTTGCATATCATACATTTAACTTTAGAGTTTAAGTATGAAAGTAGAATAGGGCTTACAATGCTTATGAAGACACACAAAAATATGACAAAGCCCTTATGCAACCAATTAGACCCAAAATGCAAGCTCTAACATAAAAACCCTTGAGCCAAAATGATCAAAACTCTTACTTTATGATGTAAATATGGAAACTTGACTTGAATGCAAGCTAATGATGCTCATACAAGCTTGAAAACACTTGTATGCATGGAAAATCTCATAGAAATTTATTTAGGAATTTTATGAAGAGAGCAAAGGCCATGAGAGGTAAAATTTTGCCATAGTTTAGTTGTAGGATTGATTAATGATGATTTAGGGTTAGGTTAGGGCCTTATTTATAGAGATTAGGACTAGGTCTAGCCTTAGGATTAAACCCTAGTTCCAATCTAAGCCCTTAAAACCGAATCTGGCCCCCAAGCTCAACACAATCTCAAAATGGTGCACCAGACAGAACTGCCCGGCTGAGCCAAGTCGACAGCCAAGTCGACAGGGCTGTCGACTTGGGTCCAACCAAGTCGACCCCCAAGTCGACAGGGCTATCGACTTGGGTGCTCTGGCGGGAATTTTCCCGCCTGACCCAAATTCCCAAATTCAATCTTGAATTTGAAATCTGTTTTTACTTTGAATTTTCTGAAAACTTCGTTGGGCCTTAATCGGGTCATACGGACTCCGATTTTCGAAAACTCGGACTCTATTTTGCGTATTTTTCCGAGACGAACGCAATGGCATAGCCCGTTTCCCTTGATTCAGATTTATAAATTAAATTCTACCTCGATTTACGTTATAACAGGTTATTGAAAATACGGGTTGTTACAAACATGTTTGAATAACCAACTAATAAATGCCCCTTAACTACTATATTGAAAAATTAAGTCTCAATTGATAAATGAAATCAGTTGTCAATCACTAATTTTGTGGAGAAACAGAAAGCATTGAGATATAATAGCTAAATGTACTGTTATATTGCACTAATTTTTTTTCATGTAGTACCTGGTATGTCCAAAGTGAAGTGGACAAGTCTATTTTCCCAGCTTTCATGCCAATTAACTAAACTTTGCCCTCTAAATCCAGCTCCATCTTTCTCAAGAAAAGCATCATAATTCCACATTAGAATACACGATCAATGTAACTGAATCCTTCTATGTTATTAGGATTTGTAATGCGAGTAAATGCATGCAATATCAACATCTACGATTAATCATGTCTTTAGCTTAGATTTTTCTCCGAAAAGAGAAGACATATAAAAGATCAAGTGCTTAACATACACTAGTAATACTACATTTACAGAACCCAATTGAATAAAAGGCGTACAATATTTTCTAACGGTACCAAGAAATTAGAAGAGGAAATGATACCATGTATCTAGAAGAACCATAAGATACCCCCAACGACTTTGTTCCTGATGTAGATGAGAACATCGAAGTAAAAGTTACAGCATATTCAATTTGTACTCTAAAAAAGTAAATATAAAAGATAGACCAGTGCCATGGCTTTAACTATTAAAGGACTGAAGGAGATCATATGAGAATGACAAGATTTGACTGGAAGTTTTCAAGAATTCTGTATAAATACTCGGACCACATCACGCATGCTATCAATTATAAATGATGGAAGCACACCTTTTTGCTCCCAAAATAAAATGTCCTCAGCAGTCACATCGATTCTGAATAGGAACTTGCTACAGAGCCCGAATGGTTTTTAGTCAGAAATTGCGGATCCAGTTTTGGACGGATGTCATGCAATTCAGGTGGGCATAAATCCAAAAGAGGTGGAAAATCCAACTGCAAGCATTTCTTCCGCATAAACTGACTAACGCAAATCGGGGCCAACAAGCATTTCGCTTCTGAATAATACTCATATGATTCGCAGTAAGTGTACATTATAGCATACAGTAATGGTTCATGCACCTTCAGGCACGAATTTACGTTATAGTTAGCAAGATGAAATGCATCTCTACGTTAAAGAAATATTTGTTGACAAACAATAACAATAATACTAGTTGTAGTAGAAGGTTGGTGTTATTTGCTAGTTAGGGATGAGATGGGATTATATCCTACTGGTTAAATTAAACAATTTCCAATGACGCCAACAAGACTGCATAAAATACAAGACAAATTTTTTTCTTCCACTGAACCGAAATCGGCTACACCTTAATTTCACTACACCTCTAATCTTGAGGTGCAGCCAATCTTTGCCCACAATCACATAGATATATGTATATGTATGTATGAATGAATCAACATTTTGGCTATTTTATAGATCTAAATGTTAATATCTATTGTCTGACAAAATAAACAAAGTTTAGAGTAAGAATAAAATAGCTTCACGAGTACAAGTTTCATTTGTTGTGCAACTTAAAACCAAAACAAACACAAAAACGAAACGAAACATAACAAAACCAACAAGAAAAAAAAACGACACAGATTTGCCAAATATACCTGTCACGGCATCTGGCGGCTATGTAACTTTTGAGATGATTGATGACTTCAGTAGACTTGACAAATGAAACTGCAATGAAATCTACACCCTCAGCAATCCCAAAGTCTATGTCCAACCAATCATGTAGAGTAGAAGCAAAATCATAATAGATTGAATCCCTGTTATAGTATCAACCATAACACCTCCTGCAACAGGATAATAGAATTGCAATATCAAAGCTAACACCGTTCTTTTTCCAGAACCACCTGTACCAACTAGTGCCATGCTCTTCCCAACCTTTAATTTGATGTTGAAATTCCTGAATATGATGGCGTCCGGTCTTGAAGGGTAATAACACTCAGTGCCTCTCATCTCGATTACCCCTTCGACATTTAGTATTTCCTTCCCTGTGTCGCTTTGAATTTATGTCTTTCTATCTAAAACTTCGAAGACAGAAGTTGCCATCCGAAGACGAGATGGTTCAGCAAAGAAAATTTGAAGGAGCGAAAATACCTGAAAGCCCAAGAACAAGGGCACGGCGGTGGCGATTAGTTTTTTTTTATGTGAAACAAAGGAAAGAACGGCAGGAGTTGCGGGGCGCGGAAAGAAGGCAGGGGATGCGACGGCGCAGAGAGGAGGCTGGGAGGAGGTGCGGTTGAGAGCACCGGCGGCGCGGTTGACAGCACGGGAGCGGTATTTATTTTTTATTTTTTATTTTTGGAATGAAGGAACGAGGAACGGGAGGTTATTTTGTTTAGGCGGGGAACCGTATTCGTAGAAACTAGAAAGTAATTATACATTCTCGTAATTATAGCTTATTTTATATGTTTTTTAGCATAATAAACCATGAAAATTTACTGGTTTCTTATGTTAATAGATTATGTCTTATGCGTATTAACTGTTCAAAACTATTTATAATCACTATATTTATTGATTTCCTATACTTTTATAATTCGTAACATTAAAAAAGTATAATGTTAAACCTAATATTTCAATTTACGTTTCTTTAATTATCAATCGTTAGCGGATAGGATAATTATCCGATATCCGTCTGTATACGCGGATATGGATATCCGAAAATAGTTTCGGATGCGGATACAGATATGACACTATCTGTATCCGAAAGTATCCGTTCACAGCCCTAAAACTCATATTAATCTTCTAGAGAAAAATAAGTTTATCCTTTTTGCACAAATGAAACCTATAATCATTGTTTATACACACGGATTTATATTTGTATATTATAAATGAAAATCCACTTTCTGTTGGATAGCAGGTAAAATAGCATGAAAGGGCATTTTACAATCAAATAGTAGGAAAACATAGTTACGGAAAAGGCAACTATTGGAATGCTTATATACAAAAGTCTAAGGTCAAATAACTACAAGGAATTACTCCAATGCAAAAACCAGACTACCATATAAAATCCGTTCACAGCCATCTACATAACACACTGCAGCTCAAAACAGTAAGCACGTTATCAATCAAAGAGAATAAGGTTAATACTTTGTTTATAGACTCTATAACACGTTTATAATTAGTTATACACGAATATAAATTCACAAAAAGATTTTAGAAGAAATCCTTTTCCATTGTATTTATTGTTCCAGTTAGAATTGCTACAAGGGTCCTCCATAACCAATGCATAATAAACGTTTGGTGCCAGCATGACATTTTATCTTCGCTTTACCTAAACAATAAGTTACGTTAGAACATTTCATCAAGCAACTGATGAGCATCAAGAGAAGGATTTTCATCATAAAGTGTTTAAAGATAATACCTGCTCTACATCCCAAACATTTGGAGCTGATGTAAAAACGTCTGAAGACCAGAGAGAGATGCAGAAACAAGAAGAAATGAGTATAACTACAAATATGGGCTTGGGGAGAAAGATTTAATGTTATCGTTCATGTTTGATAATTTGCTATATGTATTTTCCGGATGGTTTTTTCTAAGGATAGTTGATTATGTTAAGGCCAGCTGGCAGTTGTAATTGCTGGTTAGACTTCGTCTTACATTAAGTATATATATCATATATGGACCCTGCTGTGTAATAAAGATATATGAATGAAATTAATAAAGAAACTAACCGATTTTTCACCATACTTGTGTGTGCAACAATCTGTTCTTCTTTGTGAATTTCTCGCGTTCAGTTGTGTAATATAATTGATTTCCCTTATCGCCTTTCTTCTTGCTGTTGTTAATCAACTTCTCTATCCAGTTTTCACCTCCTCCTCCTTGCAAATAATCCTGGAAAACAGTTCCATCATCACCTCGCAATTACTCCATGACAAAAACTCGAGCTCAAACGTTGAAGAACAAAGATCCAATCAATTTGGTATTAGAGCAGACTGGTGAGCAGACTGACCCTCCTCACTGAGAAGCTACTCAAGAGATTTCAGCTCTGTCAACAAACAATCAAGAAGCTAATGAAAAAAAAGCGGAAAGAATGCAAGAAACATTGACAATTTTTTTTTACGATTACCATCATATACAAGAGATGACAGAGTTATTGATTGGCTGCACCAAGTAGAACAATTTTTCAAATATCATAACATTGATGTTCATGAATGGGTACACATTTCCTCTTACATATGATGAAGGTTCCTTTAACAGATTTTTCCCATAATGTGCCAGATTATGATCACGGGACTACATTTTACAAGGCAATTCAGGTGGTTTCAGCGCTAATAAATTAGATAGGTCATATGATTTTTTTTTTTTTTATATTAAACAAAAAACATCAGTTATGGATTATGTAAACAGTAAACCAATATAAACAACTTGAAGGTATGATTGAACATATTACCCCTACTCGCCTTTTATAAAAAAATAAAATAAAAAAAAAAAGGGAATAATTGGGTGGTTTATGAGAAGAAATTAAAGACAAGTTATTGCTGCCAAACTGATTTGGATGAAGTCGCTTCTTGCTGTTGTTAATCAACTTCTCTATCCAGTTTTCACCTCCTCCTCCTTGCAAATAAGCCTGGAAAACAGTTCCATCATCACCTCGCAATTCCTCCATGACAAAAATTCGAGCTCAAACGTTGAAGAACAAAGATCCAATCAATTTGGTATTAGAGCAGACTGGTGAGCAGACAGACCCTCACCGAGAAGATCCTATAACATCTAGTGTCGACAAGGACGCCTCATACTCTCTTGATTGTGCATATACTGAAAGGGTTATCACAACAAAGATTGTGGCAGCGGCAGGATCTCATTAATAACCGAAACACACTGTCATTAAAGAAATTGGAGAAAGCTACTCAAGAGATTTCAGCTCTGTCAACAAACAATCAAGAAGCTAATGGAAAAAAATGGAAAGAATGCAAGAAACGTTGGCAAATTTTTTTTTTTCGAAATTGAAAGAAGACAAAATACTGAAATCTCAAGAAGGCATATACAGATCACAGATCCTCCTCTTCCCAAATGTATATACCTCCTCATAGATCGAAAACATACGTGTCACCAAACAATAGATACACCCCCCCCCCCCCCCCCCCCACACACACACAATTTTAACAAGAACTGATGTAGTTGCTTTAGACAACATTTCCCCTACAAGAAGTTCAGATCATCGTGCTACTCACTCAAGGGATACAACCAAATTAAATATTAAACTTGATTTACCATCATATACAAGAGAGGACAGAGTTATTGATTGGCTGCACCAAGTCGAACAATTTTTCAAATATCATAGCATTAATGTTCATGAATGGGTACACATTTCCTCTTACATCTGAAGAAGGTTCCTTTTACAGATTTTCCCATAATGTGCCAGATTATGATCACGGGCCTACATTTTACAAGGCAATTCAGGTCGTTTCAGCGCTAATAAATTAGATAGGCCATATGATATATTTTTTTTCTGTTAAACAAAAAACATCAGTTATGGATTATGTAAACGGTAAACCAATATAAACAACTTGAGGGTATGATTGAACATATTACCCCTACTCACCTTTTAACCAAAAAAAAAAAAAAAAAAAAAGTGCTTTATGAGAAGAAATTAAATACGATGTTATTGCTGCCAAACTGATTTTGATGAAGTCGCTTTTTAGCCAAAACTTTTTGAAGCAAAAAGGCTTTTCTGCAAATAAAAGTTCTAAACAAATTTATTTCAAAAATAATTCTGGTGTCAATAAATCTTTTGGAAATAATCAAGTATCTTCATCCAAATCAAATTCATCAATTGTTTCTGATACACAGTCCAAAATCAAAAGCCTTACTCCTGAAGAAATTATAGAAAAAAAGAAGAAAAATATTTGTTTTTGGTTGCAATGAGAAGTATCACTATGATCTCGAATGTGAAACAAAACAGGTATACATTTTAGAAGGTATTTTGGACTCAGAAGATTTTGTTGATGCTACAAATGATCAGTTAGCCAGAAACAAATCAGGATTCCGCTAATGCTTTATTTTCTACCTCTATCAATGCTCTTTTGGGAATCCCTACCTTACATACTGTAGAAATTAAAGGCAGCATTGATAGTAAATCAGTCATATTTTTAATTGATTCTGGTTCAAGATAGTTTCACGGATACTTCTTTAGCAATGACTGTTTGACATGGTACTTCTTCCAGCTTTTAATCATGGAATGAGATATCTAAGCCGCTGCTTGATGGGGGAACTTCACTCTTTAGATGCAGTATGTTCACAATGCATGGAATTACTAGAATTTTCAAAGAAATAAAAACGTTTTGCTATTATAGTGATATTCAAAAAGTTTTTTTTTTTTAATTTTTTTTTAATTTTTTTAATTTAAATTAACGAATTGCTTAATTAACCTGAATCTGGTAATAGACAGTATCCCGCTAGCTACCAAGAAATCCTAATAGCTTCCAAATTTGAACAAGATTAATAGTATATAATCCAAACTGCGTGTACTTAGAAGCATCTACATGCACATTCCGAATTCGCAAGCAAAGCTTGGTTTCAGATTTTTTTTAAATAAATCAATATATTCAACAAAGATTGCAACATTTTAGGCTTCACTGAAACACACTTAAACCAGTAAGTTGAATAGGAAAAAAAAATGTAACTCTTTTACTTAAGTAAATAATATATAACAGAGTCTAAATTGATAGTAACTGAAAAGTTCAAAGATAAATATTTATGTATAGGACTTATGCAGTTAATGCTCAACTAAAACTTAGCTAAACCGTTTAGCATTCTACAACCACTGTGCTTTTACAATTTAACGCTATCAAATTATGGATCAACTTTAATCTCCGCAAATTACCGCTGAGCACGCAAAATCAGGGTTTTCTAGTGCCAACTTTACCCTACCTAATACAAATATATTGATTTGAACATTTCTCTTCAACCCAAATCAACAAGTTTAAGGTAAGGGCAAAGATGAAGGTGACTCTAAACAATCAACATAATTTTGAATATTATTTCCAATTCTCAGGTCCGAAATGTACTGGTCAAAGCAGAGTTAGGTCCTATTACTTGCAACAAATTCTGAAATCTAAAGAAGGCATATACAGATCACAGATCCTCCTCTTCCCAAATGTATATACCTCCTCATAGATCTGAAAGGGTTATCACACCATATCAAGACTGCAGCCAAACTACCATACAAAATCCATTCACAGCCATCTACATAACACACTGCAGCTCAAAACAGTAAGCACGTTATCAATCAAAGAGAATAAGGTTAATATTTTGTTTATAGACTCTATAACACGTTTATAATTAGTTATACACGAATATAAATTCACAAAAAGATTTTAGAAGAAATCCTTTTCCATTGTATTTATTGTTCCAGTTAGAATTGCTACAAGAGTCCTCGATAACCAATGCATAATAAATGTTTGGTGCCAGCATGACATTTTATCTTCGCTTCACCTAAACAGACTATGTAATGTGCATGCAAGTAAGGCAGTTCAAAGCCACGACCACATCCATCCATGTTCTTCATGGTGGTATCCAGACAGTCAACAATATATCAAAACCTGACAATCGAATTAGAACTCCTAGAATCTCATCGCCACCAAAAACATGTGTATTATCATTAGCATTACTACTTTAGATCTAATTTAGTGTCCCCACAAGACAACGGGTTTACATGAGTTGAATATCATTGTAAGGTAAATTTTGTTCCTACAATTCAACAACAACAACAAAGCCATATATCCCAAACAAGTTGGGGTTGGCTAGATATGGAACCCAAAATTAAAATAAAATAAAATAAATAATGATGACAATAATATTATATATATATATATATATATATATATATATATATATATAAAGGGTTTAAAATAACCAATCAAATAAAAAGTCGTCCGATAAAGGGTTTTTTTAAATAATAATAGTAAGAAGAAGAAGTAAAAATGTTCAATAAAAGTGAAACAAAATTTAAAATAGTAAATAAAAAGTAAAAATGTTCAGTAAACGTGAAATAAAGTCTAAAAAAAAAAAAACCACTATGGTTCTGGTACATGGATTGTCAATTTCCATGCACTCCTATCAACTACCTTCTCTTCCGATAAACTCCAGTTACTTAAATCTCTTTTTATTATCTCCTTCCATGTCATTTTAGGTCGACCTCTACCTCTCTTTGGGCCTTCGGCGCGACCTAGAATTCCAGCGCGTACAGGTGCATCGTATGGTCTACGTTGGATATGTCCAAACCATCTCAAGCGGTATTGGACTAACTTCTCTTCAATAGGTGCAACTCCAAGTTTTTCCCGAATATCCTCATTTCTAATCCGATCTCGTCTGGTATGCCCACAGCTCCAACGCAGCATTCGCATCTCTGCTATATTTATCTTCTGGACGTGTTGCCTCCATATAACATTGCAGGTCTGATTGCTGTCCTATAGAACTTTCCTTTAAGCTTCCGAGGAATCTTCCGATCACAGAGAATGCTAGATGCTAGTCGCCATTTCACCCATCCTGCTTGAATTCTAAAACTAACATCCTTATCAATCTCTCCATCAAACTGCAACATAGATCCTAAGTATCGAAACGATTCCTTCTTGGGTACTACTCTACCGGCCAAGGTAACATCTCCGTCATCTGACCTGACACTGCTAAACTCACACTTCATATACTCTGTTTTAGTTCTGCTAAGCCTGAAACCCTTTGATTCCAAGGTCTCCCTCCACAACTCCAGTTGTCGATTAAGCCCTATTCTACTTTCATCAATCAGCACAACATCATCGGCAAAGAGCATACACCAGAGAATCTCCCTTTGTATATCTTTTGTGATTTCATCCATCACTAATGCAAAAACATAGGGACTCAAAGCCGAACCTTGATGTAACCCTATGTTAATTGGAAAGTCTCTGGTCTCACCATCGCATGCCCTAACACTAGTCACAACCCCCTCGTACATATCCTTAATAAGGGTAATATATTTTGATGGCACTATCTTCCTTTCTAGCGCCCACCACATAACCTTCCTCGGTACTCTGTCATAAGCTTTCTCCAGGTCAATAAAAACCATGTGGAGATCTTTCTTTTGCTCCCTGTATCTCTCCATAAGTTGTCTAACCAAGAAAATCGCCTCAGTGGTTGACCTTCCCGGCATAAAACCAAATTGATTCCTAGAGACACTTGTCAACCTCCTCAAACGCTGCTCGCAAACTCTCTCCCAAAGCTTCATTGTGTGACCCATAAGCTTCATTTTGTTCCTACAATTCAATATAGCAAAATCAATAAAAATGAGAGAACACAAAATATCCATATACCTTGTCTATCTCCCGCAAAATAACATCCCTCTCCATTTCAATCCTATTATCATCAAACTTGGAGAACTGCAAATATCCGCAAGCAAATCAGCTGCCTTTCCCAGATCACTCTTCATCACTTTTGTGTAATACGTAGTTTGCTCCCGGTAATAAGTGATGAAGAGTGATCTGGGAAAGGCAGCTGATCTGCTTGCGGATATTTTGCAGTTCTCCAAGTTTGATGATAAGAGGATTGAAACGGAGAGGTATGTTATTTTGCGGGAGATGGATGAGGTATATGGATATTTTGTGTTCTCTCATTTTTATTAATTTTTCTATATTGAATTGTAGGAACAAAATTCACCTTACAATGATATTCAACTCATGTAAATTAGTTGTCTTGCGGGGACACTAAATTAGATCTAAAGTAGTACAGCTAATAATAATACACATGTTTTTGGTGGCGATGGGATTCTAGGAGGATTCTAGGAGTTCTAATCGGTTGTCAGGTTTTGATATATTGTTGATTGTCTCATTTTGGGTTATCCTATTAGCTTCCTGACAAATCAGAGAGCTTAAAATCCAACCAATCTTTACAATGAACTCTTAATATTACTATGTGAGAAGACAAAGCTAGTACAAAAGGTCCAAGAACTTAACCAGTGTCGAGAGTGCTGGAAGGCTCTTATGGATAAGATCCAAAAAACTAAAAATAGACTTACAATTCAAAATGACATAACTAAATAATTGGAGGTAAGCCAAGGTAGGTATCAAAGAGAAACCAATTGTAGTTTTTAACAATTCATTTTGAATTGTAAGCTAGTTTACAAGGGAAAGTGGTCAGGGAGAAATGATTGTGGACAACCACGAGTCCTAGAATAAATATCATATGTAACAACCTATATTTAACTGTATCGTGTATTAGAACTATAAAGTAGAAATCCATTATGAATTATGATCGAATAAAATGATATAGGTAGATTTAGTTGTGGGTTAGGGTGGTTCTAGAGATGCAAGATGAGGCAATTTTTTGGAATTGAATGGATCATTGACACAAAATGCAACAGTGAAGGGAACATATCAAAATCCAAGAGCCAAGGGTTTCTTCCCTACATGCAATTTACTGGGCAGTATGAAACAAAATGAGGACCATGCACTCTTTTATTTTCCATAAAGATAAATTATATTAAATTGTTTTCTCTTGTATTTTATTTATTGAAAATACCCTAGAAGTACCTGGTAGACCAGAAACCACTTGAAGGGAACGGTGTTATGCTTGCGCGTTTTAACTTGTGGCACCTATAATCCCCAAGTGCTGTTATTTATGTTTTACATATAACCCTCAGGAATCAAGTTTATTTTCCTAAGCCAATTGCATAAAGATAAAATATACTATATTATCTTCCACTAAGTTGAACCATTTTTTTTAAACTTACGGTGGACATCTTCACCTCCATAAATACATAAATATTCCATTTTCTTTTTAATAACATCTAAGCTGTAATGCTGTTGCACGCCATCAATATGTAGACCCTTGTGAAGATAACTACTTGAGTTTGTATAACATATAATTCCCTATTAAAATTAGTAAATAGTAAAATTAGTAGTACCATGATCTACGACGTGAAATGTTTTGTCGTAACACCCAAATAAGCAGTCTCGTCTATTGCAGTTGGGAATTGTATCAGCTTAAGATCTCAGTCCATGCCAGCGAAAATCCTATGAAGCAGTTTATGATCATGTTATAACATGAAACACTTTATAAAACCAATTTAGTACCTTGGAATCCTCCATAACTGTCTACATCTTTCACCCCAAATGAGGGATAACCAAGAATTAAAAAAAAAAAAAAAAATCATGCAGTTCTCTATATCATAGCAGTAGCGTTAGTAGTAATAGTAAAGGATTCTCAGTATGTTACGTTTGAACATTTCATCAAGCAACTGATGAGCATCAAGAGAAGGATTTTCATCATAAAGTGTTTAAAGATAATACCTGCTCTACATCCCAAACATTTGGAGCTGATGTAAAAACATCTGAAGACCTGAGAGAGAAACAAGAAGAAATGAGTATAATTACAAATATGGGCTTGGGGAGAAAGGTTTAATGTTATCGTGCATGTTTGATAATTTGCTATATGTATTTTCTGGATGGTTTTTTTAAGGATAGTTGATTATGTTAAGGCCAACTGGCAGTTGTAATGGCTAGTTAGACTTCGTCTTACATTAAGTACGTATATATATGGACCCTACCGTGTAATAAAGATATATGAATGAAATTAATAAAGAAACTAACCGATTTTTCACCATACTTCTGTGTGCAACAATCTTTCCTTCTCTGTGAATTTCTCGTGTTCAGTTGTGTAATATAATTGATTTCCCTCATCGCCTTTCTTCTTGGTGTTGTTAATCAACTTCTCTATCCAGTTTTCACCTCCTCCTCCTTGCAAATAAGCCTGGAAAACAGTTCAATCATCACCTCGCAATTCCTCCATGACAAAAACTCGAGCTCAAACGTTGAAGAACAAAGATCCAATCAATTTGGTATTAGAGCAGACTGACCCTCCTCACCGAGAAGATCCTATAACATCTAATGTCGACAAGGACGCCTCATACTCTCTTGATTGTGCATATACTGGAAGGGTTATCACAACAAAGATTGTGGCAGCGGCAGGATCTCATTAATAACCGAAACACACTGTCATTAAAGAAATTGGAGAAAGCTACTCAAGAGACTTCAGCTCTGTCAACAAACAATCAAGAAGCTAATGAAAAAAAAATGGAAAGAATGCAAGAAACGTTGACAATTTTTTTTACGAAATTGAAAGAAGACAAAATTCTGAAATCTCAAGAAGGCATATACAGATCACAGATCCTCCTCTTCCCAAATGTATATACCTCCTCATAGATCTAAAACATACGTGTCACCAAACAATAGATACCCCCCTCCCCCCCCCCCCCCAAACAATTTTAACAAGAACTGATGTAGTTACTTTAGACAACATTTCTCCTACAAGAAGTTCAGATCATCGTGCTACTCACTCAAGGGATACAACCAAATTAAATATTAAACTTGATTTACCATCACATACAAGAGAGGACAAAGTTATTGATTGGCTGCACCAAGTCGAACAATTTTTCAAATATCATAACATTGATGTTCATGAATGGGTACACATTTCCTCTTACATCTGAAGAAGGTTCCTTTTACAGATTTTCCCATAATGTGCCAGATTATGATCACGGGCCTACATTTTACAAGGCAATTCAGGTCGTTTCAGCACTAATAAATTAGATAGGCCATATGATATATATTTTTTCTATTAAACAAAAAACATCAGTTATGGATTATGTAAACAGTAAACCAATATAAACAACTTGAGGGTGTGATTGAACATATTACCCCTACTCACCTTTTACAAAAAAAAAAAAAAAAAAAAAAAAAAAAAAAAAAGTGGGTGGTTTATGAGAAGAAAATTAAATACGATGTTATTGCTGCCAAACTGATTTTGATGAAGTCGCTTCTTTAGCCAAAACTTTTGAAGCAAAAAGGCTTTCTGCAAATAAAAGTTCTAAACAAATTTATTTCAAAAATAATACTGGTTTCAATAAATCTTTTGGAAATAATCAAGTATCTTCATCCAAATCAAATTCATCAACTGTTTCTGATACACAGTCCAAAATCAAAAGCCTTACTCCTGAAGAAATTATAGAAAAAAAGAAGAAAAATATTTGTTTTTGGTTGCAATGAGAAGCATCACTATGATCTCGAATGTGAAACAAAACAGGTATACATTTTAGAAGGTATTTTGGACTCAGAAGATTTTGTTGATGCTACAAATGATCAGTTAGCCAGAAACAAATCAGGATTCCGTTAATGCTTTATTTTCTATCTCTGTCAATGCTCTTTTGGGAATCCCTACCTTACATACTGTAGAAATTAAAGGCAGCATTGATGGGGGAACTTCACTCTTTATACGCAGTATGTTCACAATGCATGGAATTACTAAAGAATTTTCAAAGAAATAAAAACGTTTTGCTATTATAGTGATATTCAAAAAGGTTTTTTTTTTAAAAAAAAATAATAATAATAATAACGAATTGCTTAATTAACCTGAATCTGGTAATAGACAGTATCCCCCTAGCTACCAAGAAACCCTAATAGCTTCCAAATTTGAACAAGATTGATAGATATATAATCCAAACTGCGTGTAGTTAGAAGCAGCTACATGCACATTCCGAATTCGCAAGCAAAGCTTGGTTTCAGATTTTTTTTTAAAAAATAAATCAATATATTCAACAAAGATTGCAACATTTTAGGCTTCACTGAAACACACTTAAACCAGTAAGTTGAATAGGAAAAAAAATGCAACTCTTTTACTGAAGTAAATAATATAAAACAGAGTCTAAATTGATAGTAACTGAAAAGTTCAAAGATAAATATTTATGTATAGGACTTACGCAGTTAATGCTCAACTAAAACTTAGCTAAACCGTTTAGCATTCTACAACCACTGTGCTTTTACAATTTAACGCTATCAAATTATGGATCAACTTTAATCTCCTCAAATTACCGCTGAGCAAGCAAAATCAGGGTTTTCTAGCGCCAACTTTACCCTACCTAATACAAATATATTGATTTGAACATTTCTCTTCAACCCAAATCAACAAGTTTAAGGTAAGGGCAAAGATTAAGGTGACTCTAAACAATCAACATAATTTTGGATATTATTTCCAATTCTCAGGTCCGAAATGCACTGGTCAAAGCAGAGTTAGGTCCTATTACTTGCAACAGATCTATACTGAAAATTGTATCTTATCTTCAATTTAACTTTTTGCACCCTACTTATTTTTTTCTATACTTCATTTTATCTTAACTATATATTTTATGAATCCAACGTTATAGAACCTTTAAGTTGTTCAACTCCACAATATTGGACCAGCTTGAAAATCACACTCAAACTAAATCAACTATTAAATAACCTTGCAAAGAAGTTCATGTAAACAAGAATACAATAAAAATAAAAATAAAAAATCAAATTGCAATAGAAAATAAAAATCAATTTCTTGATAGAATTTAAAGGAACATACTAGCAACACAATGACCGTGTGTCACCTACAAATTAAACTAAATGAATGACATTTTGCTTTGATTGCAACTACTGACATATTGCTTTATATTTGCACACTACTATAACAATTAGATACTGATTAAATCACTGTGTTAGGCTAACCGCATTGTTCACACTTCTGAGTTAAATTAGACTTCCATTGTAGTGAATAAGTTGTCCAAAACGAAGTTCTAAGTTGCAGTTCTGATGAAATATCCATTGTTGTGCTGTACAAACAGAACATATTTTCTCTTATAACTTTATTAGTGATCTCCGGTTTACTGCATATAAGGAGCTCTCCTTTCTTTGAGATCCCTAGTGGTTGCAATGAGTCCAAAAGCAACACGGGTTCAATCTTATACATTTTATTCCAAAAGTCTTCCACACCAAATTCATGCAACATCCATATTTAAAAATTCAAACGAAAATTCCTACAATAGCAATCAATACTTGGTATCCCCATGAGGCAAACAACTTTGTCACCCAAAAGGTCCAACTTACAACCACGACTTGAATCACCATTTCGTACATGGTGCAATGACATTACTCTAAACAAATCCTCATTGAAATCAAATGAAAGAAGGATCTGGTCTCCAAGATCATGATGATAAGCTATCCAGAAACACATCCCACTTTTATTTGACGATATCGCAGCAAAACTAATGATACCACGAAAAGGTAAAACGTCATCCAAATGTGTAATTCTCCAAGAATTATCCCCTGCCAAGTTGTATACCTCAACTCGATTACCAATCAGTTCACGTATATTTTGCTGATACTCTGAACCAATTCTTGCAACTTTGCAACTGTTGCCTTTGATATCAATACCAAATGCTATACGAATCAAATATTTGGTGATGCAAATAAGGATGGTGGTAAAGGTCTCAATTGTTTTAAGATAGGATTCCACAGAGCAATTTCATCCCTATGAGATAAGCAGACAATACCATCGCAGACCAATCAGCCTTACATCACTAGCTGGGTGCCATGACTGCCAATTTTCAATACCAAAATCACACTTCTCATATTCCCTAAAAGAAAGCAGTACAAGTTTTCGTTCATCATTGACATAAGCCTTAGCAATTGAACTATCCTCCTCACTGTCACGGTGATGGTTGAGGTGTTCGGAGATGAAAAAAGGAGCTCTCAATGAGAGATAACCAATCCTTGCATATAACTTTAAATCATAAAAGAGACATCATAGGTAAACATAATAATATGTCAAACAACACTTGTTCATTTATGTGGCAACTTCTACCCAATGATAATTTCTATTGTTGGTCTGAAAAAAGATATGTAGAAATCCGTTAGAAATTAAAGCGGTTTTGATAAGGTTTAAAAAAATGAGACAAACATCAACGTTATTACTTGATCCAGCCAGAACGTGAAAACGATCTAACACAGATTGCAATACCGTCAGTTTTTCATGATTATAAATAAAATCCACACAGAAAGACAAAAAAATAAAAACCAGAAAGACAGAAGTTATACCTTTACAAGATGATAAGCTGTACAGCAGGGTTATTAAAAGGAATATTAACTCTAAAACGGACGGAGGCTCACCTCGAAGAAGAAAGAGAAACCGCACAGCTGATCTTTCTTTTCCCCTGCCACTAAACCTGTATCTGTGCCGAGGAATATAAAGAAAAGGATGGATCCGTGCCCAAGCCCCCCCCCGGGGGGGGGGGGGGATGACTTTTATAGTTCATTTTTTATATTAAGCTTTATTTAAAAACCTTTTAGACTAGAATCAGCCAGCTTTCATTGAACTTTTTAATTAGTTCGAAGGAAAATATGCGATGTCATTAATATTATTTAATATTATTATTTTGGACTACTATTAATTAGTCATGCAATTGTTTTGCCCGTGGTATCATTTGTTTACCTCATTAACGACCTTTACTAATATAACATTATGATTGATTTTCCTAGCGTCGTACGATTACATAATATAAAAGTGGCATGCGTTTAAAATCTAATTACGTGAAAGGGATATTTACCAGCTTTTTGTTTCCTCATTAGGTGTGATAGTTTGGCCGGCACAGGGTGAATATCACCTAAGAAAAAATAATGACCATTTATTGGCAAGTATTATGAAATGAATTAAGACATTAATAAAAAACTTCATAATTATTCAATAAAAAATGTTAAAATATGCCCTAAAGGCATATGTTATGATTGTTAAATAACCTCTATTACTAATTTGAATTCGACATTTTTTAAACCGTAGAAGTATAAAGTAGATATTTGATTTTTTTTTTTTTTTTTTAATTTAGTTGATAACTAACCTCCTTAACATATGTCCTCAAGACAAATGTTAATAGAACCCATTTTCAATTCCCTCTCTGGTACAATGTTATTATGTATCTTTCATTTTGAAGATTCTCCCTCGCGTTACGTCCTTGGCTCCATGTCGAAGAAATAACACACTATAGTACTTGTGTTTGAATGTGCAAAGGAAATAGGCACACCCTGCCATGAATGCTTAAATCTATCTAACTAAATTAATAAAAAGGATCATCGCATCAATTAATCCAAGGCTTGAAACTGCAATTGCAACTGCTTAGTCTCCCTCATCACCACTATGTATCTTTCAGGTTCTTATACCCAAAAAAGTTAATGCAATCCAAATTGGATGCTTACATTTATTAGCCATCTAAACTCAGGTTTGAGTTATTCATTTAATACATATGATTGTTCCCAACAAGTATATGCAATGTCCTCCAATCCACTATCAAACCAACAAATTACGACTCATCTATATTCAAATATTGTGCAAGAAAGCACGTTATTTGTCTACATCTAGATCTCGGTTTAAATTATGACTCATCTATTGCTTTTAAATTGACTTTGTAATTCGTAAATCCATACCATGCCCTACCCGATAAAGTAGTAGTAAAAATATTCATAATACGCAAATCGAGATCATCAAAATTTAGAAGAAACAGTGAAGTTTTGTTAGCTTTACTATCAACATCCTCCATCTGTTTATGTTATATCCTCATTTCCCACTTACCTTCATTCTGTTTCATTACCCTGCTCTACACATTTTCAAAAAAAAAAAAGGGAGAAAGCAAGTGTGCATACATAACATATTGCAATATCTTTAGGTAAAAGAGTGGGAGACCCTTTCTGCGCTTCCTTATTCCTACTGCATAGATTACAGATTAAGATGCATGTAAACTAGTAAACTGTGAGAGATGAATGAATCAGAAAGCAAAGATAAAAAAGGGAAGATATATTAAAGCTTTTTCATTGTTTCAATTTATAAACAAATATATTTTGTAATCATATACAAAGGATCTGTTCACACCACCAAAATTTTATTATCTCATGCTAGGCGTCCTAATATGTAACTAAATACTACCAAACATGTGAATAAAACAAAGCAAGTTGATAAAGAAACCACCCACAGGTCAAAAATGAACGTTCAAGGTAGACATATAATCTGGTAAACATGCACAGACCATGGTGATTTAGCTCTCCTCTTTGAGAAATCAAGAAATTAATTATGAGAAATCATCATTTAGTGCAACATAATATGCGCAAACTGAGAGATAGTATTTCGATAAAAAGTCCAGTGTGATGCGCATTTAGGAAGCTGCAAAAACGCAGTAAACCCATGCATGAGATAAATTTATTTGACTGCAGATACTAAAGTTATGCTACTTGTTGTTGAAGATCTCAAAATTACATTGTATGTCAAAACATGCATATAGGCTCTAATTGGTACATATAAATCACTTAGGACAGACATCAATACAGATGCTAAGAGAAAATGTATCAATCGTGATCTTGCTGACATGATTAACAGCCTTCATGCCACACATCATGAATGTTACTATGGAAAAAAATTAAGCCAGAACACATAAACATAGCTGCTAACTTGATCCAAAACTTCCACCTCATAAATAATAACATTACGAGTGGAAGAAACAAAAATGAAACACATAACTAATAAATTTCATATGTGGAGAGAGAGAGAGAGAGAGAGAGAGAGAGAGAGAGATATATATATATATATATATATATATATATATATATATATATATATATATATATATGCCAAAACACATAAATGAAGCTGCACGTGTTTAAACAAAAAAAAAAAAAAAAAAAAAAAAAAAAATAGTAAGAAGTAAAACTAGGTAAATGCAAAGATAAGGCAACTAGTTCTCGCACAGGCAATAACAAGAAAACTGAAAGCAGACAAAAGTTCCATTTTGTCTTAGTTGGAAGAAACACAAAGTTGCTGAAGAGAAGTATAGCTAGGAACGCATACCAAGCACATAATATGCATAAGGCAGAAACTGAACATTCTGATAAAAGCTATAAGGCATCAGTCGAACTGAATCCGACAAGCTCCATTCCTTTGGTCAACACCAAAATAGTCTAAGGATGGAAGGAACCAAGAACATTTATCACTTCCTGGATGATAACGACAAGTGTCTGGCATAGGCTGTCCATCAGTCCAATCCTTGCTGCTTAAGTCAAAGGCTCCCCATGGAACGTCCCCAATGCCTCCTGCATAATAAATAGTGTTTTTCTTGCAACCAACATCAACTGCAGGTACTGCAAATCTGCTACCCGAACTTAAAAACAATGCATTTTCACCGAGCGTTTTCATTCTCACCCACTTATTCCGTGAAAAATCAGCTTTGTAAACTTCAAACTCTTTATCGTTGTCATAAACATTTCCAATTGATTCTTCACCTATAAAATTGGCCATAACTAACTCTCCGAAATAACCGACTATACAAAACATTTTACGTGAAGATGCGCTAATCTCAGAGCAGTCCATTTCTATCCTCTGCCGAAACAGATGAGGGAGCAGTGTATCAATCATATAAACTCTTTTGTAGCAAATCATGCAGTAAATGTTGTTCTGGCAAAAGATGGCTGCTTCAAAAAATAATTTAGGGAAGAAAAATGATTTCCAACCGTTGTTGCTGTTTAGACGATTTAAATAAATTCTACCAGTGTAATCCCTTATTATAGCTGTGCAGTCGGGATCAGAAGGTGGATGGGAAATGGGTAAGACTAAGACATCGGTGCCATATAAAAGATTGGATAAAGGAGGTAGCTCTATTCGAGCACCACTAATAAGATTGACGATGAACACTGGCTGGTCAGGGAGGAGGATTTCCCAACCATGCCTATAATTGAATACGGAGGGTTTTCTAATAGGTTTTAGAAGAGGAATACAGTATGATTTTTGTTCGTAGGGTAAATGGAAAACAATGCTGGTGGCCCCATGGCCACAAAAAGGAGAACAAAAAAGGCATTTAAGCCATGGGAAAGGAAGAGGCAAGGGAGGCGGGTAAGGAGAGCATCCAATTCTATGTTCTTTATGGACTGATTGCATTTTTTGCAGACAGCAGGAAATCGAATATAATCAAGTACATCAAGACCGTCTAAGATGATGTTCATTACTATTGTCTCCCGCCAATCAAGCCATCCCGAATCGACGACAGCCAGCTTTTTCTTTTTCTGGTTATCCCCTTCTTCCCAATCTCCCTCCATCTCTGCTGAAAAATTTACTGTTTGGGGTTTCTAATCGTAAAAGCATTGACATTAGAAAAAAAAATGTGCTCATTAAGTAGGAAATCTCACCTTCGATTTGGAAAATGTGGAAGAAGTATGTTGACGGCAGTCGATCGTCCTGACTCCTAGTATACTCCGAAGCAGATTTAAGTAAATACGGGGACAGAAGAGAAGCAAAGTTGGGTTACATGGAGATAACCAGTTAGACCTGAACCTAATTTTCCGGCCCGTTCATTAGGAAGGATAAGTTATGGACTGATTTACATCTGTGGTTAAAGTTTAATATCATATTCCAAACAAAAGTTTGAATGGTTTAACGGATCTTTAAATTTATAAAATAAAAGAAGAAAATTTTCAGCAAACTCTAATTTTGCATTCAAATGACACAAGGATATTGATGCTCCTATGACTTATTAAGACTCGTATGATTTAAGTAGCATAATGACATTTATTTGCAAGTATCAAAATGTATTATGAACTAATGCGAACACATGCTACGCACATGAATTTTTATTTATAAGTTTTTTTAGTAGAACGTGTTTATTGTGTTTTCATTGCGACGTTTAATATTTACATCATCCTTGGGAATTAAGCATTCAAAAACACCATGTGTCATCTGTTTAGAAAATGGTGATTGACATCTGGTATAATGTTAGAATATGAAATTGAATTCGCCATATGTATGTTATGTTTCAGTAACCTTTAAATATAAAAGGTTTTTTCTTAAATCCCCAGACCATAACCATGTGGGATATAACAATGTAATTTCGATAAGAATCTTGTTTTTCACGTCTTGTATCCCAAGGTCAGTACTTATTATATTACACAAAGGTATTTGGATAAAAGTCTTGTTTTTCAGTTAAAAAAAAAAAGTTCTTTCTTTTTCCCATTTCGGCCTTACAAATGAATTAGGATTGGAAATTTGAAAGGATAAGTAGCGTGATGGGTCGGGTTTGGGAAGTAAACAACAGTGTTGGCAAATTTGAAGTGAACCAGCCTTTTTTTTACTGCATGTTAAACAGAGTACGAGGTTTATAAAATAATTGGGCTAATTGAATTTTGATTTTTGGGCATGCAAATTTAGTTTCATGATATCTAGCACTTAATTCACGTTATTATGGATCCTTTTACAGTGAACAGCTGGATTTTCTAAAAGTACAAAAATCAGTGAGATTAAGATCTTCAAAATTGATTAAAGAAATAACAATCATAAGGCCACCAAAAATAAGAGAACTAGCTTTTAGTATTAATATTTTACGTTGTATCATTTGAATCCTCTATGTAATACGAATAATTTAGTATAGTTGATTATCTATATTGCATATTTACTATGTATTTTAAAAAAAGGAGTACCAGAATTGGCAAAGCGGAACTAAACCAAAATTTCTGGAATTTTCAAAATGGGACCAAAATTTTAAACTTTCTACATGACCGGAACGGAATTGGAAATCAGGATTTCGAACCTTGTTTTTATCTTCCCATCATTGGAAAGCATGTGCTTCTATCTACTCTTACGAGGTATTCTGGTTATTACTAAACTTTGTAATTAAATTGTTGAATCTATCTTTACTCAGTTATTTTGGTTTTATTATTTACATTTTTTATTCTTTTGCAAGACGAAGATTTTCAATATTTTTGATCATTTTGGTAATTAATACATTCTATCAACTGATAAAGTTGATTTTTCTGTTTATCAATTTTACAATTCGTATGGTGAATTATAGTAGATCGATGAGTTAATTTTTTTTTTATAATGGTTGATTTGGGTTAGGTTTGCAACAAACTAGGAAAATTAAAATATTCTACTTAATGGGCTTAATGTTCTTTAACTTTTATAACTTCTAAACATATCTCTTGCTTCACACTGTAATGCTACCACGACTCATTGGTTGAATTGCTTCATTATTTTACTCGTTTTTGCCATCCACTAGATTATGACCTGCAACAATTTCTGCCCGTAGTTTTTTCACTTTAGCCATATGTGTCTGTGCATTTCTTTTTTCTTGCAGCAATGTTTACCAACTTAATATGTAGCTCAACTCTATATAATTATTGCTCTTGAATTGCAGCAGTTCTTGTGCAATTCTATTCATTTATTTTTGAACCATTACAGCATATGGCCA
Source organism: Allium sativum (assembly GCA_030737875.1). Taxonomy (NCBI): domain Eukaryota; kingdom Viridiplantae; phylum Streptophyta; class Magnoliopsida; order Asparagales; family Amaryllidaceae; genus Allium; species Allium sativum. The sequence goes on along the minus strand of CM060923.1, from coordinate 401,817,028 downwards.
ACTTCGTGCGCTTACACTTGTGTTATTTTAGTTTTTTCTCTATTTATGCCACAGGACCTGCAAATTAATTTTAGTTCACCCCCTCTATGTTGGTTGCAGATGTACTAGTTTATTCTTTTATTTTTGGGTATTTTACTGTACTTTTATGCTGTTGTATGCTATTTTTTGCATGGGTTGTAGGCACTAAACTTTTAACTGTCAATTCTGTATTATCACTCATTATGTCATATATACTTTATTTTGTCAACCTGTTAGGTTTACTTTTAAGCGTTCAATCTTTACAAAATATTATTAATTCGACTTCTCCTCATCATTGTTATTACAATGCTCCACTAGTCGCAAATAGTCAACTAGTTGCAACTAGCCGACTCGTCGAAATCGAGTCACCGGCTTCAAGCCACGATCTGGTTGTTTCTAAGAATTCCAGGCGACTGATTCGAATTTTATCAACTCGACTAAGCCTAGATGTCAACTGGTTTGGTATTGTTCTAATATTTGAAACAAAAAAAAAAACTAATCCTAAGAAATATCGAATAGAACAACTAAGAATTCGAACCCTAAAAAGTATGGATACCCACTGGAGTATCGAATAGAACAAAAATAATAATAATGAGAAAACAGATCGATTCAGGGTATCGAACCTAGGGTTGTTATAGTAACAATAAATTTACCATTACTAGTCGATCGATAAACATTTCTGATTGAAATCAGTGTACCAGTTAGTATTGTAATGAAAAATTTATCATTTTTAACAATAAATTATCGGTAATATTTATTTAATATCAATGGTAAAGGTAATTGTACCAGTCAATTTAAAACATATGTATATTCATCTCATACACTTTATTACATGCATTTAAAACCAAGTAAATGTTCAAATTCAATTCAATAATAAGGTGAAATAAAACATCAAAAATTGGCTGTTATCCCGTTAAAGCCACAGTAATGGCGACAAGTTTTTATTTCTTCTCTTTTGTTCGCTCTCTTCTCGCGTTTTGACTACTCCATATCACGCTCTCGTCTCCACAAATCCTTAACATTCTGCTCTCCTCAAATTCCCAACCTTGCTTTCATTTCAGTGTGGTGGTTTCTAATGCTACAATTTACATCTCTCAGGTCTAGGCTTTTTGTTTGCGATGTTGAACTCCATATCCCACTTTTTTTCCTCAGCTTCATCTACTCAAATACTACAACTCGTATTACTACTGAAATCATTCCTTCCACTGTGTCATGGCTATTTCAGGAAACTGCCAACTCTTATCATTCTTCAACTGGTAGTCCTCATCTTGTAAGGGATTTTGTCACTGATGCGGAGGACCATAGTTGAGCAGCAACTCACTAGCGGTTTGTATTGTTTTCACGTTTCGACTTTGTGTCTGTGATGGTACTTTACGACGGTTAGGATATTCAATATTTGTTGTGTTCCGTCTTGTCAGTAGCTCGTTTTTCCTGTGGTGATTTCATGGTGGTAGTATGTTTTTTGTTTGGTGCTTGGTTTTTCTTTCGGTTCTTTGGAGTTCAAAACCCTGCCATGCTACGGATCTGTCTATTTTGGCTTGATTTTGTTGGTGTTTGAATATTTTGGTCACTGCTTTGAAATTCGACAATACACGAGATGCTTATTACACTGTATTTTGTTGGATTTTACGGTGATGTGCCTGAATGTTCACACCTGTTCAATGTCTAGCCTGCGGTGCAGATATGAAATTCAATAGTGCAAATTTGGGTTTCGAGAGTTTATGCTCTGGTTTACAGTGTTCACTGTTAGAACAACATAATCTTGCTTGTTTTACGATGATAATCTTCACCCCCTACTCTTTTAGTTGCCAGGTTTTGACCTTATGATGGGACTTCTGGTGAAGCCTTACAAGGCCAAAGTCGTGCTTCTACTATGGGTAGGAATAGCAATAGGGCGGGTGGGGCCGGTTTCTCGTAGCCTAGACACGACTCAGACTTTTTAAACTCCGACCTAGACATGCCCCGTAGACCCGGCGCGGGTCTGGCATATCTCCCCGTACGGGTCAAGATAGACCCGACCTGCCCCACGACCCAGTGATATTGTGTTCTAATGTACACAAATTTATATACTTATATTTTTTGTCATTAAATGATAAATTATATACATATTATAATGTTTTCACAATGATAAGAATATAATAAAATAAGTTGTAAGGTAATGGTTCAAAATGTATACATTTGTTATTATATGATTATCATTGGTGCAACTTAATACTATGAAAATTTTATAGTTTGTAGATTGAAAGAATATAATATTCAAGTTATAACCATGTATACCTAGGGGTGTAAATCGGTCGGACCGGACCGGACGGAGGTATGTTCAGTTTCTGTCCTAAAAAAATCGGACCGAACACGGACCGGACCAAATTTTTTCTCGGACAAATTTCGTTGTCCTAATTCGTGTCCTAAATAAAATCGGTCGGACACGGACACGATCGGACTAGTCGGACTCGGTCGGACATGGCTATTTATATCACATTTTGTACATTTTACTAGATTTTCTCTCTACTATACGACGAATTTCAAATAATTCGGACGAAATCGGACGAGCCCGGACCGGACATGATTTTTTCTCGTACAAATCTTGTTGTCCTAACTCGTGTCCTAAATGAAAATCGGACGGACTCGGACGGACGTATTTCGGTCACGAACGGACGTCGGACATTCGAACAAAATTTACAGCCCTATGTATACCTAAGAAAATTAACAAGTAATCATTATAGTTATAGTTTTTAATGATGTTTCAATCATGCGAGTCGGGTTGTGGAGGGTTGGTCGTGCCCCAGATCCGACCCTAGACCCGGACCTCAAAAAGCGGGTCGTGGGTCCACCCGCCCCGAAGACCCTATGGGGTAGGTCTAAATGGGTCAAAACAGGGACGGGTCAAGCGGGTTTAGACCATAGACCCGCCCCATTGCCATCCCTAACTATGGGTGTGGAACTCCGGGAATTCCTGCTGCAGCTGTGTCTCTTTGTACTATTTTTACTGTAGTTGTATGTAATTAACATGTAATTATACCCATGATATTTGTATATGGCATTCGGTGTTGTATATGGAATGTAATCACTACGTGGCGTAGTATGAAATGCAAACAGGACATATCCTCCCTGCGTGGAGTGTTATTTTGTAGTCTAGTCTTTTAGCTAGTTCCAGTGCTGTAAGCCTGTCTAGGTAGAGTGGACATAACACTATAAATTCTGTAGGTTGTGGATGGTCCACCTTAAAAACCAAATAGCTGATTGTCTACTATCAATCACCTGTACTTACTGATTTTTTATTATTAGTTATAATAAAACGTGTTTGCGATCACCTTAAAATCCGGTCGGCTATGCCAAAAAAAAGGTGAAATAATTTCAAGCACACCTATTTTCTTTCTTATTTATGCTTATTATTAATTAACACTATGTATAGTATAACAAAAATGCACTGTGTACAGAAAACATGTCAAGATACAAACATTGATAGACAAACGATAATTTCCCGTTACTAGTGTAACGGTTACCAGATTATCGGTATACCAAACTTCGGTATACCAAACTTCGGTATACCAGTCGATCGGCAATGGTAATTGTAATCAATTCTGATTTATCAATAAAAATGGTATAATAACGGTATTTGCCAATTGATAACTGTAACCATTACCATAACAGCCCAAATCGAACCCAAAAAAAAAAAAAAAAAAAAAAAAAAAAAAAATCAAAGAGGAAGCAAATCGATTCAGAGTATCAACAACAAAAAACATCGAAGTATCAAAAATCGAAACTTGAAAAGTATCCATTCTTGAGTAAGGAGTGACAATAATATATTTATCGGATAATCTACAACTTGAAGAAGTATCAATTCGGAGTATCGAACAAAAATATCGAAGATTTCTGTCAACCCGACTTGACTTAATGCTCTAACAACCATGCTCCTCATTCAAAGCACCGTTATTTTCTCAATGTATGCATTAAACAATGGCAATATTAAAAAAGAACAAGCAAAATATGATCTAATTCCAAGTAAATCATATTTTTAAAGATAATAGAATTGAGTATACCCTCATTAACATTCAAGTTAAAATTATAGTAAAATGTAGAAAGAAAAACATACTTAGACAAATAATTTGTCATGGATAATTGCATTTCCTTACAGATTTGACAACTTGCAATGATTTTTTTGTCATAATAATGATAAAAATTGCGACAGGACCGAAAACCAATTGGTTGGTACATAAATTAACGTTTAATTATGTTGTTGCGCATACAGTTAGAAGCAATGTGATGTCTGTATGGAGTTATGATGTAATTTTCTTAGGGTTACCTTTTTTAACTACACAGGTTATTGAAATTGCCTGTAATTTGAGCACCAAAAACAAATAAGGAGGTATTTACAAGTTTGTAAAATTGATCGACTTACTTACCATTGGAAGTACTGAGGCTGATAATTTGCCTGGTCATAAAGGAACGTTGCTATTCATAAATATTCTTTAACTGACATGAAACACCAGTATTAAGCATTGGTTGCACACAAGAAAGAAACTTAATTCATGGGCGGAGGATAAATGAAAGGCTAGCAAATGAAGACAGTAAATACGAGAAATATATGCAAAGATACAACAATGACGAAGAGCAGATCTTAAATTCAAAGGGAAATGGTGCACAATTAATGTTAAATGAATAGGTATAGAACATGGTAAGTTCCCACCTAGCAAACGGGAATCCAATGGTGAATTTTATGTATATGAATTAGAAACATATGATTTCTAACTGCGTTGGCTAAACTAAATGTTTCTAATATTTATTTGTGCAACTATTTTGGTGTGTGAATTGTATACTAAACTAAATGTAATTCTCAATTATTTGTATCATGAAAGTAACTCATATTTTGCATCTCGTTTTACACAATGGGTGGCTCGTAATTTGTATTCCTTTCAATTGTTGATAAAAAGCATGTCAAAGATCAAAATATTCATAGGAGGAGTGCAGTTATCATTAAATGAGATTTTAATTGACTTCTTTATTCGGCAACAAAAAAATATAGTTCTAGAAGTGCTTCTATAAACTTAATTACACTCATATTAACCTTTTAGAGAAAAACCAGTTTATCCTTTTAGCAAAAATGAAACCCAATAATTATTATTTATACACACGTATTAAATGTATATTATATATGGAAAAACCACTTTATGTTGGATAGAAGCTAAAATAACATGAAAGGACATTTTACAACCAAATGGTAGAAAAACGTAGGTACAGAAAAAGGTAACTATTGGAAATCTTATACACAAAAGTCTAAGGTCAAATAACTACATATTACTAGGAATGCTAACTCAATTACTCCAATGCAAAAACCAGACTACATATTACTAGAAATTGTATATGGCACAATAGCATGTAACTAATTACATGCATATCATGCAGCCAAATGATAAGGGTCAGGAGTGGATCTGAGTTAAGAGGAGGAAATACAGATAAAGGTAGAGGAAATTGAAAAAAGAAGAGGATATGAGAGAGAGAGAGAGAGTTAGCAAGTTAATTCTTCCATATCCTTTCATTATTCAATGTACATACTTATAGACAATCACTCTACACTTTCCAGCGTGACCTATACTACTTTTCGCGCCAATACAACATAAATTGGAGCCATTAAAACAGAAAATAAACCAAAATATAAAATAAAGCAAAAATAATAAAGTAGTGGTGCAGCTATTGTTCCTTCACGTACAACATTAATTTCTCTCCTGTAACCATATTTCATTCTCTAAATCTTAGTGGTAGTTGGATTCTCCCCTTTGGCCGTGCATTAAGATGGACTCCTTCTACCTGTACATGCGTATTATTGTGTAGCGTATCATCACTCACCCCATCGAAATCGACCTTCTCCTCAAGGTCGTGGTAGCTGTCGATTAGAGCATTTTGCGGCAATTGTGTGGGTGATAGCTCAGGGTTTGGGCAGAGTTTAAGCAATGAGATGTGAAAAACAGGATGTATGCGAGCATCTCAGTAGTACAAAAATGGCATGTTGCTTCGCCTCATTTGCATCGGTTATTAATACAACCGAAGCAAATGATATGATTTGTATCAGTTATTTTACCAACCGATGCAAATATATCGAAACAAATAGTGTTATTTGCAGTTGCTTCATTGTATTTGCTGCAGTTATACTCACAACTGAATCAAATAGGATTATTTTCTTCGGTTCTACTACCAACCAAATCAAGTGCCTCAACGCAAATTGTGTTATATGCATCGGTTCTTCTTACAGCCGAAGCAAATAGTGTAATTTGCGTTTGTTCCTTAAGAACTGAAGCAAATGCATTGATGCAAATAGTTTAATTCACATTGTGTTTTTCTGAACTGATGCAAATGCATCGAAGCGAATGTTAATCGAGCAAATGAATATATCAATAATTGTAAACAACAATTTACATATATTATTATTCATAATTTATTATAATTAATGATTATGGATAAATAATTCACAACAATTAATTATTATGAATAATCAATAGTTATTTTTTATATGTGTATCACTAGTAAATTATGGTTAATATTTAATAAATATATATTTGATAAATAATTAATAATTAATTAATACTATATAAATATTAATTAATAATCAATATTTAATTAATATTGTTTAACAACTAATATTTAATTAATATGTAGTGTTTATTAATTAAGACGTAATAATCAATAATTAAATTTTAATACATTAAATATTAATTACTATAAGTAGTTAATTTTTATTAATTATATAGTAATTAAGACTAATATTTCATAACTAATAAAATTTAATAATTATGAAGTGATATTTAATAAAATTATTAAATTTAAATAATTATCAATTAATAATGAGTAATAATCAATAATTAATAAATAATGTTTAACATTTAATATTTTATTAATAGGTGATATTTATAGTTAAGAATTAATAGTTAATATTTATTTTTTGATAATTTTGAATAAATAATTACATTTAATCAATGAATTATTAATAATTATATAATAATTAGTACTGGTGTTTATTTATAATTGGTAAATTAATTAGAAAGCTATAGATAATATTTATTAATTATATTTAATGATTAATAAAAATGAGTAGTAATTGATATTTTTCATAACTGATAATTTTTATTAAATAATTACTAAAAAATAATATTTAATTTATAATATATATATCAACTGATTACTATTAATACTTAATATTGACAATAAGATAATTAATAATTATAATTAGCATACAATATTTACTATTCAATAATTAGTTTATAATAACTACATATTAATAAGTAATCTATAATAATAGCAATATTATTCTTAAGTTATTATTGTTGATAATTACACTATATTTTCTATATTTAAATTTTTTAAAAATTTCTAACATAAATTTTAAAATATTCGTAAAATTCAAAATATATGAACTAATACTAAATAATAAACTAGAAGTAAATAGATATTAATTGATAAATAACAGCTAGTAAATTAGTAGTAAAGTATTAAATCATAGTTAATAACATAGCAAACAAAGGCCCTGCTTGTAATGTCGTAGTAAACAAATTCATGAAATGTCCATGTTTTTTCCTAGTATTTCTTGACAGCGTTTGCATTTTTTTGACGAATGACGTAGCAAACAAAAGCCCTACTTGTATTTTGTGGAAAATCAGTTACACAATTTAACCCGACCCGACAAAGATGTTTTAAACCCTCGTCTCTTCCCCTATGTAGCCGCCTCCCTATCAAAAAAAACATGGTAAATTTTAATCCCCAAATTCATGAAAAAAATCGCGGGTCGAATAGTAGTAAAAATGAACAAATTCATTCAAGAGTGGAATGTTGGTCGCATGAATCTCGAGTTCAACTTCCGATGGACTCGCCACAACTTCACACTTGTCGGAATCTTTAGAATCAATGTTCTTTTTCTTGTCTATACAGTGATAGTTCGGGAATCGTCTCTTTCATCTTTGTTTTTATTGAGAGCAAAAACACGCAGGATCCTACATCCTCTGTTTTGCAATAGCAGTTTCATGTTGGTCCGCACGTGGTTCAGGTACTGTGTGATGTACAAACTCAGAAGTATATTTCCATTGACAATAAATGGAACCATTTAGCATTCTATACACCTACAATGTGCTTTTCTAATTGTATACAAGATGGTCCGAACAATGTCTTTTCTTTTTTGCTTTTCTAATTTACTTTTGAACGGCAGGGAACAATAATTGAACTGGCCCAAATTTGCCTAATCTTTAGTAAATAGCATTCTGATGCTTCTTGCTTTTCACAGATGTTCCCAATTTGCAGCAACAGTATGATGGGAAAAACATAAGGAGGAGGGTTGCTCTAAATGTTCAGTACATTCGACATAAATCTATAATGAAAAACTGAAGGTTTGTCTTATTTTTCAGGTTTCTGGTACACATTTAACATAAATCTGTAATGAATAAGAAATACTTATAATGTGTCTAGGGAAAAACAACACCAAAAAAGCCTTATATTTGTACATGATGCAGTATTTTGTTTTATATTTTCAGAGTGAACTTGACCGCATGGAACAGCCATTGGCAGTCAGGCGACGATTCAAGTCTGCAATGTCCATTCTACCCTCGCCCCCTCTTATATTTTCAGGTTTGTCTTTTTTCCCGTGTGCCTGAAAGCTATATACTTCAGCTACAAGAGTACTACTGTATGCTAGAAAATATATAATCCCCTACTAATCTCACATGAATCTATTGATATTTTAGGCAGAGCATGTCGCATTGGAAAGCAGATTTGAGAAGAAGGCTGCATATTTGCAAGAATTGGAGGATCAAGTAATTCTTACTTATTTGTTTGACTAATATTTCTATTGTATTCATAATCTTGCGACTCTACGAAATATAAATGCATGGTGTTGTCATATTAGGACCGGTTGTTATAGCTTTCTTTTTATTGCATATATGTCTTGGTTAATTTATTTTCCTCTCTATGTTATTTTCCCATCAATGTACATAGGCCTGCAAAACTTGGCACATCGAGATAAACAACTATATGGAAACAATCCACCTAGTGGTGTTGCTTTACCTTTCACTCTCGTCCAGTTATTCTTATGTTCTCTTGCTACTTTCTTTCATTACCATGTTGAAAGTTGTATTGTAGTACCATATAACATTTTTTCACTACTGGGCTGAGTTTTATTTCTTCACTACTGGACTGCGTTCTTTATCATGTTGAATGATTAAGATAACTGCAAATAATTGACAGTTTTTGAATTAGAACATTCTACCGTTTTTGCATCAAATATACTTATTAGTGTGATTTTTAAGCAAATAATTTTCCTACTGTTATTATAATTTTTTAATTAGGTGACAGCAGTTTCATTTTTCATTACCCATCAATTCTGAAGTATATAACTTTTTAATTGTTATAACTACTATTTACTATAAATAATAATAATTGGTGATACATTTATTTCAAATAGATTGAGGCTTGTATTATTTTTGTAATGTTGCACGTTGGTGTTCGAATCCCATTTTCAGTTTCTTTTTTTAATCGCAGGTTGTATAATTGGTCCACCTAAATGATTTGGTCTCAGAATCCCATCTACGTACTATTATATTTTGTATGTTATTGAGGTCTTAACATTGATCCATCTTTGTTATAAATTACATGTTTTACCTTATGTATGCAACAAGGTCCAATATTGGATTGTCCAGTCATAAATATGATCTTATATCGGCTTAAATTTTGCAGACAAACATAAAATTAAATAGTTGTTATTAGAGAATATTGTTAATGGTTTTTTTTGAATTTTACCTAACTAGCTTGAAACTATAAAGCATCTTAGTTACTGCAAACATTACATTCATCATTTACTATGTTTGATATAGATAATTTAAAAACATTTAGATTAATATTCGGGTTGGTCAATGGAAGAGCTTTGCCACCAATGTCAGATGGCTAACAATGGTATCCACTTCAGAGTTGGGTGATGCTGACACCATTTTTTTTAGAATTCATCATGTTTGCAAGGTATTCTTTTTTAGAGGTATTTTTTTGATAAATTCTGAATTTTATGCTGACATTATCTACTATTGAATTTAAGTAGAAAAATGGCCAACTATGCTTCTTATATGTAAAATGATATGTTGTGTCACTATGTATTAAATAATACCGCTTTCAGGTTAAGCAAGCATTGCTATATCTATAACTTTGTATATCTATCATAATGTCAATTTTTTTGCATTGTTATATGTATAAATAAATATAACTTTTTAATTTCATAAACTCAATTATTTTTGAAGTACTATATCAAGCTAGCATATAAAGCTTACTGCAAAAAAAGAAAGTTTTTTAAAGAATGAATTAAGTAGATAGTACATTCTAGTTTCATTATGTGTTGTTTAGATTTCAATTAAATTAAGATGTCAAAACTGTGAAATTGAAGAGTAGAAGAGTTTTTTGTGTTTATGAGTATACTTTATGCTTATGTATTTGATTTATAAATTACTTTATTTTATTAATTTTAGGTGGAGATCAATGCCAAACTTTAAAGAAGCATACATTGGAAGAATTTTAGCCAAAAGTCTAAAGAGACAATTGAAGAAGTTTGTACGAAGTAGAAAAGGTTATTTGCCACTCAAATTCTGTTTGCAAGTGTTTTTGGGGCAATGTAAATGCGCACTTCACATTATTATATTTTTGTACTTATTGGTTTTCGGAGTATGGTGTTATAAACTATTAACACTGGTTCTAGTGTGCTTATTATGAATATTTATATTTAAATATATGAATTATTGTATTTTGAAGTATGATATTTGACATGTTACTGTATTGAAATTTTTGGTTGTATTATAGCTAAATAATGTGAAAGTATAATTCTAATTTAATATTGTTCCAGGTTTTAGAAACTGAAACGGTGTTATTATTATTTTTTGCTTCAGCTGGCATTTGCATCGGTTGTTATTAATAATTGATGCAAAAGAATTGTGTTGTGCATCGATTGTTGGTAACAATCGATGAAAAGAAAGGAGATTTTTTAAGCCATGGATCCTTATTTTTGCATCAGTTCTTATTAGCAACCAATGCAAAAAATCCTTTTTTGCATCTACTGTTCAACCGATGCAACAAGTTTAGGCTTTTTGCATCGGTTGTATATGCATCGTTTGCTGAACCGATGCAAAGGGGGTAAGCAACCGATGCAACTGATCTGTTTTGTAGTAGTGTCTGGTGGCAGCTGCAGTTTGTATGCAACAGGTCTGATCCATTCAAGTATTTTAAATGGCCTATAATACTTCTTACATAACTTATTATGGTTATTTCTTAGTATGTGTTGTCTATACGGTTGAAGTTTAAGGAAAACCCAACAACCGATGTCGAACTGCTTGTCAGTGCGATGTTGATAATCGCGGTTCTTCATCCTTGTTTGAGCTTTGAGTAAGTTGGATTTGATGAGACACAAGAGATCATCCCTGGAAGTAGCCCATTCAGTTAATGATGGTACCGTAGTTGTTGATGTCGTATAGTCTATCAACAGGTGGTGGTCTACCATAAACTGCATGAAAGGGGGACATACCTATCATCGTGTGTTTAGTAGTGTTGTACCACCACTCGGCCCACAGGAGGTATTTGAGCCACTTAGTTGGCATATCCAGTACTACCGCACGTAGGTAGGTCTCAAGGCAGCGGTTAACAACCTCGGATTGACCATCTGATTGTGGATGATAGGCGCTGCTCATTTGTAGCTTACTACCGTGTAGTCGAAAGAGTTCCTTCCAGAATAACCTGGTGAATAACTTGTCTCTATCCGATACAATTGTTCGAGGAAATATGTGTAGTCGCACATACTCTTGCAGGAAATGTGCAGCCAACTGTGAAGCGGAAACCGAAGTAGGTAAGGCGCAAAAATGCGCGTACTTAGACAGACGGTCCACTATCACCCAGATTGAAGTGCGGCCGTTTACTGGAGGTAGATTGGTAATGTAATTCATGCTGATGTCTTCCCATATGTGCATTGGAATCGGAAGCAGCTGCAGTAGGCCTTTGTACAACGTATTGTCGGGTTTGACTTAAAGACAGGTCTGACACTGTTTGACGAAATGTTGCACTGTATCCTTCAGCTTTGGCCAGTAAAAGTTGCTTGCTACCCTTACAACAGTAGCTTTAATTCTAGAATATCCGCCAATTTTTGATGCATGTAAATCGGTGACAATGGCATTCTTCAACGTTGTGTCATTGGGAATATACAGCCGATTGTTCCAGTATAACAAATTATTTTTTAATGTAAATCTAAGGTTGGTACAAGTACCTGAGTGTAACTGTGTGATTATGTTTTGTGCTGTTTCGTCCCTTTGTAATGCGAAGTGGATATCAGCAAGTAATGGGAATGTTAGTCCTGAAATTGTGATCATGGTGGCTTCATCAGTGAACCGGGACAGACCGTCTGCCACCATATTTTTCTTGCCCAGTTGACAGTGGATTTTGAAGTCGAATCCAAGTAGTTTTGTAATCCACTTTTGCTGCTCTGGTGTTTGAATCGTCTGCGATTGCATCTCCTTGAGACTCCGGTGATCTGTAACATTTTTGAAAAGGAGACCTTGCAAATAATGCCACCATTTTTTATGGAAGAAGTAATTGCATACATCTCTCGTGAATATATGGAAGCTTTTTAAAGGTGACGAGGTAATTTAAGGCTGAAGAAGGCGATTGGATGGTTATTTTAGGCAAGGACAACTCTGATTGCGGTGGAAGACGCATCGATGGTGACTGTAAAGATTTGGTCGAAATTTGGGAAGGATAAAATGGGGGTTTGGGTTACAGCGATCTTGAGTTGGTCAAATGCGGTTTGGGCTTTCTGGTTCTAGGAAAATGTGCTGTTCTTCAATAAATCGGATAATGGGATGGCTATTTCAGCATAGTTTCGAATGAACTGCCTATAATACCCCGTGAGGCCCAGAAACCCACGTACAGTAGTAATTGAATTGGTTACCGGCCACTTAACCGTTGCATCGATTTTGTTTGAATCGACTGCACCCTTTTTGCCGAAATGCTGTAGCCGAGGTATTCTAGCTCTGTTAAACTGAAGCGGCATTTGTGTGAATTGGCAAAGAAGTGGTGGTGGTCGATGAGTTGAAGGTTTGTGGTGAGATGTGTCAAATGGTCATTCCATGAAGAACTGTAAATGAGGATGTTGTTAAAGAAAACGAGGATAAATTTTTGTAAGTGTGGCCGAAATATATTGTTCATTGTTGCTTGGAATGTGGATGGGCGTTTGTTAAGCCAAAAGGCATTACCAAAAATTCATAATGCCGTTCATGAGTGTGGAAAGCGGTTTTGGGGATGTCGGGTGGGTGGACACGGATTTGGAAGTAACCCCTTCGAAGACCAAGTTTGAAAAAAAATATGGTGCCATAGAGTTCATCCAATAATTCGTCGATCGTCGGAATGGGGAATCGGTCTTTGATGGTGATAGCGTTAAGTGCTCGATAATCAATACAAAACCGCCATGATCCATCTTTCTTTTTGACCAAGAGAACGGGTAAAGAAAATGGGCTAGTAGATGATTGGATTAGGCTGGAATTGAGCATCTCTTGGATTTGTCGTTCGATTTTTTTTTTTTTTTGGAAATATGGGTATCGATATGGTTTATTGTTTATTGGGTTAGAATTTGGTAAGAGGTTGATGTGGTGGTTTAACTGATGGTTTGGTGGAAGGTCAGTTAGTGGCTCAAATTTTTTGGAGTAAGAGTTTAATAATTTTTGTAGTGATGGTTTGTGAGTGGGTATTGAATGGGTATCGGTAGGCTGGTTATTAGGCTAATGTGGAGATAAAGGAATTGAGAGATAACAGATGTTACCTCCAAACGTTTCAGCTGGTGCAACGAAATTTGATGTGGCTTTTGATTCGGGCCAAGCCCGGTTAAGCAAATAGGCCTACCATTAAATTGAAAGCTCATCGTTAATTGTTTATAGTTGGGGCCTAACAATTCCGACCATTGGATGCCCAAAACTGCATTGGAGCCAACAATATCGAGAAGGTGAAAATCAATTGAAAAATTATTGCCTTGGATCCCCACATTGAACGATTTACAACATCCCAAACTTCTTAACTTTTCTCTGTTGCCCACCGTGACAGTGAAGGCACTCAATTTATTTGTCAGTAAACCCAAGAATCTTGTTGTCTTTAGGTGCAAATAGTTATGTGTAGACCCTGAATCCACCAGTATTGAGATCCGGTTTCCATTGACAAGGGCTAGCAAGCGTATTGCTTTTGGATGCGACTACCCAGTTAAAGCGTGAAATGGTATTTCCTATGAGCTTTCTTGGGAGTGTCTGTTGTGGTTTTTGTATCAGCAGGGGGTGGTTCAGAATCGCCATCAGCTTTGTTATTTGTGGCATCGGGGTTCACATCAGGAAGTATCATTAAAACATGAGTTGGTTTGCAACGGTGACCAAACTGATGCTTTTCGTCGCAATTGAAACACAACCCTTGCTATTTACGAGCGTTTATTTCGGCTTGAATCGGTTGTTTTATGGGAATTGTCGGTTTGGAAGAGTGCATGGGAGGTGTTTGTGGAAATGCCTGGGAAGTATTTTGTGTTGATTGTTTGCTGAAGTATTGACTGGTTCTAGGAAACGGGTATTTAGGTTGATTTGTGAATTTTTGTTCAATGAGCTTGGCTGTATCAATGGCATCCGAGAGGGATGGTGGTTTAAGGAGTAATTCATTTTGGATGTGGGGTTTGAGGCCAGAGATGAAACATTGGAGGATTGAATCTGGGTTTAGTGTAGTGATGCGATTGCAAAGTGTCTCAAAGGCAGCTTGGTAGTTTTCCACGGTGTTTAGCTATTTGAGTTTAAATAGAGTTACTTGCGGGTTTAAAAATGTGGGAGGACCGGACCTTTTTTCTACTGCCTTTAGCAAGGCTGGCCATGACGATAACTAGTTATTATGGTGCATCCACTGAAACCAAGTAAGAGCCTGACCTTGCATATGAAAGCTTGCAAGCTCCACGCGCTAATCTTCTGGGCTCGAATAATATGTAAAGTATCGATCAGCCTGGAAAATCCAATAATTTGGGTAAGAGTCGTACAAGGATATGAGGGTGATCTCAGGGTTTCTGGTTTGGTTAGGAGTGGATAAAAGTGGTGGTTGTTTAATGGGTAGAGTTTGATTGTGTGAAGTTGCAGTTTGGTTTGTTGGGGAAGATGGATGGAGAGTATCGAATTTTTGGTCTAGATCGGCCATTGACTGGTTGAGGGTTCGGGTGGATTGGGTGAGGGTTTGGATGGCTGCTTTAATGTCGATGAGATTGGCGTTTTGGGATTCAAGCAAAGTGCCATGGCTGGTTTGTATGGATTGAATGGAAGAGATGGTGTCGGAATGGCTATTAAGCTGGTGGGCAACGTCTTCTAGGCGCGTCATGGGTTAAGTGTTTTGGATATTTGGGGAAGGAGGTGGAGATCAGTAATGAAAGCACCAAAATGATAAGGATCAGGAATGGATCCGAGTTAAGAGGAGGAAATACAGATAAAGGAAGAGGAAATTGAAAAGAAGAAGAGGATAGGAGAGAGAGTTAGCAAATTTATTCTTTCATATCCTTTCACTATTCAACGTACATACTTATAGCCAATCGCTCTGCACTTTCCAGCGTCGCCTGTACTACTTTTGGCGCCAATACAACAAAAATTGGAGCCATTAAAACATAAAATAAAGCAAAAACGATAAAGTAGTGGTGCAGCTATTATTCCTTCACGTACATCATTAATTTCTCTCCTGTAACCATATTTCATTCTCTAAATCTTAGTGGTAGTTGGATTCTCCTCTTTAGCCGTGCATTAAGATGGACTCCTTCTGCCTGTACCTGTGTATTATTGTTTAGCATATCACCAAACTACATGCAATTTTGTCTCCAACTTTACGTTTTATCTCCCCCTTACCTAAAATGGACTATGTACTGTGCATGCAAGTAAGACCATTCAAAGCCACTACCACATCCATCTATGTTCTTCATGGTATCCAGCATCCTTTAGCTTCCTAACGGATCAAATAGCTTAAAATCCAACCAACCTTTACAATGACAACTTAATGTTACTGTGTGAGAAGAGAAGGCTAGTACAAAAGGTTCAGGAACATAACCAGGGTCGAGAGTGTAGGAAGGATCTCATGAATATATCCAAAAATCTAAACATAGACTTGCAATTCAAAATGATATAACTAAATAATTGGAGGTGAGTGAAGATAGGTAATATAGAGAACCAAATAGTTTTTACAATTCGTTTTGAATTGTAACCTAGTTATGAAGGTAAGTGGTCAGGGTGAAATGAATATGGACAATCAGGAGTCCTAGAATAAATATCATATGTAACAACCTATATTTAACATTATCATGTATTAGAACTATAAAGTAGAATTCCATTATGATTGAATAATGGTGGATCTAGTTGTGGATTAGGGTGGTTCTAGAGATGGAAGATGAGGCAATTATTTGGAATCGAATGGATCATTGACGCAAAATGCAGCGACGAAGGGAACATATCAAAATCCAAGAGTAAGGCTTTCTTTAGTACATGCAATTTTCTAGGCATTACGAAACAAAACGAGGACAATGCTCTCTTTTATTTTCCATAAAGATATGTTAAATTAAATTGTTTTCTCCTTTTTTTTATTGAAAATACCCTAGGAGTACCTGGTAGACCAGAAAATACTTAAAGGGGTCTATGTTATGCTTATGTATTTTAACTTATAGCACCTATAATCCCCAAGTGTTGTTTCTGTATTTTACATATAATCCTCAGGAATTACGTTTATTTTCCTAATCCAATTGCATAAAGGTAAAATAAATTATATTATCTTCCATTAAGTTGAATCATTTTTTTAACTTACCGTAGACATCTTCACCTCCATAAATACATAAATACTCCATTTTTCCCTTTAACAACATTTAAGCTGTAACGCTGTTGCATGTCATCAATATGTAGATCCTTGTGAAGATAACCACATAAATTTGTACAACATGTAATTCCATATTAAAAATTAGTAAATAGTAAAATTACTAGTACCATAATCTACAACATGAAATGTTTTCTCAATTATTGCAGCTGGGAATTGTATGAGCTTAAGGTCCCAGTCCGTGTTAGCGAAAATCCTATGAATCAGTTTATGATCATGTTAAAACATGAAACACTTTATAAAACCAATTTAGTACCTTGGAGTCCTCCTCAAATACCTACATCTTTCGTCCCAAATGAGGGATAACCAAGGTTTTAAAAAAATTCATGTAGTTCTTTATATCATAGGCTCATAGCAATAGCATTAGTAGTAATAAAAGGATTCTCTTAACGTGTTACTTTAGAACATTTCATCAAGAAAATTGTGACGATCCCAAAACCCCGTGACACGGTGTTAAGGATAATCATTGGAATATAACACATTAATCATCATTAGCAGATCACAGATAATAGCATAAACAGAAAATAGAATAATTTACACACATATGACAGCGGAATCATATAGATATCATCACATTAGAGAAGCACAGTACAGGATACAACTTAGTGCATAATGATACATAATCAGTCACCATCGCCTGAGGCGGAATCATACATAAAGGGTACACAAAAGGAATATCAGTCTACATCGCCAGTGGCGGAATCATAATATAGATACAATAATGGCGGAGAAAATCCAAGTCAGCACGGTGTAGTCAAGCCTCGCCATGAGCCAAAAGATGCGTCAGAAACCTGTAACTAGGCTGCCCGTGTGAAAATGAGGGCACCCGAGTTTGCAAGGTGAAACAAACTACGAGTCAGTCATGGGACTGGTATGAGAAATCTATTCAACTTATTAACCATAATAATAAGGCAAATCAAAGGACCACGCCACTTTCGCGGAACGGGTTTACTCCAATGAGTGCTAGTGCATGAAATAAAATAAATGATTAAATCAACGCAATGTTTTTTATAAAATGAAGCCATTATAAGACTCAGGTCCCATCACACAATGCAACGCAAGCCGGAGGATAGAGTTTTTACCTTATAATGGCCAAAGATGCTTCATACGAATAAAACAAAGGTGTTTGATATTATTACTAGTGCATATATGTTTCAAAAACAAATTCAATCATAAATATCAATCCTAGGCGGCATAGCTACCATCTACTATGTCGCCGTACTAGTAATACAATCACATCCGCAAATCTCGTATTAGAAACTGGATTCCTTCATGAGTCGAGGCAAGGGGCAAGCTCCTCTCCGTTCGAGACACTCTAGCAAATGCCTCGGGACCGCACACAGCAATCCCCTGGATCCTCCAAGGCCGGTCCTCTCTTACTTTTGAGGATTAATTATTCCTGAACACACGTTTCCCGGTCCTTACAGACCTATAATCGAGGCGCCTCGCATTCCAACAACACACAGGTGAAAAGTAGATATAAATGTCAGGGCTGGGAGGTCACTGACACCACCATAGCTAGAAAGAAACGTCATGCACTCCTTGGGTCCTTCTCCCGTTTTTGACTCATACCGGGGTGTGAGGCTCGCGAATTCACGTTATACACAAAGCTACGTCACACAGACCATGCTTTGATCATCAACCACAAGACTTTGCTTTGCAACAGAAGCCTTGATCATATGCCACTTAGGCGTGCCACACAGGCAATCCACTCCATGCGACTGATTTCTGTCAATACATAACCTCTGAGCTCGTACGTCTCAGAGAAGGGCGTTAAGCAAGAGAATAAATTCTCCGCCGCCAAACAGATATATATTTAACAGAGATCAATCAACACAGAACAAAATCCAATGTCAGACACACAGTCCATTTACAAGTCCGTTCTGGGTCTGAACGAAACCGGAGGCACCAATTCCTCGCATATCCGTACAATCAACACTATGTTTGGACGGCTACTACTTCAATTCCTTCATGGTAGCTACTCCAATCACGAGCATCAGTAGCGCCCATCCATCCAATGTGGAGATCGCCGGTCTTCAGTCGTCTTCGACTCTTCGACTTCTCAACGTCGATCGATTATTTGAAATGAGATAAACTCAGCCTTTTCAAATAACCCACGCATATTTAGATTTTTAAATCAATTAATCACGTGGTTGGACCATTCAACATTCACACTTCAGTTATTTAGTTATAATTTTCATGTCAAATACATTCAACCATCACATATCAAGCAAACACAACAAAATTGGTTCATTTTCACTCTATATCGTCTATAGCACTTTATAACGATATATCGCCATTTTTATTTAATTAAAAACAGCCATATTTAATTAAACGACGTTTCAGGTCGTGTCGATGCACTGGCGCTGCTTTCCACTAATTTTGTTTTACACATATATGAAAATCTAACCGATGGATCTTCGCAAATTTTACATTATTAGGAAGGTCTTTTCAAAACGAATCCAACGGTTCCAGTTTTGGGAAAATCCGACGGTCGGATCTTCCACGCTAACCATTTGAAGTTACGATTTCAATTTACGAACTGCAGCGTCGTTATTCGATTTAATTTAATTATATTTTTATATATATATATAAATATAATCGTTTCTGGCGCTGTTTTTCACTAATTTTGAATTAAACATTCCAGAAAATCCAACCGTCGGATCTTCACAAAGTTGGTGCCGTTGGAAAGATATCTCCAAGGCGAACCCAACGGTTGAGGTTTCGGGAAAATCCAATGGTCGGATCTTCCGCACTAATCATTTGAAATCACGGTTTCAAAATATGAACTGCATGGCCACGTTTCGTTTTAATTATATTTATATTTATATATTTATATAAATATAGTTCATTCAAAAATTCCTATATCGTTTCTACTTCAATTATTTCACTAACGCCTTTAATTTTTGGAAAATTTCGCCATAACCTCCTTTGTAAGGGAGGGTCTGGGAAAATTCCCAAATAGCCACACGGGCGTCTCATATCAAAAAGAAAAAAGAAAAAGCCAAGCGGCTAGCCAACAGGCTCATAAAATCATCACCCAAACAAAGCGGTAAATGTGTACCTATTTGTCGGGCACAAAATTCTATTTCTCTTCTCTAGCCCCTTTTTGCTTTAATCTGTTCAATAGATATGCATGTACACATATACAATTTCTAACATTTATCATTTTCCATTCACTTACATATTTGCCTTGCTTTGGTTTAAAAACACAATTCATTCTAATATCGCATGCATAGGCTAAGATCATATCATTAGCTAGTTAATGTATATTTCAACTCATGCACGCTTATTTGAATAAGTGGCTATTTTTAACACTTCACATTTCAAAGATGATAATTTTGGCGAACTAAAGTAGATTTCAACACATGACTATTTTATTTAGTTCCTATGCATGTTAAAAATAATATTTCTATCACAAATATTTATTTCAACGTCCGCATATCTTTATCATATCACACATATGATAAAAATGATATTTTTATCATTTAAAATATTTATTCAACCAATGGATGGTTTCAACACTTCATAGTTTCAACAAAAATGTAATTTTTATTGTTCGATCTTTTTATTCAACACATGAACTTTTCCACTACGCACACTTCTCAACAAATGAACATTTCCACACATTGATATTTCATTTATGTTGTTCATATTGGAAAGATGAGATTTTTATGGTTGAAATTATTTATATAAGGCGAATATTTTTGATACTTCATATATATATAAAAATGTGATTTTTATTGTTTAAACACTTCATTCATTCACAAATGAATTTAATTCTCACACAACACTTTTCAACACATGAATATTTCCACACATGGACATAGTTTCATATATGACTTTAATTTCAATGCATGTAAAATAATTTCAACATATGAAAATAATTCTAACACACAAAGATTATTCAAAATTTCGGCAGCATAACGGCAGGGTAGTTAAAACCGGCACCGTCCCTAGTACGGCTCCTCGCTCTACCTTAAAACCTCGCGGTTTTTGACAATGGGGATTCATGCATCTAGTTCGCACGCAGGCGGCATGTTTATTTTTATTTCCACAAATATTTCCAATTCATTTCAATCACCAATGGGTATTTTTCAACCACAACCAAACAATATCAACCACAAACAATTATTCAACCATTCGTATTTTTCACCCAATATTTCACACCAATTCACCACAATAAATATCGTCCATGGTTTCTGGACGAGGGGAGTATATATATATAATATATATTTGCTATATTTCAACACACATATCAATTATTCTATGCATGTAAAAATTCATACTTCGCTTATATAGCTTACACTACGCATGTACATGAGGTATACAACACGTATGTAATTTATATTTCGCTTATATAAATTATACATGACATTTTCCTTTCAATTTCACGTTAATTTAGATTTCTCACATTGGTTTTCTGAGCGCTAAAAATTGATACGATGTCAGAAAAATCCGCAGCTTCTTCTATTGGGTAGAGAGCTTCCTTGCGGTCTCGATGTTTCCTGTTTCATCGAATTTCGTCAACACACCAAAAAGATATGATTTTTCAAAGTTTTGCAACGGTTTTAAAGTGTCGTAAAACAATTTAATTAAACAGGCCGTTACCTCCTTTGAAGGCTTCAAAACTAGGTCAGCGATTTTCGCGAGATCCGTTGATCGTTGAGACGATCGGCCTAAACCACCACGTCGGCCTTGGAGAGGGCTCTCTGTCGATGGTCACCACCCTCAGCTCGATGGCGGCAGGAAGGCGGGGCGGCGGTCGATAGGGTCGGACTTTGGAGGCGGATATCTCGGCGGAGAGGCGACGACAGGGGGAGCTCCTTATATGGATTTGAAGAGGGGAGGGAGAACTACAAAAAGTTGAATTGGAGGAGGGGCTAATTCTGGCCGTGGCGATCGGAAATCGCCTGGGAAGGTGACGAAGGCTTTCCGCCGTCGAAGTCGGGATCGGGGGAGGGGGGGGTTTCTGTATTTTTTTTATTTTAAAATTTATGAAAGAAAAAATGTGATTGGCCGAGACTATATTAAAATTTTTAAATAGTGTTTTCTTAAACGAACTCCTTTTTAAACCCAACGACTGTCGCCCTTAGCTAAATACCCCCATTCCGGACACAATGGGATATGTTTCGTAAGCCAATTCGACTGTTACAGTCAGTTATTTTTCAAATTAAAGTATACAACATTTAATTTTTTTAACTCTGAATGCACATTTCAATTTGCCAGGGCCACAAACTGATTCGAAAAATTCCAGAAAAATAAATCTAACTATGTTTTGACGCTACGGTCCCAACAAAACTAGTTTCGTTGAATTCTGAGGTCGTTTGAAAAATGGCCATTTTCTGGTCGATCCAATTTAACAGAAATCGACCAAACACATTTTCTTTTGCCACGCTCACATACTAGCTTCAAAAATTATGAAATTTGAAACCTAGCAATAGTTTGACATCTCGGACCCAACAAAAGTGGTTTCGTCGAATTCCGAGGTCGTATGCAAAATATCAATTTTCCAGGGCTATATATTCTATATACCGACCCTTCTGAAAATTCATTCGGCCATAACTTTTGATTCCCGTTATGAAACTTCGATTTTTCAGATTCGTTAGAAAGGTATTGACTAATAAATTTAAATATTTTTGGTTTCGCTAAAATCCGTTATATTTTCCACCCTGCACAGTCAGTTAAAGTATGAATTCAAATTTTCAAACTGACTTACTATTCTTAACTTACTATTTTATTGAAATGTTCTATTTCAATGGTTCAAATTGCTTTGAAATAATCAATTTAAAAATTTTAAATTGGCTCGTATTTTTCGGGTTATTACAATCTCCCCTACTTAAAACTTTTCGTCCTCGAAAAGGAAACAACAGTAAAGTAGGAAATAAAATGTAAATGCAAAGTATGGTAAAGGTACCTTGCACCGGAGTTAGTCAGAGACATCTACTCTGCATTTGGGGTAAGCTTGCTTAATGCTTTCCTCAGTTTCCCAAGTACAGTCTCTAGGATCACTGCTCCACAGCACTTTAACTAAATGAACCTTTTGGCTTCTGAGTTCTCTAGTTTCTTTGCCAACAATTTTTAATGGCTCTCTTCTGAGTGCTAATTCTGGAGTTATCTCCACATCCTGTTGCGCTGCTTCTTCTACAACAAGATCCGGATCATGCACATGTCTCCTAAGTTGAGATACGTGAAATACATTGTGCACTCCAGGCAACCAATCTGGCAATTGAACCCTATAAGCAAGAGTTCCAATTCGCTCAAGTATAGGAAAGGGACCAATAAATCTCGGTGCCAACTTCCCAGTCTTTCCAAATCTGATTACCCCTCTCATCGGAGAAACCTTTAAATAAACATGATCACCAACAGTAAATGTCAAATCTCTCCTTCTAGAGTCTGCATAACTTTTCTGTCGGCTTTGGGCGGTTTTCAATCGCTTCTTGATGAAATCCACTTTATCCGATGCTTCCCTAATCATATCGGGTCCTAGTACAAGTCTGTTGCCAGGTTCTACCCAACATGCTGGAGATCTGCTGGGTCTGCCATATAATGCTTCAAATGGTGACATTCTCAAACTTGCTTGATAGCTATTGTTATATGAGAAATCTGCCAAATGCAAATGATCTTCCCATGACCCACCAAAATCGATTATACAAGCCCGCAATAAATCTTCTAGAATTCTATTCACCCGCTCAGTTTGGCCATCTGTTTGGGGGTGATAAGCGGTGCTCATATTCAGTTTTGTCCCCAATTCTGTCTGGAAAGCCTCCCAGAACTTGCTAGTAAATAGGGGATCTCTATCACTGACTATGCTGATGGGAATTCCATGCAGCTTAACAATTTCTCTGAAATATATCTGTGCTAGACTTTGGGCAGTTCTATTGGATCTGACAGGTATAAAATGGGCAGTCTTCGTGAAGCGATCTACGATTACCCAAATGCTGTCATTACCTTTCTTGGTTCGCGGCAAACCATCTATGAAATCCATGGAAATCTGTTCCCATTTCCAACCTGGGACTTCCAGTGGTTGTAACAGTCCAGCTAGCTTCTGTTGGTCACTCTTGACCAATTGACAAGTAGGGCATCTGCTAACATACAAAGAAATATCTCTTTTCATTGCCTTCCACCAAAAAGTGCGTTTGATATCGTTGTACATTTTACTCACCCCAGGATGGATGCAAAATTTGGATTTATGGCATTCATCTAGCACTTCTCTTCGAAGGCCTGGAATATTTGGGATGCAAATCCTGTTATTTAACCTGAGAACCCCCTTATTGTCAATACGGAAACTCGTGGTTTCACCTTCCTTGACTCTCTTACTGATTCTCTGAATGAATTCATCTTCTTTCTGAAGGGCTAAAATCCTATCAATCAATCCAGGTGTAATTATAAGATGGGCAACGATTGCTGTCTTTCTACTAAGTGCATCCGCTACTACGTTAGCTTTCCCCGGCGTATACAGGATATCAAGATCATACGCTGCAAGAAATTCTAGCCAACGCTGCTGTCTCAGATTCAGATCTCTTTGGATATATAGATACTTCAATGATTGATGATCTGTGTACAGTATAAATTTCTCGCCCAATAAGTAATGTCTCCAGATTTTCAAGGCAAATACGATGGCTAGCAACTCAAGATCATGAGTCACATAATTCTTTTCATGCGGTTTCAGTTGGCGGCTTGCATAAGCGACTACTTGGCCTCTCTGCATTAACACTGCACCAAGACCTCTAATAGAAGCATCTGTCCAAACCGTTAAATCTTGATTGCCATCGATAATTGTTAACACTGGAGCGGTGGTCAGCTTCGATTTCAGTTCCTGGAAAGCTTCTTCACAGTCGGAAGTCCACTTAAACTTCTCATGTTTCTTTGTGAGCTTCGTTAACGGACCGGATATCTTCGAAAAATCCTTAACGAACTTCCGATAATAACTAGCCAATCCCATAAAACTTGTAACTTCTGTGGGAGTAGTGGGTTGTTTCCAGTCTTGAATCGCTGTTATTTTGCTTGGATCAACAGAAATTCCTTTCTCTGACACGACATGGCCAAGAAATTTGACTTCTTCTTGCCAGAAGACACATTTAGAGAATTTGGCTTTGAAGACGTTCTTCCTTAGAATCTCCAATACTTGTTCTAAGTGTTTTTCATGCTCGGGTTTTGATTTGGAGTAGATTAAAATATCATCGATGAATACGAGGACAAATTTATTCAGAACTCCCCTGAACACTCTATTCATTAGATCGACAAAGTATGCTGGAGCGTTGCATAGGCCAAACGGCATTACTAACCATTCATAAAATATGTCTGGACCTCTGAAAGCGGTCAAAGGAACACACTCTTCTGCTATCCTCAATTGATGAAAACCCGTAGCTAGGTCCATTCGGGAGAATACTTTCGCCCCATTCAATTGGTCTAGCAAATCATCAATGCGGGGTAATGGATATTTGTTTTTAAGCGTCTGTTTGTTGAGGTCTCTGTAATCAACACATAATCTAAGAGTACCGTCTGACTTTGGGACAAACACAACAGCTGCACCCCAATTAGAAAAACTAGGTCTGATTAGACCCTTCCACAACAGTTGATGAGTTTGATCGCCCAATTCTTCTTTTTCTTTCGGAGTCATCCTGCGAATTGGATGCACCACTGGTCTGGCATTAGGAATTAGATCGATTCGGAATTCTATTTCTCTTTGCGGAGGTAAGTTCTCAACTTCTTCAAACACATCCGCATAGTTGCTAACAATCTGAATCTTTTCTATGGAAGTGGGAATAAGTTCTAATGCTGACCAAAATTCTTCTCTATTCGGATTCGAACCATGACAGGGAATATATATATGTCCAAGCTCCGTTCGAATTTTAACAATTCTTTCCGCACACTTCACTTCGGCTTCATATTTCGTTAACCATTCTAACCCAAGGATGACGTCGAATTCGGGAAAATCCATAACAATCAAATTAATGGGAAATTTGTAGAAAGAATAAGAGATTGGCACCCTACAATATGAACTGAGAGTAATAGGACCCCCTATCGGGTTATGAACTTCAACCGATTCTTTAAGCTTTCGCTGTTTTAACTTTAACTTGTGCATTGTGTGTCTAGCAATAAAACTACGCGATGCACCTGTGTCAAATAATACAGAAACAGGAATATTTTTAATTATAAGGGTACCTCCCAAAACATCGGGTTTACCTGCTCCGTCGGAAGCAGCTGGCGGGCTAGACCCGTCATAGACATGAGCTACAGTAGCTTTCTTCAGCAAAGGACAGTCTTTGACCAGATGATCGGTCTTGCGATAATTGAAGCACGAGCAAGGGTTCTGAGAGCCTTGGCTCGAGCCTTGAGAGTTTGTTTTCTGCCTCTTCGGAGCTGTGCAGACGTTTGAGTAGTGCTCCGGCTTACCACAGTTAAAGCAATTTCCTCTTGGCGGCTTGCCAGTCTGAGGTTTTGAAGATGCTGCTTGGCTTGACTCGCCTTGATTTACAGTAGGCTTGCGCTTGTTTCCGGCTTGGCTTCTAGCGCGATCCTGATCCAGATGCCTTTGATCCAGGTCTTCATAGTTGCATGTCAGTTCCACTAGCTCGTTGAAATCCAGCTTGACATGGGCCATGGCTCTATCATGATATTGTCGTCTTAGTCCAAGGATAAACCTCTTATTTTTGGACTTCGCAGTAGCGACGAGTTCTGGGGCATAGGGCGACAACATTGTAAATTTGTTCAGATAATCTTGCACGGAAAGATCCCCTTGCTGGAGATTGGCGAAGTCATCGTGCATTCTTTCTAGAGCTTGTTCTGGGACATATTTCTCCTTGAAGAGTTCTTTAAATCCATCCCATGTTCTTCCAGCTTCTCTATTCCCGGCGGTAAGAGATTCCCACCATAATTAGGCTTGTTCCTGCATAAGCCAGGCGCCCATAATAGCTTTGTCTTCGTCTCCTAGCCTTAGGCCTTCAAGAATTTTCTCGCATGTTTTGAGCCATGCAAGGGCCTCTATTACGGTGCCAGTTCCCGAGAAGGTCTTGCCTCCTAAGTTCTTATATCTCTTAGCTACACGGTCAAGCTTGAAGTATTGAGCTGCCGGAGGTTGTATCAAAGGTCCTTCTTGAGCTGGGATTTCTCCCCTTCCTCGGCCTCGGCTGGCACGGCCTCCTCTAGCGGCGGCTGCTCTGGTAGCCATTTGTCAAATTCTGTATAAGCAACGAAAAAGTCAGTTAACAGAACTAACAGTCTATTGCATAGTTAAGCAGAAATTCCTACGGAAAGATAACGATGGACTGATTAATTGTTTTTGCTATTCTGCTCAGCTCATTCTAGGACTTTACTAGTCCTATCTCTAATGAGCGACTCGCCTTAGAATACTACTGATTCTATTTTGACGAAGTGTTTAATGTGTTAGACTCCAGAACTAAGGTTAACCAAAGCTCTGATACCAGCTGTGACGATCCCAAAACCCCGTGACACGGTGTTAAGGATAATCATTGGAATATAACACATTAATCATCATTAGCAGATCACAGATAATAGCATAAACAGAAAATAGAATAATTTACACACATATGACAGCGGAATCATATAGATATCATCACATCAGAGAAGCACAGTACAGGATACAACTTAGTGCATAATGATACATAATCAGTCACCATCGCCTGAGGCGGAATCATACATAAAGGGTACACAAAAGGAATATCAGTCTACATCGCCAGTGGCGGAATCATAATATAGATACAATAATGGCGGAGAAAATCCAAGTCAGCACGGTGTAGTCAAGCCTCGCCATGAGCCAAAAGATGCGTCAGAAACCTGTAACTAGGCTGCCCGTGTGAAAATGAGGGCACCCGAGTTTGCAAGGTGAAACAAACTACGAGTCAGTCATGGGACTGGTATGAGAAATCTATTCAACTTATTAACCATAATAATAAGGCAAATCAAAAGACCACGCCACTTTCGCGGAACGGGTTTACTCCAATGAGTGCTAGTGCATGAAATAAAATAAATGATTAAATCAACGCAATGCTTTTTATAAAATGAAGCCATTATAAGACTCAGGTCCCATCACACAATGCAACGCAAGCCGGAGGATAGAGTTTTTACCTTATAATGGCCAAAGATGCTTCATACGAATAAAACAAAGGTGTTTGATATTATTACTAGTGCATATATGTTTCAAAAAAAATTCAATCATAAATATCAATCCTAGGCGGCATAGCTACCATCTACTATGTCGCCGTACTAGTAATACAATCACATCCGCAAATCTCGTATTGGAAACTGGATTCCTTCATGAGTCGAGGCAAGGGGCAAGCTCCTCTCCGTTCGAGACACTCTAGCAAATGCCTCGGGACCGCACACAGTAATCCCCTGGATCCTCCAAGGCCGGTCCTCTCTTACTTTTGAGGATTAATTATTCCTGAACACACGTTTCCCGGTCCTTACAGACCTATAATCGAGGCGCCTCGCATTCCAACAACCACACAGGTGAAAAGTAGATATAAATGTCAGGGCTGGGAGGTCACTGACACCACCATAGCTAGAAAGAAACGTCATGCACTACTTGGGTCCTTCTCCCGTTTTTGACTCATACCGGGGTGTGAGGCTCGCGAATTCACGTTATACACAAAGCTACGTCACACAGACCATGCTTTGATCATCAACCACAAGACTTTGCTTTGCAACAGAAGCCTTGATCATATGCCACTTAGGCGTGCCACACAGGCAATCCACTCCATGCGATTGATTTCTGTCAATACATAACCTCTGAGCTCGTACGTCTCAGAGAAGGGCGTTAAGCAAGAGAATAAATTCTCCGCCGCCAAACAGATATATATTTAACAGAGATCAATCAACACAGAACAAAATCCAATGTCAGACACACAGTCCATTTACAAGTCCGTTCTGGGTCTGAACGAAACCGGAGGCACCAATTCCTCGCATATCCGTACAATCAACACTATGTTTGGACGGCTACTACTTCAATTCCTTCATGGTAGCTACTCCAATCACGAGCATCAGTAGCGCCCATCCATCCAATGTGGAGATCGCCGGTCTTCAGTCGTCTTCGACTCTTCGACTTCTCAACGTTGATCGATTATTTGAAATGAGATAAACTCGGCCTTTTCAAATAACCCACGCATATTTAGATTTTTAAATCAATTAATCACGTGGTTGGACCATTCAACATTCACACTTCAGTTATTTAGTTATAATTTTCATGTCAAATACATTCAACCATCACATATCAAGCAAACACAACAAAATTGGTTCATTTTCACTCTATATCGTCTATAGCACTTTATAACGATATATCGCCATTTTTATTTAATTAAAAACGGCCATAGTTAATTAAACGACGTTTCAGGTCGTGTCGATGCACTGGCGCTGCTTTCCACTAATTTTGTTTTACACATATATGAAAATCTAACCGTTGGATCTTCGCAAATTTTACATTATTAGGAAGGTCTTTTCAAAACGAATCCAACGGTTCCAGTTTTGGGAAAATCCGACGGTCGGATCTTCCACACTAACCATTTGAAGTTACGATTTCAATTTACGAACTGCAGCGTCGTTATTCGATTTAATTTAATTATATTTATATATATATATATATAAAAATATAATCGTTTCTGGCGCTGTTTTTCACTAATTTTGAATTAAAAATTCCAGAAAATCCAACCGTCGGATCTTCACAAAGTTGGTGCCGTTGGAAAGATATCTCCAAGGCGAACCCAACGGTTGAGGTTTCGGGAAAATCCAATGGTCGGATCTTCCGCACTAATCATTTGAAATCACGGTTTCAAAATATGAACTGCACGGCCACGTTTCGTTTTAATTATATTTATATTTATATATTTATATAAATATAGTTCATTCAAAAATTCCTATATCGTTTCTACTTCAATTATTTCACTAACGCCTTTAATTTTTGGAAAATTTCGCCATAACCTCCTTTGTACGGGAGGGTCTGGGAAAATTCCCAAATAGCCACACGGGCGTCTCATATCAAAAAGAAAAAA
Organism: Allium sativum; assembly: GCA_030737875.1. Taxonomy (NCBI): domain Eukaryota; kingdom Viridiplantae; phylum Streptophyta; class Magnoliopsida; order Asparagales; family Amaryllidaceae; genus Allium; species Allium sativum. The sequence continues at coordinate 401,787,092 of CM060923.1, read as the reverse complement.
GAAAAAGCCAAGCGGCTAGCCAACAGGCTCATAAAATCATCACCCAAACAAAGCGGTAAATGTGTACCTATTTGTCGGGCACAAAATTCTATTTCTCTTCTCTAGCCCCTTTTTGCTTTAACCTGTTCAATAGATATGCATGTACACATATACAATTTCTAACATTTATCATTTTCCATTCACTTGCATATTTTCCTTGCTTTGGTTTAAAAACACCATTCATTCTAATATCGCATGCATAGGCTAAGATCATATCATTAGCTAGTTAATGTATATTTCAACTCATGCACGCTTATTTGAACAAGTGGCTATTTTTAACACTTCACATTTCAAAGATGATAATTTTGGCGAACTAAAGTAGATTTCAACACATGACTATTTTATTTAGTTCCTATGCATGTTAAAAATAATATTTCTATCACAAATATTTATTTCAACGTCCGCATATCTTTAGCATATCACGCATATGATAAAAATGATATTTTTATCATTTAAAATATTTATTCAACCAATGGATGGTTTCAACACTTCATAGTTTCAACAAAAATGTAATTTTTATTGTTCGATCTTTTTATTCAACACATGAACTTTTCCACTACGCACACTTCTCAACAAATGAACATTTCCACACATGGATATTTCATTTATGTTGTTCATATTGGATAGATGAGATTTTTATGGTTGAAATTATTTATATAAGGCGAATATTTTTGATACTTCATATATATATAAAAATGTGATTTTTATTGTTTAAACACTTCATTCATTCACAAATGAATTTAATTCTCACACAACACTTTTCAACACATGAATATTTCCACACATGGACATAGTTTCATATATGACTTTAATTTCAATGCATGTAAAATAATTTCAACATATGTAAATAATTCTAACACACAAAGATTATTCAAAATTTCGGCAGCATAACGGCAGGGTAGTTAAAACCGGCACCGTCCCTAGTACGGCTCCTCGCTCTACCTTAAAACCTCGCGCTTTTTGACAGTGGGGATTCATGCATCTAGTTCGCACGCAGGCGGCATGTTTATTTTTATTTCCACAAATATTTCCAATTCATTTCAATTACCAATGGGTATTTTTCAACCACAACCAAACAATATCAACCACAAACAATTATTCAACCATTCGTATTTTTCACCCAATATTTCACACCAATTCACCACAATAAATATCGTCCATGGTTTGTGGACGAGGGGAGTATATATATATATAATATATATTTGCTATATTTCAACACACATATCAATTATTCTATGCATGTAAAAATTCATACTTCGCTTATATAGCTTACACTACGCATGTACATGAGGTATACAACACGTATGTAATTTATATTTCGCTTAAATAAATTATACATGACATTTTCCTTTCAATTTCACGTTAATTTAGATTTCTCACATTGGTTTTCTGAGCGCTAAAAATCGATACGATGTCAGAAAAATCCGCAGCTTCTTCTATTGGGTAGAGAGCTTCCTTGCGGTCTCGATGTTTCCTGTTTCATCGAATTTCGTCAACACACCAAAAAGATATGATTTTTCAAAGTTTTGCAACGGTTTTAAAGTGTCGTAAAACAATTTAATTAAACAGGCCGTTACCTCCTTTGAAGGCTTCAAAACTAGGTCAGCGATTTTCGCGAGATCCGTTGACCGTTGAGACGATCGGCCTACACCACCACGTCGGCCTTGGAGAGGGCTCTCCGTCGATGGTCACCACCCTCAGCTCGATGGCGGCAGGAAGGCGGGGCAGCGGTCGATAGGGTCGGACTTTGGAGGCGGATATCTCGGCGGAGAGGCGACGACAGGAGGAGCTCCTTATTTGGATTTAAAGAGGGGAGGGAGAACTACAAAAAGTTGAACTGGAGGAGGGGCTAATTCTGGCCGTGGCGGTCGGAAATCGCCTGGGAAGGTGACGAAGGCTTTCCGCCGTCGAATTCGGGATCGGGGGGGGGGGGGGGGGTTCTGTATTTTTTTTATTTTAAAATTTATGAAAGAAAAAATATGATTGGCCGAGACTATATTAAAATTTTTAAATAGTGTTTTCTTAAACGAACTCCTTTTTAAACCCAACGACTGTCCCCCCTAGCTAAATACCCCCATTCCGGACACAATGGGATATGTTTCGTAAGCCAATTCGACTGTTACAGTCAGTTATTTTTCAAATTAAAGTATACAACATTTAATTTTTTTAACTCTGAATGCACATTTCAATTTGGCAGGGCCACAAACTGATTCGAAAAATTCCAGAAAAATAAATCTAGCTATGTTTTGACACTACGGTCCCAACAAAACTAGTTTCGTTGAATTCTGAGGTCATTTGAAAAATGGCCATTTTCTGGTCGATCCAATTTAACAGAAATCGACCAAACACATTTTCTTTTGCCACGCTCACATACTAGCTTCAAAAATTATGAAATTTGAAACCTAGCAATAGTTTGACATCCCGGACCCAACAAAAGTGGTTTCGTCGAATTCCGAGGTCGTATGCAAAATATCAATTTTCCAGGGCTATATATTCTATATACCGACCCTTCTGAAAATTCATTCGGCCATAACTTTTGATTCCCGTTATGAAACTTCGATTTTTCAGATTCGTTAGAAAGGTATTGACTAACAGATTTAAATATTTTTGGTTTCGCTAAAATCCGTTATATTTTCCACCCTGCACAGTCAGTTAAAGTATGAATTCAAATTTTCAAACTGACTTACTATTCTTAACTTACTATTTTATTGAAATATTCTATTTCAATGGTTCAAATTGCTTTGAAATAATCAATTTAAAATTTTTAAATTGGCTCGTATTTTTCGGGTTATTACAAAAATGATGAGCTTCAAGAGAAAGATTTTCATCGAAAGTGTTTAAATATAATACTTGCTCTAAATTTCAAACATTTGGAGCTGATGTAAAAACATCTGAAGACCTGAGAGAGATGCAGAAACAAGAATAAATGAGTAGAACTACAAATATGGGCTTGGGAAGAAAGAATTAACTTTATCTTGCATGTGTGATAATTTGCTATATGTAAATTTTGGATGGTTTTTTTTTAAGGATAGTTGATCATGTTAAGGCTAGTTGTAAAGGCTAGTTAGACTTCGTATTATATTAAGTACATATAAATATGGACCCTAACATGTAAAAAAGACACATGAATGAAATTAATAAAGAAACTAACCAGATTTTCCGCTATACTTATGTATGCAACAATCTTTCCTTCTCTGTGAATTTCTCGTGCCTTCACCACCTTTTTTTTTTGCTATTGTTAATCAACTTCTATATCAAGTTTTCCCGTCCCCTTCTTGCAAATAAGCCTGGAAAACAGTTTCATCATCACCTCTCAGTTCCTCCATGACAAATACTTGAGGTTAAATGCGGAAGAACAAAGACCCGATCAATTTGGTATAAGAGCAGATTGGTGAGCAAACTGACCATCCTCGCTAAGAAGATCCTACAACATCCAATGTTGACAAGGATGCCTCATGATCTCTTGATTCTACAAATACTGAGGGGTTATCGCAACAAAAATATGAAATCGCAAGAGGGCATACTAAGAACAGATCACAGATCTTCCTCTTCCCAATTTTATATACCTCCTCATAGATCTAAAACAGATGTGTCACCAAACAATAAAACCCCATTTTACCAAGAATTGATGTAGTTACTTTGGAAAACATTTCTCCTACAATTAGTTCAGATCATCTTGCTACTCACTTAAGTGTTATAGCCAAATTAAATATTAATCTTGATTTACAAACATATATAGGAGAAGACAGAGCTATCGATTGGCTGCGCCAAGTCAAACAATTTTTCAAATTTCATAACATTGATGTTCATGAATGGGTACACATTTCGTCTTTCATCTCAAGAAGGTTGCTTTACAATGGTTTTGCATATTTTCCCATAATGTGCCGGACTATGATCATAGGTCTTACATTTTACAAGGCAATTAAAGTTGTTTCAGCCCTAATGAATTAGATAGGCCATATGACACTTGTTTTTCTGTTACAAAAAGAACATTAGCTACAGATTATGTAAGACAATATAAACAACTTGGGGGTATGATTGAACATATTACCCATACTCTCCTATTACCAAAAAAAAAAAATAGGTGGTTTGTGAGAAGAAATTATATATGATGATATTGCTGCCAAACCAAATAATTTTGATGAAGCTGTTTCTTTAGCCAAAACTTATGAAGCAAAATGGCTTTCTGCAAATAAAAGTTCTAAACAAAACTATTTTAAAAACAATATTGGTTTCAATAAATCCTTTGGAAGTAATCAAGTATCTTCATCCAAATCAAATTCACCAAATGTTTCTGATACACATTCCAAACTCAAAAGCCTTACTTCTAAAGAAATTTTAGAGAAAAAAAAAGAAAAAAATTGTTTTAGTTGCAATTAGAAGTATCACTATGATCACGAATGTGAAACAAAACAAGTATACGTTTTAGAAGGTATTTTGGACTCAGAAGTTTTTGTTGATGCTACAAATGATCAGTTTGAACTTACTGAGCCAGAAACAAATCAGGATTCTGATAATGCATTATTTTTTATATACATCAATACTCTTTTGGGAATCCCTACCTAACATACTATAGAATTAAAGGCAGCAATAATTGTAGATCAGTTATATTTTCAATTGATTCTGATTCAAGACATAGATTTATTGATACTTCTTTAGCTCAAAAACTTAATTTATTAAGAAGCAAAGCCATATCGTTTGAGTTTTAGGTAGGTGAATGGAAATAAAAACTGCAAGGAACTGAAATTTGTACTTAAGTCATACTCAAATGTCAAGGTTGCAAAATTCCTATAGATTTATTGGTTTTCCCAATGAGGGATGCCAAATCCTTTTAGGTGTTAAATGGATGAAAGAGCTAGACGAAATGACTTCCAACTTCAAAAAGCTACAGGTCAGATTTCCTTACAAAGGACAAGAACATAAGTGACAAGGGTTTACAAATGCAAATTTAAAAACATTAGATCATAAACATGTAACAAAGGAATTTAATTCATCTCACTTGAGATTTATGCTTCTTTAAGCTTAAATCGAATTTGGTATATCGATGCCCCAACATACATCATGACATTAAGCTTTTAATGAATTTCCTACAGTTACTACTTCTATTAATTCTTTGCCACCTGCACTTGAATATGATCATAAAATTCTATTGTTAGAAGGATCAAAACCAATTTGTCTAAAACCTTATAGATATTCACATCACATAAAAAATGAACTTGATAAAATTATTGCTGACATGCTTAAATATGGTATTATGTGAAATAGTTCAAGTTCTATTTCTGCTCCAGTGCTTATGGTAAGAAAGAAAGATGGGTCTTGGAGATTAGGTGTTGATTACTACAAGAAAAGCGGAATATAGCGATAAAAAACAGTGGCAGAATTTTCTGTCGCTATTTTTGTGACGAATTTGCTTCCAATTTGCAAGGGATAGTTTTAAGTTTTTTCTATTTTAATTTTTCTTATATAATCACCAACATTTTTTGTATCCACCACTAAACCATTGCAGATTGCATCAATTTACCAACGGATAAATTTAGACACTAAATTCCATCGCAAATTGAAGAAAATTACGAACAAAAGCATTTTGAATATTTTGTGATGATTTTCCAAGGAATTTGCAAGGGATTCTTATTTCTAAATTAATATTCGGGAAGGCTTATCCAATTTAGCCATGATGTATTTTTTAGGACGCATACTTAATAAACAATAACTAGTGACTAATAATTAACAGTAAATTTTTATTGACTAGTAATTATTACTTAATAGTTGATAACAAAAATTACATATTAAATTATTTCTACGAATAATAATTAATTAATGACAAAATGTATTTGCAACCAAGTTTCCATAACAGTTGCAACAAACATAGTATTTGCAACCGTGCTTCCAAAATTATTGCAAAAAAAAAAAATTTAGCAACTGTTTTTGCCACTTGCGATAACTGTATCATTTTTCAACTGGTAAAGCCAGTTGTGAAGAACATTTTTACAATAATCGTTTCTCTACCACTTCTGATTGCCATATTTAATAGTAGATTCAATAATTAATGGTTAATAATTAATAAGTGTACAAAAGAAATGTCCTATAATTGAATTTTATTAATTAATAGTAATTAAATATTAATAACTATTAATAATTAAAATTTATTAATTAACTTTTAATAATTAATAATTAATATTTAAGAATATATACATAATAAGTAATATTTAATAATAAAAAAGTAACATTTAGTAGTCCTAAAGTATTATTTAATATTTTATAACTAAGTTCTGATAATTACTAAATAAAAATACTATACATAATTTCAAAAAGTTCATAGTTAAGACTTAATAATAATTAATAATACTATTTAATAACTAGCAAGTTATATTTAAATTTTAATAATTTTAATTAAAGCTTACTGTTATATAATTAGTTATTAATAATACGATAATCAAGACTAATATTTGATAATTAATGATTATGTATTTAGTAATTGAATTTAAATAATTATATATAATGATGACTAGTAAAAAAACCTTTTTCTTACAAACTTAATTTATAGTGGTTAAGAAGAAAATCAAATTGTACAAAACTCAGTCTACGTTTTTGTCTTTAGCAAAAATTCGAAAGTATAAATATTTAGGTTACCTTTTTAGGTCAAAAATTCAAAAGCTTACCAAATTCAATTCTCGTGCTAAATAATGTACACCGGCTACGGAAATTAAAATGGCGGTTTCTTAGATAATTTCGCGTCTACTTCATTTTTATATTTCGTGACCGCTTTAATCACCCCTATACCCAAACATCAGAACCCTAAAATGGCGTATACTCTTTAATTTCCAAATTAGGGTTTCTCTTTTCTTCACGCATCAAAGCTCGACGCCTCCAGTGATATCGACTGCTCTCATCTGCGTCTCCAGCGACATTAGTAGCTTATCTTGGCGCGACATTATGGCGGAATCGAGCAATGGCTCAACACAAGATGTACCAAATCATCAGAAATCGCCGGCTTTTCGATTTTGGTTCAGGAATCGACTCTCTAATAATATCAGGTTCGATCTGGATTTCCTCTCCGTTGATGTTCACATTGCTCAAACAGCAGATATCTGTGCCAGATTTATTTGTATGATACTTGGTTCACTAATATTTGAGAATAAAGTCACAATGCATATGAGTTATTCACATGTATTACTACCTAAATCATACATCGTTTCTATATTTTTCCTAATTTGAGTGCTTAAGAATCGAGTCAACTACGCAAATTATTTCAGCACTTTAAAATAAAATAAGTTTGTGAACATTTACTTCTGGATTATTCTAAATGTTACTATCTTCATGTGTATATAAATGGTTTAACGACTTTAAAATCAGCCAAGAACCACTTAAATTATTCTTATTTGTCCATTACATGTGTATATGATTGGTTTAATGACTTACCATCAACATCCTGTGTCAAACAATAAAAATGAGATTCATGTAGTTTAAAGTGAAAAAAATATGCTTGTAGACTAACAGTAATCAGCTGTTAAGGTGAAAAATAGGGCATGGATCGACTAACTGTACAAATGAGACAAAAGTAATGTAAAAAAAAATCAAAAAATATGGTGTGGGTCAACTAGTTCAGGCAAATACTCGCTAAAACTTACTATCTCTGTCACTGTAAATTTTGTAAGTTCGGTTATTTGAATTGTTTATGTTTGCATTCAGATAATGCATTTAATTATTTGAAACTTAACAGTATCTATCACCTACAAATTTAAATTCTATTCCACAATCCAGCGCGATCAAATCTTTGGAACATGCACTGAGATACAAATCACTCTTTTCTTTAATAAAATATGTACATAGTGTAGTACACGTATATAAAGGTATAATATTATAAAATATAAAAAATTCAAACCGACTGTTGAAATTCATATGGTTCACTAAATTTTTGTATAGCTATTTTTTTAGCCTTTGGTTCATAATTTCTTGATTGAAAAATTGTTTGCTAAAGATGTTATGTGGAAGTTTGAATTGCTTTGATACTTTACTTTGTAAAGTCTATTGGCTTCCCAACAAATTCTCATATTTTTCAATTGATATATTGATCAAATCACTCTATGCAGTTACGGTTTTGCAAAAGTATGGCATGTTTGAAACTCAGCTATCTACAACAGTTGATATTCTACCTTAAAGAGTTCAAATATTGTATCACTTTTCGCAGGTGTCTCAGCTAGGCTTGATCTTCAAAAAGATAATTAGCAGTTACAAAAAATAACCACATTGTAAGTCTCAAGTGTTCTGAAGTGTTTTATTAACTGCCTCAGTAGGGTATGTTGAATTTTGATACTCTATATTTACAATAGAAGCCAGTTTTCCATCTAGTATTTTTGTGAAAACAGATATGTAGGCCAGGATACATTGGTATCATTACCCTCTATAATCAAGCCTTTGTTCCAAGAATTAAGCAATTATTAGTGGAATTCCATCCCTATAGATTTTTTCAAAAAACGAACCGTCTATTAACTGGAATATTAATTCAAATGGGTTTTACTTGCAGCTACTTATTTTCATTCATAATATTATGAATTTCAAAAGCTAAATTATTCGTGACTAGAGTCGACTCGATTATAGCCTTTCCTAACTATACAATATGTCTCTAAAGGTCTCTACATCACATAACATTTATGTTGCTTCTCTGTCACCAACAATGGTTTGTTTATCATCATTTTATTTCAATTTAGATAATAATGATTAAAAAAAATATTGATGTTGTTTCTCTATGTTCCAACAATGGGAACATTGCTTTCTGTAAGCTCAAAAAGTTATTATGCATATATTGGAGAGAAAACACATGTTTACGATAGTCCAACAACGGATCTCAGTACAATTAATAACTGTGAGGTATACTGGTGGCATACTAGTGACCTATCTTGTGAGATGTAAACTGGCAGTAGTATTTTGGCAAAGGTTTATGTAATTTTCCATGTTTTGTTGCTAACAATTAATAATTAGCTCATTCTAAGAATTTTGAATTAGAACTACCTTAAGTTTGGAAAATAGTATCATTCAATGCTTACTGATTAACTGTTTGAATTGGATCATAGATGCTTGAACATGTATGTGCATTATTCATCTTTAGCACAACTATGGGAGAAGTAATCAATCCATTAGTGTATGGGTCACATGTGAACTAATTCAATTTTGTCTAAATTCCGAGCAACTTGGTCTTATAATGGTTTCATGACATGGGCCTTGTGTTGAACATTCATAAAACTTAGAACGAAGCTTCTCAATGTTACGTAAACTTTATTTGGTAACCAATAGGTAATTCTTTGTTAGTACTCATGCTAAGAATGTTTTATTGATGGTTATGTCTGAAATGGAAAATGGTGTTGCTAACTGAATTTCTAAATGATAAATTGCCAAAGTGAATGTGGCTGAAGGAGCAAGGGAACAAATAAAGTTAACACATAAGGTAAGGTATTTTCTTCGTGGTTTGATCTTTATGTAGCCCTATCGTCCAACATTATCATTTGTTTCTGTTTTCTGCTATGGTACAACTTTATAATGGTTTTCATTGTCACAATATTTTTGATCGATTGGGCAAGCAAGAGTATGCCAAAGAGAATTCCTTTATTTGTTTACAGTGGATTTGTTTTGCCTTTCACATTTTCTTTTTGGTAAGGTATGCAATATCATCCTTCTTATTCTTATTGATCTGAACAGTTGATAAAAAGGTAAAATTATGGTGATGTATAAGGAACAGTCGTATGACTACGCTTCTCTTAGGCTTCAGTTCCTCCTATACACCTTTGTGGTTTGACTCTCAAAGCACCTAACCTTTATGTTATTTCTTTTTGTGTCATTACTATATCTATGCATTGTCAGTACAAAAAAGTCCACTACCACTAGTATACAATAAATCTGGTTAGGTGATAATCCAAATTGTTCCTTTGCTTAGTTTGTACTTTGCATATCCGTGCACAAAATGTGATGAGGTTTACTAATGTTTTGCATTTCACCTTTTTCTTCTTTAACTTGTGTAAATTAAGGATCTTAGAATATACAATTCCCATGAGTTGATGGACAGAAGACTAAGAGTGCATTACTTTTAATATCTTTTTATTTAAAAGAAAAAAAATCCAAACTTATTTACTAAGTTGTGTAGGAATATCAAACATGTAAGTTGATTTGTTTTGTGTTTTTGCAATCAAATATTCTTTTGTTATAAGATTTGTCGCTTTATGTATGAATTGATGAAGGATTATGGGTGTTCTTTTTGGGTATGATTATGGATGTTCTTTTTAGCTAGAAATTAAAATTATTAGTTATATTAATATATATATATATATATATATATATGTGTGTGTGTGTGTGTGTATATATATATGTATATAAATACATATATATAAGCAGTTCAGAAGGGGAATAACGACGGACTGTCGACAAAAAAGGAGAGCCAAAATACAAACGTGGTACCTATTTTGTCGTTTATCCCTTGCTAATTTGGAAGAGTTTACTGACGGATTACCAACAAATGATGTTTGATTAAATTTTCACATAAATTAAAATCCATCGCAAATCCTTTGCTAATTAGCAAGGATCTAACGACAGTTATTTAAAAATAATAATTTTAAAAAATAGGTATCCATCGCTGAAACATCGGTAAATAAATTCAAAATTAAAATTATATATTGAGTGAAATGACAGAAAATGGTCGGAGAACTCATGCTAAAATCCGTCGCAACAGTTGGACGAAAATATTGACTTCAAATTTACCGACTATGCATTTTCATCGGTAATCCGTTGCTAAACACTATATAGCGACGGATTACCACCGGATTCTACTGCTGCAAAATCAGCTTTTTCTTGTAGTGTTATTGGGCTTTAAATCATAGTTTTCGTAATTGTGTCGTGATTTAAACCGCAAAGACTCAAGTTTCAAGGTTTTGATGGTTCAAACCGTCAAAACCGCGGTCTTCTTTTTCTAAATTTTATTAGTAATTTATATGCAGTAATATTGAATAAAATTCTTCATATATGAATTATAGAACAAAATTTATGTATTGTTGGATTGCACTGCTACATTAATACAACTATATTGTGTACACAGTAGAGCAGTGCACAATGATAGAAGTTTAATTGCAATAAACTTAATAAATTATACAATGATATTGGAGAAAACTGACAAAGGTGAAAATTGAAGTGGTTGAATGTATGGTTAAATTTTAGGATGACGAGGATTTTAGTAATATAGATTTATTTATTTTCTTCTAATAATACAAATGATGAGAATGAAAGAGAATCGCATAGTGAGAAAGTAATAGAAAAATAATAGAACCGTTGTTCAGCCGTCTAAAATTGATGGTTGAACTGTTGGTCTTAAGGTCCGACCGAGATTCGTGGACAGTTGAGGTCTGATTGAGTTTTGGGTCATAATGATTCATGGTTCGTGGTCATTCAAGGTAGGACTATGGTTGGGTTGAGTCATGAAAACACTACTTTAAATAAACAAACTGTTAAAAATAAAATTTCAATACCCTTAGTAGATGACCTTTTAGACGAGCTTCATGGTTCTAAATTCCTTGTTGAATTAGATCTAAAATCAGGTTATCATCAAATATGAATGCATGACAATGACAATAAAAAAATAGCCTTTAGAAAACATGATGGTCACTATGAATTTTTAGTTATTCCCTTTGGTATAATAAATGTACCATCTACATATCAATCTTTAATGACGTTTGTAAGAAATTCTTGAGGCAATTTATTTTAGTTTTCTTCAAGGTAATTTTTATTCTAATCCACAGTTTTAATAAGTTAATCCACCATTTTACTTTAATAAGTTAATCCACAACTATTTTGTAAGTTAATCCACGAGTGGATTAACATACAGATTTCACCCTATTATATATGTAACAATCGATTTTGTGCTTTTTGTTTCACAATTCTGCGTTGTTTCACAATTCTCATATCAGATTAATAATAATAATCCAACTAGCCTAAAATTAAGATCTCAACACCAAATAATTATGTGAAAAAAATACACATTATAAATCTACTGTATGCAACCCTTGATTTCCTGCAATTTCCTTAGTACTGTAACAACCGTCTCCCTCATCAAGATGTAAACGGCTTCTCTTCTCAGACATATTTCTTTCAATTTTTCAAGATTTCAGAAAATAACTAACTTCAATTATATTTGATAATGGTGATATTAAAAAAAATACAATTTTGTATACAATTAATCAACTTCAAAAAAAAAATTAAACAAACTACTTGCTATTATGTTGAATTACTCCACTTAACGCTCAAGCTTGGATTTAGATGCTAGGATTCCAGAACCGAGAGGACGACGGAAAACGCACGGAAGAAGATTGAGAAGAGGAGAATACGTAAAGTTTTGTTTTTTTGTGGATATACTGATTAAAATTAAAATTTTAATAAAAGTCAAATATCTTATGAAATAAGGTGGATTAACTTACTAATATGGTGGATTAGAATAAAAATTACCTTGCTTCAAATGGACAGATCGTTTACAAAATTTAACATCTACATTTAAAAATCTTCAAGATAACAGGCTCATGATAAATATGCCTAAGTGTTCTTTTGTCGCATAAAATATTAAATATTTAGGCTACATAGTATTTGAAAATGGGATTTCGGTGGATAAGGAAAAATCAAAGAAATATTCGATTGGCATCAACCTCACAATGTAAAGTCCTGAGAGGATTCCTAGGAAATACAGGATATTACAGAAAATTCATTTGAGTTATAGTTTAATTGCAATTCCTCTAACTTCATTACTAAAAAAGAACTCATTTTTCTGGATTGAAAATGCAATAAAGGCATTTCACAAATTAAAATCTTGTCTTATTAATCCTCTCATTCTCTCAATGCTTGATTTCAGCAAAGATTATGCAAATGGAATGTGATGCTAGTTCAAGGATTGGTGCAGTGCTGCTACAAAATAACAAACCCATTGCATACATTTGTCGAGCTCTACATGGAAAGAATTTATACCTCACCACTTATAAAAAGGAATTATTAGCATTGATTTAGCAACCAAAAAATAGTCTCAATATCTACTTGGAAGAAGATTCACTATCAGAACAGATCACAAAGCTTACAACACCTTCTGTTTCAGAAATTGGCAACATGAATCCAAGGCAAGTGGCTAGCTAAATTGAATGATTGTGATTATCAAGTCGAATAAAAATGGGCAAAGAAAATATTGTTTCTGACAGATTATCCATAATACATGATAATTTAGAAATACCAGCAAAATTGGTTGTAATGCCAAACTGGATTTCTAAACTCAAAAAAGAGATTGATCAAAGGCCACTCTATGTAATAAAGAAAGATCAAATATTACAAGGAGGGTTATATCCAAATAAATATCAAATTGTGGATAATTTAATTTTTATAAAGGCAGAATTCTACTCACCATACAAAGGCATCACGTTTGAATACTACTTTTTGAGTTCTAATCCTCACCTTTAAGAGGCCATGGTAGAGTCAAAAAGACAATGAAGAAAATAAAAAGGTGTAACGTCCCGTATTTTACACAGTTGAATAATTAATTTATTTAATTATTAAATATCGATTTGGCGATATCGATAACTTGAATTAAATAATATTTATATTTTAATATAAAAAATAGGATAATATATTTGATTCTGAAATAATCAGAATTTGCTGAAATGGTGTGAATTGGAAAATTCAAAAAAAAAATATTTTTGTTTAGAATTGAATTATGATAACGAATATATTTAATCAACGATGGTTGAACGTATAAATTATATTATAATTATAATCGAGCTCGAAATGGCGCGGTAGTTCATAATTTGGCGATTCGATCTTTAAACGAATATATAGAAGCCGTTTTAAATTGGATTTCTATGAGACAAGTAATGTCAGGAGCTGGTGAAGTATATTTTTCTAATGGAAGTGAAAAATCGAGATTTCGTCGTGTAGATTTTGATTTATGATCAAATCAAATATTCAGAAAGTCGCTATAGGAATCGTTTATCAACCCTAACGATGTATTTAATTATAATTAAATATGTTGTATATAACGGTGTTGTATATAACGGTGTTGTATACACAATTATATGATTTTTGTTTGATGATAACAACCAAATATATTTCTATTAAATGTGTTTGGTACTGTACTGTTATATATATACATCACAGCAATGAATATAATATTTATATTTAAATAAAATACGACTGTACAGAAATTCAAATATTAGCACAGTATTTTATTTAAATAGAATATTTTATTTCAATATTCAAACAGTACAACTATTTGTAACTCCACTATTTATACATTCACAGAATATTTGTACTTGTATATAAACAGAATAAAATAGACAAGCTTGTTTGACAACAATAAAATGATATTTTATTTCAATCAACCTTGTTTATTATAAATAAAAGTACAATTCTCATTTTTTCATTTGCTCCTCACTGCAGAAACAATTAGACACTCATTTTTCAGTTTCACTTTTACATACTCAACACTTTCTTGTTGTCTTCAGTCTTTAGTCTTCTGTCTTCACAGCACTTCACTGTCAGTCCAGTCATCTTCTTCATACCTGTCACAATGAAACACACACACAGTACACTGCAATAGAATTTATACTGAATATACATGCAAATATAAATTTTAATTTTAAAATTTTGTTTGCCTCAGTTTTCTGGTGTGTTTCTCATCCTTTTTCATGACTTGATCTGATTTATAAAACCGTAAATCTGTGTCTAGACAGCTTGTGATATTCACAGTGATACACTGTAAATACCACAAGGCAGACAACACATATATCTCAATGCAGGGACAGGGACAACTCGTCTGACGGCTGCATGTACACACGTGTACACGTGTGCACTGCCACGCCAATCAGATTGCAACTGAGGAGTAGCCACATAGGCCTGCTCGACTCAGTGCACAACATAAAGGGACAAAAAAAATTCAAGCAAAAATGGCCGAGCAGCATAAAACATTAACAATGAACAAAGTGGCATGGCAAAAGTTTCAGCAAGTACAAGTATGGAATGGCCGAGCACAATACAAGTCAAACATGTTTTCAAACTGCCCAATCAAGCGTCGAGCCATGTCAAAGTCAAACAAAGGTCAAGCATGCAACAACAAAGCAAAATGGTCAAAGAAATGAGTGCAACTCAAACTAGTTAAAGAACATGGTGGTGCCGCATTGCAAGTGGACACAACAGCATATACATGCCACAAAGAAGGAAACAGGGGAAGTGATGGCAACAGCTACAAGAATGGCACAAGCGAAGACAATGGTCGAGACAGTGTTAAAATGGGTGCAATCAAGTCAAGTGGGTAGTTCAGCATACAAGCAAGTTGTGCTATAACAGTGTTCCATGGTGCATGTACAAGTTGAAATACAGCAACAAGTGATTCAGCAAGTGTGTGTACACAAATGGCACGGCGATACAACATGATGCTCAGACCAACATACAAAGCATGAAAGCAGAGGAAAACAAATCAGTTTTATTCGACATTTGTTTGTAGGCAAGAATCTTTCAAAAATGGGAAAAGATGGTGAATCATTTTTGGCAAGGAGGAACTTTTACCAATCAATCAATGTTTATCAAAAACTATTTTGATCAGAAATATTTGGCAAGGTTAAATTTTTCCAGCATAAATGGAAAATTATTCAAGGCAGTTTTTTTTAATCGAATCATGGAACAATCAAGCCAAAAATTTCGAACAAGGCAACAAAATCAATCAGAAAGTATGATCAGAACAGCATTTATGCAAATGAATGGAGCAGGTGAGCAAAGCATTTATGGTCAATGAATGCATAGATGAACATACAACAGGTCTGTACACTGCTTGGTTATCAAATCCAAAGTACAGAGCAGTTACGCATGAATGGATTAATTCATAAGTGTAGCATTTAAAGGAAATCAGATATGCAAACATCATGTGCTCGAGCACTTGCAGTAAAATTGTTTTGGCAAAGCTATAATAAATGAAAAGGGCCAAGCAATCAATCAGCATAGGAATTGCTCAAGACATTTTTTGGCATGCTGATTTAAATCTATCAGTGTTTTGACAAAACCATATATGGCATGATATCATAATGTGTTTCCAGAAATGAAAACCATGATTGTTTGGGAAGTTTTTATAACATTCCAATAATGTCATCAATCAGGAAAGAAATTTTTTTCTTCAAAACCGCAAGAGTTTCAGGAAACATAGCAATCGAATTACAAGAGGCCACAAATTCAATCACGCATTTTTCATTTGAGAAAAATCAGAGGAAAATCAAGGGATAGCAAAAAGGGAAGTTTTTTTTTTCTTTTCAGAATTATTTTTTTTAAAACCGAATTAATCAACAATGGAAATCATTTATTTTGTTTCCAATTTTTTACAGAGACGTTTCAGCAATCAGAGTATATTTCAAAGTCGGGAAGCAACAATTCAAATTGAAGACAGACAAAAGGGGAAACCCTAATCAGATCGAGCCATTCTTTGGCGAAATCAGAGTTGATTGAGGATTTAAAATCCTATTTTATCACACCATTTCATCATCGGCAAATAATAGATCGAAACCACATAACAGAGAAAATCGAAAACCAAAAACTCGCAATTTCAAAGAGCACAAATCAAACTCAAAAATACTCACATAGGTTTCGATCGAGAAAAGGAGCAACCCCAAAATCGAAGCATCATAGAGCCAAACAATTCGAGCATCAAAGAGATAGCCAATTCATCAAGCAAACGATCGATTTGGGGAAGATTCAGTGAAACCCTAGTTATCGTAGCCGCCATTTTTGTTTCCCAGACCAAAAGAGAAAGTAAAGGGATCGGGTGCAAACAAAAGGAGAATGGGCCGGCCGTTTTTTAATGGGAAAAGGGGATGACCCCTTTAATATAAACTCCTCTTTTATTTTTATTTTAAGAACTAGGGTTTACATTCTTTTTTACATTCTGTTGTTTTTTAAATTGTGTTCTGTAAACCGTCCGAACAGTACTAGAATCTGTAAAATCTAGAAATACAGGTTACAGGTTTGTAAACTGGGGAAAATCTGATTCAGGGGTTTGAATCAGTCTAGGGTTTTGAGCGTAGG
Organism: Allium sativum; assembly: GCA_030737875.1. Classification (NCBI taxonomy): domain Eukaryota; kingdom Viridiplantae; phylum Streptophyta; class Magnoliopsida; order Asparagales; family Amaryllidaceae; genus Allium; species Allium sativum. The sequence goes on along the minus strand of CM060923.1, from coordinate 401,769,980 downwards.
GTTAGGATAGGAGCAGGAGTTTGCGAGTGTACATGGTCTTGTATGCGGGAACTGTTCTATCACCTAGTAGAAACCTTAGAAATGCAGCAGTAGGCAGGGTTTTGCCGAAGCTGGGTATATCTGTGTGTGATTTACTTTCTGCATTTCAGTTTCTGCTATTTTCTGTGATCAGTTTATTATTATATATCTCGTTAAGTTTTTAATTCAGTTAAAAACTGTGAAAAACCCTATTCACCCCCCCTCTAGGGTTATTCTAGATCCAACAAGTGGTATCAGAGCAGGTTATTTCACTAACTCTAGAGTCATGGGTCATCATAGTTGTCAACCGATAGAGAGTCAGTCCAGTTCATCTCCAAATGTTTTTGATGGAACAGATTTTTTAAACTGGAAATCCAAAATGGAATTTTATTTAAAATCTGTTAATATCAAATGTTGGGAAGTTATTATCAATGGATTTGATAGTGTAGATATTAATTTCAATACTCGTGCTATGAAAATCATATTTGATTATCTTAATACTGAACAGTTTAACCTTATCTGTCATTGTTTATCTACACAGGAAATCTGGGACACTCTCAATACGAAGTATGGAAGATTTGACAACCACAGCTCAAAACCCGATAAAGTCAACTCAGATTCAGAGTTCTGTTTAACAGGATTTACAAATGAAACTTCAGATGAATCAGATGATGGAGAATCAACAAATGCTGAAACCGAGAATTTCTCATATGAAGATCTGGTTTACATGTGTCTTGATTTAACTAAATCTGTTGATAAACTCCAATCTAAAAATAAATCCCTGAAATCTAGGAATTCTGAGTTGATCAGCAAAATTGATGATTTGGAATCACAACTTGAATATGTTAAAAATTCTTCAAATTCTGTTTGCAAAAATTGTTTGAAATTGAAAGCCAATCTTGTTCATCTCAATAAAAGTATCCAAAAGTTTGAAGATGAAATTCTGATCTTAAATGAGAACAAGACTGAGCTGTCAAATTTGAATAATCTTCTGCAAAAGGAATTTGAAAATTTTAAAACAGATATAAATTCCAAATTTGAAATTGCTGAAAAGGAGAATTTGTTGAAATCAAATTTGATTTTAGAAGAACTTGAAAATGAGATTGAAAAATCCAAGAATTTTGAGTCTGAAAAACAAAAACGACTTGAACTTGAAATTTCCGAATCCCAAACCAAAATAAAGTTACTCAATGATGAAAATTTGGTTTTGAAATCTGATTTTGAAAGATGTGAGATCACTAAAAATCGTTGTTCAGATTTATTGAAAGAAAATGGTGATCTTAAAACTGAAATTCAACAACTTGAAACAATCTTGTCTAATTTCTCAAACTGTGAAAAATCTTTGAATATGTTGTTGAAAAACCAATTCTCTGTTCAAAATAAACGTGGACTTGGGTTTGAGAAAAATAATGATTTTGAAAGACGAATTTCGAATGAATTGAAAAATTCTTCAAACAACCTTGAAAAGAACTACGTTGAAAATTTGAACTCTGAAAATTTCAAAGGTTTTTTGAATCGAAATTGTGATGAGAAATCGTTTTATAATAAACCATTTAAACAATCTTGGATCCCGAATAAAAATAAAACGACTTTGACTAAATTCAAACAGATTTGGGTTCCAAAGGGTACTAAGGTTAATTCTGATGGTTTGTTATACAAACAGGTTTGGGTACCAAAAGTGGTAAACGTATTTCAGAGTGGTTTTACAAATTTTGTTAGACCACTTAATTCACTCAACTACTAGGTACCAGTGAAGGCTGAGGAACTGCTGTGCTGAAAAGAAATTTGAAATCAAGATTGTCTATAATTCTGTGTCATTTACAGTTCCTTAGGCCAACATTTGTTGAGTTAGAGATTCTGCTTTACATTGGATTCTGGTATGATCTCTAAACTCAACTTTGTATATTCTCTTTGTTTTTATTGTCTGTTTTTATTCCTTCCTCTATCTCCTTCTGTTTTTTGTTTTTGATTTGACACTGCCATATTCTTCTTTGTCTGTACTTCTTAAACTTCCAGTTGCAGAATTCATGATCTTTTTGGAAATATGCTTTATTTGTATAAAATCATCGTGTGTTAATCATTTCCCTTTCCTGAATTTAATTTTGTAAATATCTGCAATCGTTTTTGAGATTTTTTTTTTGAATTCATAACAATGTTGATGTATTCTTGTCATATCTTGAACATTGTTAATTTGAATTCTAAATTTTTGAAGATCTGAATATCTAATGAAATGTCACACACCTTTGTTGTTCTGAGTTTATTCTAATTCATTTTAGAAAAGCTCAAAATATTATACTCATTACAACACTCTGTTATTTATCAGTTGTGATAATTTCATTGATTTTCAGATTGGCTTGTATCAGTGATACATCTTGGAATTCATCTTTATTCATGATCATTATATTGAAATATGTTTGTTTGAAATCATCTGAAATTCTAGATATTTTGAATATCACACACTTTTTTTTGAAATTGTCAATCTCGTGTGACTGGTTCATTATATCTCAAAATTTTACATTGATTCATATGTTTTCAAATAAATTATCCCGATCATGAATATTTTCAAATTTGATGTAAATGACCTGAAATTTCTCTTGGGCTTGTAAGAAATAGTTTTGAGAAATTCTTGGAATTTTTTTTGAAAATGGTCTTTGAAAATCATTGTTATTTCATGATTATTTGATTTGAATATATGTTTGTTTAAAATCATTTGAAATTATTGATTTATTGGATTTCACACATATCTTGAATCTGAAATATAACCTGGTGTGATTGATTCATTAAATCCTAATACTTTCACATTTCTTCAAATGATTTAAAATAGAGTATATTTGCAAATCTTGGATCATGAACCACCTTATGTGACCAACATCTTGACAAGTCTGTTGTGATACTGATTTCTCTGTGCTGCTCTGATACTGCTTTTGAAAAATGTTTGTTTTTGGAATCATGCTGCTCTGATTATAAGAAATTGATTTGTAAATATTTTTTTTTGGACTGCTTGATTTGGTATCAAAGATTTATCGTGTTCTGATAAATGAAATTTGTGTGCTTGAGTTGCTTGCTTTGTAATTAAGTCTTTTCTGCTGACTGAGGTACCATTGTTTTCCACCGGGGTGTCATTAAAATCCTTGAGAAAGCGAGAACATTTGGTATCAGAAGTGCCTTATATTTGTCACATCCATCTGTTCTGATTTTTCACTTTGTAGAGACACCATGTGGTATCAGTTTAAAAGTGCTGCATATTTTTTGCTGTATATATGTATTTTTTCCCTCTTGTCATGCATAGATCAGCATATTACTCTTGTAATTGATTTTCAATTTTTAAAATTATTTATTGGTTATTCTTTCAGAAATTGAAATCAATATCCAAATTAAACTGTATTTATAATTCATCAAAATTATAACCAGATTTAGAAATTGTGATGAATTGTGACTGCAGTATATTTCACAACAAGAGGAGAATTTTATTTAGATTTTCATGATGATTAAATATTTATTATAATATCTTTGAACTGGCAATTATTTCACGGCCATCTTCATTACTTATCATCCTTCTGACATCCGTTATGATTTTATATAAATATGGAGAGTTTAATTTTTTCTTAAAATCATTTTAAATAAACAGTGAAAATATTTGTGATGGAATTGTGGTTATATTATTATTCAGAATTAGTGATAATTGAAAATTTTCAATAATCCAGGTACAGTTGGTCATATTTCATAATATAATTAATTTAGAAATTTATTTCACAGTCCGTTTCTGTACCTACCACATTTTCTATCATCCATATATTGGTTTTATTCCAAGGAGTGTTTCTTTTTAAAAGATGAAATGATAAATATATATAATAAATATATAAGTGTGTCTCTAACCTCATTTAAAAATCCAAGCTCTGGTCATGCATGGTTAAGAGACAACTTATAATTTAAGCTACGACTGACCTCATTTAAAAATCCAAGCTCTGGTTATGCGTGGTCAGTGTGCTCTTAAATAAATAAATAAAAAAATGTGCTAAAAACTGAAATAAAATTGAAATTCTCCTTGGTGTGTAAAAATCAACCTATCAATCCATCTCTCTAATCTGTGAAATGTGTTGAAAATATTATGACGTATTATGATTTGTTGATTGATAGATATTGAGATTTGAGATTATTCGATTTTCTCACTTAAATTGAATTTTTAATTATAATCCAAATCCATCACCGTTTTTGGTGCTTTAATTTTATAAAATCTGTTTTAAAAATAATTGGAAATAATTTTATTTTTTTTTTAAAAAAAACTCTCTCCATTTTATATAAAATTCATTATATATTCGTCGTTCTCTAAAATGTGAAATATGCCTCCAGTTCTTAGAATATTATGATTTTTGTTTGACTGATTGAATTTTATGATGATCGTTCTTCCTCTTAAGCTGAAATTATATTTTTAGTCAATTTTCATCTGTATTTTAAAATCTGTATCCTTTTGATGATAACAAAAGGGGGAGAATGGTTTAGATTTTGATTTATGAGTGAATATTTTATAAATATTCTTAATTTTGAAAATTTAATTATTCATACATTTCACTCATGCATAGTTATAGGGGGAGTTTCTGTTGTGGGGGGAGCATTTAAATAGGGGGAGTTCAAATATTCACGAGCAAACACATTTATTATATTCAAAATCTTTTATTTGTTTGTCATCATCAAAAGGGGGAGATTGTTGTATATAACGGTGTTGTATACACAATTATATGATTTTTGTTTGATGATAACAACCAAATATATTTCTATTAAATGTGTTTGGTACTGTACTGTTATATATATACATCACAGCAATGAATATAATATTTATATTTAAATAAAATACGACTGTACAGAAATTCAAATATTAACACAGTATTTTATTTAAATAGAATATTTTATTTCAATATTCAAACAGTACAACTACTTGTAACTCCACTATTTATACATTCACAGAATATTTGTACTTGTATATAAACAGAATAAAATAGACAAGCTTGTTTGACAACAATAAAATGATATTTTATTTCAATCAACCTTGTTTATTATAAATAAAAGTACAATTCTCATTTTTTCATTTGCTCCTCACTGTAGAAACAATTAGACACTCATTTTTCAGTTTCACTTTTACATACTCAACACTTTCTTGTTGTCTTCAGTCTTTAGTCTTCTGTCTTCACAGCACTTCACTGTCAGTCCAGTCATCTTCTTCATACCTGTCACAATGAAACACACACACAGTACACTGCAATAGAATTTATACTGAATATACATGCAAATATAAATTTTAATTTTAAAATTTTGTTTGCCTCAGTTTTCTGGTGTGTTTCTCATCCTTTTTCATGACTTGATCTGACTTATAAAACCGTAAATCTGTGTCTAGACAGCTTGTGATATTCACAGTGATACACTGTAAATACCACAAGGCAGACAATACATATATCTCAATGCAGGGACAGGGACAACTCGTCTGACGGCTGCATGTACACACGTGTACACGTGTGCACTGCCACGCCAATCAGATTGCAACTGAGGAGTAGCCACATAGCCTGCTCGACTCAGTGCACAACATAAAGGGACAAAACAAATTCAAGCAAAAATGGCCGAGCAGCATAAAACATTAACAATGAACAAAGTGGCATGGCAAAAGTTTCAGCAAGTACAAGTATGGAATGGCCGAGCACAATACAAGTCAAACATGTTTTCAAACAGCCCAATCAAGCGTCGAGCCATGTCAAAGTCAAACAAAGGTCAAGCATGCAACAACAAAGCAAAATGGTCAAAGGAATGAGTGCAACTCAAACTAGTTAAAGAACATGGTGGTGCCGCATTGCAAGTGGACACAACAGCATATACATGCCACAAAGAAGGAAACAGGGGAAGTGATGGCAACAGCTACAAGAATGGCACAAGCGAAGACAATGGTCGAGACAGTGTTAAAATGGGTGCAATCAAGTCAAGTGGGTAGTTCAGCATACAAGCAAGTTGTGCTATAACAGAGTTCCATGGTGCATGTACAAGTTGAAATACAACAACAAGTGATTCAGCAAGTGTGTGTACACAAATGGCACGGCGATACAACATGATGCTCAGACCAACATACAAAGCATGAAAGCAGAGGAAAACAAATCAGTTTTATTCGACATTTGTTTGTAGGCAAGAATCTTTCAAAATTGGGAAAAGATGGTGAATCATTTTTGGCAAGGAGGAACTTTTACCAATCAATCAATGTTTATCAATGTTTATCAAAAACTATTTTGATCAGAAATATTTGGCAAGGTTAAATTTTTCTAGCATAAATGGAAAATTATTCAAGGCAGTTTTTTTTTAATCGAATCATGGAACAATCAAGCCAAAAATTTCGAACAAGGCAACAAAATCAATCAGAAAGTATGATCAGAACAGCATTTATGCAAATGAATGGAGCAGGTGAGCAAAGCATTTATGGTCAATGAATGCATAGATGAACATACAACAGGTCTGTACACTGCTTGGTTATCAAATCCAAAGTACAGAGCAGTTACGCATGAATGGATTAATTCATAAGTGTAGCATTTAAAGGAAATCAGATATGCAAACATCATGTGCTCGAGCACTTGCAGTAAAATTGTTTTGGCAAAGCTATAATAAATGAAAAGGGCCAAGCAATCAATCAGCATAGGAATTGCTCAAGACATTTTTTGGCATGCTGATTTAAATCTATCAGTGTTTTGACAAAACCATATATGGCATGATATCATAATGTGTTTCCAGAAATGAAAACCATGATTGTTTGGGAAGTTTTTATAACATTCCAATAATGTCATCAATCAGGAAAGAAATTTTTTTCTTCAAAACCGCAAGAGTTTCAGGAAACATAGCAATCGAATTACAAGAGGCCACAAATTCAATCACGCATTTTTCATTTGAGAAAAATCAGAGGAAAATCAAGGGATAGCAAAAAGGGAAGTTTTTTTTTTCTTTTCAGAATTATTTTTTTTAAAACCGAATTAATCAACAATGGAAATCATTTATTTTGTTTCCAATTTTTTACAGAGACGTTTCAGCAATCAGAGTATATTTCAAAGTCGGGAAGCAACAATTCAAATTGAAGACAGACAAAAGGGGAAACCCTAATCAGATCGAGCCATTCTTTGGCGAAATCAGAGTTGATTGAGGATTTAAAATCCTATTTTATCACACCATTTCATCATCGGCAAATAATAGATCGAAACCACAGAACAAAGAAAATCGAAAACCAAAAACTCGCAATTTCAAAGAGCACAAATCAAACTCAAAAATACTCACATATGTTTCGATCGAGAAAAGGAGCAACCCCAAAATCGAAGCATCATAGAGCCAAACAATTCGAGCATCAAAGAGATAGCCAATTCATCAAGCAAACGATCGATTTGGGGAAGATTCAGTGAAACCCTAGTTATCGTAGCCGCCATTTTTGTTTCCCAGACCAAAAGAGAAAGTAAAGGGATCGGGTGCAAACAAAAGGAGAATGGGCCGGCCGTTTTTTAATGGGAAAAGGGGATGACCCCTTTAATATAAACTCCTCTTTTATTTTTATTTTAAGAACTAGGGTTTACATTCTTTTTTACATTCTGTTGTTTTTTAAATTGTGTTCTGTAAACCGTCCGAACAGTACTAGAATCTGTAAAATCTAGAAATACAGGTTACAGGTTTGTAAACTGGGGAAAATCTGTTTCAGGGGTTTGAATCAGTCTAGGGTTTTGAGCGTAGGGTTAGAATAGGAGCAGGAGTTTGCGAGTGTACATGGTCTTGTATGCGGGAACTGTTCTATCACCTAGTAGAAACCTTAGAAATGCAGCAGTAGGCAGGGTTTTGCCGAAGCTGGGTATATCTGTGTGTGATTTACTTTCTGCATTTCAGTTTCTGCTATTTTCTGTGATCAGTTTATTATTATATATCTTGTTAAGTTTTTAATTCAGTTAAAAACTGTGAAAAACCCTATTCACCCCCCCTTTAGGGTTATTCTAGATCCAACAAAATATTGGTCTTGAATTTACACAAGCCCTTTTGGACGTAGTGATAATTTAATTTTTAGAATTTTACTGTAATTTTTAATTAATTAAATAAGCAACTTTTTATTTGGAGTATTTTGCACCCTGAATCAGTGATTTTGGGTTTCACACTATGAGTTAACCTGCCGATATTATTATATTTCTGGAATGGTAGCGCTTTGCTCATCTCAACGATATTTGTATTTTTGTCTGTAGCAGTTCGTAGTAGGCGAAGTTACGTATGGCGTTCCATTTAAAAATAAATAACCATTGTTCTCATTCCCTTAAGACCAAACCCAAGGTCAAGTTAAAGCCACGCGTTCCTTTTTCCAGCCGCAAGTTCTAAAGCCAGAAAACCCAAAATAACATGGAGATCATCTTCTCCACATAAATCAAAATGAAATGAAGGAAAAAAATATCTAAACTTTCTATAAATACCCCAACTAAAATTCTAAACCTAATTTACATTCTTCGGTCAACAGAAAAACCGGCGTCGGTTTTTGCTCTCAGCAAAACAATAGTTCGGACCTCAAATAAAAATCAAACGTGAAAATGGATCTTCAACAAATTCAAAGAATTCAAATAAAATAGCATAAATCGATATACATATATATTGGAAATCCTCAAGCATTGCTCTTCATTCCAACATGAATTTTATGGGGTGCGATCTAATTCTTGTGGAGCTCGAAAGTAACAGTAAACTAGGGTTGGCAACTGGAGGCAGTACGACCGATTGGGCAGGGAAGTGTAAAAAGTAAATAGGAGCGAAAGAAGGTGGAGAAGCTGTTCGAAGAGGTGCGATCGTCAATGATCATCTTTGATGATTGATTTTTGTGGTTCGAAGTTGTTGCTGTTGTTGGGGATTTCGCGATACAGAAGTCGATTGGAAAGGGGTTGCTGGTGTTGGTGAAGCGCTGGTGTTGACAAACAGGGGTGGTCTGGTGTTGTATGGCGTCACCGGCGGTTAAAGAAGCACATTGTTTTTCTCTGAAGCCTGGAAATCGATTGTGAAAAATGAGTATCGGTTGGTTAAGTAAGCACGGTAAAAGAAAAGGGATTAGTGAAACTCAACGAGGCAATCGCAGTGATGCAGTAAGTGTAGGGTAAGTGAGAATGTGGTATTGAGATTTCTGGTGATTTATAGTTGAATGATTTAGTTCGGTTGAAGTTAGAAACTCTAGTGAGGCAGTGTGATACAGTGTGATGGTGATGGTTGCTTTAAAGCAGGTTGTAGTGGGTGAGAACAGGAATTGATGATGAATGTATTTGAAAATAGGAGTGGTGCTTGGGAAGATGAGTTATATTGTGTTCATGATTTATAATGAGCGAAGTGGGAATTTTGGAGTTGGCGTTCATGAAGAAATAATGGAACCAAGGATGGGATTGCGTTGAGAAGAAGAGGAATACTTGGTGTGTTGTTTTTCCTGGGCCGAGAATTTAGAAGGGGTAAGGCCCAAATACATAAGTAAATATATGTTTAAATTCAATTTAAATACGCATACCAACTTGTAGTATTAATATCTCGATCAAACTATATCAGAATTTCGGACAGTCAGTCACGTTGGGATCGTATGGACGGACACTACACCATGGAACTGACTGAAGTGAATTGGGGTTTGTTACAATTTATTGCGAAATAAATTGTCCGTCTGAATCAAAAGATGCAAATCGTTATTTAACGGTTAACGCGAAATGTGAGTAAAACTCACCAACTCTGAACAGTTATATTTTTATAACGTATTCTTAGAACTGATAATTATCTGTTGATTGATGTATGTTTGGATTTAACTATTAATTTATTGGTTGAAAATATAGATAACGATATATATAAATCGTTAATCGAATATTGATTCTGTTTATCAGAATATTTTATATTCGTGTTGTTTAACATCTGTGATGCAGGAAAACAGGTTGGAGGGACCCAACTGCGTTTCTCAATATTTATAATACTGTTTTGATGCATATATTGTGTTATATGATGTGATGTATAATCTGAGATTGATTATGGTGACAATGGTCTTGTTATTTGGTACTGTCAAAAACTAGAAGAAATATTGAAATAAAATATTATATAAATCGAAAGATTTTATATAGAAGGAAGATTTCAAACTGTGCATTTAAATAGAATAAATGTAAAAGGAAATTTTCAATGATATATCGAAAAAGAAATATTTATAAAATCAAAAGATTTTATAAAAAGAAATATTTATTTAGAAAATAAATAGAAAGAGTTAAAGGAATATATATTTGGGAAATAAATAGAATTGAAAGGGAAACATTTGTAAAACATTTACAGATAGATTATAAAGGAAAAATATTTATTTATGAAATAAATAGAGTAATAAAAGTAATTATTTATAAAATAAATAAGGTTTTATAAAAGGAATATTTGGGAAATAAATAGAATTAAAAGGAAATATTTGTAAACAAATATAAAAGGAAATATTTATAAAACGAAAAGGTTTTATAAAAAGGATATTTACTTAAAAAGTAAATAGAAGGATAAAAAGGATATTTACTTAGAAAGTAAATAGAAACGAAAAGGAATATGTATTTAGAAAATAAATAGAATGTTAAAACAAATATTTATTTGTTAAATAAATAGAATGATTAAAAGGAATACGAGTTATGGATTTAAAGAAGATTATTGAATAGAATCTCATTTAACAGATAAATTGAGAAGTTTAATTTATAAATAATATTTTATAAATTAAATAAAATATTTATCATTTGATAAATAAAGATATATAAGTCTGAACTTATATAAAGAAGTAAACAGATAAATGGAGCAGATTAATTTATAAATAATATTTTATAAATTAAGTAAAATATTTATCGTTGGATAAATGGAATATAATTCAGGACTTATATAGAGAAGTAAGAATCAATTTCAACATCGATATTTGAAACTGAATTTGGATGAAGAGTAAAGTGGATAGGGTTAAACAGTTAGAGTTAATTAGTTAGAGTTAACCAAATAGAGTTAATTGAACATAGTTATTCAGGATGAGTTGCCGTTTAGCACGACTGCTAGGGTAATTCGCAGGGCTGCAGATAGCCTACGGCGGTCGGATGTTCCCTGAGGGAATCAGGCGTAACCATTGTGATCGCTGCGATCTAGAGTCAAGCGAATGGAGTTAAATCGAATATTAGCTATTCGAAATAAATTTAAAACAGATATAGTTATTCGAATATAAGTTAATCGAATATTAGTTATTCGATAGGAGTTAATCAAGTTGAGTTAAATAAGTCGAGTTAATCAAGTTGAGTTAAAGAAGTCGAGTTCATCAAGTTGAGTTAAATAAGTCGAGTTAATCAAGTTGAATTAACTAAGTAAGTTAGTCAAGATGAGTTAATCAAACCAAGTTAATCGAAAGGAGTTATCGATTTTTAGTTTAATCTAAAGGAGTTATCGATTTTTAGTTTAATTGAAAGGAGTTATCGATTTATAGTTTAATCGAAAGGAGTTATCGATTTATAGTTTAATCGAAAGGAGTTATCGATTTTTAGTTTAATCGAAAGGAGTTAATCGAATTTAGTTATTCGAAAGGAGTTAATCGAATTTAGTTATTCAAAAAGGAGTAATCAAATATAGTTTATTCGAAGAGAAATTAACCAAATATAGTTTATTTGAAAAGAGAGATTATCGAATATAGTTTATTCAAAAGAAAGAGTTAATCGAATATAAGTTATTCGAAGTGAGTTAATCGAATATAAGTTATTCGAAGAGAGTTAATCGAATATAAGTTATTCGAAGAGAGAAAATCGAATATTAGTTTTTCGAAGAGAGATAATCGAATATTAGTTATTCGAAGAGAGTAAATCCTCGAATTCGATTATATCGAATTCGGAAAAGTACTTATACTTTCCGTTGTTTAAATCAAGATTTATTTATTTATAAATTAGGTGGTTATTTATTTATTCAAATTAAAGAATAAAAGTTATAATTGAAGTTAGATATTTCGAAAGTAGGGATTATAACGTTATCGTTATAACCAATGTTTTCAATAAAGAAGTGGATACGTAAATATAATCCGAGAGTAACGTAAGGAAGTTGTTAAAGATTTAAAAGATAAACATTGTTCAGTTAAGGTCTAAGAGGTAATTATACCCCAACTTGATTGACTTCCTTCTTAACTAAGGAATGCCTAAGGTTTGATCGTAAAGGATGGTTAAGTGAATTTAGTTAATGAGTGAAATGGTTTGAGTTGGCATGGCGATATTTGATTTAAACATCAGTTTAAATCCAGTAAAGGAGTTTTGGAAATGTTTTCAAAATAAGAATCAGAAATGTTTTCTGATAATAGAAAATAAGAATTTAGAATATATGGAAACATGAGATAAGTAAATTAATGAACTAAAGAGATAAATGTTAAACGATGATTGATCGATATAATTTCCACCTGGAAATAATATCGTTGTTTGCACACGTGTTTTTCTTTGATAGTTAAATCACAGACTATCAAAGTTTGACCATTTTAACGTTGTTAATATGGAGAGACTGGTTGGATTATTATCCGAAGAACCATTCCGTATTAACATAAGCGTTGCGAATCATATATGCCAAAGATAATTGAAGAAGGATTAAAGTGCAAGGGCTGTTGTATAAATCTTAGGTAAAGATTGCCTAAGATGGATGTACTGAATAGTGCCTTCGGTTTGTCCAGTCCCAAGACAACATGTATCGAAGAAGTTCTGACAGAGTATATCTAATAGATCGCGTAAGTTGACCTCTTCAAACGTATTCACGTTTGGTGGCGGAGGAATTCGTTTCTCTTAGCTGTATACCCGTATTATTTTTGGATAAATCAATTTGTGGTTTTAAAGGGTATGACGATGTGACATTCTAAGTGAATGAAGATGTGGCATGTAAAAGATAAGCATAGCTTCTAGGCTCACATCCGGTAAATGACAAAAATCGAGCAAGCAGCATGGCTATGTGGGTAACTCCCATTAGGGTGTATAATCACCTATCTAGAGATATTCATTTCATTCTTTAATCTGTTTGATGATGTCCTGTTAGGGAAACGGTTGCTGATCCCAAACCATTGGTGATATACATTCGATACACTCAATCGAAACGAGTGGTCGGTCATGTGTGGCCGGGTTGCAAGATGTTCTTGTTGAACCCGGTGTATTCCTCTCTAGAGGTACACTAGCGAAAGGTGGTTCCATACCTTGTCATACTTGGAAATCCATTACCTATTACGTGCTTGCGGTTTTGATTGTATACTATATATGTAGAATGTGAGATGAAAGCGTTTCTGCTAGATGATTATTATATTGTGGTTGATAGACACTATTATAATAGCAATGAGTTTTGATATAAATATTATTTTGGATTCTTATAAGGGAAAAACCCATTCCGTTATACGGCGTGGTCTTATGAGATATCGTTTAATGGCTCAAACTGTTTTAAACTGTTTTACTCATACCAGTCCCATGACTGACTCGGAGTTTATTTTGTTTTGTTTTCCCTAAACTCTTGGGTGCCCAATTTTATACAGGTAGTCAAGCAGTCAAGATTTTACGGATATACTTGGAGAGCTTGGAGCAGGAGGCTTCAAGATTATATAGCTATAGTTATTTCCGTTGTGTTGTAAGTGTTGTACTCTGATAATGTTACTGTATACATATACTGATTTTATTTCAAGGATATGTTATCTAGTATATGTTATTCGTTCCGCTGTGAGATTCGTGTTACTCTGATGTTGTATCTTCTTCTTCTTCAATTCTAATTTTCTATCTTATCTTTCCTCACCCTCTAAATTCTTTCATGGACTATCCGGTATTTTCCGACGCTTAGAGTGTCGACATTGAGTATATGTCGGTAACCAAGGTCGACAAAATCCCCGGGTCGTTAAAAATGGCCCTTTTTTGGAAACATCTAAAGAAAATAGTGGATAATTATGTCAAGCAAAGTGATGAATGTCAAAGGGCTAAATGTGAAAGCATAGCTTCTCCGAGTTTAAGCCAGCATTACCTATTCCTAAGCAAGTACGGACAAATATATCAATGAATTTTATCACTCATCTACCTACGAGCCGTAATGCATAGTGACTTACATGGTTGTTGATAGACTATCCAAATATGGCTCATTTCTTTCTACTGCAACATCCATATACAACCAAACAAGCAGCCAAAGTATTTTTGGATGGCATATTTAAATTATCTGGTCTACCCAAAACAATTATCAGCGGTAGATATTCAATTTTTTTGAGAAGTTTCTACAAGAGCTATCTTGTCTTCATGGTTGCAAATAATTTAGTTAAAGAGGCAACCAACTACAAACATACAACCAAACTTAAATCACAAAAAAGTTTAAGAAACTTAGCTGAGATGTTTTATCTACCACCATACTAATGAGTGGATAAGTTCGCTTTACATTGGCAGAGTTTTGGTTCAACACTTCACAGAAAGAATTTACAAGAATGACACCGTATGAAATTATATATGGCAAACATCCTCGAACAATCCTTTCTTATGTACATAACACTGCAAAAGTTCAGCAAGTCGAACAACATTCATTTTCTAGAGATATCACAATGCAATTTCTAAAAGATAGTTTACAACTTGCTCAAGAAAGGATGCAGAAATTTGCAAATACTAGAACAGGAAATTAATATACAATTATTTAAAGCCCCAGCCATACAGAGAAATTTCAGTCAGCTCAACAAAAATAAATAAGCTATCTCCTAAATATTATGGTCCGTTTATAATAGTTCAATTGGTGAAGTGGCATATAAACTTGAATTACCAGAATCTGCATCAATTCATCATGTTCTCCACGTTTCTCAATTTAAAATGAAATTTGGCTCCAATATTATTCTTCAACATAATTTCCCATCATACACAGAGCAGCTAGTGGAAGCACTAGAAAGATTATTGATCGACAACTTATTCGAAGAAATAACAAAGCAGTTGCTCAAGCACTTATTAAAAGAAAAAATAAGCCTACTTCTGATTCGACATCGGAAGATTATTGGGATATAATTAAGAAATTTCCTACCCTAGACCATGAGACAACGTTCCTTTTTAAGGGAGAGGGGCATTGTTACGTTAGAAAATTTCATTAAGTAACTGGTGATCGTCAATAGGAGAAGGATTTTCATCAAACAATGTTTAAAGATAATTCCTGCTCTTCTCACTAACATTTGGAGCTGATGTAAAAACAATTGAAGACCCGGAAGAGATGCAAAAACAAGGAAAAATTAGTAGAATTACGAATATGCGCTTTAGGAGAAAGATTTAATGTTATCATGCAGGTGTGATAATTCGATATATGTATAGTATGCTCCTAAGGGTACCTCGTTTTCTTCTTACTAATACCAATACTAAAAAATACCATAAAATTTTATGTTACACTCTTCTTAATACCAAAATTTTTAATGAGCTACAAAGTACATTACTTTTATTTATTTTCGTATGGTGAACAACCGCCAACCAATACCGTTTTCCACAGCGATCCGATCAACATTAATTCAGCGATTGATGACCGTGGAAAACAATATTGATCGGTGGTCGTTTTCCATGCAAAACGATTTTGCACGGTGGTTGATTGCCGTGTGAATTGTGTGGGGGTATTATTAAGTACATAAAATTTATTGTGCTTGTTATTTTTATTCGTGGTATTAGGAAGAGGAAAACGGTGTGCCCTTAGCATCACACTATGTATATTCTAGATGGTTTTTTTAAGGATAGTTGATCATGTTAAGGCCAACTGGTAGTTGTGATGGCTATTTAGACTTAGTCTTACATTAAGTACGTATAAATATGCACCTTAACATGTAATAAAGATATATGAATGAAATTAATAAAGGAACTAACTAGATTTTTCACCTTACTGCTGTGTGCAACATCTTTCCTTCTCTATGCATTTTTCTTGTGTTCGTTTGTGTAATATATGAATTACTTCACCACCTTTCTTCTTACTGTTGTTAATCAACTTCTCTATCTAGTTTTCATCTCCTCCATCCTTCAAATAAGCCTATACCATCATCACCTCTCAATTCCTCCTTGACAAATTCTCGAGCTCAAAAGTTGAAGAAAAAAGATCCTATCACAATAACTATTTCACCCAAAATTCACGAAATGAACAAAGGCCATTTATCAAACTTTTTAGTTTACCATTTATATATATTGTGCATTGGCTTAATTAAGTTCCCCCATGATACTTGTTAACAATATTTTTCGTTAACACTGGAAATATGTCTATGGATGTGGACCTATGGGTTATAAGAGATTATTTAGTTCACATAAGCTTGAGTTAGTTCACCATTTTATGGATATCAATGTCTTTAGCCCGAAAATTAGTTACTCTTCCCTTAATGTGTGAGTATCAAGCTTACGAGACTTAAAAACCAATTGTTACCTTGGGATAAGGGTTCCCTGAACGCAACACAAGTTAGGAAGCTAAACGGCCTGAAGAAGGGTATTTCAGTAATCTGGGCTTAAGGTTAAGGCTTGTGTATGAATTTCTATTGTGGAAAAAGCATAATGTAATAGGTGAAGAAAGCAGTAAGATAAATCATACGAATTAGCTAAGTGTCGATCTACTCTTTACTGCTCATTGATTTGAGTACATAAGTATTTACAAAGGAAATCCCCAATTCGATTTAGAAATTAGGGTTTAATCTATAAGAAATGAGTTAAAGATTGGGGAATGAGAAAAGTCCCCTAAAATGTGACCCTTGGGGTCTTATTTATAGACAAATCTGGCCCTTTTTTGTCATGAACTCAGCAAAAGCCCCTTCAACGCGATAATGGGGTGTCAGCCACTTTTATCCCTTTCAGTTCCCGTGACATGGCTTCGGTCGCCTTTGTTTCTACTTAGCATTGTTATTGGATTTAATCTGGCTTTCGGAGTGTAGGTCTCGGCTTTAGGAGCTTATCTTTGATGTAGCTTTTTACATGTATCGATAATAAGTCCCTTGGTATAGTAGCTTCTGGAATTGCTTTCGGTCTTCACCGATTTGATATGGTTTCAGCTTTGAGCTTTCATAGCAATGTCCTTGTGCTTCCATTTCTTGTGACCTCTGAACCTTCATCTCTTCTGGTATCAACACTAAGAAAATTACTGCAGATAGCTTCTTTTCTTATAGTTCGATGAGTATTTGGAGTTGGTTTCGATCTTGGGGCAGTATGCTTTCGGTATATCTCTTAATAACTTTTGAAGCTGTGTCTCGGTGTAGGTATAGATACTAAGCAAATTGGTAACAATAGCTCCTTGCTTCATCCTATTTACGTTTCGGATTATATATATTCCTTTCTTGGTTTTGGGTCCTAGACTATATGCTTTCAGCTCTCAGTCCTTTTTGTTTGCTTCCTGTTTCACATGTTCTATTTTCGTAACTGCTTCCATGTTTATTGTCTTTAGTGTCAACACTGCTTTGTCGTTGCACCCCTTCGTATCGGTTTTGAGTCCCTTCCTCTTACGTTGGCACTGATAGCCCATTAACTAAATCTTCTTCTTTTTGCTTTCACTTTGTATTGTCTTTCTAGTTTGATGCTGGTTTCATGCTTCTGCATCCTTCTCCTTGAGTTGATTGCGATCTGACACCCCTTCACCAATAGCCGGTTTCGGTGTTGAATTTGGTAGTAACATCTCCCCCCACTTGTGAATGGGTATTTTTGGATTTTCAAGTCAAAATTTTGTTTTCTTCTGTACATTGATCTCCTGCCCCTTTTTATCCTTTGATCTGGTTCGTTGGTTGGCCTTTTCTTGTGCGGCCGAGATTTAAAAACACTTTGGCATAAATACTCTATATTCTTCCTCTTTATCTTTTTCACCTGCAAGTTACATTACTCAAGCAAGATCACCGTTCCTCGAGATTTTTACAAGCTTTTCAGAATCTCAAATCTGATTTCTCTGCAAGTATTTTTATTCTGATTTAAAATTTGAATTTGAAAACATTCTCCTGATCTTGATTAGGAAATCGACCAAGATTTTTCATGTTATAAGTGATGAGAATAGCTTATGAGGACAAATGGCGGATAATCTAGGTTATCCATTTTCCTAACATACCTTTAGGGTCTAAAATTCAAAACTGACATAAACATTTAATTTTTACTGTAAAGAAGGATGTTATTCTTCCGGTACCGGCAGATTCAACGCAAAACTGTTGTCGACTTATCCTAATTCTGATTTTGCCGACACCCACATTCCTGTTTATTTCTTTTTTGACCCAGTGAGTATCAAATTGATGTGAAAGTTTTGTTGAGAAATTTATTTCCCTTTCATTTTTGGTGTCGGAAAAATTTGAGAATTTGAGATTAAAGCATTTTGATTTTGATTTCACCTGTACTGTTCTTTAAGACTTGCAAGGCATTCGGTGATGGTATCCAGCCTTTTGGTTACTGAATCTGACACCGAACACTATCGATATTTTTAATCTCTCAACACATGCCTTTTGTCTTTTTGGTTTCGGTGTCAGGGAAGTTATCGTGGTCATCACCAATACCTTACTGTTTCTAAACATATGTGAAGTGTGCTCATATGCATGAATCTTGTTAAAATTAGTCCTCGTGATTCATGCGATATTAACAAATTTGATGTTGACTACCAACTTATGAATTGCACGTGCACACTCAAGCAAATGAATGGGGTATTACTATATGTTATGGAATGATATCACCTGGCAGCATTATGTCTAATAAAAAGAGCTCTGGTAAGCCCAAATCCGGTGATTATGGCACCCCCCGAATGAAGAAGGCGTTTACTTTGAAGAAATCCCTTATTTCTTCTCAAGACGAAGTGTACAATATCCTTGAGAACTTTTGGATGTCCAGTACAGATGCCATTCCTGCTTCTGCTCAGGATACCATTAAAGGGCCATAAAAGGATACTTTTCATTCACTGCTATCTACATTTGGCACGTGGGCATATTCCCCTTTTCGACCTTCATCTTCAGGCTACTACATGACCTAGGAATTGCTTCCATCCATATTTCAACGAATACCTACACTCAACTTCTGCACCTCGAAATCCTAGCGCTTGAATTAGGCCAGGCTTCTCTCAGTCACAACCTTATTCACCACCTGCTGCGTTTTTCTAAAGGAGCAAATTCACCCATCTAGCGTGCAAATCCGGTAAAGTAGTAGATTAGTGATAGCATCAATTAGTCCAGACCTTGGGAAGATCTATTTTTCTTCATCAAGTGCCCTTATGGCATTTTGGGCAGTTTACTGATATTGGTGAGTTTCCTAGTCCTTTTGAAATGACTATGCTATCCCCACGCTATGCTTAACTTTGGTCTTTCCATATCCTGCTTCTAAGAAAATAGTTTTTACAAAGAGTGAATCTAAGGCTGTGGATGTTATTTTCAAGGCGTCCAAAAAGTTGGGATACCTATCAGTTTTGCTAACTTTGAATAAAATTCATCAATTTAGCCTTCTTCCTACTGGACAAAGGATCTTGGGGTAGCCACCTATTCATTTTCTTGGCGCCAAACACTTGACTTTCAGTTCTAACTTGTTTAGTGCGTCATCTCCCTTGTTTCCAGGTACTTCGGGTAAAATTGTTTTCTTTTTATTTTTCTAGAGCAACTTTAACTTATACCTTCTGGTTTTTCAATATTTCCCTCTTTTTGTAACCATGCTTGATCAGATACCTCAACTCTTGAGGGTATATCTCCTATAGATGCTATAGATCAATCTGATGCTGATGCCAGAAAATGGTTTTATAAATCCACCATTGAACCACCATCCAAGAGATAGAAGTATGACATTTCCGCCTCTTCCTGTAAGGATGTTGTTACTATACCTGCTGAGTTGTTGGCTCCCGGTCCTACAACTCTTGTTGCTGAGACTGCTCTTGGTATTACTTCCTTTCCTGAAGACATTTCTGGAAGCAAGCTTGTGGGCCATGTTTCGCGGTCTACTCTCCCTAGTGCACAAGATAAGAGAGAACATGGTTTAATCTCACCTTCTACTTCTCAACATACCATTCTTCTAAGGCTTCCCTTACCAAACTTGTGTTTTGATGAACATGTGAGTCTGGCTCTCTCCTCTCCCGATGTTACCGATATTTCATTACCTTCCACTTCTTCAAACTGGGAAAGTTTTTACCAGCATCTTCTCAATCAATAACTTTTGGAATAGATTTTCCCTTCTTAATTCTTTTTTTTATCTTTGATTCCACACGACGGCTGATATGGTTTTACTTTCTTTTTAGGTAAGCAAAAGCCGACTCTTGTCTAGAGAAGTACCTTCTTCATCTTCTACCGAGGTCACCCAACTTAGGGAAGAGAACACTGCTTTGAGAGCTAAAGTTGATACTTTGTTAAGGCAAAGGAACAAAGTGATGAGTGTAAGAGATTGAAGGCTTCTCTTGGAAGGGCCGAGGCAGATCTTGAAAAGGAAAAGCAAACCCAAAGTCTTTTATCCGACCAAGTCTCAATTTTTGAGAGTCAACGGGCAGAACTGATGTGTGACGACCACCTATAACTCATGCACTAAACATGAGGAATAATGCGCTGAAAGGTGTGCCAGGCAGCCATGTACGAACAATAAGGTAAGATAATACAAGTAGAACCTATCGTATAACTTACAGTGCAAGGATACATATACAACAGGCAATAATAGTGAAGCAGAATTTAGTAGATTCTTAAACTTTTCATATCACCATGAAAATATCCATACAACCTTGGATTACACTATAAGAGTCTGTACAATAAGCCTCACTACAAGCACCCAGAGAATACATCAAACAGCGAAAACAACAAATACCATATAGTAGAAAATATTAATTCAGTCTCCTGCTCGTCATCACATAATAGCATCATCCTCATCAAGGTCAACTACCTGCTACTCAATCTTCCCACCCACAATCGGATGAATAGCCCAAGGTAATAAGAGGAAACATAAAACCTTGAGTCAGACAACAGTCTTAATGAGCGATAAAACAACTATCTAACTTCATTAATAAAGTATATGAGAATAGGCATATTAATCAACTAATCTACCAACACCAACAGAGAAGAACCCAAATCCGTTTTCCTAGCATCCGACAGTGATAGCCAGTACAAACAACCAAGCAGAAACAAATAGTACATTCACGGCAATTAGTTATCAAGCATAGACCATCCAATTGATATCGACATCTCCCAAGCACAAACCCTGAAGGCCTAAACCAACATCAGACAAGCACCCAAGAGATATCTCCTTCAATGTCGAATAATCTGATCAAGACGACACAAGCAAACAATCATCATCCATGACTCTGGCTATCACCGCCCATCCTCCTTTGAAACCATCGTTAATCATGTGACTGGCCAAACACTTTGTCGTCCATCAAGGGCTAATGGTAAACCTTGGTTCTAGAAAAACTCCATATTCCATATGACGAAATGCATCTATGCCCATCGAGCTGCGCAGGGTACTCGATCAGCCACTTCTAGCCTTTTGGGCGTCCCTATTATACCCCTGCTTTGAGTCCTCTAGAACTTACGGCAATGATAATCACTCGGCCTTCAGTATCTCTGGCCGTCCAACCTGATGAATATTCTTAAGATTAAGCCACTTATCGAGAACCATGATATACGAACTCACCACCTTGAGTAGTCTTCACATTTGTTGCATTATGACGATCAACGAACATACCACAACACTTTGAACATTACTACTTGAATTCACTTCAAAGCTACGTCCATTCTCGCACCAAAATAATCATCACTTTTAGTCGACATTTAATCCATAACACTTCAACCTTTCCTCTATGAAAAACGACCCATGGCAAAAACAACGACCCAACCTATAGATCTCAAATGACCCGACTTAATGGATCACGAACGACCTGGCTCAATGGGTCACGAACGACCTGACTCACTGGGTCGCGAATGACCTGAAGCCAATGACCAGCCCAAGGACGACCCGGCCTTGTGCCAGAGACCTGACTCCAATAACCCGAAGCTCTTTAACGACCCGACCTTCATTTCTTAGAGAAAAACCACCGACCCATCCAAAAATGACCCGACTCCAGATCTGACCAATCTACCTCCAATCTTGACCAAATGATCATCAAACGACCACGTCGATGTAAACAACTCATCCAAATCATCCAATTCAACCATTAACACTTTATGAAATCAACAACACTAAAATGACAATTATTCATCAACAAACATATAGAAATCAACAATTCATGATAAATCAATGAATAAACAAAACAACTTAAAATGATGAATTAACATAAGAATTACCGATTTAAGTTGCTAGATTAGATCCCAGGGTGATTCAAATGAAAATATACATACCATGATGTTGATCTTGGTGAAAACAACTTAAAATGGTGAAAATAAGATCAAATAACTCATATACTTGATTGAATCCGTGTAAGAGATGCTTATCACCCACCAAATCTTCGAAATCAGTTGAAAACACTAAATTCTCAATTCGGACAGTGAAAATTTATCTTCAAACCTCTCAATTTGATGTAATCTCCCTTCACTTGATGTAGATCTAGCTTTGGATGTAGGTCTAGAGCTTTAATGATGGAAAGATGTATTTGTTTGAGAAAGGAGGATCACGAGCTCAATCGAATGAGAGAATGAAGAAAAGTAACCCTCTCTCCATACCTTTAACACCTTTTTTATAGCTTCCAACCAACCCACGAACGGGCCACCCCAAATCATCCTATTAATGACTAGCCAAACCTGTACAGAAGTTGTGCAGCACTAAAATAGAGATTCCTCCCAAACCGTTGAACCAAATCTTTAATGTGACCACTTTACAGAATTGGAAACATCATTTCCTTTCTAATGAAATTGATCTCAGCACCTGATTCGACCTCAGTCAAAAGTTATGCCCAATAAAAAAGTGACAAAGGAAAAAAGGTCACAAATAAAATTGGTAAAAATTATGGACATATCTCTCATCTCCATAAACAACATATCAAAATATGAGAATGATCCAATCCTCAGGGAATTCAATAAAAATATTTTGCAAAGTAAAATATAGGCTGTTACTTGATGGCTGATCACGCTGACGAGTTAAAGAAGAGGGACAAAAAGCTTTCTAATGCAGCACGAATAATTCATTAATCTAAGAATAGGATCTCTAAGTTCCTAAA
The DNA here is from genome assembly GCA_030737875.1 of Allium sativum. Lineage (NCBI taxonomy): Eukaryota > Viridiplantae > Streptophyta > Magnoliopsida > Asparagales > Amaryllidaceae > Allium > Allium sativum. The sequence continues at coordinate 401,746,877 of CM060923.1, read as the reverse complement.
AGATCAACTTTCCAAGTATGCCACGGAATATTATGAAGATGCAATTTGCCTTTTCTACCAACTTCCAAAAATTTCCTAAAACGGAATTTACCTCCATCCACCCCTCTATTTGGGGAAGGGTCATGGAAAGGATCGCGTTGGACAAACGGGGAGTTAAAGTACCAAAGAAAGATAAGTCAAAGATTGAAGACCTTTTATACATTGAGGACTTTCCGGATGATTCTGATGAAGAAGAGGAAGACCATTGCTGCTGTCGATGACGAGGAAGAGAATGAAAATGATAATGATATTGCTGACTTTGGCCCGGGTGGTGGAGAAGGCCAAGACCCAAGATGATCCTGAAAAAAATGGTGGTGATCCATCTCCTACTGCTAGTGGTTCACATGATTCCGAAGGAGCTAACCTTGACTCCCAAAACATTCCAACTACCCAAGACCCAACAGTGGCATCAGTGGTTCTTCCAAGCTCAAAGGAAATGAACTTCCTATTCAACCTAACATTCCTACTTCGTAGGTATAGCTTTGGCTTCCGAAGTGCTTTCTTCCTTTACAAGCTATGATTAGTTTTCTATCGTTATATTGTATAGAATAAAAAAACAAAGTCTCACACCTTAAAGCAGAGTAAGATAAGAAATAAAAAGAAATAAACTGATCTTATCTAGAGAACGAGAGACTTTTGAAGGATTATATTGCTTTATCACGAAAATACCTCGATTTTGAAAGAATTTCTTCTAAAATTATGTTTTATAAAGAGCACGAAGTCGCGCCAAAACTAAAGACGGTCTGAATGCATAGGGAAACCATTCTAGAAGACAACAAAGAGTTGATGACTTTATTTTGGATGTTGATTGAAGAAAGAGATGTTTTAGTATACTTCTTGTATGACATTTATAAACGATACATAGAAGTGGAATTTTCGTTTTTCGGGAACCTTAGTGATGGTTTACTAGTCACCTTCACAGGCATTACTTATATGAGTATGGAACCGACCCTCACCCTGGGGCTTGCTGCAACCTATCCAGAGTTCTTTCAATTCCTAGGGACCTTCCCCCGGAAGACCTTAAGTACAACAAAGAAATATTTATCACTGGATTATTTAAAAGGTTAATCTTGTATACACGAGGAATATTTGTAAATTGATGTTATGATCGTATATTTGTGTTGGTAATTTCTTCTATCATTCATGATTGTTAATTTTCTTTTTATATCATGGTAGAACCTTGTTTTTCATGAAGATGCTTCTCATTCGGTATCTAGACTGAGAAAGGAATTTTCAATGAAATAATCACATAAATTTGTAAGAAATTTTTCTATAGGAGAGCTTAGGAAAATTTATATGAAATACCCTGAACTCCCCTTTCACTTTATGGGAAAAGACCGAGAGGTGACTTTAAAAAGGCTTAGGATTAAACATGTTGAACTGATATGTAATATAAACGATAAGTGTACTGATAAATAAGTTTGAATCTCTATAATTTGTGGACATGTGTACTACGAACATAGTTAGAGACTTGTTTGGATGCAGCTTTTATAGTAATCCTTTCTTGGAAACTATAATGTTATCTTTTGCAAGTAAAACTTCATACATAATTATATGTTATTTTGTGAGTAGGGAGATCAACATGAAACTTCCTCAACTAGGATGAGTTACTGATAGTTGTAGAGAAGACTGGTACTGTGACAACCCGAATTCCGACAGACCGAATTTTTCTCAAAATTCCAATCTATCAAAAATCAAGTTGTTGTGCTCTGGTATACTGCAGAAAAGACAGAGACATAAAATACATCAGAGATCAGAAAACATCTCACGGAGGAATGGATAAAATATAATATAATCAAAGTATAGCCTTATCGTATTGATAATACTGCCTAAACCGTATCCAAAGCTATAACGTCTCTCCCACAAATCTAACTTGCGAGTATGTTATGAGGAGGGGGTCAGAACACAAGTTCTGGTGACTGGATTTAAATTATACACTTTGGATAATCCTACATATACCGTTCAATCATATTTTCTTATTTATTAGGTTACTTGGGTTAACAGCACTCAAGGCTTACACACACGTCGGACCCATTTACTTCTCAGTGGATTAACCTAATATAGTATATATGTAGCTACCCCTCAATACTGAGGTACACGCCATGGTACCCCACTCACACAGTCTCCACCGTAATGCCACAGAAATGAATGCAGTCCCCCATCCTACACCGGAGTGATGTACGGATCTCTACATAGCAATGTTGCGTTCTGGATATATTTGTCATTACTACGCTACGTAAGCGTACGGACTGTCATCGTCGATCGAATCAGATTTCATACCGGAGTAATGCCCTCAAGTCTACGATACACCACCTAGAGCCGGCATGCATGTATCTAGACTGTCCCACATACGTATCATCAATTGTAGTTCGATGCCTTAACCGCACGTCCTCTAATGTGCACCGAGTTCCGTGGCAGGGCGATACAAAAAACACAGAAATCGGTCGGGAGCTTTTCCATATCTGTACAGGCCCATCTTTAAGAGCCTCTATATACAGATATTCCTAGGGTCTGTTTTCACGGTGGCTATGGCCCCACCTCCGCCCCTCCCTCAACTAGTAAAGACTACAAGAGCTAAACAACTGCCCCTAAAAAAACAATCTAAACATCCATTTGGCGTCTTCCCTCAACCACCGTACCCCGATAGTGAAAGGTGAATGGTCTATTGGTTTTTGCTCCAGTCATTTCGCATCCCACTAGCTGCCGATGACGGATATCTGACGATCTACTATCCTTGTTGGTCGTGAACCTTCGCCTCCCCATTGAGGCGACCGCCGAATCACCCTGGTGTCACTGCGTCACAGCATTCTGACTGCATAGCTACTTTTGCAGTTAAGGCCCACTCACCTAGTAGTTTCGCGCAGACCCAACCTCTGCGAGCATAGCCTAAACATCTGCCACCGCACAGAGGACTACTAAGGGCATCTTACGTATCTCAGGAAGCCACGTGCTTCCCCTTCCAGTCCTTCGGAGCCAACATAATAATAAGATGAATGTGCGCTCCCCTCGTGCCTTATGACACCATGATGATCTACCCCGTTGGGTTATTCACCCTCAAACGTGCGGACTGGTCCAAGCACGTCACTTTAATATGTTGTTAAGCCCTATGTCTAAACATTCTTTTACGCGCTAGCCTTACCTCATCAGGTTTCCATTTAACTTGGTTATTCTCATTCATATTGAATTCTTAATCAAGTTACCAAGTTCCTCTTGCTTATTAATTTCAGTTATATAACTTAACTGATTTAAGTTTATTAATAAGCCCACAACATGTTATTCTCTAGATTGTGGTCCAAGGTCTGTAATCCACAATCCCTTTATATCCTTGTTTGATTTTATCATTACAATAACATGTTCTACTTAATATGTAATTAAGTATATCCCAATTCACATGTTTTCTGTTTAACATGTCAGTCATTATCTATGATTAAATATAACTTACTACATATGTTTTCCTCATTCTTTCTCATTTAATCATAATTCCATTTTACACCGTTACGACAACTTATCGGTGTTTACTTGTTAACTTAGTTTTCTTAACTAAGGCCCATTAATAAGTTTCTCTACCCATTTATTATAACCTATGTTATAATTTTCTCTTGTCCCTAGGACAAGTCTAAACATGTTATTCTTATCAGCAGGTTTCAGACTTCCAAGTTTACAGATTACTTAATTTATAATTAAGTACAACTTCTTATATTTCAAATATTTCCCCCTTTTCTCAACTGGTTTCAAGATTTCCCCTTTTACTGATTACTTAATTTACAATTAAGTGTTCCTTATCTCATTTCACCAGTTATCTATCAGCAGGTTTCAGACTTCCAAGTTTACAGATTACTTAATTTATAATTAAGTACAACTTCTTATATTTCAAATATTTCCCCCTTTTCTCAACTGGTTTCAAGATTTCCCCTTTTACTGATTACTTAATTTACAATTAAGTGTTCCTTATCTCATTTCACCAGTTATCTCATTTCCTTGCTAGTTTATTATAACCTAAGTTATAATCTTAGCTTGTCCCTAGGACAAGTCTACCTATTATACAACATTTTCATTAATGTTATTTATTTATAATAGGTTATTATTATTCCCCGTTTATACCAAATCATTTACTGTTGTAATCCATTATTCTTCATTCACTGTAATATATGTTCCTTATTGTATTAAGGAAAACATTTCATGCACCTTATCAGTTCGATTTATAGAAGGAATCAGTGATTTATTTTCATATTGTATTCCCATCTAAATCTGTGGTGGCAAGTAATTTCTTTTCTTTTTCTTACTTTATTCACTGTGGCTTACTTGCAACCACGTTCTCAGAAATATGTCATTTAGGGAAATACATCACTTTTCCTTCGCATCGCACTAACTCAGCCCATTACATCCCTTCCTTTCTTATTTTTTGAGTTAGACATTTAATTACCATTATTGTCAATTATTCATATCTTGTTATATATATATATATGTGCACTAGACCTCTCACATTAAGTCTACACTTGTGGACGCTGGATTTGTTGGGTGGGTCCGGGCAGACTTCTACCACAAGTTGAGTTAACCTCGTGTCTTAGCACCATTACCTATTTTAATTATGCACTTAGACCCCTCACATTAGATTTACCACTTGTGAATGTTGGATATGCCGGGCGGTTCCGGGCAGACTTCTATCACAAGTGCAATCTAACCTCGTGTCTAAGAGCGTTACAGTGTCAAATTACTGTTAATCTAGGCATGTTCGTTCTTTAAAAATTATTGCTATTCATGTGAATTTTAGGCATATTATCCTTTTTACTGTAATCTAATTTACATGTCATCAAATTATGCCTATATTATGGCGCATGTCTTTTTTAACATGTGTTTAACCCTATTTTAACATGTAAACATTTAATCGGGTAATTGTTCAAATCTGACAGGTTAACATGTCATTTACTCAATAATATGCCACAAGTGAATCATGTAATTATAACAACAGTAGACATTACCCATATTCTAACAAGTTTGTTTTCCAACATGTAATCATTCTAACACTTTAACTGATTCAACATATCAATTATTCATATCAACATCTCAACTTGTTATAATAGAAATTTATAATTAATCTGACAATTTCACAATTAATAAAAAAGGGAATGCTAAACGATAACATATTATTATCTAAAATGCTATAGCTTAAATCCACTCACCTCGTACGCTATCCCAATTCTGGATCTGATCCAGTTTTAGCATCCATGGTTTTTCTTTAATCGGATTCAAAACCTAACGACCATGGATTAATTATTTTTACTAAAAGAAAAAGGGGAGGAAGAAAAGAGAATTGAAAATAGACCAGATCTTGGAATTACCTCACTTCGATAAGAGATCTGAACAGCCAATTATAAACATACATTCCTTTCCTTCAGATCTGAATTCAGAATTTTTACTAGACTAATATTCTTAATTTTTTGAATATATTTGAGAAGGGAGAGGAAACGACTGAGCTTCAGCGTAGCCTTAGAAATATGAGGTTTAGGGTTAGATCGACAGACTTATTTATAGGTGTATCAGAGAAACCAGGTCCCTTAGATTTGATTCCAAACCATCAAAACCGGCCACGTCTTCAAAAAAATGTTCAGATCTGCGGTGGGTCGACCCCCGTGGGTCCGGAGGTCGAAAACTGATCTGGGTGCACTTCATAGGTGCGCTACTGCAAAAATGGCTCGGTGCACTTGCCAAGTGCGCCAGTTGTCCTTACCCGCTTCCTGCTTTCTTCTCTAAACTTCTGTCGTCCATAACTTCTTTATATGTTATCCGTTTTATGCAAACCCGGAGTCTATCTGAACCAGAATTCCAAGATGAATGCAACGGTACAATCCATTTCACTTAATTCTGAATATTTAATTAAGTTATTCTTATTTTATCATTTTGAGTTAATAATGCGGGGTGTTGCATTCTCCCACCCTTAGGAAATTCCATCCCCGAAATTTGATAAGGGTAAAATCAATTAACCCCGCGCTTAATATTCATCCATCATGTATGCATCCAATTTTTGCAAACATTGTGCACTTGTGCAATGTGAAATATAACATAATAATGCATGTATGCCTAAGCGGTACCTCCTATGTGTATGCAAATTTGTCAAAATCCTTTTTAAAATATGATGCTCACATCCTAAATTTAATGGCAGTTCTACATGAATGTAATATTTTGAAAATAAAAATACATTTTCATCCAAATTTTCCCACACTTTTACTGAGTAAGAGCATAGTTCATCCAATTGTTGCATCTAAAATCCTACCAACCAACTTTTTTTTTTTTGAATTTCAGAAAAATCTAATTTTCTAAATTCGACTTCTTATGTTACAAAAAGGTGGAAGACGGAAAGCTTCACATCTTCTGTTTTTCTTTTTCAACCTTTTTCTAATCGTACCTTGATTCTATGTAACTATTTATAAAGATTCCTTATTTTCCTATCCAAGCACAGCCTATATAATTTTTTTTTCTTTGTTACAAATTTTCTTTTTCATCTTATATTGGAAATTTTTATCTTTATCCATCTTTTCTCATAATTTATCATGTTAGTTGCTTTACTGAATTTGTTGTTTCCTTTTTAGTTTTACCATTTCTCTTTTCTTAGCTTATTTAATTATCTGATCTAAGTTTAAATTTAAATAAGCCTTCTAGTCTTTCAACTAAAACTGGAGAACAAACACCCTACACAACTACTACTAAGGGCCAAGAATCTAGGGACTATATCTCCCCCAGACAGAAAAGTCCAAACCAAGGGATCCATGACAGGTTTAGGTGTTACCCTAACTACCCAACAAGAACAGAATAGCGAAACGATCCCGATAGAAACGTAGTAACGGGTTTTACCCCTGACATGAAAATTAGCAACAAGATCTAAACACTTACGTGCCATTTACTATCTAGTAGTCACTACTAATTCTAGTTGTGTACCAACAGTCATTTCAACAACACCCTAGGCTTTTCAATGCTTTACGCATTCTACGGGAATTTACCAATTTTTTTTCCAAGATAATTCTCGCTATTTACTTCATAGCCTCAAAACTTTTCCTGTCTTCCCTAGGTACTAATCCTTACCTATTCCTTACTTTTAAAACACGGTTTGGCCTTTTCATTTAAACTTTCTTCTAAAAATCTAAAAGTGTCAAAACTTTATTTTTCTCATGAAAACTTACTTTTGCCAAACCATCAAACATGTTATATAAAAAAAAATGTAAATCATTTTTTTTTCAAATCACGAAAACTGGAGTAGATAAGGACAATTATTTCTCAATCGGGTTTATGACTTGTTCTTACCTATAAGGTCGGTTCAGTCTCTTACTACAAGGTGCAAACGTCTACTTTATTCTTAATTTCTACGACTTATTTTGTCCACCCAACAAAATTTTATCTTTTAAACAATTTATCAAAAATGATTGTCAAAAGAATAGAGACTTCAAAACTTTCTTTATTAAAAATTCTTGTATGAATTATAACAAGAAAATTAGTGACCTATACATGCTCTATAATATGCACCTTTTACTGGGAGAATTTTACTTTAGACAAAGTTTTCACAAGAAATCACTATTTACAAAATATTCCCCATTTTACTTCAAAACCCAATATGTACTTCTTTACATATTTAAAACTATATCTTTTAAGATTAAAACTTGAAAACACCATAAACCTTTTCCCCAAAACTTTTATAATTTCAAGTTCTTAAAAGTTAACAATGGGGTTAGACCCATAGCGGGTTTCCAATTTTTCTAGGCTTTCCTAGATACTCCCAAGGTCAATTTTCTCAACTATATATATTCCTAATACATTTTCCACTTTTCAACCTTTTCCAATTTATAAGGTTTTTAAGCCCACTAACCCGAAATACAAATCATATGGGATTCCCTTTCCTTCCATACAAAGTACATTGTACACTCTCCACCCAAATTACCTAAGGGTCTCAGATTTCCATATTCAATCCTTTAGTGTACAAAACAAACATCCCATTTCTTCTCATATTATACTCTTTCTTTTTAGTGTGTTCTTCTATGGATCTAGGTATATATATAATATATTTATATTTTTAAAAATACAAATACGTTCACTCACTATTTATATAGGAATCCTAAACCTAAGCTCTGATACCAGATGTGACAACCCAAACTCCAACAAACCGTTTTTTTTCAAAATTCCAATCTATCGAAACTCAAGTTGTTGTACTCTGGTATCCTGCAGAAAAGGAAGAGACATAAAATATGTCAGAGATCAGAAAAAATCTCACAGCGGAATGGATAAAATATAATATAATCAAAGTGTAGCTTTACCATATTGATAACACTGCCTAACCAGTATCCAAAGCTATAATGTCTCTGCCACAAATCTAACCAGCGAGTATGTAATGAGGAGGGGGTCAGAATACAAGTTCTGGTAATTGGATTTAAATTATACACTTTGGATAATACTACATATACCGTTCAATCATATTTTCTTATTTATTTGGTTACTTGGGCTAACAGCTCTCAAGGCTTACACACACGTCGTACCCATTTACTTCCCAGTGGATTAACCTAATATATTATATATGTAGCTACCCCTTAATACTGAGGTACACGCCATGGTACCCCACTCGCACATCCCTAACCGTAATGCCACAGAAATGAACGCAGTCCCTCATCCTACGTCGGAGTGATGTACGGATCTCTACACAACAATGTTACGTTCCACATATATCTGTCATTACTACGCTACGTAAACGTATGAACTGCCATCATCGGTCGAATCAGATTTCATACCGGAGTAATGCCCTCAAGTCTACGATACACCACCCAGAGACGACATGCATGTATCTAGACTGTCCCACATACGTATCGTCAATTGTAGCTTGATGCCTTAACCACACGTCCTCTAATGTGCACCGAGTTCCATGGCAGGACGATACAAGAAACACAGAACTCGGTTGGGGGCATTTCCATACCTATACAGGCCCGTCTTTAAGAGCCTCTATATACAGATATTTCTAGGGTCTGTTTTCACGGTGGCTATGGCCCCACCTTGGCCCCTCCCTTAACTAGTAAAGACTATAAGAGCTAAGCGACCACCCCTAAAAAAACAATCTAAACATTTATTTGGCATCTTCCCTCAACATGCTTCCCCACTGGCTACCGATGACGGGTATCCGTCGATCTACTATCCTTGTTGGTCGTGACCCTTCGAATCCCTGTTGAGGCGACTGCCGAATCACCCGGGTGTCACCGCGTCACAGCATTCTGACTGCATAGCAACTTTTACAGTCAAGGCCCACCCACCTAGTAGTTTCGCGCAGACCCAACCTCTGCAAGCACAGCCTAAACATCTGCCACCGCACAGAGGACTACTAGGAGCACCTTACGTATCTCAGGAAGCCGCGTGCTTCCCCTTCCAGTCCTTCGGAGCCGAAAGAATAATTAGATGAATGTGCGCTCCCCTCGTGCCTTATAACACCAAGATGATCTACCCCATTGGGTTATTCACCCTCAAACGTGCGTACTGGTCCAAGCGCCTCACTTTAATATGTTGTTAGACCCTATGTCTAAACATTCTTTTACGCGCTTGCCTTACCTCATCAGGTTTCCATTTAACTTGGTTATTCTTATTCATATTGAATTCGTAATCAAGTTACCAAGTTCCTCTTGCTTATTAATTTCAGTTATATAACTTAATCCATTTAAGTTTATTAGTAAGCCCAGAACATGTTATTCCCTAGATTGTGGTCTAAGGTCTGTAATCCACAATCCCTTTATATCCTTGTTTGATTTTATTGTTATAATAACATGTTCTACTTAATATGTAATTAAGTATATCCCAATTCACATGTTTTCCTATTAACATGTCAGTCATCATTTATGATTAAACATAATTTAATTCATAAGTTTTCCTCATTCTTTCTCATTTCATCATAAATCCATTTTACACTGTTACCACATCTTATCGTTGTTTACTTATTAACTTAGTTCTCTTAACTAAGTCCCATTAATAAGTTTCTCTACCTATTTATTATAACCTATGTTATAATTTCCTCTTATCCCTCGGACAAGTCTAAACATGTTATTCTTATCAGCGGGTTTCATACTTCCAAGTTTACAGATTACTTACTTTAAAATTAAGTACAACTTCTTACATTTCAAATATTTTTCCCCTTTTCTCAACTGGTTTCAGGTTTTCCCCATTTACTGATTACTTAATTTACAATTAAGTGTCCCTTATCTCATTTCACTGGTTATCCCATTTCCTTGCTAGTTTATCATAACCTAAGTTATAATCTTCACTTGTCCCTAGGACAAGTCTACCTATTATACAACATTTTCATTAATTTTATTTATTTATAATAGGATATTATCATTCCCCGTTTATACCAAATCATTTACTGTTGTAATGCATTATTCTTCATTCACCGTAATATATGTTCCATATTTTATTAAGGAAAACACTTCATGCACCTTATTTGTTCGATTTATAGAAGGAATCAGTGATTTATTTTCATAATGTACTCCCATCTAAATCTGTTGTGGCAAGTAATTTCTTTCCTTTTTCTTACTTTATTCATTGTGGCTTACTTGCAACCACGCTCTTAGAAATAGGTCATTTAGGGAAATACATCACTTTTCCTTCACATCGCACTAACTCAGTCCATTACATCCCTTTCTTTATTATTTTCTAAGTTAGACATTTAATTTCCATCATTGCCATTTATTCATATCTTGTTATATATATATATGCACTAGACCTCTGACATTAAGTCTACACTCGTGGACGCTGGATTTGCCGGGCGGGTCCGGGCAGACTTCTACCACAAGTTGAATTAACCTCGTGTCTTAGCACCATTACATGTTTTAATTATGCACTTAGACCACTCACATTAGATTTACCACTTGTGAATGCTGGATATGTCGGGCGGTTCCAGGAAGACTTCTGTCACAAGTGCAATCTAACCTCATGTCCAAGAGCGTTACAGTGTCAAATTACTGTGAATCTAGGCATGTTCGTTTTTTAATAATTATTCCTATTCATGTAAATTTTAGGCATACTATCCTTTTTACTATAATATAATTTACATGTCATCAAATTATACCTATATTATGGCGCATGTCTTTTTTAACATGTGTTTAACTCTATTTTGACATGTAAACATTTAATCGGGTAATTGTTCAAATCTGACAGGTTAACATGTCATTTACTCAATAATATGCCACAAGTGAATCATGTAATTATAACAACAGTAGACAATACCCATATTCTAACAAGTTTGTTTTACAGCATGTAATCATTCTAATATTTTAACTGATTCAACATATGAATTATTCATATTAACATCTCAACTTGTTATAACAGAAATCTATGATTAATGTGACAATTTCACAATTAATAAAAAGGGGAATGCTAAACGATAACATATTATTATTTAAAATGCTATAGCTTAAATCCACTCGCCTCATACGCTTTCCCAATTCCGGATCTGATCCAGTTTTAGCATCCATGGTTTTTCCCTTAACCGGATTCAAAACCTAACGACCATGGATTAATTATTTTTACCAAAAGAAAAAGGGTAGGAAGAAAAGAGAATTAAAAATAGACTAGATCTAGGAATTATCTCACTTCTATAAGAGATCTGAACAACCGATTATAAACATACGTTGCTATCCTTCAGATCGGGATTCAGAATTTTTCCTAGACTAATATTCTTAATTTTCTGAATAGATTTGAGGAGGGAGAGGAAACGGCAGAGCTTCAGCGTAGCCTCAGAAATATGAAGTTTAAGGTTAGCTCTACAGACTTATTTATAGGTGTATCAAAAAAACTAGGTCCCTTAGATTTGATTACAAACCAACAAAACCGGCCACATCTTCAAAAAACGGTCAGATCTGCGGTGGGTCGACCTCGGGGTCGACCCCCCTTGAAGGGGTCGACCCCCCATGGGTCCGGAGGCTGAAAATTGATCTGGGCGCACTTCACAGGTGCACCAGTGCAAAAATGGCCTGGCGCACTTGCCATGTGCGCCAGTTGTCCTGGCCCGCTTCCTGCTTTCTTCTCCAAACTTCTACCGTGCATAACTTCTTCATACATTATCCATTTTACGCAAAATCGGAGTCTATCTAAACCAGAATTCCGAGATGAGCACAACAGCATAATCCGTTTTACTTAATTATGAATATTTAATTAAGTTATTTTAATTTTATCATTTTGAGTAAAAAATATGGGGTGTTACAGATATTCTAGGAGAGCGACCTTTTACATCCTGGGAAAGAACAATTTTACTTCAGAACCTGACCATCAAGCATTTGAATGAAAGGATGGATGATTTAAAGAGCAAATTAGAGGAAAAGAATAGAATTATTCGTGGATAAAATAAGTATATAAAAACCAAGCCGTCTATTGATTTTGAAGATGAGTTAAGAGCGAGGCTTACATTAGCAGGTATCTAACTTGGAAATCGAATAAGATAATGCTAACGTGAGCTGTAAAGCTTGGGATTATTCTTTTAAGAATATCCCTATCATAACTGTGACCCAGCCTTCCGAGACCATGGCTGGGCGTAAAGCTTCAACCTATAGAAAATATTTTTACTTGAAGAATCCCCCTCGAGGGTTAGATGAATCAGTCATTTTTGAGTGGTGTAAAAGAGTGATAACTGAGATGAAAAGTTGTTATGAAATAAAACTCAACAAGGACACATTTCGATGCATTAATCACCGCGTCTCTCTGATTGGACATTTATAGGGGAAATGCATGATTTACGTAAGAATATCTTTGATTTAGAGAAAGCTAATAAGTCTTTAAGAGCTTGCGTAGAGCTTATAATAGGGCATTGAAACTTCAAAACAAACCCTCAGATAACCTTGATGAGATTAGCAAAAAGAGATGCAGGCTCAACAAGCTTCTAAGTATCGCGGTTTGCCACTCCATTAAACTTCCTTTACCTAATGATGAGAAAGCGCAGGATAACTAATCTTATTTGTAATTGTAATGCTTTAACTTCCACATTTGGATAGTCAAGGAAATATCCTAGTAAATAAACTTGTAAATTGGGTATGTAGCACTCGATGTGTGATTTATGCTCGCATTCTACACAGATAATAGCAATTTGTATATAATGAGTTTAAGAATTATCACTGTGAGATATGGAAGATCACAACCTTCACTTGAAGGCTTTCAAATAGTAGACTCCAGGTATCATCTTGCTAATCCTTTTCCAGTAGCCAGAGTTAGAATTTTATGACCCCGATTAGGGTATTAATAAGAGAAGACCAGAACATTCCTTCTGGAAATAATTAGAATCCCTGAACCATAACCCAGATTAAGGTATTTGAGAGAAGACCAAAAATCTTCTTATGGTAATTAATAGAAATCCCGAACCATCCCAGATTCAGGTAATTGGTAGAAGACCAGAAATCTTCTTCTCGCAGTTAATAGAAGTGTCTCCCCCTTTCAGGTATACTTTGCAAAGCATAGGATGTACATGCTTTGTTAACCACTCTATTAGCTTGTGATTTTCAAAGCATAGGATGTATGTGCTTTGTTGGCCACTCTCAGGGCTTTTGCATCTAATGCACTTGGCTTGCTTATTCTCAAGCAGGGTCCAAGGACTTACCCGACCTCCCTCCACGACGCGCCTTACCCTTCCCATCTAGGTAGTAATAAGGGCTTAGATGCTTGAACCCGGCCATTGTAGGCACCGCTAAAGGCTTACTCTTTTGGTGCTCTACCCTGGCAGTCACAGGCGGTGATAGAGAATTACACTCTACCCACTCCAAGGGGTGCCTTAACCTGGCCATCGTAGGCGCGAATAAGGGTTTGCGATGCTTTACCCTGGCCCTGTCTGATTTGGGCACGGATAAAGGCTTACACTCTCCCTCCAAGGGGTACCTTACCAAGGTCATCCTAGGAAGGAGTAAGGGTTTTAGCTGCTCCGTCATGGGGATGAAGGCTTACACTTTCGATGCTTTAACATGGCCCTTTCTGAGTTGGGAGCCGAGAAAGGCTTATACACCACCCCCTTACGAGGGGTGCCTTACCCTGGCCATCTTGGAGATGACAAGGATTTTCTATCATCATAGATAGCTTCATCCATTTTGGGTGGTTCCAATTTTTAGGGAGATCGTAACCCCAACCAAATAGACATTCTTACTTTAAAGACTCCATTGTGGTAGTTTATTAAGTTTTCAATACATATTTGTACAGTTGACCTTCATTAAAGAACTTGATGATCATCACCTCTGGGACACTACAGTGATTTGTTTCATGTCCATTCATCATATGATAGTAGCTATAGGGTCCTCCCAATTTAATTTCGTTCTTTGGTTTCTTCTCTGACGATGGCCAGAAGTTTAACTCATGTTTAGTCAGGAAGTAGATATTCTCGATTGACGTAGCAAGCTTGCAATCTTCTAGCAATTTTAACCCGAAGACTCCCTTTCTTCATAGAAACTTAATCGTTTTGTAACTCAACTTTATTAGCTCCTCCTTGTCTCCAAGTTTCCTTTTATCTGTGTTTTGAGATAAAGGCGTAACCTTCCAGGACCATGTTGTGGCAGAGTGACTTAAATCTTTCTCAACTCTTTGCCTAAATATAGTTTCTGTAGCCTGTGCTTGAAGGGTTCCTTTTATGTGGATGAATGAGTTGTGTTCCTTCGATGTAGAATTGCTTAGGGAAAAGGTTGGGGTTGGTCCTAAATGAAAGGCGTTAATGCTCCAATGGCCAGGATCATAAGGCTATACTTCTTTACTCTTGTTGTTGATTTGCAAGGTTTCCAACTTAATCCTTTGTTCTTCTGTAATCCCTAGTTCATAAATACCTGATGTAACCATTGGAAATTCAGGGGTTATTTGTAGAGACCCTTTATTCGTGGTTTCTGCTTCTTCAAAGCTTAGCCCAATCCGGGATGGAATAACAATGGATGTGGTTTAAGATATCCAAAGATTCAGAGGTTCAAGCCCTCCTTCTAGCGTCAAAATACTAATGTTAACCCCGTTGTGAAACGCGGTGTAAAAATAATGTATTAAAAAGTATATGTGATAAGTCAGTCAATATTGTTTTAGTTGATGGATCAGTTAGCTTTCACATATTCGATCGGACATGTATAAAATCATGGATCAGATGGTTTTCTTTTACTGGATCGTAGTAATGAGTGAATGATGCATGGGACACTTGTGTACACATGGCAAGAAAGATGAGTGCTGAGTCGATAAATATGTATTAATGTCGACTCTTAACAAATGGATCTGTTTGTTTACATACCATGCAAATAAACAAGACTTGGTACAACGTAAATAACACATGACGACCTGGTGGGTTGTCCATATAAAAATATAAAAGTGACAAGCTGATGTATTTATTTAAGAATGGGTCGTTCAGCTGCCACATCAGCACAGTACTTAGGTCATTCACGATATAATTGGGTAACTCATGTTATATGTGACGCATGAGTTGTTGATCTTAGTGAAGCAGTGATTACATTTTGGAATATATATAAAACCGCCTGTATAAAGGCCGCGAGTACGTATGCTCTACCACGTTTGATATTACATCCAATATGTATTGGTTTATAGTTGGTATATCGGGTCGTTGGTACATTTAAAGGAGAAGGTCGTTCCTGTATGGCTACAAATCAGGTTGTTCGCTCTAATATGGGTCATTCTCACACAATCAGATCATTCCTTTATAGGCCAACGACAAGCAGATCGCTAACCCAATAAATAATCATGTAAAGCCACGTCAGCATGGATCGACACAATCTTTATATGGGTCGGTCGCTCTATAATGTATGGATCAGCACACTTATATCAATAGAGCAGTGAGTAATTATATTTGCAGAAACAAAGCCTCGTGGATACAAAGGTCATATTGGGTCGTTATTAATACATAACTGGTCGTCAATATTATATGGATTAATAACATTAGTTCCACATGGATTGAATCATGTACATGCTCAATTCAGTGATATATCAACACGTTAGGTCATTCCAAAAAAGGTCGGTTATGAAGCTCGCACGTCCAATTCAGCGATTGTGTCAGGTCGTTGCATGCATAGTTCGTCAATATTAAGTCGGGTTGTCCACCGACCCGAGGCCTGTACACACATAATTACAGCTTTTCCATTCAACCTCAAACCACTCCTGTAAATACCCCATTTATTCCTACATGAAGGAGACCGAAATCTCCAACCACGAATTGCTGCCATCTCCACTTCTCAACAACTCCAAACCATAGTAACCTCCATTAGACCTCTTTCAAGATCTGATTCAACATCTCAATCATCATGAAATCATCAAAGAATGTCTAAGTGCTCAATTATTTAAGATCTACTACAACAATCATCACAATCAAAGAGATCTAATTATTTCCATGGTGAAATCGATAGAATCAAGAGATTAAGGAGAAGAAGTATAGAGAATTACTGTAAAGAGAGAAAATGGGCAAAGTTTTTGAAATTATGTACCTCGTAAGATTGAGAATGATAATGAAAACTCCCTTCAAAGTGGATGTAGGCCAGATCTAAGGCCGAACCACTATAAATCTATCTTTTTATTGCTTTTGTGTTATGGTTTCCCATAATCTAGATCCATTTTATTTAAAGGTGTGCACACACCTTCCAAAGTGTTAGTGTTCATTTCTTGACATTAACAATTTTGGAGCCCACCATGGACCACATCCATATCCACATCCAAAGGTCAAGTGCTTTGCGTGTGACTTCGAAGTTTAAGGCTTGTTTTTTACTATAGATTCACAAAATCTAAAACTCAAGCCAGTCGAAAGATTGTCTTCATAGTTCAAGTGTTGTCTGAGATACCACCGAAGAAAATAGTTAGTAAGTCCGCAAGAGCATCGGGCTCGAGAAATGTTGCACATAATCCTACTACTCCGCAAACTAATCTTCATGAAGTTGGCCAATCCTCAGGAGCAGAAGCTGGCGTGACCAAGAATGAATCTGCTCAGTTGTGATGAATCAAGTCTAAGCGATTTTCCCAGAAGAAAAACTCGGTCGCGATTAAAAAGTTTCTCGAGCAGGAGAGATAAATATGTATTCATGGCCGCTCTTAACAAATCGATCCCATTGTTTACATTCCATGCAAATAAAGAAGACATGACACAACATAAATAACACAAGACGACCTGGTGGGTTGTCCATATAAAAATATAAAAGTGACGAGCTGATGTATTTAATCATGGGTCATTCAGCTGCCACGTCGGCACGGTACTCAGGTTGTTCACAATATAATTAGGTCGTTCATGTTATATGTGAGGCATGGGTCGTTGATCTTCGTGAAGCAATGTTTACATTATAGCTTTTCCACTCCACCTCAAAGTACTCCTATAAATACCCCATCCATTCCTACATGAAGGGGACCGATTTCTCCAACCACGAAGTGATGCCATTTCCATTTTTCAACAACTTCAAACCATCCTATCCTCCATTAAACCTGTATCAAGCTCCGATTCAACATCTCAATCATCATGAAATCATCAAAGATCGTCTAAGTGATCAATTGTTTAGGATCTACTCCAACAATCATCAGATCAATGAGATCTAATCATTTCCATGGTGAAATCGAGAGAATCAAGAGATCAAAGAGAAGAAGTAGAGAGAATTATTGTAAAGAGAGAGAATGTGCAAAGTTATAGAAATTATATACTTTGTAACATTGAGAATGATAATGAAAATTCTCTTCATAGTGGATATAGGCCAGATCTAAGGTCAGACCACTATAAATCTGTGTCTTTTTACTGCTTTTGTTTTTATGGTTTCCATAATCTAGATCCATATAATTTGAAGGTGTGCACACACTTTTCGGAGTATTAGTGTTCATTTCTTGACATAAACAAACAACGATATTTTTTGTCAACACCGAAAATAGGTCTATGGATGTGGACCTATGGAATGTAAGGGATTGTTTAGTTCTCACAAGCTTGAGCTAGTTCATACTATTCCCTCAAGGGTTGAGTATCATGCTTACGAGACTTAACAACTAAGAGTTACCTTGGGATAAGGGTTCCCTAAGCGCAACAAAAGTTAGGAAGCAAAACATCTTGAAGAAGGGTATTTTGGTAATCTAGGCTTAAGGTTAAGGCTTGTGTATGAAGTTTCTGTTGTGGAGAAAGCATAAGGTAATAGGCGAAGAAAGCAGTAAGATAAATCATAGGAATTATACTAAGTGTCGATTCACTCTTTATTGATCACTGATTTGAGTACATAAGTGTTTACAAAGGAAATCCCCAAACTGATTTAGAAGTTAGGGTTTAATCTATAAAAAAATGAGTATAAGATTGGGGAATGAGAAAAGTCCCCTAAAATATGACCCCTGGGGTCTTACTTATAGACAAATCCGACCCTCTTTTTCCATTAACTCAACACAAGCCCCTTTCGGATGTGATAATAAGGTGTCAGCTGCTTTTATCTCTTTCGGTTCTGGCAACATGGCTTTGGCCGCCTTTCGTTCTACTTAACATTGTTTCTGGATTCAAAACCGTGCTTTCGGAGTGTCGATCTCTGCTTTAGGATCTTATCTTTGATGCTGCTTTTTACATGTATCGATACTAAGTCCCTTGGTATAGATAGCTTCCAGAATTGCTTTCGGCTTCAACGATAGGCTCTGGTTTCGGCTTTGAGCTTTCATATCATTGTTCTTGTGCTTCCACTTCTTTTGACCTCAAAACCTTCACCCCTTCCGATATCGACACTAATCAAATTAGTTTACATAGCTTCTTTTCTTTTGGTCTTCGGTTCACTTTCGATGAGTTTTTGGAGTTGGTTTCGATCTTGCGGCAGTATGCTTTCAGTATATCTCCTGATAGCTTTTGTAGATGTGTCTCGGTGTAGGTATCGATACCAAGCAAATTGGTAATGATAGCTCCTTGCTCCATCCTGATTACGTTTCGGATTCCTTTCTTGGTTTTGGGTCCTAGACCATATGCTTTCGACTCTCGCTCCGTTTTGTTTGCTTTCGGTTTTACGTGTTATACTTTC
This sequence comes from Allium sativum, assembly GCA_030737875.1. Classification (NCBI taxonomy): domain Eukaryota; kingdom Viridiplantae; phylum Streptophyta; class Magnoliopsida; order Asparagales; family Amaryllidaceae; genus Allium; species Allium sativum. Next base: position 401,727,864 of record CM060923.1, on the reverse strand, counting down.
GTAACTGAGCCTATGTTGAACAGTGTCAGTACTGCTTTGCTGTTATCCCCTTCGTATCGGTTTTGAGTCCCTTCCTCTAACGTTGGCACTGATAGCCCATTAACAGAATCTTCTTCTTTTTGCTTTCGGTCTTAATTGTCTTAGTAGCTTGATGCCGATTTCATGCTTCTGCATCCTTCTCCTTTAGTTAATTGTGATCCGACACCCGTTCACCGATAGTCGGTTTCAGTGTTGAATTTGGTAGTAACAATACTTGATCTTAAACAGTTTTATACAATTACAGAATAGTTTGTTATTAAATATTACAACTAAAACCTAAAAGTAGAAAGATAAAAAGTTGATGAAACTGTATGTTGATGGATACTTTCAAGTAAGAACCCTCATTCTTAGATGTTAAGCTCTACTATAACAATCAGGTTTTTTCCAATAAGAAAAGAATAAAAGATACAAGGATCCACACAATATCGCAAAATAATGAGTTTGAACAGGACAAAGAATTTTATGATAAAAGATGAAATAAATTTATCAAAGAAAGCAAAATGTACTAATTATTTTATAATTATCTAAGTTTAGTTCTATTTTCCTAAAAAATACGAAAGAAGATAAGAAATGGTGATTGTGAACTTTAGAAAAAGTGATTTTATCAAGAGAACTCTAGTTTTACAAACATGATATCTTAACATACGATTAGCAAAAAGGCAGTGTACATCTCAATGAAAAAAAATCATACTGAACATATGAAACAACCCCGAATTACTTCATTGGAAGAACTCAGTCTTCATTAACTACTCTCAGTAAATAAAAAAGTTGAAGTTGGTTTATAATTAATGAATTCAATTTGTAACCAGTCTACGTGTTGATTATTCAAAACATCCCTAAGCATATGAACATAAAATCACTTTGGAACATCAAATAGTGAAATCAAAGATTGAATAATCTTCTAGATTATTATAAGGAATAACACATCAGATCAAAATTTTCTCCTAGATTTGTTTGACCAAACGTCTATAGCTACAAATATTACATGAATAACAAAAATACCAAATATAATCCACTTACTATCCATGCATCTACAAAACATAATATTTTTTTTATTCTTTTGGTTCAATTTATTGGACAACGTTGACAAGTTCCAGTTCACCATTTGATGATATCTAATTTAGAAGCTGAATTTTAAAAAGAACTCGATTAATGTCTAGTTCTGGTATAATTTAAGTACTAGTGACGATCTAAAAATGTAACAAAATGTAGATAGAATTAGGTCTTTGTCTTGCACGGAGAACTAAATTATATCTCCTATGTTCATAAAGTAGTAATTTTCACGATATTATTAGATTATTGATCTAATGGATTATTTAGGCAATAAACTCCAAAGTGCAAAGTTTCCCATAGGTAAATTACTTATGCAACCAACAATTATTTTTGTCCTAGAGCAATTCTAACTGCTTTGTTCTTTCTTACGCATCCCACGGTTATTTTCACCCAAATATAACAAAATTGATATTGCCAATTACAAAAGAATTATGCAAATAAAGAGAATAATTCTTATCTGATAGATGGACCGTTCCTAACCACCTATTTGCCATTGGTATGTCATACCAATCACTACCAATTACCAATGTTACTTTAACAGTGATGGTTGTCATTTTTGATTTTCCCATTAATCTTAAAAGCCTAGAAAGACCTGCCTTTAGCTCTTCTTTCAAATTCTTTTGATATGCCATCAATTAAATTAATTCAGCAACATATATCACTTAAATTGCAACAAAAGTGGCATATCCATAGAACATTCGCTGTATTTGGCTCATATATTTGTACTGGCATATATATACTAATTCATGCCACTAATCAGACCCTGGCACCAAAAATGCAGTTTACTGACCATTAGAAAAGCATCGCAACATGACATTAGTAAAAGGAAACTTTTGGCTTACACCTCCCTCTTTAAAAATAAAATAAGACTAGACTTAGAGCATCTCCAACAGTGTTACGGGCCGTAACGTTACGGCCCGTAACATTACGGGAGATATCTTTGATATGTCCCAGCAGGCGCGAGCTGATTTTATCGGCTCGCAGCCTACGAGCTGATTTTATCAGCTCGCGAGCTCGCGAGCTGATAAAATCAGCTCGCGATCTTCCGAGCCCATCTATGGCTCGGGAAGTTTGTGGGGGGGGGGGGGTTGTGTGGAATGTGTGTTCATTTGATTAAATATTTAGTTCTTATTTTTATCTACTTATTAATTTTTATTAGTAGATTATATACGAAAGATTATAGTTTAGAAGATTATATACGAAAGATTATATTTTAAATATATAGAACGTGAAATTTTTATATAGGAAAGATTACAATGATTCAACTAGGGGGTTTTCGCATAACAATAACCTTACAGATACAACCGACCGTTACAGATACAACCGACCGTTACAGATACAACACCGAATAATAGTACATGCCTACTACATCATCGCAAACATTAAAAGTACACATTCAATTTCAAGGGAGTCGCATTGCGTTCAGTTGCAACTCTTGAACAAGATTTTCGAGACGCATAATCTCTCGTTCGAGTTGGTTTGCATATACTATTCCCCGTGGGCACAACGGCTCGTCAATCCATTCCGTGTAGCTGCATCCATTTGGATAGAATCGACATTGCTGCATGCGCCGACCTATATTGTCGCCTTCTGCACGAACCATAACTTCGACCACATGACCGCAGTAGCAAAGTACAGGATAAGATTCACCTTCATGTTCATGTGGTGGTACTCGGTAGAACTCTACTTGTTGTTGTGGTTGAGCGAGAGTCTGTTCGTTTGCTAGTTGAACATGTGGCACTTGAACTTGTTGTAGATGTTGGAGGTTCCCCTGTTCATGTGATGGTTCATCATGGGGTGTAATTTGGATTAGAAACTCGAATTCGTCTTCGAGCGCTTGAAGTCTCATCTGTTCGTACGCTTGTTCATCAGAGTCAGTTTCGGATGGCCAAGAAGGCATTTTCGAGTGAGTAAGTAGTAGAATGAGAACGAAGTTGTTTGAGTGAGGTATTATGTGAGTAAATTGCATTGAGATATATAGGCAAGGAGTGTACAAATCAATAACAAAAATCATGATGGTACTGGTCACTGTTTCGCCTGACGTAATACTGTAGGGAATCTCTTTTTCTTACTGTCTTGATGTGAACAGACACTGTTGTTGGGCAGAGTCTCGATGTTACAGCTCGAGTAATGATGACAGTGCTTTATCAATATTCACCTACACTTATTTAAACATTTCATTCCCCGTCTCTCAACCATGACCATTATTTGTGCTTTCTAAATCAACCAAGGCAGTAAGGTGAGAAACCACTTATTATTTTTTCTACTGGTTCAAGTACTTTTTTAAATCGGACTAACTTTTTTTTTTATTCCGTGTAGCTTTAATGGCCGATGGGGAGATTAGTGATGAACTTATAGAAAAAATGTTTGATGAGTTTGAACGGAACAACCAGGAGGAGAAAGTGCGTGGATTCGTTCCAAATACACAAGTAGATGAAGTTAGTAAATCCGAAACACAACCAAGAAAACACACAGCTAGGCAAAGGGTTAACCAACCTCGACGCAATCCAAGTAAAGCAAGCTCCAGTGCTGCTACAACCGAATTCTCTTCTACGGACTTACTTATACTCGTGAAATCCTATATCGAATGTGATAAAAGAGATTTGCAACTGAAGAAAAATGGAGGAGGACTTACCCATGAAGAATTTTGGTCCATGATAACAAGATTACATAACAACCACCGTTCATGCACTACTACACGAACGTCTGCCGAAATTCTTATGGCTCATCGGCGGTTCGTTAAAAATTGTGAACGATACCAGATGATTATACAGGTAGTTGAAGATGAAAACGTATTTAAAACGAATAGGGCAACTTATGATTCTCGTTACCTTGTAGATTACGGCACTGATTTTGTTGGTCATGAGGCGTTTGAACTACGTTGTAGTTGGCTAACCCGATGATCTTTCGTTTACTTTGTGTTGTATCTTTCGTTTATTAGATAATCCTTTGTAAAAAGGATGAATTTCTTATAATTGTTTACGCAATAACAAAATATATAAAGCAAACATTTCATTATAAAAAAAGCGGTTGCTACAGAAGGAAATACAACGTTAATACAACAACATAATACGAGCAACTACTAATACGAGCATCTACTAATACGAGCATCTACTAATACGAGCAACTACTAATACGTTACTACATCAACTGTGGAAACCTTGACGTTATAATACGACGTTTCATCCCCATCCAAAATTCCTTTTCCAAATCAGACATTCCATCCAGATCTTTGTCCATGATAGCGTTCTCTTCTTGTTCTTTCTTATACGCATCTTGCTGTTTCTTATACGCATCGTGCTCTTTCTTATACGCTAAGTCCTCCGAAAGAATTTGAAGTTTCTTCTCTTCCAGATCAGCAATCCTTTTCAAAACTTCTGTTCTATCCCTAGCTTCTACAAGCCTTTTTTCCGCTCTACGACTGTGTTCTTCGTGTCGGGCGTTCACTTTTGATTCAAGCTCAACCGTTGTTTTGCCCCTTCTTTTCGCCGCTTTGCATCCCTCAGGTCTAAAATCTTCGTCATTCGTAGCATTGAACTCATCAAGTAGGTTTTCCCCTACACATTGAGAAATATTGCCACCTGAGCCGCTAGGACTAGAAGAATAACCCGATTTTGAACTTTTTTCTTGGCCTTGCTAGCACTTTGAACATCGCGGAGACTCTTGGCAAGTTCTGAGTTCCACTTTGGTTGACTAGTAAGCAGATCATAACAATGCATAAACTGGTAATAGTGTGCCCTTTTCGTTCCATTTTCTCTAGGAAAAAACTTCTTGAACTCCTCATTCGCTAGTCGTTTCTACTTACCAAAATAAAATGTATCAATTAAAATGCTAACACCCATAAATAAAGTACGTACAAATACATACATACCAGATTATGTTCTCCTCCCATGCCACTTGGATTCGCTATCTTTAGTTTGTACACTTGTGACTCATAATATTGGGTTTGGCGGCTTATTTTCCCAAAACGTCCATGGATCGCCGATAACGTCCTTTGGCATCCCGGATGCCTCTCAACGAAGAATTTTTCCACTTTTTTCCAAAACGCAGCGCTTGTTTGGTCGTTCCCCGTTGCAGAATCTTGTGTGAAATGACAATATATGTTGCATAGAGAAATGTCTTCTTTGTCAGTCCACAGAGTGGTTCCTTGCCTGCTCGATGGAGTTTCAAATATATTACTCGTGTTGCCTTGTGAGAACCGAGTTCCATCTATCGTCGGATGCGAAAATTCTCCGAATGGGGAAGACATTATATAGCAAGACTTGGTGTGGAGTAGAGAGATGTAGAAAGAAGATATGAATATGTTGTGATGAAGAAAGAATGCGATGGAATGCTTTTATAACTGAAAATATGGCCGTTAGAAAAGTTTTCACCGTTTTATGGCCGTTGGTAATCAAAATCGAGGCGGAAATGGCCATTGGAAGCCATTGGATTGAGATAGCCGTTGGGGAATTGGGGAGGGAGATGGCGAGCCGATTTTATCAGCTCGCCATGTTGCGAGCTGATTTTATCAGCGCGAGCTGATAAAATCGGCTCGCCACATGGCGAGCTGATAAAATCAGCTCGCCGGACTCATTCCGGATCCTGAATCGAAATTGTAATATTCCGCTGAATATTACACGAGAGGATAACTGTTGGGTGCAAAAACAACCCGTATTACGCCCCGTAACATGAATATTGCCCTTTGTTGGAGATGCTCTTATGTCCCTTCAAACTTTCAAATTCAAGTTACATCCCTAAAATGATTTACCTTATTAACCACTCTTTCGCATAGAAAATGATATCAAGTTAAACTGGAATAATAAAAAAGTAATATAATTCAGTAGATCTATCGAATTTCAATTTCGCTTTCATGATTAAACCATAAATTTTATTATCTTCCTATTAATATGCATATGTCACACATAATAATTTTTATTACAAGAGAAAGTAATTACCCGTCAAATAAATGCATGAAGAAATTCAGGTTCGACTCCAAACAAATATTGGTTAGGCAAGTATTTGATTCCAGACCTGAAGAAATTCAGGTTTGGCTTTAAGTAAAAAAGTTTCCCCACTAATATTCAACCCTTGACAATTATTTCCCCATCAAAAATTTATTTTAGTATAATCGATGCACCACTTTGCTCCCCAATAGAACATGAACGACTTTTATTTGTTGTTGCATAAAACGATTCGCTATTATACACTACTTTTGCTACTCCAATCCTTTTCAATGCTACTTCATCTCTCGAAGTATCCATGGAAATTCTAGTTGCAGCAAGCGCACTTGGTTAGCTTAAAGGATTTATTTATGTCTTCTGCGCATCATATCTGCTGCAATAAATGACTTCGCAAATCCCTCTCTTTTTGGTACAACTGCTCTTCCAAACTCATTGAGTATACTTTCAAACCTATTGATTCCATCTGTATTATCTCATACCACCTTCAAAATAATCACCTTTCTTCTGAAACCTTGACAATATCAGTCAAACATCACCGCCCAGCAACTCATGCTTACACCAACTAACTCCATCACGCAAGCAAAAAGAATTTGCCAAACTAAAATTTGCCTCAAGAGTTTCAAATATAAGTACATTTGCCCCTCAGATGCATGCCTACTCTACCATTTACGACACATCTCTGTTCCACTTCAGATCTCTAGATTTCATATTTCAACCAGCAACTTAAAAGATGCAATATACATCAGTGCAAGTACCATATCATATAGCAAGTCTAATGGTATTGATACGCAAAACCTAAGGGATGTTACGAATGGAAGCAAGTACGTTCTCCCGGATAAATTCATATAGCATAATATATATATATATATATATATATATATGGATCTTAATAGAAAGATGATAAAAAATTATATTTAATGATGAAAATAAAATTGAAATTCGATAAATCTACTTGAAAATATCATGTTTTTAATATTACAAATATTTTAGTAAACATGCCGAGACTCAACGGTGACTGAACTAAAATATTCTAAGGGAAGTGATTTGTATTTCAAACTGAGAGGGATAAGCATCTAATAAAATTTAGAAATAAAGTTGTGTCCAATTTTTTTTAATATAATGAATGCATAATCAAGTTATGCAATAAAATATATCAGAAAAGTAGGTTAGTCCAATAAAAATCTAATTGTGGTGATGATTTCCTTTCAAGCCTTATCTCTAGCAAATTATTCTCTCATAAATTTCACCTTATGCACAAGAATAGCAATCATCACTTTCGCCTTATCCATTGCAGATTTTATCTTTCTACTGATTTGATATCTTGTTTCTTGTGAGTCAAAAAAGTACAGTAAACAAAAAATTATTTTCTTTTACTCAGAATATCATAAGTAACACCTAAAAGATGATATGATAATGTAGAATGATATCCCTGTTTAATTATATTATTAATATATATCTCCTTACTTTATTTAAATGACCAATTTTACAGGCAACAAAAGATCATGCACCCTATTTTAAGGAACAACACAAGAGACATTAATCAGGCTCTTGGAGATGCTCTCAACCATAAACTGAGCTCAAACTTGATAATTGTACAAGTGGTATGCATATCACTCCCCTTATTATGCATCTGTATTATGTCATAAGGATGATTACATTTCTTCTCAAATTATGTGAGGTATATTTTTTATTAAACTCTTTGAATGTACCTTGCCTTATAATTCAAAACCATGAATAAACATTCTCAATGTACTTTAGCATTATTTTTTATCTATTATCTCTCCACATATGTTCATGTGGTAATATTATTTACTGCATTACTGTTAGATCAAAAAATGGCTCTAACACCCAAGTTGTCGTATTTTGAGCATAGGATATGAAGAAATAATCGAAAAATAGAGAAAAAAGCAAGACAACGAGATTTTTATAGTGGTTCGGCGTTAACGAGCCTACGTCCACTTCATATTTTCTTATTTCACTCATGGATTACAATTACAATGAATATTGACTTTCAATCACTTGAATTCAATGAATAATTCTCTCTGAATCCATTGAATTTATTGAGGAAGATGGTGGTTATTCATGGAGAAGTGTTGGCTATGGCAGCCATGGATGAGGAGATGCCAAAAGTCCCCTGAAAATGCCATCTGAAGGTGTATTTATAGCTGTAGGAAAGCTCCTGGGAGGACTGGGTCGTGGTAGGACACGTGGCATGCGATCCGGAAAAGTAGGAGATCGAATAGCCTTAAGAATAGGTCAAAACAGTGCATGTATCTGCAGGTTCGGCGATCGGTTCGTGGGTCTGGGATCGGTTCGTGATATGGGCTCGGTTCGTGATATGGGCTTCACGATCTGAGGCTTGGTTGTGAGCTGGAGTGGACGGATCGTGGCTTGAGGACGCTCCGCGAACAGAGGGGGCGATCCGATCCGGTATCCACGATCCACGGTACGCGATCCGACCAGGAATGACACGAGTTGATGCTAATCTGGACCCGTTCACGGAAACGGGCATAACTTTCAAACCGTAAGTCCGATTGAGCCGAACCAAAGCTCAAACTGAAGCTTATTCAGAGGGCTACAAGCATATGATGTGAATAGATCCAAATGAGGTCGTTTGATAAGGGTTTCGGACCATTTTATACTGGTGTTGTGATTTTTAACAAACTGCCTTGTGTCTTCTGACGATGCCTCCAATGTCGGAGAGTGATGTTATCCAGAGATTCCATATGAGGCAGCATTTACCCAGAGGTGTGTCAACACGATCTTTGCTTTGGGTAGCCTGGTCACAAAGCAGGCTAACATTTTGCCCCCCAAAGTACATCTTATCGAAGATGAGATGTGCTTTGAATATGTTGAGGTAAATCTCTCTGGAACGTCATTTATCCTTGAGAAGGCTTTATCCAATTGTTGCATTGCTTCCATTGGAGCTAGTCAGGCCAAGTTCAAAAAGTCATGCTAAACCGTTGGCTCCCGAGCGTGATTCTACACGCATAGGTCGTCGCCAAACAACATCATCGCTTTATGCAAGCCAAGCACGTGGTAGGGTTGGACTTTCTTTTACATATGAGTCAATAAATGAAGTAGCCACCCAAATCATGGGGCGATGTAAGAATCTTTGGGCTCTAAGCTAACAACTGGACTGTTGGGATAAAGCACATCAGAATCAACATATGAATTTGTCGTTTGTACTCAAGTTCGAACTATCTTGATATCTTGATATTAATCCAGGATCTTAAAATTGCATTGAATCGTGACAGTAAGGAATTCAAAAGCCATGATCACCCTGGATCGTAGTCGAGAAATCCACAATTGTTACGGATCATTTCTTAATCCAATATTCACATATGAAGTAGTCGGTGAGGGATGTTGTTAAAATTATGTGGACCAGTGCTTATAGGATTGTCACCATCGCAAGGTAGTAGATAGGTTTGTCACACCTTCCATTTGGTGTAGTTTGAGTCTTTAAGTTCACATTCGATCAACAAGCTAGCTCTCTTGGTCGGCAAAGATGAGTAAGGTTGTACTCTGGAGGCATGACGTACATGTTTTGAATCGCATTTCATGCCAGGATTGTCTTCAAAGTTAGTCTATGAACCGACACTTGTGCTCCCAGTGCCATCGGAGGATAAGCGAGGTCAGTACTTATGCCCCCAGTATCGATGGGGGTTGAGTTGAGTCGATAAGGCATTTAATCTTGAAGATTTTATACTTCCTGTCGTTGCATCTGGTAAGAGTTGCAGGTTCAGCAATCTTAGCCGACCCAGATCATTCGGTACTGTTTCTCAATTTAGCAAAAATCGGAATTGTATATGCGAATGGTTGAACCACATTTGCTTTGATATCATCTCTTCTCTTTAGTTAGATAGTGAGGATTGCCACATCGGGCATCAGCGACTTCGGTTATTCTCATCAGATCGGTTGCGGAGTCAAGTAAGGTTGTTGAATGCGAGTGAATAAATGTCGTTATGAAGTTAGTTGGGCCCCACCGTTTATGCTTTAGCCTAGTCCGAAATGGTTATCACAGTCTTATTGAGTCTCTTTCTCATGCTCGGTTCAATTGTGCTTGACAAATAAGATCATGGGCTCAATAAGCGATATAGATTCACTTTGGAATTGCACATTCTTGTCATTGTTTTCCAGGGCTTTTCCTTTGTCCTTATCAGTTCGGGAGTCGGATGATGCTCCATCCTTTATCATAAAAGCATTGAGATTTTCTGTCTCGACATTAACACCTTCTTATCATAGAAGTACGTCCACCTCAGGGTTGAATTCATCAAAGCTTCTAAACAACTCTCGTTAGAGAGAAAATTTAAAGTCCGGGGGAATAACAGGGGATCCTGACGTCCCACGTGTGAGGGCTGTAATTGTTGTTATCCATATCATCTCGAGAAGTGTCGCCTCTCGAGAGGCGCCGAATCAGACTAGCGAGCTGGTTGCCATCAAAAAATTGATGCACATTATCAAGATCCTGGCTGGTGCCCCCAGCATCGAATCTGAGATTACAAAGGGGGTCTTTGCTGATTTCTTGTTTCCACGTCGATATTGCCCCCGGGTCATGGTTCGAGTCATTCGACCTGACCGGGTTCCTGTTTTTCGAATTGTTGTGTTCTTCCTTAGAGCTGAGTATGAAATGTCGCTCGAGTATTCATTCGAGTTGGAGTTAAAACTGATCGTGCATGATCTGAGTTTGTCACAATTCTTGCATTCTCATCTAGGATGTTGCAGGTAGCTGCTCCATTGCCCGTGTTTCCATCCATGACGTAGGGAATCGAAACCGCATGTTGTGCGCCTGCTGATTGGTTTGTGTTCTACCCAAGCTGATGGTTGATATCTGACTGTGCCAAGTTCGTCACTACCTGAGCTTCAATTTTATCATTTCCAGCGAATTGATGATTGTTGCTCGGCCTTCCAGTTCATTCCTGAAATAGGTGAAAGTCGGCCTCGGGCTTCTTGATTCATGTGCCCCCTATCCACAGGGGTTTTTGTTGAGCAGTACACTTCGAATTCACGTCTTCTCTGGATTCATGTTCACTTCTCGCATCAAGAGCCGGAGTTGAGTGCAAAAATGAATTGTTGGTATTCAGCCCATGCTAAGCCCTAGTCTCCCATCCAAGCTCCAAGGACAGAAATCAAGCGGTAAAGGGTCAGATTGTAGTCGCCTCGAGTGCTCCTGTTTGCTCTTTGCATCAAGGGAAAGGTCAGGGACGAAATGGTTGCATCATGTTCAATTATTACGTGGGATATATCCAGTCTTATCTGAGCTTCCCATTCTGGAAGTAAGTTGGGATCAGCAGATGGACGTTCACTTTGCATCTGCTTTTTGGTCTTCAAAGGGGGCCTGTTAGGATCACAACACAAGTTAAACACAGGCACTTAAGTTATGCCGTTTGTAAATATTTTCAATAGCCATGGCCCCAGTTATAGGGTAAGTGCGAAAGACATGCGGTCGGATCACTTCCCTTTCGAATTCAGACATGTATACATGAGAAGAGGAGGTCACTTTCAGAATTCAAGCGATCATACTATCCAAGCATGGAGTAGGACGTGTTTGGGACGGTAAAAGAAGCCCGTAATTCATAAATGTCTAGAATTCCACGATTACGTCGAATCGTATTAAGGCCAAGGAATCAATGATCGCTCAAGATCGTACTAAGGTAGGGTAGACATCAAAAATCTCAGGGCCTCGCCAGGTCCTTCCAGTTGCGAGTATGGAGTTGTATAACATGTCGCTGAATAATTCACTATCCAGGCTTCTTTTTCTGTCGTCGTCGTGAGTCGCGCAAGCAGCTTAGAATTATACGCCTACGTCATCCTTCTGGACGCGGCCCTTTAGTTATTCCCTACTGGTCTGCTGTTGTTGTACGAGTTCGGATCTCGCATTTTGTCCAGCTTTGTTTTGTGAGCCTGTACTTAGTGAATGAAATTCCATTTCTTTTTGTACCGCTGTGTTCGTGTGCTGCCCCGCATTCCCGGAAACGAGTGGTTCGAGCTCCATTTTCATTCTTGGTCCCAGTCGTGTGACGGGATAGGATCCCTTGAGTGGTATATGTCGTCATGCATTTATACTCTCCTGATCCTTCAGCGGAGCAGAAATTATGGGGGGTGCTGAGTCTCCAACACCTTTCTTAGCGCTTAATCATAGACGCTTTTATACTCTCCTGGCGGTCGCCAAGGTTAGAGTTCGAACTCAGGTGTTCTGTCGCTCCCCGATCCTTCAGCGGGGTAAGAGTTCTTTCTCAGCGCTCAATCGGAGACGCTTTTATACTCTCCTGGCGTTCGCCAAGGTTAGAGTTCAGACTCAGCTGTTCGGTCGCTCCCCGATCCTTCAGCGGGGTGAGAGTCCTTTCGCATTGTCCTGTACCTGCGAGCATTCCATAATTAGTTATGCATTTAAACATTTGAAACGCAAATAAGCAAACAAGTCATGAAACATTATAAGTTATCAGTGCAACTTATAAGTGAAAGTGTAGTAAAGTAGTATGTATGTATAGGCATGCCCCCAGTCAATCATTAACTTAGTGCCTGGCCAGGTCTTGTTGAGGATTGATTAGGACCATAACTGTGTTGCCCCCATGTCGGGTCATGGAGGATTTGGGATCAGCTTCCATTTTATCAATGGTTGTATTTCATGGTGTCTTGATGGTGATCATCTCTATCTTTTCTGGATTATCGGAACTTTCTTATTCGACCAGATGATTCGACTTTAGATCTTCTGTGTATGAAATATGAGGTATGTTGTAACGTTCCAATCCATCCAATAACTCTTCTGCCCATTCTAGGTAGACTGCGAGTTGTGGTTTCTCCGATTGGAATTCCTTTCGAGTCGTCCTTCGGGGGTTATCTGCAAAACTTCGGCGTTGGATTGCCGATCATTTCTTGCATCGTCTGTATACAACTTCCGGGTGCTTGATTTCATCTTTCATTTCGAATGGGAACTCCATATAAAATCCCGCGATAGTGAACTTACTGCATACGTCTTATTTGCTTGACAGGAGCACACTTCAGGTTTATACTCAAGAAATGACTCATAATTTGGGATAAAATCCCGCAAATATTAGTACTGGTCCAAACGAACACATCCAGGCTCGCCTACAGAAAGCATATAAGTTCTCTCGTTCGGAAGAGGTCTAAAGGAGATCCGATGTGAAGACCTTAGTCAGGTCGGCGTCACCAGTCGGAACACGTGCAGTTGCGTTATTAGATGTCACCCTTCTTCATCCCGAATCACCATCCTCTCTGGAATCTATGTCTTCGGGCAGGTCGTTTGGCAATTCCTTTTGCGATGCTCCCATCATTCGCAATATTGACACCTCCTTCACACTCCATTTCATCTGGAGGGGAAGCGTCTTTGGGTTTCACGCAATCTCTGTTGCGTAGCATATTCCATCCTTCCTAATCAGTCGGCTTCTCCAATAACTTGGTCACCATAGACCAGTCTCACTCCGTCTTTGGTAGGGATATTTAACGGTTAACACCCATATGCTATGTAAGCTCTGAATTCCGCTAGACCTGGTTGGTTGAGACCACGATCAGATAAGCTTGAATGCAATAGCATGGCTTGCAAGGCTTCAAGTAAGGTTCGTATATCCTATCACAACTGTTGTATGAAGTGGAGAGCTAATGGTTGATTCATATTTGCGTTGATCTCAAGTTCTCATTTCTTGACCAATGTCATAAGGTGGCTGGTGAGCAGTCAAGTTGTTATCATCCCAGCAATGATCCATATATCCAATCACGGCCTGCGGAGGTTCAATTGGTTCCTAACTCTGGGGACCAAAGTACATCGATCTAACCCTTGGACACGTGGAAATCAATCTATCTCGATGCGGTTGACGGCAAATAGGTGAACTGAGACCATCATTATTTTGTATACTGCCATAGCCAGCGTGCTTCCTATAAAGTTACCTTTCTAAAAACTGAAAGAGTTCTTGGATTTTCGAAAGTTTTAAAGGGTTGGATTCGTTGTTCAACAGCTCGCGCGAGACGATTCAGCAGAGAGGAGAAAGAAGGAAAGTGAAGGGGGGAGCGTCGGCTTATATAGGCAAAGAAGGTGACCGTTGGCCTCCCCTCCTTTGTCTTATTCGATCCACGAAGCGCCCCGATCTGAAGACGGAATCGCAATGAAGCCCACGGACCGCTTCGAAATGATGGCCCACGAAACTCAGAGCCCGATACGACTCGAAGAAAGATGCGCCCTGTATCGCGCAAGACCCTAAGAACTCAGCACGCGACGAGCAGATGACCAAATCGGACCGTGTCGGCCTATGGCGATCCGATTCACCCATGTGTCAATTTGAACCAATGCGACTGTAAGCTTGCATCCTTTCAGGAGAGAATCAGTGAATCTCGTCGAAGCATGTTTCATCATCTATAAAACATACTTCGAGGGGGAAAATGTTGGCTTGCTTTTTCGGCCAAGCCATCCAGGATCATTCGTGAAAGGAAATCAGGAAACCAAGTCCTCCAGGAGAGTGGAAGGATGGATCGCATGCCATCGTCTCGCCCCGCTTGGATCGCGCGACATCGTCTCGCCCCGCTTGGATCGCGCGACATCGTCTCGCCCAGGAATGGATCGCACGCCATCGTCTCGCCCCGCTTGGATCGCACGACATCGTCTCGCCCAGGGAACGGATCGCTCTCGTCTCGTCGACGAGCGCCACCTCTAGGCGATCCGATCCCCTGCAACGAACCGAGCCCACTGACCCGTTCAACCACGAGCTGGTCTTCAGCGATCCGAATCGCATGGATCTGACGACACCTGTTCACAACGGCTAGTTTGACTGTTTCTCCAATGGTGGCGATGCGATCCGAAAATCTCGGGATTCGTGCCACGTGTCCGCGATCCGTCCGACGAAATCAGCTATAAATAACCCAGAGCTTGGCATTTTTCGGGAGCTTTTTCGGCAATAGTGAATACTGAGTCCGCCATTGCTATCAAACCACTGGAATATCGAGAGAAATCACTGTTGTACTAGCTTTTAAAGCATAATCAATAAGATATAAAGTGGACGTAGGCTCGTTAACGCCGAACCACTATAAATTCTGAGTGTTCTTTCCTTTTTCCTTATTCCTCATTTAGAATTCTCTATAGTTTATAACAATTTGGGTGTTAGGTCCAAATTTCGATCTAACAATTACATTGTACTTATTTATTTTTAATTATTACAACATTTGTTTCTTGTTAGTTGTACTAAAGTGTTGTAGATTCAAAATATTAGAATTATGGTTAGGCTTGACTGGAAGTAGAAAAGACTAGGTATCCTTGTTCGATTATATCAGTGATTATATTTCCTTAGTTTCTTTACTTAAGAAGCCATTTTTACGAGCAAAAAAAGATCATGTAGTGTATTTTCAGGAATAACACAAGAGACACTAATCAGGTCATTGGACATGCTCACCATCAAAAATTGAGCTCAAGCTTGATAATTCTACAAGTGCTCTGCACACCACTTCCCTTACCATGCATCTCTATTATGTCAGAAGGATGAATATATTTCTTCTCAAATTATGTGTGGTATATTTTTCATCTAACTCTTTAAATATTCTTCCACTAATAATTCAAAATCTTGAATAAATATTCTTAATGTACATTGTGCCACAACATTAATGTTTATCTATTATCTCTCCACATATGTACATGTGACAATATATGTTACTACATTACATTGTACTTATTTATGCATGATTACTAAACCATTTTTTCTTGTTAGTTGTACTCGAGTGTTGTGGATTCAAAATATTCATCTTTTTAAGTATTTTTCTTTTTTAATTTCCATTACACATAGCATCCATCAATTATAGTGATTACCTTTTAGCACCTATCAAGAAGAAAAACTTAAAGGCAAGAGGAAAGTGAAAAAGTGTTGCAATTCAACTTTTAAAAGATAATGAAGAAATATCTGGTAAAGTCATGAATGAAGACAAATTGATATAAATGCCCAAGCTTTTTGTTCTTGACATTTTGGATGCCTTAATGCAGGGGTGTCAATTAGACCTGCTAATTAAGACGACTTTTTTTAATCTTCACCCTGAGTCAATCAAAAAAGTTTGGATTCACATTTAGTTCTTCTCTTGTTGGTTTGGTGTGACATTCATGCTTTGGAAATATGGAACCATTGGCATTTGTTTGATTAGTTTCACTAAAGACATGTTTGGAAGCAACCAATCAATTCTGATGCA
This sequence comes from Allium sativum, assembly GCA_030737875.1. NCBI lineage: Eukaryota > Viridiplantae > Streptophyta > Magnoliopsida > Asparagales > Amaryllidaceae > Allium > Allium sativum. Next base: position 401,711,650 of record CM060923.1, on the reverse strand, counting down.
TATGGTAAGGTCGGTATACAAAAGGTCCTCATAATCCAAAAAAAATAATTTTTTTATTAGTCATTCTGTATCAAAATTTGATACAACTAAACTCATTTTTTGCCACTTGGGCTATGGGTTAAAAGCTGATGAGCAAAGCGAATGCTTCTACACATAATTTTGTGTTGCATTTCAAATGGTAATAGTTGTGTAAATCTTGTCACAATTTTACGTAGCGGATGTCTCAAAATTCTCGCCCCATAATCCAAATGACTATAAAATCTCAAGGGTCACTTACTGCCTAAAGAGAAATTTGTGTTATAATGGTTAAACACATGTGCAAAACATATGCAAAGATATCGAACACACTAGAAAACGAGATATGTTGGTCTATTTTAATTACCAAATAATTTAAATTTATGACTATGACATAAGCAAAGGCGTAATCCCATTTTGTGTTTTTATAGTTCTTCATCCATTTAACAAAAAATCCATTTCTTTTTGTTCAGAATTATCTGTGCTACCAACATATAATCCTTCCCTCGAAATAATAATAAAGCATGTATTGATCTAATAATATATTTCAAAATACAAAAAGGTGTGGTAATCACCAAAAAAAACAATGACAGTTTGACATGGTAATTCTACCAACTTTTAATCATGGAATGAAATATCTAAACTATTGCTTGATGGAGAACTTCCCTCTTTCTTAATATCAAAAATGGATACTAACACTCCAAGAGGTGTATAAACACCTTAAAACTGTTTAGAACAAGGTTAAGAGCTAACACAAGAAGAAAATGTTAAAGTAGAGAACATTTATAGTGGTTAGGCCTCACTTTTGGCCTACGCCCCTTTAATCGATGATTTCATTACGATCTTCATCATTACAAATACATGATCATTCTCACTTTATACATTTTTAATCTCCTTTACAATAAATCTTTCTGATCTTTTTACATATTCTCGATCAATCTCTACCCTTCTATCTCTTTGGAGAAATAGTCAAATTCACGCTTGTAGTGGTGATTGTTAAAGTAGATCTTCGACAAATCATGCATGATGGTGATTGAGATGATTTATCGATGGAGATGTTGATGTAGACGCTTGATTCGAGTTTTGATGGAGCTTTCACTACACCAAAAAGCTCATTTTAGCAGTGCTCAAATCCGTATCAAATGCAATTTGGCAGTGCTCAGATCCGTATCAAATTAATGCGTGTTTGTTACTTAGGCACTCCCTAGAGCCGTATCAAATTAGTAATTTGATACGCCTAAGCCGTATCAAATGTACCAGTTTGGTACGCCTTAAACCCGTATCAAATTTCAATTCGACACGCCTTAAAGCCTTATCAAATTATCAAATTTGATACATACTTTAACCGTATCAAAGTATCATATTGACACTCCTTATAGCCTTATCAAATTATCAAATTGATACGCCTTATAGCCTTATCAAATTATCAAATTGATACGCCTTATAGCCTTATCAAATTAGTGGATTGATACGCCTTAAGCGTATCAATCCACTAAATTGATACGGCTATAAGGTGTATCAATTTGATAATTTAATACGGGTTTAAGGAGTGTCAAATTGATAATTTGATACGGGTTTAAGGAGTGTCAAATTGATAATTTGATACGGGTTTAAGGCGTATCGAATTGAAAATTTGATAAGGCTTTGAGGCGTATCAATTTGATAATTTGATAAGGCTATAAGGAGTGTCAAACTGGTAAATTTGATACGGGTTAAGCATATCAAATTACTAATGATCATCCAGATAATATGTATCTAATGTACGCTACTTCACCCATTGATATATATATACACAACAAAGAAAATATGCTGCACCCATGTAATAGTACATTAAGAAAATACACAAAGCATAACTTCAATTAATACATAAAACATAACTTCAATTGATACACAAAGCATAATTTCAGTTAATACATAAAGCATAACACAATTTATACAAAGCGTAGTGTTCAATCGAAGATCTTGCTCTAAAGAAAAAAATTGGAGATAACTAAACTGCAATAGTCGAGCCGCTTGTTCCAACACCTATAAAAAAACAAAAAAGAATATATGAATACACAACCAAGTTGAAAGTGTCTAAAATCAAAAACCAAAGTGAATCTAAGAGTAAAGGAATGCGATGACAGTTTAATTTGTGCTGAGGAGTGAGGAGGTCCGACCAATCTGAGAATGACTCTGTATCAACCCATGCGGCTTGAAGTGTTCAACAAGATCACCTGAACAATCACCGTCATCCCTGACTCCTTGCACTTCTATCAACCTCCTGCTCCCCAAAAAACTTCATTCCTTACACAACCACTAAACCCCTTTCTTGATCAGTCACAGCCATCCTTCAACTCCCCAGACAACAAATTCAATAACTCCTCGATGCTCCGTTACCATATTACAGCCCCAAACTGTAACGGTACAATCACATAAAGCACCAACATCACCAAACTGTTTCTGACACCCTCCCTCACCAAGGACAAACAGCAACCACCTGCATCTGCTAATGGAACAAAACACACTCGCCATGTACACAATCCTCCCATTGCACCCATACAGCTACTCTAGCCATTGCCTACCACCTTCAATTTGCAACTCAATCCCCTTACTTCAATTCAATTTCTGGACACCACTGAGGACAACAGTTCAATCACTACTCGATACTTCTTGTAATCAGCCTAGGCCCGAAACCATCTCTTCGACTTGCACCAAGTCATCTAGAGACTTAATTCACCGAAAAGCAACCTAATCTCCAACCAAATGTCATGCCCCGTGTACATCATTGAAGCTGTTGCATTACTTATACAAAATCCTAATTTACTATCAGAAACTGTTTCATCAAACTAAGATCAAACCTCATAAAAATTGGTACATGAGATCCGAAACCAATTGGTTGAAAAGTCTGGATAGTAAATGTAGTCAAACAAGGCATATGAAATTGCATTAGCATCCATAACGGAAAATTTTCCAGACCATGTGATAAACAATCAGAAATCCAATCCACCATCTTAAAAAGATTTGCTTTCCGAATCCATAAACGAGTTAAGAACATAAAAGAACATCAAGGAAACTGGGTCGTTTTCCAAGATCAGAATAAATCATACAAACAGAAACCCAATCTCACCCGCGACGTGATTATAATCAGCCAATTTTGAAGTACTTGTACGTTCTAATCAGTTGCTAAAATCAGTTAATCGCTATTTTTTACTATTCTTGGGTCGGACAATCGAATATGCTGCACCTCCTTAGCACTAATTATTTAACAAAAATGACAGCTTACCCATGTAAGAGTTGCTAAAATATCAATCGTGCTATATTTATAACATAGTAAAGATATACGGCTATCAATAATAAAAAATATGATAACAAAACTTCAGTTATTACCTTAAATGAGCAGATTACAGGTACCCTTCTGAGGCTTGTACAATATACCACTCGCTATTTAAGGAGCAATTTAACATAATGTACCACCAACGTCCATCATCTTCAGCATCTAAGACTGGATACCTAAACAACAAAGAAGATAGTACATTTGAATTACATAGAACAATCAAAGCTAGCGAAGTAAGAATCTGATAAGTATTTATCCGAAAAAGTAATTAGCAAATAGCAACTGTGTCTATTTTACTTGAATTTGGAGCTTACCCTCTGCCAGGAATATCAATGTATTAGGTAGCAACTATGACAGAATAATAAAGATGAAATAATGAAAAAAAAAATCCCATTTTCGCTGTATCAGTGTTAATCGCTGTTTGAAATGAAGTGTTAGTACCCGGAATGTTATGCACCAACACCAAGCCACCATGGACTCAGACACATATGCAACCATGTTGGTCGAATCAAGATTGAAGGCGAGGAACATGGAGCACATGCACACGTGGTGGCTTGGTGTTGGTGCATAACTTTCTGGGTACTAACTATACCGTATGCACATAACAAAGGGGAATTATACAAGAGAGAATCCACGACTTGCAGTGAAGAATCCACGACTTGCAGTGAAGAATCCGCGAGGAAAGCTGGTTTCAAAGAAGTGAAGCTTTCTGAGTACTGACATGAAGATACCGTATGGACAGTTTGCAGTGAAGCTATCCATGTTACATGCGGTATCCATGTGACACTTTCCGCAAACGGTATCCATGTGACACATTTAAACTGTATCTAATGACAACTGTATCTAACGATCATTATCTTCATTGCAAACTATCCACGAAGATACCATATGCACAGTTTGCAGTGAAGCTATCCATGAAGAATCCACGACTTTCAGAGCAGTACCGTATCCATGTGACACTTTCCAGGTACTAACATAATATGAAATAAGGAGCCATCGGCATAAACTATTATTATGTATAAAAGTGCCCACTTTATCAGTCGTCAAAACATTGTTCCTACCCTCCTCGTTACAACCTACATAAAGTATCATTTTATTAATATTATCTTAATACAGTCAGACTGATTGATGTTTTTGCTTTTAGTTAAAACAAAAGGCAAAATTAAACGAAGAATGGGAAATAGGGAGAGGCATCTGGTGGCAACAACGGCAGTAAAAATGTGAACGGTGGATGAGCTCAAGCCAGTAAAATTGGAGGGAACAACTCAAACAATAATAACTAATAACAACAAGATCAATGCGATGGACGGTAAAGGTAGAGCTGGAGGCAGTAAAGTTTATATGGGAGGAGGCATCGGTCACCCGGTGGAGTTTCCAAATCCTAATTTTCAAGGGATGAACAATGGCCAGATAGACCCCCCCCCCCTCAAATGAGCCATAAACGTAACATGGTTGCGGCAGCTGTGGCTCAAGAGCTGCCGACTGGTGCTTTTCAGGGACAAGTGGCAGTTGCAAGAGATGCGAACCCTTACCGCAGCAGCAATACATGCAAGCGATGATGCAATAGTAGCATCAACAACAGAGGATGATGATGAAGATGAACGGTCAAGATAAAATGTACCCAATGATGGGGTACCTGAGGCCACCACCTCATGCTATGTCAACTACCTCCACAAAGGAGCAATACACACACTACTTTAGCGATGAAAACCCAAATAGTTGCTCTGTAATGTGAGATATGATTTATTTGGGTTTTAATAATGATCTCTTCGTTATAACTAAAGACCTTTACCCTTTTTTTATTAAGATGGATGGGTTGATGTTTTATTATATATATAATTATATGTTAAAAGCTTTTTCAGGGTTTGGAAGTTCGGTTAGTCCGGGCTCTTATGGGTTTACGTAATAGTTGCCTTTGATGTTTAAAAAAAGGTTTATTCTCATATAATAGTTGTAGTATATTGTTTTTCAAAATTGGAATATTGCTACAACATTATTTCAAAATAGGAAACTAATACGACATTGCTTAATTACTTGGAATATAGTCTTAATTCATTTTGTTTTCATATTTTGAACATCTTTAATATATTAGAAAAGGACAAACTTGAGTGTTATTTTTAATCTCCACGGTACAAATATCGTATATTTTCTTTGTATATTTTTATTTATATGTTTTAAATAGAATGAAGCAATTTACCAAAGCAATTATTTTATATCTTTTATATAGAACGAAGTAATTTCCTGAAATAATTATTGTTTATGCGGCGCATATGATAATTCCATGCTTTGCATGTGTAGTTGTTTACATCAACTGTTCACTTAATAAAAATATAAGTTGTTTTTTCTTGCTGGCTATTTATTTCAGGATATTTTATATGTATTCACCTGCAAGAGTTGAAGAATGCGGACAAGCAATACTAAAAGAAAAGCTAGAATATCTTAATTTCATTGTACTGTGTTTTCCAATTCATTGGTTATTTAATCATCATGTGCTAAAACATCAATTATAAGTAAATTTTGCTCACAGTTTAGAAGCTGATGTCAAAAAAATTATGTGTTTCTAATCTTGAATTATTATTAAATTGTTAAGTTCGTGCTCGTACCTTAAAAACTCACATACTTATCCACAAGTAAATTTTCATACACAACCATTTAAGTAGCATAAATAAAAAATATATACCTGCTCCAACGTCTAAAGATATCGAATTAGACTCTTCGGATGACACAAATACCCACCCACTCCGACTTCATCATAGGTATCTGCAAACTGATGATTTATTTTGTTGGTTTTCTCATTTGGTACCAGTATACTGTCTAAAACCAACTTTTCATGTGTAGATGGTACATTTTTCCCATGACATTTGGACGATGTAGAATCTCGACATACAGTACCTGTTGCAATAAAGTTGTCAAGATATATCCAACAAAATAACTGCATCAAAATCAACTAATAATAAAAAAACATGTAATGAATACCTATTGCTACTATGTTTAGATCAAAGTTGAGAATTTCACATTTTTGATTGTTCGAAACATTGGTCGAATCCTGCAACTGAGAAACAACGACTTTAGAAGAACCGCGTTTTGTACATGAGTGTCCTCCATCAGAAGGATTTAACGGTGCGCTGATTCTTTGTTCGATGTTTCCTACCATTCGAATCAAAAGCTCCATTTGCCCAGACAAACTTACCACGTTACCCTCTAAATTTCCCACCCTCATTTTCAACTCATCGTTGTCTTGATGAACATGTTTGAATCGTTTTTGTGCAATAGCACAAGCCTTAACATTAGTCTTTGATATGACGGACCCAACACCGCGGCTCCTACCCTTTGAATCCTTACCCAACACCTGTGATAAGATATCTTCACCCACTGTCAAATTTTCATCATCACTATCGGTAATCTTTTCCTTCAATTTAGCAATTTGATCCTGAGATATGATATTTTTTATATGAATAAAGAAAATTCAAATAATACGCAATTTAGTATTTTTTTTACTTACGAAGTACACAGAAGTGTCTTCTGATATGCTACCATCTTTTTTCGTGTGTGTCTTCTCCCATATTTGACGACGGTTGATATTTGCAGATGGATCTGCAACGATCTGCAATATATGTCATTTTGTGTACATTTTTTGTCATAATTGGGGGTATTTTACTACTTTTGAAATAAAATGAATATAAATTACCATTTCATGTTCTGCTCTAGCGTGACTTTTATGTCCTGCATGGTGAGCATAGCTGAGCAATAATCTATTTTTTTTGCCTGACTTCCTTCTTCCGCTCGCTTCAGGCGTTGCTTCATTTTTTATGAACTCACTCCAATCTTCTTGAGCAATTTTATGCGGGCAATTTTTCAGCCGTTCTTCGTCATTGTCGAAAATGTCATAAAACCTTGCTCTCAAGTTTTTCTTGTGCCTCCTAAAAGCCTCGGCCATTCTTTTAAAAAATATTTCCTTTGAAAGCGGCTCAAGCGCATACATTTTCTGCAAAAATTAAGAGACTGTAAAAGTAGACCATAGACATTTAAGTGTTATATCACTAAATTGCTCAAGTAAAAACTTACCACTAACTGGTTCCAAACGTCGTCCTTATATGTTTTGGGTACTTTATCCCAACTTATGAATGATATCGGCACATGAACTCTTACTAGTTTACCAAGCATAGTAGCGACTTTTGAAGCGTTTTCTGAGACTGGAATACCAAGTAGGTTTTGATCAACTTGCTGCTCTTTTGAACATGATGCATGTGATGATGTTTGATTTTGTGACATAGTTTCCTACAAAATATAATATTACTAATACATGTGCATATCAGTTGTAAAAAAACATATTCAATGAGTCATAAGTTAACACATGTGATTCCCTTAAAAAAAGCATCATTCAACAATTCATAAGTTAACATATGGTTTTGGTAAACAAAAAACATTCAACGATTCATAACATTCTAAATACATGTGATTCTCTTGCAAAAAAAGCATTCAACAATTCATTAGCTAACATATGGTTTTGGTAAGATCTTCTAATTTTTCATTGTCTTCAAAAGCTGATTGATAGACGATAGGAAGCTCAATGTCATCCACATTTGTAGTCAACCATTTTGGTGTATGCAAAACCACAGACCATTCATTATTTTTTAAATCTTTTGAATAGAACACTTGGCCCGCTTCTGATGCAAGAATAAATGGTTCATCATTTATGTTGTCTTTGTTCTTCAATTTTCCTAAATTAACCATGATCAAGTTTGAAACGGGGTCTATTTTGCAACCATTGATCTTATCCTCGACCTTTACCCAATCACAATAAAAAACTGTTTGTTTGAAGTCAGTGTAATCCAACTCAAGTATCTGCTGAATTACTTCGTAATACGTTGTTTCTGCTTCCTTATAATTTTTATCCTTACCACTCGCTCTAAATTTTGTAATTGCTCTCATGCATACACCGCTATCTTGTGTTACCATACGATTTTCGTACATTTTTGTAGAAAAAAAATCCATTCACTCGGTACTTCGTATAACTAATCGTCGTGAAGTTCGGCCCGTGTAATAGCCGCCAAAGAGTTGGATCAGCATCCTTGCAGTTCAACAACTACATAAAACACAAGTGAAAAAAGCATGGTCACGTATTGCCAACTTATAAACACGTGAAATACTTAAGATGATGTAATACCTCATTACGTAACCATAGAGTAAAATCTTGAATGGCTTCGACAGTTGTACCTCTGCCTCGTGGTTGAAATCTAGTGCTTTTCGCATAGGAGTTATACCTTCTATGGAAAACACATCGAAATAAATATACAAAATAAATTAAAGCATTGAAATTTGAAATAAATTCATGAACTTACTTCTTCCATTCATCCAATCCATCATACTTATTAAGAACCCATCTACGCACTTGTTCAAACTGTACTTGGGTTAACGTTATATTTTTACCGTTATCTAAAGGTATCTCATCAGCAAACTCATCATCCTCATCTAAAAATGCTTCGCGGGTATGTTTATGATTGCCATAACCTCCGTTTGGCATATATTCCATGCAGTAAAGGCTAGCTTCTTGTATAATATATCCTTCTGCAATACACCCTTCAATATATCTTTTGTTGAGCACATATCCTTTATATGTTTTCATCAACCTGTGAATGTGATCAATTATATATTGTACAAGATAGCTATTTATACCGCATAATAATACACATAACTGAAATTATTTATTTACCATTCAAAAGGATACATCCATCAATATCTGATAGGACCACCAGTCAATGCCTGATCAGCTAAATGAATCATAAGATGGATGCTGATATCAAAAAATGCAGGTGGAAAATGTTTTTCAAAAACACACAATGCTTCTACCAAAATAGCTTTTGCTTTTATAAGGTGTTCCCTATTGATCACCTTTGAGCACAAAATGTTAAAGAATAAACTAATACGATGAACGGCATTTTGTAGATCCTTATGTTGTGTATAAGAATGTTGAAGCAATACCGGAAGCAAATGTTGCATTATGACGTGGTAATCATGTGACTTCATATTTCTTAGTTCAGGAGGATTGATGCTCACATTGTTGCGGAAGTTAGAAGAGAATTTGTTAGGTACTTTCAGGATTTTCAATACGGTGCAAAATCGTATCTTTTCTTCTTTGCTCAAAGTAAAAGTTGCCTTTGGTATGATTATTCTATTCGTTTTAGGATCTTCCATCACCCACAACTTTTGTTTTATAGCCATGATTTTTAAATCCTTACGTGCATTGATACCGTCTTTTGACTTATCTTTATGGTCTATAATGGTGCTGATGAGATGCTCTGTGACGTTCTTCTCCGTATGCATAACATCAATATTATGTCGAATCATATTTGCTTTCCAATATGGTAAATCAAAAAATATAGACCTTCTATACGATCCAGAAACATTGTCGATTTCTTCATTATCTGACTTTTTTCGTTTTTGACCAATTTCTTTGTATTTACCGACTTTCATTTTGATATTCGCTACTTTCTTTTCAACTTCAAAACCAGTCAATGGTCGTTTAGGACGACGAAATTCTTGTTCGTTGTTGAAATTTGTTTTGTCGTATCGAAATTTGTGTCCGTTGGGAAGAAACTTTCGATGTCCCATAAAACACATCTTTTTACTTTCAGGAAGATGATACGAACAGGTGTTTTCCCCACAAACGGGACATGCAAAGTAACCGTGAGTTATACATCCCGATAAAGTCCTAAGAGCAAGGTGATCATGGATTGCCCAGAGCACCCTAGCTCTCATTGTAAACTCGGATTTATTAAACGAATCATATGCAACGACTCCTTCCCATAACTGCTTTAACTTGTCTATCAACGGCTGTAAATAAATATCGATATCCTTTCCCGGTTGTTTTGGCCCAAAAATCAACAGTGTTAACATTGAAAACTCTCGTTTCATGCACATAGACAGAGGAAGATTATATGGTACTACAACTACTGGCCAACAACTGTAAGGGTTAGATAGAGAAGCATGTGGACAGAAACCATCTGTTGCTATTCCAAGTGTGACATTTCGTGGCTCGACATGAAACATTTTATCAAAAGAATCCGCGACTTTCCATTGAGAAGTGTCACATGGATGACGCATTATGGTTGGATTAGAGATGCAACGACCATGCCAGGTCATTGCATCTGCTATCCATGGTACAGTATATAATCTCTTCAATCTAGAAATTAAAGGAAAATGTCTTAACGTCTTTCGAGGTACTGTGGTGCCTTTTCTCTCTTCGTTGAATGATGTCATATATCTTGGTTCATTGCAATTTCTACAAGAAACTCTGTTCGCATCATCTTTCCAGTACAATATGCAATCATTGATGCATGCATCATAAGTTATGTAATTCATCCCAACTTGCTTAATGAACTTCTTCACGTCGGAGTATTTTGTCGGCAACGTGTTACCCTCGGGGAGTAACTCCTTTATTAGTTCGAGAAGTGCAGTCACACCATTATCTGAAAAGCCGTATTGAGTCTTCAAGCTATTCAGTTTCACAATGGCATACAACTTCTTTATCCCTTTTGGACATGAATGATACAGTGGCTCTTTTGCGCTATCAAAAAGTGGTTTATACTTCTTATTTTCATTGGCCTGCCAATTTCCATCACCCGTAGAATGCTCTCCAACATTAGCATGATCAGACAACGGATTTTCAGGTTGAAAATTATGAAATCTATCTGCATCATTGACTAGATCTTCCATCCTAATATGTTCAACCTCGTCAATATTTGTGGCATAACTAACTGGTTGTTGTTTTTCTATCTCCACCATTTTTTCTCCATGAAAATACCACACGATATATGATTGGATAAAACCCCATCTAAACAAATGAAAATGAATGTCATCTAATTTTATCTTCTTCATATTTTGACATCGAGTGCAAGGGCATAAATACACTCATTTGTTACCACCGTTTTCTTGAACAAAACTAATAAACTTATCCACCCCGTCTCTATAGTACATAGTTCTTTGATCAAATTCATTTATCCACTTTTTGTCTATATTGAATGACATGTTGCCCTGCTATATCCTATATAATAGAACATGAGACGTAAATATAATATATTTGCAATGTAATCAACTTAAAGAAGTTTATTACAAAATAGCGTTTATAAGTTAAAGTTGTACATGCTTCTAAAAATTACTATAATTTATAAATGCTGATACAATTCAAAAATTGCTACTATTTATATAATAGAATTACTACATATATCATCGCATCAACCAAATGGGCCCACCCCCCCGGACAATATGCTCATTTTCAGTTTATATAATAGAATTACTACATATATCATCGCATCAACTAAATGGGCCCACCCCCCCGGACAATATGCTCATTTTTAGTTATCCCTTGATCGCTCCTTCAATGATTTAACGCTCTTGCTTTCTTCCAATTAATGGTACTCAAAGAACAGGTATTATTGTCAAGGAAACGACTAAGCGATATTTTTCTTTTCCACAACCTATTCTTATTTTGTTTCAACCACAAACAAATATTTTCAACCACAATCCATCATTCTCAACCATTCGCATTATCACAAATTCTTAAGTACTGCAGTACCACAAATTCTTAAGTACTGCAGTCATAGTTGTTAAGGCGCGCGCTTAAGCGCGCCTAAGGCTCAGGCGCAGACGTTGCGCCTCGCTGGCCTACAAGGCTCCTTGGCCTACAGTAATGTCCTTGTTATGTTTTTGTTCTTTTAATTTGTTTGGAAAAAAGATTAGAAAAAAAACTTCACTAATCTGTTTGCTGAAGTAGTCCATATTGGGAGGGGGAAAACCTAAATTTTATCATTGTCCTTTGTATCTGATCATACACATTGTCTCGTCCCTTATGCGCATTATAATGTCGAAGGGAAATTTATTTATGTAGTCTGAATTATAATCAAAACTTAAGCTTACAGCTATACTTAGAAAATACCCTATTATTATTTTTGCTTGCAGTAGCATTGACCGACTATGAAATTTTTATAGATATTTAATGCATCCTATTATGTTCGGAGTCTAAAAATTCAAGTCCGTATTGCATTTGTTTGTGACTTGTTAAGATTAAATGATAACAAACCATCTTTGATAGCTGAATTTTGGAAAATGGTTGTGTCTTGTGATATATAGAGTGCACTTTCTTTGTTGAAGTTCTATAAGAAATAATTATGATATGATAGGTAGTGTAACTATAGTGCTTTGCACTGTTTTATTGTATTGCTAAAACCATCTGGCATTTACGTGAGCATTATTTGATTATTAACAGCTTTTATGGAGCAAAGAGTTTTTGTATTGAGGTATATCCGTACATGATGATCAATGTTTGGATGAGGTATAGCTTTGCTTTACAAAATTAAAAACTTCAATTCACTACTGTATTATAATTGACTGAAATGCTGCTATTAATTCTATTGGATTGACATATTATCCTCGCTCCCATGTCAACAAAAAGAGTAGTAGAAGACTGAAAGTCATGTTCATACAAAATGCATCTTTAACATCATTTTTGTTTACTTATTCCTTAAATGGCTATTCTTAATGATACCATATTCTCGGTGTTTTTCCTTGCTCCTCATTATTTATTGTGTGCTTATATGTCAATGCAAATACAAGTTTTTGTAAAAAAAAAAAATCTGTCTCTTGTATAATAACTTTTTCATATTAAATTTAATAAAAATATTATTCTGTCCTAACATTGCACGTTAAGTTTAATAAACATATTCACATTATCTATTGCATCAACCCAGTTAGTTTTTTTTTCTTGAATATTATTGCTAGTAGAGTTTTAGTTGTGAACACGAAAAATTTCAGTTCAGGTATTGTAAATATAGTGCTTAGAACAAGTAATATCCACAAGTGTTTCTACTTATTTTATCCTTCGATTCATCTGATAGTGGTCTGTAGCTTTCATGCTAAACACTTTAACTTCTTCCCTGCTTACTTATTAGTTTTTTCACTTCTAAACAATGATTTTTTTTTTTAATTTAGTACCTATTGAAATAATGAACAAGTGCTAAATATCTTTTTTATGTTTTCTTTATGAAGCTACAATGAACAATAATTTACAATTACTTCCAAACTTGGCCTGTGGGATTGACTAGAAAACGATCAAGGTTCGGGTAGGAAGACTCTGGGATTTTGTCAACGAAAAGGCAAACGAACCTCACTCTCTAAACTTGAAACTTCTAAACAGAAAGGTAAAAACTTCATCCGTAATTAAAAACACCCAACTTATTTATTTACATGTTTCTTTGGAATTTCTTCTACAAGGAAACCGGAAAATGACAGTTGTACGTAAGAATAAGTTGCATAGATTTGAAAATATATCTGAAAAGTAGTCCATATAAGGGATTATCAGGTTTAATGTACATGACTCAAATGCCTGTGTGCATGCGTTTATATGTATAAAGGACGCACAACAGATTTAGTTTGCACAAATTTATGTCAGACTAGCCTTAAACTTCTGAGAGTATGTTCACTTAGCCCCACATTCTAGGCGCAGACAGCAACAGTAGTATTGCCATTTTGGTAAAGAAAAAAAGCTCTAGAAGTACTAACAATTCTTGACACTAACATATGTCTACCAGTCCACATCTAAAACCCAGAAAACAGAAGTACATAGTCTGCATACACAAACACGTACACACTTGCTAGTTAAGTAGCCTGCCACGTCAAAACTGGAATAAAAGGGAAGCAAATCAGCCTTACACACTTCAGGGCACGGCATGGAACAAAACAAGGCAACATAAGTCAAAGTAGGTTCTAAACCTTTTCTAATCATTTTGGCACAGGTCAGAACCCTCTTAAAAAGAGCGTGAAAGCTGTTTGAGTTCAAGCCCACCTTAATCATACAGTGTTGATAAGCATAATATAACTAGTGTATAATGATGTTTTTCTAGGAAACTGTCGTATCTCCACTTAAAAGATTATCTAAGTTGCCACAAAACTAGCGAAGAAGTCATTCTCTGTACTATCACAAGCAATCTAAACTATATAATATAGTATTTTTCGATGAATAAAGATCGTCCAAAATAATATATGGTGCTCAATCTAATCCATTGTTTGCTCGCAATATTTATTATTTAAACTAGGTTCTGCCACCTGGCTACTTTCGAGCGAACTTTGATCTAGATCCAAAATATAAACATTCTTGCCCAACTAGTTCAGGTCATCTATAAACCCTATGTCAGAACTAGTGATAAGAACCTGAAAATGAATAGACAAGTCCATTAAAAATATCCTTTCAGCACATAGGGTTAACTCCATCACCAAAGGTTTATAAACAAAGGAGACTCGTTTATAACATGAAAGATTTATAGGAAAACTTTAACATGTCATGGTATTCTTTTCACTATAATGCATCTACCGAACTCTATTTGGATGTAAATCCATGTTATAATTCATCGATCAAACCCACTCAATTTCAAAGCTTCAGAGTCAAATTTAAATGGCAGGTCTCTCGGCTGCTTCATTATTGATATGCTTATACATAAACAACTATACTTAACTAATTATTTTTAATTGCCATGTTCTTCTTTCAAAAGCATCACTTCAAGCGAACTCGTTTTCTTCAAAGTTTTAATTAAATTATATTATCTAATTTTATCAAAACGAATCAATGAAATGAGGCGATTTGTTACCTGGTTGGTACTACCGCAGCTGCTCTTGCAAAAGGAAGATAAGCTCCTACGAAAACTATTAACCTAAAAAAAAGAGAGAACAACGGAATTCATTAGAGCAGAAAAATTGTTTACTAGATTTGTAAAACAAGTGAGAAACAAATTGATTAGAGCAGACAAAATTTCAATTTCCAAACCTATTTCGGGATTAGTCATATTGAAAGAGGCAGCAAGTTTTTTGATTTTCCAAATTAGGATGAGGGCACGGTAGAGAGGAAAACAAAAAAAGGGGGGAAGAGCGCGAGGGAAATGAAAAAAGGGAGGGAGTTAGCGTGCGCGTCGGTGGCAAATGTTTACACGTAGATAGGCACCAATTGGATACAGATTATATGGGTATCAAATTTAAATCAGGGTGAAAGCTCTGCCTAAATGGTTGGGTACGGCTTAGAGCCCTATCTAAATTTGATACGGCTATAGGCCGTATCAAATCTAAAGGATAGGGAAGTGCCAAAATGAGCTTTGTGGTGTAGTGTTTAATGGAGTTTGAGACGCTTGGGCAACATTGAGAAATGAAAATGGCAGCCCTTCGGATAGAGAATCCGGTCCCCTTCATGTGTGAGAAGGAGGGGTATTTATAGGTATAGAATGAATGGAGTGGCAAACTTGTAATTTGGTGTATACATGGTAATGGATCGGAATCTGATCCATGCCACGTGGACAACCGAGCCATACCTTTTATAAATACTCACCGACCCATATTTCTTACAAAAGGCATTTTGTGTGTAATAAACATAACCGAACCATCATTATATATCAGTGCAAACAACCCATGAAATACAACCTAGCATAATCAATTCTGTACACTATTCATACAAGCATATGCCTCATCATTTTCATATTCTTCACGTGGCTTCATGCCATGATCCCTCTACCCAATTGTTCCTGCCAATTAAGGCTTTATGTTGCGCTTCAACAACCTAGTAATGCTTAGCTAGCATCATGTTTTACAAAATGTATTATAATGTATCACATGCGCAACTTCCATGTAAACCAACAACCAATATACTGCTGCATGAGCTGCTAGTACACGGTCACGACCCCATAGTTTGTTATTTGGCTACCGACCCTTACTTTTAACAGCAAAGTATTAAACATAAACGACCCAGCATCTCTCTCATGTGTCATGTGTCTCCACGTTTTCATGTATTATAATACGATCCACATATTCAATTAGAAACAGCCAGCCCATCCCATTACACTGTGTGCTCTACGTATTTTGTACATAAGCGATCCAAAATAATATTGTTGGTGTAACACCTCGAATTTTTAATGATACTAAAAGAGGATAAATTAAATAATAATTAATTTAATTTTCAGAATTAAGAAAAATGGACTGCGCCATCGCGTCCGTCTCAAAATTATGGTCAAGATAGACATTTGGTTTGCGTAAAACGGACAACGTATGAAGAAGTTATGAGGGTTTTAAGTTTGTATACGTGCAGAAAGAACATATATACACATATGAGTCACGTATGAGTCAGACCCTATTCAGAATAGTTTGAAAATCAAAAATTAAGCAAGGCGGCAAATTTCCCGCTCTAGGGGGTCGACCCCCCTTAAGGGGTGTCGACCTATGGGCGACCCACCATAGGGTGTCGACACCCCAGGGCTTATGTGGCAGTCGGTTTCAGGGGGTTCTGCAACTATAAATATGTGGCTATTTTTCATATTTCTTATTGGAAATCATGGGAGCCAAATGCTGCTGGTGTGCGAACTGAGACAGATTCGTTTTCTTCAACAGCGTACAACATTTCAACTTTGCAAATTAAATCTAGAAATTCAAGATCCATTCTCTCTGTTCTCTAAACCTAACGCTGTGAGTTTCTAGTTGCTTTTAGGTTTAGAAAATAGAAGTAAATTGTGAAAGACTGTGAATTGGATACGATGTAAACTATGAGTCTATGTTATTGTTAAATCTTATATTATGTCATGATAGATCAACACCTTTAGATCTAATGCAATTGTGGTTATTCTATTATGTTATCTACGTGGATCTTGACTTGTAACTATATTGTGGTGAATGTAAATCTGTTCATTTGGAAAGTTGCAACATTGATTAGATCTAATTCTTTATGTAAATCACCTTTCACCTGTCATATTGCGATCAACTTAGATATGTTGTAAGTTGGACATGAGAACTCATATTTAGATCTGAACATGCTATTATGTCATTCTAATGGTGTTAGATCTATTTTAACCTCTAGATCCAAATTATGTGATCTCATTTATCACCTTGTGTTATCATGTAAGATCTAAACCAACTGGACATCTAAATTGCTAATTTAGATCTTACTATGCTTATTGTGACATCATAGTTATGTTAGAATCAATTGATTGCCACCAGTTCATCAGTTTTATGTCCACCTTGTTATGATGTTAATTACATGTCCATTCACCTTATAATCATGCTAGTTTATGTTTATGCTAAGACGATCACTTTGGTTATATTCCCATTATTTTCCCTATTATCGTTTATGACTAGGCTATTGTCTAGCCTAGGCATGCCGCCAGTTTATGAGTACGCTAGATAGGGAATGGGGGAAAATGGTTAATATTGGCATAATTTGAATAGGAACATTCTTGGACATAAAATTCAAATTATTGGGTAGAGTGGGCAATAACACCTATAAAGGGGAAGGATTAATTAATTGATTAATTAATTAATAATAGAATGTCTAATAATTACAATTAGGAATTGTAATTGTACTTATGACACGACGTTAGGTTGCATTAGTGGTGGAAGTCTGCTCAGACCTGACCGGCAAATCCAGCAGCCACTAATGTTGAACCTAATGTGGGAGGTCTAAGTACGCAAATACGAATCGGGCTAAGACACGAGGTTAGACCCAACTGTGGAATAAGACTGCCCGGACCCGACCGGCATATCCAGCATCCACACGTTGTAGGCCTAATGTGGGAGGTCTAGCCCATTATAAACCATAAATGGACATAGTAATGAATTGGACTACTTAACCAAATCTAATCGATAGGGATTGTATGATTATGAACTGAAGTTAGGGTTAAGTAAATAGATTGGATAGTGGATGGGTTAAGCAAATCTGGAAGGGGTAGGTAATATTTACATATAAGCCCACAACTTAACCCGATAAGGTTATGCTATTAAAGACACCTAGTGGTATACATAACCGGAGGAAATCATAAAGTTATGTAATTGAAGACACCTTTTAGGGTAATCATAACTGGTATAGCGCTATGTAATTAAAGACACCTAGTGGTATACATAGTTAGTGAAAAACCTAGTGGGGGATACAAGACAAAAGGGGAGGACTTGTATCATATTGTGTGGGACCCATTTTAGTCAGTAACCCGGAGTAGGTATGAAATAAAAGTACTCCGTACTAGGCGGAGAGGGGACACGCTTACTGACTGATCGTAAGAGATCCAAACCTGAAGGTCGGTGTGGGCGGGGCAAATCGACCGAGCCATGTGCGTACATGAGCCGGGCAGAGGGGGATAAGACGACCGTGACACCAGTAGATATGGTTGTGCATATCTTGGGAAATGAAGGGTTGCCACTTTAGGAAGTGATACCTCTTACTATTGGGCCAGCACATGATATTTACGGAGTAGGGAGCCGATCGATTAGGGTAGTGGTTAGGGTACACTCGGATGTATGCCCTAAGTCTACCAACTTATAGTGGAAGGGATCATCTCATTCTGGTTATACTAGTAATAGTGCAGAGTAATCATTAGAGAAATGTATACACCTTACCCTATCTACCTTGCCACACATACCATTTATGTAGTGATCTCTCTTATCCACTTTATATGTCTATCATGTTACTTTTATTTATTTACTGGCTAAAAGTAACTGACTCGCCAGACTTTATGTCTGACTCTTTTTGTTTCCCCTTCTTTCTTCCCTTTCCCTCCAGGTTCTCAGGGAGGAAACACTTAGGCTTAGTCAGAACTTTGATATCATCTTGCTAGGAGCTACTTCTGAAGTATGGCTCAAGTTTTTGTCTCTACTATGGCTTAACCCTTTTAATTGGGGAATTATGCTTTTTATATACTTATGTACTCTGATGGTACAAGACAGAAGTTATTTTATTGTAATGTTTTTTGTGACTTATGGTATTGTGGACCACGGTGTTATGATTTATGTTTGAAAAAAAAATCCGCTGCTATCTTATTTATATCTTTCTTGTAATTATTCTATGTCTGTTTACCTATAACGCTTCACGAAACTTAATGCATTCCCTTAGTGAGTGACATTAACGGGCGTAGGGTGTCCCACTTGGTATCAGAGCTGAAGGTTACCAGATTAGATAAAAGTTTTTGAAAATTATTTTCAAAAAGGTTTTTAAAGAAAGCATTTTCAAAAAGAAAAGTCTATTTTGAAAAGCATTCCCCAAAAAGCCATATGTATTATCCTTCAGTCCTATATCTAAATTTCTTCCTTTTTCCTTTTTCAGCATGTCTGGGGAACAAAACATTCCCAATATCCTAGAGGAAGTCACAATACCCGGATGGTTCCGTAGATATTTGGAGGCCACGGCGCCCGCCGAAGGCCAAGGAAATGTTCCTCCCCAGCTGCACCAGTTATTCCTCCTCCTCCTCCTCCCCTCCAAGAGTAGATAACTTTGCAAACATCTTAAAGGACTTCCGTGCTATGGGAGGAAAGTCATTCCATGAGAACGAGACATTCGTTAAAGCTTGAAACTGGCTCAAGGAGACCGAGGACTTATTCGTAATCTTTGAAGTAGAGAATAAAAGGAAGGTTCAGTAAGCCGCCTGGCTATTGAAGGACGAAGCCTCATTTGATTGGGAAGTCACTCAAGATGGACGTCCGGTGGAAACTTGGGAAGATTTTAGACAGAGGTTCGAAATGAAATTTCTTTCCCAAGCCGAAAGCAGCATGCAGATAGAGAGATTCTTAGCACTCAAACAAGGAAACTTGACGGTAAAAGAGTATGTGAATATATTCAACCATCTAGCAAGTTTTGGCTTAGAGTTGGTGGATACGCCACATAAAAGGGTTTTGCGGTTTGCTAAAGGGATAAATGAGCCTCTGCATCTCAACTTTGCAAATCAAATCTAGAAATTCAAGATCCATTCTCTCTGTTCTCTAAACCCAACACTGTGAGTTCCTAGTTGCTTTTAGGTTTAGATAAATAAAAGTAGATTGTGAAAGACTGTGAATTGGATACGATGTAAACTATGAATCTATGCTATTGTTAAATCTTGTATTATGTCATGGTAGATCTACTCCTTTAGATCTAATGCAATTGTGGTTATTCTATTATGTTATCTATGTGGATCTTGACTTGTAATTATATTGTGGTGAATGTAAATCTGTTAATTTGGACAGTTGCAACATTGGTTAGATCCAATTCTTTATGTAAATCACTTTTCACCTGTCATATTGCAATCAACTTACATATGTTGTAAGTTGGACATGAGAACTCATATTTAGATCTGAACATGCTATTATGTCATTCTAATGGTGTTAGATCTATTTTAACCTCTAGATCCAAATTATGTGATCTAATTTATCACCTTGTGTTATCATGTTAGATCTAAACCAATTGGACATCCAAATTGCTAATTTAGATCTTATTATGCTTATTGTGACATCATAGTTATGTCAGAATCAATTGACTGCCACCAGTTCATCAATTTTATGTCCACCTTGTTATGATGTTAATTACATGTCCATTCACCTTATAATCATGCTAGTTTATGTTTATTCTAAGATGATCACTTTGGTTATATTCCCATTATTTTCCCTATTATCGTTTATGACTAGGCTATTGTCTAGCCTAGGCATGCCGCCAGTTTATAAGTACTCTAGTTAGGGAACGGGGGGAAGGGTTAATATTGGCATAATTTGAATAGGAACATTCTTGGACATAAAATTCAAATTATTGGGTAAAGTGGGCATTAACACCTATAAAGGGAAATGATTAATTAATTTATTAATTAATAATGGAATGTCTAGTAATTACAATTAGGAATTGTAATTGTACTTATGACACGACGTTAGGTTGCATTAGTGGTGGAATTCTGTCCGGACCTGACTGACATATCCAGCAGCCAACAATGTTGAACCTATTGTGGGAGGTCTAAGTACACAAATACGAATCGGGATAAGACACGAGGTTAGGCCCAACTGTGGAATAAGACTGCCCGGACCCAATCGGCATATCAAGCATCCACACGTTGTAGGCCTAATGTGGGAGGTCTAGCCCGTTGTAAACCATAACTGGACATAGAAATGAGTTGGACTACTTAACCAAATCTAATCCATAGGGATTGTATGATCATGAACTAAAGTTAGGGTTAGGTAATTAGATTGGATAGTGGATGGGTTAAGCAAATCTGGAAGGGGTAGGTAATATTTATATATAGGCCCACAACTTAACCCGATAAGGTTATGCAATTAAAGACACCTAGTGGTATACATAACCGGAGGAAATAATAACGTTATGTAATTAAAGACACCTTTTAGGGTAAGCATAACTGGTATAGGGCTATGTAATTAAAGACACCTAGTGGTATACATAGTTAGTGAAAAACCTAGTGGGGGATACAAGACAAAAGGGGAGGACTTGTATCATATTGTGTGGGACCCATTTTAGTCAGTAACCCGGAGTAGGTATGAAATAAAAGTACTCCGTACTAGGCGGAGAGGGGACATTCTTACTGACTGATCATAAGAGATCCAAACTTGAAGGTCTGTGCGGGGGGTGCAAACCGACCGGGCCATGTGCGTACATGAGCCGGGAAGAGGGGGATAAGACGACCGTGACACCAGTAGATATGGTTGTGCATATCTTAGGAAATGAAGGGTTTCCACTTTAGGAAGTGATACCTCCTACTATGGGGCCAGCACATGATATCTACGGAGTAAGGAGCCGATCGATTAGGGTAGTGGTTAGGGTACGCTCGGATGTATGGCCTAAGTCTACCAACTTATAGTGGAAGGGATCATCTCATTCTGGTTATACTAGTAATAGTGCAGAGTAATCATTAGAGAAATGTATACACCTTACCCTATCTACCTTGTCACACCTGTCATTTATGTAGTGATCTCTCTTATCCACTTTATATGTCTATCATGTTACTTTTATTTATTTACTGGCTAAAAGTAACTAGACTCGCCAGACTTTATGTCTGACTCTTTTTGTTTCCCCTTCTTTCTTCCCTTTCCCTCCAGGTTCTCAGGGAGGAAACACTCAGGCTTAGTCAGGACTTAGATATCATCTTACTAGGAGCTACTTCTGAAGTATGGCTCAATTTTTGTCTCTACTATGGCTTAACCCTTTTAATTGGGGAATTATGCTTTTTATATACTTATGTACTCTGATGGTGCAAGACAGAAGTTATTTTATTGTAATGTTTTTTGTGACTTATGGTATTGTGGACCACTGTGTTATGATTTATGTTTGAAATAAAAAATTAAATTTCCGCTGCTATCTTATTTATATCTTTCTTGTAATTATTCTATGTCTGTTTACCTTTAACGCTTCACAAAACTTAATGCATTCCCTTAGTGAGTGACATTAATGGACGT
Organism: Allium sativum; assembly: GCA_030737875.1. Classification (NCBI taxonomy): domain Eukaryota; kingdom Viridiplantae; phylum Streptophyta; class Magnoliopsida; order Asparagales; family Amaryllidaceae; genus Allium; species Allium sativum. Next base: position 401,689,104 of record CM060923.1, on the reverse strand, counting down.
AGGGTGTCACACTTGGTATCAGAGCTGAAGGTTACCAGATTAGATAAAAAAATTTGAAAATTATTTTCAAAAAGGTTTTTAAAGAAAGCATTTTCAAAAAGAAAAGTCTATTTTGAAAATCATTCCCCAAAAAGCCATATGTATTCTCCTTCAGTCCTTTATCTAAATTTCCTCCTTTTTCCCTTTTCAGCATGTCTGGGGAACAAAACATTCCCAATATCCTAGAGGACGTCACAATACCCGGATGGTTCCGTAGATATTTGGAGGCCACGGCGCCCGCCAAAGGCCAAGGAAATGTTCCTCCCCCAGCTGCACCAGCCATTCCTTCTCCTCCTCCCCTCCAAGAGCAGATAACTTCGCCAAGATCTTCAAGGACTTCCGTGCTATGGGAGGGAAGCCATTCCATGGGAACGAGACATTCGTAAAAGCTTGAAATTGGCTCAAGGAGACCGAGGAATTATTCATAATCTTTAAAGTAGAGAATAAAAGGAAGGTTCACTTAGCCGCCTGGCTACTGAAGGCCGAATCCTCATTTTGGTGGTAAGTCACTCAAGCTGGACGACCGATGGAAACTTGGGAAGATTTTAGATAGAGGTTCGAAATGAAATTTCTTTCCCAAGCCGAAAGCAGCATGCAGATAGAGAGATTCTTAGCACTCAAACAAGGAAATTTTACGGTAAAAGAGTATGTGAATATATTCAACCAGCTAGCAAGTTTCGGCTTAGAGTTGGTCGATATGCCGCACAAAAGGGTTTTTCGGTTTGCTAAAGGGATGAATGAGCCTCTGCATGGTTTAGCCATGTCCCATATTCCAATGGGGGCCACTTTTGAAAAGCTGGTCTATATGTCCCTATTGCATGAGGGAGACAAGGGAGAAAAGAAGGCTGAGGAGACGTCGCAAAATAGGAAGATGTGGCCCAAGAGGGGGCAACAACAACAGCAGAAGAAAGGAGGAAAAAATGACAAAGGCAAGAATAAGAGAAAATGTCACCATTGTGGGAAGGAAGATCATCTGATTAAAGACTGTAAGTGAAGGAAGAACTCTTGCTAGGCCGGACACTTTACTAGAGAGTGCCCGAAGAAACAGGGATCACAGGGACAGGGTCAATGGACAGGGACTTCTGGAGGGCAGGTGCATGCTCTCGCGATCAGTGCTCCTGAGAGAGGTAGAAATGTTTTGTGGAAGGTTTAATTTCTCTTTCAAACCATCCTATTAGGACACTTTTTGATTCTGGTGCCTCACATTCATTTATATCAGGTTCTGTAGTTGAGTCTCTGCACTTAATTACTAGTATGGTAGTGGATCCATAGTTGTTTCAAACCCCATTGGTGGTTCAGCTCATTAGTCTATGATTTGTCGGGGTTAGAAAATATATGTGTTAGGCGTCGAGTTTAATGCAACGCGTATGTGCTTGGGTATATATGGGCTATGGTTTGATTCTAGGAATGGATTGGCTTACCACGTATGGTGCCATTCTGGATTGTGGAAAGAGGGTTGCTAGGCTTCTGACTTGTCATGGGGAAACCCTCGAGATTTTGTGTGACCCACAAGGGTCGGTTATGCTTAGTTTTCTAGAGTCTCTTGATGCATCTATCGATGATCTGCAATCTGTTCCAGTAGTTCAATATTTTTCCACTGTTTTTGATGAGGTTCGGGGTTTACCTCCGAGGCGCGAAATTGACTTTCGTATATACTTGGTGGACAATGAAATGCCGGTTGCATTGCCATGCGCCACATAGCTCCGAGGGAAAGGAGGGAGCTGAGTAAGCAAGTAGGGGAGCTACTTGAGAAGCGGTTTATCAGACGAAGCATATCTGAATGGGGTGCTCTAGTAGTATTCGCAACTAAGGTGAATGGCTTGCTTTGTTTGTGTGTTGATTATAGAGAGTTGAATAAACTCACTGAATAGAATAGGCACCTACTTCCGAGGATTGATGATTTATTTGATCAGCTTGTTGGTGCCTCGGTATTTTCCCATTTAGACTTGGCCACGGGGTTCCATCATTTGAGGGTGGCTGAGGACAACATAGATAAGACTGCCTTTAGGACTCTAGACGGTTTCTTTGAATGGCTAGTTATGCCTTTTTGGCTGATGAATGCGCCTGCCTATTTTGTCGATCTGATGAGTAGGGTGTTTCGAGAGTTCCTAAATAAATTTGTTGTAGTCTTTGTCGATGATATTTTGATCTTCTCCAAAAGAGAAGAAGTGCTTGCCCAACATTTGAGAGAAGTTTTGAAAACTCTCTGTGACCACCAGTCAAAGCAAAGTTCTCAAAATGCCATTTTTGGAGAATAGAGGTGAGATTCTTAGGGCATATGGTTTCTAAAGAAGGGTTAGCAGTAGATCCCGCAAAGGTAGTTGCAGTGGAAGATTGGAAGATTCCTAAAAATGCAGTCGAGGTGAGAAGCTTTCTTGGGTTGGCAGGTTACTAAAGGAAGTTCATTAAGGATTTCGCAAAGATATCAGCCCCACTCACCAGACCGACGAAGAAGAACTTGGCATTTTCATGGGATATAAACTGCGATGTTGCTTTCCAACGACTGAAGAGGGCTTTGACAACAGCCCCAGTCTTGACTTTGCCTGACAGGAGTAAGGTGTTTACTGTTTACACTGATGCATGTGGTACAGGGCTTGTTGCGGTTCTAATGCAAGAAGGGAAAGTAGTATGTTATGGGGGTTGATAGCTGAGAGTTCATGAAAAGAACTACCCCACCCATGATCTAGAGTTGGCCACCATAGTGTTTGCATTAAATACGTGGCGTCATTATTTACTTGGAGAGAAGTTCAAGTTATACACCGATCATAAATCTCTCAAGTATCTGTTCTCGTAGAAGGATCTCAATTTAAGGCAACAACGGTGGATGGAGTTTCTAGCTTCTTATGATTTTGAGATTTCTTACACCCCTGGCAACGGTAATGTGGTAGCACACGCACTAAGTAGGCAGAGGGTGGCCCTGAGTCCTCTGTTTGTGGAAAGAAAGAACTTGGAGTTCATATCAACTTTTGATTTTAAACCCTCCATCGAGATTTTGCCTGATTTGTTTGCATCCTTGGAGATACGACTGACTCTTATGGGCCAGATAGGTGCTTCGCTATAAGATGACCCACAGATTCTAGACATCATGGACAAGCTCAGAAGAGGGGAGACTTCTAGTCACCTCGGTAGATATGCCATAGATGAAAAGGGATGGTTGCGACGAGACGGAAAACTTTGTGTTCCTCAAACTGGAAGCTCAATAAAGGCAGTCCTAGAAGAAGCCCACCATTCTAGCATGACCATTCATCCAGGCGGTGATAAGATGTACAAGGACATGAAGAGGATTTTCTTTCGGGCTGGGATGAAGAAATATGTGGCCGAATTTGCCTCCCAATGTTTAGTTTGCTAGCAAGTTAAAACTGAGCAAAAGAAGCCCGGAGGATTACTTCATCCATTGGAGGTTCTGCAGTGGAAATGGGAGAGCGTCTCCATGGATTTCATAGATGGTTCGCCTAGATCAAAGAAAGGAAACACCAGTATTTGAGTTGTGGTGGATAGACTCATTAAGAGCCCTCACTTTATTCCGGTTAAGAGTAAGAGGATGGCATCATGGTTGGCAGCAATTTATGTCCGTGAGAGAGTTCGTCTTCATGGAGCACCTTCCAGCATCGTGACCGATCGTGACCGCGTTTTTACCAGCAAATTTTGGAGGAGCTTGCAAGAAGCATTAGGTACACAGTTGTGTTTGAGCACCGCTTATCATCCACAAACCAATGGAGACAGAGAGGGCGAACAAGATTCTTGAAGATCTTTTGAGGTTGTGTATCCTAGACTTCGGAGGAACTTGGGAAGAGCATCTTCCTTTAGTAGAGTTTGCCTATAATAACAGTTATCAAGCTAGCAACGACATGGCACCCTTCGAAGCATTGTATGGGCGACCCTATAGATCACCAACTTGTTGGTGGGAATCTACAGAAAGATTATTACTTGGACCATATATGGTTAGGTAAACGTCCGAAAAGATTGACCTTATTCAATGGTGGATGAAGACAGCTCAAGATAGGCAGAAATCCTATGTAGATAAGTGAAGGACTGGCATCAAATTTGAAGTGGGAGACTTAGTTTTTATCAAAGTGTCACCTCTGAGGAATGTGGTTCGCTTCGGATCAACAGGGAAGTTGGCACCTAGGCTTGTGGGACCATTTCCCATAACCGAGAGGATTGGCCAAATGGCCTATAGAGTAAAGCTCTCAGAAAATCTATCCAGTGTTCATGATGTTTTCCATGTTTCTCATCTGCGGTAGTGCCTGCATGACATTGCAGTAATCGTTGAGCCGAGTGTGTTGGAAGAGGTAGAAGTGGAACGGGAGGCGATAGTCAGGCGAGTCCCTACCCGTATTCTTGGATCAGAAGTTAGGAAGCTACGCAATAAAGAGATCAAGTTAATAAAGGTTCAATGGGGAGATAACCCAGAGGATGCGACTTGGGAAACCGAAGACAAGATTCGTGCTTCGTACCCTTTCCTTTTTGAGGGTATGCTCTTAACTCCTTTTTCCTAAGTTTTATCAGTGCTTGTTTCTATCATTTGAGTACATCTTATCCATAGTATTTTTCGACCTTTAGATAGGAATCTTATGGATGTAAACATGTGTTTGAAACATGTTATGCTTGATGGATGCAAGTGGATGCAAGTGTTTGCTAGTGGTTGCATGTGGATGCATATACACGCACATTAGGCACTAAGATCGACTCAATCACTTTCATACTGCATATGGATGTGTGTGCATTTTCTTTTCTTTTATGGATGGAAATGGATGAACTAGCATATGGGTGTTGCATTTGGACGAATGAGTGTGCACACATATAGAACTTATATGATATAATAGGTTTATTTGCATACATATTGGATTCATGGCACTAACATACACTGCATTAAGGAGGTCGATTGAATCAGTAGACCGCCTGATCTTTCCCTTTAGTGTCGGGACATATACACATATCGTTGCATATATTCATATAAGCATTAGAAGTCTTTAAGGACAATGGATGCCAGCGGTTGTTGGATGAGTAGATGGATGATGGATGGTAGGATATGCGTTCTTCTTAACTTAGAGATTTCGGGTACGAAATCCTTTAAGTAATGTAACACCCCGAATTTTTAAGACACTAAAAGAGGATAAATTAAATTATAATTAATTTAATTTTCAGAATTAAGAAAAACGGACTATGCCATTGTGTCCGTCTCGAAATTCTGGTCAAGATAGACATTTGGTTGGCGTAAAACGGACACCGTATGAAGAAGTTATGAGGGTTTTAAGTTTGTATACGCGTAGAAAGAACATATATACACATATGAGTCCGTATGAGTCAGATATGAGTCAGACCCTACCCATAACAGTTCGAAAATCAAAAATTCGGCAAGGCGGCAAATTTCCCGCTCTAGGGGGTCGACCACCCTAGAGGGGCAGGGGTCGACCCCCCCTTTAAGGGGTGTCGACCTATGGGCCGACCCACCGATAGGGGTGTCAACACCCCTATGGCTTATGTGGCAGTCGGTTTTTGGGGGTTCTGCAGCTATAAATACGTGGCTATTTCTCACTTCATTGGAAATCATGGGAGCCAAATGCTGCCGGTGTGCGAATTGAGACGGATTCGTTTCCTTCAACAACGTACAACATTTCAACATTGCAAATCATATCCAGAAATTCAAGATCCATTCTCTCTATTCTCTAAACCTAACGCAGCGAGTTTCTAGTTACTTTTAGGTTTAGATAAATAAAAGTAAATTGTGAAAGACTGTGAATTGGATAGGATGTAAACTATGAATCTACGCTATTGTTAAATCTTATATTATGACATGATAGATCTACACCTTTAGAACTAATGCAATTGTGGTTATTATATTATGTTACCTATGTGGATCTTGACTTGTAACTATATTGTGGTGAATGTAAATCTGTTAACTTGGACAGTTGCAACATTGGTTAGATCCAATTCTTTATGTAAAACACCTTTCACCTGTCATATTGCGATCAACTTAGATATGTTATAAGTTGGACATGAGAACTCATATTTAGATCTAAACATGCTATTATGTCATTCTAATGGTGTTAGATCTATTTTAACCTCTAGATCTAAATTATATGACCTAATTTATCACCTTGTGTTATCATGTTAGATCTATACCAATTGGATATCTAAGTTGTTAATTTAGATCTTACTATGCTTATTGTGACATCATAGTTATGTTAGAATCAATTGACTGCCACCAGTTCATCAGTTTTATGTCCACCTTGTTATGATGTTAATTACATGTCCATTCACCTTAGCATCATGCTAGTTTATGTTTATGCCAAGATGATCACTTTGGTTATATTCCCATTATTTTCCCTATTATCGTTTGTGAATAGGCTATTGTCTAGCCTAGGCATGCCGCCAGTTTATGAGTACGCTAGTTAGGGAACGGGGGAAAAAGGTTAATATTGGCATAATTTGAATAGGAACATTCTTGGACATAAAATTCAAATTACTGGGTAGAGTGGGCATTAACACCTATAAAGGGAAAGGATTAATTAATTGATTAATTAATAATGGAATAATTACAATAAGGACTTGTAATTATACTTATGACACGAATTTAGGTTGTGTTTGTGGTGGAAGTCTGCCCGGACCCGACCGACATATCCAACAGCCACTAATGTTGAACCTAATGTGGGAGGTCTAAGTACACAAATACGAATTGGGTTAAGACATGAGGTTAGGCCCAACTACGGAATAAGACTGCCCAGACCCGACCGGCATATCCAGGATCCACACGTTGTAGGCCTAATGTGGGAGGTCTAGCCCATTGTAAACCGTAAATGGACATGGTAATGAATTGGAATACTTAACCAAATCTAATCCATAGGGATTGTATGATTGAGAACTAAAGTTAGGGTTAAGTAAATAGACTGGATAGTGGATGGGTTAAGCAAATCTGGAAGGGGTGGATAATATTTACATATAGGCCCACAACTTAACCCGATAAGGTAGTGTAATTAAAGATACCTAGTGGTATACATAATCGAAGGAAATAATAAAGTTATGTAATTAAAGGCACCTTTTAAGGTAAGCATAACCAGTATAGGGCTATGTAATTAAAGACACCTAGTGGTATACATAGTCAGTGAAAAACCTAGTGGGGGATACAAGACAAAAGGGGAGGATTTGTATCATATGGTGTGGGACCCATTTCAGTCAGTAAACCGGAGTAGGTATCAAATAAAAGTACTTCGTACTAGGCGGAGAGGGGATACGCTTACTGACTGATCGTAAGAGAACCAAACATGAAGGACGGTGTGGGCGGCGCAAACCGACCGGGCCATGTCCGTGCATGAGCCGAGCAGAGGGGGATAAGACGACCGTGACACCAGTAGATATGGTTGTGCACATATTGGAAAATGAAGGGTTTCCACTTTAGGAAGTGATACCTCCTACTGTGGGGCTAACACAGGATATCTACGGAGTAGGGAGCCGATCAATTAGGGTAGTGGTTTGGGTACACTCAGACGTATGCCCTAAGTCTACCAACTTATAGTGGAAGGGATCATCTCATTCTGGTTATACTAGTAATAGTGTAGAGTAATCATTAGAGAAATGTATACACCTTACCCTGTCTACCTTGTCACACCTGCCATTTGTGTAGTGATCTCTCTTATCCACTTTATATGCCTATCATGTTACTTTTATTTATTTACTAGCTAAAAGCAACTAGACTCACCAGACTTTATGTCTGACCCTTTAAGTTTCCCCTTCTTTCTTCCGTTCCCACCAGGTTCTCAGGGAGGAAACACCCAGGCTTAGTCAGGACTCAGATATCATCTTGCTAGGAGCTACTTCTGAAGTATGGCTCAATTTCTTGTCTCTACTATGGCTTAACTCTTTTAATTGGGGAATTATGCTTTTTATATACTTATGTACTCTGATGGTGTAAGACAGAAGTTATTTTATTGTAATGGTTTTTGTGAATTATGGTATTGTTGACCACGGTATTATGATTTATGTTTGGAATAAAAATTTAAATTTCCGCTGCTATCTTATTTATATCTGTCTTGTAATTATTTTGTGTATGTTTACCTATTACGCTTCATGAAACTTAATGCATTACCTTAATGAGTGACATTAACGGACGCGGGGTGTCACAGTTGGCAACAACGAGGAGCACCGATCCATGCAAATGAAACGACACCGACCCATGATATTTTTCTAATATTAACGACCCATATATTCACATTTGGCCTGGTGCCTTCTAACTGACCCGCTAAATACTCGACCCAAACAAGAGCGACTCGGTTGTGAGCGACCCGACTATGAGCGACCTAACGGTGAGAGACCTGAGTATTGCCTGCGACCTATTGCTCTATAATGACCTATGCATGCAGTAAAACATGAACGACCCTGTTATGCCACGTGCTCTTTTTGTATGCGATCCACAAAATATACATATGCACGGTCCATAGAAAAATCGACCTATGCTTATGCTGAATGCTTCACATTTTGTAGTACATACACCATCCATATGGTTTCCACGTGTTTTTCGCCTACAGGGCCGATCCTCCATATATATAATGATCCATGAAATATTATAATATGTGCTATAACTCATGCATGTGTCATTAGCATGATAAAAATAAATTGATCCATGCCTGTTGCTTATGTGGAGAGCTCGGATCCATGGGTATGAGGGCATGTGATCCATCATTTATAAAGTGAACGACCCATCGTATTTACATAAATGCCACCGACCCCTTGTTGTGACAGCCATACATCAAATGTACAAACGACCCAGTTGGCATCACGTGAGGGCAAATCATACAACCGATCCATGACGTAGCAGTAGCACCAATCCATCGAACAAACTATTCCCAATCCATCTACAAGTGATGCCCGATCCATGGCAAGAAATTATGTCTGATCCATAGCTTAGCTTAGTTGTTCGATCCATCGTACAGAGTAAGGCTGACCAATACTTTTAGTCATGAACACCAATTGTTGAACAACCTAAAACACTGTCTTGAAACCACTAATAGGGTTAACGTTTGCCCCTCGGAGCTTGTGTTTTTTGCATAAAAACATAAGTTTCGAAATGAACAGTTTGAATGAAACTTACTTTAGCATGTATTATTGGGTCGTCAATAATTACATCGAATGGATTGGAAATGGGCCATATCGTGGATCGTGCGGGCCTTTTTTACTGAGGGATCGAATAAGTCTTTTATTAACGTTTATTTTCAGATCCATTTTTTCATTTTACTTTCTCTTCTTGGCAGAAAACATTTTAATGGAGGAAAGGCTGTTCTTAGATAAATACATTGATCTAATTCGAGTTTCCCTCTTTATCTATCAGATCTACGACGCGGTTACCAACGTTGATCATCAACAATCTTGACTTCAATTCAAATTCCAATCACAACCACGATTTTTAGGCGACTGAATCGAACATCGGCTTATTGTCTCAAATCTATCCTACTTTGGCATTGCTCAATCTTTGCAATTAACCATCATCGGAATCAGATTTACCGTAGGTGTTGGTCTTTCTGAATTTTGCGCTGGACCGATTTTAGTTTTTCTTAGGATTTTTATTGGTGCAGTGTATTGATTTCATGATTTGGAACTGCGTATGGTTTTTTCCCTCAGATAATCTGAATTTTTGATCTGGAATAGTGATATCATAGGTCCTTATGTCGATTTATGCTTAAGCAGTATGTACTTTACTTTAGATTTCAACTTGAATCCGATAGTTTTAATGTATTTGATGCTAAATCAACTTGATATTTGGTAACCTTATTATTCGTGGTTGGAATTATAGCTTGGGTCTAAAATGGTTTTATTGATTCTTCATTTTTGATTCTGTCAAACGCTTGTACTTCAACTTGTGTTTTAATGTCTCGAAATCGCAAGGACAAAGCTCAGCTTTGATGATGTGTGTTGATCTACTGAAATATATTTGGAATCAGATTTGGCAATTCAATGTTTGAACCAACTGATACTCAATTGTAGCCTTGTATATATTGTTCTTCAGATTTGTTGATGAATTGTTTTCTGGATGTCACACACACCGATATACATCTGCACTCAGTCACTTTGATGATTGCGCAGAAAATTTATCGGTTGATCACTTGCTTTTGATGCATGAATTGGCATTCGCAGCTTTGGATTGGCCTTGGGGTGTTTGGCATGTTGATCATTTGTATTTTGTTGTTGATTCATGATGCCCCAATCTGGGATTAGAAAATTTGCAAGTTGATTGACAGACTTGACCCCCCACGTCACTTGGATCATGCTTCGCATTTTCCTCAATCTCAATGGATCAGTCATGCCTGATCCATGATGGATCGGCTATGCCCGATCCATGACGGATCGAGTCGGATATTTACGCTCCATTGAAAAATTTCATGCCTTGAAAATCCTTTGATCGTGATTTGTCTGAAGCGATCCAAGTTTTGAAGCGATCATCGACTCGATCTTGAAGCTTACAAACTGAACATGCCTTTTCCACTGCCACAACTTCTATAACATCAAAAACACTTGTGTGTTTCTGGGCTAATATTTTGTTATCGACTGCCCATATCGACAACAGATTAGCTAATCATTAAAAAATAACTACAGCAAATTTCTTGATTTAAACTAAAAGACGTATCTACACAGAAGCATTTCATTCAACCGTTTACAACTTGTCGAACATCGCCTATATAGATACGACACTCTAATACGAATTCACAACGACGCTTGAGATCAACTAATTGACACATGCCGACTGTAGATTTCAAATTTCGCTCTACAATTATTTATTTAATTATGCACAACACTCCACACTTAGGAATGCATACCTGTAATTTATTTAAAACACAATTCCTTGTGTAGAATGTATACCCAACATAAATCTCTTCATCGGTATGAAGAAACAACTATGTCTACTTAAATCGGAGTTTGTGCTCAAGTTTCTGGAGCTACGACGACTGCAGCTCCTGGGCTGGAACAAGCCAACATATTCATGTCCCCTGTCCTCTTATTAGGAAATTACCTCCGGAGAAATGCTCTACAATGCTACACATCGTACTTTTAAGTAGTTATGCACTCAGTTTGGCAATTCCAAAGTCGATGCATGACTACCGGGGAGGAATGAATGTGCCGATCTTCCACCCCTTGGCTTAGTAGCAGTTAATCTCCATATGTTAATGAGTGGAGCCATCCCTCCTTTCAACTCATTTTCATAGATGGTCCTTCGACATTTGGTTATTGTCCCATTCCAGCTACACCCAAATGGTTATACCATTTTAATAGGGTTTTGTGCACTTTTCATGAGGACAAGGCATTGTATGCCTACTCTTCTGGATATTTGTTATCTATGCGTTTTTAAGAGGAGGAAAAAAATCCTCCATGATATTTATTGAAGGTGCTCGTAATCTCAAGCTTATCCTCGATCTGTAGGATAGTGCTTCTATGTTTGTGAACCAATTCTTTTTCGTTCGATGCCCGGGTAGACTCTATGGAATCTGGATAAAAGGAGGTGAGCCGATCTGCCCAGAGCTCTCTATTTAGTTTTTTGAAGTCTCAATTATTATATGCTGAATTTTCTTTTCCTTTGCATAAGTGTCATCACTTGTCAATGAATCCAGTGGTTGTAAATCTACTTTCGAGGCTCTAAAGGCTATTAACGACAAGGAGAGGGCTCGAAATTTCTAGATTAAGGAAGAATTTCTTCCTCAATTTGAGTTGCTAGACCATTCTCAATTCTTTCCTTCTAGAGGAATTTCTTCTACTTCCCGTTCTATACCTGAAGCATCAGATGCCTCAGCCTATGACAGAGATGTTTCATTACAAATTTCCATCGAGGAGCCCGCATCGAAGGAGTGTTTGCATCCTGCTGGCGGAGACGGATTATCTGCCCAATGAAAACTACTTTCACTACTACAAAACAAGCCTGTTGCATCGCTTCTGTTGCGTCAGTTCTGCAAACAACTGATGCGAATAGCATCAGTTGAGTCAATTCCCTCTTAACTTTCGAAACAATTGGTATTGGTGAAGCAGTAGAAGAGTTGCAAATGTAATTAGCGTAAGCTGTTCATCATTTTTGAAGCAAATAAGCGGAAGCAATTGGTTTCGATTGCATCATCGGTGTTAACAACTGATGCAAGTATATTAATTTGCATCAGATTCATTTTCTTGATGCAAATAGGTTGAAGAAAGTGAACAAAAATAAAAGATTATAGGATCAAATATGTTCCTTTTTACCCGAACCCGTACCAACACGCTGGGCTATTTCCCTTGTTTTCTCCAACGCGCTTCTTTTTCATTCTTTCGCGCCAGTACAAGGACCAAAAATAAAAATTAAAAACGAAAAGAAAGACGAGCACCGGCCCTAAGCCCTCTTACAGTTCGATTTGGAATTTACTATTACAGATTTGGATTCCGATTGCAGATTTCAACATTGCCCTCTTTCAGGTATTTTCTGTTGCTGATTTCGATTCGCCTTTAGTATTTTAATTTCAATTTGATTTCATGCCTTCTTCTGACTAATGGGATGCCTAAGTTGCCGATTTCAATGCCTGTTGCCAATTATCACTCTTTAATATTCGATTATGATGTTTTCCCTATATCAATATTTAATTAGTCCTTCATTGCTCATGTAATAAGAAAACCAAATCTTATTTAGGATTCTTTTTGCGCGGTTGGATTTAAAAATCGTGGAGTATAACTCCAATTCAAATTCTCTTTTTAAAAACCTTGGGGTACTTTAACTTGATATTATTCGTTTTATAACATTAAGACTAACTTGTACTTGCCTGTTATTATTCATAGCTTGTGTAGGTGTTGGGTTATTTTTTAATTTGCCTACTGTGCTATTTTAGATAAAATTTTCATCTTTTTTTTAGACCCTACTCCGGAGAGAAGAGCTAGGGGATGCGGTTGGACCGCCATAACCAACCCCAATTTCTAGCATTCCAGCAAGGAGCATTAATCTCAGTCCCTTGATAGGCTTTTAAGGGGATAACTGCTCCATTTTCATTTGTTTTTATATTTGTGCAAACGACATTGTTGAGTTCCTTCATAGATATATCAGGTAAGGTGAGCTTTGTTTGCTTTTTATATAAATTTTTACTACGCAGATGTTTGTTTTATCATCGTTTGGTCATATTTCTTTCTTAGTGCTCATTTTCTTCTATTTTGTTGTTTATATGGTCAAATTGCTTGCTCCAATTTGACATCAAATATTGTCCATCTCAAGCTTGTCTTGATTGTTGGATGGTAATATGTTCACAAACTGTGATTTATTTGATTTATTTTTTCTTCTGTTTTGGGTTCAGAGTATCTAAGGAATATAGATGTTACTCCTTAGGCTTGAATATTCGTGAATATGTCTTGAGGAATATGTTTGATGTTGCCAATAGTTTTATATAATGATTCATGGTTTTGGGATTTTGGACAAAAGCTTTGGCATAGGGGAAGCTTATTTTAACTTGAAAAAGAGACATATTAGAACGTAGTTCAATTCCTCTGTCCAAGTTATGTGCCCCATCTGTCCAACTAATCACAACCATTGATTAGTTGAACAAAATATTAAATAGTAGATACCACAAATATAATATATGGTTGCATTTCAGTGGGTATGAGCACATGAATTTTTTAGATAGGATAATTGGTCTTGTGATAAAAGACAAAACTAAAATATGCAGTGAATGCGGATTAGTTCTAAAATGGAATTGTTTGAATAGTACTCACAAATATCGCAATATACCCAAAATATCAGTAAAAATTTCATTAGAATACTCATATTTTTTCTTACATCTTAAATAGTTTAAATCATTAAGTTTCTAGTTGACAATAATAAATGCTTTGAAAACATTCACCAATTCAATTGTTCATATGAATTTATGAAAAGGAAAAAACCGACAATGACACTGGGTAGTGCGATGACAGTTATACATGGTTTGCATGTAGTTGATGTGTATATGCTATGGATGTTCTCAAACTTAATCCTGAAGCAGGAAACAAAGTCTGAGATTAATCCTGATTGCATCTGCATCTGCATCGCAAAAGAATGGTAACATTTAGACTAACTTGTATTTTCCATTAACGTACTTTAACTTGATTACATCTGCATCACTACTCTATCACGACTAAAATAACTGTAACTAGTTTTTTGGCTATGCGTACAGTTTCTAGATTGGTGTTTGTAAGTTATTCGCTGAGAGCATATGCTCTAATTCATTTATCCTTTGAAAACCCCATTAACATGTGTTTGTACATCAAGATCTTCATTTAAAGATTCACAGTATACTTAATAAGCTTATAGATGGGTTGTGTTTTCCAAAGTATTAAATGCAAGTTTTTGTTTTTTGGATAATGCATTTGCTAATATAATGAAAATAATTACAATTCTTAGGGAGAGGTTATAGAAATATGTGCTGAAAATCAGACTTTAAATGTTTACCAATTTATCCGTATACCTTGTTATGCATGTCATGGTACTGCTAATGTTATGCAATTTTAACATATCAATAGTTTAGAACATGGTATTGTTAATGTTTACAATAGTTTTGTCTGTGCAAGTGATTCTAACTTGAAGTCTGAATTTAAAAACGAAAACAAAAATGTCTTGATTTTTAACCGGAATTTGATTGACAACATTTCAATAAAAAACAAACGGCCTTACTGGATCTTGTTTTCTCATTTTATTTCATCTAACCTATCTGCTATTTATGATGAAAATTTACAGTGCATTTACAGAATCCAGTTCTGTCTATCTCTTATATACATCATAATGACCAGTGTAAATACAGATTCATTTTGTGTACTATCAGTGTTATATTTTGTAGTTTAAAATTCGAATATGAGATGCAAATTGTAAATACCTGAATTCATTTTAGCACACAGGAACCTTAAACTGCTACTTTACAATGTTTCTTTATTGAGATATTCAATAATGGGGATATCATTTCAGGAAAACACACAACAAAAGCCTGTTATATTGATGATCAATCTCTGACACATGCTCTACATTTTTCACCACTTCCAGAAAACATTTGATCAGCATTTGAACTTATTTTTGCCTTCACACTCGATTTCTATGTTAGGCTAAAAAACCAAATCATGGCAGCACAATGTTCAATATTCAAGAATCTAACAAGAGGGAAAGAAGGTAAACGAATCTGTTTATAAATTTTAGTTCATTAATACATTTTTTATACAATCATACTTGGATATCTATTATATATAATTACCATTTTCTAGATCGAATATTCTATTCCAATAAGTTTTATTTGTAAAGTTAGCTGAAGACTATATTTTGGGTCCAGTTGCACAATTCTAAATTTGTCTACTTGTTCTGAATTTTAGCATGAAATTTATAGCATTCTAGTTGCATGTGAACGACCTTTAACTTTTAACATGTTGCTTGCAATTAGATACTCTTGTTCTCCTCTGCTCATATACACATACATTTAATAATCAATCATTAATTAATGACTTTGTGTTGTGCTCGACTCACTGTTTTCTCAATCCTAATTTTTCCCAAGTTTTGTATATGAAGAATGTGTTTTTGATATTATTTCACATGCTCGACTCACTGTTTTTCTCAATCCTAATTTTTCCTTAGTTTGATGTCATGGTATTTTAGCTAATGCATAGACTTCATACTCATCAAATTTTTTTTATGATAGATGCTTATAACTACACTTCATGAGAGTAATGGCAAGAGTCTGAAAATTTCATTGATAAATCATGTGGCAAGAGGAGTTGCTTGTGATTGGGCCATGTTCTTTCAACACCATGTCTTTGTAAGTGTCCCTCATGTTGCTTATTCATCATTGGAAATGGTTTTTCAATTAGTTGCAAACATATTATAATTACTCTTTATTGGTTAGTCGCTATGCTATGGAAGATTACTCCTTAAACTACTTATAAAATCTGGAAGGACCCTTTGAAAATTTTGACGCATGTTTTATATAGAACAGTCATAAAGTTTTATTATTTTCTGTTTGACCCTATGATACCTGCGATTTTTGATTGACATTCTATTTTTTCCTAGATTTACTGTGCCCGCATGACTTAAGGTTTATATTTTTTAATATCATAATCTTTGTTTATTTTCCGTGTTATTGTTTCCTTTGCATTAAAATTTGGTTTTAGGCACACCAACTATTTGTATATAGCTCTGAACTCATAGTCTGCCCATCAACTTTTCTATATTTTGTGGCAACGGGAAACAAATATGATCCTAAGTAAAAATTTAAACAAAAATGAAACTAACCTCGTACCAGCTTCACAAAAAAAGGAACATAGGTGGGTATGTGGTGTCAAATGACAAGAAGGATTCAGATAAAGATTAATTCTCTTTGGAATTGGTAGCATTGCAATTTATGAATATGCAGATTGCTTAGGAGGAAGGGAACTGAACATCAAAGTGATATTTTATTCATGCATAAATGTTCTAACTTAATGCAATTATATGAAGCTTTAATAGTTTACTAACTTCGTTTAACACATATATGCATTCAGTCACCAAATATTTTTATATGAATGAAGCAATATTGCACCCTGAAACCAAATACATAAAGCAAGCAAAGATGTTAAATGGCAGAATTTAGATTTAAGTGTTGCTCCAAAAGGCATAAACAAAGTAAACATGCAAAAGCCTAATATATGATCGCATTGAACTATGATGTGCAAAAATATTTGTTCTCCAAACAAAGAAACTATACCATAAATAGGATAATTGTACAAATACACAAATTTAAGGCACCACCAGACTTTTTTAGTTTAATTGTACCATTTTCATTCTTTGATGCAAACATCAAAATTTCTCTAGGTTGGAAAAAACCTCTGTGATTGAGAAATGTGTTAGAATAAACATGGAAAATTTATGTGATCATTTCACTGATATTAGCATATGAAAAAAGTTTCAATTTAGCTTGAATTGTATTATGTGTATTAAGTTGAAAACGAAAGTAGTAAATTGTGCAATATTCGTATAAGTTGTACGAGGTCAATAATTGAAAAAAGTTCTACATGTTCGTAGACATAAACGTTTCATGCTGGGTTGAATTGTACGACTTCATTTTCCATCCATTTCTTATCAAAATTGATTCTTAGCTCTAATTTATATCATGACTATCTTGGAGACCTATAAACCAATATTTAAAAAATGCAGAAGGTCATGAAGAGGCTAATATGGAGGAACACAAAACGGAGTATTCTTCACACCATTCATAAATAAGATTACTCAACATATAATGTCTAAAAAAACATCCATGCTTTAGAAGCAGTTATATTTGTTGGATTGTTTCCACAATGAAATAAGACGTCTTCCATTGTATGGTTGAAATAATACTTACCAAAATCACAAATTCCTCTAACTCTTTAGCTATTTATGGTATGTACTTCATTCTGTTTGTTAATTGATATTATATTTAGGCCACTTGCGCCATCAAAAACAAAGAAAGATGGATTCAATACTTTGAATATTTTTCCTTCTTTTATGCTTTGAGTAATCTTTAACTTGATACAATCATCTAGGTAAGTAATAAAAAAAAGGCAGTAACCATGCTTCAACAATAGCAATGAATTTATATGCTCGTGATTGACAGTTTCCATATGTGAATAGCATTTTAAACTTTATATAACAATTATATCACTCAAGTAATATCCTAAGATACTTTGGATTGTTCATACCACATGTGCCAAGAGGTTTCTATGTTATATCAAGGTACTTTGGCAGAACCTTTATGAAAGCTATAAAATAATAGATTTCATTTTATATTTCATCATTTTTTTCCTTTATCTAATTTTTTCGAGTCAAAAAATAGGCAATAATGATTTTCTAGCAGTAAATGCATATAGCAGGAAACAGAAGTTTAGTTTTATGAAACGAATCATATATGTTCTTATTCAATAGCACATAAGAAAGTGCCAAATATACATTGCAAGAATAAAAGATCATCTCATATTTGTACTGCAAGAGTAAAGGATTATGGCAATCGTATTAAAATTTTACTTTTCCTAACATCAAGACAGGTGAGCAACGTCATGAACCATGGATCAATGTCGTAATGGGAAACATATCTTAAACTACTAAATTTGGGTCATTCTTGTATGATATAAAGGTGACTGTTCTATTTAGTGCTACAACATTTAATTTGATTCAATCGTTATGCATCTACATGTCTTGATCGTTGGTTGTTAATTGGATTTTAAGATTCAAAGAACAAAAACATTTAAATATAAAAATAGAGGCAAAGTAATAGTAAATTATTATAAAAAAATAATTTTTATACCAAAACCGATAAATTTACTAAATCTAGTAGTATGTTGATAAAGTTTGCTAGCAACGTATTTTTGAAAATTACATTGTTAGTTATTTGAATAAAAGTATCATATGTTCATTGCTACATTTGAATCATCGGATAAAAAATTACCTTTGCAAAAGAAATCAGAGTATGATCTCATTTTAAAACAACATAAGGAAATCTCAAATACACATTCCAAGAAATAAAGAGTGTGCCAAATATATATGGCAGGAATAAAGGGATATGACAATTACATCAAATTTTACTTTTCCAGATATGAAACATATGAGCGTCACACTGTTAACTTTGGATTACTATCGTAACAGGAAATGTATCCTAAACTGCTTAATTTGGATCATTCTCATGAGATGCAATGTTAAAAATGAAGTAGATGACATTGTTCTATTTTGTGTTAATGTTAAGCAAAAAAAATTTGATTCGATCGTAATGCTTTTAAATGTCCTAATCCTGCTGTGCATTAAGATTCATGGAAACAAATATATTTAAGTAAAGAAGATAGATGGAAAAGTTATATTAAATTATTAAAGAAACATTGTTTATATACCAAAACCAATAAACTTTCCAAAGCCAGTCCAATATGTGGATAAAGTTTGCTAGAACATATATAAAAAACTATCTTTATATTTATTTGAATTACATCACAAGTCCAAATTACCATAGCCAGAAAACGGGAAGAAGTCAAAATGAAAAAAAGGAAGAGATTAACACTCTATTTGTAGATGGAACCCATTATGCACAGTATTAGGAACTTAGAATAAATTTGTGATGTCCCGCCCCACACCAGCCGGCATTTCCTCCTAATGTGCACTGTACACATGCCCGACTAGCACGGTACGGTCGTCAGAAGAAGAGGGAAGAAAGGAATGAACTAATCGAGAACCTGTAGAATGTCTCACAGCACATGGAGTAAAATATAATAATAACATACTTGACATAAAACAGGCGAGACAGTGCATAAGCTGATAACTAAAACCAATATCAACATCAGAGCAGCGGAAATCCAAATACAGCTTATTACAACTTTCTAAATTTACTGTCTCTAAAACAAAAGAAAGCTAAAGTAGAAGGTGCACTGCTAATGCCCAAGCAGTGGTCTTCAACAACATAGGGAGAATACTATATATATCATACGTGGAAGCCTCCTGCTCGTCTCCGGATCATCTACCCGCGCATCACCAGCTAACCTGTCTCTAGTCTGCTCGTGTGAGCACCCAGAGTAATAAGAAGAGACATAAAACTCTGGGTCAGACATAAAGCCTGGTATGAGCGATAAGCATCTAAACAGAACAATAACAGGTACACTAAACCATACCTGAACCTGGACCTGCAACCAAAGAGTTAGTACCACATACCATACAATACTCTAAGGTGCCATAATAAATAGTGTAAGGAATACGGGGTGGGGTATGCAGGTCATAATGACGGCAAACAAATCAACCATAGCAACCATCCTCACATCTCTCACTCAGTGCGTAAAACATACGATGTCCACCACTGTCAATCACTAGACCCATCGAAGTAGTGACGGAGTTCAACTTGTACAACTACTGCTACTACCAAGCTTACCACATGGAGTCATGACCAAATCTTTACAAATGACCCCACTTCATTGGTCTATAACCTTTTAGTCGTACCTAGACCACTGTGGCCCTAAATCCGTTCACGTACCTCCCATACATAGTGATCCAAAGTCATAGACATCTATTAAGTAATGAATGGAGTTTTATTTCTGTTTAAATCATCTTTATGTTTCTGAAAAATCATAAAACATAATATAATATTACAAGAGTTCAAAAGAATTCAAAATTTTAAAATTTTCAATAAACATACTACTGTATGTCGACATGGCAAAACATGTATGTCGACGTATAACAGAAAAAAATTCAAACATTTCAAATTTTAAAATTAAAATAACTACTCATGTCCATTCAAAATCCAACGAATTCCAGACACTATTTAAGTCCATTTCTCCCAGAAAACTTTATTATTTCATTACTCATTCTTCCTTAATCATTTCTCATCAAATTCTATGGCAAATCCTATTCATAATATTAGTGAGAATCTTAATGATTCTTTGAATTTTTTCAATAAAACTCTCTCCATAGTAGTACGTAATCAACGCAAACTAGAGTTGATCCAAATGAGGATGGTTAAACATCAAGAAAAACATTCTGATGTAATTCGTTGGGATATTTTTCTCATTTCAGGAATGAAAACAACCAAACATCACATAACACTAAGAAGAGTGGAAAGATATCCAGAAGAATCCAATTACTGGACAAGATGAATGGATTATTGAAGTTCCAAGAGATATTTAGTTGTCTGGTATGATTTGATTAATTTGTTTAATTACTCTAAAATCATACGATGTGGTGTGATTTAGACTATATTGTTTTGAACTTGTAAATATCAAGACATATGATGTGGTTTAGTTTGGATTGGTTTGTGTATATATATTAGACAAACATACGTAATAATGATACTTGATTTGGTTTGTGTTTAATTATCATATTAAGTAATTTTCACTTTAATTTAAATATATTAGGAATATTCTACTTAGAATTAGTTAATAAATTAAGGGGGGTTTTTTTTTAAGGATAGTTACTTATGTTCCATTCAGAGTGTTATTCAATTTAGGGGGAGTATTTTTAGGGATATTACTCAGATTCTAGAATAGTATAACTTAGGGAAAGTATCTTTTATCTTTCTTTTTGATAATGCCAAAGGGGGAGAAATTATAAAATATAGGCATAATTTATAGAATTCTTACAGACAGGTGGAGTATAAGAGGGTCATCATCAAATAGGTATACAAAGATATGATATTTAATAAACTAAGGTTGTCATCATCAAAAAGGGGGAGATTGTTGGAGAATGGAGTTTTGATGACAACAACCTTATTTCAATTATCATTGATTATAAAATATACGCTAACACTTTTTGTATAGAATATATGTATATGCAAGAATTATATACAGGAAATATTACTGAAGACTGTACAGTTATAAAGATGATAGAGATTCAAAGATCAGAGAAATTTCAAGACTCATGAGTAATCAAGATTTCAAGAGTTTAAGAGTTCAAGATTAATATAATTATAGTGTCTAGATTTTGTAAGACTCTAAATAGCACTCCAGGTTCAAATTCAAAATCTGATTTTCAATTTTTTCCACAATCCTCTCTATTTTGGTTTTCAATTTTTTCCTCAATCCTCTCTATTTTGTTTTTCTATGTGTTTCTATTTTTATTCTTCTTCTTTTTTCAAACTTAATTTTTTATACTTTATATAGTTTAAAAGCGTATAATTTTATAAATATATTTATATAGTTTAAAAATATGTTTTCATATGATTATCTATCATAGGATATAAATTTACAACATTAGAATTTTATTCAAGAATTTCTAGAATTAGTTTTATATCAAAACACTTGAAAATGCTTTGAAAGTCAAAATTTTACATAGGTATGTCGACATAGCAAAAAGAACATATCGACATAGAACAACTATTTTTCTAATTTTGAAGGGAAGTGTCTTTTCACTATTTGAAACGCTTCAGAACCATTGCAACCCTTCATACTCTATAAAAGAGGTTAAAACCGAATTTTTTAATATGTCTTCGTCTCTAAGTTCATCCTCTTTCATCCCTCCATTATTCTTAATCATTTTTATGGTTTTTACACTTATACTCTATTGAATTCACTTCTGTTTTGATCAAACTTCTTCTCTCTACTCTCTACTCTCTGAATCAAGTGCTATTGAAGAGTTATAGGGTTGTTTTGTAACTGTTTGGGTTGAATAAACCTTGTTTGTAAGTCAAAGAGGAGTCGGTGTATCCTTGTAGCCGTGAAATCAAGGAATAGGAGTCAGTATGCCCTTGTTGAGCCGTGAAATCGAGGGATAGGAGTCGGTGTCTCCTTGTTGAGCCGTGAAATCATGGAGGTTGTATTTGACTATTGGAAATAGTAATAAAGCTCTGCACAATCCAGCGTTGTGCGGGATTGGACGTAGGAGTGATCCGAACCAGTATAAAATCCAGTGTGTTCTTTTCTTTTCTGCACTTTTATTTTCAGTTTATTTTGCTTCTGTGTTTGAATCTGTGTCGGTGATTGTGTTTGTGTTGTTTGATCCATCCCGTAGTTCACTTTAGATTTTTGTTTTGTTTAAATTCTTGCAAACACTATTCACCCCCTCTAGTGTTTGCTTTGCCTGAACGATCCATTCCGCAGTCCCTAACATTTTCAACCATCAAACAATTATTTAATTAATCATTTATTACTTCCCATTCTTTTTATTTAAATAGGTGAACATAAACAAGTCAGTCAACTTGTAAATGTATTTTTACTCCAATTTCACTACTACAAACAACATGACATTTTTGTCAATCAATTAACTATTTTTATTTCTCCTCCACATCACAACATAACCAATCATCCATTGCCATTTACGGTGCCACGAAGGGTCCATCCATGTAATATGAAACACGAGTGTCACATATTCATACAACACTTCTAATGCAAATGATTTGTGAATAGTTCATGCGTTGAACTCAAAATGGGGTATCACATGCAATAGGTAATGTAACTATATGAAATATTTAAATGTCGTTCTGATTGTAACTTAATCCATTTTCTTACTTGCAACTTACTAAATTTCG
This sequence comes from Allium sativum, assembly GCA_030737875.1. Lineage (NCBI taxonomy): Eukaryota > Viridiplantae > Streptophyta > Magnoliopsida > Asparagales > Amaryllidaceae > Allium > Allium sativum. The sequence continues at coordinate 401,666,125 of CM060923.1, read as the reverse complement.
CCGCATTACCTTATAACTTAAAATGCATATCTAATTAATTTTTCATAACTAATCAAACTACTCTAATGTACTAATTAAAGAAGGAATCTCTCACCCTAGCCATCAGAAAACAATACACTGCAATTTCTGATTTTTTGATGCTTGCTGCCGCCTAAAAATCCGCCTTTTTGGCTCACAATGTCTTCAAACTCCATGGCAACTTCGGTACACCTTCCAACTGGTGAATGAAGTATGAAATGAAGGACCTTTGTCCTCTTAGAGTTCCCTGGATCTTAAACTCTTGCTGTTAGGAGTTGTAGAGAGGTCTTCAATGCTCCACAAGTTGTCTCGAGGACTCACGGTTAACCAAAGAGGTGCTAGAGGTTGGTGAGTGAAGCTGGGAACCTTAAAGGAAGCTCCTTTTCATGTCATGAAGCAAGTGGAGGAAGAAAAGAGGAGAGGAAGGGGCTGCGTGCGCAAGAGGGAGGAGGGGGAAACGTGGGGTAGGGGCAGTATAGCCGGTGCGGCTAGGGTTTAGGGGAGGAGCCCATTAATGTAGAAAGGAGGAGGTAGAAGGAGGAAATGAAAAGTGAGGAAGAAATAGGAGAGAAATTGATTTAAGTAGGAAATTCTCTCTCCACTATCTCTGATTGCCCGACTGCAAACAAACTCTGTTTAAAACAAAATTTCGGCACAAGATAATACACGGAATTACGAATCTAACGAATCAAGTTTCGTCGAATTCCGAATTTGTTTGACCTTCCGTTTAATTTCTCAATTGTGCTTGAATTAGCTACAAAAATGCAATTTTAGCGTACATTTTCTTCTTGTATGCCCAAATGGCAACTCCATAAATAATGAAACTTAGGATTTTTCATTGTTTGACAATACTAATCTGGAAAAATAGTGTAGTAGGATTCTGAGATTGTCTCAACAATGTTCCTTAGTAAACTAATCGTCAATTTTAACCCAAACGGTTTATCGAGCACTGCCACATACTAACTCCGTTCTTCGTGAAATTTGAAACTCAATAATGATTTGCTATCCTGAATCCAACAAAATTGATCTCATCGAATTCTAAGCTTGCTAGCAAAATTTCACTTTTTAAGGGCTAAGCAATTACTTAAAAATCAAAATTTTAAATTCTGGATTTTTAAATCAATTTAACAATTTTAATGAGTTTGTTTTAAATAATATAAAATATAAAAACTAATTTTGAAATTATACTCAAATTTTATTTAGCAAAAATAGTCAATTTATCTTCAATATTCATCAAAATAGCTCAAGTCAATAATTTAAATTAGTTCTAAAATTCCGAGTTGTTGCAACCTACCCCACTTAAAACTTTTTCACCCTGAAAAAGGAATGGAGCTGAAAATTGTTTAAATAACCACTTTCATTCTTTAACATTTCAGTTTCTAAGAATTTCTAAATTTCTCTAAATTTTGGCAAACACCCTGAATTTCTGAATTTTTTTGCTATAACCTCTTTTGTATGGGGTGATCTGAACAAATTTATTATGTCATATTAGGCACCCAATAAATGAATATATCGCATAAAAAACAATTGTGCACACCCATTATGATTTATATACCCTTCTCCCCTATGCCCACACATCTTAACTAAAACAAGAGAGACAAGTGTAATTTTGTCATCTCCCAACCTGTGTAGGGTTTATTATTTAATCATGCAATATATTGTTATATGTTATTAAGTCCATAATCAGTCCTTAGTTCAACTTGTAATCCAGTCTTTGCCATACAAGCATCTTGCTCAAATGATAATCCAAACCTCGTCATATAAGTGTCAAATGCTTATATGGAATATGTTGTGCTACTCTGTCCCTGATTTATGCTATGCAGTGTGGTTCATAATTTATTTGTTACTATCCTATGACGTACGTTTGATTTCACATGGAGCAACCATCATAGTGCATCACAATCATTCACAGAAGTTATAATAAATAATAAAATTGTGCAACCAACTTATAAAGGTTCTCCTATTTGTCGGGCACACAATTTATTTCTTTACTCAATGCTAAGCCAATAACCTGCTCAACAGATATATATATATATATATATATATGTATGTATGTATGCATTTATTAAAAATGAGGTATCCATGTTTTTATTTTGTCTATAGGTCCCTTCTGGCCCTCTTCACATAAGCACCAAGTAGTAATGGGCTCATATGGATGGTACATAACTCATAACATATGCTACGCGGCATAGTCATAACTCACAAATATCCAAGCATGTATACCAACACCAACGAGTCATAGTACAAGATCAACAACCATCATCATGTCATTTATATAATATCATAGTGAAACATCACCAAAAAGATCAACTATATCATAGACACAGCATATACCCTAACGTGATGTATCGCTTAAGGTATAAACTGAAACACCCCACCTCCGTTAAGGTCACTCACAACGGGAATGCCTTAACTTCGGTGGATCGCTTTAGGTAAAAGATGCAGATAAATTACAAGATAGGCAAATAAAGCAGCGAAAATGAAGTCATTTTATAAACAACTTCATTCAGCCAAGCTTTTACAACAATTGACTCAATCATACGTAAAAGTATTACATAAAACTTCTATCTTGATTCAAAAACTTCCAAGTATATAAGAAGCATAAAATGACAATGATATTCCCCAATAAAGCATGAGCTAGCCATAGCAGTGGAAAAAGAGAGCAATACATCGACTATCTTCGAGCTTGGAAAGAAAACTGAGCCAAGTGGTAATATTCCCTCCCTGAACCTTGAGGAGGGGGGAGAAACGGAAAAAAAGAGGCGAAGAAAAACTAGGTAAGACATAAGTGTGGTAAGCTCAGTGACTTTCAGCATGTAAACAGGTAAAAGCAACATGACATGAATAAACTGAATATAAGACAATACTGTGATAACCGGGATAACATGATAAAATAAGATAAGCATAAGTTATGATAAGGCAAGATAAACTGAATGCGCTTCTACTCTTTCTCTGCTTCGCTACTACCCTGTTATTCTGATTTCTACGTCTCAGCACCACCTAACTAGTGTCCCAACTAGTGTCCCAACTAGTAATCTGTATAAAATGATAATATGATAACGTGATCCCAATCCCCGCAACTGTGGTAGCCTTCAGGTGTACATCTATTATGAGGATTCTACCTCAATCTGCCTAATTGCCATGAATGTGTTAGATGTACCCTTACTACCCTATCGATCGGCTCCCTACTTGTATTAATTTCTCTTGTGCCTATGTCAATCGGTCCTCTCTTGTATGTAGATACCCTATGCTGGTCCCACCATACGGTGTATCAATCCTTATGATAACAACCCGACACGATTCAAGATGCACAGCGTATAACTACTAGTACCCAGTGCCTGCTTTTTCCCACTCCGGAGTACGTGCACGCCCGTAAACCGTCGAAACCTACACTGACGTACCCCCTGCCGCTATTTTGACCGCTTATAACCAGCCCAGTAATCGTGCCCCACCCTGCCTAGTTCAGGGTACCATGATACATCTATGTGAGTTACTGCTGAAATGAGCCCCCGTTACTAGGGTTTCTTACTGGTTAAGTTTGTGGGCCTATATTTACTAATATTACCCACCAACCCGACATGTACTTAACCCTCCCACCGATTCAAGCATGTTTATTTAATGGTTAAGTTTGTGGGCCTATATTTACTAATATTACCCACCTAACTTGATATGTACTTAACCCTCCCACTGATTAAAGCATGTTTATTTAATGGTTAAGTTTGTGGGCCTATATTTACTAATACTACCCACCCAACTTGATATGTACTTAACCCACCCACTGATTCAAGCATGTTTATTTAATGGTTAAGTTTGTAGGCCTATATTTACTAATATTACCCACCCAACCCGATATGTACTTAACCCTCCCGCACATTTTATCATATTGGCTAAGTGTTGTCCATTCATGTTAACTTAACCCACCCATTCATCATGTCATGTTGGTTAAGTGTTTCTTATTAACTCAACCCTCCTCACTTATCATGTTGGTTGGTTAAGTGTTTCCTATTAACTTAAGCCCGTTCATTCATCATCAAGTTATATTGGTCAAGTGTTTCTTGTTAACTTAACCCCACGTGTTCATCATGTTGTATTGGTTAAGTGTCATCAATCAGTTCAAATTAACTTAACCCACCTACTTGTCATGTTACTTTGGTTAAGTGTTGCTTTCTTGTGTTAACTTAACCCCACCATAAATCAAGTTATATTGGTTAAGTGTTGCCCTCTTGTTTTAACTTAGCCTTACCACAAATCAAGTTATATTGGTTAAGTGTTTCTTATTATTTAACTCTACCCATCCATCATGCTATACTGGTTAAGTGTTTCCTATTAACTTAACCCTGGTCATTCATCTTGTTATATTGGTTAAGTGTTTCTCATTAACTTAACCGTAGTCATTCATGTTATACTGGTTAAGTGTTTCTCATTAACTTAACCCTAGTCATTTCTTAGCATGTCTTGTACATTAGCATTAATTGATTTATTAATGCACCAACCTCTCACATTAGATATGTGTTGTTGCGGTTATTGAATGTGCCGGGCGGTTCCGGGCAGTTTTACACCATTACTCAATCTAACCACGGGTTTTTCTTAGGCATGATGCACTAACTACTCACATTAGATAGATGTTGTTGTGGTTACTGGATGTGCCGGGCGGTTCCGGGAAATTTTACACCACAAGTCAATCTAACCTCGGGATAGGCATGTTCATCTTTAATTTACACATTTACCATATATACCCAAATCTAGATTTTACATGCAAATTACAAAATTCACCAAAACTAGTCATGTTCCAATTCCCAAGTTATGCCCAACAAATTCCAATTTCAAGTTATTAATCAAAATTGGCTATACCCAATCTTCCCTAAATTTACAATAATAGTCATGCTCCAAAATCACATTATACACTATGCTTGGCGTTCCAACTAACAGTTATGCCCAATCTAGATTTAATATTCTATTCTACAGCTTATGCCCAAAACTAGATTTTTCACACCAAGTTACATACTTTGTCATTCATGCCAATTCTAGGTTCAATATGTCAAATTATATATTCCATAATTCATGTCAAATTACCCCAAATTTCATCTTAACAGTCATGCCATAATAAAAGTTCCAAATTATGCCAAATAATGTAAATTTTATTTTATACCCAATTACCCCCGCATTCATAACGTACGTATTTTGAGATTCAGCTCAAGATTCATAAAATAAGCGGAGAAACAATATGGAACATAAGAGGCATAAGAATACGCATATGATGATAAGAACTATTGGTCCAATAAATTTGATATGCCAAATTGACAAGTTTTGCATAGAATACATTGCAGGCATATAGATATGATGTGAATATCATCGTGAACCATCACAGACATATAGGTTTGACAAGTGTTATATCATGAACTTAAACAGGATTACGATTCCGATAAACAACAAGGGTAGATATGATTGGACCAATTCCATAGTCAACAATGGTTCCCAAAGGCATATGCAAGCAAAGATTCAATTGAAAGGATTACTTACATTAGTCATAAATATAATGGATTAGATTTGAATAACATCGCAGGCATAAATCTAATAGATTAGATTTGATAAATCTGAAAGGATTATCTCATAATCAAGTATAGCTTAGATACAGATTATTATATGCCAAGAATTTCAATTAAGAATCCACATCTGTAAGTAACTTGAACTTACAAAAAGAGAATGATTCTTGTATTTCTGGAATCTGTTTTCTGAAACTGAAAAGCTATCCCTTATCGTAGATTATCGATTCTCTAATTTAGATTTGATTCTTAGAAAATAGTTGTTGAAGTCGTTGAATTAGCCTTTGAATCTCTACTTGAATTCTAAACTTGATTTCTTGAAGAACCAGAGCAGCATAAGGACATCTTTAATTTATTTTAATTAGGATTGATGCAGCATAGCATTACAATGGTTTGGTGTGGAGAGAAAGTGAGGTTTGGGGGTGTTTAATTAGGTTAGGAGCCAAAGAATCTGTCCAGAAAACAAGTATAGGTGCAAAATCCTGAATCTGCCTCGGATCTGAAAACAGATCGACCTATTAGGGCGGAGGTCGACCCCTTGGTCGACCTATATAGGGGAGGTCGAACCCCTGGTCAACCTGGCCTGGGGCGGGAAAACCCCCGCCCAGTCTGTTTCTGTGTTTTCGAATTAGAAATTTGAATTTAAATCTGAGCTGTTTTAATTTATTTAAATCCATGAAACTTCTGAAGGTCATAACTTCTTCATACGGAGTCCAATTCACACAAACTAGGACTCTATCTCAAGAAGAATTCTTAGACGAACACAATGGCATAACCCGTTTCCCTTAATTCTTACTTTTAGAATTAAGTATTCTTTAATTTGTTACTTTGACGTTCACAGAAATTACAGGGTGTTACATTCTCCCTTCCTTAAAGGATTTCGTCCCCAAAATCTTCAAGTCAGGAAGAACGTATATCCTACTATCCAATCTTCCATCTACTCAATCATCAAACATAGGCATCCATTGTCCTTAAAAGGTTTCTAATGTCATATGAACATATGCAGAGTGTGTGTGTATGTTTCTTATCTAATGCAAAATCAGGCGGTCTACTGATTCGATTGACCTCCTTAATGCAAATCATGATAGCGTCATGCGTCCAACATGTACGCAAATATCCCTGATCATGTAAATACTATATGTGTGCATATTCATTCATCCATATGCAACATCCATATGATAACACATCTAGTTTCAGTCCATATACAAATACATACGTATGCATATGCAATATGAAAGTGACTGAGCCGATCTAGTGCCTAATGTGTGTGTATATGCATCCACGAGCATCCCCTAGCAACCACTTGCAACCATCAATCATAACATGTTTCAAATACATGTTTACATCCATTGGCTTCTACCTAAGGATCGAAGATATGACCTAGAGGATATATTTAAAAGATAAAGACTAGCATGCAAATAAACATTACAGAAAAAGTGGAATCAAGGATATACCCCCAAAAAGGGTATGATGTGCGTATCTAGTCTTCGGTCATCTAAGTCGCTTCTTCTTGTGCTTCACTCCACTGTACCTTAACTAATTTAACTTCACGAATGCGAAGCTTCTTGACCTCCATTTCCAAAACCCACTAGTAAAGATAGGACCTCGATCACTTACTATGCTAGAGGGTATCCAATGTAGTCGAACTATCTTTCCAAGATAAATAAATGTTAACCATGATGCCAACTGTATATACTAAGATGAATAGAGGTCTCTCCTCTACTTAGCTTATCCATCATGTCACAAATCTGAGGGTCTAAAGCTAAAGGTTGCTATGTACTTTTTACCTCTCTTAAGGTCAGTCTTACTTAAGGCGCCTGCCACAACCATTTATTTCTCACGCAAACCATCCTAGTCTAGCTCAACATCCCTCAAGTACAAGCCCCAAAGGCCTAAACCAATATCGTACAAACACCCAAGGAATACCGCCTCCGAATTTGGATGATCTATACTAGCAGAACAACCAAACAATTGAGCACTTAACCGACTCTGGCTATCCTCGCCAATCTTGTTCCAAAACTGTCGTTGATCGCATAACTGGCTTTGCATTGTCAACCAGATATATGCGGAAGTCTATCTCGAGTTTTAGGGGGAAAACCCCTAAACATCTACGTACTCACGGACTATTCTAACGGATTGCAAATCGTCGATAGATGCATCAAGTGATTCTAGGTAGCTAAGCCTAACTGATCCCCTTAGGATCGCACGAAATCTCGAGGGTATTCCCGAGGCAAGTAAAAAGTCTAACTACCCTCCTTTCGCAATTATTAGCTAACCAACCCATGCCTAGAATCAACCCATAGCCCATGGAACAAAAAACATAAGCATTTTACTTAAACGCAATCCTTAATATAGATATTCTCAAATCCCTACAAACCAAAGATAAATGAGCCAAACCACTAATTGGATTTGAGACAATAATGGGATCTTCTACTATACAAGTACTAAGGTGCAGAGACTCGACTATGGAAGCAGATACAATCAAATGTGAAGCGCTAAAATAAAAAAAGAGTACTAACGGGAGTATCAAAAAGAAAAGCTAAACCTTTTTTTTCAACAGAAACTTTATCACCTCTCTCTCAGGTATGATGGCGGTGAGAGCATGCACTTGCCCTCCTGAAAATCCTGTTCTTTGTTCTTGCCCTTGTCCTTAATTATATGACCCGTTATACCATAGTAATGACACTTCCTCTTGTCTTAGGTTTTACTATTCTTTCCTCCCCTCTTGTCCTGTGATTCTTCTACTTACACCTCTTCCTTTTTGCATCCTTTGTGAACCAAGCCCATATCCATGAGTTTCTCATCCTTGGGTTGTGCTCCTTAACCAAACTTCCTCATTCTCATCTTTACTATCCTTGTGTCACACGTTGACAAGTCTCTCGAAAGCTGCCTCCATCGTACGAAAAATCCTACAAAGCTCGAAATAAAATTAGTCGTAGGTGAAACTACTGCGGCTATAGATGGAAGTTGGGCACTTATTTGCCCTTTGACAAGTGTCGTAGTCTCATCAAGCCTACGGAACCATGCCGCGATGAGGTTACCTCCCAGAAAGCTAGGAGCCCCGGAGACTCAGGAAATAAGGAAATAAGGATTCAAACATAGGATCAAAAGATAGTGCATATGGCTTTGGGGAATATGCCTTTAAAACAAAACTTTTCTTTTGAAAATGCTTCTTTTAAAACTGTTTTGAAAATAATTTCTCAAATCTTTTATCTGATCCGGTAACCTTCAACTCTGATACCAAGTGAAACACCCCACCTTCGTTAAGGTCACTCACAAAGGGAATGCCTTAACTTCGGTGGAGCGCTTTAGGTAAAAGATGCAGATAAATTACAAGAAAGACAAATAAAGCAATGGAAAATAAAGTCATTTTATAAACAACTTAATTCAGTCAAGCTTTTACAACAATTGACTCAATCATACTTAAAAGTATTACATAAAACTTCTGTCATGATTCAAAAACTTCCAAGTATATAAGAAGCATAAAATGACAATGATATTCCCCAATAAAGCATGAGCCAGCCATAGCAGTGGAAAAAGAGAGCAATACATCGACTATCTTCGAGCTTGGAAAGAAAACTGAGCTAAGAGGTAATATTCCCTCCCTGTGAACCTGAGGGGGGAAACGGAAGAAAAGAGGCGAAAACAAACTAGGTCAGACATAAGTCTGGTAAGCTCAGTGACTTTCAGCATGTAAACAGGTAAAAGCAATATAACATGAATGAACTGAATATAAGACAATACCGTGATAACCGGGATAACATGATAACATAAGATAAGCATAAGGTATGATAAGGCAAGATAAATTGAATGCGCTTTTACTCTTTCTTTGCTTCGCTACTACCCTGTTATTTTGATTTCTACGTCTCAGCACCACCTAACTAGTGTCCCAACTAGTAATCTGTATAAAATGATAATATGATAACATGATCCCAATCCCCGCAATTGTGGTAGCCTTCAGTTGTACATCTATTATGAGGATTCTACCTCAGTCTACCTAATTGCCATGAATGTGTTAGATGTACCCTTACTACCCTATCGATCGGCTCCCTACTTGTATTAATTTCTCTTGTGTCTGCGTCAATCGGTCCTCTTTTGCGTGTAGATACTCTGTGCTAGTCCCACCATAAGGTGTATCAATCCTTATGATAGCAACCCAACACGATTCAAGATGCACAGCGTATAACTACTGGTACCCAGTGCCTGCTTTTTCCCACTCTGGAGTACGTGCATGCCCGTATACCGTCGTAACCTACACTGACGTACCCCTTGCCGCTGTTTTGATCGCTTATAAACAACCCAGTAATCGTGCCCCACCCTGCCTAGTTCAGGGTACCATGATACATCTATGTAGGATACTACTGAAATGGGTCCCCGTTACTAGGGTTTCTTACTGGTTAAGTTTGTGGGCCTATATTTACTAATATTACCCACCAACCCAATATGTACTTAACCCTCCCACCGATTCAAGCGCTATTATTTATTGGTTAATTTTGTGGGCCTATATTTACTAATATTACCCACCCAACTTGATATGTACTTAACCCTCCCACTGATTCAAGCATGTTTATTTAATGGTTAAGTTTGTGGGTCTATATTTACTAATATTACCTACCCAACTTGATATGTACTTAACCCTCCCACTGATTCAAGCATGTTTATTTAATGGTTAAGTTTATGGGCCTATATTTACTAATATTACCCACCCAACCCGATATGTACTTAACCCTCCCGCACATTATGTCATATTGGTTAAGTGTTGTCCATTCATGTTAACTTTACCCACCCATTCATCATGTCATGTTGGTTAAGTGTTTCTTATTAACTTAACCCTCCTCACTTATCATGTTGGATTGGTTAAGTGTTTCCTATTAACTTAACCCCGTTAATTCATCAAGTTATATTGGTCAAGTGTTTCTTGTTAACTTAACCCCATGTGTTCATCATGTTGTATTGGTTAAGTGTCATCAATCAATTCAAGTTTACTTGTAACACTCCACGTCCATTAATGTCACTCACCAGGGGAATGCATTAAATTCCATGGAGGTCATAAGTGAATATATAACAGAGAAATTACAACAGGACAGATAATAAACAGCACTTGAAAATCTAAAACTTCATTTTATTGCACCGGAAATTAAATATGTTTGTTACATCATAAAACCATAGATCATAACCAAGTACAATATCCGTCTTCACAAAAACAAAATACATAATCCCATTACAATCAATAGCCGTTAAAAAGAAAGATAACAAGCTGGACGTTACTTCTGCAGTCCAAGCTTTCCAAGAGATAAGCGATCCAACTAGACTCCACTAGAACTTGGCCCAACCTGAGGACCTGAAGGAAAAAAAAGATGGAAAAGAGGGGGTCAGACATAAAGTCTGGCGAGTATGATAATTCTACAATACTATTATCAAAATAACTGGACTAAGGCATAAGCTGGAAATCAAGGAAATGTCTATGAAAGAGCAGATTAAGGACACAGACAATCGCTAAAGGAAATGTTATAGGCGCTCCTAAATACTAAAGGATAAACACTATACTGCACCACACCAGTCACCCTAAAGATTGATCCCACTTAGCTTCACTTAGAAACTTTCTTAATGGCTTTACGTACTCCTAGCTGACTACATAGGTGCCGCCTTCCCCTATCTCCACTAGGTGTACCCCACTTTCCATTTTTCGATCGGCTCCCTACTCGTAGATACCCGTGCTGGCCCCACAGTGGGGTGTATCATTCCCCTAAAGTGGCAACTCGATATAACGGAGATGCACGGCTTATACCTACACGATGCAACAACGTCTTACCTACCAGCCCGGGTCCACACACGCATATGAAACCCATTGGACTTGCGTTGCTACCGCTCCCTGTTTTGGCCTCTTATAGTCAAACCCAGTATGCGTGTCCCGTCCTCGACTTGGGTCGAGCCCACAAAGATACGTTTTGGGATATTGGTTGAAATGGGCCCCCATTATTTCCCACAAGCATTCCACCTAAGCTTGTCCCATTGGTCCATCCACTTAACTCACTTAGTCATGTTCATTTACATGTGTATTTGGTTAAGTCTAATCGTATTTCAAATGCCTCTAAAGGCAACCACTAGATTCCTCATGCCACCCAAGGCACCTACTTAACCCCCATGTCCCACCTTACATGATTATCTGGCTAAGTATTTCTTAATTCATTAAGGCCATAACCTCATAAAGACCTCTCACATTAGACTGGCATTTATGGCAGCTGGATTTGCCGGGCGGGTCCGGGCAGTCTTATACCATAAAAGAGTCTAACCTCGTGTCTTTACAACTGTTATGCTTTAGTTTGGGCCAAGGACCTCTCACATTGGGTCGACATTTGTGACTACTGGATTTGCCGGGCGGGTCCGGGCAGGTTTACGTCACAAACGGGTCCAACCTCGTGTCCTAAGCATTGATTATTATTAATAATCCACTTTCCCTAATTTTAATAATTCCCTACTTGAATTATTAATTAATTCCAAATTCAACAATATCCATAATTGACTCAATTATGGACATCCATTCAAGGCGTGCAAAATCATACAAAATTGCACCCAATTTATTAATTCCTAATATCACCCCTACCCCACGTTTGAACGTTTATTCGCAAAATATATATTAGACTCGAATAGTCTAACTCATAGCATAAAAGAGATTATCACAATAACAACATGTATATATGACTAAATGAATCATAATAAGGGGTGAAACTTGCATATGTACAACTTGCATAGGATTATACATGTCATGGATCTAAAGATGTCAACTTGTTCATAATTCACATAATATGATCTCAATTTCATAAACTTGCACAGGAACATGTGTGAATCAACATCATCTAATCTAACAATATGGGTTTATATGGGTACACCTAACTCAATAGGCAAATTCCCATAATAAAAATTCATTTAGTCATAGATTCATGCATATGGGTACACCTAACTTAATAGGCAAATTCCCATATTCAAGATCCAATTTAAATTGTGGATTCATGTATATGGGTACACCTAACTTAATAGGCAAATTCCCATAATCATGATCCATTCAATTTTTAAAAAAAAACATAAACTTTAAAACATGATCCAATTTGCATAAATAACAACATCATGATTTTACAACTTGTACGATTCAACACAACTTAACATGATATCATAATCATATACTTATGGATTTCCAACATATGTGTTAACATGAGATCTACAACATATATAAGATTTATGACATAACATAGCATGATTTACACATAGCATAGCATGATAGCATAACATAGCATAGCATGATTTTCATCATAGCATGGCATAGCATAGGAGAATTTACAACATATGACAACATAATAACATAACAAGAGATCCACAATATAGAATTTACAATTACAATTCACATCACTTTCTTGTGATCCATTCATAACTTAATCGAATTATTTTATAATAACATTGTGAGAATCATCATACTCACAATTTAAAGAAGAGAAATAGAAAGTGTCTTTGATTTAATTTGTTTGTTGAGTAGATTTAGTTGTAGGCTAGGCTTTCTTCTTCTTCTTTAGTTTGTGACGGCTACGCTGAACTCCATGGCAACGGCATGTCGGTAGCTCTCCAATTTTTCAAGTGATTTAGGGTTAGAGTCTACCCACTTATTTATAGATGTTAGGATGCATTTAGGCCATTAGATTTACCCTAGAATAGATTGGAGCCATTAGATTTCGTCCAGCCTTCAAAACACAGCCCGAAAACCCAACCAGATGCACCCAGGTCACCTGGGTTCGACCAGGGAGGTTGACACCCAGGTCGACTCTAGTGTCGACCTGGCCCCCCCAGGTCGACTCCCAAGTCGACCCCCAGGTCGACCTGGTCTGGGCGGGAGTTTTCCTGCCTGCCTCCATTTCTGTGTTTTTGAAATCTGTTTTAAAATTTTATTTTTTCGTGAAACTTCTCAAAGCCATATCTCGGTCATACGAACTCCGATTCACAAAATTTCGGACTCTATTTCGCGTATTTTTCCGACACGAACATAATGGCGCAACCCATTTCCCAATATTCTTATATTTGAAATTAATTATTCTTTCATTTGTGAATATTAGTATTTACTGATTTATGGGGTGTTACATTCTCCCCTCCTTAAAGGATTTCGACCCCGAAATCTTCAAGTCAAGAAGAATGTTTAACCTAACATCCAATCAACCATCTACTCAATCATCAAACACTAGCATCCACTGTCCTTATAGACTTCTAATGCTTTTATGTTTAAATGCATAGTGTGTGTATATGTCCGTATCTAATGCAAAATCAGGCGGTCCGCTGATTCAGTTGACCTCCTTGATGCAATTCATGATAGTGCCATGCATCCATTATGTCTGCAAAAGATCCTAATTGCTTACATACTACTTCTATATGCGTGCACATCCATTCAACCGAATGCAGCATCTATATGATGGTACAACCATTATACATCCATTATACTAAATACATTCATTTATGCAATATGCAATATGTAGTGACTGAGCCGATCTAGTGCCTAGAGTGTGTGTATATATGCATCCACGAGCAACGACTAGCAAACACTTACATCCATTTTGCATCCATCATACATAACATGTCTCAAACACATGTTTCAACCATAGGATTATCCTAACTAAATGTCAAAGATACTAATGAGAGGACATACTAAAGATAAGATAAGATAAGCTTAGCGATAAAGGAGAAATTAAAAGACATACCCTCAAAAAGAAAAGGGTACAACGAACGCATCTTCTCTTCTGTCTCCCAAGTAGCGTTGCTCTCATCATCTCCCCATTGCACTTTAACTAGTCTGACCTCTCTATTCCTCAACTTTTTGATCTCCGACCCAAGAATGCATGTAGGAGCTCGTCTAATTGTTGCATCACGCTCTATTTCCACCTCTTTAAGCAAGCTCGGCTCTACCACCTCCACGGTCATGTGCAAACACTTCCTCAAATGTGATACATGGAATACGTCGTGTACTCCACTAAGTTTCTCAGGCAACTCCACCCTATACGCCATCTTCCCAATCCTGTCTTTTATAGGAAACGGCCCTACAAACCTTGGCGCTAATTTCCCAACGGACCCAAAGCGAACAACATTCCGTAATGGAGATACTTTGATAAAAACCATGTCCCCAATGTCAAACTCAAGATCTGTCCTCCTCTTATCAGCATACGATTTCTGCCTATCTTGTGCTGCTTTCATCCTCCTTCGAATCAAATCAATCTTCTCTGAGGTTTCCCTAACCATATCGGGCCCAAGTAGGATTTTATCGGTAGATTCCCACCAACATGTAGGCGAACGGCAAGGCCTTCCATAAAGAGCTTTGAAAGGAGCCATGCCAATACTAGACTAAAAGCTATTATTATATGCGAATTCTACCAATGGAAGGTGCTCTTCCCATGTACCCCCAAAGTCTAGGATACAAAGCCTTAAAAGATCCTCTAGAATACGATTCACCCTCTCGGTCTGGCCGTCCATCTGAGGATGATATGCGGTGCTCAAACATAGCTGAGTCCCTACCGCCTCTTGTAAACTCTTCCGAAATTCGCTAGTGAAGATGGGATCACGGTCGCTTACTATACTAGAAGGAATGCCGTGCAAACGAACTATCTCTTTAATGTATATAGAAGCCAACCACGGAGCAGTCCTCTTACTTTTCACGGAAAATGGGCGCTCTTAGTAAGTCTATCTACTATAACGCAAATCCCCGTATTACCCTTCCTTGATCTTGGTAATCCATCCACAAAATCCATTGAGACGCTTTCCCATTTCCATAGTGGAACTTCCAATGGGTGAAGCAACCCACCGGGTTTCTTTTGTTCCGCTTTTACTCGTTGGCACACCAAGCATCTAGCGACGTACTCGGCCACATCCTTTTTCATACCGGCCCAAAAGAAAACCCGCTTCATATCTTTGTACATCTTGTCTCCGCCGGGATGAATGGTCATCTTTGAGCGATGAGCATCATCAAGAATGGCCTTCCTTAAGTCTTCGTCTTGTGGTACACAAAGTCTATTATCCCTTCGTAACCAACCCTTATCGTCTAGGGTATACCTACGAAGATGGCTAGACGACTCCCCTCCTTTGAGCTTTTCTACTATCTCAACCAACTGTGGGTCGTCTTGCTGTGCCTCACCAACTCGTCCTAGAAGTGTAGGTCTAACCTCCAAGGATGCTAACAAACCAGGTACTAGGTCAACGGAGGGTCTAAAGTCAAACATGGAGATGAATTCTAAGCTTCGTCGTTCAACAAACAACGGACTCAAGGACAACCTTTTCGGACTTAAGGCATTTGCTACCACGTTACCCTTTCCCGGGGTATATGCTATTTCAAAATCGTAGGAGGCTAAGAATTCCATCCACCGTTGCTGCCTTAAATTCAAATCCTTCTGAGAGAATAAGTATTTTAATGATTTGTGGTCAGTGAACAGTTCGAATTTCTCACCAAGAAGATAGTGACGCCAAGACTTAAGCGCAAAAACAATTGCGGCTAACTCAAGGTCATGCGTAGGGTAATTCTTTTCATGAACCCTCAACTGCCTTCCACCATAGGCTATTACTCTTCCCTCTTGAATGAGGACCGCGCCAAGTCCCGTCCCACAAGCATCAGTATAGACGGTAAACGGTTTATTCCCGTCTGGCAGCACTAAGACTAGGGCTGAAGTTAAGGCTCTCTTTAAACGTTGGAACGCATCATCACAATCTTCGTCCCACGTAAAAACCAGGTTCTTCTTCGTTAACCATGTTAATGGAGCTGATATTTTTGCGAAGTCTTTGATAAACTTCCTATAATAGCCAGCCAAACCCAAGAAACTTCTTACTTCGGTTACATTTTTAGGGACCTTCCAATCTTGGATGGCCACCACATTTGCGGGATCCACTGCTATCCCTTCCTTGGAAACCACGTGCCCTAAGAACCATACTTCTTTCCTCCAGAAGTGACACTTAGAAATTTTTTCCTTGAGGTTATGTGCTCGAAGGGTTTCCAACACTTCCCTAAGATGTAGGGCATGCTCTTCTTCATTCTTAGAAAAAACTAAGATGTCATCCACAAAGACTACCACGAATTTGTTAAGGTACTCCCTAAACACCCTACTCATCAAATCAACAAAATATGCGGGGGCGTTTGTCAAACCAAAGGGCATCACTAGCCATTCATAGAATCCGTCAGGAGTCCTAAAAGCAGTCTTATCTATACTATCCTCAGCCACTCTCAGTTGATGAAAGCCAGTGGCTAAGTCCAACTGCGAAAATACTGAGGCGCCAACTAACTGATCAAAGAGATCGTCAATCCTCGGCAGTGGGTGTCGGTTCTTTTTAGTAAGCTTGTTTAGTTCTCTATAGTCCACACAAAGTCTAAGGGACCCATCCGCCTTTGTAGCAAATACTATTGGAGCACCCCACTCCGATATACTACGTCTTATGAACCCCTTCTCAAGCAACTCCTTCACTTTCTTATTGAGTTCCCTCCTTTCACGAGGAGCCATGTGGCGCACTGGCAAAGATACGGGTTTAGCATTATCCACAAGATAAATTCGAAAGTCTATCTCCCACTTTGGAGGTAAGCCCTTCACCTCCTCAAACACATCCGGATATTCCCGAACCACCTCTACCGATTGCAGATTCTCTACAGACGCGTCAAGCGATTCAAGATAACTCAGCATAACGGAATCTATGGGATTACAAAAGATGTCGAGAGTGTTACCAAGGCGAGTCACAAGCCTAACTACTCTCCTTTCACAATCAAGAATGGCCCCATTTCTAGATAACCAATCCATTCCTAAAATTAGCCCATAGCCCGTGAAGCCCAATACATAAGCATCACATCTAAATTCAACGCTAAGTATAGAGATTTTCAAATCCAAACATATCATGGTCAAATGAGCCGAACCCCCAATTGGATTTGAAACAACCAAGGGATCCTCTACTAAACTGGTGTTCAAGTGCAGTAATTCAACTAATGATGCAGAGATAAACGAATGAGATGCGCCAGAATCGAATAAGGTACGGACAGGATGATCAAACAGAAAAACTAAGCTTTCAGCAGAAATTGTTCTACCTCTTTCTTGCAGCGGTGGGGCCGCAATAGCCTGAACTTGCCCCCTTGCCTGCCCTGGTGCCATAAGAGCCTTCACCTGTCCTCCCGAGGTAGACCCTGCCCTCTGCCCCTTCTTTGGGCAGTCCTTCACCAAATGTCCCGCATCTCCACAATGAAAACAACCAGTCTTCTTTTTCTTTCTACAATCTTTGCTGAGATGGCCAGGAGTCCCACAATTGAAGCATCTCTTCTTCCCTTTGCCATTATTGTTTTTACCACCCTTCTTATTTTGCTGTTGGGGTTTCTTCTGATCCCCTTTCTTTTCAACTGCCTTATCCTCGTGCATAAGTGCCATTTCTACTAGCCTTTCAAAGGTGGCTCCCATAGGGATGTGGGTCATAGCCAACCCTTGCAACGGTTCATTCAAGCCTCTAACGAACCTCAAAGCTTTCTTCTCTGGCGTGTTCACCAACTCCAAGCCAAACCTTGCTAACTGATTAAATTTATTGACATATTACTTCACTGATAAGCTCCCTTGCTTTAATGTCAGGAATTTTTCCATATTTAAATTCTCCTCTGCCCTTGAAAGAAACTTTGCCTCAAACCTTCGTCTGAAATCCGCCCATGAATCAACTGGACGTTCCCCGTTAGTGACCTCCCACCAAAACGAGGCCTCTCCCTTCATTAACCAAGCAGCTAAACGGACTTTCCTCCCATCTTCCACTTCAATGATATCCAACAATTCCTCAGTCTCCTTAAGCCAGTCTCTGGCCTCCACAAACGTCTCAGTCCCTTCAAAAGTTTTTCCCCCCATAGCCTTAAATTCCTTGCACGTCTTTGCAAAAGTGTCAACACGAGGAGGAGGAGGAGGAGGAATGGGTGCAACTGGGGGTGGAGGAGCATCTGCTGGGCCTGCAGTGGTGGCCCTAGCCTCCAAATATCTCCTAAACCACCCTGGAACCGTCACAACTTCTGGGAGATTAAGATCTTCAGCCATGCTGAAACGAAAAAGGAAAGATTCAAAATGGAGAATTCGAAAGATAAAGATAAGGATATGGCTATTTGGGATTATGTTTTTCACAAAAACTCTCTCTAAATAACATGTTTTTGAAAGCACTTCTTCCAAAAATACTTTAGAAAAATATTTTTCTAAAAATTTTATCTGTTCTGGTAACCTTATGCTCTGATACCACGTGTAACACTCCACGTCCATTAATGTCACTCACCAGGGGAATGCATTAAATTCCATGGAGGTCATAAGTGAATATAGAACAGAGAAATTACAACAAGACAGATAATAAATAACACTTGAAAATCTAAAACTTCATTTTATTGCAGCGGAAATTAAATATGTCTGTTACATCATAAAACCATAGATCATAACCAAGTACAATATCCGTCTTCACAAAAACAAAATACATAATCCCATTACAATAAATAGCCATTAAAAAGAAAGATAACAAGCTGGACTTTACTTCTGCAGTCCAAGCTTTCCAAGAGATAAGCGATCCAACTAGACTCCACTAGAACTTGGCCCAACCTGAGGACCTGAAGGGAAAAAAAGATGGAAAAGAGGGGGTCAGACATAAAGTCTGGCGAGTATGATAATTCTACAATACTATTATCAAAATAACTGGACTAAGGCATAAGCTGGAAAACAAGGAAATGTCTATGAAAGAGCAGATTAAGGACACAGACAATCGCTAAAGGAAATGTTATAGGCACTCCTAAATACTAAAGGATAAACACTATACTGCACCACACCAGTCACCCTAAAGATTGATCCCACTTAGCTTCACTTAGAAACTTTCTTAATGGCTTTACGTACTCCTAGCTGACTACATAGGTGCCGCCTGCCCCTATCTCCACTAGGTGTACCCCACTTTCCATTTTTCGATCGGCTCCCTACTCGTAGATACCCGTGCTGGCCCCACAGTGGGGTGTATCATTCCCCTAAAGTGGCAACCCGATATAACGGAGATGCACGGCTTATACCTACACGATGCAACAACGTCTTACCTACCAGCCCGGGTCCACACACGCATATGAAACCCGTTGGACTTGCGTTGCCACCGCTCCCTATTTTGGCCTCTTATAGTCAAACCCAGTATGCGTGTCCCGTCCTAGACTTGGGTCGAGCCCACAAAGATACGTTTTGGGATACTGGTTGAAATGGGCCCCATTATTTCCCACAAGCATTCCACCTAAGCTTGTCCCATTAGTCCATCCACTTAACCCACTTAGTCATGTTCATTTACATGTGTATTTGGTTAAGTCTAATCGTATTTCAAATGCCTCTAAAGGCAACCACTAGATTCCTCATGCCACCTAAGGCACCTACTTAACCCCCATGTCCCACCTTACATGATTATCTGGCTAAGTATTTCTTAATTCATTAAGGCCATAACCTCATAAAGACCTCTCACATTAGACTGGCATTTATGGCAGCTGGATTTGCCGGGCGGGTCCGGGCAGTCTTATACCATAAAAGAGTCTAACCTCGTGTCTTTACAGCTATTATGCTTTAGTTTGGGCCTAGGACCTCTCACATTGGGCCGACATTTGTGACTACTGGATTTGCCGGGCGGGTCCGGGCAGGTTTACGTCACAAACGGGTCAAACCTCGTGTCCTAAGCATTGATTATTATTAATAATCCACTTTCCCTAATTTTAATAATTCCCTACTTGAATTATTAATTAATTCCAAATTCAACAATATCCTTAATTGACTCAATTATGGACATCCATTCAAGGCGTGCAAAATCATACAAAATTGCACCCAATTTATTAATTCCTAATATCACCCCTACCCCACGTTTGAACGTTTATTCGCAAAACATATATTAGACTCGAATAGTCTAACTCATAGCATAAAAGAGATTATCACAATAACAACATGTATATATGACTAAATGAATCATAATAAGGGGTGAAACTTGCATATGTACAACTTGCATAGGATTATACATGTCATGGATCTAAAGATGTCAACTTGTTCATAATTCACGTAATATGATCTCAATTTCATAAACTTGCATAGGAACATGTGTGAATCAACATCATCTAATCTAACAATATGGGTTTATACGGGTACACATAACTCAATAGGCAAATTCCCATAATAAAAATTCATTTAGTCATAGATTCATGCGTATGGGTACACCTAACTTAATAGGCAAATTCCCATATTCAAGATCCAATTTAAATTGTGGATTCATGTATATGGGTACACTTAACTTAATAGGCAAATTCCCATAATCATGATCCATTCAATTTTAAAAAAAAACATAAACTTTAAAACATGGTCCAATTTGCATAAATAACAACATCATGATTTTACAACTTGTACAATTCAACACAACTTAACATGATATCATAATCATATACTTATGGATTTCCAACATATGTGTTAACATGAGATCTACAACATATATAAGATTTATGACATAACATAGCATGATTTACACATAGCATAGCATGATAGCATAACATAGCATAGCATGATTTTCATCATAGCATAGCATAGCATAGGAGAATTTACAACATATGACAACATAATAACATAACAAGAGATCCACAATATAGAATTTACAATTACAATTCACATCACTTTCTTGTGATCCATTCATAACTTAATCGAATTATTTTATAATAACATTGTGAGAATCATCATACTCACAATTTAAAGAAGAGAAATAGAAATTGTCTTTGATTTAATTAGTTTGTTGAGTAGATTTAGTTGTAGGCTAGGCTTTCTCCTTCTTCTTTAGTTTGTGACGGCTACGCTGAACTCCATGGCAACGGCATGTCGGTAGCTCTCCAATTTTTCAAGTGATTTAGGGTTAGAGTCTACCCACTTATTTATAGATGTTAGGATGCATTTAGGCCATTAGATTTACCCTAGAATAGATTAGAGCCATTAGATTTCGTCCAGCCTTCAAAACACAGCCCGAAAACCCAACCAGATGCACCCAGGTCACCTGGGCTCGACCAGGGAGGTTGACACCCAGGTCAACTCTAGTGTCGACCTGGCCCCCCCAGGTCGACTCCCAAGTCGACCCCCAGGTCGACCTGGTCTGGGCGGGAGTTTTCCCGCCTGCCTCCATTTCTGTGTTTTTGAAATCTGTTTTAAAATTTGAATTTTTCGTGAAACTTCTCGAGGCCATATCTCGGTCATACGAACTCCGATTCACAAAATTTCGAACTCTATTTCGCGTATTTTTCCGAGACGAAGACAATGGCGCGGCCCGTTTCCCAATATACTTATATTTGAAATTAATTATTCTTTCATTTGTGAATATTAGTATTAACTGATTTACGGGGTGTTACATTACTTAACCCACCTACTTGTCATGTTACTTTGGTTAAATGTTGATTTCTTGTGTTAACTTAACCCTACCACAAATCAAGTTATATTGGTTAAGTGTTTCCCTCTTGTTTTAACTTAACCTTACCACAAATAATGTTATATTGATTAAGTGTTTCTTATTACTTAAACCTACCCATTCATCATACTATACTGGTTAAGTGTTTCCTATTAACATAACCCTAGTCATTCATCTTGTTATATTGGTTAAGTGTTTCTCATTAACTTAACCCTAGTTATTCATGTTATATTGGTTAAGTGTTTCTCATTAACTTAACCCTAGTCAATTCTTAGCATGTCTTGTTCATTAGCATTAATTGATTTATTAATGCACCAACCTCTCACATTAGATATGTGTTGTTGGGGTTACTGGATGTGTCGGGCGGTTCCGGGTAGTTTTATACCATAACTCAATCTAACCTCGGGTTAGGCATGTTCACCTTTAATTTACACATTTACCACATATACCCAAATCTAGATTTTACGTGCTAATTACCAAATTCACCAAAACTAGTCATGTTCCAATTCCTAAGTTATGCCCAACAAATTCCAATTTCAAGTTATTAATCAAAATTGGCTATACCCATTCTTCCCTAAATTTACGATAATAGTAATGCTCTGAAATCACAATATACACTATGCTTGGCGTTCCAACTAACAGTTATGCCCAATCTAGATTTAATATTCTATTCTATAGCTTATGCCCAAAACTAGATTTTTCACGCCAAATTACATACTTTGTCATTCATGCTAATTCTAGGTTCTATATGTCAAATTACATATTCCATAATTCATGTCAAATTACCCCAAATTGCATCTTAACAGCCATGCCATAATACAAGTTCCAAATTATGCCAAATAATGTAAATTTTATGTTATACCCAATTACCCTCACATTCATAACGTACGTAATTTGAGATTCAACTCAAGATTCATAATATATGCGGAGAAACAATATGGAACATAAGAGGCATAAGAATAGGCATATGACGATAAGAATTATTGGTCCAATAAATTTGATATGCCAAATTGACAAGTTTTGCATAGAATACATTGCAGGCATATAGATATGATGTGAATATCATCGTGAACCATCACAAACATATAGGTTTGACAAGAGTTATATCATGAAATTAAACAGGATTACGATTCCGATAAACAACAAGGATAAATATGATTGGATCAGTTCCATAGTCAACAATGGTTCCCAAAGGCGTATACAAGTACGAATTCAATTGAAAGGATTACTTACATTAGGCATAAATCTAATGGATTATATTTGAATAACATCACAGGCATAAATCTAATAGATTAGATTTGATAAATATGAAAGGATTATCTCATAATCAAGTATAGCTTAGATCCAGATTATTACATGCCAAGAATTTCAATTAAGAATTCACATCTGAAAGTAACTTGAACTTACAAAAAGAGAATGATTCATGTATCTATAGAATCTATTTTCTGAAACTGAAAAGCTATCCCTTGATGTAGATTATCGATTCTCTAATTTAGATTTGATTCTTAGAAAATAGTTGTTGAAGTCGTTGAATTAGCCTTTGAATCTCTACTTGAATTCTAAACTTGATTTCTTGAAGAACTAGAGCAGCATAAGGACAACTTTAATTTATTTTAATTAGGATTGAGGAAGCATAGCGTTACAATGGTTTGGTGTGGAGAGAAAGTGAGGTTTGGGGGTGTTTCAATAGGTTAGGAGCCAAAGAATCTGTCCAGAAAACAAGTCCAGGTGCAAAATCCCGAATCTGTCTCGGATCTGAAAACAGGTCGACCTGATAGGGGGGAGGTCGACCCCTTGGTCGACCTATATAGGGGAGGTCGACCCCCTGGTCGACCTAGCCTGGGGCGGGAAAAATCCCGCCTTGTCTGTTTCTGTGTTTTCGAATTTGAATTTTGAATTTAAATCTGAGCTGTTTTAATTTATTTAAATCCCTGAAACTTCTGAAGGTCATAACTTCTTCATACGGAGTCCAATTCACGCAAACTCGGGCTCTATCTCAAGCCGAATTCCGAGACAAACGCAATGGCGTAACCCATTTCTCTTAATTCTTCATTTAGAATTAAGTATTCTTTAATTCGTTACTTTGACGTTTACAGAAAATACAGGGTGTTACATAAACCATGTATATGTATGTATCTGCCCATATGTATGCTTACCCGAGTTCTACTACGTACTTGAGGTGGCTCACAAAATATCACATATCCAAAATATACATATCGTGCCTCTATCGCACCAAAAAGGGACTAGCGCACCGATTTCCCCTATATATATACACATAAGACTACCAACTACCATCACTGCTCCGTGTTAGAGCACTGCCCAGAGGTCCCTGATAAAGACAACTCCTCAGGCAAATCCTCCCCAAAGCCTGGAGGGAGAAGAGGCCAGTCGTCATCATCCTCTTCTTCTACTTCTTCCATTTCTTCCTCCTCTTCCTCTATCTCAATCTCTTCTTGTTCCTGTACTTCTTCCTCTTCCTAATCCAATGCAGGGACCTCCTCTATCGGCTCATGATCGACACTATTTTATGAATTAAAAAGCGTAAATTTATTATAAACTGCAAGCGCATAGATTGTGAAGTATGCAGGTCGAACCCAGGGAGAAATTTTAAATTTATTATTTATGTAATTTCGTGGGCGATTCTGACAATATTTGGAGATGGATTTGAAATAATGCTATTGAATTTACGATTGATTTGAATCTAATCGGATCAATACTAAAATCAACAATTAAAACAAAAAGAACAAATTACTAGAAAAAAGAGAGCAGCAAACAAAAACAACCGAAGAAAATTAAAATTAGGATTGCCGTTGAATCTAATCAAACGATCAATCACTAACATGCAATAATAAAAGAAATAACAATTTGTGTTCTACCGAAACTAATTGAGTAGACTATACAAATTGGTATGAAAGTAAAGAACGTTAAACTAGAATGAAGAAAAACTTTATTAAGGATAAGACGAATATACAAAAAAATGGAACAAGGTTTACAATGGATATCATGTGTATTTATAGAGGATGTCGGCTCCTCTCTATGTTAATATTGGCCCTAGAAAATATCTCTTGAATATATTTGTTTACAAATAAAAGAAATATGATATCGTTGTAAGATATTCCTTCAAGATCTTCCTCCTTGATTGTTGACATGTGGCATTTGATTGGGTTCCCTTTTGGTAATGATTTATCAAATCTTCTTCCCAATGGCAAGTAAATATGAAAGATTTCTGTTTGATTTATTTGAGAGGAATATGCTTAACTCTTCAAATCTTAGTGCATATATCATATACATACGTATAAATATATATAATATAACACTAGTCCATGTATTCTTCAAAGAAAAGGAGGCAATGTGTATGTTCCTTTCTTCAGCAAAAATAGGGCTTGATGAGGATTGAACTCAGGTCACTTTGTCCAAATTTCCAGGTTTTTACCAGTGAGCTACAAAATCTTTTGGGATAGAAACTTGTTGATTCCAAAAAGTAGCAATTTTCCATGCAATTGGTATTTGATTGAGATAGAGGAGACATTTATTGACAATCTGTGAAATACATAAAAATATTCCATGTAATATTTATTTATGTACAATAAAGAAAAAATATGAGCATAAAAATAAACATTTTTACATATTAATCAAATACCCCCGCACTTATCTTTTACTCGTCCTCGAGTAAAGGAAAGATGAAAAGAAAAAAAACTAAACTAGGTAGGTCACACTTTCATAGGATACATGACTGCATTGAGCGTATGCAACAAGCCGTTAAACCTTTAGGTGTCCCTAGTAGGACGAGTGGTGTCTCATGAGGGTTTTCAGCGGATACTACGCAGAAAATCCAAATGCAATATGTTGTGGTTCTAATGCAACTACATGAGTTCAATGGACATATGCAAATGAAAACAAAAAAAATAAAAACATGACTTATTTCAGAAAATGTTACAACAAGGTAAGTTAAAAATTTCTAATCAGTTGATTTTATTTTTGATACCTCAATTTGTCACAAAATTTTAACATAATTCAAGTTTTCAAATGTTAAATTCCGGTTTAGCAAGTTGGTTCGGTTGATAAAATAGTGCAGCCATGAAATAAATTATTAGTTTGCTAGTCACAGTTCGCAAAATGGTATTCTAATTTCCTTGTTTATGACTAGTCAAATCAATAAGGTCAAGAAGCGTGTGGGCATCATCGCTTATTCTTTGTCTCTATAAAAATTAAAATTTATGATTAATTTTACATGCACCTAACTTAAAGGACCAAGGTATACCACCCATGACAGATGAAACTGAGCTTGGTGGATTGTGCAGACCGAAGCTGACTTTGTCAATAACATGTCGGTAATCCTTACGTGTCCAACTCATAAAATGAGACCAAGATATACCAAAGCTGACTTTGTCAACAACATGTCGGATAGAGCTTGGCAGGTTTGCGCATCAACGCTAGATTTACAAGCAAAGTTGGATACCCTTGGATTATTATTATTATTATTGAAAATATAAGAACAAGAGAGAGTTACGCGAATTCAGCTTAGCACAACTTAGTTTAAAAGACTCAAAAATCCAATATAACTATTTTAAGTTCTCCACTCATTAAACAAAGACTACAATTTAGAATAAACTTCATGGCCATCACCTAAGAATCTTCCAATGTCCCGGTTACACTATTATCCCGCAAAATTTAACTTTTCATTATATTTCTTATTCGATCTTAGTTGAGAGAAAAAATACCACCAACTGACTAAAAATTGTTAACTTATTTTGTTGTATCAATCTAAAATAAGTCGTATCTGAATTTTTTTGGGGAATAAAAAGGGAAAACAAGTGGTAAAAAAATTGAGATGTGATGCAGACTTGACTCCCCCACACTAGATTGAGACAGCGTCCCAACTGTCTAAGGTATGCAAACCAAAATGGAAGAAAACAAAATGGAAAAAGGAAAAAGAAAGGGAAAAAAAGTGTACCACCTAATTTCACGGTGGATGATCAGGATCACGAAGATCGATAAGGTCATCATCTTCGTATTGCTCGAATTCCAAATATGGTTTCAGGCGTTGGCCGTTTATTTTAAAGACATTTCCATCCTTAGGATTTTCAATTTCAACTGCTCCATGAGGATATACTGTTTCCACAACATAAGGTCCAGTCCATCGAGATCTGAGTTATCCTAAAAACAAGTGAAGCCTAGATGCGTACAAAAAACTTTTTGACCTACGTTGAATTCTTTACGAGGTATGTTCTTTTCATGTTGGGTTTTGGTTCTTTCTTTATAGATTTTCGCATTTTTATATGCTTCATTTCTTATTTCCTCTAATTTTGAAATATGTAATTTCCTATTTGAACCGGCTTTCTCTAAGTCAAATTTCAAAAGCTTTATAGCCCAAAGAGCTCGATGCTCCAATTCTAAAGGTAAGTGACATGCCTTTCCAAAGACTAACCGATATGGTGACATCCCTAGATTGGTTTTGTAAGCAGTTCGTAATGCCCAAAGTGCGTCAATCAGTTTATGGACCAATCTTTACTATTGGAATTCACTGTTTTCTCAAGGATTTGTTTGATTTGTCTATTGGAAATTTCTACTTGCCCACTAGTTTGTGGATGGTAAGGGGTAGACAACTTGTGTGTGGTTGAGTACTTCTTGAGCAAGGATTCGAAAGCACGATTAAAAAAGTGAGTCCCATTATCACTAATGATAGCTCGAGGTGTTCCAAAGCGTGAAAAGATGTTTTCTTTGAGGAATTTGACAACAACCTTGTTGTCATTGGTTCTGTTAGGTATGGCTTCAACCCATTTTGGGACATAGTCTACAGCAAGCAAGAAGTAAAGATTCCTGGATGAGTTATTCGACTCGTGCTTTGACATCGATCTCATTTAAAGCAAATTTCGAAAGCATCACGAAAGAGTGTGGGCTAAAAAAACTGCATTGCAATACTTTTGCAGCAATTTTTCTTGCTCCAAAATGACCACCACATGCATGATCATGTGAGAAGTAGAGAATACTTTGGTGTTCATGGTCGGGTACACACCTTCGAATGATTTGGTTTGGACAATAATTGAAAAGATATGCGTCATCCCAATAGAAGTTTCGAACATTAGAGAAAAAAATTTGTTTGTCTTGTTTCGACCATTCAGTGGGTGTTTGATGTGTGACAAGATAGTTCACAATGTCAACGTACCAAGGTGTGTTAGAGACTGAAAGAATTTGTTCATCGGGAAAGTAATCATTGATTTGGGTGTCATCAACATTTTCGTACACAATTCGAGAGAGATGATCTGCTACAACATTATAAGAACCCTTTTTATCTCGTATTTCTATATCAAATTCTTGAAGAAGAAGGATCCATCGGATCAAGCGGGCATTGACATCTTTTTTTAGAAACCAAATGTCGTAAGGCAGCATGGTCAATGTACACTATGACTTTGGATCCTATGAGATATTGTCTGAATTTCTCAAGAGCGAAGACAACTGCCAAAAATTCCTTTTCAATAGTTGAGTAATTCAATTGGGCCCCGTTTAAGGTTTTGTTAGCATAATAAATGACTCGAGGGAGTTTATCGACTTGCTGACCCAAGATGGCTCCAATTGAAAAATCAGAAGCGTCACACATAAGTTCGAAGGGTTGAGTCCAATCTAGGGACTGAATGATGGGAGTTGTGGTCAAGATTGACTTAAGATTTCCAAAAGATGTTTTGCACTCATTGGAAAATTCATATTTGACATCGATAGCAAGCAAGTTAGAGAGAGGTTTTGAGATTTTCAAGAAATCCTTAGTGAATCTTCCATAGAATTTTGCATGGCCAAGAAATGAACGCACATCTTTAACAGACTTAGGAGGAGGTAGATTAACAATCAAATCGATTTTGGATTTATCGACTTCTAGACCATCTTTTGAGACGACACGACCTAGAACTATTCCTCTTTTTACCATGAAGTGACACTTTTCCCAATTAAGTACAAGTGATTTCTCATTAAAACGTTTTTGGACAAGTTCCAAATGAGTAAGACATTGGAAAAAAGATGATCCATAAATTGAAAAATCATCCATGAATATTTCCAAGAATTCTTCCACCATATCAAAAAAAATACTCATCATACATCTTTGGAAAGTCGCGAGGGCATTACAAAGGACAAAAGGCATTCGATGATAAGAAAAGGTCCCAAAGGGACATGTAAAGGTGGTTTTATGTTGATCTTCTAAAGCAACAAGAATTTGGTTATAGCCAGAATATCCATTAAGTAAACAATAGTACTCATGTTCAACTAAGCGTTCGAGCATTTGGTCAATAAAAGGTAAGGGAAAATGGTCCTTTCATATTGCTAAGTTGAGCTTCCAATAGTCAATATACACATGCCATTTTGTTTTGATTTTTGTCGGGATAAGTTCATTACTTTCATTTTTGATTACTGTGATTCCCGACTTCTTTGGTACAACTTGTACCGGACTTACCCAAGTACTATCAGAGATGGGATAGATGATGTTATTGTCTAGACATTTGATTATTTCTTCCTTGACTACTTCTCTCATATTTGGGTTTAATCGCCCTTGAGCCTCACGAGCAGGTTTAGCCTCATAAACTAAATGTATGCGATGTTCCACAATTGATGGGTGCCTCCTTATTTTTCCGTAAAATTTTCAAAAGTTTTTCTTCTTGGTCCTCGGTAAGATCAGAGGCCGAGATTACAGGAAAATTTCCTATAGAATCAAAGTAGGCATTCTTTATGTCTAGTGGCAAGGGCTTGAGGTCCAACATAGGATGTTTTTGTATGTTAACATTGGTCAACATACCTTGGTTAATTCATCTGATGAGGGTTTCGAGTCAAGAGTTTAGAAATGTATTCGAGCACATTGAAATCGGAGTTAAAATGGTCAAGGCACATTTTCAAGGCTTCAGAAGTGTCCTTAGAAGTTTCATCAATTGTGGTTTGAATCATATCAATTTCATCAATCTCAAAATCCCTAGGTTGGTTGTTGAGATTAAAGATGTTTACCTCAATGGTTAGGTGCTCGAAAGAAAGCCGAAGTTGACTGTTCCTAAAATTTATGATAGCATTAAGGTTGCTAAAAAGGGGCGTCCTAATAGTAAAGGGATTTGAACATTGGGATTTGAGACAGGTTCAGTTTCTAGGACTACGAAATCATCCGGGAAGTAAAATTGTTCGATTTCTATCAAGACATCATCGATTATTCCCAATGGCTTTTTGATAGATCGATCAGCTAGCTGAAGAGTGATGTTTGTTGGTTTAATCTCCCTTAATCCAAGTTGACGATAAACAGTATAAGGAAGAAGATTGACACTGGCACCAATATCAAGTAGGGCATGAGAGATGTCAGTGTTTCCTATATTGCAATCAATTGTAGGGAAGCCAGGGTCTTTGTACTTGATTGGGGAAGGTTTCGAAAGAATAGAGCTTGAGTTCGCAGTCAAAAAGGCAGTTTTTGGGACATTAGTCGCACATTTTTGTGTACATAATTCCTTAAGACATTTAGCGTATAGAGGAATTTGTTCGATGGTGTCTAAAAGAGGAATGTTCACCCAAACTTGCTTGAAAATTTCCAAAAATTTATCGAAGTTTGCCGCTTTCTTCTTATTATTGAGTCTATGGGGAAATGGAGCTACTGGTTTTTCGACACTCTGATCAGTCTCATCATTCGAAGAAGCAGGTTTAGCCATGGGAAAAGAAGGTGGAAAGGGTGAAGAAGATGAAATGCTGGTATTGCCAACATCGATTTTCGAAGGCAAGTCGGGTTTGCCGACACTAGGAGGAGAACTGTTAGGATTGCCAACATTTAAGAGAGTTGGAGGTTTAAAGAATTGGCATTCGTATCCATTAGGTGATCATCAAGATTTAGCAATATGGTAGAGTTCGAAGATTTATTAGAGTTTCCCACATTATTATCAATCCTCTTTCCAGATCTAAGGGTCGTAATAATATTGAACAAATTATGGTTTTCATCCTCACAAAATTTACAGTACGAGAATTATATTTTGAATTCACCTCAGGTTGACTAGGCAACTTTCCTTTCTCATGACTTTTCATTAGTTCCTTCATCATATTCATCATTTG
The DNA here is from genome assembly GCA_030737875.1 of Allium sativum. Lineage (NCBI taxonomy): Eukaryota > Viridiplantae > Streptophyta > Magnoliopsida > Asparagales > Amaryllidaceae > Allium > Allium sativum. The sequence continues at coordinate 401,635,061 of CM060923.1, read as the reverse complement.
TTCAACTTGTTTCTCTAAATGCACAATTTCTTGTGACGATTGAGAAGATAAGAGGATTGGGTTGATGATTGAAAGTTGGGGTGCCTATAAGGTTATTTGGATTGAGGTGCATCTTGAGAGGTTTGAGAATTAGTAGATGGAGCTTGGTAATTCGGATTTGGAATAAAGGGTTGCATGTGAGATGGGTTCGCCGAATTATTAGGATTTGACCAAAAAAACTTAGGTGATTCCTCCAACTAGGGTTGTACGTGGATGGGTAAGGATTATATTGAGCATTTTCATTGGCTTCGTGTTGAGAGTAATAGTGGGGTAGCCCTTCTCCGACTTGAGGGGTTTGATTTTCTAAGGGAAAATGATTTTGGTCCACGACATGCACTCCTCTAGCAGAAGAACGGATGGGAACACGAATGGACTCCTATTGCATGTCCTTTTTAAAATAATTTCTAAGAATTCCCAAGCTTCATCGGCCGTTTTAGACATAAATTCTCCCCCACACATTGATTCTAGTTGAGTTCTGATTTGGTAGTTTAGTCCTTCATATGAAATTTGGCATAAGTGGTGTTTTGGGATTGTATGATGTGGATAACTATACAATAATTGGTTGATCTCTCAAAGTATTTTGAAAAAGTTTCGCCCTCGTTTTGAGAGATCTGATTTATTTCAGTTTGGATTTTTAGAGTTTTATGGAAAGAGAATTTTTTTTCTTTCAAGAATATAGTGATAAATTCATCCCAACTTCTTATGGAATGTTTTGGAAGAGAATTTAGCCATCTTTTAGCACTTTCAAGTAATGCAAATGGAATTAGCCTTAGCCTAATTGATTCGTTATATAATTGTTGCATTTTTGTTGTGGACGCATACAATTCAAATTCACTCATAAATTCATAAGTATTTTCAAAACTAATAAATTTTGGTACCCTTTGAATAAAAGAATGTTTAAACTCAAAATTGTTTCGTTCAACTGGTGGGAACACAATGACAGTAGGTTGAACGGTCCTAGTTGGATAACATCGATATTGAAGAGATAAGGGTCTATCTATTTCCAAACTGAGATTTTGAAAATGTTGATTTATTCGATTGTAATCCATCTCGTTATTAAAATTCTTATTTATCTAAGAACCCCTAGGAGAATTATGGTGGCTGACACTTCTTTCACTCATTGTTGTTAAATGCAAATAAGGAAAATCCTAGACTTAAGGTTGACACAAGAACTCCTATTCAAAATAAGTAACATACTCAAGTATATCTTATTAACTGATAATCTCGATTCGAAGGGGGAAGAGGGTCTTATGGTCGTTCATGTATAGTATAAATATTAAGGGATACGACCAATGTTTTACGCGTACTATGCAACCTCTTTTGCTAAAAGTTCAATAAATTAAACTAATATATATCCGCGATCAAACCCTTGAGAAAATCAATGTCACAAAATACACTCTTGTAGTTAAATATTTTGGAAATCAAATTAATTAGACAGATTAGAAAAGTTAAGTTGCTAGAATAATCCATATAAATTTTCAAAACTAAATATTTAGCCAATTTGTTTGTCCAATTGAGCTTGAGTTTTTGATCCTAAGGTCAACGTAATCAAGTTTTATTTGAGTCCAAGGTGTATGCAAATGACAGAATTTAATTGTTTTGGAGCCAAGGAAAGGTAATGACTTCCTCACCCTATGTTTGTTAGGGGCGTTGCTCGTAACTAGATTTATTTCAATATGTAGCCAAAACAACAACAGACGATAATAATTGCAAAAAATAAAATTGTACAAGCAAGCCGCTGACCCTGCAGAAAATTTTTACAAGAAATTTCTATATATTTTTCTTTGCAGCAGTGCACCTGTAGAGTTCAATTTTTTTTACAGTGGGATATAGTTGTCCATCCAGAAGATTTGAGTAGTGCTGGCTATTTAACTCCACTGTGTGCAAACTGATTGACCTCTGAATTTCATGTTCTTTTGCTTGAATCTGTTTTTTACTTGAGCCTTTGATTTTTTTTGAAGTTTCAAACTTCCTGTTTTTTTTTGAAGAGGAAGCAGAAAAAAACAAAATAAAATGGAAGTAAAAAAAAATTAATAAAACAAAGCTTCACAACTACAAGCTTTTTGTTTAAACAATAAAATAAAAACAACAACAAGAGACTAAAAAGGAAAAAAATAAACAAACTAAACTCTATAAAAAAACTGAACTAAGACCTGGGCTCACTAAAAACAATTGGCTCAACACTGGGTCAATCCAATAGGGCCACACTTAAATAGAAGCACGCATTCAAATTCCAAAACAATACCGCGCATTCAAAAGTATAAGACCGGTTCCTCTTTTCCCAAATTTAACTTCAAAACAAACGAACTCAGCACCCCAATTACCAAATAGAAAAAAATATCATGCCCTTCAAACAAGTATAGCACAAAATCGAGCCACCCCCCCCCCTCACCTCATAAATAAAATCAAAGAAATCCCGTTCTTTTCAGGAAACAAATCGCCCTTTTAAATTTTTTATTTTGAAAATCGAACTGAGCAAATTGGCTTTTCGAATTGGGTTTTTAGGGTTTATTATGATCTTAAAAAAGGAGTAGCCGTGCGATGTTGAAATTCCGGTAGGAGGCGTGAAACTGTGAAACTGTGAGGGTTATGGATTGTAGTTGTACTATGTCGAAGGCTTTGAACGGTGGTCTAGAGTTGAAGACATGTGGGCATTTGTGAAGTTTGGAAAGGTTGTTATGGGTTTGGTAGACTTGAGAATTGGTGTTAAGTTACTAGGTATGGTTTGTAGAATGATGTCAGGTTGTCCAGATGCAAGGAGCAGGTTGAAGGAGATGTTTGTGCAAAGTGGACATTGTAGTATAGTGCTTAGTATTCCCTTTTGTCACACGGGTGACCCGGGTTTGATCCCTGGCAACGACGCCCAAAACTTGATCAATGCTTTTTGCAATAACCCGGAAAATGTGAACCAGTTTAAAAATTTTAAATTAGGTTATTACCAAAGAATTTGAATAGTTGAAATAGTATATTTCAATAAAATATAGAATTTGGTACGATATGGCAGTTTGAAATTTTGAATACAAACTTTGTCTAACTGTACCGGGTGGAAAATATAACGGATTTTAACGAAACTGAAAATATTTAAATCTGTTTATCAATACCTTTCTAACGAATCTAAAAAATCGAAATTTCATAACGAAAATCAAAAGTTATGGCAAACGAATTTTCAGAAAGGTCGCTATATAGTATATATAGCCCTTGAAAATTGAGATTTTGCATACAACCTCGGAATTCGACGAAACCACTTTTGTTGGGTCCGGGATGTCAAATTATTGCTAAGTTTCAAGTTTCATAATTTTTGAAGCTAGTATGTGAGCGGGGCAAAAGATAACGTGTTTGGTCAAATTCTGTTAAAATTGGTCGACCTAAAAATGGCCGTTTTTCAAACGAGCTCAGAATTCGACGAAACTGGTTTTGTTAGGACCGTATCGTCAAAACAAAGCTAGATTTATTTTTCTGGAATTTTTCGATTCAGTTTGTGGCCCTGGCAAATTGAAATGTACGTTTAAATTAAATATCGAATGTTTTATATTTTAATTTGAAAAATAACTGACTGTAACAGTCGAAATGGCCAACGAAACATATCCCATTGTGTTCGGAATGAGGGTATTTAGCTGGAGGCGACAGTCATTGGGTTTGATTTCGAGGTCGTTTGTGGAAGGGGGTATTTTTGGAATTAAATAAATTAAAAATTAAAATAAAAAGGGCATCGACCAATCACAATTCATCTTCTCCAACGCCTTCCTGTCGCGACGCGGAAAAGGATCCGAAACTTCTCTCTTAAATTTCTCCGCAACCACACAACGAAATCAAGCAAACTCAGATCCATTTTGAAGAGCGTCCAGAGATCTTCAAATCCATAGTAATTTCACGAATTATCGTTGAGTATTGGGGGAGTTATAGCGTCGGGAAACCCCGAACTTTGCGCCGCCGTCGTGGGTTCTGGAGGCCACCGAGTTGATCATCTCGGGTAGCTTTGGGAAGCTCTTTCCTTCCTCTTCGACGCAGCGCTGGCCGTTCGTCCTAAAGCTTCGCGGTTTTGCCGAAAAGTTCAACCCTAGTTTTCGAATTCGAAAAGGGTATACGGATGAAACCATTTTCAACTGATTTTTACACTTTAAAGCGTTGCAAACTTGTAAAAATCGTATATTTTTGCTATGTTAAAGAAATTCGATGAAACAGGAGACACCGTGACCGCAAGGAGGCTCTCTACATTCTAGAAGAAGCCGCGGATTTTTCTGACCTTCCTACGATTTTTAGCACTGCAATAACCAATGTGAGGAATCTAAACTATTTGTGTGAATGAAATCGCGTTGTATAAATTATATAAGCGAAGTGTAAATTATATACGCATTGTATACCTCATGTACATGTGTTGTATAAGTTATATTAGCGATGTATAAATTATACAAGCGTTGTTTGAAACATATATGCTTTGAATTGTGATGAAATGCAAGTGAATTATTATATTATATTATATATATATATATATATATATATACACTACCCTCGTCCACAGACCATGGACGATATTTATTGCTTGTGATTGACGTGATATTATATGGTTTGACGAATGGTTGGAAATAATTGTTTGTGGTTGATATTATGGTTGAAAAATACCTTTGTGGTTGAAAAATACCCTCTTGTGGTTGAAACAAAATAGAATAGGATTGTGGAATTGAAAATAAACATGTCGCCTGCGTGCGAACTGGATGCATGATCCCCATTGTCAAAAACCGCGAGGTTTTAAGGTAGAGCGAGGAGCCGTACTAGGGACGGCCCCGGTTTTAACTACCCTACCGTTATGCTGCCGAAATTTTCTGAAATATCTATGTGTTAGAATATTTTTCATTCGTTGAAATAAATTATACAAACGATATCGAATATTCATGTGTTGAGTTGCAATTCATTCGTTGAGTTGAAATTCATGTGTTGAATATTATTCGAATTTAAACAAATGGCTTTAGCGATAAAAATCACATTTTTATATATATTCAAACTATATCGAATATTCATGTGTTGAGTTGCAATTCATTCGTTGAGTTGAAATTCATGTGTTGAATATTATTCGAATTTAAACAAATGGCTTTAGCGATAAAAATCACATTTTTATATATATTCAAACTATATCGAATGTTCATGTGTTGAGTTGCAATTCATTCGTTGAGTTGAAATTCATGTGTTGAATATTATTCGAATTTAAACAAATGGCTTTAGCGATAAAAATCACATTTTTATATATATTCAAACTATATCGAATATTCAGGTGTTGAGTTGCAATTCATTCGTTGAGTTGAAATTCATGTGTTGAATATTATTTGAATTTAAACAAATGGCTTTAGCGATAAAAATCACATTTTTATATATATTCAAACTATATCGAATATTCATGTGTTGAGTTGCAATTCATTCGTTGAGTTGAAATTCATGTGTTGAATATTATTCGAATTTAAACAAATGGCTTTAGCGATAAAAATCACATTTTTATATATATTCAAACTATATCGAATATTCATGTGTTGAGTTGCAATTCATTCGTTGAGTTGAAATTCATGTGTTGAATATTATTTGAATTTAAACAAATGGCTTTAGCGATAAAAAATCACATTTTTATATATATACAAACTATATAGAATATTCATGTGTTGAGTTGCAATTCATTCGTTGAGTTGAAGTTCATGTGTTGAATGTTATCATCTTTTAAAAATAAAATGAATCGACAATGAAAACTATATTTTTATAGTGAATAAGAATAGTTAAAAATACACATGTGTCGAATAAATATTTTTGATGATAAAAATATTCCTTTTATCATGTATACGCTTAGTTAAAAATACACACGTGTCGAATAAATATTTTTGATGATAAAAATATTCCTTTTATCATGTATACGCTTAGTTAAAAATACACACGTGTTGAAATAAATAATAGTTTGCTAGAAATATTATTATTAGCTTTGTTCTGCATATATATACATGTGATGAACAGGAAAAATGGATTAGCTGTATAGTAAAGAAATTATTTGTGTGCCCGACAAATAGGTAAACCTTGATGAGTTGGCTGCGCAATTTTATTTATATATCAACTCCTGTGAATGCCATTGGATGCGGAGTGCTGGTTTTTCTGTGTGAAATAATAAATAACGCCATAGGATAGTAACAATTAATTTTGAACTACACTACATGGCATACTCCTTGACGATAGGCATACTTCATCATATTCCACATAAGCAATTGGAGCTTGTGTGACGAGGTGGAAGATTTACCATACAAGCAAGAGGCTTGTATGGCGATGACTATGTACTACAGGTTGAACTGATGACTGATATGGACTATATAAATTATAACGATAAATTGCCAGATTAATAAAAACCCCACACGGGTCTGGAGTTGACAATAATCACGTCGCTCTAGTTATTAGATACGGCACATGGACTATTTATTTCCACACGGAAACGGGGTGACGGGAATTTATTCTCTGGAGTGATTATCAGTACATGCTCCCCCGTAAACACCAGAATATATCACTATAAATATGTGAATGCTTTTTAGGATTTATTGGGTACCTAACACGGCCCAATAAATTTCCAAACCCCTCCCCGTACAAAGGAGGTTATGGCGAAATTTTTCGAAATATTAAGGCGTTAGTGAAATATTTGAAGTGAAAACGAAGTTGAAAATATAGAATGAGCTATAGTTGAAATTATAGATTGAACTATATTTATATATATAAATATAAATATAATTAAAAGGAATAATGGCCGTGCAGTTCGCGTTTCGGAATCGTAATTTGAAACGACTAGTACGAGAAATCCGATCATCGGATTTTCCCGAAACCGCAACCGCTGGGTTCGCCTTGGAAATATCTTTCCAATGGCACCAACCTTGTAAAAATCCAACGGTTGGATTGTCCGAAATGTTTAATTCAAATCTGAAGAAAAACAGCGCCAGAATCGTTTATATTTATATATAAATATAAATATAATTAAACTAAATCGAATAACGACACTGTAGTTCGAATTTTGAAACCGTAACTTCAAACGACTAGTGTGGAAGATCCGACCGTCGGATTCTCACGAAACTGGAACCGTTGGGTTCGCTTTGGGAATATCTTCCCACTGATATAGACTTTGTAGAAATCCAACGGTTAGATTTTCCGATATGTGTAAAACAAAATAAAGGAAAAACAGCGCCAGTGCCACGGCACGACCTGAAACGTCGTTAAATTAAATATGGCTATTTTTAAATAAATAAAAATGGCGAAAAATCGTTATAAAATATTATAAGAAACATTGATTGAAAATAAACCAATTGGGCTTGAATTGTTTGATATTTGATGGTTGTATGTGAATGACATGAAAATAACACTAAAGAACCGAAAGATGGATGTCGAATAATATAACCATAAAATGAATCGATTTAAATTCTAATGACGTGGATTATTTGAAAAGGCCGAGCTAACCCTCATTTCAAATAATTTATCGAGCGATTCGAATTGGAAAATACAAAGACGATTCAAGACCGACGATCTTCGTATCGGTTGGATGGGCGCTACTGAGGTTCCTGACCGGAGTAGCTACCGGAAAGGGACGGAAGTAGTAGCCGTCTGGGCATATGTGTTGATTGGACGGATATACGAGGAATTTGACGCCTCCGGTTTCGTTCAGACCCAGGACGGACTTGTAAATGGACTGTGTGTCTGACATTGGATTTTTTTCTATACTGATTGATCTCTGTTAAATATATATCTGTTTGGCGGCGGAGAATTTATTCTCTTTCTTAACGCCCTTCTCTGAGACGTACGAGCTTAGAGGTTATATATCGATGGAAATCAATCGTATGGAGTGGACTGCCTATGTGGGATGCCGAGATGCTGTGATCAAGGCTTCTGTTGCAAAACAAAGTCTTGTGGATGAAGATCAAAGCAAGGTCTACGTAGCCTAGCTTTGTGTATTTCGTAGATTCGCGAACCTCACACCCCGGTATGAGTTAAAAACGGGATAAGGACCCAAGGAGAACATGCCATTTCTTTCTAGCTATGGTGGTGTCAGTGACTTACCAGCCCTGACATATATATCTAAATTTCACCTTTGTGGTTGTTGGAATGCGAGGCGCCTCGATTATAGGTCTGTAAGGACCGGGAAACGTGTGTTCAATAATAACTAATCCTCAAACGTAAGAGAGGACCGGCCTTGGAGGATCCAGGGGTTGCCCAGAGTGTGTAGCCCCGAGGCATTTGCTAGAGTGTCTCGAAGCGGAGAGGAGCTTGCCCCTTGCCTCGACTCATGACGGAAATCCAATTTCCAATACGAAATAACGGACTTGATTGTAGAACTAGTATGGCGACATAGTGGTATGGGGCACTTATGCCGTCTATGATTGATATTTATGATGCTATTCATTTTCGAAACATATATGCACTAGTAATAATATCAAATGATTTCGCTTTATACGTATCAAGCATATTTGGCTATTATAAGGTAAAACTCTATCCCCCGGCTTGCGTTGCATTGTGTGATGGGACCTGAGTCTTATAATGGCTCCATTCTTTTTAAAAGCATTGCGTTGTTTTAAAAGAATTTACTTTGTTTTAAATGCACTAGCAATCACTGGAGTAAACCCGTTCCGCGAAAGTGGCGTGGTCCTATGATTTGCTATTACTGTAGTTTAACTGTTAAATAGATTCCTCATACCAGTCCCCATGACTGACTCGTTGTTTGTTTCACTTTGCAAACGCGGGTGCCCTTATTTTCACACGGGCAGCCTAGTACACAGGTGACAGGTGGTTTTTGGTTCTGCACTGCTGCATAGAGTGCATTTTTGGCTCATGGCGAGGCTGACTTCACAGAGATGACTTTGACTTTTTCCGCCATTACTATACTTATATTATGATTCCGCCACTGGCGATGCAGACTGATTTACTTTCCGTATTTCTCACTATATGTATTCCGCCTTCGGCGATGTAGACTGATACCCTTATTATGTCTCACTGCATGTATGTATTCCGCCACTGGCGATGCAGACTGATTTACTTTCCGTATTTCTCACTATATGTATATGTATTCCGCCTTCGGCTATGTAGACTGATACCCTTATTATGTCTCACTGCATGTATGTATTCCGCCTTTGGCGATGATGACTGATCACTTTCCTTTTTATTTACTAAGTATATCCCACGTTATGCTATTCTGATATTACTACATGTTGTGATTCCGCTGTCATATCCATGTAAAATTATTTTATTTATTGTTTCTGCTATTATCTGTACTCTGCTATGATGATTAATGTGTTATTTCCCAATGATTATCCTTAATACCGCCCCTCGGATTTTGGGATCGTCATAGTTGGTATCAGAGCTTTGGTTAACCTTAGTTCCGGGATCTAACACATTAAACACCTCGTCAGAATAGAATCAGTAGTGTTCTAATGCGAATAGCTCATTAGAGATAGGATTAGCAATGTCCTAGAATGAGCTAAGCAGATTAGCAAAACAATTTGATCAGTACATCATCAGTATCTTTCTTTGTATTCCCTTGCTTTATCATTTATGAAAATTATCAAATCTGTGAGCTTGACTCTTTTCTTGCTTATACAGTTCTCTTAGATGGCTACGCGAGGAGCAGCAGCTAGAGGAGGCCGTGGAGGCCGAGGAGATGCAGCAGGAGGACGGGGGAATATCCCCGTAGTAATGGAAGGCCCTATTATTCAGCCACCAGCATCAGAAGACTTTGAGCTAGATAAAGTAGCAAAGGGGTATAGAAATCTTGGGGGAAAACCTTTTACTGGCACTGGCACAGTGACCGAGGCAATAGCTTGGCTGAAAACCTGTGAGAAAATCTTCGAAGGCATGGGTATGGGAACCAACAATAAAGCAAGACTTGGCATTTGGCTCCTTCAAGAGGAAGCAGAGCTGTGGTGGGATGCCATTACCTCAGAAGATGCTGCTGGTACTATCCGGACTTGGGAGCAGTTCAAGACTTTGTTCAATGAGAAGTTTGTACCGGAACAGGCTCTAGAGAGGATGAGAGAGCAGTTTGCTAATCTCCAGCAGGGAGACCTCTCTATTCAAGATTATCTAAATAAGTTCACTCAGTTATCGCGCTATGCTCCAGAGCTGATTACGACAAACAAAGCAAAGAATAAGAGATTCATATTTGGGCTGAAGCGCAAATACCATGATAGAGCTATGAGCAACATCAAACTCTCCTTTACAGAACTAGTAGAGATGGCTTGCAATTACGAAGACATGGATGAGAGGCATGCTAGCCAAGACCGCGCTAAAAGCCAAGCAGGAAATAAGCGCAAGGCTTCAACAGATCAACCCGAATCTAGCATTACCGCGACCGCTACTCAGAAACCTGCAAAGATCCCGAAAGGAAATTGCTACAATTGCGGGAAGCCAGGTCACTTTTCTAATATATGCAAAGCCCTGAGGAAGCCAAAGGCAAATGACTCAACCGAATGCTACAACTGCCATAAGAAGGGGCACTATAGCAGGAACTGTCCTTTGAAGCAGAATGCTCAAGTGGCTCATGTCTATGACGGAAAGACCCCGCCAGCTACCACCGATGGATCAGGTAAACCCGATGTCTTGGGAGGTACCCTTACCATTAAAAATATTCCTATTTCTGTACTTTTTGATACTGGTGCATCACGTAGCTTCATTTCTGATAATATTGTCAATAAGTTAAAATTGAATTAAAGGAAACTTAAAGAACCAATTAAAGTTCAAAACCCGATAGGAGGTTCTGTTAGTCTCAGCTCATACTGCAGGGTGCCTATCTCATATTCTTTCTACAAATTTCCCCATAGGTTAATCATCATGAATTTATTGGAATTCGATGTTATTCTCGGTTTGGAATGGTTAACCAAATATAAGGCTGAAGTTAGATGTGTCGAAAGAATCATTAAAGTCGAAATGAAGCTTGGACCTATATATATACCATGTCATGGCTCAGAAATTAATAGAACAGAATTTTGGTCTTCTTTAGAAGTTATTCCCCCTTCGATAGAAAAGATACCGGTCGTTAAAAATTATGCGGATGTGTTTGAAGAAGTAGAAAACTTACCGCCGCAAAGAGAAATTGAATTTAGAATAGATTTAATTCCTAACGCCCGACCAGTAGTACATCCAATAAGAAGAATGGCCCCGAAAGAAAAAGAAGAGTTAAGTAGTCAAACCCGAGAATTGCTTTGGAAAGGTCTAATCAGACCGAGCTTTTCAGCTTGGGGAGCAGCAGTAGTATTTGTCCCGAAATCAGACGGTACTCTAAGACTTTGTGTTGATTACCGAGATCTCAATAAGCAAACACTGAAGAACAAATATCCTTTGCCCCGAATAGATGATCTGTTAGATCAATTGAATGGAGCAACAGTATTCTCCAGAATGGACCTAGCTACAGGTTTCCACCAATTGGTATAGCCGAAGACTATGTTCCTTTGATAGCCTTCAGGGGTCCCGAGTTATTCTACGAATGGTTAGTAATGTCGTTCGGCTTGTGTAACGCTCCGGCATACTTCGTTGATCTTATGAACAGAGTGTTCCGTGGTGTATTGAATAAATTTGTTCTAGTCTTCATCGATGACATTTTAATCTACTCTAAGTCAGAAGATGAACATGCAAAACATTTAGAACAAGTGTTGAAAATTCTAAGGAGAAATGTCGTGAAAGCTAAATTTTCTAAGTGTGTCTTCTGGCAGAATGAAGTTAAATTCCTAGGCCATGTCGTATCAAAAGAGGGAATTGCTGTAGACCCAAGCAAAATTACAGCGATTCAGAACTGGAAACAACCTACTACGCCCACAGAAGTTCGAAGTTTCCTTGAATTGGCTAGTTACTATCGGAAATTCGTTCAGGATTTTTCAAAGATATCTGGTGTATTGACAAAGCTTACCAAGAAGCATGAGAAATTCAAATGGACACCCGAATGTGAAGAAGCTTTCCAAGAGCTAAAACTGAAGTTGACAACCGCGCCAGTATTGACCATAATAGAAGGCAACCAAGACTTGACTGTATGGACAGACGCTTCTATCAGAGGGCTAGGCGCAGTACTAATGCAAAAAGGCCAAGTGATCGCTTATGCCAGTCTTCAACTAAAGCCGCATGAAAGAAACTATGCTACTCATGATCTTGAGTTATTAGCTATCGTGTTCGCTTTAAGAATCTGGAGGCATTATTTACTGGGCGAGAAGTTCGAACTATTTACCGATCATCAATCCTTGAAATATCTGTTCACTCAGAAAGATTTAAACCTGAGGCAACAGCGTTGGTTAGAATTCCTTGCAGCATATGATTTTGAAATTCTATACACTCCAGGAAAAGCCAATGTTGTAGCAGATGCGCTCAGCAGAAAGAATGAGATCATTGCCAGTTTTGTCATCACGTCCTCATTAATAGACAGGATCTCGACCCTTCAAAAGGAGGATAATTTTGTAAAAGTAATGATCAGAAGGATCAGTAAAGGCATAGACTCCAGCTTCCAGGTGGATAGTGAGGAGGTTTTGAGATTAAAAGGAAGAATTTGCGTTCCCGACATCTCTGATCTAAAAAGAGAAATACTTGATGAGTGCCACAAATCCAAATTGAGTATCCATCCCGGTGTGAGCAAAATGTATAACGATATCAAACGCACCTTCTGGTGGAAGGCGATGAAAAGAGATATCTCATTATATGTTAGCAGATGCCCCACTTGTCAACTAGTTAAGAGTGATCAGCAGAAATTGGCTGGATTATTACAACCATTAGAGATTCCAGGGTGGAAGTGGGAACAAATTTCGATGGACTTCATTGATGGTTTGCCTCGAACTAAAAAAGGAAACGACAGTATATGGGTAATCGTAGATCGCTTCACGAAGACTGCCCATTTCATACCTGTCCGATCCAACAGAACGACTCAAAGTCTAGCACAGATTTACTTTAGAGAAATAGTTAAACTACATGGAGTGCCGCTCAATATAGTCAGCGATAGAGATCCCCTATTTACTAGCAAATTCTGGGAAGCATTCCAGGAAGAATTGGGAACCAAATTGAATCTAAGCACCGCTTATCACCCTCAGACAGATGGCCAAACTGAACGGGTGAATAGAATTTTAGAAGATTTGTTGCGGGCTTGCGTTATCGATTTTGGAGGCTCATGGGAAGATCACTTACATCTAGCCGAATTCTCTTACAACAATAGCTATCAAGCAAGTTTGGGAATGTCTCCATTTGAAGCATTATACGGTAGACCGTGCAGATCTCCCGCATGTTGGGTAGAACCAGGCAACAGACTTGTGTTAGGGCCCGATATGATTCGAGAAGCATCGGATAAAGTCGATTTCATTAATAAGCGATTAAAAACCGCGCAGAGCCGACAGAAAAGTTATGCTGATGCGAGAAGAAGGGATATATCGTTTGTCGTTGGCGATTATGTTTATTTAAGAGTTTCTCCAATGCGAGGGGTAATCAGATTTGGCAAGACTGGGAAGTTGGCACCGAGATTTATTGGTCCCTTTCCTATACTTGAAAGGATTGGAACTCTTGCATATAGGGTTTCATTACCTAATTGGTTGCCTGGTATACATGATGTGTTCCACGTGTCTCAACTCAGAAAATATGTTCATGATCCCGACCTTATTGTGGAAGAAGCAGCACAACATGATATTGACATAACTCCAGAATTAGCGCTCAGTAGAGAGCCATTGAAGATAGTTGGCAAAGAAACCAGAGAGCTAAGGAGGAAAAAGATTCATTTAGTCAAAGTGCAGTGGAGTAGTGATCCTAGAGACTGTACTTGGGAGACTGAGGAAAGCATTAAACAAGCCTATCCCAAATGCAGAGTGGACATCTCTGACTAACTCCGGTGCAAGGTACCTTTACAATACTTTGCATTTACATTTTATTTCCTGTTTAACTATTATTTCCTTTTCGAGAACGAAAAGTTTTAAGTGGGGGAGATTGTAATAACCCAGAAAATGTGAACCAGTTTAAAATTTTTAAATTAGGTTATTACCAAAGAATTTGAATAGTTGAAATAGTATATTTCAATAAAATATAGAATTTGGAACGATATGGCAGTTTGAAATTTTGAATACAAACTTTGTCTGACTGTACCGGGTGGAAAATATAACGGATTTTAACGAAACTGAAAATATTTAAATCTGTTTATCAATACCTTTCTAACGAATCTGAAAAATCGAAATTTCATAATGGAAATCAAAAGTTATGGCCAAACGAATTTTCAGAAAGGTCGCTATATAGTATATATAGCCCTTGAAAATTGATATTTTGCATACGACCTCGGAATTCGACGAAACCACTTTTGTTGGGTTCGGGATGTCAAATTATTGCTAAGTTTCAAATTTCATAATTTTTGAAGCTAGTATGTGAGCGGGGCAAAAGATAACGTGTTTGGTCAAATTCTGTTAAAATGGGTCGACCTAAAAATGGCCGTTTTTCAAACGAGCTCAGAATTCGATGAAACTGGTTTTGTTAGGACCGTATCGTCAAAACAAAGCTAGAATTATTTTTCTGGAATTTTTCGATTCAGTTTGTGGCCCTGGCAAATTGAAATGTACGTTTAAATTAAATATCGAATGTTTTATATTTTAATTTGAAAAATAACTGACTGTAACAGTCGAAATGGCCAACAAAACATATTCCGTTGTGTTCGGAATGGGGGTATTTAGCTAGGGGCGACAGTCGTTGGGTTTGATTTCGAGGTCGTTTGTGGAAGGGGTATTTTTGGAATTAAATAAATTAAAAATTAAAATAAAAAGGGCATCGACCAATCACAATTCATCTTCTCCAACGCCTTCCTTTCGCGATGCGGAAAAGGATCCGAAACTTCTCTCTTAAATTTCTCCGCAACCACACAACGAAATCAAGCAAACTCAGATCCATTTTGAAGAGCGTTCAGAGATCTTCAAATCCATAGTAATTTCACGAATTATCGTTGAGTATTGGGGGAGTTATAGCGTCGGGAAACCCCGAACTTTGCGCCGCCGCCGTGGGTTCTGGAGGCCACCGAGTTGATCATCTCGGGTAGCTTTGGGAAGCTCTTTCCTTCCTCTTCGACGCAGCGCTGGCCGTTCGTCCTAAAGCTTCGTGGTTTTGCCGAAAAGTTCAACCCTAGTTTTCGAATTCGAAAAGGGTATACGGATGAAACCATTTTCAACTGATTTTTACACTTTAAAGCGTTGCAAACTTGTAAAAATCGTATATTTTTGCTATGTTAAAGAAATTCGATGAAACAGGAGACACCGTGACCGCAAGGAGGCTCTCTACATTCTAGAAGAAGCCGCGGATTTTTCTGACCTTCCTACGATTTTTAGCACTGCAATAACCAATGTGAGGAATCTAAACTATTTGTGTGAATGAAATCGCGTTGTATAAATTATATAAGCGAAGTGTAAATTATATACGCATTGTATACCTCATGTACATGTGTTGTATAAGTTATATTAGCGATGTATAAATTATACAAGCGTTGTTTGAAACATATATGCTTTGAATTGTGATGAAATGCAAGTGAATTATTATATTATATATATATATATATATACTCCCCTCGTCCACAGACCATGGACGATATTTATTGCTTGTGATTGACGTGATATTATATGGTTTGACGAATGGTTGGAAATAATTGTTTGTGGTTGATATTATGGTTGAAAAATACCTTTGTGGTTGAAAAATACCCTCTTGTGGTTGAAACAAAATAGAATAGGATTGTGGAATTGAAAATAAACATGCCGCCTGCGTGCGAACTAGATGCATGATCCCCATTGTCAAAAACCGCGAGGTTTTAAGGTAGAGCGAGGAGCCGTACTAGGGACGGTCCCGGTTTTAACTACCCTGCCGTTATGCTGCCGAAATTTTCTGAAATATCTATGTGTTAGAATATTTTTCATTCGTTGAAATAAATTATACAAACGATATCGAATATTCATGTGTTGAGTTGCAATTCATTCGTTGAGTTGAAATTCATGTGTTGAATATTATTCGAATTTAAACAAATGGCTTTAGCGATAAAAATCACATTTTTATATATATTCAAACTATATCGAATATTCATGTGTTGAGTTGCAATTCATTCTTTGAGTTGAAATTCATGTGTTGAATATTATTCGAATTTAAACAAATGGCTTTAGCGATAAAAATCACATTTTTATATATATTCAAACTATATCGAATATTCATGTATTGAGTTGCAATTCATTCGTTGAGTTGAAATTCATGTGTTGAATATTATTCGAATTTAAACAAATGGCTTTAGCGATAAAAATCACATTTTTATATATATTCAAACTATATCGAATATTCATGTGTTGAGTTGCAATTCATTCGTTCAGTTGAAATTCATGTGTTGAATATTATTTGAATTTAAACAAATGGCTTTAGCGATAAAAATCACATTTTTATATATATTCAAACTATATCGAATATTCATGTGTTGAGTTGCAATTCATTCATTGAGTTGAAATTCATGTGTTGAATATTATTCGAATTTAAACAAATGGCTTTAGCGATAAAAATCACATTTTTATATATATTCAAACTATATCGAATATTCATGTGTTGAGTTGCAATTCATTCGTTGAGTTGAAATTCATGTGTTGAATATTATTCGAATTTAAACAAATGGCTTTAGCGATAAAAAATCACATTTTTATATATATACAAACTATATAGAATATTCATGTGTTGAGTTGCAATTCATTCGTTGAGTTGAAGTTCATGTGTTGAATGTTATCATCTTTTAAAAATAAAATGAATCGACAATGAAAACTATATTTTTATAGTGAATAAGAATAGTTAAAAATACACATGTGTCGAATAAATATTTTTGATGATAAAAATATTCCTTTTATCATGTATACGCTTAGTTAAAAATACACACGTGTCGAATAAATATTTTTGATGATAAAAATATTCCTTTTATCATGTATACGCTTAGTTAAAAATACACACGTGTTGAAATAAATAATAGTTTGCTAGAAATATTATTATTAGCTTTGTTCTGCATATATATACATGTGATGAACAGGAAAAATGGATTAGCTGTAGAGTAAAGAAATTATTTGCGTGCCCGACAAATAGGTAAACCTTGATGAGTTGGCTGCGCAATTTTATTTATATATCAACTCCTGTGAATGCCATTGGATGCGGAGTGCTGGTTTTTCTGTGTGAAATAATAAATTACGCCATAGGATAGTAACAATTAATTTTGAACTACACTACATGGTATACTCCTTGACGATAGGCATACTTCATCATATTCCACATAAGCAATTGGAGCTTGTGTGACGAGGTGGAAGATTTACCATACAAGCAAGAGGCTTGTATGGCGATGACTATGTACTACAGGTTGAACTGATGACTGATATGGACTATATAAATTATAACGATAAATTGCCAGATTAATAAAAACCCCACACGGGTCTGGAGTTGACAATAATCACGTCGCTCTAGTTATTAGATACGGCACATGGACTATTTATTTCCACACGGAAACGGGGTGACGGGAATTTATTCTCTGGAGTGATTATCAGTACATGCTCCCCCGTAAACACCAGAATATATCACTATAAATATGTGAATGCTTTTTAGGATTTATTGGGTACCTAACACGGCCCAATAAATTTCCAAACCCCTCCCCGTACAAAGGAGGTTATGGCGAAATTTTTCGAAATATTAAGGCGTTAGTGAAATATTTGATGTGAAAACGAAGTTGAAAATATAGAATGAGCTATAGTTGAAATTATAGATTGAACTATATTTATATATATAAATATAAATATAATTAAAAGGAATAAAGGCCATGCAGTTCGCGTTTCGGAATCGTAATTTGAAACGACTAGTACGAGAAATCCGACCATCGGATTTTCCCGAAACCGCAACCGCTGGGTTCGCCGTTGAAATATCTTTCCAATGGCACCAACCTTGTAAAAATCCAACGGTTGGATTGTCCGGAATGTTTAATTCAAATCTGAAGAAAAACAGCGCCAGAATCGTTTATATTTATATATAAATATAAATATAATTAAATTAAATCGAATAACGACGCTGCAGTTCGAATTTTGAAACCGTAACTTCAAACGACTAGTGTGGAAGATCCGACCGTCGGATTCTCACGAAACTGGAACCGTTGGGTTCGCTTTGGGAATATCTTCCCACTGATATAGACTTTGTAGAAATCCAACGGTTAGATTTTCCGATATGTGTAAAACAAAATAAAGGAAAAACAGCGCCAGTGCCACGGCACGACCTGAAACGTCGTTAAATTAAATATGACCATTTTTAAATAAATAAAAATGGCGAAAAATCGTTATAAAATATTATAAGCAACATTGATTGAAAATAAACCAATTGGGCTTGAATTGTTTGATATTTGATGGTTGTATGTGAATGACATGAAAATAAAACTAAAGAACCGAAAGATGGATGTCGAATAATATAACCATAAAATGAATCGATTTAAATTCTAATGACGTGGATTATTTGAAAAGGTCGAGCTAACCCTCATTTCAAATAATTTATCGAGCGATTCGAATTGGAAAATACAAAGACGATTCAAGACCGACGATCTTCGTATCGGTTGGATGGGCGCTACTGAGGTTCCTGACCGGAGTAGCTACCGGAAAGGGACGGAAGTAGTAGCCGTCTGGACGAATGTGTTGATTGGACGGATATACGAGGAATTTGACGCCTCCGGTTTCGTTCAGACCCAGGACGGACTTGTAAATGGACTGTGTGTCTGACATTGGATTTTGTTCTATACTGATTGATCTCTGTTAAATATATATCTGTTTGGCGGCGGAGAATTTATTCTCTTGCTTAACCCCCTTCTCTGAGACGTACGAGCTTAGAGGTTATATATCGATGGAAATCAATCGTATGGAGTGGACTGCCTATGTGGCATGCCGAGATGCTGTGATCAAGGCTTCTGTTGCAAAGCAAAGTCTTGTGGATGACGATCAAAGCAAGGTCTACGTAGCCTAGCTTTGTGTATTTCGTAGATTCGCGAACCTCA
This sequence comes from Allium sativum, assembly GCA_030737875.1. Lineage (NCBI taxonomy): Eukaryota > Viridiplantae > Streptophyta > Magnoliopsida > Asparagales > Amaryllidaceae > Allium > Allium sativum. The sequence goes on along the minus strand of CM060923.1, from coordinate 401,616,010 downwards.
CACCCCGGTATGAGTTAAAAACGGGATAAGGACCCAAGGAGAACATGACGCTTCTTTCTAGCTATGGTGGTGTCAGTGACTTACCAGCCCTGACATATATATCTACTTTTAACCTTTGTGGTTGTTGGAATGCGAGGCGCTTCGATTATAGGTCTGTAAGGACCGGGAAACGTGTGTTCAGGAATAACTAATCCTCAAACGTAAGAGAGGACCGGCCTTGGAAAATCCAGGGGTTGCCCAGAGTGTGTAGTCCCGAGGCATTTGCTAGAGTGTCTCGAAGCGGAGAGGAGCTTGCCCCTTGCCTCGACTCATGACGGAAATCCAATTTCCAATACGAAATAACGGACTTGATTGTAGAACTAGTATGGCGACATAGTGGTATGGGGCACTTATGCCGTCTATGATTGATATTTATGATGCTATTCATTTTCGAAACATATATGCACTAGTAATAATATCAAATGATTTCGCTTTATACGTATCAAGCATATTTGGCTATTATATGGTAAAACTCTATCCCCTGGCTTGCGTTGCATTGTGTGATGGGACCTGAGTCTTATAATGGCTCCATTCTTTCTAAAAGCATTGCGTTGTTTTAAAAGAATTTACTTTGTTTTAAATGCACTAGCAATCACTGGAGTAAACCCGTTCCGCGAAAGTGGCGTGGTCCTATGATTTTCTATTACTGTTGTTTAACTGTTAAATAGATTCCTCATACCAGTCCCCATGACTGACTCGTTGTTTGTTTCACTTTGCAAACGCGGGTGCCCTTCTTTTCACACGGGCAGCCTAGTACACAGGTGACAGGTGGTTTTTGGTTCTGCACTGCTGCATAGAGTGCATTTTTGGCTCATGGCGAGGCTGACTTCACAGAGATGACTTTGACTTTTTCTGCCATTACTATACTTATATTATGATTCCGCCATTGGCGATGCAGACTGATTTACTTTCCGTATTTCTCACTATATGTATATGTATTCCGCCTTCGGCGATGTAGACTGATACCCTTATTATGTCTCACTGCATGTATGTATTCCGCCACTGGCGATGCAGACTGATTTACTTTCCGTATTTCTCACTATATGTATATGTATTCCGCCTTCGGCTATGTAGACTGATACCCTTATTATGTCTCACTGCATGTATGTATTCTGCCTTTGGCGATGATGACTGATCACTTTCCTTTTTATTTACTAAGTATATCCCACGTTATGCTATTCTGATATTACTACATGTTGTGATTCCGCTGTAATATCCATGTAAAATTATTTTATTTATTGTTTCTGCTATTATCCGTACTCTGCTATGGTGATTAATGTGTTATTTCCCAATGATTATCCTTAATACCGCCCCTCGGATTTTGGGATCGTCACACTTTTCTATGAATTAAAAAGCGTATATTTATTATAAACTGCAGGCACATAGATTGTGTAGTATGCAGGTCGAACACAGGGAGGAATTTTAAATTTATTATTTATGTAATTTCGTGGGCGAGTTTGACAATATCTGGAGATGGGATTTGAAATAATGCTATTGAATTTACTATTGACTCGAATCTAATCGGATCAATACTAAATTCAACAACTAAAACAAAAAGAACAAATTACTAGAAAAAAGAGAACAATAAACAGAAACAACCACAAAAATTAAAATTAGGATTGCCATTTAATCTAATCAAACAGTCAATCGCTAACACGCAATAATAAAAGAAATAACAATTTGTGTTCTACCAAAACTAATTGAGTAGATAACACGAATTGTTATTAAAGTATAGAACAATAAACTCGAATGAAGAAAAACTTTATTAAGGATAAGACGAGAATACAGAAAAATGGAACAAGGTTTACAATGGATATCATGTGTATTTATAGGGGATGTAGGCTCCTCTCTATGTGAATGTTGGGCCTAGGAAATATCTCTTGAATATCTTTGTTTACAAATAAAATAAATATGTTATCGTGGCTAAGATATTCCTTGAAGATATTCCTCCATGATTGTTGACATGTGGCATTTGATTGGGTTCCCTTTTGGTAGTGATCTATCAAATCTTCTTCCCAATGGCAAGTAAATACGAAAGATTTCCGTTTGATTTCTATGAGAGGAATATGCTCAACTCTTCAAATCTTAGTGCATATATCATATACATACGTATGAATATATATAATATAACACTAGTCCATGTATTCTTCAAAGCAAAGGAAGCAATGTGTATGTTCGTTTCTTCAGCAAAAATCGGGCTTGACAAGGATTACACTCAGGTCACTCTGTCCAAATTACCAGGCCTTTACCAGTGAGCTACAACATCTTTTGGGATGGAAACTTGTTGATTCCAAAAAGTAGCAATTTCCATGCAATTGGTCTTTGATTGAGATAGAGGAGACATTTATTGACAATATGTGAAAATACACAAAAATATCCAATGTAATATTTATTTATTTACAATAAAAATAAAATATGAGCATAAAAATAAACATTTTTACATGTTAATCACTCATGATCCTCTATAGGTACCGGGGCAACTAGCGGCTCCTCATCTGCTAATAGTTTCGCGACAAGATCCAAAGCGGGTAAAGCTATAGGTCCTAAGGGCTGAGCAGGATCAATAACCATCATACTCATCATCTCCTCGTAGTCAGGGAGGACATCTAAGGCTGGAAGGGGTGGGTCTAATAACATCGCATCCTCCTCTGTAAGGGGCATAGGAATGGGGTCTCCCATGATCATGTGGCCATACTCATCCAAAACAAATCCCTCGTCATCTTCCAACATACACACGTCATAATCGGCTGAGTTCTCAGGCTTTAGAGTGTCTGGAGCCATAGAAACATCCTCTGAGTTTGAGATCGAATATGTATCTGGAAGGACCGAGGGTACGAAAATAGAAGCGGCATCTGATATATATGCTTCGTCCTTACCATGGTCTGAAGCTACGGGGGAACTATGATGATAGTAAGAACCAGAAGGGCTAATACCTGAGCTCTCTGTAGAGCTGTCAGAGCTATTGGACGAACTAGTACTATCGGGACCATAGATACTATCTCTGGTATGCAAAGAAACTGGGGGACTGTCACCTACACTGAAAGACGAGCTACCATCTGAGGATGAGGAAGAAAAAATGAATAGGAGTTAGGGCTGCCCATGGGGCGCAATCTTACCTCTCTACGAATTCCAAAAAAATAATTCAAATTAGATAGCGGGTTTTAGATCAAACCATTTAAAAACAAACAACTAATGTTTTCGTATATTCACTGTCCTAAATCGTGAATACATTTCTTTTTATTTAAATTTTAGGGAATTTCAGAATTTGTCGACTGTCCAAAATCACCGAAAAAATCCCACTAAATCAATCCTAATTTATATATCTTGAATACAAATGAAAAATCAAAAGCCAAGGTAGTTCATGGATTATTAAATTTCATAAATTTTTACAGAGAATAATTTCTTGATACTTATAGAATATATAATAGGAAATAAAACTATGTGCATGTTGTTGTCATTCTTACATCTTCTCATGGACATATAACTATTAACTCATCCTGGGATATTTCTAACCCCATCTCTGATGAGTCTTCTAATTCTAGGATACTACTGATCCTCTCTCCAATGAGTATTCTTAAATAGAACGCTACTAATTCTATATCTGATGAATTCTTTCATTCGGTTCTAATGTGTCTTGTTCTAGAGCTCTGTAAGCTAAAGCTCCGATACCAAGCTATTGTGATCCGAAACCCCCTGAACTCCGAAGAGACGGAAAAATACGGATTGTGTGAGAACACGAAACAGCAAAACACACTACTTCATAACTTTTCATTATTTTCACAATAATTTACATTAGTACAAGAATATCATAGTCCAAATAAATAATATATTGCGGAAAAATAATATCGGAGATTGATAATTTACATAGCAGCGGAAATAAAATGTATAACTACAATGCACAGCGGAAATACATCAACTAACACGGCTGAAACCCATACACATATACAAAGCTTTTCGAATATTGTTCCAACTGTAATCCAGGATCCTGGGAAAAATAAAGAATCTGCAAAACCAAAACTACCAACTGCTCGTATGGAAAATATGGGCACCCAGAGTTTAGGTGGAAACAATAAACTCCGAGTCAGTCATGAGACTGGCGTGGGAGCTAAAACAGTTATTATACTTTACTTTAAAAATAAGGTAATTCACGGGACCATGCCATATAACATGGAACGGGTTTACTCTCATGAATACTCTGAAATAAATACAAATTTTAAACAATGCAATGCTTTTTGGAAAAATGAAGCTATTATAAGACTCAGGTCCCATCACACAATGCAACAGAAACCAGAGGACATAGTTTTACCTTATAATAGCCAAACATACTTGGTACGTTTTAAAAACAAATATCTTTGGTATTATTATAAGTGCATAGTGTATAAGACAACTTTGAATATAAATATATCAATCATAGACGACATAGGTACCATATATTATGTCGCCATATAGGTCTACAACTAAAACCGAAAAAAGTCGCATGTTGGAAATTGGATTTCCCTCACGAGTCAAGGAAATGGACGGTCACCTTACCGAATTCGTATCACCTCTAGCAAGATGATTCAGGATCACATCTATAGGCAACCCTTGGATCCTGTAGGGCCGATCCACTTCTAACATTTATGGATTAGTTATTCCTGAACAATACATTTCCCGGTCCGATCAGACCTACCACTTGAGCCTTTTAGTCGACTCTATATCTGAGGTGCCTCGCAATCCATAATCCACATAAGTAAAAAAGTCTGGGCTCCATACCATGACACCACTTCTACCTAGAAAGAAACGTATGTACTCCATGCGTCCTTTATCCCGTTTTTGACTCATGCCGGGGCGTGAGGCTCGCGAATTAACGCTATACAAAAAGCTAGGCTAATTAAAGTCGTGCTTTGATCATCAACCACAACGCCCTGCTTTTCAATAAAAGCCTAGATCATTGCATCTTAGCATGCCACTTTGTCAATCCATACCGCATCATTGGTCATCTACCAATATATAACCTCTAAGCCTGTACGTTTCAGAGAAGAGTGTTAAATAAGAGAATAAATTCTCTGCCATCAAACATGTATATATTTAGCAGAGATCAATGAATAGAGCATGAAGTACAACGTCAGACACACAATCCATTTTCATGTCCGTTCTAGGTCTGAACGAAACCAGAGGCACCTTATTCCTCGTCCCATACGTCCAATACAGGAGAGAGGTCCTCGCATATCCGACTGATTTCCAAATGCATTTTAAGCTACCACTACTTATTATCTTGTCTTGGGTGTATTGTTAGGTTTCAATTTGATCTAATCAATGTGTAATTCAAATAAATTAAAACCTATAATTAAAGGATCCATGCAAAATTCATGTAAATTGAATATCATACCTGATGCTGCTTCCAATTTTACAAAATCGAACGGTTTTGCATCTGGAATCAAATAAAAGCCCATCAAAACAGAGAGCCTCCATAGGAGTCCACGATCGCTCGATCTCGATGGTGTCGAACAAAATCGAGATGAAGGATAGACGGTGCTAACCATTTAGGGTTTTGTTAATTTAGTTTTTTCGTGGCGGCTCAGAGGAATGATCAATGAATGAAAATTTAATAATTAAAAGAAGGTCGGCCTTCCTTTTAACATATAGCCAAAGAAAAATCTAAATTAAATAAGACCATTAAACCCTTATACCAATTCAAAATTAAAGAAAAAGACAAAATTTTGATTTCCCCATTTATTGTGAACGGTTCTTATCCTTTTCAAGCGTTCTAATGTGTGACCTTATAGGTTATTATAACGTTGGCAATGATTTTAAATCATAAATAATTATCGCCATCTACCCATACGTCGTTGCTACCCAGGTTATAATAAGTTCATCGATTTGATACAACCTTTTTTGTGACCAGTGTATCCATGTAATATAATCCTTTTAACCAATATATCCAGGATTAAACTCAAGACATGGATCATGTCATCCTCTTTATAATTTAATCCGTTTATCTTGATCGATGAGTAGACTGTTTAAAACAAATCAATATTTGAGCATGACTGCGTTTCACAGTCTTACTCGGTCAAGAGGCCCATGGATATCACTACAAATATATATATATATATATATATATATATATATATATGTTGTAGGATTAAATTCCTTCTAGATCATTCATAATTTTCATTCGATTCGAGATGTATCCAATAATCACCGTTATCGTTACTCTGTTACGAATAACTTTAGATGATATCAAAATACAAATATCCTCGAATAAAATTATAATGATTTTAGGTCTGAGGACCATTACATCACTGCCACTATGAGTATAATTTATGATACTGTTAATTATATTCCATGTAGTTTTTCTTACGTTGGGCCAGCCCAATACGCTTGAAACGACCCAGACTTCCCCGATCCCCGAAGAGACGGAGGAGCCCAGATTGCTTTGAGAACACGACTCATCAGAACAAAAAAATAGAACATTTCATTGCTATTACAACAGTTTACATCAGAGTGCAAGAATATATCTGAGTATGAATAAATATTACAATGGAAAGAGAATATCAGAGATTAAGAATTTACATAGTAGCAGAAAATAATACATAAGTACAATGCATAGCGGCAAATAACAACTGACACAACTGAAAGAGATATATAGATACAAAGCTTTCCGAATATAGCTCCAGCTGCAATCCATGATCCTGTGAAAAGAAGTATCTACGAAAACCAAAACTACTAGTTGCCCATGTGGAAAATATCGGCTCCTAGTGTTTAGGTTAAAACAATAAACTCCGATTCAGTCATGAGACTGGTGTGAGAACTAAAACAATTATTAAATTTTTATTTTAAAAGTTGGGAAATCATGGGACCACACCATATAACATGGAACTGGTTTACTCCGTACGAATCTTAGTTTAAAATAAAACAACGCAATGCTTTTTGGAAAATGAAGCTATTATAAGACTCAGGTCCCATCACACAATGCAACGCAAGCCGGAGGATAGAGTTTTCCCTTATAATAGCCAAACATGCTTGGTACGTTTAAAACAAATCATTTTGATATTACTATAAGTGCATAGTGTCAAAATCAATTTCGAATATAAATGTATCAATCATAGACGACATGAGCGTCCCATGCCACAATGGCGCCATATAGGTTTACAACTAAAACTGAAAATCGCATATTGGAAATTGGATTTCCATCATGGGTCAAGGCAAGGGACAACTCCTTACTGTTGGATCTAGAATAACCCTAGAGGGGGGGTAAATAGGGTTTTTCACAGTTTTTTCGCTGAGTTAAAAATCTGACAGGATTTAAATAATAAACAGATCACATAATATAGCAGAAATAAAAAGCTGAAAGGAAATAACACACAGAGATACCTAGCTTCGGCAAAATCCTGCCTACTGCTGCATTCCTAAGGTTTCTACTTGGAGTTAATAACAGATCACGCTTACAAACATTGTAAACTCACACTCCCTGCTCCTGTACTAACCCTACGCTCAAAACCCTAGACTGATCTAATCCCCTAGATCAGATTTCCCTTGATTACGACCTCGTAACCAGTAACCTAGATTTTATAGACTCTAGCAACTGTCAGTCAACACCCTGACTGAATTCCCTAGAAGTTTACACTACTCTAGAAACATATTTAGATGGTTTACAAAAAAAAATTAAAACCAATATAAATTAAAATAAATAAGCTAAAACAAAACCCTAGGATTAAAAGACTAGTATTAAAAAAGAGGTTACCCTCATTGTTATCTTCTATCATGACAAGGCCAACCCATTTGCAAATTATTTAACCCGTTCACTTTGTTTCTCCAAAAACATGGCGGCGGCTCCTAGGTTTTTGAAATCATCCCCAAATCAATGCTTTGATTGATGAATTGGATCTCTCTTTGATGCTCGAAATATTTGGCTCTATGATGCTTCGATTTTGGGGTTGTCTTCCTCTCGATCAAACCCTATGTGAGTATTTCTGAGTTTGATTTGTGCTCTTTGAAATTGTGAGTTTTTTATTTTTCAATTTGTATATGCCAGTGATGTAATGGGTGTAGTTATAGAGTAGAATCGAACCCTTAGAAAACACTCTGATTTCGCCAAAAATGATTTGATCTGATTGTCCCTGATTTTGTGGATGATTTGCCTGATTTTGCTCGGTTCCCCTTTTTTATTCCCCTCGATTTGAATTGATGAATTGATAATCTCTGGATGTTATAAAACAAACCGTTTCCATATATTTCAGAAGATTTGCCAAAAATTATATTGTCAATCTTAAAAAAATCGAACAGATTCTTATTGCCTACTTAAAAAATGGTTTTCAGGAAATTTGTTATTGCCGAAAAATACTTTCCCTTTTTGCTCGACAACTTCTGGAAATAAATCTTGCCTGTTTTATGCCCTTGAACAATTTTTGATCCCTGATTTGTTGCATTGCAATTGTGACCATGTATGATTAAAAAAAACTTGCCAAGACATGATTTTCTGGAAAATAGTTTAAAGCTTGCCAAATAATACATGTCCATTTATTCTTTTCAATGCTGATTGAAATTCTTTCTGTTTGATGGCATGATGCAACATTTTGATATCATGTATAACATGCTGCACCTCGCTTGTTATCTAGAATTGCATATCCAAATTGTTCTGCCCATATTCATATGCACATACACTTTAAAAGCTTCACCATATCTTGTACATCCCGCAGCTTTATGCTAGCACACATAAGCATGTGCTGAGCCAATGTCCACTGATTCAGCTAGCTGACATCACCATGCTATTTAAATACCTGGCTTGCAACTATGACTTGTACACTTGGTCCATCTGAAAACTGGCTGATTTGTATGCACCATGTAGACACGGTATATTTAACCATGCTCAAACCTTGTGTTGTGTCATGCTCTAGTACATGCAGTCTTGTGTTGTGTCATTGCTATGTTGATTTTGCCATTTTTCTGAACAGTTGGCATGTGCATGAAAATATGGACTGAATTTAAGCTTGTATAAGGCATGTGGCATGTTCATTGTGCCATGCGCCATCATGTTTACTTGATCATGGCTCAAGCAATTTGCTGCTGCCTTGTTAACTGTGTTTATAGCATTGCTTGCGCCACTATCATAAGTTGTTGTATTGATTATGTATGCCACTTCATTTTGCTGCATCACTTTGTGCTGCCATGCTTGAAACTGCACTGTATTTGTCCAGTTCATTGTAGTACTTGCCAAAATATGCTTTGCCAAAACCAGTTTAAGAAATTTGAAAATACTGATTTCTTGCATGACCATACACTATTTTACCATGTCATGTATACAGACTGGCACCTGTTCACCATGTTGTGTTCATGCCTCGACCTTTTGCCTTCCTTGGTGTACTTGTGCTCGACCACACATGATTATGTGTACCACTCATTCATGCATTCCAGAATACGCACACACACACACACACACACACTTGTTCACTTGCTTTATTGTTTCACATGACTGGGTTGATTGTCTTGATCCATGCTTGTATGACTTGTACATGTTCATGAACACATGTATTTGTTGTTTTGTTCTTTGTATTGTGCTCGACCATGTTTGGCTTGCATTGTTCCCCTATTGATTGTGCACTGAGTCGAGATGGTCCACGTGGCTACTCCTCAGTTGCACACTGATTGGCGAGGCAGTGCACACGTGTAAATCTATGCACGTGTGTATATGCAGCCATCAGATAAAATTTCCTGTCCCTGTGCTATACATATACAAACTGACTAGACACAGATGAATCAGGTCAAGTCATGAAAAATGATGAGAAACACAAAAGAAATCTGAGGCAAATAAAATTTAAAAAAAAATTATATTCAGATGTATTTTGAAAATTATTTCTATTCCATATACTTTATGTGTGTTTCTGTATATGGCAGGTATGTAGATGATGACTGGGCTGACAATGAAGATGCTGTGAAAACAGAAGACTGAAGACAGTGAATGAAGCAGTGTCAGTAAATGTGTCTGTATATATATATGATTTGTATAGACAAAGTGACTTTATGAGTGTTGTAGAGAAAATTGTACTGATATTTGTAACAAACAAGTTTGAATGAAATAAAATATTATTTTATTGTGTTCAAACAAACTTGTCTATCATATTTAATTTATTTGCAAGTATAATATCATGTGTAATATCTGTGAATGTGTACAAAAAGTGGAGTCATATAATTTGTACTGTTTGAATATTGAAATATAATATTTTATTTAAATAAAATACTGTGTGAATGAATGGAATTGTGTACAGTCGTATTCTATTTAAATATAAATATTATATTCCTGTCTGTGATGTTATATAACAGTACAATAACAAACACATTTATATTAATATATATTTGGTTATTATCATCAAACAAGATTCATATAATTGTGTATACAACACCGTTATATACAACAATCTCCCCTTTTTGATGATGACAAACAAATATGAGGATTTTGAATATAATTAATGTGTTTGAGAGTGAAGAACTTTGAAAGCTCCCCTTACAATAGAAACTCCCCCTATAACTATGCTTAAGTGAAGAAACATGAAAATTGAACGAATTTTCAAAATTAAAAATATTTATAAAATATTCACTCATAAATCAAAATCTCAATCCATTCTCCCCGTTTTGTTATCATCAAAAGGATTCAGAAATTAAAATATAGATGAAAAATGACTAAATAATATAATTTCATCATAAGAGGAAGAACGGTCATCACAAATCTCAATCAGTCAAATAAAAATCATAATATTCTAAGAATAGGTGGCATATTTCACATTTTAGAAAATGATGGATTTAGTATGAATTTATAAAAATGGAGAGAGTTAAAAAATATAAACATTTTTCAATTGTTTCCAAAAGAATTTTATATAATGAACCACAAAACAGTGATGGATTTGGACTATAATTATAATTTCAACTTAAGTGATGCAATCATGTAATATCAAATCCCAATACTCATCAATCAACAAATCATAATACGTCATAAATTATTAACACATTTCGCAGATTAGAAAGGTGGATTGATAGGCTGGTTTTCACATACCAAGGATAATTTCAAATTAGTTTCTATTTATAGCACAGTGTTTCTTTTTTTTTAAGAGCACATTGACCACGCATAACCAGAGCTTGGATTTTTTGATGAGGTCAGTCGCTGCTTAAATTATAAGTTGTCTCATAACCATGCAAAACTAGAGCTTGGATTTTTAAATGAGGTTAGAGACACACTTATGTATTAATTATATATTTTTATCATTTTTAGCTTTAAATAGAAAAACTCCTTGGTATATACAACCAATATGAATGATAGAAATGTGGTAGGTACAGAAATGGACTGTGAAATAAATTTCTAAATTATTTATATTAAGAAATATGCTCGACCGTACTGGGATTATTGAAAAAAAATTCAATTATCACTAATTTTGAATAATAACATAGCCACAATTCCATCACAAATATTTTCACTGTTTATTCAAGATGATTTTTAAGAAATATCATACTCTCCACATTAATATAGAATTATCATGGATGGAAGAAAGATGATAGATAAAGGAGGTGGTCTTGAAATAATTCCCAATTCAAAGATATTATAATAAATGTTCAACCATCATGAATTTTTTTAAATAAAATCTCCTCTTGTTGTGAAATATACTGCAGTCACAATTCATCCCAATTTCAAATTCTGATAATATTTTTGTTGAATTATAAATACAGTTCAATTCAGATATTGATTTCAATTTCTGAATGATTAATCAATAAATGATTTTTAAAATTGAAAATCAATTACAAGAGGAATATGTAGATCTATACAAGACAAGAGGGATTAAGAAATATATACATGATGAGAATAAACAAAACAACACTTCTAAACTGATACCACTTGATGTCTCAATTAATGAGAATTTTAACATGACACTGGAGACAAACAAGGATATCTTAGACAATAGAATTTTAATTACAGAGCCCAAGCAGACACAGTTAACAAATCAAGCAAATTAATTTCATCTATCAGGACAAGGTATATATTTGATACCAAAACAAGCAATCACCAAAAAAAATTTCAAGAACAATATCTGAGCAGCACAAAAATCAGATTCAAATCATACTTGTCAAGATGACGGTCACATAAGATGATTCATGATCTAATGAATAAAAAAACCGTTTATTTGAAATCATTTGAGAAGTATGAAACTCTCAAGATCCAGTGAATCAGTCACACTAGAATGTAAATTTCAGATTCAAGATATGTGTGTAATTCAATAAATCAATAACTTCAAATGATTTTAAACAAACATATATTCAAATCAAATAATCATGAAAAAAACAGAGAGATTTAAGACTGGATTTTCAAAGACTTTTTCACAAGAATTTCTGATAAGTACAAGAGTAATTTCAGATCATATACATCAAGTTTGAAAGGTATTCATGATCCAAAAAATTTAAAAATAATTTATTTGAAATCACTTGTATCAATGTTTGAGATATAATGAATTATTCACACAAGGTTGATAATTTCAAATTTAGGAGGTGTGTGAAATTCAAAATATCAAGAATTTCAGATGATTTCAAATAAACAAATTTCAACCATACTGATCATGAATATAAAAAGAATTTCAAGATGTATCACTGAGATTCAAGACAGATCAAAAAATATCCAAGCCAATCTAAAAAAAACCAATGAAATTATCACGACTGAGAAATTATAATGTGTTGTAATGAGTATAAATTTTCAACCCTTTCCAAAATGAATTAGAAGAACCACAGAACAGCAGAGATGTGTGAAATTTCAATTGTTTTTCAGATCTTCAAAAAATTTAGAATTCATATTAACAGTGTTCAAGATATAGCAAGAATACGTCAACACTGTTAGGAATTCAGAGAATCAGAAAGCAAACTTCAAAACAATTGCAGGGATTTACAGGATTAAGCTCAAGACCTGGAAAAGATTAAAAAACATTAGAGTTTTATTCAAGAGAAGAAAATTTCCAGAAAAACATGACTTCTACAATTGGAAGTTAATGAAGCCCATAAAGGAAAAAAAATGGTAGTGATAAATCAAATAAATAAAAACTAAAGAAAATAGAAGAGGTAGAAAAAGGAGTAAATACAAAAAATAAAAATAGAGAGAATATACAAAGGTGAGTTTAGAGATCATACCAGAGTCCAATGTAAAACAGAATCTCTAACTCAACAGTCTTGGCTAAGGAACTCTAAACAAGTCAAAGAAGTGAAACAGCTTGAATTAAGATTTTCTTCCCCAAATCAGTCCCTCAGCCTTCACTGGTACCTAGCGGTTGAGAGAATCAAGTGGTCTAACAAAATTTGTAAAACCACTCTGAAATATGTTTACCACTTTTGGTACCCAAACCTGTTTGTATAACCAACCATCCGAATTTACCTTTGTACCCTTAGGAACCCAAATCTTTTGAACTTTACGAAGCCTATTTTATTTCCTTTTGGGATCCAAGACCGTTTAAGAGGTTTTCTATATAACAAGTTTTCATTTTGTTTCAAAAATCCTTTGGAATTTTCAGAGTTCATATTTTCAAGTCTATTATTTTCAAAATAGTTTGAAGGATTTTTAAAACAGCTTGGGTCTCGTTTTCCAAAAATATTGATTTTCCCAAAACCAAGACCGTTTTTATTTGCTGAAGAAAATTGGTTTTTCAACAACATATTCAAAGATTTTTCTCCATCAGAAAATTTTCTTAAAATTGTTTCAAGTTGTTGAATTTCAGTTTTAAGATCACTATTTTCTTTAATTAAATCTGAACAATGAATTTTAGTGATCTTACATCTTTCAAACTCAGATTTCAAAACTAAATTTTCATCATTAAACAATTTAATTTTGATATGGCACTCAGCCATTTCAAAATCAAAATATTTTCGACTTTCAGATTCAATTTTCTTCAAATTTTCAATTTCGATTTCAAGCTCTTTCAAAATCAGATCAGTTTTCAACAAACTATTATTTTCAGCAATTTCATGTTTGGAATTTTTGGTAGCCTTAAAATTTATAAATTACTTTTGTAAACAATCGTTTGCATCTTTCAGCTCAATCTCGTTATCTTTTAAAATTAGAATATCTTCTTTAAGCCTTTGAATGTTATTATTGAGATGAACGAGATCAGTTTTTAATTTCAAACAATTTTCACAATTAGAATTTTCAAATTTCACAACATTTTCAAGTTTTAATTCCAAACAATGAATTTTGCTGGTCAACTCACGATTTTCAGTTTTTAAAGATTTATTTTTAGAATGGAGTTTGTCAACAGATTTAGTTAAATCCACGCACATATAAACTAAATCTTCATATGAGAAATTTTCTATCTCAGTGTTTGTTGAATCTCCATCGACTGATCCATCTGAATTTTCATTTGTAAATCCTGTTAAGCAGAACTCTGAAACTGAGTTGACATTCTAGGGTTTTGAGTTGTTGTCAGATTTTCCATACTTTGTATTGAGAGTATCCCAGATCTCCTGTGCAGATAAACAATGACAGATAAGAATAAACTGTTCAATACTAAGATAATCAAATATAATTTTCATAGCACGAGCATTGAAAGTAATATCTACACTATTAAACCCATTGATAACAACATCCCAAAATTTAATATTAACGAATTTTAAATAAAATTCCATTTTGGATTTCCAGTTTGAAAAATCTGTTCCATGGAAAATAGTTGGAAATGAACTGGATTGACTTTCTATTGATTGACAACAAGAATTACCCATAACTATAGAGTTAAAGAAATACCTGCTCTGATACCACTTGTTGGATCTAGAATAACCCTAGAGGGGGGTGAATAGGGTTTTTCACAGTTTTTTTCGCTGAGTTAAAAATCTAATAGGATTTAAATAATAAACAGATCACAGAATACAGCAGAAATAAAAAGCAAAAAGGAAATAACACCCAGAGATACCCAGCTTCGGCAAAATCCTGCCGACTGCTGCATTCCTAAGGTTTCTACAAGGAGTTAACAATAGATCCCGCTTACAGACACTGTAAACTCGCACTCCCAGCTCCTGTACTAATCCCACGCTCAAAACCCTAGATTCATCTAATCCCCTAAATAAGATTTCCCCTGATTACGACCCCGTAACCAGTAACCAAGATTTTACAGACTCTAGCAACTGTTAGTCAACACCCTGACTGAATTCCCTAGAATTTTACAGTACTCTAGAAACTGATTTAGACGGTTTACAAAAAAATTAAAACCAATACAAATTAAAATAAATAAGCTAAAACTAAACCCTAGGATTAAAAGACTAGTATTAAAAAAGGGGTTATCCTCTTTGTTATCTTCTATCATGACAAGGCCAGTCCATTTGCAAATTATTAAACCCGTTCACTTTGTTTCTCCAAAAACATGGCGGCGGCTCCTAGGGTTTTTGAAATCATCCCCAAATCGATGCTTTGATTAATGAATTACATCTCCCTTTGATGCTCGAAACTTTTTGGCTCTATGATGCTTCGATTTTGGGGTTGCTCTTCCTCTCGATCGAACCCTGTGTGAGTATTTCTGAGTTTGATTTGTGCTTTTTGAAATTGCGAGTTTTTTATTTTTCAATTTGTATATGCCAGTGATGTAATGGGTGTAGTTATAGGGTAGAATCGAACCCCTGGAAAACACTCTGATTTCACCAAAAATGATTTGATCTGATTGTCCATGACTTTGTGGATGATTTTCCTGATTTTGCTCGGTTCCCCTACTTGATTCCCCTCGATTTGAATTGATGAATTGATAATCTCTGGATGTTATAAATCAAACCGTTGCCATATATTCCAGAAGATTTGCCAAAAATTATATTGTCATTCTTAAAAAAATCGAATAGATTCTTATTGATACTTAAAAAAACGGTTTTCAGGAAATTTGTTATTGCCGAAAAATACTTTCCCTTTTTGCTTGACAACTTCTAGAAATAAATCTTGCCTATTTTGTGCCCTTGAACAATTTTTGATCCCTGATTTGTTGCATTGCAATTGTGACCTTCTATGATTAAAAAAACTTGCCAAGAAATGATTTTCTGGAAAATAGTTTAAAGCTTGCCAAATAATACATGTCCATTTATTCTTTTCAATGCTGATTGAAATTCTGTCTGTTTGATGGCATGTTGCAACATTTTGATATCCTGTATAACATGCTGCACCTCGCTTGTTATCCAGAATTGCATATCCAAATTGTTCTACCCATATTCATATGCACATACACTTTAAAAGCTTCACCATATCTTGTACATCCCGCTGCTTTATGCTAGCACACATAAGCATGTGCTGAGCCAATGCCCACTGATTCAGCTAGCTGACATCACCATGCTATTTAAATACCTGGCTTGTACACTTGGTCCATCTGAAAACTGGCTGATTTGTATGCACCCTGTAGACACTGCATATTTAACCATGCTCAAATCTTGTGTTGTGTCATGCTCTAGTACATGCGGTCTTGTGTTGTGTCATTGTTGTGTTGATTTTGCCATTTTTCTGAACTGTTGGCGTGTGCATGAAAATCTGGACTGAACTTAAGCTTGTATATGGCCTGAGGCATGTTCATTGTGCCATGCACCATCATGTTTACTTGATCATGGCTCAGCCAATTTGTTGTTGCCTTAATAACTGTGTTCATTGCATTGCTTGCGCCACTGTCATAAGTTGTTGTATTGATTATGTATGCCACTTCATTTTGCTGCATCGCTTTGTGCTGCCATGCTTGAAACTGCACTGTGTTTGTCCAGTTCTTTGTAGTACTTGCCAAAATATGCTTTGCCAAAACCAGTTTAAGAAATTTGGAAATACTGATTTCCTGCATGACCATACACTATTTTACCATGTCATGTACACAGACTTGCACCTGTTCACAATGTTGTGTTGATGCTTCGACCTTTTGCCTTCCTTGGTGTACTTGTGCTCGACCACACACGATTATGTGTACCACTCATTCTTGCATTCCTGAATATGCACACACACTCACACTTGTTCACTTGCTTTGCTATTTCACATGACTGGGCTGATTGTCTTGATCCATGCTTGTATGAATTGTACATGTTCATGAACATATGTACTTGCTGTTTTGTTCTTTGTATTGTGCTCGGCCATGTTTGGCTTGCATTGTTCCTCTGTTGATTATGCACTGAGTCGAGATGGTTCACGTGGCTACTCCTCAGTTGCACACTGATTGGCGAGGCGGTTCACACGTGTATATCTATACGCGTGTGTACATGCTGCCGTCAAATAAAATTTCCTGTCCCTATGCTATACATATACAAACTGACTAGACACAGATGAATCAGATCAAGTCATGAAAAATGATAAGAAACACACCAGAAATCTGAGGCAAATGAAATTTAAAAAATATATTATATTCACATGTATTTTGAAAATTATTTATGTTCCATACACTCTGTGTGTGTTTCTGTATATGACAGGTATGAAGATGATGACTGGACGGACAGTGAAGATGCTGTGAAAACAGAAGACTGAAGACAGTGAATGAAGCAGTGTCAGTAAATGTGTCTGTATATATATATATGATTTGTATAGATAAAGTGACTATATGAGTGTTGTAGAGAAAATTGTACTGATATTTGTAACAAACAAGTTTGAATGAAATAAAATATTATTTTATTGTGTTCAAACAAACTTGTCTATCATATTTAATTTATTTACAATTATAATATCATGTGTAATATCTATTAATGTGTACAAATAGTGGAGTCATATAATTTGTACTGTTTGAATGTTGAAATATAATATTTTATTTAAATAAAATACACTGTGAATGTATGGAATTGTGTACAGTCGTATTCTATTTAAATATAAATGTTATATTCCTGTCTGTGATGTTATATAACAGTACAATAACAAACACATTTATATTAATATATATATTTGGTTGTTATCATCAAACAAAAATCATATAATTGTGTATACAACACCTTTATATACAACACTTACCGATACGGATCACCTCTAGCAAGATGACCTAGGACTCGGACGCTGGCGAGCCCTTGGATCTTGCAGGTCCAGTCCACACTTACTGTAGTGGATTAGTTATTCCTGAACAATACGTTTCCCGGTCCTATTGGACCTCTAAAATGGTCAATACGTCGACTAATCCTAACCGAGGTGCCTTGCTATGCATCATCCACATAGTATGAAATGCGAGTGCCACATATACATACAACGTTTCTAATGAAAATGATTTATGAATTCATGTGTTGAACTCAAGAAGGGGTATCACATGCAATGGGTAATATAACCATATGAAATATTTAAATGTCGTTCTAATTGTAACATAATCCATTTTCTTACTTGCAACTTACTAAATTTCACCGCATTACTTTATAACTTAAAATGCATAACTAATTAATTTTACATAACTAATTAAACTACTCTAATTAAAGAAGGAATCTCGCACCCTAGCCATCAGAAAATAATACACTGTAATTTCTGATTTTCCGGTACTTGCTACCGCCTAAAAATCCCGCCTTTTTGACTCGAAATTTCTTCATACTCCACGACAACTTCGGTACACAATCCAACTAGTGAAAGAAGTAGTAAATGAAGGATCTTTGGCCTCTTGGAGTTCCCTAGAGCTTAAAATCTTACTGTCCGGAATTGTAGAGTGGTCTAGAATGCTCCACAAGTTGTCTCGAGCACTTAAGGTTCACCGAAAGAGGTGCTAGAGGTAGGTGAGTGAAGCTAGGAACCTGAAAGGAAGCTCTTTTTCATGTCATGAAGCAAGTGGAGGAAGAAAAAAGGAGTGGAAGGGAATTGCGTGTGCGAGGGGGAGGTGGGGAGGCGACGTGGGGTAAGGGGTAGGGTAGGAGGTGCAGCTAGGGTTTAGGGGACTAGGGTTTAGGGGAGGAGCCCATTAAAGAAGAAAGGAGGAGGTAGAAGGAGGAAATGAAAAGTGAGGAAGAAATAAGAGAGAAAGTGATTTAAGTAGGAAATTCTCTCTCCACTCTCTCCGGTTGCCCGACTGCAAATGATTTTAGTTTGCTACAAACTTTCAACACAAGATAATACGTAATTACGATTCAAAGAATCAAGTTTCGTAGAATTCCGAGTTCGTTTGATCTTCCGTTTAACTTCTCAATTATACTCAAATTGGCTTCAAAAATGCGATTTTAGTGTACATTTTTTTTGTATGCCCGAATGGCAACTCCATAAATAATGAAACATAGGATTCTTCCATTATTTGACGATACGAATCCAAAAAAAGTGTAGTAGGATTCCGAGATCGTCTCACCAACGTTCCTTTGGAAACTGGTCGTCAGTTTTACCCCAAATGGGTTTATCGAACACGACCACATACTAACACCGTTCATTACGAAATTTGAAACTCAACAATGATTTGCTATCCCGAATTCAACAAAATTGGTCTTGTCGAATTCTTAGGTTGCTAGCGAAATTTCACTTTTTAAGGGTTATGCGATGATTTAAAAATCGAATTTTTAAATTTCGGATTTATAAATTAATTTAACAATTTTACTGAGTTTGTTTTAAACTAAATAAAATATAAAAACTAATTTTGAAATTATTCTCAAATTTTATTTGGTAAAAATAGTCAATTTATCTTCAGTATTCATCAAAATAGCTTAAGTCAAAATTTGAAATTGGTTCCGAAATTCGGGTTGTTACAAGCTCCCTCACTTAAAACTTTTTCGTTCCGAAAAAGGAATGGAGCTGAAAGTTGTTTAACTAACCAACTCAACTGTTATTCTGGCTTTCATTCTTTAACTTTTGAATTTCTAAAAACTTCTAAATTTCTCTGAAAATTGGCTAACAACCTAAATTTTTGAAAAATTTCGCCATAACCTCCTTTGTATGGGGTGATCTGAACAAATTTATTAGACCGTATTAGGCACCCAATAAATGAATATATCGCATACAAAACAATTGTGCACACCCATTATGATTTATATACCCTTCTCCCCCATGCCCACGCACCGTAACTAAAACAAGAGAGACAAGTGTAATTTTGTCATCTCCCGACCTATGTAGGGTTCATTATTTAATCCTGTAATTTACTGTTATATGTTATTAAGTCCATAATCAGTCCTTAATTCAACCTATAGTCCAGTCCTCGCCATACAAGCATCTTGCTCATATGGTAATCCAAACTTAATCATATAAGCGCCAAATGCTTATATGGAATATGTTATGCTACTATGTCCCTGATGTATGTTATGCGGTGTGGTCCATAACTTATTTGTTACTATTCTATGGCGTACGTTTGATTTCACATAGAGCAACCATCACAACGCATTCTAATCATTCATAGTAGTTATAATAAATAATAAAATTGCGCAACTAACTTATAAATAAGCACTTGTTTGTCAGGAATGCAATTTATTTCTTTACGTCCCAAACTTTGGATTATTTATAAATAATCCAAACTTGAGATTATTATGTTAAGGAACGTTAAAATTCAGATTATTCCTGTCAATTGATCCTTTTTCTTTTTAACTTCATAATAACCGCTGAAAGGAAAACACGATGTTGTAGGAAAGAAAAAATGGGTATTGTTAAGGGGGGGCCATTTTTCACAAAACACTCCATTATTTGAAAAATTATTATGGGGCTACACAAGCATATTATTTCACACTACACAATATTCCCGAATTTCCCTTTCAAACCAAAAAAAAAAAATATTTGACAACGGAAACCGAATTAAAATAAGAAATTCATCACCACTGCACCGAATGCAACACATAATCAATTATATATGTATTCGACAGTGATATGTCGAAAATTAATAATCATTTCAGTGCATTGCCTCCATAATTATAAAATTTGGCATTTTATGCCGACAAAAAAAATTGTTTGATCCTATTCCTCCAAAAACGCTTGTCTTTTTCGTTCATGTTTTTTATTAGGGTTTGATTTCTCCACAACTAATGGTGTTAATTAACTAATTAAAAATTAGATTAATGAACAGAAAAATGAGATTAAGCCTAAATGGGTAATAAGGTAAAATTAACTTTATATGTTAAGAGGTTATTTTTGTCATTGGTGCTCCCCTTAACATTTTTTTTTTTAAAAAAAATTGGCCCCCTCTTAACAATATTTGAAGTATCAATGACCATGCCCAAAAAAAATAAAGGGACTGTTATTAACACTCTAAGTATTGTTAAGGGGGGTCAATTTTTTAAAAAGAAAGAATTTGTTAAGGGAAGTACCAATGTAGAGAGCACCCTCTTAACAAATAAAGTTTATTTTACCAAATTAGCCTTCTTTGCAGTAATCTCTATTTTATTTATTAATCAAAGAAATATAAGGTATATTAGTCGAACTACATCAAAGTTTTTATATTAAATTATCTATAATTTCATTTGTCGGTATGCATCAAATCAAATGAAAATATATCATTCATAGGAAATCGATATACATATATCGAACATTTTTTTTATACATTATCCACCGCCGAATTTGTCGATACACCCCATTTTCTCCACTTCGGCAACCCAACAACGAATACAAATTTAAAAAACGATAAACAATGTCAAACAAAAAATATATAATACGACAGACATACGTCGCTCATGTTATTATGTAGTAATTCACCTATTTCGGCGATGAAAAATTAAAAAAAATTGACCATCTTTCGCCGAATAAAATTTGACACTACGACGTTCGGCTGTCGAGACTGACATAATAAAACCCTAACCTTCATCATTTCCAGTGCATTATATAATCGATTTCACATACTTGTCAATAGCTTCTCCACTATCTTAGCGTCTTAGGAGAGGCGTTTCATGTTCTTCATTCGCATCATTATTTCTCCCCAAATGATCGCTTTTTTTTATTTGCGAATAATTTAAGGATTTCTTTTTTTTCGTTTGAGAGTGATTAAGATTTGAGATGGTAACTGATGTTTTGCCAAAGTAAAAAGGGAACGTGAGAAATTAAGTAGATGACCCCTCTTACATTCTTTTTATGATTGGAGTGATTTCAAAATTTGAGCTCCATTTAACAAGAGAGCGTGTTTGTTCACACTATTTAAGGTAGTGTGAACAAAACACAGGCTCAGATTGGTGAAAATCAGGGGCCCCGTATGGGCCCCTCTGATTTCCAGTGAATAATTACTTTTAATAATTACTTTTAAAAAATAACCAAAATGTAGTAATTAATATCTAATATTGGTTTTTTTTTAAAAATTAGTAAATGCTACTAAATAGCTAACTATTAATAATCAATATTTGATACTTAATATTTAATAATTAATTTTTAAATGCTATTAATTATTATCATTAACTAACAAATAGTTGATTGTGCTTTGAAATTAATATTTAATACATACTATAATTTATAATTACTAATAATATTCAATATTAATAACTACAAATTACGAATTAAAAAATTCTAATTAATAAATAGTATATAATTACAGTTACTAATTAATAAATAATACTAATAACCACTAATAAATATATAGCAAATAATATTTGTAATTACTAACTATCATAAATGATTAAATATACATTGGTGCACTTGTCAAGTGCGCCAGTGTAAATATACATCGACCCAGTTGCCAAGTGCACCAGTGTAAATTTGTACTGGCTCACTTGGCAAGTGCGCCAGTGTAAATTTATACTGACCCACTTGGCAAGCGCGCCCCGTATTCTTTTTAAAAAAAATTGGCCAGCTCATCGTTGAGCTGGCCAAAACTAGCCTCTATTTGCAAATAGTTTTGAAACTAGCCTATTTGTGCCATTAGTTTCAAAAATTAGGGCTATATATCGGACACGACAGTCCATTGTCCGGCTCGGTCTGAAGCTACAAGGTGTCCGGTCTGTGTTCGTCAGATTCTCTTATAGGACATAGCTTGGACACACCATGGTCCAGTCCGATCCAAAATGTTCGATGTTTTCCTATTGTATAAGCGTTGTTCGTCCGTTGTCCGGCTCGTACGAACAATGTTCGAACCTAATACTTGTCCGGTCCTGTTAATCCCTAAAATCCATACGTGCATTGGGTAAGGGATGCGAGGCAGACATCACCAGGGTCGGTCGTGCACAATGCTGCCCGAGGCATTTAAGCAGTCAAATATCAAACCCAAGGCAGGTCAGGTCAACCAGTGCGACCGAAGATAACGGCATGGCATGCTAGAAAGAGTGTGACCCGATAAAGATAAAGGTCGCATATCCCGTAAACCGCTCAAACACTGAAACAAAGCAAGCCACCCGTTCAATGCAGGCGGTAGCAATCTTGTAGCATAGCTGTATGAACAAACAGCGCCACACAAAAGCAGCAAGAAGACCAGCGCCCGTGAACCAAGAAGGACGGTCGCACAAGGAACAAAGGAGAATCGACTCTAGCCCCGCATTCCGCTCTTACAGAAGATTCCCCAAGCATTCGCTCTCACAAGAACGTCCGCTTATATGGACCCACTCAGCTATACAAGACACTCTCCCCGACAAGTTGTCCACACATGATAAATGGATATAGCCACGGACAGCTGGCTACAGCTAGCCAATGGCATAATTGTAATTAACATAATGAACGATCCGCAGCCTGCATAAATGGATTCCAGATCATTTACCAAGGGGATTTTCACCTATAAATACGCCATGACTACCACCATAAAGGGGGTCGAATCTTTGAAACCACGAAGTGCTGCTAAATTCCATCCTCAGCTATAGATTCAGCCATGGCGTCAAGTACAATCCTATGATAAAGGAAAACAAAGACATCCTCCTTCTCAATCACTCATCCATCCATCTTCTCCTCAAATTCTACCATTCTCTTGTATAATTCCTTAGATTGAAATATATAAACGAGGGTATATTTAGTGGATATAGAGATGTATGAAAAGAGAGAGCTGATGTATTTTGTAATCCTCATTATAAGACTGGAAATCACCTTCATAGTGGACGTAGGCCTCATTAACGGCCGAACCACTCTAAATCTCGTCTCTACTTTACTTTTCTCGCATTTTTTACTTTCGATTACTGACTAAACACGGTTCCATTTATTGCTTACCGAATTGGTGAAGTACAGTTTAGTACCTTGGGTGTTTAGACCATTTTTGGTGTAAACATTTTGGTGCCCACCATAGGGCCATATCCATAATTCCCCTTCGTAGTTCAGCAAACTAAAAAGAGAAAATATCCCAAAATCGCTTTCTCCTTTGAAATCATGGCCGGATCAAAGAAAAGTGGTAAACCTACTAAAGTTGCTACGATCAATGAGGATGATAATGCTGACGAAGCTACACCTCAGATCTTGAACCAAGGGGCTGGGGACACCCTTAGGCCATCTATAACACGAGATGAATTGAATGTGGTTGTAACCGGCTTAAACAAAAAAATGGATAATACAGCGAAGATGATAATGGAAAGATTTGATGTCCTGACCAACGTTCAAACCAACTTGTTGCCACCAAACGTTGTGGCTAATACTGGTGAAGAAGAGGACTCATCAGCCTCAGACCCTGGACGACCCCATAGCACAGTGGGAGACGGGGAAGGGGTCGGCATTGAGGATCTTAAGGCCATATCTCCATAGCGCAAGGAAGAACGTGTGATGAGTCGCACCAACATAACATCCCTCAGGAAGGATGCAAGGCACCGAAGCTTAAACCATGGTCGCGCTAATAAGAACATCGGTACCGATCCCGATGAACAAGCAGGTGACGAAAGGCGTATCACAGACATAATCCAACGAGTAATGAAGGAGAAGGCGACTCCAGAAGATGAGGAGAAAGAATGGCAGTTTTCCCCCCAGCAAAAATCCATTCAAAGAGGAAATCTGTCAAGCAAAGTTTCCGAGAAAATTTATACCCCTAACAATAGCACCTTATAGCGGAGTCGGAGATCCAACCATTTTTCTGTTCAAATACGACTAGCACATGAATGGTTCTAGGGCCACTGATGAAATCAAGTGCTTATACTTTCCCGTGTGCCTGGAAGGTGTGGCCTCACTATGGTTCACCAGACTCCCACCTAGATGTATTGACCAGTTTGCTGATCTGGCAAGGAGATTTCAGGATCAATTCCGATTACAGGCCACCAAGGCAAGGGGCGTGATGTCACTCAGTGAGATGGAATAAATGCTTGGAGAAACCATCAAAGCTTCCTTTACACGCTTCCACGCTGCAGCAGCAGAGGTTATAGAACCGGAGCCTTGGTACTTGTTAGCAGCCTTGAAAGGGGCTATCGATAAGAAGTAAGAAGTCGGAAAATGGCTCAAGATGAAGAAACCAATGACTCTAAAGAAGTTTTACAAGAAAGTCAAAGAGTACATGAGCGTGGAAACTGATACCATGAATGCTCAGAAGGACACAAGGAATAGCACTATTAAGGAAGGGAAGAGCAACGAATCTTCCCAGGCAATTCAAAAGGATAATTCTGGGCATAAGAGAGGGTTTGATGGAAGAGACAGTGGAGTACACAAGAAGTCAAAATTCTTTAAGAAAACAGAATTGACCCCCCTGAATGAAACCCTAGATAAGATATACTCTACCACGAAGGACTCAGGCATGTTTCCTCAGGTAAAACCGCAAAGAATCACAGAACAGCAGGCAAATTCTGGAAAGTTCTGCCGATTTCATAATCAACCAGGACACAACACAAATGAATGTAGACACTTGAGAAATTTGATTGAGGAGCTCATCCGAAAAAATCAACTGCAACAATATGTTAAGAATCATCAAGACGCATCAGAAAGTCAGAGGCAAGGTAAGGTTACCGATCAGGCCGGGTCGCATGAGATAACCCGAGCACCCGAAGACTTACGACCGATTATTGACAAATGACCACTGGGCGCAATCCGATATCCAGATCTGGAAATGCGCGACCCCCATTCTCTTTATTTTACTACTTCTGTAGTCTGTCTTTTCCAATTGTATTTCCATGAAGTGATCTATGATCCACCTTTATTGTGTTAAGTAAAAACTCTACATGATGAAAGATATTTTCTCACAGTTTATAATCTCATAAAAGGCAAAAATTATTTGCAAACTAATGCTAAAATTGGTTTCTGATGTAGGGCAAGTCGTGCATCGCGCATCAAGAGCATTGGTCAAAACAGGCAGGATAACCAAACCCATCATCCTGCAGAACTCGAAAGGAAAGGACCATTCCAAAGCAACTCGTGAAGAGCACACCAAAATCCAAAGGCAGCGCTCTTTGCTTTCTTTTCCCAAAAAAAAACCTAGGCTGGATAACACCAGCCCTAGGATCGGAAGGTCCCATAAACATGCTGGAAAGACCAGCACAAAATAGAAACCCTGACCGAAAGGAGGTGGCCATCCTTGTTCTTTATTGTTAACAAAGTCAAACAAAGCCAAGGTTGGATTACAAAAGCAGAAATCCTAGCCGAAAGGGGGTATCAGAAATCCTAGCCGTATGGGGGTATCCAATTTAGGTCTCTATTTGATCATAATAGCCGAGTCAAATAAGATCAAAATTGGGTCGAAAATTGTAACCTAAGTCCTCCCATGAGGGCACGCATCCAAAACCAGTCTCCGAAGGGCTCGGGTCACTGAGTTAGTGAGATATGGGATTGGGTACATAAAAAAGAAAACACAAATTGAACATGCAGAAATACATTTAATCATGTTTTCGAAGGACTTGGGACGCCAAATCAATGAGGAACAAGATTAAATGTACAACAAGATATCTGTGCCTTATAAGAGTACTCATCTAAAAATGAACTTTAAAGGTTTGAATTACCAGATCGAATAAAAATGCGAATATATGCATAATAAGAACTAAACCCCTCAAAGAAGGGCAAAAGTGGAAATATGATGTCCTAAATTCAAAGCAAACCAGCGATATTAAACGATGAACGACGTAAGAATGTAACCATCGCACAGCCCATAAAAGCGTAATACAATACAAACAAATAAGATTGCGATAAGTTATAGCGTTTCAACGCTAACGCGTGATAACAAAATACAAATCCATCTTGATACATAGTCGTAAAGTTGGTACTGCAAAATGCAAAACAATAGCATATCATGTGGCAATTTTTTCAGGGACGTCATGCCCATCATCCAAATGAACCTCAGAAGTACCTTCATTAGCAACAGAAGGTTCCATCAGGAAAATTTGGGACCCCAAAACTTCATCTCCTGCAAGACCGGGGGCATGAACAGGAACAACATTCTGGACTTCTTTTCCAATGGATCGAGCTCGTTTACTAGCCAATATTCTCTTGCCTTTTTCCAAAGCGTCTCGATCTTTTGCCTCAAGGAGGGCTTCTTGCAAAGCATTATCTTCCTTGTCTTTGGAGTAACTGAGCACCTCCTCCCAAACGGTGGCTAATGTACGAGGAAAGTCCTTGTTCAAATAGCTCAAGCTTTCGCGGGTCATAACGCCGAGGGTGTAAAATCGGAACAGGGTCTCTTCAATTCTCATTAGGGCTCGCTCAAGATCGCCGATTAACCTTGCTTTATCTCCTTCTAAAGTTTCAAGAGACTTACTCTGGGAAGCGAGTTTACCTTCGAGCATTGCTTTCTCCCGCCGACAAGAAATCACAGCCTGTTGTACGGAAGTTAATTGAGATTTAGTAAACTCACGGCCAGTTTGAGCCTCATCAAGTTGTTTCTTGGCGGTTTCAATCTCCACCTGAAATCTTCTATTGTCGGCTTCCAAGCTGTTCATCCTGCTGTTCCCATCCTTAAAGAATGCTATTTCGGCCGCTTGACTTTCAATCACATGGCTCAGTTCAATCTTATCGTTCTCCAGAAGTCCAATACGTTCAAGATGCTGAGTATTCAACTTATGAATTTCGAAGCAGAACCTATCCCAATATTCAAATCGCTTTTGAAAGTATTTTTGGCCTCATCTAACTAAAATTCAAGCTGACCCACGACGGTGGCAAGCTGGGAGGTCACATAGGTTTTTTATGGCACTCAACTCCATGACGGCACTCTGGTCATCGTATGGAGACAAGTCTAAATCAAGGTCCATTCCCCTTAGGTCCCAGTCTCTGAACCTGTCCTTCAACTTAGGATTACCAGGGGAAATTCTGTAGGGAGGTCTGTCGAGAATCGCTTGAATCTGACAAAGAGAAGGTGCACCAGGAATAGAAGATCTAATCAACGTCTTAATAGGGACCGAAGAACTGGGTCATGAAAGTTCAACCGGTTTAGAAGACCCATCGAGCCTATCTTGTTTATTACTACCTCCTCTCTTCTCGGTATCCTGGTTTTCTCCTCCAGATACCCGAGAATGATCATGCTTCTTCTTCTTTAGCAAACTCGCCAGTGGTGCTTCAAGAGCATCTTGGGTTAGAATGTCTGAAGATGGATGAGAACGATTGAGACAGTGAGAAAGACTAGATTGTAAAATATTTCGTGGATCGACGAGAGCAAATCGCTGAGAGAAACTTTCCGATAAGGATGATTCCATTCTTGGATCTAAGAAGAAAAAGAAGATCTAAGCACCTTAGTTGTAGAAAGATGAGAAAGAAAGTCAGGAAAGAGGATACATAAAAAACATGAAAACGACGAGGCTAAAGCGGTTAAAAGCTTTATGAGATATCGCTTTGACCAAAAAACAAGGGGTTTTTTCGTAATGATCTCACGATTAAAAGGTTTTTGAAATATAAATGTTCAGGTAGCGATCTTACCCTGAACGAGGTCTCCAGCTAAGTCAGGAGGATCAAGTCCTTTAAAAGCCTCTAAACCATCTTCCTCTTGGACTTCTTTAGAAGAATTCTCTCCGCCCCCCGGGTTTTCTACAGAAGTTTCTACAATTTCATCATGCCGCTCCGCTTCCTGAACTTGGTCCGAGGCAATCTTCGAAGAGGTCATGTTCGCATCTCCTCGGGCAGCTCCCTCTAAGGAAGAACCATCTTCTTCGCGTAAAACCACTGAAGTCTTAAAGCCTTTGTGCTTTGGACGCTTGGATACTACCTTATTGACAGGGGTCGCCTTGCTACTGAAAGATGCCTCGCTGCTCCCTATGACGCTAGAACATCCTTTTTCAAAAGATTTCATGACAAGGGATTTGCTGATAGCTTTCTTTTTGCCGGAGTTACCCACCGGAAAGGTACAAAGCAAATTGTATTGCCTTAAGAACCCTTCGTTGATCAAGAATTTCCTATTCCTCTGGCCCTCGTCAACGGCTAATAATGAGTTGCATAGATCTCGATCAAAGGGCATGCTTTGATCGGGAAGCGCTGCAACATGTCTAAAAGATTTTTTTTAAAAAGGGGAAGAGTGGACAAGATGGAGTTTAAGGAATAAAAATACTCATTGACTTCCATCCAAAGACCGCAGAAATTATCAGGACATCAGACGAAGAAGTATTGATTGGGAAATCCTCGCACGCTGTCCACTAAACCAGTGTTTATTTTCGAATCCCGGCTTTCCACAAAGACAAATGAGGGACGCTGGTTTCTTGTCCTGAAAGCATACAGTGAGCATATATCCTTAAACGAAGGAGCCAGATGTTTCTCCCTCATAAAAAGGACATAAAGGCTTGTCAAAATCGCATAACCATTAGGATGTAACTGATACGGAGCAATGGCTAAGTTCCGGAGAATCATCTCTATGTAAGGTTAAAGGGAGGAACCGCTCCGCTTTTCAACATGCCTTGAGTAACAACAACATATCCTTTAGGATGGATATCTGCAAACTTTTTTCCCACAGGCAGACTGGCCTCTTCTTTTTCCGAAATACCAAATTGCTTGGACAGTTGATGGAACGAGCAGGGAGGAAGCTCCGTCGGGTGCCTCTCGCTGGGCACTTCAGAAAGTGCACGAGGTTGTGGGAATTCCTGGGCAGCACCCATCGAAGAAACAACATGGGGCATAGACATAACTTGGTCAGAGCTTTCTGCTCGATCCAACCTTCCGACCTGGTCCGACATAGATAGCTTCCTGGGATTACGAAATTATAGAAAAAAAGAAAACCCTACTTAGAAACCACAAAGTCGCACGATCAAATTCATGCTTCAAAATTGGGTTAAGATAAGATCAAGGGAAGAATTCGCTTACAAACGAGCGAACAGTCTCAAATCTAGGCAAACAATCCAGCCGAATCGATCTCAAGATTACAGAAGCCTTGATGATGGTTGTGACGACCCCAAAACCCCGTACGACGGTGTCAAGGGCAATCTTTGGAATATAACATACAAAACAGATAATAGCAGAATAGAAATAAATAAATACACTAGATAATGTACAATAGAATACACTGGATAAACATAATCATCAGAGTTACATAGTATACAGGATCATACTTAGTACAAAATACAGTTCAGCTATACATAAATGTCTACAGCGGAAAACAAAACATAATATGTACAACAGGAGCTGAACAACATAAAAAGAGATAAATGATAGAATCCATCTTCAGCTCCAGCTATCCAGAAAGAGCCTGCAAAAACCTAAATACAAGGCTGCCCGTGTAGAAAGAGGGGCACCCGAGTTTGCAAGTGAAACAAACTACGAGTCAGTCATGGGATTGGTATGAGAAATCTACTTAACACATTTTATAATATGGCTAATCACAGGATCACGCCACTTTCGCGGAACGGGTTTACTCCATTGGATTGCCAGTGCTTTAAAACAAGTAAATCTTTTAAACATCGCAATGCTTTTTATAAAAATGAAGCCATTATAAGACTCGGTTCCCATCACACAATGCAACGCAAGCCGGAGGATAGAGTTTTACCTTATAATGGCCAAAATATGCTTGATAATAATAAAACGAAAGCATTTGATATTATTACTAGTGTTTATATGTTTCAAAAACAATTTCAAATCATAAGTATCAATCATAGACGGCATTAATGCCCCATACCACTATGTCGCCATAAATAGGTATACAATAAAAACCGCAAAGTCACGTATTTGGAAATTGGATTTTCGTCATGAACTAAAGCAAAAGACAGTCCTTACCGAATTCGAGACGCTCTAGCCCGTGTCTCAGGATCAGAGCTCGAGTGACCCTTGGATCATCAGGGCCGGTCCACCGATGTGGATTAAAATGCCTGAACACTGCGTTTCCCCGCCCTTTGGGGCGTCAATGAGCCAAATGACTCCATCGGCTCCACACAGTCACCGATATATCTGAGGCGCCTCGCAACAGCAACAACCACACAGGTGAAAATAATATAAATGTCAGAGCTGGTAGGTCACTGACATCACCCTAACTAGAAAGATACGCATGCCCTCCCTGAGGTCCTCTCCTGTTTCTGGTTCATACCGGGGTGTGAGGCTCGCGAATTCACGTTATACACAAAGCTATGCCACACAGACCGTGCTTTGATCATCAACCACAAGACTTTGCTTTTCAACAGAAGCCTTGATCATCTGCCACTTAGGCATGCCACACAGGCAATTCACTCTATGCGACTGATTTCTATCGGTATATAACCTCTGAGCTCGTACGTCTCGGAGAAGGGCGTTAAGCAAGAGAATAAATTCTCCGCCGCCAAACAGATATATATTTAATAGAGATCAATCAACATAGAACAAGATCCAATGTCAAACACACGGTCCATTTACTAGTTCGTTCTAGGTCTGAACGAAACCGGAGACACTATATACCTCGCATATCCATCGATCTCCAAGCACGTCTGGACGATCACCACTTATTATCTATATTTCAGGATGCCTCCCAATCAAGACATCAGTTATCATCCAACCGAGGTGAAGATCTCCGGTCTTCAACCACTGTCTCCATCATCGACTTGTTATCGCCGATCAATTATTTGAAATGAGATTTAACTCGGCCTTTTCAAATAATTCACATATATTTAGAATTTAAATCAATTCGTTTCAATGGTTAAATTATTCGACATCAGTAATTCTGTTTTTAAATGTAATTTTCATGCCAAACACATTCAACCATCAAATATCTAATAAATCGGGTAAATTCGGTTTATTTTCCATTCCATATCGCTTATAATATTTTATAACGATTTATCGCTATTTTTATTCATTTTAAAAATAGACAATTCATTCAAACGACACTTCAGGCCAAAACGCGGCCCTGGCGCTGTTTTTCTTCAGATTTGAATTACACATATATGAAAATATAATCGTTGGATCTTCACAAATTTTATATCATTAGAAAGATCTTTTCAAAACGAATCCAACGGTTTCAGTTTTGGGAAAATCCGACGGTCGGATCTCCCGGTACAATCGTTTGTAGTTTCGATTTCAAAATACGAACTGCAGCGTCATTATTCGATTTATATATATATATATATATATATATATAATTGATTCTGGCGCTGTTTTTCTTTCGATTTGAATTAAACATTCCAGACTATCTAACCGTTGGATCTTCAGAAAGTGGGTGTCGTTGGAAAGATA
The DNA here is from genome assembly GCA_030737875.1 of Allium sativum. NCBI lineage: Eukaryota > Viridiplantae > Streptophyta > Magnoliopsida > Asparagales > Amaryllidaceae > Allium > Allium sativum. The sequence goes on along the minus strand of CM060923.1, from coordinate 401,583,711 downwards.
TTTCCAAAGCGAACCGAACGGTTTCGGGAAAATCCGATGGTCGGATCTCCCGCACTAATCGTTTGAAATCACGGTTTCAAAACACGAACTGCAGCTTCGTTATTCGTTTTATTTTAATTATATTTATATATATAAATATAATTCATTCTTCGATTTCAAAACTATATTCATTTCATATATTTGATAAAAATGATATTTTTATCATAAAAAATATTTATTCAACACACGAATATTTTTAGCACTTCATATCCACAATAAAAATGTTGATTTTTATTGTTCAATCTATATATTCAACACATGAATGTTTTTGACTTCACACATACGATAAAAATATGATTTTTATCGTTCTAGTCCTTTATTCAACACATGAATATTTTCTATAGTTGATATATATAATAAAAACGTGATTTTTTTATTGTAAAACAATTTATTTCAAAACACGATTATTTTATATAGTTTATATATAAGGTAAAAATGTTATTTTTGGTGTTAATTTTTTTTATTTAAAAGACTAATATAATATAGTCTATGTATATGATAAAAATGTTATTTTTATCTTTCAAAGAATTTATTCAATACACGAACTCCATTCAACACAAGAATTTATTTCAACACATAAATTTCTATTCAACACATGAATTTTATTTCAACATTCAACACAAGAATTTTATTTCAACATTCAACACATGAATTTAAATCAAACACAGAAATATTTCAGAAAATTTCGGCAGCATAACGGCAGGGTAGTTAAAACCGGGACCGTCCCTAGTACGGCTCCTCGCTCTACCTTAAAGTCTCGCAGCTTTTAACAATGAGGATTTTCAATATCTAGTTCGTACGCAGACAAATTTTCCTATATACTAATCCTATTGGGATTTCAACCACAATCATTTATTTCAAATCAACCATTCATGATATTCACCAAATTTTCACATCAACCAATAATCCAAACAATATCACAACCAATATATATCGTCCATGGTCTGTGGACGAGGGAAGTGTTTATATATATATATATACACGTATATAACTATATTTCGTTTTCATTTCAATATCGTTTCAATTTATTTCAACGCACATATTATTTTTACAACGCATATATAACTTATACATCGAACATACAACTTGTACAACGTTTATACATGAGGTGTACAACGCTTATATAACTCATACTTCGACTATATAATTTATACATCGTTGATTCCTACTATGAAACTTCGATTTTTCAGATTCATTAGAAAGATATTCACTAACAGATTTAAATATTTTTGGTTTCACTAAAATTCGTTTTATTTTGCACCCGGTACAGTCAGTCAAAGTTTGAATTGAAATTTCGAAACTGCCGCGCCATCTCAGGCCTTGTTTATAATTAGAAATAATTATATTTATTTTCAAACGTCGATTCAAACATACTTTTCGTCGTTAGTATTTAAAATAATTTATTTTAAATATCTAAAATTTACTAAAATAGCCAGTTTGAAAATTTTAAATTGGCTCAGATTTTCTGGGTTGTTACAACGGTGCCGCACGCGAATGCAGATTGGAACAATAAAAGAACTATGATATTCAGGAGTTGCAAAAGGGATCCAAATGGTAAAGAAGACTACTTAGAACAACGCCGCCATTAAAGCTTTCTTTTGGAAAAGAAGAAGATAGCGAAATAATATATAAAAGATAGACGAAAGGGCTAACAAACCAAAATAGTATTTTCATCCGGTCGTTCAACAACCCAATGGTCAAATCAATGGGCCCAGCATTCGAACAAGCGAGGGATCATCCAAAACAAGCACACATAGTTATGCGTGGGAAAACTAATCAAAAGCGAACAGATATGAGGAAAAGAAGGAAGATTAAAAGGCGTATATCTAGAGTATCCTCTCTACGTCAGCATAAGTGCTTGACTACACAAAAGTGTCTCATCAAGTCCCAACTGGCATCCCGAAATTCAGCTATTCGCACAATAATCAAAAGACACATTGAGCCTCTCGCTCACAGAAAAAACAATACCAATCAGCAACAATGAAGCAATCTCGATCCTCGCACGAACGACCCTTCAACAAGTTAGGACAAGCCCGCCAAACAATGCGCGATCAAATATATCGAAGCCAGTAATTCCTTACTAAAAAGAAATCACGGACTTCGAGGGGCAAGTGTTAATCCCTAAAAATCCATACGCGCATCGGGTAAGGGATGCGAGGCGGACATCACCAGGGTCGGTCGTGCACAATGCTGCCCGAGGCACTTAAGCGGTCAAATATCAAACCCAAGGCAGGTCAAGTCAACCAGTGCGACCGAAGATAACGACATGCTATGAAGAGTACGACCCGATAAAGATAAAGGTCGCATATCCCGTAAACCGCTCAAACACTTAAAAAAAGCAAGCCGCCCGTTCAACGCAGGCGGAAGCAATCTTGTAGCATAGCTGTATGAACAAACAACGCCACACAAAAGCAGCAAGAAGACCAGCGCCCATGAACGAAGAAGGACGGTCGCACACGTAACAAACGAGAATCGGCTCCAGCCCCGCATTCCGCTCTTACAGAAGTTTCCCCAAAACATTCGCTCTCACAGGAACGCCCGCTTATATGGACCCGCTCAGCTATACAAGACACTCGCCCCGACGAGTTGTCCGTACATGATAACTGGATACAGCCACGGATAGCTGGCTACAGCTAGCCAATGACATAATTGTAATTAACAGAATGAACGATCCGCAGCCTGCATAAACGGATTCCAGATCATTTACCAAGGGGATTTTCACCTATAAATACGCCATAACTACCACCATAAAGAGGATCGAATCTTTGAAACCACGAAGTGCTGCTAAATTCCATCCTCAGCTATAGATTCAGCCATGGCGTCAAGTACAATCCTATGATGAAGGAAAACGAAGACATCCTCCATCTCAATCACTCATCCATCCTTTTTCTCCTCAAATTCTACCATTCTCTTGGTCCTTAGATTGAAATATATAAACGAGGGTATATTGAGTGGATATAGAGATGTATGAAAAGAGAGAGCTGATGTATTTTGTAATCCTCATTATAAGACAGGAAATCATCTTCATAGTGGACGTAGGCCTCATTAAAGGCTGAACCAATATAATTTTCGTCTCTACTTTACTTTTTTCGCATTTTTTACTTTCGATTACTGACTAAACACGGTTCCACTTATTTCTTACCGAATTGGTGAAGTACAGTTTAATAACTTGGATGTTTAGACCATTTTTGATGTAAACAGGTCCGTATTTGTCCGAATTTCTTATAGGACAGAGCTTAAACACACCTCCGTTTGATCCGGTCCTACCCGTTTACACCCTTATCAAAAACTAGCCTACTTTGCAAATTTGTCCATACCAATCCTTTCAGCATCAATAAGTGTTGCTCCTTTCTTGTTCCGACAATTTTCCCTTTCCTCTTCCGCAGCAATTTTCGTCCGCCAAAATCGACCTACCTACGGTCAATTTTTCTACGTTTCTCCTCACCTCTTCAATTCGTTAACCTGTACGGACATCAATTCGGCAATTAGCATTGTCGCCGTTAGGAATTTCTTGGTTGGGAATTCGGAGTTTGCTGCTCGACTATGCCCCTGGTCTGTGAAAGTTTCCAACTTAATTCTGTACATTACCAATTTCGCTATTTCAATTCAAAGTGTTAGGATTACAGAAAATTTTGTAACGAATTATATTTTCATCAACTCCAACTATTTGTTTTGCATCTCCGGCCGTTCGGTACATTTATTCCTCCAAAATTGCTGTTAAGTTGTTCCTGTTGCAGTAATCTGATTTCCTATGTACAATGCCTATCCTTATCCTTATGAAAACAATGTGTACACCTGTCAACAACTTTTGCTATGAATGTGGTGCTAACATGATATTTAATTGTGTGCTATTTGTGTTTAAATGTGTGTTCTGCTGCTATTAAATATCGGTTTGACGTTTTTACTTACTGACTGTTGAAAACTTTGGATTTTTTTTTTTTGGGGGGTAACCAAGCAGGTTTTTCTTTCTTTTCTTTTCGTTGCGCTAGCCTGATTCAATGAAAATTGTGTTAAAGGTGTTTGTCGTGGTATAAGTAAGAACATCTTCCAGTGTACTGTAAGGTTACTTACATAATTTTAATACTTGATTACAACTCAATATTTGTTTCACTGTTATGCTGTGCAATTTTCATTTCCTGTACGTTATTTTCATGTTGTCAATAGGACTGACTCTGTCCCTCCCGGTAAGAAACAAGCTGACATTTTCATAATCATTATCGTAACTTGATATGTTTCTCCCTACTTTTTGTTACGTTGTATGCAAAGTTATATTTACTTGATACGTAACTCTGATGTTGAATGGTTGTTTTTTTAATTGTTGTATATATGTGACATTAGTGCTCAATTTTGTATTGTCAAACTATTTTATTTTTTAACCGATTATATAATATTTTCAGATTTCAGAAATCTCTGCTTCTGGCCTGTTATCTCTCCCGCCTTTACCTTGCCGACGGATGTTGAAAAAGCAACAAGCTAGCAAAAGTTTCATGCTGTAAAGACTAGGTAAATTTATTTGATCTAAAATTATTATCTGCTGAGCCATTTTTGTAGTAACTGCAAAGTTGTGACTGGGTTTTTTTTTAATACCGACCGTGCTGATAGTTTGTTCAAAATGATGCAATACAAACTTTGTTTCAAAGTTTGACCATCTCAGAATTCGAAAATTATGCTTTCCTTGGATTATGTTATATAAATTTTACACTGCTAGATACTTAGCACTTACCATGTTTTAAAAAAAATCACATTCTTTGATTTTTCCGCATTGGTGTGTTGCCGCTACGTACTCCACATCTGAAGACAGAAATCGTCCTCTATTTAACATTTCAACCTATGGTTTGGGTTTGCCTAAAAACATTTATAAAAATCATAAGCATACTATGTAATTTGTCAATAGAGTTAAGGACGTGAATTTAACATATATTAATGCTTATTGTCGATTGTCATTTTAGATAATTCTGTCGGAAATGAGAGAATTATAGGAATATGTAATCCAAGCATGGATGTTGGCCTAAAGAAAAGTAACGAAATTTAATTCATGATGGTACAGTGAATTTGAAAAAAAAAAAAATTGAACGTGGACGATCCACTATTTCTGGTAACTAAATACAGTTTAACACATGCCTCATGTCACTCAGTATAACCGCTCGTCTCTTTGGCATATGATACACATGACTTGTGGGCAGATGTTGACATTAGTTATCTCTTTCTGTAGAAAATAATTAATTTAACATTTATGTCCTTATATTTTATTAATGTTAGAATCTATTATCTTACTTCTTAGGTATTTATATAAGTGAGAAAGTTCATTTTTTACTGTAGATTTATAAGAAATTATAAATTTGGAGAAATAATGTTTGAAAACTAGCTATTCTTAAATGTTTATAATTTAGAAATGTCTTGCTATGATTATTTTCAATTAAATGTTTTTTTTTTTGTTTTGGGTTGTAAATTATATTGCATAAATAATCCTTCTGATTCCAATCCAAACTTACAAGTAAATCAAATTTTTGGCTGATGCAAATAATTTAAACGAGCATCCATGAATACGCTATCCATTTACTATTATTTGAGATAAAATTAGATGATGGGTATTAAAGAAAAGATTTGAGATTATTTCTTTACTAAATGTGTGTCAGAATCTATATCCCTTTGTACTTTGACTTCACTACTTGGCGAATTTCTTAACCAAGTTCCCCAGAATGATTGCTTTTGCTAAAATATTACCTTCCCCTGTAAATCGTTTGATGGGAAACAATATTTAGTTTGATTGATATTAATACAATTATACTCTATCGTTATTTCTATGTAGCACCTTCTTGGCTCTAACCGAAAGCTGATTTTCTCGGTTTCATAATTCTTATGCTGAATACTGAAATCAATTCAATTCCTTATATACAGTCATTTTGGTATACTGTATTTATCAAAAAAAAAAAAAAAAAAAAAAAAAAAAAAAAAAAACTACAAGTCCCTTATGATTTAGTATTAATACAAATAAAGTAAGAATTTATCTTTCACGATTCTAAATTATAATTTAATTTGTTGTCTACCTTTACTACATGAGTATAGAATATTTCTAAATTCCTTGCAAAGGACAGAACAGAATAACCTGTTTAAAACAATATCACACTGCATGAAACTATAGTGAAATATCTTGAAATTATTGATGTTGTTCATGTCAAAGTTGTGGTTTTAGTCTCACGTCATGCAATATATGAAGTTATTTCTTCATAAATAGTGAGAGAATTTTTCATGTAATCCACTGGTTTTGTAATAAAGTGCGGTCCTCTAAGACTGTATTATAACAAGCATAATTTGTGTGCATGTAACTGCTTCAACACATGCTTCATGTCACCCAGTATAACCGCTTGTGTGTTTGGCATATGATACACATGAACTTTAGGTGAATGTTGAGATTAGTTTTCTCTCATTAGAGAATAAATTTTTTAACATTTCTATCCTTCTGTTTTTAAAATGTCAGAATTTATTTTCTTACTTTTCACATATTTATAGATATCAACGGAACTTCATTTTTTTTACTGTAAACTTATAACAATTTGGAAATCCGGAGAAATAACGTTTGAGAACTATATATTCATAAGTGTTTAAAATTAATTCAGAAATGTCTTGCTATGCTTATTTTGAATTATATGCTGTTTGTTTTGAATTTGAGTTGTAAATTATGTTGAATAAACAATTCTTTTGATTCCAATCCAAACGTACAAGCAAATCAAATTTTTGGCAGTTGCATATAAATAAAATGAACACCCATGAATACGATATTCATTTACTATGATTTGAGATAAAAGTAGATGATTGATATTAAAGAAACGACTTGAGATTATTTCTTTACTAAATGGGTGTCAGACTCTATATCCCGTTGTACTTTGGCTTCACTATTTAGCAACACTCTTAACCGTGTTTGGCAGAATGATAGTTTTCGCTGAAATATTACCTCCCCCAGTAAAGCTTTTGATGGGAAACGATGTTTGGTTCCATTGTTTTATGAATCAAAAAGTTTCGATCGAACATACTCAAAAAGTATATCTTATAAATTTAAAAATGATGCAAGTTTGCACTGTAATTATTTACTACACAAAATAAAATAATAATTTACCATGTACAATAATTGCAATTCAATTATTTGCAGTTGGACAACAAATTTTTGCAATGCCTATAGTTGTTATTAAGGAAATTTATTTTTCTTTTTGTTCCAAATACATATTGAATACCAGCTCTGCAAAGCATATAAGTTGGGCAACAATACCCATATTCATAAATTTTTTACTATGTGCAAATATTTGCTTGACAATAATTTTATGGTAAATATTTGCGCTAAAAGTTGAAACATGAGTAACTTCGGAAATATGATGATTTCAATTTTGTGTTGATGGTGGTGATGAAGGGTGTCATCGAGTGTGACTTGTGACTGGAGTTGATTTGTGGCGGTTTTGTGGTGTAACAACATTTTTGATGATCCTAATTACCAGTCGTTACCAAACATGAGTAACACGCAATATCGACACTTGTAAATTCCATTACACTGGATTTTTCCATAATAGTATGTACATATTTCACTTGCTTGTTGGGTTATTCTCTTACTACATAAAAATTCCTGCCGCCTGTACATTTAGGTGCTGCAGTACAGGTAGTGAAATTATGACATTATATGATATCCATTCCTGGACACCACAAATTACACCCTGAACAACCAATATAATACAATTGGTGTACAGATTATATAATTATTTCCGTACTGCCAGTGTACCGTTGCCGAGGCATATGCTTGCAATTCGACTGCATGCAACGAGTTCTGCTAGCTCTTGAATTAAATTAACTTAACTTAATACTAAGAAATATTCCATGAAATTAAAATTAAATTAACTTAAATATTTTGACAGAAGATAAATGGCTGAAAGTAATCGTTAGTGTGCGCTTTGCAATCATCAAATTGTTAAACTGGAGTGAGAAATGTACTTTGCATGGCTCATGCTTAGGCCACTTAGATGTTCTTCGGTTTTTACTACAGAACTGTATATAGTGTAAATTTTCACGCAACAACAGTTTCCAGTACTTGTTAACTGGAAAGGAAGTTTCCATCTCTTTTTCTCTTTTCTGCAAAACGAAGACAACACGAAATTAAACTTGTGCATATTTCTTCAACCACTACCCAACCACTCCCAGACTTTCATACAAAGAATAACCACTCCCAAACGCCTTACACAACTATATAGGAGTGGGCACAATGCACTGCACAACATCACAAAAGCAACAGTACCACAACACACGTTGAAGCAATGAAAATCTCTGTCCTTGTTATACTGTTTTTTATGTTGGCTGGACCTGCGATGCTCTCTACCACAGTGGTGGATGGACGTCTTTGCCAAGTTGAAGAAGTGGATAGGGTCCGTTGTCTGAACCCTGAGTGTAACGGTTACTGCCAGAGCAAGGCGCGCAAGGTTGGATTGTGCAAGAAACCGACTGTTTGTGCATGCTTTGATATTTGTTAGAAAGGCATACTATAGTAATGATTAAAATGGCCACTTTACTAGCCAGCTACTATATTGAATAAAAATCACATCACCGTATGTTATATATATATATATATATATATATATATATATATATATATATATATATATATATAAGAGTTTCTCTTTGAACTAATTAAGTTTGTCGCTCTGATTCTGTTTCTGTTTCTGGTGTTAATATTATTATGAATAAACTAGGCCTTCGACAAACTGTTAAACTGGAGTGAGAAATGTACTTTGCATGGCTCATGTTTAGGCCACTGAGATGTTCTTCGGTTTTTACTACAGAACTGTAGATAGTGTATATGGGATTTTCTTTTGCACATGCTTTTTTTTGTATTGGGCAGCTACATTGTTTTGTATCTCTGCCCATCTAGTCTTTCAGAAATGCTATTCCGCCCAGGCTATTTTTAAAATTACATATTTGCCCTCCTGATATTCTTCCATTCCACTAATTCGCATATTTTGACCGATTCTGCTTCGGTCTGAATAGCAATTCCACTAATTCGCATATTTTTAGTCTTTTATTCTCCTAGTCTTTTATCATTTCTCCAAACTCGAGAATCAGCCGTAACTCTGTATGGTTAACATAGGGTAAATATAAATGACGAGCCAGTTGAAGATGACAAACCCTTACAGACCATGACGAGAACACAACGCAACAATTAATGACAGTCATATGAGAAGAGGGCACAGCTTACGCATATATAAATATAATAGACTTATATATACTCGGCATAATTGTATTGAAAATGAAAGCAACATGCAGCTTATTTGTCCTTGTATCGGTGACAGGGTAAACATAAAGGATAGAAATAGTAAAATGCATCGTCCAGCATCCATCGTCCAGCAACCCAGTTAAACGTAAGAAATATTGGATAGAAATTCATTAATAAAGATAAAAGCTAATGATAACAATCTTAGCTTTGGTCCACAACTAACACATGCATAGGTGAGAAGATACAATTAACACAAATATTGTAAAAGCAAAAAACGTAGTCAGTACAGAACAAAGCACAAACGTCAGACATTACAGACTACGTACGGAGGTAACAACAACATTTTGAAATAAACACGTAATTAAATTTTAGGTATCTTGTCCCAGCACTTGTTTGGTGGTAATTAAATCCGCTGTAGTAGTGGTTTTGTCATCCAAATAGGGGTGTTAATTGGACATGATAGTCGTCCGATGTACGACTTAGTCCGAAGGGATAAGATGATTTATCCGTTTGGAAACATCCGATGTTTTTTTTATTGCTCGAATTTTGTCCGTCCGTTGTACGGCTCCTACGAACAATGTCTGAGCCAACTCCTTATCCAGTCCGTGTACATCCGAAAGTCTTATAGAACATGACACAAACACCCATATATCCAGTCCGGTCCGCCCGATTAACACACCTGCATCCAAATCCTAAACAGAAAGAAAATTGTGTTAGTGCACACAAACTCTTTAATTATATGTCATATTGTTTGAGCGTAGAAAATGGTAGTAATTCTCAACGTAACTTTATAACCGTTTCACTTTAAGTATTGTAGCACACACCACTGAAGATTACCATGAAACCCAAATCCAATTCTTCTTATTCCACGTAAGCAGGAAACAGAACGTAACCCCATTAAAAGGCAAAAACATGCGCCAACTGGAAATGTGTTGTATAATCAAATAACAATACTGAACCAAGGTATTAAATTCCGGCCGGCGCGCCGGATTTCCGGCCATCTCGGCCCGGTTCCGGCGTGGACCGGACCGGAATTCAAGCCAAAAACCGGAAACCGGAATTTTACATTTTCTACGTGATCGGAACGGAACCGGAAACCGGGTTTTCGAACCTTGTACTGAACAAAGATTATGATGAAATATCATGGACTTTCATACTGCAAACAGATTGTGCTACAATAATCATTATACAAGTATTCATGCAGATGCGAAAATCGGCTGGCCAATAACATTACTTTTAACAACAAAGGCCTCAAATTACTACAATGTAACTCATGTTCTGGTTCAAACCAAATACAAAACTTAAGTATGAATCAATTAATCTTAAATTCAATCTCATTTCCTACAAATATGCATACTGGTATTCCACATTCCATTCCAGACAACAATGATCTTTCAACTAGTCTGATAACTTGTGTCAAAACTGAGCTTCTTTTTGCTTCTCGTCCTGCTTCAAGTTAATGCTTCTTCTGAGTTGGTGTCTTGTTAAAATGGATGAACTTGGCCTTTTCTACATGAATTCAACAGTTCGGTTGTCCTTCTAGCATATTATATCAGATATAATAACACAGGTTCCTTTTTGTCGATCATAGAACTTAATTGAGCCATTTCTTCACGAATGATTTTTGATTCCCTGCATTTTTTTTAAACAAAAAACAAACTCATTCAGAAAGCAATGGATTCAAAAGTATCTTTACTCCTTTTCCTTTTGCATTTCAATAAGTAAGTCCATGTATGATTTGAAAACACTATAAGCTAACAAATACCGAATCAGTTTTAACTTTATAAATCAAGGGAACCTAGATTGGGACCAACTGACCTTTACCAGCTTTATATCTTTGGATTAATACTGGGCTCCCGTTGAATTAAAATGGAGAAGACTGTGTGCGTACATGTATATATGTATGTATATAGACGAAGGGACAAATGTGTCGTTGTCCGACGTTCCAACCACCATGGGTGTGCACACAGATACTAATTAATTGTTTTTTGGAACCAAACAAAACAATCACGCTAGTCACTCACTGTCAGACACCCCCCCCCTTCCCTCCCTTTCCCTTCCCTCGCACGTGGGGACAATCCTCTCTAGGCTTTCAACCTTCTACCCTTTATTCCAAATGCCCATGTTTATACCCCCTAAAGTTTTCACTCCCTCATACTCAACCGCCTACTACGCACCCCTCCCCCCCTTTTCCTCTCTTCCCTTCCCCATTCAAGTTTCCTTTGTCTATCGTCACGCTGCACCATAAAAGCAACGCTATGAAAGAGGAAATTCAATTTATATATTACATCATCCAAATGTCCATTTTTATACTTCCAGCTGATGAGTATTTTCATCTTTAACTTTAGTTTATATTTTATCTTCTTCTCACTTAATGCTTTCTATTATATATGGCAGAGCTTTAATATCAAAACAAATATTGTTATCCGACCTTTTGCTGAAAACAATATTGTTAGGCATGCATTAATCTTTCAAAATAAACAACTGTAACATTGACTGAAAATGACGTTGTAAGAAAATCAGATAGCATATCGTAATGTATAGTTTTGCTCATGTTGTACTGTTACTTTGATTATACTAATCTGGTCAATAGCATCAAACCTTCTTGGAAACAAAAAATAATAATGAGATTAAACAAGTAACATCATTTTCCATCATTTCAGTGAAAAATTGATCCAACTTAAAAGTCCTAAAATGCTATGCATTTATCATAAATTCAGTCCACAGACTTAAAGTACTATGTGATTATGTAGTGTAAAAATTGTGATTGCGTTTCTGTAATGATTTTGGTCCAGCAATTAAATAAGCCTAATCAAAACTGTTGTTTGATGTAACAATTCTTAAGCTGAATTGATTTCCACCAAATGTTATGTTTTGGTGCACTGTAGGGAAAAGATTTAACAGAAAATACAGGGTGAAAAAACATGTTATTTTGGGTTGCTTGGAGGTTTGAGTTTGTTGTTTAGGCAGTGATAGTTAATGGTGAATTTTGTGGTTTGTCATGTGGTTTGTGTACGCTGTGTTGCTGTTTTGAATAACTGTGGTTTGTTGGATAATGGAGCAGTTTCAGGTATGTAGTTGTGATGCTGGATTTTGGATGGCTTTGTGATGGTTGAGGAATTGAAGTGGAACGATATCATGTTCCAGTACATAGAGCAAATGAAAGTGGAAAAGAAATGTAATAACAGGGACAATGAATATATAAATGAAAAAGATTTTTTTCCTTCAACAAACGCACAAAAGGTTATTAGACAAGAATGCAAAGAATTAAAGCCAAAAATAAAAATGAAATGCACAACAACATGGGTAATGCCAGAAAACAGAAACGATAGGCAGAACAACAAACTAAAACAAGGCAAAAAACCAAACTGAGGTATAAAAAGATACACAAAAGAGAGATTTGAAACAAATGCAAAACACATTTTTTTTTTCCTTTGTGATTGTGATATAGGAAGCCAAAACAGAAGCAAAAAAATATAGCTAAATACAAATGACAATATAAGTTTCAGGGCGATGACAGTGAGGACTGGGGAGTGTCACATGACAAAAGCTAAACTTTCCAATACAACATAAATACAAATGCACATTAAGTATGGTAGAAGCACAAAAACAAAATGCACAGAACAAGAAGTTGCACACAAAAACTGAAATCAAATGCACCTTATTTGTATTGAAGAAACATTTTCATTGTTACATTATAAAGACAAAACTACACTACGAATTCTTCAAAAGAAAATAATTACTGTATTCAGAACTATGACATTATATATATCAATGAACAAATTGTTTGCTATCCTTCTATTCTATATAAAACCTATCCTTCTATTCTATATAAAACATGCACGCAATATCTAATTTTCATTAAGCATCATCACTACGTTTAGGTATTTCATATAACGCTTTCCTTAGGAAAGGTGCACCTCTTATCATAAGATGCATGAAGCACACTTTTTTTTTTTCTTTTCGTTTTTTATGCCTCAATAAGTTAAAGATTAGGTTTTTTAGGTAAACCTCAACCACTTTTTACTTGTTTGCTGAAGCAAATTCATTACTCTTTTTTTTTTTAAATTAGCAAGAAGAATACACAATGGAAATGAGCTTATATTTCTTTTTTCTTTTAATTTGAACCATGACCCTCAAAATCAATCATGATCGATACTGGAAATCAAAGGGATTCCATTAGTTTTGAGTCAAATCCTTGATCGTCCTCCATCACGATCTGTCCAAATTTTTTGAAGACAGAGAGAATAGAGTCATAATTAAAGAAGAAGAAAAAATACCTAGGCATTCTTCTCTTCTTTGTGTGCTATTTACCAATTATGCTTTGTTGTAAGCATATTGAAAATCCCTGCTGTGTTGCTAAATCAATTACATATTAATTATACATAATACGCTGGTATAATACCATGCATTATTTATTCTATACATTAGAAAACTACTACTGCTCTTCACATTAAAAAAAATGCAGCCATGTACTAAAAAACTGCACTAATATATATATATATATATATATATATACATATATATATATACATATACATATACATATATATATATATACATATATATATATTCTTTTTTTTTTTTTGCTGGTACAGATCAGAGTTCTAAAATAAAAGTTTATATTTTGAATGCTTTGTATTTGCAATTTATTTGGATTAAACGTTCAAATGCTTATGGTTGCTTGTACTTGATTTGAATTACTTCTAATGCTTATATCATATCAAACGTTAGACATTAGCATTATTCTATGATTCTCTTTATAATTTCTTTATACGTTATGCATTTATTATTTTTATCTGGAAAACTTCTACAGTTCTACCTCAATGTCACAAGGGTTACGCCTTGCTTCACAAGCACCAATTTGTCTTGCATATGCTTTTGTGTTTAAAACAATTATAATGACAACATGTATCTATAACTTAAAGTAGTTTGTAGAAAATTTACAACTGTAATAAATGAATGATTAACAAAACAGAACCTCAAACATTACTCATGCAATTTTAGTTTCAAAAAACAAGTAATAAGATCGTACCATTGGTCAGTCTGGGCCAAAGTAGCACTCAAGTGGAAGAGTGGGAATTTCATGAGAGATAACGGGCCTAGAAGACTTTTGAGCACCATCCTTGGCCTTAAGAAAAGAATAAGTCTAAGGAACACGTGGAAAAAGAAGTGCATGAGAACTCCTCAGTCATTGCAAGTGCTAATTGGTTGAAGTGGTTGTAGATGGAAGAAGCTTGCTTATCTCAGGTACTGCGTGTCTGCCTTGGAATAAAGATGTGTGTAATAAACTGCCAAGTCTTGATTAAGGGTTGCCTCAAATAAATCTAATGGTTGGGGTGTTACACTACCGTACATGATATCAATCGACTGTCTGCAAACATTATCAAATAGGAATATTTTAACATAACCATTAATAAAAATAAAAAGATTTCATGATTTGTTTGAAACATTGGTAAGATCATGGATTTTGTTAGTTTAATATAATATAAGTGAGCAAGTGCATTTCATTTGGTCCTTCAATGACTTACCAGCGCCACAAATCAATTAGACCTCGCATGTGGCCTTATTATCATGTTGGCTGCTATTTTCATCTTTTGATAGATAAACTATCAAAAGATGAAAATAATCAACATTATGTCATGAAAGGCAATCAAACTTTATGTCTGAAAATAATCAACATTATGACAAGAAAATAATCAACATTATGTCATGAAAATAATCAACATTATGACAAGAAAACTTATTATCATGAGAACATTACGTCATGAAAATAATCAACATTATGACAAGAGACATTATCAAAAGATAAACTATCAAAAGATGAAAATAATCAACATTATGTCATGAAAATAATCAACATTATGACAAGAAAACTTATTATCATGAAAGGCAATCAAACTTTGATCATAAGGTACCAAAATTATGTCATAAACAGTAAAGTAATAGTGTTTTATTTGTACTACCGTATTTACACCTTGCATGGTTTAACCTGAATGACGATCACTACAAGAAAAATACCCTATTGCAACTAGCTATTTGCAACAGGCCTCAAATGTCAGTTGCAGTAAGTGATATTTAGCAACAGACCTTTCGTAGCTGTTGCAATAGATAAGATTTAACAACAAGCTTTTCCTTCCTGTTGCGAAAAGTATATTTTTCGCAACAGTGCTTTCATGCCTGTTGCGAAAACATACTTTTAGCAACTGCTCTTTCATTCCTGTTGCAATAGACATATTATTTGCAACTCCACTTTCAAACCAGTTGCAAAAAATATATATTTAGCAACTGTTTTCAGCAGTTGCGATAACTGTAATTTTTTTGCAACAGGTAAAGCCACTTGCAAAAAACGCACTTTTAAAAATTATTTTCCCCCAAGTAATATTCGATTATAATATAAGAAGTATAAGCATAATAGTTAATATATATATATATATATATATATATATATATAATTTGTAACTGCGTTTCCAAACCTGTTGCAAAAAGTTATCTTTAGCAAGTGTTTTCACCACTTGCAATAATTAATTAATAAACAATAAATAATAACTAAGCAATAAATAATGAATAATAATAATGACCAATTAATTAAAAAGTTAAGAAAACAGATAAATATAAATGATTGTAATGAACTAATGATAGTAAAATAATAATAATAAAAATTAGCGGATAATAATTACTAATAATTTTGAAATGTGAAATATTTATGTTAATAATATACGGTAAATGGATGAATAATAATTATTTAGTTCTTACTAACAATTGTTGACATTATTAAACTAGTTTTAAAATTTAAGTGAATAATATCTTTTTTTGGTAAAAAGTAGAAAAAATACAATAACTTTTTTGGTTCAAACTTTTAATTTTTTTGCTCCAACCTTTATTTTTTTCATCCCAAAAACTAATATATGTATTCAGCTGGACATCGCGTCCTGTTCGAAGAACGAAAAATACCGTTTGTGGCTGAGTTTGAAATTTGAGATCAAATTAAGTAGTATTTTAATAACTTATAATCATTTTGGGTAATTAATAAGTAATATTTTAATAATCTATAATTATTTTTAATAATTAATTAGATTGCATAAGTAATCATTGATAATTAGGTACTTAACTAATAACTACAAATAATAATGTATAAATAATTATATTTACCTAATATATTGTAATATATTATAATTGATAACTCATAAACAATATTTCATAAATATAGGTTAGCAACTTTAATTTAACGATTTATTATACAGTGACTTATAATGAATAATTAAAAAACAATAATAATCAATATTTTAAAAACAATAATAAACAATGATCTGCGTTTATCCACTAACCTGTGTTTGACGATGGAGTGGAGGGAAATAATTTTCGTGGGGGCGGGGTGGGGGGGGGGGGATGAATCTAGCTACCGAAGCGAAATTCTATAGGCTTCTTTACATTAGACAGAAACTAAATGTGGACGCATCAGATACCTTTATCCCAAAATCGAATTCGAAACCCTAAGCAAAATTGATGGCGGTAATGGCATCTCTATCAGGACATCAACGCTTAAACCAATCCGACAATCCCTTGCCCAGTCGCCCAAGCGCCATTTCCACTCTTTTCACTTAAAAAATTGAATTAATCTCTCTGTTCAAAGTCTACGCCTCCTACGACCTAACCCTAATTTTCCGCCGCCTCCTACATCCTAGTTTTCCCAGGTAATCTTTACGCTTCTCATTGCTCCCTCTTTCCCAAGTAGAAAAAATCATAATTCGACTTTCGAATTCCTACTCGTTTTCAGTTATCGTCGATCAAGTTTTCCAGCAAGTAATCGATGTCTCCTATCCAATTAATGTTTGATTGACGTGGGATTCAGCTGCGAATGTAACGATCGGCATTTTTGACCGTACCCTCTCGAAGTCTTCCCGCCCTGTCCAACTCAGTTCACACAAGAGAACCCGAAGGCCAGAAGACACCGTGCTTCATAGTGTTGTCCGCGAATCATCGTTGTTGCTCCTCTATTGGCTGCGCTTCACGCTGTTTTATGGTGAGAATTCACTCACGATTCGTCATTGTTCAAGTGATTTGATTTCAGTTTGCACTAAATAAAATAGTTTCCCTTTTACTCTTCTGTTTACTGTTGGGTTGCCTGGACACTTTGAAATTTTGCTTTTTGGCTTGAGATGCGTTGTGCTGATAAGCACTGATACTACTCATCTGGACAACTAATGTGAAACTTGTTATTCCCATATGGAAACTGAAGCATTTCTATATTTGTTTAACTGGAAACATGATGATATATATAAACACCTACCTGCTAGTGTGAAATAGAATGTATTTGAAACTTGTTGTCCCCATATTAAATGTGCTAGTGTTGATAACTTTGCCACCGGATCTCAGGAAAACTGTAACCTGAACTCGAGTCACGCTAAAAAAAAAAAAAAAAGTATTTTTCCTGTTGTCAGGAATGTATTTGCATGACTAGTTTACTTGGGTTTCCCTTGCCATGTTAATCTCATAAACCTTCTGTGAATCATTTATTATCATATGTGTATAATGTAGTTCATGAATCAATGATTATCATATAGTTAGAATGCTAGAAATTCATGTTGGTAAAATTTTAATTAAGTTCCTTATACAGGCCAACATCATTTTATTTATTGACACCTGACAGCATATATATTTACATATATTTACTTTATAACATTTGGAAGTACCTAGGAATCATGACAATTGACTCCACTTATACTTGGCTGCTGAAGTAAATATATATAAATCACCGTGACTTGATTTAGTGCACACATTCCTTTAGTATTAACTGCCAATTTGCAGTATAAATTATATTGCTGGGCCATTGAAATACATGCATATAGCACCCTCTGTTTGACTGAAATGTATGTGGCTTGGAGTTCCTATATTCGCAGCTTTAAATCTGATATTAGGATTAACTGTTATCTTCAGTTCTTATTGAAATTATTTTACTAGAACACTTAGGACCTGAAACAAGCGTTCCATGCAAAACACAAAACACTCGAGTTAGGATTAATCATAGTTCAAGTAAAATAGACTGTTTGGGAATGTTTCGGTCCTAGTTGGTCGTTGCTTCTGCATGTGTTGATCACTGTTATAATATATATATATATATATATATATATAGGTTGCATGTATCACACACTACTGAAAATAGAAGTAGTAAGGGCATTTACAGCTGCCCCTCATGTTTTAATTAGGGACGAAAAAGCTCCTAGAACAGCCCTCATTGTTATGAGAGGCAAAATTAGTTCTGTCCCAAAATATGCCGTCGCTACAGAATTTTAAGGGCAAATAATTTATTTAATCTGCCTCCAGTTCATTACATTCCACGCAAGCAAGAAACAACCTGTCACCCTATTGAAGGCAAGTACATTCGCCTCTAAAACTTGCCAGCAGGACAAATGCAAATTCTCTTGCTTCTTTGTAGCTTTACATATTATATATGTTCCCGTTGGCCCTAGTAATCTAGCGCATGCTATATAATCAAATCACAATATTAAACAAAGATGTCATAATAAAATACTGCGGACTTTCATACAGCAAATGGGTAATGCTACAACAATTATAATACAAAGCAAAGTGGCTGACCAATAACATACTTTTAAAAGCATCCCTAATTTATTATACATAACTTATATTCTGATTCAAACCAAATACAAAACTAAGGTATGAATCAACTAATCTCAAACCTAATCTAATTTCCTATAAATTTGCATACTAGTGTTCCACATTCAATTCCAGGCAGCAACAGTCCTTCAGCCTATCCCATAATTTGTGTCAAAACTAAGCTTTCTTTTTCTTCATGTCCTACTTCAATTTAATGCTTCTTTTGAGTTGGTGTCTTGCTAAAACAGATGAGCTTGGCTTTCCCTACAAGAATTCAACAGTTCAGTGGTTCCGGCATATTATATGTGATGTAGTAACACAAGTTCCTTTTTGTGGATCATAGTTCTTAGTTGAGCCATTTCCCTATGGTCGATGTTTAAATCTCAGCATCCCTTTATCCAAAAAAAGAAAAGAAAAAAGAAACATACTGGTAATATGATATAGGCTTATAATCATAGCATCTTGAAAAATCTAAAGAATGTCTCACGTATATACCATAATTCATGCCCAGATTACAGTTACACCTAAAAAGGTTTATCAAATCTCAGTCATCATATTGTAAAAGAAAATGTTGATAAAATAATTTGTACGAACATTGATTTACTCAAACCAACAAAATGTATATTTTTGGTACATACGAAAATTAAAATCCTATCATTTTTTTAAAATGAACTAAAGGTTTGAAAGTTGAGAACATCAATTTACATTTACATGTCATTATCCCAAGAAAAGAGAATTGCAAAGGGATCTCAAGTTTCAACTCACTTTAGTCCTTCTATGTTTTAAATATTGCTCAAAAGATCAGCCTATTTATGTTTTTATTTTTTTTATTTCTTTTTTGGCCTCAAAATGATAACTAAAATAAAATTTTAAAAGGAAGAATGCATATGCTAAAGCTGTGATATATCAATAAAACAAACTAAGAACACTGTTCTGAATAATTGAAACCATTCATATCCTTCTTTCAATACATATGATGGATGAATGAACAAAATGTCACAAAACATAAACAATGGGGAACAAAATTTCTTCTCATTTAAATCTACCTCACAGTTGAAGTAACGCAGCCTTAAAAGGATTGGTTGACAACTGTATTCTCTGATGTCATGTCTTCATAAGTAAAGCTACTAGGATAACAATGATCTTTTGTCTACACATAAATAAAATCAATAATTCTACTCAACTCTTTTTGACAGAAAACAAAATATACCAGTGCATTTTTTGTTGTATAATGCATTACCAATTTTGTCTCCAGGTTAAGACCTTGCATTTTGGAGGAGGCTAGCATAATACTTTGTAAAAGAAGCATCAGAGCCATGCTTTTCCAACTGCAGAAATGAGTCGACCGAGGTGAGATCATTGGGTGAATACACAACCTCATCTCTTTTTCTTTCGATAAATCCAACGTTTTTCTCAACCTAAATTTGGAAGAAGAAAAAAGTTGAAGAGGGTGTGCAAAAAAAAAAGTTTTGACGGGGACAAAAAAGCATATAGTGGCTTAAACATTCTTTGAAGAGCAAGGATTAATAGCATCATTTGTAACCCTCGTATCAGTCGCACGTTTATATCTAAATATTTGGTCCATATGCTAGGGTGCGAGGAGGGGGAAGTGAAAGGAGGAGGGAGAGAAAGGAGGAGGAGGAGGGAGAGAATGTGAAAAATGGAAAAGAGGGGAAGGGGGGAGTAGATATTTAAACAGAAACTTGTTGCTGACATAGGGAGTTACAATATGAAGCTAAATAAAAGATTCTGTTGATCATAGCTCATTTATGCTAACATCAGAAAAGAGCTTTAAGCTTTACGTTATTTGTTTCAAAATGTTTGCACTAACCTAAAATTTTGTCAAATGTTCATTTAAGCAATGATATGAGCTCTGTCTTTTAATATACCTGATCGATTAAGCGCTTAACTGAATGTTTCAAACTTTCAACTTTAATGTTTTCAGAGTCTTTTTAAAAGAATAAGAGGAATAGTTGCAACTTCAGGAAAAGAAATGTGATAGCTCCACTCTGAGAAATGTACTAAAAGCAGCTGAACTGCTGAACGAATGCACTCTTCGTGGAAATTTCGTGTTTTCAGTACATTCTTCGGAACCTCATTCTTTGTTTTATAAGCCTTTTGCAGTATAATTGCAAGTTGCTGCACAGATTGAATCACTTTGGGGTAAGATTGCTGAACGTCCAGGGAATAGAGCTCCACAACGGAATCCATCAAGAACTCCATATGTTTCAGATTTGTAGTCTGAACAAATTTACAAGGTGCAATACAGGTTCTAAATGTTTTTGTTAAACAAGCGTCAAAGCAGTCTGAGTTTAGCTGATTCGCAAGTTCTCGCACAATGAGGAAGGAGGACAATGATAGATTTTCTTCACCAGTTACCCATAAATGAGTAGAAATCTTGATGAGTCTTCTGATTAACGAAGGAAAAGCAACAAAAAATACCACAGAAGCTTTGAGTTGGCAGAGAATAAAATCAAGTAACTTTGAATCAGTTACTTAATTTAATATACTTATACAGCTCTTCAGATAAGACTTCACAAGTGGTCCCATGGTTTCCCAGATTGGTTTAGTCTTCAATTTCAGCACCTTTTCTTCAGTGCAGGATCCTGAGATTTCCAATCTGTTGCGAATTATACCATCCATTTCACAAAGAACAAACGACACAATCTTTGAGTATGTATCTTTGTCTGAAATTTTGAATGGACTTTCATCTTGGTCGATTCCATATCGGCATGCAGTTCGAAAAGCATTAAGAAGATTAACAAGTGCAGGACCATTTGGTTCTTCCATGACTAACCAGCACCAATCGTAGAGCTAGTGAGGACCTTCTTATCATTCTGTTCACTACTTTCATCTTCTGACTGATAATCTATTTCATCTTCTTCGTCGGAATAAGTTTCATTTAATCTTGATGACTTCAGCTCAGCTTTATGACTTTCCAGGAATTTTGACAACTTTGGATCCTTCTTTAATACATTGGCTAGTTTACTTTTCTGCTCCGCAAGATCCAGATAAATTTTCCTGTTTTCTCCCTCTAAGGCAGACTCGTTCTCTTTATCTTTCTCCATGAGCTCTTCTTCGGTAATATATGGGCATTCAGAATCCTCAGATAGGTAGCCTTCACTGTCAGAAAAATCCTCAAAATAATCCTCATCGTCTTCAGCAAACAAATCATCAAGTAAATTGGACAGTTTATCATCTGTTTTTGTCATCTCAAAAATTCTTTTTTCCTTTGTTCCTTGGCATGCTTTCCAGAATCTTCCGCAACAATCCTACGGTTTTTGGAAGATCTTCGTTTAAATATAATTTTGCTCTTCCGATTTTTTTTCATTACAGATTGAAGATTCTTCTTCGCAAATTTACGAGCCCTTTTACCTAGTTTGCCCATTTTTTTGTCTGAAAGTTAACTGAACTGATTAATGTACAGAGCTGAGATGCAGCCGCAAATCCGCTGAATTGGAGATCAGAGAAGAACGCTTACTATTATCTTTTTTCTTTTTTATTTTTGCGCAGGGAGGGCGAAACCTAAAACTGGAGAGAAAAAAACCCAGCCTATTTAAGTTCACTTCATATGAGTCAACAAACTTGGTTATGTCGGTTCTTCTTTATTAGACTCTAGTATTTATTGAATCATATGTACATTTAACTTTTACATAGTCATGTAATTTGATAAATGAATAAATTGGGTATTCAGATCTAACCCTACAACATAAATTAGAAGTATCAAATTGAACTAAAAGTTAATGCAAGTCATAGTACAGAATTTTACAGAATCATTCTATATTCATGCTTATTGGATTTCTGTTATCTCCAATAATTTACTTCATACTTGTTAGTGGTTACACCTATCAAATCATATGAAGCTTTTTTGTCAACTATATATTGTTAACTAGGCAAGGAAACATATGTTGTAGTAAAAACTGTAAGATTGTTGGAAAAAGATGAATTCAATTAGTGGAACAAAGTTGAATAAACATTTGAGATTCAATAAAATTATTTAGGAAAACATAAAAAAATATACAACAATAGTAAATGCTTTATTCAGATGTGATAAGGTAACCTATGAACAGGAAGTTTCATATCTTATCAAAACTCAATAAAGACACACGTAGTAATAAAAATGTGCTTGTGACAAAGAACATGAAATCACTAAATGTAATCATCAATAGAAACCTGAATGTACCTGCATGGTATGGAGAGCTCAAGCCATGAACTGGAAATCCCCGAATATGCTTTATTAGCTTCAGCGTTTCTAAAACGAAAGTATTTTGGTAGTCTCACCATATTCAACCTAGAATAAAATTAAACCAATATGTAAAAATGATTTCTTATCGGAATCAGACACTACATGTAGTTTAATGTCAAACTTAAAATAAAAAACAACTTAATCTTTATCAACATTTTATAATAATCCACCTAGCTACAAATAATTTATAGTTCTCACTTCATGCACCTTGATTTATATTGAAGAAATATTAATTATGTTGCGTAATGAAGACAGAAACTACATTTTAACTTCTTCAAAAGAAAATAAATACAATATCCAAAACTGGCACATTATACAGACCAATAAACAAATTGTTTGCTATCCTTCTATTCCATATGAAACGTGCATACAATATCAAAATTTCATTAATATAAGTACTAGGCATTATCACAATGTTTAGGCATTCCAAATAGTAATTTGCTAAGGACAGGTGAGCTTCTAACCAAAGACGCGGGTTTATTTGGTTTTTACATTTTTTACGCCTCAGGAATTTGAAGCTCGGGTTTCTTATGTAAACCCCGACCAATTTTTACTGATTCATTCACACTGTTTTATTACTCTTTTTTGAATAAAATAAAAATAGCACGAAGAATACACAATGGAGATGAGCTTATATTTATTTGTTCTTTTAGAACCATGATCCTCAAAATCAATCAAGAATCTTGATTGATACAGGGAATCTATGGGATTCCATCAACTTGGAATTAATAAGGGTTTCCTAATCGATTTTGAGTCAAATCCTTGATGGATACTTCACCACAACCAGATCAATTCTCTTTATATTTGCAATTATGTTTCGAAAAAATGCATTATGTTTCGAATGCTTTATATTTGCAATTTATTCGGATTAAATATTTAAATGTTAATGGTTGATTGTATTTGGTTTAAATTACTTTGAATGCTTTATATATCGTATTTAATATTAGATAATAGCATTATTCTATGTTCTTTGTATAATTTTTTTTATATGTTACGCATTTATTATTTTTACATGAAAAAACTTTTTTTCCTCAGGAGCAGGACAGCACGTTTAAACCCCGTATATTTGCACTTTTAAAAGTTCATGTGTTTTAACCAAAAAAAAGACAATTATTTGCTGAAATTTCTTTTTGAGGAGCAACTATACATTTTGAAACTTTAAAAGTGCATTTTACGAAAGTTCCTGCAATTCAAAAGCCATTCCTGTAAATTTCATGATAGCTGAAATGATAAACATCGGCGAATCCAATATAATCAATTAGCATCATTAATGGTACCTGATTTGAGCTGATTAAATGAGTATGAAATATTGTGAGTCCACCAACAAACCAAACTGTCAGGAATGTGTATATTATGAGAATGAATGAGATGACTTTTTTCTTCACTGATTTCCAAAGAGAGTATTGATGCTCTCTCCTTTCTTTGAGTATATTCAACAAAGACAACGTGAAGACATAAACGCAGAGCATGGTGGAAGTCAAAATAAACAAGAAGAAGAAACAGTAATTTCTCTGCAGTAAAATCAAGTGAATAATTCTAGTTGCGTAACAACATTTTCAAGTGAATAAGGAACTTGAATCGGGTAAATTTGTCAGCATAATTATTTGAGTTGTAGGAAGGAAGAATAGGCCATTTAGCAGATACAAATACAAATGTCAAAACATGCTACTCATATTCAAATACTAACCGTTGAGTTAAATAAATATGTGCTAAATGATATCATAAAACCACATTGATAAAATTTTATATAAAAAACACATGACGATCGAGGTCATGACCCTTTAGAATAACAAGAATATGCAATTTGAATAAATATCATGTTGGTCTGATAGATTTTAAATAAATTACTAACTAAGAGTGCCAAATAACTGTAATCAACATCAACTAGGTACCAAGTGAATGAATGTCTCAAACATATAGCAAGATAATGTTTTAGGAAGCAGATGTACAGGACATGTGCATGTCAGAATAAACTACATCACGCATAATAAAAAGGTTTGAACAATTATTTCAAATATAATAATAATAGAATAGCAGCACTTGTTTATATAATTTTCTTTAAATTGATTCAAGAAAACGCTCATGTCACGAAGCTTACATCTTGCCTTACAAGCACCAAAATGCCTAGCGTACGCTTTTGTATTTAAAACAGTTATCATGACCATATACTTCTTTTAAGTAGTTTGTAGAAAATTTACAACTATTACTAAATGAATGATTACCAAAACAGAATCTAGTAAACAAATTGAGGAGAACTTCAACCAATTAAACATGCACATACAGGAAGAATGAAATTTAGTTTGGGTCAACAGCGTTAACGTGTACAAGAACAATGAGAGTTATCTTTAATTACTAACTAGTAAGTAACGTATCCTATAAATTCCATACCATTTCCATGCCAATAAATCATTCACTGGATCATTAAAGGATAATCCTGTTTGATCCTGATCCGAGTCCAGTTGCAACATCCTACTCAATTTACACATACACAACTTGCTTTATCCTTAACTAATCTATTAACTCCATAATCCAAAAACATCAAATCATGCTAGACATGTTATTGACAAATGTCCCTAAAAGGAACAAAATTAACAAAATAGCTTGCTGCACTCACCATCATACTGCATAATTAAGGTGCTGAGAACTTGCATTACATAACACATAATGCTTGCACATGTAAAAAAAAATGCAGCTACATATGTAATTTAAAAGGCAATTCTAATCATATAAGCATAAATGTTTCACTATGAAAAAAAAATAGTTTTGTTATACCATATTAACAATATCTATTTCTGCATTTACCACATACATTACTCATGAAATTTTTATTTCAAAAAACAAGTAAAAATTAAAAGCAACGCAATGGTCCATCCAAAGTAGAGATTCTAGTCAGATCACTTGACTTGAAACATTTTAGAATTTAAAATTTTACTTCGATGATGACATCTCAAATTTTAACTAATTAAAACTTTCTATATGCATAATTCATGTCTGTATAGTATCCCGACCTATCATATCCTACATTAAAACTTGGAGAAATATTTGAAGCTTTTGATGATGCATGTGTTACTGGTATAATTTAAAACATACTTCTCCAAAACTAATTATTACAAAAACTGGTTTGTTCACTTATTCTTTTTTTTTATTGTTTGTTTTTTAAAAATCTAGCATTTAGCATACTGATATGATTTAGTTGGATATATATTTGCAAAAGTGCTTCAACCAAATTGCTAACCTGGCATTTGTGAATGTAAGATACTCTATATTTTACTAATTCATGTTTAAAATAATCAAATGCAAGCTACCTTGATAGAAATTAAAAATAATATAGCAAATAAAACATGACACATGGAAAATCATTGATTTTAAAAAGCAAAAATACTGCAACCACTGCATGATATTCTGGTCATGTACATGTACTGATGAACATGCATCCAGGAATTTAACTCAAGAGTACAAGCACATTAAAAGTGCGATAATATTAAAATAGAGCACTTACCGTTGTAGGCTTTTGTGTAGAATAGCACACCACTTGCTTCTACCTTCACACTGTTTAAAATTGCCTGGAGTAAAGTTTTTTATGCTTCGCTAGCTGCAACGGGTGGTAACCGGGCTTTCTCCATTTCCCAAGGCAATCCAGAGTACCTAACATGTAGCGACAAAACATGGATAAATCAATGGCCACAAGTAACAAAAGAGTAGCAGAACAAATATTTTTCTTTTTAACTTCTTAGAAGGTTGATAAATATTATAGCCACGGCCAATAAAAGAAACAGCAAAAATTCATAGCATAACAACTACATATCAAACTACTATTATAATTAGACTACAAAACATTCTACATCTACATCTTCGCATTGACTACAGAAAGGAGCTAAAGGTCGAGGCATTATTGTGTGATCATATGGTAGAAAAAATAAACTGGAAAAAGGGTAAAATGATTCATATTATTATTAGTCAGGGTAATGCATGAAGAACAACATGGGGTCACCTCAAAGACTCCAAGTGTAAGCACCTTTATTCATACACTTGAGCTCATAAACACAACCAAATTAAATATGAACACTGCAATAAAGATTAAATGAATAAGAATAAATTGTTCACTGCATTTTTTTGCTTCAAGCCCAAATTGAGAAGCATCTCATTATTTCACATGTTTTCATTAAGATACTTCATGCTTTATGATATGAAATTCTTGCAAAGAAGGTATGTTGCCCAAAATAAGAAATATTTGTTTACAGATATAACAACAAATTTTTAAAGACATATGTAGCCGTTTTCATATATTCTATGATCATTCAAACATATTTCATGAAACATATTAAATAAATAAACAATTGATAACCACTTTAAACCAATACAAAATACAATACCATAACATGGAAATAGCGAATCAATCAAAACAGAAAATAATTTAGATAAATACAAAAGCAAACCATATGCAAGTTGGTGACAACAAGCAAACAATGAAAGGGGGCCTCATTTAGTTATCATAGCCATTTCTTATATCTTGAGTCAACTCTTTAGTATCTACCCCATTCAGAATCCATGAAATGTCTATGTTTACATTAAATGAAAATGCAGATATATTAAAATAACTAACATGCCTCATTTAAAAGTTTAAAAGAATTGCATGTTTCATCCAATGGAGCATATATATATATATAACATCTAGAGCTTTATTAAAATGGAATAGTATAACAGAGTTAGCATTATGACGTTTCATTTTTCTTTAGTTATGTACGATAATGCAGTTTCCTATATATTGTACTAGTTATCCTATTCCTAATATAGATATAGATTGACAGTGATAAATGACACTGAAAAAAAATGTCTGATGCAATATAGAACCAGATTTGGTAGTCAGATAGCTTGTAATCATGATCAACAATAAGCAAACAGAGATACATGGTAATTGTAGCATGGTTTAACTAGTTTCACCCTCGTCTAAAATACAACCTAATAATGATACTTCTAAATTTAACAATGGGAAATGCAGAAATAATGAAGTGACCTATGCATGCTTAATCAAATAAAAAGGCCGTAGCATTCTTTGATTTAGACTGCAATATTTTCTGGAAGTTACAAATAAACATATCATTCTTAGAGTAGCATTAATGAACATTTGTATGTGAAACAAAGATATGTTTTAGGATGCAATGATGATATTTCTTTCCCCTTTGGTTAACTGGGTGAGTTATAAGTCATTTCATCAAAAATCCATAAAACAGATATTATCATGAAAGAGATTTTGAATACTCAAACAACAATTCCGAAATCAGTAATATTACAACCTAACAAAATTCTAACATATAGATAACAGAGTCAACTCGAAATCGCAAATCCATGTTTGCAGTCTCGGCCAAAATCCTCAAATTGAATCCCTAAATAAAAACCCTAATTGTAGAAAGGAACCCTAATAGTAGAAAGGAGAAGGTAATCTAAAAATCTAATCTAACTGAATAAATATGATTGATGAGAAGAATCGATACCTTTACAAATTTGAATCGAGTTTCATAGAGCAGCAGGCGAGACTTTCATTTTCCGTTAGATGAAAGAGCGGTAGGAGAAAATTGTTATTGAGGGAAATAATGGCGGTAGTTTTACCTCCAACCCCAAAAGAATAGAAAATTTATCACAGGCTCATTTTTACGCCCTGATTAGCATAATTAAAGGCTGATGCCTATTTTAGCCTCTATTTAATTATTATTAGAGGCGGATCTTTAATTTTGCCCCTAGACGAACGCCCCTGATGCTTCAAAATTTGGTAGTGGGTAGAGCACATGATTGTGAAGAAGTTGTTGCTTCTAATACGATACCTAGCGTTTAGCGAACTTAACCAACATCACCGATTCGTAGATGACGAAGAGGACAATGTTATGGCCCTAGGTGCGGCTTATTCGCAACGGCTTAGGTCTGTTGCGAAACAACAATGGCTTATGTACGTCTAGAATTTTCATAACACGGTTCTGGTCCGTTTTGATTTCGGCAATGGCTCCAAACCGTTTTAGTGTTAAATAGGACCTTTTATACACTCCCTCCTCAACACACCATACGCTTTCATTTTTCCACTTTCATTTCTCGTATTCACGCAGAAAGAAAAAACCCTGTAACGACAGTTTCTCTTCTCAAGAGCAATTCATTCTTTCCCGAATCGCCCGAACTGCTTACTAAACCTCAAAACCTTCTAAACAATGTAGATCCATATTCATCCAACCGAATATTAAGATTTCAACAAAATCAGCCCTTCGTATTATAAGATCTGGAGTAACCGACGGTTTCATACGATCAAATCAGGATCAAGCCACCCGAGAAAAAATAGTTTTCATTTTCACCATTTACTGCTGAATAACCGTTTTCTCAATAACCGATCCGTCAAGCGATCTATTTCTAACTATCAATGTTCAGCTCGTTTCTACGTGGGGTAAGTTTGGTTTCAAATTGTTGTATATAACAGTGTTGTATACACAATTATATACAATTATATGATTTTTGTTTGATGATAACAACCAAATATATTTTATTATTGAATGTGTTGATTTACTACACAACAAACAGAAATATAGTATTTCTATTTAAATAAAAATAACTGTACAGAAATTTGAACAATCACACAGTATTTTATTTAAATAAAAATATTTTATTTCAATATCAAAAAGTACATCTTTTTACTCCACTATTTGACATACTACATTTCATTCATACAACTACTTTTATATTCACATATACAGACAATTATACATTGACACTGTTATTTTTACTGTCTTCCATCTTATGTCTTCACAAGCTCCAGTCAAGTCCTGTCTTCATACCTGTCACAAAAAACGCACACACACAGTAGACAACAACAAAAATAAATTCAAATACAACCAAATAAAAATTTAGTTTTAAATTTTATTTGCCTCAGAATTACGGTGTGTTTCTCATCACTTTTCTAGACTTGGTCTGATATGCAGGGACAGAAAAACTCGTCTGGATGGCTGCATATACACACGTGTATACACGTGTGCACTGCCACGCCAATCCAGTGTCGCGACTGAGGAGTAGCCACTTGGACCATCTCGACTCAGCGCAATATACTCATGAACATGAACAAAGTCAAAAGCAAATGGCCGAGGACATAGTCAAAGTAAAATGGTCGACAAGTCAACACACAAGAGAGTCATAAGCATGTCAAACATGAATGAAACATAGTGCAAATGAAAAGGCAGCAATGAGATGAATCATAGCACAAGCCAAATGGAGCAAGTCAGGTTTACATTGCATGCTGAACACAAACTCACTCAAGCAACTCAGCAACTTGAAGGTTAACACAACACAGCAAGTCAAAGTCAAGAAACAAGTAAGCATCTCAGGCAGCACACAACTCAGAATACAGTGTAAAAGTGGTCGGGCTAGTGTACAACAACATGGTACAGCACATGCTCGAGCATGATCAAGCAAGAGTGACAATACCCAATCTCAGGTGCAAACAAGGTCAAGGCTACAGCAGCAAAAATAGTTAAAAATGCAAAGATGCAAATTTGAATAAGCATCACATAAGGCAGTGCAGTATGATTGATTTTTGAATAAGCCTGCAATCTATCAGTGAAGCCAGTTAAGGAATAATCTTAAATGTTTTGAGAATTCAAAACATTACTCTTCCAGAACAAATTCAAATTGTTTCAGAAATGAACATATAAGTGGAGTTAACAAAGAATGCAGACAAGCTCTCAATAGTTGCATGTATGAATGGACAAATGTGCACAGCGTTATGAAAATGGGTCGAGGCAGTTTGACATATCAAAGCAATAAGTAAAATGCAACAGGGGGCCGAGCACAATTCAAAACAATTACACATGAGTATAGTACAACAGTTTAAACAAGGCATCGGGCCAGTTTTTTTTTTAAGTTCATGGCAACATACCAAAGTCAAAGCATCAATCCAAGGCCGAGGCAATTCAAGAGTAGTATTAGTACGAGACAGATTTTCTTTAAGGAGAAATCATGTTTGATGGTGTCGAAAGTATTAACTTAAAATTCCAAGCAGAAATCATAAAGACATTATCTTGAGGAAGAGAAATTCGCATTTTTTTTAGAAGCCACCAATGTTTTCTTTTGAGATAAAGTTCTATATTTTTTGGCAAAAGATCAAAGCAGTAAATTTGGGAAAGTTTTTAATCAGAAAGAGGAGTCACGAATTCACTCCTTATTTTTCTCAGGATATTTCGAGAAACTCATGAATCAGTTCAAAATCAGTTAGTCAAATATGGCAAGCAAATATTCTCGTTTTAAAACCGACGAAAATTAGCATAAATCCGTCCACGAAGACTCCAGAATTAGAAGAAATCAAGCCCAAAATTCTCGTATATATCATGACAAAATCAAAGCAAAATATCATCTAGAATCGAGCCTAAAATCCACGAGTATATTCAAGACCAAATCAACAAACGAAATCAGAGAATCAGTATTCTAGAGAGTTCGTAATACTCTATAAATAACACACGTCTTCCTCATTGGCAAAAATAAAAATAAAATCAATCATCAAGAAAATCGAAACAAACATCGAGCATAAATAAACAAAATCAAGGGCAAAATCACATACAATTTTCCAGAGCGAACGAAGTTGAATCGAAGAATCCTGAAGCATCAATTTGATCATGCTACCCATTGGAGGAAGATCGATTCTTGAAGAACCCTAGGAGGAAGCCGCCGCCATTATTTAACAATAAGGGAAAAGCTTCAGTACTGAGTAAAAAGAATGGTCGGCCAAGTCAAAACAAGGGGCTAACCCACTTTAGTTATTTCTAGGGTTTTATTTTTTGGTTGTTTTAAGTTTTTTTTATTTAAATCAAAAGGAGTAAATAAACTACTAATGTTTGTAGTTGGAAAAATCACAGCTTGAGAAGTACGAGTTGTGTCAAGGTCTTGAGCATAGGGTTTAAACAGTCGGGAGCGAAGGTCGCGAGTTACAAGAGTCTGTAGCGTAGAGATTGTTTATAATTCCTAGTAGAAACCTTGAATGCAGCAGTAGGCACAGTTTTGCCGAAGCTGGGTATCCTCTGTGTGTGATTTTCTTTCTGCAATTTTTTTTTTGTCATTCTGTGATATTTTGATTTTAATTCACTTAATTTGCAATAAACCCTATTCACCCCCCCTCTAGGGTTAATTTAGGTCCTACAAGTGGTATCAGAGCGGGTATTTTTTAACTTTAGAGTCATGAATTTGTCAAACAACGCTTTTTCTGAGGGTCAGTCCATAGCTAGGCCACCAATGTTTAATGGAACCAATTATGCCTATTGGAAAGCTAGGATGAAAATTTACTTATGTTCTGTCGATTATGATGTATGGGATATTGTTGAGACAGGCTACAAACCTCCCGTTACGATTATTAATGATATTGAAATTCCTAAGCCAAAAGATAAGTGGGATGCTAGTGATAAAAAATTATTCTCAACTGATGCCAAAGCAATGAACGCTTTAATTTGTGCTCTTGATAAAACTGAGTTTAACCGTATATCTCACTATTCAACTGCGCAGGAAATTTGGCATACTTTGGAAGTTACACATGAAGGAACATCTCAAGTCAAGGAATCTCATCTCGCACTACTCTGCAACGAATATGAAAATTTCATGATGCGGAAAGATGAAGATATAAAAGAGATGTATGGTCGATTTTCCACACTGATTTATAATGCAAGGGCTCTTGGTAAAGTCTACACTGAAGTAGAATTAATACGCAAGATACCGAGAGTACTGCCAACGAATTTCGAAGCCAAAGTAACTGCCATTCAAGAAGCAAAAGGTCTAAATAAGTTGAAAATAGAAGAATTGATTGGAAACTTGATTGCTTATGAAATGGAGTTAAAAGCCAAAGAAGGACGCGATGATTCAGAATCAAAGAAAAATACAATTTCTCTAAGCAACACTGTTGAATGTAACGATGAAGCCGAGAATCCTATCGAAGAATTGGCCATGGTTCTTAAAAAGTGGTCTAACAAAAAATACAAGTCACGAAAGAAGAGTTCAAAACCCAACAAATCCAAGAATTCAGACAACTCAGACGATGAAGTCATATGCTACAACTGCAGTAAACCAGGCCATATCAAACCAAACTGTCCATTACTTCAGAAAGACAGAAAGAAGAAGAAGAAAAAGAAAGCTTTTGCAGCTACATGGGACGATGAAGAAGGAGAAGAAGAAGACTCTGACAGTGATAAAGAGGAAGCCAATTTGTGTCTTATGGCACAGTCAGATTCAGAAAGTAGCGAAGATGATTCCACTGAGGTACCAAATTACTCTTACAAAGATTTAATTTTAATGTGTCATGATCTTACCAAAACCGTTGATTCTCTTGAACTAAAAGTCAAGAAATTAAAATCTGATAGGTTAAAATTGGTCCACGAAAACAATAGGTTAGAAACTGAGCTTGAAAAATTGACAAACCTTGATTGTGAAAACTGCAAGTTTTTAAAACAAGGGCAAACAGAATTTAAGGCAAATTTTGAAAAATTGAAACAAGAACACTTGGCTTTAAAAGTAAGTGATGACACAAAAAGAAAGAACTTCATTAACAGATGCACTTCTCTTGTAAATGAAAATGAAGCACTTAAAACCAAAGTAAAAAATCTTGAAATAACATTGAGTAAGTTTTCAGAAGGGGAAAAGTCATCTAGAATGCTGCTTGGAAATCAATTATATGCTAATAATAGAAAAGGATTAGGATTTGGGAAAACACACATTAATATAAATGATAATGCGAAGGGTGGAAGTGTTTTTATTAAATGTATAAAATGTGGAAAAATTGGACATAGCTATGAGAAATGTGAAAGTAGAAACAACAATAAAAAATTCATACAAATTTGGGTTCCAAAAGGGTCGACAAGCAATTGTTATAGATTTGGATTTGGTAAGAACGAACAAATTTGGATTCCAAAAGGATCTGTTGTTCAGAATCAAAAATTTTCAGTTACTAATTTTGTTAGACCTATGAGTCTCTCTAGGTCAATCTCTTTTTCTCGTGTGTAGGTATGTTGGCGGGCTAAAGAATGGTACTTGGATTCAGGTTGTTCCAAACATATGACTGGAGATAAATCAAAGTTCCTTAGCCTTGAAAAATATAAAGGAGGAAGTGTGATAATGGGCGATAACAGAAAATGCAAAATTATCGGTAAAGGTAAAGTAGGTAATAGTACTTTCTCCTTAACTGATGTTTTATATGTTGAAAACTTGCATCATAATCTCATTTCCATAAGTCAACTATGTGACAAAGGAATGAGTGTGATATTTGATAATGAATCTTGCAAAATTATTGAAAAATCCACAAATAGTATTGTGTTCACGGGAAAAAGAAAAGGAAATATTTATAAAATTTCTTTTGATGATTATACTCTCTCACGATGTTTAGTAGCTACGGATGAAGAAGTTTTCTTATGGCATAGGAGATTGGGTCACGCTAGTATGAGTCTCTTAGAAAAACTTGAATCAAAAGAATTGGTAAGAGGACTACCACATCAGAAATATAAAAATAATAAAGTGTGTAAATCATGTGCTATGGGAAAATTCAGTCGTTCATCATTTCGTCCTAAAAATGTTGTTAGTACTAATAGGGTACTTGAATTGATTCACATGGATTTATTTGGACCAAATGAAATTGCTAGCTTGAATGGAAAACGGTATTGTTATGTGCTGGTTGATGATTATTCTAGATTTACATGGGTTTATTTTCTAGCCAAAAAATCCGAAACTTTTGATTACTTTTCAAAGTTTGCAAAACTCGTTCAAAATGAAAAAAGTGTTTCAATAAAAACTTTAAGAAGTGATCACGGTGGTGAATTTGAAAATTTGGATTTTGAAAATTTTTGTGAAGAAAATGGTTTTAAACACGAATTTTCTGCTCCTCGAACACCCCAACAAAATGGGGTAGTCGAAAGGAAAAATCGTACATTACAGGAATTGGCTAGATCTATGTTAAGTGAATATAATTTGCCATTGACTTTTTGGGCAGAGGCAGTTAATACATCCTGCCATGTAATGAATAGAGTAATGATAAGACCAATACTCAACAAAACATCCTATGAATTGTGGTTTGACAGAAAGCCTAACATTTCATATTTTAGAGTTTTTGGATGCCCTTGTTATCTTCTTAATACAGGTAATCATCTTGGTAAGTTTGAATCAAAGGCCGACGAGGGAATTTTCATGGGTTACTCTTCAAGAAGCAAGGCTTACCGAATCTTCAACAAACGATCAAAAACTATTGTTGAAACCATAAACGTGAAATTTAATGAATTAGATCTGGATACGGTGGACAAAGAGAAAAACGATGAGGGAATTACATATGAAGGTGAAAAAGAAAATAGCAAAGAGAAGACTGGCAGTGATGATCCAACAAAACAAACATTTGAAGTTGAGAAGTTGAAATTCAAAGCCAACCATCCTCCAGAATTGGTAATAGGAAATCCAACGGCAGGTATACGAACTCGTTCATCATTTAATAAAGATATCTGTACTTTTTGTATTCACAGTTGTTTTATCTCTGAAATCGAACCTAAAAATGTTGAAATTGCACTTAATGATGAAAGTTGGATTTTAGCGATGCAAGAAGAACTTAATCAATTTGAGTGGAATAAAGTTTGGAAATTAGTTCCTAGACCGAATGACTATCCAGTAGTAGGAACTAAATGGGTGTTCAAAAATAAACTTGATGAATCAGGAAATGTAATTAGAAACAAAGCTAGGTTGGTTGCAAAAGGATATAATCAAATTGAAGGCATTGATTTTGATGAGACATTTGCACCAGTAGCTAGGTTAGAAGCCATTAGAATTTTGCTCAGTTTTGCATGTTATAAAGGTTTCAAACTTAAACAAATGGACGTAAATAGTGCGTTTTTAAATGGAGAATTAAAAGAAGAAGTTTTTGTGGAACAACCCCCTGGTTTTGAAAATCATGAATTTCCAAATCATGTATTTAAACTTGAAAAAGCATTATATGGTCTTAAACAAGCTCCTAGAGCTTGGTACGATTGTTTAAGTGCATATCTTTTGGAAAATGGTTTTAAAAAAGGCAGTGCTGACACTACATTATTTCTATTACATGAAGGTGATAATTTTTTAATAGTCCAAATTTATGTTGATGATATTATATATGGTGCTACTAATGATTGTTTGTGTGAGAAATTTGAAAAAGTCATGAAGGATAAATTCGAAATGAGCTTAGTAGGTGAATTAAAGTACTTCCTTGGATTTCAAATCAAACAAAGCACCAAGGGTATTTTCATATCACAAACAAAATACATTGCTGAATTGCTGAAAAGATTTGGACTAGAAAACGCAAAACCACTCAGAACACCGATGAGTCCTTCAACCAAGCTTGACAAAGACGAGAAAGGAGTTGCAGTTGATCAGAAAAAATACCGTGGAATAATTGGTTCACTTCTTTATCTCACTGCATCTAGGCCTGATATTATGTTTGTTGTTTGTTTATGTGCACGCTTTCAATCTAATCCAAAAGAATCTCACTTAAAAGCCATAAAAAGAATATTAAGATATCTTTTGCACACACACAAATTTGGTTTATGGTACCCTGCATGCAATAATTCTGAATTAATTGGATATTCTGTTGCTGATTATGCTGGATCCCTTGTTGATAGAAAAAGCACTAGTGGGACTTGTTTTATGCTAGGACACTCGTTAGTCTCATGGTCAAGTCGAAAAAAAAATTGTGTTGCTTTGTCCACAACCGAGGCTGAATACATTGCTTTAGGAAGTTGTTGTGCACAAATACTATGGATGATGCAAACTCTTTCAGACTTTGGTCTAATTTATAAAAAAGTACCACTAAAATGTGACTGTAAAAGTGCTATAGACTTGTCTAATAATCCTGTTCACCATTCACGCACTAAACACATAGATGTGAGACATCATTTTATTAGAGATCACATTTCACGAGAAGATATTTGTATTGAGTTTATTTCAACTGACTGTCAACTTGCTGATATCTTTACAAAACCTCTTGCCGAAGATAGATTTTCACGATTACGCTTAGATTTGGGAATTATAGA
Organism: Allium sativum; assembly: GCA_030737875.1. NCBI lineage: Eukaryota > Viridiplantae > Streptophyta > Magnoliopsida > Asparagales > Amaryllidaceae > Allium > Allium sativum. Next base: position 401,546,522 of record CM060923.1, on the reverse strand, counting down.
AATTGATTGATCATTATCCATTTTTAAAAAAATTCTTAAATGGTTATTCGAGAGTTAAAAGATTGATCATTTGAACTATTTTGGAACTTGTTGAAATTATATCAGATCTTGGAATTGTGATGAATATTGACTATAATATTTTTTTATCATGAGGAAATATTTTTAAATCTCATGATGATTGGACAGATTTTATAATACTTTTGAATTAGAGCTTATTTTACGACCATCTTCTATATCTACCATACTTCTGTCACTCATCATGGTTTTATTTAATTTGGGGAGTTCTAATTATTCTTGGAATTTAGAAATAAATAAATAAATAAATAAATGAATAATAATAATTTATCCTTGATACTCACTCCCATTTAAAAGTCCTCGCGGTTATGCGTGGGTGAATTACCTTAATCTCTATGTGCTTCCATTCTCACTTAAAAGACCTTTGGGCTGTGCATGGATGGAACTCATCAGAGAGGATAAAGTTAAGTTACTACTAACCCCATTTAAAAGACCTTTGGGCTATGCGTGGTTAGGAAGTGCTTAACACATTTTTTAAGCATATTTAAAATCTTTAAATTTTATATTCAAATATTCAATTTTTATTGAACTCTCCTAATTCTATAAAATCCATAGTAAATCCATTCATTTTGAAAGTGAAATTTGTCTCTGACTCGAAGAATATTATGATTTCTGTTTGATTCAATGAGATTTACGATATACTATCCTCTTGATCTGAATTTATATTTCTAGTTTATATTCATCACTGTTTTAATTACTGTTATTCTTTTGATGATAACAAAAGGGGGAGAATGGTCAAGATTTTGATGGATGAGTAAGCATTTATAGAATATTTTGAAATTGGGTCTTTGATTAATTTATTTCAAAATTTTCAAATCTATGCATCAATAAGGGAAGCTTAGTTGTAGGGGGAGCATACAAATAGGGGGAGTAATATACTTCACGTTTCAAACACATTCAAAATCTTTTATTTGTTTGTCATCATCAAAAGGGGGAGATTGTTGTATATAACTGTGTTGTATACACAATTATATACAATTATATGATTTTTGTTTGATGATAACAACCAAATATATTTTATTATTGAATGTGTTGATTTACTACACAACAAACAGAAATATAGTATTTCTATTTAAATAAAAATAACTGTATAGAAATTTGAACAATCACACAGTATTTTATTTAAATAAAAATATTTTATTTCAATATCAAAAAGTACATCTTTTTACTCCACTATTTGACATACTACGTTTCATTCATACAACTACTTTTATATTCACATATACAGACAATTATACATTGACACTATTATTTTTACTGTCTTCCATCTTATGTCTTCACAAGCTCCAATCAAGTCCTGTCTTCATACCTGTCACAAAAAACGCACACACACACAGTAGACTACAACAAAAATAAATTCAAATACAACCAAATAAAAATTTAGTTTTAAATTTTATTTGCCTCAGAATTACGGTGTGTTTCTCATCACTTTTCTAGACTTGGTCTGATATGCAGGGACAGAAAAACTCGTCTGGATGGCTGCATATACACACGTGTATACACTTGTGCACTGCCACGCCAATCCAGTGTCGCGACTGAGGAGTAGCCACTTGGACCATCTCGACTCAGCGCAATATACACATGAACGTGAACAAAGTCAAAAGCAAATGGCCGAGGACATAGTCAAAGTAAAATGGTCGACAAGTTAACACACAAGAGAGTCATAAGCAAGTCAAACATGAATGAAACATAGTGCAAATAAAAAGGCAGCAATGAGTTGAATCATAGCACAAGCCAAATGGAGCAAGTCAGGTTTACATTGCATGCTGAACACAAACTCACTCAAGCAACTCAGTAGCATGAAGGTTAACACAACACAGCAAGTCAAAGTCAAGAAACAAGTAAGCATCTCAGGTAGCACACAACTCAGAATACAGTGTAAAAGTGGTCGGGCTAGTGTACAACAACATGGTACAGCACATGCTCGAGCATGATCAAGCAAGAGTGACAATACCCAATCTCAGGTGCAAACAAGGTCAAGGCTACAGCAGCAAAAATAGTTAAAAATGCAAAGATGCAAATTTGAATAAGCATGACATAAGGCAGTGCAGTATGATTGATTTTTGAATAAGCCTGCAATCTATCAGTGAAGCCAGTTAAGGAATAATCTTAAATGTTTTGAGAATTCAAAACATTACTCTTCCAGAACAAATTCAAATTGTTTCAGAAATGAACATATAAGTGGAGTTAACAAAGAATGCAGACAAGCTCTCAATAGTTGCATGTATGAATGGACAAATGTGCACAACGTTATGAAAATGGGTCGAGGCAGTTTGACATATCAAAGCAATAAGTAAAATGCAACAGGGGGCCGAGCACAATTCAAAACAATTACACATGAGTATAGTACAACAGTTTTAACAAGGCATCAGGCCGGTTTTTTTTTAAGTTCATGGCAACATACCAAAGTCAAAGCATCAATCCAAGGCCGAGGCAATTCAAGAGTAGTATTAGTACGAGACAGATTTTCTTTAAGGAAAAATCATGTTTGATGGTGTCGAAAGTATTAACTTAAAATTCCAAGCAGAAATCATAAAGACATTATCTTGAGGAAGAGAAATTCGCAATTTTTTTAGAAGCCACCAATGTTTTCTTTTGAGATAAAGTTCTATATTTTTTGGCAAAAGATCAAAGCAGTAAATTTGGGAAAGTTTTTAATCAAAAAGAGGAGTCACGAATTCACTCCTTATTTTTCTCAGGATATTTCGAGAAACTCATGAATCAATTCAAAATCAATTAGTCAAATATGGCAAGCAAATATTCTCGTTTTAAAACCGACGAAAATTAGCACAAATCCATCCACGAAGACTCCAGAATCAAAAGAAATCAAGCCCAAAATTCTCGTATATATCATGACAAAATCAAAGCAAAATATCATCTAGAATCGAGCCTAAAATCCACGAGTATATTCAAGACCAAATCAACAAACGAAATCAGAGAATCAGTATTCTAGAGGGTTCGTAATACTCTATAAATAACACACGTCTTCCTCACTGGCAAAAAAAAAAAAAAAAATCAATCAACAAGAAAATCGAAACAAACATCGAGCATAAATAAACGAAATCAAGGGCAAAATCACATACAATTTTCCAGAGCGAACGAAGTTGAATCGAAGAATCCTGAAGCATCAATTTGATCACGCTACCCATTGGAGGAAGATCGATTCTTGAAGAACCCTAGGAGGAAGCCACCGCCATTATTTAACAATAAGGGAAAAGCTTCAGTACTGAGTAAAAAGAATGGCCGGCCAAGTCAAAACAAGGGGCTAACCCACTTTAGTTATTTCTAGGGTTTTATTTTTTGGTTGTTTTAAGTTTTTTTTTATTTAAATCAAAAGGAGTAAATAAACTACTAATGTTTGTAGTTGGAAAAATCACAGCTTGAGAAGTACGAGTTGTGTCAAGGTCTTGAGCGTAGGGTTTAAACAGCCGGGAGCGAAGGTCGCGAGTTACAAGAGTCTATAGCGTAGAGATTGTTTATAATTCCTAGTAGAAACCTTAAATGCAGCAGTAGGCACAGTTTTGCCGAAGCAGGGTATCCTCTGTGTGTGATTTTCTTTCTGCAATTTTTTTTTATTTTTTCATTCTGTGATAATTTGATTTTAATTCACTTAATTTGCAATAAACCCTATTCACCCCCCCTCTAGGGTTAATTTAGATCCTACAAAAATTACAAGTTATGGGTGATTAATTTGCAAAATAGCCTATTGCCTTTCAAAATATTGATTTTAAGGCTTGTTTCAACTTTCAAGGATCTAAAATGGTTTAACAACTTTCAATTTTCACTTTGAATTACTGTTTGAGAAGCTTCAAGGAATATTTTACTGAATTCTTTTGATTAAAAAATGGTTTCGACCGTGTCTTAAAGATTTGGTTAGTTTTAGATTGATGATGCACAAAATATCAGTAATGATTACAACAAATTCCAAGTGGTTTTAGGGATGTTTACACGTTGAAATTTTGTACCTGTCCTACCGAATTCTTCATTATTTCAAAAGGGAAGATGTTGTGATAATTTTTTCTACTTGGTCCCTATGAAGTATTTTTCTATATGTTATCAAAGTTTTAACCGTTCTTCTTGCTGTGGAATGATCTAAATGCAACTTCCAACGATAATTCGGCATGACTTATACTTTGAGTTTTGGTGGCTGTTTTACAAGTTTTTACATTTGTTAAAAGGGAAGTTCTGGTGGTACTTTATCCTATTTGATTCCCTAAGCGAAATGTCACGGTGACATATAATAGAAGGTTCATGTTTCATAGTAGAATCTACATTACTGTCTCTAACCATTTCCAAGTTTGATTATGGAGTGATTTCATTCTAAGTGCTTCTTTTATGAGATAATTGGCTACAAACTTTGATATCTTGCGATTTGTCTGAATAGATATTTGTTCCTAAATTTTACTAGTTTAATGCATAGGAAGTCAGCTAGTATTCTTCATCTTTGTTTGTATTATAAGCTAGCAACTATGTTTTTGCTAAATGAAAAAAATAGACTTATGTGTTTGTTAAGCTTGCAGGTACAAGCTAAATCTATCCCACATCTATAGAAAGGCAAAGATGTAGTGGAAGATGCAAGAACTGGTTCTGGAAAAACACTTGCCTGACTATAGAGCTTGCTATTCAGGTATGTATTTACATATATGTAATAAATGTTGTAGTTCAAACCCAGCATACTGACACTAAAAACTATTTCAAAAATTACTGCAGTTTTCTTTATTTGCATCTATGTCATGGTATATGGTCACTCGGGTTTTGATTTGGGTTTGTAAGTTCCAAGTTTTAGATCACGGTTAAGCTAGTAAATTTGCGCTTTAGTTATATATATTAGTTGTTTGCCGAGAATGGTTTTTTTGAACCCTTTGGCAGTTTTGTTGTTTATTTCCAAGTGATTTCATCCACCGAATCATTTTTCAATTTATTTCATTCAATTTACTTTCATCCGTACCTTTTTTTTTGAATTTAGCATAAATTTGTTGTTTTCTCAAATGTATTTATCATTTCGTTGTCTCTAGGTTTTGAGGCGTTTGCTATACTTGATGAAAGAAGGAGATGGAGGTGTTCAAAGATGAGCTGCTTTGGCACTTGCTCATCTTTGCTCTCCTTACGATCAAAATTGAATATTCCTTGATTGTAATGGTATAATGTTACCTTCTATAATGATTAATGATAACCATTCCGTATAAGTTTCAAAATCATGATGTACTATGGTAGTTTTCAGTGATGAATGCACTTGTCTATCCAAATATTATTTTATTTGCAAATTCAGGCCTTAATTTACTTCTCGATCTTCTTGTTTCTACAAATGCAAAGCAATAGGTTGATGGTTTGGTAGCTTTGTATCAGCTGGCCAAAAAAGTTATGGCATTATGTGCACTGGATGCACCTCTTTCACCCACGCCTCAGGTTTGTTTTTAGTGCTTTGTGTAATTATTAAATTTTACAGTACTACTGGTGAAAAAATGTTAAACCTTTTCCACCCATTAATGTTTAAATGTCTACTTGATGGAGCAGAGTATAGTCCAACACATTTTGACATGTTAATAACACAATTGCAAGTTTACTTAGGTATACTGAGAACAAACGAAAACCGCAGATAGTATTTAGTTTATTTTACTATTGTAATGGACATGGGCTTGGCCCAGTCATTATTTTTACATTTTTCTGATGGCTTGTATATCTGTATACAACATTATAAATATAGGCCGAACTATGTACAAATCAATTCATTGAATAATACAAATTCATTTCCCCTCTCAAACTCTATCAAATACAAAGTTATCTCAATTCTTTACATCAGAGCTACCGATCGCTTAACAGCAATAAAGTTTCTGTAAAAGTGGTGTTTTTTTGTCTATTGGTAGAAGATCCATTAGAGTACTATCATCATTTGGATCCCTATTATCTGAGATAAGTTTTCTATCTCATCATTTGAGAGTTGTGACCTGATTTCAGTGAAGCTGTGCCTCATCGTGTTTCAAAGCAGCTGCATCGACCTCTCTGCATCAAGTTTGGTGCAGAAACTACTGAAACTTGTTAAATACTTATTAAGAAAATCGAGAAAAGTATCACAATGGAAGTAAAGTGCCATATCAGATGGATATCAAATAAAAGGAGTCAAAATAATCTTAAAAGCCTCAGATTGCATCAAAACTCAGCTGAAATATGTTTTCAAGAAATTTCTCAATTCTAAGCATCAAAAGTTCAATATTTCATACCTTTTTGCTGCAAAGTATTCATCATGGTTATCCGCATGGCCGAAGACAACAATTCCACTACTGCTGCACCCAATCCACCCGCAAATCAAAGTCAAACAACATCAACCAGTCATACTGCAACTAACGTTGAATCTCTAGTTAAAACATGTATTAACCTATAAACCCAACTGATTACAATTCATCTTGAGGAAAATAACTACTTGTTGTGGAAAATGTTAGTAGAAATTTCTATTCAGGGGTATGGGCTTGAAAGATATATTCTTGGAACCATTGTTGTTCCTCCTAAATTCACAACTGATGCAGAAAACAGAGTTGTTAGCAATGAAGAGTTTGTTAAATATCATAGGCATGATAGATTAATCTATGACCGGTTGCTGTCATCAATCAGTGAAAAGATCTTGTCGCAAGTAATAGGGTGTAAAACTGTTGATGAAATTTGGACAACAACAGAAAAATCATTCAACACCCAATCCTAAGCTGAGATCTTGTTCTACAGAAATCAGCTGCAAAGTTAAAGAAAAGACAATCTCTCCACGAGGGAATATTTGTGTAAAGTAAAAAAAAACATGTGATCATTAAGAGGCAGCAGGGAAAAAAATTGGTGAACCTGAGCATATTTTAACAATTCTAAATGATCTTCGTGATGAATACGAAGCTGTGGTGGCAGTCATCTCATCTCAAAAGGTTGTATGTTCTATGGAACATTTTCACTTTATCTTACTTGCAAATGAAGCATGAATTGAAACCAGAAGATCTCAATTAAATGACTTATCAGCAAATTTTGCTGAAACCAAGGACAAGACTCAAAATTGATGTTGACACAAAAATTGGTACAACACCCAAAGAAAGGGTTTTGTAGAGAATAAATGAAGATAAATAATTGTAGAAATTGAAAATAAAGGAAATCACACACAAGTTTATAGTGGTTCGACGTTAACGAGCCTACGTCCACTTTATAGTATGTTATATATTTTATGAGTTATTACAGGCATAATAGTCATGATGACTATATAACAAGAGATTAACATATACTCAAAACTGGAAATACTACAAAGTTCCAAAAGTCTCTTTTTATGAGTCCAGAAAGGGTATTTACAGGTGATACAGTACTTGAGTAGGCTGGAATGTCCAAGATAATTAGGAAGCATGAAGAGGCGTTCTCCCCCTATTGAATCGACATGATTTGAATCAATAATGACAGGTGGCAGTTGATCCGATCTGCCAGAATGACTTGGAATGGATAAGACTTAGCATGACCTATTATGTAGGCCGATATTTGGTTTGGGATCAGGCACGGCTCTACTCGGTCAACCCGATCGTGGCATGTTCCAACTGGATTGTGCACCAGGCTTCTGCATTAAACTTAAGTGATGGGCCTAGGCTAGGTCACTCAATGGCGGGACAATTTCTTGATCACAGCTATCCAATTTAGGTTTCTTTGAAACAAGTCAATAACACCGATGTGCCTTGATGGCCTTGGCAAAAGGCCTATCAACACTTTGCCACCCATAGTATGTCGCGTTGGAAATGGGGCATGCTTTGCTCAATCTGGACCATTTCTTCCACACGGATCAGAAAGTCTCATATAAGTCGGCTCGAGCCATCCCTTCGTGAGTCTCATAAACCGAATTGACCTATCAAATTTCTCGGAAATCTACATGGGCTCAGTTATTGATGAGGCTCTACTGCCATACGTCCTTTCAGTTAAACTTGGCTTGTTAATGGGTTGACACATCGGCTGAGCGTGAACCAGGGGTCATGTCATATGAATACGAATAGTTACCCCTTCGTATTATAAAATGATGTCCCACTTCACCTTTTTTCACTTCTACTTTTTACCACAAATTGATTTACTGTCTTAGAGAAAGAAACAGAGAGATTATCTTCATCTTCAATTATGATCACTCCTTCCATTGATTCTACAGGTATGAACCGATTTCTCATTGTCCCCTTTTCAATGCATTTTTATGCAATCCTGGTATACAATTCCTCCTCTTTCCACCTTTTTGTCATAATTTGGGCTCCACGTAGTCCAGAGTTGGAATCACCGAACCACCAGAGTCGTTGGCGATGCAGATGTCAGTGGTGATTTCGATACCATTGCGACAAAATTCGACGGTGGTGGAACTGCTATCCCGAAATAGTATGAAGGTGTAGATGTATCCCGCCATTTCAAAATGTCATGTTCTTTAAGCCACTGCTAAACCCTAGGACACGTGGTAATACGTGAAAGGGAGATGATCTGAGCATGTATAGGTAGCGACTTTTGTACGGTCTAACATATGATGGTCGTTCGTTGGAATAGCATCGTAAGATATAATTAATAACCCCTCGGGCCGCGACTTTTTAGGTTCCGACTTTTAAGGTCTGACATATGAGGTAGCGACTTTTAAGCCGAACCCTCTCGGGCTGCCCTAAGTCATTCTAGGCTCCCAGTCGACCCTTCTTCTGACACATTTTCCGCCGACCGACTTATAGAATTAGAGGAAGCCTTTCCTAACGTCGTTTTCACCGAAATTGAGTTTGACCCCAAGGTTCAACTGTTCCCACCAAGTTTCCATCATCGGATCCGCTCCACCGTTGACCCTGCTCTATCCCAATACAATGCAATGTATGCATATGCCAAGCAAGTGTGTGGGGGTAGTCAAGAACAAGTTGATGGAAAAGCTGGTCCGAGGAGAGAAACTGAATGCTACAATAAGACTTTCGGTTGGTTCGAGAGAAGAGTGGAAGAGTGTGAGCTTGAGGTGGTGACTGCTAAGGAAGAATGCAAAAAGGCCGCCGAAGATTTGCAGATTCGTCTTCGAGCAAAAAGGCCACCGAAGAGTGGAAGAGTGTGAGCTTGAGGTGGTGACCGCTAAGGAAGAATGCAAAAAGAGCTCGTCTTGACTCATCCGAGGTACACCATAGCGACATATAATGTTTTTGACAATAAAATTGATGACTCAATTCATAGTGATCATGGTTAGTTGCTCGATTTCAGCACATTTTATGAAATAATCTATAGCCACGATCGCATATTTGGCACCCCCATTAGAAATTGGCAAAGTCCCGGTTATATCTATTCCGCAGACATCAAATGGCAAAGGACCACCATCTGAGTGAGTTCCGTGGGAGGAGCTCGTTGGATCTGAGAAAACCTTTGGCATTTATCACATCGTCTAGAGTAGTTAGTTGAGTCTTTGTTGATGGTCGACCAGAAGTACCCATACCGTAGTATTTTCTTAGCCAATGCCTGTCCTCCCTTATGAGCACCACACTCTCCCTCATGCGTTTCTCTTAATATCCCCTAGACATCGTCATTAACCACACATCAGAACATCGGAACTGAGTAACCCGTTCGATAGTGTTGATTTTGCTGGATGACATATCTAGAAGCTTGTCGTACGGGGGCTCTTCTCTCATTCCTCTTTTCTGGGAGAGTCCCATGTAGTAGAAATTTTTTGATGGGGGTCATCCAGGACACTCTTTCGGGTTCTTTTTCCGACTAGTCACCTCTATCTGGTCTATACTCGAGATGTTCAAAGCTTCTATGGGAACCACTTCAGTTTTGCTTGGGTCATTGGAGCTAGCTAATTTCCCTAGACGAACATCTTTCCGATTCTCTTCCCTCGGGTTATAGATGATGCTGTACTGATCAAAATCATTCGGTAACTTTTTGACCTGTTTAAGGTATAAGGCAAATCGAGCCCCCTTAGTTTGATATTCCTTCCGAACCTGAAATACAATTAATTGGGAATCACAAAAAAAATAAGTGATGTTATTTTCAAGTCCTTCGCAAGTTTGAGCCTGACAATCAGGGCCTCATACTCAGAATCATTGTGGGTACCTATGAAGTTTAATTTCAGGGCATTTTATATCGACCATCCCTTGGGAGATAACAATACTATCCCAACGCCAGAGCATCAATCATTGCAGGCCTATCTGTGTACAACTTCCGGCCGTTGGGTCTCAACTCAGTTTCTGGGAGCTTGCGCCCTCTTCCAAACTATCATTCCCCGGGGTGGTAAATTCAGATATAAAATCAGCCAATGCTTGCCCTCAGACGGACTTCCGCGGGACAAATGTCAAGTCGAACTAGCTCAGTTCGATGTTCCATTTAAGAAGTCTTCTACTGGCCTCAAGTCATTGTTGGACCTGCCGGAGTGGTTGGTCCGTGAAGACTTTAATAGGGTGAGCTTGGAAGTAATGATGAAGCGTTCTAGATGCAATCAGCAAACTGTAGGCGAGTTTCTCAATTTTCGGATAGTTGCATTCAGCTCCAGTTAGTTTCTTGCTCACATCGTAAACTGGACGTTGCATTCGATCCTCTTCTCGAATTAGGAACGAGCTGATTGCATGTGCAGACACATCCATATACACAAACAAATCTTCATGGTTGATAGGTTAGACAGGATGTGAGATTTCTCTAAATGATCAAGTAAACTTTGGAAGGCTTCGACATAGTCGGGAGTCCAAGCAAAATTCCGCTTTCCTTTCTTAATCAATTCAAAGAAGGGAAGACACTTGTTTGTTGCTTTGGATATGAACCGACCCATGGTTGCAACCTTTCCTGCTAAACTTTGTACATCCTTGATTCTCCTTGGTTCTTGGATGTTCTTGGTGCCCATGATTTGGTCAGGATTATTTTCAATACCTTCGGAGCTAACTATAAATCCCAGGAACTTTCACAATGCTACCCCGAAGGAACAATTCAGGGGGTTAAGCTTCATCCTACACTTCCGAAGGATATTATACATTTCTTCCAAATTCTTGATGTGTCGGAAGATTGTCTCGACTTTACAAGCATACAATCAACATAAACTTCCATCGTCTTTCCGTTCTGGTCAAGGAACATGCGACTGACCAGGCGCTGCTTTGTTGCCCCCGCATTCTTCAGTCCAAAGGGAATAACTACGTAACAATATAATCCAAGGTCGGTGATGAAGCTGGTGTGTTCCTGATCTGGGACATGCATGGCAATCTGGTTGTACCCCGAGTATGTGTCCATGAATGAGAGGAGTTCGTGTCCAGCGGTCGAGTTGACGCCTGTCAATGGATGTAGTCGGATACGAATAGTGCTGTATCCGAAAAAAAATCAATATCCGAATTCGTATCCGATATCCGCGGATATCATTTAAATAATATCCGTATCCGCAGATATCCGAAAACATCCGTATCCCGTTCAACGAATACGTATATTTTCGAATATCCGAAAATATCCGTATCCGAATTTCAAATTACATATCCAAAATTGCATAACTCATAATTTGCAGCAAATACATACTTCCAGCAAATTCATCAAAACAACAAATTCATAAAACACTGCAAATACAACATAAAAACTAGAAGGCAAATACATCACATTCGTAGTCATATCCTAAAACAACATAAATAATTAAAATAAATACATCATACATGTCATCAATTGTAGCAAATACCAAAAATCATCTAAATGCCACATAATTTAATAACACACGTCCAAAAATGAATGTTTGCATTCATTTTTCCATGGCATCTTCAAAGATCACTAAACAATATAACCTGCATTCATTTTTTAGAGAATTTTTAGTGTTGGATATAAATATTTGATTGAATTTTCAGATAACCTACAAACTGTTAGCAACTGAGTTGCAAACTTTCTGTTTGCAACTCAGTTGCAAACTTTTAGTTTGTAAACTGTTTGCAAACAGCAGTGCGAACCGCTGTTTGCGAAATGCAGCTTGCAAACTGCCGTTTGCAAACAGCAGTTTGCGAACTGCTATTTGCAAACAACAACGCAAACTATTGTATGCAAACAGAAGTTCGCAAACTGCTATTTGCAAATAGCAGTGGCAAACTGCTGTTTCCAAACAACAGTGGCACTTCAGTTTGCAATTGAAGTGCTACTCAGCAGTGGCAAACTGTTGTTTGCAAACGAAAGTGGCACTTCAGTTTGCAACTGAAGTTCCACTTCAATTGCAAACTGAAGTGCCACTCCAGTTGGCAACGCAACTGAAGTTCCACTTCAGTTGCAAACTGAAGTGCCACTTCAGTTTGCAATGCAACTGCAGTTTGCAATGCAACTGCAGTGGCACTTCAGTTTGCAACTGAAGTGCCACTTCAGTTGGCAATGCAACTGAAGTGCCGCTTCAGTTGGCAATGCAACTGAAGTGTCGCTTTAGTTTGCAATGCAAGTGTGTTTGCAACTGAAGTGGCACTTCAGTTTGCAATGCAACTGAAGTGCCACTTCAGTTTGCAACTGAAGTGCCACTTCAGTTTGCAACTGAAGTGCTGTTTTCAAGAACCATGAACTGTTAAGAATTACTAGGGAATGAGGATTTACCAGGTAATGCTAAAATGAAGAACCATGAACCATGAACTAATTGTGTAGGACATCACTTCAAATCATAAGAATCATACCATATCTGCTAAATAAAAAACAATGTTAAAACTGATAATGCTGCACAAAGTAGTTTAAATTGCTTACAAGAATGAAACATAAGAATTATACCATATGTGAAGAGTGCATATAGACTGCATAATAATTGATGCATCATCGACAAGATCAACATTATTTCCTATAAAAAGAAGAACTGAATAACTATACGAAATAATTATTCCACTTAGACAAACTATAAAACTAACCAATATCAGATGGTAAACAATCTTTTATACACATCAATGCTTCTACTATATTCGAAGACAATGAAGATCTATTCTCCGTAATTACCCTTCCACCGCTACTAAAAGCTGATTCGGATGCTATAGTCGATACCGGAACTGCTAAGATGTCACGAGCAGTCTTTCCAAGAACGGGAAAAGTGGTGTAACACCCCACCTCCGTTAAGGTCACTCTCAAAGGGAATGCCTTAACTTCGGTGGAGCGTTTTAAGGTACAAGATACTAATAAATTACAATACAGATAACTAAAGCAGTAGATAATTAAAGCAACAGAAAAGAAACCAACTTCATTCCATAAATACTTGTTCAATACAACATTTCAACAAACAGTTTCAATCTTCCAAATTATTACATCTATCTTGAAAACATAAAGAAGCAATACTGAAAATAAAATGACATAAATCCCCAACATGTCTTTGACCATAGCCTTAGCTCAAAAAAGGAAAGTCCAAGCCTTACATCTACGGTCTTCAAGCTTTTATTTGATCCGGTCGAGCAGAAGTGTTCCATCGCTGCAGACCGGGGGGGGGGGGGGGAGTGGAACGGAAGAAAAGAGGCAAAAGGAAAATGAGACAAACATAAGTCTGGTAAGCCCAGTTATTTAATAACATGTAAACAAGTAAAAGACTGTGACATGAATAAACTGAACTTAGAATGATACCAAAAGGATAGGGTAGTCCTAAAACAAGATAAGGTAAGACTTAACTAGATTTGGCTATCGCACATGATTGTGAAGAAGTTGTTACTTCTAATATGATACCTAGCGTTTGCCAAACTTAACCAACATCACCGATTCGTAGACGACGAAGAGGACAATGTTATACCTCGCTGGAGTCTAAATTTTTGGATCCACAAAGAAAGAATCACAAATAACAAATGATTAGTGAGCGATAAGAAAAAGAGATGAATGAACTACGACGCATGATTTTATCTAGAAAAAATAGTTCTTCAAATAACCAATCTCCATCGAGTTAGTCATTATGTAACGACCTCCCATTTTTTATCGTTCAAATCGAGAATAATCTTCACATGTCGATCCAAACAAATCTAAAATACAAATAATTATTGGGATTACTATAAGAAAAAGAAGAAAAAAACAGTCACAAGATCTCACCGTGGAAGGACGAAATATAATAATCAAATAACAATTCATAAAACTGTTAAATTATACATTACAACAATACATCAGAGTTAGCTATTACACAACATACCAAACTATACATCGGAATAACACTAGTAAATACGCATGTCAAGCTCCGTCTTCATCTTCATAGCAGATCTTAGGTAATTGAAAACTCCTGCACAAATGAAAATACAAAAATACTCGGTCAGAGCTAAAATATTCCCATATTAGTCAAATCAGAACCAGGTAATAATATTAGTGTCATGGCATCATAGATGCTTACGGTAAGTCACGTCTCCTGCAGTACACCGTACAGGTTGTTTAGCAACCCCTAGGTGCGACTGTTTCGCAACGGCTTAGGTTTGTTGCGAAACATCAATGGCTTATGTACGTCGTGAATTTTCATAACACGGTTCTGGTCCGTTTTGATTTCGAATGGCTCCAAACCGTTTTAGTGTTAAATAGGACCTTCTATACACTCCCTCCTCAACGTAGCATACGCTTTCATTTTTCCACTTTCATTTCTCATATTCACGCAGAAAGAAAAAATACGCTTTCCCTGTAATGGCAATTTCTCTTCTCAAGAGCAATTAATTCTTTCCCGAATCGCCAGAACTGCTTACTAATTCTCAAAACCTTCTAAACAATGTAGATCCATATTCTCATTCAACTCGCCAAAATCAGTCCTTCGTATTATTAAATCTGGAGTAACCGACGGTTTCATACGATCAAATCAGGATCAAGCCACCAGAGAAAAAATAGTTTTCATTTTCACCATTTACTGCTGAATAACCGTTTTCTCAATAACCGATCCGTCAAGCGATCTATTTCTAACTGTCAATGTTCTGTTCATTTCTATGTGGGGTAAGTTTGGTTTCAAATTACAAGTTATGGATGATTAATTTGCAAAATAGCCTATTGCGTTTCAAAATATTGATTTTAAGGTTTGTTTCAAGGATCTAAAATGGTTTAACAACTTTCAATTTTCACTTTGAACTACTGTCTGAGAAGCTTCAAGGAATATTTTACTGAATTCTTTTGATTAAAAAATGGTTTCGACCGTGTCTTAAAGATTTGGTTAGTTTCAGACTGATGATGCTCAAAATATCAGTAATGGTTACAACAAATTCCAGTTGTTTTTAGGGATGTTTACACGTTGAAATTTTTTACCTGTCCTACCGAATTCTTCATTATTTCAAAAGGGAAGATGTTGTGATAATTATTTCTACTTGGTACGTATGAAGTATTTTTCTATATGTTATCAAAATTTTAACCGTTCTACTTGCTATGGAATGATCTAAATGCAATTTCCAATGATAATTCGGCATGACTTATACTTTGAGTTTTGGTGGCTGTTTTACAAGTTTTTAAATTTGTTAAAAGGGAAGTTCCAGTGGTACTTTATCCTATTTGATTCCCTACGCGAACTGTCACGGTGACATATAATGGAAGGTTCATGTTTCATAGTAGAATCTACATTACGGTCTCTAACCATTTCCAAGTTTGATTATGGAGTGATTTCATTCTAAGTGCTTCTTTTATGAGATAATTGGCTACAAACTTTGATATGTTACGATTAGGCTGAATAGATATTTGTTCCTAAGTTTTACTAGTTTAATGCATAGGAAGTCAACTAGCGTTCTTCATCCCTTTTTGTATTTTAAGCTAGCAACTTTTTTTTGCTAAATGAAAAAAAATAAACTTATGTGTTTGTTAAGCTTGCAGGTACAAGCTAAATCTATCCCACATCTATAGAAAGGAAAATATCTATCGGAAGATGCAAGAACTGGTTCTGGAAAAACACTTGCCTGACTAGGGAGCTTGCTATTCAGGTATGGATTTACATATATGTACTAATTGTTGTATACATAGTTCTAACCCAACATACTGACACTGAAAACTATTTCGAAAATTACTGTAGTTTTCTTTATTTTCATCTATGTCATGGTATATGGTCACTCGGGTTTTGATTTGGGTTTGCAAGTTCCAAGTTTTAGATCACGGTTATGCTAGTAAATTTGCGCTTTTTATATTAATATATATATATTATTTGTTTGATGAGAATGGTTCTTTTGAACCCTTTGGCAGTTTTGTTGTTTATTTCCAAATGTTTTCATCCACCGAATTTTTTTTCAATTTATTTCATTCAATTTACTTTCTTCCGCACCTTTTTTATTTGGATTTATCATAAATTTGTTGTTTTCTCAAATGTATTTATCAATTCGTTGTCCCTAGGTTTTGAGGCATTTGGTATACTCGATGAAAGAAGGAGATGTAGGTGTTCAAAGATGAGTTGATTTGGCACTAGCTCATCTTTGCTCTCCTGAAGATCAAAAGTGAATATTCCTTGATAATAATGGTATAATGTTACCTTCTATAATGCTTAATGATAACCATTCCATATAAGTTCCAAAATCATGTTGTACTCTTGTAGTTTTTAGTGATGGATGCACTTGTCTATCCAAATATAATTTTATTTGCAAATTTAGGTCTTGATTTACTTCTCGGTTTTCTTGTTTCTACAAATGCAAAGCAACAAGTTGATGGTTCATTAGCTTTGTATCAGCTAGCCAGAAAAGTTATGGCATTATGTGCACTGGATGCACCTCTTTCACCCATGTCTCAGATTTGTTTTTAGTGCTCTGTGTAACTTATTAAATTTTACAATACTACTAGTGAAAAAATGTTAAACCTTTTCCACCCATTAATGTTTAATTGCCTACTTGATGGAGCAAAGTATAGTTGTAACGACCCGGATTTTTAAGCGACTTTGGTTATCGACATAAACTCGATGTCGATAACCAAAACATCGAAAAATCCCGGTAATTAATGAAAGAAATTAGAGGGTGAGGATAGACAAGATAGAAACTTAGAATAGAAGAAGAAGAAGAACACAACATCAGAGTAACACGAACCTCACAGCGGAACGAATAACATATAATAGATAACATAACTTTGAAATATAACAGTTATGTATACAATAACACTTATCAGAGTACAGCACTTACAACACAGCGGAAATAACCTATAGCTATATGATCTTGAAGCCTCCTGCTCCAAGCTCTCCAAGTATATCTGTAAATTCTTGACTACTTGACTCCCCGTACAAAATTGGGCACCCAAGAGTTTAGGGAAAACAACAAAATAAACTACGGGTCAGTCATGGGACTGGTATGAGTAAAACAGTTTGAATAAGTAAACGATATCTCATAAGACCACGCCATATAACGGAACGGGTTTTTCCCTTATGAGAATCCAAAATATCTTTATATCAAAAACCTTTTGATAATATAATAATGTCTATCAACCACAATATAATAACCATCTAGCAGAAACACTTTCATCTCACGTTCTACATATAGTATACAATCAAAACTGCAAGCACATATTGGGTAATGGGTTTCCAACTATGACAAGGTATGGAACCACCTTCCGATCAGTGTACTCTAGGAACGATATACTGGAGTTCAACAAGAACATCTTGTAACTCAGCCACACATGACCGACCACTCATTTTGCTTGAGTGTATCGAATGTATATCACCAACGGTTGGGATCAACAACTGTTTCCCGTGTATATATGAGACAGCATTGATAGATTAAAGAAGCAAATGAACATTCTCTAGATAGGTGATTATACACCCTACTTCGGTGCGACCGACTTAGCCATGCTGCCTGCCCGATTTTTGTCATTTACCGGTTGATGAGGCTAGAAGCTACGCTTTATCATCACATCAGATTCACTTCGAATGTCACATCATCAGATCTATCCAATCACCGATTTGACGTCCTCAACAATACATTATGTGTTAGCTAAAAGAAGTTTCCTTCTTCGCTTCCACTCTTGGTATGGTTGGAGAAATCAATATACGTGATCATCTGGAAATACTCTGTCAGACATCCGTCCATACAAGTCATCCAGGAACAGGATGAACCGAAGGCACTATTCTGTAAACAGGATAGCCCTTGCATAACTCCGTCCTCAATTTTCTTTGGCATATATGATTCGCAACGCTTATGCCAATACAAAGTGGTTCTTTGGATAATACTCCAACCGGTCTCTCCATATTAACAACGTTAAAATGGTCAAGAAATTCAATAGTCGATGAGTTAACTATCGAAGAAAAACACTTGTGCAAACAACAATATTATTTCCAGATGGAAATTCTATCAATCAATCATCAATCATATATATATATATATATCTATATACATGTATATTCATTTTTCCCTATTTTCTATGTTTGATTACGTTTCTGATTCTATTTGGAAAACATTTCCAAATCTTCTTTACTTGGATTTAAACAGATGTTTAAATCAACATCGCGACAACTTAAACCACTATACTTATTTACTAAATCACTTAACCACTTTCACTCTCGAACCTTAACCATTTCTAAATTAAAACGAAGTCAATCAAGTGGGGGTATAACTACCTCTTAGACCTTAACTGAACAACATTTCAAATCTCGAAATAGGTTAAGTCCATCTTTTAACTCTTTAACACTTCCTTACGTAACTTCTTTCGAATAAACAATATTCTAAAATCCTTTAAACTCTATTTGTTTAACTCTAATCGATTTACTCTTTTTACTTCATCCCTTACTTAACTCCTTTCGAATAAACTATATTCGAAAATCCTTTAATCTCTATTTGTTTAACTCTAATCGATTTACTCTTTTAATTCTATTTGAATAAACTAAATTCGACCAACTCATTTTAACTCGATTCGAATAACTAATATTCAATAACTCCCTTTAATTCTATTCGAATAAACTATATTCGATTTACTCATTTGATTTGACTAATATCGATTAACCCCATCAAATAACTAAATTCAATAACTCCTTTGAATAAACTATATTCGATAACCCCTTCGATTAAACTAATAATCGATAATTCCTTCGATTAACTAATAATCGATAACTCCTTCGAATAAACTATATTCGATAACTCACTTCGATTAAACTAATAATCGATAACTCCTTCGATTAACTAATAATCGTTAACTCCTTCGAATAAACCATATTCGATAATCTCCTCTCGAATAAACGATATTCGATAATCTTCCCTTTCGAATACACGAAATTCGATAATTCCTTTTCAAATAACTAAATTCGATAACACCATTTTGACTAACTCTAATCGATTAACTCAAATCGATAACTCTAATTCGATTAACCCTATTTAATTACTCTATTTGTTTAACCCTAACTATAACTAGTTAACTCTAACAGATTTACTCTGACTGGTCAACCCTAACTGATTAACAATAACTGGTTAAATCTAACTGGTCAACCCTAACTGATTAACTCGACTTATTCAGCTTAACTTGATTTAACTCCTATCGAATAACAAATATTCGATTTAACTCCATTTGAACAATTCTATTTGATTAACTCTAGTTGGTTAATCCTAATTGGTTAACTCTAACTCTGATCGATTTCTCTTATTCGGGTACCCTTATTTGATAACGTTTATTCATTTATAAAGATTTACTTTTAGTAACGGTTCTGCACTTTATAAATGTTCTCTTTAATGATGTTACTTCACTTATACAAGTGTTGTGTATCCATTCTATTTAAACCTATCGGTGTTAAAACCAATATCTCTTCTCTATATAAGTACAGACTTATATATTCCAATTATCGAATGATAAATATTAAATTTAATTTATAAACTGTTATTTATAAATTAATCCTTTCTATTTATCTGTTAAAAACAGATTTCTATTTATTTAACAAATAAATATTCCTTTTATCCTATTTATTCTAACAAGTAAATATTTTCTTTTAATCCTATTTATTTACCAAATAAATATCTCCTTTAATCTTTATTTATTTCCTAAATAAATAAACCCTTATTACTTTTATTTATTTCTTAAATAAATAAATTCTTTTAACTCTTTATTTATGCTTTACCAATATATTCATTTATATTTGCTTTCAAATATATTTCCTTTATATTTGATTTCGAATATATTCCTTCATATTTGATTTCAAATATATCTCCTTTATATTTGATTAACAAATAAATTCCTTCTATATTTGATTTCAATATATTTCCTTTATATTTGATTTCAAATATATCTCCTTTTCAATTTCATTTGTAAAGGTTTTACAAACATTTCTATTTCATTTTGATTTCTGAAAAATATTCTAACTCTTTATATTCCCGGGAAAATTCGCCATAACCTCCTTTGTACCGGGAGCATCGGGAAAATCCCCAAACCCACCACACATGCCTTTCCATTCAAAAAGAAAATGTTTTGGAATTATTTCCTTTCTGAATATCTCATATTTATAAATATTCCAATTTATAAATATTCCTTATTTATAAATATTCAAATTTATAAATGTCTCTTATTTATAATATTCCATTTATAAATATTTTATTTTCAATATCACTTTGAAAATCCCCTTATCAACATTCCGGTATGTTACAGTATTTAACATATCAAACTTCGATATCCAATATCGTCCATACACACACAATCAACAACAGGTTATAATTCACATCATATATCAAAATATATGAAAAACAAAAAACTAACTGTTGAGGAATCCAGTCGGATTCCTCCAACCTGTTTTCCTGCATCCACAGATGTTACACAATATGATTATCATCACTTTCAGTTCAATATAAATTATTCTGATAGCGGAATCAATATATAAATATTTAACGGTTTATATATATATATATTTATATATATATATATATATAATTTTCCCCTAACTGACAATCAGTTCAATCAATCAACCAACACACAACAATCAACAGACGATTAACAGTTCTAAAAATTCGTTATAAAAATATAACTGTTCAGAGTTGGTGAGTTTTACTCACATTTGCAGTTCATCGTTAAAGAACGATAAACCATTATTTGATTTGAATCAAACAATTTATTTCGCCATAAATTCCTACGAGCCCCAATCCACTTCTAGTCAGCTTCATTGTGAAGCTCTCGTCCATACGGTCCCAACACAACTTACGGTTCGTCAATCTGATATCGTATGACGAAGATATGAATTTTCGAAGTTCATACACTATTTAAAGTAAATAACTTGAATTTAAAAGAGTGGGCCTCACCCCCTTCATCAAAACCGGCCCACCTCTAATTCACCAAGGCCCAAACCCGTATAAGCCTCTTCTTCCCCAATACCAAAAATGCAACATCCTCCTATTCTTCAATGGACATAACCGAACCACGCAACTCCTTTATCACACCACTAATTCACCAACTTAAAAATCAACTAAATTAACCAATAAACTCCCCTCGAAAACCTCTTCACCTCAGACCCTCGAAGAACAACTCGACGTCCTTCCTCATCTCGCATCATCCAGGTTCACGCCCAACTCCAGAAGAAAAGAACGATACTTTTTTATACGGAACCCCATCAAAACCCTTACACCGAAACTACTTCCTGTTCTCAATCAAAATACGAACTCCAACATTTGAATCGCTACTTCAAACTCCAGTTTTCTCGAACACTAGACTCACGCTGGTACAACCGTGAACCCCCAAATATCAGATTAGAACCCATGTTTCATACGCCAGAATGAAGAGCTTACCAACTCGAGCACAAAGATGTTTGAGTTATGATTTGTAGAATTTTGTTTGCTTTTATTATGATTTTAGAAGATTGAACATTTACTCAAAGAGGAAAAATATAGCAGCGATGCATTTTTTGAGGATTAGGTCTTAAGGAATGGGATTTGGGGGTACTTATAGGGAGAGTAGATATTTTAGATATTTTTTCCTTTATTATTTTATTGATTTCTATTATAATGCTGCCAGTATTCACCTTCTAAAAATCCATGTGCTCACACACGATACCTAAAAATCACGAAACTGGACATGTAGCTACAGCTCGACATTACGGTCCCAGCGAAATTGGTTTCGTCGAATTCCGACTCCGTATGCTCACACAGCGTATTTTTAACCATCAAAATATCGACTGTTTTTCACTCTAAAAATCTATACAGCCACACAGTGACTCTAAAAATCATGAAACTTCACATCTAACAATTATTTAATGTTGCTGATCCAACAAAATTAGTTTCGTCGAATTCTGAGGTAGTTTGCAAAACCGGCTATTTTTAAAGCTCTAAATAGCCCATTTAAATATATAAATATATTTAAATAAAATTAAATTAAATATAAATAAATATATATTGTTGTATATATTCATAGTGGAATACCATACAGCTTCAAAAAAATTATATACTTGATATTTCAAGTCCTGGTTGAATCGATATTCAATTTACATTGAAAAACCCTTTTATAACGTATGTAAAGCGTTACGAATTATAAAAGTATTCCATAGCGACTTTTCTGAAATTTGATTTGGAAGTAAATCAAAATCTATATGACGAAATCCCGATTTTTCTCTTCCACTAGGAAAATATACTCCACCAGCTCCACACATTTCTTGTTTCACAGAAATCCGGCTTAAAACGAATCCTGTACATTCAGTTGAAGTTCAAATCGCCAATTTACGAACTGCAGCGCCATTTCGAGCTCGATTTTAATTATAATATAATTATACATTCAAACTGTCGTTCAAATAATATATTCGTTATTTAAATTCAAACTCTAAACTGAATTAAATATCACAGATGATCCAGTTCACACCATATCGTCATTTCAGCCAATTATGATTATTTCAGAATTAAGTATATTATTTAATTTATTATTTTAAATTAAATATTCGCCATTCTTTAATTAAACCACCATTTAATTCACTATATCACTATCTATATAATTAAATAAATTAATTATAATACCTCTGCAAATGCGGGTCATTACATTCTTCCCCACTTAAAATAATTTCGTCCTCGAAATTGCTAAGGTAGAGGACGACCCTATCGACTGGTTAGAACATATTTGTTCACTTCTTAACTTCAGTTTCCAACTGGACCAATTTAATTTCAATTAAATATTAATTTTATCAATGAAAATTTTCAAAAATCCTGAAAATTTTCTAACTCCTTAACTTTTCGAAAAATCTCGCCAGCACCTCCTTTGTACTGGTCAATCGGTCAAACTCCAACTCGCCTCTCTGGGCCATCTCCATCCCAAAAGAAAATCAAACAGCCAAGCGGCTTGCCAGTTCGGCTCATCAAAATCTCATACCATATGAAATCTAAACTTGTACCTTTTTGTCGGGCGTATCAACTCTATCACTCCCATATGCTATCAGCTCAGCATATACCAATGTTATCCCAATCAAATTCTGAAATCACTTTTATCTCCAACACAACCATTCGTTTTTAACCCAGCCAAATCCCATTTCAACTCAAGTTCAATTCTTGATTTTCAATTCCTTAACTCCTCAATCCAATACCATTTCAGATTCTAATTTCACAAATCCAATCTTATTCGATTTCAATTCAACTTCAGTTACCATTTAACTGACCTTATTTTAAATCCCAATTTGCTTTCACACGTTCACATTTAATTTGTTTTAAATTAAACCATCTATTTCTGGGAGTTTTTAAACATCTTTGTTTTTCTCAAAAATCAAACTCCCCCTTCGAAGTTCAAAACAACTTGTTTTTCTAAACAATTCAAAAACAAAATCTTTGGTGGTAATCCGTTACTTACAAACTCGAAAATGAACACCGATGATGTCTAGATCATCATCGGAATCTATTTTCCAGCTATCGAAGCGAGTTCAATACTATATCACTTTTCAAAACTCATACTCAAACATTTTCCACTTTGAAATCAATTTCAAAATATAATTCACATGGTTTGTAAACAATTTAAAATCTCCAAGGATCTAAAAATTTACATATATTTAATCCAAGTCTATTTACAAACTCTGTTCCAAATTTCCAGGGTTTCAATTTCAATTCTGATTTAAATTTCAGATTTAATTCAATTTATTATACTTATCTGAATTCTGATTGGTTATTTACATACCATTTCACATTTTTATAATCTTATTCGATTATAATATCAACCAATATATCTACTATATTATAATTTTGATATATATATATATATCTTTTCTATATCAAGATATACCTTGGGTAAACTTATTTTAATTTACCCTCTTTTCAAAACATATCGTGACGACCCATCGTATTCGAGTGTTTAGTAACTCCTACCGATACAATGGATCAAACTGATCGACCAGAATTCACAAACAACTCAACCAATGAATCTCCACAATATAAAACAATTTTTTTTATATCAATAACAAATACGTTCACTCGTATATATACACTCAAACTCAATCTAGGGTATTACTAACCCTATCTCTACCGAGTCACGCCACAGAGCCAAGGTAGTTCTTAACTTAAGCTCTGATACCAACTGTAACGACCCAGATTTTTAAGAGACTTTGGTTATCGACATAAACTCGATGTCGATAACCAAAACATCGAAAAATCCTGGTAATTAATGAAAGAAATTAGAGGGTGAGGATAGACAAGATATAAACTTAGAATAGAAGAAGAAAAAGAACACAACATCAGAGTAACACGAACCTCACAGCGGGACGAATAACATATAATAGATAACATAACTTTGAAATATAACAGTTATGTATACAATAGCACTTATCAGAGTACAGCACTTACAACACAGCGGAAATAATCTGTAGCTATATGATCTTGAAGCCTCCTGCTCCAAGCTCTCCAAGTATATCTGTAAATTCCTGACTACTTGACTGCCCATACAAAACTGGGCACCCAAGAGTTTAGGGAAAACAACAAAATAAACTCCGGGTCAGTCATGGGACTGTTATGAGTAAAACAGTATAAACAGTTTGAACAAGTAAACAATATCTCATAAGACCACGCCGTATAACGGAACGGGTTTTTCCCTTATGAGAATCCAAAATATCTTTATATCAAAAGCCTTTTGATAATATAATAATGTCTATCAACCACAATATAATAACCATCTGGCAGAAACAATTTCACCTCATGTTCTACATATAGTATACAATCAAAACCGCAAGCACGTATTGGGTAATGGGTTTCCAACTATGACAAGGTATGGAACCGCCTTCCGATCAGTGTACTCTAGGAACGATACACTGGAGGTCAACAAGTACATCTTGTAACTCAGCCACACATGATCGACCACTCATTTTGCTTGAGTGTATCGAATGTATATCACCAACGGTTGGGATCGGCAACCGTTTCCCGTATATATATGAGACAGCATTGGTAGATTAAAGAAGCAAATGAATATTCTCTAGGTAGGTGATTATGCACCTAACTTCGGTGCGACCGACTTAGCCATGCTGCCTGCCCGATTTCTGTCATTTACCGGGTGATGAGGCTAGAAGCTACGCTTTATCATCACATCAGATTCACTTCGAATGTCACATCATCAGATCCATCCAATCACCGATTTGACGTCCTCAACAATACATTATGTGTTAGCTAAAAGAAGTTTCCTTCTTCGCTTCCACTCTTGGTATGGTTGGAGAAATCAATATACGTGATCGTCTGGAAATACTCTGTCAGACATCCGTCCATACAAGTCATCCAGGAACAGGATGAACCAAAGGCACTATTCTGTAAACAGGATAGCCCTTGCATAACTCCGTCTTCAATTTTCCTTGGCATATATGATTCGCAACGCTTATGCCAATACAGAGTGGTTCTTTGGATAATAATCCAACCGGTCTCTCCATATTAACAACTTTAAAATGGTCAAGAACTTCAATAATCGATGAGTTAACTATCGAAGAAAAACACGTGTGCAAACAACGATATTATTTCCAGATGGAAATTCTATCAATCAATCATCAAACATATATATATATGTATATTCATATTTCCCTATTTTCTATGTTTGATTACGTTTCTGATTCTATTTGGAAAACATTTCCAAATCTTCTTTACTTGGATTTAAACAGATGTTTAAATCAACATCGCGACGACAACTTAAACCACTATACTTATTTACTAAATCACTTAACCGCTTTCACTCTCGAACCTTAACCATTTCTAAATTAAAACAAAGTCAATCAAGTTGGGGTATAACTACCTCTCAGACCTTAACTGAACAATATTTCAAATCTCAAAATAGGTTAAGTCCATCTTTTAACTCTTTAACACTTCCTTACGTAACTTCTTTCGAATAAACTATATTCGGAAATCCTTTAAACTCCATTTGTTTAACTCTAATCGATTTACTCTTTTTACTTCACCCCTTACTTAACTCCTTTCGAATAAACTATATTCGAAAATCCTTTAATCTCTATTTATTTAACTCTAATAGATTTGCTCTTTTAATTCTATTTGAATGAACTAAATTCGACCAACTCATTTTAACTCGATTCGAATAACTAATATTCGATAACTCCCTTTAGTTCTATTCGAAGAAACTATATTCGATTTACTCAATTGATTTAACTAATATCGATTAACCCCATCAAATAACTAAATTCAATAACTCCTTTGAATAAACTATATTCGATAACCCCTTCGATTAAACTAATAATCGATAATTCCTTCGATTAACTAATAATCGATAACTCCTTCAAATAAACTATATTCGATAACTCACTTCGATTAAACTAATAATTGATAACTCCTTCGATTAACTAATAATCGATAACTCCTTCGAATAAACCATATTCGATAATCTCCTCTCGAATAAACGATATTCGATAATCTTCCCTTTCGAATACACGAAATTAGATAATTCCTTTTCGAATAACTAAATTCGATAACTCCTTTTCGACTAACTCTAATCGATTAACTCAAATCGATTAACTCTAATTCTATTAACCCTATTTAATTACTCTATTTGTTTAACCCTAACTCTAACTAGTTAACTCTAACAGATTTACTCTGACTGGTCAACCCTAACTGATTAACTCTAACTGGTTAACTCTAACTGGTCAACCCTAACTGATTAACTCGACTTATTCAGCTTAACTTGACTTAACTCCTATCGAATAACAAATATTCGATTTAACTCCATTTGAATAATTCTATTTGATTAACTCTAGTTGGTTAATCCTAATTGGTTAACTCTAACTCTGATCGATTTCTCTTATTCAGGTACCCTTATTTGATAACGTTTATTCATTTATAAAGATTTACTTTTAGTAACGGTTCTGCACTTTATAAATGTTCTCTTTAATGATGTTACTTCACTTATACAAGTGTTGTGTATCCATTCTATTTAAACCTATCAGTGTTAAAACCAATATCTCTTCTCTATATAAGTACAGACTTATATATTCCAATTATCGAATGACAAATATTAAATTTAATTTATAAACTGTTATTTATAAATTAATCCTTTCTATTTATCTGTTAAAAACAGATTTCTATTTATTTAACAAATAAATATTCCTTTTATCCTATTTATTCTAACAAGTAAATATCTTCTTTTAATCCTATTTATTTACCAAATAAATATCTCCTTTAATCTTTATTTATTTCCTAAATAAATAAACCCTTATTACTTTTATTTATTTCTTAAATAAATAAATTCTTTTAACTCTTTATTTATGCTTTACCAATATATTCATTTATATTTGCTTTCAAATATATTTCCTTTATATTTGATTTCGAATATATTCCTTCATATTTGATTTCAAATATATCTCCTTTATATTTGATTAACAAATAAATTCCTTCTATATTTGATTTCAATATATTTCCTTTATATTTGATTTCAAATATATCTCCTTTTCAATTTCATTTGTAAAGGTTTTACAAACATTTCTATTTCATTTTGATTTCTGAAAAATATTCTAACTCCTTATATTCCCGGGAAAATTCGCCATAACCTCCTTTGTACCGGGAGCATCGGGAAAATCCCCAAACCCACCACACATGCCTTTCCATTCAAAAAGAAAATGTTTTGGAATTATTTCCTTTCTGAATATCTCATATTTATAAATATTCCAATTTATAAATATTCCTTATTTATAAATATTCAAATTTATAAATGTCTCTTATTTATAATATTCCATTTATAAATATTTTATTTTCAATATCACTTTGAAAATCCCCTTATCAACATTCCGGTATGTTACAGTATTTAACATATCAAACTTCGATATCCAATATCGTCCATACACACACAATCAACAACAGGTTATAATTCACATCATATATCAAAACATATGAAAAACAATAAAATAACTGTTGAGGAATCCAGTCGGATTCCTCCAACCTGTTTTCCTGCATCCACAGATGTTACACAATATGATTATCATTACTTTCAGTTCAATATAAATTATTCTGATAGCGGAATCAATATATAAATATTTAACGGTTTTTATATATATATATATTTATATATATATATATAATTTTCCCCTAACTGACAATCAGTTCAATCAATCAACCAACACACAACAATCAACAGACGATTAACAGTTCTAAAAATTCGTTATAAAAATATAACTGTTCAGAGTTGGTGAGTTTTACTCACATTTGCAGTTCATCGTTAAAGAACGATAAACCATTATTTGATTTGAATCAAACAATTTATTTCACCATAAATTCCTACGAGCCCCAATCCACTTCTAGTCAGCTTCATTGTGAAGCCCTCGTCCATACGGTCCCAACACAACTTACGGTTCGTCAATCTGATATCGTATGACGAAGATATGAATTTTCGAAGTTCATACACTATTTAAAGTAAATAACTTGAATTTAAAAGAGTGGGCCTCACCCCCTTCATCAAAACCGGCCCACCTCTAATTCACCAAGGCCCAAACCCGTATAAGCCTCTTCTTCCCCAATACCAAAAATGCGATGTCCTCCTGTTCTTTAATGGACATAACCGAACCACGCAACTCCTTTATCACACCACTAATTCACCAACTTAAAAATCAACTAAATTAACCAATAAACTCCCCTCGAAAACCTCTTCACCTCAGACCCTTGAAGAACAACTCGACGTCCTTCCTCATCTCGCATCGTCCAGGTTCACGCCCAACTCCAGAAGAAAAGAACGATACTTTTTTATACGCAATCCCATCAAAACCCTTACACCGAACCTACTTCCTGTCCTCAATCAAAATACGCACTCCAACATTTGAATCGCTACTTCAAACTCCAGTTTTCTCGAACCCTAGACTCACGCTGGTACAACCGTGAACCCCCAAATATCAGATCGGAACCCATGTTTCATACGCCAGAATGAAGAGCTCCCTAACTCGAGCACAAAGATGTTTGAGTTATAATTTGTAGAATTTTGTTTGCTTTTATTATGATTTTAGAAGATCGAACATTTACTGAAAGAGGAAAAATATAGCAGCGGCGCATTTTCTGAGGATTAGGTCTTAAGGAATGGGATTTGGGGGTACTTATAGGGAGAGCAGATATTTTAGATATTTTTCCCTTTATTATTTTATTGATTTCGATTATAATGCTGCTAGTATTCACCATCTAAAAATCCGTGTGCTCACACACGATACCTAAAAATCATGAATCTGGACATGTAGCTACAGCTCGACATTACGGTCCCAGCGAAATTGTTTTCGTCGAATTCCGACTCCGTATGCTCACACAGCGTATTTTTAACCGTCAGAATATCGACTGTTTTTCACTCTAAAAATCCGTACGGCCACACAGTGACTTTAAAAATCACGAAACTTCACATCTAATAATTATTTAATGTTGCGGATCCAAAAAATTAGTTTCGTCGAATTCTGAGCTCGTTTACAAAACCGGCTATTTTTAAAGCTCTAAATAGCCCATTTAAATATATAAATATATTTAAATAAAATTAAATTAAATATAAATAAATATATATTGTCGTATATATTCACAGTGGAATACCATACAGCTTCAAAAAAAATTATATACTTGATATTTCAAGTCCAGGTTGAATTGATATTCAATTTACATTGAAAAATCCTTTTATAACGTATATAAAGCGTTACGAATTATAAAGGAATTCCATAGCGACTTTTCTGAAATTTGATTTGGATGTAAATCAAAATCTATACGACGAAATCCCGATTTTTCTCTTCCACTAGGAAAATATACTCCACCAGCTCCACACGTTTCTTGTTTCACAGAAATCCGGCTTAAAACGAATCCTGTACATTCAGTTGAAGTTCAAATCGCCAATTTACGAACTGCAACGCCATTTCGAGCTCGATTTTAATTATAATATAATTGTACGTTCAAACTGTCGTTCAAATAATATATTCGTTATTTAAATTCAAACTCTAAACTGAATTAAATATCACAGATGATCCAGTTCACACCATATCGTCATTTCGGCCAATTCTGATTATTTCAGAATTAAATATATTATTTAATTTATTATTTTAAATTAAATATTCTCCATTCTTTAATTAAACCACCATTTAATTCATTGTATCACCATCTATATAATTAAATTAATTAATTATAATACCTCTGCAAATGCGGGTCATTACAATAGTCCAACACATTTTGACATGTTAATAACATAATTGCAAGTTTACTTAGGTATATTGAGAAAAAACGAAAACCTGCAGATAGTATTTAGTTTATTTTACTATTGTAATGGATATGGGCCTGGCCCAATCATTATTTTTACATTTTTTTGGTGGCTTGTATATCTGTATACAACATTATAAATACAAGCCGAACTATGTACAAATCAATTCATTGAATAATACAAATTCATTTCCCCTCTCAAACACTATCAAATTCAAAATTATCTCAATTCTTTACATGGTATCAGAGCTACCAATCGCTTAACAACAATCAAGTTTCTGATCATCTACTGAAAGTGGTGTTTAGCTGTCTATTGGTAGAAGATCCATTAGAGTGTTATCATCATTTGGATCCCTCTCATCTGAGATAAGTTTTATATCTCATCATTTGAGAGTTGTGACCTGATTTCAGTGAAGCGGTGCCTCGCCGTGTTTCAAAAAAGGCTACATCGACCTCTCTGCATCAAGTTTGGTGCAGAAACTTGTTTAATACCGATCAAGAAAATCGAAAAAAGTATCACAACTGAAGTAAAGTGCCATATAAGAAGGATATCAAATAAAAGGAGTCAAAATATTCTTAAAAGCCTCAAGATTGCATCAAAACTCAACTGAAATATGTTTTCAAGAAATTTCTCAATTCAAAGCATCAAAAGTTTAGTATTTCACACCTTTCTGCTGCAAAGTATTCATCATTGTTATCCTCATGGATAAAGAAAATAGTTCCACTACCGTTGCTCCTAATCCACCCGCAAATCAAAGTCAGACAACATCAACTTGTCAGACTACACCTAATGCTGAATCTCTAGTTAAAACAAGTATTAACCCATAAACCCAACTGATTACAATTGATCTTGAGGAAAATAACTAATTGCTGTGGAAAATGCAAGTAGAAACTGATATTCATGGGTATGGGTTTGAAGGATATATTCTTGGAACCATTGAGTACACGTAGACAGGATAATTGGGAACAGAAGAATTGGCCTCGCCAAGGAATAAGTGATAACGTGAATAATCAAATCATGCATTAAATGATAGTGTGGTACTGTAACGTGGGGGTTTGTATTAAGCGCAAGATGGTGGACGGCGCAAGGTGGTATTACTGCATAAAATTAAGTTACTTAAAAGATTTTTTTTAGAATGGAAATATTTATTAATAAATGTTTAAGTTAATTTAATTTTAATTTTATGGAATATTTCTACGAATTAAGTTAAGTAAATTTAATTCAAGAGCTAGCAGAACCCGTTGCTATGCAAGGTGGTGAGTCACAAGCAGTAGAATTGCAAGCATATGTCTCGGCAAGGGGATTTGAGTCCAACGGTAGAGTACGTAGTTGTGCGGTAGAGCAAATGATTGTCAAGAAGTTGTTACTTCTACTCCTGAATAACCGTTTTCTCAAAAAACGATCCGTCAAGCGATATATTTCTAACTTTCAATGTTCTGTTCGTTTCTACGTGGGGTAAGTTTGGTTTCAAATTACAAGTTATGGATGATAAATTTTCAAAATTGCCTATTGCGTTTCAAAATATTGATTTTTAGGTTTGTTTCAAGGATCTTAAATGGTTTAACAACTTTCAATTTTCACTTTGAACTACTGTCTGAGAAGCTTTAAGGAATATTTTACCGAAATATTTTGTTTAAAAAATGGTTTCGACTGTGTCTTAAAGATTTGGTTAGTTTCAGATTGATGATGCTCAAAATATTAGTAATGGTTACAACAAATTCTATTTGGTTTTGGACATGTTTACACATTGAGAATTGGTACATGTCCTACCGGATTCTTCGGTATGTCAAAAGGGAAGATGATGTGATAATTTTTTCACTTGGTCCATATGAATTATTTTTCTATATGTTATCGAAGTTTTAACTGTTCTGCTTGCTATGGAATGATCTAAATGCAATTTCCAATGATAATTCGGCATGACTTATATTTTGGCTTTTGGTGGCTGTTTTACAAGTTTTTACATTTGTTAAAAGGGAGGTTCAGATGATACTTTATCCTACTTGATTCCCTAAGCGAACTGTCACGATGACATATAATGGAAGGTTCATGTTTCATAGTAGAATCTACATTACTGTCTCTAACCATTTCTAAGTTTGATTATGGAGTGATTTTATTCTAAGTGCTTCTTTTATGAGATAATTTGCTACAAACTTTGATATCTTGTGATTAGTCTGAATAGATATTTGTTCCTAAGTTTTACTAGTTTAATGCATAGGAAGTCAGCTAGTATTCTTCGTCTCTGTTTATATTATAAGCTAGCAACTATTTTTTTGCTAAACGAAAAAAATAGACTTATGTGTTTATTAAGCTTGCAAGTACAAGCTAAATATATCCCACATCTGTAGAAAGGCAAAGATGTATCCGAAGATGCAAGAACTAGTTCTGGAAAAACACTTGCCTGACTAGGGAGCTTGCTATTTAGGTATGGGATTTATATATATGTAATAATTGCTGTAGTTCTAACCCAGTATACTGACACTGAAAACTATTTCAAAAATTAGTGCAGTTTTCTTTATTTGCATCTATGTCATGGTATATGGTCACTCGGGTTTGCAAATTTCAAGTTTTAGACCACCGTTATGCTAGTAAATTTGTGCTTTAGTTTATATATTAGTTGTTTGCTGAGAATGGTCCCCTTTGGCAGTTTTGTTGTTCATTTCCAAGTGATTTCATCGACCGAATTGTTTTTCAATTTACTTTCTTCCGTACCTTTTTTTTGGATTTAGCATAAATTTGTTGTTTTCTCAAATGTATTTATCATTTCGTTGTCTCTAGGTTTTGAGGCATTTGCTATACTTGATGAAAGAAGGAGATGGAGGTGTTCAAAGATGAGCTGCTTTGACACTTGCTCATCTTTGCTCTCCTTACGATCAAAATTGAATATTCCTTGATAGTAATGGTATAATGTTACCTTCTATAATGATTAATGATAACCATTCCGTATAAGTTTCAAAATCATGATGTACTATGGTAGTTTTCAGTGATGAATGCACTTGTCTATCCAAATATTATTTTATTTGCAAATTCAGGTCTTTATTTACTTCTCGGTCTTCTTGTTTCTGCAAATGCAAAGCAACAGGTTGATAATTCGGTAGCTTTGTATCAGCTGGCCAAAAAAGTGTTGGCATTATGTGCACTGGATGCACCTCTTTCACCTACGCCTCATGTTTATTTTTAGTGCTCTGTGTAATTATTAATTTTACAATACTACTAGTGAAAAAATGTTAAACCTTTTCTACCTATTAATGTTTAAATGTCTACTTGATGGAGCAGAGTATAGTCCAATACATTTTGACATGTTAATAACACAATTGCAAGTTTATTTAGGTATATTGAGAACAAACGAAAACCGGCATATAGTATGTAGTTAATTTTACTATTGTAACGGACATGGGCCTGGCCCTATCATTATTTTTACATTTTTTTGTGGCTTGTGTATCTATATACAACATTATAAATACTGGCTGAACTATGTACAAATCAATTCACTGAATAATACAAATTCATTTACCCTCTCAAACTTATCAAATAGAAAATTATCTCAATTATTTACATGGTGTCAGAGCTACCAATCGCTTGACAACAATCAAGTTTCTGATCACCTAACGAAAGTGGTGTTTTTCTATCTATTGGTAGAAGATCCATTAGAGTATTATCATCATTTGGATCGCTCTCATCTGAGATAAGTTTTCTATCGCATCATTTGAGAGTTGTGACCTGATTTCAGTGAAGCAATGCCACGCCGTGTTTCAAAACAGGCTACATCGACCTCTCTGCATCAAGTTTGATGCAGAAACTACTGAAACTTGATGAATACCGATCAAGAAAATTGAAAAAAGTATCACAACTGAAGTAAAGTGCCATATCAGAAGGATATCAAATAAAAGGAGTCAAAATAATCTTAAAAGCCTCAAGATTGCATCGAAACTCAACTGGAATATGTTTTCAAAAAATTCCTCAATTCAAAGCATCAAAAGTTTCGTATTTCACACCTTTCTGCTGCAAAGTATTCATCATTGTTATCCTCATGGCTGAGGACAATAGTTCCACTACTGCTACACCGAATCCACCCGCAAATCAAAGTCAGACAACATCAACCAGTCAGACCACACCTAATGCTGAATCTCTTGTTAAAACAAGTATTAACCCATAAACCCAACTAATTACAATTCATCTTGAGGAAAATAACCACTTGCTGTGGAAAATGCAAGTAGAAACTACTATGCAGGGGTATGGGCTTGAAGGATATATTCTTGGAACCATTGTTGTTGCTCCTAAATTCATAATTGATGCAGACAATATAGTTGTTAGCAATGAAGAGTTTGTTAAATATCATAGGCATGATAGATTAATTTGTGTCCGGTTGCTGTCATAAATCAGTGAAAAGATCTAGTCGTAGGTAATAGGGTGTAAAATTGCTGATGAAATTTGGACAACAACAAAAAAAGCATTCAACACCTGGCCTTATGCCAAGATCCTGTTCTACAGAAATCAACTGCAAATTTAAAGGAAAGACAATCTATCCATGAGGGAATATTTGGGTAAAGTAAAAAAAAACATGTGATCATCAAGTGGCAGCAGGGCAAAAAATTGGTGAACCAGAGCATACTATAACAATTCTAAATGTTCTTCATGAGGAATATGATGCTGTGGTTGTTGATTCACGAGATTTTGAATTCAAGACAATGACGAAATGAAGATCATATTGAAGAGCCAAGTTCATATATATATACATACATACATACATATATATATATATATATATATATGTATGTGCGTGTGTGCGTGTGTGTGTTTAGTCGTGTTAGATATTTGTTAAAATCTATCCTTATAGTATAACACGAATGCACAAATCATAATATATATATATATATATATATATATTTGTAAATGGCTATAAACAGCCATGACTGGACAAAATATGCTCAACCAGTCGACTGGCGACTGGCGAACCAGTCGACTAGTCAAGCTTATTTTTCCCAGTAATGGCTAGTTTCTAGATATTTTTTAATATAATTTTTTGTCAGTATTTTCAACCAGTTGACTGGTGATATGCAGACCAGTTGACTGATTTGAAACAATAACCATTTATATGAAGACTCATCTCCTTTCATGAATAGATTTCTATTCATTTCTGAATAGAAATGGCCACATCTCTTGATAGTAATTATTTGTGAAAGGTTGCTGCTCTTCTACTATTATGTAAAAATCATAATCTTCACTTCCAGATAACCAATTCTTTCCAAATCTATTCTATTTTCTTATCTACATTTCTATACACTTGCATTATAAAAAGTTTTCATATATTCAAGTTACTTGTTGAATCATTGGAATTATTTCATATCTCTTGATTCAATAAGTGACATACTGCATTCAATCTTCACATACACAATATAATATCGAGGATAAGATTATAGGAAGGGTGTACTCAATTGTTGGCAATTCATTGTTGTTCAAGAACATAAGCAGAAGTCAAACTCTTTTTGTTTGTTAAAGTCTCGTGTCAGTGCTTAGGCGAGAAATCCTTGTTGGGGCTTGGATTGATCCTTGTTAGGGCTCGGATTGTTGTGAACCTATTCCTCCGGGTGAAGAGAGGGCGTTGATAGTAGAATTCTAGAAGGAGTCTGGGACTAGACGTAGGATGAGAAGTATGAACTAGTATAAAATTCCTGGTGTCACTTTACTTATTGCTTTTACTTATTTGTGATATTCTACATCGATTAGTTTTACTTGCATAACTATTGCATTAGACAAGTTAGTATATCATTGTCAATTCCACTATATTCCATATATAAAGATCCTACACTAAGTCACACGTCTTTTCAGTGTTGGCAGTCATCTCATCTCAAAAGGTTGTATGTTCTATAGAAGATGTTCACTCTATCTTACTTGCACATGAAGCAGGGATTCAAACTAGAAGATCTCAGTTCAATGACTTATCGACAAATTTTGTTGAAACCAAGGACAAGAATCAAAATTGATGTTGACACCAAAAATTGGTACGACATCCAAAGAAAGGGTTTTGTAGAGAATGAATGAAGATAAATAATTGTAGAAACTGAAAATAAAGGAAATTACACACAAGTGTATAGTGGTTCGGCGTAAACGAGCCAACGTCCATTTTATAGTCTCTTATATACTTTATGAGCTATTACAGGAAGAATAGTCACAATGACAATATAACAAGATATAGACAAATATTCAAAAGTGGAAATACTACAAAGTTCCAAAAGTCTCTTCTTACGAGTCCAGAAAGGGTATTTATAGGTGATACAGTATTCGAGTAGGTTGGAAAACGTGTAATATGATCCAAGATAATAGGAAGCATGAAGAGGCGTTCCCTCTATAGAATCAACATGATTTGAATCAGTAATAACAAATGGTAGGTTGTCCGAACTGCCCGGATGGCTTGGAATGGATAAGGCTGAGAGCATGAGCTATTATGTAGGCCGACATTTGGTTTGGGATCAGGCATGGCTCGACCCGATTGACCAGATCATGGCGGGTTCCAACTGGATTGTGCACCAGGCTTCTGCATTAAACTTAAGTGATGTCCTAGGCTAGGTCACTCACCGGTCGGTCCATTTCTTGATCATAGCTATCCAATCTAGGTTTCTTTGGCACAAGTCCATAACAACAAAAAGCCTTGACGGGCTTGGAAAAGGGCCCATCAACACTTTTCCACCCATAGTATGTTGCGTTAGAAATGGGGCATGCTTTGCAACTGCTCAATTTAGATCATTTCTTCCATACAGATCAGAAAGTGTCATATAAGTCAGCTCGAGCCGTCCCTTCACTAGTCTCGTAAACCGAAGTTGACCTATCAAATGCCTTGGAAACTACACGGGCTTAGGTAATGATGAGGCTCTACTGCCATACGTCCTTTTAGTTAAACTTGGCTTGTTAATGGGTTGACATATCAGCTGATCTTGAACCAGGGGTCATGTCGTATGAATACGAAGAGTTATCCCTTCTTTTTATAAAAGGATGGCCCACTTCACCTTTTTTCCACTTCTACTTTTTACCATGAATTGATTTACTGTCTTAGAGAAAGAAACAGAGAGATTATCTTCGTCTTCAATTAAGATCACTCCTTCCATTGATTCTACAGGTATGAGCTAATTTCCTCTTCTCATCTTTTCAATGCATTTTGATGCAATCCTCGTATATAATTCCTCCTTTTTCCACTTTTTTGTAATAATTTGGGCTCTACGTAGTCCAGTGTTGGAATCACAGGCACCGAACCACCGGAGTCGGTGGCGATGCGGCTGTCAGTGGTGATTCCGATACCATTGTGACAAAATTCGATGGTGATGGAACTGCTATCCCGAAATAGTATGTAGGTGGAGATGTATCCCACCTTTTCAAAATGTCATTTTCTTCAAGGCACTACTAAGCCCTAGAACACGTGGCAATACGTGAAAGGGAGATGATCAGAGTATGTGTAGGTAGTGACTTTTGTACGGTCCAGCATATAAGGACAAAAAAATATTTTGTGATGGCCGCTCATTAAAATAGCATCGTAAGATATAAATAATAGCCTCTGAAACAATTTTTGATTTTGGTTCGGTAAAATTTCTGGTCAATTTTACTCATCCTTATTTAGGTTACCAATCATCGATTCTTGCATATCTTTGACCTACGACTCTCTTCTAAACAGGTTGCTTACAATGGTTGGGCACGAGGTGCTCACAAACAAGGAGCCAGTAAGGGAAAATTTTATCCATTCCTATTACAGTGGATAGCACTCCCGAATCTTCAACCAATTCTAAATCTGATTCAGATGTTGACACTCAAGGTTGGTCGACAAATTCACCCCCTTTTTCTGGGGTCACTGCTGGGTCGATTGGAACAATAGCTATACCAGTAGTACCTGACACACTACCGAGCGCTACTATCTTGAATAATCCCTCGGATGCTGAGGAATGCCACATGACCTATAAACAACTGTGGAACATAACCACTAAGCATAACATCTCTTGGGAAGAAGTCTGTCTTCCTAAAGAACATGATCGTCCTCACAATCCCCCGGAAGGTTACATGGCGTTGTCTCGGCCCATGCGTACTCTTGTAGCTATCCCCCCTTTCCTTTATTTATCATCGTCTTCCTATGACGGATGAACTTAGCCCCAATGTAGCTCCATCCGATTTCCTATGGCAACTTGATATCGTTACACTATCTGTACATGAGATATTTGGTTCATCCTCTGAATTTTGATGACGTAGTCTTCTTTTTCAGTTTCGAACATAACAAGAAGCATTCCCCCTCCTATCTTTACTTCGAGGCTGCTAATAGGTGGGAAATTATTAAAAAAATCTCAAGAAAAGCTGGGGATATAAAGCATGACTGGTTTTACATAAAACAACAATCGGGATGTTCTCGTCATTGGCTTCAGTGCAGTGAGTTTTTCCACTTTAACTGACGTGTCTATAATGTGACTTCTTACATCGACCATTTCTTTTGGAGGAAAAGAGCCAAAAAAACCTGAGTGGGAAGCATTCAAAGAATGCTAGATCAAACTGTCTAAACTGACGCTTAAGTGGTGAAGGTTTTGGATGTGTATGACGGATGTTCATTTACATCGATACTGTCTTCTTGATGAGACCAGAACATTGGGGACACAGATAAAGGTTTCTCCTTCAACGACATATAGCCGAGGTGAAGTTCCCGAAGCTAAGAGGGTATCAACCTATACACATGTAGCACCTCCCAGTCGTGGGGTTTTCTTTCCATCCCTCGTTCAGAAGGAAAAAGTAACTTCGTCCACCAGGAAAAAGGGTTGCCTCCAGAAGGCTGTTTTGGGAGGTCAACCTACCAAAGAGACGAAAAGGTCTAGCCGCGGAAACCTCGGAGGAAGTCCAAGAGGGGTTATGTAACACCCCACGTCCATTAATGTCACTCACGAAGGGAACGCATTAACTTCCATGGAGTTTATAAGTGAATATAGAACAGAAAAATTATAACAAGACAGCTAGTAAATAGTATTTGAAAATCTAAAACTTCATTTTATTGCAGCGGAAATTAAACATGTTTGTTACATCATAAAACCATAGATCATAACCAAGTACAATATCCATCTTCATAAAAACAAAATACATAATCCCATTACATAAATAGCCATTAAAAAGATAACAAGCTGGACTTTACTTCAACGGTCCAAGCTTTCCAAAGAGAGATGAAGCAATTCAATCAAACTTCACTAGAGCTGGGCCCAACCTGAGGACCTGGAGGGGGAAAAAGGATTGAAATAGAGGGGGTCAGACATAAAGTCTGGCGAGTATGATAATTCTAACAATACTATTATCAAAATAACTAGACTAAGGCATAAGCTGGAAGACAAGTAAATGTCTATGAACTCTTAGGAAGATAAATATAGCGTTTAAGATAACGTTAAAGATAACGGTAAAGGCACACCTAATTACTAACGAATGATTACTACACTGCACCGCACATTACTACACTGCACCACACCAGTCACCCTATTGTTTGATCCACTTGCTTCACACAGAAACTTTATAAATAGCCTTACGTACCCCTAGCTGACTACATAGGTACCGTCTGCCCCTATCTCCACTAGGTGTACCCCACTACCCACTTTCGATCGGCTCCTTACTCGTAGATACCCGTGCTGGCCCCATAGTGAGGTGTATCACTCCACTAAAGTGGAAACCCGATACAACTTGAGAATGCACGACTTATACCTACACGATGCAACAACGTCTTACCTACCAGCCTGGGTCCACACACGCATACGAAACCCGTTGGACTTGCGTTGCCACCGCTCCCCGTTTTGGCCTCTTACAGTCGAACCCAGCATGCGTGTCCCGTCCTCGACTTGGGTCGAGCCCACAAAGATACGTTTGGGATACTGGTCGAAATCGGCCCCCACAAGCTACCCACCTAAGCTTGTCGCTAGTATATCCCACTTAACCCTCTTAGTCATGTTCATTTACATGTGTGTTTGGTTAAGTCTTACTAATCGTATTTCACATGCCACTAAGGGCACCCCCTAGATTCCTCATGCCACCCAAGGCACCTACTTAACCCCCATGTCCCACCTTACATATTTATCTGGTTAAGTATTTCTTAATTCATTCAGGCCATAACCTCATAAAGACCTCTCACATTAGACTGGAATTTATGGCAGCTGGATTTGCCGGGCGGGTCCAGGCAGTCTTACACCATAAAAGAGTCTAACCTCGTGTCTTTACAACCGTTATGCTTTAGTTTAGGCCTTGGACCTCTCACATTGGGCTGACATTTGTGACCACTGGATTTGTCGGGCGGGTCCGGGCGGGTTTACGTCACAAACGAGTCCAACCTCGTGTCCTAAGCATTGATTAACACTTAAAATCTTTTACCCCAGTTTTAATAATTCCCTATTCAAATTATTAATTAAGTCAACTTTTAATGAGGTCCATAATTGACTCAATTATGGCCATCCACTTATGGCATGCAAAATCATATCAGTTGCACCCCAACTTTTTAATACTAAATCCTTAATATTACCCCTACCCCACGTTTATACGTTCGCTTATTCAACGCATAATAAAGGCTAGACTTGTGTAGTCTAACACCTAGCACAAAGATAAATTATCACAACATATAGACAATTAAAATAAATCTAATCATAATAGGGGTGAAACTTGCATAAACTACACATGTTAAGGATCAAAAGGTGTCAACTTGTTAAATGTCTCTATTTATATGATATGATCATAGCCCAAATCTATACATAAACTTGCATATGGGGTTTTTATGCAACATAATGATGGTGTGAACTAGCATAGGATATCACATATGTCATAGCATAATTCTAGATGTCATAATAGATGTCTTGGTATATGTTCATAACTTTTCAAATCAATCTAACTTGCATACGTGACTTGTCATATAGATCAACATAACCCAAACATGATGATTTAATTAATATGAACTAACTAGCATAGATGGTAACATCATGGCCTTTTCAACATGTATGATTCATCACAACTTAGCATACAAACTTTCAACATACATAACATCATCATAGCATGATTTACAACATATAAGATATCATCATCACATAACATTGGATTTACAATACACATGATAGCAAAAGGGGTTTACAACAACATATATGATAATTCACATCATCTACTCATAATCCATTCATAACTCAACCTAATTAAAATGATAATAATCTTGTTAAGATCATCATACTCACAATTTAGAGAAGAAAAGAGAGATTTTTGCTTTGCTTTAGGGTTGAGAGAATTAGAATTGAATTTGCTTTTCTTCTTTCTTAGTTGGCGGCGACTCCATTGATTTCCATGGCGATGGTATGACGGTAACTATTCTATTTTAATTAGGTTTAGGGTTAGCATTAGGATGTATTTATAGGTGTAGGAAGTTATTCAGGACCATTAGATTAACCCTGAACCATGAGAACCAATCAAATGCAAAATCTGCATTTGAGCGAATCGGCCGACGGGTTGACAGCCAAACACCCTGGATTAACCCCTAGTCGACCCAGCTGGGCTCGGGTCGACCTCAAAAATGGGTCGGTTCGGTTATTCCCCCTCCCAATTCGCTGTTTTGAACTTTTTCGCATATTTATTTATTTAATTTTTAATTTATATATATATATATATATATCAATATATATATATATTTCTCTGCGCAACCCATTTCACTTAATTCTTTTCTAAAAATTAAGTATACTTTAATTTGTGAATTTTAGTGTTATAAAATTACGGGGTGTTACATTCTCCCCTCCTTAAAGGATTTCGTCCCCGAAATCTCCAAGTCAAGAAGAATGTATATCCTACAATCTAATCGTCCATCTACTCAACCATCAAACACCAGCATCCATTGTCCTTAAAAGACTTCTAATGCTTTAATGTTTATATGCACAGTGTGTGTATATGTCCATATCTAATGCAAAATTAGGCGGTCTACTGATTCAGTCGACCTCCTTAGTGCAATTCATGATAGTGCCATGCGTCCAATATGTATGCAAAAGATTCCTAATGATACATATTAATTCTATATGCGTGCACAACCATCCACCCGAATGCAGCAACTATATGATAATACAACCATTATACATCCATTTTACTAAATACATCCATATATATGCAATATGCAATATGAAGTGACTGAGCCGATCTGGTGCCTAATAGTGTGTGTATATGCATCCACGAGCAACCACTAGCAAACACTTGCATCCACTTTGCATCCACCATACATAACATGTCTCAAACACATGTTTCAACCATAGGATTATCATAACTAAAGGTCAAAGATACTAGCGAGAGGATATACTAAAGATAAGATAAGTACAAGCTAAGCGATAAAGGAGAAATTAAAGGACATGCCCTCAAAAAGAAAAGGGTATCGTGAACGCATCTTCTCTTCCGTCTCCCAAGTAGCGTTGCTCTCATCATCTCCCCATTGCACTTTGACTAGTCTGACCTCTCGATTCCTCAACCTCTTGATCTCCGACCCAAGAATGCGCGTAGGAGCTCGTCGAATTGTCGCATCACGCTCTATCTCCACCTCTCTAAGCAAGCTCGGCTCTACCACTTCCGCGGTCTCGTGCAAGCACTTCCTCAAATGTGACACATGGAATACGTCATGTACACCACTAAGTCTCTCGGGCAATTCCACTCTATACGCCATCCGTCCAATCCTCTCCTTAATAGAAAACGGCCCTACAAACCTTGGTGCTAATTTCCCAACGGACCCAAAGCGAACAACGTTCCGTAATGGAGACACTTTGACAAAGACCATGTCCCCAAATTCAAACTCGAGATCTGTCCTCCTCTTATCCGCATAAGATTTCTGCATATCCTGTGCTGCTTTCATCCTCCTTCGAATCAAGTCGATCTTCTCTGAAGTCTCCCTAATCATATCGGGCCCAAGTAAGATCTTATCCGTAGATTCCCACCAACATGTAGGTGAATGACAAGGTCGTCCATAAAGAGCTTTGAATGGTGCCATACCAATGCTGGATTGAAAGCTGTTATTATATGCAAACTCCACCAATGGAAGATGCTCTTCCCACGTACCCCCAAAGTCTAGGATACATAGCCTCAATATATCCTCTAGAATGCGATTCACCCTCTCGGTCTGGCCGTCCGTCTGAGGATGATATGCGGTGCCCTAACATAACTGAGTCCCTACTGCCTCTTGTAAGCTTCTCCAAAATTCACTAGTGAAAATAGGATCGCGGTCGCTCACTATGCTAGAAGGAACACCGTGCAAACGAACTATTTCTCGAACGTATACGGAGGCTAACCATGGAGCAGTCCTCTTACTCTTTACAAGAATGAAATGGGCGCTTTTAGTAAGTCTATCTACTATAACCCAAATTCCCGTATTACCCTTTCTTGATCGCGGTAACCCATCCATAAAATCCATCGAGACACTTTCCCACTTCCATAGTGGAACCTCCAATGGGTGAAGCAACCCACCGGGTTTCTTTTGCTCCGCTTTTACTTGTTGGCACACCAAGCATCTAGCGACATACTCGGCCACATCTTTCTTCATGCCGGCCCAAAAGTAAACTCTCTTCATGTCTTTGTATGTCTTGTCCCCGCCGGGATGAACGGTCATCTTCGAATGATGTGCTTCGTCAAGAATAGTCTTCCTTAGGTCATCGTCTTTTGGTACACAAAGTCTACTGTCCCTACGTAACCAACCCTTATCATCTAGGGTATACCTACGGAGATGGCTTGAGGACTCCCCTCCTTTGAGTTTTTCCACTAACTCAACCAACTGTGGGTCGTCTCGCTGTGCCTCGCCAATCCGTCCCAAAAGCGTAGGTCTGACCTCCAAGGATGCTAGCAAACCGAGTACGAAGTCAACGGAAGGTCTAAAGTCAAACATTGAAATGAATTCTAAACTTCGCCGCTCAACAAACAAAGGACGTAAGGATAATCTTTTTCTACTTAAGACGTCTGTCACCACGTTACCCTTGCCAGGGGTATAGGCTATTTCGAAGTTGTAGGACGCTAAGAACTCCATCCACCTTTGTTGCCTTAAGTTCAAGT
The DNA here is from genome assembly GCA_030737875.1 of Allium sativum. Lineage (NCBI taxonomy): Eukaryota > Viridiplantae > Streptophyta > Magnoliopsida > Asparagales > Amaryllidaceae > Allium > Allium sativum. The sequence goes on along the minus strand of CM060923.1, from coordinate 401,501,999 downwards.
CCTTTTGAGAGAATATGTATTTTAAAGATTTGTGGTCAGTGAATAGTTCGAATTTCTCGCCAAGAAGATAATGACGCCAAGACTTAAGCGCGAAAACTATAGCGGCCAACTCTAGGTCATGTGTGGGGTAATTCTTCTCATGCGCTCTCAACTGCCTTCCACTATAGGCTATTACCCTGCCCTCTTGCGTTAAGACTGCGCCTAGTCCTGTCCCACAAGCATCAGTATAAACGGTAAACAGCTTACTCCTGTCTAGCAATACTAAGACTGGGGCTGAAGTCAAAGTTCTCTTCAAACGTTGGAACGCATCATCACAATCTACGTCCCATGTGAAAACTAGGTTCTTCTTCGTCAAGCGTGTCAATGGAGCTGATATCTTTGCGAAGTCTTTGATAAACTTCCTATAGTTGCCAGCCAACCCCAAGAAACTTCTCACTTCGGTAGCATTTTTAGGAACCTTCCAATCTTGGATGGCCACCACCTTCGCGGGATCTACAGCTATCCCTTCTTTGGAAACCACGTGTCCTAAGAACCGTACTTCCTTGCTCCAAAAGTGACACTTAGAAAGTTTAGCTTTAAGCTTATGCGATCGAAGAGTCTCCAACACTTCCCTAAGATGTAGGGCATGCTCTTCTTCATCCTTAGAAAAGATCAAGATGTCATCTACAAAGACTACCAAAAATTTGTTAAGGTACTCCCTAAACACCCTACTCATCAAATCAACAAAGTATGCGGGGGCGTTTGTCAAACCGAAGGGCATCACTAACCATTCATAGAAACCGTCCGGAGTCCTAAAGGCAGTCTTGTCAATGCTATCCTCAGCCACTCTCAACTGATGGAAACCAGTGGCTAAGTCCAACTGCGAAAACACTGAGGCGCCAACTAATTGATCGAAGAGATCGTCAATCCTCGGCAGTGGGTGTCTGTTCTTCTTAGTAAGCTTATTAAGTTCTCTATAGTCCACACACAGTCTAAGGGACCCATCCACCTTCGTGGCAAATACTACTGGAGCACCCCACTCCGATATACTTCGTCTTATGAACCCCTTCTCAAGCAACTCCTTCACTTGCTTATCGAGTTCCCTCCTTTCACGTGGAGCCATGTGGCGTACTGGCAAAGATACTAGTTTCGCATTATCCACAAGATATATTCAAAAATCTATCTCCTGCTTCGGAGGCAAATCCCTTCACCTCCTCAAACACATCCGAATATTCTCGGACCACTCTAACAGATCGTAGATTTTCCTCAGACGCGTCAAGCGATTCTAGATAACTTAGCATAACCGAATTTATGGGATTACAAAAGATTTCGAGAGTGTTGCCAAGGTGAGTCACGAGCCTAACTACTCTCCTTTCACAATCAAGAACGGCCCCATTTCTGGATAACCAATCCATTCCTAAAATTAGCCCATAGCCCGTGAAGCCCAACACATAAGCATCACATCTAAATTCAATGCTAAGTATGGAAATTTTCAAATCCAAACACATCATGGACAAATAAGCTGAGCCCCCTATTGGATTCGAAACAACTAAGGGATCCTCTACTAAACTGGTGTTTAAGTGCAGTGATTCAACTAATGATGTAGAGATAAACGAATGTGATGCTCCCGAATCGAATAAGGTACGGACAGGATGATCAAACAGAAAAAATAAGCTTTCAACAGAAATGGTTTACCTCGTTCTTGCAGCGGTGGGACCGCGAGAGCCTGAACTTGTCCCCTAGCCTGCCCTGGTGCCATAAGAGCCTGCACCTGTCCTCCCGAGGTAGCTCCTGCCCTCTGCCCCTTCTTTGGACAGTCCTTCACTAAATGTCCCGCATCGCCACAATGAAAACAACCTGTCTTCTTTTTCTTTCGGCAATCCTTGCTGAGATGGCCTGGGGTTCCACAGTTAAAGCATTTCTTCTTTCCCCTGCCATTATTGTCTTTTCCACCCTTCTTGTTTTGCTGTTGTGGTTTCTTCTGATCCCCCTTCTTCTCGGGTGCCTTATCAGCTTTAGCGCTTTTCTCCTCATGATGAGCGCCATTTCTACTAACTTCTCAAAGGTGGCCCCCATCGGGATGTGGGTCATAGCCAACCCTTGCAATGGTTCATTCAAGCCATTCACGAACCTTAGAGCCTTCTTCTCCGGCGTGTTTACTAAGTCCAAGCCAAACCTTGCTAACTGATTAAATTTATTGACATATTCTTTCATGGATGAGCTTCCTTGCTTCAATGTCAAGAACCTTTCCATATATAGATTTTCTTCTTCCATTGAGAGAAACTTCGCCTCGAACCTACGTCTGAAATCCGCCCAAGAGTCAACAGGACGCTCCCCATTAGTGACCTCCCACCAAAACGAGGCCTCTCCCTTCATCAACCAAGCTGCTAAACGAACTCTCCTCCCTTCTTCTACTTCAAAGATTTCTAGCAATTCTTCCACCTCCTTAAGCCAATCTCTAGCTTCCACAAACGTTTCTGACCCTTGAAATGGTTTTCCACCCATAGCCTTGAATTCCTTGCACGTCTTTGCAAAAGTATCTACGCGAGGAAGAGGAGGAATGGGTGCAACTGGTGGTGGAGGAACATTGGCTGGACCTGCAGCGGCCCTAGCCTCCAATAGCCTCCTATACCATCCTGGTTACACCGTCGGGTAGATTAAGATCTTTAGCCATGCTGAAACGAAAAAGGAAAGATTCAAAATAGAGAATTCGAAAGATAAAGATATGTGGCTATTGGGGATTATGTTTTTCTTAAAAACTTTTCTCTTTAAATTTCTCATTAAAACATGTTTTTGAAAACACTTCTTCCAAAAATAACTATTTTTCTAAAGTATTTTTATCTGTTCTGGTAACCTTAAGCTCTGATACCACGTGTAACACCCCACGTCCATTAATGTCACTCACGAAGGGGATGCATTAACTTCCATAGAGGTTATAAGTGAATATAGAACAGAAAAATTACAACAAGACAGATAGTAAATAGTACTTAGAAATCTAAAACTTCATTTTATTGCAGCGGAAATTAAACAAGTTTGTTGCATCATAAAACCATAGATCATAACCAAGTACAATATCCATCTTCATAAAAACAAAATACATAATCCCATTACATAAATAGCCATTAAAAAGATAACAAGCTGGACTTTACTTCAACGGACCAAGCTTTCCAAAGAGAGATGAAGCAATTCAATCAAACTCCACTAGAGCTGGGCCCAACCTGAGGACCTGGAGTGGGAAAAAGGATAGAAATAGAGGGGGTCAGACATAAAGTCTGGCGAGTATGATAATTCTAACAATACTATTATCAAAATAACTAGACTAAGGCATAAGCTGGAAGACAAGTAAATGTCTATGAACTCTTAGGAAGATAAAGATAGCATTTAAGATAACGTTAAAGATAACGGTAAAGGCACACCTAATTACTAACGAATGATTACTACATAGCACCGCACATTACTACACTGCACCACACCAGTCACCCTATTGTTTGATCCACTTGCTTCACATAGAAACTTTATAAATAGCCTTATGTACCCCTAGCTGACTACATAGGTGCCGTCTGCCCCTATCTCCACTAGGTGTACCCCACTACCCACTTTCGACCGGCTCCCTACTCGTAGATACCCGTGTTGGCCCCACAGTGGGATGTATCACTCCCCTAAAGTGGAAACCCGATACAACTTGAGAATGCACGGCTTATACCTACACGATGCAACAACGTCTTACCTACCAGCCCGGGTCCACACACGCATACGAAACCTGTTGGACTTGCGTTGCCACCGCTCCCCGTTTTGGCCTCTTACAGTCGAACCCAGCATGCGTGTCCCGTCCTTGACTTGGGTCAAGCCCACAAAGATACGTTTGGGATACTGTTCGAAATGGTCCCCCACAAGCTACCCACCTAAGCTTGTCACTAGTATATCCCACTTAACCCTCTTAGTCATGTTCATTTACATGTGTGTTTGGTTGAGTCTTACTAATCGTATTTTACATGCCACTAAGGGCACCCCCTAGATTCCTCATGCCACCCAAGGCACCTACTTAACCCCCATGTCCCACCTTACATGTTTATCTGGTTAAGTATTTCTTAATTCATTCAGGCCATAACCTCATAAAGACCTCTCACATTAGACTGGCATTTATGGAAGCTGGATTTGCCGGTCGGGTCCGGACAGTCTTACACCATAAAAGAGTCTAACCTCGTGTCTTTACAACCATTATGCTTTAGTTTAGGCCTAGGACCTCTCACATTGGGCTGACATTTGTGACCACTGGATTTGCCGGGCGGGTTCGGGCAGGTTTACGTCACAAACGAGTCCAACCTCGTGTCCTAAGCATTGATTAACACTTAAAATCTTTTACCCCAGTTTTAATAATTCCCTATTCAAATTATTAATTAAGTCAACTTTTAATGATGTCCATAATTGACTCAATTATGGCCATCCACTTATGGCATGCAAAATCATATCAATTGCACCCAAACTTTTTAATATTAAATCCTTAATATTACCCCTACCCCACGTTTATATGTTCGCTTATTCAACGCATAATATAGGCTAGACTTGTATAGTCTAACACCTAGCACAAAGATAAATTATAACAACATATAGACAACTAAAATAAATCTAATCATAATAGGGGTGAAACTTGCATAAACTACACATGTTAAGGATCAAAAGGTGTCAACTTGTTAAATGTCTCTATTTATATGATATGATCATAGCCCAAATCTATACATAAACTTGCATATGGGGTTTTTAGGCAACATAATGATGGTGTGAACCAGCATAGGATATCACATATGTCATAGCATAATTCTAGATGTCATAATAGATGTCTTGGTATATGTTCATAACTTTTCTAATCAATCTAACTTGCATATGTGACTTGTCATATAGATCAACACAACCCAAACATGATGACTTAATTAATATGAACTAACTAGCATAGATGGTAAAATCATGGCCTTTTTAACATGTATGATTCATCACAACTTAGCATAGAAACATTCAACATACATAACATCATCATAGCATGATTTACAATATATAAGATATCATCATCACATAACATTGGATTTACAATATACATGATAGCAAAAGGGGTTTACAACAACATATATGATAATTCACATCATCTACTCATAATCCATTCATAACTCAACCTAATTAAAATGATAATAATCTTGTTAAGATCATCATACTCACAATTTAGAGAAGAAAAGAGAGAGTTTTGCTTTGCTTTAGGGTTGGGAGAATTAGAATTGAATTTGCTTTTCTTCTTTCTTAGTTGGCGGCGGCTCCATTGATTTCCATGGCGATGGTATGACGGTAACTATTCTATTTTAATTAGGTTTAGGGTTAGCATTAGGATGTATTTATCGGTGTAGGAGGTTATTTAGGACCATTAGATTAGCCCTGAACCATGAGAACTAATCAAATGCAAAATCTGCATTTGAGTGAATCGGCCCACGGGTTGATAGCCAAACACCCTGGATTAACCCCTAATCGACCCAGCAGAGCTCGGGTCGACCTCAAAAATGGACCGGTTCGGCTATTCCCCCTCCCAATCCGCTGTTTTGAACTTTTTCGCATATTTATTTATTTCATTTTTAATTTATATATATATATCAATATATATATATATATATTTCTCTGTGCAACCCATTTCACTTAATTCTTTTCTAAAAATTAAGTATACTTTAATTTGTGAATTTTAATGTTATAAAATTATGGGGTGTTACAGGTTAGTCAAGGAGGAACCCGCTGATCATCATTCAAAAGAACTTGAGGCTAGGAGAGAATCTTCTCTTGTTCATAGCTCGTAGGATGATGAGGCGACATCCCCTTTCCATGGCTTAAAGAATTTGAAGATGCTCGACACTGTCATTTCTTCAAAAAAATTGGATCCTGACTATTTCTTCGCCACCAAGTCTGGGGAAGTTTCTACTCCGGTTGAACCTAAAGACGCTGTAGGTATGAGTCGAACTCCAATATAGGATCGACCTAAGCCATTTAATAACAGAGAGTCAGTACTGCACGTCACAACACCACTTTCTCTTGTGTAAATTGAATATTGGCTGTATTCATTATTATTATTATTGTTTTTCACGTGGAAATGAATACCGAATTATATCATGATCTTTTAGTCTCCCTTTCGATAGATGGCAGTCCTGTTGGACCGCCGTTGCAGCAAGTCGGGCAAGGCGATAAAGATAGAGTCGGGAATCGTAAGAAGAAGAAAGAAGAGAAAGAAAAAGAAGAGAAGAGTTGAGGGAGGGAGAAACAAAGGAAAGGAAAACATGAAAAGCATAAGCGGATATACGAGGAGAAAGAAGGAGATAGGAGCAAGTCCAAGAAGAGGAAAGAGCATGAGCACCGATTTTTCCCCCGCCTTAAATGTAAGACCCCAAGGGTGGCGACAAAGCCAAACACTCTCAGGCCACCTTAAGTTGTTCAAGGCTCCCGGTCGACCCCTTCCCTGACACATTTTCCGCCAATCGACTTAGAGAATTAGTGGAAGCCTTTCCTGACCTCGTTTTCCCCGAAATTGAGTCTGACTATGAGTTGCAACCATTCCTACCAAGTTTCCATCATCGGATCCGCTCCAACATTGACCTTGCTTTATCCCAATACGAAGGAATATACGCATATGCCAAGCAAGTGTGTGGGGGTAGTCAAGAGCAAGTTAATGGAGAATACTGGTATGAGGAGAGAACTGGAATGCGATAAGAAGACTTTCGGTTGGTTCAAGAAAAGAGTGGAAGAGTGTGAGCTTGAGGTGATGACCGCTACGGAAGAATGTAAAAAGGCCGTCGAAGATGTACAGATTCGTCTTTGGGCAAAGAACCAGGAATGTGATTCTCTGAGAGTTGAAGTTGAAGAATTGAAGAGCGAGAAAGGTTGACTGGACTTAAAGAGGTGCAAAACCTTAGATCTCGTCTTGACTCGTCCGAGGTACACCATAGCAACATATAATATTTATGACAATAAAATTGATGACTGACTTCGTGGTGATCGTGGTTAGTTGCTCGGCTTATGCCTATTTTGTGAAACAATCCATAGCCACGATTGCATACTTGGCACCCCCTTTCGAAATTGGCAAAGTCTCGATTATATCTATTCCCTAGATAGCAAATGGAAAAGGACTGGCATCTAATGAGCTCTGTGGGAGGAGCTCGTTGGATCTGAGCAAACCTTTTCCATTTAGCACATCGTCTAGAGTAGTTAGCTGCGTTTTTGCTGATGGTCGGCTAGAAGTACCCATACCGCGGTATTTTCTTTGCCATCGTTTGTCCTCTTGTATGACCACCACACTCTCCCTCATGCACTTCTCTTAATATCTGCTTGACATCGTCATTAGCCATACATCGGAACCGAGAAAGCTCTTCGATAGAGTTGATTTTGCTGTATGAAATATTTGGAAGCTTGTCGTACGAGGGCTCGTCTCTCATTCCTCCTTTCTGGGAGAGTCCTATGCAACAGGAAATTTTTGATGGGGGTCATCCAGGACTTTCTTTCGGGTTCTGTCTCCGACTGATCGACCTCCATATAGTCTATACTCGAGATGTTCAAAGCTTCGATGGGGACCAATTCAGTTTCACTCGGGTCATCAAAGCTCGCTAATTTTGCCAGATGATCAGCTTTCTGATTCTCTTCCATGGGGTTATGGATGATGCTTTACTGATCAAAATTGTTCAGTAACTCTTTGACCTGTTTAAGGTATAAGGCAAGTCGAGCCCCTTAGTATGATATTCCTTCCGAACCCGAAATACAATTAACTGCGAATAGCGAAAAATATTAAGTGATGTTATTTTCAAGTCCTTTACAAGTTTTACCCTGACAATCAGGGCCTCATACCCGGAATCGTCGTTGGTAGCTATGAAGTTTAATCTTAGGGTGTAATATATCGACCATCCCTCGGGAGATAACAATACTATCCTAGCGCCAGAGCATCGATCATTGCGGGCCCCATCTGTGTACAACTTCCAGGCGTCGGGTCTCAACTCTGTTTTTGGGAGCTTGGCGCCCTCTTCCGAACTATCATTCCCGGGGGTGGTAAATTCATCTATAAAATAAGTCAATGCATTCCCTCGGACGGACTTTCATGGGACAAATGTCAGGTCGAACTGGCTCAGTTCGATGTTCCTTTTAAGCAGTCTTCCACTAGCCTCAGGTCGTTGTAGGACCTGTCAAAGAGGTTGGTCCCTGAAGACTTTAATAGGGTGAGTTTGGAAGTAATGACAAAGCATTCTTGATGCAATCAACAAATTGTAGGTGAGTTTCTCAATTTTCAGATTGTTGCGTTCAGCTCCAGTTAGTTTCTTGCTCACATAGTAAACTGGACATTGTATTTGATCCTCTTCTCGAATTAGGAACGAGCTGATTGCATGTGCAGACACAGCCAAATACACAAACAAATCTTCATGCCCGATAGGTTTAGATAGGATGGGAGATTTCTTTAAATGATCAAGTAAATTTTGGTAAGCTTCGACATAGTCGGGCATCCAAGCGAAATTCCGCTTTCCTCTCTTGATGAATTCAAAGAAGGGAAGACACTTGTCAGTTTCTCTGGATGTGAACCGACCCATGGCTGCAACCTTTCCTGTCAAACTTTGTACACCCTAGATTCTCCTTGGTTCTTGGATGTTCTTGATGGCGAAGATTTGGTTGGGATTAATTTAAATACCTTGGGAGCAAATTATAAATCCCAGGAACTTTCCCGATGCTACCCCAAGGGAATATTTTAGTTGGTTAAGCTTCATCCCATACTTCCGAATGATATTAAAAATTTCTGCCAAATCCTTGACATGGTCGGAAGATTGTCTCGACTTTAACAGCATATCATCAACATAATAAACTTCCATCGTCTTTCCGATCTGGTCGTGGAACATGCGATTGACCAAGCATTGATGTGTTTTCCCTGCATTCTTCAGTCCGAAGGGCATAACTAGGTAACAATATAATCCAAGGTTGGTGATGAAACTAGTGTGTTCCTGATCTGAGACAAGCATGGCAATCTGGTTGTACCCCGAGTATGCGTCCGTGAATGAGAGGAGTTCGTGTCTAGCGGTCGAGTTGACCAGATGATCGATCTTGGCAGTGGGAATCTATCTTTTGGGAAAGCTTTATTCAGGTCAGAAAAATCGAAACATGTTCTCCATTTCCCATTAGCTTTCTTCACCAATACAGGATTTTCTATCCACTTGGGATAAGTCACATCTTGGATAAAACCATTGGTTTGAAGTTTTCAATCTCTTCCCTCGGAGTGGCGGACCTTTCCGGGCCTAACATCCGCCGCTTCTGTTTTATAAGGTATGCTTTGGGCCAATACTAAGAGCATGAGTTATAATGGAAAGCGAGATCCCACACATGTCTGCATGGGTCCATATGAACACATCCAGGTTAGCGCAAAGAAACTCGGTCAATTCCCTCGTCTGGAGGTGGTCGAGATAAGATCCGATCTTTAAGACCCTAGTTGGGTCGTCGTCATCGATCGTTGTCTCGATCTTGGTCTCATTCGGCGCTGCCTTCCTACATCCCGGTTCTTCGTTCTCTCTTGGAACGATGTCCTCGAATCGGCAAGTGGACGGTCCCAACCGGGATGCTTTCTGTTGTTGCTATGCTTCCTTCTCCTCCACATAAGGAGGAGAGTCCTTTGATTCCTTGCTATTCTTGTTCTGTATTTCTTTCCATTCTGCCAAATATCAAGCTCGCCCTGTCACTTAGTCCCATACACTGTTCCAATCCCTCCTTCGGTCGGGAATTGTAAAATTAGGCACTAGGGGGCGATATAAGCTCTAAACTCTGCTAGGGCCGTCCGCCCTAGAAATGCATTATGTCGAGAGTTTATGTTCATAACAACAAATGGATGAATTCACACTCTCCTACGATCTCCGTCTCCTAATTCTGCGGATAGCTTGTGTGACGGCCTGCCCCGCACCAACCGACATTTACTCCAAAAGTGCGCTGTACACATGTCTAGTTAGCACGGAACGGGTCGTCAGAAGGAAAAAGGGAAGAAAGAAATGAACATACGAAGAACCTGTAGAATGTCTCACAGCGCATAGAACAAAATATAATAATAACATACTTGACATAAAACAGGAGAGACAGTGCATAAGCTAAAAACCAGAACTAAGCATCATAGCAGCGGAAATCCAAAATATAGCTTATTACAACTTTTCAACTGTCTCAAAGCAAAAGCAAGATAAAGGAGGTACACTACTAATGCCCAAGTAGTGACCACCAACGACACAGGGAGAATATCTATATATCATACGTGAAAGCCTCCTGCTCACCTCCGAATCACCTACTCGCGCATCACCAGCTAACCTGTCTCTAGTCTGCTCGTGTGAGCACCCAGAGTAATAAGAGGAGACATAAAACTCTGGGTCAGACATAAAGCCTGGTATAAGCGATGAGCAACAAAACATAACAAAAACAGGTATAATCCAATCATATCTGAACCTGGACCTGCAACCAAAGAGTTAGCACTACATACCGTACAATACTCTAAGGTGCCACTAACATACTGTGTAAGAGATACGGGGGTGGGGGTGTGCATGTCATAGTGATGTCAAACAATCAAGCATAGCAATCATCCTCACATCCCTCACTCAGTGCGTAAAGCATACGATATCCACTACTTTGGTCACCTAATACTTTGGGCCATGACGGAATCCAATCCCGTGTAACTATCACTACAAGCCCACCATCCATCTCTCAATGGTGAACCAAAGTTATGAATACCGACAACCCCTTTGCACATGTCCCGCAGCAAAGCTCAATCACGAAGTGAACTCATTGGTTCCCATCTGGATCCTGAGCTCTAACTTCCATTTGGGCTACATTTGCATCTCGGGTTTTTGGTCAATACTGGATCGGTTCGGATTCCTCCTTGCCATCGGTTCGGTTCGAATTGCTTCATCACCTCAGATCAGATCGAGTTCCTCAAGTCCCTCCATGATGCACCAGATCGGGTCGGGTCGTGCTCCATGCTCGAACTCGTGGTATCCACTTGGTGGCAGTTCGGATCATCAATACCTCAACGGGTCGGGTCGGGGTCTCCAAGTCCATCCCCATCCATGGGTTCGGGTCGGAGCTGCTGGCGGAGTCGTGGACCATCTTCGGATCGTGCTCCATGCTCCACGGTTCGGATCGTGCAAGCGGATCGGGTGCTCCAGTACGTGGCGCGGTTCGGGTTCGAGCTCCATCCACCATCAGGTCGTGGTCTCTGTAGCCGATCCGATCTGGTTCATATAATGGTGGCCTTCCTTTTTGCCACTCTCACCTGTGTCAAGTTTCGGTTCGGTTCGGTGATACTTTTCTCAGTCCGCTCCGGTCCGAGCCCATCCACCCGATCCGATCCGAAAGCCTGCATTGTTTTTCTGTAACTTTTCCAGCAAACATTTTATGCCATTCGACGACGTTTTTGACCATTCCAACTATTCTAATCAATCACAAAGCATAACATACAGTCATAGCAACATGTATAATCAACCACAAACACCAAAACAACAATATGATAGGTTAAAATGGATCAAACATAGCCAAAACCCCATATTTTCCCTTAAGCATGTTTGGGTGAAACTTATGATATGATTAGCAAAACTTAACCAAATTATCCCAAATTCACATCAGAGGTATAAAACAATATTTCAGAATTTATGAATATTTGTCCAGATTTTTAACATGCATAAATTCGCTAATTTCCACTAATCACCCATTAATCCCTCAAATTCCGGGATTTGCAAAATTAGTCGAAATTAACCCAAATTCATATCAGAGGCATAAAATGATGTTTTAGAATTTTAGGAATTTTTCTAGATTTTTATGAGCCATAATTTCGCTAATCTTCGCTAATTACCATAATTAGCCGTAATTAGTGAAAAACAATGCAAATCACTCACCTTATCCACAAACAAACTTTAGATCTGAAATAATCTCTGATTTGGATCCAATCCCTGTGTGTTCCAGCAGCTCTCTCTCTCTGATTTGATGCTACCCTCCCTTGATTTGATGTAGTTTTGCTTAATCTTCGATTAGAAAGTGATTAGAGACGATTTGGGATGAAATTAGAAGGTGGAGGCCATTGCTAGAGCTTGAAAGAGGTAAGTGACGGCTGAAAAAATGAGTCTAAATACGAAATCCTAACCCTAACAGCCCTTAAATACCCCAAATCCCGAAATCCCCCTTTGGGCCTAGTTGCTAATCACCCGGTTAAGCCCAATTAGCTGTTTTTCACCTTCTAAACCTTATTTCAGCCATGTCTCCCAAACGGTAAGTCCCTTTGGCTAATGTAACCACTCTACGGAAAGAGAAACCATCATTCGAATCCAATGGAAGTGGTTACAGGTCAAAACTCCTTTCCAGTCAAAAGTTATGGCCAAAACAGTACCAACTAGGGGTAAAACGGTCACTTAAAAATCGACAAAAATCATGAACATGGGAAATGACTCTAATGGTTGTTTCCCAAAGTTACATGACCATACGACTTCATATAAGAAAGAAATAAATATTCTACGATCCTTCGATGCGTAGAATGCGGGTTGTTACATTCTCTCCCCCTTTAGAAATTTCGCCCTCGAAATTCCCTAACCAGAGTACACAAAGGGTCCCGCATGCCTATCAACCATAAAACAACAATCAACATGCAAAACAAGTCTATCCTAGCATGCGGTTTACTAACAAGGGAAGGAACTATCACTACCAAAACCTTACTAGGCAAAGAGTTCTGGATACTTCTTCCTTGTATCCTCCTCTGTTTCCCAAGTACAGTCTTTTTCATTCTCACCCCACCGGACTTTGACTAGTTTCACCGCCTGTAACGGCGCGATTTTCGACCCCTCGAAAGCCGTGTCATTTTTGAAAGAGATTAGAGGATGAGATAGAAAAGATAGAACTAATAGAATAGAAGAATAAGAAGTTATCAGAAATCTCACAGCGGAATTTAAAAATACAAAATACATTACATCATAGGGTCTGCTACATCATAATACATCATCATATTACATCATCATAGTACATTAACATAATTTTACATCATGATATGGGAATACAAATCTAAACTGGATACATAGGTGTAGATAAAACTACTAGACTTGTCCTGCAACTTGAACTTCGTAAGGTTCCATTTGCCTACCTGAATTACTTGCCTACTCATAATAAATATTATGAGTACCCAAGAGTTTAGGGAAAACACAGAAAATAAACTCCGGGTCAGTCAGGGGACTTGTGTGAGTAAATACAGTTAAAAAGATGTAAACAGGGAAATAAGGAATAAGGTGTTCCGTTATTAATAGATTCAATTACTTTAGAAATCTTAAGCCCAACTCCATAACTAACATATGGAAAATGACCCTTATATTTTGATATCAAAACGTTCGATATTTATGATAGTATTTATCAAATAAATAATCATCTAGTGAATCGCTTGCATCTCACGTTCACGTACATAGAATAAAATCTAAAACCCGAGCGCTTATTGGAATTTGGTTTCTAACTGACAGGGTATGGGAGCACCCACCGATCCGTGTACTCTAGAGAGGATACACTGGGGTTCAACAAGAACATCCTGCAACCCGGCCACACATGACCGTCCACTCATTTAGCTTGAGTGTAACGAATATATTACCACCTCCACGGTTGGGAATGACCCACCGATTACCGAAGTTACAGCAGTGAATATAGATTTAAGAAACAAAAGGTAATACTCTAGATAGTGATAATATACCCTGATTGGGTATGACCCAACTAGCCATGCTGCCTAGCCCAACTATTGTCTTTCCGGGTTGTGAGGTTTGAAGTCACGTTTACCGTTGACGGATTATTCTCCAACGTCTTTGAATATCACACCGTCCTATCGGCCAGATCACTCATTTGTTTCCACAAATATATTCTGGGTATATGGCTAAAGAAATGAATCTCTCCGCCACCAACATAATACACTTATGTAAAGTTGATGTGTAAAATCTGATCGATATACGTTGTCAGATATCCGACTGTTTGGATCTGTTCTGGGATTGAACAGATCGTAGATACTATTTTGGAATAGTGCTTGCATTCTTCATCTTTATCGATTTCCGGTATACGTCGTATAATTCGAGTCGAAGTGGAATGTAAATTCCGGACTCTTCGAAACGATGTACGAAATATCTTTTATAGTCGATAATTTATTATCAGCTTACTGTCTTTAATTCAGTTGCACATCCTGTATTTATAATTATATATACAGTATAAAATTCTCCTGTTGCCCAGAATTGATCAATTAGTAGATTCAACGGAAGGTCATGAACTCCTTTCCTTTATGGATGCCTATTCAGGATATAATCAGATCCCTATGCATGTCCCAGACCAAGAGCATACCAGCTTCATTACAGATTTGGGACTATATAGTTATGTTGTAATGCCTTTCAGTCTGAAAAATGCTGGTGCAACATATCAGCGGTTGGTGAATAGGATGTTCTATAACCAGATTGGGAAAACAATGGAGGTAAACGTCGACGATATGTTGGTAAATTCCAGACATTCGTCCGATCATACCAAAGATTTGGCAGAAATGTTTCAAATTCTCTGAAAATATGGAATGAAATCGAATCCTTTAAAATGCTCATTTGGAGTAGCATGTGGAAAATTCCTAGGGTTCATTGTAAGCTTGCGTGGAATCGAGATTAATCCAGATCAAATTACAGCAATCCGAAATATCCAAGAAACAAAGCAGATTAAAGATGGGCAAAGTCTTGCTGGAAAAGTCGCAGCGCTAAGCAGATTTATTTCAAAAGCTACAGATAAATGCATCCCGTTCTTCGAATTAATAAAGCGAGGCAAGCGCAACTTTAAATGGAGTCTTGATTGCGTATAAGCTTTCCAAAATCTGTTGAATCATCTAGAGAGACCCCCGATACTATCTAAGCCTGTGGATCATGAGGATTTATTCGTGTATCTGGCAGTGTCATCCCACGCGATCGGTTCAGCTTTGGTAAGAGAAGAGGATAAGGTGCAAAGACCAGCATACTATGTGAGCAAGAAATTGGCAACCGCAGAACGAAATTACCCAAAGATAGAAAAACTCGCGTACAGTCTGTTGATCGCATCTAGGAAGCTTCGTCACTACTTCCAAGCTCATCGCATTACTATTTATACTGATCACCCACTTAAGCAAGTCCTGCAAAGGCTAGAAGCATCGGGAAGATTTCTCAAATGGAACACTAAACTGAGTCAATTCGACCTAAACTTCCAACCTCGGAGGTCAATAAGAGGGCAGACACTTGCAGACTTTATAGCAGAATTTACCATCCTAGAAGATAACGCGGAAACTGAAAAAGACGATTCGACAAAGCTACTCCTTGACCCTAATGTCTGGAAGCCATATACTGATGGAGCTAAGAACGATAGACGATCAGGTGCCGGAGTGGTCCTTGAAACTCCAAAGAATCAGATAATATACTGCGCTCTTAGATTGGAGTTCTACGCGAACAATAATGTTTCCGAGTATGAAGCTCTGATTGTCGGATTGAAGCTTGCAAAGGAACTAGGGGTAACGAAGCTAGACGTCTTTTGTGACTCCAATTTGGTCGTGAACCAAGTTAATGAAAAATTTCAGGCTAAGAGTCCAAGGTTGATATCATGTCTGGAAAAATTAAGAACATTATTGGGTGGTTTTGAGAAACATAGTATATCTCACATTCCTCGAGCGGAGAATCAGAGAGCGGACAAGTTAGCAAAGATGGCTAGTTCCGATAATCCAGAACATACGGAGCTAGTCCCGATTGAACTATTACGGTTCCCCAGTGTGGATCAGATGGAAGTAGATCCGGTACTGGAAATTGAACCTGAAAGGGAGTCATGGATAACCCCCTTGAAGAATTTCTTGATGAATGGAACGCTCCCAAATAAGAAAAGCGAGAGGCGCGCGGTCATACGGAAGGCTTCCTGATATGTGTTGCAAGGCGGAGTCCTGTACAGACAAGGTTTCTCGATGCCTCTACTCCGGTGCATTGCCCATGACGACATTAAGCGTGTGCTGAAGGAAGTCCATGAATGTGAGTGTGGCGACCAAACAGGAGGGCAAACATTGGCAAAGAGGATATTACGATACGACTATTTCTGGCCCACTATAAACAAGGATGCAGCCAAGCATGCAGGACGTTGTGATGCTTGCCAGAAATTCTCCAAAATCCCTAGGGCATCACCTAACCAGCTGAAGACAATGATAAGCCCGTGGCCTTTTGCTATGTGGGGAATTGACATTATTGGAAGCCTCCCCATTACAAAGGGCGGAGCAAAGTTCGCTATTGTGGCCGTGGATTATTTTACTAAATGGGTAGAAGCAGAGCCTTTAACTACAATCACGACCAAACGAGTGATCACCTATGTCATTAAGAACATCATTTGTCGATTTGGGATTCCAAGAGTCGTCATAACCGATAATGGGACCCAATTCGACAATACGGAGTTTCGAGATTTTTGTCAGAAGTATCACATCGAGAAAAGATACACCTCTGTGGCACATCCGCAATCGAACAGACAGGTTGAAGTGGCAAATAAGGTGATCCAATCCATTATGAAGAAAAGGTTGAAGAGGGCCAAAGCTATGTGGCTCGATGAATTGCCCCTGACGTTGTGAGCCTACAGAACGACGTACAAGTCGGCAACGGGTCACACCCCGTTTTCCCTAGCTTTCGGAGCAGAAGCAGTTATTCCGGTCGAGTTAGAAGTACCATCCTATCGCACCATTTATTACGACCCGATGACCAACAATGAGTTGCTCCTTGAATCCCTGGACATGATTGAGGAAAAAAGGGATGAAGCCGACTTACGTGCCTTGAGGCACAAACAACAAGTAGCTTAGTACTACAACAGAAGAGTCCGAGTTCGCACATTCGAACCCGGAGATTTAGTTCTAAAACGTGTCTTTCCGCCCCCGGTGCATATGGGCCCAAAATGGGAAGGACTGTACTCCATTTTCGAAGGCTTGATAACGGAACCTTCAAGCTGGCGACCGTAGATGGAGAAGAAATCCCCAGAGTGTGGAATGCCTAGCATTTGCGGCTTTACCTAACATAAAAAGTGTCAGTTCTATTCTTTTGTTTTTAGAACCATGTAAAAAGGCTCGACTTGCTTAAGAATAGCCTGTTTATTTGAACAAAAGAATATAAAGTGGATGTAGGTCATGATTCGACCGAACCACTATAAAAATGCTATGTGTTATTTACCCTTACTGCACCATTTCTTACTTACTCTTTTATTTTGATCAATATATATACTGTTACCATTTTAGGAAATTGTTTTAAATTTATGTAGTAATCTCAAAACGACTAATTCAAGATACCATTCGACGAATCGGAAAGTTCCCAATGATTAAAGCTTCAAAAGGTACAACAGGGTAAATTGAATTACAACTTAACTCCTGAGATCAAGGAGAGAATATAATGGATGCGAAGATGACGTCCCCAAGGCGTGCAGGTGTACCATGATAAAACAGTCTTGGCAAAACTCTAACCTGCTGAAGGATCGGGAGAGTATAAAGGCACTAGAGACTTAGTGCCCCCGGAACTTCAGCCCCGCTAAAGGATCGGTGAGCAGACCAAAAATTGAGCTCGAACTCTAACCCGCTGAAGGATCGGGAGAGTATAAAGGCGCTAGAGACTTAGTGCCACGTGAACTCTAACCCGCTGAAGGATCGGGAGAGTATAAAGACGCTAGATACTTAGTGCCATGCAAACTCTAACTCGCTGAAGGATCGGGAGAGTATAATAGCGCTAGAGACTTAGCACCGCAAGAACCATTACATCATGGAAAAATCAGGGTAGTACGAATATTATTCTAATCAATCGCCAACACGCCCTGGCCAGGCACTACAACGACGATCAATTAGGAATGTATACGTGCCTTATTACACAATTACTTAGCACATGCATTTCCCGATGATTGTTTTCGTTATGATTAATGATCATTACTTACAACTTTAACATTTAACTATGAAAGCTTCAATTATGATTACCTAAACTCTGCTAACATGATGAATTTGCAGGAACACTATGATGCAAAAGAAACAAGTCCTTATTTACTGGAAATGGGTATTCAAAAAACAAGAAACTAAGCAAAAAGTGAGGGCCAATCTCAAGACTACATCTTTTGGCCAAAAGAAATCCAAAAACTAAAACATGAGCCAATAGCTGCATTCTATTTATGCTTGGGGGATGGCTTTGATTTCTTGTCCTTCTTCTATTTTTCTAGCTCCTCTTTATCGGTACCGGAGTGGTCACTTTTCTTCCTCTTCCTCTTGTCGACAAGGGGCTCCGGGGAAGGACTGGAAGGTTCGGAGGCAAGCTGTGAAGTTATCGACCTAGAAGAGAATCTTATAACCAAACTGGTCTTGGGGTCGATTTCAGAAATAGGAGTCACGAACACAGGATTATGTTTCACCCCCTTAAGAGCTAGTTGCTTCTCCTTCCTAGCCTGTATGTCAGCCAAATTTTCGCTATCATCACCCTTGGCCTCGTCAATGATTTCTACCTCCTCTTCCTCATCTCCATGATCAACATCTGTGTCACGTAGAGCAGCAATGATCTTGGCGTCTGCAGGAGCGCCAATGCCAGACTCCACGGGTGCTACTGTAACTCTGTCATTTGTTGAGCCCCCGGTCTACTTCGAAACCTCGGAAGCTTCGATACCAGAAACAGGGGGAACCTTAACCTTCTCAGCCTCTGCCGTGTCATCCACACTCTTTTCAACCACTTTATTACCTACACCAGTAGAAGTAAAGGTTAGCAAATCGGGAGGAGATGTTGCCACGTCAGTTGAATGTCCCATGAGACGACGACAAGTTACAATTTCTTTAATGAACTGTGGAGAAAATATAGAGATACCTTCGGCTGACTCATCTCCCAGACTTGTACTGGTGGTCCCGACAATCGGAGGAATAGGTGCCAATGGGATCAATGGATCATCGGTATTATATCCCTCAACTTCAGGGTTTCTGGGCTCTACTATCGAACTCGAGCTCTCGCCAACTTTATCCTTACCCTTGAGCCTACTCTTCTCCCTCTCCATTTCCTCGTGGATAAGGCGTTTACCTTCCTCCAAAGCCGCGGGCTCTTCACCTCTGAAAAAAGTTTGCATCAGCTGGTGCTCATAAATTTTGTCGACCCCCAGTTATAGCTTCTCACCCTAGACAATTGCGTCCCATATTTTGGCTAGGGTAACATGGTAGTCGGGAATCCAAGAGATATCTCAATGCTTGATAACTTGACCAAAGAAATCAAACAACAATTCTTCAAAGCTATCTATATCCTTCTCTTTTTTGGCAAGCTCATCAGCCACAACAGCTGTTGACTCAAGAGCGCTATTGACATGCTATCTATATTCTTCAAATAAAACAACAATTCTCTGCTTCTCGCCGAGCTAAAGCCAGCTGGGCCTGTGCATCCTCCAGTTCTTTTTCCATTTTGCACCTAGCTCTAGCATCATTGTCAATTTTTATCTGGCCCTGGCTGCGTCCGTCTCCATCCGGCGGATGATAGAAGAGAGTGTAACAGCATGCTTCTTCATTACCGCGTATTATTTGGCTGCATGGCACACATACCCTATCACTTCTGTGTCCCAATCCTCGGGGATCGGTTCAAGATGGGACGAACACCATCCCCTCAAAGTAAATGTCGGGAAACTGTTTTCATAAACGCTCTAACCTGGCCATAATCTCAGAACTGGGGGCAACATCCCTCGCAACAGTAGTGTCCAAGCCACGCTCACCAGAGGAAGTAGGGACTGTCTTCCCCTTCTCTATAATCCTGCCCTCGTCTTTGTCCTTGTCCTTTGGCTCGGCATGTTTCTTAGAAGATTGGGTGTGAGAAGGAGTGCTTTTTGGAGGGGTTAAATCTCTAGGAAGTTGCTTCCCCCCAGGTGGTGGCATTGGACGACTAGGTGGCTTTCAATAACTTTGCTTCGGTAGAGATCGAGGTCGTGGAGAATAAGATTGATGAGAATCCCGGAGTCGACGACTATCCCTTCCCCGACTATCACTACGAGTGTGCTCAGGATCTGGAAGGAGGTTTAGTGTGCCCTCGCGAACGTAACGGTAGGAGTAAGACTGTTTGCGAGACATTTTTCCTGTAAAGAAAACAAGTGCGTGTCAGAATTGTGAACCACCGTAGCAAAAGAGTGTTATGATAAATGGTGCATGTGTTTCGTGCATCCCGTGGAATCTCCTTTTTTAAAACAGACTAGGGCCCGAAGTTAGGCTCGTTTGGGTAACTTCTTTTTCTCCAACTGGAACACCCGTCTCTTCATAGAGGGGAAAGATTGCCCCCCCCCCCGAAATCTTCTTGGGTATAGATATCATCTGGCAAACGATTGTTACTTAATTCCCCGAAAATCTGTTCCTCCGTTAATTCGTCGTGAGCGACGGACTCAACTGGCGATGAAGTCCTCAGTGGAGACTTCCCCTCAGAGGTTGGAACCTCCTTTGGTTTATCAGCTCGTCCCTCATCTCCTTTACACACGTTTAAATCTTCTTCGTCCTGATTAATCATCAGCGAAGGACTCTTGCGAAGAGTAGTCATCTCTGCAACTTGAGAAGTTCCTTCTCCTTCAGCTGGGGGCACATACTTGTAAGGTTTTTCGCCCGCGCCAAGTCCGAATCTTATGTCCAAAAGATGATGTTTGTGGAGGTTTTCGTTGGTAATACATTTCTTGATTCTCAACAAGTCAGACTTGCTTTTAGAAGACGGGATAATCGATCATTATACGTTGAGCCTTCTACCTTGGGGAATGTGTGATCTGTGCAAAGGAAAAGGAAACATGTTAATACTTCGATTATGTAATTCAGTCATGCATCTGGAGGCTCGAAACTTACGAGACTTGCGCCGCCCCCTCGCACACCCAGCTTGTTGTTTTATGTAAAACCAATCAGCTTTGGGATCCCCTATGTGGCCATAACCATCGGACAGAACCTTCCTGTTGGCTAACGATTCAAAGAAAGAGAAATTTGGAGTCGCTGTGGAACGATGCTTGAAAAGATAACAGAATTTCAAGTCTTTAAAAGTAAGCTCAGTTTGCAGAATCTCTGCATATGCGACATATAGAGTGTACAAAGCTGCATAAGCATTGGGATGAAGCTGCATATGGGCAATACACAATCGTCTTAAGGTTTCAATGACGATTGGAGGAAACGGAGGAATAGCGCCTACCCAGCACTTGAGTCGGCTGATTGCCATGTAACCTTCTGGAGCAAGATGAGGTCTATCTTCGCTTTCGGGTGTTTTCACATCGTCCCACGGGATCCCGTGTTTCAAACAAATTTTCTTAAGTTTTATATCGTCTATTTTGGAAGCTAAAGAGTCAGTGAATTTCACAATTCCTAAAACGTCGGGAATCTCATCGGGGCCACGGTCATCCACTTCAGACTCCTCCTCTTGCGAGGTACCCTCAGTTGAATTTGACTCTTTCTCAGCCTCATATTCGGATTCAGAATCCTCATCCTCTGGGTTAATTGAAGGAACCTCGGGATTATGGTGTTCCGACACCTCCGGGTCCACCCCTGTTTCAGATCTTTCAGGAGAACGATTATCTGACATTGCTGTTTTGGTGAGCAAATATGAGAGATTACAATACAATTACCCGTTCCCCATGTGTGCAAGTGCAAGTGTGTGCCTTTGCATACATTAAAGAAAAGCATAAAAGTTAACAAGATCATCGAAGGATTAGTCATCATATGCAGTCAAGATCATGTTGTTGTCCAGTGTAGAAAGTCGCGAGGGCTCTAACCTAACTGTTCAATATACTGCAATTACGATACATTGTTTAAGTCAAAATGTGTTTGGGATCGTCAACAAAAATGGTTCGTTGAAGTCTTGAGAACCGGGTCGTGGTATGAATGCCAGTACATAGAGCTGGGGATCGGATCGTGGGTCTCGGATCACTAGCAAGCTACGCCAGCAAAGCAGCATCGGCTCGTGAGGTAGGCTTCGGATCGTGGAACGATCCAGCTCGTGACATCCCTTACTTACCCACAACATTTTCTTCTTCCACGGACCGACATTTCACCTCCCGCACGATCCAAACACCCGACATTTGTCTCCTCTTTCCAACTCCTCTCCACGATCCGATCAACTCATAGGCCTTACTTCCTCAACCCATCATCGCGACCCGATCCCCTGTAGCAACATTGCCTCTAAATCATCCAACCTTTCTTCTCTCCCAACCGTCTACTTCTCATATCCACGAGGTCACCACCACGAGCAAACCATTTTTTCCTCTCAGCCGTTTCCAAAAACGTTGGCGCAAACTCAACCAAATCGAGAAAAAATGGAAGAAAGGCCCAATACTCAAATCACTGTGTGATCTGGAATGAGGAAATAGAAAACAAAATCACACATTTGCTTACCTTTTGACAAGAAATTCGAATTATGGTTTAGTTCTGAAAAGAGCTAAGTTGTGGCGGAAGCAGTAAAAAGGAAAAGACGAAGAAAAGTAAGAGAGGAGCTCGGTTTATATTGCCAAGCCAAGGACCGTTGGTCTTCTCATTTTTGTCGCGTTCTGATCTATGAAGATCTGCGGGCCGCGAGCAATCAAGCAAGCCCATCGGAGTAGAGGAGGCGGCCCGTTCTACTGAGGACTCATTGGAACACTGGAACATGATGAGTCTCCGTCCCCCGATCTGCACCATGCAACAGCGATCCAAACCTGAGAACGATCTTTAAAAAAAAAATTGAAGATTCAAAAAATTTACCTGCCAATTTGATGACGATATCTCCGAAAGCACCAGAGATGAGAATTATTTAATGAATAAAGACATGATTGAAGATCGATTGGATATTTATACCGATCAAAGAGCACGACTACTTGAAGTAGTATGGCATTTCAAACGGATATGACCACTGATTTGCACCGTTCTATGAAAAGATATTTTGCAATTTCAAAGCATGTTCCATCCCAGTTGAAACATACTTCGAGGGGAAAAATGTTGGCTAGCTTTTCGATCAAGCCACCAAGGTTCACACACAAAGAAAACATGATGCCTCATGCATTTGATCCATGAAGACTCGGTCGCGATCGCTCCTCTTACATCGGTTCGTGATGTTTCCTCCAGCTCGCGATCGCCCCCATGTCCCCCGATCCGATCCGTTTTCTCCTCTTCTACCCGATCCGATCCAAGCCCAAAAGAAGTGGTGAAGGCTGTGACTAAGTCCACCACGATCCGAGAATGTTGGATCTCATGACATCTGTCCAAAACTGTCATATTGAACAATTCTCCATCAAGCCACGAACCAGTCCGAGATTCTCGAGATGTGTGCCACGTATGACCGCGATCTACCTGAAGAAATCACCTATAAATAGCCCACAACTTTGTATTTTTCAGGATCTTTTTGGAAATTCTGAGTTCTGAATCCACCATTATTACATCTCCATTATTATTCAGAGTTGTCTCAAAATTATTGAGTGAATAAACATTGTAAGAGTGAGATTGAGGGATAAATCATCGATTGTATTCTGATTCCAAGTATAATCAAAGATATAAAGTGGATGTCTGCTCATTAACGTCGAACCACTATAAATCTCGTGTCTTTTCTGATTTTCTATTATTTTTTTCTGATATTAATTTCTGCAAAATTGAATAACTTGGGTGTCAGAGCCAATTTTGGATCCAACAGCGTGCAATAAGGAAAAGGGCAAAGTCGTGTTCGCTCCTTCTTGCACCAACTACGTCTCTGTGTAGCAATCAGCGACGTTTGGGCCTTGGCTTAGGTGCCACTCCTGTCTTTCTGATGACCTCGACCCATGGAAGGACGAAGAACCCGAATACGAGAGGGCTACCCCTGTCGAATCCACAGTGGACGTTCTCGTCAACCTCGATGACCCAACAAGGGTGTTGAAGGTGGGGCCACAACTCCACCCAGCAATTAAAGAAGATCTCATATGCTTCCTGAATGCCAATTTAGATGTGTTTGCATGGACTCATGCTAACATGAAAGGCATCGACCCCGCAATCGCTTGCCATTCCCTTGGCTTAGATCCCAGAATGCCTCCAGTCAAACAGAAGCGCAGCTTTTTAGGGCCCGAGAGGTCCAAGGCACTCAAAGAAGAGGTAGACCATCTGTTCAACAATAACTTCATTCGCGAAGCTGACTATCCCGAATGGGTTTCCTATCCAGTTCTGGTTAAGAAAGCTAACGGTAAATGGCGAACATGCATCGACTTCTTTTATCTGAACAAAGCATACCCCAAGGACAGCTTTCCACTCCCGAAGATCGACCGATTAGTCGGCTCAATCACCGGATACCAGCTACTATCTTTCATGGATGCCTACTCAGGCTACAACCAGATCCCGATGAGCCTCCGCGACCAAGACCATACCTCTTTCATAACTGACCTCGGGCTCTACTACGACTGTGTTATGCCCTTCGGCCTCAAAAATTCCGGCGCTACTTACCAATGAATGGTTAATCGACACTTTAAAAATCAAATTGGAAAGTCCATGGAGGTGTACATGGATGATATGCTGGTAAAGTCTAAAAGATCAAGCGACCACATCCACGACCTCTCCAAAATGTTCGATGTCCTTCGCCAGTACGACATGAAACTCAACCCCCTGAAATGCTCCTTCGGAGTCGCCTCGGGGCATCGGAGCTAACCCAGAAAAAATCCAAGCTATTCGAGACATCCAAGTGCCCGAGAACATCAGGGATGTTCAAAGTCTGAACGTA
Organism: Allium sativum; assembly: GCA_030737875.1. NCBI lineage: Eukaryota > Viridiplantae > Streptophyta > Magnoliopsida > Asparagales > Amaryllidaceae > Allium > Allium sativum. Next base: position 401,477,313 of record CM060923.1, on the reverse strand, counting down.
AAGGCTGCCGCTTTATGTCGGCTCATCTCTAAGACCACCGACAAGTGCATCCCTTTCTTCGATTTACTCCGAAAAGGGAAACGCAACTTTGAGTGGACCCCCGAATGCGCCTCCGCATTAAAATAACTTATGGATCACTTACAGCCACCACCTATCCTCTCTAAGCCTATAAAATATGAGGACTTATATATTTACATGGCTGTTTCTGCGCAGGTAACCAGCTCGGCACTAATACGCCTCGAAGACCGCACTCAATGGTCCGTCTACTATATCAGCAAGCAGTTAACGGGGGCAGAGAAGAACTGCCCAAAGCTAGAGAAGCTGGTTATTGATTTCCTCTAGAAAGCTCCGACCATACTTCCAATCGCATCCCATAAAAGTTTTCACTGACCAACCACTGCGTCCGTCCTACAATGACCCAAGGCATCAGGACGATTATTAAAGTGGGGCATCGAGTTATGCCAGTTTGAGATAACTTTCATCCCCCGACGAGCCATCCTCGGCCAAGCTCTCATAGATTTCATCATGGTGTTCACAACTCCTGAGGAGGATCCCACAGTGAACGCCGGAACTCCCGACGCAAAGTGGAAATTGTTCGTAGACGGCTCCTCTAACAGAAAATGCTCCAGGGTCGGAGTCGTACTCCTCACCCCTGAAGAACGCTCGATGTATTACAAGTTAAGGCTAAATTTCTGTGCTACTAACAACGACGCGGAGTATGAAGCCTTAATTGCCGGGCTTAGAATCACATTTGAAAGCAAGCTAGAGATCGTCCACATCTTCTCTGATTCACAGCTTATCGTCCCGATAGGTACTGGGAGAGTACCAAGTGAAAGAGGGATGACTTTCCCAGTACCCGGCCGGGGTTCAGGGGCAACTCATCTACCTCGAGCATTTCACCATTACCCATATCCCACGCGAGCAAAATGAAAAAAAAGATTCACTCGCCAGGATGGAAAGTTCCGAAGATCCGCAACTCAACGGATTCTCCCCGTAAAAATCCTTAACTCCCCGAGCATCAAGCAAGGGCAAGACGAGAGGATTATCAGAATCGAACCTGAGCCTGAGTCATGGATGACACCAATCAGAAATTAGCTGCAGAACTGGATCCAACCAAAGCACTACAAGGAAAGGTGTGCGCTCACTCGCCAGTCAGCCCGTTACCTTCTTAGGGACGGGAAACTCTACCGCAGATGTTACTCCATTCCGTTGCTGTAGTGCGTAGCTTACGATGACGCCCTTCGAGTGCTAAGCAGTGTACATGAAGGAGAATGCGGCGATCACGCTTGGGCGCGGTCCCTAGCCAGAAAGTTTCTCAAACATGGTTATTACTGGCCTACACTTGATCAAGACGCTGTGGACTACGCACGCAAGTGGGACAAGTGCCAGTGCTTCTCCAAGATTCCAAGAGCCCCGCCTACCGAATTGTCTCAAATGGTCAGCCCATGGACGTTCGCCATGTGGGGAATCGACATCATCGGAACTCTTCCAATGGCCCGAGGCGGGGCATGATGCGCCGTCGTCGCAGTGGACTATTTAACTAAGTGGGCAGAAGCTGAAGCTCTCGCCACCATCGGCACGAAAAAAATGACAACTTTGTTGTCTGCAACATCATTACCCGCTATGGAGTGCCTTAAGCTATCATCTCTGGCTACAACACTCAATTCGAGAGCACCGAGTTTAAAGCCTTGTGTCAGCGCCACGACATCGACAAGAGATTCTCGGCGGTGGCTCATCCACAAGCAAATGGGCAAGTCGAGGCGGATAATGAGGTCATCAAATCAATCATTATGAAAAGTCTGGAAAAGGCTATGGGCATGTGGGCAAACGAACTTCCTCTAGCTTTATGGGCTTACCGCACCATCCTATAGACAGCAACCGGTCATACTCCTTTAGCCCTCGAATACGGATCTGAAGCCGTCATTCCCATTAAGCTCAAGCTTCAATCCCATCGAGACACGTACTTCGATCCAAAGACGACCCAAGATTTACTTCTGGGATCACTCGACTTATTGGAAGAAAAAGGAACGAGGCCGATATCAGAGCCGCCGCCCAACGACAGCGAGTAGCCGAATACTTCAATTCGAAGTTCCTCCACAAGGACCTCAACATCGATGACCTCGTTCTTAAGCGGGTTTTTCCCCTGCCAACAGGTATCGCGCCTTGCTGGGAAGGCCCGTACTCCATACATCGGAAGCTCAGCGATGGAACCTTCAGGCTCGCTGCCGTCGACAGAGCCGAACCTCCCAAGGGCGTGGACCAATGTAACACCCCACATCCGTTAGTGTCACTCACAAAGGTAATGCACTAAGTTCTGTGGAGAATTTAGGGTAAAAGATGCAGATAAATTACAAGACAGACAGAAATTAAACAGCGGAAAATAAAACTTTGCTTTATTGATAAAATAGTTTGTACAATGGTTTCTTTACAATATCAGAGTATCATCTGTCTTACAAAATAAAGAAGCATAAAAACAACATTTATATTCCCCGATTTTAGCAAGAGCCAGCCATAGCATCTGAAAAGAGAATCCAAGCAAACTTCGACAAATCTTCAAGCTGGGAAAGAGTGGCAGTCCAACTTAACCTGAGCTAAACTATTCCCTCCTTTACTACCTGGGGGGGAACGAAAGAAAAGAAGACGAAAGAAAAACAGAGTCAGACATAAAGCCTGAGTAAGTTCAGCAACTTCTAGCATGTGAACATGGAAAAACAAAACGACATGAATTAACTGAATACAAGATTACACCATGACGGTAGGGTCAACAAGATTAGACAAGGTAGTCACAAGATATGCTAAGATAAGATAAACTGGATACGCTCTAATACTTTCGCCGCTTCGCTATTTCCTTGTTATACTGGTTTCTATATCTCTTCTCCGCCTATCTAGTGTCCCAACTAGTAACGATAATGTGATCCCAATCCCTGTATTTTCCATTGCCTTCCGGCATACATTCATTATTTATTACCTAGATCAAATCTAGGGTTTTCTATCAAGTGCTTTCTAGATTTAACTAGAGTTTACGCATTCTGCTGAACGCTTCTCGGATTCAGGATTTATGCCACCTAGTCCAACTAGGGATTATGCTACATGTCGAACGATGCCCCCAAGTCTACGACACACTACCTAGAGTGGTATATGTTCCTATACTTCCCCACGCATGTATCGCGAATCGTTATTGCTTGTCTAGATGCACATGTCCTGTAATGTGCGGTCCGAGTCCTGTGACAGGGAAAATCAAGGAATACAGAACTCGGTCGGGAGCTTTCAGATATCTGCCGATGCAGATGCTAAGGTTTGTTTTTATTCCAGTGGCTATGGTCCCACTTGACCCCTCCCTCAACTAATGAAAGGCACACCTTGTAAAACGAGAACTATACGCCGGCCCCCGGTGCCCCTCTTTCCTATGGCCATCCTCACCCATAACTAGATAGCAAGTATATGGTCTTTTGGAGTTCTCCGCCTTTCCGCTTCACGTATCTCGATTGACTCAAGATGGATGGTAGACGACGAGTTGCTATCACAGGGCTACCGTTTTCTCGCCGAATCACCCCGGTCCATCCTGGTCTTTAGGTTGCCATGTATTGCAACCAAGGCATACCCCTGGTTCTTCTACGCAGACCTTAACCTCTGTGAGCCCAGGAGGATCATCTGCAGCCTCACAGAGGGATACCAAGAGTACCCTCACGTCCCCTCGAAGCCTTGGGCTTTGTAACCCAATTCGTTGGAGCCTTCTTTCTACTCAGATGGACATTCGCTCCTTCCCGTGTTATACTAAGAATTACTACTTAGTTTTACTAACTAAGATTTACCACTTAGTTTCCAGAATCGTTGTTTTCTTAACCAAGGTTTACCACTTATTTCCCGTCAATTTGGACTGGTTAAGTGTCATTAGTCAATTCAAGCCAACTTAACCCTCTTCCTTTACCCTGTTAAGTTGGTTAAGTGTTATCAGTAACTCATGTTGACTTAACCCTACCACAAACCAAGTTATATTGGTTAAGTGTTCAAGTTTACTTAACCCTACGGTCTAGCCCAGATAACATATCAAATTGGCTAAGTGTATTTACTTAACCCCAACCTCTAGTCTAGTTAACATGTTAATTTGGCTAAGTGTATCAACTTTACTTAACCCCACCTTCTAGTCTAGTTAACATGTTAGTTTGGCTAAGTGTTTTCTTAGTTACTTAACCCCTACAAATCTGGTCTTGTTACCATAAGTTTGGTTAAGTGTCCCTATGGACTTAGCCCTCCCATTCTAGCTCGACTGTGTTAAGTTGGTTAAGTGTTCCTATAGACTTAACTCTCCCATTCTAGCTTATTTGTGTCTGTATGAACCTAACCCCACCCATCGGTTTGGTTATCTTGTTGAATTGGTTAAGTGTCTTAGTTAACTTAACCCTACAATTCTTGTTCTAGCTTTAACTAAATAAATTAAAGCCGCTACAACTCACATTAGACAGATATTGTTGCGATTACTGGATGTGCCGGTTGGTTTCAGGCAGGTTTACATCGCAACTCAGTCTAACCTCGGGTTAGGCATATTCATGTTTTCTAAGTTCAAAGGGTTTTGATTAATTTTCAAATCAGGTTTTGAAAGTAACCATCCCATCCATCGGATCAGTTAGGGATAGCCAGGGAGAGCAGGAAACTTGTATTTTCCAAACCCAAGCCTAGACACTATCCTCTCTGTCACCCTAGAACTTTCTGGTTTATTATTAAAAGAGATGTCGTTAACAAACCTTTAATTTTTCTAAATTAACATTTCCTCATTTAGGACAAATTCTATAAGTAAATTAATCCTAATTTACTTATTTCCCAATTACTCTTTTAATGTAAATTGTCAACATTTATTCCTATGGCCCATTTATCTTCCTAAATCATATTTATGCTTTTTGGTATGTAAACTATACCAAATTAAGTGTCACTAACCATGATTTTTCTAAACCTGACAGTTATTCCCAATTTTGGCCAATTTCACATTTATGCCAATATACTCATCGTGCCAAATTAGCTAATCCAATTCCGATTCAACATTCTAATTCACGTCAAACTAGACTTATTACTCTAGTTCACTATTCATGTAAATGCTAGATTTACTTTTCAATACTAGATTCAAATTACACATCTTATAATTCATGTCAAATTTATCCAATTTGCATTTCTATGAACATGCCATAATACATGTTCCCAATTTATGCCAATTTCCAAGTTAAACTACGTTTTTAGTAAATTTCATATTTTTGCCCAAACCGCATTCCCGCCGTTCGTATAATCGTGATTCATTCTAGATTATAAATAAAGCTAGGTTCGTAGAAAATAGGGAATGAACCAAAGATTCTATGCAAAAGATAGACATACTAACTGGCATAAAAAGGGTTGAATAACGACGTCGGTTCAAGAACATGGGTAGACCTAACTTAATAGGTAAATTCCCAAGGTCTAAAACCAAGGATAGACAGAATAGAGACGCAGGTTCAAGAACATGGGTAGACCTAACTTAATAGATTCCCAAGGTCTAAAACCAAAGAAAACCAAGAATAGACAGAATATATAATCGGGTTTAGACCCAATTTCACAGTCACAAAACTTTAGCAACACTTTCCTAGTCATGAATCACAGTTGTTCTTGTTATGTCATAGATAATAGTTTATGTTTCCAAATCAAAGGCATAGGCTTGTGTTCATGGTCAAGGAAATAATTCTCATAGTCACAGTCACAGTCATAGGCAATGTTCATAGTCATAGGCAATGTCCATAGTCATAGGCAATGTCCATAGTCATAGGCAATGTCCATAGTCATAGGCAATGTTCATAGTCAAAGAGGCATATGGTTTTAAGGTCCATAGTTTCATAGTCACAGTCTTATCGGTCATCGAATCATAATAGTTCTTAATTAAGTCCAAAGATATAGGCACAGATTCAAATAGAAAGATTTGGCATATTCTTTTATTCCTTTAATTTCATGTCACGAAAAGAGAAACGTTCAAATCTAAAAATAACTGACTTACAGAGATTAGACTAGAATAGAAAGATGGCGTTGCTATGATTCGTGCGACGTTGCTAGAAACCGTTTGAGCTAGCCTTTGATTCTTATCTTGAAGCTTTAATCTTGAATCGAACCTCTTCTTGACAAACTTGAGCAGCACTTCGTCGTCTTGATTTATTTTATATATTATTCTATTTATTTTTTAATTAAGAGGAGGAGAAGAAGCCATGTTCGCTAAGAATCTTTGCAGCATAACGGTAGAAAAGAATTGTGAATAGAGAAGGAGACTAGGGCTGCTTATATAGTGTTAGGTGGACGAACCTGGTCAGAAAACGTGACCAGATACATCAGAACGAACTAGGTGCAGAAAGCTGGAAAAAGCAGGTGGGTCGACCCCCATGTCGACTACCCAATCGACCTGGGTGACCCGGGTCGACTACCCAGTCAACCTGGGTGCCCCAGGTCGACTACCCAGTCGACCTAGGTGCCTTGGGCGGGAAAATTCCCACCCAGTCCAATCTGGGTCTGTTTTGAATTTCGAACTCGTTTTTCTGAACTGTTTTGAAATTTGAACTTCGCTGAAACTTCCGGAGGCCATATCTTCCTCATACGGACTCCGATTTACGCAGACTCGGACTCGTTTTCATGCAGAATTCCGAGACGAACGCAATGGCGCAGCCCGTTTCCCTTGATTCTGAATATAACTTATAATTCTGCCTCGATTTGTGAATCTTAGTGTTACAGAATTACGGGTGTTACATTCTCCCCCACTTGAAAGGATTTCGTCCCCGAAATCTTCAAGTTAGGAAGAATGTGTCCTACCATCCAATCACCCATCTACTCAACCATTCACTCACAGGCATCCATTGTCCTTAAAAGATTTCTAATGCTTTCATGTTCATATGCATAGTGTGTGTATATGTCTTTATCTACTGTAAAATCAGGCAGTCTACTGATTCAGTCGACCTCCTTAATGCGAGTCATGTCAGTGCCATGCGTCCAACCATGTATGCAAGCATCCCTAGTTATGTAAATACTATATGCGTGCACGACCATTCATCCATATGCAACACCCATATGATAACATATCAAGTTCAATTTACAAACAAATACATATCTGTAAATGCAATATGAAAGTGTCTGAACTGATCTAGTGCCTAATACGTATGCATTCACAAGAAACCATTGGCAACCACTTGCAACCATCAACCATAACATGTTTCAAATACATGTTTAAATCCATTGGCTTCTACCTAAGGATCGAAGATACAACCTAGAGGATATAAGAGAGAAACAATTATGCGTAAAGCTCCTACCAATAAAAGAAATCAAGGATGCACCCTTAAGGAAAAGGGTATGATGCTAGTATCTAGCCTTCTTGAGCTTTACTCCTTTGTATCTTAACTAATTTTACTTCACGATTGTGAAGTTTCCGATCTCCATTTCCAAAATAAACAGATGTCAATCACGGTACCAAGTGTATGTACTAAGATGTTTAGAAGTTTTCTCTCTTATCCACCATGCCATAACCATAAGGGTTGAAAGGTCACTACGTGCTCTTTGGAGTGCCTGCCACAACTATTCATCTCTCACGCAAACCATCCAAACCGAACTCGACATTCCTCAAGTACAAGCCCAAAAGGCCTAAACCAATATCAGACAAGCACCCAAGGAGTATCTCCCCCGAATTTAGACGATCTACGTGAGATGATATAAGCAAACTCGATAGCTATTCTCAAATCCATACTAACCAAAAAAATAAATTGGTCGGACCACCAATTGGATTTGAGACTCTAGTGGGATCTTTCTACTATACAAGTACTATGGTGCAGAGACCCAACTATGGATGTGGATATGAACAAATGAGCAGCGCTAGAACCTAAGGAAATAGTACGAACAGAAAACTAGACTCTTCCAACTGGACTACCTTTCTCCTAGGTACGCTTGGTGGCGAAAGCAAGTACTTGTCCTTCTAAAAATCTCATCCTCGTTCTTGCCCTTGTCCTTAAGTATATGCCCTATCATACCCTAGTAAAGATACTTCCTCTTGTCTTAGGTTTTATAATTTCTTCCTCCTTCGTGTGCTAAGTCTACATCCATGAATTCCTCATCCTAGGGTTATGCTCTGTAACAACCCGTATTTTAATAACATGTTAAAACGAGAATCAAAGCAGAATTTAATTTTAAATTCTGAATCAAGTAAAACGGGCTATGCCATTGCGTTCGTCTCGGAAAAATATGCGAAATAGGGTCCGAGTTTTCGAGAATCGGAGTCCGTATAACCCGTTAAAGCCCCAAAGAAGATTTCTGGGAATTTGAATTTCGGAAAACAGTTTTGGAAATCAGATCTGGGGCTAGGCGGGAAGTTTCCCCGCCTAGGCCATGTCGACAGGGCTGTCGACAGGCCTGTCGACTTGGGCCCAGACCAAGTCGACAGCCCTGTCGACTTGCCTGTCGACAGGGGGTGGCCGAGGCAAATAGCCTGGCGCACCTGTTTGTCTCACCTGGTCCTGTTCTTGGGCTGGGTCTGGAAGCTTCCGAGATCTGATGGTCCTAATCTATCCTAGGGTTAATCTAAGGGCCTAAAACTATCCTAATCTCTATAAAAACACCCCTAAGCCCCCCCTAAACCCTCATAACTCACCCTCTCCACGAAGTGCTGCCCAAATGCCAAGTGATCATGGCCTCCATCCCAAATCCCTAGAGCCTATGCATTCAAATTGGGTTCAAATCAAAAAGGTGCAAGCTTGCTACACCAAATCAAGGCCAAATCAACATTTCTATGCGAGTTTCATGGCGGATCTTCATCAAAGGAGCCACCTTTCTTCGCCAAAACGATTCATGCTCCTAGTCCTCTTGCCATGCTATGTAAGTTCTAGCTACTTTTGGATCAAAACGGTATTTTTAATGTTGACATGGGATAAAATGAGGCTAAACATGATTATGCGAACTTATATGAACCTTACCATGCCTCTTGTGTTCATATTTATGATCCTAGGCCATGTGAGTGACTTGATCATGCCTCTCATGCTATGCATAATCTAGTTTAACTTGCAAGTTTGGATCTTTATGCATGAAATGCTAGCATGAACCTTTAGAAACTATTTTACTTATGAAACATTGGCTAAGACAAGATTTTGGGGCTTATGCATGTTTATGAACCCAAACCCCTTGTGCTAACATGCAAGTTTGTGGCCAAATCCTCTATGAGATTATGCATGCTTGTGGCCAATCCCCTCTTTTAAGTTGTGCATGTTTATGGCCAAACCCCTTTTGACAATATGCATGTTTGTGGCCAAATTACCTTATGACACTATGCATGTTTATGGCCAACCCCCTCATGATGTTATGCATGTGGAAGCCAAGCCCTTTTTGGCATCATGCATGTTTTGAGAACAATATGTGACATAGTATTCTTACTATGTTGACTCGCTTTGCTTGCGTTGGGAAAACACGATTTTGGGTAGTTAGATAAACATGAACATGTCGCAAAATCTTAACTTGAATATGACATGTGTTTATACTTGAAAATATGACTTAAAAGATAACATGGAAGATGACATGTAAGTATGCATAAAAACATGAGCTTGGGAATTTACCTATTAAGTTAGGTCTACCCTTTGGGAATTTACCTATTAAGTTAGGTCTACCCAAATGCTTGAAAAACTTAACATGTTTTGGAAACATGATGAACTTAGATAATATAAGTATGGCCAACTCGAGGTTGGGTTGAGTTTGCAACGTAAAACTACCCGGAACCGACCGGCCTAACTAGTAGTCGCAAACAATAGGACCCAATGTGAGAAGTTGGTCATGTCGCGCTTAAGACCCGAGGTTAGACTAGGTTGTGGTGTAAATCTACCCGGACCCGCCCGGCTTAACTAGTAACCACAACAAGGTCTAATGTGAGAGGTTGAGGGTGCATTAATTAAATTAATGCCACATAATAGGGTTAAGTTAATTTGATTAATGAGGCTTAACCAAATATGATATGGACAAATGGGTTAAGTAATTTGATTAGGCTAATGATACTTAACAAAACATGATAAGCTGGGGTAGGTTAAGTAACTTGATTTGCCTAATGACACTTGACCATTCTTATACGACTAGTGGACGGGATTAAGTTAACCAAAACTTAATCAATCCAACACGATAACATGATAAGGTTAAGTAAATTTCCTTAATGACACTTAACCGTATAATACAGTTAATGGATGGGGTTAAGATTAGGCTTAACTAATCTAAACACGGTAATTCGATAGGGTTAAGTTAAACACTTAACCAATTTAAACTTGATAATTCAATGAGGTCAAGTAACCCGTACTTAACCGACTTAACTTGGTAATTTAATGGGGTTAAGTTAAACACTCAACTAATTTAACACGATGATTTGATGAGGTTAAGTGACCTATACTTAACCAATCTAACTCGTTAATTTGATGAGGTTAAGTTAACCTATACTTAACCAACCTAACGTGCAAACATGATAAGGCTAAGTCACGAATCGTTTCGAATACGCTTGACCGATTAGACTCGGTAATCTGATGGGGTCAAATTAATATATACTTAACCAATCTAAAATGATAATTAGACGAGGTTAAGTCATGGATTGCTTGATATACTTAACCAACTTGACACATGGTCTGTAGGGTTAAGTCTTGGAGTTGGATACTTAGCCAATTTCGACATGTTTTGTAGACGGGTTAAGTTGTGAACTTAAGTGGCACTTAACCCATTAGATAAACCCTAATTCGGAGGATTTGGTAGACAACCATAGTTAACAAGAATTATGGAAATAAGGCTAAGTGGTAAACCTTAGTTAAGGGAAACTAAGTAATAATTCTTAGTCAGGGAAAGTTGGACCATTTCTTAGATAGATCAGTAACCCGATACGTTTGAGTATGCGTGTAGGAGCAGGCTATCTGATTTGGATAAAGGCTCCAACGAACTGGGTAACGAAGCAGCGGCTTCGGGGAACGTAAGGGTATTCTTGGGATCCCTCTGTGAGCTGTCAGGTCATTATACTAGGCTCACGAGAGGTTGAGGTCTGCGGTAGAAGAACCAAGAATATGCCTTGGTTGCTATGCGAGCGACCTAAAGACTGGGGTGGATAGCAGTGAGTCGGCGAATACATAAGGTGCCTGAGATAGCAAGTTCGTCGATCATCTACCATCTTAAGTCAAGCGTGTACGTACGGAAAGGCAGGGGACACCCAACAGACCATAATTTGCTATCTAATTATGGGTGAGGTAGGTCGTAGGATGTGGGCTGACCGGAGTGTAGTTCTCATACAAGATTTTCTCTTGTGTTGCCTTTCACTAGTTGAGGTAGGGGTCTCGTGGGACCATAGCCACGTGTAGAAAAGCAGACCTTAGTATCTGCATCGGTAGATAAATCTAAAGCTCCCGACCGAGTCCTGTATTTCTTGTTTTGGCCGGTGACAGGACTCGGATGGCACGATGTGATACATGTGCATGCAGTTATAGAAAAACGATTCACGATGAATGCGTGGGAAAAAGGGCGCGGTTGAGGGTTAGCTTAATCCCTAGTGGCCTAGGTGGTTTAACCCAAACCGAAATACGGAAGCGTGCAATAGGTAAGCGTAATCCCTAGTGGTACTAGGTGGCGTAAGTCCTAGTAGTTCAAACGATAATTCATATGGAAGAGCCTAGCTAGAACGAGGGTGACAGTCCAACGATTTCAAGGATAATACGACATGAGGAAGCCCGTACGAGGTACGGCAAAGGACTGAACTTATATGCATGGAAAGAAACATATGATTTGAGTAACCTATATATGCGATATTAGGTTGACATGGACCATTACACGGCTTTGAGCACGGGACGTTCATGGTTAACACATGACGCGGGTAGGGATACTAGTACGAGAGGTGCAGAGCAAATGTACATGTTAGGACTAGGAAGAATATACATAATAGATACCGTGGGATGTTAGACGGGGTAGATACCTTGGGATAATGTACTCGATAGAAATCTGACGATGTGATACCTTGACTTATCATAACACCGCAGTTTATCATGATACCTTGGTTTACCTTGCCACAGTAGTTCAACCGGCTATCCTGGTTTATCTATCTTGTAGTTATCCTTATGTTTACTTTCAGTTTATGCATGTCATGTTACCTTTACCTGTTTTTATACTGGAAGTAGATAGGACTTACTCAGTCTTTTTGACTGACCCGTTTTGTTTCGCCTCTTTTCTTCCGTTTCCCCCCCCAGGTTACAGGGAGGAAACAATGTTGTTTAGTTCGGACTTCTTCTGCCCGAAGGTCATCATGGATGGCTTGGACTTCTCTTGGCTATGGCTACTTTACTGTTTTTACTTGGGGAATAATTTATGAAAAGGTTTTTATGCTTCTTTATTATTGCAAGACAGGTTTTGATGTACTCTGATGTAAAAGGCTTTAGACCTTATTTATTCATGTTATGAAAGTTTGATTTTACTTCCGCTATTTATATATGTTCTTTCTTGTGATATTTCTGTGCATGTTTACCAATAATGCCCCTCTAAAGCTAGTGCATTCCTTTGCGAGTGACCCTAGCGGAGGCGGGGTGTTACATTTGGTATCAGAGCAGAAGGTTACCAGACTGGGCAAAAGTTTTTAAGGACCTTCTAAAAATTATTTGAAAAACCGTTTACAAAGAAGCATTTTTCAAGAAAGTTTTCTTTTAAAAAGAAAAGGCTATTCCCCAAAGGCCATTAGCATTATCCTTGTTTCCTTGATTGAATCTCTTTTCCTTCCTTTCCTCCATCTGTAGTCACAGTGGTTTTAACTGCGACTAGTCTTTCTTATCTACGGGAGTGCTTTCCATGCGATGGAGGTGGTTCTCGAGAGACCGGTGGCCGCGTTATAAGAAAGGATAGTGAGAAAGAGGATAAAGGATGCGAGTTTAAGGATGAACAACTTGTTGGTATGGCTCAACCCAGAATGAGAGGGAAAGATGAACAATGAAACCCTTGACGAGAGGGTACCTTTGGCATGGTGAAACGGGACGGATAGTTAAGTATCATAGGACAAGGACAAGATCATTGGGAGGGCAATAGTATGCTCTCATTTCTAGGGTACCTCGGAAGGAGGGTAACGATCTTGTTAAAGGTTTAGTTTTCTTCTCTATCATCCCGTCGGGACTTTGGTTGGATCACCGCATCTTTTTGGGTCCGCTTTGATAGTTGAGTCTCTGCACCTTAGTACTAGTGTAATAGAGGGTCCCGTTTTGTCTCAAATCCTATTGGAAGATCGGTCCATTTATTCATGACTTGTTTGGATTTGAGAATGTCTGTGTCAAGTATTGAGCTTGGAAATAATGCTTATGTTTATAAGTGTGGATGGATTCTAGGGATGAAGTGGTTATCCAGTAAGGGGTGCCACTCTCGGTTTTTGAAGGAGGGTAGTTAGACTCTTGGCTTGCTTTGGTAATACCCTCGAAGCCTCGTGTAACCTTTTGGGTTCTGTCATGATTAGTTACTTAAAATCCCTAGATGCCTTTGTTGGAAATTAGAAACCCGATCGAGTGGTGTTCGCTAATAAGACGGATGGTTTACTTCGATTATGCATGAGTTATGGGGATCACCCTAGTAAGGACTCTTGGCAATTTGGATTGGCATCGAAAAACGAGATCCAGAATTCACTAGTGAATTTTGGAGAGCTGGCTTGAGTACGTAGATATGGTTGAGCCAAGTACACTAGGGAAAGGATAAGTGCAAGTGGAACGAGAGGCGACGAGGAAATGAGTTCCAACTCATGTTATGGAAACAGGAAGTAAGAAGCTGCGAAATCGTGAAGAAAAAGGGGCGGTCAAGGCACGATGGAACTAAGCTCAAGGTAATGCGACTCAGGAGACTGAAGACTAAATACGTGCATGATATCTCTTTTGGGAATATATCCTCGATCCCTGTTTTCTGTTGAGCTTGCTTGTAGGCTATCTTTTAGGGATATCCCCTTGGTCCTGTTTCTGTTACAAACCCCGTAAGGAGTTTGTTTTGTTTATCTTCTCGACCCTGTTTCAGGGAATCTTAGGTAGAACCCTATGGATGTAAACATGTATTTGAAACATGTTATGGTTGATATGGTTGCAAGTGGTTGCTCGTGGATGCGCGAATTTACATTAGATATTAGCTCGACTCGGTCACATTTCATATTGCATATGCACGAGTATTTATACTTGTTTATGGATGAAATCGAATGTATTATCATGCGGTTGTTGCATATGAATGAATGATTGTGCACGCATATAGTATCTATATGACTAGGACTATTTGCATACATGTTGGATTCATGGCACTAAACATATTTTTGCATTCAAAAGATTTTTCAGGCCTAATCATTAGCATTAGCTAAGGAACATGTACACACACGTTTTGCATATATACATACAGCATTAGAAATCATCTAAGGACAATGGTTGCTTGTGGATGATGTTTTGAGTAGATGGATGATGGATGGTAGGATATGTTCTTCCTAACTTGGAGATTTCGGGGACGAAATCCTAAAAGGTGGGGGGAATGTAACAACCCGTATTTTAATAACATGTTAAAACGAGAATCAAAGCAGAATTTAATTTTAAATTCTGAATCAAGTAAAACGGGCTATGCCATTGCGTTCGTCTCGGAAAAATACGCGAAATAGGGTCCGAGTTTTCGAGAATCGGAGTCCGTATGACCCGTTAAAGGCCCAAAGAAGATTTCTGGGAATTTGAATTTCGGAAAACAGTTTTGGAAATCAGATCTGGGGCTAGGCGGGAAGTTTCCCCGCCTAGGCCATGTCGACAGGGCTGTCGACAGGCCTGTCGACTTGGGCCCAGACCAAGTCGACAGCACTGTCGACTTGCCTGTCGACAGGGGGTGGCCGAGGCAAATAGCCTGGCGCACCTGTTTGTCTCACCTGGTCCTGTTCTTGGGCTGGGTCTGGAAGCTTCCGAGATCTGATGGTCCTAATCTATCCTAGGGTTAATCTAAGGGCCTAAAACTATCCTAATCTCTATAAAAACACCCCTAAGCCCCCCCTAAACCCTCATAACTCACCCTCTCCACGAAGTGCTGCCCAAATGCCAAGTGATCATGGCCTCCATCCCAAATCCCTAGAGCCTATGCATTCAAATTGGGTTCAAATCAAAAAGGTGCAAGCTTGCTACACCAAATCAAGGCCAAATCAACATTTCTATGCGAGTTTCATGGCGGATCTTCATCAAAGGAGCCACCTTTCTTCGCCAAAACGATTCATGCTCCTAGTCCTCTTGCCATGCTATGTAAGTTCTAGCTACTTTTGGATCAAAACGGTATTTTTAATGTTGACATGGGATAAAATGAGGCTAAACATGATTATGCGAACTTATATGAACCTTACCATGCCTCTTGTGTTCATATTTATGATCCTAGGCCATGTGAGTGACTTGATCATGCCTCTCATGCTATGCATAATCTAGTTTAACTTGCAAGTTTGGATCTTTATGCATGAAATGCTAGCATGAACCTTTAGAAACTATTTTACTTATGAAACATTGGCTAAGACAAGATTTTGGGGCTTATGCATGTTTATGAACCCAGACCCCTTATGCTAACATGCAAGTTTGTGGCCAAATCCTCTATGAGATTATGCATGCTCGTGGCCAATCCCCTCTTTAAGTTGTGCATGTTTATGGACAAACCCCCTTTTGATAATTTGCATGTTTGTGGCCAAATTACCTTATGACACTATGCATGTTTATGGCCAACCCCCTCATGATGTTATGCATGTGGAAGCCAAGCCCTTTTTGGCATCATGCATGTTTTGAGAACAATATGTGACATAGTATTCTTACTATGTTGACTCGCTTTGCTTGCGTTGGGAAAACACGATTTTGGGTAGTTAGATAAACATGAACATGTCGCAAAATCTTAACTTGAATATGACATGTGTTTATACTTGAAAATATGACTTGAAAGATAACATGGAAGATGACATGTAAGTATGCATAAAAACATGAGCTTGGGAATTTACCTATTAAGTTAGGTCTACCCTTTGGGAATTTACCTATTAAGTTAGGTCTACCCAAATGCTTGAAAAACTTAACATGTTTTGGAAACATGATGAACTTAGATAATATAAGTATGGCCAACTCGAGGTTGGGTTGAGTTTGCAACGTAAAACTACCCGGAACCGACCGGCCTAACTAGTAGTCGCAAACAATAGGACCCAATGTGAGAAGTTGGTCATGTCGCGCTTAAGACCCGAGGTTAGACTAGGTTGTGGTGTAAATCTACCCGGACCCGCCCGGCTTAAC
Source organism: Allium sativum (assembly GCA_030737875.1). Classification (NCBI taxonomy): domain Eukaryota; kingdom Viridiplantae; phylum Streptophyta; class Magnoliopsida; order Asparagales; family Amaryllidaceae; genus Allium; species Allium sativum. The sequence goes on along the minus strand of CM060923.1, from coordinate 401,461,045 downwards.
TAGTAACCACAACAAGGTCTAATGTGAGAGGTTGAGGGTGCATTAATTAAATTAATGCCACATAATAGGGTTAAGTTAATTTGATTAATGAGGCTTAACCAAATATGATATGGACAAATGGGTTAAGTAATTTGATTAGGCTAATGATACTTAACAAAACATGATAAGCTGGGGTAGGTTAAGTAACTTGATTTGCCTAATGACACTTGACCATTCTTATACGACTAGTGGACGGGATTAAGTTAACCAACACTTAATCAATCCAACACGATAACGTGATAAGGTTAAGTAAATTTTCTTAATGACACTTAACCGTATAATACAGTTAATGGATGGGGTTAAGATTAGGCTTAACTAATCTAAACACGGTAATTCGATAGGGTTAAGTTAAACACTTAACCAATTTAAACTTGATAATTCAATGAGGTCAAGTAACCCGTACTTAACCGACTTAACTTGGTAATTTAATGGGGTTAAGTTAAACACTCAACTAATTTAACACGATGATTTGATGAGGTTAAGTGACCTATATTTAACCAATCTAACTCGTTAATTTGATGAGGTTAAGTTAACCTATACTTAACCAACCTAACGTGAAAACATGATAAGGCTAAGTCACGAATCGTTTCGAATACGCTTGACCGATTTGACTCGGTAATCTGATGGGGTCAAATTAATATATACTTAACCAATCTAAAATGATAATTAGACGAGGTTAAGTCATGGATTGCTTGATATACTTAACCAACTTGACACATGGTCTGTAGGGTTAAGTCTTGGAGTTGGATACTTAGCCAGTTTCGACATGTTTTGTAGACGGGTTAAGTTGTGAACTTAAGTGGCACTTAACCCATTAGATAAACCCTAATTCGGAGGATTTGGTAGACAACCATAGTTAACAAGAATTATGGAAATAAGGCTAAGTGGTAAACCTTAGTTAAGGGAAACTAAGTAATAATTCTTAGTCAAGGAAAGTTGGACCATTTCTTAGATAGATCAGTAACCCGATACGTTTGAGTATGCGTGTAGGAGCAGGCTATCTGATTTGGATAAAGGCTCCAACGAACTGGGTAACGAAGCAGCGGCTTCGGGGAACGTAAGGGTATTCTTGGGATCCCTCTGTGAGCTGTCAGGTCGTTATACTAGGCTCACGAGAGGTTGAGGTCTGCGGTAGAAGAAACAAGAATATGCCTTGGTTGCTATGCGAGCGACCTAAAGACTGGGGTGGATAGCAGTGAGTCGGCGAATACATAAGGTGCCTGAGATAGCAAGTTCGTCGATCATCTACCATCTTAAGTCAAGCGTGTACGTACGGAAAGGCAGGGGACACCCAACAGACCATAATTTGCTATCTAATTATGGGTGAGGTAGGTCGTAGGATGTGGGCTGACCGGAGTGTAGTTCTCATACAAGATTTTCTCTTGTGTTGCCTTTCACTAATTGAGGGAGGGGTCTCGTGGGACCATAGCCACGTGTAGAAAAGCAGACCTTAGTATCTGCATCGGCAGATAAATCTAAAGCTCCCGACCGAGTCCTGTATTTCTTGTTTTGGCCGGTGACAGGACTCGGATGGCACGATGTGATACATGTGCATCCAGTTATAGAAAAACGATTCACGATGAATGCGTGGGAAAAAGGGCGCGGTTGAGGGTTAGCGTAATCCCTAGTGGCCTAGGTGGTTTAACCCAAACCGAAATACGGAAGCGTGCAATAGGTAAGCGTAATCCCTAGTGGTACTAGGTGGCGTAAGTCCTAGTAGTTCAAACGATAATTCATATGGAAGAGCCTAGCTAGAACGAGGGTGATAGTCCAACGATTTCAAGGATAATACGACATGAGGAAGCCCGTACGAGGTACGGCAAAGGACTGAACTTATATGCATGGAAAGAAACATATGATTTGAGTAACCTATATATGCGATATTAGGTTGACATGGACCATTACACGGCTTTGAGCACGGGACGTTCATGGTTAACACATGACGCGGGTAGGGATACTAGTACGAGAGGTGCAGAGCAAATGTACATGTTAGGACTAGGAAGAATATACATAATATATACCGTGGGATGTTAGACGGGGTAGATACCTTGGGATAATGTACTCGATAGAAATCTGACGATATGATACCTTGACTTATCATAACACCGCAGTTTATCATGATACCTTGGTTTACCTTGCCACAGTAGTTCAACCGGCTATCCTGGTTTATCTATCTTGTAGTTATCCTTATGTTTACTTTCAGTTTATGCATGTCATGTTACCTTTACATGTTTTTATACTGGAAGTAGATAGGACTTACTCAGTCTTTTTGACTGACCCGTTTTGTTTCGCCTCTTTTCTTCCGTTTCCCCCCCCCCCCAGGTTACAGGGAGGAAACAATGCTGTTTAGTTCGGACTTCTTCTGCCCGAAGGTCATCATGGACGGCTTGGACTTCTCTTGGCTATGGCTACTTTACTGTTTTTACTTGGGGAATAATTTATGAAAAGGTTTTTGTGCTTCTTTATTATTGCAAGACAGGTTTTGATGTACTCTGATGTAAAAGGCTTTAGACCTTATTTATTCATGTTATGAAAGTTTGATTTTACTTCCGCTATTTATATATGTTCTGTCTTGTGATATTTCTGTGCATGTTTACCAATAATGCCCCTCTAAAGCTAGTGCATTCCTTTGCGAGTGACCCTAGCGGAGGCGGGGTGTTACATGCTCCTTAGCCAAACTTCTCATCCCCTTCCGTGTTTAGTCATGTTGACAAATCTCTCGAAAGCTGCCTCCATCATACGGGAAACCCTATAAGCTTGAAAGAAAACTGGCTGTAGGTGAAACAACTACGACTATGGATGGAAGTCGGGGCACTACTTCGCTCATCGATGAGGTTACCTCCCAGAAAGACAGGAGCTCCAGAAACTCAAGAAATAAGGAGTCAAGAATTCAAACAGAGGAAGAGAAGATAATGCGTATGGCTTTGGGGAATATGTCTTTAAAACAAATCTTTTCTCTTGAAAATGCTTCTTTAAAAACCATTTTGAAAATAATTTTTCAAATCCTTTATCTGATCTGGTAACATTCAGCTCTGATACCACGTGTAACACCCCACATCCATTAGTGTCACTCACAAAGGGAATGCACTAAGTTCTATGGAGCATTTAGGGTAAAAGATGCAGATAAATTACAAGACAGACAGAAATTAAACAGCGGAAAATAAAACTTTGCTTTATTGATAAAATAGTTTGTACAATGGTTTCTTTACAATATCAGAGTATCATCTGTCTTACAAAATAAAGAAGCATAAAAACAACATTTATATTCCCTGATTTTAGCAAGAGCCAGCCATAGCATCTGAAAAGAGAATCCAAGCAAACTTCGACAAATCTTCAAGCTGGGAAAGAGTGGCAGTCCAACTTAACCTGAGCTAAACTATTCCCTCCTTTACTACCTGGGGGGGACGAAAGAAAAGAAGACGAAAGAAAAACAGAGTCAGACATAAAGCCTGAGTAAGTTCAGCAACTTCTAGCATGTGAACATGGAAAAACAAAACGACATGAATTAACTGAATACAAGATTACACCATGACGGTAGGGTCAACAAGATTAGACAAGGTAGTCACAAGATATGCTAAGATAAGATAAACTGGATACGCTCTAATACTTTCGCCGCTTCGCTATTTCCTTGTTATACTGGTTTCTATATCTCTGCTCCGCCTATCTAGTATCCCAACTAGTAACGATAACGTGATCCCAATCCCTGTATTTTCCATTGCCTTCCGGCATACATTCATTATTTATTACCTAGATCAAATCTAGGGTTTTCTATCAAGTGCTTTCTAGATTTAACTAGAGTTTACGCAATCTGCTGAACGCTTCTCGGATTCAGGATTTATGCCACCTAGTCCAACTAGGGATTATGCTACCTGTCGAACGATGCCCCCAAGTCTATGACACACTACCAAGAGTGGTATATGTTCCTATACTTCCCCAGGCATGTATCGCGAATCGTTATCGCTTGTCTAGACGCACATGTCCTGTAATGTGCGGTCCGAGTCTTGTGACAGGGCAAATCAAGGAATACAGAACTCGGTCGGGAGCTTTCAGATATCTGCCGATGCAGATGCTAAGGTCTGTTTTTATTCCAGTGGCTATGGTCCCACTTGACCCCTCCCTCAACTAATGAAAGGCACACCTTGTAAAATGAGAACTATACGTCGGCCCCCGGTGCCCCTCTTTCCTATGGCCATCCTCACCCATAACTAGATAGCAAGTATATGGTCTTTTGGAGTTCTCCGCCTTTCCGCTTCACGTATCTCGATTGACTCAAGATGGATGGTAGACGATGAGTTGCTATCACAGGGCTACCGTTTTCTCGCCGAATCAAGCCGGTTCATCCTGGTCTTTAGGTTGCCATGTATTGCAACCAAGGCATACCCCTGGTTCTTCTACGCAGACCTTAACCTCTGTGAGCCCAGGAGGATCATCTGCAGCCTCACAGAGGGACACCAAGAGTACCCTCACGTCCCCTCGAAGCCTCGGGCTTCGTAACCCAATTCGTTGGAGCCTTCTTTCTACTCAGACGGACATTCGCTCCTTCCCGTGTTATACTAAGAATTACTACTTAGTTTTACTAACTAAGATTTACCACTTAGTTTCCAGAATCGTTGTTTCTTAACTAAGGTTTACCACTTAGTTCCCTTTCCCGTCAATTAGGATTGGTTAAGTGTCATTAGTCAATTCAAGCCAACTTAAACCTCTTCATTTACCCTGTTAAGTTGGTTAAGTGTTATCAGTAACTCATGTTGACTTAACTCTACCACAAACCAAGTTATATTGGTTAAGTGTTCAAGTTTACTTAACCCTACGGTCTAGCCCAGATAACATATCAAATTGGCTAAGTGTATTTACTTAACCCCAACCTCTAGTCTAGTTAACATGTTAATTTGGCTAAGTGTATCAACTTTACTTAACCCCACCTTCTAATCTAGTTAACATGTTAGTTTGGCTAAGTGTTTTCTTAGTTACTTAACCCCTACAAATCCGGTCTTGTTACCATAAGTTTGGTTAAGTGTCCCTATGGACTTAGCCCTCCCATTCTAGCTGACTGTGTTAAGTTGGTTAAGTGTTCCTATAGACTTAACCCTCCCATTCTAGCTTAACTGTTTCTGTATGAACTTAACCCCACCCATCTATTTGGTTATCTTGTTGAATTGGTTAAGTGTCTTAGTTAACTTAACCCTACCAGTCTTGTTCTAGCTTTAGCTAAATAAATTAAAGCCGCTACCACTCACATTAGATAGATATTGTTGCGATTACTGGATGTGCCGGTTGGTTCCGGGCAGGTTTACATCGCAACTCAGTCTACCCTTGGGTTAGGCATATTCGTGTTTTCTAAGCTCAAAGGGTTTTGATTAATTTTCAAATCAGGTTTTGAAAGTAACCATCCCGTCCGTCGGATCAGTTAGGGATAGCCAGGGAGAGCAGGAAACTTGTATTTTCCAAACCCAAGCCTAGACACTATCCTCTCTGTCACCCTAGAACTTTCTGGTTTATTATTAAAAGAGATGTCGTTAACAAACCTTTAATTTTTCTAAATTAACATTTCCTCATTTAGGAAAAATTCTATAAGTAAATTAATCCTAATTTACTTATTTCCCAATTACTCTTTTAATGTTAATTGTCAACATTTATTCCTATGGCCCATTTCCCTTCCTAAATCATATTTATACTTTTTGGTATGTAAACTATACCAAATTAAGTGTCACTAACCTTGATTTTTCTAAACCTGACAGTTATTCCCAATTATGGCCAATTTCACATTTATGCCAATATACCCACCGTGCCAAATTAGCTAATCCAATTCCGATTCAACATTCTAATTCACGTCAAACTAGACTTATTACTCTAGTTCACTATTCATGTAAATGCTAGATTTACATGTCAATACTAGATTCAAATTACACATCTTATAATTCATGTCAAATTTATCCAATTTGCATTTCTATGAACATGCCATAATACATGTTCCCAATTTATGCCAATTTCCAAGTTAAACTACGTTTTTAGTAAATTTCATATTTTTGCCCAAACCGCATTCCCAACGTTCGTATAATCGTGATTCATTCTAGATTATAAATAAAGCTAGGTTTGTAGAAAATAGGGAATGAACCAAAGACGCTATGCAAAATATAGACATACTAACTGGCATAAAAAGGGTTAAATAACGACGTCGGTTCAAGAACATGGGTAGACCTAACTTAATAGGTAAATTCCCAAGGTCTAAAACCAAGGATAGACAGAATAGAGACGCAGGTTCAAGAACATGGGTAGACCTAACTTAATAGGTAAATTACCAAGGTCTAAAAACAAAGAAAACCAAGAATAGGGAGAATAGATAATCGGGTTTAGACCCAATTTCACAGTCATAAAACTTAAGCAACACTTTCCTAGTCATGAATCACAGTTGTTCTTGTTATGTCATAGACAATAGTTTATGTTTCCTAAACAAAGGCATAGGCTTGTGTTCATGGTCAAGGAAATAATTCTCATAGTCACAGTCACAGTCATAGGCAATGTCCATAGTCATAGGCAATGTCCATAGTCATAGGCAATGTCCATAGTCATAGGCAATGTTCATAGTCAAAGAGGCATATGGTTTTAAGGTCCATAGTTTCATAGTCACAGTCTTATTGGTCATCGAATCATAACAGTTCTTAATTAAGTCCAAAGATATAGGCACAGATTCAAATAGAAAGATTTGGCATATTCTTTTATTCCTTTAATTTCATGTCACGAAAAGAGAAACGTTCAAATCTAAAAATAACGGACTTACAGAGATTAGACTAGAATAGAAAGATGGCGTTGCTATGATTTGTGCGACGTTGCTAGAAACCGTTTGAGCTAGCCTTTGATTCTTATCTTGAAGCTTTAATCTTGATTCGAACCTCTTCTTGACAAATTTGAGAAGCACTTCGTCGTCTTGATTTATTTTATATATTATTCTATTTATTATTTAATTAAGAGGAGGAGAAGAAGCCGTGTTCACCAAGAATCTTTGCAGCATAAGGGTAGAAAAGAATTATGAATAGAGAAGGAGACTAGGGCTGCTTATATAGTGTTATGTGGACGAACCTGGTCAGAAAACGTGACCAGATACATCGGAACGAACCAGGTGCAGAAAGCTGGAAAAAGCAGGGGGGTCGACCCCCAGGTCGACTACCCAGTCGACCTGGGTGACCTAGGTCGACTACCCAGTCGACCCGGGTGCCTTGGGTGGGAAAATTCCCGCCCAGCCCAATCTGGGTCTGTTTTGAATTTCGAACTCGTTTTTCTGAACTGTTTTGAAATTTGAACTTCGCTGAAACTTCCGGAGGCCATATCTTCCACATACGGACTCCGATTTACGCAAACTCGGACTCGTTTTCATGCAGAATTCTGAGACGAACGCAATGGCATAGCCCGTTTCCCTTGATTCTGATTTGAACTTATAATTATGCCTTGATTTGTGAATCTTAGTGTTACAGAATTACGGGGTGTTACAAACAACGAACATCTCCACTGCTACTTTTACATAACTCAGTTTATGACCGCTTATGCTTTTCAAACAGTGTTCTGTTTTTTTAGAAAACCAAGACATTGTAAAGGCTATTACTGCCAAAGTTATTAGTAGAAATAATGTTCAATTTCCTATCTCCTTGTTGTTTACTTCTCACGTAATGCGTCTTGTTTTCCAACAACCAGCTCGATTCACGCTAACAACCGCCGCATCGGCACCTTGAGCACGGGAGCAGGCACAGCCATTTCAATTTCTAGGCAACATCAAGTTTGAAAAACTTGGCTATGACTGCCACCTCGAGCACGGGAGCCAGCAACGCCACTCTAATCGCCGACCCTCAGCTCGACCGAGTCTAAACAACTACTAACTCGATCCTCGGCCCAATGTCGAGGCCGAGCGTAAATAATTACGCGTCTTAATCCAGGCGGCTTGGCGCCACTCAACGACTAACTAAGGTCGATGCAAATCTCTCTTACCCGTTTGCAGGTGTCGATCGAATCTTGTCGCAGCACCAAGACCGACCTTAAATCGTTTCTTCCCCTTAGCTCTCAAGGCTAGGGGGCAGCCCTTGGCCACGATCGAACCTTACGAGCTGATGATTGAGGCTGAAAACTATGCCGGCGAATAAGCGACGTCTTGCAGCTTGCCTCAACCCGATGAACGACAGGAGAGCCACCCACCTGGCACACCATACAACGCGACGCCCTATGCCTTTGCTATAATTAGGTTTAACCTAGGGCCATCCAAAACCATAGGGCACCGCTTGGTTTCGCAAACTACGGGTTCCCTGAGCTGAGGGGAAATTACTGAAACCAGCGCTCTACCTCACCTCTTTGGAATAATTTACCCAGAGACGGCCCCTAATCGCTTTTATGACAAGTGTAATGATATGTAAGTTTATGCAAGTATAGGACGCTGGAAAACATAAAAGAACATCCAAACACTTGACATAAAAGATGATCTTTACTAATTAATATTTCCTTTTCACACATACACACGCTAAACAAACTACGTGCCAAACACTTTTACTTTCTAATGACAGGGTGTACATGAGAACCACGCCGTGTTTTGAAGAACCAAAAGCGAAGGTCGTACTCGCATAAACTATCGGCCTACACTACCAAAACAACGGTAACCTCTACTTCTTTTCTTTGTTTTCTTGTGCCTTTTTGCAGATTATGCACTCGATGGTTCGTCACCAGCACCAGACCTCTTCCGACCAGATCCCCTTCTCCTCGATCGACCCTTCGAGGGAGTAACCGACTCACGAGTGATAGAGATGCGATGAACCCCTGCACCATAACCACTAGAAATCTCCATGACATCAGTAGTAACAACATGCGGTGTAGGCACGGGGACATTCCCAGTGGTAGGATCTGCGACAACCTCGCTCTTCTACTGGATCTCCCTCCCTTCCCGCTCGGCGCTCTCCATCTCCTCCGCCTTCTCATGTTGCGCCACCATCTTGTCCTGTTGAGTTGCTCCCATACCCGACATCGTGGACACATCGGCGTGTACTGAACCTCTAGCCAGGGCACTGTGTCCCTCGACCACCACTCCTTCCTCATTGAGAATGTCCACCATGCTAGGAGTTACTCTTATGTCAGAAAAGGTGTCAAGTTGGTCCACGCCCTCTCCAACCTGTATCCCTATAAGGCTCGACCCTGTTTCAGTCACTTGTGTGATCACAGGGGCGGGATCTGCTGCCATCGTAGATTTAGGAAGAACTTCATAGCAAAGACACAACTTTTTTAGTCCATAAATTCGGTAATCACTTCATCCTCAAGGATGCAGGGTAAAAAGTGGTTACCTATGGTCTAGGGGGTGTAGGAATGATAGGAAGGGTGTTTGCGGCAATAGGTAAGGTGATAATGGTATATCCCAGTGCAGGGAAGTTAGAATTGTACTCGGTAGTGGTTTGAGCCAAAGCCTCAGGGCCACTCACCATAGCAGACCCGGGGTCCAAGGGCTGACAGGAGCTCCCCTCTGCAAATGTTTCTATCACCACCACGCTATCGGTCAGCACGAACTTCTCCTTGTCCTTAGCGAGCCTCGCAACCTTTCATTCTCGGCATCCTCTCGCAACAGCCTCCTTCCTTCCTCCAACTTCTCACGTCAATACTATCCAAAAGAACATTTGCAAGCTGACTCTTATCTAAAGTGCTTATGTCCACTTGATGCAAGAAAGCCTTGTAAGGAATCAACCTCTCCCATGTTCTATCAAGCTCGCGAGGATAGTCCTCGACCTACGAAATCCCTTGTAATCTCAATGCCTTGCGTACATACTATGAATGCTTTCCTCGAAGGAGGACCCAACGCGAAACTCTGCATCGCTCAGCTGCTCCCTTAGTAGTTCTATCGCCCTTAAATATTAAGCATTTATACCCTCGGAGTCACTCAGCACATCCCTGTTGCTAGCCTCGGCATCCTCCTTCGACTTTAACATCACCTCGAGCCGCCTCTTCAACTCGACGACTTCGGCATTCTCAGTACAAAATCTCTCATTTTCCTCCCTCAAAGCGGCGTTATTATTCTGGAGTTCGGTGATCCACACATTGTCTTTCTCCAGAATGTCAACAGCTCACTTTAGATCAGCTTTGTCCTTCCTTAGTGTCGTAGTCTCAGTGGTCAAATCAACCATGGTGGCTTTATAATTCGAGAGGGTATGCTCTGACTCTCTCTTCAGTGTGTCGTAAGCCTGCGTCATCTCAGATGCAAAGACAAAGCTAATGTTAAGGGGACTGACAGTGCGTAAAAATAGAGCTTACAATGTGGGGAACATGCATACCTATCTTCTTGTTCAAAGCTTCGATGGTGGTTTTCCCGGCAACAATAGTCGACCTTTGATCAGCGAGCTACTGACTCTTCTTTTTTACCAGCTCCGAGAGCCTGAGGGAATACTTGGTAAACTCGTTGGTCTGGTGATATGAGGCTTTCACATGCATCCATACATCCCCAGACTCTTTGTTAGGAGCTGGACAGAGGTTTTGGACGAATCTCAACTCATCAAAATAGTGCCATGGGAAATGATGTTTTTGAAACGTACTTCGATTCTCTAGGGAAAGCTCTTGAAACTAGGGCTCTATCAAGTCTGGCACCTCTACCTCGGTCTCTCCCTCTGGTTTCGGCTGGCCAAGAGGTGCTTCCTTTTCCTTAGCAAGATGAACTTGAGCTGAAGGAGCGACCGACGGGGGAGCTATCGAAGGCAAAGTCTGAGATCCACCTACGTTGAGCCAAGTTTCTCCCATGGACACGCGAATGGGAGGAGGAGGAGGAGGCATCAGAGATCACCTAGATCGATCTCGGTCTCGATGACCGCTGCCTTTTTCTAACAAAATTGGAGCACCATACATGCTGGCGGATCTTTGGAATCTCTCGAAAAAAGAACTCTAGAGACGCTGGCGATCCCCGCGCCCATAACTTCGTCCGCCACATCCTTCTGCTATGACACCTGCCAATGGAACAAGCCGAAGTTAGTCAAGTAATTCAAGTGGGCAAACATCTATGCTATGCAGTGTTATTGATGTATGCCCTAAATATTCTCTCAACTGACCAGATTGCGGTCCGACAAAGGGAATTAGCCCCACATGAGTGCAAGTAAGTTCTTCTAGGCTCATCATGTTTGGCCATGGAGTCACTACTAAAGCAAGTCCTTTTAAACCATCAAACTGGCCCATGGGTTCGAGCCAGGCCGTGCCCCCTGAGTAAGTCGCAAGAGACTGCGGTCCAACCAACGCTCCTTCCCTCTCCCCGGTCGGAGGCGGGACATGAGTGCTTGGAAACACCTCATCTAGGGCAACTTCCTCTTGACCATGTACCTCGCCTCCGCGCACATCTTCTTGTTGCGGAGCGGTCCATTGTGATTCTCCTCCCACTGGGGGTATTTTTCTCTTCCCCCCGCTAGGGGCAGGACCCGCCACAACTCCTCCCTTTGTCACACTAATGGCAACCGCGGGAATGTCACAGCCTGGTTGTTCGGTAGAAACCCAACGCGGCAGAGGCGATCCTGAATTGTCACAGTGCTGGTATCGCGGAGATTCTCTGGTATCGCCCGCAAAGCATTGAGGCGTTGCCAATATTCGTCTCCATTAGGTGCATTTGGATTTCCTGCCATATTCCATTCGAAACCATGAATAAAGGAAGGAATCCTAAAGGTACGGCAAGGAACAGAGTTAAATAAAAATTACTTCCTTCGATCCACCTTCTGGAAAATCCAGGAGGAAAGCTAACGAAGAACCACTAGCGCTTAAACACTGACAGCCTGGGCCACATCCCGACGAAGAATTTTGTGGTGGTTGTCGCTTTCAGAAACCATTATTCATTTTCCTTAGGTGGAATAAATATCGAATGTCTTCCTCGGTAGGTTCCCTATGAAGAAACTCATGGAAGAGGACCTAGGTACGTAGAAGGGAAGCATAAGCATTGTGGTGTAGCTATGATGGCGTGAGGCGGAAATAGAACAACATATCCCGAATGAAGTTATTAGCCGGAGGCACACACCCGGCGAGGCAAGCTTGATGGTTCCGGGTAGTAAAGCCTTCGGGCAGCACATGAGCTCTGTCTTCTCTCCCGAGGACATGGGCATCATCCACCAGTATGTTAAATCGCACTGCCATCTTCCTGACCGCAGTAGCATCTAGGCATGAGGGTACTGAATCGACAGGATTCTCCAAAATCACTGCATCAGGCAACATGTCCGGAGCTACCGGAGGTATGGGCTCATCCTCACCCATGATATCTACATTCTCGGCCTCTTCAGTTACGACCGGGGAATATTGTCGCTTAGGTTGCTCCCAGTGCTCAGATGCTTCGGGCAAGCTGTTCGAAGTCGGATGAGAAGGAGTCGATCCTTCGGTGGTCTCAAGCTCGCTTCCATATGAGCTGCCGCCAGGGGAAGGGTCGGATGTTTGAAAGGCGGGTTGGGAAGCCTTGGATTCTATAGTCTTTCTAGTCCTTGATCTGGTCTTCATCTTTAGCTAGACTTTAACGTATCAGTGTTAGAACGGACGGTATAGTGACCGGTACCCCTCGTGTTGCAAACAACTAATATGTGCGTGAAATGCTATGCAAGGATAAGAAACATAAAGAAAGTTCAGAATGATTCGTAACAGTCCAAGTCCCAGTCCGGTTGTATGCTCTACCCTATGTGAACAATCAAAAACCCTACGCGCGCGGTTAACAATATATGCATCAACGCTAAACATGCCAATCTAGGGGAGAATATTTGGAAGTCAAAGTCCATCAACAAGACAAATTGGGAACCCAGCAACGGCCATGTCTCGAACCATGTCGGGCTCGAAATATCGAGCTCCAGGTTCGAAATTTCGAACCCGGAAGGGTTCGAAGTTCTGAACCAGACTGGGTTCGAAACCTCGTGCCCCTCTGGGTTCGAAATCTCGAAACCAGACAGGGACTCGAGAATTCGAACCCATGGGGTTCGAAAATCCGAACCCAGGAGAGCTCGATGCTTCGAACCCATGAGAGTTCGAGACTTCAAAACCGGTGGGTTCGAAAATCTAAACCCATTATTCTTCGAAAATTAGAACACACAGCGGTTCAAAAATTCGAACCTGGCTTGGTTCGAAGAATCAAACCCACAAGGTCTCGAGGTCTCCGCCATGGCCCTTCGACCTCCTCACCTTCTAAACCCCTCGATTCGAGGCCTCACCTAGCTCGGTTCGAAATTCTCGGGCTAGAAACTATCGGGCTCGAGGCTTTCAACAATGGCGGCAAAAAAAGAAAAATTAGAAGGAAAAAAGTGAAGCGGGGCCTATTTATAAAGGAAAAACATGTCTTTTGGTATTCCAGCGCGAGTTCGAAAGTTTCGAACTCACTGGGTTCGAAAATTGAATCCATGGGTTCGAAAGTTCGAGCCCACGGGTTCGAAATTTCGAACCCCCAAGGGATAGAATTTCCAAAACCCTAGGTTTGACATTTCGACACCCCTGGGCTCCAAATTTCGAAACAGGGGACCAGATTCTCGAGCCCTGGGTTCGAAATTTTGATACTGTTGGGTTCAAAATTTCAATCCCCCTCAGGCGCGAAAATCTCCGACACAAATATATATATATATATATATATGACGATGGTGACGATGGTCGCACCTCCAGGATTAAGAATGCTGCCACACGCTGCCTCGTGTACATACTCAGCACGCACGCATGCCAAATCCCGTGCATCCACGGAGACTATACACTACAGACACTTAACGATTTGAGCACGGCCCATCCTCCAAATGACGGCTCATCTGCACCTCCAGGGGGAATGAGCCCTACAACTAACACCTATTTACCATGTGAATTAGAGGAAAAGTAAATAGCTTCGCCACTACCTCAACCTACGCAAAGCACATCATGTCAAATACAAGACGTACTTTGGGGGGGCAAATGTTAACTGGCTTCTTTGTACGGTTACTAGGAGAGTAGCAGACACACTTAACTCAACATACCTCGAGAAGCTGAGGCCGAAAAGGGACACACAAGAATGAAGGAAACAGGATGAAGAAGGGACTACTCCGCTTGTAACCTTGCAACATCCAGAAGACATGTGAGAACCAAGGCCTCGAATCCCGAAGGAGCCACGAGCGTCAACCACCCGGTCCTGGGATCCTCGCGCCCCTTGGAAGGACATCACCCAGGCATGACTCATAATTCACACCCAGTCGGGTGCGAAATTTCGCACATATGCCTGGGTTCAAAATTTCGAACCCATACCTGGGTTCGAAATTTCAAACCCAATGGGTGCGAGGTCTCGAGCCCAACAGGCATAAAATCTTGCATCCATGGCTGGGTTCGAGACTTCGAGCCTAGTAGGTGCGAAATCTTGCACCCATGGCTGGGTTCGAGATTCCGAACCTAGCGGGGCGAGATTTCCCACCCGCACCAGGGCACGAAATTTCGAACCCACCGGGTTTGAAATTTCGAACCCGTGCCCAGGTTCGAAATTTCGAGGCACGCAGGTGGTGGGTTCGAATTTCCTGCATGTGGTCCCTATTTCTACCTAATCCTACCTACTCCCACTACTATAAATAGCCCATGGCCTCACACTTCAAAGGGGTTGGATTTTCTTCACTTGAGACCTTTCTAGAGCTCCATGAGCTCCATTAATGGCATCTCCTATTTCAGGAAGAAGGAGAATTAAATATTCTTTTTCCCAAACACCTAGCATATGGCAATTATAAAAGTGAATGTAATGAGCATGGCTCTACCTTGTAATTTTTAAGCATTAATAAAATTTCAACATCCTTCCAAAGTGGACATAGGCCTAATCCGCGGCAGAACCACTATAAATACTCGTGTCTTTTACTGCTTTCTCTCACTTAGTCTTGCGACCAAATTAACTATTCCTAGTAATAGGAATCTTCGGTGTTTAAGACATTTTTTGTCATCAATAGGCATGTTGCCAATTTTGTGAGGGCGCTAGATAAGGAACGGGGGAAAAAGGGTTAAAAATGGCATAATTTGAATATGAACATTTTTGGACATGTAATTCTAATAATTTTGTAAAATAGGTATTGACACATATAAAAGGAAAGGATTAATTAATTGGTAAATTAATTAAAAATGGAATGTCTAGTAATGACAATTAGGAATTGTAATTGTACTTATGACACGAGGTTAGGTTGTATTAGTGGTGGAAGTCTGCCCGGACCTGACCGACATATCTAGTAGACACAAATGTTGAACCTAATGTGGGATGTCGAGGTACGTAAATACGAATCGGGCTATGACACGAGTTTAGGCCCAAATGTGGAATAAGTCTGCACAGATCCGACCGGCATATCCGGCATCCACATGTTGTAGGCCTAATGTGGGAGGTCTGACCCATTATGAAAAAATAAATGGACATAGTAAAGAATTGGACTACTTAACCTATGTTAATCCATAGGGATTGTATGAACTTAAATATAAGTTGGGGGTTAAGTAAACATGGTTGAGGGGTGGGTTAAATAAATATGAAGAGGGGATGGGTAATATTCACATATAGGCCCACAAACTTAACCCGTTAAGGTTATTTAATTAAAGACACCTAGTGGTATACATAACCGGAGGAAATAATAAAGTTATGTAACTAAAGACACCCTTTAGGGTAAGCATAACTAGTAGAAATAAATAAGTCTATGTAATTAAAGACACCAGGTGGTATACATAGTCAATGAAAACATAGTGGGGGATACAAGACAAAGGGGAGAGCTTGTATCATATTGTGTGGGACCCATTTCAATCAGTAACCCGGAGTAGGTATTAAACAAAGTACTTCATACTTGGCGGAGAAGGGGCACGGTTGCTGATTGATTGTAAGATATCCAAACATGGAGGATGGTGTGGCCGGCGCAAGCCGACCAGGCCATGTGCGTGCATGAGCCGGGTAGAGGGGGATAAGATGACCGTGACACCTGTAGATATGGTTGTTCAGTTTATTACGATGAGGGATTGCCATTTTAGCAAGTGTACCTCCTACTATGGGGCCACAACAAGGTATCTACGAGGGTTAGGGAGCCGATTGATCAGGGTAGTAGTTAGGATATAGTTGGACGTATACCTAAGTCTACCACCTTATAATTGAAGGGATCTCCTCTTTCTGGATATTCTATTGACACAGCAGAGTAATCATTAGAAGCATATACACCTTATCTTGTCTACTTTATTACACCCGTCATTTAAGTAGTGGTCTCCGTTATCAACTTTATATGCCTATCATGTTACTTTTATTTATTTACTGGCTAAAAGTAACTAGACTCGCCAGACTTTGTCTGACCGTTTTCATTCTCTTTTTTTATTTCGTTTCCTCCCCCAAGTTCTCAGATAGGAAACACCCAGGCTAAGTCAGGACTATGGCTTAACTCTTTCAATTGGGGAATTATGTTTTTATATTCTTATGTACTCTGATGATGCAAGGCAGAAGTTATTTTATTGTAATTGTTTTTGTGACTTATAATATTGTGGACCACGGTACTTTAATTTATGTTGAAATAAAAATTTAAATTTCCACTGTTATCTTATTGATATCTGTCTTGTAATTATTCTGTGTCTGTTTACCTATAACTCTTCACGGAACATAATGCATTCCCGTAGAGAGTGACATTAACGGACGTGGGGTGTCACACTTAGTATTAGAGCCGAAGGTTACCAGATTAGATAAAAAAAATTGAAAATTATTTTCAAAAAAAAAGGGTTTTAAAAAGGAAGCATTTTCAAAAAGAAAAGTCTGTTTTGAAAAACATTCCCCAAAAAGCCATATGTAGTATCCTTCAGTCCTTTATCTAAATTTCTTCCTTTCTCCTTTTTCAGCATATCTAGGGAACAAAACATTCCTAATACCTAAGAGGGCGTCACAATACCCGGATGGTTCCGTATATATTTGGAGGCCACGGCATCTGTCAAAGGCCAACGAAATGTTCCTCCTCCAACTGCACCAGTCATTCCTCTCATTCCTCCCCCTCCAAGAGCAGATAACTTCACCTAGATCTGCAAAGACTTCCTTATTATGGGAGGGAAGCCATTCCATGGGAAAGAGACATTCGTGGAAGCTCATAATTGGCTTAAGGAGACTGAGGACTTATTCGTAATCTTTGAAGTGGAGGACCGAAGAAAGATTCAGTTAGCTGCTTGGCTATTGAAGGATGAAGCCTCATTTTGGTTGGAAGTCACCCAAGCTAGATGTCCAATGGAAACTTAGGAAGATTTTAGACATATGTTAAAAATGAAATTTCTATCCCAAGTTGAAAGAAGCATGCAGATTGAGAGATTCTTAGCACTCAAACAAGGAAACTTGACGGTGAAAGAATATGTGAACAAAATTCAACCAGCTAGCAAGGTTCGGATAAGAGTTTGAGGATGCACTGCACAAAAAGGCCTTGCGGTTTGCTAAAGGGCTGGATGAACCCCTTCATGGGTTAGCCATGTCCCATATTCCAATGGGGGCCACTTTTGAAAAACTTGTCGACATGGTCATGATGCATGAGGAGGACAAGGGAGAGAAGAAGGAGGTAAAGGCTTAGGGGACATCACAAAATAGGAAGGTGTGGCCCAAGAAGGGGCAGCGGCAACAGCAGAAGAAAGGAGGAAAAAATGATAAAGGAAAGGATAAAAGAAAATGTCACCATTGTGGGAAGGAAGGTAATCTGGTGTAAGACTGTAAGCGAAGGAAGAAATCTTGCTGCCACTGTGGAGAGGCCGGACACTTTGCTAAAGAGTTCCTGAAGAAAGGGGATTACAGGGACAAGGTCAAAGAGCAGGAAATTCTGGAGGGTAGGTGCATGCTCTCGTGACCAGTGCTCCTGATAGAGGAAGAAAAATTTCTGTGGAAGGTTTAATTTCTCTTTTAAACCATCCTATTAGAACACTTTTTGATTCTTGTGCCTCACATTCATTTATATCAAATAATGTAGTCGAACTCTGCACTTAATTAATAGTACGGTAGTGGATCTCGTAGTTGTTTCAAACCCCAGTGTTGGTTCGACTCATTTATATATGATTTGTCGGGGTTTGAAAATATCTATGTTCGGCGTCGAATTCGAATGTGATGCATATGTACTCGGGTTTATGGGCTATGGGTTGATTCTAGGAATGGATTGGCTTACCACCTATGGTGCCATTCTGGATTGTGAAAAGAGGGTTGTTAGGCTTTTGACTTCTCATGAGAGAACCCTCGAGATTTCATGTGACTCATAAGGGTCGGTTATGCTTAGTTTCCTAGAGTCTCTCGATGCATCTCTCGATGATCTGCAATCTGTTCCAGTAGTCTAGGGATTTTCCTATATTTTTGATGAGGTTCGGTGTTTACCTCCAAGGCGTGAGATCGAATTTCATATATATCTGGTGGACAATGCAAATCCAGTTGCATTTCCAGTGCGCCATTTGGCTCCAAGGGAAAGGAGGGAGCTGAGTAAGAAAGTCGGGGAGCTACTTGAGAAAGGGTTTATCAGACGAAGCATATCTGAATGGGGTGCTCCAGTAGTATTCGCAACTAAGGCGGATGGTTCGCTTCGTTTGTGTGTTGATTATAGGGAGCTGAACGAAATCACTAAGAATAATAGGCATCTGCTTTTGAGGATTGATGATTTATATGATCAGCTTATTGGTGCCTCAGTATTTTCCAATTTAGACTTGGCAACGGTGTTCCATTAGTTGAGGGTGGCTGAGGACAGCATATATAAGACTACCTTTAGGACTCCGGACAGTTTCTTTGAATGGCTGGTTATGCCTTTTGGGCTGACGAATGCACCTGCCTATTTTATCGATCTGATGAGTAGGGTGTTTCGGGAGTTCCTATTTAAATTTGTTGTAGTCTTTGGCGATGATACTTTGATCTTCTCCAAAAGCGAAGAGAAGCATTCCCAACATTTGAGAGAAGTTTTGAAAACTCCCTGTGACCATCATCTTAAAAAAATATTCTCCAAATGCTATTTTTGGAGGAATGAGGTGAGATTCTTAGGGCATGTGGTCTCCAAAGAAGGGATAGCTATAGCTCCTGTAAGGTGGTTGCAGTGCAAGATTGGCAGGTTCCTTAAAATGCAACCGAGTTGAGAAACTTTCTTGGGTTAGCAGGTTACTATAGGAAGTTCATTAAGGACTTCGCAAAGATATCAGCCCCACTCAGCAGGATGACGAAGAAGAACTTGGCATTCTCATGGAATATAGACTGTGAAGTTGCTTTTCAATGACTGAAGAGGGCTCTGATAACCGCCACAGTCTTGGCCTTGCCTGACGGGAATAAGGTGTTTACTGTTTACATTGATGTGTGTGGTACAGGGCTTGGTGTGGTTCTAATGCAAGAAGGGAAAGTAGTATTTTATGGGGGTAGACAGTTGAGAGTTCATGAAAAGAACTACCCACCTATGGTCTAGAGCTAGCTGCCATAGTGTTTGCATTAAAGACGTGGCGTCATTATTTACTTGGAGAGAAGTTCGAGTTATACACTGATCACAAATCTCTCAAGTATCTGTTCTTGCAGAAGGATTTCAATTTAAGGCAACAACGGTGGATGGAGTTTCTAGCTTCTTATGATTTTGAGATTTCTTATACCCCTGGCAAGGGTAATGTGGTAGCAGACGTACTAAATAGGTAGAGGGTGGGCCTGAGTCCTTTGTTTGTGGGAAGAAAGAACTTGAAGTTCATATCAGCTTTTGATTTTAGACCCTCCATCGAGATTTTGCCTGATTTGTTTGCATCCTTGGAGATACGACTGCTCTTATGGATCAGATAGGAGCTTCACAACAAGGTGACCCACAGATTCTAGATATCATGGAGACGGTCATAAGAGGGTAGACTTCTAGTCACCTCAATAGATATGCCATAGATGATAAGGGGTGGTTGCGACGAGATGGAAGGCTTTGTGTTCCTCAAACTGGAAGCTTGATAATGACAGTCCTATAAGAAGCCCACCATTCTAAAATGACGATTCATCCAGGTGGTGATAAGATGTATAGGGACATGAAGTGGGTTTTCTTTTGGGCTCGGATGAAGAAGGATGTGGCCAAATTTGCTTCCCAATGTTTAGTTTGCCAGCAAGTCAAAGCTGAGCAAAAGAAGACCAGTGGTTTACTTCATCCTCTGGAGGTTCCTCAGTGGAAATGGGAGAGCAACTCTCTGGATTTCATAGATGGTTTGCCTAGATCAAAGAATGGAAACACCAGTATCTGGGTTGTGGTAGATAGACTCACTAAGAGCGCTCACTTTATTCCGGTTAAGATTAAAAGGACGATATCATGGTTAGCAACAATTTATGTTCGAGAGATAGTTCGTCTTCATGGAGTTCCTTCCAGCATCGTGAGCGATTGTGACCCCATCTTTACCAGCGAATTTTGGAGGAGCTTGCAAGAAGCATTAGGTACACAGTTGTATTTGAGCACCTCTTATCTTCCTCAGACCGATTGGCAAACGTAGAGGGTGAACAAAATTCAAGAAGATCTTTTAAGGCTGTGTAACCTAGACTATGGAGGAACTTGGGAAGAGCATCTTCCTTTAGTAGAGTTTGCCTATAACAACAGCTATTAGGCCAACATCGGCACGGCACCCTTCAAAGCATTGTATGGACGACCTTGTAGATCACCAACTTGTTGGTGGGATTCTACAGAAAGATTATTACTTGGACTGGATATGGTTAGAGAAACGTCCGAAAAGATTGACCTTATTCGAAGGCGGATGAAGACAGCTCAAGATAGAAAGAAATCCTATGCAGACAAGAGAAGGACTGACCTTAAATTTGAAGTAGGAGACTTGGTTTTTATCAAAGTGTCACCTCTGAGGAATGTGGTTCCCTTTGGATCGGTAGGGAAGTTGGCATCTAGGTTTGTGGGACCATTTCCCATAACCGAGAAGATTGGCCAAATGGCCTATGGAGTAAAACTTCCTAAAAATCTATCTGGTGTTCATAATGTTTTCCATGTTTCTCATCTACGAAAGTGCTTGCATGACACCGCGGAAATTGTTGAGACAAGTATATTGGAAGTGGTAGAAGTGGAACGGGTGGCGACAGTCAAGTGAGTTCTTTACCGTATTCTTGGATCAGAATTTAAGAAGCTATGCAATAAAGAGCTCAAGTTGCTAAAGGATCAATGGGAAGAAAACCCAGAGGATGCAACTTGGGAGACTAAAGACAGGATTCGTGCTTCATACCCTTTCCCATTCAAGGGTATGTTCTTAACTCCTTTTTCCAAAGCTTTATCAGTACTCGTTTCTATTCATTTGAGTATATCTTATCCATAGTATTTTTCGACCTTTAGATAGGAATCCTATGGATGCAAACATGTGTTTGAAACATGTTATGTTTGATGGATGCAAGGGTTGGCTAGTGGTTGCCTGTAGACGCATATACACGCACATTTGGCACTAAGATTGGCTCAATCACTCTCATACTGCATGTGGATGTGTGTGCATTGTCTTTTCTTTTATGGATGGAAATGGATGAACTAGCATACGGATGTTGCGTTTGGACGAATGAGTGTGCACACATGTAGAGCTTATAAGTTATAATAGGCTTACTTGCATACATATTGGATTCATGACACAAACATTAAGGAGGTCAACAGAATCAGTTGACCGCCTGATCTTCGCATTAATATTGGGACATATAAACACACCTTTGCATATATTCATGAAAGCATTAGAAATCCTAAAGGACAATGGATGCCAGTGATTGATGGATGTGTAGATGGATGATGGATGGTAGGATATGCATTCTTTTCAACTTGGAGATTTCGAGGATGAAATCTTTTAAGTAAGGGGGAATGTAACACCCCGTAATTGTGTTAACATTAAAAAGGATAAATTAAAGAGTAATTAATTTAATACTAATAATTAAGGGAAACTGACTAAGTCATTACGTCCGTCATAAAATTCTGGCTGGGATAGGCACCTAGTTTGCATAAAACGGATAACATATGAAGAAGTTATGGACGATAAAAAGTTGAAAATCAAAACTGGCGCACTTGCCAAGTACACTAAGGCAATTTTTCACTGGTGCACTTGTAAAGTACATCCAAAATAGTTTTTGGGTATTCGGGCCTTTTCCCAAATAGGGAGGTGACTCGCGACCTGATTTACTCTAGGACTTATGTGGCAGTCGGTTCCAGAGGGTTCCATCTATAAATACATAGTTATTTCACATATTTCTTCATTAGAAATCATGGCGGCCAAACTCTGCCAGAGTCTGAACTGAACTAGGGTCTCTTATCTCCTTCTATCAAATAAAGCATGTCAAATTCTGAGATTCAAGCATAAACTCAGCACCAACTTCTTTTCTATCATCTTAGTAATCCAATCAAAGTGAGTTCCAGTTGCTTTTAGGTTTAGATAAATAATAGTGAATTATGAAAGACTGTGATTTGGATACGTTGTAAACCTTGAATCTATTTTATTGTTATATCTTATGCTATGTCATGATAAATCTATTTCTCTATATCCAGTTCAATTGTGATTGTTCTACTATGTTATTATTGTGGATCTTGGTTTGTAACTATATTGTGGTTAATATAGATTTGTCAATTTGGATAGTTATATCATTGGATAGATCTAATCAATTATGTAAAACATGAACATATGTCACCTTAAATTGGTTAGGATTGGATCTAAACATTTATCTTAATTACAACTTTTATGATAGCCTATAATGTGGATGTGCGTAGATCTATTTCTAAACTAGTAGATCTGATTTATGTCGACATTGAAACTGTTAGACAGATCTAGATTATCACCTTATGTTATCATGTTAGATCTATTTTGTGAGATCTGAATTATCACCTTATGTTATCATGTTACATCTATTTTATATGATCTAAATTGTCACCTTATGTTATCATGTTGCCAATTTTGTGAGCGCGCTAGTTAAGGAACGGGGGAAGAAGGGTTAAAAATGGCATAATTTAAATATGAACATTTTTGGACATGTAATTCTAATTATTGGGTAAAACAGGTATTGACACATATAAAAGGAAAGGGTTGATTAATTGGTAAATTAATTAAAAATGGAATGTCCAATAATTACAATTAGGAATTTTAATAGTACTTATGACATGGGGTTAGGTTGCATTAGTGGTGGAAGTCTGCCTGGACTCGACCGGCATATCCAGCAGCCACTAATGTTGAACCTAATGTAGGAGGTCTAAGTACATAAATACGAATCAAGCTATGACACAAGGTTAGGCCCAACTGTGGAATATGTCTGCCCGGACCCGACTAGCATATCCAGCATCCATATGTTGTAGGCTTAATGTGGGAGGTCTGGCCTATTATGAAACCACAAATGGACACGGTAAAGAATTGGACTACATAACCTAAGTGAATCCATAGGGAATGTATGAACTTAAACTTATGTTGGTGGTTAAGTAAACATGGTTGAGGGGTGGGTTAAGTAAATCTGAAGAGGGTAATATTCACATATAGGCCTACAAACTTAACCCGTTATGGTTATTTAATTAAATACACCAAGTGGTATACATAACTAGAGGAAATAATAAAGTTATGTAATTAAAGGCACCCTTTAGGGTAAGCATAACTTGTAGAAATAAAAAAGGCTATGTAAATAAAGACACCTAGTGGTATACATAGTCAATGAAAACCTAGTGGAGGATACAAGACAAATGAGAGAGCTTGTATCATACTGTGCGGGACCCATTTCAGTCAATAATCCGGAGTAGTTATCAAACAATGTACTCCGTACTAGGCGGAGACGGGGCACGCTTACTGACAGATTGTAAGAGTTTCAAACATGGAGGACGGTGTGGACGGCGCAAACCGACCGGGCCATGTGCATGCGTGAGCCGGGCAGAGGGGGATAAGACGACCGTGATGCCTATAGATATGGTTGTGCTCATTATTACGACGAGGGGTTGCCACTTTAGGAAGTAATACCTCCTACAGTGGCGCCAGCACAAGGTATCTACGAGGGTTAGGGATCTGATCGATCAGGGTAGTAGTTAGGATACCATTGGACTTATACCTAAGTCTACCGCCTTATAGTTGAAGGGATCACCTCTTTCTAAATATACTAGTAACAATGCAAAGTAATCATTAGAAGCATATACACCTTATCCTATCTACCTTGTTACACCTGCCATTTAAGTAGTGATCTCCCTTATCCACTTTATATGCCTATCATGTTACTTTTATTTATTTACTAGCTAAAAGTAACTAGACTCGCCAGACTTTATGTCTGACCCTTTTGTTTCTCCTTCTTTCTTCCATTCCCCCCTAAGGTTCTCAAGGAGGAAACACCCAGGCTTAGTCAGGACTCAGATATCCCCTTGCTAGGAGCTACTTCTGAAGTATGGCTCAAGTTATTGCCTCTACTATGGCTTAAGTCTTTCAATTGGGGAATTATGTTCTTATATTCTTATGTACTCTGATGATGCAAGGCAGAAGTTATTTTATTGTAATGGTTTTTGTGACTTATGATATTGTGGACGACGGTATGGTAATTTATGTTGAAATAAAAATTTAAATTTCCGCTACTATCTTATTTATATCTGTCTTGTAATAATTTTGTGTTTGTTCACCTATAACGCTTCACGGAACTTAATGCATTCCCTTAGTGAGTGACATTGACGGATGTGGGGTGTCACGAAGAAAGAGGAATTTTTTGTCCTAACTAGATGGAACAAGATCAAGAACGTTTGCTTCTAGCTCTATTTCTAGTTTTGTTTCTAGTTCTTTTTCTAGTTGTATTATAGGGATATCATCCCTAATCCAACCCCCATCAACAACTTTTGGTTCTAGTTCACCACCAATGCCCATATCATGTGAATGTGGATTGATATTATCTTCTTCCATTGCATTCTGATTTTCAGTATCACAAAAATCTCTCACAATTTTTTAATAACGTAATAGATGTTCTTTTCAACTACATCTTCCACATAAAATACTTGCTACACTAGCAAAGATAGGACACAAGGATCAGTTTTATGGCTCTTACTAAAATTTACTTGAGTAGGACCATATGTATCGTTTTCCTCTTGGTACCAGCAACACTTAAAAAGGAACACTGTGAAAGCTCCCCAGTAATCAAGCTCAAAAATTTCTTCGATTGATCTGTGGTAATTGACATCACCCACTATTGGGTTTTGGTCTTTCGAACTTGCAAAGCTGGTGGTTTTGGCATTAAAAAATACACCACTATTTTGTGTAGTACATCAAGAATCTCTAAATTTTGTTTGCAATCTGTCTCCATTTACTATATAACCGACAAACTTCCTAGCTACTCGAGTAGGACTTAATGCAAACACCTCTAGATCTCTTGAAATATTATCCTTTTTCAGAACCTCTTCTTTTAGCCAATTCAAAAACTCTTCAAAATGTTCTCGTTCCCTCTAGTATCTTTTTGGATTTGTAAGACCATCCACAAAAGCTCGATGAACCCTAAATAATAATTAAGGTCAAAAACTACGAAAGGGAGATACTAATTTATAGTTAAGGAAAATGATATAGGAACTTAAGAACTTACTCGATCAAACTCTCAACTTCTTTATTACTGAAATTGAACAGTATATAGCGATGTGTTGCCTTTCAATCTGCATACTTCAAATTGAACATCTTTCCATCTTTATTCTTCTTTTTTCCAATATGATATTCCAAATCTGTTAGACATCTTCAAAAATCAATCAACAAGTTTTATGTTCCTCCATCAACCCTTAAAAATCTTGAGCAGAACGTCACAAACTCTTCTGCCAAGTAACCTTCTACAATAGTACCTTCCGGTCTGTTTCTATTTCGCACATAAGATTTCTACTTTCCTAGATATCGCTCAATTGGATACATCCATATAAGGTGTTTAGGCCCGCCGTATTCGATTTCTCCGCATAAATGAACAGACAAATGTACCATTATATCGAAAAAGGCCTGTGGAAAAATCATTTCAAAATGACAAAGTATCTAGACAAATTCTTTTTCCAGCCTCTTGATATGATCCACTTCGATAACCTTGCTCCATAGTCCTCTAAGGAATGCACTAAATCTGATCAATGATAACGCAACCTCGGGTTTTGACGCTTTCTTCATGAGAAGTTGTTACAAATACTGGAGTATGATATGTGCATCATGGCTTTTATATCCCACAACCGTTCTCTCTTTTATGTGCACGTACGGACTAACATTCGAGGCACAACCGTGGGGTAGTTTGGCGTTCCTTAGTATAGAGAAAAAGATTTCTTTTTCCTTATTTTTCATATCAAATATTGCAGCTCTAATTTCAAATTGCTTTCCTTTACCACTTTCAACAAGATGAAGGGCTTTCCTTATGCCCAATTCTTGTAAACCCAAATGAGCGTTTAGGCGATCCTTCGACATGCGACCTGTAGTAAGTAAAGGACCTAATATTTTGTCTCATATGTCGCTCTCTATGTGCATGGCATCCAGGTTATGTCGAAGGGGATTATGACACCAATATAGGAAGTCAAACAATATAGACTTTTTTTAAAAGGGCCATCACATTTACCTGGTTCCGTGGTCATACCCCAAAACTAATTCTTGAACCCCCGCAATAACTCTTCAATATTTGTTTCTGATAATATTTCTGGAATGCTCCTCATTTCAGTTTCGCCATTAAATCTCCTCTTATCCAGCCTCCACTTATGTGTCGATTCAAGAAACTTAAAATGGTGCATATAACACATTTTTTTTGCTATACTTCAAATAATTTTAAGAAGTTTAATAATGGCATACTGGACATGCTAGTTTCCCCTTCGTGCTACAACCTGACAACATGGCATATTCCGAAAAATCCCTAATGGTCGATAGGACGCTTGCACGTAAATTAAAATTCCTGTTAGTTAAGGAATCATAAGTTTCGACGCCAACATTCCATACCACTTTCAATTCTGCAATTAAAGGTTGCATATATATGACAATACTGTTCTTTGGAGAATCTGGACCAGATATTAATGTTGAAAGAATCAAATTCTCTTGTTTCATACAAAACCAAGGCAGAAAATTGTAGTTTAACAACACAATTGGCCATGTACTATAACTTGAATTCATTTAACGATATCGATTAAATCCATTAAATGCTAGATCCAATCTAACATTATGATTTTCTGATGAAAAAATCAGGATAGCGAGCATCCATCATCTTCCATGCCACATCATCAGTCGGGTGTCTTAGTTTTCCATCTTCTTTTCATTCCACTTTGTGCCATGTCACAAGTTTGGAATTTTTATGGTACATAAACATCCTTTGTGATCTTGATTTTAGTAGAAAGTACCTCACAACATTTGCGGGCACATTGGGAATCGAGTTAGGTCGATCATTATTATCAACGATGTCTTCTTTTTCTTTTACAACCCAACTCGAAAAACCACAAATGTCACATGCCTCTTTAACTTTGTTCTCTGCCCAATATAACATGCAACGGTTTGGGCTCCTTAATGACATTCTTTGCAGCGTAGGAAGACAAAGGCAACTGGGCACCAGGAAAGACTTCTTTTATAAGCTTTAGTAATTCCCTAAACGCAGACTCGTTAATTCCGTAAGCACACTTCAAATGATAAAACCTGATCAAGAAACTTAGTAAAGAAAATTTCTCGGCCACTGGATTTGTTTCTATTTCAAAGTCCCCGGGATTTTAATCAAATTTGTAACCCGCACATTTGAACATCACATCTAAGTTATCCTCAAAATCCATCTCCATTGCACAATCCATATGGTCACCAATACCTATTAATTTCATCTGTGAAACTTCACAAATCCACCCGATATGTAATGGAGAAGGGCCATTAATAATAAGATGATCGTATATGACATTTTCAAAATACCAATTAAGTTCTGTACATTTTTTACAAGGGCACTTCATCTAAACACCGACTTTATAAATGGGAAATGCATTTCTTAGAAAAGCTTTTACCCCACTTACATATATTGTACTCGATCTCGGAAGTCTTATCCATATGTAATATTCACTATCCAGTGCCACAATCTAACCACGGCCTAGTAAAACTAAATTTGATACCACTAACAGTTTCAAGACACAAACAGAGGCTACCCTGTATGATTTGATTAAATTAGAATAAAAACAAAACAAGTTAATAAATTACAAATATACATAATCAGTGTGGTGAAATCTGTGTGTGGCCAAATCAACAATTGTTTTGATATGAATTATCACTAATTTTTGGAACTGAATTATCGGGAGAATACATAAAACAAGCAACTAAGGATACTGAACACAAATTCATAACATTACATGGCTGCACCAAAACAAAACAATATAGAAACAAAGACTATACATGTGATACAAAGACGATACAGTTGTACCTAATACAAACAATGATGCCATAATTTAATTTTATCTTCTAATGTTTAGCCCTGGAAGCTAGTCGTTAAGTCTACTATTGTCAGTTCGAAAACCGATAACTCGATTTTGCACCGTTGTAAGTTGATATTGTAATTCATTTGCGTACTCAGCGGCTCGACTTGGAAACTGACGGTCAATCCACTGCTGAAAGGTACGCACTGTGGGATAAAAACGACATCTTAAATAGCGACAACCAATTTTGAATCCAATCGAAATAATATCTTCTACAGCGGCATACCCACACACACATTATGATTGGTAAGTCAACTTAGTGTTCGTTAACCACTTGGTTTTTTTTATGTTGATGATGCAAGGCAGCACGACTATGCCATCGAATTGCCTTTTCTTCACGTCTTTCTCCTTCTCGCCTTTGTCATCGGAGTTCTTTTTGCTCTAGTTCATACTCACACAAATCATCGTAATGCCTTTCTTGCAACTTTATATAAAAATCAATATGAGTTTCTGGTGATGATGGGTTTGATAGTCGTAGATCAGCCATGCCAAGGTATCTTCATAGTCATACGATGTAGGAAGAGAAATAGGCATTATTTAGCTACAAATAGAAATAGATATTTAAACATTTAAATTGGATTTCTTTTGTCCTCTAACTTTTGTTTCCTCTTTTTGAAATAGGCATTATTTACCAATACATCAATGGTTTGGCAAACATAAAAATATAGAACTTGCAAAATTTCAAGACATGCAAACATATAAATACAACACTTCAAGTATAAAAAATCTTAATTTAAGGCAATCGATACACCCAAATCACACAGAGACTTTGAACGTAGACAAAATAAGTTAGAGATGAAATCACTTAAATAAACCAAAATGATGAAGCCTTTGCTACCTGTAATTGTCCTAAATGATCCAAATCATATGTTTAAAGTTTGAAAAACAGTAGCAATCAGAGGTTTATAGTTTGTATCAGAGGTAGAGTAGCAATCAGGCATGTTTGTGGATGGATTTCATTGAGAGAGAAGAATACAGAAGGAAGATGAAGGGAGAAATTTGTTTTGGGGGAAAGTATTTCGTGAATGGGAAAACATCATGCCAAATTTTCACTAAACTGAAGCAGGGATAGGTTTGAACCGTTGGATTAATCAACATCTATGGTTATTTCTTTTATTAAACTGATAATGCGGATCGCGACTTGGCTTCTATTTATGTGAAGCTACGCTTTGAACATGTGTTGCTCATCACAACACAAGAATTCCAACTACAGCAGTGCATTCATGTATAACGAAACAACACATGAATATTGTTGCAGGAGATAAAAGAAAGTAGAGCTTTCGCCACACTTTTCATGCAACACACACAAATTAGTGTCGAATATGCCCACTTTTGTAGAAGTGATCATTTGGCCATACCACAGAGGGATACACTTCGTCCTTGGCGATCACGCTTTGGTGATGCAACCAAGGGATGCATTTCATCCTTGGAGGTCACGCTTTGGTGAAGCAACCAAGGGGTATGATGCATTCAAGGCGGTCTTACACTCGTAAGATGACCAAGGCAAGTTGTTTTGGTTCGAGGTGGCCTTACTTTAGTAAAATGACCAAGAAATTTCAAAAATCCATTTTATCGATAATTAGATGGTGTGTTGTGGAACTAAGTGCCTACCAAAAGATTATACCTTCTCCCTTGCATGGGTAGATCAAATCAACCATTTACATTTTGGAAAACCAAAAGAGATAACATCATGGGGTTTGAGCCCGATTATCCATGATTAGAGATAGCTAAAAGAGCCAACGCCATAGGGCTCAATGCTTCCGAATGTCAGAAAGCCATGACTAAGAAAGCCATAAGTAAGAATCTCATTATTTGAGAGTCGTAGGGGACTATAAGAAAGCCAGATTCTACAATTCGTAAGATACTTTTGCCTTGGGGGCTTGCATCCAAGACATCAGAGCCAGTGAGGGATTTAGTTGATAACCATGTCGCGGGGACGATCGTTATTCTGAAGCGTATCTTGATTCCTTGGAGGGGGTTGTTCCTATCCTGGCACCAAAGCCTGAGTTCAAATAAATCGTGCCAGTTCTCCACTTACGATTTTCCTTTCAATCACAACGCTGAGATGCCAACAATGATTCGTATTGTGACCATCAATACCACGGTATATGCAGTGTTGCCCAAAATCTATTTCCCTTTGAGTGAGCTCCCGAACGGGACACTTTGTGAAGGGAGTAATGGGATCAACTTCCAAGAAAATTTCCTCGAGGGTATGAGTATGTTTCGTGTAAGTCGGGGACCTAGGATTCCTAGCCAAATTACGACTGTTTCCTGAGGGACCATTATTACTTAAAGGAGGTTGGTTAGCAAGGGCAGAATCTTGAGCCTTTCAAGTGTCGAACGGTTACCCATCCTTAAAAGCACTAACATCGAGGACCTTTTTATTCTCAGTCTTCACATCTTCTTCCCGAAGGAATCTTTCAGCCTCGAAGTAAAAATTCTCCGAGATCATTAGGTGGGTCCGGTGTAATGAAGCCCTGAAATCAGGTTTATCCGAAATACCAAATATTACGACCGTTAGAACCATGGAAGGGTCAGGTTTGTCAACTGAGGCTACCGCAGCATTGAAGCTTTTCAAAAATTTACGCAAAGTCTCACCGGACTTCTTCCTAATACCGTTAAGAATCAGCATGCTCTTCAGACGAGCTAGGATGACTCTAATAATTGTTCCACAAATTTGGTAATCAAAGAAATCCAAGAGGTGACGGAGTCTGGCTCCAGCTGTCTATACCACATTGCAGCTATGTCTATTAGAAAAGTGAAAATCATTTGGCCATGATATTTTCCGAAGTTGGGAGAACTTCCATGTGTCGAATGTATTTCATGAGGTGAGCAGTCGGTTCCTTGCGACCGTCATAAGGTTACAGAACCAGTAATTTAAAATCTGATGGGTTACGAGAGTTCCTGATATCGAAAGAAAGCGGACTGCAAGTTACACAATCCAAGTCCGTAGAAGACACAACGCCTCGAGTGAATCGATAGATGACATCTGCAATATGAGATTCATTATCAAAAGTGAGCAATTGATTTAGATTATCCAAAGCGAAACTATTGCCCCTAGTATTTAAATCCAAGTTGGAAATCGGTTGATTAAGAAGAAATTAAGGTTGAATTCCAACCTAAGGAGCCACATTTGGTGCAATACTAACTCTCGGAACCATGGGAGCACTTCCGTCCAAAGGTCCGCGCACTGGCGCTTCAGCAATATTACTAACAGCGAAGCCCACGACTTGACAAACCATAGCGTCACAGGTTAGAGCGACATCAGCATCAAGGGTACCCGCAAGTGTAGCAGGACTGGAAACGTTCCGAGGAGTGGCGTTGGCCTGTGATTAGTTTGCGGAGTTTCCCCCATGTTCCGAGTCGTAAGTGAAGGGTCATTGGTGCTGGTTCCGACAAAGTCACCTTTGCCAGTCGGCCTTGAAGCACTTTATATCGTGTCCTCTCTTTGATCAAGTAAGGTATTGAAAGCATCTTCTTATCGTTCAAGTCTAGCATTTAAATCTGTAGCAAGATTCTTAATCA
Organism: Allium sativum; assembly: GCA_030737875.1. Lineage (NCBI taxonomy): Eukaryota > Viridiplantae > Streptophyta > Magnoliopsida > Asparagales > Amaryllidaceae > Allium > Allium sativum. Next base: position 401,429,183 of record CM060923.1, on the reverse strand, counting down.
TTCCATCGACATCTTCTTGAGTGACGTAGTTTGATGGAGGTCCAATCGAGGAGAGTTATTGACTTCCCCCGCCTTATACACCTTGAGCTTCTGTTATAGCGTCATGCTTCTTACGCTTAACCAACATGGTGAGAAGCAAGTAACTGAGCTGAGGTCTAAAACTAAAGACGAAATCTGAAAAACTTATCCAAAGCAGGGGACAAAACCGTGCGCCCTATTCCGGGCACGCCAAAATGTTGACGTGGAAAATTGTCGCACGCCAACCCCTAATGTTCGTGTGATATGTAATAATCCAAAGATGTAATAAAGTAAATGTAGGAGACACAACATTTTATAGTGGTTCGACACTAACGCCTACGTCCAATTCATATTAATCATTCGTCATATAATATTTGGTTATAATCGTTGTTCAAATTCGGACAATATTTGTGTACAAAGTGTCACAATATAACAAAAAATATGTTAATTCTAAACTTTGACCAAAATGCCCTTCTTCTTCATCGGGTGAAAAATATGTTGACCTGGTCAATTGTGTCCAAAAAGTAACTTCAATGTCGAAGAAATCCAAGAAATATCCAAAATGCCCCCAAACAGTCCATAACCAATATTTTTATCCTTGCAGATGTCCAAATAACGATGGAAAACATGTAGGCAATGTTTTAGATTTACATGCCATGTCCAATGGTCATAGAGGAGAAGGTGGATGCCACTAATGGTGATAGAGAGTTTCAAGAAGTCCAAATAGCCAAGAAAAACCGACCAATTTTGTTTGGACGTGAGGGGGCATTTATAGTGGAGTTTGGTAGTGGAGTATGTGAGAAATGAGGCCCATACAACATAATTTCTTATCCCAGAGTGGTCCGAAAGCGAGTCCACGAATAAGAGTCATAAAATGAAATTTTGGAGAAAAATCTTGAAATCTGGAAAAACTACTGAAAACGCGTGTCGATCAGGCAAAAATAGGTGATCCGCAAGTGTTCTGCGCTGACCCCAAGTGATCTACCACTTTCCTGGAAATTTCTGATCCTTTGCCTCATACCAAAATTTTGTATTCGATCCTTGTTGTAAGCATGAGAAAAAGGTCGGATCCCTCATGCCTATCACTAGCCATCCAATCCCATGATATTAACACCTCAATTGCATCATTAATTCCCAACAACATAGCAAAATATCATGCCATGCAAAACTTAAACCTCTTCCACGCGTACGTTTCTCCTATCTCTATCTCCCATCAGTTCTAAATCCCAACTGGAAACCGAAATAAGATGCAAATGCTTTAAAATTTATGATATGTTTAATGTAGAAAAACATCACCATTGATTACATGTTGTGTGTGCGCACCAGGACCTCATACATGCAGATGTTGGATCCTTCAACTATCGCCTGCACAGAGTGAATTCTCCGAACACTTGACCTGTCTCTAACTCCTCCGCTCATAGTGTTTAGGCCATCTAGAGAGATAATCCCACGTTAAAAATATTAAATAAACGAGGAGTTCTTTTATAATTATAACTTCGAAACTCCACACCAGTTCAGTGTTTTAGTTTTTTCCTTCTGTCGCACAAGCAGGTTATTTATGTTTGTTGTCCTATATATTTTATTCATAATATTAACAACATCATTAGAAACAAAAACAGAAAAAAGGGGACAAACTATCTTCAATAACTATAATAACATTAATGCTAAACTCTAAAGATCAAACCTAGTCCAAAGAAAAACTTTTACATATATAACACCACATACGGTGATTTTTATTCAATAAATCAGCTGGCTAGTTGTTGGCTAGCTTTTTGACCAAGCCACCAAGGTCCACACACGAGGAAGACATGATATTTCGTTCCTTTGACCCATAAAGTCTTGATCGCGATCACTACATCCAGGTCGGTTCGCTGTGTCTTCTCCAGCTCGCGATCACCCCTTGCAGCCTCGAACCGATCCGTCCTCAGCAACTCGATCCGATTCAGGCCCAGGAGACAAGGAGATGGCTAAGACCAAGTCATCCACGATCCGAGAATGCAGGATCTCGCGACACCTGTATATAACTGTCATATTGACCAATTCTCCATCAAGCCATGAACCAGTACGAGATTCTCGAGATGTGTGCCACGTATGACCACGATCCTCCTGAGGAAATCATCTATAAATAGCCCAGAACTTGGCATTTTGGGGATCTTTTTGGCAATTCCGAGTTCTGTATCCACCATTATCACACCTCCATTATTGTTCAGAGTTGTTTCGAAATTATTGAGTGAATTCAACATTGTAAGAGTGAGATTGAGGGATAAATCATCGATTGTACTCTGATTTTAAGTATAATCATTGAAATAAAGTGGACGTAGGCTCATTAACGCCGAACCACTATAAATCTTGTGTCTTTTCTTATTTTCTAGCATTTTTCCTAATATTAATTTCTACAAAACTGAACAACTTGGGTGTTAGAGCCAATTTTGGATCTAACATTTTGGTGCTTTCACTGAGAACGAAGTCTTAGTAAGTTGGATTGTCACTCTACTGTTTGGATATTCAAGTCCAAAGAAGACGGTCCAAAACTCAGCAGTTTCGACTTTTGAAGATTTCAGCGGGACCCCGATATCATGGCCGGAAAGTAGTCTAAGGAATTACGAGCTTCACAAGCGAACAAAGCTACTAATGAAGCGATCAAGGAAAGTGTGCACGAGCAGGTCGAGGAGGAGCTCTCGGATCGCCGAGAGGAGGAGGTGAACCGATCCGTTGAGGGGATCACGATCCAACCAGCTGAAGGGGTTACCACTCGCTCCCATGACCTCGTCACAAACCATCCCCCCCCCCAACATTTCCACGATCCGATCCCAGGAGGGCGCTCCGAGCCACCGAAGGAAAGATTCCGCGATCCAAAGAGACAAGAAGACTATGACCCAACCCGGAAAGGAGGTTATGGCTCGTTCCTCTCGTGCTGGTACATCTGCTCGACCTGGCTCAAGCTCTTTACGTATAAGAGAGAAATTTGGTGACCAATTTGATCCTTCTTCCCCGGCTACTGAAAGGGATCTTTCTCGCATCATTGACATGTGGGACAAATTATTTGACGAGTTAGCTGCTCAGAGGCAAGACAGTTCGGTATTGCGACAGAATATGACTATTATGGACAGGCGTGATGACCTCATAAGGCAAAGGGTCTCCTCAACAACTAGGCTTTCTTCTCCGGAACATACATCGTCATCTGAAGAGGCCCGAAGAAACCAATGATGGACCCCGTTAGAAAGGCCCGAAAACATAGAACGACTTCGATTTGGGTCACTCCCATCTCGTGAAGAAGAGGCATTTAATCAAGGGACTGGTAACTGCAATTTAAATGAACCTGTTCTACCACTAATGAATGGTATGCCTCCCACTCGTCGCGTAGTCGACCGCGCCAACAGGGGGCAAGGGAGTTCTATTCAGGGCCCAGATTTTATAGCAGCACGTCAAAGAAACGTCGGAGGAGGACGTCGGGCAAGGAGTGTTGATCCCGAATCTACCCTGACCCATGAAGAGGTTGAAGCAATGATTAGACAAGTCATGGTAGATAGTCAAGGACAAAGGAATGAAGATTGGGGCATAGACCGCAGTCACACACCTTTTACTGACGACATACTAGATGTTACATTTCCGAGGCGCTTCAATATGTCGACCATGAATCGCTACACGGGCAGGACTGATCCCATCCAGCATTTAATGCGGTACTCCCGGTCAATGAATGCCGCTGCAACTACAAATGCAGTCAAATGTAAAGCGTTCCCTATATTCTTGGAAGATGTGGTGTTACTGTGGTTTACCCGCCTTCCAGCACGGTCTATATCCAGCTTCAGGGAATTGAGTGAGAAATTCGTAAACCAATTCCGTCTTCATGCCCAGAGGTCTAAGAATGTGATCGAGCTATCCCTCATTAAACAACGACCGAACGAAAGCCTGAGGTCATATTTGGATCGTTTTAACTTGCCTGTCACAAAATTCAAAGATCCGCATGAGCAAACTGTGTTGATGGCCTTGATCGATGGCGTCGATAAAGATACCGAGTTTCGAAGATATCTAGCTGGTAAACCATCCCCGACAAGAGAAATATTATATCAAAAAGCCAATATTCGCCTGTGTCGAGAGGAGATATACGCTAATCGAAAAAGAAAAGCTACTGAAAAGGAAGATATCCAAAGCAACGTGGCCATCAAGAAAACGGGAGATAGCTCAGGAAAGGTTGAAGTTGACATTGGGAACAAGAATCAAGGCAAGCCGTCGCCAATCAGGGAATAACAACAATATTCGGAAAAGATATCGAGGAAATGAAGCTCAGAGGAGATCTCGGCCCAGACCATTTGAGAACTTCACACCATTAAATGACACGTTGGAGAACATCTTTCTGGATACATATAATGTCCTCCAATACAAAAGGCCTCCTCCAAGAGATACAACGGAGAAAGAGCGAGAAACTGGGAAATTTTGTCTTTTTCATCAGATCCACGGTCATTCCATAAATGAATTGTAACGACCCGGAAATCTGAGCCAATTTAAAATTTTTATTTTGGCTATTTTAGAGAATTTTAAATATCTAAAATGGATAATTTTAAATAAAATCGACGAAAAATTTATTTGAATCGAAAATAAAATATATAATTTAATTTAAATTATATAACGAGCCTGAAATGGCGCGGCAGTTTGAAAATTCGACTTTGAAATTCAATTGAATATATAGAATTCGTTTTAAATCAGAAAGTGGACGACCCAGAAGTATATAACTCTGTTTAACAGTATCTTCCCAACGAATGTGAAGAACTGAAATTCCATAATATAAATTAGAAGTTATGGCCAGTTGAAGATTTAAAATAGTCGCTATGGAATATATATATATATATTTATTTATATAGTTTAAATATATATATATATAGCCCTTAAAAATAGCCATTTTGCAAACGACCTCGGATTTCGACGAAACCACTTTTGTTGGATCCGGAATGTCGATTTATTGCTAGGTGCAAATTTGCAGAATTTTCTGAATCAATATGTGAGCGTGGCAAAAGAAAACGCGTTTGGTATATTTCAGTCAATTCTGATCGACCAGAAATTGGCCATTTTTCAAACGGTCTCAGAATTCGACGAGATTAGTTTTGTTAGGACCGTATCGTCAATGCGAAGCTAGAAATAATTTTATTGGAATTTTTAGAGATTGTATGTGGCCCCGGTAATTTGAAATGTGCGTTTAAATTGAATATATAAAGATTTATATTTTAAATTCAATGAAAACTGATCGAAACAGCTGAACGGGCTTACGATACATATCCCATTGTGTTCGGAATGGGGGTATTTGGCTAGGAACGACGGTCGTTGGGATTAATGTGGTGTTCGGATTCAAATTTAACTTTTGGAACTTAAAATTTTTAATTAATTTCTATAAAAAGAGAGGGCAACTCGGTCAAACCCTAATCAAATAAAAATCTTGGTCAACCGTTCAAAGAAAACCACCGATACTTTACAGATCCGATTTCCCCAAATTGAAAATGGTGGCCGACGTCGAACTCTGCTCCACCATCAGCCTCGTCGTGCCCTCCTTCCACTGCATCGTCCCTCCCAGTGCGGCTCGATCCTCTTCCGCTTAGGAGCCTTCAAAAGCCTGTCCCCATCGCTGCAACAACACGAGTTCGATCGGATTTCTGGGGAGGAAGGGCGCAGGCGCGACGCTACCAGAAGGTGTTCGAGGTGGTCCGACTACGTGTGGGTGGCGCTCCGATCTCAAGGGCGATGATGGTCCCTGACAAAAACGAGAATACAGTGAGTTTTTAATTCTGAAATTATCATTGTTTTAATTCTGAAATTATCATTGTTTTAATTCTGAAATTTACATTGTTTCAATTCTGAAATTGGCATTGTTTTTGAAATAAAAACAACATTGTTTTTGAAACTAAAATTGACATTGCTGTGAAAATATAAATAGAGTTGTTTTAAAAATATAAAAACTCGATTTTTAATATGATAAAGTAGGATTTTTAATATAGGAAAGGCATAATTTTTACATAGAAAAACCGAGTATAAAAAATTGGATTTTTCCTGATGTAAAGCAAGTGTAAAAATTTGATTTTTCCTTATGAAAAGAGAGTATAAAAAATTCGATTTTTATATATTGAACTTTGAAATAAAAATTCGATTTTTATATATTGAACTTTGAAATAAAAATTCGATTTTTATATATTGAACTTTGAAATAAAAATTCGATTTTTATATATTGAACTTTGAAATAAAAATTCGATTTTTATATATTGAACTTTGAAATAAAAATATGATTTTTATATATTGAACTTTGAAATAAAAATTCGATTTTTATATATTGAACTTTGAAATAAAAATGGGATTTTTATATATGTAGTGAAAGCGGACAACGAAAGCGACAAAAGGCGAGTTGGCGAAGATTTCCTGCATTAGAAGTGCCGTGGAGCTAGGATAGCTATATGTGAGAACTTCTCACTCTAAACTTCTTTTTCTAGTTATATATATATGTACTAGGATGCAGACGGTGCTTAGTAGCACCCGACACAATCGTCCACAGACCATGGACTTGTTTGTTTGGTTGCATAGATTAGTTAGATGAATTGGTTTGAATTGAATTGTTTGGTGAAATGGAATGGATTTGATTGATGTGTGAATGGCGTGGGCCTTCACTAGACCGGGGATAAGGCTAGGCCTTGTCCCGTTTCTAGTATCGTGCCGTTATGCCGCCGAAATTTTCTAAAATATGTTAGAAAAATAAAAATATCATTTTATTGAATAAATGAATTGAATAGAAATTCATAGGTTGAAATAAAATGTTTTATCGTTAAAAATATAATTTTTAACGTGAATATGAAAATAGTGAAGTGAATAAATAAATATTCATTTACAAACCAGATGGTTTGTTTATGTACACTTATTTGAATGACATTGATTGGGACGATAAATTTTACACATCGCCCAACTGCACAACTAAAATCTGTGTTTGATTGTTTGAAACCCCATACGGGTGTTGGGATGAAATATGAATTTCACTCATCTTGATTGATTAAATATGTCGATCGATTGATTGACAGGCTGTTATAAGCGTTGAATATCTATATTTGATGCTTATACAGTGCAGTGCACTTTGGTTGATGGTTGATTATTTTCAATGTTATTATATACATGTGTTGTATGAAAATCCATATAATTAATTTTATATGGTAATTGATTGGGCCTCATTCCAATCGTGAAAATAAGGAATATTTTGATAATAACAAATATTTTGATAATAGGAAATATTTGAAATAGAATATTTGAAAATAGAAATTTATGAAGCCGTGTTGATTAGATTGACGCCATTTTGACGTAAACGATATTAATATCGATTTTATTCATTTTAAAATGAATATTGAAAAGTAATCTCGAAATCGAATATTTCGAAATGAATTGAATTGAAAACGATTTCGAAATGAATTGAATTGAAATATTTCGAAATGAATAGAATTGAAAACGATTTCGAAATGAATTGAATTGAAAACGATTTCGAAATGAATTGAATTGAAAACGATTTCGAAATGAAGTGAATTGAAAACGATTTCGAAGTGAAATGAATTGAAATTTGAATTGAATAGAAATGAATTTTAAAACGAATTTATAGAGAAGAATTCAATTTTGATTTGAATTTAAACGGAAGTTGAAATTGCTTTTGAATCGAATTTAAAACTATTTATATAATTCGTTTTAAATAGAAATCGACGAAATATATTATATATATATTATATATATAATATAATGGCCTGAATAGAACGCGCCGCGCCGCGGCAGTTCGTGAATTTCGACCATTTATTTCAAACGGACATTGCGGGAGATCCGACCGTCGGATTCTCCTAAAACCGGAACCGTTGGGTTCGTATCGAAAAGAGCTTTCTAACGAATATTAGAAATTAGAAATCTAACGGTTGGATTTGGAATTATGTCCAAATCAAATTCGAAAAAGGTCGCTGTAAGTGTAGTTCGATGACCGTTGATGGAAATCGGCTGTACGGGCCTTGATAAAATTATTAAAAATAGTAATAATTTGTGTAAAATCATAAGAAATGATTTGTGAAGATTTGGGATGAAAAACTTCATGTTTGAAAAGATAAAAATAGATTTTTATCGAAATGAACTGGTTTTGAACTAGAATTATAATTCTATTTATTTTTAAATAAATAAATTGAATTTAAAAAGGGTTTTAAAAATAACCAGAATATCCAATGATTGCATTGGAGTGGATTTGAATCGAAATTGTCTTCGGAATATTTCGATGTTGGAATTCGTGATTATACAGATGTTGATATGGAAATTTGAAAGATATATATTTATATCGTTATTTCCAATACGACATTTGTTAGTCGTAGAATTTGATATAGAATATAAGCCGATATATTTTCTATTCAGAGCCTTGTATTGAATATCGAATGTGATTTGGATTTGTCGTGAATGGTGTCTTCACTAACACTGTTCTTGAACCCAGTTGAGAAAAGATTAAATCCTTTTATTTAGATTTAATGAAGTTTACCAATTAAATAATATTTAATTGGAATAGAATCGATATTGATTTTTGGGTTTATCGTGAACAGTGTTTTAAATAACACTCGTTCTTTAACCCGATAATTAATGGAAGGTGATTTTGGGTTTATCGTGAACCGTGTTTTAAATGACACTGATTCTTTAACCCAGTTAACGATTAAAACTAAGTGGAGTTTTCATGAATCTTTAGTTAGATTGAAATGATCGAAAATGGAGTATCACTAGTTTTGCTCCAGGCGATAGTTAAATCTTTAATTAGATTTGAACGTGAAATGGTAATTAAATTTACCGATAACACCGTGGTGTTAGATATGAAGTACTACCCGTTTTACTTCAGGGGATGAATAGGTTGGGATTGGGAAATTAAAACAAATGATTACTTCGGTAAAGTTCGTTAATCCCGACTAGTTTGAATTGATATTCAAAAGTATATTGAAGAATAAATTAAAGAATTTATCTTTGATAAAATTAATGGGAACCTTTCCCTATGAATGTGAAATTTAGAAACTAACTGTCGGTTAGCCAAGCAGAATGGTTTTCTGAATATTGATCTGATGTTGGTTTCGGCCTTCGGGGTTAATATTTGGGGAATTATTCTCTTGATTAGTTTACGGTTAGTGACTAATGAATTGGAATGAGGCGTATGTTGTGTTTGTGTAACACTTATTTAATATATACGCGAGTTATTCAGAAAGACCGGGTTTATCCCATTCTGAATAACTGATTCGACGTGGTGTCGAAGATGAAGACGGTGGTCGAAGACCAGAAGTTTTCACGTCGTTTTGGGTGATTACTGATGATCTTGATTGGGCTGTACACCCAAGAAGATGGAAACAGTTGGTGATCGTCCAGACGTACTTGGAGATCGATGGATATGCGGGGTACTAGGTGCCCCCGGTTTCGTTCAGACCCAGAACGGACTTGTAAATGGACTGTGTGTCTGACATTGGATTTTAGTCCGTGTGATTGATCTCTATTAAATATATATCTGTTTGGCGGCGGAGAATTTATTCTCTTGCTTAACGCCCTTCTCTGAGACGTACGAGCTCAGGGGTTATATATTGATGGATATCAAACGCATGGAGTGAATTGCCTGTGTGACATGCCTAAGTGGCAATTGATCGAGGCTTCTGTAACACCCCGAGAATTCTATAACTGTGAAATTCATGAATTAAAGTATAATCAAATTCAAATCAAAGAACTAAGGGAAACGGGATACGCCATTGCGTTCGTCTCGGAAAAATACGCGAAATAGATTCCGAGTTTTCGAAAAATGGAGTCCGTATGAAGAAGATATGGCCTTCGGAAGTTTTGAATTAAATTTAAAATTCAAACAGAATAAAATAATTAAAAATCGGGCCCAGTGGGCCAGGGCGGATAAACACCCGCCTAGGCCACCCAGGTCGACTGGGCTGTCGACCTGGGCTACCCATGTCGACAGGGCTGTCGACAGCCCTGTCGACAGGGTTGTCGACCTGGTCGAGCCCGGTCAACCTGGCTGGCCAGGTCTGTGTGTGGTCGATTTTTTTGTGGTCTTCTTTGTCATTAGTGCTAGGTGGCGGGTTCTAATTGGTCTCTCTATCTAATGAATGGCTACGATCTAACCTAGCAACATCAATGGTCCTAATCAATTCCTAACCTCTATATAAACAACCCTAGACTAAACCCTAATCTATTCATTCAAAATTAAGAACATAGCCGCCATGTTGCTGAGGAACGACTAAGAGTAGCCGCCGACTAGAGAGAGAATTAGAAAGAAAGTTCTAAAGCCTAAAGCAATTCAAGCAACCTAAAGCCAATCAATTCAACAAAGGAATCATATCTCTTAATTAGAGAATTCGCCGCAACCATTGTAAGTAGAGTATTACTTTGGTATGAATAAACAACTGTATTGATTTGTATGCTTGAATTGGGATAATAAAGTAGTTCATATTTGTGCAAAATTATGTTATTCATTATAAAGAACTACATGCGGTAGTTCTATGCGAGTATACGTTTGGAATATTGCGCAAATTTTGTAATCTATGTTGAAGCCACATGTATGTAGTTGATTGAAAATCATGCAAGTTTGGGGCTTTGTTATTATGCCATCATGATGTATATTTTGTGCATAAATCATTTTGCAAGTAATTGAAACAAGTTTGGTTGTTATAGTTCATAAGAAACTTTGTTGGAATTTTGACACCATAATCCATGTATTAAGTCATGCTTTTGCAAACTTATGAATATGGCTAGGCTATGAATGATATTTGGCATAATTGAAATCCATGATTAAGTCTATCTTGTTTACAAGAATTATAGGATGACATATTTGAGACATGGCTAGGTTAGACTCAAAAATCCCTTTTTGCAAGTTTAAAGCAAACACCATGTTTAGGAATATTTATGCATAAGTATGTTTATACCATCGTTATGTGATTAGACTTAAACCATGATTAAGTTGAACTATGCTTTTGTAACAAAGTATCCCCTTTGTAAACATGTAGAAACCTTATGAACATGACTTGTTTATGTTTATGCCATGAACAAATTTAACTTTACTTATGCCATGCTTATGTTTGACATTATGCCTAAATAAGAATATAGGTTCATGTTGTAGTTAAACCTATGCAAGTTCACATGTTGTGATTCATGTCACCTATGTTACCACTATGCAAGTACACCAATTTCTATTTTGTATTTCCAACGTCGTATTGCAAGTTCATGCGCTCACCTTCCCCTCTTTGTGTATACGCCATAAGCCTCCCCTTTTCGCATGGCTAAATTGGGCTTTAAAAGGGCTAAGCCCAATATATATATAAACGGACGTGTAAAACGGGGGAAAATAACGTTGGGTTAAAAATTAATTAATGAATGAAAATATAAAATAGAAGGGCCCAAATTCAAGTATGGGTTGGGCCCATGATTGGTGTAACCTTTACACCATTAACTTAATAATGGGCCGCAAATATTTACATATAAGAAATAAAGAGGAATGACAAAATATGTAAATGTAGAAAATACGATGTGTTTAACCCGAGGTTGGATTGAGTTGTGATGTAAACCTGCCCGGAACCGCCCGGCTGTCCAGTAGTCACAACAATACCTATCCAATGTGGGAGGTTAAACATGGAGCCCAATAAGGACCCGAGGTTAGACTGAGTTGTGGCGTAAGACTGCCCGGAACCAACCGGCAATAGGCAGCCACAACAATACCTGTCTAATGTGAGAGGTCAGGGCCTTAATAAGACAATTAAGGCTGAGTCAGGATTGTTAGGATTAAGTGAACTAAAGACTTAATCAAAATGGAACATGCTAAACTAAACGGACTGGTGGGGGTTAGGTTAGGAAACACTTAACCAACTTAGCATGTTGGCTAGAGATAGAAAACCTAGTAACGGGGGACCCTTTTCAGCAGTAACCCTAAAAGGTGTATCAGGATACCCTGAAACTAGGCAGGGTGGGGCACGATTACTGGGCTGATTGTAAGAGGTCAAAGCAACGGCGGTGGTGTAGCAGTGTAGGTTCTAACGGAGTGCGGGCATGCACACACTCCGGCGCAGAAAAATAAGGCACTGGACACCAGTAGCATACCTGTGCACTCTAAGGTTGTGTCGGGTTGCCACTATGGGACTTGATACACCCCATGGTGGGACCAACATAGGTAACTACAGACATCGGGGGCCGTAAGACACATGTAACTTTGCGAGTAGGAGCCGATCATCATAGAATGGATCACATCACCCTGATTATGGGGTGCAAATTGGAAACTAGCTTATATGGGTTCAGAGATTAACATGGGGTACGATAGTATATTCGACCCTAGACAACGTAACCAAGTTTATTGTGTTTGCCCACTTCCTGTTTATACTTATCATACCCAGTTCTTTATTCATAGACAAAATAGTACTAGACTTACTCAGGCTTTATGTCTGACTCTACTTTTCTTTCGTCTTCTTTCTTCCGTTTCCCCCCCCCAGGTCCTCAGGGAGGGAACACAGCAGCTTGACCAACCTTAACATCCAGCTTGAAGAAGAGAAATGTATTGCTTGGACTTTCCTGTTTTGAACTATGGCTTTGGACAATCCACTATGGGGCTTTTGCAGTTTATCTATGTTTTATTTATGCTTCTTTAAATAATGTACTCAAGACAGATTATGAAAGTGTTATGTTATGTTTTTGGAAAGGATGTTGTTGTAACACGTATTTGACTTTATGAAATAAAAGTTTGTTGTTCTTCCGCTGTTTACAAATATGTGTTCTTATATCTGTCTTGTATATCTGTGACTTGTACTTATAAACCTCCACCAAAATTAGGGCATTCCCCTTGAGAGTGACCCTAACGGAGGTGGGGTGTTTCAGCTTCTGTTGAAAAGCAAAGTCTTGTGGTGATGATCAAAGCAAGGCCTTTGTGGCGTAGCTTTGTGTAACGTTTACTTCGCGAGTTTCACACCCGGTATGAACCAAAAACGGGAGTCGGACCTCAAGGAGGGCATGCGTTTCCTTCTAGATAAAAAGTGGCGTCAGTGGTTTTACACGCCCTGACGAGTTTGACTTATGTGGTTGTTGATGTTGCGAGGCGCCTCGGATTGATCGGTCGTTCTCGAACCGATGGAGTCATTTAGTTGGCTCATTTACGCCCCAAAGGGCGGGGAAACGTAGTGTTCAGGCATTTTAATCCACATCGGTGGACCGGCCCTGACGATCCAAGGGTCACTCGAGCTCTGATCCTGAGACATGGGCTAGATTGTCTCGAATCGGTTGAGGACTATCTTTTGCCTCGGTTCATAGACGGAAATCCAATTTCCAAATACGTGACATTTGCGGTTTTATTTGTAGAGCCTAGTATGGCGACATAGTGGGATGGGGCACTCATGCCGCCTATGATTGATACTTATGATTTGAAGTTGTTTTATATACTATGCACTTATAATAGTATCAAATGATTTGTTTTCAACGTATCAAGCATTCTTGGCTATTATAAGGTAAAAACCCTATCCTCCGGCTTGCGATTGCATTGTGTGATGGGAACTGGGTCTTATAATAGCTTCATCTTTCTTTATTTAGCATTGCGCTGCTGTTTTATGCACTGGTATTCTTGGGAGGAAACCCGTTCCGTGTTATACGGCGTGGTCCCTTGATTTACCTAACTTTAAAATAAAGATTATTAACTGTTTTAGTTCTCACACCAGTCACATGACTGACCTGGAGTTTATTGTTTTAACCTAAACTCTGGGTGCCCTTATTTTCGACACGGGCAGCTAGTAGTTTTGGTTTTGCAGATTTATATTCACAGGATCCTGGTTTACAGCTGGAACGATATCCGGAAAGCTTTGTATCCGTATATCTACTTCTAGTTGTATATTGTATTATTTTCCGCTGCTATGTATTTAAATGTAATTTAAATCTCTGATATTTCTGTGTAATATTCATTTATACTCTGTATATTCTTGTAATCTGATGCATTGTTGTTATATACAATGAAATGTTCTTTTATATGCATTCTGTTGTGGTTTGTTCTCGAACTATCCGACGCTTTCCTTTACGGGGAAGTTGCGGGTCTTTACACGTGGTATCAGAGCTTTGGTTTACAAAGCTCAGAGAACAAGACACATTAGAACCGTACGAAAGAATTCATCAGATATCGGATTAGCAATATCCAATGAGAGTGACTCGTTAGAGATAGGATCAGTAGTATCCTAGAACGAGTGTGAAGAGTATATTTTTGAAAATGAAAACAATTTTGTTTTGAAAATCTAAATCAACTATTCGTATTTGATTATTTATTTATATTGATTTGGACAGTCCAGTATATAAAGATTTTGCATATACGCCTTGCAAACGTGTATTTGAAGTTTTAATATACTGGATAGATATAGAATTACACTCTAGTCGCCCGGGGGCGATTCTGATGATTGATCGATCATCATCCGAATTTATGTTCGAGTGACGAAAGTGGACTTTCTATATATTTCCTATTGACTGGTGTGAGAACCAAAAATTAGATAGGGCTTGTTGTTGTGATTTGGCATCAAAAATGTGATTTTTGACTATGTATCAAAATTATGTGTTTGAAACACTAATCAACTAATTGACTGCTGGTTGTGTTGTTTGATTATTTGGTGACTAATTATAACTAACATGCGCTTGTAAGGCAACTTTAGCCAAACTGATCAAATATGGAACTGAATTGAGAATTTATCGCATTTGCATATATGTACATTTGTATATACATTGAACAGGTCATAGCAGGGATGCTAAGCAGAGGAATAAAATTGTTTGCCCGACAAATAGGTACATGTTTACCGTATTTACTGTATTTCTTGGGTGATGATGATTTTATGAGCCGTATCGGCTAGCCGCTTGGCTTTTTCTTCTTCTTTTTGAGATGAGAAGGACCGGGAAAGCTATTTGAAATTTCCCGATGCTCCCGGTGCAGGGGAGGTTATGGCGAAATTTTTCGAAAATTTAGGGTGTTAGCCAAATTTTTGAAAAATTTGAAAAATTTTCAGAAACTTAAAAGTTGGAAAACTTAAGCCATAATTAAAATATTGAAAGTTGAGTTGGTTAGTTAAACAACTTTCGGCTTCGTTCCTTTTCGAGGACGAAAAGATTTTAAGTGGGGGAGATTGTAACGACCCGGAAATCTGAGCCAATTTAAAATTTTTATTTTGGCTATTTTAGCGAATTTTAAATATCTAAAATGGATAATTTTAAATAAAATCGACGAAAAATTTATTTGAATCGAAAATAAAATATATAATTTATTTTAAATTATATAACGAGCCTGAAATGGCGCGGCAGTTTGAAAATTCGACTTTGAAATTCAATTGAATATATAGAATTCGTTTTAAATCAGAAAGTGGACGACCCAGAAGTATATAACTCTGTTTAACAGTATCTTCCCAACGAATGTGAAGAACTGAAATTCCATAATATAAATTAGAAGTTATGGCCAGTTGAAGATTTAAAATAGTCGCTATGGAATATATATATATATTTATTTATATAGTTTAAATATATATATAGCCCTTAAAAATAGCCATTTTGCAAACGACCTCGGATTTCGACGAAACCACTTTTGTTGGATCCGGAATGTCGATTTATTGCTAGGTGCAAATTTGCAGAATTTTCTGAATCAATATGTGAGCGTGGCAAAAGAAAACGCGTTTGGTATATTTCAGTCAATTCTGATCGACTAGAAATTGGCCATTTTTCAAACGGTCTCAGAATTCGACGAGATTAGTTTTGTTAGGACCGTATCGTCAATGCGAAGCTAGAAATAATTTTATTGGAATTTTTAGAGATTGTATGTGGCCCCAGTAATTTGAAATGTGCGTTTAAATTGAATATATAAAGATTTATATTTTAAATTCAATGAAAACTGATCGAAACAGCTGAACGGGCTTACGATACATATCCCATTGTGTTCGGAATGGGGGTATTTGGCTAGGAACGACGGTCGTTGGGATTAATGTGGTGTTCGGATTCAAATTTAACTTTTGGAACTTAAAATTTTTAATTAATTTCTATAAAAAGGGAGGGCAACTCGGTCAAACCCTAATCAAATAAAAATCTTGGTCAACCGTTCAAAGAAAACCACCGATACTTTACAGATCCGATTTCCCCAAATTGAAAATGGTGGCCGACGTCGAACTCTGCCCCACCATCAGCCTCGTCGCGCCCTCCTTCCACCGCATCGTCCCTCCCAGTGCGGCTCGATCCTCTTCCGCTCAGGAGCCTTCAAAAGCCTGTCCCCATCGCTGCAACAACACGAGTTCGATCGGATTTCTGGGGAGGAAGGGCGCAGGCGCGACGCTACCAGAAGGTGTTCGAGGTGGTCCGACTACGTGTGGGTGGCGCTCCGTTCTCAAGGGCGATGATGGTCCCTGACAAAAACGAGAATACAGTGAGTTTTTAATTCTGAAATTATCATTGTTTTAATTCTGAAATTATCATTGTTTTAATTCTGAAATTTACATTGTTTCAATTCTGAAATTGGCATTGTTTTTGAAATAAAAACAACATTGTTTTTGAAACTAAAATTGACATTGCTGTGAAAATATAAATAGAGTTGTTTTAAAAATATAAAAACTCGATTTTTAATATGATAAAGTAGGATTTTTAATATAGGAAAGGCATAATTTTTACATAGAAAAACCGAGTATAAAAAATTGGATTTTTCCTGATGTAAAGCAAGTGTAAAAATTTGATTTTTCCTTATGAAAAGAGAGTATAAAAAATTCGATTTTTATATATTGAACTTTGAAATAAAAATTCGATTTTTATATATTGAACTTTGAAATAAAAATTCGATTTTTATATATTGAACTTTGAAATAAAAATTCGATTTTTATATATTGAACTTTGAAATAAAAATACGATTTTTATATATTGAACTTTGAAATAAAAATTCGATTTTTATATATTGAACTTTGAAATAAAAATGGGATTTTTATATATGTAGTGAAAGCGGACAACGAAAGCGACAAAAGGCGAGTTGGCGAAGATTTCCTGCATTAGAAGTGCCGTGGAGCTAGGATAGCTATATGTGAGAACTTCTCACTCTAAACTTCTTTTTCTAGTTATATATATATGTACTAGAATGCAGACGGTGCTTAGTAGCACCCGACACAATCGTCCACAGACCATGGACTTGTTTGTTTGGTTGCATAGATTAGTTAGATGAATTGGTTTGAATTGAATTGTTTGGTGAAATGGAATGGATTTGATTGATGTGTGAATGGCGTGGGCCTTCACTAGACCGGGGATAAGGCTAGGCCTTGTCCCGTTTCTAGTATCGTGCCGTTATGCCGCCGAAATTTTCTAAAATATGTTAGAAAAATAAAAATATCATTTTATTGAATAAATGAATTGAATAGAAATTCATAGGTTGAAATAAAATGTTTTATCGTTAAAAATATAATTTTTAACGTGAATACGAAAATAGTGAAGTGAATAAATAAATATTCATTTACAAACCAGATGGTTTGTTTATGTACACTTATTTGAATGACATTGATTGGGACGATAAATTTTACACATCGCCCAACTGCACAACTAAAATCTGTGTTTGATTGTTTGAAACCCCATACGGGTGTTGGGATGAAATATGAATTTCACTCATCCTGATTGATTAAATATGTCGATCGATTGATTGACAGGCTGTTATAAGCGTTGAATATCTATATTTGATGCTTATACAGTGTAGTGCACTTTGGTTGATGGTTGATTATTTTCAATGTTATTATACACATGTGTTGTATGAAAATCCATATAATTAATTTTATATGGTAATTGATTGGGCCTCATTCCAATCGTGAAAATAAGGAATATTTTGATAATAACAAATATTTTGATAATAGGAAATATTTGAAATAGAATATTTGAAAATAGAAATTTATGAAGCCGTGTTGATTAGATTGACGCCATTTTGACGTAAACGATATTTATATCGATTTTATTCATTTTAAAATGAATATTGAAAAGTAATCTCGAAATCGAATATTTCGAAATGAATTGAATTGAAAACGATTTCGAAATGAATTGAATTGAAATATTTCGAAATGAATAGAATTGAAAACGATTTCGAAATGAATTGAATTGAAAACGATTTCGAAATGAATTGAATTGAAAACGATTTCGAAATGAAGTGAATTGAAAACGATTTCGAAGTGAAA
The DNA here is from genome assembly GCA_030737875.1 of Allium sativum. NCBI lineage: Eukaryota > Viridiplantae > Streptophyta > Magnoliopsida > Asparagales > Amaryllidaceae > Allium > Allium sativum. The sequence continues at coordinate 401,410,977 of CM060923.1, read as the reverse complement.
TGAATTGAAATTTGAATTGAATAGAAATGAATTTTAAAACGAATTTATAGAGAAGAATTCAATTTTGATTTGAATTTAAACGGAAGTTGAAATTGCTTTTGAATCGAATTTAAAACTATTTATATAATTCGTTTTAAATAGAAATCGACGAAATATATTATATATATATTATATATATAATATAATGGCCTGAATAGAACGCGCCGCGCCGCGGCAGTTCGTGAATTTCGACCATTTATTTCAAACGGACATTGCGGGAGATCCGACCGTCGGATTCTCCTAAAACCGGAACCGTTGGGTTCGTATCGAAAAGAGCTTTCTAACGAATATTAGAAATTAGAAATCTAACGGTTGGATTTGGAATTATGTCCAAATCAAATTCGAAAAAGGTCGTTGTAAGTGCAGTTCGATGACCGTTGATGGAAATCGACTGTACGGGCCTTGATAAAATTATTAAAAATAGTAATAATTTGTGTAAAATCATAAGAAATGATTTGTGAAGATTTGGGATGAAAAACTTCATGTTTGAAAAGATAAAAATAGATTTTTATCGAAATGAACTGGTTTTGAACTAGAATTATAATTCTATTTATTTTTAAATAAATAAATTGAATTTAAAAAGGGTTTTAAAAATAACCAGAATATCCAATGATTGCATTGGAGTGGATTTGAATCGAAATTGTCTTCGGAATATTTCGATGTTGGAATTCGTGATTATACAGATGTTGATATGGAAATTTGAAAGATATATATTTATATCGTTATTTCCAATACGACATTTGTTAGTCGTAGAATTTGATATTGAATATAAGCCGATATATTTTCTATTCAGAGCCTTGTATTGAATATCGAATGTGATTTGGGTTTGTCGTGAATGGTGTCTTCACTAACACTGTTCTTGAACCCAGTTGAGAAAAGATTAAATCCTTTTATTTAGATTTAATGAAGTTTACCAATTAAATAATATTTAATTGGAATAGAATCGATATTGGTTTTTGGGTTTATCGTGAATAGTGTTTTAAATAACACTCGTTCTTTAACCCGATAATTAATGGAAGGTGATTTTGGGTTTATCGTGAACCGTGTTTTAAATGACACTGATTCTTTAACCCATTTAACGATTAAAACTAAGTGGAGTTTTAATGAATCTTTAATTAGATTGAAATGATCGAAAATGGAGTATCACCAGTTTTGCTCCAGGCGATAGTTAAATCTTTAATTAGATTTGAACGTGAAATGGTAATTGAATTTACCGATAACACCGTGGTGTTAGATATGAAGTACTACCCGTTTTACTTCAGGGGATGAATAGGTTGGGATTGGGAAATTAAAACAAATGATTACTTCGGTAAAGTTCGTTAATCCCGACTAGTTTGAATTGATATTCAAAAGTAGATTGAAGAATAAATTAAAGAATTTATCTTTGATAAAATTAATGGGAACCTTTCCCTATGAATGTGAAATTTAGAAACTAACTGTCGGTTAGCCAAGCAGAATGGTTTTCTGAATATTGATCTGATGTTGGTTTCGGCCTTCGGGGTTAATATTTGGGGAATTATTCTCTTGATTAGTTTACGGTTAGTGACTAATGAATTGGAATGAGGCGTATGTTGTGTTTGTGTAACACTTATTTAATATATACGCGAGTTATTCAGAAAGACCGGGTTTATCCCATTCTGAATAACTGATTCGACGTGGTGTCGAAGATGAAGACGGTGGTCGAAGACCAGAAGTTTTCACGTCGTTTTGGGTGATTACTGATGATCTTGATTGGGCTGTACACCCAAGAAGATGGAAATAGTTGGTGATCGTCCAGACGTACTTGGAGATCGATGGATATGCGGGGTACTAGGTGCCCCCGGTTTCGTTCAGACCCAGAACGGACTTGTAAATGGACTGTGTGTCTGACATTGTATTTTAGTCCGTGTGATTGATCTCTATTAAATATACATCTGTTTGGCGGCGGAGAATTTATTCTCTTGCTTAACGCCCTTCTCTGAGACGTACGAGCTCAGGGGTTATATATTGATGGATATCAAACGCATGGAGTGAATTGCCTGTGTGACATGCTTAAGTGGCAATTGATCGAGGCTTCTGCTGAAAAGCAAAGTCTTGTGGTGATGATCAAAGCAAGGCCTTTGTGGCGTAGCTTTGTGTAACGTTTACTTCACGAGTTTCACACCCGGTATGAACCAAAAACGGGAGTCGGACCTCAGGGAGGGCATGCGTTTCCTTCTAGATAAAAAGTGGCGTCGGTGGTTTTACACGCCCTGACGAATTTGACTTATGTGGTTGTTGCTGTTGCGAGGCGCCTCGGATTGATCGGTCGTTCTCGAACCGATGGAGTCATTTAGTTGGCTCATTTACGCCCCAAAGGGCGGGGAAACGTAGTGTTCAGGCATTTTAATCCACATCGGTGGACCGGCCCTGACGATCCAAGGGTCACTCGAGCTCTGATCCTGAGACATGGACTAGATTGTCTCGAATCGGTTGAGGACTATCTTTTGCCACGGTTCATAGACGGAAATCCAATTTCCAAATACGTGGCATTTGCGGTTTTATTTGTAGAGCCTAGTACGGCGACATAGTGGGATGGGGCACTCTTGCCGCCTATGATTGATACTTATGATTTGAAGTTGTTTTATATACTATGCACTTATAATAGTATCAAATGATTTGTTTTCAACGTATCAAGCATTCTTGGCTATTATAAGGTAAAAACCCTATCCTCCGGCTTGCGATTGCATTGTGTGATGGGAACTGGGTCTTATAATAGCTTCATCTTTCTTTATTTAGCATTGCGCTGCTGTTTTATGCACTGGTATTCTTGGGAGGAAACCCGTTCTGTGTTATACGGCGTGGTCCCTTGATTTACCTAACTTTAAAATAAAGATTATTAACTGTTTTAATTCTCACACCAGTCACATGACTGACCTGGAGTTTATTGTTTTAACCTAAACTCTGGGTGCCCTTATTTTCGACACGGGCAGCTAGTAGTTTTGGTTTTGCAGATTTATATTCACAGGATCCTGGTTTACAGCTGGAACGATATCCGGAAAGCTTTGTATCCGTATATCTACTTCTAGTTGTATATTGTATTATTTTCCGCTGCTATGTATTTAAATGTAATTTAAATCTCTGATATTTCTGTGTAATATTCATTTATACTCTGTATATTCTTGTAATCTGATGCATTGTTGTTATATACAATGAAATGTTCTTTTATATGCATTCTGTTGTGGTTTGTTCTCGAACTATCCGACGCTTTCCTTTACGGGGAAGTTGCGGGTCTTTACATGAATGTTGTCACTTGAGAGACGTTGTTGAAAGGCTGCTCCGAGAAGGGAAGCTTGATGAGTATAAGGTGATTCCCAGGGATAGGGGCCAAGCCGTACAAGCCCCAAACCAAAGCCAACCTACTGCCAAACCATCGGCTCGGCAAAAAGGGAAAAATATAGTTATCAATACCATAATTGGTGGGCTCCACCTAGCAGGGCACAGTTTCAGAGCTATGGACCAATACATAAATGCAGCTAAACAACATTTCGAAGTGGAAGAGTGCAGTAACCCCGAGGACAGCGCTCCGATTAAGCAACAAAAAACGATGTCCGATGACGTCATATTTCGCGAGTGAGAGAGTATTGGAGTACACTCCCCAACTGAAGATCTATTAGTGATCACCGTCACCATTGGCCCAGCGATAGTTCATAAAGTTTTGGTAGATAACGGGAGTTCCGTCAACATTTTGTTCAAGAAAACATTCGACTAAATGAAACTCGAACCGAAGGATTTAAAGCCATGTGAAGATTGGATACTCGGATTTAATGGGGCCTCAACCGCTCCAATAGGGTACGTGGAATTATCAGTGACCCTTGGGGAAGGGGAACGCCAGAGAGTGAGGATCCTCACCTTTGTGGTCTTGGATATTGAATCGCCGTACAATGCTTTCTTGGGCCGACTTGGCCTTGCCAAATTCAGGGCCTGTATTGCACCCTGGTGCATATTGTTGAAATTTTCGACGGATTCCGGTGTGAGTATTGTTAGAGGAGACCAAGTTGTGGCACGAGCATGCTACATTGCAGAGTTAAAGCTGCTCCGCAAAGGAAGAGATATAGAAGTGAAAGGTGGCTCTTTCCCTCCGAGGGAGGAATCGTCATAGCAACTAAAGGAAGTACCTTTGGGAGGTTCGCCCAGAGAGTTGCCCGAGGACATAGATACCAGAGAGGATCAAGAGCCTGGGGGAAGAATGGCGACTCCCAATGAAGCAACTGTGGATGTACCGATCGATGATGGTGACCAAGAGAAAGTCCTGAAGATTGGATCCCAGTTGGATCCCTATCGGGCCAAGGAATTAATAAAGTTTTTGAAAGCTAACTTGGATGTATTTGCCTGGACCCATGCAGACATGTGTGGGATATCTCCCTCGGTTATGGGTCATTCACTAAGCATTAACCCCAAACATCCACCTGTCAAGCAGAAAAGGCGAATGTTGGATCCAGAAAGGTCTGCCGCATTAAAAGAAGAAGTCGAGAAACTGAAGAGTAATGGATTTATTAAAGATTCGACGTACCCTGACTGTATTTAAAATCCAGTGTTGGTAAAAAAGGCCAATGGAAAGTGGAGAACGTGTATCGATTTCTCTGATTCAAACAAAGCTTGTCCAAAGTACAGTTTCCCGTTGCCCAGAATAGATCAATTGGTAGATTCAACTGCAGGTCATGAACTCCCTTCCTTTATGGATGCCTATTCAGGATATAATCAGATCCCTATGCATGTCCCAGACCAAGAGCATACCAGCTTTATTACAGATTTGGGTTTATATTGCTATGTGGTAATGACTTTCGGTCTGAAAAATGCCGGTGCAACGTGTCAGTGGTTGGTGAATAGGATGTTCTACAACCAGATTGGGAAAACGATGGAGGTATACGTCAACGATATGTTGGTAAAGTCCAGACAGTCGTCCGATCATACCAACGATTTGGCATAGATGTTTCAATTTCTCCGAAAATATGGGATGAAATTGAATCCTTTGAAATGCTCATTTGGGGTAGCATCTGGAAAATTCCTCGGGTTCATTGTAAGCTCGTGTGGAATCGAGGTTAATCCAGATCAAATTGCAGCAATTCGAAATATCCAAGAACCAAAGCAGATTAAAGATGTGCAAAGCCTTGCTGGAAAAGTGGCAGCGCTAAGCAGATTTATTTCAAAAGCTACAGATGAATGCATCCCGTTCTTCGAATTAATAAAGTGAGGCAAGCGCAACGTTAAATGGACTCCTGATTGTGTAGAAGCTTTCCAAAATCTGTTGAATCATCTGGAAAGACCCCCAACATTGTCTAAACCCGTGGATCACGAGGATTTATTCGTGTATCTGGCAGTGTCATCCCACGCGATCAGTTCAGCTTTGGTAAGAGAAGAGGACAAGGTGCAAGGACCAGTGTACTATATGAGCAAGAAATTGGCAGCCGCAAAACGAAATTACCCAAAGATAGGAAATCTCGCGTACAGTTTGTTGATTGCATCTAGGAAGCTTCATCGCTATTTCCAAGCTCATCCCATTACTGTTTATACTGATCACCCGCTTAAGCAAGTCTGGCAAAAGCCAGAGGCATCGGGAAGATTGCTCAAATGGAACATCGAACTGAGTCAATTCGACCTGAACTTCCAACCTCGGTGGTCGATAAGAGGGCAGGCACTCGTAGACTTTATAGCAGAATTTACCGTCATAGAAGATGATGCGGGAATTGAGGAAGACGATCCGCCAAGGCTACTCCTTGACCCTAATGCCTGGAAACTATATACTATTCGAGTTAAAAATGACAGACGATCAGGTGATGGAGTGGTCCTTGAAACCCGAGAGAAATGAATAATATACTACGCCCTTGGATTGGAGTTCCATGCGACCAATAATGATTCCGAGTATGAAGCTCTGATTGCTAGATTGAAGCTTGCAAAGGAACGAGGGGTAACAAAGCTAGACATCTTCTGTGACTCCAATTTGGTCATGAACCAAGTTAATGAAATATTTCAAGCTAAGAGTCCAAGGTTTATATCATATTTGGGAATAGTAAGAACATTATTGGGTGGTTTTGGGCACCATAATATATCTCACATTCCTCGAGCAGAAAATCAAAGAGCGGACAAGTTAGCAAAAATGGCTAGTTCCGATAATCCAGAACATACGGAGCTAGTCCTGATTGAAGTATTACGGTTCCCCAGTGTAGATCAGATGGAAGTTGATCCGGTACTGGAAATTGAACCTGAAAGGGAGTCATGGATGATCCCCTTGAAGAATTTCTTGATGAATGGAACTCTCCCAAATAAGAAAAGCGAGTGGCGCGCGGTCATACGGAAGGCTTCCCAATATGTGTTGCAAGGCGAAGTCCTGTACAGACATGGTTTCTCGATGCTTCTCCTTCGGTGCATTGCTCATGACGACATCGAGCGTGTGCTGAAGGAAGTCCATGAAGGTGAGTGAGGTGACCACACAGGAGGGAAAATATTGGCAAAGAAGATACTGTGATACGGCTATTTCTGACCCACTATAAACAAGGATGCAGCCAAGCATGCAAGACGTTGTGATGCTTGCCAGAAATTCTCCAAAATCCCTAGGGTGCCACCTAACCATTTGAAGACAATGATGAGCCCGTGGCCTTTCACTATGAAGGGAATCGATCTCATTGGAAGCCTCCCCATAGCAAAGGGCAGAGCAAAGTTCGCTATTGTGGCCGTGGATTATTTTACTAAATGGGTAGAAGCAGAGCCTTTGACCACGATTACGACCAAACGAGTGATCACCTTTGTCGTTAAGAACATCATCTGTCGGTTTGGGATTCCAAAAGTCATCATAACCGACAATGGGACCCAATTCGATAGCACAGAGTTTCGAGATTTCTGTCAGAAGTATCACATCGAGAAAAGGTACACCTCTGTGGCACATCCGCAATCGAACAGACAAGTTGAAGCAGCAAATAAGGTGATCACGTCCATTTTGAAGAAAAGGTTGAAGAGGGCCAAAGCTATGTGGGCCGATGAACTTCCCCTGGCACTATGGGACTATAGAACGACGTACAAGTCGGCAATGGGTCACACTCCGTTTTCCCTAGCTTTCGGTGCTGAAGCAGTTATTCTGGTCGAATTAGAGGTACCATCCCATCGCGCCATTTATTACGACCCGATGACCAACAATGAATTTCTCCTTGAATCCCTGGATATGATTGAGGAAAAAAGGACGAAGCCGACTTACGTGCCTTGAGGCACAAACAACAAGTAGCTTGGTACTACAACAGAAGAGTCCAAGCTCGTACCTTTGAGATTTGGTTCTGAAACGTGTCTTTCCGCCCCCGGTGCATATGGGCCCGAAATGGGAAGGACCGTACTCCATCTTGCGAAGACTTGATAATGGAACCTTCAAGCTAGCGAACATAGATGGAGAAGTAATCCCCAGAGTGTGGAATGCCCAGCATTTGCGCCTTTACCTGACATAAAAGTGTCAGTTCTATTCTTTTGTTTTTAGAACCATGTAAAAAGGCTCGACTTGCCTAGAACAGTCTGGTTATTTGAACAAAAGATTATAAAGTGGACGTAGGTCTTGATTCGACAGAACCATTATAAAATTACTGTGTCATTTACCTTTACTGCACCATTTCTTATTTACTCTTTTATCTTGATATATATTGTTACTATTTCGATAATTGTTGCAGCAATCTCAAAACAACCAATTCAAAATGTCGTCCAGTAGATCGGAAAGTTCACGATAATTAAAGCTCCAAAAGGTGCAACGAGGTAATTCGCACTACAGCTTGCACTCTAACTCCCGAGATCAGGGAGAGATTATAAAGGACGTAAAGATAACGTCCCCAAGGCATGAAGGTGCACCACGATAAATCTTCCATGACAACACTCTAACCCGCTGAAGGATCGGGAGAGTATAAAGGCGCTGGAGACTTAGCAACCCCAGAACTTCTGCCCCGCTGAAGGGTCGGTGAGCAGACCAAAAATCAAGCTCGAACTCTAACCTGTTGAAGGATTGGGAGAGTATAAAGGCGCTAGAGACTAAGTGCCACGCAAACTCTAACCCGCTAAAGGATTGGGAGAGTATAAAAGCGCTAGAGACTTAGCGTCGCAAGAACCATTACCCCATGGAAAAATCAGAGTAGTACGAATATAATTCTAATCGATCGCCAACATGCCCTGGCCAGGCACTACAATGACGATCAATTAGGAATGTATATGTGCCTTACTATCCAATTACTCAACACATGTATTTACCGATGATTGTTTTCACTATGATTAATGATCGTTACTTAAAACTTTAACATTTAACTATGAAAGCTTCAATTATGATTACTTAAACTCTGCTAACATGATGAATTTGCCGGAACACTGTGATGCAAAAGAAATAGGTCCTTATTTACTGGAAACGGATATACAAAAAACAAGAAACTAAGCAAAAAGTGAGCGCCAATCTCACAACTATATCTTTTGGCTAAAAAAATTCTAAAACTAAAACGTGAGCCAATAGCTGCATTCTATTTGCGCTTGGAGATGGTTTTGATTTCTTGTCCTTCTTCTGCTTTTTTAACTCCTCTTTATCAGTACCAAAGCGATGACTTTTCTTCCTCTTCCTCTTGTCGACAAGGGGCTCCGGGGAAGGACAGGAGGGTTCGGAGGCAAGCTGTGAAGTTATCAACCTAGAAGAGAATCATATAACCAACCCGGTCTTGGGGTCGATTTCAGAAATAGGAGTCACGAACACAGGATTTTGTTCCTCCCACTTAAGAGCTAGTTGCTTCTCCTTCCTAACCTGTATGTCATCCAAGGTTTCGCTATCATTACCCTTGCCCTCGTCAATGATTTCTACCTCCTCTTCCTCATCTACATGACCGCCATTTGTGTCATGCAAAGCAGCAATGATCTCGACATCTGCAGGAGCGCCAGTGCCAGACTCCGTGGGTGCTACTGTAACTCTATCACTGGTTAAGCCCCCGGTTTGCTTTGAGACCTCAAAAGCTTCGATACCAGAACTCAGGGGAATCTCAAACTTCTCGGCCTCTGCCCTCTCCTCTACACCCTTTTCGACCACCTTAGTACCTACACCATTAGAAATAAGGGTTAGCAAATCGGGAGGAGATGTGGCCATGTCAACTGTCTGTCCCATGGGACGATGACGAGTTACGATTGCTTTAATGAACTGTGGAGAAAATGTGGAAATACCTTCGGCTGATCCATCTCCCAAACTTGCACTGGTGGTCCTGACAATCAGAGGAGTAGGTACCAAGGGGATCAATGGATCATCAGGGTTATATCCCTCCACTTCGAATGCTTTGGGCTCTCCAACCGAGCTCGAGCTCTCGTCAATTTTATCCTTAACCTTGAGCCGGCTCTTCTCCTTCTCCATTTCTTCGTGGATAAGGCGTCTACCTTCCTCCAAAGCCGCGGGCTCTTCACCTCTAAGAAAAGTTTGCATCAGTTGATGCTCATCAATTTCGTCGACCCCTAGTCGTCGCTTCTCACCCTCGACGAAAGCATCCCATATATTGGCCAGGGTAACATGGTAGTCGGGAATCCAAGAGATATCCCGACGCTTGATAACTTGACCTAAGAAATCGAACAACAATCCCTCAAAGCTGTCTATATCCTTCTCTTTTTCGGCAAGCTTATCAGCCACAGCAGCTGCTGACTCAAGAGCGCTATTGGCATTGCTTTCGGCGACAGCTACCTGCTCCTCAGCTCGAGCAAGTTGATCATTTAGGACCTCCTTCTCTTTCTTGGCAAGGGCAAGGTTATTTTTAAGCTCGCCTTTACTTTCTCCCAAGCCTTTTTCCCAGCGGAAAAGCGATCCTGAATTGTCTTCAGTTCGGTGTTAACCGCCCTGAGATCCTCCACTTCTTTTCTCAGGGCCACCCGTTCCTGGCTATTTAAGTCAAGCTCGTTGCGAAAACGCTCCCTGGCACTTTCCTCGGACTTGTAATTCTCTGTGTCTCGCCGAGCTAAAGCCAGTTGGGCATGTGCATCCTCTAGTTCTCTTTCCATTTTGCACCTGGCCCTAGCATCATTGTTAATCTTTACTCTGGCCCTGGCTGCATCCATCTCCATCCGGCGGATGATAGAAGAAAGTGTAGCTGCATGCTTCTTCAATACCCCGTATTGTTTAGCTGCATAGCATAATACCCTATCACCTCTGTGTCCCAATCCTCGGGGACCGGTTCAAGATCTGGGACGAACACCATCCTCTGAAAGTAAATGTCGGGAAACTGTTTTCGTAAACGTTCCAACCTGTTCGTGATCTCAGAACGGGGGGCAACATCCCTTGCAGTAGTAGTGTCCAGGCCACGCTCACCAGAGGATGTAGGAAATGTCTTCCCCTTCTCTATAATCCTGCCCTCATCTTTGTCCGTGTCCTTTGGCTCAGCATGTTTCTTAGAAGATTGGGCGTGAGAAGGAGTGCTTTTTGGAGGTGTTAAATCTCTAGGAAGTTGCTTCCCCCCAGATGGTGGCATTGGACAACTAGGTGGCTTTCCATAACTTTGCTTCGGCGGAGATCGAGGTCGTGCAAGATAAGATTGATGAGAACCCCGGGGCCGACGGCTATCCCTTCCCCGACTATCGCTACGAGTGTGCTCAGGATCCGGAAGGAGGCTCGGGGTGCCGTTGCGAAGGGAACGGTAGGAGTAAGATCGTTTGCGAGACATTCTTTCTGCAAAGAAAACGAGAGCGCGTTAGAAGTGTGAACCACTGTAGCAAAAGAGTGTTATGATAAATGATGCATGTGTTTGGTGCATCCCGCGGAATCCCTTTTTTTAAACAACATACCAGGGCCCGAAGATAGGCTCGCTTGGGTAACTACTTTTTCTCCAACCGGAGCACCCGTTTCTTGGGAAAGGGGAAAGATTGGTTCCCCTTCGAAATCTTCGTGGGTATAGATATCATGTGGCAAAGGAATGTTACTTAATTCCCCGAAAATCTGTTCCTCCATTAATTCGTCGTGAGCGGCAGACTCAACTGGCGACGAAGTCCTCAGCGGAGACTGTCCCCCAGAGGTTGCAACCTCCTTTGATTTATCCGCTCGTCCCTCATCTCCTTTATACACGTTTAAATCTTCGTCGTCCTGATTAATCATCGGTGAAGGACTCTTGCAATGAGTAGTCGTCTCTGCATCTTGAGAAGTTCCTTCTCCTTTGGTTGGGGGCACATACTTATAAGGTTTGCCACCCGGGCCAAGTCCGAATCTTATGTCCAAAAGATGATGTTTGTGAAGGTTTTCATTTGTGATACATTTCTTGATTCTCAAGACGTCCGATTTGCTTTTTAGGAGACGGGATAATCGATCGTTATACACTGAGCCTTCTGTCTTGGGAAATGTGTGATCTGCGCAAAGGAAAAGGAAACATGTTCATACTTTGATTATGTAGTTTAGTCATGTATCTGGAGGCTCGAAACTTACTAGATTTGAGCCAACTCCTCGCACACCCAGCTTGGTGTTTTATGTAAAACCAATCATCTTTGGGATCCCCTATGTTGCTGTAACCATTGGACAGAACCTTCCTGTAGGCTACTGGTTCAAAGAAAGAGAAATTTGGGGTCGCTGTGGAACGGTGCTTGAAAAGATAGTAGAATTTCAAGTCTTTAAAAGTAAGCTCAGTTTGTAGAACCTCTGCATACGCGACATATAAAGTGTACAAGGCTGCATAAGCATTGGGATGAAGCTGCATAGGGGCAATACACAATCATCTTAAGGTTTCAATGACGGTTGGAGGAAACGGAGGAATAGCGCCTACCCAGCACATGAGTCGGCTGATTGCCATGTACCATTCTGGAGCAAGATGAGGTCTATCTCCGCTTTCGGGTGTTTTCACATAGTCCCACGGGATCCCGTGTTTCAAACAAATTTTCTTAAGTTTTATTTCATCTAGTTTGGAGGGTAAAGAATTAGTGAATTTCTCAATTCCTATAATGTCGGGAATCTCATCGGGAGCTCGATCATCCACTTCGCACTCGTCCTCTAGCGAGGTACTCTAAGATGAATTAGACTCTGTCTCAGCCTCATATTCGGATTCAGAATCCTCATCCTCTGGGTTAATTGAAGGAACCTCGGGATCGTGGTGTTCCGACACCTCCGGGTCCACCTCTGTTTCAGATCTTTCAGGAGAAAGACTATCCGACATTGCTGTTTTGGTGAGCAAATATGAGAGATTATAATACAACTACCCATTCCCCGTGTGTGCAAGTGCAAGTGTGTGCTTGTGCGTGCATTAATGAAAAGCATAAAAGTTAACAAGATCATCGAAGGATTAGTCATCAACAGCAGTCAAATTATGCTATCAATCAGTCCAGAAGAATCTCTTAAGGGGTCTAACCTAACTATCCATCGATATATCAGAAGTTATGTTGTGTTTATTAGTCAACATCTGCATCGGATCGTTCATTGGATTGGTTCGTGAGACAGAGTTTGGATCGCTATGTGTTGGTGGGTCGTGAAGAAGGAATCGGATCGTGGGAAAGTCTCGGATCGTGATGGAACCTCGGATCGCGATGGAACCTCGGATCGCGAGGCGCTCTAGCACTTGTCCCATCATTGGATCGCAACAAGCCCCTCACGTTCCACCCTAATTCCCATTTCCATGAAACGATCCTCCTTCATCCTCGCGATCCGATCCGCTGGTCAGATTAACAGTCCATCTTCGTTTTTTCTCCCGTCATTTCTCCATCATCACGATGCGATTCGAACCGTCACCTCGTCGTCACCACGAACCCGTTCGACCTCCTCCTTCTTCTTCTTCCTTCCTATGTTCCCTTCTTCATCTCCAAACTCGAACAGTGACACCTATGGCATCTCGTCAGCTTTAAAGCCTCGTATATCACAACACTCCACCATTCTCTCCTCTTAAATTCGTGGAAACTCGGGAAAAACGAGGGTAGAAACTCATGAAAACATTTCAAATATGATTACCTTTCTAAAAATTGGGAGACAAGCGGGTTTTTGGAGATTTAGAAACTAGGGTTTTTCTCAAAAGAGCTGGCGGTGCGACAACGAATGAAGAAGAAAGGGAAAAAGAGAGGAGATCGGTTTATATAGGTGAATTGCTGACCGTTCGTATCTCCTTTTTTGTCCCATTCAATCCGCTGGGCCACGAACCGCCAAAGAAGCCCGCTGCGATTCAAGTATGGATCCTTCCAGATGATAGCCCTTGACACATGAGGTGATCCAATCCAGACGTGCATCGTTGTTCACCACGGTCCGTGATGAAAGACGACGATTCGAGCCCCAACATGATTAGCGGATTGGAAAAGAGAAGTTCCAAATTTATAGAAATACAAAAGTTATTAAATATTTCTTTATACAGGGAGTATTGAGACTTACTTTGCGATTTAATAATGATATCTCTGGGAGCCTAAAAGATGGAAATTGCCCGATAAGCGAAGAAATGGTTGGCGGTCTAATTAGATATTTATACTCGTCAAGAGGCGTAACCATCCACAGCAGGGCGACGTTATAAATGAACGTGACCATTGGTTCGCATCGTTCCAAGAAAATGTCCATTCAGCAATTTCAAAGCATGTTCCATCCTCGATAAAACATACTTCGAGGAGGCAAAATGTTGGCTGGCTTTTTAACCAAGCCACCAAGATCCACACACGAGGAAGACGTGATGTTTCGTTCCTTTGACCCGTAAAGTCTCGATCGCGATCGCTCCATCCAGGTCGGTTCGCTGTGTCTTCTCCAGCTCGCGATCACCCCTTGCAGCCTCGAACCGATCCGTCCTCAGCAACTCGATCCGGTCCAGGCCCAGGAGACAAGGAGATGGCTGAGACCAAGTCATCCACGATCCGAGAATGAAGGATCTCGCGACACCTGTCTATAACTGTCAAATTGACCAATTCTCCATCATGCCACGAACCAGTCCAAGATTCTCGAGATGTGTGCCACGTATGACCACGATCCGCCTAAGGAAATGATCTATAAATAGCCCAGAACTTGGCATTTTTGGGGATCTTTTTGGTAATTCTGAGTTCTGTATCCACCTTATCACACCTCCATTATTATTTAGAGTTGTTTCGAAATTATTAAGTGAATTCAACATTGTAAGAGTGAGATTGAGGGATAAATTATCGATTGTACTCTGATTTTAAGTATAATCATTGATATAAAGTGGAAGTAGGTTCGTTAACGCTGAACCACTATAAACCTTGTGTCTTTTTTGATTTTCTAGCATTTTTGCTGATATTAATTTCTAGATAACTGAACAATTTTGGTGTTAGAGCCACTAGTATAGTGGCCATTTTAATTCATTACTATAGTAAGCCTCCTAAGAAATATCAAGGCATGCACAGACAGAAGCTTGCACACACAATCCCTCCTTGTGCCCATTGCTCTGGCGGTAACCTCTACACTCAGATTTCAGATAACGGGCCATATCCATTTCTTTAACAATGCAAAGACGTCCATCCAACACTATGGTAGATAGCAGCGCAGGTCCAGCGAATATAAAAAATAGTATAACAAGGACAGAGATTTTCATTGCTCGAGTTCGTGTTGTGGTACTGGTGATGTTGCGATGTACTTGCTTATAACGTGCCCAATATTACACAGTTGCGTAAAGTGTTAACACTTGTTAGAATAATTAGCATTCCTTGTATGAAAGTAAGAAGTGGTTGAAATTATAACTTTTCTTTTATCAAAGTCAAAAGCAGTTTTTGTGTTTATCTTCATTTTGTAGAAAAGAGAAAAAGAAATGGAATGTACGTCCCAAGAGAACAAGAAGTGGAAAGATATATGCATTGTCGCATGAAAATATAAAGGTTTGGAAAAACAAATATATGCTAAATGAATGCTTCCATGCATCTTGTATTTTTAGAAGAAAATATAAGGGTGCGTTTGGTTTAAAATGAGCTTTTGGTTTTTAGTTTTTAAAATTAATTACAAAACATTAAACATGTTAAACGAGAAATGGTAGAATGAAAGGAAGATGGAGGGGACCGCGAAGGTGATGTAGCAATCATGAAAAGAGAAATTGGTTTTTATCTCATTTCTCAAAACATGAAAAATAGATAAAAGTTGTTTTTTATTTTGTGTGTTAACTTTGTTTTCCAAAATGGTTATTTTCCATGATACACATGCGTTGTGCACATTTTAGTATGGACGAAAACACAAAACTTAAAACGGTAAACCAAATACTACCTAAAGGTTTGGAAAAACAAATATATGATAAATGAATGCTTCCTCGCATCTTGTATTTGTTAGAACAAGAAGTGGAAATATATATGTGTTGTTGCGTGAAAATTTAAAGGTCCAAAAAAAACAAATATTTTCTAAATGAATGTGTCCATGCGTCTTGTATTTGTTGGAAGGAGAAGTGGAAATATGTATATGTTGTTGCGTGAAAATACAAAGGTCTGAAAAAACATATATCTGCTAAATGAATGCGTGCATGCATCTTGTATTTGTCAGAACAAGAAGTGGAAACATATATATGTTGTTGTGTGAAAATATAAAGGTCTGAGGAAACATATATCTGCTAAATGAATGCTTCCATGCCTCTTGTATTTATTAGAACAGGAAGTGGAAACATATATGTGTTGCTGAGTGAAAATATAAATGTCTGGAAAAACAAATATCAGTTAATTAAATGAATGCTTCCATGCATCTTGTATTTGTTGCCTGTGAAATTTTGATGAATGAATGCCTGGGAAGAGGAATATATGTGTTTGCATGAGAAAAATAGAGAAAAATGACAAGTTTAATTATAAGCCTGGCCCGGAGGCAAAAGCTGCCGAGACATTCGTCCAGGGCACTACCGCTGGAAGTGGCCGGGAGAGCAGTAGGTGGGGCTGGAAGGTGATATTATAAAGATACTGTATTTGAAAAACACCCGGGCGCCTACATGTGCAAATGATATGCGCTGGGGTGTTATGATTTGCATTTTGTGTGTGGAAGCTTGCCTGTTCTATACTTTGCTTTGTTAATTTTGATAGTGATGTTTTTTTTTTTGGCCTACTTCCTTTTCATGCTTCTCCCTAGGGCCGCAGAGGTACTAAGGCTGGCACTAGGTTTAATTGAAGAGTGGGAAAGGCTTGTTGTGTTGTAGGAAATGAATGAATGTTTTTTCCCCTTGCATTTTGTAGGCAGTAAGTTACTTCATAGCCACGGAATAGGCGATAATGTGAAAAATCACATCATGCATTAAATGATAGTGTGGTGTAACGTGGGAGTTTGTATTAAAGTGCAACACACTGGACGACAGAAGGTGGTACTGCTGCATAAAATTAAGTTACTTATTTTTTTTTCGTAGAATAAAAATATTTAATAAATGATTAAGTTGATTTAATTTTAATTTTATGGAATATATCTTAGAATTAAGTTAAATTAATTTAATTCAAGACCCAGCAGAACTCGTTGCAATGCAAGGTGGTGAGACATAAGCAGTAGAATTGCAAGCATATGTCTCAGCAAGTGGACTTGAGTCCAACACTAGAGTACGTGGTTACATGGTAGAGTACGTGATTGTGAAGAAGTTGTTACTTCTAATACGATTCCTAGAGTTTAGAAAACTTAACCAGCGTCACTGATTTGTATATGACGAAGAGGACAATGTAATGCTTCGCTAGAGTCTAAATTTTTGGATACACAAAGAAAGTATGACAAATAGCAAATGATTACTGAGCGACAAGAAAAAGAGATGGATGAACTACGACACATGATTTTATCTAGACAAATAGTTCTTCAAATAACCAATCTCCACTAAAACAATCATCATGTAATGACCCGTATTTTTAGTCGTTCAAATCAACAATAATCTTCACATGTCAACTCAAACATATCAAAAATAAAATAGTTATTAAGATTAATATAAGAACAAGAAGAAAGAAAAAAAATCACGGAATCTCATAGCGGAAGAACAAAATATAATAATCAAATAACAGTTCATGAAGCTATTAAATTATACATTTGACTATACTTTACAACAATACATCAGAGTTAAATATTACACAACATATACCAAATTATGCATCAGAATAATACTAGTAAATATGTCTGTCAAGTTCCATCTTCATCTCCATAACAGATCTTCGGTAACTAAAAACTCAGGAAGACCAAAGCCCAAATGAAAATGCAAAAATACTCGGTCAGAACTAAAATATACTCATATTAGTCAAATCAAAACCAGGTTATAATATGCGTGCCATGGCATCAGAGATGCTTACGCTAAACCATATTTGTTACACTACACCATAGAAGACTCAAAACCTTCTGCACGATATAGATCCATATTCTCATCCAACCAAATTTCAAGATATTTCCAAAATAAGCCATCTGTATTATGAGATTTTTCATACGATCAAATCACGATCAAGGCGGCAGAGAAAAAAAAAATTGCATAATAGTTTTCATTTTCACCATCTACTTCTAAATAACCATTTTCTCAACAAATGATTCGTCAAGCGATCTATTTCTAACTGTCAATCTTCAGTTCATTTCTGCGCGGGGTAAGTTTGGTTTCAAATTACAAGTTATGGATGACTAATTTGTAAATTATCCTATTGCATTTCAAAATATTGATTTTTAGGCTTATTTCAATGGTCTAAAATGGTTTAAAAACTTTCAGTTTTCACTTCGAACCACCGTCTGAGAAGCTTCAAGGAATATTTTACCGAATTCTTTTGATTAAAAAATGGTTTCGGCCGTGTTTTTAAGATTGGTTTAGTTTCAGATTGATGATGTTTAGAATTTTAGTAATGGTTAAAACAAATTCCAGTTGGTTTTGGGCATATTTACACATTGAGATTTGGTACCTGTCCTACCGGATTCTTCATTATATCTGGGAAGATGATGTGATAATTTTTGCTACTAGGTCCCTATGTAGTATTTTTCTATATGTTATCAAAAATTTAACTGTTTTGCTTGCTATGGAATGACCTAAATGCAATTTCCAGTGATAACTCAGCATGACTTATATTTTGAGTTTTGGTGGCTGTTTTACAGGTTTTTACATTTGTTAAAAGGATGTTCCGGTGATATTATAACCTATTTGATTCCCTAAGCGAACTGTCACGATGACATATAATAGAAGGTTCATGTTTCATAGTAGAACCTACATTATTGTCTCTAGCTATTTCTAAGTTTGATTATGGAACAGTTTTGTTCTAAGTGCTTCTTTTATGAGATAATTAGCTACAAACTTTGATATCTTGAGATTAGTTTGAGTAGATATTTGTTCCTAAGTTTTACTAGTTTAATGCGTAGGAAATCAGCTAGTATTCTTCGTCTCTGTAGGTATTATAACCTAGCAACTATTTTTTTATATGAAAAATAGACTTATGTGTTTGTTAATCTTGTAGGCACAAGCTAAATCTGTCCCGCATCTACAGAAAGGCAAAGATTTATTGAGAGATGCAAGAACTGGTTCTGGAAAAACAGTAGCCTAAACAGGGAGCTTGCTATTCAAGTATGGATTTACATATATGTAATAGTTGCTGTAGATCTAACCCAGCATACTAACACTGAAAGCTATTTAAAAAATTATTGCAGTTTTCTTTATTTGCATCTATGTCATGGTATATGGCCACTCGGGTTTTGTTTTGGGTTTGCAACTATCAAGTTTTATATCACGGTTATGCAAGTAAATTTGCGCTTTAGTTATATATACTAGTTGTCTGCTGAGAATGGTTATTTGCAAACTATGGCAGATTTGGTTTTTTATTCCCTAGTTATTTATCCATCGAATTGTTTTCCAATTAGTTTTGTTCAATTTACTTTCTTACGTACCTTTTTTTCTTCTAGATTTAGCATAAATTTGTTGTTTTCTCAAATGTATTTATCATTTCGTTGTCTCTAGGTTTTGAGGCATTTGCTATATTTGATGAAAGAAGGAGATGGAGGTGTTCAAAGATGATTTTCTTTGGAACTTGCTATCTTTGCTCTCCTGAAGATCAAAAATGAGTATTCCTTGGTAAAAATGGTATAATGTTAGTTTCTGTAATGCTTAACGATAACCATTCCACATAAGTTTCAAAATCATGTTGTGCTTTGGTAGTTTTCAATGATGGATGCACCTGTCTTACAAAATATATTTTTATTTGCAAATTCAGGTCTTGATTTTCTTCTTGGTCTTCTTGTTTCTACAAATGCAAAGCAATAGGTTGATTGTATGGCAGCTTTGTATTAGCTGGCCAAAAAAGTTATGGCACTGTGTGCACTGGATGCACATCGTTTGTAACACCCCACCTCCGTCAAGGTCACTCACAAAGGGAATACATTAACTTTGGTGAACCATTATAGGTAAAAGATACAGACAATTTATAAGACAAACATAAAAACAGCGGAAAAACTGGAATTATTTCATAAGCAGCGTGGTTTAGTCAAAACATTAAAACCATTGTCTCAAAACCCAACTTCCAAGTCATTACAATAAAACTTCTATCTTGAATAAAAACTCCAAATACATAAAGAAGCATAAAACAGTAGTAAAGCGGCATAAATCCCCAATAAAAGTGTAACCACATCCATAGCCCAAGGAAAGAGAATCCAAGTAATACATCTACTTTCTTCAAGCTGGAAAAGGTCTGAACTAAGCTGAAGTATTCCCTCCCTACGGACCTGGGAGGGGGGACGGAAGAAAAGAAGACGAAAGAAAATGGGTCAGACATAAGCCCGGTTAGCCCAGTGATTTTTCAGCATGTAAACAAGAAAAAGGATCTTAACATGAATAAACTGAATATAAGACAATACCATAGTAACAAGATAACATAAGACAAGGTAAGGCAAATTAAACCGAATATGGTATCGCACTCATTCATATTTCTCTGCACCGACTAACAATTGTTTCAACTATCCTCACGTGTTCATAATAAAGTGATCCCTTTATCGATCGGCTTCTACACGCACGTATTTATTACTTGTGTCATTCAGCCTCGCTTGTTTGTAGATACCTGTGCTGGTTCCACCATGGCGTGTATCAAACCCTATGATGACAACCTGACATAATTCAAGATGCATAGTGTATAACTACTGATGCCCAGTGCCTAATTTTTCCACTCCGGAGTACGTGCACGCCGGTACTCCGTCGGAACCTACACTTACGCACCACCTACTGCTATTTTGACCGCTTATAATCAGCCCAGTAATCGTGCCCCACCGTGCCTAGTTCAGGGTACCATGATACATCTATGTGGGTTACTACTGAAATGGGTCCCCGTTACTAGGGTTTCCTAACCAACATGTAATAATGGTTAAGTGTTCTCAATTTAACCTAACCCCACCCATTTGTTTAATTAACATGTTGCATTAGTTAAGTGTTGCCTACGTTAACTTAACCGTATCATTCTTAGCATGTCTGGTCATTGGTATTAATTGATTTATTAATGCACCAACCTCTCACATTAGAACTGTTGTTTGCGATTGCTGGATTTGCCGGGCGGTTCCGGGCAGACTTCTAACGCAAACTCATTCTAACCTCGGGTTTTGGGCCTAATGCACTAACCTCTCACATTAGATCTGTTGTTGTGGTCGCTGGATGTGCCGGGCGGTTTGGGAAGCCTTACACCGCAACTCAATCTAACCACGGGTTAGGCATGTTCATCTTTTAGCCAATTTAAATATTTACCATACATGTCCAAGTCAAGATTTTTGTATGCCAATTATCCACAAGTGTAATCAACTCAAGTTAAGTCACATTTACTTGTTATGCCCAAAGTTACTCAATTAAGTTATACCCAATTCCTTACGTTTCAATCGTACGTACAACAAGATTCAAACTAGGTTTCCAAATGAACCTTGTATTTATAAAATAAAACAAAAAAGGGAATAGAGAAGAAAGCAAGAATTGTCATAAGAGAATAAGCATGTAAAGGTGTACCAATCGCAAGAATCATGGTTTCAATAGATTTGTTGTACATTAACGTAAAAATATAAACAAACTGAGCAAGTTACATCATATGCATAAAGATTCGATAGAACTGAACATAAAAAGATCACCAATTTGATGTACAACAAGACAGATTCAATTGTATCACTAGTAACAGTCTCATAGACATAGGTAATCTCAGATTTGACTGAAGAATAAGAATGAATCAGAATTGTTTATCATTACAATTAGACATAGTTCTAGATTCGATTTATTACAGTCATGATTTCTATTACGTGTTCAAATCTGAATAATAACTGAACTTACAATGATATGATTAGAAAAAGTGAATTAGTTGACGTTTTAGCGATTCTAATCTCCCTTTATTGATTGAAGAGGAAAACCCTTACTTTAATTTGAAGCTCTCCAATTTTATTTCTAGTTTGGAGAAGAAGGAGGCTAGGCTGGTTTAGAGATGGACAACATGGTGGCATCATAGAATAGGGTTATGATGTTAGGGTTAAGATTTATGTGTGCTTATATAGATGTGTAGGATTAATTAGAGCCTTTAGATCAACATAGGATCCGTCCAAACCATCCAGTGCAAGAAAATGCGTCATAAGGCTAACCAGAAGTCGCCGCGTAGCCCTAAAACTCAGAAAATCATCACTGTCCAGAACAGTAAGCAGGGGTCGACCTCTGCAGGGGGGTCGACACCCCTATAGGGTGGTCGACACCTGTGTCGACACACATTAAAGGGGTCGACACCCTCTGGCGGGAATTTTCCCGCACACTTCTTTTTGCTGGTTTGAATTTCGAATTTTGATTTATTAATTATTTATTTATTTCTGATTAACCTGAAATCTTCTAAGCTTCGCAACTTCCTCATATGGTGTCTGATTTATGCAAACTCGGACTCTATCGCAACCAGATTTCTGAGACGAACGCAATGGCGTAACCCATTTTACTTAATTCCCACTTTTAAATTTAAGCATTCTTTAATTTGTATTTTTAATATTCCAAGGAAATATGGGGTGTTACATTCTCCCCTCCTTAAAGGATTTCATCCCCGAAATCTCTAAGTTAAGAAGAATGTATCCTAACATCCAACATCCATCTACTCAACCATCAATCACAGGCATCCATTGTCCTTAAAAAGATTCCTAATGCTTTCATGATTATATGCATAGTGTGTGTATATGTCCTTATCTAATGCAAAATCAGGCGATTTACTGATTCAGTTGACCTCCTTAATGCAAATTATGTCAGTGCCATGAGTCCATCATGTATGCAATTATCCCTAATTATACTTTATAACTTCAACACAAGTGCACAATCATCCATACAAATGCAACATCCATATGATAATAAATCAAGTTTCAATCCATATACAAATACAAATATGCATATGCAATATGAAAGTGACTAAGATGATCTAGTATCTAATGTGTGTGTATATGCATCCACAAGCAACCACTAGTAACCACTTGCAACCACTTGCAACCATCAATCATAACATGTTTACATTCACTGGTTTCTACTTAAGGATCAAGAATAGGACCGAGGAGATGTACTTAAAAGATAGATACAAGCATGTATAAACTTATGGAAAGAGAGAGATTAGGGATGTACCCTCAAAAAGAAAAGGGAAGGCTACGCGCATCTTGTCTTTAATCTCCCAAGTCGCATCTTCTTCAGCGTCACTCCATTATACTTTAACTAGCTTGACCTCACGATTGCTTAGCTTTTTAACTTCTATTTCCGAGATATGAGTTTGAACTCTTCTCATCTTTGCTTCATGTTCCACTTCCACTTCCTCTAGTATGCTTGGCTCCACAACTTCCGCAGACTCATGTAAGCACTTTTGTAGATGAGAAACATGAAAAACATTATGAAATCCAGCCAATCTTTTGGGCAGCTCTACTCTATAAGCCATCGTCCCTATCCCCTCAATGATAGGGAATGGCCCCACAAATCTTGGTGCCAATTTTCCTACGGATCCAAAGAGGATGACATTCCTCAAAGGAGATACTTTAAGGAAAACCCTGTCACCAACCTCAAACTCAAGGTCGGTCCTTCTTTTATCCGCGTAGGACTTCTGTCTATCTTGTGCAGTCTTAATTCGTCTTCGTATCAAGTCCACATTCTCTGAAGTTTCTCTGATCATGTCGGGCCCAAGTGCGAGCTTGTCTGTAGATTCCCACCAACAAGTTGGTGATCAGCATGGTCTTCCATATACGGCCTCAAAGGGTGCCATGCCTATGGTGGCTTGGTAGCTATTGTTGAAGGCGAACTCCACCAAAGAAATATGATCTTTCCACATTCCTCCAAAATCAAGAATGCACAATCTCAAAAGATCTTCTAATACTCTGTTAACCCTTTCAGTCTAACATCGATTTTAGGGTGATAGGCAGTGCTTAAGCGTAGCTATGTACCAACAACCTCTTGCAAACTCTTCTAAAACTCACTCGTAAAGATAGAATCTCGATCACTTACTATGCTAGACGGTATCCCATGCATCAGAGCTACTTATTTAAGATAAATGGATGCTAACGATGAGGCAGTCCTCCTACTCTTAACTGGTATAAAGTGAGTGCTTTTAGTGAGCCTGCCAACTATTACCCAAATACTGGTATTGCCCGTTCTTGACCTAGGCAACCCATCTATAAATTCCATCGAAATGCTATCTCATTTCCACTGTGGGACCTCTAGAGGATGAAGCAGAGCACCAGGCTTCTTCCACTCCGCCTTGACTTGCTGGCATATCAAGCACTTAGAGATGAATTCAGCTACATCCTTCTTCATGCCATTCCAAAAGAAAACCCTTTTTATGTCTTTATACATCTTGTCTCCACCTGGGTGTATGGTCAACTTAGAATGGTGTGATTCTTTAAGAACTATCTTCACCAAATCTCTTGCTTGTGGGACACATAGTCTTTCATCCCTTCTCAACCAACCCTTGTCATCTACGGAGTATCTATTGAGGTGACTAGAAGTCTCACCTCTAATTAACTTATCCATCATATCAACTATCTGAGGGTCTTCACGTTGCGCGGTTCCTATTGAGTCCAAAGCGTAGGCCGCACCTCTAGCATTGCTAACAAACAAGTTGCAAACTCAAAAGAGGGACTAAAGTAAAAGGTTTCTATGTGCTCTAAGCTTTGCCTTTCCACAAAGAGAGGACTTAAGGTCAGCTTTTTCCTACTTAAGGCATATGCTACCACATTGCCCTTGCCAGGGGTATAAGCAATCTCAAAATCGTATGAGGCAAGAAATTCCATCCACCTTTGCTGTCTTAAGTTGAGACCTTTTTGTGAGAAAAAGTACTTTAATGATTTATGGTCAGTAACATTCAAACCTTTCTCCTAGTAGGTAATGACGCCATGACTTAAGAGCGAAAATAATGGCAGCTAGCTCTAAATCATGAGTTGGGGAATTCTTCTCACGCACCTTCAACTGCCTTCCCCCATAACAAACTATCTTGCCTTCTTGCATCAAGACAGTGCCTAATCCTGTACCGCATGCGTCTGTGTATACTGTAAACATCTTACTTCCATCATGCAATGTCAGGACTGGGGCTGTTGTTAGAGCCCTTTTCAATCGTTGGAAAGAAACATCACAATCCAAAACCCGAGCGAAAGTTAGGTATTTTTTTGGTCAGTCTTGTAAGTGGGGCTAAGATTTTCACAAAGTCTTTAATGAACTTTCTGTAATAGCCCGCTAGTTCGAGAAAACTTCGTACCTTAGTTTCATTCCGTGGAATCTTCCAATCTTGCACTGCAACTACTTTTGCGGGATCCACTCCTATCCCCTCTTTAGACACCACATGTCCAAGAAAACTTACTTCTTTTCTCCAAAAATGGCATTTGGAGAATTTTTCTTTCAGCCGATGTGCTCAAAGAGTATCCATAACTTCCCTTAAATGCAAAGCATGTTCTTCCTCACTTTTTGAGAAAATCAAAATGTGGTCCATGAAGACCACTACGAACTTATTAAGGAACTCCCTAAACACCCTGCTCATCAAGTCTGGGTGCGTTTGTCAAGCCGAAAGGCATGACAAGCCATTCGAAGAAACCATCCGGGGTTCTAAACGCGGTCTTATCTATGCTGTCTTCAGCCACTCTTAGCTGATGAAATCAGGTAGTCAAATCTAGTTGGGAGAAAACTGATGTACCTACGAGCTGGTCAAACAAGTCGTCTATTCTTGGGAGTGCATGCCTATTCTTCTTGGTCAGCTTGTTTAGCTCCCTACAATCCATGCATAGGCGAAGTGAACCATCCGCTTTGGTTGCGAACACTACGAGAGGACCTCATTCAGAATTACTCCGTCTTATGAACCCCTTTTCAAACAACTCTTTAACTTGCTTGCTGAGCTCCTTCCTTTCCCTTGGAGCCATGAGTCTAACGGGTAAAGCAACTAGTTTTGCATTATCAACTAGGTATATGTGGAAATCTATCTCTCACTGTGGAGGTAAACCCTTCACTTCTTCAAAGACATCCGTGTACTCACGGACTACTCTAACAGGTT
The DNA here is from genome assembly GCA_030737875.1 of Allium sativum. Lineage (NCBI taxonomy): Eukaryota > Viridiplantae > Streptophyta > Magnoliopsida > Asparagales > Amaryllidaceae > Allium > Allium sativum. The sequence continues at coordinate 401,385,606 of CM060923.1, read as the reverse complement.
GCAAGTTTTCAACAGACGCATCAACAGATTCTAGATAACTAAGCATAATAGAATTCATGGGGTTACAAGAGATTTCGAGAGTGTTACCAAGGCAAGTCATAAGTCTAACCACTCTCTTTTCACAATCGAGGATGGCACCATTACTGGATAACTAATCCATGCCTAGAATCAACCCATAGCCCGTGAAACCCAAAACATAAGCATTACATCTAAATCCAACGCTTAGTATAGAAATTTCCAAATCCAAACAAATCATTGATAAATAAGCCGAACCCCCAATTGGATTTGAAACAACCATGGGATCCTCTACTATACTGGTATTTAGATGCAGAGATTCAACTAGGGCAGTAGATATAAAAGAGTGCGAAGCGCTAGAATCAAAAAGAGTATGAACAGGATGACCAGAAAGATAAACTAAACTCTCAACAGAAATATTTCTACCGCTTTCTTTCATAGTTGCTGTGAGAACGTGAATCTGCCCTTCAGAAGAAGATCCAGTCCTCTGCCCTTGCCCTTGCCCTTTCCTTCTTGGGCAGTCCTTGGCCATATGTCCTTTCTCGCCGTATTGAAAACAACCACCCATCTTCCTCTTTCTGCAGACCTTAACTAGATGTCCAGGCATGCCACAAAAATTACACTTCCTCTTGTCACGGGGTTTTTTATTCTTCCCGCCCTTCTTGGAATCCGTCTTCTTATTCTGTGATGCCTCCACTTTCTTGTCCAGTGGTTCTTCCATCTTCGCCTCTTTCTTCCCTCCTTGATTTCCTCCTGTAACAGTGCCATGTCCACCAATCTCTCATAGGTCGCACCCATAGGTATATGGGACATAGCTAGGTCGTGCAGTGGCTCATTTAACCCTTTAGCGAAACGGAGAGCCTTTTTATATGGAGCGTTTACCAACTCTAGCCCGAATCTAGCCAGCTGGTTGAACTTCTTGACGTATTCCTTAACCGATAGGCTTCCCTATTTGAGTGCTAAGAACTTCTCCATCTTTAGGCTTTGTTCAGCTTGCTAGAGGAACTTCATTTCAAAACTCATTCTGAAATCCTCCCAAGTCTCAACTGGTCTCTCAGCATTAGTAACTTCCCACCAGAATGAGTCTTTGTCCTTAAGTAACCATACAACCAACTGTATCTTTTTCCAATCATCCACCTCGAAGATAACAAACAAATCTTCTATTTCCTTGAGCCGGTTTCTTGCTTCTACGAAAGATTCATTCCCATTAAAGTTCTTTCCGCCTAAATCTCAAAAGTCTCTACATATCTTGGAGAAAGTATTCACACGCGGAGGAGGACGAGGAGGAGGAACGATGGGTACAGCTGGAGGAACGTTTCCTTGGCCTTCGGCGGGTGTCGTGGCCTCCAAATACCTATGGAACCATCCGGGTATTGTGACTCCCTCTGGAAGATTAAGATCCCCAGACATGCTAAAACGAAAGGAAAAGATTCAAAATAAAGGATAAAAAGATAATGCATATGTCTTTGGGGAATATTCCTTTAAAATAAAACAACACTTTTCTTGAAAATGCTTCTTTAACTTCTTTTTGAAAACTAGTTTTCAAAAACTTTTATTGTATCTGGTAAACATCATATCTGATACCAAGTGTAACACACCACCTCCGTTAAGGTCACTCACAAAGGGAGTGCATTAACTTCAGTGAAGCATTATAGGTAAAAGATACAGATAATTTACAAGACAGACATACAAACAGCGGAAAAACTGGAATTATTTCATAAGCAGCGTTGTTTAGTCAAAACATTACAGCCATTGTCTCAAAACTCAACTTCCAAGTCATTACAATAAAATATCTATCTTGATTAAAAATGCCAAATACATAAAGAAGCATAAAATAGTAGTAACCACATCCATAGCCCAAGAAAAGAGAGTCCAAGCAATACATCTACTTTCTTCAAGCTGGAAAAGGTCTGAACTAAGCTGAAGTATTACCTCCCTACGGACCTGGGGGGGATAGAAAAAAAAAGAAGAAAGAAAACGGGTCAGACATAAGCCTAGTAAGCACACTGATTTTTCAGAATGTAAACAAGAAAAAGGATCATGACATGAATAAACTGAATATAAGACAATACCATAGTAACAAGATAACATAAGACAAGGTACGGCAAGATAAGCTGAATATGGTATCGCACTCATTCCTATTTCTCTACACCGACTAACAATTGTTTTAATTATCCTCACGTGTTCATAATAAAGTGATCCCTTTATCGATCGGCTTCTACACGCATGTATTTATCACTTGTGTCATTCGGTCGTGCTTGTTTGTAGATACCTGTGTTGGTTCCACCATGGGGTCTATCAATCCCTATGATGGTAACCCGACATAATTCAAGATGCACAGTGTATAACTACTTATGCCCAGTGCCTGATTTTTCTACTCCAGAGTACGTGCATGCCCGTACTCCGTCGGAACCTACACTAACGCACCACCTGCCGTCTATTTTGACCGCATATAATCAGCCCAGTAATCGTGCCCTACCCTGCCTAGTTCAGGGTACCGTGATACATCTATGTGGGTTACTGCTGAAATGGGTCCCCACTACTAGGGTTTCCTAACCAACATGTTATAACGGTTAAGTGTTCTCAATTTAACCTAACCCCACCGATTTGTTTAATTAACATGTTGCATTGGTTAAGTGTTGCCTACGTTAACTTAACCCTACCATTCTTAGCATGTCTGTTCATTGGTATTAATTGATTTATTAATGCACCAACCTCTCACATTAGAACTGTTGTTTGAGGTTGCTTGATGTGCCAAGCGGTTCCGGGCAGACATCTACCGCAAACTCATTCTAACCTCGGGTTTTGGTCCTAATGTGCTAACCTCTCACATTAGATCTGTTGTTGCTGTCGTTGGATGTGCCGGGCGGTTCCGGACAGCCTTACACCGCAACTCAATGTAACCTCTGGTTAGGCATGTTCATCTTTTAGCTAATTTACATATTTACCATACATGTCCAAGTCTAGATTTTTTTATGCCAATTATCCACAAGTGTAGTCAACTCAAGTTATGTTACATTTACTTGTTATGCCCAAAATTACTCAATTAAGTTATACCCAATTCCCCGTGTTTCAACCATACGTGCAACAAGATTCAAATTAGGTTCCCAAATGAACCTAGTATTCATAAAATAAAACGAAAAGGGGAATAGAGAAGAAATGCAAGAATTGTCATAAGAGAATAAGCACGTAAAGGTGTACCAAACGCAAGAATCATGGTTTCAATAGATTTGTTGTACATTAACAATAAATATGAACAAACTGAGCAAGTTACATCATAGGCATAAATATTCGATAGAAATGAACATAAAAGGATCACCAATTTGATGTACAACAAGATAGATCCAATTATATCACTAGTAACAGTCTCATAGGCATAGGTAATCTCAGATTTGACAAAAGAATAAGAATGAATCAGAATTGGTTATCATTACAATTAGGCATAGTTCTAAATTCGATTTATTACAGTCATGATTTCTGTTACGTGTTCAAATCTGAATGATAACTAAACTTATAGTGATAGGATTAGAAAAAGTGAATTAGTTAACGTTGTTGCGATTCTAATCTCTCTTTGTTGATTGAAGCGGAAAAACTTTACTTTAATTTGAAGCTCTCCACTTTGATTTTTAGTCTTGAGAAGAAGAAGGCTAGGCTAGTTTAGAGAAGAACAACATGGTGGAATCATAGAATAGGGTTATGATGTTAGGGTTAAGGTTCATGTGTGCTTATATAGATGTGTAGGATTAATTTGAGCCTTTAGATCAACATAGGATCCATCCAAACCATCCAGTCCAAGAAAATGTGTCATCAGGCCAATCATAAGTCGCCACGTAGCCCTAAAACTCAGAAAATCGTCACTGTCCAGAACAGTTAATGGGGGTCAACCTATATAGTGGGGTCGATACCCTCTGGCGTGAATTTTCCCGCCCACTTATTTTTGCTAGTTTGAATTTCGAATTTTGATTTATTAAATATTTATTTAATTCTGATTAAACTGAATCTTCTAAGCCTCGTAACTTCTACACTCGGTGTCCGATTTATGCAAACTCGGACTCTATCTCAACCAGAATTCCGAGATGAAAGCAATGGCGTAACCCATTTTACTTAATTCCCACTTTTAAACTTAAGCATTCTTTAATTCGTTATTTTTAATATTCCAAGGAAATATGGGGTGTTACATCTTTCACCCATGCCTCAGGTTTGTTTTTAGTGCTCTATGTATGTATTAAATTTTACAGTATTGCTAGTGAAAAAAATGTTAAACCTTTTCCACCAATTAATGTGTAAATGTCTACTTGTTCGAGCAGAGTATAGTCCAACACATTTTGACATGTTAATAACACAATTGTAGGTTTATATTAGTATAATGAGAACAAACGAAAACCCACAAATAGTATTTAGTTTATTTTACTAGTGTAATCGACCTGGGTCTCGCCAAATAATTATTTTTACATTTTTCGTATGGCCCGCATATCTGTATACAACATTTTAAATACAGGTCGAACTATGTACATATCAATTCATTGAATAATACAAAATTATTTCTCCTCTTAAACTCTATCAAATAAAAAATTATCTCAATTCTTTACATGGTATAAGAGCTATCAATCGCTTAATACCAATTAAGTTCCTGATCATCAGCTGAAAGTGGTGTTTTTCTGTCAATTGACAGAAGATCCATTAGAGTATTATCATCATTTTGATTCCTCTCATATGAGATAAGTTTTCTACCTCATCATTTGAAAGTTGTGACCTGATTTCAGTGAAGCTTTGCTTCGCCGTGTTTCAAAACAAGCTACATCTACCTCACTACATCAAGTTTGCTGTAGAAACTACTAAAACTTGTTGAATACCAATCAAGAAAATCAAAAGTATCACAGCTGAAGTAAAGTGCCATATCAGAAGGTTTTTTTCCAGAAAGGATATCAAATAGAATATGTCAGAATCATCGGAAAAGCCTTAAGATTACATCAAAACTCAGCTGAAGTATCTTTTCAAGAAATTTCTCGATTCAAAGCATCAAAAGTTCAGTATTTCATATGTTTCCACTACAAAATATTCACCATTGTTATCCTCATGGATGAAGACAACAATTCCACTACTCCAACACCCAATCAACCTGCAAATCAAAGTAAGACAACATCAATTATTCAAACTACACCCACTACTAAATCTTTAGTTAAAACAAGTATTAACACCCAAACCCAACTGATTTCAATTCATCTTGAGGTAAATAACTATGTGCTGCGGAAAACGCAAGTAGAAACAACTATTTATTGGTGTGGCTTGATGGATATATTCTTAGAACTATTTCTGTTCCCCCTAAATTCATAACTGACGCAGACAACAGCGTTGTTACCAATGAAGAGTTTGTTATATATCACAGGCAAGATAGATTAATCTGTGCCTGGTTGATGTCATCATTTAGTGAAAAGATATTATCACAAGTAATAGGGTGTAAAACTACTAATGAAATTTGGATAACAATAGAAAAATCATTCAGGACCCAATCCTCAGCCAAGATCATGTTCAACCAAATTCAGCTACAAACTTCAAAAAAGACAATCTATCCATGAGAGAATATTTGGCTAAAGTAAAAAAAATACATGTGATCATCTTAAGTTAGATGGGAAAAAAATTGGTGAATCTGAGCATATTCTAACAATTCTAAATGGTCTTAGTGAGGAATATGAAGCTGTGGTGGCAGTCATCTCATCTCAAAAGGTTTTATGTTCTATGGAAGACGTTCACTCTATCTTACTTGCATATTAAAGCAAGAATTGAAACAGAAAGTCTAAGTTAAATGACTTGTCTGCAAATTTTGTTGAAACTAAGAACAAGAGTTAAAATAGAGGTGAACAATCTACCCACAAAGGAGGATTTTCTAACAAAAATAGAGGAAGAGGAAGGGGGAATAATAGTAATAATTGACCCAAATGTTAGATATGTGAAAAGGTGGGTCACACTTCTATGAAGCATTACTTGATATTTAATTCAACTTATGTTGCTGGTCAAAATTAGAAGAATCAAAGAAAATCAAACCCGACCGCAAATATGGCACAAATAAATGCCAATAGTCAAAACAACAATTCAAGAAACAACCATACACGTCAGAGTGATGAAATAGGTTATGACAATAGGTATCCTGACTCAGGTGCAACTTATCACATTACCAGTAATCTGAACATTCTAAATCTTGGTCAAAGGGAAAATAAAGACATGAACACTTAACATATGGGTAATGGTGATAGTGTAATATTACATATATTGACTTTTGCAGCGTCAAACGTAAAAAGAAATCATATCTCAATAATTTTCTTATGGTACCTCCAATAAAAAAGAATATACTCAGTGTTTCACAGCTTACTAAAGACAATAATGTGTATTTTGAGTTTCATCCTCATCACTTTCTAGTTAAAGATTTAATAACTAATGAAACTATCTTGCAGGGTGAAATATACAAAGGACTGTACAAGTTCAATGTTGTCAACTACACAAGCAGTGAAAAAGGAGCAGTTGCTGCCACTATCTGAAATCAATAATAAAAAAAAGTGTGTTTGATCCATGATATGTAAAACTTGGCCACCCTAATGTGAATGTTGTTAAGAAAGTACAGCTACTAAAAATATCTCTTATAATAATATTCCTATTCCATATGTTTGCAATTATTGTCAAATGGGCAAAAGCCACAAGTTAACCCTTTATGATTCTCAAGTCACTTATAAAAAACCACTTGACCTTGTTGTTGCTGACCTATGTGGTCCAGCACCAATAAATTCTGATTATGGCTTCAATTATTACATATCTTTTGTTGATTCTTACGCTAGATACACTTGGATATATTTCATGAAAACCAAATCTGAAACTAATAGGGCAGTAATCCATTTCACTAATCATGCTGAAAATTAAACAGGGAATCATTTCAAATTCTGCAAACTGATGGAGGTACTGAATTAAAACCTCTGAATGAGTTCTTTCAAAAGAAAGGCATCATTCACATGTTAATTTGTCCATATACCTGTGAACAAAATGATTAGTATGGGGAAACTTAGACACGTTATTGAAAGTGGGCTTAGATTATTAGCACAGGATCATTTATCTATGAAATTTCGGCCAGATGCACTATAAAGTGCCGAATAACAGAAGTCCTTTAGAAATTTTATATAACGTCAAACCTGATTACAAAAGGTTAAGAGTATTTGGATGTCTATGTTATCCTTATTTAAGACACTACAATACTCATAAAATAAATTTTGGATCTTCACCATGCACTTTTATATGGTTTTTGTTAACAATAATTTTCTTTAACACCGCAAAAAGGTCTAAGAGTGTGAACTCGATGGGGGTTGGGGATTATTTAGTTCCCATAAGCTTGAGTTAGTTCATCGTTTCAAGGGTATCAAGGTCTTGAGCCCAAAGTTTAGTTACTCATCCCTCAAGTGGTGAGTATCACGCTTTCGAGACTTAACAACCAACAATTATCTTGAGATGAGGGTTCCCTAAGGCGACACAAATCAAAAAGCTAAACGGCTTGTAGAAGGGTATTTTGGTAATCTAGGGGAAAGGTTAAGGCTTGTGTATGAGGCACTTGTTGCGAAGAAAGCATAAGGTTATGCGCGAAAGAAATGGTAAGGTAATCCTTAGAAATCATACTATGTGTTGATTCACTCTTTTATTGCTCATTAATTTCAGTACATATGTGCTTACAAAGGAAATTCCCAAATTGATTTACAAATTAGGGGTTTCTCTATAAGAAACGAGTACAGGATTATGGAATGGTAAAAAGTCCACTAATATCTGACTTATGGGGTCCTATTTATAGATAAATCGGGACCCCTTTTGTCATTAGCTCAGCAAACGCCTCTTTCGTATGCGAAAAAAGGCTTTCGGCCGCTTCGGACCTTCTGGTTCCAGTGATAGTGTTTCGACCGCCTTTCATTCTACTTGGCATTATTACTGGATCCCATTTGTCTTTTGGTGTGTCGGTTTAGGCTTTAGTAGCTTAACCTTGATGTTTTTTTTCATATGTATCTATACCGAGTATTTTTGTATAAATAGCTTATGGTAATTGCTTTCGGTGTTCAACGATAAGCTATAGTTTCGGCTTTGAGCCTTCATGGCATTGTTCTTGGGTTTCCATGTCCTGTTACCTCAGAATACTCATCTCTTTCGGTATCGACACTAAGAAAATTAGTGTACATAGCTTCCTCTCTTATAAGCTTCGGTTCTCTTTTGGCGAGTCTTTGAAGTTGGTTCTGATCTTGCGACAGCAAGCCTTCGGTTCATATTCTGATGACTTTTGAAGTTGTGCCTCGGTGTTGTTGTCGATACCAGACAGATTGTTATCGATAGCCCCCCTGCTTTATCCTGCTCATGTTTCGGTCCATGTACCCTCCTTTCCTGGTTTCGGGTCCTGGATCATTTGCTCCCATCTCTCCCTCCTTTTATTTGCTTTCGGCTTTATATGTTATGCTTTTGGAACCGAGCTTATGTTGAATGTTTTCATTGTCGGCATTTCTTTGTCGTTATCACCTTTCATATTGTTTTAGAGTCCCTTTCTCTTTTGTTGATGTTGAAGGCCCATTAATCAAATCTTCCAATTTTTGCTTTTAGCCTTAGTTTTCTTAGCAGCTTGTTGTCAGTTTCATGCCTCCGAGTCATTCTCTTTGAGTCTGATGCAATCCGATATGCCTTAACTGATAGCCGGTTTCGATGTTGAATTTTGTAGTATCATTTTCCCTCTAGTGGAGGGGTACTATCCACTTTTTGAGTAAAACTTTGACTTTCCTTTTGGTACTTTGATTTCTCTCCTTTAGGTATTCTTGATTTGATCTGCATCGTTGATCAATGCTTATTTTCTGGTTGTAATCGAAAAGTAATTCTAGATATAAAGTATTTCTTCTTCTTTCTCAATCCAAGCCTGCAAATAATTTTTTAACACAAGATCATCGTTCTTCGTTTATTTCTAAGATCGCAAATTCAACTGTGTTTCTGTAAGTGTTTTCATAATTTTTAAACTAATAGATCGAGAAGACATCTCCTCGATTCAACTATGGACTTGAAAAGGATCAACAAATTCTTAATCTTCATTATAAGGGATTGAATTAAATGCAGCAGTTATGATGATCAAGAATGGCAAATTATGTGAAATTGTCATTTAACACTTACTAAACTTTCCATGGTTTAAAATGAAAGATTTTGTGTATGTAGGTTCCCTCTCCAATATGAGGATAAAGTAGAACACCTGTTATGGTACCGGTGGTCTTAATATTAACGTTTTTGTTTCCTTTTTGGTTTTGGTTTTATAATCACTGAAACCAAAGTTCAAAATCATGCATCATCAGAATAGGATATGAATAATGCCGAAGGTGACACCTTCTTTTATTAGAAAATTCACATGATACAAATGATGCCAAAGGTCACACCTTCTTTTAGTATTCTTGAATGTATGCATGTTTAATACTAATCTCACCAATAACCAACTCTCAATTATCGTGGCACTGGCTCAGTCGTTAGTATACATACTAGAGTATTTGGGTTCGGTAAGGTCTACACCAAGGATCTAAGCTATCCTAAGCTTGATCTTTCTGAAATTATGGTTTTTTTCATTTATTCTTAGTTTTAATGATAAGACAATTTATAAAACCAAAACCAAATACTGATTTTTTTTAAAAAATGTATCCATAATGTATAATCATATGTGTAATAAGTTAAAGGTTTTTATTTTCACAATTTGTAGCAGGCTCCTGGCTTTTTATGGGTGTATTGGCCGACTTATGCTAATGAGTTTGTATGATAATTCTAAACTCGCAAAATTAATGTGCCAATATATTTTTATGGAATAATATCACTGGGCAGAATTATGTCTTAGAGAGCAGAGCATTGGAACACTGAACCCGGGCAATTTTCTTTAAGATCTCCATATGGAAAACTTTTCATGGTATTCTCTTATTTAGACTCAGGATAAGGCATGTGGAATTTTGAGAGCTACTGTGTGACTGGAGTTGATACCATACCTGCTTTCGGGAAAGATACTATTTAGTGTCCCCTAGAGGAAATCTTAGCTTGCTCCGTCGTTCATATTTGGAACAACGACTTCTTCCCATTCCTGGAATTTATTGCAAGGTTCTTAAAATATATAAATCCAAGTCCCATTCAACTAACTCCGAATACATATACTTGCCTTTTATGCCTCAAACTCTTAGCACTAGAGTTAGGACAACCTTCTCTTAGTCCTCGTCCCCGGCATTACTTGCTACGATCGTCTATAGTCAAAGGGACAAATTTGCCTCTCCTTCTTCCGACCTTTCTAAGAAGTTGATTAGTGATAATATAACCCAACTCTTGGATTGTGATACACAATTCTTCTATATTAGATATCCTCCAGGTATCGCAGGCACTTTTTCTACTACGGGTAAATTGTTCTCCTCACTATCCGTTAACATCTTTGTTACACTTTGCTTTAACCTTTTGTTTTGTCACAGTTTCTGTTCCCACAAGAAAAGACCTAAGTGGCGAGTAGGTTCAATCTTTCAGAGATATTTTTAAAGCTTCCGAGAAATTTGGAAAATGATCCAACTTATTGACTTTGAGCAATCTTCAGAAGTATGGTTTTCTTCCCTTAGGAAAAAAGATTCTAGGACGGCCTCGTTTGCACTTTCCCAGATCTATGCGTCTATTTCTGGGCTCTAATGTATTCATCAACATGTCCCCTCCTTTCTTGGGTTTCCATGTAAGAACAACCTTTGAATGTGATTTTGAAATTACATTTCATAGTGGGTATATCTAACTCCGTGACTCTTTCAGTTAGCTTCCAAAGCTTTTGAAGGGGAATCTACTTTGGATACCTTGTCCCAATCTAATATTGATGTTAAGAGAAACCTAACCACCATTATTGATGAACAGGCTCCCAAGAGACACAAATATGAGACCTCAACCCCTCCTGTTTTTCACGATATGACATTATTGAGCCTAGTGAGTTTCATACCCCGGTGTTGCTATTCCCCATACTGATGCGACCCCAAGTAGCACTCCTTTACGGACAACGACTCGGGGTAGTCATATTCATCACCGTATCCGTGTGCCAAACACTCCCGGATCTTTAAGTTTGCAGAACACGAGTTAATGATGCATTCTCCACCCGGACATGCCACTTCCTATATACCTCCTTCAATATTTCAAAATTTTGATGAAATTATAAGTCTTGCTCTTTCCTCTGATGAAATGGCCAACTTTTCGCGGCCATCCTCATCTTCAGATTTAATGGGCATGCCGTAATCACTTATTGAGAAGAAACTACTAGTATGAACTTGTTCTCCTTTATTTTCACTTCTATCGGAGTTGTGACCCTTATTTTCTTTTTTCAGATTTCCAAGAGATGGTTCGTTCTTCTAGAGACGCTTTCCCCACATTCCCTAGAGGTTACCTCACTTAAAGAAGAGAAAGATGCCTTAACTCATAAAGTTGAATCCTTGACGGAGGGACCCAAGAAAGAATGTGCAGAACTGAAGATGTCTGTTGAAAGATTCGGATCAGAGTTGGAGGATGAGTGGAACACTACATGAAAACCATGGTTTTACTTAAGCCAAAATGGCATAGGTGAGACGTAGGTAAATGCAATTGCTACATAACCCCCACGACAATATCAGCGTGGGTGAAACTTGCGTAGGTAATAATATACCGATGTCTTATCTACTTCATCCATGACATTATTTCCTACAGCATACCTACGCCATTATTTGTCTATGTCTTTCCTATTCCATGATTTTTCTACGACTTTTGTACGCTTTTCCCATGCCCTTTATACATCTTACGTTTCTTACGTCTTTTTTACGTCGATTGTTTAGCTATCGTTTACCTATGCCATTGGCTTGTATCAGTTTACCTACGTCTTTTCTACGCCCACTATACGCCTTTTATGAAGTAATTTTTATATATTGCTATCATACTTTATTTCCCCATATTAAACAAACAGTAAATAGACTTATTCTTTATCTATATACATTCCAATAAAAAGAATAAAATCAAATCATTAATCATCAATTAGGTTTTCAAATACCTAATCAATATTACATAGTCCACGTAACATTAATCAAGTTCTCATATGTCTAAACAATAAAATAATATGTTCATAATACATGACATTATGAAATATCAGTACGAACAAGAAAACTAACTCAATTTGATCTTTTGGCTGATCATCAAACTGCTATTGCCACATGCAAAGAAACTTACAATAGATGCAGAAAATGCAAATCAAAGCTTTCTCCAGAAAGCCTAATAATACAAGTGTGAGCCGAAGAATATGCAAAAGCATGTATGAGGAAAACAAAAGCAAACATCGACCATTAGAATTGTAAGCCCTGCCATGAGGATACGAACAATGAGGTTGTTGATAGCCACAATTCCTCACTTGACCTTCATATTCAAATTCTACAAACTTTCAACAATAAAAGTCCATAAAAAATGATAATTGATACACTACAAAGTAGCAAGACCAAAATTGAGAATGATATAAATGCTTTCCACAAAAAAATACCCACGAAACTCTATAGATCCATTACTAGTGCCACCTTTTTGCAATAGTTTTAACACACACACATACACACACACAGATATATATATATATATATATATATATATGTGTGTGTGTGTGTGTGTGTGTGTGTGTATAGAGAGAGAGAAGTTTTTTTAAGATGTGTACTAATCGTTATTGCTTATAGTGCTCATCATTTGTCAATAACAGTGAATAATCGGATTCAGTAATTAATTCACGGAAATTTACTTTTTAGTCCACTAATAAAGTAATGTAGTTATTAAGAGAGGAAAGTTACAGTAGAAAAGAAGAAGTAGCATGTTTGTACCCACCATGTGAGCATAAAAAAAACTTTCTACAATATTTCATATATAGAAATACTATGTTTGACTACAAAGCCAAAAATTAATATATAACAGACTGAAGCACCCACCTCCGTTAAGGTCACTCACAAAGGGAATGCATTAACTTTGGTGAAGCATTCTAGGTAAAAGGCACAGATAACTTACAAGACAGACATATCAATAGCGAAAACTGAAATCATTTCATAAATAGCTTGGTTCAGTCAAAACATTACAAGCATTATCTCAAAACCCAACTTATAAATTATTACAATAAAACATCTGTCTTGATTTAAAACTCCAAGTACATAAAGAAGCATAAAACAGAAGTAAAGCAGCATAAATCCCCAATAAAAGTGTAGCCACAACCATAGCCCAAGAAAAGAGAATCCAAGCAATACATCTACTCTCTTCAAGCTGGTAAAGGTCTGCACTAAGCTGAAGTATTCCCTCCTCGCGGACCTGGGGGAGGGGGGACGGAAGAAAAGAAGGCGAAAGAAAACGGGTTAGACATAAGCATGGTAAGTCTAGTGATTATTCAACATGTAGACATGTAAAAGGATCATGACATGAATAAACTGAACATAGGACAATACCATAGCAATAAGATAACATAAGATAAGGCAAGATAAAATGAACATACCATCGCACTCAATTCCATTTCTCTGCACCTACTAAGGAATATTTCAACTACCATCATGTATTCATAACAAAGTGATCCCTTTTCCGATCGGCTTCTACTCACATGCATTTATTACTTGTGTCATTCGGCCTTGCTTGATAGTAGATACCTGTGCTGGTCCTACCATGGGGTGTATCAATTCCTATGGTGGTAACCCAGCATGGATTTAAGATGCACAGTGCATACTAATGATGCCCAGTGCCTTCTTTTTCCAATCCATAGTATGTGCATGCCCATACTTCGCCGGAACCTAAACTACTGCACCACCCGCCGCTATTTTTACCGCTTATAATCAGCCCAATAATCTTGCCCCACCCTGCCTAGTTTAGGGTACCTGATACACCTATATGGGTTACTGCTGAAATGGGTCCCCATTACTAGGGTTTCCTAATCAACATGTTATAACGGTTAAGTGTTCTCAAATTAACCTAACCCCACCCATATGTTTAATTTACATGCTGTATTGGTTAAGTGTTGCCTTAATTAACTTAACACTACCATTCTTAGCCTGTTCGTCCCTTAGCTTTAATTTATTCATTAAAGAACCAACGACACACAATAGATCTATATTGTTGCGATCGCTGGATGTGTCGGGCAGTTACGGGCAGTCTTACACTACAACTCATATCTAACCTCGGGTTTTTGGGCTTAATGCGCTAACCTCTCACATTAGACCTATATTGTTGCATTCGCTGGATGTGCCGGGCGGTTCCGGGCAGTCTTACACCGCAACTCAATCTAACCTCGGGTTAGGCATGATCATCTTTAGCCAATTTACATATTTTCATACGTGTCCAAGTTTAGGTCTTTTTATATCAATATTTCCCAACTGTAGTCAGTATAAATTTTATGCCACATTCACATGCTATGCCCAAAATTTACTTAATTAAATTATACCCAATTTTCCTGCGTTATAATCGCACGTACAACGAGATTCAATCTAAATTCCGAATGAACTTAGTATTCATAAAAGAAGATAAAAAAGGGGAAAATAGAGAAGGAGCATAAGAATTGACATAAGGACAAATAGGCATGTAAAGTTGTACCCAATTCAAGAATCATGTTTCGATAGGCATGTTGTACATTAATAATAAATGTGGGCAAGCTAAGCAATTTACAACATAGGTATAAAGATTAGATAGAATTGGACTTAAGAGGATCACTAATTTTGATGTACAACATGATAAGTCCCATTATATCAATCACAACAGTCTCATAGGCATAGGATGTACAACATGATAGGTTCCATCATATCAATCACAACAGTCTTATAGGCATGATGGTTTCATTATGTCAGTGACAATAGTCTCATAGGCATGATAGGTTTCATTATATCAATCACAACAGTCCCATAGGCATGACATGTTTCATTATATCAATCATAATAGTTCCATAGGCATAGGCAATTCAGATTTGAAAAAAGGATAAGCATGAATAAGAATTAGGCATAATTCTAGATCTGATTATTACAGTCATGATTTCTATTAGGTGTTCAAATCTGAATAATAACTGAACTTACAGAAAATGAAGGGATCTTGTATCTGGGATCTGATTTAGGTTAACCCTTGAGGTCGATGTTTGATTCTCTAGTTTGGATTTGGTTTGGAGCTTTCTAAAATGATTTCTAGTTTAGAGAAGATGGGGGCTAGGCTAGCTTAGATATGGACGGCATGACGGCTTCATTAAATAGGGTTATAAGGTCTAGGGTTGAGGATTATGGTGACTATATAGAAGTTTAAGTTTAATATAAGACTTTAGATCAACCTAGGAGTCATCAGAGCCGCCCAGTGCAAGAAAATGCGTCATCAGGCCAATCAGAAGTCGCCACGTAGCCCTATGACTCGGAAAATCGTCACTGCCCAGCATAGTTGGTAGGGGTCGACCCCTACAGGGGGTCGACACCTATGTCGACATCCCTATAACGGGGTCGACTACCATGTCGACACCCCCTGGGGGGTCGACACCCCTGAGTGGGAGATTTCCCACTCAGCCGATTTCTGAGTTTTTGAATTTCGAACTGAATTGATTATTTAATTATTATTTTTAATTTAATTTCTTCTTACACTTGAAATCTTCTAACCTCCATAACTCCTTCATACGGAGTCCGATTCATGCAAACTCGGACTCTATCTCAATCAGAATTCCGAGACGAACGCAATGGCGTAACCCGTTTCACCCAATTCTTCATTTAAAAATTAAGTGTTCTTGGATTTGTTAATTTAAATATTCACATAAAACACGGGGTGTTACATTCTCCCCTCCTTAAAAGATTTTGTCCCAAAAATCTCTAAGTTAAGAAGAATGTATCCTAGCATCCAACATCCATCTGCTTGACCATCAATCATAGGCATCCATTGTCCTTAAAAAGATTTCTAATGCTTTCATGATCATATGCATACTGTGTGTATATGTCCTTATCTAATGCAGAATCAGGTGGTCTACTGATTCAGTTGACCTCCTTGATGCGAATCATGTCGGTGCTATGAGTCCATCATGTATGCAATTATTCCAAACCGTATTTTGTAACTTCTTCATGAGTGCACAATCATTCGTACAAACGCAATGTCCACATGATAATACATCAAGTTTCAATCCATATATAAATACATATATGAATATGCAATATGTAAGTGACTGAGCCGATCTAGTACGTAGTGTGTGTATACATGCATCCACGAGCAACCACTAGCAACCACTTGCAACCATCAATGATAACATGTTTTCAAATACATGTTTTGTAACACCCCACCTCCGCTAGGGTCACTCACAAAGGGAATGCACTAGTTTTGGAGGGGCGTTATCGAGGTAAACAAACACATCAATATTACAAGATAGAACATAGATAAAACAGCGGAAGAATCAAAAGAAAATTTTCATTACTTTCAAGAAGAATCAAAACCTTTTACATCAAATAGCCAAGGTCATTATTTTCCATTACAACAAATTCTGTCTAGCATAAATAAAGAAGCATAAACTTAAAACATCAAAAGTAGCTTAACTCCCCAAAGGTAGCAGAAAATGCAGCCATAGCATAGCCCAAGATCAAACCGTACATGAGCTGAATCAAAAGCAAGCGAAATCCAAGATAAGTGCTAGAGTTTCCTCCCTGAAAACCTCGGGGGGAAACGAAAGAAAAAGAGGCGAAAGAAAACGAGTCAGTCATAAAGACTGGTAAGTCCAAGTGACTTTCAGCATAAAAATAGGTAAAAGTAACATGACATGTATAAACTGATAGTAAACATAAGGATGTTGTCAAGGTTGGCAAGATAGGCCAAGATAACATGATAAACCAAGTATAAATCAAGTATAGCATCACATATTCATGTTTTGATGTATCAACTACACTAGGATCCCAAACCCATGTCTTATATTAATCATGAAATGATCCCATGGCCCAATATCGTGAAATGACCCATTACTTGGTCCAACGAAATGATCCGCTAATCGATCGGCTCCCTACAAGTTCTAGCTCGTCGTGTGTCTGTGTCATACGGCCCTATCACGAATGTAGTCACCTGTGCTAGGTCCACCATAGGGTGCCAACCACCGACACGAATCAAGCATGCACAGATAAACCTATTGCAGCCCAATTCCTGCTTTTTCAACTGCGGACCACGTGCACGACCATAGCCCACCTGAACCTACACTGGCGCATCAACACAGCCGTCGTGCTGGTCGCTTACAATCAGCCCAGTAATCATGCCCCACCCTGCCTAGTTCCAGGATACTATGATACGTCTAGTGGGTTACAGCTGAAATGGACCACGTAACGAGGGTTTTCGTCCAATAGGTTAAGTGTTGTCATTTAAATTCGTGACTTAACCCTTATCAGTCTAGCATGTCAAGTTGGTTAAGTGTCGTCATTCAATTTCATGACTTAACCCACCTACGAATCATGTATCAAGTTGGTTAAGTGTTGTCTTTCATGTTCATGACTTAGGCCTATCACGTGGCATTAATTCATTAATGCACCCCAACCTCTCACATCAGACCTGTTGTTGTGGTCACTAGATATGCCGGGCGGTTCCGGGCATAATTACACCACAACTCTGTCTGACCTCGGGTTTTCAAGTGCGATATGACCAACTACCCACATTGGATCCTATTATTTGCAGTAACTGGATTTGCCGGGCGGTTCCGGACAGAATTACACTGCAAACTCAACCCAACCTCGAGTTGGCTATTTTCAAGTTCATTCTAGTGTCATGTCCATGTTCGAATTTTCATGTCAAGTTCGTGTCAAGTTTCAAGGATAAGTTTCATGCCAAGTTTCCTACAATTACCAATTTCCCAACGTTACCCCGTCTAAATATTAGGCTAACAATCTTAGCCTAATTTTCCATCCCTATGATTTTTGACATATAATATTAGGCTAAAAACTTAGCCTAGTTTAACATACACAAAATTTGCATAAAAAAATTCATTAACATGACATAGGTGTAAACTTGGCATTCTTGGCATAGTCAATATGAACATCATAGGTGTGAACTTGCAAAGTAGTCAACATGAATATCATAGGTGTGAACTTGCAACATAGACTAAATCAACATACATATATGTGAATTTGCAACATAGACTAAATCAACATACATATATGTGAACTTGCAAATCAATCACGAATATATGAATAAGTGTGAACTTGAAATATGACATAGGTTAACATATACACATAAACATATAGGTCTAACATTTGGTCACATATGTGATATGATTTTACAACCTAAAACTTGCATAACATGATAAACTACACAACTTGTCATAACAGGTTATATTCCAAGTTCATATGCATATGAATAGACTTGTTCATTAATTCCCAATTCAACATGATAATAAAACCACAGGCACAGATCAATATCATTCAATTCCACATATAACATAATAAATATTGTCCTATTATCCATTTATTTCCAAGGCATGACATAACTGAATAAATTGATTAAAAAATCACAGGCATATAGCTCTGATAAAATTATGAACATGAAAAGGTTTGAATGATAATCTAGGTTCGAGAACATTGATAGATCTAACTTAAATAGAAAAATCCCAAAATCAAGAATAAAGAAAATAGGTATGAATAGAAAGTCAAGCTTAGATCCAATTTTCATAGTCATAATCCTAGGCAATAACCTCATAGGTGATTAGCCACAATTGTCCTTGTCATAGTCATAGGCAATAGTCTTATGTTCACAATCATAGGCATAGGCATAGTCTTATGTTCACAGTCATATGCGTAGTCTTATGTTTACAGTCATAGTCATAGGCCTAGTCTTATGTTCATAGGCATAGGCATAGTCTGACGTTATTAACAATAGTTTCAACGTCATAGGAAATATTCCCCATAGTCAAGATCCAAGAAGAAAACAAGAATAGATATGAATCATACATAAATCAATTCCAATTTATAACATGCCCATATTGAGTTTATAGTTTTTATCTAAAAGTAACTGGAACTTACAGATCGTGGTCTAAGAAATTTAGATGCAGAAGTCAAGTCTAGAAATTGGTCATTTAATTACTGAATCATTGAATCTTGATTTGAATGTAGAAGCAAATCCCCAAATATGCAATTCCTAGCCGTAGTCTTCAAGGACTAATCTTCGCGTTTTAATTTAATTTAATTTAATTTAGAGAAAGAAGAAGAAGCCATGATCATCAAGAGTTTGAGTAGCATAAGGTTAGAGAAGAATGGTGTAAAGAAAATGAGGCTAGAGGGCTGTTTATATAGAATTTCAAACTAATTAGAGCCTTCGATTATGCTAGAGTTAATCAAGGCCATCCATCTCAAGAGAAGCCAATCAGAAAGAGAAAAGTTAGCCCTAGTGACACAGCAGAGCTCAGAAATATGAACAGAACCCGACCAGGCCAGCCAGGGCCTGACCAAGCAGGTTTTTTGCTCAGCCTGGGCGCACTTGCCAAGTGCGCCAGTTCAATTTTGCATGGCGCACTTCCCAAGTGCGCCAGTGCATTCTGGCCCGTTTCTGGTTTTCCTGCCTAACTTCGTTCGTCCATATCTTCTTCGTACGGTATCCGTTTTATGCAAACTCGGAATCATTTCAAGCAGAATTACGAGACGAACGCAATGGCGTAATCCGTTTCCCTTGATTCTTATTTTAAAAATTAATTCTACCTTGATTTATGGTTTTAACATGTTACTAAAATTCGGGTTGTTACATTCTTCCCTCCTTAAAGGATTTCATCCCCGAAATCTTCAAGTTAAGAAAAATGCATCCTATCATCCAATCATCCATCTACTCAAAACATCATCCATAAGCAACTATTGTCCTTAAACGATTTCTAAAGCTATATGAACATATGCAAAAAGTGTGTGTATATGTTCCTTATCTAATGCAAATGATTAGGCCTGATTGATCTTCTTAATGCAAAATATGTTTAGTGCCATGAATCCAACATGTATGCAAATAGTCCTAGTCACATAAACACTATATGTGTGCACAAACATCCACCCATATGCAACATTCACATGATAACACATTCAATTTCATCTATAAACAATTATAAACACTCATGCATATGCAATATGAAAATGTGTCTGAGCCGATCTAGTGCCTAATGTGTGTTATGCAACCACGAGCAACCACTTGCAACCATTTGCAAACATCAACCATAACATGTTTCAATCACATGTTTACATCCAAAAGGGTTCTACCTAAGGTTCTCAAGATAGGATTGAGAAGATAAGCAAGATAAAAAAAAGCATCTAGGAGAAGAAGTTAAAAATGTAACCCCAGAAGGTCCTGCCTGTGGGGCTTGCCCTTGCTTCTTAGGGCAGTTCTTGCTGAATGTACAATATCACCACACTGAAAGCATGCTCCCATGTTCATCTTCTTCTTTCTACAATCCTGGACTATATGCCCCTCAATACCATAGAAGTGGCATTTTCTTTTCTTATGTGCCTTGTTATCATTATTGTTGTTGTTGTTCTTGTCTCCTTTCTCGGAGTCTTTCTTCTCGTTCTGAGACTCATCCACCTTAACTTATCACTCACACCTTCCGTATGTAACATGTTAACAAGACTCACGGAAACTATCTCCATCGTACGGAAAACCCTCCACGAAGCTAGAAAGAAGATTAGTCGCAGGTAAAAACTACATCGACTACAGATGGAGAAAAGAAAGGAAAAGAGATTCATACGAGGAAACAAAGGATAATGCTAATGGCTTTTGGGGAATAGCCTTTAAATAAAACAAGACTTTTCTTGAAAAATGCTTCTTTGTAAACGGTTTTGAAAATAGTTTTAGAAGGTTTTTAAAAACTTTTGCCCAGTCTGGTAACCTTCTGCTCTGATACCAAATGTAACACCCTACCTCCGCTAGGGTCACTCACAAAGGGAATGCACTAGTTTTGGAGGAGTGTTATCAAGGTAAACAAACACAGAAATATTACATGACAGAACATAGATAAAATAGCGGAAGATTCAAAAGAAATTTTTCATTACTTTCAAGAAGAGTCAAAACCTTTTACATCAAATAGCCAAGGTCATTATTTTCCATTACAACAAATTCTGTCTTGCATAAATAAAGAAGCATAAACTTAAAACATCAAAAGTAGCTTAATTCCCCAAAGGTGGCAGAAAATGCAGCCATAGCATAGCCCAAGATCAAACCGTACATGAGCTGAATCAAAAGCAAGCGAAATCCAAGCTAAGTGCTAGAGTTTCCTCCCTGAGAACCTGGGGGGGAAACGAAAGAAAAAGAGGTGAAAGAAAACGGGTCAGTCATAAAGACTTGTAAGTCTTAGTGACTTTCAGCATAAAAACAGGTAAAAGTAACATGACATGTATAAACTGAAAGTAAACATAAGGATGCTGTCAAGGTTGGCAAGATAGGCTAAGATAACGTAATAAATCAAGTATAGCATCACATATTCAAGTTTCGCTGCATCAACTATACTAGGATCCCAAACCCATGTCTTATATTAATCATGAAATGATCCCTTGGCCCAATATCGTGAAATGACCCATTACTAGGTCCAATGAAACGATCCACTAATCGATCGGCTCCCTACAAGTTCTAGCTCATCGTGCGTCTGTGTCATACGGCCCTATCACGAATGTAGTCACCTGTGCTAGGTCCACCATAGGGTGTATCAAGCCCTAGGGTGCCAACCACTAACACGAATCAAGCATGCACAGATAAACCTACTGATGCTCAATGCCTGCTTTTACAACTCCAAACCACATGCACGGCCATAGCCCGCCTGAACCTACACTGGCGCATCAACACAGTCGTCGTTCTGGTCGCTTACAATCAGCCCAGTAATCATGCCCCACCTTGCCTAGTTCCAGGGTAGCATGATACATCTAGTGGGTTACTGCTGAAATGGACCGCGTAACTAGGGTTTTCTTCCAATAGGTTAAGTGTTATCATTTACATTCGTGACTTAACCCTTATCAGTCTAGCATGTCAAGTTGGTTAAGTGTTGTCATTCAAGTTCGTGACTTAACCCACCTACAAATCATGTATCAAGTTGGTTAAGTGTTATCTTTCATGTTCACGACTTAAGCCTATCATGTGGCATTAATTCATTAATGCACCCCAACCTCTCACATTAGACCTGTTGTTGTGGTCACTGGATATGCCGGGCGGTTCCGGGCAGAATTATACCACAACTCAGTCTGACCTCGGGTTTTCAAGTGCGATATGACAAACTACCCACATTGGATCCTATTGTTTGCAGTAACCGGATTTTCCAAGCGGTTCCGGGCAGAGTTACATTGCAAACTCAACCCAACCTCGAGTTGGACATTTTCAAGTTCATTCTAGTGTCATGTCCATGTTCAAAATTTCATGTCAAGTTCGTGTCAAGTTTCAAGGATAAGTTTCACGCCATGTTTCCTATAATTACCAATTTCGCAACGTTACCCCGTCTAAATATAGGGCTAACAATCTTAGCCTAATTTTCCGTCCGCATGATTTCTGACATATAATATTAGGCTAAAAACTTAGCCTAATTTAACGTACACAAAATTTGCATAAAGAAATTCATTAACATGACATAGTTGTAAACTTGGCATTCTTGGCATAGTCAACATGAACATCATAGGTGTAAACTTGCAAAGTAGTTAACATGAATATCATAGGTGTGAACTTGCAACATAGACTAAATCAACATACATATATGTGAATTTGCAACATAGACTAAATCAACATACATATATGTGAACTTGCAAATCAATCACGAATATATGAATAAGTGTGAACTTGAAATATGACATAGGTTAACATATACACATAAAGATATAGGTCTAACATTTGGTCACATATGTGATATGATTTTACAACCTAAAACATGCATAACATGATAAACTACACAACTTGTCATAACATTTTATATTCCAAGTTCATATACATATGAATAGACTTATTCATTAATTCCCAATTCAACATGATAATAAGACCACAGGCACAGATCAATATCATTCAATTCCACATATAACATAATAAACATTTTCCTATTATCCATTTATTTCCAAGGCATGAAATAACTGAATAAATTGATCAAAACATCGCAGGCATATAGCTTTGATAACATTATGAACATGAAAAGGTTTGAAAGATAATCTAGGTTCGAGAACATTGATAGATCTAACTTAAATAGAAAATCCCCAAAATCAAGAATAAAGAAAATAGGTCTGAATAGAAAGTCAAGTTTAGATCCATTTTTCATAGTCATAATCCTAGGTAATAACCTCATAGGTGATTAGCCACAATTCTCCTTGTCATAGTCATAGGCAATAGTCTTATGTTCACAGTCATAGGCATAGTCTTATGTTAACAGTCATAGGCGTAGTCTTATGTTCACAGTCATAGTCATAAGCATAGTCTTATGTTCATAGGCATAGGCATAGTCTTATGTTATTAACAATAGTTTCAACGTCATAGGCAATATTCACCATAGTCAAGATCCAAGAAGAAAACAAGAATAGATATGAATCATACATAAATCAATTCCAATTTATAACATGCCCATATTAAGTTTATAGTTTTTATCTAAAAGTAACTGGAACTTACAGATCGTGGTCTAAGAAATTTAGATGCAGAAGTCAAGTCTAGAAATTGGTCGTTGAATTGCTGAATCGTTGAATCTTGATTTGATTGTAGAAGCAAATCCCCAAATATGTAATTCCTAACAGTAGTCTTCAAGGAATAATCTTCGAGTTTTAATTTAATTTAATTTAATTTAGAGAAAGAAGAAGAAGCCATGATCATCAAGAGTTTGAGCAGCATAAGGTTATAGAAGAATGGTGTAAAGAAAATAAGGCTAGAGGGCTGTTTTTATAGAATTTCAAACTAATTAGAGCCGTCGATGAAGCTAGAGTTTATCAAGGCCATCCATCTCAAGAGAAGCCAATCAGAAAGTGACAAGTTAGCAATGGTGACACAACAGAGCTCAAAAATTCGAGCAGAACCCGACCAGGCCAGCCAGGGCCTGACCGAGCAGGTTTTCTGCTCGGCCTGGGCGCACTTGCCAAGTTCTCCAGTGCAATTCTACATGGGCGCACTTCCCAAGTGTTCCGGTGCAATTTTGTTTAGGTGCACTTCCCAAGTGCGCCAGTGCATTCTGGCCCGTTTCTGTTTTTTCTGCCTAACTTCGTTCGTCTGAATCTTCTTCGTACGGTATCCGTTTTACGTAAACTCGGACTCTATTTCAAGTAGAATTCCTAGACGAACGCAATGTCGTAACCCATTTCCCTTGATTCTTATTTTAAAAATTAATTCTGCCTTGATTTATGGTTTTAACATGTTACTAAAATTCGTGTTGTTACATGTTTACATTCATTGGTTTCTACCTAAGGATCAAGAATATGACTGAGGAGATATACTTAAGAGATAGATACAAGCATGCAAAAACTTATGGAAAAAGAGATCAAGGATGTAGCCTCAAAAAGAAAAGGGTAGGATGCGCGTATCTTGTCTTCAGTCTCCCAAGTCGCGTCTCCTTCAGCATCACTCCACTGTACTTTAACTAGCTTGACCTCACGATTGCATATGTTTTTAACTTCTGTACCCAAGGTACGCGTTGGAACTATTCTCACCTTCGCTTCTCGCTCCACTTCTATTTCCTCTAGTATGCTCGGCTCCACATCTTCCGTAGACTCATGTAAGCACTTCCTAAATAAGAGACATGAAAAACATTATGAACTCCTGCCAATCTTTCGGTCAGCTCTACTTTATAAGCCACCTTCCCAATCCTCTCAATGATAGGAAATGGCCTTACAAATCTTGGTGCCAATTTTCCTATGGACCCAAAGCGAACGACATTCTTCAAAGGAGATACTTTAAGAAGAACTCTGTCTCCAACCTCAAACTCAAGGTTGGTCCCTCTTTTATCAGTGCAGGACTTCTGTCTATCTTTTGCGGTCTACATTCATCTTCGTATCAAGTCCACCTTCTCTGAATTTTATCTGATCATGTCAGGCCTAAGTACGAGCTTGTCTGTAGACTCCCACCAACAAGTTGGTGATCGGCATAGTCTTCCATATAAAGCCTCAAAGTGTGCCATGCCTACGGTGGCTTGGTAGCTATTGTTGTAGGAGAACTTCTCCAAAGGAAGTTGATCCTCCCATGTTCCTCCAAAATCAAGAATGCACAATCTCGAATGATCTTCTAATACTTTGTTCACCCTTTCCGTCTGACCATCGGTTTGAGGGTGATAGGCAGTGCTTAAGCATAGATGTGTGCCTACAGCCTCTTGCAAACTATTCCAAAACTTACTCGTAAAGATAGGATCTCGATCACTTACTATGCAAGAGGGTATTCCATGCAGTCGAACCACCTCTTTATGATAAATAGATGCTAACGTTGAGGCAGTCCTTCTACTCTTAACAGGTATAAAGTGAGCGCTTTTAGAGAGCCTATCCACTATTACCCAAATACTGGTATTGCCCCTTCTTGACCTAGGCAACCCATCAATAAAGTCCATCGAAATGTTGTCCCATTTCCACTGTGGAACCTCTAGAGGATGAAGCAGACCACCAGGCTTCTTCTGCTCTGCCTTGACTTGTTGGCATTTCAAGTATTTAGAGACAAACTCAGCTACATCCTTCTTCATGCCATTCTAGAAGAAAACCTTTTTTATATCTTTATGAATCTTGTCCCCACCTGGGTGTATGGTCAACTTAGAATGGTGTGCTTGTTCGAGAACGGTTTTCACCAAATCCCTTGCTTGTGGGATGCATAGTCTTCCGTCTCGTCTCAACCAACCCTTGTCATCGATGGAGTATCTATTGATGTGACTAGAAGTCTCAGCTCTAATTAGTTTATCCATCGCATCAACTAGCTGAGGGTCTTCACGTTGCGCGGTACCTATTGAGTCCAAAAGAGTAGGCCGCACCTCTAGCGATGCTAACAAAGAAGGTACAAATTCAAAGGAGGGTATAAAGTCAAAGTTTTCCATGTACTCCAAGCTTTGCCTTTCTACAAAGAGAGGACTGAAGGCCAGCTTTTTCCTACTTAAGGCAGCCGCTAAAACATTTCCTTTGCCAGGAGTATAAGAAATCTCAAAATCGTATGAGGTAAGAAATTCCATCCACCTTTGTTGTCTTAAGTTAAGATCTTTCTGTGAGAAAAGGTACTTTAACGATTTATGATCAGTAAACAATTCAAACCTTTCTCATAGTAGGTAATGATGCCATGACTTAAGAGAGAAAACAATGGCAGCTAGTTCTAAATCATGAGTTGGGGAGTTTTTCTCATGTACCTTCAACTGCCTTCCCCCAAAACAAACGACCTTGCCTTCTTGCATCAAGTCGGCGCCTAGTCATGTACCACGTGCGTCTATGTATAACGTAAACAACTTACCCCCATCAGGCAATGTCAGAACTGGGGCCGTTGTCAGAGCCCTTTTCAGTCATTGGAAAATAACATCACAATCCAAATCCTAGGCAAAAGTTAGGTTCTTCTTCGTCAACCTAGTAAGTGGGGCTGAGATCTTGGCAAAGTCCTTGATGAACTTTCTGTAATAGCCCGCTAGCCCGAGAAAACTTCGTACTCCGGTTGCATTCCTCGGAATCTTCCAATCTTGCATCGCAACTACTTTTGCGTGATCCACAGTTATTCCCTCTTTGGACACCACATGTCCAAGAAATATTACTTCTTCTCTCCAAAAATGGCATTTGGAGAATTTTGCTTTCAGCCGATGTGCTCGAAGAGTATCCATAACTTTCCTTAAATGCGAAGCATGTTCTTCCTCATTTTTTGAGAAAATCAAAATGTCGTCCACGAAGAACACTACAAATTTATTAAGGAACTCTCTGAACACCCTACTCATCAAGTCTATGAAATAGACGGGTGCGTTTGTTAGGCCGAAAGGTATGACAAGCCATTCGAAGAAACCATCCGGGGTCCTGAACGCGGTCTTATCTATGCTGTCTTCCGCCACTCTTAGCTGATGAACTCCGGTGGCCAGATGTAGTTAGGAGAAAACCGAGGCGCCTACGAGCTAGTCTAAAAAGTTGTTTATTCTAGGAAGTGGTTGCCTATTCTTCTTGTTCAGCTTGTTTAGCTCCCTATAGTCCACGCACAGGCGAAGTTAACCATCCGCTTTGGTTGCAAACTCCATTGGACTGCTCTAACAGGTTACAAGTTTTCAACAGACGCATCAACAGATTCTAGATAGCCAAGCATAACAGAATTCATGGGATTACAAGAGATTTCGAGAGTGTTACTAACGCGAGTCATATGTCTAACCATTCTCTTTTCGCAATCGAGGATGGCACCATTACTGGATAACCAATCCATGCCTGGAATCAACCCATAGCCTGTGATACCCAAAATATAAGCATTACATCTAAAACCAACGTTTAGTATAGAAATTTCCAAATCCAAACAAATCATTGACAAATAAGATGAACCCCTAATTGGATTTGAAACAACCATGGGATCTTCTACTATACTGGTATCTAGGTGTAGAGATTCAACTAAAGCAGTATATATAAAAGATTGTGATGCACCACAATCAAAAAGTGTACGAATTGGATGATCAGAAAGATAAACTAAACTCTCGACAGAAATATTTCTACCTCTTTCTTGCGGAGGTGCCATGAGAGCATGAATCTGCCCTCCAGCAGTAGATCCAGTCCTTTGCCCTTGCCCTTGCCTTTTTGGTCAATCCTTAGCCATATGTCATGTCTCGCCGCATTGAAAACAACCACCCGTCTTCCTCTTCTTCTTGCTGCAGTCTTTAATTAGATGTCCAAGTATGACACATAATTTACACTTCCTCTTATCACGGGGTTTGTTATTCTTCTCGTCTTTCTTGGAATCTGTCTTCTTATTTTGCGATTCCTCCCTTTCTTGTCTAGAGGTTTTTGCACCTTTGCCTCTTTCTTTCCATCCTTGTCTTCCTCCTGTAATAGTGCCATGTCTACCAGTCTCTCAAAAGTCTCACCCATAGGTATATAGGACATAGCTAGCCTGTGCAGTGGCTTATTCAACCCTTTCACGAAACGGAGAGCCTTTTTATGTGGAGTGTTTACCAACTCCTGTCCGAATCTAGCCAGCTGGTTGTATTGGTTAACGTATTCCTAGACCAATAGGCTTCCCTGTTTGAGTGCTAAGAACTTCTCCATCTGTAGGCTTCGTTCCGCTTGCGAGTGGAACTTCATTTCAAATCTCATTCTGAAATCCTCCCAAGTTTCAACTGGTCTCTCAGCATTAGTAACCTCCCACCATTAAGAGGCTTCGTCCTTAAGTAACCATACAACCAATTGTATCTTCTGCCTATAGTCCACTTCGAAGATAACAAACAAATCTTCCGTTTTCTTGAGCCAGTTTCTTGCTTCCACAAATGACCCAGTCCCATTAAAGTTCTATCCACCCATAGCTCGAAAGTCTCTACATATCTTCGAGAAATCATTCACATGCGGAGGAGGAGGAACGGCTGCAGCTGGGGGAGGAGGAACGTCTGTTGGGACTACGTCATTAGCCCTAGCCTCCAGAGAACTTCTGAACCAGCCAGGTATTGGTACGCCCTCGGGAAGATTAAGATCCCCACACATGCTGAAACGAAAAGAAAAGGTTAAAAACAAAGGATATAAAGATTGTGCATATGGCTTTGGGGATTACGCCTTTCAAATAAAACAACAATTTTCTTGAAAATGCTTCTTTAAACTTCTTTTTGAAAAATAGTTTTCAAAAACTTTTATCTGATCTAGTAAACCATCGCTCTGATACCAAGTGAAACACCCTACCTTCGTTAAGGTCACTCACAATGGGAATGCATTAACTTTGGTGAAGCATTTTAGGTAAAAGGCATAGATAATTTACATGACAGACATATTAACAGTGGAAAACTGAAATCATTTCATAAATAGCGTGGTTCAGCCAAAACATTATAAGAATTGTCTCAAAACCCAACTTCTAAGTTATTACAATAGAACATTTGTCTTGATTTCAAACTCCAAGTACATAAAGAAGCATAAAACAGAAGTAAAGCAGCATAAATCCCCAATAAAAGTGTAACCACAGCCATAGCCCAAGAAAAGAGAATCCAAGCAATACATCTACTCTCTTCAAGCTGGAAAAGGTCTGCACTAAGCTAAAGTATTCCCTCCTCGCGGACCGGGGGGGTGGACGGAAGAAAAGAAGGCGAAAGAAAACGGGTCAGACAAAAGCCTGGTAAGTCGAGTGGTTATTCAGCATGTAAACAGGTAAAAGGACCATGACATGTATAAACTGAACATAGGACAATACCATAGCGATAAGGTAACATAAGATAAGGCAAGATGAAATGAATATACTATCGCACTCATTTCCATTTCTCCGCACCTACTAAGGAATGTTTCAACTACCATCATGTGTTCATAACAAAGTGATCCCTTTTTCGATCGACTTCTACTCGCATTCTTTTATTACTTGTTTCGTTCGGCCTCGCTTGATTGTAGATACCTGTGCTGGTCCCGCCATGGGGTGTGTCAATTCTTATGGCGGCAACCCGACACAAATTCAAGATGCACAGTGTATACTATTGATGCCTAGTGCCTGCTTTTTCCATTCAAGAGTGCATGCACGCCCATACTCCGCCGGAACCTACACTACTGCACCACACGCCGCTATTTTGACCGCTAATAATCAACCCAGTAATCGTGCCCCACCCTGCCTAGTTCAGGGTACCGTGATACATCAATGTGGGTTACTGTTGAAATGGGTCCCCGTTACTAGGGTTTTCTAATCAACCTGTTATAACGGTTAAGTGTTCTCAAATTAACCTAACACACCCATCTGTTTAATTAACATGTTGTATTAGTTAAGTTTTGCCTTAATTAACTTAACCCTGCTTTCTTAGCTTGTCTGTCCCTTAGCTTTAATTTATTCATTAAAGAACCAACCTCTCACATTAGATCTATATTGTTGCGGTCGCTGGATGTGCCGGGTGGTTCCGGGCAGTCTTCCACCAGAAATTAATCTAACCTCGGGTTTTTGGGCTTAATGCACTAACCTCTCATATTAGATCTATATTATTTCGGTCGCTGGATGTGCCGGCGGTTCCGGGCAGTCTTACTCCGCAACTCAATCTAACCTCGGGTTAGGCATGATCATCTTTAGCCATATTACATATTTGTCATATGTGTCCAAGTTTAGGTCTTTTTATGTCAAAATTTCCCAAGTGTAGTCAATACAAATTTTATGCCACATTCACATGCTATGCCCAAAATTTACTCAATTAAATTATACTCAATTTTCCCGCATTATAATCGCATGTACGACGAGATTCAATATAAGTTCCGAATGAATTTAATATTCATAAAAGAAGATAAAAAGAGGAAAAATAGAGATGGAGCATAAGAATTGACATAAGGAAAAATAGGCATGTAAAGGTGTACCCAATTCAAGAATCATGTTTCAATAGGCATGTTGTACATTAATAATAAGTGTGGGCAAGCTAAGCAATTTACACCATAGGTATAAAGATTAGATAGAATTGGACTTAAGAGAATCACAAATTTTGATGTACAACATGATAAGTCCCATTATATCAATCACAATAGTCTCATAGGCATAGGATGTACAACATGATAGGTTCCATCATATCAATCACAACAGTCTTATAGGCATGATAGGTTTCAATATGTCAGTCACAACAGTCTCATAGGCATGATAGGTTTCATTATATCAATCACAATAATTCCATAGGCATGATAGGTTTCATTATATCAATCACAATAGCCCCATAGGCATATGCAATTCAGATTTGACAAAAGGATAAGCACGAATCAGAATTAGGCGTAGTTCTAGATCCAATTATTACAGTCATGATTTCTATTTGGTATTCAAATCGGAAAAATAACTGAACTTACAGAACAAGAACGGATCTTTTATTCTGGGATCTGATTTCTGAATTTGTTAAGCTTAACCCTTGATGTAGACGTTTGATTCTCAAGTTATGGTTTGGTTTGGAGCTTTCTAACTTGATTTCTAGTTTGGAGATGATGGGGGCTAGGCTAGCTTAGACATGAATGGCATGACGGCTTCATAGAATAGGGTTATGAGGTCTTGGGTTGAGGTTTTGAGGTGATTATATAGAAGTTTAGGATTAATATAAGCCTTTAGATCAACCTAGGAGTCATCAGAGCCGTCCAGTCCATGAAAATGCATCATCAGGCCAATCAGAAGTCGTCACGTAGCCCTATGACTAAGAAAATTGTCACTGTCCAGCACAATTGGCAGGGGTCAACCCCTACAGGGGAGGTTGACACCTATGTCGACACCCCTATAGGGGGGTCGACTCCCATGTCGATACCTCCTAGGGGGTCGACACCCCTGAGTGGGAGATTTCCCGCTCAGCCGATTCATGATTTTTTGAATTTTGAATTGAATTGATTATTTAATTATTATTTTTAATTTAATTTTTGCTTACACTAGAAATCTTCTAACCTCCATAACTTCTTCAAACGGAGTCTGATTCACGCAAACTTGGACTCTATCTCAAGCAGAATTCTGAGACGAACGCAATGGCATAACCTGTTTCACCTAATTCTTCTTTTAAAAATTAAGCATTCTAAGATTTGTTAATTTCAATATTCACAGAAAATACGGGGTGTTACATAGATAGTAATAAAATTTCAATAAATCAAATAGTCAAGATAGGGAAGAGGACAACTTTTTGTTCTTGATTTTTTTTCTATTTTTATTTTTTGTTTGACTTTTATCTAACGAAAGCATGAGATGGTAAAAAGAAGTGAAAACACATGAATGTTTGCATATAGAAATGCAAAGAGCTTTAACAAGCATGCTCATTTATAACTTTGTGCGAAAGCCAAAGAGGTAAATTTACTTGTACTCTTTACAATATATAATCTAAACATAACAATTACTAAAATTTGATATTGACTAAATTTTATAAGAAAATCCTATTTCTTCGCATTGTCATTATGTACCTCCAGCATATGCACATGAGTGAATCCACATTGATACTCGAGTCTTCTTGAATAAATAACTTCATAGTCATTGCATAATTACTGCACGGACAACATTTTCTTATTTACGGTCACATAACTTGCCTTCTAAACTTTCAAATATATTAATGGCGGTCTGCTTGTATTTTTTGAATGTATTTAAATGATCAGTTTTAAATTGATATGATAATAATGTTTTGCTGTAGCAGATAACTGTAGCCATGGTATGACAATTTTTTTGATATAAAATTTCAAAGACTTAACTTGATGTTACCTAATAGGTAATAAAGGTCATAAGAAATCAAATATACATAGTTAGTACATACAGGAAAAAGCAGATCAATTAGTTAATTTTGACCACAGTAACGCAAAACAAATTTTTTAGAAAATAGGTGTTTTAACTATCAGTTAGTTTGCATGAAGGAAGAAAAATCTTGTATGGTTATTGTGAATAAACTCACCATGGATACAGCGTAGACGGTGTATTATGTTTGATTGTTTGTCCGTTATAACCACATGCTAGATGGGGCAAACCTATAAAAATAATAATTGGAATGTGGTCTTAAGTGACAAAAGTAAATATCAAGAGTAAAAAAAATCATAAACTCAAATTGTGCACTGTCACTTCCAAAAGCTTGTTTCTAACGGCCGCCAACGGCTATTAAGGGACCATAATTTTTAGGTTTTCCACTAATTTCGGTTTAATATGAGTTTTATTTGATTCCTAATTATTTGTGTATGTGTATTATGTCATATTATTCCCTAATTGCTATTGTTATCACCATAATTATCAAATTCGTAGGAATACTAAAATACTAAAAATATTTTTAGTATGTGAATACTAAAATTGATTTAGTATTTTTATTAATAAAATATATTTACAAAAACATGACGTCATAGTATTAATTAATAAAAATACTAAAAATATTTTTCATATACTAAAAATATATTTCACATTTTTACTTTCTAAATATGTGTATCACGTGAATTCTTTATCGTTAATAAAATGTAAAAAATGATTCTACAACTAATCATAATTGATAAGCGGTTAATTTTTGTATTTTATAGTGCTAAAAAATGATAAACTTTTCTAGTTGAAATTTAAACAAAAAAGGTTAACTAATTATTTTCGATCAATAGACATGACTCATATCATACTTTGACTAGACATGTTTTATTTTTGTATTTCATTGTCTTCCATAACTAAATGCTAGCACTACAATAATGAACTGAATCTGTTAGGGACGCTAGCGACGGCTGGAGATGGTTAAAAAAAGTGGCCTTAACCAGCCATCGCTAGCCATCGCCTAAAACAATAAAACCGTGAGCCTATAGGAAACATTCTCATTTCCATCGCCACCTCGCAAAATTGAATGCCCTCCCACAAGAAAAAAAACCTACCTTCCCTGTCGCCTGCCACCACCGATCAACCCCGCCACCGCCCATCTCGCCCCCTTGTCGGCCATCTCAAGCCCACTCCACACCTCTAAATAAAGTTATTGATGCTTCCTCTCTAAGGTATGATTTCTAACCTAATTTCATGAATTAATTACTTAATAATGATTTAAATTTATATGTTATGAGATCATATAATGATTGTTGAATTAACGTAGTTGATTTAGTAATGATTGAAACCATAAATTGTGGATTTAGTTGTTTGTCGGTGTTGTGGTTAATTTTGTGTGTATGTATGTGTTAATGAACCGTTACTTTATAGATAATAATCAATTATTGATATTGAATTTATAATATAGCCAATTAGATTTTAAATTAAAAAGCTATTTAGGTGATTATTGATTATAAATCGATTAATAAATTTTGTTAATTTAGTTGATTGGTATATACGTTGTTGTTTCTAGGTTTTGTAATTATTGGATATGAGATTGGTATACATGTTGTTGGATATAGCTATTTAAAAGCGATAGTTCTGAAATTGTTGTATATGGGTTTGGTAATCCTATTAAATGAGTTGTTGGTATATACGTTGTTGGATAAAATTGTTGTTAATGGTGCAAGCCAAGTATGGAGAGGTGTAATGCATTGACGTTACTGCAGTGCTACAAAATGGCGTTGTTGTGTTGGCAATTTTTTTCAAAACGATTGGGTAATGCAAAGGAATTTTTAGAAAAATTAAGTTTTAAAGTTGATTGGTATATATACGTTATTGGATATGGGTTTTGTAATTGTTTGATATGGGATTGGTATATACGTTGTTGGATATAGCTATTTAAAAGCTATGGTTCCAAAATTATTGTATATGGGTTTGGTAATCCTATTGAAGCAGTTGTTGGACAAATAAATTTAACGGTGCAAGCCAAGTTAAGGAGAGGGGTAATGCTTAGATGTTACTCTGGTGTCTAGAAATGCATATGTCGCTAGGTGGACACAGGCGTGGCCTCACTGGGATGATATTCCTATGCAGATTAGGAATGTCAACCTCGCGGAGGTTCTTGTAAGTATAAATATATTTCTCATTTGCAAAATTATATAAAATATATAAAACAATTTGTTTGTTAATTTATTGGTTGTTGTACGGGTCTGGGAGTAAGATATGGATGTTATCATCACCGCGTGGAACCAGAAGATGAGGATAAATTATTCAGGCAATGTATACAAGGCAAAAGCAGTGACAAAGAGGCCTCAATGGATGAGCGAGGAGGTCTACGCCGATTTCCAGAAATTATGGGCTACGGAAGCTGCAAGGGTAAGTTAATTAAGCCTATTTTAAATTTTAATTTTGTATATCAATCAATTAAACGTATAATTAAATATACATGAGCTTTCAGAGCGAAACCAAGGAAACAGGCACAAAAATCCGGCTTTGCATCTGGGTGGTTCTAAGTCCTTCTCCCAGCATCGTCGCGAATTGGTACGAATGATAAATCATATTTACAGATAGTTCTAAACTTTTTAAATCGTACTGATAAATTCCAAGTATATATTGCACCATTTCATATGTTGACTCCCCAAAGGGAGCCTATACTTGTTGAGGTGTTTACATAGACTCATGTGGTCGAGCGAACAGATGAGGAGGATAACACCTCATATACCTGACAGACACTAAGTCCCGTGGAGTGATGGTTAGTATTCAAAATTATTTGTATTTCACATTGTTATTTTGAAATTGAATATTTAATGTATTCCATAATTGTCTGCTATCGCAGGACAAATACACGGCAACGTTAAATGCTCTAGCGGCGCAGTTAGGTCAAGAGCCGGACATGGAGGAGTGCAATCGCAATTGGAACAAAATCATTGACCCGCCTACTAGGAGTAGATGCTACGGATTTGGAAACATAGAGGTAAAGTGTTTTATTAAATGATTTAAACATATCCAAGTGTTGTTAAAGGTTTAAAGTGTTGACATATTTAAACATATTCAAATATTATTATATATACTCAAATCCATACTGGCATGTTTAATTATAACCACTACTAATTCATCATTTATTTTACTCCTAAGTTAATCCATATAATTTGAAAATTAATGAACTACAATACATTTATCTCATACGTGCTTATAATATAATAACTACAGATAGCGGGGACTCAGGCCTCTTATACGAGGCACCAGGAGGAGGAGGTGATCGTCATGCTTCGATAGCAGGTTGCAGCTCTAAAGGATTTTCAGAAGAACAAGCTCGATACCGTGTTGGGTATGCGGATTACTGCATATCTTCAGGAGCATGGGGTAATGCTGCCGAGTGAGCCTGCTACCGTGGAGGAGGATAAGGAGGACGAGGTCGACGAGGATGAGTAGGTACTTGTCCTTTTTTTTCATTTTGGACTTGGTTTGTAAATATAAACTACTTGTTGATGATGAACTTGGGATGTTTGTGATGATTTGTGGAGACAATTATAGTTTGTTTATTTGATGTGGACGTGTTGATGGTTTTTGGACTGTTTATTATTTATATTTACCGTTTATTAGCTATTTGGTTGTGTATAAGTTGATTTATAGCATTTATGAGGTGATGGAATGTGAATTTGAGGTGATGGAATGTGAAATTGATTGAATGTGAGTTGCGGATATGTTGAATTTGAGTTGGTATGTATTGATGGCTTGTTAGCTGCTGGAAACAAAAAAAAATGTTACAGTTTAGCGACGGCTGGTGACAGATTTCTGGTCACGCAGGGTGACGGATGGCAACTACTTGTGATGGTTATTTACACAGTTTTGCTACAAATAGTGACGAGTCTTCTGCAATGGTTTGCTACGGTTGGTGACGGCTATTTACCCACAGTTAGTGACGACTTCTAACGACAATAGAAAATAAAACCGTTCGTCCACATGGCATGGTTGTCGTCGCTAACCGTCGATAGATAGGTGTCCACAGCTATCACTAAGCTCGACGCTATTTGCTTAGCGTCCACATATTTTGTGACGGCTTATAGCGATGGCTGATGATGGCCGTCGACGGTAACTGAGGCGATCCTCGTAGTGTAGATATTTTCATACACTTTTTTAATATAAGTTAAAACTATTGAGGTATGATACAATGGACTAAAATTATTACTTTTTACATAACCAAAATGACAATGTAATTTGTAACATTATAGTTTTTATTTTTAGTTAATATGTCTTTTTATAGTTAAATAAATATTTTATTTCTCTTCTTTGGCATCATATACTTATTTTTGATAAATATGTGTTGCTCATATCCAATTTTATATCTATGTTGCTGGTATATTATATCTAACCCTGCAGGTTCTGGCTCCGGCTCTGACTCTGGCTCCGCATCTAGATGACGTAGCATTACCCCTTATGCTGGTGAGGGTAGAGGAACATATTTAGCTCGTTCAGTTTTGTGTACTTGTAGCCTAAGGCTGACAAGGAGAAATTATCAAAATTAGTAGAATAACAATTGAATGTTTTTTACATAATATAACTATATTTTATAAAGTTCTAATTTATATTTAATGCAAGTTATTTGAGTTGGAGCCATCTCACATGGTTCTAGATATCTCTAAGGAAGTGTATATGTCTAGAATGCTTGATTTCTGGCTTAATTGGAGCAGGGTCCCAGCAGACGTCAAAGAGACTATATGGCAATATTTTATAGTACGTTTATACTACTTTATAAATTGGTTAAATAAAAATAAATGAGACTAGTAATATTTTCTCATTACATACGGGGTAGTCAATGTGCAGGATGCTGACATGAGCCTTGATCAGCGACACTGGAGCTCAAAGGTCGCCAGAAATTATAGAGAAAAGATAAATGAGATTAGGTCAAATTGGAAGAAACCAAAGTGGATGGGCGATGAAACGTTCGATAAAATGGTTGCATGGTAGGAACACGGATGAGGTCAAGGTAATCTATAGCGAATCTAATTAATTTTTTTGTCGATTTTAAATATTGGTCAATGTACATTTGCAGGCTGAGTCCACAAAGAACATTGCAAACAGGAACAAGAATCACGTAACTCATCGCACAGAATCTAAATCTTTCCAGCATCATCGCGAGGATTTGGTAAAGTTGCCAATTATTACATTTGTATATTGTTCAGTTAAGTGATTGACTATTTGAAATTGAATTATTCAAATTTTCAACTGCAGGAATGCATTCGTGGACATCCCATGTTCCACATGAACGTATGTACTCACACCCACACATCTAGGCATGTAGACGAGCATGGCAATGTCACATATCATTGGGATGATGAAGATAAGGCGAAAATTGCACACATATGCGTATTTACAATTTTATTATCACATCGATTAGTTTATTAATTACTATTTAATGTAAAATAAAATCAACATTCTATTATTTTTCAACTGAAATTGTTTTTTGCATTATAGGCAAAGTTCCAGGAGGCACGGGCTCATGCGCTTGAGGAGTCGGGTCGTGACAAGTTGACGCAGGAGGATGAAGACAACCTATTTTATTTTGTTATGGATCCATCGCAGCGGAGCAGGCGTTTTGGATTCGGTAACCCAACGGTAATATTCATATTTCAGACTATATTTTTGATAATTTAATATTTCAGACTATATTTTGAAACTTAAATTAACTTATGCACATGACGAACATGTAGATAGGACATATGAATGCAATATGCTTACTTTTTTCCACTATCAAGAATCATGAAGAGCTTGCTTTTTTCTTTTACTTTTTCCTTAGAAAATAAATAAATAAAAAGAATCATAAGAATGCAATATGCTAACTTAAATGACTTTTTATAGATAAACCAAATATTTCATCGCTATATTTAGTTATCTATATACAACTGGCATGAAAACACAACATTGACAAATGGGACATCGCTATATTTAGTTATCTATAATTAAATTAACTTATGCACATCTATGTTCTATTTTTTATTTTAATAGTTATGCTTATCTTACATCTAAATAATATTCATGTCTTAATTTTTGTGCAAGCTTTTAGCCTTAACACATCTATGTTCTAATATCTTCTATACTTGTATTTGCAGGTTTCACAAGTTAAGGAGGCACAGGACAAAGAAGAAATTAAGGAGATGCGAGCGTTAATGTAGTAACTGCAGGACCAGAATCGTGTGCAGACTATGCAGATTGAGCAGCTAAATCAAAAGGTTGCGGAGTATTTGCACAATCATGGTACTTTTCCTTCTTCGTCGGCTTTTGAAGGATATAGCGAAGAACATGATGCGGCTTGAGGTATGTTTTTTTGGTGTGTCTTGGAGATGTGCTTTGTTTTGTTGATGTATATATTGGTATGGAGTGGATGAAACATGTTTGGTTGTATTTTGATGGTTTGTATATATTGGTACGGTTTTTTTGCATGTTTGGATGGTTGAAGACATGGTTTGTTTTGTATGTATTGATGTTTATGCGTTTTATTTTGGTTGTTTATATCGTTATGGAATATATATGCTGATTATATGTGGAATTGGCTAGAAATGATCTGAAAATTGATTGGAAACGTGATGAATTGGAAATGCGGTGGTTGGAAGGTTGTTAGCTTGCTGTTATATAAAAAAGAAACCCAGTATTTCCAACGGATAGTAAGGATTTCCAATGGTCATTTGGTCATATTTTCTAACGGTTTCCAACGGCTATAGCCGTTTGAAGCCGTTGGTAATGTCGTTTGAAATGTTCTGTTGGAAGACGTTGGGAGGCATGAATGCTATTCCAACGGTTATTCCTATGGCCTTCAATGACTGCACTATGAGTCATAGGAATAGCCCTGTATTCTAGTAGTGTGTAAGGGATAAAGCAGAGTAAAAATGATGGCTTTGGGCATTGTGTTCTTTAGTGCAGCAATTAATCAAACGTACTAAGTGCATACAGTTTTCACAATACTTGCTCCTAGGGTTGTCAACGGATACTTTTAGATACAAATAATGTTATATCTGTATTCGTATCCACGGGTATGGGTGGATATTGAATAATTATCTTATCCTCCAACGACCGATAAATCAATAAACATAATTGAAAATTTTTAGTTAAACATAAATGTTTTTTCAATTTCATTAACCACAAAAATGTTAAAAATAAATATATATGATGATACTAAATAGATTTGAGTATATAATATGCACTTATTGCATATAATACAAACGTTCAACTTTTAATAAATCTCTTTTATTGTACTAAAATACATACGCTTTTTAGCATAATGTTAAAAAAAATTGGATAGATAATTTTTGGGTACGGATATATATGTATCCTTATCCACATCCGTTTTTTCGGATATCAATATTAATCCGCTTTCCGGATGCGGATGAATTTCAGATTTTTCAGGTATCCATTGGCAGCCATACTTGCTCCCAAATCGTATTCTATTTCACATTGAATACATGTACCGAGTTACACAATATTTGACGGTCCGTATAGTGATAATAGGTGTAGGAAAATTAAATAATGCTTAAATTTACAATGTTATTTCTAAGTTTAAACTCATGTGGAAATGACTGTGCTTTATCTGTATTATGTAAGCATGTTATAAAATATTTGGAAAAGAAAAGAAATAAATCTAGCGGAAAGCATTCAACTTGATCGCAGTGGCATATGTCGGTACCTTACAATCAAGATTCTACAGACGAAGCAGAACATTTGCCTGCAAATACCATTGACGCAAAGAAGTTAGATCAGAGTAGTCGGGCGATAATCGGTTGCAAAGAG
This sequence comes from Allium sativum, assembly GCA_030737875.1. Lineage (NCBI taxonomy): Eukaryota > Viridiplantae > Streptophyta > Magnoliopsida > Asparagales > Amaryllidaceae > Allium > Allium sativum. Next base: position 401,345,508 of record CM060923.1, on the reverse strand, counting down.
AGAATTTGTTGAAAACAGCGGAAGAGTTATGGTAAATCGGAATTGGAAAAGAAACACGTAGGGGGAGAGGAGGTTGGAATTAGGAAGCGGGCGGTTATGGGAAAAAAACCAATTAATTAATTAAGTAAATAAATAAAACATGCACAAGAGCAAAAGTTAGGAAATTGTGTAGAAAAGAGGCATGACACGTAGACAGGGATTAGTTCCTGCTTTCCTATTTTAATAATAGATTAGAATATTGATTATATATAAAGCTTATGTAATAAATTAGTATAGTACTAATTCATTTTCTTGCTGTTTCCGTAGAGTTTGCATAGGAACATTCGTATGCCATCACCATGCCAACCTAAATTTATACAAAATTAACATTATTGTATGAATGACATAGGTGATTATCTACGCCTTCTCTATGCCATTAATTTTGACACAGGTCTGTCTAACATGCGGGAAGTATTAAGTGACTAGGATATTATCTAATAAGGTCAACAAGAGGTAACATGGGGGTCCACCATGAAGGTCTTAAATGGTGTCACGCTCCTACCTAAACCTAGTATTAAGTGACTTGGATAGCTTTTAGGTGAGTGGAGAATTATATACATCATTTATAATAACTTATTTAATTCATTTATCTGGATCCCAATTATATGCCTAAAAGTACATCAGATTTGTTTATTATTTTTGTTAAGTCTGAAATAATAGGTTATGGTTTGAATATTGATTTTGTAAGCTTTTTTTGGTTGATTAAATATATTGCTTATAAATGTTTAAAGGTATGTTTTTGGTTATTGTAAATACGTCGGATTTGGAAATTGGTCCCTAAATCACTATAAGAATTGTAGTAATTATTTCAAATTCTTGGATTTGGTGTTGACTTTTGGATTACTCAATTTTTTATTAAAAAGACATGCATGTTTATATTCAATATTATCTGGGGTTTTACTTGGTTGTAATAGTAATGCCCTTTTGTTCTTTTTAAAATAAAAATGACATTTTTTCAAATCAACAAGAAATATGTAAAAAACAAATAGGAATGGTTGTGTAAATTTATGTATATTTGTATGTAGATTGCAACAACTGTTCCGAAATCATATATTTCATATTTCTTATGATTTGAAATATATCTGTGTTCTTATTTTTTTAGGAAAATTTTACAATCTGCAGTTATTAACCATTTTACAAGGTGAATCTTAAACAATATTAAAATTAAAAAGATTTGTTTTGGTTGTTAGTTTAGACCAAAACATAAATTGTTAATAATAATAAATAAAACCTAGCAAATACATAATTATACATAAAAAATTTATCCGTCCAAATCTGTGTAAATAACGTAAATATATTATAATAAATGTTTGTTGACATTGATGCGTGTTTGAATTGTTTTCGTTTTATGAGAATATATATATATATATATATATATATATATATATATGGAGTCATAACTCATCACTACGCCTTAGATTGCATACTGCAACACTAGAGAAGTGATGCAGGAAGTGCCAAAAAATGTTGCTATAAGCCAAAAATTATCCGTGGCAACACCTTATTGGTGTTGCATTTTGCTGCGTTGCCTTAGAGTCAAAGGCAACATCTTTGCAATCCTAAGGCAACTTCGGTACAGATATTGCCATAGGTACTAAATTTACAAAAATGAGGGGCCTACTAAAATCTACATCCCGGGTTCATAGAATCCCCACTAAAATCTGTAGCCCGAGTTCACGGAATCCTGTTATGGGCCCCCACATGCATTAATCTACGGCAACACTTTTGCCATCCAATGGAAACACTATATAATAGCTATGGAAACATTTGATGTCACATACCGCAACATTATATCATAGCCGTGGCCACATTACAAAAATACTGCAACATAACAGCAATTATCATTACACTGAAATAAACAAAGAACCTTTTATTTCTAAGCAACCAACAACAAAAGTACTACTTAATCAATAACAAAACATAGCCACTAAATTCAATTTTGCAGACATTTCAGTTACAAACACAACCAGTACTAAATTTACGTTTACATCAAACTAAAATAGTTTCAAAATATAGCGCGAGCCTCCAATGCATTCAGTGCCTTTACTTCCTCAAGTACCTCTAGTGCCTTCGGTAACAAGTTCTTGAACAACTCATCACTGCCTCCTTCACCTGCATGCCTCAGTTACATTTCAGTACAAACTGAGTTTCATTTGCATTTTAGCACAAATTGAGTCTCATTTGCATTTCAGTTGCATAACTGAGTTTCATTTGCATTTCATTTGCATAACTGAGTTGCATTTCAGTTGCATAACTGAGTTTCATTTGCATTTCAGTTTCATTTCAAAACAAAGACATTTCAGTTGCATTTCATTTTCATACCTCAGTTTATGGCCTACGTGCCTCAGTTGCAAATTGATGCAATGACTCAATTTGTTCAAAGCATAAACAATACGGAGTAAACAATTAGACAGTTACAATGTGGATAAAATTATTACTAATAAGCACTTTGGATTTAATGGGCAATGTAGCAAAAATTATCACTAATCTGCAATGTGGCAAAAATTATCACTAATTACAATGTGACAAAACTTAAAATTGCACCTGCAAAACTGTCCATGCATGCTACTTCATGTTACTTCATTGCAATACATTGCCATAGCAACACACAGCAGAACTTCAAACATGATCGAGGACATAGCTAAAGCAGTTGCAAAGAATTTTTCTCCTTTCTCGTGTTTTCCACATCTAATGTGCATTAGGGCAAACTCTTCCTTCATATCTGCCACAAATTCATCGGCTTTTGCCCTCTTTTGCTTTTTCTTAAGCATCTTTTCTTCAATTGTCTTCCTTTCCACGAGCGATTGCGATATAGTCTTTTCTTTTTCCATCAATTTAACAGTTGTATCATCCAATTCTGCATTGCTGTTGATTTCATACACTTCGTCATGGCACATAAAATACCCGCAATCGCCATTCTGCACATATCTTAAATTCTCGACTAAACCATCACTGAAAGATACGATAATCAACAAAGCAACCAAAAAAACCTAACCGACCACATGGAGAAACAAAAAAACTTCTACCTCGCATTTGATCCTACACTCACAGTCCTCATCTTCGCTATGATTTTGTGGTGGAAGTTCTTTCTTGCAGCCGTCCTTGATGAATTTGAAGTAGAAATTGATTGAGCGGTCATTGAGCTCGAATTAAAGGAAGAATTAAAGTGATATCACAACCTGCAAATCATTTCAGTAATATCACAAACTGCAAATGATTATGTACATACTCCATATCATAAACATCCTACAGTAAGCTTTCAGGCATGTATTTCATGCATTCAGTACTTGTGTGCATAACCAAAATAGAACATGCATATATTTATTAGACAGTCTTATACACACACCCAAAAAAATCTCACATAAAATTTTAGAAGCATGCATCATGAAGTAACATCATCCATTAGCAGTTTATTGATCCATGTGTGCAGATATATCTTTATATGTATGGCTTTTGAAGCATATCCAAACATTACTTAAGCAACGCTTGGTTAACTGGCATACAATGATGTCAATGGTGATGCACACATCAATGTACAGCAGGTGTAGACATTCATAGATGAAGTGAATTTTCACATAATTTCTAACTATGCATACATAACTTAATGGATTGGGAACTAGGTGAAAAATCATGCTTATGACAAACATAAAAATACTTAAGAAATGAATAGTATCATGTATATGTAAGCATCCTTATGAAACCATTTTCATAAACCATTAAATATCTTATTAAAAAAAGCTAGCAGCACATGTCTCAATCATCACCAAGAACGACAACCTAGGAAACCTAAGCAGTTGTTTAGAACATGCAGCTCATATAAGGTCGATGGTCTAATTGTTCACAACCACACTTCACTAGGAAAGTTCTGTGTTATTAAATTGATTAACAACCCAATAGCTTCTCAAAGAACATTTCAACGAATCAGCATACAAAAGAAACACAAATAACCAAAAGTAACTGTTTACAACTTCAAACTGAAAATGTGTTGATTCACTGACAAATAACAGACAAGAAATGTTAATCACCTAACACCAGTTATACTCATGGTGATAATAATTTTAGTTTCTCAATAGGCTAATTAATAGCGGTGATCAAAAAACGTACATGAGAAACATAGGATAAAAAACTAGCACCTTTCTTATTGGATTGACTGTCGTTTGATGAAGAAGAAAGGGAGAAGTGCGTGTGTTTGGAGTTGGAGTCGAGGACTAGCTGGAATAAGTGGAGGATGTAGAGAGGGTTGGAGTGGAAGAAGTACGTGAATGAAAATTAGGGATTGGAATTGGAAATTTGGGGTGAGAACGAACAGATCTGAGAAGTTGAAAAAGAGGAATGGAATGAGTAACGTAAGTTGATTTCCTTTTGGTGGTGGGGGATTATAATGGATTAGTGAGGTGTCAACTACAGACATTGTTTTTAAAGGGTAAATTGATGGATAGATATTCATCTTTTTATAGATGCAGATTGATGATGTTGCAAATTAAACTTATAAGTTTATAACTATAGCTACTGCAGCACAATTTGATATCTATGCTAACACGTTGAAGAGTGTGTTACAATAGACAAAAATCAGCATAGCTATGGCAACATTTTAGCTGGCAACACCTTGGATTTTCATTGCAGTAGGCCATCTATAGCATAGTGCATGTTAAATGGAAATGAATGATATGACTGTTATAGCAATTAATACAATTGATTTTCTATAAATGAATAAAGGGTCACAAGTTAAGCAATAAATATTGTAACCATATTTGATTTCGAGAAATGAATTTAATATGATAAGCATGCCAAAATGGTTACAATTTAAACTATGTTAGGAATAGGAACTGTAACTCCAATTAAGGAATCTAATAAATAACATATATATACACAAGTAAGAAATGAATAAAAGAAAATTATAGTAATAATTGGGAGTTGTAGTATTTAGATTAGAATTAAAATTAGACTGATATAAAGGATATTTAATAGGTAAAGCAATGCCTTAGGAAAATATGACCGTTAAGGTCATAACTGGTAGGCGACCTTATTGATAATAATAAAAAATAGAAAAGGAGAATTATTAGGGATTGTTTGCCTTAGTAAATACTAAGTCCCATAAGGAAATTAATAAATAAACATCCTAGGATATGAAGTGATAGGTTTTCCTTATTTATTTCTAGCTAATCGAGAATTAACATAATTAACAATCAAGATTGGAATAGTAGGTTAATAATGTGAGGTCTATTGACTTATCCGACAGAAATCCGCACTTTACAACAGTCTTGTATGTAACACCCCATATTTTTAGTAGTAATAAAATGAAAATGTCAAAGATTATATTTTTAGAATTTGACCTCGAAACATTTACCATTGTGTTTGTGGTAATTTTCTAATTCGTTTTGGTATATGCCATGAATAAAACGGAGCACATATACATAAGTTATTAATGAAATAAAATAATCAAGAGATTGTATGTATATATGTACATGTAGAATTGAAATTCAAACTCAAGTATGGTTTATAATTGGGATATTGTAAATCAGGAGAATTATATAAAGCAACTAATTAACGTTAGTATGTAACGTTAAACACAAAAATCGCAGTGGTGCAGAAAATCCGCCTGGACCTTTGATGGGTCGTGACACAACCCAAACCCACAATCCACGGTGGCAAGGTCTGTCTTTGGAATATAACACATTAATTACATCAGCAGATCATAGAATATAACATAATACATAAAATCAGAGAAAAATATACATCATGTCATATCAGTAGAATCATAAACATCATCATCATAGTTACATAGATACATGATCCTACTTAGTACACAACATAGTTTCACCAAGTTGATAACAAGTCAACAGCGGAATCAAATATAATTATACATGGGATAGCATTTAAGATTTCAAAAGAAGGATAAGAAGATCAATCTTCATCCTCTGCCAAAATAGCACCTAATGCTTTGGTGCATAATCAAAAGAAAGCAAATCACCTGTTCACTTGGCTTCCCATGTAAAAATATGGGCACACGAGTTTGCAAGGGAAAAGGAAATTATGAGTTAGTCATAGGACTGGTATGAGAAATCTTAAAGTTACTTAACTTATTTTAGGAATAAGGCATATCACAATACCACGTCGTATGACACGGAATGGGTTTCCTCCACCAGATTGCCAGTGCATAAAATAAAGTAAATAAAATAAACAACGCAATGCTTTTTAGAAAAATGAAGTTGTTATAAGACTCAGGTCCGAGGATAGAGTTTTACCTTATAATTGCTAAATATGCTTGATACACAGAAAATAAAAATCAATTTTGTATTGTTGTTAGTGCCCAGATGTTTCAAAATAATTTCAATATAAATGTATCAATCTTAGTTGACATAATACCCCATCCTACTATGTTGCCATATAGGATTACAACTAAAACCGTGAAGTCGTGTATTGGAAATTGGATTCCATCTATGAACCGAGGCAAGGGATCTACCTCTTCCAATTTGGGCCATCTCTAGCGGGATGCCCAGGATCAACACACGTGACCCATAGGAGCGCCAGGGTCAGCCTACACTTACTTTTGTGGATTGATTATTCCTGAACGATATGTTTACCGTCCCTAACAGACCTATAAAATGTAATTACGTCAACCATATGAGCCCTTTTCAGCCCTATATCTGAGGCGGTTCGCTATTTGTCATCTGTATAAGTAAAATGTATGGGCTTCATACCATGACATCACTCCTAGATAGAAAGAAACACACGTCCTCCTCGTTGTCCCTCATCCCTTTTTGGTTCATACTAGAGTGTGAGGCTCACGAATTAACGCTATACACGAAGCTATGCTAATTAAATATGTGCTTTGATCATCATCCGCAAAGATCTTCTTTTCAACAAAAGTTTTGATCATTGCATCTAAATATACCACATTGATAATCCATGCCATAAGACCAATGCCCACCAATATATAACCACTAAGCTCGTACATCTTAGAGCAGGGTGATAAGCTAAGAGAATAAATTCTCTGCCACCAAACAGATATATATTTAATAGAAATCAATCAATACATAATGAAATTCAATGTTAGACACACAATCCATTTTCAAATCCGTTTGGGGTCTGAACGAAACCGAAGGCACCTTATTCCTCATCTCATATGTCAAATACAGGAGAGAGGTCCTCGCATATCTGGATAATCAACAAGTACATCCGGACAACTACAATTATAATCCCTTTAAGGGAGCAACCGAAATCCTAGGCATCAGTAGTAATCCATTCAATGTGAAAATTGTCGGTCTTGCACCGTCTTCAATATCTATAACTTTTAATTGTCATTTAATTATTTGAAATTGGATTTGACCCGGTCTTTTCAAATAATTCTCGCATATATAAATCAAATCAATTTCTCATTCAAATCATTGATTTACCGATTAAATCACCTTCTAATTGGTTCTTTATTAAGATATAAATCTAATTCTTTTCTTTGGTTAAGTCATTTGGCTTTCATAAATCATTTCATTACCTTATATAAAAAGGCTTACACAAGAATTCAATTCGGGTTACGAATTTAATTTCTCATTTCAAAATATCATAAAAATGTATTTTATTAGTTTTCATACCAAGTCACAATTAACCTTATTTATTTTATAAACCAAGTAAAATTGTTTCATCCATTTTCTAAATCGCTTATAATAATTTAAAACGATTTTTTGCTATATATATATATAGCGAAATTCAGTCGAACGACATTTCAGGTCATTCAACTACACTAATGTTGTTTTTATTTAGATTTGAATTAAACATTCCTAAAAATCTAACCGTTGGATCTTAAATTTTTTATTATCGTTGGAAAGTTCTTTTCTAAAAAAAATCCCATGGTTCTAATTTCGGGAAAATCCAATGGTCAAATCTCCTGGTATACTCGTTTAAAATTACGAGTCGAATACATGAATTGTTACCGCTACGTTATTCGTTTAATTTAATTTATATTTAGAGGATATAAATATCATTCGTTAAATGGGTTCCAAACTGTTGAATTGATTAAATATTTGGCTAATGCCTTAAATTTTTGGAAAAATTCACCATAACCTCCTTTGTATGGAGTGTTCAGAAAAACAACAACGTGCCTCAACAAGCCCCAATAAATCACCATATATTCACATCACAAATGTACATTCAGAGATGTGTAAAAATAATTCATCTCAATGCCTGTGTGGGATATAAAAATCATGTGAACAACCATTGTGACATACATATATATATATATATATATATATATATATATATATATATATATACACACATGTATAAAACAAGAGTGACGTGTATATTTTTGTCATCTCCAAACATGTGTAGGGTTTGTTATTAAATCCTGCAAATTTCGTTATACGTTCATTTTAGTCCATATCAAGTCCCTTGTCCAGTCCATATCTAGTAATCATTATGTCATTTACCTGATCTTTGGTCATTCAGTTCTCGTCGTATAGCATCCATAATTACATGTTATATGGTTCACAACATATAAGCATCAAGCAGCTACATGCTTATATAGGTATGCTATGCTATATAGTGTAGTCCAATACCTGTTTACTATCCTATGGCGTATGTTCAATTCATCCAAGAAACCATCACAACGCATCCAAATCACACTTAGTAGTAATAAATAAATAAATCATTAAATGCCATTTAAGGCGCAACATATTAAAACAAACCGAGTGTAAAGTTCAAGTGTCGAACTATAAATATAGCATATAGCCGATAAAAAATAATATTTTTATCTAATTAACCAATATCTGATATAACAATGAACTTGTGATAGCAATAATAATAACGATTAAATATTTTTAATCAATAACTAGTAGTCAAATTAAATTCATTACACTTCTACGCAAATTCTAGTTTGGCACAAACGTAAAGAATCACTTGCATATTGATTAAAAATAATATTTTTATATTACCAATCGTTAACCAACATCATAATAAATTATTATTATTATTATTCCATATTCATCACATAACTTCATAGTTAATTTTATTATTAACTATCATCAATTAACAGTTAACTATTAATTTTATTTAAACAATTTAGGCTACAATTTCATGATATCGATACAGTCCTACTTATATATTTCACGTATCCAAATTACATTGCATATTATATTTAAAAATGATATTTTTAACTAACTAATAATCATTTTATCACTTAATAATTTTATTCATTAACTAAAACTAACTGTTTAACTTAACAATTAATTTTCATACAATTAACCTTCTAATCTACCCATTTTTAAATATGCGTTTAGATTTATCACCAAGTGTTCCACTCCTCCAAATCTTTAACGAGGGGGAATGTGACTTGCTGGGCTCCTATGTGGCTTCTTGAAGGTCCACGGTGCTCAAACTTCGCTTCTACGCTCTCTAACACTAGGATACTAGTATATCCGAGAGTATTAAGCTTATTGGAAGAAGAAATAAACACAAATGGGGACACCCAAGGCTAGGTTTCCTCTATCCGGATTTAAAACAGCGGAAGGGGAGGGTTTTAGAGGTTGAAGAGGGGTTTAGATGAGGTAGAAAAGGGATTAGAGGGTGTATGTAACACCCCGCATGTTTAATGAAATTAAAAATATGGAAATATGCATATATATTGTATGCAAAGAAATATTTTAAAGAGAAATTAAATAATGACAACAAAATTGCATGTAATAAGTTAATGCAGTGAAATGAAGAAAAATATTAATAAAAGAAATTACATGCAATACATGAAATGCGAAGAAATGCATGCGAACATTTAAAAAGAAATAAAAAGGAGAATTTGAAGAGCTTCCAGAATTTGGTCATGAAATTAGCGTCATTGCATTCGTGGCGATTTTCTGATCAATTTAGACCTATAGTTTGTAGAAAACTGGTTTAAAATGAAGAAGATATCTTTAAATTAAATGTTGCAACAAAACATGAAAAAAGAGGAATGAGAAAAGAATAATGTGTAGCATTGTCCTATGTCTTGTTAGTAAAAGACTTTGTAGCTCATTTGTTTAGTACCTGTGACTTGTACATAAGAGGTACAGAGTTCGATCTCCACTAGCGTAATATTTTTGTTTTAGGGGAATGGCTAAAAAGTGGCCTACTGTGAACGCTGTTCAATTAAAAAGCGGTTTAGTGTGAAAAGGTTCAATTGGAGGATTAATTGAAAAGATGGTTAAAAAGATATATATATATATATATATATATACGTGATATATATATGTGTGTATATATATATATATATATATATATATATATGACGTGTGGGCGTCAACACCCCTGCTGCTGCACATCATGTTGCACACATGGCGCATTTTTGTTGGTTAATGACGGTTTTTGAGTTTTAGGGCTTATGTGGCTTTATCTGATTGGTCTGGTGACGTGTCTTTTCATTCTAGATGGCTTTTATGAATCCTAGTCGGATCTAAAGGCTCTAATTAATCCTACACATCTATATAAGCACACATAAACCTAACCCCTAATCTAAACCAAATTCATTCATAAGCCGTCATGCTGCTGCATCCTAAACTAAGCTAGTCTCTTCTCCAACGAATCAAAGCATAGGAATTGTGAAAGAGGAGAACGATTCTAGAATAGCAACAAACGCTCAATCTATTCTTTCTTCTACCACAGTGAGTTTTAGTCACTTTTAGGTTTAAATAGATAAATGTGAATTGTGGTAGACTACGAATTGGGTATGTAGTGTAAATCATGAACCTATACAAGCATACTATGTAATTTCCCCTAGATCTAATGGACACTCTACTATGTCTCCAACTGTGGAATAAGACCACCCGGAACAGACCGGCATATCCAACATCCACATGTTGTAGGCCTAATATGGGAGTTCTAGGCCATTATAAACAATAAATGGAAATGGTAATGAATTAGACTACTTAACCAAATCTAATCCATAGGGATTGTGTGAACTTAGACTTAAGTTGAGGTTAAGTAAACTTGATTAAGTAAAGTGGGAGGGTTAAGTAAATCTTGGGTATGTGGGTAATATTAGTATATATTGGTCCACAAACTTAACCATTAAATAAACATGCTTGAATCAGTGGGAGGGTTATGTACATCTTGAGTTGGTGGGTAATATTTGTATATATAGGCCCACAAACTTAACCATTATAGAGTTATGTAATTAAAGATCACCCTTTAGGGTATACATAACTGGTATAGGGCTACGTAATTAACGATCACCCTTTAGGGTATACATAGTCAGTAGAAAGCCTAGTAGGGACACAAGACAAAGAGGAGAGCTTGTATCATATTGTGTGGGAGTTATGTAATTAAAGATCACCTTTTAGTGTATACATAACTAGTATAGGGATATGTAATTAAAGATCACCCTTTAGGGTATACATAGTCAGTGGAAAACCTAGTGGGGATACAAGACAAAGGGATAGCTTGTATCATATTGTGTGGGTCCCATTTCATTTAGTAACACGTAGTTGGTATCAGAGTAGAGAACTCCGTACTAGGCGGAGAAGGGGCACGCTTGCTGATTTATTGTAAGAGATCCAAACGAGATGGTTGGTGAGAGCTGCACAAACCGACCGGGGACATGTGCGTGCATGGGCCAGGCAGAAGGGGCTAAGAAGACTGTGACGCCAGTGGATATGGTTGAATTATAGATTGCCACCTTAGGGAAGTGATACCCCCTACTGTGGGGCTAGCAAAGGATATCTACAGAGTATGGAGCCGATCGATTAGGGTAGTGGTTAGGGTATACTCGGACGTATACCCTAAGTCTACCAACTTATAGTGGAAGGGATCATCTCATTTTAAATTGTACTAGTAATAGTGCAGAGTAGTCACTAGTGAAGCATGTATATACTTTAGCTTATCTGCCTTGTCACACCTGCCATTTATATAGTGATCTCTTTTATCCACTTTATGTCTGTCATGATTACCTTTATTTATTTACTGGTTAAAAGTTACTAGACTTGCCAGAATTTATGTCTAACACCTTTTGTTTTTCCTTCTATCTTCCATTCCCCCCTCCCCTCCCCCCAGGTTCTAAGGGAGGAAACACCCATGCTTAGCCAGGATTTGGATATCATGTTGCTAGGAGCTACTGTTGAAGTATGGCTCGAGTCTTTGTCTCTGCTATGGCTTACTCTTTTACCGGGGAATAATGTTTTCTTTTAATTCCTAATTACTCTGATTATGCAAGACAGAAATATTTTGTTGTAATGGTTTTATGACTTATGGTATTATAAACCATGGGATTATGATTTATGTCTGAAATAAAATTTATGTATTTTCTGTTGCTATCTTTCTTTATATTTATCTTGTAACTATTCTATTTCTGTTTACCTACAATGCTCCACAGAACTTAATGCATTCCCTTAGTGAGTGACATTAACGGACGTGGGGTGTTTCACTTGGTATCAGAGCTGAAGGTTACCAGATTAGATGAAATTTTTTGAAAATTATTTTCAAAAAGGTTTTAAAGAAAATCATTTTTCAAAAAGGAAAGTCTGTTTTGAAAAACATTCCCTAAAAAAATCCATATGTAGTACCCTTCGGTCCTTTATCTAAATATCTTCCTTTTTCTTTTTAGCATGTATGGGGAAGAAAACATCCCTAATCTCCCAGAGGGCGTCACAATACCTGGATGGTTCTGAAGGTATTTGGAGGCCACGGCACACGCCGATGGCCAAGGAAACGTTCCTCCAACTGTACCCATCATTCCTCCTCCTCCTCCTCCGTGCGTGAATTCTTTCTCGAAGATATGGAGAGACTTTTGAGCTATGGGCGGAAAGAACTTTAATGGGGCAGAATCATTCATGGAGGCATGAAACTGGCTCCAGGAAATAGAAGATTTATTTGTTATCCTTAAAGTGTATGATATGCAGAAGATACAATTGGCTGTATGGTTATTTAAGGACGAAGCCTCTTTCTAGTAGGAAGTTACAAATGCTGAGAGACCAGTCGAGACCTGGGAGGATCTCAGAATGAGGTTTAAAATGAAGTTCCTCTCGCAAGCTGAACAAAGCCTACAAGTGGAGAAGTTCTTAGCACTCAAACAGGGAAGCCTATCAGTTAAGGAATATGTCAACAAATTCAACCAGCTGGCTAGATTTAGACTGGAGTTGGTAAACACTCCACATAAAAAGGCTCTCCGTTTCGCTAAAGGGTTAAATGAGCCACTGCATGGCCTAGCTATGTCCTATATACCTATGGGCGCGACCTATGAGAGATTGGTGGACATGGCACTGTTACAGGAGGAAAGCAAGGATGGGAAGAAAGAGGCAAAGATGGAAGAACCTCTAGACAAAAAAGTGGGGGGATCGCAGAATAAGAAGGTGTGGCCCAAGAAAGGGCAGCAGCAACAACAGCCACAGCAAAAGAAAGTAGGGAAAGATGAAAAAGGCAGGGATAAGATAAAATGTCACAATTGCGGAAAGGAAGGTTACTTGATCAAATATTGTAAGAGAATGAAATTCAGTTGCTTTAGTTGCGGAGAACTCGGACACTATGCTACAGAGTACCCAAAGAAACAAGGATCGCAGGGACAAGGTCAAAGAGCCAGAACATCTGGAGGGCAGGTGCATGCTCTCGCGATCAGTGCTCCTAAAAGAGGTAGAAAAATTTCCATAGAAAGCTTTGTTTCTCTTTCAGACTTTCCAGTTAGAACACTTTTTAAATTCTGGTGCTTCACAATCGTTCATATCTAGTTCTGTTGTTGAATCTCTGCACTTAATTACAAGTATCGTAGGAGATCTTGTTGTTGTTTCAAAGCCATTGGTGGTTCGGCTCATTTATCGATGATTTGTAGGGGTTTGAAATTATCTGTGGTGGGCGTCGAGTTTGAATGTGATGCATATGTGCTTGGGTTTCTGGGCTATGGGTTGATTCTAGGAATGGATTGGCTTACTACATGCGAGCACATTCCAGATTGCGAGAGGAGGGTTGTTAGGCCTCTAACTTGTCATAGGAGAACCCTCGAAATTTCTTCTGACCCACAAGGGTCGGTTATGCTTAGTTTCCTAGGGTCTCTTGATGCATCTATCAATGATTTGCAATCTGTTCCAGTAGTCCGAGATTATTATGATTTTTTCATGAGCTTCGGGGTTTGCCCCAAGGCACGAAGTTGGTTTTCGAATATACTAGGTGGATAATGCAAAGCCAATTGCATTTTTGGTGCGACATGTGACCCCTAAAAGAAAAGAGGGAACTTGACAGGCAAGTGGGGGAGCTACTTGGGAAGAGGTTTGATAGGTGAATCATATCAGGATGGGAAACCTATTAAAGACAGCCTTGAGGAAGCCCATCAATCTATGATGACTATTCATCCAAGTGGCAATAAAATGTATAGAGTTCGAGGAAGTGGGGCCAAACTTGCGGAAGGAAGAAAAAGTAAAGAAGACAGCGAGAATGCGACTTGGGAGACTGAAAATAAAGATCACACTTCATACCCTTTCCTTTAGGACTATGTTCTTAACTTCTTTTTCCAAAGCTTTTTATTCGTACTTGTTTCTATCATTTGAGTACATCTTATCCATAGCATTTTTCGACCTTTAGATAGGAATCCTATGGATGTAAACATGTTATGTTTGATGAATGCAAGTGGATGCAAGGGTTCGCTAGTGGTTGCCTGTGGATGCATATACACACACATTAGGCAAAAAGATCGGCTCAATCACTCTCATACTGCATATGGATGTGTGTGCATGTTTCTTTTTCCTTATGGATGAAAATGGATGTATCATCATATGGATGTTGCATTTGAACGAATAAGTGTGCACACATATAGAACTTATATGATATAATAGGGATATTTGCATACATGTTGGATTCATGGCACTAACATACATTGCATTAAGGAGGTCAACTGAATCAGTAGACCGCCATATCTTCTCATTAGTGTTGGGACATATACACACACCTTTGCATATATTCATAAAAGCATTAGAAATCTTTTAAGGACAATGGATGCTTGTGGATGATGGATGATTAGATGGATGATGGATGATAGAATGCATTCTTCTTAACTTGAAGATTTCAGGGACGAAATCCTTTAAGGAGGGGAGAATGTAACACCCCACATTTTTAATGAAATTAAAAATGTGGAAATATATATATATATATATTATATGCATAGATATATTTTAAAAAAAAATTAAATAATGACAATAAAACTGAATGTAATAAGTTAATGCGGTGAAATGAAGAAAAAGATTAATAAAAAATTACATGCAATACATGAAATGCGAAGAAATGCATGCGAACATTTAAAAAGAAATAAAAAGGAGAATTTGAAGAGCCTCCAGAATTTGGTCATGAAATTAGTGTCATTGCGTTCGTGGCGATTTTCTGCTCAATTTAGACCTATAGTTTGTAGAAAACTGATTTAAAATGAAGAAGATATCTTTAAATTAAATGTTGCAACAAAACATGAAAAAAGAGGAATTAGAAAAGAATAATGTGTAGCATTGTCATAAGTCTTGTTAGCAAAAGACTTAGTAGCTCATTTGGTTAGTACATGTAACTTATACACTAGAGGTACAGAGTTCGATTCCCACCAGCGTCATATTTTTGTTTTAGGGGAATGGCTAAAAAGTGGCCTAGTGTTAATGCAGTTCAATTAAAAAGCGGTTTAGTGTGAAAAGGGCCAATTAGAGGATTAATTGAAAAGATGGTTAAAAATAAATAAATAAATAAATATATATATATATGATATATATATATACGATATATATATGTGCGTGTTTATATATATATAAATATAAATATATATATATATATATGACGTGTGGATGTCAACACCCCTGTTGTTGCACATCACGTTGCACACATGGCGCATTTTTGTTGGTTAATGACGATTTTTATGTTTTAGGGCTTATGTGGCTTTATCTGATTGGTCTGGTGACTTGTCCTTTCATTCTGGATGGCTTAGATGAATCCTAGTCAGATCTAAAGGCTCAATTAATCCTACACATATATATAAGCACACATAAACCTAAACCCTAATCTAAAACAAATTCATTCATAAGCCATCATGCTGCAGCATCCTAAACTAAGCTAGTCTCTTCTCCAACGAATCAAAGCATAGGAATTGGGAAAGAGGAGAACAGTTCTAGAACATCAACAAACGCTCAATCTATTCTTTTTTCTACCTCAGTGAGTTCTAGTCACTTTTAGGTTTAAATAGATAAATGTGAATTGTGGTAGACTATGAATTGGGTATATACTATAAATTATGAACGTATGCAAGCATACTATGTCATTTCCCCTAGATCTAATGGACACTCTACTACGTCTCCTATGTCAGTCTTGAATTACAATAATTATGATAAGTTGTGACCTGGACTGCATGAATATGCCTGTTGAATCATGTGCTGTTAGCCAGTTTTGTTATCATCTATTTTGTTAATATATGCTAGTTAGTTATCATATGTAATTAGATTCATTTTACGATGTTAATTCCTAGGTCTAATTACATATGCTTGATTAGATTCATTCTATGCAATTATGATCTATACAAGTTATGCATGTTTATATGCAAGTTATGTTCATCTATACAAGTTTATGCTTGTATGTTTAGATCCATGCCAATTCTTATGTTTATATCTATGTCAGTTCACATTGCATATGTTAACTGGATCCATCATATATGCTATTTCACGTTATATGCTTAATTAGATTTATGTTGTTCTATGCCAAGTTTATGTTACACATGCTTAATTAGATCCATATTGTTTTATGCCAGTTTGGATGTCATATGTCTCTTTTTTTTATGAGTTAGGCTAACAGCGAGCCTAACATATTATGTGAATTACACGTCCGAACGACGTGGGAACGTTGGGGAATAGTTTGGGAAATACTAAATATTAGATATTATGTAATTGGCATAAATTGGTTAGTAACCAAGTAATTAACTTGAGACATAAATTGGCATAGTTTATATAATATTTATATAAAATGAGCATATAATTCAAATAGGGAAACATAGAAATAATCACCTATAATTGTAACACCCCAAAACCTTTAGTGTCACTCACAAAGGGAATGCACTAAGTTCTGTGGAGCATTTAGGGTAAAAGATGCAGATAAATTACAAGACAGACAAAATTAAACAGCGGAAAATGAAACTTTACTTTATTGATAAAATAGTTTGAACAACAATTGTTTTCCAATATCAGTGTAACGACCCGGATTTCGAGCGACTTTGGTTATCGACGTAAGCTCGATGTCGATAACCAAAAGGTCGAAAAATCCTGGTAATTAGTGAAAGAAATTAGAGGGTGAGAAAAGATAAGATAGAAACTTAGAATAGAAGAAGAAGAAGAACACAACATCAGAGTAACACGAATCTCACAGCGGAACGAATAAATATATTTCATAACATAACTTTGAAATACAAATCAGTACTTGAATATACATATCATTATCAAAGTACAGCACTTACAACACAGCGGAAATAACTATAGCTATAACATCCTGAAGCCTCCTGCTCCAGCTCTTCAAGTGTATCTGTAAAATCCCGACTACTTGACTGCCCGTACAAATTTAGGCACCCAAGAGTTTAGGGAAAACAACAAAGAAAACTCCGGGTCAGTCATGGGACTGGTGTGAGTAAAACAGTTTAAAACAGTTATACAGGTATATGATATCTCATAAGACCACGCCGCATAACGGAACGGGTTTTTCCCTTATGAGAATCCAAATTAACTTTATATCAAAAACCTTTTGATATTATAATAATGCCTATCAATAACAGTATATATAACCATTTAGCAGAAACGCTTTCATCTCACGTTCTACATATATAGTATACAATCAAAACCGCAAGCACGTATTGGGTAATGGGTTTCCAACTATGACAAGGTATGGAATCACCTTTCGCTTGTGTACCTCTAGAGAGGAATACACTGGGTTCAACAAGAACATCTTGCAACCCGGCCACACATGACCGACCACTCATTTCGCTTGAGTGTATCGAATGTATATCACCAACAGTTGGGATCAGCAACCGTTTCCCGAATGGGACAGCATCAACAATAGATTTTTAGAAGTAAATGAAACTCTAGATCAGGTGATTATACACCCTACTTCGGTGCGACCGACTTAGCCATGCTGCCTGCCCGATTTCTGTCATTTACCGGAGGATGAGGCTAGAAGCTACGCTTTATCATCATATCAGATTCACTTTGAATGTCACATCATCAAATCCATCTAATCACCGATTGATGTCCTCAACCATACATTATGTGTTAGCTAAGAGAAGTTTCCTTCTCCGCTTCCACTCTTGGTACAGTTGGAGAAATCAATATACGTGATCGTCTGGACATATTCTGTCAGACATCCGTCCATACAAGTCACCCAGGGACAGGATGAACCGAAGGCACTATTCTGTAAACAGGATAGCCCTTGCATAACTCCGTCTTCAATTTCCTTTGGCATATATGATTCGCAACGCTTGTGCCAATACAGAGTGGTTCTTTGGATAATAATCCAACCGGTCTCTCCATATTAACAACGTTAAAATGGTCAAAACTTCGATAGTCTGTGATTTAACTATCGAATAAAAACAAGTGTGCAAACAACGATAATATTTCAAAATGGAAATTATATCGATCAAACATCATTTAACATTCATCTCTTTATTTCATTAATTTACTTATTTCCTGTTTCCCTACGTTCAATATTCCTTATTTTCTAAATTGGGAAAATATACGTTATTAACAATGGAAAACATTCCCATTTCTTGTTTCCTTTATTAGACACATTTCTGGTTTCTTATTTGGAAAACATTTCCAAAGCTTCTTCATTGGACTTAGACAGATGTTTAAACAAACCATCGCGATGCCAACTCAACCCATTTCCTTTACTACCGAACATTAACTATTCCTTAGTTAAAAACGAAGTCAATCAAGTTGGGGTAGAACTACCTCTCAGACCTTAACTGAACAACATTTCTAACTTTGAAATAGGCAAAGTTCACTTTATATCCCTTTTACTATCTTCCTTACTTAACCCTCCTTCGAATAACTATATTCGATTGACTCTTATCAATTAACTCTATTGGACTAACCCCTATCAATTAACTCTATTGGACTAACACTATTTGAGTAACGCTATTTATTTACTCATTTCACTTACTCTTTTCGAATAACTATATTCGATAATTCCTTTTACTTTCTATTCGAATAACTATATTCGATTTAACTCATTTGCTTCTATTCGAATAACTATATTCGATTTAACTCATTTGCTTCTATTCTAATCGATTAAACTAACATCGATTATCTCCTTTCAACTTTATTCTCTAATCGATTAACTAACATCGATTAACTTCTTTTACTTTACTCTCTAATCGATTAACTAACATCGATTAACTTCTTTTACTTTAACACTAATCGAACTAACATCGATTAACTTCTTTTACTTTAACACAAATCGATTAACTAACATCGATTAACTTCTTTTACTTTAACACTAATCGATTAACTAACATCGATTAACTTCTTTTTACTTTAACACTAATCGATTAACTAACATCGATTAACTTCTTTTACTTTAACACTAATCGATTAACTAACATCGATTAACTTCTTTTTACTTTAACACTAATCGATTAACTAACATCGATTAACTTCTTTTTAACTTTATTCTCTAATCGATTAACTAACATCGATTAACTTCTTTTACTTTAACACTAATCGAACTAACATCGATTAACTTCTTTTACTAAACTACGTTTTCCGTTACAACTATTTCCTTTTTATAACGTTTACTTACCGTTACAAATATATCCTATTTATAACTTCTATTTACCATTACAAATATTTCCTATTTATAACTTCTATTTACCGTTACAAATATTTCCTATTTATAACTTCTATTTACCGTTACAAATATTTCCTATTTATAACTTCTATTTATTTTCTAAATAAATATTCCTTTTCTATTTCTATTTATTTTCTAAATAAATATCCCTTTTATAAAACCGTGTTCGTTTTATAAATAATTCCTTTTATAAAATTCTGTGATTTTATAAAATTCCTTTATTTCAATATACATTGAAATACTTCTTTTTACATCCCAGGGTCTTTTATGATATTTACAATATCGAATAACAATGATCAACATAATTCCAACACCCATAATCCATAACAGATTATATAACACATCATATATCACAATATATGAAAACAGTAAAATAAATGTTGAGGAATCCAGTTGGATTCCTCCAACCTTTTTCCCTGCATCACAGATGTTAAACAATATAGATAACATCACTTTCAATTCCATATGATATATTCTGTTAAACAGAATCAATATAAAATTCAACTAACTGACTAGCAGTTCAATCAAACAGTCAACATACAGTAAATCAACCAATATCTAACAGTTCTAAAAATACAACATGAAATTATAAACTGTTCAGAGTTAGTGAGATTTACTCACATTGACGCGTTAACCGTTAAATAATCGGTTTGCGTTATTCCATTCTGATCAGACAATTTATTTCGCCATAAATTGTAACGGGTTCGATTCCACTTCCAGTCAGTTCCATTGTGAAGTTCTCGTCCATACGATCCCAACGGATCTTGTTTCGTCCAATTCTTTAATTCGGCCCAATGCCATCCTTATATGCAAAGCCCATCACTGAATTCTTTTGCTTCCACCCCTCCCTTCCAGTAAGATTCACGAATACCCTTCACAACATCTCACAAATTCTCCTTTACTTCAGTGAACACAAAAGAACCAACACCACCCTGCATTACCCCACTAATCTCGTTTTAGGCCCCTTAATCCTCCTTTGCGTAAATCCTTCTTCAAGAAACCACTTGCTCCCAGTACCACATCATCATCCCAAGACAGTCAAGTTCGACGCCCTTCACCCAACACCTCCACCAACACTTCATCGTATTCTCAATATACCCTCGTTCATCTCATCTCGGTCTTCTCCTTTCCCAGACCAAACCACCCACTCGCTGTCACATTTCCGACCTCGACATCGGCGGCTCCCAATCAATAACTCGACGGATTTCACAACGGATCCCTTACTGTCGTAATCCACACGCCAGCCTTCACTGCATCGTCTTCTGCCTCAAACGCCCCCTTCATCGAACCCTAGTACTAACTGCGCTGGAATTATTTCGCGCCTACAACAGTAGTTCGAGCTCAACTAAATTGGTACAGATATGAAGAGAGTCATTCAAGGATTCCGAAGATATAGGATTTGGGACTTAATGTTTTTGTTTTGATTTTACTTTGATTTTTGGAGAGGAGTTTCTTCACGTTTTGAGGAATGAGCATTACTGGCGGCCGTGTGTTTTGCTCGTGCAAAACAGTAGAAGGCATTAGGTTTACAAAGGGTGCGCATCCTATTTATAAGGGATGAATTTGGACCATATATTATTATTTAATTCTATGAATTTGTCAAGGAGTTTTTCGTCAAAACGGAACCTTATATAACCCTTTTTTTAATAAACTAAGTCGATCCTAGCATAACAAATCATTCCGGATCCAATGGGACTGGTTTCGTCGAATTCCGACTCCGTTTGCGAAAATCCTTTAGAAAATATCGATGAAAAACACCGAGCATTAATTCCTTAAAATTACAGAAAAATCCTAAAAATATGAGGCCTTGACGTTTCACTAGACCTCTTCCTAAGGTTTCGTATGAAACTTGTTTCGTTGAATTCTGAGTTCGTTTGACCAGTCAACCATTCAAATAAAGTTACCCATGTTTAAAACGTATAAATGGTTAACTCAGAATAAGGCGTTTTTGGCCACCGAGGTCACATACGTCATTGGTTTGCCGCGAAACTTGACTTTCTTATAACGATAAACTAATACGAACCCAATGGTACACAGTTCGTCGCATTCCGAGACTGTTTCCCGGTACGCTATTTTCTACGCACCCTAAGTGCTCCTTTAGCCACCAAAATTTCTAATGTTCAAAAATAACAAGCTATATATGTTTTCTGACTCTAAACGAAGATACGAACTCAACGGAACTGGTTTCGTGGCTTAATTCGATCGTATGCTCCAGTTATGGTCAAAACCTCTTTTAAATCGAATTAAATTATTAATAATTCCATAGCGACTTTTTCTAAAATTTGATTTGGCCATAAATCAAAATCTACACGACGAAATCCTGATTTTTCTCTTCCACGAGAGAAATATACTTCACTAGCTCCGTACGTTTCTTGTTTCATAGAAATCCGACTTAAAACGAATCCTGTACATTCTGTTGAAGTTCGAATCGCCAATTTACGAACTGCAGCGCCATTTCGAGCTCGTTTATAATTATATTATAAACTATATGTTCAACTGTCGATGATTGAATATATTCGTTATTCAAATTCAATTCCAAGCTGAATTAAATATCACAGATGATCTGGTTCACACCATATCGTCATTTCAGCCAATTCTGATTATTTCAGAATTTAATATATTATTTAAATTAAATATTCGTCATTATTTAATTCCACGACCATTAAATCCTTTAATTCACCTTTTAAATGATTAAATAAATAAATTATACTACCTCTACCAATGCGGGTCATTACAATCTTTCCCACTTAAAATAATTTCGTCCTCGAAATTGCTAAAAGGTAGAGGACGACCCTGTCAACTGGTTAGAACATATTTGTTCACTTCTTAACTTCAGTTTCAACTGAACCAATTTAATTTCAATTAAATTATTAATTAATTCTTATCAACGAAAATTTTCAAAAATCCTGAAAATTTTCTAACGCCTTAACTCTTCGAAAAATTTCGCCAGCACCTCCTTTTGTACTGGTCAATCGGTCAAACCACCGCTCGCCTCTCTGGGCCATCTCCAACCCAAAAGAAAATCAAACGGCCAAGCGGCTTGCCAATTCGGCTCATCAAAATCACCAAACTCATATATAATATAAACTTGTACCTTTTGTCGGCATATCATTATATCCTTTCCACCTGTTATCAATTCAGCGGATACAAGGGTCATCTTAATCAAATTCCCATCTGCTTTTATCCTCGACACAACCATTCGCTTATATCCAAGCCAAATTCCATTTTAACTCAAGTTCAATTCTTGATTTTCAATTCCTTAACTCCTCAATCCAATACCATTTCGGATTCTAATTTCACAAATCCAATCTTATTCGATTTCAATTCAACTTCAGTTACCACTTAACTGACTTTACTTTAATTCAAATTTTGCTTTCACAAATTTCTGTTAAATTTGTTTTTAATTCAAACAGTGTTTCCCAGGGAGTTTTCAAACAGTTTACTCTTTTCAAAAAATCAAATTTTCCTTTCGAACATGTCACTGAGCCCATAATCAATATTCCATTAGTTAAATCACTTCTCTATTTCTTTATCAATATTTGTTAACCAAATATTTTCAATAACCATATTGGCCTTCTACGTTATTTGGAAAACATTTCCGAATAACGCCTTCCTTTATTTCCTAAACTCCAGAAAATATATGCTATTTATAATTGGAAAATATTCCAATTACTTATCTCTTTTTCGATCTGGTTTATTTCTATACTTAGGAAATATTCTTTATTATATTTCCAAGCTTACACTTATTCGGGTTAAAACAAATGTTGTGTAAAACATCGTTACGACAACCCAAATACTATATTCAACTAACTCCTATTCACCATTGATTTTCGAGCCTGAAATCTTACTATTTATTTGTTAATAATGAAATCAATCAAGTTGGGGTATAACTACCTCTCAGACCTTGACCGAATAACATTTATAACGTCAAAACAAATATGACTACTTACTAGAATAATCAATACCACACAACTACTTCTTCATTTTTAAACACGTATACGCTTCCTCTTTCTATTCTTACTAGATTTTATTCTAGACTTCCTTTTTGATTATACTATCCTATTTCTAAGTTCGTTTCCTTATCGACTTCTATATACATAAATCGATACGATGATTTCTACCTATCAAATCATCATAAAAATATTCTAACTCCCTAAATTCCCGGAAAAATTCGCCATAACCTCCTTTGTACTGGGAGCATCGGGAAAATCCCCAAACTGCCACACAGGCCCTTTCTAATCAAAAGAAAAAGAAAAGCCAAGCGGCTAGCCGATACGGCGCACAAAATCTCATATATGAATTAAACACATACCTTTTCGCCGAGCAATCTATTTATATACCTCTTGCATTATCCTTATCCATACCTATCTCATGTATATTTATACATTTCTAATTCATTTCAACTTAATCCAATCATTTTAACTTATTTCGTTAAGTGATTTTCAAATTACTGGTTTGCCCATTTCACCTTCATATTTGAGTATAACATGTTCAAATATATTTTAACTTGTTCATCAACTAATTGAATTCTTTTTCAATTCTATTTGAATTTCCTATATTCAAATTCCATTTCAATTCTCTTATTCAAATTCTATACTTGAATTTCATTTCAAATCTCTTATTCAAATTTTTATATTTTAATTTCGTTTCAATTTTCTTATTCAAATTCCATATTTGAATTTCATATATTCAATTTTCTTCGAATCTTCTATATTCAAATTTCAATTTTAATTCTATTTGAATCCTCTTTATTCAAATTTCATTTTCAATTCTATTTGAATCCTCGACATTCAAATTTCATTTCACTTTCGGTATTCAAATCCTATATTTGAAATCTCTTATATTTTCTATATCCAATTCTATGTTTGAACTTCCTTTATTCAAATTCCTTTAAATAAGTCTCGATTTCAATTCCTTTTGAAATCGATATTTCTACCTTTGGAAGATAGATTTTTCCTTTCAATTTCACACTTGTACCTTTTTGTTCTGAATTATCCAATGATAATTCTTTTCACTTCATTTATAAACTTTGTTTATAAAAGAACTTTTTATAAACTTCGTTTTTAAAGGAACTTCTCGTTTTATTTCTTTTAAAACAAGTAAATATTTCCAACCTATTTAAAAATTCAAATTCTATATTTGAATCCCATTTTGAAATTCAACACAACTTGTCTTTCCCAAAACAAATTCAAAACAGTATCTCTGGTAGTAATTCGTCACTTACAACTCGAAAATGAATACTGATGATGCAGCTGTCATCATCAGAATCTACTTTCCAGCGATGAAGTGAGTTCAATACTATAAAACCATTTCTAAACATTTCCACTTTGAAATTCATTTCAAAATATAATTCACACTGCTTGTAAAAACAATTTAAAATCTCCCAAGATCTTAAATTTTCCTTATTTTATATCCAAATCCATTTACAAACACTTATCCAATTTTCCAGAGTTTTAATTCAATTTCTGGCTTAAATTTCAGATTTAACTCATCTGATTTCACGTATTTCACTTATATGAATTTTGATTGATTATTTACATAACCATTCAATTTATAATCTTACTTGATTATAATAACAATCAATATATCCAATATATATCTAAATATACGTTGGGTAAACTATTTCGTTTACCCTCTTTTCTAAACATACCATGACGGTTCATCGTATTCAAGAGTTTAGTAACTCCTACCGATACAGTGGATCAAACTGATCGACCAGAATTCACAAACAACTCAACCAATGGATCTCCACAATATAAAACAAATTTTTATATCAATAACAAATACGTTCACTCGTATATATACACTCAATCTCAGTCTAGGGTATTACTAACCCTATCTCTACCGAGTCACGCCACAGAGCCAAGTAATTCTTAACTTAAGCTCTGATACCAAATGTAACGACCCGGATTTCGAGCGACTTTGGTTATCGACGTAAGCTCGACGTCGATAACCAAAAGGTCGAAAAATCCTGGTAATTAGTGAAAGAAATTAGAGGGTGAGAAAAGATAAGATAGAAACTTAGAATAGAAGAAGAAGAAGAACACAACATCAGAGTAACACGAATCTCACAGCGGAACGAATAAATATATTTCATAACATAAATTTGAAATACAAATCAGTACTTGAATATACATATCATTATCAAAGTACAGCACTTACAACACAGCGGAAATAACTATAGCTATAACATCCTGAAGCCTCCTGCTCCAGCTCTTCAAGTGTATCTGTAAAATCCCGACTACTTGACTGCCCGTACAAATTTAGGCACCCAAGAGTTTAGGGAAAACAACAAAGAAAACTCCGGGTCAGTCATGGGACTGGTGTGAGTAAAACAGTTTAAAACAGTTATACAGGTATATGATATCTCATAAGACCACGCCGCATAACGGAACGGGTTTTTCCCTTATGAGAATCCAAATTAGCTTTATATCAAAAACCTTTTGATATTATAATAATGCCTATCAATAACAGTATATATAACCATTTAGCAGAAACGCTTTCATCTCACGTTCTACATATATAGTATACAATCAAAACCGCAAGCACGTATTGGGTAATGGGTTTCCAACTATGACAAGGTATGGAATCACCTTTCGCTTGTGTACCTCTAGAGAGGAATACACTGGGTTCAACAAGAACATCTTGCAACCCGGCCACACATGACCGACCACTCATTTCGCTTGAGTGTATCGAATGTATATCACCAACAGTTGGGATCAGCAACCGTTTCCCGAATGGGACAGCATCAACAATAGATTTTTAGAAGTAAATGAAACTCTAGATCAGGTGATTATACACCCTACTTCGGTGCGACCGACTTAGCCATGCTGCCTGCCCGATTTCTGTCATTTACCGGAGGATGAGGCTAGAAGCTACGCTTTATCATCATATCAGATTCACTTTGAATGTCACATCATCAAATCCATCTAATCACCGATTGATGTCCTCAACCATACATTATGTGTTAGCTAAGATAAGTTTCCTTCTCCGCTTCCACTCTTGGTACAGTTGGAGAAATCAATATACGTGATCGTCTGGACATATTCTGTCAGACATCCGTCCATACAAGTCACCCAGGGACAGGATGAACCGAAGGCACTATTCTGTAAACAGGATAGCCCTTGCATAACTCCGTCTTCAATTTCCTTTGGCATATATGATTCGCAACGCTTGTGCCAATACAGAGTGGTTCTTTGGATAATAATCCAACCGGTCTCTCCATATTAACAACGTTAAAATGGTCAAAACTTCGATAGTCTGTGATTTAACTATCAAATAAAAACAAGTGTGCAAACAACGATAATATTTCCAAATGGAAATTATATCGATCAAACATCATTTAACATTCATCTCTTTATTTCATTAATTTACTTATTTCCTGTTTCCCTACGTTCAATATTCCTTATTTTCTAAATTGGGAAAATATACGTTATTAACAATGGAAAACATTCCCATTTCTTGTTTCCTTTATTAGACACATTTCTGGTTTCTTATTTGGAAAATATTTCCAAAGCTTCTTCATTGGACTTAGACAGATGTTTAAACAAACCATCGCGATGCCAACTCAACCCATTTCCTTTACTGCCGAACATTAACTATTCCTTAGTTAAAAACGAAGTCAATCAAGTTGGGGTAGAACTACCTCTCAGACCTTAACTGAACAACATTTCTAACTTTGAAATAGGCAAAGTTCACTTTATATCCCTTTTACTATCTTCCTTACTTAACCCTCCTTCGAATAACTATATTCGATTGACTCTTATCAATTAACTCTATTGGACTAACCCCTATCAATTAACTCTATTGGACTAACACTATTTGAGTAACGCTATTTATTTACTCATTTCACTTACTCTTTTCGAATAACTATATTCGATAATTCCTTTTACTTTCTATTCGAATAACTATATTCGATTTAACTCATTTGCTTCTATTCGAATAACTATATTCGATTTAACTCATTTGCTTCTATTCTAATCGATTAAACTAACGTCGATTATCTCCTTTCAACTTTATTCTCTAATCGATTAACTAACATCGATTAACTTCTTTTACTTTACTCTCTAATCGATTAACTAACATCGATTAACTTCTTTTACTTTAACACTAATCGAACTAACATCGATTAACTTCTTTTACTTTAACACAAATCGATTAACTAACATCGATTAACTTCTTTTACTTTAACACTAATCGATTAACTAACATCGATTAACTTCTTTTTACTTTAACACTAATCGATTAACTAACATCGATTAACTTCTTTTACTTTAACACTAATCGATTAACTAACATCGATTAACTTCTTTTTACTTTAACACTAATCGATTAACTAACATCGATTAACTTCTTTTTAACTTTATTCTCTAATCGATTAACTAACATCGATTAACTTCTTTTACTTTAACACTAATCGAACTAACATCGATTAACTTCTTTTACTAAACTACGTTTTCCGTTACAACTATTTCCTTTTTATAACGTTTACTTACCGTTACAAATATATCCTATTTATAACTTCTATTTACCGTTACAAATATTTCCTATTTATAACTTCTATTTACCGTTACAAATATTTCCTATTTATAACTTCTATTTACCGTTACAAATATTTCCTATTTATAACTTCTATTTATTTTCTAAATAAATATTCCTTTTCTATTTCTATTTATTTTCTAAATAAATATCCCTTTTATAAAACCGTGTTCGTTTTATAAATAATTCCTTTTATAAAATTCTGTGATTTTATAAAATTCCTTTATTTCAATATACATTGAAATACTTCTTTTTACATCCCAGGGTCTTTTATGATATTTACAATATCGAATAACAATGATCAACATAATTCCAACACCCATAATCCATAACAGATTATATAACACATCATATATCACAATATATGAAAACAGTAAAATAAATGTTGAGGAATCCAGTTGGATTCCTCCAACCTTTTTCCCTGCATCACAGATGTTAAACAATATAGATAACATCACTTTCAATTCCATATGATATATTCTGTTAAACAGAATCAATATAAAATTCAACTAACTGACTAGCAGTTCAATCAAACAGTCAACATACAGTAAATCAACCAATATCTAACAGTTCTAAAAATACAACATGAAATTATAAACTGTTCAGAGTTAGTGAGATTTACTCACATTGACGCGTTAACCGTTAAATAATCGGTTTGCGTTATTCCATTCTGATCAGACAATTTATTTCGCCATAAATTGTAACGGGTTCGATTCCACTTCCAGTCAGTTCCATTGTGAAGTTCTCGTCCATACGATCCCAACGGATCTTGTTTCGTCCAATTCTTTAATTCGGCCCAATGCCATCCTTATATGCAATGCCCCTCACTGAATTCTTTTGCTTCCACCCCTCCCTTCCAGTAAGATTCACGAATACCCTTCACAACATCTCACAAATTCTCCTTTACTTCAGTGAACACAAAAGAACCAACACCACCCTGCATTACCCCACTAATCTCGTTTTAGACCCCTTAACCCTCCTTTGCGTAAATCCTTCTTCAAGAAACCACTTGCTCCCAGTACCACATCATCATCCCAAGACAGTCAAGTTCGACGCCCTTCACCCAACACCTCCACCAACACTTCATCGTATTCTCAATATACCCTCGTTCATCTCATATCGGTCTTCTCCTTTCCCAGACCAAACCACCCACTCGCTGTCACATTTCCGACCTCGACATCGGCGGCTCCCAATCAATAACTCGACGGATTTCACAACGGATCCCTTACTGTCGTAATCCACACGCCAGCCTTCACTGCATCGTCTTCTGCCTCAAACGCCCCCTTCATCGAACCCTAGTACTAACTGCGCTGGAATTATTTCGCGCCTACAACAGTAGTTCGAGCTCAACTAAATTGGTACAGATATGAAGAGAGTCATTCAAGGATTCCTAAGATATAGGATTTGGGACTTAATGTTTTTGTTTTGATTTTACTTTGATTTTTGGAGAGGAGTTTCTTCACGTTTTGAGGAATGAGCATTACTGGCGGCCGTGTGTTTTGCTCGTGCAAAACAGTAGAAGGCATTAGGTTTACAAAGGGTGCGCATCCTATTTATAAGGGATGAATTTGGACCATATATTATTATTTAATTCTATGAATTTGTCAAGGAGTTTTTCGTCAAAACGGAACCTTATATAACCCTTTTTTTAATAAACTAAGTTGATCCTAGCATAACAAATCATTCCGGATCCAATGGGACTGGTTTCGTCGAATTCCGACTCCGTTTGCGAAAATCCTTTAGAAAATATCGATGAAAAACACCGAGCATTAATTCCTTAAAATTACAGAAAAAATCCTAAAAATATGAGGCCTTGACGTTTCACTCGACCTCTTCCTAAGGTTTCGTATGAAACTTGTTTCGTTGAATTCTGAGTTCGTTTGACCAGTCAACCATTCAAATAAAGTTACCCATGTTTAAAACGTATAAATGGTTAACTCAGAATAAGGCGTTTTTGGCCACCGAGGTCACATACGTCATTGGTTTGCCGCGAAACTTGACTTTCTTATAACGATAAACTAATACGAACCCAATGGTACACAGTTCGTCGCATTCCGAGACTGTTTCCCGGTACGCTATTTTCTACGCACCCTAAGTGCTCCTTTAGCCACCAAAATTTCTAATGTTCAAAAATAACAAGCTATATATGTTTTCTGACTCTAAACGAAGATACGAACTCAACGGAACTGGTTTCGTGGCTAAATTCGATCGTATGCTCCAGTTATGGTCAAAACCTCTTTTAAATCGAATTAAATTATTAATAATTCCATAGCGACTTTTTCTAAAATTTGATTTGGCCATAAATCAAAATCTACACGACGAAATCCTGATTTTTCTCTTCCACGAGAGAAATATACTTCACTAGCTCCGTACGTTTCATGTTTCATAGAAATCCGACTTAAAACGAATCCTGTACATTCTGTTGAAGTTCGAATCGCCAATTTACGAACTGCAGCGCCATTTCGAGCTCGTTTATAATTATATTATAAACTATATGTTCAACTGTCGATGATTGAATATATTCGTTATTCAAATTCAATTCCAAGCTGAATTAAATATCACAGATGATCTGGTTCACACCATATCGTCATTTCAAGCAATTCTGATTATTTCAGAATTTAATATATTATTTAAATTAAATATTCGCCATTATTTAATTCCACGACCATTAAATCCTTTAATTCACCTTTTAAATGATTAAATAAATAAATTATACTACCTCTACCAATGCGTGTCATTACAATCAGAGTATAATCTGTCTTACAAAATAAAGAAGCATAAAATAACATTTATATTTCCCATTGTAGCATAAGCCGCCATAGCAGTAGAAAAAGAGAGTCCAAAGCACTTTGTCAAAGAATCTTCGAGCTTGGGAAGAGTGACGGTCCAATCTAACCTGAGCTATACTATTCCCTCCTTAACTACATGGGGGGGGGGGGGACGGAAGAAAAGAAGACGAAAGAAAACTGGGTCAGACATAAAGTCTGTTAAGTTCAGTTACTTCTAGCATGTGAACAAGGAAAAACAAAACGACATGAATTAACTGAATACAAGACAATACCATGATGATAGGGCTAACAAGATAGGATGAGATTAACACAAGATATGCTTTAATACTTTCTCCGCTTCGCTATTAACCTGTTATTATGGTTTCTATGTCTCTGCACCACCTATCTAGTGTCCCAACTAGTAATCTGTCTAAAATGATAACGCGATCCCAATCCCAGTAATTGTGGTTTCCTTTAGGCATACATTTACTATTTATTATCTAGATCTAATCTAGGGTTTTATATCAAAGTGCTTCCTAGATTCCACTCGGGTTTACGCGGCTTATCTAATGCTTCACAGATTCAGGGTTTATGCCACCTAGGTCCAACTAGGTATTACGCTACATGTCGAACGATGCCCCTAGTCTAGGACACACTACCTAGAGTGGTATATGTTCCTAGACATTCCCCACGTATGTGTCGCGAATCGTTTATTGCTGTCTAGATGCATATGTCCTGAAATGTGCGACCCGAGTCCCGTGGCAGGGCTGCTCTAGAAACACGGAACTCGTTCGAGAGCTTTCAGATATCTGCTGATGCAGTTGCTAAGGTCTGTTTTTCCAGTGGCTATGGTCCCACTCGACCCCTCCCTCAACTAATGAAAGGCACACCTTGAAAAATGAGAATTATACGCAGGCCCTCTATGCCCCACTAACCTATGGCCATCCTCACCCATAACTAGATAGCAAGTATATGGTCTTTTGGAGTTCTCCGCCTTTCCGCTTTACGTATCTCAACTGACTCAAGATGGTAGGTAGACGACGAGTCGCTATCACAGGGCTACTGGTCTCGCCGAATCACGCTGGTCTATCCTAGTCTTTAGGTTGCCATATATTGCAACCAAGGCATACCCTTGGTTCTTCTCACGCATACCTTAACCTCTGTGAGCCCAGGCGGATCATCTGCATTCTCATAGAGGGATACCAAGAGTACCCTTACGCCCCCTCGAAGCCTCGGGCTTCGTAACCCAATTCGTTGGAGCCTTCTTTAAGATCTGATGGACGTTCGCTCCTCTTCGTGTTATATTAAGGATTAATACTTAGTTTTTCTAACTAAGGTTTACCACTTAGTGTATTGAATCGTCGTTTTCTTAAGTAAGGTTTACTACTTTGCCCTTTTTAACTAAGGTTTACTACTTAGTCCTCTTTCTCATCAAGTTGGATTGGTTAAGTGTCATTAGTCAATTCAAGTTAACTTAACCCATTCCTTTGTCATATTAAACTGGTTAAGTGTTATCAGTAATTCACATTGACTTAACCCTACCAGCATCAAGTTATATTGGTTAAGTATTTACTTAACCCTACCCATTCATCTTGTATTGGTTAAGTGTTCCTTTTTAACTTAACCTTGCCTATCTGTTTTAAATAACATGTCATAACGGTTAAGTGTTCCCTTAGTTAACTTAACTCTAACATTGGTTTGATTAACATGTTCTAATGGTTAAGTATTGTCCCTTCATGTTTTTAACTTAACCGTATTCATTTATCACACTCTGATGGTTAAGTGTTCAAGCTTACTTAACCCTACGGTCTAGTCCAGCTAACATATTAAATTGGCTAAGTGTATTAAATTTACTTAACCCCAACCTCTAGTCTAGTTAGCATGTTAAATTGGCTAAGTGTATTGAATTTACTTAACCCCCACTTTCTAGTCTGGTTAACATATTAAATTGGCTAAGTGTTTTTCTTAGTTACTTAACTCGTACAAATCTTGTCTTGTTACCATGTTAAGTTGGTTAAGTGTTCTAGTTAACTTAACCCTATCGTTCTAACTTAACTGTGTTAAGTTGGTTTAAGTGTTCCTATGGACTTAACCCTCCCATTCTAGCTTAACTGTGTTAAGTTGGTTAAGTGTTCTTATGGACTTAACCCTCTCATTCTAGCTTAACTTTAATTGTCTTATTAAAGCACCAGCCACTCATATTAGACAGGTATTGTTGTGGCTGCCGGTATGCCGGTTGGTTCCGGGCAGTCTTACGCCACAACTCAGTCTAACCTCGGGCCTTTATCGGGCTCAATGCCTTAACCTCCCACATTGGATAGGTATTGTTGTGATCACTGGACAGCCGGGCGGGTCCAGGCAGGTTTACATCACAACTCAATCCAACCTCGGGTTAAGCATGTTCGTATTGTCTAAATTTACTTTTCTCATTTAGGATAAATTCTATAAGTAAATTTTCCCTAATTTACTTATTCCATTATTACTCTTTTAATGTACATTGTCAACATTTATTATTATGGCCCATTTTCCCTATATATCATATTTATAGTTTTTGGTATGTAAATTATACCAAATTAAGTGTCACTAACCATGATTATTCTAAACATGACAATTACTCACAATTATGACTAAATTCAAAATTTGTGCTAATATACTTATTATGCCAAATTAACTTTAATTGACCCAATTCTGATTTAACATCCTAATTTATAGTTTATGGCAAGACTAGAATTATTATTCTAATTTACCGTTTACGCCTAAAACTTAGCTTACTTTCCAATACTAAATTTAACATGCCAAATTACATATTCCATAATTCATGTCAAATTTTCAATTTTGCGTTCTAATAAACATGCCATAATACATGTTCTAAATTATGTCAATCATAATTATGTTCATGTTCCATATTATGCCAATTTCCAAGTTTACAACCATGTTTAAGTCAAATTTATGATTTGCCCAAATCGTATTCCCATCGTTCGTGTAATCGTGATTTCATCCTAGATTATAGATAAATCTAGATTCGTGGATAAAAAGGGAATGAACCAAAATGCCATGAAAAGATAGACATAATGACTGGCAGAAGATGATAATTCACTAATCACAGATCTAACAAATTACACTGAATAAATTGATTAAAGCATCGAAGGCCTATAGATCTGATAATATTATGACATAAAAAGGGTTGAACTAATAACATAGGTTCAAGTATATGGGTAGATCTAACTTAATATATAAATTCCCATAATCAAGATCCAAGGATAATTAAGAATAAACTGAATAGATAATCAAGTTTAGATCCAATCTCACAGTCATAATCCTAGGCAATAATATCATGTTCATGAATCACAGGTAATTATCCACTATTGTCCTTGTCATAGTCATAGGCATTGGTTTATGCTCCTAGTCAAAGGCTTATGTTCATAGTCAAAGGCTTATGTTCATAGTCAGAGGCTTATGGTTTCAAAAGCCACATTTCCATAGTCATAATCTTAAGCTCTGACAATTTAGTCACAATGTGTTCTAGGCCATAATCAAGAATCAGATCCAAAGTCATAAACAAGCACAGATTCAATGAAATGATAAGGCATATTTCTTATATTCTTTTAATTTCATGTCACAAATAGAAAAGGCGTTCAAATCTAAAAAGTAACCGACTTACATTGATTGGATCTAGTAAATAACAGAAAGAAAGCATTGCTTGAAGCCGTTAAATTTTTACTTGAATCCTAACTTATTTTGGATCTTCTCTTGAAAGACTTGAGCAGGATATCCTTTTCTTGATTTATATTTTATTTTAATTTATTTATTTAGATTTAGAGGAAGAAGAAGAAGCCATGTCCATCAAATATTTGTGCAGCATAAGGTTAGAGAAGAATGGTGCAAAGAGGAGGAGACTAGGGGCTGTTTATATAGGATTGCAAGTTAATTTGAGCCGTCGATGAAGCCAAGGTTAATCAAAGCCATCCGTTCTAAAGAGAAGCCAATTATGTTCACAATTACTTTCTTAATGTACATTATTAACGTTTATTATTAAATTTGTATGTACATTAGATACATCCCCCCTTTACACATTTATTATTAAATTTGTATGCACATTAGATACATCTCCCCTTTACATATTTATTATTAAATTTGTATGCACATTAGATACATCTCCCCTTTACACATTTATTATTAAATTTGTATGCACATTAGATACATCTCCTCTTTACACATTTATTATTAAATTTGTATGCACATTAGATACATCCCCCCTTTACACATTTATTATTAAATTAGTAACTTTAGTGTTAACAGAAATACGGGGTGTTACATTCTCCCCTCCTTAAAGGATTTCGACCCCGAAATCTTCAAGTCAAGAAGAATGTAAATCATACCATCCAATCATCCATCTACTCAACCATCAAACACAGGCATCCATTATCCTTAAAGACTTCTAATGCTTGTATGTTCATATGCATAGTGTGTGTACATATCTTTATCTAATGCAAAATCAGGCGGTCTACTGATTCAGTTGACCTCCTTAATGCAAGTCATGTCAGTGCCATGCGTCCAATATGTATGCAAATCCTAATGATACATATTATTTTTATATGAGTGCACAATCATTCACTCAAATGCGACATCCATATGATAACACATTAAGTTCAATTCATAAACAAATACATATATGTAAATGAAATATGAAGGCGTCTGAGCTGATCTAGTGCCTAATACATGTGTATATGCATTCACGAGCAACCACTAGCAACCATTCACAACCATCAACCATAACATGTTTCAAATACATGTTTACATCCAAAAGGGTTTCTACCTAAGGATCGATGATACGTCCTATAGGATATACCTTAAAAGCTAGAAACTAGTATGCATAGAATTCCTAGAAAAAGGAATCAAGGATTTACCCTTAAGAAAAAGGGTATGAG
Organism: Allium sativum; assembly: GCA_030737875.1. Taxonomy (NCBI): domain Eukaryota; kingdom Viridiplantae; phylum Streptophyta; class Magnoliopsida; order Asparagales; family Amaryllidaceae; genus Allium; species Allium sativum. The sequence continues at coordinate 401,309,441 of CM060923.1, read as the reverse complement.
GCGCGTATGCCTTATCTTCAATCTCCCGTATCACGTTTTCTTGAGCTTTACTCAACTGTACCTTAACAAATTCAACTTCACGATTGCGAAGTTTCTTGACCTCCATTTCCAAAATAAACAAATGTCAACCATGATACTGAGTGTATATACTAGGATGATCAGAGGTCTCTCCTCTTAGCTTATCCATCATGCCATAACTATGAGGGTCAAAAGGTCACTACGTACTTTTTACCTCTCTTAAGGTTAGTCCTTCTCTATATAGAGCGCCTTTCACAACTATTCATCTCTCAAGCAAACCATCCTAGTCGAACTCGACATCCCTCATGTACAAGCCCCAAAGGCCTAAACCAATATCAGAGAAGCACCCGAGGAATGTCTCCTCCGAATTTGGGCGATCTACGTGAGATGATCTAAGCAAAAACAACCAAACACTTGAGAACTAGTTGGGATCTTTTATTATACAAGTACTAAGGTGCAGAGACCCAACTACGGAAGCAAATATGAACAAATGCGAAGTGCTAAAACCAAAAGAAAGAGTACAAACAGAAAAGCTAGACTCTTCCAACAGAACTTTACTACCTTTCTCCTAGGTACACTTAGTGGTGAAGCATGTACTTGCCATTCTGAAAATCTTGTCCTTTGTTCTTAATTATATGCCCTATTATGCCATAGTAAAGATACTTCCTCTTGTCTTAGGTTTTATAATCCCTTCCTCCTTCGTGAGCCAAGTCTACATCCATGAATTCCTCATCCTTGAGTTATGCTCCTTAGCCAAACTCCTCATCCTCTTTCGTGTGTAATCATGTTGACAAATCTATCGAAAGCTGCCTCCATCATACAGAAAACCCTACTAAGCTTGAAAGAAAACTAGCCGCATGTGAAACTACTACGGTTATAGATGGAAGTCAGGCACTACTTCTCCCTTCGATGAGGTTACCTCCCAGAAAGCCAGAAGCCCCAGAGACTCAAGAAAGAAGGGGACAAGAATTCAAACAGAGAATCAGAAGATAGTGCGTATGGCTTTTAGGGAATATGCCTTTAAAACAAAACTTTTCTTTTGAAAATGCTTCTTTTAAAACTGTTTGAAAACAATAACTTTTTTTCAAATCTTCTATCTGATCCGGTAACCTTCAGCTCTGATACCACGTGTAACACCCCACATCCTTTAGTGTCACTCACAAAGGGAATGCACTAAGTTATGTGGAGCATTTAGGGTAAAAAAATGCAGATAAATTACAAGACAGACAAAAACAGCGGAAAATAAAACTTTACTTTATTGATAAAATAGTTTGTACAACAATTGTTTTCCAATATCAGAGTATCATCTGTCTTACAAAATAAATAAGCATAAAATAACATTTATATTCCCCAATGTAGCATAAGCCAGCCATAGCAGCAGAAAAATAGAGTCCAAAGCACTTTGTCAAAGAATCTTCGAACTTGGGAAGAGTGACGGTCCAATCTAACCTGAGCTATACTATTCCCTCCTTAACTACCTGGGGGGAACGGAAGAAAAGAAGACGAAAGAAAACTGGGTCAGACATAAAGTCTGGTAAGTTCAGTTACTTCTGGTATGTGAACAAGGAAAAACAAAATGACATGAATTAACTGAATACAAGACAATACCATGATGATAAGGCCAACAAGATGGGATAAGATTAACACAAGATATTCTTTAATACTTTCTCCGCTTCGCTATTAACCTGTTATTATGGTTTCTATGTCTCTGCACCACCTATCTAGTGTCCCAACTAGTAATCTGTCTAAAATGATAACGCGATCCCAATCCCAGTAATTGTGGTTGCCTTTAGGCGTACATTTATTATTTATTACCTAGATATAATCTAGGGTTTTATATTAAAGTGCTTCCTAGATTCCACTCGGGTTTACGCGGCTTATCTAATGCTTCACAGATTCAGGGTTTATGCCACCTAGGTCCAACTAGGGATTACGCTACCTATCGAACGATGCCCCTAGTCTAGGACACACTACCTAGAGCGGTATATGTTCCTAGACTTTCCCCACGTATGTGTCGCGAATTGTTTATTGCTATCTAGATGCACATGTCCTGAAATGTGCGACCCGAGTCCCGTGGCAGGGCTGCTCTAGAAACACGAAACTCGGTCGAGAGCTTTCAGATATCTGCCGATGCAGGTGCTAAGGTCTGTTTTTCCAGTGGCTATGGTCCCACTGGACCCCTCCCTCAACTGATGAAAGGCACACCTTGAAAAATGAGAACTATACGCAGGCCCTCTATGCCCCACTAACCTATGGCCATCCTCACCCATAACTAGATAGCAAGTATATGGTCTTTTGGAGTTCTCCACCTTCCCGCTTTAAGTATCTCAACTGACTCAAGATGGTAGGTAGACGACGAGTCGCTATCACAGGGCTACTGGTCTGGCCGAATCACGCTGGTCCATCCTAGTCTTTAGGTTGCCATATATTGCAACCAAGGCATACCCTTGGTTCTTCTCACGCAGACCTTAACCTCTGTGAGCCCAGGCGGATCATCTGCATTCTCACAAAGGGATACCAAGAGTACCCTTATGTCCCCTCGAAACCTCGGGCTTCGTAACCCAATTCATTGGAGCCTTCTTTAAGATCAGATGGACGTTCGCTCCTCTTCGTGTTATACTAAGGATTACTACTTAGTTTTTCTAACTAAGGTTTACCACTTAGTGTATTGAATCATCGTTTTCTTAACTAATGTTTACTACTTAGCCCTTTTTAACTAAGGTTTACTACTTAGTCCTCTTTCTCGTCAAGTTCGATTGGTTAAGTGTCATTAGTCAATTCAAGTTAACTTAACCCATTCCTTTGTCATATTAAACTGGTTAAGTGTTATCAGTAATTCACGTTGACTTAACCCTACCAGCATCAAGTTATATTGGTTAAGTATTTACTTAACCCTACCCATTCATCTTGTATTGGTTAAGTGTTCCTTTTTAACTTAACCTTGCCTATCTGTTTTAAATAACATGTCATAACGGTTAAGTGTTCCCTTAGTTAACTTAACTCTAACATTGGTTTGATTAACATGTTCTAATGGTTAAGTATTGTCCCTTCATGTTTTTAACTTAACCGTATTCATTTATCACACTCTGATGGTTAAGTGTTCAAGCTTACTTAACCCTACGGTCTAGTCCAGCTAACATATTAAATTGGCTAAGTGTATTAAATTTACTTAACCCCAACCTCTAGTCTAGTTAGCATGTTAAATTGGCTAAGTGTATTGAATTTACTTAACCCCCACTTTCTAGTCTGGTTAACAAATTAAAGTGGCTAAGTGTTTTTCTTAGTTACTTAACTCCTACAAATCTTGTCTTGTTACCATGTTAAGTTGGTTAAGTGTTCTAGTTAACCTAACCCTATCTTTCTAACTTAACTGTGCTAAGTTGGTTAAGTGTTCCTATGGACTTAACCCTCCCATTCTAGCTTAACTGTGTTAAGTTGGTTAAGTGTTCTTATGGACTTAACCCTCCCATTCTAGCTTAACTTTAATTGTCTTATTAAAGCACCAGCCACTCACATTAGACAGGTATTGTTGTGGCTGCCGGTATGCCGGTTGGTTCCGGGCAGTCTTACGCCACAACTCAGTCTAACCTCGGTCCTTTATCGGGCTCAATGCCTTAACCTCCCACATTGGATAGGTATTGTTGTGATCACTGGGCAGCCGGGCGGGTCCGGGCAGGTTTACATCACAACTCAATCCAACCTCGGGTTAAGCATGTTCGTATTGTCTAAATTTACTTTTCTCATTTAGGATAAATTCTATAAGTAAATTTTCCCTAATTTACTTATTCCATTATTACTCTTTTAATGTACATTGTCAACATTTATTATTATGGCCCATTTTCCCTATATAACATATTTATAGTTTTTGGTATGTAAATTATACCAAATTAAGTGTCACTAACCATGATTATTCTAAACATGACAATTACTCACAATTATGACTAAATTCAAAATTTGTGCTAATATACTTATTATGCCAAATTAACTTTAATTGACCTAATTCTGATTTAACATCCTAATTTATAGTTTATGGCAAGACTAGAATTATTATTCTAGTTTACCGTTTACGCCTAAAACTTAGCTTACTTGCCAATACTAAATTTAATATGTCAAATTACATATTCCATAATTCATATCAAATTTTCAATATTGCGTTCTAATAAACATGCCATAATACGTGTTCTAAATTATGTCAATCATAATTATGTTCATGTTCCACATTATGCCAATTTCCAGGTTTACAACCATGTTTAAGTCAAATTTATGATTTGCCCAAATCGTATTCCCATTGTTCGTGTAATCGTGATTTCATCCTAGATTATAGATAAATCTAGATTCGTGGATAAAAAGGGAATGAACCAAAATGCCATGAAAAGATAGACATAATGACTGGCAGAAGATGATAATTCACTAATCATATATCTAACAAATTACACTGAATAAATTGATTAAAGCATCGAAGGCCTATAAATCTGATAATATTATGACATAAAAAGCGTTGAACAAATAACATAGGTTCAAGTATATGGGTAGATCTAACTTAATAGATAAATTCCCATAATCAAGATCCAAGGATAGTTAAGAATAAACTAAATAGATAATCAAGTTTAGATCCAATCTCACAGTCATAATCCTAGGCAATAATATCATGTTCATGAATCATAGGTAATTATCCACTATTGTCCTTGTCATAGTCATAGGCATTGGTTTATGCTCCGAGTCAAAGGCTTATGTTCATAGTCAAAGGCTTATGTTCATAGTCAAAGGCTTATGGTTTCAAAGACCACAGTTCCATAGTCATAATCTTAAGCTCTGGCAATTTAGTCACAATGTGTTCTAGGCCGTAATCAAGAATCAGATCCAAAGTCATAAACAAGCACAGATTCAATGAAATGATAAGGAATATTTCTTATATTCTTTTAATTTCATGTCTCAAATAGAAAAGGCATTCAAATCTAAAAAGTAACCGACTTACATTGATTGGATCTAGAAAAGAATAGAAAGATAGCGTTGCTTGAAGCCGTTGAATCTTTACTTGAATCTTAACTTGTTTTGAATTTTCTCTTCAAAGACTTGAGCAGGATATCCTCGTCTTGATTTATATTTTATTTTAATTTATTTATTTAGATTCAGAGGAAGAAGAAGAAGCCATGTCCATCAAGAATTTGTGCAGCATAAGGTTAGAGAAGAATGGTGCAAAGAGGAGGAGACTAGGGGGTGTTTATATAGGATTGCAAGTTAATTTGAGCCGTCGATGAAGCCAAGGTTAATCAAAGACATCCGTTCTAAAGAGAAGCCAATTATGTTCACAATTACTTTCTTCATGTACATTATTAACATTTATTATTAAATTTGTATGCACATTAGATACATTCCCCCTTTACACATTTATTATTAAATTTGTATGCACATTAGATACATCTCCCTTTTACACATTTATTATTAAATTTGTATGCACATTAGATACATCTCCCCTTTACACATTTATTATTAAATTTGTATGCACATTAGATACATCTCCCCTTTACACATTTATTATTAAATTTGTATGCACATTAGATACATCCACCCTTTACACATTTATTATTAAATTAGTAACTTTAGTATTAACAGAAATACAGGGTGTTACATTCTCCCCTCCTTAAAGGATTTCGACCCCGAAATCTTCAAGTCAAGAAGAATGTAAATCATACCATCCAATCATCCATCTACTCAACCATCAAACATAGGCATCCATTGTCCTTAAAGACTTCTAATGCTTGTATGTTCATATGCATAGTGTGTGTACATATCTTTATCTAATGCAAAATCAGGCGGTCTACTGATTCAGTTGACCTCCTTAATGCAAGTCATGTCAGTGCCATGCGTCCAATATGTATGAAAATCCTAATGATACATATTATTTTTATATGAGTGCACAATCATTCACTCAAATGCGACATCCATATGATAACACATTAAGTTCAATTCATAAACAAATACATATATGTAAATGAAATATGAAGGTGTTTGAGCCGATCTAGTGCCTAATACGTGTGTATATGCATTCAAGAGCAACCACTAGCAACCATTCACAACCATCAACCATAACATGTTTCAAATACATGTTTACATCCAAAAGGGTTTCTACCTAAGGATCGATGATACGTCCTAGAGGATATACCTTAAAAGCTAGAAACTAGTATGCATAGAATTCCTAGAAAAAGTTTCAAGGATGTGCCCTTAAGAAAAAGGGATTGAGGCGCGTATGCCTTATCTTCAATCTCCCGTATCACGTCTTCTTGAGCTTTACTCAACTGTACCTTAACAGATTCAACTTCACGATTGCGAAGTTTCATGACCTCCATTTCCAAAATAAACAAATGTCAACCATGATACTGAGTGTATATACTAGGATGATCAGAGGTCTCCCCTCTTAGCTTATCCATCATGCCATAACTATGAGGGTCAAAAGGTCACTACGTACTTTTTACCTCTCTTAAGGTTAGTCCTTCTCTATATAGAGCGCCTGCCACAACTATTCATCTCTCAAGCAAACCATCCTAGTCGAACTCGACGTCCCTCAAGTACAAGCCCCAAAGGTCTAAACCAATATCAGACAAGCACCCGAGGAATGTCTCCTCCGAATTTGGACGATCTACGTGAGATGATCTAAGCAAAAACAACCAAACACTTGAGCACTAGTTGGGATCTGTTACTATACAAGTACTAAGGTGCAGAGACTCAACTATGGAGGCAAATATGAACAAATGCGAAGTGCTAAAACCAAAAGAAAGAGTACAAACAGAAAAGCTAGACTCTTCCAACAGAACTTTACTACCTTTCTCCTAGGTACACTTAGTGGTGAAAGCATGTACTTGCCCTTCTGAAAATCTTGTCCTTTGTTCTTAATTATATGCCCTATTCTGCCATAGTAAAGATACTTCCTCTTGTCTTAGGTTTTATAATCCCTTCCTCCTTCATGAGCCAAGTCTACATCCATGAATTCCTCATCCTTCAGTTGTGCTCCTTAGCCAAACTCCTCATCCTCTTTCGTGTGTAATCATGTTGAAAAATCTCTCGAAAGCTGCCTCCATCGTACAGAAAACCCTACTAAGCTTGAAAGAAAACTAGCCGCATGTGAAACTACTACGGTTATAGATGGAAGTCGGGCACTACTTCGCCCTTCGATGAGGTTACCTCCAAGAAAGCCAGGAGCCCCAGAGACTCAAGAAAGAAGAGGACAAGAATTCAAACAGAGAATCAGAACATAGTGCGTATGGCTTTTGGGGAATATGCATTTAAAACAAAACTTTTCTTTTGAAAATGCTTCTTTTAAAACTGTTTGAAAATAATAATTTTTTTCAAATCTTTTATCTGATCCGGTAACCTTCAGCTCTGATACCACGTGTAACACCCCACATCCTTTAGTGTCACTCACGAAGGGAATGCACTAAGTTCTGTGGAGCATTTAGGGTAAAAGATGCAGATAAATTATAAGACAAACAAAATTAAAACAGCAGAAAATAAAACTTTACTTTATTGATAAAATAGTTTGTACAACAATTGTTTTCCAATATCAGCGGAATAAGACTGCCCGGAACTGGCCGGCTTATCCAGCATCCACATGTTGTAGGCCTAATGTGGGAGGTCTAGCGCATTATAAACCATAAATGGACATAGTAATGAATTAGACTACTTAACCAAATCTAATCCATAGGGATTGTGTGAACTTAGACTTAAGTTGAGGTTAAGTAAACTTGATTAAGTAAAGTGGGAGGGTTAAGTAAATCTTGGGTAGGTGGGTAATATTAGTATATATAGGCCCACAAACTTAACCATTAAATAAACATGCTTGAATCAGTGGGAGGGTTAAGCACATCTTGGGTTGGTGGGTAATATTTGTATATATAGGCCCACAAACTTAACCATTATAGAGTTATGTAATTAAAAATCACCCTTTAGGGTATACGTAACTGGTATAGGGCTATGTAATTAAAGATCACCCTTTAGGGTATACATAGTCAGTGGAAAGCCTAGTGGGGATGCAAGACAAAGAGGAGAGCTTGTATCATATTGTGTGGGAGTTATGTAATTAAAGATCACCCTTTAGGGTATACATAACTAGTATAGGGCTATGTAATTAAATATCACCCTTTAGGGTATGCATAGTCAGTGGAAAACCTAGTGGGGATACAAGACAAAGGGATAGCTTGTATCATATTGTGTGGGACCTATTTCAGTCAGTAACCCGTAGTTGGTATCAGAGTAGAGAACTCCGTACTAGGCGGAGAAAGGCATGCTTACTGATTGATTGTAAGAGATCCAAATGAGACGGATGGTAGGAGCGGCGCAAACCAACTGGAGACATGTGCGTGCATGGGCCGGGCAGAAGGGGCTAAGACGACCGTGACCCCAGTGGATATGGTTGTGCACATAATAGGTTGCCATCTTAGGGAAGTGATACCCCCTACTGTGGGACCAGCACAGGAATTCTACAGAGCAGGGAGCCGATCGATTAGGGTAGTGGTTAGGGTATACTCAGACATATGACCTAAGTCTACCAACTTATAGTGGAAGGGATCATCTCATTTTAAATTATACTAGTAATAGTGCAGAGTAGTCATTAGTGAAGCATGTATATACTTTACATTATCTGCCTTGTCACACCTACCATTTATATAGTGATCTCTCTTATCCACTTTATGCCTGTCATGATTACCTTTATTTATTTACTGGCTAAAAGTTACTAGACTCGCCAAACTTTATGTCTGGCCCCTTTTTTCCTTCTCTCTTCCATCCACCCCCCCTCCCCAGGTTCTCAGGGAGGAAACACCCAGGCTTAGCCAAGATTTGGATATCATCTTGCTATGATCTACTTTTGAAGTATGGCTCGAGTCTTTGTCTCTGTTTTGGCTTACTCTTTTATTGGGGAATAATGTTTTCTTTTAATTCGTATGTACTCTGATTATGCAAGACAGAAATATTTTGTTGTAATGGTTTTATGACTTATGGTATTATAAACCACAGGATTATGATTTATGTTTGAAATAAAATTTATGAAATTTCCGTTGATATCTTTATTTATATCTGTGTTATAATTATTCTATATCTGTTTACCTACAGTGCTCCACGGAACTTAACGCATTCCCTTAGTGAGTGACATTAACGGATGTGGGGTGTTTCAGTGTAGGAAGCTTCGGAGAGTAGAAAGGAGGAGTTTAGTTCGAAGGAGGTGGTTTAGGGGATTATCCGTGGGCCAGGGGGTGCCTTGGCAGCGTACGATGACCGAGGGGAGGAGCGGAGGGGAGGGAGGTCAAAGGTGGCGAGTGGCGGCGGCAGAGAGAAGGAGGGAGGTGGTCACCATTTTTGAGGAGAAAGGAGGAAGGAAAGGAGCAGGAAGAATGAGTGAAAGGAATGAAAGAAAAGGAAATAAATAGTATGGCTTAATCGTAAAATTCATCCCTCACACGGATCTGTGGCGCGATCCCGTTAGTCCAAACAAAACCACCTTGGCCCGTTGGATGGCCTTCGTTTTAATTTAAATTCAATAGCTTCACATTTATAAAAGTGTGTTAGTTAGACTCCACTACTTTTGATCGCAAGATCACAAATTAAATCTGTTTGCTACAAAATTTTGGATTATGTTAATAAATGTAACTTCGAATCCAACGGATCATGTTTCATCGAATTCCGAGTTCGTTTGACCTTCTGTTTTATTTTTCGATCGAGTTTAAATTCGATTTTTACGTGTAATTTATCATACCTTTTATTCTCGCACTCCCACATGCCAACTTCAAAAATTATGAAACTTTGAATTCTACCATTATTTGACGGTACGGATTCGATAAAAAAAAGTTTCGTCAAATCGTGGGGTCATCTAAACAACATTCCTCTGTAAAATGTCGTCAGTATTACATCAAATGGTTTTATCGCACCCAGCCACATACTGATTTCGTCTGGCGCGAAATTTAAAACTTAGCAATGATTTAATATTCCGAATCCAATAAAATTGGTGTTGTCGGATTTTGCGGTCGTTAACAAAATTTCACTTTTCAAGGGCTATGCTGTGTGTTAAAAATCGAATTTTTAAATTCTGACGTATTTTACTAAAAAATATAACAAATATAATTTTTAAATTGGTTGTGAACTTACAGATGCTGCAATTTCCCCAACTTAAAAACTTTTCGTCCCCGAAAAGGAAGAAAACGGTAAAGCAAGAAATGAAATGATAATGTAACATAACATAAGCTTATCTCACACAACAGCTGATCAGAGATATCCATTCTGCACTTGGGAAAAGCCTGCTTATTGCTATCCTCAGTCTCCCATGGATAGTCACTAGGATCTCCGTTCCATTGCACTTTGATCAAATGCACTTTCTAGTTCCTTGGAACTCCAGTTTCTCTATCAATGTTCTTTATCGGCTCTATTCATACGGTCAAGTCCGGAGTAATACCCAGGGTTTCCTATGTTGACTCCTCAACAATGAAATCGGGATTACATATATGCTTGCAAAGCTGAGAGATGTGAAATACATCATGAACACCGAAAAACAAATCTGGTAACCGAACTCTATAAGCTAGATTCCCAATCCTTTCAAGTATAGGAATGGACCAGTATATCTAGGTACCAACTTTCCTATTTTCCCAAACTGAGTTACTCATATTAACGGAGAAACGTTCTGATACACCTGTTCTCCAACAGAAAAGGGTAAATCTCTTCTTTTAGAATCTGCATAACTCTTCTGTCGGCTTTGTTTTGCCTGTAGTCACTTCTTAATGAAATCCACTTTATCTGAAGCTTCTTGGATCATATCTGGCCCCAATACTAATTGATTACCAGGATCAATCCAGCAGGCAGGAGATCTACATGGTCTACCATACAATGCTTCAAATAGTGACATTTTTAAACTCGTTTGGAAGCTATTATTGTATGAAAATTCAACCAAATGCATATGATCTTCACAAGATCCTCCAAAATCGAGAATACGTGCTCGTAATAAGTTTTCCAATATATGATTCACCCTCTCGGTCTGGCCATCTGTCTGAGGATGGTATGCAGTGCTAAGATTAATCTTCGTTCCCAATTTAGATTGGAATGCTTCCGAGAACTTACTAGCAAAGATCGGATCTCGGTCACTGAAGATTCTACTGGGAACTCCATACAATCTGAAAATCTCTCCCACGTATATCTGAGCAAGACAATGAGTTATTCCAATTGATTTCACTAGAATAAAATGGGCGCTCTTCACAAAATGATCAAAAACAACTCGAATACCATCATTTCCTTTCTTGGTTCTAGGAAAACCATTAATGAAATCCATAGAAATTTGATCCCATTTCCATTCTAGAAACTCTAATGGTTGCAACAATCCAACGACCTTCTTCTAATCGCTCTTAATCTATTAACAAGTTGGGCATCTGCTGACATAGATAGAAATGTTTCTCTTCCGCCAGAATGTGAAATTAAGATCATGATACATCTTGCACACTCCTGGATGTATACTAAGCTTGGATTTGTGACATTCATCCATCACCTCTCTTCTGAGCTCTGGAATGTCTGGGACACAGATTCGGCCTAAAAATCTTAGAACTCCTTTACTATCAATCTGGAAAGTGGAGACTTTCCCATACCGAATTCTCTTATTAGTCTTATGAATGAATTCATCGTCTTTTTGGAGAACATAAATCTTCTCTATTAGTGAAGGCGTAACAATAAGACTAGCCATAACTGCATTCTTCCTTCTAAGTGCACCAGCTACAACATTGGCTTTTCCTGATCGTATGCTGCAAGAAATTATAATCAATGCTACTATCTCAAATCCAAATCTTTCTGGGTGAATAGGTATTTTTATGATTTATGATCTGTATACAATTCGAACAACTCACCCAAAAGATAGTGCCTCCAAATCTTCAAAGAAAATACCACGACTAACAGCTCTAAATCATAAGTAACATACCTCTTCTCATGCTGCTTCAACTAATGGCTACCATAAGCAACTATTTGGCCTCTTTGCATTAATACCGCACCTACTCCTTCATGAGAAGCATCTGTATAGATAGTCAAATCTTTATTGCCATCTATAATAGTCAACACTGGAGCAGTAGTCAACCTTTGTTTCTGGTCTTGGAAAGCTGCTTCACATTCTATCGTCCAATTTAACCTTGCATGCTCCTTTGTAAGCTTCGTCAACGGGCTAGATAGCTTCGAAAAATCCTTAACTAATTTTCGATAATAGCCTCCCATTCCCAGAAAACTTCGGACTTATGTGGGAGTAGTAATATCCTATAAGAGAAGGGGTTAAGTTTTCCATTGCACTTTGACCAAAGAACTTCACTTCTTCTTTCCAGAATATGCATTCAGAAATCTTGGCTTTTAATACATTCTCGCTTAAAATTTTTAAAACCAGTTCCAAATGCTTTGCATTCTCACTAGCTGACTTCAAGAAGATGAAAATATCATCAATTAAAACTAGCACAAATTTATTCAAACCCCGTGAAATACTTGATTCATCAAATCAAAACAATAGGTAGGAGCATTACATAAACCCAACGTCATTACTAACCATTTATAAAATTAGTATGGATCTCTGAGTGCTATTAAAGGAACACATTCTTCGGCAATCCGCAATTGATGGAAACCTATAGCTAGGTCCATCTTCGAGAACACTTTCGCTCCATTCAAGCGATCTAATAAATCATCAATGCACAATAATGAATATTTATTCTTCAACGTTTGCTTATTAGGGTCTTAGTAATCTACGCATAATCTAAGATTACAGTATGACTTAGGAACAAACACCACGGTCGCTCCCCAACTCGAGAAACTAGTCCTGATCAGACCCCTCCATAAAAGCTCTCTAGTTTGTTCACTTAACTATTCTTTTTCTTTCAATGTCATTCTTAGAATTGCATGCACTACTGGCCTTGCATTCAGGACTAAATCAATTCTGAAATCAAATTCTCTTCACGGAGGTTGGCTATCAACTTCTTCAAACGCATCTGCACAATTCTTGACAACAGGAATGTTACCTAAACAAGTGGAAGAAATTTCTAGGGAAGCCCAAAATTCTTTTCTATATAAACTCGAGCCTCCATACACCATAGTGATAACATTTCCAAACATAGTTCTAGTTTTAGCAACCCTCTCAGCACATCCAACCACAGCTGCATATTAGTCAACCAATCCATTCCCAATATAATATCAAACTCAGAAGAGTCGGAAATATTCAAGACTATCAAATCAAAAGGAAACCAATAATGAGAATAGGAGATAGGTACTCTACAATATAAATAGAAAACAAGTGAACCTCCAATTGGATTGTGAACATTAATCAGCTCATCAAGATTCCATAACTTTAAAAGTAATTTCTTGACCATGTTACTTGAAATGAAACTTCGGGATGTGCCTGTATCAAACAATACTTTAACATGAATAATTTTAACTGTAAGTGCACCTTCCAAGACATCTGGCCATCCTCTGCCAGTAGAAATTGTTGGAGCATCTTCCATATTGTACACATGAGCCACTTCAGACTTTTTCAGCAGTGGACATAACTTGATAACGTGTCATGTCTTATGGCAGTTGTAACACTCCCCGTTATCACGAGGTTTCTGGCTAGATCTAGATTTGTTCCTTCTCAGACTCCTAGGAGCTTTACACTAGTTAGCTTAATTTCCAAACTAATCATAGTTGTAGTACTTGACTTTGGCTCGTTTATCTTCTTGGGGCTTAGCTTCCTCGGTCTTACTTGCCTCAGGCTTCTTATTAGAAAATTTTCTTCTATTGCTGGACTGACTTCTTTCCCTATCCTCTTGAGAATTCCTCTTGTCAATATTCTCATATCTGCAAGCCATCTTAACAACCTTAGCAGATGGATGCTCAATATGGGTTGTTACTCTGCTACGGTACCTCTTTTGAAGAACCTCAATGAACCTCTTGTTTTTCTTGACTAGTTGTTTAACTAATTCTGGTCCAAAGTGGGAGAGTTCATTAAACTTGATGACATACTCATGAATAGTCCTGTCGCCTTACTAGAGATTAGCAAATTCATCATACAAGCGCCCGACTTCCTGCTGCAGAACAAACCTTTCCTCAAAGACTTACTTAGACCTTGATTAACTCATACCAACTCCTAGATTACCTACTGGCACTGCTTCCCACCAGATTAGGGCCTCGTCTTTAAGCAAACAGGATGCTAAGAGTTTCTTTTTATTATCCACCAATTCTTGGCTTGCGAAGATTCGTTTGCAAGACCTCATCCAAGTTTGGGCTTCAATTACATATCCGATGCCCGTGAAGGGTACTCCGCCCAAATTCTTATACTTCTTGGAGATAGCATCAAGATCAAATGGTTGCCGCGGTGGTTGCTATGGCAATGCGGGCTCATTATTAGCCGATGTTGATGTCAAAAGTTGGTCAATAGCGATAGTCAACCCCCAATCGTGTGGACAACACACGAATAACAATCATAGAATGAAGTAAAGTAAAGAAATCAGGGGACACACAAAACTTGTTATAGTGGTTCGGCAAACATAGTGCCTTCATCCACTTTATATGTATTGATTTATTTTTTATTACAAGTACAACACTTTTTCTATTTGAAGAAAGGGCGAAGATTGGCTATTCTGGAGTTAGCAGTGAGGAAAGCTTTCAAGGGAATTTGGAATTGAAAGCCATAAGTGGAGAAAAGATCTTCCGAAAGAAGGTCCTTTTCCATTTTGAGCTTGGAGGTATTTATAAGTGAAAATGTAGGCTGAATGGGCTGCCACGCGACTTGCTTCTTTTGCAAAGCTCGGACACGTGGAGCTTGATCAGTTGAAGTAGTTACGGCGGTAGGACCCGGTCTACTACTGACTAATAGCATCCTCAAAAATTATGGCTCACGTGGTACTCGAGATGAGGTGTATCAAAAGTAGAACTTTGTCTGGAAGTGGCTGACGGCTTTTGATGCCTTGAGAATTGGACCGAGTATTGAATGACTCGGCTGAATATTTCCAAATAGATCCAGAGATATCTTGGTTGATCCGGAATTTAAGGAAGTGCTTGACTCAGTTGGTCCGCGAGAGCGATTGTGTCGGGGCATGAGATGCCGCTGCTCGAAGGAGACTGGCTCGGGTCGAATCTTTTCTGGGTTTCTTGAGGTACAGGTCACTCTATCGATCGATCGATCAATGCTGAAAAGTGAGCTTCTTGACATTAAGCTTCGATACGTTGAACCGCAACAACTTTTGCCAAAATGTGGGTCAACACTTTGCCCCTCAGAGTACATCTTTCTTGGTAAATGATGTATGTTCTGAATGTAGTATCGAAGCTCAATGTGCGGGTAGAGATGAATGCGCCGAACCATATTAAGGCCGTAAAACCGACGATCGTTATAGATAGTATTGAGACAAGAAACCAACAACCACTGAAGACTGTATTAAGGTCGAGAAGTTTATAAAAATAGTAGCAGTTCCCGATACCTGTAAAGACAATGTAGACCATTTTCGGTATAGAGATGTTTGTGAACTTGATTGGACGTGTATTAAGCATACTTGACTTGAAGATAAGGGCGAGCAATAATAACACTTGGCTTAGAGAGGTGGCGAGTATTATCCATACTCGGCTTATGGACACAACGTGTATTATCCATACTCGGCTTATGGACACGACGAGTATTATCCATACTCATCTTACAGAGATGGCGAGTATTATCCATACTCGGCTTATAGAGATGGTGAGTACTATCCATACTCGGTTTATGGCAAGTGATAATCGTGCTCGGTGTATACAATTTTGTTCGAACTTGGCTGATGGAACCAAACGTACGAGGTGATGTGTAAATGATTATATGAAGTCAGGGCGAGTGGAGAGCGCACTTGCCTTAGAGAAGGGGCGGGTATAATCCATAATCAGCTTAAGGAAATCTGACCATACTCAACTCGAGGAGTAGGTTTAGAGATGGTGGCAGGATTTGATAGTATGTTACAAATGGTGGCTTTGCACTGACCATATTCGGGTTGGCGAGCGTCAGTCATGCTCAGCTTAAATCATTCAGACATAATCCATGTTTGTAAAAGAAATTTCATTGTTGCTAACGAGCTATTACAAGAAAATGGAAATAAATTCTAAGTGGATGACTATTGATTTAGAGCATGCCTAGGAGTTAAATCCTAACCACATACATTTGTACATCAATATATCCATTTTATTGAAGGAAATAAAAATACATTGAAAAAAAATGTAAATCTTATTTATTGATGATGATGTCGCGAGTGCTGAGCTCAGGGTCCTTTCCGTTTCTAGGAGCTCGAGGATCGGCCTGAGGTGCTTGGGCAGAAGATCGTGGCGACATGGTCTGTGCAGTTTTCTTGACATACTCGGGCAGTTCACCCCGTCTGACCCTATCCTCGACGAGATCGCGTAAGTGCCTGCATTCATTGTTGCTGTGACTGGCTATGTTGTGAAACTTGCAGCGCTTTCCAGAATCGAGCTCTTTCTGGGTCGGCTTTCTCCGAGGAGGTTTTGGGAGAGGTAGGGATCCTCATACGTCAAGGTAGATGTCGAGCGGGGAAGAATTGAGCTCGGTATACTGATCGTATTTGTTCTCTCTCCGAGGTCGTACGATGCATTCATTATTTTCTGAGGCCTTCCCTCTTCCTTTATTTTTGCGATTGGTGTTGGATGGATGGCGAACAAGCGGAAGAAAGATGCAACATCTTCTCGTCCCACGAATGTCAATGCAGCGGAGACAAACGCTGTAGAGGCAAGTCAGGAAGCCTCCTCTCATGAAGACGTGTCCCGATATCTTACCTGAGATGACATGGATAAGATCGTGGCCGAGTACAGAGGCCATATGACATCTCAGGGTAAACTCCTCGAACGATAACAACAGTTGATGGATCTCCTTCTCGCTCGGATGGAAAAGGGATTCAAAGCTTCAACATCATTTCCTCCACTGGGCGAAGCTGGGACAGTAACCAATCTTCAGTCTTCACAAATGCAAGTCGCAGATCAAATCACACCTTTGCTTCCTCCTGGCTCGGCTCCACCACCCGACCAATCACAGCCAGGAGTATCGCTTCCAACGACCAGCGCAGCCATAGCTGCAGATTCACAAGAGGCCCGCGAACAAGATCTAGGTCGTTCGACCATATTGCCTCCACTCCGGGGAATAGCTCGACCCCCTAGACCAATCGAGCAACAGCTGGGTCAATCCGGATCAATACCATTCCTATCACAACCCAGAATCTTATAGCAGACTCGTCTTATGTCGCCTCTCCTTCAACCAAGAGCTGGTGGAGCCATCTCGTCGAACCAGGGAGACCACTCTACCATACCAGTTCCCATACTGGCGGAGGAAAACGCTACCACGAACCCTTCTAATGTCGCTTCGGGCGGAGGCATCGAAGATCCCTAAACATCACATGTTATGCTAGATCAGCCCGGACCATCCATCGTGGGCATAGCTCGGACCGATTCTCATCAGGTTCAAGAGGCGCCAGTCTGCCCAGAACCAACAACTACGATGGACCCTCTCCCTCACTATCACTCAATTCTCGGAGGTCGAGCCCAACAAACGGCCACCCCTCTAAGCATGCTTTCGGTGGATCCTTATACTGGAGTTCTTCCAAGTGCGAAGCTGGATTCACGGCAGCGACTCCTCAGATATGGAAGCCAGCTTGCAAGCATTGTCTGACGCTTCACCCAGGGCAATTCTAATCAGCAGGGTATAGATAATATCCACCGCATCCCCTTCACAAGGGAAATCAGAAACTCCCGCAATCCTCCGGACTTCAAGTTTCCAGCTATCGAACCCTACAACGGTCAGACCGACCCAACCATCCATCTCAAGCCCCGACACAATCGCTCTCACGGGCTGACCAAGTCAAGAACTTCCTTAATGTTCGGATCAACCAGGATATCTTCGGATCAATGTGGAAATATTCAGCCAAGTCATTCAATACTCGGTTTGATTCTCAAGGCATTAAAAGCGGTCAATCACTTCTGGAAAAAGCTCTGCTCTTGATACACCTCATCTCGAGTGCCTCACGAGCACAATTTTCGAGGATGCTATTAATCAACAGTAGACCGGGTCCTACCTCCGCAACTACTTCAAATGATTAAGCTCCACGTGTCTGAGCTCCACAAAAGAAGCCAGCAACGTGGCAGCCCATTCAACTCACTTCTTCACCTATAAATACCTCCAAGCTCAAAATGGGAAAGGACCTTCTTTCGGACGCTACTTTCTCCACTTAAGGGTTTCAATTCCAAATTCTCTTGAAAGCTTTCCTCACGGCTAACTCCAAAATAGCTAATATTCCCTCTTTGTTCAAATAGAAAAAGTGTTGTACTTGTAATAAAAATAAATGAATACATATAAAGTGGACGTAGGCACCATCTTTGCTAACCACTATAAAAAGTTTTGTCTGTCCTCTGTTTTCTTTAATTTACTGCATTACGTGATTGTTATTCGTGTACTCTCCACAAGATTGGGGGTTGACTGTCACTAGTGACCAACTTTTGACGTCAACAGCAGCCTATTCTACTTCATCGAGGTTAGGATGATTATTAATAGCGGGGATATCACCTCTTCCTCCGCCTCTGCCTCTACCTCGTCCACTCATTTTCTTTTACTTCTGCGAATAGCAATAAAAGAGTTAGGCCAACATAAACGATATCTTAAGGAATTATAAGTGCATAAAGACATATGCATAAGTAACGATGTAATTGCTGAGTTATATGTTATTCTTATGTACTCATTCTAGGATATTACTAATCCTATCTCTAATGAGTTGCTTATCCTAGAATACAAATTATTTTATCTCTGACAAGTCGTTTGATACATTATATTCCAGAACTAAGGTTAACCAAAGCTCTGATACCACTGTGACATGACCTAAACCCTTGATCCATGGTGGCAAGGTCTATCTTTGGAATATTACACATTAATTACATCAGCAGATCACAAAATATAGCATAATACAGAAAATCAAAGAATAATATGCATCATGTCATATCAAAAGAATCATAAACATCATCATTAGAGTTACACAGATGCAGGATCCTACTTAGTACACAAAATAGTTTCACCAAATAGATAATAAGTCTATAATGGAATTAAGTATAATTATACATGGGACAGTGTTTTAAGTGTTCGAAAGAAGGATAAAAAGATCAATCTGCATCTTCGGCCAAAATAGCACCCAATGCTCTAGTGCATATCCAAAAGAAAGCAATTCACATGTTCACTTGGTTGCCCGTGTAAAAATATGGGCACTTGAGTTTGCAAGGGAAAAACAAACTACGAGTCAACCAGGCTGCTAGCTTGAGAAATCCTATAGTTACTTAAATTATTTTAAGAATAAGGCATATCACAAGACTACGCCATATGACACGAAATGGGTTTCCTTCACTAGATTGCCATTGCATAAAATAAAGTAAATAAAATAAACAATGGAATGCTTTTTAGAAAAGTGAAGCCGCTATAAGACTCAGGTCCCATCAAACAATGCAACGCACGCCAGAGGATAGAGTTTACATTATAATGGCTAAATATGTTTGATACCTAGAAAATAAAAAACATTTTTGTATTATTGTTAGTGTCTAGATGTTTTAAAATAATTTCAGTGTGAATGTATCAATTTTAGATGGCATAGTAGCCATCCTACTATGTCATCATATAGGTTTTCAACTAAACCCGTGAAGTCGCGTATTAGAAATTGGATTCCATCAATGAACCGAGGCAAGGGATCTTCCTCTTCTGATTCAATCCATCTCTAACGGGATGCCCAGGATTAACAAACATGACCCATGGGAGCGCCAGGGCCAGTCCACACTACTTTTGTGGATTGGTTATTCCTGAACGATACATTTCCCAGTCGTAGCATAACTCTAAAATGGTCAGTACGTCGACTATATGAACCTTTTATGACCCTATATCCGAGGCGCCTCTCTATCCGTCATCCACATATGTAAAATGTGTGGGATTCATACCATGACATCACTCCTAGCCAAAAAAGAATGCATGTCCTCCCTACTATCCCTCATCCCTTTTTGGTTCATGTTGGGTGTAAGGCTCACAAATTAACGATATACACAAAGCTATGCCAATTAAATATGTGCTTTGATCATCATCCACAAAGCTCTGATTTTCAACAAATGCTTTGATCATTGCATCTCATTATGCCACGTTGACAATCCGTGCCATATGACCAATGTCTACCAATATATAACCACTAAGCTCGTACGTCTCAGAGAAGGGTGTTAAGCTAAGAGAATAACTTCCCCGCCACCAAACATATATATATTTAATAGAAATCAATCAATACAGAATGAAATTCAATGTCAGACACAAAATTCATTTACAAGTCCTTTCTGGGTCTGAACGAAACCGGAGGCACCTTCTTCCATCTTCCATACGTCCAATACAGGAGAGAGGTCCTCGCATATCCAGACAATGAACAAGTACATTAGGACAACTACCACTATAACCCCTTCAAGGGAGCTACCCATATCCAGGGCATCAGTAGTAATCCATTCAATGTGAAAATTGTCGCTCAATATCTTTGACTTTTAATCGTCGTTTAATTATTTGTAATGGGATTTAACCCAGTCTTTTAAAATAATTCTCGCATATATAAATCGAATCAATTTCTTATTCAAATCATTGATTTACCAATTAAATCTCCAAATATAAATCTTATTCTTTTCTCCAGTTAAATCATTTGGCTTTCATAAATCATTTCATTATCTTATATAAAAAGGTTAAGATGAGAACCCAATCCGGGTTACGAATTAAATTTCTCATTTCAAAATATCGCAAAAATCTATTTTATTAGTTTTCATGCCAAATCGCTTTTTGCCATTTATTTTATAAACCAAGTATAATTGGTTTATCCATTTTCTAAATCGCTTGTAATAATTTAAAACGATTATAAAAATAGCTCAATTCAGTCGAACAATGTTTTAGGTCATTCAACTGCGCTAGCGCTATTTTCATTCAAATTTGAATTAAACATTCCTAATAAATCTAACTGTTGGATCTTAACATTTTTATTATCATTGGAAAGATCTTTTCGAAATGAATCCCACGTTTCTAATTTTGGGAATCTGATAGTTAGATCTCTCGGTATACTCGTCTAAAATTAATAGTCGAAAACGCAAAATACCGCTACGTGATTCATTTAATTTAATTTATATTCAGCGTATATAAATATTATTCGTTAAACGCCTTCCAAACTACTTAATTGATTAAATATTTGGCTAACACCTTAAATTTTCGGAAAAAATCGCCATAACTTCCTTCGTACGGAGTGCTCGGAAAAGCCACATTTTGCCTCAACAGGCCCCAATAAATCACCATATATTCACTTCATAAATGTACAATGTGTAAAAATAAATCATCTCAATGCCCGTGTGGGATTTAAAAATCATGTGAACAACCATTGTGACATACATATAACATGAGTGACATGTACATTTTTGTCATCTCCAGACCTTTGTAGGGTTTAGTATTATATCATGCAAATTTCGTTATATGTTCATTTTAGTCCATATCAAGTCCTCTGTCCTATCCATATCTGGGAATCATTATGCCATTTCCTATGTCAGTCATTCAGTTCTCGTCGTATAGCATCTACAATTACATGTGGTATGGTTCACAACATATAAGCATCAAGCAGCTACATGCTTATATGGGTATGCTATGCTATGCACTGTAGTCCAATACATGTTTACTATCCTATGGCGTATGTTCAATTCATCCAAGAAACCATCACAATGCATCCATATCACACATTGCAATAATAAATAAATCATCCAGTGTCAGTTAATGCACAACATATTAAAATAAACTGAGTGTATAGTTCAAAGTGTCGAACTAGAAATATAGCATATAACTGATAAAAATAACATTTTTATCTAACTAACCAATGTCCGCAATGAACTTGTGATATAAATGATGACCATGATTAAGTATTTCTAATCAATAACTAGTACTCAAATTAAATTTACTACACTACTACGCAAATTCTAATTTAGCGCAAATGTAAATAATCACTTGCATATTGATTAAAAACAATATTTTTATATTACCAATCGTTAACCAATATCATAATAAATTATTATTATTATTCCATATTCATCAGATTACTTCATAGTTAATTTTATTATTAACTATCATCAATTAACAGTTAATTATTAATTTTATTTAACCAATTTAGGCTACAATTTCATGATATCGATACGGTCTTACTCATATATTTCACGTATCCAAATTACATCGCATATAATAGTTAGAAATGATATTTTTAACTAACTAAAAATTATTTTTATCACTTAATAAATTTTATTCATTAACTAATACTAACTGTTTAACATAAAAAGTTAATTTTCGCATGATTTATCTTCTAATCTGCCTCTTTTTAAATGTGAGTTTAGATTTCTCACCAAGAATTCCACTCGACCATATCTTTAAAGAGAAGGAATACGACCTAGCTAGGCTCCTATGTGGCTTCATGGAGGTCCACGGTGCTCTAACTTTACTTCTATGCTCTCTAATACTCGGATACTAGTAGATCAGAGAGTATTAAGCTTATTGGAGAAAGAAACAGACACGAGTTGAGGTGCCCAAGGCTAGGGTTCCTCTGTACATATTTAAATCGGCGAAAGGAGAGGGTTTTAGAGGTTGCACAGGGATCTAGAGGAGAGGGGTTAGAGGGTGTAGGAAGCTTCGGGGAGTGAAAAGGAGAAGTTTTGGTAGAAGGTGGGGATGCGGCCGTGGGCCAGGGGATGCGTCGGAAGTGTATGGCTGCGGAAGGCAGAGGGGAGGGCGGTTAGAGGTGGGGAGAGGCGATGGTAGCAAGGAGAAGGGAGGTTGTCACCAATTTTGAGGAGAAAGTATGAAGGAAAGGAGGAGGAAAAAAGAGATAATGGAAAGAAAGAAAAGGAAATATAGAGGATGGCTTAATCGCAAAATTCATCCCTCATGCGGATCGCTAGCGTGGCGGGATCTTGTGAGTCCAAAAAAAACCACCTTGTCCCATTGGATGGCCTTCATTTTAATTTAAATTCAATAGCTTCACGTTTATACAAGTATGCTAGTTAGCCTCCACTTATTTTGATCGCATGATAACAAATTGATTTCGTTTGCTATGAAATTTTGGATTACGATAATAAACGTAATTCCAAATCCAACGTATCAGGTTTTATCGAATTCCGAGTTCATTTGACCTTCTGTTTTATTTTTTGATCGAGTTTGAATTCGATTTCTACGAGTAATTTAGCGTATCTTTTATTCCCACACGCCCATAGACCAACTCCAAAAATTATGAAACTTCAGATTCTAACAATATTTGACGCTGCATATTGATAAAAAAAAGTTTAGTCGAATCGTGGGGTCATCTGAACAATGTTGTTTTGTAAACTGATCGTCAGTATTACATCAAACAGTTTTATCGCGCCCGACCACATACTGATTCCGTTTTGCATGAAATTTGAAATTTAGAAATGATTTGTTATTCTGAATCTAATAAAATTGGTGTTGTCAGATTCTGAGGTCGCTAGCAAAATTTCACTTTTCAAGGGCTATGCGATGATTTAAAAATCGAGTTTTTAAATTCTTACGTAAATTCTTATAAAATTATATCAAAAATAAATTTTAAATTGGTTGTGAAATTCCCGGTTGTTATAGGTTGACCCAAGTTATGCCTGGTCGACCCATGTGTCAACCCAGAGGTCAACCCGCCTCTAAGGTGGGTCGACACAGGGGTCCACCCGATCTGTCCCTGATTTATTTTTGTGTAACGTGGATTTCTGATATCAATGGTTCGGATTTTAACTAATTAAACCCGATAGAATAGACTTTCTCGTACACCTATCAGTAGACTAGCAGGGTCTAGCTCTAAAATCATATTTTCAGAGGCGTTGCCTAGGCTTTGCCATTTTCTTTTACCCCTAAACATTTTCAGAGATCTAATATGTTAGTTCTTAGGGATTCCGATTAAGGGTTTGAAAATAATAGATATAAATCTACAACATAGGTGTCCAGATTTTCTGATCAACGTGAGGTAAGTTCATGAATCTGATTTATTTGTGTTTCTCCCTTGTCTTTCCCTCTTCCTTTAAGTAGAAAGTTTGTTAATCCGTGGTTATTTTGATAGATTCAGTTAGGGAGACCACGAAATCGCAAATATGGATCAGATTCAAAGATTGGAAAGCTGTCAGGTGAGTGGATTTAAATTATACCTATTGATAATGTTATATCTATCATTTGCATTCCCCGTTATATATATATATATGTGTGTGTGTGTAATATGTTGAACAATTGATAATCTTGTAAATTGGCTATTAAACCTATTTGGAATACGATGGAATTGTTATCGTTAAATTATCCTGAATTTTATATGTCCTCTGTCTAAATTGTGAAACTTCTGAAATATTATGATCACGAAACTTGAATTAAGAAGTGAATATGAAAGTAAGGTTTAACATACTGTTATGGTTAAAAAGAAAAGATCACAGTAGATGTGAATGTTGTATGAAACATAAATTCAATGCCTAACTCAGAAATAAGAAAGGAAGGTATGGTGTGGACTGAGTTAGTTGGATTCTAAGAAAAAGTGATATGTTTTCCTAATTAACCTATTTCCGAGAACGTAGTTGCAAGAAATCCACATTGAAAATAAAAGAAATAACTTGCAATTACGGATCTTGATAGGCATACGTTATGGAAATAAATCATTGTATCTTTCTGTAAATCAAACTAATAAGGTGCATAGAATGATTTCCTTAAAGAAATAAGGATCATGAAAGACATCGAATACAAGAAAGATTACAATAGTAAAAGAATGGGAATGAATGGGGAATGATAGTAATATATTATGATTAAGCATGAATATCAGAATGTAAGATAATAGGTTGGCTTGTCCTAGGGACAAGTGGAAATTATAAAGTCATAATGAATGAAAAGAAACTTATTGATAAACCTTATTAAAGAGAAAGAAGTAAATAATTAAATAACAATAATAGGTTGTGTTAAATCAAGTCATGGTTAATGAGAAGGAACGAAATAAGCTTATTGTTGGTAGACTTATAAATGAGAATTACAAAGTCTAATAAAAGAAATTATTAATAAGCAGAAGCCCGCGCAGGCGGCATAAGAATGAATGAAGAAAGTAGCTAATTGTGTGCTATTGAATCTGATAACTTGAGATAACGGTGAAATGAAGATAATCAATTTAATTAGAAACATGGAAAGGTATGACAAGCGCCTGATTAAAGTATTAGCTGTAGGATCTAATAACGCGTTAGCGTGATGCGCTTGGACCAGTCCGCACGTCTGAAGGTGAAGAACCCAATGTGGTAGATCATCGTGGTGTTTAGAGACACGAGGGGACCACGTCCATCTGATTATTCTGCTGTATGTCTTGCTTGCTAGCTCTATGGGGTTGGAGCAAAGCACACGGCTCCCAAGGGACGTGGTAGGGTGCTTCGTGGTGGTCCTCTGTTGTGGTGCATGCTCAAGCTGTACTTGCAGAGGTTGGGTCTACGTATTACCACTCGGTGAGTATAACTTGACTTCAACGGTAGTTTGGCAGTCGGAAGGCTGTGGCTGATTACCTTGGGTGATTCAGTGGTTGCCTCGCTGGGAGGCTCGTCGGGACCAAATAAAGGATAGTAATCGATGGGTACCTGTCATCGGCACTCAATGGGATGTAGAAAGACTAGAGCTAAATCAAGAGACCATCGATCTTTCACTATCAAGAGATTAGTCGTGGGACATTCTTTCATTAGTTGAGGGAGGGGTCGAGGTGGGACCATAGCCACCTTGAAAATGCAGAATGTAGTTTAGATATTTGTACATTGGGTCTTTTCTAGTGGACTAGTACAGATATTGAAGAGGCTCCCGACGAGTTACGTCCATTCAGATGCAGCCCTATTACGGGCCTCGGGGTATATTAGAATGTATGTACGTGTGAGGGTCTAGTTACGCACACTAGGTGGTGTATTGTAGACGAGAGGGAATTACTCTGTGTTAAGGTTTGTTTCGATCGAGGAGTTCGGATATGGCAGTCTGTATGCTAACGTAGAATATCAATGGTAGTTCGGTGGGGAAGGTAGCATAGTAGTATAGAGGTCCGTACGTCGTTCGGCGTAGGTTGAGAGTTGCATATGCTTCTAAGGCATGACGGCGGAGA
Organism: Allium sativum; assembly: GCA_030737875.1. Classification (NCBI taxonomy): domain Eukaryota; kingdom Viridiplantae; phylum Streptophyta; class Magnoliopsida; order Asparagales; family Amaryllidaceae; genus Allium; species Allium sativum. The sequence continues at coordinate 401,283,261 of CM060923.1, read as the reverse complement.
TCGTGCGAGAATGGTACTGTGGGAAGTACCTTGATATTAGGGGTAGCTACATATATGCTATATTATGTTAATCTACTGAGAGGTAGATGGGTACAACGTGCACGACGTGTGTGTAAAGCCTTGAGTGCTATTAACCAAAACTAACCTAATAAAAAATTGAACGGTATATGTAGGGTTATTTCAGAAAGTGTAATGTTATCAAGTCACCAGAACTTGTGTTTTGACCCCTTCCTCACAACACAATCGCAGGTCAGGTTTATGACAAAGATAGGATAGCTTTAGATATTGGATATGCAATATTATTCCTTTGGTAAGGCTATATTTGATTATATTATGTTTTATTTCATTCTGCTGTCAGATGTTTTTTGAGCTCTAATGTATTTTATATCTCTGTCTTTTCTACAGGATGCCAGACAAGTCAACTCGAGTTTTGGTAGATTAGAAATTTTGAGAAAAATTTGGTCCGTCAGAATTCTAGTTGTAACATCTAGTACCAGAGCCTAGGTTTAGGATTCCAATATATATAATGAGAGTATGTACTTGTATATTCTTATATAGTAAGAATAGTATATTTGTGTATATGTATAAATGTATATCTTTATACAAGGAAGAAGTTGAGCCGCCAGGACTTGTACACTATGTAAAGGAAACCTAAGGAAATTGGACAATTTGGGAGTTTGGTTAAGAAAGTGTACAAGATAAGATAGAAAATAAAACAATGGAAAAGAATCAGTTTGGTCGAAACTCCCTGGAAAAATAAATGGATTTTAAGTGATTATTGGAAAGCGATGGTAGAACAATGGAAAAACTTTTGAAAAGGTAATGCAGATAGTTGATCGACCCTTTTCTTGTGTTTAACCGTTGCTTGAAATTGGGAGCGTGGAGAAGATGGCAAAATAATAATACATATACTAGGGGTTGGGTCGATCCATTCTCTGGGTGGATCGACCCATGGGTCGAGACACCTCAGAGGTAGGTTGACACACATCTAAGGTGGGTCGACCTACGAGCTTTAGATCGCAAAATAAAAAGGTGAAGCCTTTTGGCTTCGTCATTTTTATTTTCTTCCTTCACCGAACAATCGAAGCCTATTTCTCCCCCAATCTTCCAGTAGTTGCTACCGCTCCAAAACTCCACCATTTCCTGCAAGTTTGGTACCGAATCGAAGCCCTCAACATTCTATCTAGATTTACACAAGTTTCTTGCAAATTCGAAGAAAAATCGCTATGCCACCGAGGATCTCTTTAGCCGCCCAATTTCTCTAGTTACCCCCTCAATAAATCTCTTAGTGCAACAACTGGAAGAGCATAGTGGAAGCCTATGAGAAATCTAGTAGATATCGGATGTTTCTTAGAAGACTAGTCAAGTTGCGGACTTTATTGGCACCTATGTGGAGATTTATTTCATATGTGGGAATATATGATATTCTTGACCAAAACACACTGGAGAGGACTACTTATTTGAGGTTATTACATCTTTTTAATGCCAATTTACATTAAAGGGAGGAGGATGGAATGGCAGTTTTTGAGTCGGAGGTAAAGGGAACACATATTTTCTTTACCGAGGCAGAGTTTGGACAGAAGCTTGGTATTCGAGGTGAGGGTTTGCATTTTCATGAGGTAGAGATGACTAGTATGGTTGTGACTTTTGTAGATAATGATCACAGGGCTTGGGAGATGGCTCATTTGAGCTCATTGGATGGGGCAGTGATATGCCTTTTACGGTACAACTTGGCTGCAAAGACAAGAAGTTTTGACAAAGTTCCTTCTATGATTAGATTGGCTACCTATGTTGTTTTTCTGGGACTCGAGGTTAATTTGGCTTGAGTGATTATGGAATATTTTGCCACATCCCTTGACACGAGACAGTCTACCATTCAGTTTGGATTTATGGATGAAAGTTTTTCAGCAGGTGGGGATTCCCTTTGGGGACGAGAGTTACATCAACAACCCCACCACCTTATATACATATCCATGCTAATTAAGATGCGCATTGAGTTAGATCAACTACATGAGCATGTGGAGAAACCGATGGAGCATGATGAGGGTGAGGGTGACTTCGGTGGTGATGGGGGTGATGAGATTGACGGAGGTACTGGAAGAGGATAGTTTGGGGACGTACGTGCTGAGGATATAGGTCACCAGGAACAGGAGGCCGGCAAGGCCAAGGAAAGCAGAAGTTTTTCCCTGCCCGACTTCAATATGGGCCATTAGTTGGATACCATCCCATGGCGGGGATGAGGCCCTAGTTTGCTTAGCCAGAGGGGCAGGAGAAGTGTTAGTATTTCTATCCTCTAGAGGGATATCAGCATCATGGTGCAGAGAAGCACTAGGGAGGCGCCGGGTCTTCCCAGTCATCTGAGTGGGATACGTTGTCATTACGAGAGCCATGCGATTTGAGAGATGAGGTAAGGACTATCTCAGAGAGGCAGACTCAACTGGCCAGAGAGTACCAGGATATCTTACTTGGACAATAAGAAATGGAACATACATGTTAACCGGCCTTTTGGTCCTATTATCGAAAGTACTCAAGACACACTCAACTCATCGCGTGAGGCCAAGGCCAAGGGCGAAGCTCAAGGAGCACAGGAGGAAGACCGAAGAGAGATCGCGCCAATGAGCCCGACCACACCCCTCACCAAATGTACTTCGCACCAAGCCAGTTGCGAAATTTCGTACCTGGTAGGTGCGAAATTCCGCACCTACCAGGTGCAAAAATTTCGCAACCTAAAGGTGCGATATTCCGCACCTCTCAGGTGCGAAATTTCGCACTAAGCAGGTGAGAAATTTTGCACCTAGTAGGTGTGAAATATCGCATCTGGCAGGTGCGAAATATCACACCTAGAAGGCGCGAAATTTCGTACCTACCAGGTGCGAAATTTCGCACCTCTGCCCAGGTATGAATTTCCATTGGTCGACTGCTGGAGGCGTGAATTTCCTGTAGATGGTCCCCATTTCTACCTACTTCTATCTAACCACTTCCTATAAATACCCCATGGCCTCACACTTCAAAAGGGTTGGATTCTTGAGCTTGGAAACCTCCATAGAGCTTCATTAATGGCATCTCCTCTTTGAGGAAGAAGAAGGACAAAATTGCCTTTTTCCTTATTTATTAAATATACGATGATTATGACATCATATGTCATGAAAAATGAATGTAACGAGATATCATGAGATAGTCTCAACCTTATAATCTTCCAAGTGATCAATAAAATTCCAACGACTCTTCAAAGTGGACGTAGGCCCTCACTGAGGCCGAACCACTATAAATCTCTTGTGTTATTTGCTGCTTATGTTCTATTTTATGTTCTTGTCTGTGCAGCCATATTTATAATTCCTAGTAATAGGAATCTTTGGTGTTTACGACATTTTCTGTCATCAAAATTTGGTGCTTTCACTGAGAAAACTTGAATATTGCGTCTTTCTCGCACATTACCATCTCGACTTCGCCGAGCTTAAGTTCCTTGCTTAACCTTCTTTCGAGCCCGCTTACGATGGTAAGAAAGTCAATGAACGCAATGATCTGCTCCTCAACCGCCGTTGAGGCCGGTACATCTAAACAACCTCGACCGGCAGACATCTGGGCCACTAATGAAAGTGAAACTCCAGTTGTGGACCCCGAAGTACCCGCAACCCAAGCGCAAGTCCGTGCGCTTAGTGAGAAGTATGAAAATAAAGTTGTCGAGCTTAACCAAGCGCTAAGGAATAACATCGACCTTATGCGGCAACTCCAGGAAAGTCAGCGCATCATCGCTCGACTTCAACTAGCTGGGAACAATGCTCGACCACGACCACCCACGTCGGAAACTTCCTCTTCCGAGTCGAGGGGCCTGCACCAACGAAGGAGGTTCAGCCTCATCAACAACGTCGCTGCCCAAACAAACGCCCTCGACAATGGCAATGGGTATGCCAACGGCAACGGCGACCGGACCACGGTTACCTATAGCACGGGGGCCCAATATCGAGACCATTCTCGCTTAGTTATCAATGAAGGACCCGCTCCTACTAACCAACCTCCTCCTCGACAAGACTCGACCGCCGCCCATCGGGATAGTGAACCTATTATTTTGGCGGCCCGTGCCTTTCCGGAACTGGATCCGTGTGACCCTGCTCCACACCATCACACAGACCAGGATCCCATTATAGATGTCGAGGACATGGAAGAAGACGATCCTGACATCCACACTAGAAGACGCCTGCGCACCAGAACTCCGGAACCTCGCCAAAACCCATGGGTCCCGATGGCGGGCCACCATCCGACCTACCTCCCCGACATGGTCCGAAGGATCATGAGGGAGATGCGAGGGAATATGCATGATTCATGGGAAGCGCAAATTAGGCGCAACCCTTTCACTCGAAGAGTCAATGAAGATGAATGACCACGATGCTTCAACATGTCGCAGATGCTGCTCTGTGACAACACCACTGACCCTTGTGCTTTCCGGAACCGTTATGAATGGCAAATGGACTCGAGCCGAGGCGACGATCCAGTCAAGTGCAAATGCTTTCCAGTCTTCCTATCAGGGACCGCCCTATTATGGTTCTCTCACCTTTCGCTTAATTTCATCAACAACTTCGGCCAATTGGCGACACAGTTAGTTAAGCAGTTTAGGATGCATATCCCAACTCCGAAGAACGCCCTCACCCTTTCCAACCTATACCGAGGGCCCGCGGAGTTGCTCAAGAGCTATCTTTCTAGGTTCAACATTGCCCTCGCCGAGGTCGAGGATCTAGTCCGCGCACCATACTCTTCCAACTAGCTAAAGGTGTCCTTCTAACTTCTGAATTTGAGGCATGGATCAACCGAAAACAACCGAAGAGCCTCGATGCTTTATATGAGAAAGTGGGGCAGTTCTTATGCCAAGAAGAAGCAAGGCGGAACTGCATCTTCGAGACCAGTCGCTCCAATATCCCTCGAGCAGACACCATCACTAACCATCCTAGGGGGCAAGAAGCGGGAGGACCCCCCAATCCAAACACGGGGGCAAGACCCCCCAGACAAAGACCAAACAATGGGGGCAAGGTGGCCGAAGCAGCAATCAGGTCCAGACAGAGCCAAGGAAGCCCGTCCCTTACCAAGCTTACGAGACGTACACTCCGGTAAACGAAGATCCAGAAACTATTTAGCTAGAGACATGTAACACTTTGTCATACAAGAAACCCCGCGTCACGGAATCAACCAATGCCGAGAAGAATTCAAGGAGATACTTTCGATATCACGATATGTACAGGCATAACACAAATGAATTCCGCCAGCTAAGGGATGCGATTGAAAAGCTTATCTGAGAAACGCGACTCGAACAATACATCCAAGAAACATTTCCCCCCGAAACCAATCCAAAACCTCCAGCGCCAACTCCTCAGACGGCCGCCAAGACAGCCCCAGGACCGTCTAACGCAAGGAGAGGAATCGTGACCAATACTATATGCGGTGGGCCTGGCCCAACGCATGACAGCTTCCGAAAGATGGAGGAATATGTTGTCTCCATTAAACATGTAACCTACGAGGCTTGCTCTACCCCCGACGAATCTGTCTCGGCCAAGCTCCGGAAAACCATGCCGGACGACATTATCTTTAATGGTAGGGAGTCCACGGGAATTGAAATCCCGACCGCCGATCCTTTGGTTATCACTTCTCAAATTAGCGCTGCAACTGTCCGAAAAATGTTGGTCAATTCAGGAAGCCTGGTCAACATCATCTTTAAATCCGCCTACGACCAAATGAAGTTAGAGGCAAGATATCTCAAACCATGCCATCCACGATCCATGGCTTTAATGGGGCAACCAGTTTTCCGGTAGGAGTCATCGACCTACCCGTCGAACTCGGTACGGGATATCTGAGACGAGTCCAGATCCACACCTTTGTGGTTATCGACATCATCTCATCATATAACGTCTTCCTTGGGCGTCCATTCCTCACAGAATTTCGTGTATGTCTATCGCCATGGTCTCTCCTAATGAAGTTTCCAACAGAAAACGGGATCGGAACGATCAGAGGCGACCAAGTCATTGCTAGAGAATGTTATGCAATAGAATGGAAGAACGCGCACAATAAGGACAAGGGCAAAGCAGCATCCATGGCCTTTTGCGCCAAGACTGCTTCCTCATAGCAATTAGCGGCGTTTGGGCCATCGCTCAGACGCCACTCATGTCTTTCTGATGACCTCGACCCAAGGAAAGACGAAGAGCCCGATTACGAGAGACCTACTCCGGTCGAGCCCACAGTAGATGTACCCGTCAGTCTCGACGATCCATCATGAGTATTAAAGATAGGATCACGCCTTCACCCAACAGTCAAAGATGATCTTGTGGATTTCCTAAAGGCTAAACTAGACGTATTCGCATGGACTCATTCCGACATGAAAGGCATAGACCCGACGATCGCATGCCACTCCCTATGCATAGATCCTACGATGCCTCCAGTCAAACAAAAGCACCGCTTCCCGGGACCCGAGAGATCTAATGCACTTGAAGAAGAGGTAGACCGCCTGCTAAACAACAACTTTATCCGTGAAGCCGATCACCCCGAATGGGTCTCCAATCTGGTCGTACTAAAAAAGGCCAATGGAAAATGGCGAACGTGTGTCGACTTTTCTGATTTAAACAAAGCATGTCCCAAAGACAGATTCCCGCTTCCAAAGATCGATCGTCTAGTCGACTCAACCGCTGGATACCAATTGCTAGCTTTCACGGACGCCTACTCCGGTTACAACCAAATCCCAATGAATCTCTGCGACCAGGACCATGCCTCCTTCATAACCGACCTCGGTCTTTACTGCTATCGCGTCATGCCTTTCAGCCTCAAGAATGTCGGTGCAACATATCAGCGGATGGTTTATCGACTCTTCAAAAACCAAATCGGGAAATCCATGGAGGTGTACGTGGACGACATTCTAGTTAAATCAAAAATTCTATCAACCATGTCCATGACCTCTCCGAAATGTTCGATGTCCTCTGTCAATATGACATGAAACTCAACCCTCTAAAATGTTCCTTTCACGTCGCCTCGGGAAAGTTTCTGGGTTTCATCGTCAATGCTCGGAGCATCGAAGCCAATCCTGAGAAAATCCAAGCCATTCGGGACATCCAAGTCTTTGAAAACATCAAGGATGTTCAAAATTTAAACAGAAAGGTCGCCGCTTTAAGTCGATTCATTTCGAAGGCCACCGACAAGTGCAATCTTTTCTTCGATTTACTTCGAAAAGAGAAACGCAACTTCAAGTGGACCCCTGAGTGTGTTTCCGCATTCAGAGAACTCCTGGACCACTTAGAGCAACCACCTATCTTGTCCAAGCCTGTAGACCATGAAGACTTATATATTTACTTGGTTGTTTCTGCACAGGCAAGCAGCTCGGCATTAATACGGCTTGAAGACAGCATCCAATGAATACTACATAAGCAAGTGATTGATGGGGGCAGAAAAGAACTACCCGAAGCTCGAAAAGCTGGCATTCTGCTTACTGGCATCCTCTCGGAAGCTTTGACTATATTTCCAGGCTCATCCCATAAAAGCCTTCATTGACCAATTATTGCACCAAGTTCTACAACGACCCGAGGCATCCGGTCGACTGCTAAAGTGGAGTATGGAAGTAAGTCAGTTCGAGATAACATTCATTCCCCTTCGAGGCGGACAAGCCCTCGCTGACTTCATAGTAGAGTTCACGGCCCCCGAGGAGACTTCTACTGGGGACATTGAGGCCCTCGACGATAAATGGAAGAGATTTGTGGATGGGTACTCTAACAGTAGGTGTTCGGGTGCCGGTATCGTACTCATCACTCCCGAAGGACGCTCAATGCACTATGCACTAAAACTAAATTTCCCCGCCACCAGCAACGATGCAAAATATGAGGCGCTGATAGCCAGACTAAGAATCGTGATCGATCTCAAGTCGAAGGTTATTCAGATTTTCTCTGATTCACAACTCGTCGTGCGCCAGGTAAAGGAAGAATACCAAACTAATGGGGAAAGACTTGTTCTATACCAAGCTCAAGTACATGAACTACTCACTTTTCCCACTTCATTATCACTCACATTCCATGGGAGAAAAATGAAAAGGCCGACTCACTGGCCAGATTAGCGAGTTCCAAAGATCTGCAACGGTTGGGATTCGCCCCCTTCGAGGTGCTCAACTCCCCCAGTACCAAGCCAACACAAACCAGTATGGCCATGATCACCGAACCCGAGCCGGAATCTTGGATGACGCCGAGCAAAAACTACTTGCAACAAGAGATCCTCCCGGAGAGCCGCAAAGAAAGATGAGTGCTCACCCGCCAGTCGACCCGTTATCTCCTTATGGATGGGGTGCTCTATCGAAGAGGCTTCTCTGTCCCTTTTCTTAGATGTGTGGCCCATGAGGACGCCACCAAGGTTCTAGTCAACGTACATGAAGGAGAATGCGGTGACCACATCGGGGAGCGAACCCTGGCTAGGAAGATACTCCAGCACGGCTACTACTGGCCCACGCTCGACCAAGACGCCACTGATTATGCTCGAAAATGCGACAAGTGCCAACGTTTCTCAAAGATGCCGAGTGCCCCGCCAACAGAACTGACACAAATGACCAGCCATTGGCCATGTGGGGAATCGACATCATTGGGACTCTTCCCATGGCCAGAGGTGGGGCACGATACGCTGTTGTTGCTGCTGATTATTTCACCAAATGGGCAGAGGCTGAAGCCCTCGCCGCCATCACTACCAAGAAAATGATCAACTTCGTTGTACGCAACATCATTACTTGATACGGGGTCCCTCAGGCCATCATTTCAGACAACGGCACTCAGTTCGAGAGCATAGATTCCAAATCCTTCTGTCAGCGGCACGCCATCGAAAAAAGGTTCTCGGCCGTAGCACACCCCCAGGCTAACAAACAAGTTGAGGCAGTTAACAAATTTATTAAGTCCATCATCAAGAAGCTCCTCGAGAAGGCCTGGGGCATGTGAGAGACGAACTTCCTTTAGCCCTATGGGCCTACCGAACAACCCACAAGACAACGAACGGGTATGCTCCCTTTGCCCTCACCTACGGATCCGAAGCAATCATCCCCATCGAGCTCGAGCTTCAGCCCTCACCTACGGATCCAAAGACGAACCAAGATTTACTCATGGGATCACTCGACCTGCTTGAAGAAAAGAGGAATGAAGCCGACCTCCGAGCCGCTACCCAAAGACGACGAGTCGCCCGGTACTTCAACTCTCGAGTCCGCCACTAGGACATTAACATCGGCGATCTCATCCTAAAATGGGTATTCCTTCCACCAACAGGCCTCGCTCCTCATTGGGATGGCCCGTACTCAATCCTGCGAAGGCTCAACGATGGAACTTTCAAGCTAGCGACCGTGGACAGAGCTAAACTGCCAAGGGCTTGGAACAGTGAACATCTCCGCCGCTACTTCACATAACTTAGTACATGGTTGTTTACACTTTCCAGCAATGTTTTGTGGCAATTCAAAGCATTGTAAAGGCTAGTCATGCCAAAGTTATTTGTGGAAATGATGTTCATCTTTCTATCTCTTTATTTTATGTTTACTCCTCGCGTGACATGTTTGATTAATCCTGACAGCTAGCTTTCGTGTAAACTGTCGACCGTTGTGTCGACCTCTAGTATAGGGGCCGACATCGCCGTCTGAGCCATGAGCTAACCTTGTGGCCTAATCACATTGGGACCGACCGACACCCCGAGCACGGGAATCGACAGCGCTACTCGAGTTGTCGGCCCGTGGCGTGACCGGGTATAAATAACCTCTAACTCGAACCTCGGCCCAGTGCCGAGGCCGAGGATAAATCGTTCAACCAACCAACAGCCAGACATGGCGATACAAACTCCCCCCGAACTACGGGTGATGGTCGAATCTTGGCACAGCACCGAGACCGACCCTTAAATTGTTACTTCCCCAAAGCTCTCAATGCTAAGGGGTAGCCACGGCCACGATCGGACCATACGGGCTGATGATCCGGGCTTCTCTTCCCAGGCGAATAATGACGCCTACAGGCTCGCCTCAACCCGATGAACGACGGGAGAGCCTACACCGGACGGACCACACAACGCGACGTCATATGCCTTCGCTCCATTGGGGATTAACCCCGGGCAACCCAAACACGGTAGGGCACTTAGCCTGTCTTCGCAAACTACGGGTTTCCTGAGCTGAGGGAAACATACTAGAAGCCTGCACACTATCACTCCTCCCTGGAACCATCGATCCAGGACACAATACCCACAATCGTTTTTTGTTACATGTAACGATAAGTAGGCCTGTGCAAGTACGGGACGCCCAAACGCATGGGAAGAACATCCAAACATTTAACATAAAATGCCATCTTTACTAATTCATATTTCATTACAACACACATACACACATTACAACCAGCTACATAACTAATATCTTTCTTTCTATTGACAAGGTGTACATGAGAACCACACCATGTCTTTAAAAACCAAAAGCGAGGGCCAAACTCGCATAAACTACTGGCCTATACTACCAAAATGATCACTACACCTATACTTAAGTGACTAACGCTAACCACGCTTCTTCTTCTTGTCTTTGTGCTTCTTTTTTGTAGATTCGGCCCTCGACAGTTCATCCTTAGAGCTGTGCCTTTTCTTTCCAGACCCACCTTTTCCGCTTCGGCTCTTCAGGGAAGTGGTCGACTGATGAGAAGATGGGAGACGCCTCTCTTCTTCCCCATCGCCGCTGGAAATCTCGGTGACATCAGCAGGGGCAATAGGTGGCAAAGGCCTAGGGGCATCTCCGTCAGCTAGACCTATCACTGCAGCATTCACGTCCGGAATCACCTTCCTTTCCCGCCTAGCTTTCTCCCTGGCTTCCTTAGTGGCTTATAGCTCAATGAGTATTTTGGACTTGTGCTCTAGATCACCGGCCCTGGTCTTCTCCCGAGTCTCGATGGCCTTCCGCTGAGCCTCCTTATCCTCTCTCTTTTTCTAAGCCTCGTTCGCTGCCCTTTTCTTCTCCGCTTCAACATAGGCCTTCCTCTAAGCAACAGTTGCAGCGGCCCTCTTTTCAGCATCCTCCCTGGCATTGGCTATGACCTCTTTCCTGGTAGCTTCATCCTGCCTCCGCTTTTCCTCCACTTTTCCTCCACTTCCTCACTTTTGGCCACCATCTTGGCTTTCTGTGCATTCAGCATGGCTGCCATCGAGGACACATCGGCCTCCACCGGACCTCGGGAAGTCGCGTTCCGCCCATCTACCTCCTCTCCTTCATCAACAAGGCTTTCGTAGAGGCTGGGAGATACCCTTATCCCCGTGAGGGCGTCAAGATGATCCCCGCTCTCTCCAAACTAAATCCCCTCAAGTCCGGGACCTGACTCAGTCACTTCAGGAATCGTGGGGACAGGGTCCAATACCATAGTTAATCCAGAAGGGGCTGCACAATGAAAACACAATCTTTTAGTACGCAAACTCGGTAATCACGTCATCCTCGAGGATGCCTTGTAAAGGAAATTTACCTCCATCCAAGGACGTCGTAGGAATAGCAGAAAGGGCACCCGGCGCAACAGGCAATGTGAATCCAGCCTCTCTCGGCTCCAGATACTCAGGATTATGCTCGGTCGAAACCCAAGTCAGGGCTGTCGGGTCAATCACCATGACCGACTCAAGAGCGGATGACCGATAAGAACTTCCCTTCGCAAGATCCTCCGATACCACAACGCTCTCAGTTATGACAAACTTCCCTTTTTGGCAACAAGCCTTTCCAACCTTTCTCTCTCCGCATCCTCGTCCTACCCTCCCCCAACTTCTTGCGCTCCTCCTCGATCAAAAGGTCAATCATAAGTTGTCGCTCATCCAAGGTCCCAACATCCACTTTGCGCAATAAGGCCTCGTACGAAAACAGCCTTTCCCAAGTTCGAGCTAGCTCACGGGAGTAGTCGTCCATCCAAGAAATTCCACGGAATTTTAGGACCATGACGAGCATGTCCTTAATGTCTTCCTCCACAGAGGACTATGCCCGGTACTTTGCATCCGCTAACTAGCCTCTTAATTGCTCCGCCTCTCTCCAGAACATGGCTTTCGATCCATCTACGGTGCCTAGCACATCCCGATTGCTAGCTTCCGCATCCTCCTTCGCCTTCTCCATCGCCTCAAGCTCCCTATTTAAGCAGTCATTCTCCGCTTGTAAAGCTTTGTAATCCTCCTGAAGTTAGAAGACCCTGGCATTTTCTCTCTCCAATTCAATGCAAGTCTGGTCCACCTTGGCCTTTTCCAACTTCAAGGTCATGTTCTGGGTGGTTAAGTCGGCTATAGTCTCTATGTACATAGAGCGAGAGTCATCGAGCTCCTTTTTGAGCGTTTCGTACCCCTGCTTCAGCTCCGCTGAAAGACCACGAGACCCGTAAGCCAGTATTTTAAGATACAAGAAAAAAAGACTTCTAATAAACAGGAAAGGTGGAGGAAGAGGAAAACCTACCAATCTCCATATTCAAGTTATCAACGGAAATCTTCTCAACATCAATAGTTATTTGATAATTCAGGAGGTGCATGTTCTTTTGCCTAATCAGGTCCGATAAGTGGTGAGAGTATCTGGTAAGCTCATTGACCTGGTGATACGCGGCCTCCACATGCATCCATATCTCTCTAGATGTCCTGTCTGGAGCTGGACGAAGATTAGGGAGAGATGGCAGCTCGACCAAGTAAAGTCGAAGGAAGTGATGCTTCAGGAATGCCATCTTTTACTCTGGGGAAAGCTCTTGGACTTGGGGCTCCGTCAAATTTTGCGTTTCTATCATAGTCGTCCTATCCGACCTTGGCTGAGCAATCGGTGGCCACCTCTACCTTGAAATCTGAAAAAGAGCCAGCGGAGCAGTGCTGGGTGGAGTTGTTGACGGCGTACGACTCGAACCGCCTAGATCGAGCCGAGAATCTCCTCTGGGCACCCGATTCGAAGGAGGAGGAGTAGGATTCGTAAAAGACTGGGGCATATCCTGGTGATGACTCACGCTGCCGCGACCCCGTGGGGTTGGAACATTGCCATACAAACGAGCTCCCCTCCTGAAGGAGCCGATAAAAACACTCTCGGGATGATGGCGGTCTCCACGACCTCGTCCTCCACTTCCTCTGCCCATGTCACCGGTCAAAGAAACGAAGTAAAATCAGTCAAGCAACACGCACAGGCACTATTCTATGCAATGTGGTGTGTATAAGTGTATGCCCTAAGTGTTATCTCAACAGATCAGATTGTTCCCCAATCGAGGGAGTTAGCCCTTCGTGGCACGAGCTAGATCTTCCATACTAGTGGCGCTTGGCCACAGAGACAAGTCCAAAGGGACCGTACCCAGACCAGCAAACTGATCCACTTTTCTGAGAGAAGTGGTAGTGTCTAGAGAGGCCATAGGAGAATGAGGGTTAGCCAACGCTTCTTCTCCCATCCCTCCCACCGGGGGCGAGACAGAAGCGTCCATTATCCCCTCATCCCGAGCAGCCGTCTCTGTGCCACCAGCTTTTCTACCGCCAACATCCTCTTGTAACTTAACAGCCTTTTTTGGTCCTGGCCCGGAAGAAGTTGTTTTCCTCTTCAAACCAGAAACCGCAGGGCCTTCTGTCATTTTCCCTCTTAATACACCACTCACCACGGCAGGCCTGATTATGGCCCGATTGACCGGAAGCAACCTCGCACACCGAAGGCGGTCCTGATCTACCACAGCATCCGTCTTGCGGGAGGCTTCGGGAATATCCCGCAAAGCATCGAGACGTTGCCTAAAATCGTCATCAGTAGGCGCCTCGGTATTTCCTGCCACAATCAAAAAATAATGAGATGTGGGACCCGACAACGTTATAAGAAGATATTGAAGGTTCTCACTTCCTTGTATCCACCTCCACGCAAACCCGGGAGGACATCGAACAAAAACTAATCATACTTAATTACAAACGACTTGGGCCACTTTCCAACAAAGAATCTAGTAGTGGGAGATGCTTCCAAAAACCATTGGGAGGACGATCCACCCGTTGATCACCTAAAATGAAAGAGATACCTAATATCCTCTCTGGTAGGATGCAGTGTAGAAATTCTCGGTAAAGAACGCAAGTACACAGGAGCGAAGAATAAGCGTTCGGGTGCAGCTGTGGAGGGGCAAGGCGGAAGTAATATAGCATTTCCCGAATAAAGTCACTGGCCGAGGGCACGCATCCCGCAAAGTAGGCATGTCGATTCCAAGCAGTAAAGCCCTCTGGTGGTGCATGAGCCCTTTCGCCCATTCCAGGGGCATGAGCATCTCTATCCGGGATGCTAAACCGCAATGCCAAATTCCTAACTGTCGTGGCATCCAAACGTGACGGCACCGAGTCCGGTGGATTGTCCAAAATGACTGGGTGAGGTAGCATGTCCGGGGCTACTGGGGTAGGCGGCTCGCCACCATCCATAATGTCCACATTCTCCATCTCGGCATGTACGATTGGAGAATGTAGCCTCTCAACATGACCCCCGTGCTCCAACACTTCGGGCGAGCTCCCTGTCTGAGAAGGAGCTGACTCTTCATTAGTCTCAAGCTCGTTGCTTTCGGAGCTGGTGCTGTTCGTAGAACCCGAGGTAGAATTAAAAGGTTGAGATGGTAGCGGGGAAGCCTCGGCTTCCATAAGTTTTCTGGTCCTCGATCTTGTTTGCCTGGTTCGCAATACTTTAATGCATCAGTGTTAGAAATCATAGTGAAATAACCTGAACCCCTCGCGTTGGTGAAAATTAACAAGTGTGTGTTGTGTCATGCGAGAATCATAATGTACATAGAAACTTTAAAAGACCCTAGCAGTTCGGTTACAGTCCAGATATATGCTCTATCCTATGTGAAAGATTCAAGTCCCTTTCCGTACAGTTATCGATATACACCATGGAACATTCATGCAATCAAACAGGAATTATATAAGTTCAAGGTTATGCAGTCCGGAAATCGAAGTTCAAAGCGGCAAACACCGACATCCAGCCAAGGCGACACAATCAAGCCCGCCCCCGGGCTCGAGAATTCGAACCACTTAGTTTCGAAAATCCGAGCTTGGGTGGCTTGAAAATTCGATCCTAGGTGGCTCAAAAATTCGAACCCGAGTGGCTCGAAAATTCTAACCACGGCGGCTCGAAAAATCGAACCCCTCTGGTTCGAACTTTCGAGCCCTCAGGGTTCAGAATTTCGAAGCCTAGGGTTCGAAATCTCGAGCTCCAGTGCCCAAAAATTTCTTGGGCATAGGAGATTGGAACTTCGAGCCTAAGGCTCGAAATTTCGAACCCCGCTGGGTTCGGAAATTCGAGCTCAAGGCTTGAAATTTCGAACCCTACAAGGTTCGAAAATTCGAGCCCCATAAGGTTCGAATTTCCAAACCTCCCCTACTAGGCTCGAAATCCCAAGTCTCCTTCGACCTCCCTTCTTCCTTTCCTCCTTCGACCAAGTCCGTTACTTAGAGAATTTTTTCGAAAAGGTCGAGTAACTAAGCTTCCAGAATATTGGCAGCCGACGAGGTAAAATAGAAGAAGGAAGAGAAATGAAGGGGGAGAGGCCTATTTATAATAAAAAGGGAAAAAATCCCTTCGTATTCCGACCCTAGGCTCGAAAATTCGAAACTAGGGCTCGAAATTTCGAACCCCCAGGGTTCGAAATTTCGAGCCTCGTGGTTCGTAGCTTCGAGCCACAAAGATTCGAAAATTCGAGCCTCTACGGTTCAAGATTTCGAACCTAACTGGTTCGGAATTTCATACCTAAAAAAAACCTCTCGACCATCACGTCCTCGTACGCCTATTCCCCGCAAGTGTCAAATCGCCTGAAGTGCGCGATGATGACACCATGCGAATATCTAGCAACGCGCATGTGACACCAAACCAAAAGCGACCTGCTCACTTTTCCCTTAGCGAGCGAGCCTGCTACTAACATGTTTTTTTCCTAACTTGCAGGATAAATCCGCAATCCAACTATCATCTCAACTTTCATTCCAAAGCACATCATGTCAAGACAAGACGTCAAGACAAGACGTACTTTGGAGGGTAAATGTTAACCGGCCTTTTGGTCTGGTTACCAAAAGTACTCAAGACACGCTCGACTCAACTCATCGCGTGAGGCCAAGGCCACGGGCGAAGCTCAGGGAGCACAGAAGGAAGACCGAAGAGAGATCGCGCCAACGAGCCTTGACCACACCCCTCACCAAATGTACATCGCACCAAGCCAGGTGCGAAATTTTGCAACCTACAGATGTGAAATTCTGCACCTTGCAGGTGCGAAATTTCGCATTAAGCAGGTGCAAAATTTCGCACCAAGCAGGTGCGCAATTTCGTACCTAGTAGGTGCAAAATCTCACAGCTGGCAGGTGCGAAATTTCACACCTAGCAGGCACGAAATTTCGTACCTACCAGGTGCGAAATTTTGCACCTCTGCCCAGGTATGAATTTCCGGTGGCCGACAGCTGGAGGCACGAATTTCCTGTAGATAGGCCCCATTTCTACCTACTCTTACCTAACCCCTACCTAACCACTTCCTATAAATACCCCCATGGCCTAACACTTCAAACGAGTTGGATTCTTGAGCTTGGAAACCTCCATAGAGCTTCATTAATGGCATATCCGCTTTGAGGAAAAAGAAGGACAAATTGCCTTTTTCCTTATTTATTCAATATATGATGATTATGAAATCATATATCATGAAAAGTGAATGTAACAAGATATCATGAGATAGTCTCAACCTTGTAATCTTCCAAGTGATCAATAAAATTCCAACGACTCTTCAAAGTGGACGTAGGCCCTCACTGAGGCCGAACCACTATAAATCTCTTGTGTTATTTACTGCTTATGTTCTATTTTATGTTCTTGTCTATGCGACCATATTTATAATTCCTAGTAATAGGAATCTTTGGTGTTTACGACATTTTTTGCCGTCAACAATACCCGTGTATAGTTTGCACAGATGCAGCAATAGATCTTAAAGGAGATCTAAGCTGCTTAGCAGCGGTTCGAGCAGATGTAGGAGGTGATGTGGGGTTTGCATCTAGACTTCAGGGATAGTACTAGGAATCAAGAGAAGCGTCTAAGTGGGGTGGAGGAGACACTAGGCGGGTTGGATTCATTTATCTGTGGTATCTTTGGGCAGGGACCCAGACCTCCATTCGAGGGATAGATAGTTATGGTGTTGTTGCTCGTTGGACCACTTGTCTTCCGACTTGACAATCTTAGTTTTACTTATGTGTTAGAACATATGACTTGAACTTGTTGTAGTAGAACTTATGCTTTAAATTTGACACTTGTTGTAGTGATGTACGATCTTATGTTGAAGACTTTTCTTTTTAGTAAGAATTTCTTGTTGAAATCACTATGATTATAATTAAGTAACAAGCAAAATACAGACATTGCAAGATAATAATAAACAGAGCTTACCTCAAAAAGTATTGCGAGGGATGATGGTTCAAAAAATTTAGATTTTTTGAAATTAGAATTTGAAAAGTTGATTGGTAGGATATTAGATGCAAAAGTAGGTGAATTATGCTTTTACATTGCAAGGTATAGGAAAAAATTCGGTTGAAAAAGGTGTTTTAGTTTCCAAAAAATATTACATTCATATAGAAGTTGATGTATATTTAGGATGTGTGCATCATATTTCAGAAAGATCTTTCAAGGAATTGCATTCATATAGGAAGCTACCAATTAGTCATTCATTACATTCATATATTGTTATATATGTAACACTTTGCATAGGTGCACAGATGATTGAAAATTTTGGGTCAACACTAAATGGTTGCAATTTATACGAGGAAGAACATTACTCCATCCTTATCAAATTTATGGGAAAAAAATCCTAAGGAGGTGAGAATGTAACACCCCGTATTTTTATTAATAAAAAAAATGAAATATCAAAGATTATGTCTTTAGAACTTGACCCAGAAACATTTACTATTGTGTTCATGGTAATTTTCTGATTCATTTTGGTATATGGGATGACTAAAACGGAGCACATACATAAGTTATTAATGAATTAAAATAATCAAGAGATTGTTTGTATGTGTATATATATACATATAGAATTGATATTCCAACTCTAGTATGGTTTATAATTAGAATATCGTAAATTAGGAGAATTATACAAAGCAAGTAATTAACATTAGTAAGTAACGCTAAATTCAGAAATTGCAACGGTGTAGAAATCTGCATGGAACCAGGATGGGTCGACCCAAGTTAGGCCTGGGTCGACCCATGTGTCGGCCCAAGGATCAGCCAACCTCTAAGGTGGGTTGGTACAGGGGTCGACCCAATCAGGCCCAGATTAGTTTTGTGTAATATGGATTTCTGATATCAATGGTTCAGATTTTAACTAATTAAATATGATGGACCGGACTTTTTCGTACACAGACAAGTAGACTAGAAAGACCTAGCTTTAAACTCATAGTTTTTGAGGCGCTTCTTAGGCTCTATCATTCTCTGTTCTCCCCAAACCATTTCAGAGATTTAATATGATAGATCCTACGGATTCTAATTCAGGGTTTGAAGATACAAGATATAAATCTACAACATATGTGCCTGAATTTCTAATCAACGTAAGGTAAGTTCTTCAATCTGATTTATTTAGGTTTCTCCCTTTTCTTTTTGAAACTCCCCACCTCCGTTAAGGTCACTCACAAAGGGAATGCCTTAACTTCAGTGGAGCATTATAGGTAAAGGACATAGATAATTTACAAGACAGATATATAAGCAGCGGAAAAACTAAATTTATTTCAGACGTGGTTCATAACAAAAACATTACAACAAACTATCTCAAAACAAATTCCAAACCATTACATCAAAATCTCTGTCTTTATTAAAACATAAAGAAGCATAGAACAATAATAAAATAGCATAAATCCCCATAGAATGTGTCCAAAAGCAATAGCCCAAGGAAAGACAGTCCAAGCAATACATCTACTTTCTTCAACCTTCCAAAGGGTCTGATTTAAGCTGGAGTATTCCCTCCCTGCGGACCTAGAGAGGGGGGATGGAACAAAAGAAGACGAAAGAAAATTGGGTCAGACATAAGTCTGCTAAGCCAAGTGATTTTTCAGTGTGTGAACAAGGAAAAGAATCATGATAAGAATAAACCGAAAATAGGACAGTACCAGAATAGCAAGCTAACATAAACCAAGATAAGGCAGTTTAAACTGAATATACATCACACCCATTTCTATTTATCTGCACCTACTTATACTCGTTCCAACTGGCACCCCATATTCATGGTGAAATGATCCCCTTTTATCGATCAGCTCCTACTCGCATGCATCTATCACGTGTGTCATTCGGCTCCTGCTTGATTGTAGATACCTATGTTAGTCCCACCATGGGGTGTATCAAATCCTATGGTGGTAACCTGACACGATTCAAGATGCACAATGTATAACTACTGATGCCTAGTGCCTGCTTTTTCCACTCCGGAGTACGTGCACGCCCGTACTCCGTCGAAACCTAAACTGATGCACCACCCGCTGTTGTTTTGACCGCTTATAATCATCCCAGTAATCGTGTCCCACCCTGCCTAGTTCAAGGTACCATGATACATCTATGAGGGTTACTGCTGAAATGGGTCCCCGTTACTAGGGTTTCCTAATCAACATGTTAAATTGGTTAAGTGTCCAAATGTACCTAACCCCACCCATCAGTTTAGCTAACTTGTTGAATTTGTTAAGTGTTGCCTTATTTAACTTAACCCTATCAATCTTGACTTAGCTTTAATTCATTTATTAAAGCACCAACCACTCACCTTAGACAGGTATTGTTGTGATCACTGGATGTGCCAGTCGGTTCCTGGCAGCTTTTCACCGCAACTCAGTCTAACCTCAGGTTCTTTTGGGCTCAATGCGCTAACCTCTCACATTAGATCTATATTGCTATGGTTGCTGGATTTGCCAGGTGGTTACGGGCAGTCTTATACCGTAACTCAATCTAACCTCGGGTCGTCTTTTACTAAATTTACACATTTATCCTTTATGATTATATGTAAATTATCAATCAATTATTGTCATGGCCCACTTTCCCTCTAAATTAGGTTCATAATTTTTAGGTATATAAATTATACCATTTCAATGTCACTATTTAAAATATTCCAATAACATGTAACTTCCAGTTTTTCCCAACGTTACCCCCGTTAACGTTCGCATAAACTACATAGAATTTCAGGCTTAGCCTAACTCAAACTCAAAAGGGAAAAGGAAGAAACACGTAGCATTCAAAGGAGCATAATATGGATCCAACATATGTCACATAAATTTAGCATAGAATAAATATACATGAACTTGCAATTTTGAATCTAATCGACATGAACCATAGCATGTAAACATGAGTATACTTAGAACTAAGCAAACTTGATTTGGCATGTAGATGCGAACTTGCATTTTAGATACAATTTACATGAACCCTACGCATATGAATTTACATAGAACTACAATTCCAATTAGGCATGTAAAGGTGAACTTGCATTGAAGTGGATCTAATTAACATGGATCTAAACATATAAGTTTGTATATCTAAATATGTAGGCATATGGATCTAACCATTTAGGCATATATGAACATTATTTAGCCTAAAACTTGCATGTAGCCTAACATGATAGAATCACCAAATATGATAATTTCATTCCCAAATTCCTATACAATAATATAGGTTCATTTACCAAATTATACACAACATGATAGGTTCAATAAACCGCAATAGCATCACAGGCATATATGATAGAATTATCACATGAATAGACATGAATCAACATCACTATTATCATACAACTTGGTACAATTCTAATTTACATTTCATTACAAATTGTGTCTTTAATTTGTTCACATCTAAAAGATAACTAGACTTACAAACAAGAGAACAGTCTTGTTTTCTGTGATCTGTATTCTGAAACTGAATTGCTATCCTTTGATGTAGACTAATTGTTGTTCTAAATTAGATTTGGTTTGATTTGATTCGAAGCTTCTATCTTGCTTTCTAGTTGATGGAGAATGATGGCTACTCTAGGTTGACCATTGACATTATGACAGCTCTTGGTCTGAATTTGTGTGATTTTAAGTTGAGGGTTGGGGTTGCTTATGTAGAATTTTAATTAATTAAGAGCCGTTAGATCAACCTAAAAGCAATCAAGACCATCCAATCAAGACCATCCAGCCACATCAGCCCTAATGACTCAGCAAAGAGTCAGAATCGTCAGTTTTTCAGATCTGCTCGAGGGGTTAGGTCGACACCCGGGTCGACCCCCTGGTCGACCTGTATGGGGGGAGGTCGACCCCCCGGTCGACCTGGCCTTGGGTGGGAAAATTTCAGCCCATTCCGCTTCTGCTTCTGAATTTTGAATTTCGAATTTCTGAACTGAGCTGTTTGAATTTATTTAAATTTCTGAAACTTCTGAAGGCCATAACTTCTTCATACGGAGTCCAATTCACGCAAACTCGGACTCTATCTCAAGTAGAATTCCGAGACGAACGTAATGGCGAAACCCATTTCCTTAATTCCCACATTTGAAATTAAGTATTCTTTAATTTTTTTACTTTAATGTTAACCGAAAATACGGGCTGTTACATTCTCCCCTCCTTAAAGGATTTCGTCCCTGAAATCTTCAAGTCAAGAAGAACGTATATCTTACCATCCAATCGTCCATCTACTCAACCATCAAACACAGGCATCCATTGTCCTTAAAAAGTCTTTTAATGCTTCATGATCATATGCATAGTGTGTGTACATGTCCTTATCTAATGCAAAATCAGGCGGTCTACTGAGTCTGTTGACCTCCTTAATGCAAATTATGTCAGTGCCATGAGTCCATGATGTGTGCAATTATCACTACTCATACTTTCTACATGAGTGCACAATCATTCATACAAATGCGACGTCCATATGATAACACATCAAGTTTCAATCCATATACAAATACATATATGCATGTGCAATATGAAAGTGACTGAGCCGATCTAGTATCTAATGTGTGTGTATATGCATCCACGAGCAACCACTTGCAACCATCAATCATAACATGTTTCAAATACAAGTTTACATCCATTGGTTTCTACTTAGGGACAAAGAATAAGACCGAGGAGATATATTAAAAAAGGAAGATACAAGCATAAACTTATGGAAAAAGAGATCAAGGATGTACCCTCAAAAAGAAAAGGGTAGACTGCGCGTATTCTGTCCTCAATTTCCCAAGTCGCGTCTTCCTCGGCGTCGCTCCATTGAACTTTAACAAGCTTGACTTCACGGTTGGGTAGCTTTTTGACTTCTGTCCCCAAGATACGAGTTGGAACTCTCCTTATAGTTGCTTCTCCTTCTACTTCTACTTCCTCTAGTATGCTTGGTTCCACCACTTCCGCAGACTCATGCAAGCACTTCCGTAGGTGAGAAACATGAAAGACATTATGAACTCCAACCAATCTTTTGGGCAGCTCTACTCTATAAGCCATCTTCCCAATCTTCTCGATGACAGGAGACGGCCCTACAAATCTTGGTGCCAACTTTCCTATGGATCCAAAGCGAACGACGTTCCTTAAAGATGATACTTTAAGGAAAACCCTGTCTCCAACGTCAAACTCAATGTAGGTCCTTCTTTTGTCTGCGTAGGACTTCTGTCTATCTTGGGCAGTCTTCATTCTTCTTCGTATCAAGTCCACTTTCTCTGAAGGTTCTCTGATCATGTCTGGTCCAAGTATGAGCTTATCTGTAGACTCTCACCAACAAGTTGGTGATCGGCATGGTCTTCCATACAAGGCTTCGAAAGGTGCCATGCCTATGGTGGCTTGGTAGCTATTGTTGTAGGCGAATTCCACCAAAGGAAGATGATCCCCCCATGTACCTCCAAAGTCAAGAATGCATAGTCTCAAAAGGTCTTCTAATACTCTGTTCACCCTTTTCGTCTGACCATCAGTTTGGGGGTGATAAGCCGTGCTTAAGCATAACTGTGTGCCCACAGCCTCTTGCTGGCTCCTCCAAAACTCGATCGTAAAGATAGGATCTCGGTCACTCACTATGCTAGAGGATATCCCATGGAGTCGAACTATTTCTTGAAGATAAATGGATGCTAGAGATGAGGCAGTCCTTCTACTCTTGATAGGTATAAAGAGAGCGCTTTTTGTGAGCCTATCCACTATTACCCAAATACTGGTATTGCCCCTTCTTGACCTAGGCAACCCATTAATAAAGTCCATCGAAATGCTATCCCATTTCCACTGTGGGACCTCTAGAGGATGAAGCAAACCACCAGGCTTCTTCTGCTCCACCTTGACTTACTGGCAATCATGCACTTAGAAACGAATTCAGCTACATCCCTCTTCATGCCATTCCAAAAGAAAACCCTTTTTCTGTCTTTATACATCTTGTCTCCACTTGGGTGTATGGTTAATTTGGAATGGTGTGCTTCCTCGAGATCTGTCTTCACCAAATCCCTTGCTTGTGGGACGCATAGTCTTCCATCCCGTCTCAACCATCCCTTATCACCGATGAAGTATCTATTAAGGTGACTAGAAGTCTCACCCCTAATTAGCTTATCTATTACATCAACTAGCTGAGGGTCTTCATGTTGTGCGGTTCCTATTGAGTCCAAAAGCGTAGGCCGCACTTCCAGTGATGCTAACAAACCAGGTACAAATTCAGAGGAGGGTCTAAAGTCAAAGTTGGATACGTACTCCAAGCTTTGCTTTTCTACAAAGAGAGGGCTTAAGGTCAGCTTCTTCCTACTCAAGGCGTCTGCTACCACATTACCTTTGCCAGGGGTGTAGGAAATCTCAAAATCATATGAGGCAAAAAACTCCATCCATCTTTGCTGCCTCAAGTTGAGATATTTCTGGGAGAAAAGGTACTTTAACGATTATGGTCAGTAAACAATTCAAACTTCTCACCTAGGAGATAATGGCGCCAAGACTTAAGAGCGAAAACAATGGCAGCCAACTCTAGATCGTGGGTTGGGTAGTTTTTCTCATGTACTTTCAATTGTCTTCCACCATAAGCTACTACCTTCCCTTCTTACATCAAGACAGCGCCTAATCTTGTACCACATGCATCCATGTATACTGTAAACATTTCTCTCCCGTCAAGCAATGTCTGAACTGGGGCTGTCATTAGAGCCAACTTCAAGAGTTGGAAAGCAACATCGCAATCCAAATCCCAAGTGAAAACTAGGTTCTTCTTTGTCAACCTTGTAAGTGGAGCTGAGATTTTCACAAAGTCTTTGATGAACTTTCGGTAAAAGCCCGCTAGCCTGAGAAAGCTTCGGACTTCGGTTGCGTTCCGTGGAACCTTCCAATCTTGCACCGCAACTACTTTTGCGGGGTTCACAGCTAGCCCCTCTTTGGACACCACATGTCTAAGAAACCTTACTTCTTCTCTCCAGAAGTGGCATTTGGAGAATTTGTCTTTTACCTAATGTGCACGGAGAGTATCCTTGACTTCCTTTAGATGCAGAGCATGCTCTTCCTCACTCTTCGATAAAATCAAAATGTCGTCCACGAAGACCACCACAAACTTATGGAGGAACTGCCTGAACACCCTGGTCATCAAGTCAACGAAGTAAGCGAGTGCATTTGTCAGGCCGAAAGGCATTACAAGCCACTCGAAGAAACCATCCGGAGTTCTGAATGTGGTCTTATCAATGTTGTCTTCAGCCACTCTTAGCTGATAAAATCCGGTAGCTAGATCTAGTTGGGAGGAAACTGATGCACCTACAAGCTGATCGAACAAGTCGTCTATTCTTGGGAGTGGGTGCCTATTTTTCTTAGTCATCTTGTTTAGCTCACTATAATCCACGCATAGGCAAAGCGAACCGTCCACTTTAGTTGCAAACACTACTGGAGCACCCCACTCAGAAATACTCCGCTATATAAACCCCTTCTCAAGCAACTCTTTAACTTGCTTGCTGAGTTCTTTCCTCTCCCTTGGAACCATGTGTCTAACGGGTAAAGAAACGGGTTTTGCATTATCAACGAGGTATATGTAGAAGTCTATCTCCAGCTTCGGAGGTAAGCCCTTCACCTCTTCAAACACATCCAAGTATTCACGGACTACTCTAACAGACTGCAAGTTCTCAACAGGCGCATTAAGAGATTCTAGATAGCTAAGCATAACAGAGTTCATGGGATTACAAGAGATTTCGAGAGTGTTACCGTGGTTAGTCAAAAGTCTAACCACTCTCTTTCCACAATTGAGTACGGCACCATTACTGGATAGCCAATCCATGCCTAGAATCAACCCATAGCCTGTGAAGCCCAAAACATAGGAATTACATCTAAACCCAACGCTTAGTATAGAAATTTTCAAATCCAAACAAATCATTGACAAATAAGCTGAGCCCCCAACTGGATTCGAAACAACCAAGGGATCCTCTACTACAGTGGTGTCTAGGTGAAGAGATTCAAATAAAGCAGCAGATATAAAAGAGTGTGATGCGCCAGAATCAAAGAGTGTACGAATAGGATGATTAAAAAGATAAACTAAACTCTCAACAAAAATATTTCTACCTCATTCTCGCAGAGGTGCTATGAGAGCGTGAACCTTCCCCCCAGAAGAAGACCCAGTCCTCTGCCCTTGCCCTTGCTTTCTTGGGCAGTCCTTAGCCATGTGTCATGTCTCACCGCAATCAAAACAATCACCCATCTTCCTCTTCTTCTTCTTCCCGCAGTCTTTGACCAGATGTCCAGGAATGCCACAAAAATTATACTTCCTCTTGTCACGGGATTTGTTGCTCTTCCCGCCCTTCTTTGAATCCGTCTTCTTACTCTTTGATCCCTCCGCTTTCTTTTCTTGAGGCACTTCCACCTTTACCTCTTTCTTGCCATCCTTGTCTTCCTCGTGTAACAGTGCCATGTCCACCAATCTCTCATAAGTCGCACCCATGGGTACATGGCTCATGGCCAGGATGTGTGGTGGCTTATTCAACCCTTTAACGAAGCGAAGAGCCTTCTTATGTGTAGTGTTTACTAACTCCAGTCCGAATCTGGCCAGCTGGTTGAATTGGTTGATGTATTCCTTGACCGACATACTTCCCTGCTTAAGAGATAAGAACTTCTCCACCTGTAGGCTTCGTTCAGCTTGTGAGAGGAATTTCATTTCAAACCTCATTCTGAAATCCTCCCAAGTTTCAATTGATCTATCAGCATTGGTAATTTCCCACCAATAAGAAGCTTCATCTTTAAGCAACCATACGGCCAACTGTATCTTCTGCCTATTGTCCACTTCGAAGATAACGAACAAACCCTCAGTTTCTTTGAGCCAGTTCCTTGCTTCCACGAATGATTCAGTTCCATTAAAGTTCATTCCACCCATGGCTCTAAAGTCTCTACATATCTTTGAGAAAGCATTTGCACGAGGTGGAGGAGGAGGGACTACCGCTGCAGCTGGGGGAGGAGGAATGCCGGCTGGGCCTGCATCATTGGCCCTAGCCTCTAGGTACCTTCTGAACCAGCCAGGTACCCGTACACCCTCTTGAAGGTTAAGATCCCCAGACATATTGAAACAAAAAAGGAAAGATTCAAAACGTAGGATAGAAAGATAGTGCATATGGCTTTGGGGGATTATGACTTTTTAAATTAAAGCAACACTTTTTCTTGAAAAATGCTTCTTTAAACTTCTTTTTGAAACACGGTTTTCAAAAACATTTATCTGATCTGGTAAACCTTTGCTCTGATACCAAGTGAAACAGCCCACCTCCGTTAAGGTCACTCACAAAAGGAATGCCTTAATTTCGGTGGAGCATTATAGGTAAAAGACATAGATAATTTACAAGACAGATATATAAGCAGCGGAAAAACGAAATTTATTTCAAACGTGGTTCATAACAAAAACATTACAACAAACTGTCTCAAAACAACTTTCAAACCATTACATCAAAATCTCTGTCTTGATTAAAATATAAGGAAGCATAAAACAACAATAAAATAGCATAAATCCCCATAGAATGTGTCCAAAAGCCATAGCCCAAGGAAAGACAGTCCAAGCAATACATCTACTTTCTTCAAGCTTGCAAAGGGTCTGATCTAAGCTGGAATATTCCCTCGTTGCGGACCTGGGGGGGAAATGGAAGAAAAGAAGACGAAAGAAAATTGGGTCAGACATAAGTCTAGTAAGTCCAGTGATTTTTCAGTGTGTGATAAGAAAAAGAATCATGACAGGAATAAACTGAAAATAGGACAGTACCAGAATAACAAGCTAACATAAACCAAGATAAGGCAGTTTAAACCGAATATACATCGCACCCATTTCTATTTCTCTGCACCTACTTATACTCGTTCCAACTGGCACCCCATATTCATGGTGAAATGATCACCTTTTATCGATCGTCTCCTACTCGCATGCATTTATCACGTGTGTCATTCGGCCCTCGCTTGATTGTAGATACCTGTGTTGGTCCCACCTTGGGGTGTATCAAATCCTATGGTGGCAACCCGACACGATTCAAGATGCACAGTGTACAACGACTAATGCCCAATGCCTGCTTTTTCCACTCTGGAGTACGTGCACGCCCGTACTCCGTCGGAACCTACACTGACGCACCACCCGCCGTTGTTTTGACCGCTTATAATCAGCCCAGTAATCGTGCCCCACCCTGCCTAGTTCAGGGTACCATGATTCATCTATGTGGGTTACTGCTGAAATGGGTCCCCGTTACTTGGGTTTCCTAATCAACATGTTAAATTGGTTAAGTGTCCAAATTTACCTAACCCCACCCATCAGTTTAGCTAACATGTTGAATTGGTTAGGTGTTGCCTTATTTAACTTAACCCTACCAATCTTGACTTAGCTTTAATTCATTCATTAAAGCACCAACCCCTCACCTTAGACACGTATTGTTGTGGTCACTAAATGGGCCGATCGGTTCCGGGCAGCTTTACACCGCAACTCAGTCTAACCTCGGGTTCTTTTGGGCTCAATGCGCTAACCTCTCACATTATATCTATATTGTTATGGTTGCTGGATTTGAGGGGCGGTTCCGGGCAGTCTTATACCGTAACTCAATCTAACCTCGGGTTAGGCATATTCGTCTTTTACTAAATTTACATATTTGTCCTTTATGATTATATGTAAATTATCAATCAATTATGTCATGGCCCACTTTCCCTCTAAATCAAGTTCATAATTTTTAGGTATATAAAGTATACCATTTCAATGTCACTATTTAAAATATGCCAATAACGTGTAACTTCCAGTTTTTCCCAACGTTACCCCTGTTAACGTTCACATAAACTACATAGAATGTTAGGCTTAGCCTAACTCAAACTCAAAAGGGAAAAGGAAGAAACATGTAGCATTCAAAGAAGCATAATATGGATCCAACATATGTCACATAAATTTGGCATAGAATAAATATACATGAACTTGCAATTTTGAATCTAATCGGCATGAACCATAGCATGTAAACATGAGTATACTTAGAACTAAGCAAACTTGATTTGGCATGTAGATGCGAACTTGCATTTTAGATACAATTTACATGAACCCTACGCATATGAATTTACATAGAACTACAATTCCAATTAGGCATGTAAAGGTGAACTTGCATTGAAGTGGATCTAATTAACATGGATCTAAACATATAAGGTTGTAGATCTAAATATGTAGGCATATGGATCTAAACATTTAGGCATATATGAACATTATTTAGCCTAAAACTTGCATGTAGCCTAACATGATAGAATCACCAAACATGATAATTTCATTCCCAAATTCCTATACAATAATATAGGTTCATTCACCAAATTCTACACAACATGATAAGTTCAATAAACCGCAATAGCATCACAGGCATATATGATAGAATTATCACATGAATAGACATGAATCAACATCACTATTATCATACAACTTGGTACAATTCTAATTTACATTTCATTACAAATTGTGTCTTTAATTTGTTCACATCTAAAAGATAACTAGACTTACAAACAAGAGAACAGTCT
Organism: Allium sativum; assembly: GCA_030737875.1. Classification (NCBI taxonomy): domain Eukaryota; kingdom Viridiplantae; phylum Streptophyta; class Magnoliopsida; order Asparagales; family Amaryllidaceae; genus Allium; species Allium sativum. The sequence continues at coordinate 401,254,395 of CM060923.1, read as the reverse complement.
TGTTTTCTGTGATCTGTATTCTGAAACTGAATTGCTCTCCTTTGATGTAGACTAATTGTTGTTCTAAATTAGATTTGGTTTGATTTGATTCGAAGCTTCTATCTTGCTTTCTAGTTAACGAAGAATGACGGCTACTCTAGGTTGACCATTGACATTATGACAGCTCTTGGTCTGAATTTGTGTGATTTTAAGTTGAGGGTTTGGGTTGCTTATGAAGAATTTTAATTAATTAAGAGTCGTTAGATCAACCTAAAAGCAATCAAGACCATCCAGACAAGATAGAACAGCCACATCGGCCCTAATGACTCAGCATAGAGTCAGAATCGTCAGTTTTTCAGATCTGCCCGAGGGGGTAGGTCGACCCCAAGGTCGACCCCCTGGTAGACCTGTATGGGGGGACGTTGAACCCCAGATCAACCTGTATGTGGGGAGATCGATCCCCTAGTCAACCTGGCCATGGGCGGGAAAATTCCCGCCCAGCCCACTTCTGCTTCTGAATTTTGAATTTTGAATTTCTGAACCGAGCTGTTTGAATTTATTTAAATTTCTGAAACTTCTGAAGGCCATAACTTCTTCATGCGGAGTCTAATTCACGCAAACTCGGACTCTATCTCAAGCAGAATTCCGAGACGAACGCAATGGCGTAACCTGTTTCCCTTAATTCCCAAATTTGAAATTAAGTATTCTTTAATTCGTTACTTTAATGTTAACGGAAAATACAGGGTGTTATACTTTCCCTCTTCTTTTTAGCAGAGGTTTTTGAATTTGTTGTTGTTTTGATTGATTCAATTAGGGAGACCACAAAATAGCAAATCTGGATCAAATTCCAGGATTGGAAAGTTGTCAGGTGAGTGGATTTAAATTGTACCTTTTGATAATGGTATATCTATCGTTTGCATTTACCGTTATACATACATACATTTAATATGATGAATAATTAATAACCTTGGAAATTGGCTATCAAACCTCTTTGGAATACGTTGGAATTATTAATATAGTATAAGGCCTGAAGTTTATATGTCCATTATCTGAATTGAGAAACTTCTGAAATACTGTAATCACGAAACTTGAATTAAGAAGTGAATATGAAAGTAAGGTTTAACATACTTGTTGTGATTAAAAAGAAAAGATCACATTAGTTGTGAATATTAAATGAAACAGAAATTCAATGCCTAACTCAGAAAATAGGAAAGGAAGGTATGTTGTAGACTGAGTTAGTTGGATTCTGAGGAAAAGTGTTATATTTCCCTAAGTAACCTATTTCTGAGTACGCAGTTGCAAGAAATCCACAATGAAAATAAAAGAAATAGCTTGTTATTATGGATCTTGATAGGCATATGTTATGTAAATAAATCACTGTATCTTTCTTTAAATCAAACTAATAAGGTGCATGAAATGATTTCCTTAAAGAAATAAGGATCATGCAAGACATTAAATAGAAGAAAGATTGCAACAGTAAAAGAATGGGAATGAACGGGGAATGATAATAACCTATTATGATTAAGCATGAATATAAGAATAGAAGATATTAGGTAGGCTTGTCCTAGGGACAACTCGAAATTATAATGTAAGTCATAATGAATGAAAAGAAACTTATTGATAAAACTTAGTTAAGAGAAAGTAGTAAGTAAATAAATAACAATAATAGTTTGTGTTAAATCAAGTCATAGTTAATGAGAAGGAACGAAATAAGCTTATTATTACAAGACTTATAAATGAGAATTACAAAGTCTAATAAAATAAATTAATAATAAGTTGAAGCCCGCGCAAGCGGCACAAGACTGAATGAAGTCAGTAACCAATTGTGTGCTAATAAATCTGATAACTTGAGATAACGGTGAAATGAAGATAATCAAGTTAATTAGCAACATGGAAAGGTATGACAAGCACCTGATTAAAATATTAGACGTAGGATCTAATAATGCATTAGGGTAATGCGCATAGACCATTTTGCACGTATGAAGGTGAAGAACCCAACGGGGTAGATCATCATGGTGTTTAGAGACACGAGGGGAGCACGTTCATCTGATATTCTGCTGTATATTCTGCTCGCTGGCTCTGTGGGACTGGAGTGACGTGGTAGGGTACTTCGTGGTGGTCGTCTGTTGCAGTGCATGCTCAGGCTGTACTCGCCAAGGTTGGGTCTGCACGTTACAAACTGGTAAGTATACCTTGACTTTAACGGTAGTTTGGTAACAAAAGGCTATGGCAGATGACCTTGGGTGATTTGGCGGTTGCCTCACGGGGAGGCTGGTTAGGACCAAATAAAGAATAGTAATCGGCGGGTACATGTCATCGGTAGTCAGTGGATGCAGAAACACTAGAGCTAAACCAAGAGACCATTGATCTTTCACTATCGAGACGTTGGTTGCAGGACATGCCAATTTAGACGCATATTGCTTGCTAGGGGCTCCTCACTTAGCTCTTGATGTAGTCTTTCACTAGTTGAGGGAGGGCTCGAGGTGGGACCATAGCCACCATGAAATGGAAGACCACAGTTTAGATATTTGTACCTTGGTTATTTCTAGTGGACCTTTACAGATATTGAAAAGGCTCCCGACTGAGTACCGTCCATTCAGATGCATCCCTACTACGATACTCGGGGTACAGTAGAAAGTACGTACATGTGTGGGTCTAGATACACTCACCGGGTGGTGTATTGTAGACGAGAGGGCATTACTCCATGTTGGGGTTTTTTTCGATTAAGGGGTTCGGACATGGCAGTCCATATGCTTACGTAGCATAGGGATGCTAGTTATGTGGGGAACGTGGCGTAGTAGTATGGAGGTCCGTACGTTATTCATTGTAGGATTAGAGTTTCATTTGCTTCCAATGTGTGACGGCGGAGACTGTGCGAAAAGTGTACCATGGGAAGTACCTTGATATTGGGGGTAGCTACATGTATGTTATACTAGGTTTATCTACTGAGAGGTAGATGGGTACGACGTGTGTGTAAAGCCTTGAGCGCTATTAACCCAAAATAACCTAATAAACAAAAAACATAAATAAACGATATATGTAAGGTTATTTCAGAATGTGTAATTTAGTCCAGTCACCAGAACTTGTGTTCTGAGCCCCTCGTCATAACGCACTCGCAGGTCGGGTTTGTGGTAAAGATAGGGTAGCTTTGGGTACTAGTTAGGCAGTATTATTCCTATGGTAAGGCTATATTTGATTATATTTTATTTCATTCCATTGTGAGATGTTTTCTAAGCTCTGATATATTTTTTATCTCTTTCTTTTCTTTGGAATACCAGATAAGTCAACTGGAGTTTCGGTAAATTGGAATTTTTGAGAAAAATTTGGTCTATCGGAATTCCGATTGTTACAGTGTATATGTACAATTGATATGAGATATCATTAACCATAGGAACTACGATAATAGTTAATTGCATAGCAAAGATTATTTCTTAAAATAAGGTGTATCTCAAGTGTGAGGTTTGAAGTGGTTGTAGGACCCACCTTCCATCCTAAAAGAGGAAATCTTAGAAAGGAAATGATTTATAAGCATAAGACTATTTCGAGGTAAAGGTATTAAGTAGTTAGAACCACCCCTAAAAGGGGCATTAAGTGATTGCGTAGCTCACTTCCCCATAATCAAGGAGTATTAAATGGATGTTTGGTATAAGATTGTTTATCCCTGCAAAGGTCCACTTCCTCTACGTATTAATTGACTGGGTTGGGTGCCCGTGTTGTGATTAGATATTAAATGACCACTACAGAGGTACAATAGGTCTGCCTATTCTGCGAGAAGTATTAAGTGACTCATAGATTATCTAATAAGGTCAGCTAGAAAGTAACATGGGGGTCCACTAAGAGGGTCTTAAATGGTGTCATGCTTCTATCTAAACCTGGTATTAAGTGACTGTTTACTATCTCTCGCTTTATTCGGGGCATGGGTATATACGTGAATGACGGATGCCTTAAATTGGTAGGATTTGTAGCTAGTATCCTCTAATTTATATTAGTGTAGGGTAAACCACCAAGTAAGATACAAGTAGCTGATAGGACCTCCTTGAGTCTTAGGTGATCAAAAGGATCCCCTTCACCTATCACAGGAAGTGAGGACTTAAGTGGCTATATAGAAATAGTTAACCTCCTTATGGTATAGTGAGTAGTTAAGAGTACACCTCATAGTTTTGGTAATTAGTTTATGGTAGTTTAAGGGTTTCTTAACTATGCATAAACTTTCGATCTCAGTATTGTTATTGTTTAGGAATAACTACCTTGGTTGTGGTAGTTAGTCGTTATACGTAATTCTCTAAAAGGTTACGTTAAAATTACTAGCCTTGTTAGACATATGTTTTGGTTCTGACCTGGTGAGATATATTTTGCATTATAGAAAGTGTTGTACATTTTATACTCACTAGGACTTGTTATTCTAACCCTCCCATAATAACTTCAGGTTTAGCTCGAGGAAGACAGGTCTTAGCATATGTTGACACGCTTTTTGGTAAAGTCGTCACACGTCAAAATTTTGGTTTAGCTCGGGGAAGGATCTCCCCCGATCACTTGATGCGTTATGTTCGGCATATGGAAGTCCTCTCTACATCATAAAATGTCATGGCAAAGTGTTTTTCATTTTACTTGATAGATGTTGTTGCTATGTGGTTCAGACAGCTAGAAATGGACTCTATCACTTCTTGGAATGCTTTGGTTAATTGGGAAGTTTGTGGAATAATTCATAGTCAACATCACTTATCTAAAAAGCCTTATGACTCTAAATGTCATTAAGCAGAAGTCCGGAGAGACTCTGTGCAAATTCTTAAAATGGTTTAATGCTGCAGTGGCTTCGGCCGACATACCTAATTCGTCTATGGTTTTGATTGCCATAGTTTCTGGTATTTTGGATAAATTTGACTTCAAAACTTCACTGCAATGGGACCATCGAAGGGACCTTGGCGACTTCTATTCTGAAGCTTAAATATTCGTTCTGGAAGAGGATGTGAGGATTGACAAAATGCTTCTCGAGACAAATGTGGTTAAGTATGGGAAATTGTCCGGCTTTGAAAAACCAAAAGATTCTGCTACTAGTAAGCCTCCTTTAGGGAATGATCACAATGTGGCTTGGAGACAACCTAAGTTCTCTCCTTACTCAGAACTTACTTATCCCGTTGAGGAGATTTACTAGGAAGTTCATCCCACTGTTCCCTTTAAAAAGCCTCCCATCAAGGATCAAACTCAGAAGGAAAGGGATTCTTGCCTACACTGCTTGTTTCATGATCTCAATAGTCATAATACGAATGAGTTACGGCTTCTCAAGGATATGATTGAAGAGAGTGTTGGACGTGGAGAGCCGGCATGGATTTTTTGGAATCGGGTTGTGGTGCCAGAATAGGCACAACCCCCTCATGGAAATCAGGAAAGGCCCGGGACTAGCTCTCATCCTGGTGACATTGCCATCAACTAGAACCCTTACTAGGTCTGGTGTCTCAGATGTAAGTCTCCCGGGCATCACTATCTTGTGACTTGCAAATTCTGTTCTTCTGGCTTAGTGGATATTTTAGATTCTTGGTTCTTGGTACGTGTTGGTCTTCTGGATGTGTTTTTCCGGCCTCTTGGTTTTGACTTTTCTTGGTTTTCAGGATATTGGATTTGGTTCTTGTGAATTCTTGGTTTTGCTTTCCTCCGATTTCTTGGATCTTAGTTTTCTAACCTTCGGTTCTTTGGATTTTGGTTCTCTTTGGTTTCTTGACTTCAGGATTTATGGCTCTTGGATAATGGGTTTCCCACTTATGGATTTATCATTATGGTTTTCCGGCTTTTGGATCTCTTGGATTTCTTAAGCCTGTGGCATTAGCTCTTTGGGCTTTCTCGGGATCCCGCCCATGGTTTTGGCATTGTAGGGTCCATCCCTTTGGATTTATTTCTTTTGGCTTTCTGGACTATAAATGGTTGAGTCAAACTACCTATGTACGGGAGCTGTTATAATCCCTAAGCATGCTCTTTGCTCGAAAACACACCATCACCATCTGATTATCAATAAAATGGATGTGGTTTGTCTTTTCTCGGTCATCTTACTTTGGTAAGGCTTCCTCAAACATTGTGGCTCATATTGGTCATCTTGCTTTGGCAGGATCACCTTAAACCTCTCTGGCAACTCTTGGTCATCTTGCTTGGTTTCAGAACCAGAAAGGCTAAGCTCACTTACCCATGTACGGGAAGAAGCATCTCTAGGCATGCTCTTTTCCAATGATAAACCATCCATTTCCCTTCACACACAAATTTGAAATCAAAGATGACTAAATCCGCATAACAATGTATGGTGACAAGCAAGCCCCTAGGGATGAACTTTATGGATGATGAAAGGTTAAATTTTCTCTTGGCTTTACCAAAAGCCCCCAAAGTTTTATAAGTTTAATAAAAATTACTTTGCAAAGTAAGGACTTTGTCTTGTGGAGCATGAAATCTGGAATCGAATTGCAAACTTTAAAGGATATGGCAATCTTTGGTCGTATTGCTTTGACAAGATCGCCTGGGAAAACAAAGGCATTCCTTGGTTTTCTTGCTTTAGCAAGATCTCCTTGGAAAACAATGACAACCTCTAGTCGTTTTGTTTTGACAAAATCACCTTGGGAAAGGATATGGCTACCCTTTATCGTCTTGTCTCGGCAGGATCATCTTGGAAAATTCAGGCTACCCTGGGTCCTCTTGCTTCAGTAGGATCGCCCCGGAAAACTTAGGCCACCCTTGCTCGTCTTGCATTAGCAGAATTTCCTTGGAAATGTCTAGCTACACTGGTAGTCTCGTCGGTGACATGAAAAAGTCACTCACTTATGGCTATTGGATATCTGGCTATATGGTTATTAGTTATTCTGGATTCATGAATTTCGGGTTTTCCCGATTTCCAGGCTATGGATTTTCTGGGTATTCAGGTTATTGGACTCCCGTAGTCCTCCGGATATCTTGGCAACTTTGGATGTTCGGCTATTCTGGTTGTCTCTAAAATATGATCCAGAGCGATCATCGGCTTTCATTGGATTTCATGCTGTATGGTTTTTTGGTTAACGGATAATACGATCTGGGGTTATTGTGGATTTCTGGTTTATTGGCTTTGGATCTCTGGTTAATACGACCTAGGCTGATCGTGGCTCTTCAGTTTCTGGTTGTAGAAGTTCATTTTGGACTTCTCTTGGCTTTGGTTTTTCGATTTCTGGTTTTCTCCCAAAAACCATCTTTCTCTGCTCAAGCAAGAAATGTTTTGGCGGGCAAAGTGTTGACATGTTTTTTGGTAAAAGCTGTCACACGTCAAAATTTTGGTTAGCCGCGTGCTCAAGCGTCAAGAGCGCCGTTAGAAAACAAAAAGCAATTTGGTCGAAGTCATGACGTGTTCGTAAAAGGTTTGGAAATGGCGTTGATTCGTAAAATCATCATCGATGGACTTAGAAAAACCGACATAGTAAAAATATGTGATCGTCTCGGTCCGACCAACTCAAAATGCTTAAGTGTGTCGGTCCGATCACGTGGAAAAACTTATCGTGGAAACATATATGGATTTTTGTTAAAAAAAAATAGTGTCGCATACTCAAAAATAATTGATCGATGCGCGTCGATCATGAAAAATGGCTTGTGCGACTTGCAGAACTCAAATCTGGCAATTTTGAAGGATTTTACCAAAATTTGAATTTTCATGTACTGATCATCTCAAAACAGCTAATCGACGCGGTTGCATCAGGCAAAAATATTGATCTAACAACTCAGCAAAGTTGGTTTGGTACGTTGAACATTTAGCGATTGACAGAAGCAGATCACGAAAAAATGCATGTGCAACATAGGTCGACCAGCTAGCAAATCTGGCATAGGAATTTGACTTGGTGAATTCGCAACAGAAATTTTAAACCCTTAGGGATTCAAAATCCCCATGTCGCACCTTACCCCGTCCACTTTTTCTCGACTTGTTCATAGGATTCGAACTTCCACCGTGTTTGTATCATGGCTATTGATGCGAAAAACTTGCTCGATCATGGGATTCGAAATTATCTAAGCAAGTGCCAAGTGGTGCTAGGAAATGAGAGTTACCATGCGGATCAGGCATTTTTCCTCGATCAACATGTGTTTTCCACGATGTGCTGGTATTCGAAATGTGCAAGGCCAGGAAAGTGGCGAATCACCTTGGCATGAGTTTTTACTATGGTGATCACCTGTTTTTGCCTGATCGACACGCATTCTCACTAGATTTTCCGGATTTCACAATTTTTTGGCATAACTTTGGTTTTTCAACTCTAATTTTGGAATACAAATTTCATATCCCTCAAAGAAAAGAAATTCGGTTTGAGGCACCCAAAAATCACCTATAAATATCCCTAGCTTGGCATTCAAGGGGGTTGGCTCATTTGCACAATTCCAACGCTTTGGCATGCGGGATTGAAAATCCTAAGCACCATTAATGGCTACCTTCATCTTCCCCATGGAATTTGGACTTCTTCTGGACTTCTGAACGTTGCACAAATGTTTCTCTTGAACATTTTGACATTTTCTTGGACATTTGCACTGCTTTTGAGTCATTTTGGATATTTTTCGATTTTCTTGGATAATGAAGCTACTTTTTGGACATTGGTCCATATTTTTGCGCAATGAAGCAAAATGACATTTTGGTCAAGTTTAGAATTAAAAAATATTTTGTTATCCTATCACATAACTTTGCACACAAATTTTGTCTGAACTTGCACAACTTTTGTAGTCAGCTATTATATGATGAATGATTACTATGAAGTGGACATAGGCGTTAGTGCTAAACCACAATAAAAAGTTGTGTTCTCCCTGTATTTCACTACTTTGGATTTGGATTATTGGTTTTCTACAAAGCGTACACTTAGGCGTTGGCACGCACGAATAGCGACAATTCCCCACGTCAACAGTAGGTGTTCAGTTTGGTTTTTGGTTCTTGTTCTGTCATGCCCGATATCGATGTGGCTATATACTATAAGGTAGTTGCCTTAGTCGGTTATATAACAAAATCTTGAAATAAAAATCTGAATTTGTATATACATACCATATCAGAGTATAACTCATGTACATCACAGCGGAAATAATCTCTAAATAACTAATAGTGAAGCCTCCTGCTTCGAGCTCCTCCAAGTGAATCTGTAAAATCCTGAAACACATGTCTACCTGTACAAATTTGGGCACCCAAGAGTTTAGGAAAACAAAACAAAATAAACTCTGGGTCAGTCATGGGACTGGGGTCAGTAAACTGCAACCATATTGTTTAACTTTTGAAATTCCTTTTGAAACAAAAGGATAATAGTAAGACTAACCCGCACATAAACATGGACAGTTTTTATCTTACTATAACCCAAAATATTTTGATATCAAAATCCAGTGATATCATTATAATGTCTAGTCAAGTAAATAATCAAATAGCAGAACACTTGCATCTCACGCTCCACATATATAGTATAAAATCAAAAACCGCAGGGCGCTTATTGGAGATTGGATTTCAACAGACAAGGTATGGGATCAACTTCCTATCAGTGTACTCTAGAGGGTATACACTGGGGTTCAACAAGAACGTCTTACAACCCGACCACACATGACCGGCCACTCATTTAGCTTGAGTGTAGCAAATATATTGTCACCTTCGGTTGTTGGCCATCCAACCGTAATCCGAAGACACATAATCGAAAAGAAATACAAATATGAATTTCCTCTAGATTGGTGACAATACACCCTGCTTGGGTATGACCCAACTAGCTATGCTGCCTGCCTGATTTTCGTCTTTTCCGGGTTGTGAGGCTTGAGGCTACATTAACTTTCAGAACATCTGGCCACCATTCGCTTTGAATGCCGCATCGTCAAACCCGTCAATCCACTAATCGATTTCCAAAAATATCATGGGTATAAAAAGCTAAGAGGAATGAATTCCTCCGCTACCAGGCGTAATACCTTTAAGAGATTAATCGTACGTGATTTGTCAGGTATACTCTGTCAGATACTCGTCCATACAAGTTGCCTTGGGACTGGACAAACTAAAAGCACTATTCTGGAACAGAACGACCCTTGCAATTCACTCCATCTTCAATTGTCTCCAGCAAAATCTAATTCGCCACACTTACGCCTATACGGAGTGGTTTTCGGATAATAAATCCAACCGGTCTCTCCGTATCGTCACGATGGTCAAAATACTTCGATAGTCAGTTATTTAACTATCGAATTAAAAACAAACATCCATTCAAATGTACAACGAATCATCACACAATCACTAGGCTGTTTTAATTTATACTAATCTTCCGACTTCCCATATCCCAGAAAATATACGTAATTAATGTTCAAAAACATTTCTAGCTTTTCCACATTTCTTATTTTCTGTACTTTAGAAAATACACCGTATTAATTTTTGGAAACATTTCCAATTCCCGTTTAATCATTTTATCTTCAAATAATTTGCTTCTAAACATTATTCACCTTAAAACGTGAATATTTTCCTTATTGGAATCTAGTCTTGCTAAATCAATCCAAAGTTGGTGTTATAAACGGTTAAAGTTTCATCTATCAAGTTACTTCCTAAATTTATATTCCAACTTCATTCTAATTGCAAGTCGACTTCTCCTTAATTACGAATGTATAACCTATCCTCGATTTCATATTTTATTATAAATTATTGGGTTTTAACCAAATACCTACTATTTATCAAATTCTAAATAATATACTATATATATATATATATATATATATATATATAATTCCAAAAGGCGATTACTTTTAAACCATTCGATGTAGTCGAATTCTCTTTTATAAATCATTATGGATTTATTCTATCCTAATCATATTTTGAATATCGAAATAAATTTCATCATTCCCCTTTTAACTGATTTCCCAATTTTCTCTTTTTAAGATTATTTCTTCAATTCATATTTCTAAATTATTCAATAATAATTACTTCATTCAATTGTAAACATTGTCTGAATCAAACTACTTGTTTTATGTAATTAAAACAAGTTATTGTATTCTAGTCTAATTAAAAATTCAATTTCTATTTTCAAAAATAATAGATTTCTCTTGATTTCTTTTCTAATATATTTTTATGGTATTTGAATACCAATTATCTTAGGGCCAATGTTATTCGACATCCTAAACACACAACAATCAACAATATTTATTACATCATATAATTCAGTATATGACAACAACAATTATATCAAACTTCCAAGCGGGGAGCTGCCCTAACCCGCACTGTAGACTGTGCAGTCCCTAGACCTTGAATTGATAAAATTAACAAAGCTATCCTTAGAGTACAACCAACAATGGCTTGTTAAGTTACTAAACAAGCCACGGAGCAACCAAGTATGGCTTGTTTACTTCCCCGTGGCTAGTTTGGAACCAGTTCGTGTCCGGTTGAGTGAACAGAGGTTGAAAGTTAGCCTTTGCCATTTTAATTTATAACGGCAAAGACTTTGCCGTTATAAACTTTTAATAATAAAAAAACATGCAAACGCTGTTTGCTGCGGTGAAAAGGAGTAATATTGGATGGAAGGGATATTTGTTGTTTTGTACTGTTTGTATTATATAACATATTTTTTAAGTAGTTTGTGGCTGCTTGTAGCTAGTTTTGTATTGCTGGTTGCTTGTTTGGATGAAAGAGAATAAGTGAACAGAACGGATGGTTGGTTATGGTCTTATGGTGATTCCATATATATTAGTTTTCATGGAAGATCGAATTGGTTTGGTATTTTAAACTCACGTTTTTATTTGGTGCGCTGGGTTTTGTTTGCAAGGATTCGCGTGACACATACACACACGAGGGGATGGAAACGTTGCTTAAGAAGTAAGCATGTAGGGTGATATATTTCAAACTAAGCATGGGGTGAGTATGGTCTGTGTAGTACATACAGTAGCTGCCCTAGTTTCTAGGGATAAAGCCACTGAATGTGTGTGTCTTGTTTTCTTGTCGGTTAGCAATGAATGATAGATAAATATAATCGTAAAATGTAATTGAGTGAGAATTTAACGTGTTAGGCATGTGCAAGATTTTTGAAAATACAACATAGCAGGTGCCAATATCTTTGAACAATACTGTGTGGACTTTGAAAAAGATAAATGCAGATTTCGAAAGGGATTGGAGGAAATTTACTAGTCGTTGATTTGTGTATATAAAATTTTGGTTTGGACTAAGGCGGTTTCAAAGTCAAAAAGGAACTGCTACTGCCCTTTTTATAATGCAACTCGAAGGTCCACCGCATGGTGAAGTTGCCTAAGTCGCTGTAGAAGTGAGCTAAGGTACTAGTCAAATGAAAAGTGCAGGGAAAACAGTGACCGTTTCTTGCGGTTTTAATGTATATACTCTACACACTTGTAGGGGGTGAGCGTTTGGTTGGTTTGGTTTATCCGATCATAAATACTGCAAACCAAATTAAAACCGATAAAAATGAAAACCAAACCAAACCAACCAAATTAAGATTGATTGGTTTGGTTGGTTATCCGATTTAACCGAACTAAAAATATTTTAGATTTTATGTTCATAATATTAACTATAATTTTAAATAAAATATAAATATATGATTAAAGTATTATTATTTACTACTCTTATACTTCCCAAAATAATTCTGGTACATATGTGATGATTAAAATTAACTAAGATAACTAAACCAAGCTAAAATATTTACAATAATTTCGATAAATTTGAAAATATAATAAAATTTCGGTTAAGTTGGTTAAATCGATAACCAAACTAAATATTTTTCCGGACCGATTACAAACCGATCTAATTTCAAAACCGAACCAAACCGACCAATATCAATTGGTTTGATTGGTTTATTTGGTTTAACCAAATAATGCTCACCCATACACACTTGTATAGTCCACTACGCACCATGGTGTTTATAGAAATGGAAGTGCGATTGGGAACATTTGGAAGACGTGTGCATGTATAAGTATGTTTAAGTTATAATGTTCCCCTTTACATAAAATTCTGTTCATGTGCGGACCAAAATAAAAATACAATCGGGTCGAGCGGGGTGCCACGATCCAAAAAATATAGTAATATAGACACGTTAGCTTATTCTGTGAAACCCCAATATGTTGATATAGGGTGTAAAACACTCCAAATAAAAAGTTTCTTATTTTCTAAATTAAAAATTACAGTAATATTCTAATAATTAAATTATGACTACGTATCTAAGGTCTTGTCCAGATTCGAAACCAATATCTAGTTATATTTAAATAACTAAACCATTATATTAAAATAATTAAATTAATTAATTATTAAACCGCTAAAATTCCTTGACGTTACAGGTAATAACTATCTTTTTTTTTTCTTTCCGCTGTGAGTTAGTTTTATTTTACTCTGATTATGCTCATGTTCATTATTTGTAGGTACCAGATTAACACTCCCCATTCTGGGATGGGCTTGAGTTTCGATTTTTGTCAAAATTCGAACTAGGATAAGTGTGGGGTACTACAAGTACTAAATCTTGTTATCATACATCACGATGACTTGGGCTCACATAACATGACAATAGTCGGAAACATCATGATGACACCCAGTCATAAAAACCCGAGTGATAACATCAAGATGATTGGAGTCGAGTAATAACCTCATGAACATCATGATGACTCCTGTCGAGTACTCGGTCTATAGCACTAGTAACATCGTGAATGCACCTCAACTTCTCGAAAAGGAACCCATAAGACAAGAACGTATGCCCCATAACATACATTTGCATCTAACGGTATACTAGCTATTAGTCGATACCACATCTGAAAACATCATAAAACATCATATGCATCATGAAATATATATTATGCCTCATTTCATCGACGAGTAAATACAATACCCTACTCATCTCATATCATTGACTAGTACTTTTTGCATCATGACTTGTCCCATATTATCAACAAGTGGAAAATCATCATAATACATGTCAACATCGTGAAATCATCATAAAGAAGCTTGCATTATCTCATCTACAAGTAAAATAACACTGTGATGGTTAATTATAACCATAATTCCCAAATCATGAATTTTAGCATCTAACATGTCCCATTTCATCAGCGTTAATAAAATACATCTAAAAATGGTTCCTCATCGAATATACTCTTAACCGGGAGATCTCGAAACATATAATTTTAACCAAAATTTTGTGACATCATAAATCATCTCAAATAAGTCATTGAAAGGGTTTCGATCGTGTAAGTTAGATATTAAGCGATAAATCAAAACCATATGTCACATACCACACGTTTTACTTTACAATTTTATTATCTTTTTCACACGTTCAAAATTCATAAAAATAAATAATTTTATTTATAGAATAATTTTTACTAGAGAAAACATGAATTTAAAAAGATTTCTCAAAATTACTATTATAAAAATTCTCCTTATAATAAAAATATATAATGTATATAAATAGCCTCTAAATATCATTTAAAAATGACCAAAAATATTTATTTAGAAAACCACTTTATTTTTAAAATTATTCTAAAAACACCATAGAAAACACATGCACGAAATCACCAAAAACCTCATAAAATCAACAATTAGAAACCATACAAAACTAAACATTAAAACTCAGGCTGCAGCTTACTTAGCTGATTCGCCCTCTTAAAATTCAAAATCCGCTAATATTAAATGTAAAAGTTGAAGAAGGTTGCCATAGCTTGAAGAAAGAAAAGAATCATCTAATTTGGACTTACGAATAAAAAGTTATGGCAATTTTACTTCAAGATATAAATTATAAACCTTTGAATAATTAAAGACATTATGGCAATTTCATTTAAAGATATAAAATTACAAACCTCTGAATAATTAAAAATATTAACGGGGAGCCTCATTATCACAAGATCTGACAAAACATAAAACATGAAAGTTAAAGATAATTTCCTTAGCTTGAATTCAGAAAATGAATAACCAAATTTGAACTTACAGCTCAAAGGTTATACCCAAAACAATCCTCAGATCTAAATTCTTTGTCGCTGTCGTTTCTCTCTCGAAACAATGACAAAGAAGTGCAAATTAGACCATATTAACTTCATAATTCACAAAACTTTAATAATCAAACTTGTAGTGCATGATATACGCTTTCCAGAACATCTAAAATTATAGATTTTGGTTTAAAATGTAAGATTTATGCTTAATTTCGTTTGAGATTCAAACAAAGAGCAAATGTTAGTTTGGCTCTTGGAATAGCAATAGATAACTCAATTTGACGGGGATAGCTACAATTCTAAAAAAGTCAAAAAATGAAATTTGTAGCTCTATATCTAAGATTTTCAAAACACCAAAAATTGTTGAATTCTGATAAGAAACGCGAAAGATATGACTAGTACAATTTTTAGATTTTAAATTCACTGTCGTTATCGTTTATTCTCAACCCAACCTCAAAATTTTGCAAAACTCAAAACAAAAAAATTTTAGAACATAATCCAACACTACACCATAATGACCATATGGTAACCCTTTTTTTCACCATTGCCAACACTTATTTGTGTTGTAGAGTAATAACAATAATATGCGTTGCTATATTAAAAAAGTGTTGCCAAAAATACATAATTACAATTTTTTTATTGCCAACGCTTATTTGTGTTGGTAAGGCTGGTTTCCGAGGGCAAAAAGGTAAACTAACGTAAGTAACCCTATTTCCCTTTTTCATTTCTTCTGCCCTACGCTTTCTCAATGAACGGCCGCTAAATCAGAAATCCAACGATATATATAAAAAAAATACCGGATCCAAGAATCCATTCCGAATTCATTCCGAAGTCAAAGAATCGGATTTTGGGGGAGAATCGATTTGGCTTCAGCGTACATCGTTTGAATTTCGATTTCAGGTATTTGATTTCATCGTTCGAATCTGAACTACTTGAATGATTTTAGCGTTTTTAGGTACTTCATTTGTTTTTCTTCTCGCTTTACACCAACCATTTTTTGATAATGAGTAATATAGAATAGCAAAACAAATTGATTTACTCGCCAACACAATACCATAGTAATCCCTAAGTACTAAATTATTTTTTGGTATATAAATTTGTTGTTGAATTAAATTAGCATTCAGATAATATGATTATAACTGCACTGGACGGATGAAACTACAGCTTTGGTTTTATTCACGCTTGACATTTCTTCCATCTGAAAAAGAAAAGAATTCAAAGTTGGGTTTCTAATACGCTATATACAGAACATATCACTAACAGTAATGTAGTTGTGGCCTCGTAAAGCAATGAACCATACCCTCATTCAAATAACAATTATAGAAGAACAAAAACATCATTTTCCAACTATAATTATTGTTCAAAGCTATATTCAATAAACCAACAAAAACTTAGTGTTCCTTCTGAGAAGAATCTGATCTTAGTGTATGGTAGTTTTAATCATTCTCTACTAATGTTGAGTGTTGGAAATTTGTCAAAATTAATTATATTAGTGGAATTAGTTGAACTTTGTTATTTCAATGTGCATGAAAGTAGAAAAATTAACTGAAGCAGTTTGGTTAAATCATTCTTTTTTATATAGGATGTTTGAAAATGATTTAGAGATGCAAGTTTTCTATTGATTTGTGTTGAATATAAATATTTGGATATGCTAAAATAAATTGATATACTGAACTGTTTGCTTCAAAGAATGAAGGAGATTGCAGTTGAAATGAAGTGATATCATTCGATTTGTGCTCGCATTCAACTCGCATTCAGGTATAAATTTTATTTTGGTCTTTATTGATTTCATCCGAAATTTGGTTAGATTTGTGTTACTGTCTATGTGAAATAATTGATTGTTAATATATTTTTTTCTGAGTTTGTTCAGGGAACAACTCGCATTCACATTGTATTTTAGGGATTTTGTTCGATTTGTGCTCGCATTCACTTGCATTCAACTCGCATTCAGGTATAAATTTTGTTCGATTTAGTTATGTTCCTTGTAATGAGAACCATTGTCCGTTGTTAGAGTTTGTGGAAATCGAAGAAACATATATTATCGATTTGAAGAACGATTTTTGTGATACTGTGTCGTTGTTAGAGTTCGGCTAGTGGCAAAAAATAATAAGGGGAGATCATCCAAAAATAGATGTAAAAAACAGTTTCATAGTTATTCGAACATGTTGAGGTTTCTTTTTCATATGCATCCGTTGCTGATTCTATGTCGTCTTATGAGCCTCGATGTCAAAAAATAAAATAGCCAAAATCAATAAATTTACTGATTACTATTTAATACAAATGCTTAAAGTTACAAGGTCATTCATTCTTGCTATGGAGGTCATCCCTAAAGATGAGTTAATCAGATAAAGAAATGAGACTGACTGAAAACAGTAAATACATAATTGTATGAATGCAAGGAACATATGCCAAAAACTAAGACCAAAACTAAAGAAAACAAAACTGGAGAAAGCAAAAAAGAAACCTATTACAAAATTATCGCCAAACTAGCAACTAACCAGTAACTTTTGAAACAAGATGCTAATTGCAAACTCAGTTGCAAAACTGAATTTTAGTTTGCAAACTGAATTTGCAAATCAGTTTAGCAAAACTGAGTTTGCAAACTTAGTTTTGCAAAACTGAATTTGAGTTGGGCAACTCAGTTTTGCAAAACTGAGTTGCGGTTTGCAACTCAGTTTTGCAATTGAGTTGCAAACTCAGTTTTGCAACTGAGTTGCAAACTCGGTTTTGAAAACTGAGTTTGCACCTCAGTTTTGCAAACGCAGAAATCAATATCATCTTTCTAAGAGTTACTGGGGGTTGGCTATAGTTACACGTTATTATTTATTTAAATTTCATCAATATTATATTTTCAAGCAAATTTATAATTCCTAAATCAAGAGCACAAAGGAATTTAGATAGCATTCTGATTTTTTATTTCAATAAAAGATATTTCTATACTTTTCTCGTTTTAAGCTTGACGTATTTGTGAAATATTTGAAGTATTCTGTAAAAAACGAACATTTCTTCTCGTTTTAAGCCTTTCCCTCGCTCTTTTCTCTCAACATGGCTTATTTACTGTTTTTGTAACCTTCGTTTTTTCTAAATGTATTTATACTTTTAATGGTAAGCAAGCAAGTTTTGCACTTTTATTTGAACTTCAACCATTATATGAATGAGAAAATTGCCTCTCTTTTGTTTCCCATGTATGTTATTTATGGAAATCTCCGTATATGTTTGCAAAATGGGAAATATGTGGTTGTTACCGATAGATGGCAAAAATTCAGCAATTTAATTGTTGATGAAAAAAGGCTGGCATCTCTTGCCACATATGCTGATGAGTTTTTAGTTCATGGAGTTGACGTAGGAGGGAAGAGGTGACTCGATTGCCACAGTTCTGTAGTTGTTGAATATTTTGGTAATCATTGATCTGGTACATGCAGTTTTTCTTCTAAAATTTGCGTATTGCCTACGCTTATACAGACAAAGCATTCTCACTTTTGGAAGTATCTTAGTCTTAGATTCGTCTTTTAAAATCATTTGATATCTTAGCAATTCTTAAACCTCAAAATTCAAGTGAAATAGTATTTTGTTTATGTTTTGCGAAACATACAAAGAAGATCATTTTTTGTAATTATGTAATATAAGACTGTGTTTTCCTCTCAAAATAATATTTTTATATATTTTTTTATAGTTTAATGAATTCATAGTATGACTTTTTTTTTTAGAGAAAAAAATTTTCTCTTAACTTGCATTGTACTAGGAAAAAGAAAAATCCAATTTCATATATCACATCTGTGACGTGAATAGAAAATTAGTCAGTAGTATATTGTCATATCATTTTGATTTTAATGTTTTATCATATTTTTTATATCACTTCATTACGTGCGCGGCAGGATTGTCTGATATTAATTGATTCTAATATTGCAATTCCTACAAGTTTATCATTCACGGAAAATCCGTACTTATTTTTGTAGTTTGTTTTTGTCTGCAATCTCAACCACATACAAAATCATATGGACTTCTCATTTTTTTTCTATTTCCCTACTGTTCTCTTAATAATATGAGACATTTTCTTCTTTGTTTATTCCTGATACATTTATATCTGAAAACTTTTGTTAAATGTGCTACTGCGTTCTAGCATTGAAAATTTCGAAGCATGCCTAATAATTCTCAATACATAGATCATTTTGGCCTGAATATGTTTATCATCTGTACGAATAAACCAGTTGTGAAGAATCAATCAAAAGCTACCGGTTTGAATCAACGAACAGGCGATAAGACCCCGCATAGCATGGTTTTTCGTAAAGGAAAAGTTCCATGGCAGTTGAAACATCTTGAATTGGAACTGCGTAAGGTTGTGCTGCCTTACACTGCTTTTGACTTGAAGGTTGATCTTATCCATTTCATTATTTTGTTGATTTTTTTTTATCCTTGAATTCTTTTTTTCATGCTGGCGTGCTTACGGATTTGGTGTAAGGGAAAATAAATTAAGAGGATATACTAAGGTGTAGGAGGAAGGGGAGTGTAATAAAAAGGAAAATAAATATGCACCTACTGCATCTATTTAAAATTAAGGATCAGACTAATAGGTGTGATAAACAAGAATATATTTTCAGTTTATTTTTATTTTTAGGTTGTAACTATAAAATTCAGTAGAATAAAACCCGAGGATGTGTTCTTTGTTTTGCTGAAAAAAATATGAGGAGGGAAAAAGCAAAATATCTCCTCATTGTTCGCTGCTGTTCGCGAAGAGCAGGCTGTTCGCAAACAGCAGATGTTCACTGCGAGAGCGAACAGCAGCTGCTTGCGAAAGCGATTGTGAACAGCAGCTGTTCGCTTTCGCAGCGAACAGTTCGCTTTCGCAGCGAACAGTTCGCTTTCGCAGCGAACAGTTCGCTTTCGCAGCGAACAGTTCGCTTTCGCAGCGAACAGTTCGCTTTCGCAGCGAACAGTTCGCTGCTGTTCGCGAAGAGCAGCGTGTTCAAGAACAGTTCGCGAACAGTAGCTGTTCGCTTTCGCAGCGAACAGTTTGCTGCTGTTCGCGAAGAGCAGCCTGTTCGCGAACAACAGCTGTTCGCTTTCGCAGCGAACAGTAGCTGTTCCCTTTCGCAGCGAACAGCTGCTGTTCGCTGCGGGAGCTAACAGCTGTTGTTCGCGAACAGCTGTGGTCTACTCTTCCATGCTGACCTATTTTGAATTTTCTCTCCTCTTCCGTGCATTTTGAAATAAATGTTTAAAATTTAATGCACAAAATTTATTTTCAAACCAAACCAACTCTTAGATTTGCTGTTTTTACAATGCCTTTCAATTTAAATGTTAAAATGTTTTGATTTGTTCTATTCGATGTCTGAACTCCTAAGCGTTGTCAGTTAAATAATCAATTGAAGTTTATAGTTATCTTTGAACTTGTCTTTTTAACAATGTAACATCAAGTGGTGCTTTAGAGGGTGATGGATGTTACTCCTTATAATTAGAGGCTAGAGCGAGACCCAATTGGCGATAGGGTAGAATTGGAAGTTAGCCTCCAGAATCAATGTTGAAGTAAACTATTTGTTGTTGATGGTTGTCTCTCTCTTCTTTTTATTTTATTTTATCCATTTACGTTGTTCATTTTCTTAGTGTTAGTGATGAATGCTGAATATAAAAGCTTTGGTTATGCGTCCTTGGTATTCATCAGTAGTGGTGCAGTCTATATGCTATCTTTTAGAAAGAGAGATGATCTCTTTTATTTTGAAATTAACAAGGCAATTCAACAATATTTCAGCACAGAATGAATGCCATCATCAATCTTAAAAAGCATAATAATGATCACCAACCGTGGTTTGGTATTTGTTCCTTTCCTTTTGGCACTAAAAGCTACACTTGATGTTAACATGGCAACCACCTTGGGTGTCTTTATAGGTGTTGTTGAAGCAAACATTATGATATATTTAGTACCTACCTCTAATCTTTGACGATTTAGTTGTCAGTCATCAAGCATGATTCTTATATATGGTACAACATACAACTAGAGCATGTAATTAGCTTCAACTTACTTGTTTTGCATGCAGGTCAATACAGGAAAAGTATCTGCAATGGTAAAAGAAACTTCTTCAGCCACAAAGATGTCTGAATTCATTAAATATAAGAACTCGTATGTTTCCCTTTTACATATGTTAAGCAAGTTTTCGTGTATACCGTTGGCTGCTGTAGCGACAGAGTATCAGCACCAGTATTTATGCAATGGTATAAAATTCATTTGGAAGATTCTTCCATATAATATGTGTTTGCTCAATTGTATTTATGCATTCGTCACAGCATGAAGCAGGTCATTTTTTTCGTTGCATACTTGCTTGGGGTTCTTCCCAAAGGATACGCTTTATCAAGTTTAGAAGCTTTCATGAAGGAGGGCTCTCTCAATGTTCAAGTTGAAACTGCTTTTGTGGATTATGAATTTGTCGAAGAAGTGAAATTTCTCAAAATATTCATCTGTTGAGGTTAGAGCATTATGAATTTATGTTAATCATAGCAAACCAGACATACCACAATGTTGATTGAGTATTTGATTTGACGTTCATATCAACACCTGGAAACACTTGTGTTTTGTTGTGGCATGAATACATTATTATTATTTTGTAAGAAAATGTTCTTTTCCCCTGGCAAACCTTTCTGAAACCTACATAGCTATAGTTTTTGTCATGATTTCATCATTTATGTATGTGCATCCCCTTAAATTCACCTCTTACATATCACTTGCTACTTCTATTGGATTTAATTCACTGTTATTTACCTTTATTTGGTTGAGTTGTCTAGAAACCACTACAATTATAAAGACTAAGCCTTAACCGGAAACACTTGATCATCCTTTATTGGATGAACTCAGCTTGCACAACCGAGTTGCATACTCAGTTTGAGTTTGCAACCGAGTTTGCAAACCGCGTTGTGCAAACCAAGCTTGCAAACCGAGTTGTGCAAACCGAGTTTGCAAACCCAGTTGTGCCAACTGAGTTTGCAAACCCAGTTACAACTAAAAAAATGAGCATGATTTGTATATGAACTTGTTTAAGAAAATGCATGTTTTTTTTTAACCCAGTTTAAAACTGTGAAAGTTTAACTCAATTACAAACTGAGTTATTAACTCACTAGATTTTAAGCCAGCAAACTGAGTTGTGCAAACTGAGTTTGCGCAACTCGGTTGGGCAACATGAGTTCAATTTGGCAAACTGAGTGCGCAATTCAGTTGTGCAAACGCAATTTGCGCAACTTTGCTCAACTCAGTGCGCAAACTCAGCTTGCCAAACTGAGTTGCGCAAAGTGAGTGCGCAACTCAGTTTGGCAAACTGAGTTTGCGCAACTTTGCACAACTCAATTTGGCAACATGAGTTTGCGCAAACTCATGTTTTTTTATATGTGATGCATACTTATATTTTAACAAGGAACTGAAATTTTAATGTGATATTAAATGAATGCAGACACTTCTAAAGGCAGCGGAAGAAAATCGGAAATTGGATGGTAGTTCTAATGGCGCAGTAGAAGATTTTGAACCCGATGTTCTTGAACCGGATGCACTAATTTATGATGGTCCTAGAAATGGAATATACAAGTTATGTGAATTTTCAGATGGAGACTTCGTTATATGGCCGGAGTTTCGTATTCAGTCTTTGTAGAATTTCATTTATGTATTGAATTTAGCAACTTAATTATGTATTGTACTTGTCTGTTGTTAACTAATATTCCATGTCGATATTTGATTATGAATGTTGTCTATTGTATTCATTGAGTTATACTTTTTAAATTGAGAATAATATTTGTTTTGGATTCATATTATATATCGTCTATATTATAATCATGTTAATTATTAATTGACTACCAATGCTAGAATATAGTAATTACTAATATATATTTATGTTACGATTAACATTTATATTTATTATGAATGGAAATGTTGCAACATGTATAAGTGTTGCGAACAAAAATATTGCAACATGTATAAGCGTTGCAAACAAAAGTCTACCAACGTTTATAAGCGTTGGGAGTGACAATCTACCAACGCTTATAAGCGTTGGGAAAGAGAATCTACCAACGCTTGTAAGTGTTGTAAATAAATTGCCACGCCCCCATAGCAACACTAATAAGTGTTGCTGAAATTCTTTGCGACGGTTATACTCGTTGGGAATCACCTGTTTTGGTGTAGTGCAAGCTTTTTAGTACATCAAGAATTATTTAAGTCCGACTAGCAACGGGAAATATACACATAATTCACTAAGTGTGATAAGGATGGATTGTGCGATTATCATGTGACAAAGGTGAGAGTTTATATTAAAATTTCGACCAAACTGTTCCCAAAATTTGCAAATATGTCCCACATAAAAGTTATTGTATATAAAATTAGCTTATATAAATAAGCTTCCCGTAGCATTAAGAATGATCGAATTATGATTAAAAAAGAGAATGACAAGGATAAATCAACCTTAGACTCAAACTCAGGAAATTTAGTTAACGACATAATTGGACCCTTGTTTTCAAATCCGTTTTAGGTCATTCAAATGGAAAAATATCATAAAGCGGCCTGAACAGAAAATGTTGCTTATTGAACTTGGTTTCCAACAAAAAATATTTGACCTACTATGAATAAGAAACATGGAAGTTATGATAAATCAAAGTTGCAATATTTCAGAAAAAAATCGAGATATTGGTAAACTCAAAAATGAACTATGTAAATCTTCGATATTTCTAACAAATTTCTATGGATTAGAGCGAATTATATTTTAGCTTACGGTAAGCATTCGTTTACCTTTTTTGAGCAAGTAGATGATTTTTTGCAAGCAAGATAGAAGCTTTCTGAGGTAATATGGGATCTACAATCCTGAAAAACTCAAAAAAAAAAAATGTACATGCAACAAACAACAAAGATGAATTTCTCAAACCTAAAACAAAGCAGATGAATTTGAGATGAAATACAACCATAAAGATTGATTACATGCTGTAAATTAGGTTTTAGGTTATAATTTTTTTTTGTGGGAAGTTGAAATCTAGTTTGAGAAGGTTGAAGCCATGAAAATTTGTTATTTTAAGGAAGAAGATGGTTTTTCTTTTCTCTAGAACATGAAGCTTTTCAGAGAAATCCCTATCTTTCTTCCTCTAAACTGGCCAATTAGTTGCTTAATTAGCTTAAGAAAGATAATTAGGTGTTAGAAAACCTTGTTTACACTAGTTTTTCAATGTTTTAATCTCCAATCACCTATAACTTTTATTTTATTTTATATCAAAAATGGATGCAAAGCCAACAACTAAAAATATAAATATACATTTTAACATGTTTTAATTTAGTTCTAACAACCTTTCACTTAATTTACACAATTTTTTACATTTTGCACAAATATAAGTAATTTGGGTTTAATTTAAACAAAAATGAACATTGTTAAGATTTTATTTGTTTATAACATACAATCCTAACCCAAATAAGTTATTAAACTCGAAAATATTATAATTAACACTTTCATAAATATTTTACAACAAAACTTAGCAAGTTTTAATATTTATTTTACATAGACTTATTTCAAACGCACACATACACAAAATTTTATTTATTAAATATTAATTATAATTTCCAAACAAAAGCTTCTCAGAATTTCTCAAATTACTATTTATTAATATTGTTACATTTTTAGTGTTTCAAAAACAATATTTCACCATACTTATTATTTCCCAAATCTTAAACACACAAGATTCTTTATTTATTAACATAATATTAAATTTGTACTTTAACTAAAATTTCGACATATCCATACCCAATTTAGTTAGAACATAGGATTAAGCTTATTTTATGAGCTTAAATTTCCATTCAACAACAATTTCCAATCACTTTTCACTAATTCTCAATGAAAAATATTCATTTTATTAAATCATCACCCAATTTATTAATTAGCGCTAAATTTATATTTTAGAAACTTATTACGACTTCATTATTGGATTTACAGTTAATCAAACAAGGTCAGGTTGTCCTGATAAGGGTAGGAGGCATGACGATGGCTGGAATTGGCAGAACAAGGAGGTCGAGTGTTAGCTGGTCGAGGCCGAGCTGTTTGGTATGGAGGTAAGGCAAAAGGCAGGAATGAATGTGACGACCCATTCTCCCGATCCCGGAAGAGCAGATAGTCATTGGAATATAACAAATTAACATAGTAGCAGAAGATAAACATAGCATTACAAAACATAATGTACATCCATTACATCAGAGGATAATATCAGAGTTTACAACATCAGGATCATTATTATATATAGCAGTTTCAACAAGGTAATAGGTATACTATGGAATAAAAGATAGTCAACATAGAATCTTAGAGAGTCCAAAAGAAACATCAAAATCTTGCTCCATCTCCAAGTCCAAAACCAGCTACCATAGCTTCCGTACACATCCAAAAGAACTAAGCTAACAACCTGTATACTGGACCGCCCGTGTGAAAATATGGGCACACGAGTTTGCAAGAGAAAAACAAACTACGACTTAGACATGGGATAGGTAAAAGAAATCCTACAATTATTCTTAACTTATTTTAAAGTAAGGAATATCATGGGACCATGCCGTATAACACGGAACGAGTTTGCTCCACACGTATGCCAGTGCATAAAACCACATAATGCTTTTTTTTAAATGAAGCCACTATAAGACTCAAGTCCCATCACACAATGCAAGCCAAAGCGGAGGATAGAATTTTACCTTATAATGGCCAAACATGCTTGATACGAGAAAATCATTTGATATTATTATTAGTGTCTTAGTGTTGAAAACAATTTCGAAAATAATTGTATTAATCTTGGACGACATAATACCCCATCTTATTAAGTCGCCATATAGATTAACAACTAAAACCACAAAGCTCATATTGGAAATTGGATTCCATCATGAACCAAGGCAAAGGATCTTCCTTATCTGATTTTTGACCATCCCTAGCAAGATGTCCAGGAATCACACCATGTGTCCATTGGAGCGGCAGAGCCAGTCCACCAATTCCCGGTCGATTAGGGTTACTTCTGAACATAACGTTCCCCTTGTCATATTTGATCGTCGTTCTGGTCGTATTTGACCATCATCTAAGGTGCCTCAATTCTAACATCCGCATAAGTAAATTTTCCGAGCTCCATACCATGGCATAACTTTTAGCTAGAAGGAAACGTATGTCCCTTCTCTATGGTCCATCGTCCTGTTTTCTGCTCATTCCGAGGTGCGTGTCCCTAGAGTCAACATTCACAAAGCTACACTTTTCAATAAAAGCTTTGATCTATTTGCAACAACACTCAGCATGCCATATTGTCAAACCACACATGATTAGTTTTTATTAATAATATAACCTTTGAGCTTATATGTTTCAATGAAGGGTTGTAAGCTAAGAGGATAAATTCCCAACCACCACAGATATATCATCAATAGGAACAAGTAAGTTATGTTATGAAATACAACGTCGGACATACCATCCATTTCCAAGTTTGTTCTGGGTCTGAATAAAACCGAGGGCACCTTATTCCTCGTTCGATTAAGGAGAAAGGCTCTTTCATATCCGGACAATCAATAAGTATGTCCTGACCACTGTCACTTTAACCCCTTCAAGGAAACTACCCACGTCTAGGGAATCAACAAGCAGTCCATTCGACGGAAGATTCACAGTCTTCCACCGTCTTCAATGTCTTTGACTTTTAATCATCGTATAATTATTCAAAATGGGTTTAACCAGGTCTTTTCGAATAATTAACGTCAAATAAAAAAAATCCTTATCTAGGTATTAATCCACCAGTTAAGTCTCCTTTAATTGGTATTCATTTCATAAGAATTAAATCTTATTCTCAACTTGGTTAAGTTATTTGGCTTCCAAATATCATCCTTTAACCTTATTTCAAAACATTACCTAAAATTCACTATAAAGGGTTTTAAACAAATAGCCAAATTTCCATTTAACCAATTTTATCATTCAAAACAATATATAACTAATTTAAACCCTTTTCAAATCATTTATAATAATTTAAAATGATCTTTCCTTATTTTAATTTATATGAAAATAGTCCATATTAATAATTTTCAATTACAGGCCATTACTGGGTGCGGCACTATTTTTATTCAAATTTGATTTGGACATTTCTTAAAATTTAACCATTGGATTTAAAAAATCTTATTGTCATTTGAAAGCTCTTTTAATTATGAACCCAAGGTTCTAGTTTTTGGAAAATCTGATGGTCGGATCTCCTGGAACATCAGTTTAAAGGTACAATTCGAAGTTCGCGAAATCCCGCTGCTCAAACGAGTTCTATTCTGACCATAACTCGACGTATATAATAAATTACATCGAATAGCTTCAAAAATATTTTATTTATTATATAAAATATATATAATAATTTCCAGAAGCCATATCTTAAATTTTCAACTTCAAAATCAATTATTTCAATATTTAAGTATTATAATATTATTTAAATGATTAAAATAATATTATTTTTAATTCAAATTTTCCTGACACACGTTATAAAAATAAATAAGAAAGTTTTGTAAAGGAGGTTCTTTTAAAACTCAGCCTAGATATCCTAACCAAACTTCACTTTTCTCGGTTACTATTCATTTGGAAAATAAAACTTGAACAAGTTATAACTACATGAAAATTAATTCAAATTAATTTATTTCAGTTACGAATATCCGTTGTAATTGTATAAACTTGGTGTCCATCGAAAATCGGATGTCAAATTCAAAATTTTATTTTCAGTTATTATTATATTAATAAAATATTCATAAAAATCCATATTATTCGATGGAGACTTAACCAACGAGCCTATAATCATATCTGTTGGTCATTTTCCATCAGTGTATCATATAACACTACATCAACCATCAAACAACATCCAATCCACATATAAAGTGGAATACGCCGTATAAGCCTTAAATCAATAATGCTTATACGGGTTTGTTAATCAACAGATTAACCACAAAAATCAATTAAGGGATAAATTTATATATATCAATTGATTATCATTCCAATACCCAAGTGAGATTCATATCACATTCAATAACCAATAATTGGCGAATTACTTCCTCAAGGCCATTTAAGGTTCAAACCATTTTCAAATCAACACTATTTGTGTTTAAGTGCTACCCACCCAAACAATTACACATATATCAATTAAAAATGATATTTTATCATATTAATCATCATTAAACATCATAATAAACTTATATCATCAATTAGTAATCATCACATAACTCAAATAAATGAACTAACAATAGTTAATTGCTAACTAGCCCTTTACGAATTTCGGTTTCTCACCGTGGGTTCCACTCCTTTAAACTTTCTTGCAGATGGAATGCGGAAACTCTCACAGGACTCCAGAAATGTTTCGGTGTCTTCAAAAATTTCTCGAAGCTAATGGGACTGAGTTTTGAGGCTACGGGGGTTCTTAAATCTGGAAAACACACAAAGGGTCATGGATCTACGTATACGTGGCAAGCAGAAGGGGGTATGGGGTCCAACCTTAGGGTGGAGTCCACGGTGGGGGCAGTCTAAAGGAAGGAGCAAGTTGTGGGGGTTGTACGTGGGGTGTAGAGGTGTGGAGGAGTAGATATCTTGGGTTTATTTAGGGGTTAATTGCAAAATTGGGTTAAAAAGGGTGTTTTTGGAAGTTTATAGAGAGGAGAAGACTATGGCAAGGGGGATGAGGATGGAGAAGGGATGAGCAATTGGGGATAAGGAAGGTGATGGGATTGAATTGCTTAGGGGAGGGAGGAGGTGGGTGTGGCCATGGAAAAAAAGCTTGGAAGAGGAGGAGATTTAAGGAGAAAAGGAAAGAGAAGAAAGAAGAAAAGGAAGATGTTCTTATAAAAGGGAGGAAGGTGAGGATTGATTAGGTGTCAAGGGTACATTGAGGAAGAAGAAGCATACCATAGGGCCATAGATGATTGACACATCATCTGTTTTATTTGCCTTTAGGGCTTAAGTAAAATGGTGAACGTGTTTTTGTTCCATCCCGCGTCTATCGCACGTACGATCAAACGGTAAATCTGTTTAAAACGAAATTTTGAAATCCAACATAATTCGTAATTCCAGGTCCAACAGAATAGGTCTCATCAAATTTGGAGTTCGTTTGACCGTCCGTTTTATTTTGTTATTGCGTTTTCGCTTAATTTTGACTAGTTGAACCGGTACGCGTTTATTTTTCGCACACTCACATACTTACTACAAAATTTATGAAATTTGGAATCTTACCATTTTTCGACATTCCAAATCCGATAAAATTATGTTCGCCTAAATCCAAGATCATTTGAGAAATGTTCCATTTTAAGCTATCAAGATAGCGTTAACTCGTCGAATTTTTAAAATCGACTATAAATCTTTGTAAAATTAACTTAAAAATCAAAATTTAGATTGGTTTCTAAATTTAAGGTCGTTACAATAAAGCAGGAAAATGTGTCGGAGCATCTAGGAGAAGAGAAAGTGGCGGAAGTCACGAATCCAGGGGCAATGGCCTCACGTTGGTCCGCCTGAAGGTGGCTCATGAAGAAGTCAGTGGTGGACTCCGGCTCTGAGCCGGTGGTGCTCACGGTTTGAGAGGAAGGAAAATGATACATGAGATTTTGAGTTGTCATAGAGTGTTTGCAAACTTTTTTTAAATATATGGTAGAAGCTTTCAGTTTTGATTTAGAAGAAAAAGAGGAAAGGGGGAGAATGAAGATGAAAAAAGTGGTAAATGAAATATGTAGTGCATTCCTTTCATTAATAATTTGGATTTGATTACTGGTTCGTTTCACCTTGAACGTTTAAAATATATATGGTTTAAAGTTTCAAAATCCCAAATAATTTGGTTTATAATTTATTCGTTTCTTGGTTATGACATTGAGATTAAAAATGTGAACTTTTCTGTTTATACGCTAGAGGATAAATGTGGATGTAATACCACGTAAAAATAAGTTAACAAGATAAGATAATTAATAAATAATAATAAAACAAAATTAACCATTTAAACATTCATACCAAGATATCAATCAGCCAACATCACTTATCTACTTAAACTCCTTTATTAGCTTAACTGCACATCTAAATAAGAAGTACTTGGTGCAAAAAAACCTTTGCTAACGGCAGTTTCACTACATCATGAAACCATGCAAAAGGTCCAAACTTGCAACACACACGTAGGTGAAGTGAAAAGAGATCCCATGGCCTGCGCCAGCTGCATGCAAACCTGATAGCACACAAAATTACAACGATCGCCTATTATTATCTTGCCAACTACTAGGAAGTGCACTAACTCCAATATCATACTCTAAAACCTTGAGCTAGAAACTATCAAAATATATTACACTAATTTATAAAGCAACCTCCCCCTACATACATTCTCCAAACAACACAAGATACATGCTACTCCTATGAAATGCAGTTGATAGATCTATCCAAGCCAAGCACAGAAAACAGCAAAACAACAGAAGCACACATAACATTGTTATCTAATTCCCAGCCTATATAAAATATATATATGCATGTAGAAGAGAATCAGACTATGGTAAAATTTAATGCTTCCTTGGACAAAAATAACGCGACAGTAAGAAGCCACCAAAACTTAGAACCTATGCAGAAGAATGAATATAGCATACATAATAAATTCTTAGCGTAACGAAACAAAGCTGGGATTAATTGAATGACCCAACTAATGTTAGTTTTCATTTATAAATTTCAAAGAACATCACAAACTCGATTGCAATTGAAGTAATGCAAAGACTAGCAACCGATGAACTAATAAGAAATGCAAAAAAGTATTTACCTATCATAAAAGGATATTAACTGAGAAATGCACATATGCAAAAGCAAGTATAAATGCTGGTCATACTAGATGGTGGTTAATCGTACCATAACGCAACAGTAGATATTAATTCCTCTACCTTTTCTATTCTTAATTGGAAAATGTTAACAAACGCCCCCAAAGACACATATTAAGTTTATCAAATTATCACTATAACCCGTGAATTCCATCCTTTTTACATTACTTATGGATAAAGTATTTATTTTTATTTTCTTTTAACTAATAATTATCATTCTTAATATTTTCCCTTACGACCATCTAATACTATTTTCAATCATATACTACATTGAGGATGATGTGAAGAATAATGAAAGAAATAAAAAGAACAGTGTTCAGCGAAAGATACCATTCATTGCTGACAAATAACAGGCCTTCTATACAATTACTACTGTTTCAACTTAAGTCTTATTTGTTGAGACCAAGTTCGTTCTGTGGATCTTTAGTGTGCGAGATTAACATAATGAAAAAGCACACTGTCCAAACGTTTGGTGTGACACCCCACGTCCGTTAATGTCACTCTATATCAGAATGCATTAAGTTCCGTGAAGCGTTATAGGTAAACAAAATCAGAAACATCACAAGACAGATATAAAATAATAGTGGAATTAAAAATTTCATTAAATAGAAAAGCTTTGTGGTCCAAACCCAATTACATAATAAGTCTGAAATGCGGAAAACATAAAACTTCTGTCTTGTACCATAATTATCATCAAAGTACAATAAAGCATAAAAAGATCATAATCCCCAAAATATAGTCATAGTAGAGAAGATACAAATCAAGTGGTACATCTAAGCAGCTCCAAACAGAATGAAAGAAGAATCCTGATCAAGCATGAGTATTCCCATCCTGAGAACCTGGGGGGGATGGAAGAGAGAGAAGAGGAAACAAAATGGGTCAGACATAAAGTTTGGTGAGTCCAGTTACTTTTAGCCTATAAATAAGTAAAAGCATCATGACAGGCATATAAACTGGAGAGTGAGATAACAGTGTTATAAGGCAGGTATAACAAGGTAAACAGGATAACATAATAGAATATATATTGCGTTTCTCTAATACTTTTCTCTCTGCACCAATACTAGTATAACAAGAACAAGATAACACCAACAAGTACAAGATGGTAGACTTAGATGTACTTCTAGTGAGAGGTTTTACCCCGTACAATAACAGGTAGACCAACATAACTGACAGGTGTTACCCCCAATGATAACAATGGGCTCCTAAACAAGCAAGATTAGATGTACCCTAATTACTACCCCCAATCGATCGGCTCCCTAACTCGTAGATAACGTGTTTTGGCCCCCACAGTAGGATGTATCACTTCCTACAGTGGCAACCCATTTTTTACAAGATGTGCACAACCATATCTACAGGTGTCACGGTGTCTTATTATCCTCCCCTGAAATCCGAACCCATGCATGCACATGACCCCGCCCACACCATCACTTAGATGGACCTCTTACAACCAACTCATTAAGCGTGTCCTGACCCCGACCTAGTTCGGGGTACTCCGTTTGATACCAATATAGGTTACTGACTAATACGGGTCCCACACACAGGATGATACAAGCTTCCCCCTAGACTTGCATCCCCACTACTAGGATTTCAATAGGTAATGCCTACCAGTTTAATCAAGATTGCTTAATCCCAACCGATTAAGTTTGTCGGGTTTAAATGCATAACCCGTCCCCACACATTTAACAAGATTAACTTAAGCCTCCCACTGATTCAAGCAAGTTTACTTAACCCCTACTTAAGTTGAAAGGTTCTAGTAACCCTCACAGATTCAAACAGGTAAACTATTCCATTCATTCATTTATGGTTATTAATGTGCTAGACCTCTCACATTAAGTCTACCACTTGTGGATGTTGGATATGCCAGTTGGGTCCGGGCAGACTTCTACCACAAGTCGGACTTAACCTCTTGTCTTAGCAGCATTATGTGTATGTTTATGCATTTAGACTCCTCATATTAGATTGACCACTTGTGGATGCTGGATATGTCGGGCGGTTCCGGGCAGGCTTCTAGCACAAGTGCAATCTAACCTCTTGTCTAAGCGCAGTTATAGTTACTGTAAAGTGAAAATTAGGCACACATCCCTAAAACCAAACTTAATTAGGCTCACATCCCTCCCTAAGTTTTCATTCAAACCCGGCCCCTATTTTTGAATTTCCGCCTTATTAATTTTTTTGCCAAAAAAAGATGCTGATATATAAAAAAAAAATCTAAATTCTGGGAATATTCTCGGAAGTCCACGTAATTTTAAAAAAAAATAGTTGCATACATGTATGCAACTATTACCAATAGTTGCATACATGTGTGCAACTGTTGCATAAGCTGTTTTGGCTAGAAAATCTGGACCGAAATTTGCATACATGTGTGAAACTATTTGAAATACTTGCACATATGTATGAATGTATTGCACGAAGAAAACTCAAGTGAAATTTAGCCTACAAATTTATTGCACACTTTTTTGCAAGAATTATGCAATACTTGCACAGATGTATGCAACAAAAACAAACAACGACGCATGAATGGAATACTTGCATAGATCTATGAAAGAAAATTCAAATATATGCATACTATTATGCATTTAACTGCAGTTTCGTTGTTTTGCTGTTTTTTTTTATGCCTTGTTTGATGGTTTTTTGACCCGAGATTTTTATCAAGTGCATGTTTAATTTAAATATGAATTTACGTATTTTTTTAAATTTTTTTAGTGAATTTTCAAAAGATATGGACTAAATTTACAATAAGTTTATGACCGGACCTGAGCCTAATTTAAAACCTTAACAGGGACCTGTAAAAAACGCACCCTATTGTAAATCTAAGCATGCTCATTACTAACCAATTTTCATGTTTATTATGCCCCAAATCCTCGTTTGATCGACGGTACAAGTTATGCCCCAGATTAAGGTTTAGATTATGATATAGATTATGCCCCCAAATCCTAAGTTTTTGCTCAAGGTATAATTATGCCCAAAATTCCCAATCATATTTTACAAAGTGAATTATCCCCCAATTTATCTTTCCCAACTATTCCCAATTTCGTGCGCCCGCGTATTTCAGCGATAGGCCTAGGCTCAAAAGTAGTCTGGCTATAAAAACAAAAAGCAAAAGAGGGAGAGAAGATAACAAGAATAGGCATAGTAAATAAAACTGACATATGAGGATAGAATTGTTTATATTAACAGAATAGGCATAAAGGGACATGATTACGCAAACTAACAAAATAGGCATATGGTGACATGATTAGGCAAACTAACAGAATAGGGATATCATGAACAGACATATAAGATCTGAGCAGTAAATTAGGTATACAAGTAATGGCAGATCTGTTATGATTCATATTACTAACTGGCACAGGCTTAGATCAAAACTTATAAACACGTCAAGATTACAGTTTAGGTGTTTATATCTAAACGCAACATAAACTCACTGTGACTGGATCTAAAGAACAGAGGATTGACTGTAGATGTTGTAGTACAGATCCTTGAATACATATAACTTATGTTGAAGAAGAATAGGCTAGTTCAAATTGTCTCCATTGTTTTTGGTGAATGAAAAAAATGATAATGAGGTCCTACTTATTGCCTCAGGTCAACGAATCTCGCTCATAATTGTGTCCAGGTGCAGGGCAAAAATCTGCCCAGATCTCGGCGGGGTCGACCCCGGGGTCGGCATTGGGGTCGACACCCCCGTTATGGAGTCGACCCATAGGGAACGGGGTCAACCCTTAACAGGCCGATTTCCGCATTCCCAGGGCCACTGATTTGAATTTATTTGAATATTTTTATTGGTTTTTTTTATATATAATTCTCTTGTGCGTATGCAAACATCTAGGCTCAATAACTTCTTCATACGATTTCTGTTTTACACAAACTTGGGGTTTATCTTAAGCAGAATTCCGAGATGAACGCAATGGAGCAGTCCGTTTTACTTAATTCCCAATATTTAATTAAGTTCTCTCAAATTTATAAATATAGTGTTCTTGAAAATTACGGGTTGTTACATTCTCCCATACTTAAAGGATTTCGTCCCAGAGATCTCTAAGTTAAGAAGAATGTATATCCTAACATCCATCATCCATCTACTCATCCACCAATCACAGGTATCCATTGTCCTTAAAATATTTCTAATGCTTATATGAACATATGCAAAGGTGTGTGTATATGTCCTTATGCTAATGCAAAATATCAGGTGGTCTACTGATTCAGTTGACCTCCTTAATGCAATGTATGTTAGTGCTATGAATCCAACATGTATGCAAATAATCCTATTATAACATGTAAGCTCTATATGTGTTCACATAATTCATCCAAATGCAACATCCATATGATGATACACCCACTTTGATCCATTAAAAGAAGAAAAATATGCATATGCATCCATATGCAGTATAAGAGTGATTGAGCCGATCTAGTGTCTAATGTGTGTGTACATGAATCCATAAGCAACCACTAGCAAACACTTGCATCCACTACATCCATAAAATATAAAATGTCTCAAACACATGTTTACATCCATGTGATTCCTACCCAAAGTTGAAGATTCAATCGATAGGATATACTTAAACGATAGGAACAAGCATGAATAAAAACTTTGGAAAAGAAGTTAAGAACATACCCTTGAAAAGAAAAGGGTACGAAGCATAGATCATGTCTTCGGTTTCCTAAGTTGCATCCACTTGGTCATCTCCCCATTGAACTTTCATCAACTTGACCTCTCGGTTTCGTAGCTTCTTAACCTCTGATCCAAGAAAACGGGTAGGAACTCGTCTAACTGTCGCCTCCCGTTCTACTTCTACTTCCTCAAGCATACTCTGCTCAAATACTATGCGGTATCATGCAAGCACTTCCGTAAACGAGAATTGTGGAAAACATCATGAACGCCGGATAATCTCTCTGGTAGCTTTACTCTATTAGCCATTTGGCCAATCCTTTCTGTTATGGGAAATGGCCCTACAAATCTTGGTGCCAGTTTCCCTACAAATCCAAAACGAACCACATTCTTCAAAGGTGATACCTTGATGAAAACCATATCTCCTACCTCAAACTCAGTATCAGTCCTTCTCCTATCTGCATAGGACTTCTGCCTGTCCTAAGCTGTCTTCATGCGCCTGCGAATAAGATCAATCTTCTATGAAGTTTCCCTAACCATCTCAGGCCCATGTAGAAGCCTTTCTGTAGATTCCCACCAACAAGTCGGTGATCTACAAGGTCGTCCGTACAATGCTTTGAAGGGTGTCATGCCAGTACTAGCCTGGTAAATGTTGTTGTAGGCGAACCCTACTAAAGGAAGATGCTCTTCCCAAGTCCCTTCGGAGTCTGGGATACACAGTCTTAAATGATCCTTAAGAATTCTATTCACCCTCTCTGTCTTTCCATCGGTCGAAGGGTGATAAGCGGTGCTCAAACACAACTGTCTACCTAATGCTTCTTGTAAGCTCCTTCAAAACTCACTGGCGAATATGGGGTCACGACACAATACTGGAAGGTACTCCATGTAGACGGATTATCTCATGACGATAAATTGCTGCCAACCATGCTGCTGTCCTCTTACTCTTAACAGGGATGAAATGAGCGCTCTTAGTAAGCCTATCAACTACAACCCAAATACGGGAGTTGCCTTTCTTCGATCTAGGCAAACCATCAACGAAATCCATAGAGACGCTCTCCCACTTCCACTGTGGGACTTCCAAAGGATGAAGTAAACCACCAAGCTTCCTTTGCTCAGCCTTGACTTACTGGCAAATTAGACATCGAGAAACAAATTCTACTACATCTTTCTTCATCCCAACCCAAAAAAAACTTTTCATATCCTTATACATCATATCACCACCGGGATGAGTAGTCATCCTAGAATGATGGGCTTCCTCAAGGACTGTCTTAAAAAAACTCCCAACTAAGGGAACCCAAAGTGTTCCATCTCGTCACAGCCACCCTCTATCATCCATGGAATATCTACTGAGGTGACTAGAAGTCTCCCCTCTACTGAGCCTATCCAAGATATCTGCTAGCTATGGGTCATCTCTCTGCGAAGTTCCTATCTTTTCGAACAGAGTAGGTTGCACCTCTAATGATACAATAAACTAGGTATATACTCGGTGGAGGGTCTATAATCAAAAGTCGATATAAACTCCAAGCTTTTCCTCTCCACAAATAGAGGACTCAAAGTCATCCTCTGCGTACTTAATGCGTCTGCCACCACATTACCCTTGCCAGGGGTATAAGCAATCTCAAAGTCATAGAACACTAGGAACTCCATTCATCTTTGTTGCCTCAAATTGAGATGCTTCTGCGAGAACAAGTACTTGAGAGATTTATTATCGGTGTACAACTCGAACTTCTCTCCTAGTATATAACGGCGCCAAGTCTTAAGCGCGAATATAATGGAAGCTAACTCTAAGTTATGGGTAGGGTAGTTCTTCTCATGAACTCTTAATTGTCTGCCTCCATAACATACTACCCTTCCCTGTGGCATCAGAACCGCACCAAGCTCGTACCACATGCATCAGTGTATACTGTGAACACTTTGTTCCCGTCAGGCAAGGTTAAGTCTAGGGCTATTGTCATAGCCCTCTTCAATCACTAGAAAGCATACTCACTATCTATACTCCAAGAAAATGTCAAATTCTTCTTCGTCAGTCTGGTGAGTGGGGCTGATATCTTTGCGAAGTCCTTAACGAACTTCCTATAATAGCCCGCTAAACCAAGAAAACTCCTCACCTCGTTGCATTCTTTGGGATCTGCCGATCTTGAACTGCAACTACCATCGCGGGATCTATTGTTATCCCATCTTTAGAGACCACATGCCTTGGAAATCTCACTTCTTTTCTCGGAAATGACATTTGGAGAATTTTGCCTTAAGTTGGTTTGCACAGAGATTTTTCAAAACCTCCCTCAAATGTAAGGCATGCTCTTCCTCGTTCTTCGAGAAAATCAAGATGTCATCAATAAAGACCACAACGAACTTATTTAGAAACACCCTACTCATCAGATCAACAAAATAGGCGAGTGCATTCGTCAACTGAAAAGGCATGACGAGCCACTCGAAGAAACCATCTGGAGTTATAAAAGCGGTTTTGTCTATACTGTCCTCGGCTACCCTCAACTAATGAAACCCTGTGGCCAAGTCTAACTGAGAGAAAACAGATGCATCAACAAGATGGTCAAACAGATCATTTATCCTCGGAAGTGGGTGCCTATTATTCTTAGTGAGTTTATTCAACTCTCTATAATCCACACATAAGCGAAGCGAACCATCTGCCTTAGTGGTGAATACTACTGGCGCACTCCATTCAGATATGCTTCTCCTAATAAACCCTTTCTCAAGTAGCTCCCCTACTTGCTTGCTGAGCTCCCTTCTTTCCCATGGATCCATATAGCACACATGCAAAGCAACTGGCTTTGCATTGTCCACTAAGTATATACATAGATCGATCTCGTGCCTTAGAGGTAATCCCGGAACCTCCTCAAAAACATCAGGATACTCACAGACTACAGGTACAGATCGTAGATCATCTATAGATGCATCAAGCGACTCTAGGAAACTAAGCATGACAGACCCTTTAGGGTCACAATAAATATTAAGAGTCCTCCCATGGCAAGTCAAAAGTCTAACGACCCTTCTCTCACAATCTAAAATGGCACCATACATGGATAGTCAATCCGTCCCTAGAATCAAACCATAGCCCATGGAACCAAGCACGTATGCGTCGCATTCAAACTCGACGCCTAACACAGATATTCTCAAACCCCGACAAATCATAGACAAATGAGCCGTACTACCAATGGGGTATGAGACAACAATGGGATCCGAAACCATACTAGTACTAAGGTGCAGAGACTCAACTGCATTATCAGATATAAAAAGAATGGGAAGCGACAGAATCAAAAAGAGTTCTAACAGGATGATTGGAAAGGGAAATCAAACCTTCATTGGAAACTATCAAACCTCTATCTCGCGCACTGGCCACGAGAGAATGCATCTGCCCGCCAGAAGATCCTGCCCTTTAGCCCTGTCTTAGCTTCTTCGGGCAGTCCTTAACAAGATGTGTTTGACCTCTCCACAATGGAAACAAGCGTTCTTCCTTTTCTTGCAATCCTTGATCAAATGGCCCTTGCGTCCGCAATTATATCATCTCCTCTTATCTCGAGCTTTACCATTCTTTTCGCCCTTCTTTTGCTGTTGTTGTTCTTTCTTGGGCCACACTTTCTTGTTTTGTGTTTCCTTAACTATAGCCTCTTTCTTTTCACCTTTATCTTCTTCATGCATCAATGCAATATCAAAGAGCTTCTCAAAAGTTGCTCCCATCGAAATATGAGACATAGCCAACCCATGGACGGGTTCATTCAATCCTCTAGCAAACCTCAAAACCTTCTTGTGTGGGGTATTTACTAGCTCCAAACCAAACCTCGCTAGTTGATTAAACTTATTAACATACTCTTTGACAGACATGCCCCCTTGCTTTAGCGCCAAAAATCTTTCCAATTACATACTTTGCTCGGCTTGAGAAAGAAACTTCATCTCGAATCTCCATCTGAAATCATCCCAAGTTTCGACTGGACCTCCCGCCTGTGTTAGATCCCACCAAAACGAGGCCTCATCCTTCAGCTGCCAAACGGATAACTGAATCTTCCTACGATCGTCAACTTCGAAAATTTCAAATAAATCCTCCGTCTCTTTAAGCCAATTCCTTGCTTCTACGAAAGTCTCAGTTCCTAGGAATGGCTTTCCTCACATAGCACAGAAATCTTTGCATATCGTAGATAAATTATCAGCACGCGGAGGAGGAGGAGGAACAGCGGCTGCAGTTGGGGGATGGACATCTGCTTGGCCTCCGACGGGTGCCACAGCCTACGGATACCTATGAAACTAAGCCGGTATCTGAATGCCCTTAGGAATATTAGGTTCCCCAGACATGCTGAAAAGAAAAAGGAAAAGGGGTTCGAACAGAGAATCAAAAGAAATTTCATATAGGTTTAGGGAATATGTTTTTCAAAACAGGCTTTTCTTTTGAAAATGTTATCCTTCAAAACCTTTTTAAGAATAATTTTCAAAATATTTTATCTGATCTTGTAACCTTCAGCTCTAATACCAAATGTGACACCCCACGTCCATTACTGTCACTCTTTATCAGAATGCATTAAGTTTCGTGAAGCGTTATACGTAAACAGAAACAAAAACATCACAAGACAGATATAAAATAATAGTGGAAAACTTCATTAAATAGAAAAGCTTCGTGGTCCAAACCCAATTACATAATAAGTTAGAAATGCTGAAAACATAAAACTTCCATCTTGTACCAAAATTGTCATCAGAGTACAATAATACATAAAAAAGCATAATCCCCAAAATATAGCCATAGTAGAGAAGATACGAAATCAAGCGGTACATCTAAGAAGCTCCAAGAAGAATGTAAGAAGAATCATAATCAAGCTTGAGTATTCCCACCCTGAGAACCTGGGGGAGGGGGCAAACAGAAGAGAGAGAAAAAGAAACAAAATGGGTGAGACATAAAGTCTGGCGAGTTCAGTTACTTTTAGTATATAAATAAGTAAAAGCATCATGACAGACATATAAACTGGAGAGTGAGATAATAGTGTCATAAGGAAGGTATAACAGGGAAAACAGGATAACAGAATAGAATATATATTGTGCTTCTCTAATACTTTTCTCTCTGCACCAATACTATTATAACAAGAACATGATGATCCCACAAGTAAAAGATGGTAGACTTAGCTGTACTTTTAGTGAGAGTTTTTACCCCATACAATAACAGGTAGCCCAACAGAACTGACAGGTGTTACCCCCAACGATAATAACGGGCTCCTAAACAATCAAGGCTAGATGTACCCTAATTACTACCCCCAATCGATTAGCTCCCTAACTCGTAGATATCTTGTGTTGGCCCCACAGTAGGATGTCTCACATCCTATAGTGGCAACCCACTGTTTACAAGATGTGCACAACCATATCTACAGGTGTAACGACCCGAAAAAAGTCGATCTTGGTTATCCGATATACAACACATATCGAACATCCAAGGATCGAAAATACCGGTAGTTAATGAAAGTAGTTAGAGGATGAGAATAGATAAGATGGAAACTTAGAATAGAAGAAGAAGAAGAACATACAACATCAGAGTAACACGAATCTCACAGCGGAACGAATAACATGTAATAGATAACATATCTTTGAAATAAAATCAGTATATGTATACAGTAAACATTATTAGAGTACAACATATAAAACACAGCGGAAATAACTATAGCTATATAATCCGGAAGTCTCCTGCTCTAAGCTCTTCAAGTATATCTGTAAAATCTTGACTACTTGACTGCCCATACAAAATTGGGCACCCAAGAGTTTAGGGAAAACAAAACAAAACAAACTCTGGGTCAGTCATGGGACTGGTGTGAGTAAAACAGTTTAAAACAGTTCGAACAAGTAAACGATATCGCATAAGGCCACGCCGTATAACGAAACGGGTTTTTCCCTTAAGAGAATCCAAAATATTTTTATATCAAAAACCTTTTAATATTATAATAATGTCTATCAAGCACAATATAATGATCATCTAGCAGAAACGCTTTCATCTCACGTTCTACATATATAGTATACAATCAAAACCGCAAGCACGTATTGGGTAATGGATTTCCAACTATGACAAGGTATGGAACCACCTTTCGCTAGTGTACCTCTAGAGAGGAATACACTGGGTTCAACAAGAACATCTTGCAACCCGGCCACACATGACCGACCACTCATTTCGCTTGAGTGTATCGAATGTATATCACCAACGGTTGGGATCAATAATCGTTTCCCGAATGGGACAACATCGACAATAGATTTTTAGAAGTAAATGAAACTCTAGATCAGGTGATTACACAACCTAATAGGTGCGATCTATATAGCCATGCTGCCTGCCCAATTTTTATCATTTCCCGGATGTGAGGCTAGAGGCCACGCTTAACTCTGACAGATCACACGTTTATTCACTTTGAATGTCACATCGTCATACCCGCCAAATCACAAATTGATTTCCCCAAAAATACCACGGGTATACAGCTAAGAAAAATGAATTCCTCTGCCACCAAACGTAAATACGTTTGAAGAGATCAACTTATGCGATCTATTAAATATACTCTGTCAGACATCCGTCCGTACAGGTTGTCCTGGGACTGGACAAACAGAAGGCACTATTCAATACATCCATCTTAGGCAATTGTTATCTAAGGTTTATACAACATCCCTTGCACTTTACTCCGTCTTCAATATATTCAGCATACTTGATTCGCAACGCTTATGCCAATACGGAGTGGTTCTTCGGATAATGAACCAACTGGTCTCTCCATATTAACAACGTTAAAATGGTCAAAACTTTGATAATCGATGATTTAACTATCAAATGAAAACATGTATGTGTACACACAATGATCTTATTTCCAAATGGAATTATCGATCCAATCATCAAACATATATACATATATATATATATTTCCACATTTCTATGTTTATAAAATATACGTTATTAACACTGGAAAACATTTCCATGGCTTAATTAGGTATAACTATTCTTCCACATCTATATCAGACTCTAACTATAAACTAACAAGAGAACAACTTCCTAAGTATAAACCCCGAAGGCCGAAACCAACATCAGATCGATACTTAGGATACCATTTGACTTATTAATCTCTAGTCAGTTTCTACTTTTTGTTTAACTCCATTTGATTAACTGTGTTCGATTAACTCCTTTCGATTAACTCGACTAGACTAACCATATTCAATTAACTCGTTTCGATTAACTAAATTCGATTAACTCCTTCGAATACTAAATTCGATTAACTCCTTTCCATTTACTCTATTTATATTCCCAATAAATACTCCTTTTTCAATTCTATTTATTTCCTAAATAAATATTCCTTTATTCTATTTATTTTCTAAATAAATATTCCTTTTTATCTTTCTATTTATTTTCTAAATAAATATCTCATTTTCAATTCTATTTGTAAACGTTTTTACAAATATTTCTCTTTCTAATTCTATTTGTAAATGGTTTACAAAGATTCCCTTTTCAATTCGTTTCACAAATATTTCCCTTTTATCTTTATTGATTCCCTAAATAAATATTTCTTTATTCTTTCTATTTATTTCCCTAATAAATATTCCCTTTTCAATTCTGTTTATTTAACAAATAAAAATTTCTTTTTATAAAATCCTTTGATTTTATAAATATTCCCTTTTCAATATAACATTGAAAATGCCCTTTTTAATTCTTCTATTTATTTTCTATAACTCTTTGAAAAATTCTCTTTCTATATTCAGTATTTCTTATGGTATTTAAAATACCCAATGTAAATGATCAATATCATCCAAACACACATAATCAATAACAGATTATATTTCACATCACATATCACAATATATGAAAAACACTAAAATAAATGTTGAGGAATCCACTCGGATTCCTCCAAACTATTTCCTTGCATCCACAGATGTTAGACAACAAGAGTATAAAATATTCTGATAAACAGAATCAATATTCGATTAACGATTTATATATATATATTGTTATCTATAATTTCAAGCAATACATAAGAAAATCAATCAAATAGTTAACACACAACAATCAACAGATAATTATCAGTTCTAAGAATACGTTATAAAAATATAACTGTTCAGAGTTGGTGAGTTTTACTCACATTGGACGATCATCGTTAAAAACGATAACCATCGCTTGATTTAGATGGAAAATTTATTTGTTGTAATTTGTAACAAGCTCCACAATAGTTCCAGTTGGTTCCATGTTGTAGTGTCCGTCCCTACGATCCCAACGGATCTAACCGTTCAGAATTCTGATTAAGTATGACGAAGATATTAAATTTACAAGTTGTATACATTCTTTAAAATTAATTAAACTAACTTTCATTATGCTATATCCTATTTGGGCCTTTACCTTTCTTCCCCGGCCAATCCTCTTTTGAAACCCGACCCACCCTTTATACCTACTTCCTCCAGGCGAAATATGTTGTTCCACAGATCAACAGCCATTTCCCAAGCTTCCTTCCCAAACCGCACCTTCCCTCTACCATTTAAAATCAAACAAAAATC
Source organism: Allium sativum (assembly GCA_030737875.1). Taxonomy (NCBI): domain Eukaryota; kingdom Viridiplantae; phylum Streptophyta; class Magnoliopsida; order Asparagales; family Amaryllidaceae; genus Allium; species Allium sativum. The sequence continues at coordinate 401,210,626 of CM060923.1, read as the reverse complement.
ACCACAACCTCTCTCTTAACGTCCTTTTCCTCTTCATACCAATTTCAGTTATCTCGAACGCCAGGTAGGAGTAGCGACTTCCACTCCATCCCACGCACCACGCAGCAGGTATCGACATATTTCGTTTCGAAATCACACCAATGATTCAGAACCCAAGCCAAACACTACCACAAACCCGATTACGAACTTTATTTCTCCAACCGATGCCCCAAATCAAAGCTATAGTGAACCCTAGCCTCCCTGTTACCAACGCGTTACTGAAAACTGGCGTCGAATGATATATGAGTGATATCAGTTCGAAGAGAAGCAAAGAAGGGATCTGAATATATAGTTTTCATGATTTATAGAATTTTATTTTGATTTCCATTGATTTTTCCTTTCTGCGTTTTGTGTGAGGAACGAGTATTGGTTTCCTGTGTCTTAACGTGGAAGGTGTGGCTAAATCAAAGGGAACGTGGATTCCCTTTTGGTCAGAAAATGGATTTGGATATTTTCTATTTATTTTATTTATTTTCTATTCGTCTTTGGTCCTTAAAAATTCCTGTGACCACATACAATACCCAAAAATCACAAAAATGAACATGCAGCTACAGTTCGACATTACGGTCCTAACGAAACTGGTTTCGTCGAATTCCGACTTCGTTTGCTCACACAGCGTATTTTTAAAGATCCAATTATTGATTGTTTTCACATTAAAATCACCCACGGCCACATACTGACTTCAAAAATCACGGAAATTGAAATCTAACAATAATTTAACATTGCGGATCCAACAAAATTAGTTTCATCGAATTCTGAGGTCGTTTGCAAAAGTGGACATTTTTAAAGCTCTAAATAACCCTTTAAAGTATATAAATATATTTAAATATAATTAAAATAAATATTTAAAAATAAATATTATCGTATATATTCACACAGAATATAATACAGCTCCATAATATTCCTATATGAATTTCTAACTCGATATCTAAATCCTGATTAAATCAGTATTCAATTTATAATGAAATTCCTTTTTAAAATATAAATAAATCGTTATAAATTATATAGGAATTCCACAACGACCTTTCTAAAATTTGATTTGGACATAAATCAAAATCTACATGACGAAATCCCGATTTTTCTCTTCCACTAGAAAAATATACTTCACCAGCTCCTAACGTTTCTTGTTTCACAGAAATCCGATTTAAAACGGCTTCTGTATATTCGTTTAAAGTTCGAATCGCCAATTCGCGGACTGCCACGCCATTTCGAGCTCGATTATAATTATATTATAATTTATATGTTCAATCTTCGTTAACTGAATATATTCGTTATCGTAATTCAAAATTTAAACTGAATTATATATTTTGAATTTGCCCAATTCACACCATATTGCCATTTCAGCTAATTCTGATTATCTCAGAATTAAATATATTATTTAATTCTTATTTTAATTAAATATTCAAAGTTATTTAATATTTAATTCAACAACCATTATATTCTCTAAATCCTTATTTGAATAATTAAACAAATTAATTATTATATCGCTAAAAAATGCGGGTCGTTACATTCTTTCCCACTTAAAATAATTTGGTCCTCGAAATTGCTAATGTAGAGGATGACCCTATCTATTTGGTAAAAATTTATTTGTTTACCTCTTATCTCCTGTTTCTCCGAACCAATTAATATCGACTAAAATATTAATTCCTTCCGACTAACTAAAATTTTCAAAAATTCTGAAAATTTTCTAACACCTTAAATTTTCGGAAAATTTCACTATAACCTCCTTTGTACAGCCCTATCGGTACAACCACAACTCGCCTCTCTAGGCCTTCTCCAACCCAAAAGAAAATCAAACAGCCAAGCGACTTGCCAAATCGGCTCATAAAAATTTCATACACAATATAAATATAAACTTGTACCTTTTTGTCGAGCATATCATTTATATCCTTTGCACCTGTTACCAATTCAACATATACCAATATTATTCCAATCAATTTCCAACCAATTTAAATCAACCAAATCTCAAAACAATTATTCTCTTATCTCGAAGCTCAATTTCATTCCAATCTCAATCACAATTACCAACTCTTAACTTATCCCTCAATTTCATTTCAGATTATCCTCTAATCAATTTCAGTTTTACTTACTCCACAAGTTACAGTTAAATTCTAAAATTTTAAATTCCTGGGTTTTCTTTTTTATTTCAATCAATTTAAAATCATAAATCATAATTTAAAACCTTTGAATTTCTGTATAACTTGTTTTCGCAAAACAATCTCAAAACAAAATCTTTGGTGGTAACTCGTCACTTACAACTCGAAAATGAGCACTGGTGATGCAGCTTTCATCATCAGAATCTATTTTCCAGCGATCAAGTGAGTTCAATACTATGCCACTTTCAAAATCATTTCCACATACTTCCATTTTGAAATCAGTTCAAAACATCATTTTAATGCTTGTTACAAATTTAAAATCTCCCAGGATTTTAAAATTCACGTATATTTAATCCATGTTCTTTTACAAACACTTCTACAAATTTTCAGGTTTAAATTTCAATTCTGATTTAATTTCAGATTTAACTCATTCATAACACTTATACGAATCTTAATTGGTTAGTTACATAACTGTTTCACTTTTATAATCTTACTCGATTATAATAACAACCATCCAATATACTAATATTTAAAATATTAATAATTCCTTTATATCAAAATATAATCTGGGCAAAATTATTCCATTTACCCTTTTTTCAAAACATACCGTGTCGGTTCATCGTATTCGAGTGCTTAGAAACCCCTATCGATATAGTGGACCAAACTGATCGACCAGAATTCACAAACGACTCAACCAATAAATCTTCACAATATAAAATCATTTTGATATTGAATAACAAATACGCGCTCATATATATATATACACTCAAACTCAATCTAGGGTATTAGTAACCCCATCTCTGCCGAGTCACGCCACAAAGCCAAGGTAAATCGCTTAACCTTATGCTCCGATACCAACTGTAACGACCAGAAAAAGTCGATCTTGGTAATCCGATATACAACACATATCGAACAACCAAGGATCGAAAATACCGGTAGTTAATGAAAGAAGTTAGAGGGTGAGAATAGATAAGATAGAAACCTAGAATAGAAGAAGAAGAAGAAGAACATACAACATCATAGTAACACGAATCTCATAGCGGAACGAACAACATATAAAAGATAACATATCTTTGAAATAAAATCAGCATATGTATACAGTAAACATTATCAGAGTACAACACTTACAACACATCGGAAATAACTATAGTTATATAATCCTGAATCCTCCTGCTCCAAGCTCTTCAAGTATATCTGTAAAATCCTGACTACTTGACTGTCCATACAAAATTGGGCACCCAAGAGTTTAGGGAAAACAAAATAAACTCTGGGTCAGTCATGGGACTGGCGTGACCAAAACAGTTTCAAACAGTTCGAACAAGTAAACGATATCTCATAAGACCACGCCGTATAACGAAACGGGTTTATCCCTAATGAGAATCCAAAATATCTTTATATCAAAAAACTTTTGATATTATAATAATGTCTATCAACCACAATATAATAATCATCTAGTAGAAACGCTTTCATCTCACGTTCTACATAAATAGTATACAATCAAAATCGCAAGCACGTATTAGGTAATGGATTTCCAACTATGACAAGGTATGGAACCAACTTTCGCTAGTGTACCTCTAGAGAGGAATACACTGGGTTCAACAAGAACATCTTCCAACCCGGCCACACATGACCGACCACTCATTTCGCTTGAGTGTATCGAATGTATATCACCAACGGTGGGGATCAGCAACCGTTTCCCGAATGGAACAGCATCGACGATAGAATTTTAGAAGTAAATGAAACTCTAGATCAGGTGATTACACACCCTAATAGGTGCGACCTACATAGCCATGCTGCCTGCCCGATTTTTGTCATTTCCCGGATGTGAGGCTAGAGGCCACGCTTATCTCTGACAGATCACACGTTTATTCACTTTGAATGTCACATCGTCATACCCTCCAAATCACAAATTGATTTCCCCAAAAATACCACGGGTATACAGCTAAGAGAAACGAATTCCTTCGCCACCAAACGTAAATACGTTTGAAGAGATCAACTTACACGATCTATTAAATATACTCTGTCCAGACAGGTTGTCCTGGGACTGGACAAACCGAAGGCACTATTCAGTACATCCATCTTAGGCAATTGTTATCTAAGATTTATACAACATGCCTTGCACTTTACTCCGTCTTCAATATATTCAGCATACTTGATTTGCAACGCTTATGCCAATACGGAGTGGTTCTTCAGATAATGATCCAACAGGTCTCTCCATATTAACAACGTTAAAATGGTCAAAACTTTGATAGTCGGTGATTTAACTATCAAATGAAAACATGTCTGTGTACACACAATGATCTAATTTCCAAATGGAATTATCAATCCAATCATCAAACATATATGTATATATTTATTTCCTCATTTCTATGTTTAGAAAATACACGTTATTAACATTGGAAAACATTTCCATGGCTTAATTACATATCACTATTTTTCCACATCTATCAGATTCTAACGATAAACTAACAAGAAAACAACTTCCAAAGTATAAACCCCGAAGGCCGAAACCAACATCAGATCGATACTTAGGAAACCATTCAACTTATTAATCTCTAGTCAGTTTCTAATTTTTGTTTAACTCCATTGATTAACTATGTTCAATTAACTCGACTAGACAAACCATATTCGATTAACTCGTTTCGATTAACTAAATTCGAATAACTCCATCGAATACTAATTTCGATTAACTCCTTTTCATTTACTCTATTTATTTTCCCAATAAATATTCCTTTTTCAATTCTATTTATTTAATAAATAAATATTCCTTTATTCTATTTATTTTCTAAATAAATATTCCTTTTTATCTTTCTATTTATTTTCTAAGTAAATATCTCATTTTCAATTCTATTTGTAAATGTTTTTACTAATATTTCTCTTTCTAATTCTATTTGTAAATTGTTTACAAATATTCCCTTTTCAATTCGTTTCACAAATATTTCCCTTTTATCTTTATTTATTCCCTAAATAAATATTTCTTTATTCTAACTATTTATTTCCCTAGTAAATATTCCCTTTTCAATTCTGTTTATTTAACAAATAAATATTTATTTTTATAAAATCCTTTGATTTTATAAATATTCCCTTTTCAGTATAACATTAAAAATCCCCTTTTTAATTCTTCTATTTATTTTCTATAACTCTTTGGAAATTTCTCTTTTTATATTCAGTATTTCTTATGGTATTTAAAATACCCAATGTAAATGATCAATATCATCAAAACACACATAATCAATAACAGATTATATTTCACATCACATATTACAATGTACGAAAAACAGTAAAATAAATGTTGAGGAATCCAGTCGGATTCCTCCAACCTGTTTCCCTGCATCCACAGATGTTAAACAACATGAATATAAAATATTCTGAAAAAAAGAATCAATATTCGATTAACAATTTATATATATATATATATATATATATCGTTATCCACAATTTCTACCAATACATAAGAAATTCAATCAAACAGTTAACATACAACAATCAATAGATAATTATCAGTTCTAAGAATACGTTATAAAAATATAACTGTTCAGAGTTGGTGAGTTTTACTCACATTGGACGATCATCGTTAACAACGATAACCATCGCTTGATTTAGACAGACAATTTATTTTGCTATATATTGTAACGAGCTCCGCATTAGTTCCAGTTGGTTCCATGTTGTAGTGTCCGTCCCTACGATCCTAACGGATCTGACCGTTCAGAAATCTGATTACATATGACGAAGATATTAAATTTACAAGTTGTATACATTCTTTAAAATTAATTAAACTAACTTTCATTATGCTATATCCTATTTGGGCCTTTACCTTTCTTCCCCGACCCATCCTCTTTTGAAACCCGACCCACCCTTTATACCTTCTTCCTCTAGGCGAAATACGCTGCTCCACAAATCAACAGCCATTTCCCAAGCTTCCTTCCCAAACCGCACCTTCCCTCTACCATTTAAAATCAAAAAAAATCACCACAACCTCTCTCTTAACGTCCTCTTCCTCTTCATACCAATTTCAGGTATCTCGAGTGCCAGGTAGGAGTCGCGACTTCCACTCCATCCCACACACCACGCAGAAGGTATTGACATACTTCGTTTTGAAATCACCCCAACGATTCGGAACCCAAGCCATACACTACCACAAACCCAATTACGAACTTTATTTCACCAACCGATGCCCCAAATCCAAGCTATAGCGAACCCTAGCCTCCCTGTTACCACCGCGAGTTCTGAAAACTGGCGTCGAATGATAAAATTCTATGAATCATGAAAACTATATATTCAGATCCCTTCTTTGCTTCTCTTCGAACTGATATCACTCATATATTTGGTTTCCATTGATTTTTCCTTTCTGCGTTTTGTGTGAGGAACGAGTATTGGTTTCCTGTGTTTTAACGTGGAAGGTATGGCTGAATCAAAGGGGACGTGGACTCCCTTTTGGTCATAGAATGGATTTGGACATTTTCTATTTACTTTATTTTATCGATTTTCTATTCGTCTTTGGTCCTTAAAAATTCCTATGACCACATACAATACCCAAAAATCCCAAAAATGGACATGCAGTTAATGTTCGACATTACGGTCCCAATGAAACTGGTTTCGTCGAATTCCGACTCTATTTGCTCACACAGCGTATTTTTAAAGGTCCAATTATCGACTATTTTTCACATTAAAATCGCCCACGGCCACATACTGACTTCAAAAATCACGAAAATTGAAATCTAACAATAATTTAACATTGCAGATCCAACAAAATTAGTTTCGTCGAATTCTGAGGTCGTTTGCAAAAGTGGCTATTTTTAAAGCTCTAAATAACCCTTTTAAATATGTGAATATATTTAAATATAATTAAATTTAATATTTAAAAATAAATATTATCGTATATATTCACACAAAATATAATATAGCTCCACAATATTCCTATATGAATTTCTAACTCGATATCTAAATCCTAATTAAATCGATATTCGATTTATAATGAAATTTCTTTTTAAAATATAAATAAATCGTTATAAGTTATAAAGGAATTCCACAGCGACTTCTCTAAAATTTGATTTGGACATAAATCAAAATCTACATGACGAAATCCCAATTTTTCTCTTCTACTAGAAAAATATACTTCACCAGCTCCTAACGTTTCTTGTTTCACAGAAATCCGATTTAAAACAGCTTCTGTATATTCGTTTAAAGTTCGAATAGCTAATTCGCGAACTGCCGCGCCATTTCGAGCTCAATTATAATTATATTATAATTTATACGTTCAATCTTCATTAATTAAATATATTCGTTATCGTAATTCAAATTTTAAACTGAATTATATATTTTGAATTTGCCTAATTCACACCATATTGCCATTTCAGCTAATTCTGATTATCTCAGAATTAAATATATTATTTAATTATTATTATTTTAATTAATTATTCAAAGTTATTTAATTCAACGACCATTATATTCTCCAAATCCTTATTCAAATAATTAAATTAATTAATTATTATATAACTGAAAAATGCGGGTCGTTACAACAGGTGTTACGGCGTCTTATTATCCTCCCTTGAAATCCGGATCCATGCACGCACATGACCCCATCGGTATGCGCCACCCACTTCATCCCTAAGATCGACCTCTTACAACCAACTCATTAAGATTGCCCTGACCCCGACCTAGTTCAGGGTACTCCGTTTAATACTAATATATGTTATTGACTGATACGAGTCCCACACACTGGAAGATACAAGCTTCCCCCTAGGCTTGCATCCCCACTACTAGGATTTCAACAGGTTGTGCCTACCAGTTTAATCAAGATTGCTCAACAGGTTAAGTTTGTCGGGTTTAAATGTATAACCCGTCCCCACACATTTAACAAATTAGCTAACCCTCCCACTGATTCATGCAAGTTTACTTAACCCCTACTTAAGTTGACAGGTTCATGTAACCCTCACAGATTCAAATAGGTTAAGTATTACCATTCATTCATTTATGGTTATTAATGCGCTAACCTCTCACATTAACTCTACCACTTGTGGATGTTGGATATGTCGGTTGGGTCTAGGTAGATTTCTACCACAAGTCGGGCTTAACCTCGTGTCTTAGCACCGTTATTTGTACGTTTATGCACTTAGACCCATCACATTAGATTTACCACTTATGGACGCTGGATATGCCAGGAGGTTCTGGGCAGGCTTCTACCACAAGTGTATCTAACCTCGTGTTTATGCGTAGTTACAGTTTCTAGTTACTGTAAATCTAGACGTGCTCATTACTAACCAATTTTCATGCTTATTATGCCCCGAATCCCAGTTTGATCCATGGTACAAGTTTTGCCCCAGATTAAGGTTTAGATTAATATATAATTTATGCCCCCAAATCCCAAGTTTTGGCTCAAGGTACAAATTATGCCCAAATTTCCCAATAATGTCTTACAATGTGAATTATGCCCCAATTTATCTTTCCCAACCATTCCCAATTTTGTGCGCCCGTGTATTTCAGTGATAAGCCTAAACTAGAAGGTAGCCTGACTGTAAATACAAAAAGGGAAAGAGGGAGAGAAGATAACAAGAATAGGCATAGTAAATAAAACTGGCATATGAGGATAGAATTGGTTATACTAACATAATAGGCATATAGTGACATGATTAGGAAAACTAATAGAACATGCATAAGGTGACATGATTAGGCATACTAACAGAATAGGGATATCATGAACAGGCATATGAGATCTAAGTAGTAAATTAGGTATACAAGTAATGGCAGATCTATTATGATTCATATTATTAGCAGGCATAGGCCTAGATCCAAACTTATAAACATGTAAAGATTACATTTTAGGTGTTTATATCTAAAAGCAACATAAACTCGCTGTGAGTGGATCTAAAGAATAGAGGATTGATTGTAGATGTTGTAGTACAGATCCTTGAATACATACAACTTGTTGTTGAAGAAGAATGGGCTAGTTCAAACTGAGTTGGGGCAGCACCTCGTTGTCTCCATTGTTTTTTGTGAATAAAAACAATGAGATTGAGGTCCTATTTATAGCCTAAGGTCAACGAATCTCGCTCAGAATGGTGTCCAGGTTCAGGGCAAGATTCTGTCAAGATCACGGGGGGGTCGACCCTAGGGTCGACATAGGGGTCGACACCCTAGTTATGGGGTCGACCAATAGGGAACGGGGTTGACCCCTAATAGGGCTATTTCCTCCCTTTCCCGTGTCGCTGATTTGAATTTATTTGAATATTTTAATTGGTTTTGTATATATATAAATCTCTTGTGTGCATACAAACTTCTAGGCTTAATAACTTCTTCATACGATGTCCGTTTAAGCAAACTTGGGTCTATCTTAAGCAGAATTCCGAGACGAATGCAATAGCGCGGTACGTTTTACTTAATTCCCAATATTTAATTAAATATTCTCAAGTTTATCATTATAGTGTTCTTGAAAATTATAAGGTGTTACATTTGGTAATTTTTTATTCGTTTTTATTAAAATTGAATTTATAAACTACAAATTGTTAACTGAATTTAACTTAATTGAATTTATTGAATAAAATAATATAAAAAAATTCATAAAGAATAAATAAAACATCTAAAATCTTGATTAACAATGATGGAGAAAATTACATACCATGAAGATTAGAAGTGGACAAATCCCGAGTGAGGAATCAGAAAGGGACCATAAGCACTGAATTGACTGAGATCGCCAGGAAAACTTGATAGAAAAATAAAGTAAGACCAATAATTACTCACACATGCTCATCGCTTTCTTATGTGTCGTATAGTAAGATCTCACTGGAGCTATGAATAGAAGTAAGCCTCCTCTCTTTTATAGAAAAGTCATAGGACAAGTTGCATCCTATATTCTCACAGATCCATCTTGGTAAGAAGTTATGTATAATCTTTCAACTGCGCTATTCTTCGATATAAATAGTTCGCTTGGAACACCACAAATCAAAGGCCACCTTGTGTCATGAGACAAGGTTGGTACCTTCTCGTAACCCATGGTGAGGAATACTTGATGTAAAGTAGCGATTAGTACCAAAAAATAGCGATTACCTTAACTAGCAGAGTTAAGGTTTGTGAACAAAGTGGAGAGGATCAAATGACAAAGCCGAGGGTATCCAATTGATGAAGTGGAGGCAAGTGATCGAATAACGAGGTAGCGTGATTGGATAAAGTCGATGAAGTAACATGACATGCCGGAAGGTGAAGCATGAGGAGAGTATCAAAATGTAAAGAGGGAAATTTTGTTAAAAGAGGGTGAAAGGCAACTGTGGAGGGATGAAGGGAAAAACGTGAATATTTGGTGGGGAGGCGGCAAAACTTTGGGGAACGTAAAAAGTAAACAAAACGAGGTAAACAAAACTTGAAGAGTGTTATTGGATGCATTTTCATTGTAAACGTCGCCAATAAATGCATCTAAAAGTATGTTTTCTTGTAGTGAATGCATTTATATGGAATAAAATCACCTGGCAGAATCACAAATAAGAAGCAAAGTGTTGTCAAATCAAACCCATCGAGTTCCACTACTCCTTAGCAAAAGACAAAGATGGTTCAACACCATGCTCTCATCCGAACTCAAGACGAAGTGAATGTAATTATCGAAGGCTTTAGTATGACTGGGATAGATGGCATCCCTACCTCTGAAAATGACACTATTCAGAATCCGCCAGAAGGATTCTTTGCGTATGTAGCCATCCATATCTGGCATGGTGGCTTCTTTCCTTTCCTAGATTTCATTTCAATGCTTTTGCAGCATCTTCGATTCTTCACCTTGCTCCAATTCAGTTAACTCTGAACTCATATACTTATCTTCTATGTATAGAGCTTCTAGTGTCTGAGTCGGGACAATCTTCCCTCAGTGCTCGTCTTCTCTATTATTTTCTATGACTATCTGTAACTAAAGGAGCGGATTCGCCTATCTTTCGCTCGAATCCTAAAAAGAAACTGATCAACGATGGTATTAATAAATTTAAAGACTAGGAAGCTCAATTTTTCTATATCAAGTGCCCCCCGAGTATCACGAGCACATTTCCTAATCCTGGTGAGCTTTTTATTCTTTTCTAAATTTATTGTGTCACCTCCATGCTTTGTCTAATCTTTGTTTCTTTTGATCCTCTACCCCCATGAATAAAATTCGAAATGATGAGGTAGCTAAGGTTGTTGATGCAATTGATAAGGTTTCTAAGACGTTGGGAAAATGATCCCGTTTGCAGACTCTGGACAATCTTGAAAAGCACGCCCTTCTCCCTCTAGGGCAAAAGATTTTGAGGCAACCACCCTACCATTTCTATGGTGCAAAGCATTTTTCTTTGGGTTCTAGTGCATTCATATAGCTGACCCCTCTAATTTTGAGAACTTCGAGTAAGATTGCCCTTCTTATTTCACACTCAATTGATCTAATTTTACTTTTCTGATGCCATTGCTTTGATTAGCTACCGAGGCTTTTACTTGAAAATTTACTCTGAATGCTCTAGCCCCATGTAAGGCCTCAGCTATGAGAAAGCTTGTAACAACTGCTGATGAATCAACTTCCAACAGGCATAAGGATGAAACTTCTTCCCCTTCCTCTTTTTATAGAGACATTGTTCTTGTGTCGACCGAGCAGCATACTCTTGATCCTATTGCTCTTTTGCTCATATTACTCCTAATGCTAGTACCTCCCAGACAGCGACCACAGGGATTTGTTTTGTTGCCAATCTTTTGGTGTCTGACCCTTCGGGAGCTTAAAATTTGATGGAACATCAGCTCAATCCGCTCCCATCTCCTCTACATGTTAGTCCTCCGAGGCCTTCTTAACAGACTCGAGATTTTGATGAGATTGTAAGGCTCGCTCTTTCTTCTGAAGAGATCATCAAAATTTCGCTGCCCTCTTCCTCCTTAGACTTGGTGAACTTGCGACGTTCTCTCATCGAGCAACAGCTTTCGGTACAACCTTGTTTCTCTTAATTTCCTTTGTCTTTTGTTCTTACATAAATGTTGATTTTTCTTTGTACTTTCAAGATAACAAAAGGACGGTTCTCCCTTCAGGAGATGATTACTCCTCTTTCCCCGAGATTGCAAAAATTAAAGAGGAGAAAGCCCCGGAATCCAAAGTTAATGGTCTGAATGCGGCGAGGGTGTAGCAGGAGAAAGAATCCGCGAATTTAAAAACATCTCTCGAAGAGGATGAGTCAGAGCTTGCAAAAGAGGGAAAGGCTAAAAACCTTCTGTCTAATAAATATTTGGCTCTTGAGTTGTCTAAGAAAGAACTCGAGGATGAAAAAGCGGGAATGGTAACTAACCATGTTGGCAAGTTAAAAGAGAAATACAACTGCCTTTCTAAGGTCCAAGATGCACTCTCCAATGCTAAGCGAATTATTTTTGAAGCCAAAGAAAGAATCTCCCCATTTTTGGACTCCTATTTTCCAAATGCAGTGCTGAACTCTTTCAAAGATGCTCTTTTCTTGGCGTACTCTAATGATTTCCAAAAATATCCAGAGATTGAATTCCATTCAGTTGATTCTTCTATTACGGAAAAGTGACGAACATGATCGAGAAGGTCAAGCAGGGGATTCAAGTACCTGAGAAAGATACAATGGAGCATAAGAAGCTTCTACATATTGAGGATCTTCCCGATGATTTTGATCTGTAAAATGGAGAGGAGGAAGATATTTATATTGATGTTGATGAAGATGATTATGGTAGTGGTGACGATCTTGGTCCTGAAGATGAAGTCGTCGTGATGACTTTGGCGGAGGAGACGGCAACCTTGCTCCTTCTACTAGTGGCACTCATGGATTCGAGGATGTAAACCCTGATCCTTTGGTTTCCCCCAACACTCAGAATCAAGCGGAAACTTTTACCAAGGATGGTTACCCTTCCGACAAAGGGAAAAAAGGAAAAGAACAACCTATTCTGCATGTAGTCCCTATTTCTTCGGTATGGCTTTCACTTTTGAAATGCTTTCTTCCCTTTTGAATTCATGGTAACTGATTCCCTATAACTTATTATCAAGGAAAAACATTGCCTCATTTTATAAGGTAGAGTTAGATAAGAAACAAACGGAAATAATCTGATCTCATAGAGAGCAGGATAAGTTGTTGAAAGATTATAATACTTTGTCTCGAAAATAACATGATCTTGAATTCTTGACAAAAGTGCCTCAAAATTGATGTTTTATAAAGAACATGAGGTCGAACCAAGGTCAAAGGCAGCATGACTCCGAAGAGAAAGAATTCTTAAGGAAAACGAAGTGTTGATGACTTTATTTTGGATGTTGATAGAGATAGGGATATTCCAATAGATTTCTTGTATGAAGTTATCGATTTAAAACAGTAGACTTCTCTTTCTTAGGGAGTTTAGTGGTTGTTTACTTTGTTGTCTTCAAAGATGATGCTTATATGATCGTAGGGTTCACCTGCATCATGGGGCTTGCTGAAACCTACCAAGGGTTTATTCAACCCCCAGGCACTTACCCCTAGAAAGCCTCAAGTACAATAAGAATAGATTTATCTCTGAGTTATTCAAAAAGTCAACATTGTACGAACAAGATGAATATATGTGAAACCAAAGAATTATGAATGCATGCTTCTGATGATGATTTCTTATATTCATGATTTCTAATTCTATTTCATGTAATAGTAGAATCTCATTCTCCACAAAAATGTTGTTTCAAAAGATGCTTTACACTTAGTTTCTAGATTAAGGAGAGAATTTTCAACAAAATCATCATATAGATTTGGAAGGGACATTTTCTAGGAGACCTTCAACGTATTTACATGAATTACCCTCAACTTCCCTTTGATTTTCTAGGTGATGATCGAGAAATAATTTTAAAGAATTGGAATCTATCATGCGGAGTTGACATGTAATATAAACAGTAGGTGTTTTGACAAACAAGATCATCCTTTGTGATCTTTAATGTATATGTATTCTCAAAACAGTTTAAAGCTTGTTTGTATAAGTCTAAGAGTTTATGTAGCAAGCTTTTCTGAAAATGATAAGTATAATTTTATTATTACCATTTTATGAAAATAGAACTTGTGAATCTTGTGTCGTATTTTATTTATAAATAGGGAGATCAAAGAAATTTCACCATCCCAATCCAAGGATGAATCGTTAACAATTGCCAAGAGGAGGGATGCTCCCAAAGATGTACTCGCTACAATTCGAGAAAGAAGAGTTTCAATTCAGAAGTTGACGATCAAGAATTTGAATGAGAAAGTGGCAATTTTAGAATGTCAGTTGAAAGAGAAGGATAAAACTATCCTTGAATTAAAGGGGCAGGTAAAGGTCACTCCCTCCATGGATTTTGATGAAGAGATAAGTGGATTGCACCAGCAGATCACTGACTTGGAGATTGAGTTAGAGAACACAAAAGCAAGTTGTAAGGCTTAGGAATTTACTTTTGGGTATACCCCTAACATAGCTGTGCCTGAACCTTCCAAGGCCACAACTAAGTCCAAAGCCTCAACTGGTGAAAAATATCCTAATCTGGTAAACACTCTCGTGGATTAGATGAATCAGTTGTAAATAGGTGGTGTAGAACGATCAAAGCTGAAATCAAGAATTTTTATGACACAAAGCATAATGAGGACCTGCTTCAATGTATTAATTACTATGCCTTCTAAATTAAACAATAACAGGAGGAGAGATATGACTTGCGAAAGTTGTCTTTGATTTGGAGAAAGAGAACAAGACTTTAAAAGCTATGGGTAGAGCTTACAACAGAGCTCTAAAATTTCAGATTAGATCTGTAGATAGCTTCGATGAGATTAGGAAAAAGGAGAAAAGGCTTAAAGAGATCTTATGTATCGCAATTCGTCATTCTAAACCTTCATTAACTGACGATGATATAAATAAAGAGGTGCAAGATGTTTGATGTGGTTGTAATATTAATGTCTATCCTTTGTACTTTGACAATCAATGAAACGACTTTGTAAATGAATCCATAAAAAATTTGTGGAATGGTGTAGATATCACCTGATGCACAATCCTTGTTTGCGTTTATAACATCCACAACTAGGAGTCCCACTGCATTATTCTGCATAAAATTCAGCACAAAACACCCTCATGTTAGTATTTTCTTAGAGTAAGATGCACATAATAACTTACGTGAGACACCATCTGGGTCATAACCTGGTAATAGGTGAATCTTGTGATCGATTAATATGATCATTCGCATTTTATATTTTGCCAAAATAATGAATAGAAATTTTGCGCATATAAGTTTATGAAATCTCCTCATGCGAGATACAAAAAATCATGACCTTCGTTAGAAGGTTTCAATATAGAACACCCGAGATACCAACCACAGTATCATTTTGTAAATCCCCTTTTGGAAATGAGAATGAAAAATCCACAACCTGGACTCAGGTGTTAGAGTAATGCAAATATAAGAATTCATTTCCGAAAGCACTATGATTCCAGAATATCCATCTAGAAATACAAGGAAAAGGTCCAAATCTTTGACCAGTGTTTGTGTAATAGAATCCCGGAAACCCTCTTTTCGGGAAATGAGAATTATAGTCTTGAGATCAAGATTCTGGCATTAAAATAGGAATTCATAAATCCTCTTTTGGAAATTTAGATAGAAGTTCTGCAGCCCGTATTCTGGCATTCATTATAAAAGACCAAAAATCTGCATCTGGAAAATAATAGAAATTCTAAAAACCTGATTCAGGTATTTAATAATAGTAGACCAGAAATCCACATACGGTAATGATAGAAGCCCCGAACCAAACCCAGATTCAGTTATTTATTAGAAGAGTAGAAATCCACATCTGGCAATAATAGAAGTCTTGAACCGAAACCCAGATTCTGGTATTTACAGTTCTGTTACCCATTTCGAGATCGTTTTTCAAAGAAGGGGATGTACGTGCTTTCTCAGCCACTCTTTGGGCTTCAAATTGGTTCGTGAGCCATTGTTGGGCTTGGATTGGTCGTTTCGGCCGTGTGAACTACTCTATGGGCTTTGTGTGTCCAGTGTGCTTGGCTAGCTTGTTCTCAAGTAGGGCCCCAAGGAAATACCCGACCACCCTCCAAGAGGCGCCTTACCTGGCCATCGTAGGTGCGGATAAAGGGTTACTCTTTTGATGCTCTAACTTAGCCATCATAGGCGGTGATAGAGGCTTACGCATCACCCCCTCTAAGGGGTGCCTTAACCTGGCCATTATAGGCGCGGATAGGGGTTTTCGATGTATTACCCCCGCCCTGTCCGATTTGGATGCGGATAAAGGCTTACACTCAACCCCTCTGAGTGGTGCCTTACCCAGGACATCGTAGGTAGGAGTAAGAGTTTTAGATGCTTCGCCCTAGGGATGGAAGCTTACTCTTTTGATGCTTTAACCTGGCCCTTTTTGATTTGGGTAGGACTAAAGGCTTACATATCGCTTCCCTCCATAAGAAGCCTTGCCCTGGCCATCTTGGCGTGGATAAGGGTTTTCTATCATCATAGATAGCATCGCCCGTTTTAGGTGGTTCCAATTTTAAAGCAATTTTTCATAATCCCAATCATGTAGATATTCTTTCTTCAAGGAATCCCTTGTTAGAACTAGTTTGATCCTTTTACAATTCTGTGCAATTGGCCTTGATTAAAGAACTTGATGATCATTCCCTCGAGAACTCTGTAGTGGTTGGTTTCATGTCCATTCATTATATGGTAATGGCAATATGGTCCTCCTAATTTCCTTTCATATTTAGGTTTTTTCTTTGATGATGGCTAAAAGTAAAGCTCATGTTTGGCTAGGAAGTAGATATTCTCAATTGATATGATAAGATGGCATTCTTTATGTAGTCTTGAATCAAAGTTTCCCTTTCGAGTCAGAATTTTGCCCTTTTGTTACTCAGCTTTGTTGCTTATTCTGTATCTTCAGATCTTCTTTTCAATGTATCCTGAGATTGAAGTGCAATTCATTTAGACCATCTATAAGTAAAGTGGTTGAAGTATTTCACTATTCTTTGCTTGAATATAGTTCCTTACCCTGTGCATGGATAACTTCTTTTATGTGAGAAAATAGGTTATATTCCTTTGATGTAGAACCATTTAAAGCAAAGATAGGGGTTGGGCCTATATGGAAAAGGTTTATGCTCCAACAGTCGGGGTCATATTTTTTTACATCCCTTTTCTTACATACAACTCGCAAAGCTTCCATTCTTAACCTTTGTTCTTCAATGACTCTTGGATCAATAATGTCTGATGTAGCCATTCGATATTCAGAAGATCCTTGTTGAGATCCTTTATGCATGATCTATCTCTTCAATGTCTAACCAACGGGCTGGGATATCTAGGGATGTGGCAGGTTATCCAAATGATCGGAGCTTCAAGCCCTCCTTCTAGCACCAAAATGTTAACAATATTTTTCGTCAACACCAAATTGTAGGGTTATGATTGTGGACCCAGGGGAACCTAAGGGTAATCTAGTTTATCAAAGTCCGACTTAATTTGTCGTTCCTAAGATATCAAAATCGAAAGGCTGAAGATTAGTCACTCTTCCTTCAAAAGGTGAGTATCGCGCTTACGAGACTTAAAGATAGACAGTTTCCTCGGGATAGAGCTTTGTAAGTTCGATTCTAATTGGAGCTAGATGGTTCAATGGGGACGATTCATAAATTACTTCCAAGTTGAAGGCTTTAATTTGAATTATTGGATGAAAAACAAGAATAATTGGTAGTAATTGCTAAGTATCTCTTTATTTGATCACTTGATTGAGTACATAGAAAATTACTAGAGAAATCCCCAAACTGATTTTAAAATTTGGGTTTTTCCTCTCAAAAATGAATAAAAGATTTTAGAATGAGGAGAAGTCTCCCAAAAATGTGACCCTCGGGGTCTTATTTATGGAGGATTTGGACCCCCATTGGTAGCGGTTTAGTGGCGGGCTTTGGTGTCGCATCAATCTCTAGTATAGGCATGTCTCTATAGCTTTAGGCATTGGTGCCGACTCAGCATGATGGTATCGATACCAAACCCGTTGGTATGGACAACTTCCTCTATATCTAGTACCGATTGACTTGCTTCTGGCCTTTAATATCTGATTTCAATACCGTTCTTCAAGCTTGTGTATCTGGGTGTCGCGTTCATGCTTTTTCCTTTGTTATTTTGTTGTGGTCTTTGATAACAGTATCGATACCAAGGCAATTGGTATCATTAGCACTTTGTTTGCTCCCAGATGGGTCTCATGCGTTTTCTTTTATGCATTTGGTTCTAGTATCGCCTTCATTCTTTCGCCTTTCTTTTATTGGTGTTGGCTCTTATATATCTGCCTTACTAGTTCAATATCAATACCAAGCTTTATTGCTTATTGCACAATGGTATCAGTTTTGTACCTTTATTTCCATCCTCTAGGTATCGGCACCAAGCTATTTGCTCTTACATTGGTACCGATAACATATGGGTCAAATTCTATTCTTGTTGCTTTCGATGTCGACTTAGTCCTTTAGTCTTTCTTTTGGTATCGGCACTTCCAAGTGCATTAGAATCGACCGAAGGCTTCCTAGGCTTTCATTCTGTGCCATCTTCATCCCGATACCCCTTCACCTTAACTTGGTTTTGGTATCGAAATCTGGTAGTAACAGTGAGAGGTCTAGGTGTCATGGTCCATTATAATTATTATACTAAGGCATGAGCTTAAGCCCACTTGTAGAAGAAGCTTATCCGGAACCGCTCGGAAAATCCAGCATCTACAAGTAGTCGGTTTAATGTGAGAGTCCTGATGTGTGTGTGTGTGTGTGTGTGTGTGTGTGTTTGTGTGTATGAGTAGTCTTTCCCGCCTTGAGAAGGACTTAAGTGGATGACCTACCTAATTTGGGTCCTATGTGGTTAGGACTAGGCCTGTTCATAAGGTTCGCTCCTAAGTTTGGGCCAAAGTCATGAGACCTTCCCTTATTAGGTTCTATGTGGTCGTTGGGTCCTCCTTCTCCAAAATGGACTAAATACAACGGTAACGTTGAGTGGGGCAGTTCTCCCGAAATTGTCCACTTCCTCTAAGAGCTGTGTAAGGGCTAACTTAGGGACATAATGTGTACCTTACGTTGCATGTAACTATAATTAACCATATATCTATGGGAAGTCTTAAGTTGCATAGGAGTTCACCGATGATATTTGTTAAGTAGTAATATAGGAGTTCGCCGGAGGGGTCTTAAATGGCAAACTGGGTCTACTCTAAACTGGTATTAAGTGGCAAGTTACTACTTCTTATATTACAAATGAGAGTGTATGTGTGTGTATGTATGTATGTATATATATATATATATATATATATATATATATATGTATGTATGTATGTATGTATGTATGTATGTATGTATGTATGTATGTATGTGTGTGTGTATTGACGATTGACAGTTTAGGACGGGGTCTTAAGTGGCTAGGTTCCGTCATAGGGTCTTAAGTGATTATAGGAATCCACCCAAATTTTAATATAGTAGTATGGCCTTAAGTGACCGAGAATGTCCACCTCGTTGGGTCTTATGTGATCAAGGATCCACGCTAAAAATATTCTTATAAAATATTCATATTTTAAATATCAGTATTTCAACATTATATTAGTAAATGAATCGACGACAAAATTTCAAATAAATAAATCATAATTCAAATGATTATTCTAATTTCATATTGAAATTAAATGTGCGTATTTTAAATTTATATTCAGAAGTTAAATATGTGGGTTCTTTTCAATTCAAAATAAATCGAGTTCTATTTTATTTCTAAATGGAAAATTTACGGTCTATTACATTCTCACCCACTCAAAACTTTTCATCCCAGAAAAGGAACGATACAGAAGTATAGCAAGTTATATATTGCTAATTGGCCAATTTATATACATTCTAAATTATTTACTTGGTGTGTGTCTATATATATATATACACACACACGAAGATGGTAAACAAAAAATTTAGCCGTTACATTTTCAAATATATTTCAAGTATAAACTCGTTGTCTCAACTGGCACTTATACTCGTCTCACTTTTGAAACCTGAAAATAAACATCGATGATGTTATAGTCATCACCCGAATTATTTTCAAGCGATTAGAGTGAGATCTATCAATACATATCTTGTACATACAGAATTTTGTACAAACATTGGCCAGACGCATGCTCAAAATCTTTACATACTCGAAAGTCCAATCTCAAACATCATGAAAAATACTTCAAATTTTCTTTAAAACAAAAGCATCTAACAATTAAAAAATTCGTTTATATTAGAAATAATATCTTTCAAACCATTTCTTTATTATAAAATATCAAACTTGAATATATTTCATACATATAACCCGCTCTTTCATGTTATATCACTGAATTCTTATACGTATAATACTTATATATATATACCTAATTCATGTCAATCATTAGTTAATCTCAAAATTCAAATATTTAACTGTAGTTCACTTTCTTAATTTTTATAAACAAATTTCATTCATAACAAATTTTACCAAAGAAATCATTATAAAATTGTGAAAATATTCTAAAATAATTATTAACAATGTTGTTTATGCTTATATTGATAGTTGTTCAGTTATCGAATCTATTATCTAATAATTCAGACAAAAAATTCTTTAAAGGCGAAGGAAGAACATAACAGATTACATGCAATTACTTTTTATAAGAACTTCTCAATAATAAGTACGTAACTATTTTAACTATACCTTGACTTTTAGTATTTATATTCAAATATAATTTATTATAATCCAATGAGAAATCATATAAATATAAATAATATTCTCAAAACATTAGTTATAAATAGTTTTTTAATATTCGTTTGTATTTATTTAGGTTACGATTTGGTTTAAACCTTTGAATTCATGCATTTAATCTCTTTGAAGTTTACAATTTACTTTCTGTTCTTTTGGTAATATTAAAAACTTAACTTCTTTAGGAGCATACTCAGGAAGTATTTATTTAACATACCAAATGAATTTATACTCAATTCGACCTTATTTAATAATTACATAAGTCAATATATTTCTTAGCTATCATCCATATTACCAAAATTTGGCTTATTACACTGTATACAACACGAAGGGTTTGGTTTTTTCGTAATCATCATTAATGGCAACAAGGGTATCCAAATCATTTTCTTCGCATTCCTCTTTGTTCCGCCCCGCTATCTCTCTCGTCATTCCTCCTTTCTTCCATTCCTTATAACCCTTGCTTTTGTCATCGTGGTGGTTACACTGAACCGAGTACGCAAGGTCTCATCTAATCCTAATCCGCCAATTCCCTTAATTCTTCATACTCGAATTTCCATCTTTTCCTCCTTTTGTGCCCACAAATTCCTTCGCTTCCTGCACGTTGCATGGTGGCCCTATTAGGTTATACCGGATTTTTCGATGCTCTCTTATAGTTGCGCCTTTGTATTCTAAGCGGTACGATACCCTATAATGTGCATCTCGAAGGTTCCTGGCGCATCTACACCCGCATTGCCAGGTGAATTTATGTCCATATGTTGTCTTGCTTTTGCAAGGTGGATTGGGGATATCTTCGTTTTCGATGGTGTTTTTATGCAGTGGTGTGGATTATTCGGCTTAACTTGGTACAGTTTAGACTTTCACGTATTTTGGAAGTTTTTCGGTTTCAATGCAGAGTCTTGTTGGTTGCAATAACTTCTCTAACCTCAGATTGATTTCACAAATCACCACTTAGAATATGGTTTGTTCTGTTTTATTTTCTACCAATTGGATTTATGCCTTGTCTCTCTCGGTGACCCATCGATGAAACTTTGCATTTCTTATTGTTTTCCGGTTGTGTTGGGACGGTAAGGGGTGATTGATATTCAATGTTGGTTGAGAAGTTCGTCTTGTCATTACTTAATTGTTGGTTTTTGTGGTGCCTTGAGTTAGGTTGATGGAAGTTTCTTTGGGTCTGTCTTTGGGTTATGGTATGGCATTTATGATCAGGCAAGTTTTTGCTGTTGTTGCTGGATAAGCCAGAGTTGATGTGTATGGTGCCTTGGATCTCATTGTATTGGATGGCATGCATGGTGAAGCTTTTTTGCTCTCGAATTTTCTATCTTTTCGGTTGTCATCCTACCATACCATTCAACTATGGTATTTTGCTTGGTGATGTATTCAAAACTTCGGTCCTCACCTATAATTAATGAAAGGGGATCGTTAGCTCTGTCTAGTGTGGTGCTCAAGTAAGTTTCCTGTGGTATGGACCTATCATGTCACAATCTCTGAAGATTCACTGTTTCTCAAGCCTTTACGTCCTTTATTTTGTGCACAGTTGTTTTGCTTTCGATATTTTCGAATTCTGTTCCTATTGGCTACACTTTTTGACGCATGTCTTTGAACACAGTGAATGGTATTGATCCTAGCTATTGTTTGTTTATTGTATTTTTGTATCCAATATGTAATCGCTTCTTTTTAGAAGTATGAAATGTACTTCCACCATACGTGGAGTGGATTTATAGACTAGTAACTTAGTCTAGCTCAAGTGCTTTTAAGCCTGCATAAGTAGCGTGGACGGAACACTATAACTCCGTATGTAGTGGACGGTCCACCAAAAAAACAGAATGTAGTTGATACTCACACTGGCTATCACCTGTAAAACGATATTTAATATTTGTTACAATAAAAAGTGTTTGCGGTCACTTTAAAAACAGGTCGGCTTTGCCAAAAAAAAATAGTTTGGCTTATTACCAACCATTATTGATGCCCTTTCTAGCTCCAAATATTATTCTTTATCCAATTAAGCTTAAATTCAAATTCAAACAATAATCAATTCATTCACTTTACAAACTATGCCTTAACTATTTTTCTTACGTAAATTATATTTATAAAATCTGTTTACTTTTCAAAAATTTAATGTATATTCCTCAAAACATCATTCTTTAATCAATTCATATCCACACAAAGTGGACTTTATATCTCATATATATACATCTTTCATGAATTGGTATTCTAAATATATTAGAAATCGAATCAATATTTCAAATATAATTCACTTAATAATTGCATTATGCAAATATCACGAAATTCTTTTTTACTTTCACATCCATTTCATAATTTACATAACATTTATTAATTTAATCGACCTTTGAACAAAGTTCTTAAAATTCTATTATAAGATGACTATGTACTATTTTACTTATAATGTTATTATTTACTTAACAAACAAGTTATAAATCTTCGTTTAGACATCTTCTGCCTTACAAGTAAAATTTACTTGTATGTTATCACTTTATAAATCTTATTTATACAAAATCCTTAATATAACATAAATAGATTTTTTTTAAACATATAAATATATTACGAATCCCTTAGAGAGGTCTATTAAATATTGTAAATTATTATTTTGAAATTTATTCTATAATTACCTTCCAAAACACTTCATTTCAAATCAGTAGTTAAAAAAACCAAGGGATTATTGCCTTAGTTATTACATTCATATTTTCTAAACTTCTCCTCATTAATTTTTAATATAATTTATATTTATATATTCTTCTATTACTTATTCGGCTAGGAGAGAGATAAGTTCTAATGCATGAATTAAGACTAAACTAAAGTACGGGTCCTAATAAAAGGAATTATAAAGGGTAAAGAACTTATCTAAATATAATTTAGAAAATATTAAAGATCTTGAAAACCATTTGTTATATTTTAAAATACGCTCTCTCAGGAATGATTCTACTCATTCTAGGATAATACTTACCCTATCTCCAATGAGTTTACCCCACAGGCTTAAGTGTTTGTTCAACTAAAGCTCTAATACCAACCGTAACGACCCTACATTTTGAGCAAATTCTATTGTTTAAAATGGTGGGTCGCTATAATAGTGGTAACCTAAAAACTGTACCATCAAACACTAAAAAATTGGTATCTAAAAGATGATACTAAAAACTGATGCTACAACACTCTAAAAGCTGATACTTTAAAATTATAAACATAAGTATGATACTATTACTAGAAATAAATGATACCGGCAAAAGTAGACATTAAAAGAATATAACCATAGCACATATGAAATACAAAACGATACTCACAGTGAACCTTGAAACATAAAAATGATATTGCCAAACACATAAATCGAATACTAATGGTTTACCATAACCAACTTAAATCGACAAATAATAACATCATATCTTGATTACCAGTCTTTGTAGTAACCCTATCAATACACCTGGCCTCCCTTTAAATGAATAACATCTAGAAATATCATAACATAGCAATACTTGAAACCAAGAATACAAGCACCTAGACAGACAAAGACTCTCAAATTGGTTCGTAGAGACATTAACATCCATATCAACTCAAGTACTCGGATTAAGCTTCTTTAATGCCCCTAAATGTCAGTTCAAATCGTTATAAGACATGACATCATTACCGTGCAATTCTATTAAAGTAAGTTGCTTTCCAAAATATGCAAAAAAAAAAAAAAAAAAAAAAAAAAAGTAAGACAACTTAAGGATATAATGTCTATGAAAATCAACAATGATATTTCTAAGTTACTTGCTAGGATGATCTCGAATTTCATCAGTTATCAAAAATTTAACAAATGAACTAAGACAGGTGGAGACCATTAAAATTTCTAAGGTCATCGCCATAAGAAACTCACTAATAAAATTTTGAATAAAAAACTATTAGGTTGTCTGAAATCAAAAGAAGCATGCATTTTAAAAGGACATCCACGTGAAAATGAAGAGCAAACGATTGTAATCCTAGTAGAACTATTCTTCAAAAAAAGTAACTCATATCTCTTTTGAATTTGGTATGCCATTAAAAATTCTCTAAATCATTAGATCCTTCAAAACAAAAACTAACAAAATTGAAAATGCATAATGTAGAACCTCTCTTCATCATATTTTTCGAATAACTTTGCTATGCACGACAATATTTGAACACAGAGACCCACTAGACTATGAATATATAGAAACATTAGACTAAATTGAAATGGAACCATCATCGATATTTTTTTCGAATGAAAGATTAAAAGAAACATTCCTTCACCAATAAAAAAAGAAAAAAAAGAAAGGAAAAAACAAACCTACTGCTACTGCAAAAAAAACAACCAAATATGAACCAAAACCACTGATCATTTTTTTTTCAAATAAAATTACAACGCTGATTACAAAAAAAACATAAACGAACAAATACACAACTTCAAACATATTGCTTGGTCGAGATCAATATCTTGAAGACCAAATTGGAGATCGACAAAGAAGAACATCAATGCACAGAAACGCAATTGCAGAGGAATAAGATAAAATGCACCGGAAATGAAGATCGAGAAAGTAAATGTCAGATAGATTGAAGAGGGAGAAGAAAATAAGCGCGTGCGAGATTTGTGGCTGATTTAAAAATATTAGCATATTATCCTTGATAATAAATTTTTAGTGCGTTACACTTAAATGCGAAAAGCCTAAAATTTTGAAGTTACACGCTATTTTCGTTTTTAATAATTTTATCCAACAATTCTAAGTGATTTTCGCAATCTCATACTTATATTTTCGGTTTTGAAGTTACACTTAGAAGGACATTCACGCTATTTTTCGTATTTATCCAACAACTCACGAAAAGACAACGGTGGCAAATGAACTATTTTTGTTTGTGCAACCATATTTGGACACAACGCTGAACTGTTTCCTTTTCCAGCAGCCTCCATACCATTTCCTTCCGAACCCTTCCCCTTCACCTGCGTCCATCAGTGTACCATCACGCACTTCCAAAAGACCACCGCCGGAAACCCTACTACCACCACCGAACATTTCCAGTCCGCCTTCAACTCCTTGTCGTTCCGCAGTGAGAAGGCAGCGTCACTCTTGTCCAGTCCGCACGCATTTGAGTTTAGAGTTGCTTCCATTACGTTGTTTCCGATTATCAAGATTGCTGGTAAAATTTTCTTCTCCTTGTCTTTCAGTATTTAATTAATCCATGCTCTTTACCCTAGCGTATTCGTACAAATGTGGGCTTGCTTATCCGAATTAGTTTTAGCCTGATAGAAACTTACCCGAATTGCTTGCTTATCAGGTATTTGAAATAGGTTGAAGTAGTTGAAAGGTCGTATTCCATATTTGTTTTTTCACGCTATGTAATTCTGTTTATCAATTCATGTTATGTAAACGGCTGTTTATCAGCTGGCTAGAAATCAAATCGCGTTAGATTCGTTTTTGCGTAGATCTCCAGTTTTTGATTGTTCAAAGATGATTTTCTCTATGATTTGTCATTAAACCCTTATGCACATTTGAATTTTTGTATTTCTGACACAAAATGCATTTAGCCCTAAGGAAGCGATAAGTGGGAAATAATAAAAATAGTCCCACATCACCAGATGGAAAAATAAAAATTTATTTAATCAGTACCAAGTACTGTTTCATGTCGCCTAGCTGGGTATGCTGGCTTGTAACCGAAATGGGAGTTATGAAGTGCATTACCTTTCTTTTTCCTCCTCTTCTGCCTATTATGAAATTGACAAACCAACCATCCCTGGCGGAGAGCATACAGTAACCCATCCTAAAACATAGGAAGGATTGGAGAAGTTACCTGCGAACTTATTTTTTGCTTCTTCTACATGCACTCATTGTACTGTTGTCCAAAGGTGTATATGATAGTACCGCTGCAAACACACTGCTGCTCTTCTTCTCCATGCACACATTGTACTGCAGTCCAAAGGTGTATATGATAGTACCACTGCAAACACTCTGCTGCTCTTCTTCAAACATATGGTCGCATTGCACTGCAGTCCAAAGCATTAGGTGTATATGATCGTAGCACTGCAAACACCCTGCTGCTCTTCGAGTTTTTGTTTTTGGTTTTAAATTCCAATATTTTTCATACAAAGTTTATGTATAGAAATTTCGCAAACTGAACTCCAACTCTTAAAGTTCAGGATAAAATCGCCGTTGAAGCGGAGGAAAATGAATACCTTGATCAGTTCTTAAAAAAAGAAGTTATTTCAGCATATGAATTGGAACATTGCCATTACACTAAAGTCCTGGCGGCTTCCCTTACAAACGTAATTCGATCATGGATCTTTATCATCAAAACATTATAATGGGATTTGTGAATCTATATTAAACATATTTGTATGAGGTGAACTGGTCTTGATATGTTTGAATTGGAATGTAAATCAAATCGTAGAGAGAGGGATCTGATCTGAATCATGATCTAAATCGTAAGACTTCAGCAATAATGTAGACTGTACCTGAACACGAAACTCTACCATAGCATCTATGGTTTATGTCTGGTAGTATGTATTCTTCGCAGTGCTGAACCAAATCCGAGTTGACATATTTTAGGTGATATATTGACTTCTTTGTTTGCAGGATTTAAAAAACTTAAGTGTTATACTTCATGAACATTTAATTTGTTTTTCTTATACTGAACACATCCATGGTAAATGGGTTTGATATCTATGAAGTGATCGGTATAAGAAATCTTGAACATTTACTCGTACTTTTCTCACCATTTTCTTGAAAGTGGGTACTTGCTAAAGATATTCGATGATACGCCTGTTGCTAAGTAGGGCAAAGTGTTTATCATTCAAGTCCTAAAATAGAAGAAAATGAAACGAGTATGTTAAAATAAACCAACTTTAGCATGGTATTCATGTTGAAACATTGATCATTCCAAAACCTAATTTTGTCATAAAATATGATACTTGAGTTTATATAGGCCTTTTTTTTTTTTTTTTTTTTTTTTTTTTGTTGTTGCTGCTGCTGAAACATGGAAATATACTTAGCTTAATTTCATCTATTGTTTGATTAAATTCCTGGATGTTGGAATGCCATGATTATTTCTCAATACACTCTTGTTAACTTGAATTTGCAATGATACAATGGCACCATCTATTAGGCACTGATGATTTCTACATTTTACAATTTTTCAACAAAAGGGACTTAAAAATAATGTTCGATTGGACTTTAGTGCATCAACTAATTACCATACCATATAAAATATCACTGGATGCCCTCGAATGACTGCGTCATGTATACTTTATGTCTTTTCTCCTAGTCTTCAGTTTGGTTATATGTCTAGACAAATATACTTATATTCTTTCAATTAAAGACTAAAGTTGACTAACATGCGTTTTGCAACTTGATAAGAGGAAGATCTGCTTATTTTGGAAAGACGTTTATTTTATTGGATCCGAAATTGAATTTAACTGTTACATGATGTTTCCTGCCTGCTAGAGCGCAAATAATTTATCGACTTTTTTTGTAAGTGATTCTGGTGTGGGTTCTTTGAGATTATACGGTAATGTGACGTGCTTCAGAAAATGGTAGTAAAATCATGGAAGCAATTGATGTAATCATGCCCCTCATGCATATTCTCCCATTCTTAAATGGGAAAAAAGTAAGGAAAAAAGATGTGGATTTGCCGGATAAGTGTAAATGTTCCATCTTCATTATTGTTTATTTTATCAACTTTGTGTATTTTTTGTGCAGCTTTGTAGATTAAGTTGCCAAACTTTGGTGGTTTGGTGTTTAAACTTTTGGGGAAGAGGATTTAAATTTACTGAATTTATCAGACAACCATATCGACAATAACAAACATCATCACCAATCATGTTTGGAACCATATAGATACATGATATTCGTAGTACGCAAAACTAAGAGTCCTTGGAACTCCTATAAAGTTGTAAGCTGAAATGATTTTGTGATTGTATTCAACTGATTTTCAAAAATATTTGTACACAGTAAAACTTATATTTATACATGATTGTGGGCTAATATGAAAAACAAAAAATGGACTTAGGGCTAAGCCCAGTTAACAGAACGGGTACAAAGAGTTAACATTGCATTGTTACTCCTCATACCCCCCCACCCCCGGTCAAACCCTACTACACGAATTAGGGTTTGCTTCAGAAAAGAATGGCCGCCGCAATGAGATATATCAAATCATTTTCCTCAGCAATTTTCTTCAACTTCGACATCATCTTCTCCCTTTTTCTGTCTCCTCTTCCAAGTCTTAACTTTAATTTGAGTTTGAGCTTTTTCTGCTTTGCTATTTGCAGTGGATACTCCTTGGTCAGCTTCCGATCTGAACTTTTTGTGAGATTGATCAGAGTTTCTTCTGGATTTGGTTAGGATTTGTATAACAACCCGTATTTTCAATAAACTGTTATAACATAAATCGAGGCAGAATTTAATTTAAAAGTCAGAATCAGGGGAAACGGGCGATGCCATTGCGTTCGTCTCGGAAAAATACGCGAAATAGAGTCCGAGTTTTCGAAAATCGGAGTCCGTATGACCCGGTTAAGGCCCATTGAAGTTTTCAGAAACTTCTATGCTAAAAACAGATTTAAATTTCAAATTAAAAACAGGGATTAGGGCTAATCTGGGTTAGGCGGGAAAATTCCCGCCAGGGGGCCCATGTCGACAGGCATGTCGACAGGGCACCCAGGGTGTCGACTGCCCTGTCGACAGGGGGTGCCCAGGCAGTTCAGCCTGGTGCACCATTTCTGATTTGGGTTGGGTCATGTGGCTTGGTTCTGGAGAATTCTGAGATCTGACGGGCCAAACCTAATCTAGGGTTAATCCTAGGGCCTAAAACACTCTAATTCTCTATAAATATACCCCTAATCCTACCCTAAAGCCTCATTAATCAATCTTACAACTAAACTATGTCAATTTGAATCCTCAAATGGCCTCCACCTAAGACCTAGCCTCCACCTTCCTCAAAAATTTAATCCTATGATGATATGATGATCATACAACCTTTTCTATGTTGTATGAATGCTTAATAACTTGCATACTTCATTAAGATGCAAGTTTGATTTGCTAAAGTTTGTGTTTTTGGGATTTTGCAAAAGGGTTTTCTTATTTGAGGCTTTGTTTTGGTTTTTAAAAGGGCTTCTTCATCTTATTTGGTGGATTTGTGGCTTGTTTATATTTGTAAGCCCTCTTACCTTCACTTTACAAACTTTAAAGTTAATGTTTGGTGAAAGTTGAGATTTATGTGAGTTTAGTTGATTATGCATGCTTATGCGAACCCACTATGTCATGTTTTATGTGATTCATAAGTTATGCATGCATATGCGAGATTTCTATGCCATGTTTTACATGTTTCACAAGTTATGCATGCATATGCGAGATTTCTATGCCATGTTTTACATGTTTCACAAGTTATGCATGCTTATGCGAGCTTATTATGTCATGTCCTACATGTTTCATGGGTTATGCATGTTTATGCAAGATCAACTTACCATGTTATGCAAGTTTAATGGATTATGCATGTTCACCTTACCATGTTATGCAAGTTTAATAGATTATGCATGTTCATCTTACCATGTTATGCAAGTTTAATGGATTATGCATGTTCACCTTACCATGTTATGCATATTTAATAAGCTATGCATGTTTATGCGAATTCACCATGACATGATTTGCAAGTTTAACATGTATGCATGTTTATTATGACATGTGAAGTTCACCATGTATGTTATGCCAAGTTACCTTTTATACCCTTATACGTTATGACGAATATGTAAGCGAGATAATGACGTTGGGAGGGCTTGGGTAAACTTAAAAAAATACATGAAACTAAAAGATTGGGAATTTACCTATTAAGTTAGGTCTACCCCTTGGGAATTTACCTATTAAGTTAGGTCTACCCAAGTATATGTTAACTTGTAAATATGTTTTGAAGTGGACATGACATTAGATAACATGATATGGCCAACTCGAGGTTAGACCCAGTTGTGGTGTAAATCTTCCCAGGTAACCACAACGTGGGGTCTAATGTGGGTAGTTGGTCATGTTGCACCATAAGACCCGAGGTTAGACCTAGACGTGGTGTAAATCTTCCCAGGTAACCACGGATGTCTAATGTGAGAGGTTGGGTGCGTTAAGTAATTAATGCCTCATGATTAGGGTTAAGTCATGGCCCACTAATACTTAACCAAAAATGGGGATGCGAGGATTAGATGGGGATAAGTGGTTACACTTAGCTAATCTAATCCGGGATTAGTGAGGGGTTAAAACCACATTTAACCCTCTTAGAAACCCTAGCAACGTGGTCTGTTCCAGCAGTAATCCCAGTTTGGTATCACTACAACCCTATAGCTAGGTTAGGGCGGGGCACGGTTACTGGACTGATGTAAGCGACCAAAGCGACGGCTGAGTGGTACAGCGGTGCGGGTCCGGCGGGCTACGGACGTGCACGTAGTCCGATATTGGACAAACTCGAGGCACAGGTACCAGTAGGCTTGGACTGTGCATTATTGCTTAGGTGTCTGGGGTTGACATCTTAGGCCTTGATACACCCGAAGGTGGACCCAGCACAGTCTGACTACGTCCATGTGGGCCGTATGGACACCAACACTTGACGTGTTAGGTTTATAGGGAGCCGATCGACTAGACCGTTGGGCTGGGCCTTATACTAAGGTCACTTCATGTTATTGGGCCAAAGTTTGGGCTAAGGGATCAAAATCTGTTTTGTGGGTTTGCTAGTACACTGTGGTGCAAAGTTTAACCTCGACTATGTGATGTCACCTTTATCTATTGCCAGTATGTTCATCTCAGTTTCCATCGTACGGTTAACTTTATTAGTTTATAGATTGATCGTAGTAGGGCTTACCAGTCTTTTTGACTGACCTGTTTTCTTTCGCTTCTTTTCTTCCGTTTCCCCCCCCCCCCCCACAGGTTCTCAGGGAGGGACTACATCCGCTTAGTGGATCTTTGACTTGCTTGTTGGATAGCTCATGTATGGATCTGAGCTAGCTATGGCTTATCTTTTATTTCTGGGGATTAGTACTGATGTTTTACCATGTATTTTGTTATCACGTATCTAGACTTATGTTGTATTTTGGATCATGACATTTTGATATTATGTACTTGACTATGTTGGTTTTTTTCTGAGATGATGATGATGGGTTTTTATCTGCTACCGCTGCTTTACTTATATTTATTTTTATATATTCTGTCTTGAGATATCTCTGTGCATGTTTACCTTCACAATAACGCCCCTCCAAAGCTAGTACATTCTAACGAGTGGTCCTAGGGGAGGTGGGGTGTTACATTTGGTATCAGAGCACGAGGTTAACAAGATTGAACAAAACTTTTGGAAAAAAAAAAAAAAACCTTTTTTTTGAAAAACTATTTTCAAAAACCTACTAAGTATTTTCCAAAATAAAGTCTAGATTATTTTAAGGCTAATCCCCAAAAGCCATCAGCATTATCATTCGTTCCCTTGACCTGATCTTATCTTATCTTTTGTTTCAGTATGGCTGAGAATCTTGACATCCCAGATGGAGTGAACGTACCACTCTGGTATAGGAGACTCCAAGAAGCTAGGGCGGCAGCCGGTCCCGCCAACCCTACTCCCACTCCTCCTCCCGTGGTTGAGAATCCTATCCCTAATATCCCTCCTCCGGTGGTTCCTGCTCCCCCTCCTCCAGCTGCTAATATTCCCCCTCCCGTTGCTAATGTTCCTCCTCCTCCCCCTCAACATCCTCAGATTGAGTTTACAAAGGTTTGTAAAGACTTCAAGGCAATGGGAGGCAAAAATTTCCTAGGCACGGAATCTTTCGTTGAAGCTAGGAATTGGCTGAAGGACACGGAGGACTTGTTTGCCATCTTTGGGATAGATGATGAGAGAAAGATCTTATTGACCGTATGGCTTTTGAAGGATGAGGCGGCCTATTGGTGGGAGGTCACCAATGGGACGAGGCCCGTTGAGACTTGGGCCGATTTGAGGGCTAGATTTGTGACCAAGTTTCTATCTTCAGCCGAGGCGAATTTACAAATGGAGAAGTTCATTTCATTAAAGCAAGGTGATATGTCGATCAAGGAGTATGTGAACAAGTTTAATCAGCTGGCCCGCTTTGGTTTGGATATAGTAAACACCCCGGAGAAGAAGGCTCTTCGATTTGCCAGAGGATTGAATGAGCCGCTACAGGGCTTGGCAATGTCACATATTCCGCATGGAGCCACTTTCGAGAGTTTGGTCAATATGGCTCTGCTTCAGGGAGAGGGAAAGAAGGAAGTCAAGTCAGGCGATACTCAGGCAAAGAAGGCTGATTCTCAAGGCAAAGGCAACCAAGGTCAAAGCAGTCAAGGAAATCAGAATAAGAACAAGAAGGACAACAACAAAGGCAAGGGGAAGTGCAATTACTGTGGCATAGCTGGGCATTTTGCTAAGGATTGCAGGAAGAAGAAAAGGAAGCTCAGTGGTGGATGCTTTTCTTGTGGAGAGGCTGGGCACTTCAGCAAAGAATGCCCAAAGAAGAAAGGACAGGCTGGATCTTCAGGAGGGCAAGTTCATGCTCTCAATGCCGCTTCAGTCCCCGAGAGAGGTAGTGTTTCTGTTGAGAACCTTGTTTATATCTCTGATCTTCCAGTACGTACCTTGTTTGATTCCGGTGCATCACATAGCTTTATTTCATCTGATCTTGTTGATAGCTTGCACCTCAGTACTAGCTTGGTGGATGATCCCGTTTGTGTCTCGAATCCCATTGGGGGTTCTGCTCATCTATCTATGATATGTGAGGATCTGAGGATCTCTATACTCAGCGTTGAATTCTTGTGTAGTGCGTATGTTCTAGGTTTCAGGGGATACGGATTGATCTTGGGCATGGATTGGCTGTCTAGATATGGAGCCATTCTGGATTGTGAGCATAGGGTTGTAAGGCTTGTGACTCGCCTGGGCAACACCTTAGAGATTTCATGCAATCCGAAGAATCCCGTCATGTTATGCTATCTAGAATCTCTCGACTCATCAGAGGAGGCCCTTCAGTCTGTAAGGGTGGTCCGGGATTACCCAGATGTGTTTGAAGAAGTTAGGGGGTTGCCCCCTAAACGAGAGATTGACTTTCGCATCTATCTGGTAGATAATGCTAAACCTGTTTCTTTGCCCGTTCGGCATATGGCTCCGCGTGAGAGACGGGAGCTGAGTAAGCAAGTGAAAGAGCTGCTTGAGAAGGGCTTCATCAGAAGGAGTATATCCGAATGGGGAGCGCCTGTGGTGTTTGCAACTAAGGCAGATGGCTCTCTTCGACTCTGTGTGGATTATAGAGAATTGAATAAGCTGACTAAGAAGAACAGACACCCGTTACCGAGGATCGACGATCTCTTTGATCAACTTGTTGGTGCTTCTGTTTTCTCTCAGCTTGATCTTGCTACGGGTTTTCATCAGCTCAGAGTGGCTGAAGACAGTATAGACAAAACTGCATTCAGAACTCCAGACGGATTCTTTGAATGGCTTGTTATGCCGTTCGGTTTGACGAATGCACCCGCGTATTTTGTGGATTTGATGAGTAGGGTGTTTCGGGAGTTCTTGAATAAGTTTGTCGTGGTCTTTGTTGATGATATTCTAGTCTTCTCCAAGGATGAGGTAGAGCATGCGGGGCACCTAGTAGAGGTGATGGATACACTCAGAGCACACCAGTTAAAAGCCAAGTTCTCCAAGTGCCACTTTTGGAGAAGGGAAGTCAGATTTCTGGGGCATATCGTATCCAAGCAAGGCTTGGCAGTAGATCCCGCTAAGGTGGTTGCAGTTCAGGATTGGAAGGCTCCAAAGAATGCAACCGAGGTGAGAAGCTTTCTGGGTCTTGCGGGTTTCTATCGGAAGTTCATTAAAGACTTCGCAAAGATATCTGCTCCTCTTACCAAGTTGACGAAGAAGAACTTAGTCTTTGCTTGGGATATGGATTGTGAGCTTGCTTTTCAGAGACTCAAAAGAGCCCTTACCTCCGCACCAGTTCTAGCCTTACCCGATGGTGGTAAGATATTTACCGTGTACACCGATGCTTGTGGCACGGGATTGGGTGCCGTTCTGATGCAAGAGGGCAGAGTTATATGTTTTGGTGGGAGGCAACTTAAGGTGCACGAGCGGAATTATCCCACTCATGATCTA
Organism: Allium sativum; assembly: GCA_030737875.1. Lineage (NCBI taxonomy): Eukaryota > Viridiplantae > Streptophyta > Magnoliopsida > Asparagales > Amaryllidaceae > Allium > Allium sativum. Next base: position 401,175,727 of record CM060923.1, on the reverse strand, counting down.
GAGCTGGCAGCGATTGTATATGCGCTCAAAGCATGGCGTCATTATCTTCTGGGAGAGAGATTTGAGTTATATACTGATCATAAGTCTTTGAAGTATCTCTTTTCGCAGAAAGACCTGAACTTAAGACAGCAGAGATGGATGGAATTTTTGGCTTCCTATGATTTTGAGATATCCTATACCCCTGGCAAGGGGAATGTTGTAGCGGATGCGTTAAGTAGGAAAAGGTTGACACTAAGTCCTCTATTTGTTGAAATGAAGAATTTAGAGTTCTTGGCGACCTTTGATTTCTCTTTGGCAATGGAGTCGGTGACCGGTTCCTTGGCATCCCTAGAGCTCAGGCCTACCCTTCTAGATCAAGTCGGGGCTTCACAGAAGGAAGACCCTCAGGTAGTGGAGATCATGGATAAGCTGGTTCGAGGGGAGACATCTAGTCACCTTGCTCGATATTCTATTGACGATAAGGGTTGGCTGAGGAGAGATGGAAGGCTTTGTGTTCCGATGGTAGAAGACTTGGTGAGGAAAGTTCTTGAGGAAGCACATCGCTCCAAAATGACCATACATCCAGGTGGTGATAAGATGTATAAAGACATGAAGCGCGTTTTCTTCTGGCCTGGGATGAAGAAGGATGTAGCGGAGTTTGTCTCGAGATGTGTTATTTGTCAGAGAGTAAAAGCTGAGTCGAAGAAGCCTGGTGGGCTATTACATCCGCTGGAGGTCCCGCTATGGAAGTGGGAGAGCATTTCTATGGACTTTATTGATGGGCTTCCAAGGTCCAGGAAGGGGAATACGAGCATATGGGTCATTGTGGATAGGCTCACGAAGAGTGCTCACTTTATCCCAGTAAAGAGCAAAAGGACAGCATCTGGACTAGCATCAGTATATCTTCGTGAGATAGTGCGACTACATGGAGTCCCTTCCAGCATAGTCAGTGACCGAGACCCCATCTTTACTAGTCAGTTCTGGAACAGCTTGCAGGAGGCCATGGGCACGAAATTGAACCTGAGTACGGCCTATCACCCACAAACAGACGGCCAAACAGAAAGGGTGAATAGGGTACTTGAGGACTTGTTGAGGCTTTGCATTCTGGATTTTGGTGGTGCTTGGGAAGACCACCTTCCTCTTGTCGAGTTTGCATACAACAACAGTTATCAGGCGAGCATAGGGATGGCACCCTTTGAGGCTTTATATGGGAGGCCGTGCAGGTCACCTACATGTTGGTGGGAATCCACGGATAAGCTTATACTTGGACCCGACATGATTAGGGATACATCCGAGAAGGTTGAGTTGATTAGAAGACGGATGAAAGCGGCCCAAGACCGGCAGAAATCCTATGCTGACAGGCGAAGGTCCGAATTGGAGTTTGAGGTTGGGGACAAGGTTTTCGTGAAGGTTTCTCCTTTGCGGAATGTGGTCCGATTTGGAGCTGTTGGGAAACTAGCACCGAGATTTGTTGGACCCTTCCCCATCATTGAGAGAATTGGGAAGGTGGCTTATAAAGTGCAATTGCCCGAGAAGTTGTCCGGAGTGCATAATGTCTTTCATGTCTCGCATCTCCGAAAGTGCCTGCATGAGTCCGCGGAGGTGGTTGAACCTAGCATGCTAGAAGACGTGGAAGTAGAGAAAGAAGCAACTTTAAGGAAAGCTCCGATTCGTATCTTGGGGACAGAGACCAAGAAGCTAAGGAATCGTGAGGTCAGATTGGTGAAAGTTCAATGGGGTGAAGCCGAAGAGGACGCAACTTGGGAAACCGAGGAGAAGATGCGTGGGCTTTATCCATTCCTGTTTGAGGGTACACTCCCAATCTCTTCCCTTTTGTTAGTATATCTTACTCTTTGCTAATCCATATTTATCTGGTTATCGTGCTAAGCTTGTCATGAGAACCTTAGGCAGAAACCCTTTGGATGAAACATGTGTTTGAAGCATGTTATGGTTGATGGTTGCAAGTGGTTGCAAGTGTTTGCAAGTGGTCACTCGTGGATGCATGATACACATTAGGCACTAGATCGGCTCACACACTCCTCATATTGCATGTGCATGAGTGTTTATGCTTATTCTTGGATGAAATTTGTATGCAATCACATGGATGTTGCATTTGGATGTATGATTGAGCACGCATATAGATATTATACGTTATGGTAGGGATTTGCATACATATGGATACATTTCACTAACATATTTTGCATTGATCATTGCATTAGATAGGTACATATACACACACTTTTGCATATGTTCATACAGCATTTAGAATCCTTTAAGGACAATGGTTGCTCGTGGATGATGTTCTGAGTAGATGGATGTTGGATGGTAGGATATGTTCTTCCTAACTTGAAGATTTCGGGGACGAAATCCTTTAAGGAGGGGAGAATATAACAACCCGTATTTTCAATAAACTGTTATAACATAAATCGAGGCAGAATTTAATTTAAAAATCAGAATCAGGGGAAACGGGCGATGCCATTGCGTTCGTCTCGGAAAAATACGCGAAATAGAGTCCGAGTTTTCGAAAATCGGAGTCCGTATGACCCGGTTAAGGCCCATTGAAGTTTTCAGAAACTTCTATGCTAAAAACAGATTTAAATTTCAAATTAAAAACAGGGATTAGGGCTAATCTGGGTTAGGCGGGAAAATTCCCGCCAGGGGGCCCATGTCGACAGGCATGTCGACAGGGCACCCAGGGTGTCGACTGCCCTGTCGACAGCCCTGTCGACAGGGGGTGCCCAGGCAGTTCAGCCTGGTGCACCATTTCTGATTTGGGTTGGGTCATGTGGCTTGGTTCTGGAGAATTCTGAGATCTGACGGGCCAAACCTAATCTAGGGTTAATCCTAGGGCCTAAAACACTCTAATTCTCTATAAATATACCCCTAATCCTACCCTAAAGCCTCATTAATCAATCTTGCAACTAAACTATGTCAATTTGAATCCTCAAATGGCCTCCACCTAAGACCTAGCCTCCACCTTCCTCAAAAATTTAATCCTATGATGATATGATGATCATACAACCTTTTCTATGTTGTATGAATGCTTAATAACTTGCATACTTCATTAAGATGCAAGTTTGATTTGCTAAAGTTTGTGTTTTTGGGATTTTGCAAAAGGGTTTTCTTATTTGAGGCTTTGTTTTGGTTTTTAAAAGGGCTTCTTCATCTTATTTGGTGGATTTGTGGCTTGTTTATATTTGTAAGCCCTCTTACCTTCACTTTACAAACTTTAAAGTTAATGTTTGGTGAAAGTTGAGATTTATGTGAGTTTAGTTGATTATGCATGCTTATGCGAACCCACTATGTCATGTTTTATGTGATTCATAAGTTATGCATGCATATGCGAGATTTCTATGCCATGTTTTACATGTTTCACAAGTTATGCATGCATATGCGAGATTTCTATGCCATGTTTTACATGTTTCACAAGTTATGCATGCTTATGCGAGCTTATTATGTCATGTCCTACATGTTTCATGGGTTATGCATGTTTATGCAAGATCAACTTACCATGTTATGCAAGTTTAATGGATTATGCATGTTCACCTTACCATGTTATGCAAGTTTAATAGATTATGCATGTTCATCTTACCATGTTATGCAAGTTTAATGGATTATGCATGTTCACCTTACCATGTTATGCATATTTAATAAGCTATGCATGTTTATGCGAATTCACCATGACATGATTTGCAAGTTTAACATGTATGCATGTTTATTATGACATGTGAAGTTCACCATGTATGTTATGCCAAGTTACCTTTTATACCCTTATACGTTATGACGAATATGTAAGCGAGATAATGACGTTGGGAGGGCTTGGGTAAACTTAAAAAAATACATGAAACTAAAAGATTGGGAATTTACCTATTAAGTTAGGTCTACCCCTTGGGAATTTACCTATTAAGTTAGGTCTACCCAAGTATATGTTAACTTGTAAATATGTTTTGAAGTGGACATGACATTAGATAACATGATATGGCCAACTCGAGGTTAGACCCAGTTGTGGTGTAAATCTTCCCAGGTAACCACAACGTGGGGTCTAATGTGGGTAGTTGGTCATGTTGCACCATAAGACCCGAGGTTAGACCTAGACGTGGTGTAAATCTTCCCAGGTAACCACAGATGTCTAATGTGAGAGGTTGGGTGCGTTAAGTAATTAATGCCTCATGATTAGGGTTAAGTCATGGCCCACTAATACTTAACCAAAAATGGGGATGCGAGGATTAGATGGGGATAAGTGGTTACACTTAGCTAATCTAATCCGGGATTAGTGAGGGGTTAAAACCACATTTAACCCTCTTAGAAACCCTAGCAACGTGGTATGTTCCAGCAGTAATCCCAGTTTGGTATCACTACAACCCTATAGCTAGGTTAGGGCGGGGCACGGTTACTGGACTGATGTAAGCGACCAAAGCGACGGCTGAGTGGTACAGCGGTGCGGGTCCGGCGGGCTACGGACGTGCACGTAGTCCGATATTGGACAAACTCGAGGCACGGGTACCAGTAGGCTTGGACTGTGCATTATTGCTTAGGTGTCTGGGGTTGACATCTTAGGGCTTGATACACCCGAAGGTGGACCCAGCACAGTCTGACTACGTCCATGTGGGCCGTATGGACACCAACACTTGACGTGTTAGGTTTATAGGGAGCCGATCGACTAGACCGTTGGGCTGGGCCTTATACTAAGGTCACTTCATGTTATTGGGCCAAAGTTTGGGCTAAGGGATCAAAATCTGTTTTGTGGGTTTGCTAGTACACTGTGGTGCAAAGTTTAACCTCGACTATGTGATGTCACCTTTATCTATTGCCAGTATGTTCATCTCAGTTTCCATCGTACGGTTAACTTTATTAGTTTATAGATTGATCGTAGTAGGGCTTACCAGTCTTTTTGACTGACCTGTTTTCTTTCGCTTCTTTTCTTCCGTTTCCCCCCCCCCCCCCCACAGGTTCTCAGGGAGGGACTACATCCGCTTAGTGGATCTTTGACTTGCTTGTTGGATAGCTCATGTATGGATCTGAGCTAGCTATGGCTTATCTTTTATTTCTGGGGATTAGTACTGATGTTTTACCATGTATTTTGTTATCACGTATCTAGACTTATGTTGTATTTTGGATCATGACATTTTGATATTATGTACTTGACTATGTTGGTTTTTTTCTGAGATGATGATGATGGGTTTTTATCTGCTGCCGCTACTTTACTTATATTTATTTTTATATATTCTGTCTTGAGATATCTCTGTGCATGTTTACCTTCACAATAACGCCCCTCCAAAGCTAGTACATTCTAACGAGTGGTCCTAGGGGAGGTGGGGTGTTACAATTTGCGATTTTATGACAGAATCGAGTCTAATACTTGTGGATTTGCTCGATTTGGTTGTTAGGGTTTGTTCTCTGCTTTGTGACTTCGGATTTGTGATCTCGGCAACACATAGCTTGTTTCTCAGAGTCTCAAATCTAGGTCTTGATAGAGGTTTTGTCAGAATGTCCGCCGTTTGGTAAGTGGAAGGTACGTGATTTACTTGAAGTTTTCCTTTTTGAACTAATTCTCTAACGAAGTAAATATCTAGTTCTAAGTGCTTAGTTCTAGAATGAAGAACATGATTTGTTGTTAGTGCTATGGCACTCATGTTGTCACACCATATTGTTGCATTAGCACCTGAGTTAATTCTCAGTTCACTTAGTATTGATTGAATCCACATAATTTCAGCAGTAACACTAGCAATACTGCGATATTCTGCTTCTGTACTTGACATTGAAACAGTATTTTGTTTCTTTGCACACCAAGATATAGGGTTTTTGCCTAGAAATATACAGTACCCACTTGTAGACTTTCTATCATCATAGTCATTGGCCCAATCAGCATCTGCATATAAGCATTAATATTCAAATTGTTGCATGTCCTTAGGATTAGTCCCTGATTGATTGTGCCTCTTAAATACCTCAGGATTCTTTTTACAGCCTTCCAGTGATCACTAAGAGGTTTTTGCATGAATTGGCTGGCGTTGTTAAGACTATATGCTATGTCAGGCCTGGTTATAGTTACATATTGTAGAGCTCCAATAATACTTCTGTACAGTTTTTCATTGCATATAGGTTCACCTTTTTCTTTACTCAAGTGAGAATTAGTGATCATTGGTGTGGGTAGAGGATTAGCCTTGTCCATGTTTGATCTGGTTAGGATTTCTTCAATGTATTTCTTTTGACTCAAGTGAAGTTCATTGTTGTTGTTCCTGCTGACTTCAATTCCTAAAAAATAGGATAGTTCACCCAGATCCTTGATAGAAAATTCATTGTCTAGTTGATGGGTAATAGTCTTGATTTCAGTTTCACAGTTGCCTGTAATTATAAAATTATCCACATAGATCAACACATAGGTAACTTTATCACCAGCAAACTTTGTGAATAGGGAATTGTCTGATTTTGTAGGACTGTATCCAAACTTTGACAAGGTTATCTTTAGCTTATTGAACCAAACACGTGGTGCTTGCTTTAGCCCATAAATAGCTTTGTTTAATTTACACACCATCTCTCCATTTGTCTTTTCTTTGAGTCCTGGTGGTAATTCCATATAGACTTCTTCCTGCAATTCACCATTTAAAAAAGTATTATTAACATCAAGTTGCTTGATGGTCCAATTTCTATACAAGGCTATTGTCAATATAATTCTAATTGTTGTAGGTTTCACAACTGGTGAGAATGTTTCACTGAAATCAATTCCCCACTGTTGTGAATATCCTTTTGCTACTAGTCTAGCCTTGTATTTAGAAATTGTACCATCAGCCTGTCTTTTAATTCTATATATCCATCTACACCCAATAACATTTTTGTCCTTGGGTGGTTGAACAAGACACCAAGTTTGTTTTTTATTTAAGACATCTAATTCTTCATTCATGGTTGATATCCACTTATCATTCAATTTGGCTTGTTGATAAGTGGATGGTTCAGTCTCATTATAATCAGTGCAAAAGATTTTTGGTTTGAATATACCACTTTTTGCCCTTGTCATCATGTGATGTTGATTTCTAGTTTGAGGCTCTTCCCTGTTTTCTTCAGACTGAATGCTTTCTTGGTCATTGTTATCATCATGTATTGCACTGTTTTGTGAAGAATCATCACTGTTTTCATTGGCATTGTCTTCTTCTTCATTCATAGTCTCTATTCTGGAATTTGAATGCTGTGGTGCACTGATAGTATGTGTACTTTGTGTGTGTGTTGTACCATTGTTAAAGTGTTGCACATGCACAATCACTTGTTTGCTCAGGGAATTCAGGAACAAAAATCTTTGGATTATAAATCTTACTTGTAGTTTTGCATGTGTCACTCTTAAATGGAAACACTTTCTCATTAAAAATAACATGTCTGGATATATAAATTTTTCCATTATTGCTTAAACACTTGTAACCTTTTTGATTGGTAGTATACCCAAGAAAAGTACATGGAATGGATCTATAATCAAGTTTATGCTTATTAAATGGTCTGATGTGAGGAAAACACAAACATCCAAATACTTTTAAATCATTATAATTAGGTTTAAGTTGATTTAAAACCTCAATGGGACATTTTAAATCAAGCACCTTTGTTGGCAATCTGTTAATGAGATGTACTGTTGTTGCAAATGCATCAGGCCAAAACTTTAATGGCATTGATGCATGTGCTAACAGTGTGAGACCAGTTTCAACAATATGTCTGTGTTTTCTCTCGTTCAGCCCATTTTGTTCAGAAGTGTGAGGGCATGTCAATCTATGAGTGATACCCTTTTTGCTAAAATAATTTTTTAGTGATAAAAATTCCTTACCCCCATCACTTTGTATAGTTTTGACTTTATGATTTAGTTGATTTTCAACATTGGATATAAACTGCATTACTATATTACAAGTATCTGACTTTGATTTCATGAAGTAAATCCACACATGTCTTGAATGAGCATCAATAAAAGAGATATAGTAATTGTACCCATAGTGAGTATTAATAGGTGCTGGACCCCCAAAGATCAACAGCAATTAGTTCTAATGGGTTTATATATTCAGTTTCAGGATTTGGAAATGGTAATTTATGACTCTTTCCCAATTGGCAATAAGTACACACATAATCTTTTGGAATGTCGACATTGATGTCATTTTTATGTAAAATTTCTTTCATAATTTTTGAATTTGGATGTCCAAGTTTATAGTGCCACAAGTCAAACATCATGCATTCATTGTTCTTATCTAATTCAGTCACATTACAACACTTGCTTTTAAACTCAGTATGTCTGAGATTTCCTGAATCAAACTTGTATAGGCCGTTTTGTTCCCTACCCTGCAATAAAATGTTCCTAGTCAGCATGTCCCTAACAACACAGTGATTTGGGTAGAATTCAAATGACACTTTATTATCTTTGGCAAACTGTGACACGCTGATCAAGTTTTTTCTTATGTGTGGTGCACACAGTAAATTATTTAGATAAATCTGTTTAGCACCCTTAATTCTAGCATGTCCAGTGTGAGAAATAACTATAGAGTTGCCATTACCCATAATTAGATATTGTTTACCTTTGTATTCACGATTACCAAGATTCAGGTTGTTTAAATTGCTTGTGACATGGTGTGTAGCCTCTGAATCTGGATACCATGACTCATCTAGAATATCATCAGTAGTAGCAGAATTTGAATTAAATTCTTGATTGCTTTTGACATCCGCTTGAGTATTGACCATGTTAGCATTAGGATTGTTGTTTTTTTTTGCTGTTATTTCCTTGTTGGTTCACATTGAAGCTGTTATCAAATCTGAAGTAGCATTTGTTTGTTGTGTGTCCAATCTTTTCACAAATCTGACACCTCGGTCTGTTATTGGGATTCCATCTCCCAGCTCTGCCTCTTCCTCTGTTTGACTGGCCTCCCCTTTGGTAAGTATTTTGATTTCTTGTATTTTGTTGATTCTTGTTTTTGCCAATAATAGTATAATTGACAGAGGAGTCAATAATTTGATCTTTTTTTTTGCATTAATCTACCTTCATGTGCAAGAAGCATAGAGTAAACACTTTGTAGAGTAGGGGTAGGTTCAATAGATGTTATAAATGCAACAACAGCTTCATATTCTTCTTCTAATCCTCCAACAATATACAACACCTGCTCCTTTTCTTCTATTCTGTTTCCAGTGCATGCAAGTTGATCACATAAATTTTTCACCTTCATGAGATATTCATTCATACTGGAGTTTTCTTTCTTTATTGACTGCAATTGTTTTTTGTAATGCAACACTCTTGCTGAAGACTGACTTGTAAATGATCTTTCTAGGGTTGTCCATACATCATGAGATGTCTTACTGCCAATTAGTTGTGGCATGATAGATGAGCTTACTGTTGACATTAACCATGCACTAACAAGATTATATTGCCTTTGATATGATGCATGTTCTTGATTAGGAATTAAACCGTTGTCAGCACCTCTGTTATATTTTGGTGGAACTGTATGTGATCCATAAAGATAGTCTTCTAAACCATATCCTTTTGCTGCTGTTTCAACTTGCAGTTTCCATAAGAGATAATTGGATTCATCCAGTTGGATTGAGATGATGTTGCTTTGCGGCTTAATGATGGATTTAATGAGGTCTTCAGTGCTCTCAGCACTAGTCTGGTTCGATCTGGCAGATGATCTTGGGGAGTTTGGTGGATTGGTTTCAACCATTTTTCTCTAAATGTGATGCCAGGTGACAATTACAGAAAAGAATGCGAGATTTCTCCAAGAACAGGTGAATATTTTTTCTGAAATCGTTTTTCTTGAATTGAAATTCTTTGAAAGATTTCTTTGATCTGAATTTGAAAATAACCGGTGTTGCTAAGATGAGGATTTTGATGGATTTTTGATATTATGGATATCTGATTAGCAGACTAGGATGGTTTTTAAATTCAGATATTGATTTCTTCAAAGCTTTTGATCGAGAAATGAGTTCTTGAAAATATTTTGCCGTCAAGCTGTGATATTGAAAGAACTGATGCAGCCATTGTAAGGTGAGCGAGGCACAGTTTCTTTGATCACAGCCTCAACTCTCAAATGACAGGATGAAAATCTTGGATGAGAGGCATCCAAATGATGATACTTTTCTGATGGATGATCTATCTTTCGATAGATTTATAGAGTACTCAATTTGTTGGATCGAATCTTGATTTTGTTTGCACACAACAGCTCTGATACCATATAAAGTTGTAAGCTGAAATGATTTTGTGATTGTATTCAACTGATTTTCAAAAATATTTGTACACAGTAAAACTTATATTTATACATGATTGTGGGCTAATATGAAAAATAGAAAATGGGCTTAGGGCTAAGCCCAGTTAACAGAACGGGTACAAAGAGTTAACATTGCATTGTTACTCCTCATACCCCACGTCAAACCCTACTACACGAATTAGGGTTTGCTTCAGAAAAGAATGGCCGCCGCAATGAGATATATCAAATCATTTTCCTCAGCAATTTTCTTCAACTTCTAATTATACATATCATTTTATTTTTTAACTTACAATACTTGAAAGTTTCTCGCTTAACTTGGACACATAAATTTTCCCTTAATAGTATACTTACAAATCTGCATACTATACTTAGCTTGGACACATCAGTTCTCACTTAACTTACAATGCTTAAAAGTTTCTCACAAATCTTACGATACTTAAAATTTTCTCACAAATCTCACTAAATAATGGGGTGAATTACGGTATGAACATGGAGGATGGAAAGCTTTGAACTTCAAAAGAGTTTTAGTTCCAGGTAAATGTAAAATTGATGGTTAGAGTAGACGATTAAAGTAGAAGTCAAACAATTGTAGTTCACATTTATGGTTCAATTGGCAGAAGTTAAAAATGTCATTTAACCAGCTTGAAATTTTTGCAGACACTGTATTTTTAATTATGTCATACATTGGTTTTTGCTATGTTCTACGGTTTATCTACTTAATCCTTTTTGCTGTGCATGTTCTGCATCTGTTAACAAATCAAATTATACGCTATGTTGTTTGCATTTAAGCAAGTTATCACTATCTTGTACATAATTTACCTTAAAAAGTACAATATAAGTGTCAGAACAGATTTTGTTGACTTCTAATCAATGGCCCAAAACACGATAGTGACCCCCCCCCCCCCCACCCCCCCCCCCCCCGGCCGATTAGCACATATTTAGAACTGTGTAGACTAATTATAAGTAATATGAAAAATCTCATGAATATATGTCTAATCATTGAGCCTCATTATAAGGTATAGAAATAGTAATAATATTTGCTATGTAAGTCTTTTTGAGAAGTTATTATTGTTTTGTTAGGACGAACTCAATGATTATACAAGGTAATGTTCGCTTCATCCATCTTCTCCATTATGTTATTTACCGTGGAGTCTTTTCGAGAAGTTGCTATGGTATTGTCAGGACGAACTCAATGATTATACAGGGTAATGTACACTTCAGCCATCTTCTCCATTATTTTATTAACGCAGGCAAAGTTGATGTTTTCAGATAAAATATTGGACTCAATTTGTATAATATTTTCCATGTTACAACCGATGAAATTTGATGTTAATTAAGCAAATTACCATCACAGCTACAGCACAAGTTCTTCCCTCCTGTATGTATACCAACTACCAAGTAGTACATTAATGGACGTCTGGGTTTTTTCTCTTCTGGAATTGGACATGGTTACAGCGAGAACTAGAAGCGTTTGAATCATAAATATATAATTGAAAATCTCAGCCGTTAATATCCATGTAAATTGTCCGGTCAGTATGTTATATTCCAAGTGCAATAAAATTGCATGTATTTAATAACAGAAATAGTCCCACATCACCGAATGGAAAATTATACTGTTTTAAGTAGTACGATTTACGGTGCCATATCGATGTGCTTGGTAACTCAGTCCACATGGAGGTGCATATAACTTGGTGTGCTTTGCCTTATCAAGGTGAATATTAGATAATTCTACCAGTGTTTTTACCTTTACCCTGCCTGACTGTAGTTTATTCCAGCTCCACCGTTGGCTTCTGCAGTGTTCTCGATCTCCCTGCAGTATTAATGTATTTTGGGTATATTGTGCAACATGTTGTAACTGGTTTGTTCCTACGTTCAAGTGCTCTACTCTTCATCTGACATTTCTACAAGATGCACCTCCTGTCTATAATTTAACTGCGATATAAAAATCTTAATCTTACTATTACAGCGATGACCGTCGGTGTGAAAAAGCATAGAAAATTTTTAGCCCTTCAGAAAATTCAACCGCTGGTTCAAGCTTATGCCCTGTTCTGTAGCCTACTTTGAGAATAAAGCTAAAAAATGTTCTGCAGCTGAATGCTTGAATAAACGTTTTTTGTCATGCTATATGATTCTTGAGTTTATTTTGGTAATAATTTCTAATTTTTTTCTGACATGAAAAAATGCTTAGCCATCCATTGTTTGATAAAATTTGTACTGTTACAATGGTACTTTGTATTAGCCACCGATTGTTTTATACTCGTCATCTTTGTTTCGAACTACTGCCTCACTGAAACAAAATCGTTCCTGTCAAAACCCATAGCATCCTGAAGAACTAGATGACATAATCTCAAAGACCATCGTTTTTCAATTTCTAGTGGTGTATATGATTTGATGTTTATTATCAAAAGTCTTCAAGCTTAACTCTCCTACTGTAAGTAAACAAAAGAATAGGAGGGAATGAGGAAAACGTGTTGAGGAATGGATTGTTAAAGAGGGAAAGGACAAGGGTGAGTTGTCTAATTTTGATTGGACTTGCTTTGTTTTTTTCCAAAGGTTATAGAAAGATTTGGGATGAATTGTTCTATATCCAAATTGGGTGTTCTCATGTGTCGGATCGATCTTAGCCACTAATTTGCATAAAATCTAATGGTTTTGAGTGAATTGTAGGACCCGTTCATTAATTTATTAATAATATGTGTGGTTGATGTGTGGTTTTGATTTGTCGGGCACACGAGAACACCTGAGTTGGGTACAGAAGAATTGACCTCGAAAGATTTACGGTTACTCCATACAAATATTATTTTGCGTAGACTTATAATGACCCAACGGTAATAAGATCGTACGTCTGGCAGTGATACATTCTCAAATCAATAATAAGATACACTAGTTATTAGATTTTAATAAATAACAAAAGCACTATTATTTTGTAATAAATTAAATTATAATTCTATAATTTAAATTGTCAAACAATACACGTTTGTCATGCACGATCATGCAATAAGTTCGATCGTTGTGAAACTCAACAACTTCAAATAAGTTACTATTCTAGATTCGATGAAATTGGTTTCCTCGAAATCCGAAATAATTCACAAAAAAGATATTTTTCATATTAAAATAATATTTTAAAAAACGATTCAATTCCAAACTAGTTATTATTGTCTATAAATGTATAAAATGAATTTATAATCGATATTAATTAGCTAAACGAAGTCAAAGTAAATTATTGAATCTGTTTAATTAATATTTAATTACCAACTCAATTATTTAAACAACCACTAAATTAAAATTTAACTTATTAAATTCTGAAAATCCAGCCATTTAAATATTTAAAATTAAATAACTAAGATTTGGGTTTTTTACATTGATACTAGCATAGAAATAAAAACATACTTGCACATGGAGCGAAGAGGAGTATGTAACCAAGAAACACTCGAAACCGAACAGCCTAGCGTAGCATTACTAAACACCATAGTTGCCTCGCCAAGTGACAGAGTCACTGGCTACATCTGGAGCGTAGCAACATCCCACTTAAACCCCTAATTCGAGCAACACGAAGCCCACCACCGCCGATAAATGCTACCCTTAACCCAAGAACTACGACATCCATAATGTGAGTCGATAGCTGATGGGCATATGGTGAATCCCGTGGTTTTCAGTTTGGAGACTGGACGAAAATCTAGCTACAACTGAGATATTCACGAACTCTGGTTTTGGTTTCGTTGCTGGGTCCAGTCAATGGCTTTTTCTTGGTCTGAAACGGGAAATTCATGTTAATAAGTCGTATCTATCCGAAAATATAATTACGAGGTGTATCCATTCGATACTTCGTTAAAATTTCAGATATCCTTTTTTTGGGAATATTCATTTGAGTCCTTAGTCTTATATTCGAAGGAATTTCTATTTTTAAAACTATTTAAAAATAATGGATTTCGAAAGTTTTGAAACTATGGTTTCGGAGAACAGTTTTACAAAAATATGGTTTTATAATTTTAAAATCTATTCGCGTTTCAGAATTATTCGGGTTTTGTGTAATTTTAATAAATAATCCAAATGGTAAAAAGAAGGGAATTGGAAATGACAAGGAATATGCCCGAGAACTTAAAAATAATTAACACCCATTCCTTGTGGTTTTAGTATTCCTCTTTTTATATATATTGGATGATTTATCGAAATTATCACAATTAATCTTTTCGAATTCTAAAATCCCGACGCTTTGGAATGTGAAAAGGTTTCCAGTTAGTAATATAAACTGGAATATAAATAATAATAAAATGGATTTATAATACGAAACCTTTAGTTTATAATAAATAAATCAATTAAAAAAATCTTTTGAAAAGACTAAGGAAAATCTTTTGTTTTGATTCTGGGGTATTTGATTTGTGAATCGTTTATTTATTTGTCAAGCAGGTAAGGGGAATATCCGATTCAATTTTATTTCGGATTTCTAGCTGATTTTATATTCGAAAATTCGTTCATTTGTTTGGTGGTCGCAACTATTCGGAGGCAGGGAAAAATGCGTTGGAAATTTAAATTCTCGACTCGACAAGTGTTAGAAGTCAGTGCAAGATTTTGGTTTGGGTCTGGAAGATGATACAGTGTTTAAAGGATTTTTATTATAATTTTTATAAACTAAAATGGGCTATTGGGCTGAGGTTCAGGCCGTGCCCATTTATGGGCAAGCACTCGACCACCCTTCGGGGGCTAGGTCGACCGCTAGGCACCTAGGCTCAACCTAGAACCCAACCCGAACGGTGCTCGAATATATATATATATATATATATATATATATATATATATATATATATATATATATCGTTCCAGCCGACTTCTTTCTCCCCACCTCCATTTTTCAGCAAAACCAAACCCTTCTCCTTCCCAAGCTCCAATCCAAGCATCCCCCTCTCCATTTGGCCTCTAATTTCGACTAGAATCATCCTAGCGCAGATCTCAACCCTATTATACTCCATATTTGCAATTTCTTCTGTCTAGTTCGCCGTTTCCTCTATGGCCCCTCTTTAAAACGTCATCGCTCAACACCCCGTCCTCACACCTCTGGAGGCTAAGTGGCTAGAATACAACGAGGAGAAGATTCAGCACTATTTGGCTATAGCCAATTATGATTTTCATCATGGTCGAACGATGAAGTTCGCTGATTTCGCCCACTTTCATTTGGAGGTGTTGTTCGTCGTCGTAGGCCCAACACTGATCCTTCTCTTTGATACCTTCGAGCACAAATATTATATATGCTACATCTGCCTCTTTGATGCTCAGATGGATGCTAACATCAATGATGAGGCTTGTGTCATCCAATCAGAGGTTATGGGCACTCATGTACATTGAGTTCTCTAACAATGATTTGGCGGAGATTTTGGGTGTCTCAACGGTCGGAGCTGAGTTGGATGCCGTTGAGATGGATGACCAGCAGATCCTTAAGCGTATCATCCTTGAATCCCTTGGAGTTTAGACCGCCGCCAATCTACAACCTAATGCTCGTTTAGTTATGCGCATCATTCAGCACAACATCATCCCGAAGATGAGAAGCTTGAAGCAGATCTATCCATCGGTGCGTCGAGCCGCATATGACATTCTCGGTGATATAGCCATCAACTGGACACACGTACTTATGATTCCCCTTCATAAGCCTTTCATCGGCACCCCGAGGAGCAACTTTCCTTATAGTCATCTTCTCACCCATGTCTTCTGATACTCTCCAGTGAGGCTAACTGGGGAGACCGTAGTGAAGAAGGCGCCTACCACCACTACGCCATAGATGGTCTATCGCAACAAAAATCCATGGTGTTGCTAGCTACAATGTTGCCATTGCTGTGTTGTTTTTTGTCTATTGCAATGCACGCTTCAATGTGTTAGCATAGATATCAAATTATGTTGCAGTAGCTCTGGATATATTCTAATTAAAAAATTAAAATAGTTATCAATCTGCGTGAATGCAATCCAACGGTCCACGTTAGCAGTCCGTGTCACCCTGAATTTCTTTACCACTTCATCTCCTTAACCCCAAATTTTCATTTTACCGCTTCAAAAAAACTATAGCCGACTTCCATTTTCCATAACCCTAAATCGTTCAAACCCTAAACTTAAATCCCAATTCTTATCGCAGTGAATCAAATCTGCTCAACTAAGGAAAAATTGGAAATCTAAATCAATGGAGAAGGACAACTTACATCTGCAACTCCCGACTTCATTAGGTGGTGCCGCGGTAGATAGCATCGAAGTTGCTAGAATGACATGAGTTCAATCAGATAGGAGAATGATGCTCTAATCTGACTTCGATGGCGGCAGGCCCAAGCAAGATCACGGTTATCAGTGCAGTAACAATTTTAGGACGTAATTTTTACCGATTTAGGATGTATTTTTTCCACCCTTTTGCGATTAGGAACCGAATTCATATTACAGCTATTATATAAAGGAAGATAAATAGTAACCATACATAGTTCATAGTTAATTTGACATTGATTTTATACACACCAATTTCCAATTGGTTATTCCCCATTTCATTTTGTTACAAAGCAAGGAAATAATATTAAACATTGGTATCATGATTTATATTTCTTGTCTGGCCTAATGATTTTGTTGAAAATATCCGGACTCATGTGAATTTGTCAATGGCATAATGCACCATCATAGGTTGGATTGTCTGTGAAATCCAAAACATGTGATCTAAGAGGTGATATAATTTGGTGACCATTTATTTAGTAATCTCAAACCCCAAGTTTCAGCTTTTATGTTGTTGAGTGAATTTCTATTTTCAGTGAAGAGAAATTGAAATGCTAGCAAAAGGAGTGGCTCTCACGCTGTTATTTTGCTTGTTGACTACAGTAGCTGAAGATCCATACAGGTTTTTTGACTGGGGTATTACTTTTGGCAACATTTATCCCCTTGGCGTTAAGCAACTGATAATAACAACATTCCTTCTGATTCAATGTACATTTTTATTGGAAGTGAATTTCCTAGTAAAAAAAACCTTAGTGTTATCAAACCTTAAATATCTGAATCAAATTACTATGGGGGCAGATACCATATTTATGAATCTGCTAAGAATATAGATATTTGTTGAATATGCATACAGAAATCATGTATGTTCATTTTTTGAACATTTGTACAAACTGAAATCATGTATGTTGGTACTTTGTTCACAACACTTATGGTTACAATTTCATATGATCACTAGAAAAGTATAACAAAAATGAACACTTGCTCACAAAGAAGAACCAACATTTTTGAACATTTGTACAAACTGAAATCATGTATGTTCATTTTTTATATGATCACTCACTTTTATGATATGTTGCAAAATCTAATTTCTGGAAAAAAAATCTCTTTGTTGACTATACTTCGCCGCAAAAGATGGGCCTGAATATGGAGCTGATGTTCTTCGCCTTTGGGTTTCTACTGTTGACTATAATGTTGATGTATTGGTTGGACCTCAAGTACTCCGCCAGATGTCTGGCGTATATAGAAAACTTCGGGGAACATTACGGTTTCTTCTGTCAAATCTGCATGACTGGAAAGTATGTTCAGGTTGCCATTTATATTATCCATCATTATCGTTTTTTTGACACAAATGTCATATGTTCTGACCTTCTGTTATTAACATGAATTTGATAAGGAACCACAATTCTTTAAAACTTCAGATTATACCAAAATCTAGTTAACAATATTATCTAAGGGCAATATTTTCGCGTTTGAGGATAACTGTTATATCATAAAACATTAAATTAACTAAGTGAAGCAAAAACCTCAGTCTTTCCTTGGTGAATTTGCCGAAAGATGACAGAGGACATTCCATTTCGCATTTGACTTAATTCTATGGAAATAATCAGTATGTAAACTGTAGAAAATAAAAGAAAAAGAATAAAGAAAAACTATGAGCAAAGGTTGTTCTAAAATGAAAAGATACCTGGTCACGGGGTGAGAAAATTACAATGCTTGTAATATTGAAAGTATAGGGTGGTCTTGTAAAAGACGTATATTTTTCTTTGCCTGCTATTTCACCACCTTTTGGGACTAAAGAAACAAACTTAATTATATATGTCGATAGCTGTAGCGTTCAACCAGATCATGTTTCTCGCTAGTGTTATTCTTTTTCTTTTTTTAATTTCAGTTGGACGGATGCATTTAAAATCCTAATTTTGGTTTTATACTATATCATAAAATATGTAATCTAATTTCTTCTTGGGCTGTTACATTACCATTGTAGCCTACAGATGCTGCATCATATGTTGATCTCCCTAAGATTGATCAACATGCTCTTTTTCAACTGGAAAATGTCACGAATGCCATCAAAGAAAATTATGAAAGATATCAGTTCTACAAAATTTTCCAGGTATTTTGTTACCTGCTCTACTCTTTTTCATTAGATTATCAGCGGCTTATTCACATGTAAATTTCTAACTCAGTGTGATTTGTATGTCATCCAACATATCTATCGACTGTTTCTTGTTCCAGGCCGTACAACGTTTTACCATTGTGGATTTGTCAAATTTTTATTTTGATGTTGCAAGAAAATCTCTTTGTTATCGTAAAATGAAAATCAAATGGCTGGTAACAAAAGGTTCACTATAAACTCATATTTCTAATTTCCCCAAAATCTAATGTATGTAGCTTATGGTTATTTAAGTTTCTAATTTCTGCAGAATCTAATGTTAGTTTATTTTTTTGATGACCAAATGAGATGGGGCTGGCATTTGAACATATGGCACAAACTTAGATTGACTTGAAAGAAGGATTCTAATGCTCGGGCCTTATGACTAGGGATGTGATAGTGAACCAAATGCAATTTGAAGCCATATGTATATTATGTTTTCTACATTTTCAAAAATTGTCACACTTGCTAATCATACAACTCCAGATTATGACTATGTATTTTTCCTATTTCTACAGGTTCCGAACATGCTTTCTCTTAACACAGTTTGGTGTGCATCATTCAGACTTGTTTACAATTTTGATGGAAGCAGTTGAAACTTGAAATATTTCAAAAAGAACTTATCAAGGTTTGAATCGATCATTCCTTGTTTTCTTAATTATCTTGCTTATGATTGTATGTGGGAGTCTGCATATGAGTGAAACGAGTGACAATGTAGTGAGGAATGTATGTAAATATGAATGATTGTGTAATATACGAGTGAATGTGTGGAGTCAAAAAATTTGTACCATTTGAAATATTGAAATAAAATATTTATTTGAATAAAATACCGTGTTATAATAATATTTATTATAATATTATGAAATCTTGGATTAATAGCAGTTGAGGTGTAATTACTTTTAGTAGTTGTAAAACAAATTTAACAACTGCTAGAAACAGTTGTAAAAAAGGTTGACTTTATTACTATTGCCAGTTGTACTAGACATATTACAATTGTTTTTGACAGTTGTGAAAGGGTATTTTTGTTGTAGTGGTACTTGTGGCAATACCTCTACCGATGATACCATAGGATCGCAAAGGTGTTGCCCTTGACTCTAAGGCAACGAGGCAAAAGGCAACCCCAAAAAAGTGTTGTCACAGATCATTTTTAGCCTATAGCAACACTTTTTGGCACCTACTGCGTCACTTCTTTGGGGTTGCCGTAGGCCATCTATGGCGTAGTGCACCATCAGCCGCGTCACTCTCCGCAAGATAGACATTCATCTTCCTGATGCTCCTGTTCCTGCACCTCCCACTCCTATTCAGCAACCTCAACAGCCTGGCCAGGAGAGCCCAGAGATCGTCGTCCTCCGTAATATCTTGGATGAGCTTCGCGAGGTCCGTAGGAAGCAGCGGCGATAGATGCACAGATTGGTTGTATTTCTGCCATACTATGTTCCTAGCATGGGCGTGGTAATGGATCGAGTTCTAGTCGCAGAGTCCGACCATCTCGTAGTGCTTAGACGATGATAGTCTGTGTCTGGTGTATCTTATATCTTGTATCGTGTGTTTTCTTTTCCAGCATTTTACCTTTGTTATTGTAGTTGGGTTATAACTGTTAGTGTTGTTTGTAATCACATGACTTTTAATGAGATTTCTATGTTTGAAAATATTTGTGTCATTCGTGCATATCTAATTGAAATTTTATTTTTCTTATCTAACTAACAGTTGTCTAAGAGCTGAAAATAATAAAATTCCGTGTTGAATAAATTTTAGCAAAGGGCATGTTTTTACATCGTATTCGTCATGGGTATATTTATCACTTGTTCCTTGTTAAGCTAAAATTTATTTTGTTTTTGTGTGGTTTCGGTTTTCGCAATTTTCGCGTGACCGACTATTTTTTTTGCCAACATGTGACTTGAATCGTTTAAGTTTCCACAAAATACATTTTTGAAACCTTTTGCAAACGTTGTTTGAAAAAAAAATTAAATTTTATATTTTATTGATTTACTTTCTTTTATTTTGGTTTGTGGAAAAATGGGGAATTGGGATGACAGTTTGTGCATGTTTAGACATCAATTTTGCATTAAAATTGATGGTATAAATGACGCAAAGCGCACATTACCAAAATTTTAGTTTTTGTATAAATCTTACATGGAAAGTGGAACGGTAGTGAAATGAAATTTTCAAAATATATCAAAGAAGTTTTAAAGTGGAAATTTCTTTTTGTGAATTTTTTGATTTTTGGTCACATGAACAACGTAAGGAAGATTTTTGAATCGTTTGTGTGTGTGTTTTAGCAGTGCAATAAGGTCAACGGTGTGATAAAAACGTTAACGAAACAAGGAAAATGTTGTTTTGGCCTTGAGAACATTATTTCCATACCTTGTCAATGATGCATGCGAGTTGTTAATTAACTCATTTTACGTTTAAGAGCTTGTTTTAAGCCTTCTTTGCAGTCTACAGATACAAAATTTTGAAGTATTTTAGGAAACTAAGGTAAAATTCCACTATAGGACGGGAGTTGGAATATTTATAAGCGAAAGGAACGTTAAAATTCTTCGTTTTGGTTTCCTTTTTCCGGTCTAGGAGAAATTAAATAGGAAATGATTAGATGCGTTGACGTGTTGGATGGTAGGATTTGAAAGCAAAATTGGTTGCTTCACATTTCTATTTGTAGTTGTGTGAGGATTATGGATGAAAAAGGGTTTTCAAATTTTGCAATCATATAGAACTGCCAGTACATTTATGATGATTCGTCCTGTTTTTGAAAGTGTTTTAAAAATTTAATGCATACATATAGGAAGATGCAATTTAGAATCATTGTGCATACATGTTTTATAGTTGCAATGTATTACGTACACTGTGCACGTGCGCACTTGGTTGCACAGTGGATGTACACAAATTTGTTGCGTAGGATATGATAAGTAGATGTCATAATTTCGTGACAAAATTCCTTTTAAGGGGGGAAGAATGTAAAAAACCGGAATTTTGCCAATAAATAAATTTGTTATTTAATTAGATTTCCAAAAATAGGAAATTCTGTAAATGATGGAATTTGACCACGGAACTTGCACTATTTCATTCATCTCAGAATTCTGGTTAACTTTCATATTAGAGTTTCGCGAACAGAGTCCATATGAAAAAGTTACGGACGAAATACGAAAGAAGCGGAATAATAATAAAAACAGAATAACCAGACACTCCTAGCTCAGTTGGTTAGAGGTGGGCGAATTGGGATGAGACATAGGTCTCAGGTTCAAGGGCCACTTCTGCCAATTTCTAGAGGTGACTACCTAGGTAGTGTGAAGGCGTTGAAAAATTAGGATATATCACTACCCGTAGGATTTACTAAAACCGACAAGCAATGGCTTGAGTGAAGTCTTAGGTTCCACACGTAAATCAAAAAATAATAAAAACAGAATATTAAAAATATAGTAACTATCACTACAACAAAAGGATCCTACTACAACTGTAATTTTACAACTGCCACAAAACGTTAGTTATAATAAATGTTTTTTTACAACTATTTTATTCAGAAAGCTCTAATAGTTTAGTTTCAACAATTCTTTCATCTTGTAGGTTGTAATAGATGCCTATTACAACTTTTCATTTTGGTCAGTTGTTGTAGATATTTTTTTTGACAACTTTTAGTTTTTTGCGAATTGTAATAGATGCCTACTACAACTGTTTTTGGCAGTTGTAAAAGATGTTTGTTTTTAACAACTTTTCTCGTTTGCTAGTTGTAATACTTAATAATTAATAATTAGTAATTATAATAATTAATAATTAGTAATTATAATAATTACTAATTAGTTATCTATTACAACTCCTTTCGTCAATTATAAAATATTTTAATACTTGATAATAGTAATTAAATAGCCAATAAAAAATATTAAAAATTGGTACAATTAATTATTTTTCAATAATTAATAATAAATATAATAATTTAAATATATATGAAATAATAAATATTAATAACATCAACTTTGTAATAAATAAATAATAAGTAATCATTACTACTGAACAGTTAATTATTAATAAATAGAATTAAAACTTAATAATGAATAATTAATATTAATTATAAAAAACTAATAAATAATATTTAATATCGGGTAATAAACCTTTATAATTAGTGATTAATAAGTATGAAATTTATTTAGAAAGTTTCCTAAACTTATTTTTAGTAGGTTTTTTCATCAACAATTACCAATAAGTAATTTTTTTTATATTTAACAATTTATAATAGTCAATTATAAATAATTAGTAAATTATTGATAATATTTATTTATTGAATTCAATAAAAGGTAAGTTTAATTAGTAATATGATAATGAAAAATTAAGAAGTAATAATTGATTTTTAACAATTTTTAATTGCTAATTATTATATAAAAATAATATTATTTTTATATTTAACAAATTTTTATAGCTATTAATTAATAATTATTAATTAATAGTTAATATCTATTGATTACATTTAATAGTTAATGAACATAAATAACATTAAATAATTGATATTTATATTTTAATAATAATATTTAACATTTAATATTTATTTAATAAATAATAAATAATGATTATGAACTATTATCCAATACTTAATAATTAATAATTTAATAATAATAATAAATTAATGGATGTTAATTAATTTGAAATGTGAAATAATCTGTACTAATTATAATTAACTTGTAAGTGTATTACAATAAATAACTGGTAATTGATTAATAACTACTATTAATTAGTGATTAATATTAAATAATTTTTTCTATTAATTAATTTACAATTCATATATAAAGTATGTACTTTTGTGAATTAATTAATCGTTTGTTGTTAATGATCGTTAATATTCATATTTTAACTTGTTTTAAGTATTTTAAAACCTATATTAAATTATTACTTAAATTGATTAAAAATAGAAACTAATATTAATATTTTATTCAATATTTAAGTTAATATAAAAGTATAAATGAATGGTGTTATTGGTTAGCAAAAATTAAATACAATAAAAAATAGGATAGTTCAAAATGTTTAACAATGTTACATTCTACTATATTTGAATAAATATCTATACGTGGCAATTTCTTTGAAAAAGTATTCGGCTCATGTTACCAGTATTCCAAATTATGACTTAAGTCGTGCTAAAATGGTTTTAGCTCCAAACGTTAGAAACTTTAGCTCCAATATCTTAAATCTTAGTTGGCCCGAATGTCTGCAATTTTATCTAAAATTTTCACTATCGCTCTACAAAACAAAATCCATAAATTCATATCGAAAACCATCGGATAATTCCATGATCCACTTCGACGGCCTGTCTTCTAAAATCAAACTCGAAGAGACCTGCCAACTCGAATTCGAAAGAGCTTTCGAAAGAGCTCAGGAGATGGTATGCGGACTTGAACTGGAAATAGAAAGCGGATTGACGTTTGCCGTGGATGTATCGGTTGGACCCCAAGTGGATTCTCCATTGAATAAACCAGGTCAGTTATGGTTGTTATTCCAGTTTTTATTAATCATGCTACTAATCCTAGTTGGGAAAATTATATAAAGTATAAAATAATTTTAGTTTAATTAAACGATTTATATATCTTGAAGTTGTTCGTTGTCAATTTAAACCCTTTTTTTAAATGATTCTTCAAAAGATTGTTAATGTCTATAGGGTTTCTGAGGAGTAATTAGGGAGTTTATAAACAAACTGACTTTAGAAGAACCTTGAACTGATTTCATAGTAGACATTGATTTGTGTCCTTAATGTTTGAATCTTTAGTTTTTAGGAAGTGCAGATGATTTATTAATTCATAATTTATCAGGTTTTCTAATAGTGCTCTTACGCTCCTTAATTTCTTTTTCAGTGAATTAATACAACAACATAAACAGCCAATAAGATTCTTTAATGGGCTAATTTGAAATCCATTTTATATTTCATTATATGCTAAAAGCTAGAAACATCTTGTAATACATCTAATTAGAAGTGCGCATGATGTTATGTTTTACATTGACATGCAACCCAGTAACGCCCTTGCCTTAATTCACATATAACGTGTAATTTGCATATTTAATCGTTGCATCTATGTATTGAACATCATATGTAGTCTTACGAGGACATAGTCTACTGCCAGAGAGTAGTGGGTCTATTGATATCGTTTGTGCATGTGAAGAAGTTCCGAGGTCGCAATCTCCATTATTTGATGGATTCCAATATCCATTTATTTATGTTTATATCTCCCTCCAGTTGCTGATAAATTTATTTGTTTTAGTATAATTTTTATTAATGGAGTCATCATTGAAGAGATCAAGGCTTTGTTCTCAGGTTATTATTTCTATTTTGTATTGTTTGATGGATTAATTATAAACAATTGTTTTCTAGAATCAATAGATTTAGCGATCTATATTTACATATCAAAAGCTGTAAAATATTAATGTTACTTTCGTGTGAAAACATATAATTCGATTACTTTTTAAAATTAAGACTTTTGTTTTACAAGAGTTTAATTGTTACGGCAACCTTTTCTTATTCCGCCACAAACAATCGCTTTCATCCATCACAGTGAATTAGCATGACTCAAATGATAAGTGCGGATCTATGTCTAAAAAAAGGACCATTTGTTGCGTTGATAACTGATAGCTGGTCTGGAAAGGATATAAGATTAGAATGCCATCATAACACTATTGCCTTTTAAAGAAGGGCCATACCCTTTTGTTCACTAAAAATTGTAGTAATCATGTGTTGACGTCAAAAGTTGGTCACAGTGACAATCAACCCCCAATCGTGCAATCAACACATGAGTAAAGATTATAAAATGCAGTAAAAGCAAAAAGAATGGGGAGCGCACACAGAATTTTTATAGTGGTTCGGCAAAGACGGTGCCTACGTCCACTTTATATATTATTTCTCTTTTTTGATTACAAATACAATGCTTTTTCTTTTTGAAGAAGAAAGAGAAGATGGCTATTTTCCCTTCTCCTTTTTGAGAGAGTTTTTAAGAGGAATGAACTCCAGAATCGAAAAGCAAAAGAAGTTGGCGGAAGAGAAGTCCCTTTTCCCCTTTTAGCTTGGGGGTATTTATAGGAGGAAAGTGCAGCTTAGGCTGTTGCAATATGGTCCGACCATTCCGGGAAAGCCTGGACACATGGAACCCATTAGTTTGTTTGAATTGCGGCGGGAGCCTAATTCCATTATTCATAAATAGTATCCTCGGAAGTTGCGGCTAGCGTGGCCTCCACGGAGAGGTATATCAAAAGTAGAGCTTTGTTCGGATATGGTTTGACCTCTTTTATTGCCTTGGAAATCGGGATATACGGTGGAATAGCTCTGTAAAAGATTTCAATGTTGGCCCGAGATAATTGGTCGACGCGCCTTTCACGGAAGCGAGATTCTCGGTCGACCGGGAGAGCGATTCTTCCGGAGTGAGTTGTCAATTGACTAGGATGGATTTGGGCCGATATATGACTGCTTCGGACTATGCGTCTACTGGGCTTCCTGAAGCGTGGCTTATATCCATTTGCGTGTTTGGGCTTTGGTCTGGCTCATTGAGACTCTTGCCAAAAAGAGGGTTAACACTTTGCCCCTCAGAATGCATCTTCATCGGTAGAGGGAGGCGTGCTCTGAAATTTGAACCGAAGCACAAACGCTCAAGCAGATATGGTCACGCCGGACCATATTAAGGCCAGAAAACCGACGATTCCGATGTTGTATTAAGGCCAGAAAACCGACGACCATACCAGGTCATATTAAGGCTGGAAAACCGACAACGTTCGGAAACCGTATTAAGGCCGAGGTGACGATCGCTATTTGTATGAGGGTTCCTGCAAATACAAAATAAACCATTCTCATTTTGGAGAAGGCTAATGGGTCGAGCATTTTATTTCACTTGGCTTTGAAGGGTGGCGAGCATTAGCCACGCTCGGCTTAGTGGCGAACATTAACCATGTTCGGCTTAATGGCGAACGCTTAACCAGGTTCGGCTTAGTGGCGAGAGTTAACCATGCTCGGCTTAGTGGCGAACATTAACCATGTTCGGCTTAGAGGGGAGGCGAGTATTAATCAGACTCGGCCTAGGGCAAGTGTGTTTTTAATGCTCGACTCATGTTAAGTTAGTTTGTCCAGCGAGCTTTGAATGCTCGTGGTGTAAAAAGAAAAGAGAAGGTATAATCTATACTTCGTATTTAGAAAACATAGCCTCACTCAGTTAAGGGAGTAGGTGTTTATAAAAAGGGTGGTGGGCTTTCGCGCTGACCACATAAAACAAGGGGTGAGCGTTATTCATGCTTGGCTTAGAGGTTTCCAAACATGATCAATATTTGAAAAAATAAAATTCATAACTGTTAAATAACTATTACAAAGAAAAGAAATTCTACGGGGACATCAGTTGATCTCAGAGCATGCCTAGGAGCTAAATCCTAACCCATACATGTATACATCAAGGTGTCCTTATTATTGAAAGGAATACATCAAAAGAAAATAAATTTAATTAATGATAATGCCACGAGTTCTAGTCTCAGGGTCCTTGTCGTTTCTAGGAGCTCGAGGATTGACCAGAGGGGCTTGGGCAGAAGGTCGCGGCGGCATGCCGAGGTGCAATCTTTGACATATTCATGGAGCTCTCCTTTTCTGACTCGCCCTTCGATGAGATCGCGTAGATGTCAGCATTCATTTGTATCATGTCCAGCTACGTTGTGGAATATACAATGCTTGCCAGAGTCGAGTTCCATCTGGGTTGGCTCTCGTCGAGGTGGTCTTGGAGTTGGCAAGGACTCGCGTATGTCGAGATAGATATCGAGCAAAGAGGAATTGAGCTCGGTGTACTGATCGTATTTATTTTCATTTCGAGGTCACACATTGCGCTCGGTTTCCTCCGAGGCCTTTACTCTTCCTTTACTCTGGCCGTTACCATTGAATGGACCTTGTTGTTTGGCTACTAAAACCTCGAGTCTCTCTATTTCAAGGCTAGCATCTTCTTGTCGGAGGAATCTTTTGGCCTCAGAGTAAAAGTCATCTATATCCTTAGGAGGATCTCTGGTTAAAGAGATTGAGAATTCTGATCGATTTTGAACTCCTGCGATGGCGGCCATGAGTACCATCGACGGCTCGGGCCGATCGACAGATGCTACGGCCGCGTTGAATCTTTCAAGGAAGGACCTGAGCGTCTCTCCGGATCGCTGCTTGATGGTAGACAAGAACATAACACTTTTTGGTCAGGAGATATGCACTCGGAATTGTTCGATAAGCGGGTGGCCAGGGTGTTCCAATTGCTGATCAACTCCGTTGTTATCTGCCGAAACCACATGTCGGTTATATCTGTGAGAAAGAAGGGAAAGCACTTAGCCATGGCATTGGTCGTTGCACCAAGTACTTCCATATGTCGCATGTATCGGATGAGGTGAATGGTCGGGTCAGTGCGACCGTTGTATGGCTCGATGGCTAGGAACTTGAAGTCCGTTGGGTTTCGAGAATTTCTGATTTCCCTAGTGAAGGGGTTGCGATTAACATTGTCTATGTCTTGCTGCGAAGAGTTACCTCGAGTGAAGCGTCGTATGATGCTTGCGAGCTGACTCCCATCTCCGAGGAGTCGCTGCCATGAATTTAACTCTGCATTTGGAAGAGCTTCTGTGCGGGGATCTGGCAAAACCATGCTCGGAAGGGCAGGCGTTCGTGGGGCTCGGCTTCCGAGAGTTGAGTGAAGGTGTGAGGGAAGGTGAGCCACAGTAGGTGGTTCTGGGAAGAATGGCCCCTCTGGAACCTGATGAGTTGTTGGTCGAGCTATGCCTGTAACAAAGGGTCTAGGCTGATCCAGCATAGCATGTGATGTTCGGAGCTCGGGGTTGCCCTCATTCGGAGCGAGGTTTGGAGGGTCTACGGTAGCGTTCTCTTCTGCTACGGTAAGGGCCGAAATAGTGGGGTGGCTTCCCTCGTTCGAAGGGAAGGCTGCACCAGCTCTTCGTTGAAGGTGAAGAGTGGTTAGACTGGTCTACGGTAAGATTCCGGGTTGTAATGGGAATGGCATTGATTTTGATAGGCTCGGAGGTAGCTCGACTGGTTCGATAGGTCAACTTGCTCCCAAGAGTGGGGGCAAATTTGCCAGATGACCTAGATCTCGATCGCCAGCCTCCTGAGGTTGTTCTACTGCACCTGCGCTAGTTGCTGGAAGAGATACTCCTGGTTGTGAAGGATTGGTTGGTGGGACCAAACCAGGATGAAATAAAGGTGTAGCCTGATTAGTGGCCTGATTCTGTGAAAAACGAAGATCAGTTGTTGCCCCTGTCTCGGCCGGTGGAGGAATTGATGTTAAAGCATTCAATCCTGTCTCTAGTCGACCGAGAAGGTGATCCATCAACTGCTGCTGTCGTTCGAGGAGTTTATCCTGAAATGTCATATGGTCCCTGAACCCGGCCATGATTTTATCCATGTCATCCCGGGTAAGGATTCGAGGCATATCGTCATGAGATGAAACTCCGTGACTTGCTTCCGCATCATCTGTATCAGATGCATCAGTGTTTGCGGGATGAGAGAATGTTGCATCTTTCTTTCGTTTATTCTCCATGGCCTGAGATAAACAGATGCTCGATGGCGATGTCTGTACGCTTGCCCCTACCTGGCATGCCAAAAGTGTTGACATCAAAAGTTGGTCACTAGTGACAATCAACCCCCAATCGTGCAATCAACACACGAGTAAAGATTATAAAATGCAGTAAAAGCAAAAAAATAATGGGGTGCGCACACAGAATTTTTTAGTGGTTCGGCAAAGACGGTGCCTACGTCCACTTTATATATTATTTCCCTTTTTTTATTACAAATACAATGCTTTTTCTGTTTGAAGAAGAAAGAGAAGATGGCTATTTTCCCTTCTCCTTTTTGAGAGAGTTTTTAAGAGGAATGAACTCCAGAAACAAAGTGCAAAAGAAGTTAGCGGAAGAGAAGTCAATTTTCCTCTTTTAGCTTGGGGGTATTTATAGGAGGAAAGTGCAGCCTGGGCTGTTGCAATATGGTCCGGCCATTCCGGGAAAGCCCGGACACGTGGAACCCATCAGTTGGTTTGAATAGCGGCATGAGACTGATTCCACTGTTCATAAATAGTATCCTCGGAAGTTGCGGCTGACGTGGCCTCCACAGAGCGGTATATCAAAAGTAGAGCTTTGTCCGGATATGGTTTGACCGCTTTTATTGCCTTGGAAATCGGGATATACAGTGGAATGGCTCTGTAGAAGATTTCCATGCTGGCCCGAGATAATCGGTCGACGCGCCTTTCATGGAAGCGAGATTCTCGGTCGATTGGGAGAGCGACTCTTCCGGAGTGAGTTGTCAATTGACTAGGCTGGATTTGGGCCGATATATGACTGCTTCGGACTGTGCGTCTGATGGGCTTCCTGAAGCATGGCTTATATCCATTTGCGCGTTTGGGCTTTGGTCTGGCTCATTGATACTCTTTCCAAAAAGAGGGTTAACATCATGAAACTTAATGATAAACGTGCATAAATGGCGGTTATGTTAGAAAATGTAATATTCGATAGAAATGTATATGAGTAAAAACGAAAATGTAGTTTCATACAGAGTCAAGTTTTTATTAGAATTGGAGAGAAGAAGCTCCCAGGTCCATATAGAGTATACTATAACAAGACTTGTTTATTTTAGTACTCGGACGGAGTCAATGAAAAGTCTGGAAATTCCACTATATAGAATTAGCTTATACCATACCATTGTGTATTGAAGAAGAAGCAATGGAAAAAACAATAATTACAGGCAATGTAGAAGATAACGACATCTTCCTAGGTATATCTGATTCATAGTGGCGATGGTAATTGCTTTTGTCCTGCTTCTTACTTGCATTTTCCCTCTATGAAGAAGAATTTTGGTCAGTCCCTACCCTATTCCAATTTTGTCCCACCACTATGTTTGTTACTTTCAAACAACAACTGTGATATATGGACTCTCTCATAACAATTTCAACTTCATTGAAGTGCCCTTAACAACCTCCCCCTTCCTAAACGCGGAGTCCTCTTTTAAGTCATCCTTTAATGTGGAATTACTAAACCAAGTATGTTGTAATGACTGCACTAATGATTTTTTTTATGAGATTGCAAAAATTATGAAAATGATGTCTTTGTACTTCAATAGCTGACAGTTGCTGAAGTGGCATGTTGGACATTTCGTAGGGTTAGATGGTGGTATAACTTGGGACTTCTCCATGAATTGGTGGGTTGCATGGAAATGCATGGATGCACATATGTGCCCTCATGCATAAGCTGATCTCAAGAACCAGCAGAACATGGACCATACACTTGGACTTTGTAGTGTCATGGTCAGCATATATATTGTGTGTTTGGAGCTCTAAAACTATCCTATAGGCAATGTGACCTTGCCTTGTACTCTTTTTATGAGAGATCAAGAAGAATAAATAACAGTTCGAGTCTTGAGCTTGAATTATAATCCATCACTTTGGTCATTTATATTGTAAGCACAAGGAAACACCACCTATCAATCTCACATTTTCAAGTAAAGTAGATTATTTTTGGTTTCTTAGGTTTCAACAAAAACTATTGTTTTGTTTAGCAAATACTATTCATTAAATTGCTTAAAACATTTCGGCAAGATGGTTACAGATGTTACACTTTTGCTGCAAGATGAAGAGGTAGGATGTTACCTATTCTTATTTAAGTATACTTACAATACTTGCTTTATCTTGTTTTATTTTATATTTTGTTTTTCCTTTATTTTAGGAGAGCTTCATATTGGCAGTTGGAAAATATCTAAGGTGCAATCAAGGTAAATTTCTTCTGATGCTTTCTTATAATACTAATCCTATATTTTAATTGGTACTATCTATAATAATATACAGTTGATTCTTCTGCAATTAATTATTTATGCAGATATAAAAAGATTTGTTTGTTAAGTATTATTTGTATACTGATTATCTCATTATGCCATTTACTAATTTGAAGAAGGTTCTTTTTTTTTATTGTATGCATTTGCAAGTTGGTTTAGCATTTTAGGGAGGAGTCATCTTACTACTTGAAATGAAACTAAAGTAGGTGGATCTGTCTATCAACAAAAATTTGTGTTTTTTAGCTCATAAATCTAAACTTCTATATCTAAGATCTGTCTAAGCAGTTTATCTATTTTGGCTAGTGTGTGTGTGTGTGTATATATATGTACTTTTATCGAAATATGTTATGGATATAGTAATGTGTTGTAATGGAGTTATGAATTCAAATACGATATAAACTTGAATTGTTTTACATTATTACGAGTGTGGAAGTTTCATGTAGTTTTGAATAACTCAAACGATTGTGGTTGGATATTAGTATTAATTATAATATTATGAAATTTATGGCTAGTAGCGGTTGTTGAGAGTTGAATTATGAGTGCAAGTAGCATTTACAAAAATATTTGTTGGAACTGTTATTATTAGTTGTAATAGATTTTACTATAATTGTTATAAACAATTATAAATAGCTAGTGCAACGAACTAAAACAGTTGTTGAAACATTAAATTTCAACTGTTATAAACAATTGTGAATAAACCTTCTACAACTGCTAAACGTTGTTGGAAAAAATGTTTTACAATAGCTAAATGCAGTTGTGAAAAAGTCTTTTACAACTGCCATGGGCAGTTGTAAAATGATATTTTTACAACTGTCGAAAACAGTTGTAAAATAATTATACTCTATTACAACTGCGGATATAAAGACTGACGGGTGTTAGTTGTAATAGATCTTTACAGCTTTTTTTGGCAGTTGCAAAAAGGCATTTTTGTTGTAGTGTATTAATTGCCCTGCCACCTCACTACCAGGTCGACCAAGTGGTCGACCGGGGCGGTCAACCACAGGCTGCGACAGCTTGGTCAAGCCAAGCAGTGACGTCTAGGGTTTCGTTATATAAAACATATATATTAGCGGAAGAATTTTTCGTAAATTAAATATAACGGTTCAGGATTATTTCAACTCCTATATATAAAGGGTTAGGCCCCCATACTTTTCCACATAATTCTGAGAGCAGCACTCTGCCATTTCTTTTCTCCACAAACAAAGTTAAAAAAAATATATTCATATACAATCACAATCGAATATAAATAATATAGATTTGAGGAGATTAATCAGATTCAAGTGGAAAATGTATGGATTGACATTTAGATTCTTCTTCATCGGATCTTTTTCCCACTATTCTTATTTTCTTGCAAATCTACAAATCTGAAAGTGTACCCTTTTCAGAATAATTGTAGATCTATAAGAATTTAGGAATTGTAGGCCTAAAAGACTATTTAGATGTTTCAGGTGAGTGGGAAGTTTACATACAAAGTGTGTAATAATCTGATTACTTCATTTGTGTTAAACCCGGAATATAAGTCTATATGTTCAGCAGATATGTTATAGTTTTTGTTAGATCTGAAAATTAGATAATTGTGGTTTAAATATAATTATTATGTAAGCTTGTTAGATTGTTCATATAATTGCCCACAATTGTGTCTAGAAATATTGTGGTTATTGTAAACACAATAGATCTGGAAATTAGTCCCATAAATCATTGTTAAAGCGTAGTTTCATTCCAGATATGTAGTTTTGGTGTTGATTTGTGGTTCATGTAAGTTTTGTTAAAAATATATTGTAACAACCCACATTCACTTATCGGAGGATCATAAAATATTTTTATTTAATTACCTAAGTGTTAAATCATTATCATATTTTGATATGTTGGTTATGGGGATGTGAGACATGTCCATAATTTTTACCAATTTTATTTGGGACCATTTCCCCCCTGTCAGTCTTTTATAGGGCATAACTTTTGACTGGGATTGAATCAGGTGCCGAGATCGATTTCAGTAGAAAGAAAATGGTGTTGCCAATTCCGTAGAGTGGTCACATTAAAGATTTGGTTCAGCAGTTTGGGAGGAATCGTTGTTTTAGTGCTACACATTTTTCTATTCAGGTATCCAGCCATTGATGGGCTGATTTGAGAAGGCCCACTAGTGGGCTGATGGGGGGCTATAAATAGGGGGTTAGTGGCATAGAGAATAGTTTACTTTCTTTATTCTCTCATTTGGTTGAGCTCGTGATCCTCCTTGCTCAATCAAATACACCTTTCCACCATAAAAATTTTAGATCTACATTAGAGAATCGAAGATCTACATTGTTTGAAGCGGGATCTCCGTCAAGTGAAGAGAGATCTCATCAAATTGGAAGGTTTGAAGAATTTTCTTCACTATTCGGAATCAAGATTCATTGTTTTTGTGTTGTTTTGGAGAATTGGTGAGTGATATGCATCTCTCATGCAGATTCAATCAAGTATATGGGATGTTTAATCATAATTTCATCATTTTCAAGTTGTTTTCACCTAGATCTACATCATGGTAAGTATATTTTCATATGAGTCACCATAGAATATAATCTAGCAACTTAAAACTGGTAATTCTTACGTTTGAGGATAAGTTACTCCTTAATACACGTTTTCCCGCCCTATGGGGCGTAAATGAGCCAGATGACTCAATATTCATTGGCTCCGTAGTAACCGATATTTTTGAGGCGCCTCCCAATCCAACAAACACATAAGTAAAAATGTCTGCGCTCCATACCATGACACCACTCCTAGCTAGAAAGAAACGTCATGTTCTCCCAATGGTCCGATCCCGTTTTTGTGTGAGGCTCGCGAATTAACGCTATACACAAAGCTATGCTATATTAAAGCTGTGCTTTGATCATCAACCACAAGACTCTGTATTTTAACATAAGCCTTGATCATTTGCATCTCAGCATGCCACACAGGCAATTCACGCCATGCGACTGATGTCTATCGATATATAACCTCTAATCTCGTACGTCTCAGAGAAGGGTGTTAAGTAAGAGAATAAATTCTCCGCCGCCAAACAGATATATATTTAATAGAGATCAATCAACACAGAATAAAATCCAATGTCAGACACACATCCATTTACAAGTTCGTTCTGGGTCTGAACGAAAACGGAGGCACCTTATTCCTCGTCCCATGTCCTTATTCCTCGTCCCGTGTCCAATATAGGAGAGAGGTCCTCGCATATCCGGTCGATCTTCAAGTACGTCTGGACGATCACCACTTATTACCTTGTCCTTAGTGTATCGCACAATCAAGACATCAGTAATCATCCAAACGATGTGAAGACCTCTGGTCTTCAACCACCGTCTTCATCGTCGACTTATCGTCGAATCAGTTATTCAGAATGGATATAAACCCGACCTTTCTGAATAACTCGCGTATATAATAAACAAGTGCTATAAAAACACAACATACGCCTCATTCCAATCCTGAATATTCTTTTATTTAAATATTCATATCCTTTGCGAAAGGTTCCCATTAATTTTATCAAAGATAAATTCTTTAAATTTATTCTTTAATCTTCCTTTGGATACCAATTCAAAATCTTATTAAGGTTTTCCAAACTAGTCGGGATTAGTGAACGTTACCAAAGTAATCATTTATTATATTTCCCAATCCCAACCTGTTCATCCCATGGAGAAAAACTGGTAATACCCCATATCTAACATCATGGTGTTATCGGTGAAATTATTTACCATTTCACGTTCAAATCTAATTAAAGATTTAACTATCGCTTGGAGCAAAATTGGTGATACTCCATTCTCAATCATTTCATGAATTCGATAAATTTAATTATCTCATTCGCATCCCAATCTAATTAAAGACTCATTAAAACTCTAATTCATTTTTAATCTTCCGAAATATCAATATTAATGATTATTTAACTTTGGAAACACAAACATGTCGCATCGAAAATCTACACCGTACTGTTGATTTCTGCCAATATATAACCTCTAAGCTCGTACGTCTCACAGAAGGGTGTTAAGCAAGAGAATAAATTCTTTGCCATCAAACAGATATATATTTAGCAAAGATCAATGAATACAGTATAAAGGAATCAATGTCAGACATGTAATCCTGTCTTTTAACTGGGTTAAAGAACCAATGTCATTTAAAACACGGTTCACAACAAACCCAAATCCTCTTCCATAAAAATGGAATCTTCACAGAAAAACAAATCGATATATAATCGATATCTATTTCCGTATCCGACCAATAATATAAATGGAATAACGACAAAGACTTTTAAATTCCATATATATTACCAGTCTTCCTCCATAGAAGTCCATTTCGATTATTATCAAATCGAATTCCATTCCATTCCAATTAAATATTAATTAATTGGAAACTTTACTTTGGAAAATCTCATTAAATATTAATAAAAGATTTATATATTCCAAACCACATTTTACTGTAGATCGGGTTAAAGAACGAATGTCGTTAAAAACACAGTTCACAATAAACCCAATTCACATTCCATTTTTAATTCCAATTAAATGTTAATTAATTGGTAATCCTTCTTTAAATCTTAATTAAAAGATTTATTCTTTTCACACTGGGTTTAAGAACGGTGTTAATAAAGACACCATTCACGACAAACCCAAAATCCTATTCAATTCAATTCCAATTAAATATTAATTAATTGGTAAACTCTTCTATATCTTATTTAAAAGATTTAATTTTTTTTCAACTGGGTTTAAGAACAGTGTCATTTAAAACACAATTCATGACAAACCCAAAATCCAATTAAATAGTAAGTACAAGGCTCTGTATAGAAATGATATCGGCTTATATTCAATATCAAATTCTGAAATCAACAAATACCGTATTAGGAATAACGATACATATATCATCCAAATTCCTCCACAATATCCGTATAATCATGGAATCCAATATCAAAATATTCTGAAGATAATTTCGATTCAAATCTATTCCAATTCATATATTGGAAATTCTGGTTATTTTTAAAACCATTTCACAAATCCAATTTATTTTATTTAAAAATTATTGGATTTCAAATCTATTTAATAACTAGTTCATTTTGATAAAAATGTATTTTTATCTATACAAACATGGAATTTTTCATTCAAATTCTTTCCAAATCATTTGTAATGATTTTACACAAATTATTGATATTTTTAATAATTTTATCAAGGCCCGTACAGTCGATTTCCATAAACGGTCATCGAACTGCATTTACAATGACCTTTTCCAAATTTGATTAGGACATAATTCCAAATCCAACCGTTAGATTTCAAATCTCTTATATTCGTTGGAAATCTCTTTTCGATACGAACCCAACGGTTCCGGTTTTAGGAGAATCTGACGGTCCGATCTCCCGTGATGTCAATTCGAAGTCAATGGTCGAAATTCGCAACTACCGCTACGCGACGCGTCCAATTCAGGCCATTAAATATATATAATATATATATATACATATATATATATATATTTCGTCGATTTCCATTTAAAACGTATTTTATAAATCATTTTAAATTCATTTTCAAAACAATTTCAACTTCATATTCAATTATAAATCAAAATTGAATATTCCATATTATTAATGTATAAATGATAATATTTTCAAAACATTAGATTTTGAAATCACTTCATTTTTTATATTCATTATAAAAATGAATAAAATCAATATATATACACCGTTCATGTCGAAATGGCGTTAATCTAATCAACATTGCTGTATATATTTAAATATTTCCGTGTCTATCTCAAATAGGACATCAAAATCATATTTTGATCCTTTACTGAATATTATTTTAAAATATTAGTTATTTTAAAATATTGATAATTCGTTAATTTAAAATATTCGTTCTTTCCGAATTGGAATCAGACACAGTCAATTACCATATAATTCTATTTATATGGATTTCATACACACGTGTACACAACAATTTAAAATACAATCAGCCATCATCCAGAGTGCATTACATAACTGCGTAAGCCTTAAATATAAATAATTAACGCTTACAACAGTCTGTCAACCCATCGATTGACATACAACTAAATATTGGGATTAGTGTTTGTCCAATATCATCCCAATACCCGTGTGGGGTTTTCAAACAACAAACACTGATTATTATTTGAGCAGTTGGGCGATGTGTAAAATATATCATCCCAATCAATATCAGTTAAATGTGTGTACATAAACAAATCATCCGATTTGTAAATGAATATTTATTTTATTCATATACATGTTAAAAATTATATTTTTAACTATAAAATATTTATTTCAACTCATGAATATTTTATATAGTTCAGTCTTATCCTTCGTCTATTAACGGCTCGCGCCATTTAACGGCGCGATACTAGAATCGGAATAAGGTCCAGCCTTATCCTTCTCCTATTAACGGCTCGCGCCATGTACAAACCAAATTCTAATCAATTCATTCAACCACACAACCAAATTCAAACAAATAATCCAATCAACCAAACAAACATGGTTTCAAACAAAGGTGTCGGGTGCTACTAAGTACCGTCTGCATCCTAGTATATATATTTAACTAGAAAATAAATTAGAGTGAGAAGTTCTCACCTTTGGGATCCACTCCTCCATTATATATTTCTGAATGGTTCAATTTTGGATCTATTTTCCACTAGTTCCATTGCAATCTGTTTCACACGATTTTTATATTAAAAATCACATTTTTATTCAAATGTTCATATAATAAAAATCAAATCTTTTCTATTTTAAAAAATCAAATCTTTTTAATTTTTAAAATCTAATTTTTTTATTTTAAAAATCTAATCTTTTTAATTTTGAAAATCTAATCTTTTTTATTTTAAAAAATCTAATCTTTTTAATTTTAAAAATCTAATCTTTTAAATTTTAAAATCTAATCTTTTTGATTTAAAAAAAATCATATTTTTCATACTAAGTAAATAAATCAGAAAAACTTACCCATTGTCGTGGTTTTTGGTCGGAGGGCGCCCACTGGTTGGAGATGGGGTTGAGGGGGCGTGGCGCTGGGCGTCTGAGGTGGTGGTAGACGGCGCAGGTGGCGGCGGTGGGCGATGGTGGTTGGGGTGCTTCGGTTTTTAAGGGTTTGGGGTTTGGAATTGTAACAACCCGTATTTTTCGATAACGTGTTAAGACGAGAATCAAGGCAGAATTTAATTTTAAATTCTGAATCAAGTAAAACGGGCTATGCCGTTGCGTTCGTCTCGGAAAAATACGCGAAATAGAGTCTGAGTTTTCGAGAATCGGAGTCAGTATGACCAAGATATGGCCTCGCGAAGTTTCACGAAAAATTCCCAAATTAAAGTATACTTAATTAAGTGAAATGGGTTGCGCAGAGAAATATATATATATTGATATATATATATATAATTGAAAATTAAATAAATAAATATGCAAAAATGTTCAAAACAGCGAATTGGGACAGGGGAATAACCGAACCGGCCGATTTTTGAGGTCGACCCGAGCTCGCTGGGTCGACTAGGGGTTAATCCAGGGTGTTTGGCTGTCAACCCGTGGGCCGATTCGCTCAAATGCAGATTTTGCATTTGGATGGTTCTCATGGTTCATCTTTAATCTAAAGGCCCTAGATGGTTCCTACACTTGACTTCTTCCCCAAGACATGCTTTGATGGCTTGGATTGAATCTAGGTTTAATCCTATGGCCTAAAACACTTGCCTAATCTATAAATAAGACCCTAACCTATCCTAAATCCTCATTATTCATTCATGCAACTAAACTATGGCAAAATTTTACCTCTCATGGCCTCCACTCCCTTCATAAAATTTCTAAATGGTTTCTATGAGAGATTTTCCATGCATACAAGTGTTTTCAAGCTTGTATGAGTGTCATTAGCTTGCATTCAAGTCAAGTTTCTATCTTTGCATCATAAAGCAAGGGTTTTGATCATTTTGGCTCAAGGGTTTTTATGTTAGAGCTTGCATTTTGGGTCTATTTGATTACATAAGGGCTTTGTCATATCTTTTGTTCCTTCATAGCAATGTAAGCCCTTTCCCTACTCTTAGATATTAACTATGAAGTTAAATGTTCATGTTGCAAGTTTGGGTTTGATCATTGAGTATGATACATGCTATCATGTCATGCAAGTTTATGAAGTCATTATCTTGATCTTGTGAGCTAAAAGCTACAACCTTTATGTTGAAATGTTGCATTAGGCAACATGGGAACCCTCATAACCTTTATGTCAACTTGCATATGAAGTCATAACCCTTATATGATGATATATGCGAGTTACTAGTCATCATTCCATATCTTTTGTCACCATGATTCGCTTATGTGCCAAGTTTGGGTTTATGCATGTTTTGAGGCTTAAGAATGTAACATGCAAGTTAATGAACACATTTGTGCCTCATTTGCCACCATGATTAACTTGTGGCTTAATATCCATTTTTGTCATGCCTTTGCCAAGTCTCTTCTTTTAATCCATTACGTTGTCGCGAACGTATATGCGAGTTTAAAAGCGTTGGGTTATGTTATGGGTAATTTCTAATGACATGAAAATACAACTTGAAAACATGACTTGAAATATAACATGGAAGTTGACATGTAAGTATGCATAAAAACATAAGCTTGGGAATTTACCTATTAAGTTAGGTCTACCCTTTGGGAATTTACCTATTAAGTTAGGTCTACCCAAATTCTTGAAAACTTGTAACATGTTTTGGGAAACATGATGGACATGACACTTAGATAATATAAGTGTGGCCAACTCGAGGTTGGGTTGAGTTTGCAACGTAAAACTACCCGGAACCGACCGACCTAACTAGTAGTTGCAAACAATAGGACCCAATGTGAGAAGTTGGTCATGTTGTGCTTGAACCCGAGGTTAGACCAAGTTGTGGTGTAAAGCTACCCGAAACCGACCGGCTTAACTAGTAACCACAACAAAGTCTAATGTGAGAGGTGAAGGTGCATTAAGTAATTAATGCCACATGATAGGGTTAAGTTAATTTGATTAATGACTCTTAACCAAATATGACATGGACAAATGGGTTAAGTAATTTGATTAGGCTAATGATACTTAACAAAACATGACAAGGTTGGGTAGGTTAAGTAACATGATTTGCCTATTGACACTTAACCATTTTTATATGACTAGTGGATGGGGTTAAGTTAACCAACACTTAATCAATCCAACGCGATAACTTGGTAAGGTTAAGTAAGTTTTCTTAATGACGCTTAACCGAAAAATACGGTTAACGAATGGGGTTAAGATTAGACTCAACTAGTCTAAACATGGAAATCGGATGGGGTTAAGTTAGCCTAGACTTAATTAATCCCACTTGGTAGTTTAATGGGGTTAAGTTAAATACTTAACTAATCTAAACATGATGAATTGATGTCGTTAAGTGACCTATACTTAACCAATCTAACTCGTGAATTTATTGAGGTTAAGTTAACCTATACTTAACCGATCTAACGTGAAAACATGATAAGGCTAAGTCCCGAATCGCTTGAATACACTTGACCGATTTGACTGAGTAAATTGATAGGGTCAAGTTAATATATACTTAACCAATCTAGAATGATAATTGGACGAGGTTAAGTCGTGAATTACTTAATACATACTTAACCAACGTGAGCATGGTTTGTAGGGTTAAGTCTTGGACTTGGATACTTAGCCAATTTTGACATGATTTGAAGACGGGTTAAGTCTTGGACTTGGATACTTAGCCAATTTTGACATGATTGGTAGACGAGTTAAGTCATGAACTTAAGTGACACTTAATCCATTATATAAACCCTAGTTCTGAGGATAGGGGATAACCGTAGTTAACAAGGATAACGGGAATAAGGCTAAGTGGTAAACCTTAGTTGAGGAATAACTAAGTAATGATTCTTAGTCAAGGAAATTTAGACCAGTTCATAGATAGATGAGTAACCTGATACGGTAGGTCATCGTTTAAGTATACGAGTAGGAGCAAGTATCTGATTTAGATAAAGGCTCCAGCGAACTGGGTAACGAAGCAGCGACTTCGGGGAACGTGAGGGTATTCTTGGTATCCCTCTATGAGCTGCCAGGTGATTATACTAGGCTCATGAGAGGTTAAGGTCTGCGTTAGAAGAACCAAGAGTATGCCTTGGTTGCTATGCGAGCGACCTAAAGATGGGGATGGATAGGGGATAGTCGACGATACACGGTCGTACCCTAGATAGCATTTCGTCAGACTACCTACCATCTTTGGTCAAGCGTGTACGTACGGAAAGGCAGAGAACACCCAATAGACCATAATTGCAATCTAATTATGGTTGCGGTAAGGCTAGGATTGTGGGTTGGCCAGTAGTGTGTTCTCATACAGGATTTATCCTGTCTTGTCTTTCACTAGTTGAGGGAGGGGTCGCGTGGGACCATAGCCACGTATAGAAAAACAGACCTTAGCATCTGCATCAGCAGATAAATCGAAAGCTCCCGACCGAGTCCTGTATTTCTCGATCTGCCCTGTGACAGGACTCGGATGGCACGATGTGATACATGTGCATACAGTCATGGAAAACGATTCACGATGAATGCGTGGGAAAAAGGGCGCGGTTGACGGTTAGCGTAAATCCCAGTGGCCCTGGGTGGTTGAACCAAAACCGAGATACGAAAACGTGCAATAGGTAAGCGTAATCCCTAGTGGCCCTAGGTAGCATAAGTCCTAGTTGTACAAACGATAATTCATGTTGGAAGACCCTAGCTAGGTTTAGGGTAACAGTCCAAACCGATCCTAAGGATCATGGAACTATGTTAAAGTAATGTAGAATCTCATGGGAAAGCCCGTATGGTCTACGGCAAGGGACTGAACATTTACATGGAATAAAACATACAAGTTGAGTAACCTATATATGCGATATATTAGGTTGACATGGACATTACACGACTTTTGAGTGAGGGTCATTCTTGGTTAACACATGATACGGTGGGG
The DNA here is from genome assembly GCA_030737875.1 of Allium sativum. Taxonomy (NCBI): domain Eukaryota; kingdom Viridiplantae; phylum Streptophyta; class Magnoliopsida; order Asparagales; family Amaryllidaceae; genus Allium; species Allium sativum. The sequence goes on along the minus strand of CM060923.1, from coordinate 401,133,435 downwards.
ATACTAGTACGGTAGGTGCAGAGCTAAAATGCAGGATAGATATCATGGGACGTTATACGTGATAGATATCTTGGGGATATTATACTTGATAGAAACCTGACGATGTGATACCTTGTTTTATCTTGACATCGTAATTTATCATGACACCTTAGTTTATCTGAGTTCAGTAGTTCATCCTGTTATTTTGATTTAGCTTATCTATCTTGTCATCATGCTTATGTTCATCTCAGTTTCTCATGTCAGTTAATTTTACTAGTTTTTATGCTAATAGTAGATAAGGCTTACTCAGTCTTTTTGATTGACCCGTTTTGTTTCGCTTCTTTTCTTCCGTTCCCCCCAGGTTACAGGGAGGAAATACTGTTGTTTAGTTCGGACTTCTTCTGCTTGAAGGTCATCATGGATGGCTTGGACTTTTCTTGGCTAATGGCTACTTTACTGTTTTTACTTGGGGAATAATTTATGAAAATGTCTTTATGCTTCTTTACTATTGCAAGACAGGTTTTGATGTACTCTGATGTAAAAGGCTTTAGACCTTATTTATTCATGTTATGAAAGTTTGATTTTACTTCCGCTATTTTTATATGTTCTGTCTTGTGATATTTCTGTGCATGTTTACCAATAATGCCCCTCTAAAGCTAGTGCGTTCCTTTGTGAGTGACCCTAGCGGAGGCGGGGTGTTACAGGAATCGTAAGAAGAAGGAGGGTAGCGGCTTAGGGGAGGATCGACGATGGAGGGGGGGAGGGGTAGTCGATGACCGACGGCGGCGGCCTGGGCCAGGCGCGGCGATGCGGGATGTATCCGGAATCGAGTGGAGAGATTTTGGGGGAGAGCGGTTTTTTTTCCAGTTGAACGATAGAGAGAGGAGAGGGTGAGAGAGAATATATATAATATTTAATTTATTTTATTTTAATTCTCCCAAAAAGTTGACTTTCCATTCGAACTCCAAACGAGACCCAACGACTATCGTTCCTAGCTAATTACCCCCATTTCGAACATAATGGGATATGTTTCACAACCCAATTCGGCTGTTACGATCAGTTTCCGCTAAATTTAAAATATAAATCAATAAATTTTAAATTCAAAAGCACATTTTAATTTACCGAGGCCATACACTGACTTCAAAAATTCCAAAATAAATAAATCTGTCTATGTTTAGATGATACGGTCCTAACAAAACTAATTTCGTTGAATTTGGAGACCGTTTGACAAAAGGGTCATTTTCCAGTCAATTAAATTTAAGCTGAATTGACCAAACACGTTTAAATCCGCCACGCCAACATATTAATTCCAAAAATTATGAAAATTGGAATCTAACAATAATTTGACATTCCGGATCCAATAAAAGTGGTCTCGTCGAAAATGGAGGTCGTTTGCAAAATCTCTACCTTTAAAGGCTATATATTATATAAATTTCATAGCGACTATTCTGAATTTTCAATTGGACATAACTTTTTATTCCCGCTATGAAATCTGGATTTTTCACATTCGTTGGAAAGATATTTTCAAACAGATTCTAATATTTTTGGTTTCACTAAAATCCAGTTTATTTTGAATCCTGTACATTCATTTGAAATCGGATTTTCAAACTACCGCGCCATTAACAATTCCTTTTATAATTAAAATAAATATTTATATTCTAACTTCGATTTAAATAAATATATATGCTCTAATTCTATTCAAAATAAATATCTTGTCGTTATTATTTAAAATAAATCATTTTAAATATTCAAAATTCATTAAAATTGCCAAAATAAAAATTTTAAATTGGTTTTGATTTTCCGGGTTATTACAATCTCCCCCACTTGAAATCTTTTCATCCTCGAAAAGGAACGGAGCTGAAAGTTGTTTAACTAATCAACTCAACTTTCAGTTTGGCTTTCATTCTTTAACTTTTCTATTTCTAAGAATTTTCAAATTTTCCAAAAATTTGGCTAACACCCTAAATTTTTGAAAAATTCGCCATAGCCTCCTTTGTACGGGGAGATATTTAAAACCGCAACTTGCCATGCAGGGCCCTCATCATCCAAAAAGAAAAAGAAAAAGAAAAAGCCAAGCGGCTAGCCAATCAGCTCACAAAATCATCCAAAACCCAAGAAATTAATAAACATGTACTTATTTGTCGGGCATACAATTTTACTCCTCTTCTCTAGACTCCTTGCGATGACCTGTTCACACATATATATGTACATGCATGCATTTCCAATCAATTTTCAATTCAATTCAAAATTTTGATTCGATTTGGCTAAATTTACCTTTCTTTCATGTATTGGTTTTATTAGTTAACAAATAATCATTCAACACGAACAGCAATCAATTTGTGAATTAGCTTTTCAAATGCATAAATTTATTATATATTCAAAAATCATCTTTTTGGTGCCAAATCACAACAATAACCCAATCTAGTTATGTTTCTCATACCAGTCAATTGGAAAGATATAGATATCCCATTTTCGAAACTCGAATACAAGATGATGTACGTACTATCATCAGTATCATCTGCGGGCGACTAGATTGTGATTCTATATCTATCCAGTATATTTGAGGCTTTGTATACACGTTTGCAAGGCATATATGCAAAATCTTCATATACTAGATTGTCCAAATTCAATATAAAATAAATAACCAAATATGTATAATAAGATTTAAATTTTCAAAACAAAATTTGTTTTCACTTTTATTTTGAAAATAACACTCTTTCGACTCATTCTAGGATACTACTGATCCCATCTTTAACGAGCCATTCTCATTGGATATTACTAATCCAATCTCTGATGAATTCTTTCGTTTGGTTCTAAAGTGTCTTGTTCTCGAGCTCTGTAAACCAAAGCTCTGATACCAGCTGAAACGACTCGAACTTCCCCGGTCTCCGAAGAGAAGAGAAAGAACGGATTGAGTTGAGAACACGACAAATCAGAATGCAAACAGAAGAACATTTCATTGCTTACTACAACAATTTATATCAGAGTACAAGAATATACAGAGTATGAACAAATAATATACATTTGATAAATATCAGAGATTTACAAATTACAATGCAGCGGAAAGTAATACAAAACACAACTGGAAGAGATACACGGATACAGAGCTTTCTGAATATCATTCCAGCTGTAAACCAGGATCCTATGAATATAATATCTGCAGAAACCCAACTACTAGTTGCCCGTGTGGAGAAATAGGGGCACCCAAAGTTTAGGTTAAAACAATAAACTCCAGGTCAGTCATGTGACTGGTGTGAGAACTAAAACAGTTATTTTAAAATTTTACTTTATAAATAAGGTAAATCAAGGGACCACGCTGTATAACACGGGACGGGTTTCCTCCGAGACTACCACTGCATATACAGTTATAAACAACGCAATTCTTTTTGAAAAATGAAGCTATTATACGACCCACGTCCCATCACACAATGCAACGCAAGCCAGATGATAGGGTTTTCCCTTATAATAGCCAAACATGCTTGGTACGTTTAAAACAAACATTTGATAATATAATGGGTGTATAGTGTAAAAATAGCTTCAAATATAAATGTATCAATCATGGACGGCATAGTATCCCATGCTACTATGTCACCAATACTAGGCTCTACAATCAAAACCGAAATGGCACGTGCTGGAAATTGAATTCCATCCATGAGTCGAGGCCAGGGATGGCTCCTTTCCGCTTTGAGACACTCTAGCAAAATGTCTCAGGACTCCCCACAGAGAACCCTGGAGCGGTTGGGCCGGTCCTCCCTTACGTTTGAAGATTAGTTACTCCTGAACACACGTTTCCCCGCCCTATGGGGCGTAAATGAGCTAGATGACTCAATATCCATTGGCTCTGTAGTAACCGATATATCCGAGGCGCCTCGCAATCCAATAACCACATATGTAAAAATGTCTGGGCTCTATACCCTGACGCCACTCCTAGTTAGAAAGAAACGTCATGTTCTCCCAATGGCATGATCTCATTTTTGACTCATACCGAGGTGTGAAGCTCGTGAATTAGCGCTATTCACAAAGCTATGCTATATTAAAGCCATGACCTAATCATCAACCACAAGACTCTGCTTTTTAACAGAAGTCTTGATCATTTGCATCTCAGCATGCCACACAGGCAATTCACGCCATGCGACTGATGTCTATCGATATATAACCTCTGAGCTCATACATCTCAAAGAAGGGTGTTAAGAAAGAGAATAAATTCTCCTCCACCAAACAGATATATATTTAATAGAGATCAATCAACACAGAATAAATCCCAATGTCAGACACACATCCATTTACAAGTTCGTTCCGGGTCTGAACGAAACCGAAGGAACCTTATTCCTCGTCCCATGTCCAATACAGGAGAGAGGTCCTAGCATATCCGGTCGATCTTCAAGTACGTCTGGACGATCACCACTTATTACCTTGTCCTTGGTGTACCACTCAATCAAGACATCAGTAATCATCCAAACAATGTGAAGACCTCTGGTTTTCAACCACCATCTTCATCGTCGACTTATCGTCGAATCAGTTATTCAGAATGGGTATAAACCCGACCTTTCTGAATAACTCGCGTTTATAATAAACAAGTGCTATAAAAACACAACATATGCCTCATTCCAATCCTGAATATTCTTTTATTTAAATATACATATCCTTTAGGAAAGGTTCCCATTAATTTTATCAAAGATAAATTCTTTAAATTTATTCTTTAATCTTCCTTTGGATACCAATTCAAAACCATATTAAGGTTTTCCAAACTAGTTGGGATTAGCGAACCTTACCGAGGTAATCATTTATTATATTTCCCAATCCCAACCTGTTCATCCCATGGAGCAAAACTGGTAATACCCCATATCTAACACCATGGTGTTATCGGTGAAATTATTTACCATTTCACGTTCAAATCTGATTAAAGATTTAACTATCGCTCGGAGCAAAACTGGGGATACTCGATTCTCAATCATTTCATGAATTCGAAAAATTTAATTATCTCATTCACATCCCAATATAATTAAAGATTCATTAAAACTCTAATTCAGTTTTAATCTTCCCAAAAACCAATATTAATGATTATTTAACTTCGGAAACAGAAACATGTCGCATCGAAAATCTACACCGTACTATTGATTTCTGCCGATATATAACCTCCAAGCTCATACGTCTCAGAGAAGGGTGTTAAGCAAGAGAATAAATTCTCCGCCACCAAACAGATATATATTTAGCAAAGATCAATGAATACGGTATAAAGGAATCAATGTCAGACATGCAATCCTGTCTTTTAACTGGGTTAAAGAACCAATGTCTTTTAAAACACGGTTCACAATAAACCAAAATCCTCTTCCATGAAAATGGAATCTTCACGGAAAACAAATCGATATCAATTTCCGTATCCGACCAATAATATAAATGGAATAACGACAAAGACTTTTAAATTCCATATATATTACCAGTCTTCCTCCATAGAAGTTCATTTCGATTATTATCAAATCGAATTCCATTCCATTCCAATTAAATATTAATTAATTGGAAACTTTACTTTGGAAAATCTCATTAAATCTTAATAAAAGATTTATATATTCCAAATCACAGATTACTGTAGATCGGGTTAAAGAACGAATGTCGTTAAAAACACAGTTCACAATAAACCCAATTCACATTCCATTTTCAATTCTAATTAAATGTTAATTAATTGGTAATTCTTCTTTAAATCTTAATTAAAAGATTTATTCTTTTCACACTGGGTTTAAGAACGGTGTTAATAAAGACACCATTCACGACAAACCCAAAATCCAATTCGATTCAATTCCAATTAAATATTAATTAATTGGTAAACTCTTCTAAATCTTATTTAAAAGATTTAATTTTTTTTTCATCTGGGTTTAAGAACAGTGTCATTTAAAACACAGTTCACGACAAACCCAAAATCCAATTCAATACTAAATACAAGGCTCTGAATAGAAATGATATCGGCTTATATTCAATATCAAATTCTAAAATCAACAAATACCGTACTGGGAATAGTGATATATATATATCTTCCAAATTCCTCCACAATATCCGTATAATTACGGAATCCAATATCAAAATATTCCGAAGATAATTTCGATTCAAATCCATGCAATTCATATATTGGAAATTCTGTTTATTTTTAAAACAATTTCACAAATCCAATTTATTTTATTTAAAAGTGATTGGATTTCAAATCTATTTAATAACTAGTTCATTTTGATAAAAGTGTATTTTTATCTTTACAAATGTGAAATTTTTCATCCAAATTCTTCCAAATCATTTATAATGATTTTACACAAATTATTGATATTTTTAATAATTTTATCAAGGTCCGTACAGTCGATTTCCATAAACGGTCATCAAACTGTATTTACAGCGACATAATTCCAAATCCAAGCGTTAGACTTCAAATCTATTATATTCATTGGAAATCTCATTTTGATACGAATCCAACGGTTCCGGTTTTAGGAGAATTCGACGGTCGGATCTCCCGTAATGTCAATTCGAATTCAGTGGTCGAAATTCTCGAACTGCCGCGATGCGAAGCGTTCTATTCAAGCCATTAAATATATATAATATATATTATATATATTTCGTCGATTTCCATTTAAAATGTATTTTATAAATCATTTTAAATTCGTTTTCAAAACGATTTCAACTTCTTATTCAATTTTAAATCGAAATTGAATATTCCATATTATTAATATATAAGTGATAATATTTTCAAAACATTAGATTTAGAAATCACTTCATTTTCAATATTCATTATAAAAATGAATAAATTCGATATAAATATCATTCACGTCCAAATGGCGTTAATCTATTCAACACGGCTTCATATATTTAAATATTTTCGTGTCCATCCCGAATTGGACATCAGAATCATATTTTGATCCATTACTGAATATTATTTTAAAATATTAGTTAATTTAAAATATTCATTATTTTTTAATTTAAAATATTTGTTCTTTCCGAATTGGAATCAGACACAGTCAATTACTATGTAATTCTATTTATATGGATTTCGTACACATGTGTACACAACTATAATCAAACACAGTCAACCATCATCCAGAGTGCATTACACAACTGCATAAGCGTTAAATATAAATAATTAACGTTTACAACAGTCTGTCAACCCATCGATTGACATACAACTAGGTATTGGGATTAGTGTATGTCCAATATCATCCCAATACCCGTGTGGGGTTTTCAAACAACAAACACTGATTATTATTTGTGCAGTTGGGCGATGTGTAAAATATATCGTCCCAATCAATATTAGTTAAATGTGTGTACATAAACAAAACGTCTGATTTGTAAATGAATATTTATTTTATTCATATACACATTAAAAATTATATTTTTAACTATAAAATATTTATTTCAACTCATGAATATTTTATACAGTTCATTTATATAATAAAAATGATATTTTTATTATTCAAACATTTTTAGAAAATTTCAGCAGCATAACGGCGCGATACTAGAACCGGAATAAGGTCTAGCCTTATCCCTCGCCTACTAATGGCTCGCGCCATGTGCAAAACAAATTATAATCAATTCATTCAACCACACAACCAAATTCAAATGAATAATCCAATCAACCAAACAAACATGGTTTCAAACAAAGGTGTCGGGTGCTACTAAGCACCGTTTGCATCCTAGTATATATATTTAACTAGAAAATAAATTAGAGTGAGAAGTTCTCACCTTTAGGATCCACTCCTCCATTCTATATTTCTGAACGGTTTAGATTTGGATTTGTTTTCCACCAGTTCCATCGCAATCTGTTTCACATGATTTTTATATTAAAAATCACATTTCTAGTCAAATGTTCATATAATAAAAATCAAATCTTTTCTATTTTAAAAAATCAAATCTTTTCAATTTTAAAAATCTAATCTTTTTTATTTTAAAAATCTAATCATTTTAATTTCAAAATCTAATATTTTTTATGATAAAAATCTAATCTTTTTAATTTTAAAATCTAATCTTTTTAATTTAAAAAAAATCATATTCTTCATACTAAGTAAATAAATCAGAAAAACTTACCCATTGTCGTGGTTTTTGGTCGGAGGGGGCCCGTTGGTCAGAGATGGGGCTGGTGGGGTGGCGTTGGGGGTCTTATGTAATGACCCCGATTTTCAGCCTTTGAATTCTGAATATTTAAATTGGTTTAAATATTTTATTGGAATTATATAAAGGAATTTATAACGAATTTATTTATAAAATGAAGTTTGAACGTATAATTTATAATATAATTTAAACGAGCTCATAATGGTGTGGCAGTTCGTAATTTGACGCTTTGAAATTCAATTGGATATACAGAATCCAATAAAAGTCGGATTTCCGTGAAACAAGAAACATGTGAACCTATTAAGCAGTATCTTTCTAATGGAAGTGAAAATCAAGATTTCGTTTTATATATTGTGAATTACGTTCAAATCAAATTTTCAGAAACTCGCTGTGAAATCGTTTATAAGCCATAACGGTTATTTAAATATATTTAAATATCGGTCTTGAATTTGGACAAGCCCTTTGAGACATAGTTATAATTAAATTTTTAGAATTTTACTATAATTTTTAATTAATTAAATACGCAACTTTTTATTTGGAGTATTTTGCACCCTATATCAATATTTTGGGTTACACAATATAAGTTTAACTACCAATATTATTATATTTTTGGGACCATGACACATTGTCTGTCACAATCATATTTTTATTTTTGCCCATAACAGCTCGTATACGAATGAGCGGGGTTTTATTGGAATAATCAAATCACAAGTTAACCCTGCTTAGCTACCTATACGCAACCTCCTAGGACCATCATACGTCACAAACTAGGAACAACCCGTTTGAAAACACAATCCGCCCACTATTTCCAGCTACTAACAAGTTTTAGGTATATTTCAAAAAGAAAGTGAACCTATAATCAATTTGAACTTGTTAGTACATGCATACACTAACTCACATGTTCTTGTGTCATACTGGGAACTTAAACCGACGAAACGGTATTGATTCTAATCATTTTATAGAATATGCTATATAATAATAAATAAGTAAATAAAAAATATATATCATCTCCTTGCGATGCAAGCCTCAGACAACACCGTGCGTGCCAAGGTCTTGGTTCCGTGTCCTTCAAGTCTTGTACCCGTGCACGCCAAGCAAATTGGTTTCGTGCGTGCCAAACTAACTTTCTTCTTTAAATACGGTACCTGTTCATTCTTCTCAGAAAAACAAAAATGAAACCGAAAAAGAAAAGCAAACAGAAAATACTATAAATTCAAAACCCAATTGAAAATGATCTCTCTCTAATTCATGAAGCTCCAGATAGTGCTTTGCGCTCGTATCATCTGGATTTATTGCAATGAAAATTAGGGGTAAACCCGAATTGGGTTTTGGCAAATTTGTGGCGAATGGGAGCTCGCCATCTCGGGCGAAGTTAAGGAGGAAGAGGGCGAGTTGTTTGGCTTGGGTCTGGTGGCCTCGGAGGACCGGAGAATGGTGGCCGTCGAGATATGGTGTTCGGGCGGGTCTGTATGGCAGAAGAAAGAGGTCCGATCAACTGAGATGAGCTGCTCGTTCAAAACTATAGAAGAGGAACACGTTTTATACATGGTGGTAAGTTTGATAAAGGGTGAAGTAATTAGCGTGATTTTCATATTGGCTGTTGGGAAGTGTATAAGGAGTAGGAAAGGGATTGATTAAAAAGGGGAATTGACGTTGGAAAGTATTCACAACAGGTTAGAGCATGGTTTAAGCAATTGATTAATGTTAATATGAGAGGAGTTGAGGAAAATCACGGATGTTGGAGGAGGCATTTAACAGTGGATTGATTTTCTTTAAACCGGTAATTTAAAAGAAGAAAATGGATCCTAACATGTATGTTTGTGTTGGCAAATCTCGAACAGGAGGGTTTGGTAATCATGAAAACTGGAATACTGATACTTGTTCAAACCACCGAAGGATTTAATGTGGAAAACAAGATTTATTACGTTAATGTTTGGATCATTCGGTAACGGTTGCGACAGAGATGGTTAATCTGAAGACTAACAGGAGTAACACCCAATTGAAGCACATGGTGATAGAATAAGAAATTAGAAGATCAAAGTCCTGTTGATGGGTTCTGTTCCTGACCTATGTTCCATTGGAAGGGAAGAAGGTACAGTAGTATCCCATTTGAACGAAAGAACTAAAGAAAATTAAGGACTGATTAAAAGGGTAATTAATGTTTAAATAATTAAACTAATTTTATAATTAAGTAATAGTTATATAGATTATAAAATCATGGATGTTTAAAATTGTATAACTTAGTCATATGTGAACAAAATCACACGAAACCGGACACATTGGGACCGTAGTGACAAGGCCCACCTTAGAGAACTGTTTTCGTTGAAAACAAGGCTGCTGGAATTTTGTGATAAAATCTAACGTCTGTTTGATTTTTAAGCGAAACCAAAGCAGAATCGTCAACTGCGAACCAATGTGAGTAAACGCACTAACTCAGTCTCGTTTATATTTTTATATAAATGAGTTTTAAATTTATTTATAATAATTTTATACTGTGTGATGGTTGCTTGGTTGAATAGTTGATAAAATTTGTTGATATGATTACATCGTTGATCAATTTTTAGTTCTGATATTTCATATTGATGTGAAATAATATTATTGATGTTATTAACATCTGTGGATGCAGGGAAACAGGTTGGAGGAATCCATCTGGATTCCTCAACATTTTATTCACTGTTTTATTTATTTATGATATATAATCGTAATTGATTTTGTTGTGGTTGAATTACACTGGCTCGATAAATTTTGATATTTAAATACCATAAAATATTTTAGACTACAGAAAAGAGATTTGAGTTTTAAAAAGGAAATTATTTCCAAAATAGAAATTATATTTCAAGTGGAATGGGAATAGAAACTTGTTTAAGTGAATCAAAACAAGAAGTTGTTTATAACGATGTTTATAAATAAAATAAAATATATATCATAAAATAAAGTAAAATATAAATTCAAGTTGAATTTATACAAGCAAAGTGGTAATCGGTGTTGATACCGATATTTGAAGTGGAATTTGAATGCAATAGTGGTAAAAGAGATTTGAGTGGGAAAATTGGTTTCGAAAGAAACAATGGGTTGTATTCCAAAATTGGAATATAAAATTTATTGGGATTAATCCAATGAAATTTTAAATAGGAATTCGGCTATGTCGAATTTTACAAATGATTTATGTCTCGGAAGAATATTTAAATTTTATTTAACATGAACCTATGAATTAATTTAAATACATTAAGAGATCAATATTCAATTAATTCTATAGTTTGCAATGATATATCTAAAAAAAGGGATTTATATAAATCAAATTGTGTTAATTTCAGAAGTTAAAGAACGTATAGCTTGTAAATACATTTAAAGGAGAACTTGAATTGTTTAAAATAAACAGAGTTTATAAATGAATGACAAAGGCGTGTGCGTCGCACACGGTACTTTATTTAAACCAGCGAATATAGAGCTGTTGTTATAATATGTGTTTTTGTAAATCTAAACAGCGATTATAATGCTACTGTTATCACAAATGTTTTTAACAGCGATTTTAATGTTGTTATTATAATAAAAGCTAAACAGCGATTGTTATGCTGTCATTGGAAGAAATGTTTTATAAATCAAATATTTGGAAACAACGATTATAACGCTACCGTTATAATCAATATTTTTCTATAAAAGAAGTGTGTTCTTAGATTGAATCCAAAAGTCGCGTAAGCGATGAAGCTGTGAGTTTTGACTATTTCGAAGTTAAGATTGTTGTTCAATTAAGGTCTGAGAGGCAATTATACCCCAACTTGATTGACTTAATGATTGATGGAGAAATGATTAAGGTTCGATAGTGAAGATTGGTTAACATTCTGGTTAGTTAATAATTGGTCAATGTTTTAAGTTATAATAACGATGTTTATAACATCGCGTTAATTTAAAAGAATTTGAAATGTTTTTCCCAATAAAATGAGAGATATTTTCTACGTATAGAAAATGAAATGAATTGGTCAATGAGGAATTATGAAAGAGAATTTGGAAATATTTTCCAATATTAATGCGGCATATTTTCTGAATATAGAAAATAAGGATTCGCTAATATATATATATAGAAATGTTTTCCAAATGAGGAAAAGAGATTTTTCTCGAATAAAGAAATTACTTATTGGAAATGTTTTTCAAAGAATCGAGAGGTAAATCGAGCTTCAAAAGGATACGAAAGATAGGGAAACAGGAACTTGAAATAATAATATAATCAAGAGTTGATTTAAAGGGGTCCACTGTTATTTGATGCTTGATCGGTAGAATTTCCAATTGGAAATAGGACCATTGTTTGTATGGATGTATCTTTGATAGTTAAATCACCGGCTATCAAAGTTTTGATTTATTTTATACCTCTGTTGTCAATATGGAGAGACCGGGATCAGATTTAATATCTAAAAACCACTCAGTATTGGCATAATCATTACGAATCAACTTTTGTTAAAGAGATTATGAAGACGGAGAAAAATGCAAGGGCTATTTTGTTAATTCAAACCTCAAGCCTCACAACCGGGGATTGACAAAAATCGGGTAGGCAGCATGGCTATGTGGGTCGCTCCCATTAGGATGTATAATCACCTATCTAGAGAAATTCCATTTGTTTCTTTAATCTATCGATGTTGTCCCTTCCGGGGAAACTGTTGCTGATCCCAACCGTTGGTGATATACATTCAATATACTCAAGCGAAATGAGTGGTCGGTCATGTGTGGGCCGGGTTGCAAGATGTTCTTGTTGAACCCAGTGTATTCGCCTCTAGAGATACACTATCGGCAGGTGGTCCCATACCTTGTCATGTTGGAAATCCAATCTCCAATAAGTGCCCTACGGTTTTTGATTTTATATTATATATGGAGCGTGAGATGCAAGCATTCCGCTAGATTCTATTTATTTGATGTAGACATTAATATAATATCACTGGGTTTTATATCAAAAATATTTTTGGTTATTGTATGGTAAAAACCATCTGTGTTTATGTGTGGATCGGTCTTACGATTATCATTTCTTTCGAAAGGATTTTTGAAAGTTAAACAAATGGTTAGAGTTTACTCACACCAGTCCCATGACTGACCCAGAGTTTATTTTGTTTTATTTTCCCTAAACTCTTGGGTGCCCAAGTTTGTACGGGCAGTCAAGTAGTCGGGATTTTCCAGATTCACTTGGAGGAGCTGGAGGCAGAAGGCTTCACTAGTTAGATATAGACTATCATATTTCCGCCGTGTACTATGTTGTATCTGGAAACAGGTGTTTATAACTGTTCCAGAGATAACTGTTGTGCTCTGATGATGGTATGTATATAAAGTTACTGATTTGTATTTCAAAAGTTATGTTATATAATATATTTTATTCGTTCCGCTGTGTGACTTGTGTTCTTCGTTTTCTTCTATTCTAATATTTCTTTCTTTCTATTCCTCATCCTCTAACTTCTTTCTTATAATGATTCGTATTTCTGTGCAATTTGAGTTGGACGTGGGGTGTTATTAGTCGACTCAAAGAGTACGAAAATTCGGGCCATTACAGTTGGTATCAGAGCTGATTGCTTAATTGGTACAGATGATAGGGGGTTCTCGCTTCGCGTTAGGTGGCGAACTGGAGACTCTTACCCCTGCATCTCCCGATAATGTGGGTTGGTCGAGTCGCGAGGCTGGCCGTAAAAGCAGTTCTGAGGTACTAGTGTAAGCCACGGGGGGAGGTTAGCCCTCTGCCTTGCGGGATGAGGGATGGTTGAAAAGCCTACTAAATTCCTGGGCCATTACAGTTGGTATCAGAGCTGAAGGTTGAGTGATAACCATGGCTCTGTGGCGTAACTCAATAGAGATGGGGTTAGTAATACCTTAGATTGAGTTTGAGTGTATGTATATGAGCGCGTATTTGTAGATTTGATATGAAAATTGTTTTATATTGTGTTGGCTGGTTTGTTGAGTGGTTTATGAATTTTGGTCGATACAGGATGTACAACTATATCGATAGGTGTTTCTAAACTCTCGAACAGAACAATTCGACGCAATATCGTTTTAAAGCGGGTAAATGAAATAATTTTGCCCAAAAATTATTTTGATATAAAAGAAATAATTTCTGAATTATTATATATGAAGGTGTTGATTGTTATTACAATCAAATGGAATTATGAAATACTGAAATGGTTATATAATCTGTATACGGATAATGTATACAAATGAGATAAACCAAGATTTAGTTCGAACTAGAACTTGGGAATTTAAATTCCTGGTGTTTAGAAATATTGTATGAAATATTTTTGAAAGTTATATAACTGTACTTTGAAGGATTTCTGCATAAGAATGATTTTAAATGGATTTTGAAAGTGATTAAGCACTGAAATCACTTCAGGGGCGAGGAAATAATTCTGATAATGGATCGCGACATTATCAGTGTTCATTTTCACGTTTTTGAGTGACAGATTGCTACCATAGTAATTTGAGAATGAAATTTTTTGTTTGAAAAGGACAAGATGTTTTAGAAATTCAAATGTTTTGATTTGAGTTGATTATAAATATATGTATATAAATATATGATTTCAAACTAATTTGAAATAAAACCCTGGAATTTGAATTCTGAAATTAAAATTTAACTTGTATAAGTTGAATAGATTAAAATGGTAAAATATATCAAACGAATTGAAATTTAACTTAAGTTAAATTTGGATTGAATTAGAAATAATTCTGATGAAATTAAATAAAGAGAGATGTTGATATTCGAATTATTAATATGAATTTGACCTATATATAAACAAGTTGAATAGATATTGGATGCTGTTGTTTGGAATTAAAGTTTGATGAAATTGAACTCAAGTAGGATAAGGGGGTTGATTTTTTAAAACAGAACTCAGTTTGGATTAGTGAATGGAAGTGAACTAATCAGAAATTGATTAGAGATTTAAGAACCGGAAGTTTGATTGATTTGAAACCAACTGGAAATGGATATATATATATATATATATATATATATATATATATATATATATATATATATATATATATGCTGAACAGATATTGAATGGAAGCAAATGCAAGAGATAGAACTATGCCGACAAAAAGGTACATGCTTACAATATTACTTGGATTTGATGAGTTTATGAGCCTATGGGGCAAGCCGCTTGGCTTTTTAATTTTCTTTCGGATTGGAGAAGGCCTAGAAAGGCGAGTTGTGGTTGTACCGGTTGAGCCGTGTAGAGGAAATGCTGCCGATTTTTTTTTTCAGAATTTAAAGTGTTAGAAAATTTTCAGAATTTTTGAAAATTTTCGTTAGTAAGAATAAATTAATATTTTAATTGAAATAAATTGGTCCAGTTAAACTGAAGTTAAGGGGTGAACAAAATGGAATTTTAAACCTAGTTAATAGGGTATGTAGCATTTTTCCTACCTTAGCAATTTCGAGGACGAAATTATTTTAAGGGGGAAGGAATGTAACAACCCGGATTTTCAGCCGTTGAATTCTGAATATTTAAATTGGTTTAAATATTTTATTTGAATTATATAAAGGAATTTATTTATAAAACGAAGTTTGAACGTATAATTTAAAATATAATTTAAACGAGCTCGTAATGGTGCGGCAGTTCGTAATTTGACGCTTTGAACTTCAATTGGATATACAGAATCCAATATAAGTCGGATTTCTATGAAACAAGAAATGTGTGAACCTATTAAACAGTATCTTTCTAATGGAAGTGAAAAATCGAGATTTCGTTTTATATATTGTGAATTATGTTTAAATCAAATTTTCAGAAAGTCGCTGTGAAATCTTATATAAGTCATAACGGTTATTTAAATATATTTAAATATCGGGCTTGAATTTGGACAAGCCCTTTGAGACGTAGCTATAATTAAATTTTTAGAATTTTACTGTAATTTTTAATTAATTAAATACGCAACTTTTTATTTGGAGTATTTTGCACCCTATATCAATATTTTGGGTTTCACAATATAAGTTAAACTACCGATATTATTATATTTTTTGGGACCATGACACATTGTCTGTCACAATCATATTTTTATTTTTGCCCATAACAGCTCGTATATGAATGGGCGGGGTTTTATTGGAATAATCAAATCACAAGTTAACCCTGCTTAGCTACCTATACGCAATCTACTAGGACAATCATACTTCACAAACTAGGAATAACCCATTTGAAAACACAATCCGCCCACTATTTCCAGCTACTAACAAGTTTTAGGTATATTGCAAAAAGAAAGTGAACCTATAATCAATTTGAACCTGTTAGTACATGCGTACATTAACTCACACATTCTTGTACCATACTGGGAACTTAAACCGATGAAACGGTATTGATTCTAATCATTTACAGAATATGCTATATAATAATAAATAAGTAAATAAAATATATATATATCATCTCCTTGTGATGCAAGCCTCAGACAACACCGTGCGTGCCAAGGTCCTGGTTCCGTGTCCTTCAAGTCTTGTACCCGTGCACGGCAAGCAAATTGGTTCCGTGCGTGCCAAACTAACTTTCTTCTTTAAATACGGTACCTGTTCATTCTTCTTAGAAAAAAAATGAAACCAAAAAAGAAAAGCAAACAGAAAATACTATAAATTCAAAACCCAATTGAAAACGATCTCTTTCTAATTCGTGAAGCTCCAGGCAGTGCTTCGCGCTCGTATCATCTGGATTTATTACGATGAAATTTAGGGGTAAACCCGAATTGGGTTTTGGCTAATTTTGGCAAATTTGTGGCGAATGGGAGCTCGCCATCTCAGGCGAAGTTAAGGTGGAAGAGGGCTAGTTGTTTGGCTTGGATCCGGTGGCCTCGGAGGACCGAAGGATGGTGGCCGTCGAGATCTGGTGTTCGGGCGGGTCTGTGTGGCAGAAGAAAGAGGTCTGATCAACTGAGATGAGCTGCTCGTTCAAAACTATTAAAGAGGAACACGTTTTATACATGGTGGTAGGTTTGATAAAGGGTGAAGTAATTAGCGTGATTTTCATATTGGTTGTTGGGAAGTGTATAAGGAGTAGGAAAGGGATTGATTAAAAAAGGGAATTGACGTTGGAAAGTATTCACAGCAGGTTAGAGCATGGTTTAAGCAATTGATTAATGTTAATATGAGAGGAGTGGAGGAAAATCGCGGATGTTGGAGGAGGCGTTTAATAGTGGATTGATTTTCTATAAACCGGTAATTTAAAAGAAGAAAATGGATTCTGACATGTATGTTTGTGTTGGCAAATCTCGAACAGGAGGGTTTGGTAATCATGAAAACTGGAATACTGATACTTGTTCAAACCACCGAATGATTTAATGTGGAAAACAAGATTTATTACGTTAATGTTTGGATCATTTGGTAAGGGTTGCGACAGTGATGGTTAATCTAAAGACTAACAGGAGTAACACCCAATTGAAGCACTTGATGATAGAATAATAAATTAGGAGATCAAAGTCCTGTTAATGGGTTTTGTTCCTGACCTATGTTCCATTGAAAGGGAAGAAGGTACAGTAGGATCCCATTTGAACCAAAGAGCTAAAGAAAATTAAGGCCTGATTAAAAGGGTAATTAACGTTTAAATAATTAAACTAATTTTATAATTAAGTAATAGTTATATAGATTATGAAATCATGGATGTTTAAAATTGTATGACTTAGTCATATGTGAACAAAATCACACGAAACCGGACATATTGGGACCGTAGTGACAAGGCCCACCATGGAAAACTGTTTTCGTTGAAAACAAGGCTGCTCGAATTTTGTGATAAAATATAACGCCTGTTTGATTTTTAAGCGAAACCAAAGCAGAATCGTCAACTGCGAACCAATGTGAGTAAACTCACTAACTCAGTCTCGTTTATATTTTTATATAAACGAGTTTTAAATTTATTTATAATAATTTTATACTGTGTGATGGTTGCTTGATTGAATAGTTGATAAAATTTGTTGATATGATTACATCGTTGATTGATTTTTAGTTCAGATATTTCGTATTGATGTGAAATAATATTATTGATGTTATTAACATCTGTGGATGCAGGGAAATAGGTTGGAGGAATCCAACTGGATTCCTCAACATTTTATTCACTGTTTTATTTATTTATGATATATGATCATAATTGATTTTGTTGTGGTTGAATTACACTGGCTCGATAAATTTTGATATTTAAATAACGTAAATTGACCAAACACGTTTAAATCCGCCACGCTCACATATTAATTCCAAAAATTATGAAAATTGGAATCTAACAATAATTTGACATTCTGGATCAAACAAAAGTGGACTCATCGAAAATGGAGGTCGTTTGCAAAATCTCTATTTTTAAGGGCTATATATTATATAAATTTCATAGCGACTATTCTGAATTTTCAACTGAACATAACTTTTTATTCCCGCTATGAAATCTGGATTTTTCACATTTGTTGGAAAGATATTTTCAAACAGATTCTAATATTTTTGGTTTCACTAAAATCCGGTTTATTTTGAATCCTGTACATTCATTTGAAATTTGAAAATCGAATTTTCAAACTACCGCGCCATTTCCAATTCCGTTTATAATTAAAATAAATATTCATATTCTAACTTCGATTAAAATAAATATATACGTTCCAATTCTATTCAAAATAAATTTCTAGTCGTTATTATTTAAAATAAATCATTTTAAATATTCAAAATTCATTAAAATTGCGAAAATAAATTTTTTAAATTGGTTCTGATTTCCCGGGTTGTTACAGGGAATGTCCAAGTCCTGGCATGTGTTCGTTGATCGTCGTAATGCAACGAATGTGAACATGACTCAAAAGTGTTTTGAGTTCGTTGATAATAGTTGGATGGTCGCCGGTGATGACGATTAGAGATACTGAAGGCTGAGGAATTATCGTTGTCCTAGGTTCTAGCGGATTCAAAGCAGGGGTCACACGATTTCGTTGTATGGTCGAGTACCCTGGGCAACTCGAACGGGCTTAGTTACATTTCGTTGTATGGCGTAAGGAGGTTTTGCTAGAACCGGGGTTTACCATTAGCCCTTGACAGTTGATGGCAAGGTGTTTAGCCGGTCATACGATCAATGATGGTTTCAAAGCAGGATAAGCGGTAATAGCCAGAGTCTGACATGAATGTTGATTGTTTTGCTTGTACCATCTCACGTAGATTGTCTGACGTCGAAGGAGATATTTCTTGGGTGCTTGTCTGAATTGGTTTAGGCCTCTAGGTCTTGTGCTTGAGGGAAGTTGAACCCGATTAGGATGGTTTATGTGAGATTTTACCATGATTGTTATTTTCTGGATACTTCTGATTGCTATGAATGAATAGCGGTTCTGATTGCCATGGATGTATGGTTGAAATGCTTGTTGTAAAGGCTATCACTGTCCGATGTGGGGAAGAAGGGGTTGAGTTCTTCTCTGGTATTTTGGTAGATTGGTTTATTAATCTACCTATTCTTATATACTTTATTGATGATGTTAGATAGCTGTTTTATCGCTCACTAGGACTGTTGTTTGACTCAAGGTTTTATGTTTCCCTCTTATTACCTTGGGCTATTCATCCGTTTTTGGATGGGCAAACTAAGTAGCAGATGATAGGTGATATCTTGGTGAGGAAGACGCTGCTGTGCGGTGGCGAGCTGGAGGATGGCATATTATTTTCTACTATATAGTATATGATATTTCCGATATTTGTTGTTTTACTCTAAGTGCAGTAGTGAGGAAAATTTGTACAGACAGTTATGTTGTGATCTGAGTGTTTGATATTCTTTCTATTTGTTTTGAAAGTTGAAGTTTCTGCTCAAATATGTCTCACTATTATTGCCTGTTGTATATGTTATATTATATTTTATCCTTGCGTTGTGAGTTATAGGACCGATTCCGCTTGTGTTTCATACCTTGATGATCATCCATAGCTGCCTAGTACGTCTTTCAGCGCATCATTTCCCTTGTTAAGTGCAGGCGTTATGATCAATCATCACATTTGGTATCAGGGCTCTAGTTACTGATTTTAGCCAAAGTTCAGAGACGTATTTGTAGATTTCTGATGGATGTATAATATATAGTAGTATAGTATAGTAGCATTTGCACTCCATTAACATCTATTCTTGTAAGTGGCTAATCATTCTATATTGTAGATTTAGAATGAGTCGACGAACTTCAAGACATGCTGCTAGGGAGAGGACTGTGTCTGGAGGGAGAAATGGCGGTACACCAGATTACCCAGCCATGTTTGGGGCCATGATGGAAGCATTCATGAGAAGGGTACCCGCTCCAGTGGCAGTCACGGTAGATGTAGGAGTGCAGGTTCTTAGGGTGGTGGATTTTGCGAAGCTTTTTGTGAAGACTTCACACCTCTAGCAGGAAGGCTGTTCAAAGGGACATAGCCTATTGAAGAGGTTCAAAGATGGTTAGATGCATGTATTCGGATTTATGGAGACTTGGGTATAGATGATGCAGCTAAAAGAAAGCTTGCGTCACGGCAACTATAAGGAAGCGCCATGGAGTGGTGAAATTATGTCACTTTGGAGACTCAGGAAGAAGAGACAACTTGGGAACAGTTCCAAGTTAAGTTCAAGATAGTTTATCTCTACAGCTCAGAAGTCAGTTCTGTTCAAGAAGTTTTTGGAGTTGAAGCAGAATTCCCATCATGTGCTTGATTATGTTTCTGATTTCGAGGCATTGTCCAGATATGCTCGTTCATATGTCGACACACCCTATCAAAAGAACTAGAAGTCTGTTATGGATCTGGATACCTGTATAGGAAGACCATTGGTGGAACATCTCGATGATTCATATGAGAAGATAGTGGAAAAAGTTATTCGACATGAGAGCTTGTTTCCTAAAGAGGAAGTTATTGTTGTTGCATACAAGGAAGCCCTAAAACCACAACATGGTGGTAATAACAACAAGAAGAGGAAGCAAAAACAACAGAAAGGATGACCAGAAGAGGCAGAAATGTGAAGTGAATTGCTACAACTACTGGCAGAAGGGTCATTACTCGAAGGATTGTAAGAATCCAAAAGCTAAAAAGAAGTGCTTCAAATGTGGAAAGTCTGGGCATGATAAGAAGGATTGTCTGGAGCTAGCGAAACGGAAGCAAATTATGAAAGCCGATGATTTGGAGGTTGTGCCATCTTCTTCATGAGCTCCTACTGCAGAGGAGAAAGGAAAGAGTGTCGTCGTCCAAGATACTCTTTATGTTAGATGTGTTTCAGTTCGAGTGTTGATTGATACTGGAGCATCGCATTCTTTCATTCGTAATGAGCTTGTGCGTCATTGGGGTTTGGAGCCCGAGATTTTTGATAGACCTTTAGTTGCAACTAATGCAGTCAGGGGTTCGTTCAGTTTTTGTATGCTTTTTCGTGGTCTTATGTTATCTAGTCATGGTTGCTCCTTTGTGTGTGACTGCTTTGCTTTGAACTTCGCTGGGTTAGGGATTATCTTGGGTATGGATTGGCTTATGAGGTATGCGGCAAGAGTGAATTGCGAGAAGCTAGAGGTAAGATTCAGGGATATGGAATGGCGAAAGGTGTCAATTCGATATGAGCCCGAAGAAGGTGTCTTCGTGAGCTATTTATATTCGCTTGTGATTCCACAGGAAGACTTGTCATCTGTACGGATCGCTAATGAGTTTGAGGATGTCTTTGAGGAAGTCAAAGGTTTTCCGGTGCATCGAGAGATTAGTTTAGAATCGATTTGGTCGAGGGTGCTAGACTTATCGTTATGCCTCTTAGGCGGATGGCACCTAAGGAACAGCAAGAGTTAGAGGTGCAAGTTCATGACCTTTTAGGAAAAAGATTCATTCAGATTGGTGTATCTGAATGGGGTGCACCAGTTGTATTTGCAACCAAGGCGGATGGCTCGTTGAGATTGTGTGTGGATTGTCGTGAGCTGAACAAGGTGACCAAAAAGAATAAGTATCCGTTGCCGAGGATAGACCACTTGTTCGATCGGCTTCACGAATCCTAAATGTTTTTTCAAATGGATTTAGCAATGGGATTTCACCAGTTGAGAGTAGCAAAGCAAAGTGTGCCAAAGACTGCTTTTAGGACACCATCCGGTTTCTTCAAATGGTTAGTGATGCCATTTTGGTTTACTAACGCGTCAGTGTATTTCGTGGATCTTATGAATAGGGTTTTCAGATATCAGTTGAACAAGTTCGTGCCTGTGTTCGTGGATGATATTCTGGTTTATTCTTGGAATGAGGAAGAACAAAAGATGCACTTGAGGGTTGTTTTGGAAATCTTGCAAAAGCATCAGCTGAAAGCTAAGTTTTCAAAATGTCATTTCTAGAAGAGCGAAGTGAGGTTCTTAAGCCATGTTATTTCTGGAAATGGAATAGCGGTGACCCTGCTAAGGTGGCAACGATCCAGGACTGGAATAGACCTAAGAATGCGACGGACGTGAGAAGTTTCCTTTGGTCAGCTGGATATTATCGACGGTTTATTAAGGATTTCTCCAAGATAGCTACACCATTAACAGGACTGAAGAAGAAGAACCAAGTGTTCACATGAGATGAAAAATGTGAGCAAGCATTTGGAATCCTGAAAGAGAGACTGACAAGTGCTCCTGTTTTGACCATTCCGAGTGGGAATGAAGTGATGGTGGTATACATCGATGCATGTGGTACTGGACTAGGAGCAGTGCTAACGCAGAAGGATAAAGTTATGGTCAACACAAGTCGACAGTTGGAGCCGCACGAGAGAAATTACCCAACTCGTGATTTGGAGTTGGCAGCGATTGTGTTTGCTCTAAAGATATGGATACATTACCTGTTGCAAATTCGATTCGAGTTGTTTATGGATCACAAGTCGTTGAAGTATCTTTTCTCCCAAAAGGAATTAAATCTTCGGCAACAACGGTGGTTAGAGTTTCTGGCATCGTATGATTTTTGAATAGCCAATACTCATGTTAATGGTAACACAGTGGCAGATGCGTCGAGTCGAAGACACACAAGTTTGGGAGTGATGTTTTCAGAATGGTAGAGTCTTGAGTAATTGGCGAGATTTTATTTCAGACCATGATGTGAGTTGGAACCTGAAATGTTAGCAAGCTTATCGATAAGACCTGCTCTCGTCGAAAGGATTGGCAAGATCCAAAAGCGAGATGGAAAGCTTGTCGAGAATATTCAGAAGTTGGAACCTAAAAATAAAGAGTTCGAGGTCGATTGAGAAGGTTGGCTTCGAAAGAAAGGACTTTTGGTTGTTCCTGATATCAACGGATTGATAGATGAGGTTCTGAGGGAATGTCGTCACTCAAATTTGACGATTCATCCTGGTGGTAATAAGATGTATCAAGACATGAAGCGAGCTTACTACTGGGAAGGGATGAAGAGAGATATTGGAAAGTTTATTTCCAAGTGCATGAACTATCAGTTAGTAAAAGCTAAACAGAAGAAGCTGAGTGGTTTGCTTCAGCCATTGGAAGTTCCTATGTGGAAGTGGGAGCAGATATTTGTGACGGCCCGCCCCGCACCAACCGACATTTACTCCAAATGTGCGCTGTACACATGTCCAGTTAGCACGGAACGGGTCGTGAGAAGGAAAGGGAAGAAGGAAATGAACATACAAAGAACCTGTAGAATGTCTCACAGCGCATAGAACAAAATATAATAATAACATACTTGACATAAAACAGGAGAGACAGTGCATAAGCTGAAAATCAGAACTAAATATCATAGCAGCGGAAATCCAAAATACAGCTTATTACAACTTTCAAACTGTCTCAAAGCAAAAGTAAGATAAAGGAGGTACACTACTAATGCCCAAGTAGCGACCACCAACGACACAGGGAGAATGTGTGTGTGTGTGTGTGTATATATATATATATATATATATATATATATATATATATCATACGTGGAAGCCTCCTGCCCGCCTCCGAATCAGCTACTCGCGCATCACCAGTTAACCTGTCTCTAGTCTGCTCGTGTGAGCACCCAGAGTAATAAGAGGAGACATAAAACTCTGGGTCAAACATAAAACCTGGTATGAGCGATAAGCATCTAAAGTGAACAATAACAGGTAGACTAAAACATACCTGAACCTGGACCTGCAACCAAAGAGTTAGCACTACATACTGTACAACACTATAAGGTACCATATCAAACAGTGTAAAGATACGGAGGTGGGGGAGGTGTGCATGTCATAATGATGGCAAACAATCAAACATAGCATCCATCCTCACATCTCTCACTCGGTGCGTAAAGCATACGATATTCACCACTTCGATCACCCAACATACCTTGCTACGATCACTCTGCCCCATGAAGTCATAAATGGCTTCACTCCACTGATAACGTAGCCACAAATCCTTCGCTATGTCCACTTTGCCCCATGGAGTTATTCACCCCATCTGCGCTGGCTCATAGCCTTACCAATCCTTACTATGTCCACTTACCCCATGGAGTTATTCACTCCATCTGCACTGGCTCATAGTCTTACTACGCATCACCTTGCCCCTCAGGTCATAATGACCCTACTGCACTGATAACGTAGTCTTGCTACCATCACTTTGCCCCTCAGGTCGTAATGACCCTACTGCACTGATAAGTAGCCATCATTCATTTTTTGTGGTGAATCGAAGTTATGAACATCGACAACTCCTTAGCACACGTCCCGCAGCAAAGTCCAACCATGAAGTGAACTCATTGGTTCCCAAGTGGATCCTGAGCTCTAACTTCCCATATTGGACTACCTTTGCATCTCTGGTTATTAGTCAATACTGGGTCGGGTTGGGTTCCTTCTCAAGCCATCGGTTCGGGTCGGGTATTCTCCATCTGTTCGGGTCGAGTCTCCTTCTGGTGCGGTTCGGGTCGGGTATTCCTTTGGTGCGGTTCGGGTCGGGTGTCACTCCATCGGTTCGGGTCGGGCGTTTCTCCTCGGTTCGGGTCGGGCGTTTCTCCTCCTCCAGTTCATGCTTCCGCTCCGATCCGTCTCGTCATCCTCTACGTGCGTCGATCCGATCCATCCTCCTCTATCCGCTCTGATCCCTACTCCCTAATCCGATCCGATCCCAGTTCAGCTAGCGTGGCCTTCCTTTTTGCCACTTTTCCCAAGTGTTGGGTTCCGATCCGATCAGATTCCTTGCTCAGTTCAACATATCCGATCCGAGCCCCATATCCGATCCGATCCGAACCCTGCACTGTTTTCTGAAACTGTTCCAACTAGTGTTTACGCCTTTCGACGACGTTTTCGACCATTCTAACTATTGAAACCAATCGTAAAACATTTCATACAGTCATAGCAACATACATAATCAACCACAAACACCAAAACATCAATATGATAGGTTAGAATGGATCAAACATACCCAAAACCCCATATTTCCCCTTAAGCATGTTTAGGTGAAACTAATGATAGGATTAACAAAACTTAACCAAATTAACCCAAATTCATATCAGAGGTCTAAAACATCATTTAAGAATTTATGAACATTTTTCCCGAATTTTATCATGCTTAAATTCGCTAATTAACACTAATTACCCTTAACTAGCCATAATTAGTGTAAAACTATGCAAATCACTCACCTTAGCCACAAATAAACTAAGATCTGAAATAATTCTCTGATTTGATGTGAATCTCAATGCCAAACAGCAGCTTCAATGTTGATTTGGTGTAGATCTTCCTTGATTAGGGGTTGCTAAGCTTAATCCTCGACCAAAAGATGATTTGGAGGTGATTTAGAGGTTGGAGGCCATTTTTAGAGTTCCTTGGTGATAAGTAGAGGCTAGAAAACTGAAATGGAATGATCCTCTATCTCATTTCAGCCTTCCCATAACCCTAATCACGAAATGGGTTATGGGCCTATTCACTAATCACCCGATTTGGCCCGGTTAAGCAGTGTTTCAACCTCCAAACCTTGTTTCAGCCATATCTCAATAACGGTAAGTCCGTTTGGCTGTTATGACCACTCTATGGAAAGGTAAACCACCAAACGAATCCAATGAAAGTAGTTTTAGGTCAAAATTCCTTTCCAATCAAAAGTTATGGCCAAAACAGTACCAACTAAGGGCAAAATGGTCATTTAAAAATCGACAAAAATCATAAGCATGAGAAATGACTCTAATAGATGTTTCCCAAAGTTACATGACCATACAACTTCATATGGGAAAGAAATAATTATTCTACGATCCTCCGATGCGTAGAATGCAGGTCATTACACTCTCCCCCCCTTAAGAAATTTCGCCCCCGAAATTCCCTAATCAAAACATACACAAAGGTCCCGCATGCCTATCAACCATAAAACAACCATCAAACATGCAAAACAAGTAAAATAAGTCTATCCTAGCATGCGGAATAACTAAATCGTAAAGTAAATCTTACCAGGCAAAGATTTCTGGATATGCCTTCCTAATGCTCTCCTCTGTCTCCCAAGTACAATCATTCTCGTCCTCGCCCCACTGAACCTTGACTAGCTTCACCGCCTTCCTTCGAAGTTGCTTCGTATCGTGCCCCACAATACGGATCGGTTTGCGGTTCCCAACCGCCTCGGGTTCTACTTTGAAGTCATCTAACTGAACAGGTGAAATAGTCACATCTGAGTCGTGAACGAACTTCCTTAGTTGGGAAACATGAAATACATTGTGAACTCCCGCCATCTTCTCTGGTAAGCCAACTCTATATGCCAAATTCCCGACTAGTTCAAGAACAGGGAATGGGCCAACAAATCTTGATGCCAACTTGCCTCTCCTGCCAAATCGAATAACGCTCTTTAACGGAGAGATCTTGACGAACACCAAGTCACCAACGGAGAATTTCTAGTCTCTTCTCCTCTTATCGGCATAACTCTTCTGCCTATCTTGAGCAGCTTTCATTCGTTGTTGAATGACCTTAATCTTATCTGAAGTTTCCCTCAGCACATCTGGTCCAAGCACAAACTTCTCACCAGTCACTATCCAACATGATGGTGAGTTGCACGGTCTTCCGTACAAAGCTTCATATGGAGCCATACCAATACTGGATTGGTAGCTATTATATGCAAACTCTACTAGATGCAAATGGTCATCCCATGATCCACCAAAATCCAATATACAAGCACTCAAGAGATCTTCCAATATACGATTCACCCTCTCCGTCTGACCGTCGGTCTGAGGATGATATGTGGTACTGAGATGTAATCCTGACCCTAGAGCCTCTTGTAAGCTCTTCCAAAACCCACTGGTAAACAACGGTTCTCGGTCACTCACAATGCTTTTGGGTACTCCATGAAATCTCACTACCCACTTCATATACAATTCTGCCAACTTGGCTGCCGTCCTGGTCGATTTGACTGGTATAAATCTTGCACTCTTAGTCAATCGATCCACAATTACCCAAATGCTATCATATCCCAATCTAGTCCTTGGTAAACCATGGATGAAATCCATCGATACTTGCTCCCATTTCCATTCGGGAATTTCTAATGGTTGCAACAACCCACTAGGCTTCTTTTGCTCGGCTTTAACTAGCTGGCAATTCATGCATTTGGATATAAACTTCCCAACGTCTCTTTTCATCCCTTCCAGTAGTAAGTCTGTCTCATGTCTCGATACATCTTATTACCACCGGGATGTATAGTCAGTTTTGAGTGATTACATTCTCTAAGCACTTCATCTGTCAAACCATTCACGTTGGGCACAACTAGTCTTCCATTCTTTCGAAGCCATCCAACTCGATCAAGCCCATACACATTCATCTCCGCATCGATACCCATCTCTAACTTGGAGATGATTTCTAATAGGTCAGGATCGTCCCTCTGTCTAGAGCCGATCCGCTCAATCAAAGTGGGCCTGATCGCCAAACTAGCTAGCATAACTGGATCCAATTCGCACTTTGGTCTGAAATCAAACCCCGCGATATACTCCAGTTGCTTCCACTCAAGAAACATTGTGTAACACCCCACCTCCGCCAATGCCACTCTTGCAAGTACACTAACTTTGGAGGGGCGTTAAACAAGGTAAACATGCATGATGATATCATAAGACAGAACATAAAGTAAGAACAGAGTAAACAAAGCAGCGGATAAAACTAGCATTTCAAAACCATAGTCAAGTTACAAGTACTTGGTCATTATTTTCCAACAAACAAAGTCTAGAG
Source organism: Allium sativum (assembly GCA_030737875.1). NCBI lineage: Eukaryota > Viridiplantae > Streptophyta > Magnoliopsida > Asparagales > Amaryllidaceae > Allium > Allium sativum. The sequence goes on along the minus strand of CM060923.1, from coordinate 401,105,353 downwards.
AAAAGCATAAACTGAAAAACTGAAATACATAAAGTACTATCCCCAAAGTGAAGTGATAAACCATAGCTAGCTCAATGTCCAAAACCGTACATGAGCAAATCCAGTAAGCAAGCTATAAAGATCCAAGCTAAGCTCCAATGTTCCCACCCTGAGGACCTGAGGGGGGGGGGACGGAAGAAAAGAGGCGAAAGAAAACAGGTCAGTCAAAAAGACTGGTAAGCCCTAACTAGTATCAGTCCATGAACTAGTAAAGATAACTGGCATGAGAAGCTGAGATGAACATAAGGATAACAACATACTGGCATGATGATTAACTAACAAGATAGATAAAGGTGTTATCGCATAATCAAGGTTAAGTTTTGCACCACGGGTGTACTAGCATTCTAACATGTCAAGTAAAAGCAAGAATTGATCCCTTGGCCCAAGCTTGGCCCAATATCATGAGGTGACCTAAATCAAGGTCCAACTACACGGTCTAGTTGATCGGCTCCCTATAAGCCTAACTCGTCAAGTGTCGGTGTCATATGGCCCAAACATGAAATGTAGTTAAACTGCGCTAGGTCCACCCTAGGGTGTATCAAGTCCTAGGGTGTCAACCTCGGACACAAATCAAGCATGCACAGTCTAGATCTACTGGCACCCGTGCCTGATTTTCCAACTCCGGACTATGTGCACGACCATAGTCCGCCTGGACCCACACCGGCGTACCTACTCAGCCGTCGTTTTGGTCGCTTACATGTCATCCTAGTAATCGTGCCCCACCCTAGCCTAGTCTCTAGGGTATCATGATACTATCAAGAGGGTTACTGCTGGAAATGACCACGCAACTAGGGTTTCTTAACGGGTTAAATGTGGTTAACCCGATCCAAACGTGGATTAAATTGGTTAAGTGTACCAAGGTTCATGACTTAACCCCGATTAACCCATCAAGCCCAAATTGGTTAAGTAGTAAGCGGACCATGACTTAACCCTAATCAGGAGGCATTAATTAACTTAATGTTCTTTAACCTCTCACATTAGACCTTGTTGTGGTTACTAGTTGAGCCGGGCGGGTCCGGGTAGTTTTACACCACAACTTGGTCTAACCTCGGGTTCGAGCACAACATGACCAACTTCTCACATTGGGTCCTATTGTTTGTAGCCACTAGTTAAGCCGGGCGGGTTCGGGTAGATTTATGCTACAAACTCAACCCAACCTCGAGTTGGCCACACTTATATTTTCTAAGTGTCATGTCCATTATGTTTCCAAAACATAATTACAAGCCAACATATCACGTCATGTTATAAAAACCATGTTCATGTCATAATGTTACCCAACCCCAACGTAATCCCATCGTTTACATAATCGCAACAACGCATAAAGGATAAAATAGGGAACTTGGCATAATCATGACAAAAAGGTGTTGAAGCCAAAATTTAACATGGTGGCATATGAAATGTACATATGTTCATATACTTGCATATTGCATTATTAGGCTTCAAAAGTATGCATAAAACCAAACTTAGCATATAAGTGATACATGGTGATAAATGACATGTAGAAGTTGCTAGAAGTTCGCATTTAGCCTCACATGCAAGTTATCATAAGGGATATGATAACTTCCATGTTGCCAAAATGCAACCTTTAATATAAAGCTTGAAGCTTTAAGCTCACAAACTCAAGTTTAACTTGCATAACATGATAACATGTGTATAATGATCAACCCAAACTTGCATAACATAGCAACATGTGTCATACATAATGATTAAACCAACTTGCATAACATAATGATTAAACCAACTTGCATAACATAGCAACATGTGTCCCAACTTGATCAAGAAGTGTAGGTCTAAGCTCGAGAGATTCTAACGTGTCAGTCATCGACTCAACAGCAAGCGTGAAATCAAAGGTTGCCAAGAACTCTAGATTCTTCATCTCAACAAACAAAGGGCTCAAAGTCAACCTTTTCCTACTTAGTGCATCTGCCACAACATTACCCTTGCCAGGGGTATAAGCTATATCAAAGTCATAAGATGCCAAGAATTCCATCCATCTTTGTTGCCTTAGATTCAAATCCTTTTGCGAAAAGAGATACTTCAGAGACTTATGATCAGTATACAACTCGAACCTCTCGCCTAGAAGATAATGGCGCCACGACTTAAGTGCAAAGACAATCGCCGCCAACTCCAAATCATGCATGGGATAGTTCTTCTCATGAACTTTAAGTTGCCTACCCCTATAACATATCACTCTTCCTTCTTGCATCAGAACTGCGCCTAAACCCGTGCCACACGCATCAGTGTACACGGTAAACATCTTACCACCATCGGGTAAAGCCAAAACTGGAGCTGTGGTGAGCGTTCTCTTGAGCCTTTGAAAAAGAAGCTCACACTCTAAGTCCCATGCAAAGACTAAGTTCTTCTTTGTCAACTTAGTAAGAGGGGTTGATATCTTAGCGAAGTCCTTAATGAACTTCCTATAGTAGCCTGCCAGACCGAGAAAGCTTCTAACTTCGGTCGCATTCTTAGGAGTCTTCCAGTCTTGAACTGCAACCACTTTCGCAGGATCCACCGCTATGCCTTTCTTAGAAATTATTTGTCCAAGAAACCGGACTTCCTTTCTCCAAAAATGGCATTTGGAGAACTTGGCTTTCAACTGATGAGCTCTAAGCGTATCCATCACCTCCTTGAGATGCCTAGCATGCTCTTCCTCATCCTTTGAGAAGATCAGAATATCATCCACGAAGACAACAACAAACTTGTTAAGGAACTCCCTGAACACCCTACTCATCAAGTCCACGAAGTATGCGGGTGCATTAGTCAAACCGAATGGCATGACAAACCATTCAAAGAATCCATCTGGAGTCCTAAACGCAGTCTTATCAATACTATCCTCGGCCACTCTAAGCTGATGGAATCCGGTGGCTAGATCGAGCTGAGAGAAAACAGAAGCACCTACAAGCTGGTCAAAGAGATCATCGATCCTTGGTAACGGGTGCCTATTCTTCTTTGTCAGCTTGTTCAACTCTCGATAATCAACACATAGACGAAGCGAACCATCCGCCTTAGTAGCGAATACCACCGGAGCACCCCATTAAGAAATGCTTCGTCTAATAATTTTTTTCTCAAGCAACTCCTTGATTTGCTTACTGAGCTCTCTTCTTTCTCGTGGGGCCATGTGCCTAACGGGCAAAGATACTGGCTTGGCATTATCGACTAGATAAATGCGGAAATCTATTTCTCGTTTAGGGGGTAACCCCTTAACTTCTTCAAAGACATCAGGATAGTCTCGGACCAGGCTTACAGATTGCAGATCATCGATGGACGAGTCAAGAGATTCAAGATAACATAACATGACGGGACCTCTAGGGTTACAAGAAATTTCTAGGGTATTACCGAGGCGAGTCATGAGCCTCACCACCCTATGCTCACAATCGAGAATGGCTCCATAACTGGACAACCAATCCATGCCCAAGATCAACCCGTATCCCGTGAATCCGAGAATATAAGCATTACACGTGAATTCTACGGTCAAGATAGAAATCTTCAAATCCACACAAATCATAGATAAATGGGCGGAACCCCCAATTGGATTTGACACACTGACGGGATCCTCAACTAGACTAGTACTTAGGTGCAAACTTTCAACAAGATCAGAAGAAATAAAACTATGCGATGCGCCAGAATCAAATAAGGTGCGAACAGGATAATCAGAAATATAAACAAGACTTTCTACAGAAATACTACCTCGGTCCTGAGCTGGAGCAGTGTTGAGAGCATGCACTTGCCCTCCAGAAGGTCCTGCACGCTGATTCTGGCCTTGCTTCTTGGGGCAATCCTTGCTAAAATGTCTGGTCTCTCCACAATGAAAGCATTCACCCAACTTCCTCTTCTTCTTCCTACAGTCTTTAGCTATGTGCCCAACAATCCCACAGTAGTTGCATTTTCTTGGGTCCTTGGCCTTGTTGCCCTTGTTGTTCTTGTTGTTCTGATTGCTCTGATTTCCTCCCCACTTGGAGTCTATCTTCTTGGCTTGAGTCTCATTAAGCTTGACTTCTTTCTTGCCATTCTTATCGTCTCCTTGAAGCAATGCCATGTCCACTAGGCCTTCAAAAGTGGCCCCCATGGGTATATGAGATAGGGCTAAACCTTGTAATGGTTCGTTCAACCCTCGTACAAAGCGCAAAGCCTTCTTCTGGGGAGTATTAATCATGTCCAAACCGAATCGGGCGAGCTGGTTAAACTCATTCACATACTCCCTCACTGTCATGTCCCCTTGCTTCAAAGGTATAAACTTCTCCAATTGCAGATTTGCCTCAGCTGATGATAGAAACTTAAGCCCAAACCTCGTCCTAAAGTCGACCCAAGTCTCTATAGGTCTAGTAGCATTGGTGACCTCCCACCAATAAGCAGCTTCTTCTTTTAATAGCCATGCTGCTAATAAAATCTTTCTATGGTCTTCCACATCAAAGATAGCGAAAAGATCTTCAGTTTCTTTCAACCAATTTCGTGCCTCCACAAAAGTCTCCGTCCCAATGAAATTCTTGCCACCCATCGCCTTAAAGTCCTTGCAAACTTTTGCGAAATCCGCTTGTGGATTCTGAGGAGGGGGGGGGGAGGAGGAGAAGGAACCTCAGTTACGGTGGGGGTAGTTGCTGGGCCCACGTTGTTGGCCCTAGCCTCCAAGTACCTCCGGAACCATCCGGGAATGGTCACTCCCTCGGGAAGGTTAAGATCGGCCATGCTGAAAAAGGAAAAGATAGGTTTAGAACGAGGAATCGAAGGATAGTGCTAATGGCTTTTGGGGAATAACCTTTTAAAATACTAGACTTTTCTCGGAAAATACTTAATTGGTTTTTGAAAATAGTTTTTTTTAAAGGTAAGTTTTAGAAACCTTTTGCTCAAATCTTGTAAACCTTATGCTCTGATACCAAATGTAACACCCCACCTCCGCCAATGCCACTCTTGCAAGTACACTAACTTTAGAGGGGCGTTAAACAAGGTAAACATGCATGATGATATCACAAGACAGAACATAAAGTAAGAACAGAGTAAACAAAGCAGCGGATAAAACTAGCATTTCAAAACCATAGTCAAGTTACAAGTACTTGGTCATTATTTTCCAACAAACAAAGTCTAGAGAAAAGCATAAACTGAAAAACTGAAATACATAAAGTACTATCCCCAAAGTGAAGTGATAAACCATAGCTAGCTCAATGTCCAAAACCGTACATGAGCAAATCCAGTAAGCAAGCTATAAAGATCCAAGCTAAGCTCCAATGTTCCCACCCTGAGGACCTGAGGGGGGGGGGGGAAACGGAAGAAAAGAGGCGAAAGAAAACAGGTCAGTCAAAAAGACTGGTAAGCCCTAACTACTATTAGTCCATGAACTAGTAAAGATAACTGGCATGAGAAGCTGAGATGAACATAAGGATAACAACATACTGGCATAATGATTAACTAACAAGATAGATAAAGGTGTTATCGCATAATCAAGGTTAAGTTTTGCACCACGGGTGTACTAGCATTCTAACATGTTAAGTAAAAGCAAGAATTGATCCCATGGCCCAAGCTTGGCCCAATATCATGAGGTGACCTAAATCAAGGTCCAACTACACGGTCTAGTTGATCGGCTCCCTATAAGCCTAACTCGTCAAGTGTCGATGTCATACGGCCCAAACATGAAATGTAGTTAAACTGCGCTAGGTCCACCCTAGGGTGTATCAAGTCCTAGGGTGTCAACCTCGGACACAAATCAAGCATGCACAGTCTAGATCTACTGGCACCCGTGCCTGATTTTCCAACTCCGGACTATATGCACGACCATAGTCCGCCTGGACCCACACCGGCGTACCTACTCAGCCGTCGTTTTGGTTGCTTACATGTCAGCCTAGTAATCGTGCCCCACCCTAGCCTAGTCCCTAGGGTATCATGATACTATCAAGAGGGTTACTGCTGAAAATGACCACGCAACTAGGGTTTCTTAACGGGTTAAATGTGGTTAACCCGATCCAAACGTGGATTAAATTGGTTAAGTGTACCCAAGGTTCATGACTTAACCCCGATTAACCCATCAAGCCCAAATTGGTTAAGTAGTAAGCGGACCATGACTTAACCCTAATCAGGAGGCATTAATTAACTTAATGTGCTTTAACCTCTCACATTAGACCTTGTTGTGGTTACTAGTTGAGCCGGGCGGGTCCGGGTAGTTTTACACCACAACTTGGTCTAACCTCGGGTTCGAGCACAACATGACCAACTTCTCACATTGGGTCCTATTGTTTGTAGCTTCTAGTTAAGCCGGGCGGGTCCGGGTAGATTTATGCTACAAACTCAACCCAACCTCGAGTTGGCCACACTTATATTTTCTAAGTGTCATGTACATTATGTTTCCAAAACATAATTACAAGCCAACATATCACGTCATGTTATAAAAACCATGTTCATGTCATAATGTTACCCAACCCCAACGTAATCCCATCGTTTACATAATCGCAACAACGCATAAAGGATAAAATAGGGAACTTGGCATAATCATGACAAAAAGATGTTGAAGCCACAAGTTAACATGGTGGCATATGAAATGCACATATGTTCATATACTTGCATATTGCATTATTAGGCTTCAAAAGTATGCATAAAACCAAACTTAGCATATAAGTGATACATGGTGATAAATGACATGTAGAAGTTGCTAGAAGTTCGCATTTAGCCTCACACGCAAGTTATCATAAGGGATATGATAACTTCCATGTTGCCAAAATGCAACCTTTAATATAAAGCTTGAAGCTTTAAGCTCACAAACTCAAGTTTAACTTGCATAACATGATAACATGTGTATAATGATCAACCCAAACTTGCATAACATAGCAACATGTGTCATACATAATGATTAAACCAACTTGCATAACATAATGATCAAACAAACTTGCATATCATAATGATCAAACCAAACTTGCATCATTCATTTAACTTTATAGTTCAAAAAGAAAGTAGAAAAGGGCTTACAATGCTATGAAGACACAAATGAATAATTATTATAAAGATTGAGACGAAGCCCTTATGCAATCACCCAAATATGAAAGCTCCAAATGAAAAACCCTTGAGCCAAATCAATAAAAACCCTTGCTTTGTAATAGAAATGTTGCAACTTGACTTGAATGCAAACTAAGAACACTCATACAAGCTTGAAAACACTTGTATGAACTCAAAATCTCTCATATAATGAAATTTTAGCATGAGAGTGGAGGCCATGAGAGGAACAAATTTGACATAGTTTAGTTGTAGGGTTGAATAATGATGATTTAGGCTAGGCTTAGGGGTCTTTTTATAGAATATTAGGATAGTATTAGCCATAGGATTAACCCTAGATCCAATCCGAGCCATCAAATCCCGTCATTAGCCACCAGACCTGACCCAAACTCAAAGTTGGCGCACCAGGCCACTTGGCCACCCGGGGGAAGGGGTCGACCCCTGTGTCGACATGGGTGTCGACCCATTGGGGGGGGTCGACACTGGTGTCGACCCCTGTGTTGACCCTTCCTGGGCGGGAAAAATCCCGCCTATCTGTTTTGGTTTGAATTCGAATCTGAATCCGAATTTGAACTGTTTTCGGGCCTTGAAATTCTGAAAACTTCGTCGGGCTTTTTCTTGGTCATACGTACTTCGATTTACAAAATTTCGGACTCTATTTCGCGTATTTTTCCGAGACGAACGCAATGGCAAAGCCCGTTTCCCTTGATTCAGATTTTATCATTTAATTCTGCCTCGATTTATGTTATAACATGTTATTCAAAATACGGGTTGTTACACATTGCCCCTAAGCTAGCGTGTCTCCTACTCAAGGCATCGGCTACCGCATTACCCTTCCCAGGTGTGTATGCGATATCAAAATCATACGAAGCCAAGAACTCTAACCATCTCCGCTGACGGAGATTCGGATCCTTCTGGGAGAAGAGATACTTTAACGTTTTATGATCGGTAAACAACTCGAATCTTTCTCCCAAGAGATAATGTCTCCACATCTTCAACGCAAATACAATCGCTGCTAATTCCAAATCATGGGTAGGATACTTTTTCTCATGCGGCTTTAGCTGTCGACTAGCATAAGCTAAAACCCTACCTCCTTGCATCAATACTGCACCCAGTCCGGTACCACAAGCATCCGTGTATACCGTCATCTCTTCATTCCCTTTAGGAATGACTAACACTGGCGCACGCGTCAACCTTTCCTTTAGACTCTTGAAGGCATCCTCACACACTCCGTCCTAGACGAAGGACTGATTCTTCTTAGTCAACTGAGTCTACGGTGCTGCAATCTTGGAGAAGTCCTGGATAAACTTACGATAATATCCAGCTAATCCCAAGAAACTTCTTACATCCGTTGCATTCTTGGGCGTAGGCCAATCCTGTACCGTAGCCACCTTCGCAGGGTCCACGGCAATACCACTCTCTGAAACAACATGACCCAAGAATCTCACTTCCCTTCTCCAAAAATGACACTTAGAGAATTTCGCTTTCAATTGGTGTTTTCTCAACACCTCCATCACTATCCTCAAGTGTCCCTTGTGTTCCTCCTCTATCCTTGAATAAACAAGGATATCATCGACAAACACAAGAACAAACTTATTCAACTGATCTCTGAATACTCGATTCATAAGATCCACAAAGTAGGCTGGTGCATTGGTCAACCCAAATGGCATGACCAACCACTCATAAAATCCAGACGGCGTCCTAAAGGCCGTTTTCGGAACACTCTCATCCGCTACTCGTAGCTGATGAAATCCTGTCGCGAGGTCCAACTGGGAGAACACTCTAGCTCCTTCCAGCTGATCAAACAAATCATTTATCCGTGGTAGAGGATACTTATTCTTCGTCCACACACAAACGAAGGGAACCATCTGCCTTAGTGACAAACACAACTGGTGCTCCCCACTCGGAGACACTCCTTCTAATAAATCCCTTCTTCAAAAGATTGCTGACTTGCACCCCGAGCTCTCGCTGCTCCTTTTGTGGCATACGACGAAGTGGCATCACTATAGGTTTGGCATCTTTCACTAAATCAATACGGAACTCAATCTCTCGGTGTGGTGGAAGCCCGGTCACCTCCTCGAAGACGTCCGGATACTGGCCAACCACGGGCACATCTGACAACTCATCCTGCGGGATGTCGAGGGAATTTACAAAACTAGCCATAACCCCATCACTACGTAGGCTACCAAACACTACCCTCCGCCCATCATCCTCCCTCACTGTCACCAAAAAGCCCTCACAGTCCACCACCACCCCGTAACTTTGGAGCCAATCGACTCCCAATATAATGCCATACCTAGTAAAGCCCAAAACAAAGCAATCACAAACAAACATACATCCATGACTCGATAAGACCAAATTCCTGCAAATCATACTAAGGCTAGTCGAACCACCAATCGGGTTCGTCACAACCAATGGTCTATCGACTATCTCGGGTTCCAGTCCCAACCTATCTACCAGGTCACTAGATATGAAGGAACGGGAAGCCCCAGTATCAAACAAAACTCGAACTGGTACATCATAAATAGAAAGCATACCTTGAATAACAACATTCTTTCCTTTCTCCGCCGCAGTTGGGGCATTCGACGAAGAAGGAACAACATCAATAGCATATGCTTTCACAATCTACTTCTCCTTAAGAGGTTGCGGATACTTATCCTTAAAATGTCCCACTTGACCACAGTTGAAGCACTTCTTATCCCCTGGCTTGGCCCGACAATCTTTAGCATAATGGCCCTTCTTACCACAGTTGAAGCACTCAACATCCTTCTTACTCTTTTTCTGGCCACCTTTAGATTGGTCTTGCTTCCTCTTATTCTGAGAGTTATTCTTGCCTCCACCGCCTGCTTGCGGATTTGGCCCTTCTGCAGATGCAGCCTCAGTCTTTGACTTAGGGTAAAGACCCTCTGATCTCAAAGCTTTCCCCACGATCGATTCAAAAGTCTCATCGATGTGGTTGATAAGCCTTTCCCCCACGTATCCATCCAAACCAGTAATGAACTTCTCGTTCTTCTTCTCAGGAGTATCGATAAGAGATAGTCCATACTTCGACAAAGTGTCGAACTCAGCAATATAATCAGAAACTGCCCTTTCGTTCTGCTTGAGTTCCAAGAACCTCTTGAACAACACTAACTTCTGGGCAGCGGGAATGAACTTCTCGCTAAAACGAGCCTTGAACTGATCCCAAGTAACCTGATCCTCTGGAGTAGCTGTTCTAGTGGCATTCCACCAATTCATTGCTCGCCCTTGCAGCTGACGAGACGCTAGCCTTCTCTTCATCGCATCCTCAAGACCCAAGTCATCAAAGATACGGTCACAGCTATCCATCCAGTCCTGAACATCCGTGGCTGACTCCGTTCCATGGAACGGTTTTCCACCAAGGTTAGTGTAATCCTTGCACAACTTGGCGAAATCGACCCTAGGCGCCTGCACTACTGGGCCAACACCAACTCCGGGAATGGGAACTGCCCCTTGCACTTCTCAAAGCATGTCCCTCATGAGGTTAGTAAACATCGCCCTCATATCAGCGGCATTCCCTTGGTTGGTCCTTCTACCAGCACCCCTCGTGTCTCGGCTCATCGTCAATCTGAAAAAGGGAAACGATTAACGACCCCATAGTGGTGCTAGTGTAGTGCGACTTCATTCTTATACTACTAATAGTATATATATACATAGCTTTTGAAAACCAAAATAATCACAAATACGCGCTCTCATATACGTACTATCTCTCCCTAATGTCTTTCCCTAGGTTAACTACGCAACCTAGAGCTCTGATACCAAGTGTGACGGCCCGCCCCGCACCAACCGACATTTACTCCAAATGTGCATTGTACACATGTCCAGTTAGCACGGAACTGGTCGTGAGAAGGAAAGGGAAGAAGGAAATGAACATACAAAGAACCTGTAGAATGTCTCACAGCGCATAGAACAAAATATAATAATAATATACTTGACATAAAACAGGAGAGACAGTGCATAAGCTGAAAATCAGAACTAAATATCATAGCAGCGGAAATCCAAAATACAGCTTATTACAACTATCAAACTGTCTCAAAGAAAAAGTAAGATAAAGGGGGTACACTACTAATGCCCAAGTAGCGACCACCAACGACACAGGGAGAATGTGTGTGTATATATATATCATACGTGGAAGCCTCCTGCACGCCTCCGAATCAGCTACTCGCACATCACCAGTTAACCTGTCTCTAGTCTACTCGTGTGAGCACCCAGAGTAATAAGAGAAGACATAAAACTCTGGGTCAGACATAAAGCCTGGTATGAGCGATAAGCATCTAAAATGAACAATAACAAGTAGACTAAAACATTCCTGAACCTGGACCTGCAACCAAAGAGTTAGCACTACATACTGTACAACACTCTAAGGTACCATATCAAACAGTGTAAAGATACGGAGGTGGGGGAGGTGTGCATGTCATAATGATGGCAAACAATCAAACATAGCATCCATCCGCACATCTCTCACTCAGTGCGTAAAGCATACGATATTCACCACTTCGATCACCCAACATAACTTGCTACGATCACTCTGCCCATGAAGTCATAAATGGCTTCACTGCACTGATAACATAGCCACAAATCCTTCGCTATGTCCACTTTTCCCCATGGAGTTATTCACCCCATCTGCGCTGGCTCATAGCCTTACCAATCCTTACTATGTCCACTTGCCCCATGGAGTTATTCACCCCATCTGCGCTGGCCCATAGTCTTACTACGCATCACCTTGCCCCTCAGGTCATAATGACCCTACTGCACTGATAGCGTAGTCTTGCTACCATCACTTTGCCCCTCAGGTCGTAATGACCCTACTGCACTGATAAGTAGCCATCATTCATTTTTAGTGGTGAATCGAAGTTATGAACATCGACAACTCCTTAGCACACGTCCCGCAGCAAAGTCCAACCATGAAGTGAACTCATTGGTTCCCAACTGGATCCTGATCTTTAACTTCCCATATTGGACTACCTTTGCATCTCGGGTTATTGGTCAATACTTGTAACACCCCACGTCCATTAATGTCACTCACAAAGGGAATGCATTAACTTCCATGGAGGTTTTAAGTGAATATAGAACAGTAAAATTACAACAAGACAGATATAAAATAGTACTTGGAAATTCAAAAACTTTATTTCATTGTAGCAGAAGTCAAAACATGTTTGATTACATCATAACACCATATTCAATGTCAAGTACAATATCTATCTTGATAAAACAAGTACATAATCCCATTACATGAATAGCCATTAAAAAGAAAGATAACAAGCTGGACTTTACTTCAGCAGTCCAAGCTTTCCAGAAGATAAGCGATCCAACTAGACTCCACTAGAACTTGGCCCAACCTGCGGACCTGAAGGGAGAAAAAGGATGGAAAAGAGGGGGTCAGACATAAAGTCTGGTGAATATGATAATTCTACAATACTATTACCAAAATAACTGGACTAAGGCATAAGCTGGAAAACAAGAAAATGTCTATGAAGAGCAGATTAAGGACATAGACCATCGCTAAAGGCAACGTTATAGGCGCTCCTAAATACTAAAGGATAAACACTATACTGCACCACACCAGTCACCCTAAAGATTTATCCCACTTAGCTTCACTTAGAAACTTTCCCAATGGCTTTACGTACCCCTAACTGACTACATAGGTGCCGCCTGCCCCTATCTCCACTAGGTGTACCCTACTTCCCATTATTCGATCGGCTCCCTAACTCGTAGATACCCGTGCTGGCCCCACAGTGGGGTGTATCACTCCCCTAAAGTGGCAACCTGATACAACGGACATGCACGACTTATACCTACACGATGCAACAACGTCTTACCTACCAGCCCGGGTCCACACACGCATATGAAACCCGTTGGACTTGCGTTGTCACCGCTCCCTGTTTTGGCCTCTTATAGTCAAACCCAGTATGCGTGTCCCGTCCTCGACTTGGGTCGAGCCCACAAAGATACGTTTTGGGATACTGGTTGAAATGGGCCCCCACTATTTACCACAAGCATTCCACCTAAGCTTGTCCCCATTAGTCCATCCCACTTAACCCACTTAGTCATGTTCATTTACATGTGTGTTTGGTTAAGTCTAATCGTATTTCAAATGCCTCTAAAGGCAACCACCAGATTCCTCATGCCACCCAAGGCACCTACTTAACCCCCATGTCCCACCTTACATGATTATCTGGTTAAGTATTTCTTAGTTCATTAAGGTCATAACCTCATAAAGACCTCTCACATTAGACTGGCATTTATGGCAGCTGGATTTGCCGGGCGGGTCCGGGCAGTCTTACACCATAAAAGAGTCTAACCTCGTGTCTTTACAACTGTTATGCTTTAGTTTGGGCCTAGGACCTCTCACATTGGGCCAACATTTGTGACTACTGGATTTGCCGGGCGGGTCCGGGCAGGTTTACATCACAAACGGGTCCAACCTCGTGTCCTAAGCATTGATTATTAATAATAATCCACTTTCCCCCAATTTTAATAATTCCCTACTTGAATTATTAATTACTTCCTATTTTTAACAATGTCCATAATTGACTCAATTATGGACATTCATTCATGGTATGCAACATCTTACAAAATTGCACCCAATTTGTTAATTCCTAATATTACCCCTACCCCACGTTTGAACGTTTATTCGCAAAATATATGTTAGACTCGAATAGCCTAACTCATAGCATAAAAGAGATTATCATAATAACAACATGTATATGTGACCAAATGAATCATAATAAGGGGTGAAACTTGCATATGTCCAACTTGCATAGATTATACATGTCATGGACCTAAAGGTGTCAACTTGTTCAAAATTCACCTAATATGATCTCAATCAATTTTCATAAACTTACATATGAACATGTGTGAATCAACATCATCTAATTTTTTTTAACAACATGGTTTTATATGGGTACACCTAACTCAATAGGCAAATTCCCATAATCAAGTTTTATTTAATTATAGTTTCAAGTTTATGGGTACACCTAACCTAATAGGCAAATTCCCATAAACAAGATCCATTTAAATTAAGAAAAAAAACATAACTTTAAGCATGATCCAACAACATCATGATTTTTCAACATAATATAGCATGATTTATAACATGGCATAGTATGATAGCATAACATAGCTTGACATGATTCTCAACATAGCACGACATAGCATAAGAGAATTTACAACATAGCATGACATAGCATATATAATTTACATCATACGACAACATAATAACATAATAAGAGATCCACAATATATAGAATTTACAATTACAAATCACATCACTTTCTTGTGATCCATTCATAACTGAGTCAAATTAGTTTGTAATAGTCTTGTGAGAATCATCATACTCACCAACAAAAGAAGAGAATTAGAGAGAGTTCTTTGGTTTGATTTGTTTTGTTGAGTAGAATTTAGTTGTAGATGATTAGGCTTCCTCTTCTTAGTTTGTGACGGCTATGCTGAACTCCATGGCAACAGCATGACGGTAGCTTCTCTAATTTTACAAGTGATTTAGGTCTAGGGTCTACCCACTTATTTATAGATTTTAGAATTCATTTAGGCCATTAGATTTAACCTAGAAATAACCGCAGCCGTTCAGACAAGATGGGGTTTATCTTGTTGACTCAGCAATGAGTCGGAAGTGACTCAGCAAACACTCAGCATATTAATAAACTTCTATTCATGTCATAAATATATATATATTTTCTACAATGTACATATTAGATACATCCCCCTTTACTTATTATTGTTTTTATATACATATTAGATACATCCCCTCTCTCACACACTTATTAATATTTTTATATTCATAATAGATACATCCCCTCTCTTACATACTTATTAATATCTTTATATTCATATTAGATACATCCCCTCTCTTACACACTTATTAATATTTTTATATTCATATTAGATACATCCCCTCTCTTACACACTTATTAATATTTTTATATTCATATTAGATACATCCCCTCTCTTACATACTTATTAATATTTTTATATTCATATTAGATACATCCCCTCTTCTACACACTTATTATTATTTTAGCAACTTTAGTGTTAATAGAAAATTCGGGGTGTTACATTCTCCCCTCCTTTTAGGATTTCGTCCCCGAAATCTTCAAGTCTGGAAGAATGTATATCCTACCATCCAAACGTCCATCTACTCATCCATCATACACAGGCATCCATTGTCCTTAAAAGACTTCTAATGCTTTATGATCATATGCAAGTGTGTGTACATGTCCTTACCTAATGCGAAATCAGGCGGTCTACTCATTCAGTTGACCTCCTTAATGCAAATTATGTAAGTGTCATGAATCCATTATGTATGCCAAAGATCCTAATTGCTTACATACTACTTCTATATGCGTGCACACCCATTCAACCGAATGCAGCATCCATATGATGGTACAACCATTATACATCCATTATACTAAATACATCCATATATATGCAATATGCAATATGAAGTGACTGAGCCGATCTAGTGCCTAAAGTGTGTGTATATATGCATCCACGAGCAACCACTAGCAAACACTTGCATCCATTTTGCATCCATCATACATAACATGTCTCAAACACATGTTTCAACCATAGGATTATCCTAACTAAAGGTCAAAGATACTAATGAGAGGACATACTAAAGATAAGATAAGATAAGCTAAGCGATAAAGGAGAAATTAAAAGACATACCCTCAAAAAGAAAAGGGTACAACGAACGCATCTTCTCTTCTATCTCCCAAGTTGCGTTGCTCTCATCATCTCCCCATTGCACTTTAACCAGTCTGACCTCTCGATTCCTCAACTTTTTGATCTCCGACCCAAGAATGCATGTAGGAGCTCGTCTAATTGTTGCATCACGCTCTATTTCCACCTCTTTAAGCAAGCTCGGCTCTACCACCTCCGCGGTCTTGTGCAAACACTTCCTCAAATGTGATACATGGAATACGTCGTGTACTCCACTAAGTTTCTCAGGCAACTCCACCCTATATGCCATCTTCCCAATCCTGTTTTTTACAGGAAACAGCCCTACAAACCTTGGTGCTAATTTCCCCACGGACCCAAAGCGAACAACATTCTGTAACGGAGATACTTTGATAAAAACCATGTCCCCAATGTCAAACTCAAGATCTATCCTCCTCTTATCAGCATACGATTTTTGCCTATCTTGTGCTGCTTTCATCCTCCTTCGAATCAACTCAATCTTCTCCGAGGTTTCCCTAACCATATCGGGCCCAAGTAGGATTTTATCGGTAGATTCCCACCAACATGTAGGCGAACGGCAAGGCCTTCCATAAAGAGCTTCGAAAGGTGCCATGCCAATACTAGACTGAAAGCTATTGTTATATGCGAATTCTACTAACGGAAGGTGCTCTTTCCATGTACCCCCAAAGTCTAGGATACAAAGCCTTAAAAGATCCTCTAGAATGCGATTCACCCTCTCGGTCTGGCCGTCTGTCTAAGGATGATATGCGGTGCTCAAACATAGCTGAGTCCCTACCGCCTCTTGTAAACTCTTCCAAAATTCGCTAGTAAAGATGGGGTCACGGTCGCTTACTATACTAGAAGGAATACCGTGCAAACGAACTATCTCCTTAATGTATACAGAAGCCAACCACGGAGCAGTCCTCTTACTTTTCACGGGAATAAACTGGGCGCTTTTAGTAAGTCTATCTACTATAACCCAAATCCCCGTGTTACCCTTCCTTGATCTTGGTAATTCATCCACAAAATCCATTGAGATGCTTTCCCATTTCCATAGTGGAACTTCTAATGGGTGAAGCAACCCACGGGTTTCTTTTGTTCTGCTTTAACTCGTTGGCACACCAAGCATCTAGCGACGTACTCGGCCACATCCTTTTTCATACCGGCCCAAAAGAAAACCCGCTTCATATCTTTGTACATCTTATCCCCGCCGGGATGAATGGTCATTTTTGAGCGATGAGCATCATCAAGAATGGCCTTCCTTAAGTCTTCGTCTTGTGGTACACAAAGTCTATTATACCTTCGTAACCAACCCTTATCGTCTAGGGTATACCTACGAAGATGGCTTGACGACTCCCCCCCTTTGAGCTTTTCTACTATCTCAACCAACTGTGGGTCGTCTCGCTGTGCCTCACCAACCCGTCCTAGAAGTGTAGGTCTAACCTCCAAGGATGCTAACAGACCGGGTACTAAGTCAACGGAGGGTCTAAAGTCAAACATAGAGATGAATTCTAAGCTTTGTCGTTCAGCAAACAACGGACTCAAGGACAACCTTTTCCTACTTAAGGCGTCTGCCACCACGTTACCCTTGCCCGGGGTATATGCTATTTCAAAATCGTAGGAGGCTAAGAATTCCATCCACCGTTGCTGCCTTAAATTCAAATCCTTCTGAGAGAATAAGTATTTTAATGATTTGTGGTCAGTGAACAGTTCGAATTTCTCACCAAGTAGATAGTGACGCCAAGACTTAAGCGCGAAAACAATTGCGGCTAGCTCTAAGTCATGTGTGGGGTAATTCTTTTCATGAACCCTCAACTGCCTTCCACCATAGGCTATTACTCTTCCCTCTTGCATGAGGACCGCGCCAAGTCCCGTCCCACAAGCATCAGTATAGATGGTAAACGGTTTATTCCCGTCTGGCAGCACTAAGACTAGGGCTGAAGTTAAGGCTCTCTTTAAACGTTGGAACGCATCATCGCAATCTTTGTCCCACGTAAAAACCAGGTTCTTCTTCGTTAACCGTGTTAATGGAGCTGATATTTTTGCGAAGTCTTTGATAAACTTCCTATAATAGCCAGCCAACCCCAAGAAACTTCTTACTTCGGTTGCATTTTTAGGGACCTTCCAATCTTGGATGGCCACCACCTTTGCGGGATCCACTGCTATCCCTTCTTTGGAAACCACGTGCCCTAAGAACCGTACTTCCTCCCTCCAGAAGTGACACTTAGAAAATTTTGCTTTAAGGTTATGCGCTCGAAGGGTTTCCAACACTTCCCTAAGATGTAGGGAGTGCTCTTCTTTATTCTTAGAAAAGACTAAGATGTCATCCACAAAGACTACCACGAATTTGTTAAGGTATTCCCTAAACACCCTACTCATCAAATCAACAAAATATGCAGGGGCGTTTGTCAAACCAAAGGGCATCACTAGCCATTCATAGAATCCATCAGGAGTCCTAAAAGCAGTCTTATCTATACTATCCTCAGCCACTCTCAGTTGATGAAAGCCAGTGGCTAAGTCCAACTGCGAAAACACTGAGGCGCCAACTAACTGATCAAAGAGATCGTCAATCCTCGGCAGTGGGTGTCGGTTCTTTTTAGTAAGCTTGTTTAGTTCTCTATAGTCCATACAAAGTCTAAGAGACCCATCCGCCTTTGTGCAAAAACTACTGGAGCACCCCACTCCGATATACTACGTCTTATGAACCCCTTCTCAAGCAACTCCTTTACTTGCTTATTGAGTTCCCTCCTTTCACGAGGAGCCATGTGGCGCACTGGCAAAGATACGGGTTTAGCATTATCCACAAGATAAATTCGAAAGTCTATCTCCCGCTTTGGAGGTAAGCCCTTCACCTCCTCAAACACATCCGGATACTCCTGGACCACTTCTACCGATCGCAGGTTCTCTACAGACGCGTCAAGCGATTCAAGATAACTTAGCATAACGGAATTTATGGGATTACAAAAGATGTCGAGAGCATTACCAAGGCGAGTCACAAGCCTAACTACTCTCCTTTCACAATCAAGAATGGCCCTATTTCTAGACAACCAATCCATTCCTAAAATTAGCCCATAGCCCGTGAAGCCCAATACATAAGCATCACATCTAAATTCAACGCTAAGTATAGAGATTTTCAAATCCAAACATATCATGGTCAAATGAGCCGAACCCCCAATTGGATTTGAAACGACCAAGGGATCCTCTACTAAACTGGTGTTCAAGTGCAGTGATTCAACTAATGATGCAGAGATAAACGAATGAGATGCGCCAGAATCGAATAAGGTACGGACAGGATGATCAAACAGAAAAACTAAGCTTTCAACAGAAATTGTTCTACCTCTTTCTTGCAGCGGTGGGGCCGCAAGAGCCTGAACTTGCCCCCTTGCCTGCCCTGGTGCCATAAGAGCCTGCACCTGTCCTCCCGAGGTAGACCCTGCCCTCTGCCCCTTCTTTGGACAGTCCTTCACTAAATGTCCCGCATCTCCACAATGAAAACAACCAGTCTTCTTTTTCTTTCTACAATCTTTGCTGAGATGGCCAGGCGTCCCACAATTGAAGCATTTCTTCTTCCCTTTGCCATTATTGTTTTTACCACCCTTCTTATTTTGCTGTTGGGGTTTCTTCTGATCCCCTTTCTTTTCAACTGCCTTATCCTCATGCATAAGTGCAATTTCTACTAGCTTTTCAAAGGTGGCTCCCATAGGGATGTGGGTCATAGCCAACCCTTGCAACGGTTCATTCAAGCCTCTAACGAACCTCAAAGCTTTCTTCTCTGGCGTGTTCACCAACTCCAAGCCAAACCTTGCTAACTGATTAAATTTATTGACATATTCCTTTACTGATGAGCTCCCTTGCTTTAGTGCAAGGAATTTTTCCATATTTAAGTTCTCCTCTGCCCTTGAAAGAAACTTTGCCTCAAACCTTCGTCTGAAATCCGCCCATGAATCAATTGGACGTTCCCCGTTAGTGACCTCCCACCAAAACGAGGCCTCTCCCTTCATTAACCAAGAAGCTAAACGGACTTTCCTCCCATCTTCCACTTCAAAGATATCCAACAATTCCTCAGTCTCCTTAAGCCAATCTCTGGCCTCCACAAATGTCTCAGTCCCTTGAAAAGTTTTTCCTCCCATAGCCTTGAATTCCTTGCACGTCTTTGCAAAAGTGTCAACACGAGGAGGAGGAGGAGGAGGAGGAATGGGTGCAACTAGGGGTGGAGGAGTATCCGCTGGGCCTGCAGTGGTGGCCCTAGCCTCCAAGTATCTCCTAAACCACCCTGGAATCGTCACACCTTCTGGGAGATTAAGATCTTCAGCCATGCTGAAACGAAAAAGGAAAGATTCAAAATGGAGAATTCGAAAGATAAAGATAAGGATGTGGCTATTTGGGATTATGTTTTTCATAAAAACTCTCTTTAAATAACATGTTTTTTTTTTGAAAGCACTTCTTCCAAAAATACTTTAGAAAAAAAATATTTTTCTAAATTTTTTTTTTTTTATCTGTTCTGGTAACCTTATGCTCTGATACCACGTGTAACACCCCACGTCCATTAATGTCACTCACAAAGGGAATGCATTAACTTCCATGGAGGTTTTAAGTGAATATAGAATAGTAAAATTACAACAAGACAGATATAAAATAGTACTTGGAAATTCAAAAACTTTATTTCATTGTAGCAGAAGTCAAAACATGTTTGATTACATCATAACACCATATTCAATGTCAAGTACAATATCTATCTTGATAAAACAAGTACATAATCCCATTACATGAATAGCCATTAAAAAGAAAGATAACAAGCTGGACTTTACTTCAGCAGTCCAAGCTTTCCAGAAGATAAGCGATCCAACTAGACTCCACTAGAACTTGGCCCAACCTGCGGACCTGAAGGGAGAAAAAGGATGGAAAAGAGGGGGTCAGACATAAAGTCTGGTGAATATGATAATTCTACAATACTATTACCAAAATAACTGGACTAAGGCATAAGCTGGAAAACAAGAAAATGCCTATGAAGAGCAGATTAAGGACATAGACAATCGCTAAAGGCAACGTTATAGGCGCTCCTAAATACTAAAGGATAAACACTATACTGCACCACACCGGTCTCCCTAAAGATTTATCCCACTTAGCTTCACTTATAAATTTTCCCAATGGCTTTACGTACCCCTAGCTGACTACATAGGTGCCGCCTGCCCCTATCTCCACTAGGTGTACCCTACTTCCCATTATTCGATCGGCTCCCTAACTCGAAGATACCCGTGCTGGCCCCACAGTGGGGTGTATCACTCCCCTAAAGTGGCAACCTGATACAACGGACATGCACGGCTTATACCTACACGATGCAACAACGTCTTACCTACCAGCCCGGGTCCACACACGCATATGAAACCCGTTGGACTTGCGTTGCCACCGCTCCCTGTTTTGGCCTCTTATAGTCAAACCCAGTATGCGTGTCCCGTCCTCGACTTGGGTCGAGCCCACAAAGATACGTTTTGGGATACTGGTTGAAATGGGCCCCCACTATTTACCACAAGCATTCCACCTAAGCTTGTCCCCATTAGTCCATCCCACTTAACCCACTTAGTCATGTTCATTTACATGTGTGTTTGGTTAAGTCTAATCGTATTTCAAATGCCTCTAAAGGCAACCACCAGATTCCTCATGCCACCCAAGGCACCTACTTAACCCCCATGTCCCACCTTACATGATTATCTGGTTAAGTATTTCTTAGTTCATTAAGGCCATAACCTCATAAAGACCTCTCACATTAGACTGGCATTTATGGCAGCTGGATTTGCCGGGCGGGTCCGGGCAGTCTTACACCATAAAAGAGTCTAACCTCGTGTCTTTACAACTGTTATGCTTTAGTTTGGGCCTAGGACCTCTCACATTGGGCCGACATTTGTGACTACTGGATTTGCCGGGCGGGTCCGGGCAGGTTTACATCACAAATGGGTCCAACCTCGTGTCCTAAGCATTGATTATTAATAATAATCCACTTTCCCCCAATTTTAATAATTCCCTACTTGAATTATTAATTACTTCCTATTTTTAACAATGTCCATAATTGACTCAATTATGGACATTCATTCATGGTATGCAACATGTTACAAAATTGCACCCAATTTGTTAATTCCTAATATTACCCCTACCCCACGTTTGAACGTTTATTCGCAAAATATATGTTAGACTCGAATAGCCTAACTCATAGCATAAAAGAGATTATCATAATAACAACATGTATATGTGACCAAATGAATCATAATAAGGGGTGAAACTTGCATATGTCCAACTTGCATAGATTATACATGTCATGGACCTAAAGGTGTCAACTTGTTCAAAATTCACCTAATATGATCTCAATCAATTTTCATAAACTTACATATGAACATGTGTGAATCAACATCATCTAATTTTTTTTAACAACATGGTTTTATATGGGTACACCTAACTCAATAGGCAAATTCCCATAATCAAGTTTTATTTAATTATAGTTTCAAGTTTATGGGTACACCTAACCTAATAGGCAAATTCCCATAAACAAGATCCATTTAAATTAAGAAAAAAAAACATAACTTTAAGCATGATCCAAAAACATCATGATTTTTCAACATAATATAGCATGATTTATAACATGGCATAGTATGATAGTATAACATAGCTTGACATGATTCTCAACATAGCACGACATAGCATAAGAGAATTTACAACATAGCATATATAATTTACATCATACGACAACATAATAACATAATAAGAGATCCACAATATATAGAATTTACAATTACAAATCACATCACTTTCTTGTGATCCATTCATAACTGAGTCAAATTAGTTTGTAATAGTCTTGTGAGAATCATCATACTCACCAACAAAAGAAGAGAATTAGAGAGAGTTCTTTGGTTTGATTTGTTTTGTTGAGTAGAATTTAGTTGTAGATGATTAGGCTTCCTCTTCTTAGTTTGTGACGGCTATGCTGAACTCCATGGCAGCAGCATGACGGTAGCTTCTCTAATTTTACAAGTGATTTAGGTCTAGGGTCTACCCACTTATTTATAGATTTTAGAATTCATTTAGGCCATTAGATTTAACCTAGAAATAACCGCAGCCGTTCAGACAAGATGGGGTTTATCTTGTTGACTCAGCAATGAGTCGGAAGTGACTCAGCAAACACTCAGCATATTAATAAACTTCTATTCATGTCATAAATATATATATTTTCTACAATGTACATATTAGATACATCCCCCTTTACTTATTATTGTTTTTATATACATATTAGATACATCCCCTCTCTCACACACTTATTAATATTTTTATATTCATAATAGATACATCCCCTCTCTTACATACTTATTAATATCTTTATATTCATATTAGATACATCCCCTCTCTTACACACTTATTAATATTTTTATATTCATATTAGATACATCCCCTCTCTTACACACTTATTAATATTTTTATATTCATATTAGATACATCCCCTCTCTTACATACTTATTAATATTTTTATATTCATATTAGATACATCCCCTCTTCTACACACTTATTATTATTTTAGCAACTTTAGTGTTAATAGAAAATTCGGGGTGTTACAATACTGGGTCGGGTCGGGTTCCTTCTCAAGCCATCGGTTCGGGTCGGGTATTCTCCATCTGTTCGGGTCGAGTCTCCTTCTGATGCGGTTCGGGTCGGGTATTCCTCTGGTGCGGGTCGGGTCGGGTGCCACTCCATCGGTTCGGGTGCCACTCCATCGGTTCGGGTCGGGCGTTTCTCCTCGGATCGGGTCGGGCGTTTCTCCTCCTCCAGTTCATGCTTCCGCTCCGATCCGTCTCGTCATCCTCTACGTGCGTCGATCTGATCCATCCTCCTCTATCCGCTCCGATCCCTACTCCCTAATCCGATCCGATCCCAGTTCAGCTAGCGTGGCCTTCCTTTTTGCCACTTTTCCCAAGTGTTGGGTTCCGATCCGATCAGATTCCTTGCTCAGTTCAACATATCCGATCCGAGCCCCATATCCGATCCGATCCGAACCCTGCACTGTTTTCTGAAACTGTTCCAGCTAGTGTTTACGCCATTCGACGACGTTTTCGACCATTCTAACTATTGAAACCAATCATAAAGCATTTCATACAGTCATAGCAACATACATAATCAACCACAAACACCAAAACATCAATATGATAGGTTAGAATGGATCAAACATACCAAAAACCCCATATTTCCCCTTAAGCATGTTTAGGTGAAACTAATGATAGGATTAACAAAACTTAACCAAATTAACCTAAATTCATATCAAAGGTCTAAAACATCATTTAAGAATTTATGAACATTTTTCCCGAATTTTATCATGCTTAAATTCGCTAATTAACACTAATTACCCTTAACTAGCCATAATTAGTGTAAAACTATGCAAATCACTCACCTTAGCCACAAATAAACTAAGATCTGAAATAATTCTCTGATTTGATGTGAATCTCAATGCCAAACAGCAGCTCCAATGTTGATTTGGTGTAGATCTTCCTTGATTAGGGGTTGCTAAGCTTAATCCTCGACCAAAAGATGATTTGGAGATGACTTAGAGGTTGGAGGCCATTTTTAGAGTTCCTTGGTGATAAGTGGAGGCTAGAAAACTGAAATGGAATGATCCTCTATCTCATTTCAGCCTTCCCATAACCCTAATCCCGAAATGGGTTATGGGCCTATTCACTAATCACCCGATTTGGCCCGGTTAAGCAGTTTTTCAACCTCCAAACCTTGTTTCAGCCATATCTCCCAAACGGTAAGTCCGTTTGGCTATTATGACCAATCTACGGAAAGGTAAACCACCAAAAGAATCCAATGGAAGTGGTTTCAGGTCAAAATTCTTTTCCAATCAAAAGTTATGGCCAACATTGTACCAACTAAGGGCAAAATGGTCATTTAAAAATCGACAAAAATCATAAGCATGGGAAATGATTCTAATAGATGTTTCCCAAAGTTACATGACCATACAACTTCATATGGGAAAGAAATAATTATTCTATGATCCTCCGATGCGTAGAATGCGGGTCATTACAATATTGATGGATTTTATCGATGGACTACCTAGAAGCAGGGCAGGAAACAAAGGTATTTGGGCCATCGTGGATCACTTGACCAAAAGTGCAAGGTTTATTCCTGTCAAATCGACCAGGACAACATCGAAGTTGTCCAAGATTTATATAAAATGAATAGTTCAATTCCATGGTATCCAAAGAGTATAGTCAATGATCGAGATCCATTGTTCGCGAGTGGATTTTGGAAAAGTTTGCAAGATACTTTGGGAACCGAGTTGTGATTGAGTACGGCATATCATCTCCAAATCGATGGTCAAACCGAGAGGGTTAACCGAGTTCTGGAAGATCTCCTAAGAGCTTGTTTATTAGACTTCAGAGGATCATGGAAGGACCATCTACATCTAGTCGAGTTTGCACATAAAACAACTACCAGTCGAGCATTGGGATGGCACCATACGAAGCGTTGTATGGAAGACCGTGTAATTCTCTAGCATGTTGGTTAGAAACTGGAGATAAGTTGATACTTGGGTCAGCGATGATTAAAGAGACCTCAAATTGTATTGATATCATTCGACAACGGATAAAGGAAGCCCAAGATCGTTAGAAGAGTTATGCTAACAAGCATCGAAAGGATTTGGAATTCGACGTAGGCGATATGATTTTCGTGAAGATTTCGCCGTTGAAGCATGTTGTTCGGTTTGAAAGCAAAGTAAAATTAACTCCAAGATTTATTGGACCGTTTTGACCCGAGAATATATCGAGTGTGCACGATGTTTTCCGTGTGTCGTTTCTATGGAAGTGTGTGCATGATTCGAATGTGGTGGTATCTCCAGAGCAGTATGAAGACCTAGAAGTCAAGACCATAGTGATGAAACCTCGTAAGCCGCCTCGCGTTGTGGGGAGTGACACGAAAGAGATTAGGAGGAAGACGATTATGCTAGTCAAGTTACAGTGGAGTGAGGATGCTGACGATTGTACGTGAGAGACAGAAGAGAGTATGAAGACGACCTATCCAGAACTCTTCGCTGGTATGACCCACTAGCATTGTGTCACCTTACATCATTGTAACTTGCACTATTGTTGTTGTGGTTGTTTTTAGAATTCCCCGTGCTAGGATAAGGCTATGGATGCATGGCTTGATGGATGCTATTTTAGATGGTAAATTGGCTACACATGGATGATAGGCATGCAAAGTTGTTTTGGTTGCTTGTGTTTTCTTAGGATTTCGGGGAAATTCCTAAAGGGGGGAGAATGTAACAACCCACATTTCATGTATCGGAGGATCGTAAAATATTTTAATTTAATTCCCAATGGGCTGGATCATTCTCATAATTTGATATGTTGGTTATGGGGATGTGAGACATGTCCATAATTTTTACCAATTTTATTTATGACCATTTTGCCCCAGTCAGTCTTTTAAAGGGCATAACTTTGGACCGAGATCGAATCAGGTGCTAGAATCGATTTCATTGGAAAGGAAATGGTGTTTCCAATTCCGTAGAGTTGTCACATTAAAGATTTGGGTTAGCAGTTTGGGAGGAATCGCTGTTTTAGAGCTACACATTTTTCTATTCAGGTTTTCAGCCATTGATGGGCTGATTTGAGGAGGCCCATTAGTGGACTGATAGGAAGCTATAAATAGAGGGTTAGAAGCATGTAGAATGGTTTACTTTCTTCATTCCCTCATTTGGTTGAGCTCATGATCCTCCTTGCTCATTCAAATACATCTTTCCACCATTAAAATTCTAGATCTACATTAGAGAATCGAAGATCTACATCGTTTGAAGCTGGATCTACGTCAAGTGAAGAGAGATCCCATCAAATTGGAAGGTTTGAAGAGTGTTCTTTGCTATTCGGAATCGAGATTCATCGTTTTTGTGTTGTTTTGGTGAATTGGTGGGTGATATGCATCTCTCACGTGGATTCAATCAAGTATATGGGTTTTTTGATCACAATTTCATCATTTTCAAGTTGTTTTCACCAGGATCTACATCATGATAAGTATATTTTTCATATGAGTCACCATAGGATATAATCTAGCATTTTAAAACCGGTAATTCTTATGTTAATTCATATGTTTATGCAAATTAGATCCATAATTTTAGTGTATTCATTGATTTATCATGATTTAGTTAATTTTATATGAATAATAATGATAATCATCATTTTGATTTTGTTGTTGATTTCGTGAAGTGTTTATTATTGAATTGGATGAGTGGATTTCATCCATGTAGTTAGTTGTCGAAGATTTATTCAAGATTGGAGCTATTTTGGTCAGATCTGGAGTCGGGTCATTTTTCTTAAGTCAGGTCCTATTCTTCTTCTCCACGAAATGGAGCTCAGGTTGTGGCGAAGCTTCAGGTCCTTGGGAGAGCTTTGGGTCGTTCGTGGCTACGTCAGGTAGGGTCTTCATCCCTAGGTCGAGTCTTTGATGGTGATGTGGCTGCGGCTAATTGGTCAGATTGGTTAAAGCATTAAAGCTTCAGAAGGAGTTAGATCATTGAAGACCAGATCGTTCTAGACTCTGGAAAGTGTCGGGTCGTTAAAACGACATAAAGGTTCCAGAAAGGTGGAAGGCGGATTAGCAGAAGGCTTAGGCCGTAGGACGACCTTATGGACTAGGTTGTGAAAACTACCTAGTGAGGTCGGGTCGTGCGGAGTTTGCATGTTTGAAGGAGTGGTGGTTCGTAAGGGGGCTTAGGTCGTTAGATGAGCTAGTCATGGGTTGAGATCAAGTAAATGGTCTAAGGATGCTACAACGTTTACAAACACTATGGAATAGAGATTAAGTGTTGTGGTTTGTTTTTCGTAGTGGAGAGTCTGGAAATGCTATGAAATGGAATATCGACCAAATTGTGTATAATCTTTGTTCGAGAACGGTGATGACTTCGAAGCGAGTTCAAGGGGGAATGTCGAAGTGCTAGGATGTGTTCGTTGATCATCGTAATGCAACGAATGTGAAAACGACTCAAAGTAGAGATACTAAGGGTTGAGGAATTATCGTTGCCGTAGGTTATAGCGGACTCAAAGTAGAGGTCACATGATTTCGTTGTATGGTTGAGTACCCTGGGCAGCTCGAACTGGCCTAGTTAGGTTTCGTTGTATGGCGTAAGGAGTTTTTGCTAGAACCGGGGTTTACCATTAGCCCTTGACTATTGATGGCAAGGTGTTTAGCCGGTCATACGATTAATGATGCTTTCAAAGCATGATAGGCGATGATAGCCAGTGTCAGTCATGAATGTTGATTGTTTTGCTTGTACCGTCCCACGTAGACTGTCTGACATCGAAGGAGATATTCCTTAGATGCTTGTCTGATATTGGTTTAGGCCTCTAGGGCTTGTGCTTGAGGGACGTTGAACCTGATTAGGATGGTTTACGTGAGATATATAATTGGTTGCCATGATTGCTATTATCTGGATACTTCTGATTGCTTTGAATGAATAGTTGTTCTTATTACCATGGATGTATGGTTCAAATGCTTGTTGTAAAGGCTATCACTATCCAATGTGGGGAAGATGGGGTTGAGTTCTTCTCTGGTATTTTGGTAGATTGTTTTATTAATCTACCTATTCTTATATATTTTATTGATGATGTTAGATAGTTGTTTTATCGCTCACTAAGACAGTTTTATGACTCAAGCTTTTATGTTTCCCTCTTGTTACCTTGGGTTGTTCATCCTTTTTGGTTGGGCAAACTAAGTAGCAGATGATATCTTGGTGTGGACGATGTTGCTGTGCGGTGGCAAGCTGGAGGCTGGCATATTATTTTCTATTATATAGTATTTGTTATTTCCGTTGAAGTTTCTGCTCAAATATGCTTCACTATTATTGCTCACTGTATATGTTCTATTATATTTTATCCTTTCGTTGTGAGTTAAATGACAGGTTTCGCTTGTGTTTCCTATCTTGATGATTGTCCATAGTTGCTTGGTACGTCTTTCAGCGCATTGTTTCCCTTATTAAGTGAACGCGTTATGGGCGGTCGTCACATATATAAGCCTGTCTGTGTTTAGTTTAGTTTGGGTTTTAACTTGGTTATTTTATATATGCCTTTTCATTCTTTTTAAAAATAATACATTATTTGAAATCAATAAGAAATATGTACAAAAAAAGGAAATGGTTGTGTAAATTTATGTACAAACGTAGATTTATGTATGTTTGTACATAGTTTACATCAACCATTCAAAAATATTGCATGTTATATATTTCCTATGATTTGAAATATGTTTATTCCTCTTTTAAATATTTTATTCATAATTTACAATAATTGCAGTTAATGACATTTGTGTAAGATTTGGAATCTTATTGTAAGATTGAACGCAAAAAGGACTGTTTTGGTTGCTAGCTTGAACCAAAACATATAATTTAATAATAATAATAATAATATAAAAGAATAATAACTACGCCAACTGCACGAATATATATATATATATATATATATATATATATTATCCGTCCAATTCAACGTAAATAATGAAATATATATTATAGTTAATGTTTGTTGTATATGTGTGTTTGAATTGTTTCATTTTATGGAATTACATATGGAAGTGTAATCCATATTAATTGGAAATATGTATCATGGCTGTTGTAGTAATAAATGTGATTGATTTGCTACAAGTAATGTCATAAAGGAAAAATGACTATTGTAACCATTGTTGATTTGGGGGAAAATAAATTGAATTAGGTAGTTAGGCCTAAATGGTGACAATTTGAAAACGATGACTAGGAATAGTAATTGCAACTCCAATTAGGTAAATAAACAATTCTTATAATATATATATATGTGTGTGTGTGTGTGTGTGTGTGTGTGTGTGTGTGTACAAGAATAAATCAAGTTAAAGTAAAATGGAACTGTTTAAGGGGTTGCAATAATTAGATTTAAAATAAAAAGGCACTGATATAATAAGGACATTTAATTGTAAATTAATGTCTTAGGAAATTATGACCGTTAGGTTCATAAATGACATTAATTATGACAATAAATAGCATTTAAGGGGTTAATCGGGGCCTTAGAAAATATGACCATTATGGTCATAAGCAGAAATACCCTAATAAATAACAGTAAATGAAATAAAGAGGGGATAAATGGGTATCGGTTGTCGTTTTAAATACTAAGTCTAATAGGTAAACAATTAATTAAACATCCTAGGACAGGAAAGGTATAGATTTTCCTTATTCTACTCTAGTTAGTCTAGAATTAATATAATTAGAAATTATAATTGGACTTAGTAGGTTAATGATAAAAGGTCAGTTGCCTTATTCGACAGAAGTCTGCACTTTCCAGCAGTTGAATATATGTCCAACTGATGTGAGACATCATTGACCATAAGAACCCATGACGTTAGTTTTTTGCATACGTGGATTATTTTCGAAAGAAGAAATCAAAACGGAAATAACTCAATAGTGTGGCCTGCTTTGGGAATTAAGGTTATAAGTGGTTAGATCCACCTTTAAAAAGGTATTAAGCGACCGCGTATACCACCTCCCATAAATGAAAGCATTAAAGGCTACTTGGGTACGAATTTGATAATCTCCACGATAAGTCCGCTTCCCTTAGGTCTTAAGCGGATGGGGCTGAGGATCCAACCAAGAATAGGTTTTAAATGACCACTATGGAGGTACAATAGGTCGGCTTATCCTAATGGGGAAGTATTAAGTGATTAAGAATTATCCTAATAAGGTCGGCTAGATGGTAACAAGGGGGTTCACCATAGGGAGGTCTTAAATGGCGTGCTATGCCTACCTATCCGGTTGGTTTTAAGTGACTGCTTACTATCTCTCGCCTTATACGGAGCGTGAGTTTATATGCGTGAATGACGAAAGCCTTAAATTAGTAGGACATTAAGTTAGTGTCATCTAATTATACCAGTTTAGGGTAAACCATTGAAAAATGTATTATGTGACCGAACGGGTCCGCATTGGGTCTTAAGTGATCGAAAGGATCTACCCTTATCTATCATTGATAGTGAGGTTTTAAGAGGTATATAGAAATAATTAACCTTCATATGATTAGTGAGTAGTTGAGAGCCCACCTCTTAGTTTTTGGT
The DNA here is from genome assembly GCA_030737875.1 of Allium sativum. Lineage (NCBI taxonomy): Eukaryota > Viridiplantae > Streptophyta > Magnoliopsida > Asparagales > Amaryllidaceae > Allium > Allium sativum. The sequence goes on along the minus strand of CM060923.1, from coordinate 401,074,540 downwards.
AATTGGTTGAATGATGGTTTAAAGGCTTCATTGTTATGCATAAATGTTCTACCTCAGTGTCATTATCATTTGTGAATGCTACCTTTGGTATGGTAGTTAGTGTCATGTGTATGTATTTACAAGGTTAGTTTATAAACTAGAATTGATAGACATATGTCTCTGGTTAAACCAAACGGGATACATCCGTGTATTATAGACTGTGTTATACTCTTTCTGCTCACCATAACTTATTGTTCAGGCCCCCTCCTCATTACAACTCCCAGGTTATCTCGAGAAGGTTAGTGCATTTGGTTAAAATGTGTTTTGGGTTAATAGTTTTCAAAATTAATTAAAAAACATTAAAGATATGAGAGGAGAATTGGTAGGATAAAAGGAAGACGGAGGGGACCGCGGAGAGGATGTAGCAATCATGGATGGAAGAATTGGTCTCCATATTTCTCTCAATTCTCAAAACATGAAAAATAGATAAAAGTTGTTTTTTATTTTGTGTGTTAACTTTGTTTTCTAAAATGATTGTTTTCCATAATATACATGCGTTGTGCACATTTTTTTATGGACGAAAACCGAAAACTTAAAATGGTAAACCAAACACTACTTTAGGTTTCCATATGTGTTTAAGTTTGGTTATTTGTTCTCATTCTCTCTCATACTTTGTATTGATGTGATGACGTACTCTTATAGGGTAGTAAACCAAGTTGATACTAGTTTATCCTATTTCGTTTCCGCTATGAGTTATTTTATCATACTCTGATTATGCTCATGCTATTTTATTTGCAGGTACCAGATTTGCACACTCCGTGCTTAGGTGGGTTTAAGTTTCGATTTTCATCGAAATTTGAATTCAGAAAAGTGTGGGGTGTTACAGTTCAGATTTTTTTTCCTCTTACAAAGAGATCTGAAAAAGTGATTTATGAAAGAAAGAAAATGAAAAATATGAGAATCATAGGAAGAAGATAAATGGAAAGAATGTGGTTTCATTTATCCAAGATGTCCCTACATAATAAATTGTATGATTAGGCATGAGGTGTCAGTCTAGTCAACATTTAATTATAAATTCAAAAGTAAATTACAGAGGATAAAATATCATAAAGAGAAACACGCAAATTGTAACGTCTGGGAATTTTCGACCCAGAAAATCAACATAAATACACTGTCAATTTCTCGAGCATCGAAAATACCGGGACATTAATAGAAGAATTAAGAGGGTGAGAAAGATAATATAGAACTAATAGAATAGAAGAAGAAGAAGAAGAAGAACTCACTGAACATCAGAATCAGAGTAATCACGAAACTCACAGCGGAATGAATAAATTTTATTACAACATAACTTTGAAATACAAATCTGAATTTGTATATATACATACCATATCAGAGTGTAACTCATATACATCACAGCGGAAATAATCTCTAAATATCTAACGGTGAAAACTCCTGCTTTGAGCCCCTCCAAGTGAATCTGTAAAATCCTGAAACACTTGACTGCCCGTACAAATTTGGGCACCCAAGAGTTTACGGAAAACACAAACAATATAAACTCCGGGTCCGTCAAGGGACTGGTGTGAGTAAATTCCAACCATACTGTTTACTTTGAAAATCCTTTTCAAATAAGAAGATAATAGTAAGACCGACCAACACATAAACATGGACGGCTTTTACCTTACTATAACCCAAAGTATTCTTGATCTCAAAAACCAGTGATATTATGATAATGTCTAAACAAATAATTATACAAGTAGCAGAACACTTGCATCTCACGCTCCACATGTATAAAGTATAAAATCATAAACCGCAGGGCGCTTATTGGAGATTGGATTCCAACAGACAAGGTATGGGAGCACCTTCTGAATAGTGTACTCTAGAGGGAATACACTCAGGGTTCAACAAGAATGTCTTGCAACCCGGCCACACATGACCGCTCACTCATTTTGCTTGAGTGTCGCGAATATATTGCCACCACGGTTGTAGGCCATCCAACCATCATCCGAAGATACAGAATCGAAAAGAAGTAAAAATATGAATTTTCTACAGATCGGTGACAATACACCCTGCTTGGGGATGACCCAACTAGCCATGCTGCCTAGCCCAACTTCTGTCATTCCCGGTTGTAAGGCTAGAGGCTACGTCTATCTTCAGAACATCTGATCACCATTCACTTTGAATGTCACATCGTCAAATCCGTAATCACACATTGATTACACAAATGCACACTGGGTGTAGAATAAAAAGAAGTTACCTTCTCCCCACCAACTTGGTATATTCGTAAAATCAACGGCATGACCGTTGGAAATACTCTGTAAGACACTCGTCCATACAAGTTGTTCTAGGACTGGACAAACAGAAAGCACCATTCTGGAACTGGACGACCCTTGCATTTAACTTCGTCTTCAATTATCTTCAGCATATCTAATCGCACGCTTACACCTACACGGAGTGGTTTTCAGATAAAATATCCAACCGGTCTCCCCGTATTGACAACAATGGTCAAACACTTCGATGGTCGATTATTTAACTATCGAAGTAAAAATAACATCCATTTAAATGATCAACTAAACACACACAACCATGGTCACTTTTATTTAACATTCGTTTTATTATTCGAATTCGCATATCTTACCAGATATTTCTCAAATCCCATTTTAGCCTTTTTACACTTCTTGGAAAACATTTCTAGTTATTATAAACTCTCTTTCATGTTCTAGAAAAATATACGTTATCAACGTTCGAAATATTTCCATTAATTTTACATTCTTTATTTCTATACTTGGATAATCTACCCTATTTATATTGGAAAATATTTCCAATTTCCTTTTAAACCTTTTAATCGGCCCCATGTTCACTTTTAAAGCATTATTCCCTTTGAAATGGGAATACTATCCCTTCTTATAGAAATCTAAACACCTTGATCATATAAATCTTTATTCACGTAATAATCTCCCTTATCTTGTTTACCGAAATCTCTTTCATACTTTTCACTCCTGTTCCACTTTATAAACTCTATCTCTAAGTCAACTTCTTATCAAATCGAGATCAAGTTTATAACTAAGTACTGATTTCTATCCTATCAACATTTATTTGTTTAAAACTAAATGTTCATTATTCTATCAGATTATAATCCCTAAAAATAGTTTATTTTTAATACTTTCGACATCGTCGAATTCTAGTTCCAAATCCTAACGGTTTAAATTCTAATCACATTTGGAACATCGAAATGTTGTCATTGTTTTCTAACACGATTCTCCAATTTCTCTTTCTAAAACTTATTCTTATATTTTCTTACGACATCGTTATTTCACACTTTCGAATAAGTGGATTTCAACTAAACTGCTTCATTTCCTAGGAAGTGCTGCTATATATAAAAGTCACGCTTAAGTCTAATCAACAGCAGTTAATTTGTTGCTATAGTTCTAAACTTGTCATACGCTGTAATATTCCCTTTATAACAAATCTCAACATTACAGTCACCCTTACCTTATCAACAACGTTATTTTATCGCTATAGTTCAAACTTGTCATACGCTGTAATATTCTATGTTATAACTAGTCTCGACATAACAGTTACGCTTAAGCCTAATCAACAGCGCTTATTTTATCGCTATAGTTCTAAACTTGCATATGCTGCCATATTCCTTTTCTACTAATCTTAACATTTATCTCCATCACAAACTGATATCATTCCTCGATAATAATGAAGCCGTTCAAGTTGGGGTATTCTATTTACCTCTCAGACCTTGATCGACAACGGTCTTACCTTAGAACAGATATAAGTCTGTATTCTAATCCTTTATTACTTATAATATTCATCAAATCGTATTTCCTTGTTTTACTTTGGAATACGGTTCTATAACATCATATTCATCCTTTGAAATCTTCGTTGTTTATTATTATTTATTTTTAAACATTTACTCTTCTCTTTCATTTCATTCCATCGTTCTATTTATAACTTCTTAAATTAAACGGGTAACTAATCTCATTAATCTTGATTAATTTGTTTCCAAACTGTTTTCGTTAGATTAACTAAAATCCAATTAATCTGATAATCATTTTCCCAAATAATAGTTGATTAAATCAACTTCATTCCATCAGTAAATTCTTTAACTGATTTGAATTACTTCTTAACATTAGATTAATATAATTAATCTAATAATATTTCTAAATTGTTTATCTTAAATATAATTATCCAAATATTTAATCATTGGATAATTTCTGCTTTATAAACTTATTTAAATATCAACAATCGTTTATATTTATTTTATAAAAACGAACTCTAAAATACTGGTTTATAATAGAACTTCTATCATAAATTTAAATCTTCTTTTTAATTATAAAAATATGATTTTTATAATTATCTTAGTTAATTTGCCTGACGGCCAATCAACTCCTTAACAAAACGATGGGTTTACGGTCGACTGTCACCACTTTCTAAATCGATATCGTTTATTTATTTATCGAAATAGATGTTGAATTTCCATTAAACATCAATATTCACATGGGGTTTTAAATATAATTCGGGTTCATACAAAACAAACAGTACATATAATTATCAAGGAATCCGGTCGGATTCCTCCAACCGGTTTCCGCATCCACAGATGTTAGTCAACACAATTTACACTAACTCTATACTAGGGGGTATTCTAATCGATGGAATCAGTGTCCAACCGATGATGTGTACCTACGTAACGGTATATAATATTCAACCAAATTAATTGTAGTCTACCTAATCGACCATCACACAGCATTCAAACAACATTAAAATATATTAAAATATTTTAAAAAGATCAGAGTTAGTGATTTTACTCACCTTGGCGCGTTAACCGTTAAATAACGATTTGTGTCGGCTGACTTGGTTGAGCGGTTTATTTTGCCTAAATCCAGACGAGCTCCAAATGACTCCAGACTACTTCTGTTGTGAAACCGGCGACTGTACGATCCCAATGGATCAGATCCGTTCCTTCATTAATCGGAATCCAAGTCCACCATCCAACTAAAATAAATAACTTCGAACGCTCCCCTTTGCGTTGGCATTTCACTCGCATTCGTGGCGCTACGGTAAACACTAGTACTGCGCAACCGTTCCCTTTGTCATTCCCCAAATGTCGGTCATTACTTCCCAGCATCTATTTCTTTTTCTTCGAATCTGAAACTTCTAGAACAACCCATTTTGATGATTACTTTGACCATTTTCCGAACACTACTCGCTCCAGGAATCCTGCCTCTTTCAACGTTCATAACTCTACTGCGTTGCCAAAAGTCTGCGCCCTTTTATCCAACTCCGAAACATAAACAAATTTAGCTTGTTGGGCTCACTGTATATCGGCCCACATTCAATCATGTACCCGCAAAACAGGTTTCATCTTCCCCAACACTTTTTTATCTGCTTACTGTTGAAGATGCATAATACTAAGAACCCGTTGTACTCTTCCCACGTGCCTGCATACCCGAAAGCTTTTCATGCTCCACACGTTTATCCCCAAAAAAATCCATGTTTAAAAACCTATCACCTTTTTAATCGAGATTAGGTACTGCCAACCTATCTTCCAAGTTTGAAATACCCAGGCGGTTTCCATTTACCACTCATCCAAACCTCCAAACTCCATGCAACTACAAAAGCACCTCTCCAATGCCATGTCCACCTCTGCATCAACCCCGCTTGTCACCCTAGTTCGCCCACCCACACTGCCTCGCGATCCGACGAACTCCCTCCAACTTGAATGGCGGTCCCCGACCTTCCATGCACGTAAAGCACGAATCTCATTTTCCTTTGAACAAAGCATCTCCAAGTATTTTCTTCTACTTCTCCTATTTCCATATTTTTCCTTTTTATTTACAGTTTTGCTCCATCGTCCAAACGACTCCACTTCCATGCATGCCCGACGCCTCATGTTCTTTCCTTGGCCACGCACACGTGAGTTTCTACCCATGCCAAAACCGTTCACCTCCTTGCTACACACGTGACCTTCCCATTCCCTTCTCTCCCAAAAACATGCACGTTTCCATACCTGTACCCAAACCGTGCCACTGACAACCCGCTTCATCACCATTACTACACGCTCTCCCTCCTTGGTCATTCTCAAAATAGGGACAACACTCTTCCATCAACAAATGAGTTCGAACCCCCCTTCACGATCTCTTCTTCTGCACATCATCAACACCCACGCACAACTTTACCTCGTCCAATGCCTTGCAAACTCCTCACATCCATATCCCGCACAACTTTAGCGCAACTCTCCTCGTACATGCACTAAAACTCTCGGCTCTCACGCTATATATTTTTTCTAGATCTGGTTTTCTACTTATTTTCGGTTTGTTTTTCTGAGATGGACGAGAAGAAGGTGTATATATAGGGAAGGATGGGAGGATACCTTTTAACGGTAGGCAATACCCCTATTAAAGTAGCCATGTGTAAATCCGAATGAAAGGGCGGCATCATCAGTAGGCTTTAGTTTCTAAGTAGAGTGTATTTTCAAAGTGCAAGTGGTATGCACGATGTTTTGTTCTGTCAACACTTATGTACGAGGGAAAACTTAATCTTGAAGGTATATATAAATATATAGATATGCAGGTCTTAGGAGTATGGTCTTTTTGTTTGTACGTATCCTGAATTTTCGCTGCTAGGTTTTGAAAAAAAGAAATGTTTAGTCTTGTAGGCAGCATGGCTTCCGTCACATTCATTATTAATACCAGCATGGCGCAAATCTTTTCAGCATGTATGTTGAGTATGGTTGGATAGATTTAGGCGGAGACTTTCCCTTATAGCATGTACGTTGAGCATGGTTAGGCTATTGTAGGAAGGGACGCTTCGTATTTAGTATTTACAGAAAGTGAGATATTTAGTTTTAGAATTGGACGTACCCCACTATATAAAACTCTGTTCACACACGACTTGTTGTTGACAGAAATAAATATATCGTCGCGACCAGCAATCTACCACGATCACAAATATGTAATAATATCGGTAGGTTGACTTATATTGTGAAACCCCAAAATATCGATACAGGGTGCACAATATTCCAAATAAAAAGTTGCATATTTAATTAATTAAAAATTACAGTAAAATTCTAAAAATTAAATAATCGCTGCGCCTCAAAAGAACCGTGTCCCGATTTGCACCCGATATCAACTTATATTCAAATAACTGTTACGGTCGATATACGATCTCATAGCGACTTTCTGAATATTTGATTTGGACATATCTTGCAATCTATACGCCGAAATCTTGATTTTTCACTTCTGTTAGAAAGATACAGTTAAACAGATTCCAGCATTTCTTGTTTCGCAGATATCCGATTCAGAACGAGTCCGGTACACTCAGTTGAAGTTCATAACGTTAATTTACGAACTGCCACGATATTACGGGCTCGATTATATTTAATATATATTTTTATATGTTCAACTCCGTTCTAATTAATATATAAATTCATTTATATTATGAATTCAATATTTAAACTGATTTAAATATTCAAATTCAAACCGATAAAAATGAGGGACGTTACACAAATATACGCAAAACACACTAGTTGACTTTGCCGTTTTTTCTTACAAAATAGTAAATTCGGGGTATAAATATTTGAATTTTGAGAAACGAAAAATGACTTATTCTTATAAAAAGTCTAGTAATTAAAAAAAATGAATTTCAATAATATTTTATTTTCAACGTTTTTCAACGTTTAATTAAATTTCACGAAAAGGTTGAAAGTTGCCTATTTTTCTATGAAATGTAATCTTAAACGTATGTCAAATATTAAATTTTATTATTTAATTTAAATTTTATATTTAAATATTAAATTTCATTTAAAATGTAAAATAAAAAACGTTTGTATTAAAGAGTCGTTGTAGATTAGAATATCAAAAATGTGTCCTCATGATAGCAACTCATCCTCTTCATATTTTATCGTGTTCTTCTTTGTTTGTTCATCATCCTTCTCAGTTGCCGGAGGAAGCAGTGGCAAATTTGCGTCAAGTACATATGAAACATTCATGGTTGCGTGAAGCAACATCCTCCCTCTTCTTGCCATAGTCATATTGATAAATTGTCGAAAAGGAGGATTCCGGAATATGAATTGGTTTTGAGTCGCATAGTCGTTGTTCTCAAAGCGATATTAACCACCACTCGATTAGAGTTTGGTAAGGAATTTGTATGCAAATTGCTATCCAGAATATAACTAGATTATAATTTGTTGTAGAAATGCCAATTTATATGTTGCCTTTTGAGCCGCGTATCAATTGGAATCCAAACCAAGTCGGGCTAATTAGACACAAACCAATGGAGCAGCCCATGAATTTGAGCTTCCGCATATAAAAAGCCTAATCCAATCCCCGGCATGATGCGTGGAGATTTCTATCGCATTCAATGAATCAACGTGAAACCCTAGCAGACAGGATACGGTGGCTATAAATCATTCTCCCCCTTCAACACTTTCTGCTCCATCTTTTTCTTTTTAGTTCTCGGCGCGGATGCAGGCTTAGAGCATCTCCAGCAGTGTGTGGGATGGAACAAAAGGGCATTCCCCCCGTTTAAAATCACGTCCCCATGCTCCAGCAGTGACTGTTTGAGCGTGGGGAGGCGGTTCGAACGGCGGAAATCCCCATTTTTTTTATTTTGTGGTGATCCGTAGACGGGGAAATGAAACCCGTCTATGGCTAAACGGTTTTCTCAAATCCGTCTAATATTAAAACGGATTTCAGAAATCCCTTTTATTAAAACAGGTTTCTTTAACCCGTCTATGTTTTTTCTTTTCTTTTGTGTTTGGATGAAAACAGAGGACTTCAATGTTCTCTACGGTGTACTAGGGTTTGAAGAAGTGGTGAATGATCAAATATTTAAATGTAAAGGAATTTAGTTTAAATTAATGTAATTGTTTAAATATAATTTGTTTCATTACGTAGGTTACTTAGTTGTTTATGTTAGTCTTTTTTGGCTTGTTTTTGATGCGGACAAAATTATTTCGGTGCTTTATTTTCCTTTTTACAATGCTTGTGTATTTGTATTTTATTGGGGGCAAGTTACGTTGATTCACTTGAACGGGCACTCTTGATTTGAAATAAATGATTAAGATCTTTAAATTATTTTTAAAACCGTGTTTTCGTCATATACTATAGGGCACGTTTATATCAAATAATTATTCGTATCACCGATAAAAATAACCGGACTACAGCGTAGAGAAGACAGTATGTTCATCGACTAAAGCAAACTAGTAATTAGAAATAAGCATACATTCTGAAAGCAAAACAAACTAATTCGAAACCAAACTAGACGCAGATACCAAAGCAAATAGCGTAATACATAAGATAAACATATAGTAGTCACATTGTGTTTTAAAGTCTGAACCCCCTTCGTTAGCCGCATACCTTTGTTTTTGTGCTTGTAGAATATTACGTTTTTTTGTCACAACGTACTCTAGGTATTGTCCAGTTAACTGAGAAACATCCTTTGCCAAAAACTCTTCTTCCTTCTCCTCACGCAACCGTCTTTCACGGGACTGAAAGACCCTAGTTCATTCAACGTCTTGTTGAACTTGGGCTTCTAGGATCCGTAACTTTTGTTCTTTTAGCTTTAATCGTTCTTCCCAGTTGGAGTTAGAAGCAATAGAAAAATCACTTAAAAATGATGTTATTCGTTGACTTTGTATCATCAACTTACTAGATTCCTTGTTTCTCAACAATGCTCGTTTACTAGACGTTATGCCCTCTGGCCGCTGGTTAACTCCCCCATACAACATTCCTGAACTAGGAGTTACTGGACTACCGGTATTACATTCAGCATCCATTGAGACTAGAGAGTTATTTGAATTTCTGGGAGATGAATCCATCGAGATTCTCGATGCCACATTTCGTAAATTAGTTTCATCGGTGTCCCCCATTCCAACATTATCATCTTCACCAAGTGTTGCCTAGCGTGGCCTCAACTTCAAGATTTCAAAAGCGTCGTGTGCCTTGAATTTTGAGCTGTACGAATCATTATAGATTTTGTCGTAGTCAGATCTCAAGTCACTGACTGTTTGACCACTTCTTAGTCTATCGCCTCTTAGCGCAATACCACCTTTGTATTTGGTACACATCGTATTAAGGTTATACCAAGCCGTTTTGGTGGCCTCGTAAGATCTTTTTTTTGACATTCAGGGTCGTGATTATAGTACTCATTAACTTGTGAGTAAAAGTACTTGCCGGTTGAACGAACTTCTGGAACTTCGGAAGCCCTGCACCAAGAATCGGCTAACACTTTGTAGTCATGAGGCCTCCACGTCTTGCCACTACCAGAGCTTATGTCGATTGAACTGTTGAGTTGGGACGTAGTAGTCATTATTTTGTATACGTCCGCTTTCCTTTATTTTTGGCTTTTGCATTGGAAGGTGGATCGGGCATTTGTAAATTTGGTTGTGAGCCAAACACATTAGAGGTCTGGGGAGCTGAATTAAACATACCGCTTTGTTGTGCAAAAGCTAACATCTGACTCTGTTGGTGAGCCATGAACTGCGCGGGTGTCATTGGATGATTGTCGTTCTGTGAAAGTAAACTTGTATAATTCGTAAGACCATCATCGTACAAGCCGGTTTCACTGATATCTTGGTTATCCATGGAAAAGATAGTTTGTTTTGGTAAACAAAGAAAGAGGAGGTTGAGTGTTGTGAAAATAACTAGATGTGTATTGTTATATATAAGCAGCTTGGGTGGACAAAGGTGGTGTATTATTTGAAATATTTGGTTGTGGAGTTAATCACTTTACCGTGAAGATTGCAATCGTTGGAATCATTTCTTGTTTTTTGGATTGCCTAGTGGATTGTATACAGCTTAGTGTTGTCTACTCAAAAATTTACTGGGGCATCTTACTATTCATTGAAGAGAGGTTTTCTGGCAATCCTTTACTGTAGCACCTTGGGCAGTGTGTATGGCATTGTTTTGTCCATTCATATGATAAAGTCATAGCACCTAGGGCAGTGTGAATCGCCATGTCAACTTTTTCATGCAGCGTCCAGTCAAATACATAATAAAGTTCGTATTTATTGTGATCACCTTTTGCATTGTTTATGACAGCAAAGTTGACAGGGAGATGCATACAAAAAACTTTATTGCTACATTTTGAGGAATGCAATCATCGTGATAGTGTCAAATCAACTTTTCTCTGATAGTGTCTAGGAAACCCAAACATTTAGCTTCTACTGTAAGTACACGTTGCATACCAGCCTACTTTGGCAAACTAAGATTACGTAAAATGGCAACTCAAGCTTGGATTCCAACAGATTACCTACCTTTGATAAAAGCGTACATTAAGGTGGATACTTTACATATGGAGGAAGAAGTTGATTAAGATTTTTGGGTTACCCTGAATGAAGAGTTCAAGAAGCGTCAAGATTGCAGGGTGGTGCGCACGACTCTAGAAACTAGGAGTGAATTTGTCATGTTCAGTAGGTCTTGCATGAATTACCGCAAAATAATAGCTGAAGTGAAGGAGGAAGACATTTTCTAGGAAAAACGTTCAACATATGACTCCCGTTATCACTACGTTCACCATACACACTTCGTGGGTCATGAGGCTTTCGAACTGTGGAACAGATATATGTTACAATTTGAGTAGCAAAACAATATTCGTTTAAGTATTTTTATATATGTTCTATCTTTATTTCTATTATGTATGCTTTGAGTGAAATGCATTGGGCTTCTTTGAAAGCACTATGGTCGTAAGATGGTTGATATTCAAATGTATTGCAGATGTAAAAACTTGTATTGGATAGTGGACGACCCACATATTTTAACTCCTTATCATATGAAAACAGGGGATTGATTCGCCACTTCAACGTTGTCGACAACACTCTGCTATAAAGACTGTACCCCTGTTTTATTATGCCAAATAGCCTATCCTAGGGACTATAACAAATTTACTGTAGAATGTCTAGGTTGTTTTTCGTAGTGAAGAATAAAAACAGGGTAACTTAGTAATACAAAACAGACCTGATTACAACATTAAAAGACATAACTTAATAATCATTAATACAAAACCAAACAGAAGAGCATCTCATACTAGTACAATGCTTAATGGATAATACTTGATGAGCCTAATAAGGAAAAGTAAAAAAAAAACTCCTTCTAGTACGTAACATAAATACGACAAAAACCACCACCATTCACTGATTTCCCTTAGTGTGCCAATGATGTTCAACTAAATCAGCTCGAAGTTTTTCATGAGTGTCTCTTGACCTAATTCGATGTAAGCGTCGTAAGAACGCGTCAATGGTGTCCGGATCTCTCTCGGCAACAACGTGGGTTGTGTTGTCCGGATCGTAACCCAAGTAAGATGGGAATGTGCCTCTCTCTTCTTCAGTTATCATATTATGCATAATGGTACTAGCGCGCATAATGTTGCTGAGCGCCTGCGGCTTCCACAATTTGATGAGTTTTTTAACTATTGCGAAACGTGGTTGTAAAACTCCAAACGCTCTCTCCACATTTTTTCTTACAGCCTCTTGGTTTTTATCGCGAAATGTTTTTCTTTTTCTGTTTTCGGATCTGCAATTGTTTGGACTAGGGTTCCCCAAGAAGGATAAATACAATCTGCTAAATAGGATCCCATGTTGTAAGCATTTCCAGCTATACTGAAGTTACAAGTAGGTGCATTCCCGTGTGTCAGATCCTTAAAAAGATGTGATTGGTGTAAAACATTAATGTCGTTTATGGACCCAGGACAGCCGAAGTGCGCATGCCAAAACCAGAGATCGTGGGAGGCTACAGCTTCTAGGATCAAAGTTGCTCTGGGGTAATGACCAATAAATTGACCATGCCATGCTTTAGGGCAGTTTTTCCACTCCCAGTGCATGCAATCCAGACTACCTAATATGCCCGGAAACCCTCTTTTTGCTCCTAATCGCTTAAGTTTATTCACGTCGCTCTGCAACGGGGATCTCAGGTATTCTTCCCCACATAATTCAATAATAGCCACGCAGAACCGCTCCAAACTTAAATGGATGGTACTCTCACCCATTCTTACTACTTCATCGAATGCATCCGGAGCAATCCCGTAAGCCATTACACGTAACGCTCCTATTATTTTTTGATAAGGGGAACATCCTAAGGTACCAGTTCTATTTCGTTTTTGAACAAAGTAGTTATCATGAGCAACAACTCCATTAAAAATACGCATAAACATATTCTTACTCACTCGGAATCGTCGACGAAAATCATCAGGGCCGTACGTGCATGGATTGTTGAAATAGTCTTTCAGCAATCAAGCTGTCCCGCCTTAGTGATCACGCATCTTTCGTTTATCTTCTCGCTCAAAGGAACTGCCTCCATGACTTCCACTTGAAGATTCTTCCATTATGAACCGTTGGACGTTCAGATTATGTACAGTTACTGCTTGCACCATAAGCTCTAATTCATCGCTATCGGTGTTGCTCTCTGAAGATAACTGCACAAAAGATGACTGCGTGGATAGGTCATACTCAAGATCAGAATCAAGTTGGCTTTCTTCCTCGACGTAACTACTGTTGTTGTTGTATGAAACATCAAAACCATCATTTTCAGATGAGTTCGGATAGGTGAAACTGATATTATTTGACATTTTTATTTATGGTAGAATGTATAGACATTGGCGTTGAGTTGGGATTAATATAGTGGTGATTATAGTCATTGAGGTGTTGTAACGCCTATATTTAACACGTACAATACAACGACAATAGTTTACCACTTGAATACAACTAATACTGATGTGATTGGTCCAAACGAATATAACCAATTAAGCCTGCCAGTATACTGTTCACTGAAAAATTCCACACTATTTCGCATTATTTACTATGTGATGCGATTTCACTCTGGCATATAAGGGTTGAGTTGACTACACTCTAATACAAAACATGTGATTTTACAACACTCCAATTTGCAACAGTAGCACATTCTGATCAATATTGTCCAGCAGAATGAGTAAAGATGAATTGACAGGTCCTAATGTTTAAAGCTATCTTAAAGTAAAGTACTTATAAAATACCAACCATACTCTCTTTTCCTCCTGCCCTTATAAAATACCACCCATACTCTCTTGCTACCTTCATTAATTTTTTGTTAGTATTCCTTGAAACCTTGTTTTGTTGGTACAACATGTCTAATTGGGAATACTATGACGACGCTATGGTTCAAATGTACAAGGAGTATGAACATGGTAAGCAACATGTGGAAAATGTCGATTTCGTTCCCGAAACACAAATGGGATTCGTAGTAGATGCTGCAGAGGTCGAATTTGAACTGTTCAGTGCATCGCAACCAAACGTTGCAGTTCGGCATATTGGACCGGTTCAAAAATCACTCAACGCTCAGCTGAAGGAAGTACTTGCGCGACAAAACCCCGAAAAGTCAAGCTCTAGCATGACGGGTCGTTTAGTGCAATGTTATTGCGGAGTGGAATGTAATGTGCTTGTTTCTAAAAGCCAAACAAATGCAGGTCGTCGCTTTTATGGTTGCAGAGCATACATTGAAGCCAAAAATCGTCAAGGGTTGGACAGCTGCAATTTTTTTTCTTGGGTCGATCCACCTTTGATGGAAAGGGGTGTTAAATATGAACTCGAAATGCAGGCTGAAGTTAATCTCTTGGAAAGGATGAATGTGGCAATAAAGAATGAAATGCTTCATGGGTGTTCTAGTTTACCCTGAAACTGAGAATAGTACGTACTTGGTTCCGGGTCGAAAGACTCCCTTCTGGTTGTATCGTGTTTATGTTGTACTACTTTGGCCTATTGTATCGTGTTTATGTCGTACTACTTTGTATCATGTTAATGGTTGTATCGTGTTTATCGTGTTTATGGTTTTATCGTGTTCATGTTGTAGAGTGTCTTGTCTGTTGTATCCACTGTAATTTGTATTGAAAATGAAGTATGCAATTTGATTTTATACGTGCTTCAAATAATATAACCTACAGATAAGACAGTCTGCATCAAAGATATACACTTTTATATAAATATTACCTCTACAATGTCAAACATAACACGACAATACAGAAATCGGCTATAACTTGGTATAACGTGCAGCAGTGCAAAAGCAAAAGTGAAAAGCTTATTCGCTACTGTACGTACTACTGTGTGGCAGTGCACGATATTAAGAAAAGTAGATTCGCTTCATTGAACTGTTAGGCGTGCCACTGACTAATCACATCAAACCTTTTTATTCATTTGGTCCGAACTGGCTATTTAACTTGAAAGGTTTATCCAATACTCTCTTCACTCAAACATTTTTTATCCGACTCCACAAAGCATTAAAAAAATGCCTTCGTGCCTTCATCCATGGATTCCTACTTTCCTTGGGGTTGGGGTTGGGATCAAGCTCCGATGGGTAGTCCAAGGACAAATATTGATTGGTTAATAGAATACCAACAACAACACTACGCGGAACTGGAATGCGATCACCCAGAGCTTGTACGAACCCCAATTCTACTTGACTCACTTGAGTATGACCCAGAATTCCTTACGCATGTGGCTCAACCACAAGTAGAACAAGAGGTGCTAGCCCCGACAGATCCTCAACCGCTAGTACCAGACGTGGTGGATCAATCCTCTGCAGTTCAACAGAACCCTTACGAACAAGAGGTCCGCAACCTTACAGTTACTGACATGACAACTGAACAGGAGTTAAACTCGTATCCCGTTTGTTGTCACTGTGGTTACGAGGTGAAAGTAGTCGTAAGGGCAGATGGAGAAAACATTGGTCGTCGCCTAATGCTTTGCTCATTATGGCCAAACGGTTGTAATTACTTTTAATGGATTAACGAACGTTCCCCCCAAGGGCAATTTCTTATGACAACGAGTTAGAACAAAAGATCAGGCGACTCTGAACTGGATTTGAATCTCTAGATATTGATGATAACAATTAGTTGCCTTGCGGTTTTATTTTCCTTCCTACGATCCGTTGTACCCTTAGTTGAAGTAGCTTTTGCTTAGTAAATGTATGTTGTATCCTTTGATTTATCTACCATATTTCTAGTTAACTTCTGTTTTGGCCTGGCATTTGTATTTTAAATTCATTTGTACAACTATGGTTATAATTTGTTGGACATCCCATTTCGTAATTAATATAGCAACCTTGCAATATATAACCATTTATAATTATTTGAAAGCTCTAAATAGATTTTAAATTTTTTTTGTTTAGCCAGAGTTCAGAGATCCCCTTGTGGTTAAAATGGTAAACCTAAAACCGTTTATCTCTTAAACGGTTAACTTTAAACCATTTACCAGTTAAACGGATTTCATTTCACCGTCTACAGGATTTGCTTCTTCTTTTTTGTTAACAAATGCAGCATATCGATCGAGCCAATAATCAGTATGTGTAACACCCCACATCCGTTAAGGTCACTCACAACGGGAATGCCTTAACTTTGGTGGAGAGTTATAGGTAAAAGATACAGATAAATTACAAAACAGACAAAATTAAAACAGCGGAAAATAGAACTTTACTTTATTGATCAAATAGTTTGTACAACAATTATTTTCCAATACCAGAATATATGTCTTACAAAATAAAGAAGCATAAAATAACATTTATATTCCCCAATGTAGCGTGAGCCAACCATAGCAATGGAAAAGAGAATCCAAGCAAAACTTCGACTAATCTTCAGCTTGGAAAGAAAACTGGGCTAAGTAGTAATATTCCTCCCTGCGAACCTGGGGGGGGGGGAACAGAAGACAAGAAAGCGAAAGAAACAGAGTCAGACATAAAGTCTGGTAAGTTCAGTAACTTTCAGCATGTGAACAGGTAAAAAGCAACATGGCATGAATTAACTGAATACAAGACTACATCATGATGATGGGAATCATAAGGTTAGCACAAGATATGATAAGGTAAGATAAACTGGATGCACTTCTATACTTTCTCTGCTTTGCCACTACCTTGTTATTCTAATTTCTATATCCCTGCACCACCTAACTAGTAATCTGTATAAACTGATAAGAACAGATACGTGATCCCAATCCACGCAATTGTGGTTGTTTCAGGCGTACATCTATTATTTGTTACCTAGGTCTAACCTAGGGTTTTCTATCGAGCGCATTCTAGATCCAACCAGGGTTTTCGCTACCCAGGCCTACTGGGGTTTATGCTACCTATTGAACATTTCTCGTATTTTAGGGTTTACGCGACCTAGGTCCAACTAGGGATTATGCTACCTATCGAACGACACCCCTAATCTAGGACATACTACCCAGAGTGGTATATGTTCATAGACTTTCCCCACGTATGTGTCGTGGATCGTTATCGCTGTCTAGATGCACACGTCCTCTATATGTGCGACCCGAGTCTCGTGGCAGGGCAAATCAAGAAACACGAAACTCGGTCGGGAGCTTTCAGATATCTACCGATGCAGATGCTAAGGTCTGTTTTTCCAGTGGCTATGGTCTCACTTGACCCCTCCCTCAACTAATGAAAGGCACACCTTGAAAAATGAGAATTATACACAGGCCCTCTATGCCCCACTAACCTATGGCCATCCGCACCCATAACTAGACAGCAAGTATATGGTCTTTTGGAGTTCTCTGCCTTTCCGCTGTACGTATCGCGACTGACTCAAGATGGTAGGTAGACAATGAGTTGCTATCACATGGCTACTGGTCTCGCCGAATCATGCTGGTCCATCCTAGTCTTTAGGTTGCCTTATATTGCAACCAAGGCATACCCTTGGTTCTTCTAATGCAGACCTTAACCTCTGTGAGCCCAGGCGGATCATCTGCAGCCTCACAGAGGGATACCAAGAGTACCCTCCCATCCCCTCGAAGCCGTAACCCAGTTTGTTGGAGCCTTCTCGTGTTCTACTAAGGTTTACTACTTAGTTCCCTTAACTAAGGTTTACTACTTAGTTTCCTGAACCACCGTTTTCTTAACTAAGGTTTACAACTTAGTCCTCTTAACTAAGGTTTACTACTTAGTTCTCTTTTTCGTCAAGTTGGATTGGTTAAGTGTCATTAGTCAATTCAAGTTAACTTAACCCATTCATTTGTCATGTTAAACTGGTTAAGTGTTATCAGTAGTTCGTGTTGACTTAACCCAACCACAAATCATGTTATATTGGTTAATTATTTCTTATTACTTAACCCTACCCCTTCATCTTGTATTGGTTAAGTGTTCCCTTAGTTAACCTAACCCTAACATATGTTTAATTCACATGTTCTAATGGTTAAGTATTGTCCCTTCATGTTTTGACTTAACCTTGTTCGTTTGTCACACTATGATGGCTAAGTGTTCTAAGTTTACTTAACTCCATCTTCTAGTCTAGTTAACATGTTAAATTGGCTAAGTGTATTTTACTTAACCCCACCTTCTAGTCTGGTTAACATGTTATAACAGTTAAACCTTTTCTTAACCTCACCCACTTGTCTAGTCAACATGTTATAACGGTTATTTAACCCCTGCAAGTCTTGTCTTGTTAACATGTTAAGTTGGTTAAGTGTTCCTATGGACTTAACCCCCCCCCATTCTAGCTTAACTGTTTCTTAGCTTTAAATTATTCATTTAAAGCACCAACCACTTACATTAGACAGATATTGTTGCAGTCAATGGATGTGCTGGTTGGTTCCGGGCAGATTTACACCGCAACTCAGTCTAACCCCGGGTCCTTTTTGGGCTCAATGCTCTAACCACCCACATTAGATAGGTATTGTTACGGTTGCTGGATTTGCCGGGCGGTTCCGGGAAGTCTTATACCATAACTCAATCTAACCTCGGGTTAGGCATATTCGTCTTTCCTAGATTTACATATTTATCCTTTTTATCTATATGTAAATTGCTAACAACTCTTTTAAACAAATTTGGCCTATATCATATTTATTTGTCATGCCCACTAACATACCTATATTCTAGGCCCAAATCTTGATTTACCTATCATTTAACCCAACTTGCAGTTTATGCCAAATTAGATCAGTTCATGTCAAAACTAGATTTAATATTCTAGTCTACAGTTTATATCCAAACTTGGCTTGCATGCCAACTACATACTTTGCGGCCAATTAACAATTTACCAATTTACGCCCAAGTCTAATATGCATGTAAATTATTTACTATTATAGCCAAATCAGATTATGCCAACATATTTGTTATGCCAAATTATCTTAATTAAGCTACGCCGAAATTCCCCCGCCGTAGTCGTACGTATAAGATGATTTCACAAGTTTCTACGTACTCATGAAATGAAACTAACAAAAGGAACAGGGGATAAGCACGAGAATTGACATAAGAGAATAGGCATGAAAAAGCGAACCAAAATACACAAATACAAAGATAATGGATCCAGTGGGTTTGGTTTACATAATAGAGAACCGGAATAAACTAAGCAAATTACACCCTAAGTATGAGATCCAACAAAATCAAGGGAGACATAGGTGATTTGATCCAACATAATGCCATTTCGGTATACAATCATGATTTGTAACTATAATGTAATGGGCATAAGCAACTAACCATAATAGTCATAGGCAATTAACCACAATGGTCCTAGGCAATTAACCACAAAATAGTCCTAGGCAATTAACCACAATAGTCATAGTCATGGTCTCACAGTTATGAATCTTAGTCATAGGCAATAGTCTTATGTTCATAGTCATAGGCAATAGTTTCATGTTCATAGTCATAGGCATAGGCATAGGCATAGTCTTATGTTCATAGTCTTAGGCACAAAGTCCCATAATCATAGTCATTGACAAATTGCCACAATAAGTTCTAGGCCATAATCGAGAATCAGATCCAGAGGCATATACAAGCACCGATTCAAATGAAAGGATTAGGCATATTCTCATATCCATTTAATTACATGTCACCAATAGATCTAGGCGTTCAAATCTAAAAAGTAACCGACTTACATTGATCGGTTTTAGAAAAGGATAATAAGATAATGTTGAGGTGATTTGCTATAATTCGCGCGACGTTGCTCGAAGCCGTTGAATTAGCCTTTGCTTCCCTTCTTAAAGCTTTAACCTTATTTGAATCTCCAATATGCAATTCCTAGCCGTAGTCTTTAAGAATAGTCTTCGTGTTTTATTTTAATTTATTTATTTCAATTATTCCAAAGGCAGCATAAGGAGAGAATAAAATAGTGTAAAGAGAATGGGGCTAGGGGGCTGTTTATAAAGGATTAGGCGGACGAATCTAGACTGAAAATGAGACCAGAAACATCAGAATGAACCCAGACTCAAAACTGGGTTTCAGCACCAGGTCGACCCCCTGGTCGACCTGGTCCCTGGGAGGTCGAACATAGTGTCGACCCCCAGGTCGACCTGGTCCTGGGCGGGAAAATTCCCGCCCAATCTGCGCTGGGGTTTGAATTCGAATTTCGAATTCGAGCTGTTTTTTTATTTTGAAAATCCTTGAAACTTCGGAGGGTCGTATCTCCCTCATACGGACTCCGTTTCTCGAAAACTCGGACTCATTTCCAAGCAGAATTTCAGAACGAACGTAATGGCGCAACCTGTTTCCCTTGATTCTTATTTTAAAATTTAATTATACTATAATTTGTGAAACTTAATGTTACAAAATTATGGGGTGTTACAGTATGCCTGAAACTGGTAATGTATAGTAGGCAATTCAGCACTGCAACATACAAAATTCCCATTCAAAAAATTTCAACACTACATCACTACACAAGGCTAGTTCATTTACATGCAAAATAGTTATACAACAAAACAAACCGACATCGGAACATTAATGAGTATACAAGCTACCATCAACCATGCTAGTTCATCCGAATAACAGACTAAAAACACAGCATAAATACAAACCTACTAGGACATTCGAATATCTTCCAAACCCATGGGACTCGTGTTTTTCCTACTGCTCAAACGAGGTGAAACTAGTGATTTCAGTTTGCTTCCCATACCCCCTCTCCGTCGTTTCCCTTCGACCGCAGTTTCGCTTTGGCCATAACCTATTCATACAAGAAATGCTTGAGTACAAAGGTTCATGGTTGACGATAAAACATATACTTGAATGCAGATCCTATTTATTTCATGGGGTAAACATTCGCAGCGAAGAATTCATTTTTTCAGAATTTGTGTTTCATGCTTGTAGATTTTGTTTCAAAGGGCAAATCCTATTTATTTCATGGGGTAAAACAAAATCTTAAGCTACCAACAATTGATGTTTGCAGGATTTTTGTTTCATGCTTGCAGGTTTTGTTTGGATTACCAATTTTCGCAATGAGGCCTCGCATCCCTTAAGAATGTTTGCAGAAAATGTTAATGCAAACAATTGTTTGCAGAAAATTGGTAATGTCAAAAAATGGTAATGTGCGGAAAACTCATATTGAGCACTTAAGAATGTAAGGCTTCATTGCGAATTAAATATTTATGAAATGCAACCAATCTTTCCAACTGCTATACGCTTAAGATATCCTACTCCTATTAAATGCTATTAGCTAATTAAAAAAATTATTGAACATCCATGAAATAACTTTTTAAACCTTGTATATGAAATCTGTACATTACTAGCATCTATAACTTGGTCGAATCTAGTATTTTACTAGCACTTATAACTTTATATAACTAGTATGTATAACTTGTCCAAAGCTAATACTTAACTAGTATTTATTACTTTATATGTCCGGTGTTAAAATCAAATAACATTATTTAATTAGTGTGTATTACGTATTCGAAGCTCGGTTAATGAACGTGTAGAAGATGAATGTGATGGAGTGGGTACTCTTATCCGAACACCATATCTATTCGTCTACCCCCCCCCCCCCAAAGATTTGGTCCACCGGCAACATTATCTTCACCATCGTCATCGTCATCAGTGTCACCTCCGTTGTCTTCGTCTTCCACGTCCACATCCTCGTCTTCGTCTTCGTCTTCATCTTCATCATCCTCGTCTTCTTCGCTCCCATCATCTTCTTCATTCTCCTCTTCATCGTCCCCACCATCTTCGTCATCATTCTCTTCTTCAACTCCTTGCATTTCCACCATTGCTTTCCTTTTCTTTGCAACTTTTCCTCTAGCACTACCAATCATTGCAAGACTCAAACACGACTTTCGAATAACATGCATATTCTGTACGAGATACGCTATTAGGAACTTATCAAAATAAACAAAAATAACATACATTATATTTTAAACGAACTGAAATTTTAATGAAATGGAACGACTTATGGCAATTGATGCTATGTCATTTATCCTTCGCAAACCTTCCTTGTAATAACGAGATTCCTGAATAGCTAAATGGCGCATGCTTAAATTCATCTCCCAAAGGCTCTCCACAGTATAATGCGGCGGAACTGGCAGCACAAACGGTAAATGTGGAACAGGCAGTGGATCATCACATCCAGTCCACTGCATAAACCACCCAGGATCTTCTGCCCAACCTACTTGATGACGAGGCGGATCGGGTTTAAACTGCGACAAATATTTAACTTCCGAAGTCGTAACAACTGGAGCATGAATACCCGACTTCAGTGCGGGAGGTCCAATAAAATCCAAATTCCCTACACTGACTGCAGCATCTAGTAATGGCCCAACGTCTCTAGCTATCTGTCGCCAATAGGTATCGTAATCAATTTCCCCACCAACATACAAATATTGCTGGCAATTGTCCTGATAAAGAGCTGTTTGCATCTCCGCATACGAATCGTACGTCATGGTACGTGTCATGAGAATTGGGGGATCAATAGGAATAGCAATCTGGCCAGTCAACTGTCTATAGCATCGCTCTCCTAAAAATAACCCATAAAAATCGCCAGGCGGAACAAGTAAAGGCAAGTGCTTCATTGACAAATTACGGGCAACCTGAACTTCATTTTCTTCAATAGCAATCGAGTTTTGCCACGGGTTCCAGTTAATATGGCTAGCTTGTCGGTGATCAATATGATATCGTGTAACAGAGAACAAATGTGCTACTATATCGCGTTTTCTTGCTCTATTTTCTTTCTCCCAAGCTTTTAATCTGGGATACGCCGCCTGCTTTACATCTTCTTTAACAATATATCCCCCGAAACTCATACACTCGAAGAACCAATACTGCAAAATTAGACATTAAATTTGTTAGTCATTTGACTTATTGATAAGGTTTGCTGAATTAAATTGAACAAAATTATTGTAATGAGATCTGTAATAACTCGACAAAACCAGTATGATGACCAGAAATGATAACAACAACATCAAGACTCTGGTACATGTAGCCCAAAATAGCAGAACCCCAGTCAAACAGCCTAGCTATCTCCAAATTTATAACTGCTTCTATATACCCGAGACTGATTGTGTCATTTGTCGACGTAAAGAAAAGAGTGCCCATCATATACAACACAAAAATGCTTGCAATATGTTCAAGGTTGTTCATATTAGCTGAGACATACTCCTTAGTTAAATATTTACTCAGATGTGATATGGCAACATTACCCTTCCTGATATCTTTTTCAACAAGCAAAGGTAAAAACTCACTAGCATTACTAAATTCGCTCCAACTCTCATCATACGGTATACTACGATTATTCAATCCAACCGGTATTGATGTCAGCATCGTAAAATCAAACGGCGTAAACCCAATTTCAGCATTTGGAAAAAAAATGTATGCGTGGTCGGCCACCAACGCTCAACTATGGCGCATATGCATCTATTGTCAGAATTCCGCAGCTCAACATCTATAAACCTCCCAAATATATTGACTATCGGCTCTCTAATCTAGGGATGGACTTTTAAATAATTCCACTTTTTTTTATTGTTATAAACGATCCGTGACATCTCATATTATCGCGATTCTATTACAAGCATGATGTTAACGTTAATTAGTACCATAAACAATAACACGAATTAAAAGAAAAGCTAAGATTACAATACTAAATTTACCGTCAACTCTTTTCCAGCCTCGAAAATGTGATGTATCCCTTCACGCAAACTAGTAACGGACCGAAATGGAAATGTGTTTGAAATCATTTTCTCCATGCCAACACCATACCCTCCATCATCACCACCAATGGACCGTATGTTTCTTCTAGATGATTTCCTTCTTCTGATAGGGCCGGTAGAGCTCGAAGCTTCAACATTGACGTCTACCATCCGAAATTCACAAAATACCCAAATCCAAAAGTCAAACCCTAACTTGAATTGAGCTAAATTTGGTAGGAAAGGGGAGAGATAGGGGGATGATCACAGAGTAATCGAATTTGATTAGAATTTGTGGCAATTTTGGGTTTTTTTTCCTCAACCGGAGATTGCCATCGTCGCCATGATAGCAAGAGCAGCGAGCACGGTTTCTTTTCTGTAATGACAACGGACATCTTAAGTTAAAAAAAAAATATAAACAAACCATAAATGGGTTAAGGAAGACCGTCTTAGAGTTAAATGGTTTTCCAATAAACCGTTCATATCACTAAACGGTTTTCATTAACCCGTTTATGTGAATAAAAAAAATAGGCTTTCTGATCCCTGTTCTCCGCTGGAGGAACGGGAATTCTCCACGCTTTTAAAGCTCTTTCACCACCCAACCTCCACACAGCTGCTGGAGATGCTCTTACTGGCAGGAGAACAGGAAGATCAGCTGTGCGATTTCTTCTTTTAATCACCCTGGTCAGTGTATAGCTTATCATCTTCTAAAGCTAATATTATCTCCGTCTTGCTGTTTTTCTTTTCTTTCTGTGTGTATTTTATTACAAACCGTGCTAGATCCTTTTCACGTTTTGTGCTGGATCAAGTAATAACATTGTTGTTTGTCTCATTTGTTCAATCCTAATCAAAACTGCTTTATTTTCTAATGGATTTCCTCATATTTATCTTTTAACAGAGCAAGCAATAATAGAAGATGTCACTGGGTGGAAGCTGCTACATAAATGAAGGAGTGTTGTTTGACATCTTATTATGTTTACCTGTGATGTCTCTTCTTCGATTTAAAGTTGTATGCAAGGACTGGTTTTCTCTCATTGAGAGCTCCTTTTTTATCTCGCAACAACTCAATCATCACCGTGACAGTAAGGAGGATTGTTTGATTGTTAGTACTCTTGTCAATGATGAAGCAAAACTTGTACTGCTTTCTGGTAGGGAGTACGAGAAGTTTGATTTTGGTATTGAAAATTATCAGCCTTAGTATCCAGATAGTGCTACAACTCCAGGGCCGAGTGGTCACTGGGACGGTATTGTCTGCTTATCTCTTGAGAGCTCAACTGAAATTGCTCTATGGAATCCTGTCTTAAAACAATTGAGACCTTTACTACCGTCCTTATTTGGATTTCCAAAA
Source organism: Allium sativum (assembly GCA_030737875.1). Classification (NCBI taxonomy): domain Eukaryota; kingdom Viridiplantae; phylum Streptophyta; class Magnoliopsida; order Asparagales; family Amaryllidaceae; genus Allium; species Allium sativum. The sequence goes on along the minus strand of CM060923.1, from coordinate 401,049,374 downwards.
TATGATGATATTAATATAGCCTTTGGTGTTGATATCAAAGGCAACAGTTACAAAGTTGCAAGAATTGTTTTGGAATATCGGAAAAATGCAGGTGAACGTGAACTAATCGGCAATCGAGTTGAGGTTTACTTTCACTCAAAACTATGGACAATGTGGTTAACACAACATACTAATTTATTGGCATAAGCGTTGTGAATCAAGTATGTTGAACATATTGAAGACGAAGTAAAGTGCAAGGGCTGTTGTATAAATCTTGGATAACAATTGCCTAAGATGGATATACTGAATAGTGCCTTCGGTTTGTCCCGTCCCAGTACAACTTGTATGGAAGAAGGTCTGGCAGAGTATATCTAATAGATCGCGTAAGTTGATCTCTTCAAACGTATTCACGTTTGGTGGCGTAGGAATTCGTTTCTCTTAGTTGTATACCCATGTTATTTTTGGATAAATCAATTTGTGATTTAGCGGGTATGACGATGTGACATTCTAAGTGAATGAAGATGTGGCTGGTAAAAGATAAGCGTAGCTTCTAGCCTCACATCTGGGAAATGATAAAAATCGGGCAGGCAGCATGGTTATGTAGGTCGCACCTATTAGGTTGTATAATCACCTGATCTAGAGTTTTATTTACTTCTAAAAGTCTATTGTCGATGCTGTCCCATTCGGGAAAACGGTTGTTGATCCCAACCGTTGGTGATATACATTCGATACACTCAAGCGAAATGAGTGGTCAGTCATGTGCAGCCGGGTCGCAAGATGTTCTTGTTGAACCCGGTGTATTCCTTTCTAGAGGTACACTAGCGAAAGGTGGTTCCATACCTTGTCATAGTTGGAAATACATTACCCAATACGTGCTTGCGGTTTTGATTGTATACTATATATGTAGAACGTGAGATGAAAGCGTTTCTGCTAGATGATTATTATATTGTGGTTGATAGACATTATTATAATATCAAATGGTTTTTGATATAAAGACTGTTGACTGAATCAAGGTTACTGTTGTGGATGGGCAGACTGAGTAGTAGCTGATAGGTGATACCTTAGTGAGGACGATGATGTTGATCGATGGTGAGCGGAAGGCTTACGTACCAGTTTTATTACTATCTAGTATTTATGTTTCCGCTGTTTGTGTTACTCTATGAGTGATTGTAGTGAGGCTTCATAGCACGTCTTTTAGATTATTTCCTTTATTAAGTGCTGGAGTTATGGGCAGCCATATCATTTTCCCTGTAATTCTTAGCAACCTTCGAGTTCCAGTGTCGCTGAACTAGCTCGAGGACGGCGTCCTGCACATCTACTGCCCCCTGTACAATAAGAGAAAAAATATTACTAATTATTTATTTACGTTTAATCATTTTGTAAAGCGGTATAAACTTACCAGAAAATCTTACCAGATGGTCACTTTGACATCCTCGGGCATCCTGTTCCATTTAGGCCAAAAATCGCTCATTCTAGCTATGTAAGCATCCTTAGAAATATTCGGCACCATCTGAGATGGCTCCAACTCAAAACCCCTGCATTAAATATAAATTAGAACTTTAGAATATTATATATACATAATGTATGAATAATTAAATTGTTATGCAAATTTAATTGATGCTTACATATGGTCAGCCTTAGGCCTCAAGTACACAACTGGATGAGCTAGTGGCGCGCCACTACTTCACTGCCAAGTCATCGAGAGCTAGACCCAGAGCTAGAGCTGTACATAATATACCTGCCATAATGATACATATACAATTCATATTATGATACGATGAACTATTAAAAAAGTAAATCATGCTACATATTTGTCATGTTGTGTATGTGTTGTGTGTGTGATTATAAACTAATTGTCGTTAAAACTGGATAACTTGGATAAATGCAATATTATACAGATAAATGTAATGTGAATAATTGTGAAAATTACCAGATTTTACTCAGTTTTTGTCGTTTTCTCATTCGGACCCAGTTTCGTGTTCTGTGTCGTTTTCCTCTACACTCTCAAATTGTAACGACCCGGTTTTTAGGCGACTTTGGTTATCGACATAAACTCAATGATGACTAACCAAACATCGAAAAATACCGATAGTTAAAGGAAGAAAACAGAGGGTGAGAAAAGATAAGATAAAAACTTAGAATAGAAGAAGGAGAACAACACAACATCAGAGTAACACGAACCTCACAGCGGAACGAATAACATATAATATATAACATAACTTTGAAATATAAATATGTACTTGAATATACATATCATTTCCAAAGTACAGCACTTAAAATACAGCGGAAAATAACCATAGCTATATAATTCTGAAGCCTCCTGCTCCAGCTCTTCAAGTATCTGTAAATCCCAACTACTTGACTGCCCGTATAAAATTGGGCACCCAAGAGTTTAGGGAAACCAAAACAAAATAAACTCCGGGTCAGTCACGGTACTGGTATGAGTAAAACAGTTTAAAACAGTTCGAACAAGTAAACGATATCTCATAAGACCACGCCGTATAACGTAATGGGTTTTTCCCTTATGAGAATCCAAAATATCTTTATATCAAAAACCTTTTGATATTATAATAATGTCTATCAACCACAATATAATAATCATCTAGCAGAAACGCTTTCATCTCACGTTCTATATATAGTATACAATCAAAACCGCAAGCACGTATTGGGTAATGGATTTCAAACTATGACAAGGTATGGAACCACCATCCGCTAGTGTACCTCTAGAAAGGAATACACCGGGTTCAACAAGAACATTTTGCAACCCGACCACACATGACCAACCACTCATTTCGCTTGAGTGTATCGAATGTATATCACCAACGGTTGGGATCAACAACCGTTTCCCGAATGGGACAGCATCAACAATAGATTTTTAGAAGTAAATGAAACTCTAGATCAGGTAATTATACACCCTAATAGGTGCGACCTACATAGCCATGCTACCTGCCCGATTTCTGTCATTTACCGGTTGATGAGGCTTGAGGTTACACTTTATCATCACATCAGATTCAGTTTGAATGCGACATTGTCAGATCCATCGAAAAATTACTAATTGACATCTACAACAGTACATTACATGTTAGATAAAGAAGTTTCCTTCTCCGCTTCCACTCTTGGTACGGTTGAAGAAATCAATGTACGTGACCTTTCTGGAAATACTCTGTAAGACACTCATCCATACAAGTCATCCAGGAACAGGATGAACCGAAGGCACTATTCAGTACATCCGTCTTAGACACTGTTATCTAAGACTTATACAATAGCTCTTGCATTTTACACCGTCTTCAATTTTCTTTGGCATATATGATTCGCAACGCTTATGCCAATACAGAGTGGTTTTTTGGATAATAATCCAACTGGTCTCTCCATAATAACAACGTTAAAATGGTCAAAACTTCGATAGTCTGTCATTTAACCATCAAAGAAAAACAGGTGTGTAAACAACGATATTATCTCCAGATGGAAATTATATCGATCAATCATCATTCAACATTTATCTCTTTAGTTCATTAATTTTCTTATCTCATGTTTCCATATATTCTAAATTCTTATCTTCTATTATCAGAAAATATTTCTGATTCTTATTTGGAAACATTTCCATACTCCTTTACGATCGAACCTTACCATTCCTTAGTTAAGAAGGAAGTCAATCAAGTTGGGGTATAATTACCTCTCAGACCTTAACTGAACAATGTTTTAACTTCGAAATGGTCAAAGTTTATCTTTTAAACTTTTAACAAACTTCCTCACGTAACTCTCTTTCAAAATATCAATATTCGATAACTCCTCCCTTCGAATAACTATATTCGCTAATCTCTCTTACGAATAACTAGATTCGATAACCTTTCTTCGAATAAACTATATTAGATTAACTCTATTCAATTAACTCTTATCAATTAACTCTATTGGACTAACTCTGTTTGATTTCACTCTAATCGATTAACTCTATTTACTTAACTCCTTTCGAATAAACTATATTCGATAACTCCTTTTAATTCTACTCGAATAAACTATATTCGATTAACTCCTTTAATTCTATTCGAATAAACTATATTCGATTAACTCCTTTAATTCTATTCGAATAAACTATATTCGATTAACTCCTTTAATTCTATTCGAATAAACTATATTCGATTAACTCCTTTAATTCTATTCGAATAAACTATATTCGATTAACTCCTTTAATTCTATTCGAATAAACTATATTTGATTAACTCCTTTAATTCTGTTCGAATAAACTATATTCGATTAATTCCTTTAATTCTGTTCGAATAAACTATATTCCATTAACTCCTTTAATTCTATTCGAGTAAACAATATTCGATTAACTCCTTTAATTTTATTTGAATAAACTATATTCGATTAACTCCTTTCGAATAACCAATATTCAATTAACTCACTTCAAATACATTATATTCGATAACTCCTCTTCGAATAACTAATATTCGATTAACTCACTTCGAATACATTATATTCGATAACTCCTCTTCGAATACATTATATTTGATAACTCTTCTCGAATAACTAATATTCGATGACTCTACTTCGAATAAGTGATATTCGATAACTCTACTCGATTTACTCCATTTGAATAACTCTAACTGGTTAACTTAACTCATTTACTCTATTCAATTAACTCTAATCGAATAACTACTATTCGATTAACTCAATTCGATTAACTCTTTTGAATTAACTCCTTTGATTCATTCCTTTGAATTATCTCCTTTGATTAATTCCTTTGAATTATCTCCTTTGATTCATTCGTTTCCTATTTGTTTACTTAACAAATAACTATTCCCTTTTCAATTCTATTTATTTAACAAATAAATATTTCTTTTATCTTTTCTATTTATTTAACCAATAAATATTTTTTTTCTTTTATTTATTTTCTATAAATAAATGATCCTTTTATACTTTTATTTATTCCCTAAATAAATAATCCTTTTTAATATATTTGTAAATGTTCTACAAATATTTCCTTTTCAATTCCATTTGTAAATGTTCTACAAATGTTTTCCTTTTCTATTTCTATTTGTAATTGTTCTACATATGTTTCTTTTTCTATTCTATTTGTAAATGGTTTACAAATATTTCTCTTTCTATTTGTTTGACAAATATTTTCCTTTATATTTGTTTTACAAATATCTTCCTTTATATTTGTATTACAAATATTTTCTCCCTTATATTTGTTTCACAGATATATTCTTTTTAACTCTTTTGATTTTATAATTTATTTCCTTTTATAAAATCCTTTTTCCTTTTATATATAAAATCCATTGATTTTATATAAATAATTTATTTTCAAATTATACTTTGAAAATCCCCTTTTTCATTCTGGTATTCTTATGGTACTTAACATACCATATCACAATGATCGATATCACTCAAACACACACAATCAACAACATATTATATATCACATCATATATCACGATATATGAATGACAGTAAAATAAATGTTGAGGAATCCAGTTGGATTCCTCCAACCTGTTTCCCTGCATCACAGATGTTAAACAATATAATTAACATCACTTTCTGTTCAATATGAAATATTCTGTTAACAGAATCAATATATATATAGATTTAACGGTTTACATATATATATATATATATATATATATATATATATATATATATATCATTTCCACTAACCGACTAGCAGTTCAATCAAACAGTCAACACACAGTCAATCAGACAATTTTCAATAGTTCTAAAAATACAAAATGAAAATATAAACTGTTCAAAGTTAGTGAGATTTACTCACATTGGACGATCATCATTAATAACGATAACCATCGCTTGATTCAGATGGACAATTTATTTCGCTATAAATTGTAACGAGCCCCGATTCACTCCTAGTCAATTCCATTGTGGAGCCACCGTCCATACGACCCCAATGAATCCGACCGTTCGTGATTCTGATAACGTATCACGGAGTTATAGATTTTACAAGTTATATAGATATTTAGAGAACTAAAATAAAAGTTGAATAAATGTTTTGGGCTTTAACCTGTCCCACGACCCAATTCCCTTTGGTATCTCCCAGACCCGCACAAACGCTTTCTCCCCTAAACGAAACATCCCGTGGCCTCCTGTTAACCATGTCATTGACAAACATTTGAACGTCTTGTTCTTCCTCATCAGGCCTCTGTTCATCTCATGGCCATCACCGTTCAAATTCCCTTCCAACGAGCATCAACACCGGACCTTCCTCCTCAACCTCGCATCAATATACTCGATCCCATCTTCTGGAGTTTCTGTCGCTGCTCAACACCAGATCGACACTTTTTTTTATTTAAATTCCACAAATTCACACAAGGTATTATTCACCATCACGAACTCAAATCCAACAACGGTTCTTCAATTCGATGCTCCATCCAAAAGAAATCTCGAACCCTAGGTGATTGTATCCATTTCCGATCCGTGATGGAGTCCATAGCACCCCACAAATTGTACACCGTATCGAAGAGCAACGTCCAAGGATCAATAATATACCTCTCTTGGGATTTATTGAGTTTGTTTTGATTTTTATTTGGAATTTTCTTTTCTGCGTTTAGGTTTGAGAACGAGAACTATTCTTCTGTTTTAATCATTTGAGTGTATGGATGAGAAGGATGGTGGACGTGGCTTTGTTTAGGCCTTAGGAGAAGTTAGGATATTCTTTTCATCCCTTTTTATATTGATTTATATTGCAAACGCTGATTTCATTGGTCCTTAAAAATTCCTACGATCACACATGATACCCAAAAATCACGAAAATTGACATGCCACTAGAGTTTGACATTGCGGACCCAATGAAACTGGTTTCGTCGAATTCCGACTTCGTATGCTCACACAGCGTATTTTTAACCGTCAAAATACTGACTGTTCTTCACATTAAAATCTCGTACGGCCACATACTGACTTCAAAAATCACAGAAATTGAAATCTAACAATAATTTGACATTACGAATCCAAAAAAATTGGTTTTGTCGAATTTTGAGGTCATTTGCAAAACTGGCTATTTTTAAAGCCCTAAATAACACTTTTATATATATAAATATATTTAAAAACAATTAAATTTAATATTTAAAAATAAATGTTATCGTATATATTCACAGCAGAATATCATACAGCTCTAGAATATTCCTCTATGAATTTCTAACTTGATGTTCACTTTCAGGATAAATCGATACTCAATTTATAATGAAATTCCTTTTTAAAATATAAATAAATATTTATAAATTTCAAAGGAATTCCATAGCGAATTTTCTGAAATTTGATTTGGACATAAATTAAAATCTACACGACGAAATCATGATTTTTCTCTTCCACTAGAAAGATATACTCCACAAGCTCTGAACGTTTCTTGTTTCACAGAAATCCGATTTAAAATGAACCCTGTACATTCAGTTGAAGTTCAAATCTCCAAATAGCGAACTGCCGTGCCATTTCGAGCTCGATTATAATTATATTATAATTCTACGTTCGAACTATCGTTATTTAAATATATTCGCTAATATATTTCAACCCTAAACTGAATTAAATCTTAGGGATGACCCAGTTCACAGAATATTGTGATTTCCAATATTTTTTATTATTTCTGAATTAAATATATTATTCTATTATTTAATTTAATTAAATAACCACTATAATTTAATTAAACAACTATTTAAATCTCTAAATCCTTATTTAAATAATTAAATTAATTAATTATTCGATAGCTAAAAATGCGGGTCATTACACAAATGCTTTGACTAATTCATTTGTCTCATCATTTAAAGGTCCAAAATCAGTTTGATCGTTTGCAATTATTATTTCAATATTTTCCTCTAGATCTTCTTGATAGGCTTGTTCATTAGGAATATTCTTTCCATCGAACGTAAATCTTGCCTTGGTTTTAAAAATCGCAGACCAACCTACTTTATCCCTTTTTAGAGACAGATAACAGGCATAATAAGATTGCAGGGCTTGTTTGGCTAGCACAAAACGGTTATACTTTTGATAATGCAAGGTATGTTGAATTTCGATAAGATTATAATTTGGATGCACGTTAATACCAGAACCTGGAACATTGCTAAACCAGTTGCATCTAACCAAATATACATCTTCTACGGGCCTTGTAAAATATGTCAATTGCAAAATCTGAGTTGACACGCCATAAAAATTATTTATATGATTATTAGGATCTTCGCTGCCTTTAACAAACACACTAGTATTGTTTGTTAGTTTTTCAGCACCATATTCTTTCTTATTGAATTTATACACATTAACAAAAAATATTGGATGCATTTTAACTTTTCTTTTCAGTCCAAAGGCCAAATGTTTCAGTCCTTCGTCGAGAACATGATTTGTGGGATCGGAAACGTAGTTCCTAAACCAACCACAGAAAACTTTTCTTAAATCGCCGCTTGGATTTTGTGATTCATAAATACTATAAAAACAAATATGATATGTTACATTATTATTAACACTTGTAACTTAAATTTAACAAAACTTGTAAAAAAACCATTACCTAACAAAAGGAGCAACTCTAGGACAATTAAGAAGAATATATGTGTGTGCTACACGGTAATCTTTATCATATAGACGCATTTCTACACATTTTCCAGCATGTCGGCCATGTTGTTTAAAAATAGATAATGTTGCTTCAGAAGAAGAATCTTGTTTAACGCCCTCATCATTACATGGAACACTTTCAAATGATAAGTTCACATGACATTGAAATAATGAGAGAAAAAGAAGCTTCTTCTTCGATATATGATTTGCAAATAGAACCTTTTACTTGAGCTTTTTGTCTCACTTTTTCCTTTAAATGATTAAGTACCTAATAAAAAATAGTTCGATTCAATATTAACTTCTATTTATAATTATATTAACATTTGAATATTTAGTATAATAAAATACCTTTCGAATGGATACATCCATCCATATTGCACAGGACCTCGAAGACGTGGTTCATATGAAAGATGAACAGGTAAATGCTCCATTATATTAAAGAAACCTAGAGGAAATATTTTCTCCAGTTTGCACGGAAGTACATGGATGTCTTCTTCAAATTTAAGTAGATGGTCAACTTTTAATGTAGTTGAACAAATCTCGTTGTAAAATAAGCTAATATCTGTTATTACCTTCCAAATTTTTACAGGTAACAATTCTTTGAATGTGACGGGTAACAAATTTTCCATCATTACATGACAATCATGGCTTTTCATTCCACTCAGCCTTCCATTTTTACAGTCGATACATCTACGAAGATTTGATGAAATTCCATTGGGAAAATGTAATTCTTTCACCCGTTTTAATAGTACTTTAACTTGGTTGTTGTCTAGTTCATGTCACTGGGCTTCATATGAAGCTCGGAACGATTTCATATTTCCTTTATATCACGTGTAGATTTCAAATCGTCCTTAGTCTCGCCCTTCACATTCAGAAATTTATTAAACACATTATCATATACGTTCTTCTCGTTATGCATCACGCCAATGTTTTGACGGGTTAAGAGATTTTTCTAATAAGGCAATTCCCAGATTATACTCTATTTGCAGCAATTACGAATTTTCGATTTACCTTGAATTTCAATTTGTTTTCCAGTTTCATGTATCTTTGGATGATCTTTTACAAGTTCATATATATACTTGCTTGACCAAACCGTTGGTGGTCGTAGAGTCTGATGTCTGTTAGCCATGAAGTTTTTTGTCTCTTCTAGAAGGATGATTAATAAGGAGAAGACATCAATGACAATCAAACCATGAAATTTTCCTCCTATGCGGTAAAGAAAATGCTCGTGTTTCTTCCATGTAATAAGGACAAGCAAAACAACCGGCCGTACTCCAACCCGAAAGCATTGCATATGCAGGAAAATCACTAATGTTGCATAACAAAGAAGCGAACATCCAAGTTTTTTTATTTTTTAATACATCGTATGTTTTAACTCCTTCATACAATAATTTTTTCAAATCGACGATTAACGGTTGTAAGTAAATATCAATACCCTGTGTTGAATCATCTGGGCCAGGGACGACAATTGCGAGAAACATATATATAGTTTTCATACACATCCAGGAGGGTAGATTGTAAAGTGTGATTATTATAGGCCAAGATGAATATTTAGAACCAACTAAGAAAACGGTGAGAAGCCATATGTAAATAAACCTAGTCTAACATTGCGGCTGTCCGCTGCGAAATCGGGATATTTCTTGTCAAAATGTTTCAATGCTTCTCCATTCGATAGGTGTGTCAATGTACCTTCATAAGGTATTCTCACACTACGTCATCTTATATGACGCACTATTACAGATGTTGCATATAATCTTTGAAGTCTAGGGGTGATGGGTAAATAATGCATACGCTTGTACGGAATATTTTTTCCCCTTCTTTTTCCTTGATATGTATCTTTCTTTATTGCCATACTTACATTTTCTAAGATTGATGTTTTCTTTCCAATACAACATGCAATCCTTTAAACATGTATCTATTTTTTGATACGACAAACGGAAAGATAGCATAAGTTTTTTCACTTCATAATAATTTTTGCATATTAAATTATCGGATGGCATATGATGTTTAGCAGCTTGAACAACAGCCATAAATCCAGCTTCTGTAAGATTGTATTTTGATTTCATTGCAATGTATTATGCAGTTACTGATAATCGAGTGTCGCTTTCACATTAATTCCAAAGGTTTTTTTTAGCATTATTCAATAAATTATATATTATTTAGCTTGAACATTTGGTTCCTCTTCGACGTAAATATCGTCATTACCAATTTCAACGGTAGAGAATATTGATGGTGCAACATCTTCAACCACATTCTATGAGATTCCTACTAACTTCAACACTATTGGCCTCCATCGACTGTTCTTCATTATTAGACTACAATTTCTCCATGACGATCCCACACCAAATAATTGGGTAGGAAACCGTATTGGAGCAAATGAATCTTAACCATATTCATTATTAAATAGTTCAACAATTCGCATCTACTACATGGACAATGAATTTCTGTACTGTTTCCAATATTACTTATCCCAAATTCAATGAACACTTTTACCCCCATTTTCAGAATGTTCACTTATTGCACCACTAATTTCCCTTCTTTGATACATCCAGCTCCGATCGATAAAGTAGTTGACCATTTTTCCTACTTTAAAACCTATGATGAAGTAAAAAAATTAATCGTTGATTTTATATGTTGTTTAAATTTTATTTACTGATTTAGCAAACATGTGCTAATTAATTTAATATTTTTTCACAAACTTTATTTTAAATAAACATCTATTGTTTCATTGACGCTTACGTGTCCTCTTTGATGGTTGGTCATCCTACTTCCCATTAAAAACACAATAGTAATTATATTTCGTAAATCATATCATTTTAAATGATTTCAAAAAAATTCGGTAGCATTTCCCCCGTGTTCCTTGATTGTACACACATGCGCGTATACAAGGAACGTAAAGGAAATGCCATCGAAATTTTGTGTACTCTCTAAAGTGATATGATCTACGAAATATAATTACTTTATAGTGCTTTTAATATGTCCAGTATAGGGACAAATTCGACAAATGATGTATCAGATGAATAGAGATGTCTGTTTTGTAGAAAAACGGATATATCCATATAATGGTTATATACAACACGTGGTTTAAATATTTTTCTATATTAATGTCAACGGTAGTTTTCATCAACACCGGAGATAGGTCTAAGGAAGTGCACCGGAGGATGGAATGGGATTATTTAGTTCCCAAAAGCTTGAGTTAGTTCACTGTTCCCTAAATATCATGGTCTTTAGCCCGAAGATTAGTTATTCTTCCCTCAAGTAGTGAGTATCACACTTATAAGACTCAACTACCAGTAGTTACCTTGGGATAAGGGCTCCCTTAGCACAACAAAAGTTAGGAAGCTAAACGTCTTGTAGAAGGGTATTTTGGTAATATAGTCGTTTTGAGCTTGATTGAATTCACCGCTCCTTAGGTATCAAGGCCCCTAGTCTAAGGATTACTTACTCTTCCTTCAAGAGGTGAGTATCACGCATGTGAGACTTAAGGATCAATTGTTACCCTAGGATGTGGTTACAACAATCGTCACTAATCAGTACTAAAGTACACATTAAGGGCATTAGGGTAATTGTTGGAAAGGATGGGATGAGGAGCGTAGATATACATAAGCACCACAATATAATATGCAAAATAGTAGAGAACACAAAAATTTATAGTGGTTCGGTTTGGACTGAACCTACGTCCACTTTAAGGGCTTTGATGATTCTATTCATGAATGAGATTACATAAGAAATCCCTAATTTGATTTGCAAATTAGGGTTTGCTCTCTTAGAAATGAGTACATGGTTGTGGAATGAAGAAAAGATCCCAAAAAATGTTACTCCTAGGGTCTTATTTATAGAGGTTTTGTGCCCCCTTTTGCTGCTTCTTTTTCCCACAATTTTTTGCCACTTTTTTGATGTCACCTTTTTGCTCTTGTTTTTGGCTTTTTTGAGGTCTTTTACTGACTTTCTCCAGCTTCCTACAACATTCTGGAGTCATTTTTGTTTTTTTCTGGCTCTCTACTGCTTCCTAGACCATTCTGGTTTTGGTTTTGTCTTTCTCTGGCTCTCTCCTTCTTCCTGGACCATTCTGGTATTAGTTTTGTCCTTCTCTGGCTCTTTCCTTCTTCCTAAACCATTATTGTGTCGGTTTTGTCTTTTTCTGGCTTTCTTCTGCTTCCTCTGGTTGTCTCTAGTTCTCTCTTGCTTTCTCTGGTTGTGTTCAGCTCTCTCTTTCTTTCACTGGCTGTCTCCATCTCTCTCTTGCTCTCTTTGACTGTCTCCAGCTCTCTCTTGCGTTCTCTGGCTGTCTCCGGCTCTCTCTTGCTTTCTATGGCTGTTTCCAGCTCTCTCTCTCTGGTTGTCTCTATCTCTCTCTGGCTGTCTCCAGCTCTCTCTTGCTTTCTATGGATGTCTCCAGCTCTCTCTTGCTTTCTCTGGCTGTCTTCAGCTCTTTCTAGCTATCTCCAGCTCTCTCTTGCTTTCTCTAGCCGTCTCCAGCTCTCTCTGGCTATCTCTAGCTCTCTCTTGCTTTCTCTGGCTGTCTCCAACTCTCTCTTACTTTCTATGGCTGTCCCTAGCTCTCTCTGGCTATCTCCAACTCTCTCTCTTGCTTTCTCCAGCTATCTCTGGGTTTCTACTCCATTTTCATGTCGGTTTTGTCTTCTTCTGCCGTCGGCACCACTTTGGTGTCAGTTTTGTCTTCTTCTGCCATTGGCACCACTCTGGTGTTGGGCTTGTCTTCTTCTGCCGTCGGCACCACTTTGGTGTCGGTTTTGCCTTCTTTTGCTGTCGTCGTCACTTTGGTGTCAGTTTTGTCTTCTTCTACTGTTGGCAGCACTCTGGTGTCGTTTTGTCTTTTTTTGCTGTCGACATAGCTGTACCCAAGGCTTTTTCTTTTATACTTCCTGGTATTGGAGCTTCTGCTTCTTTATATTTGGCCAGTGCGAATTTTGGTGTTAACAATTAAATTTAAATTTACTGTTTGTTTACATTTTACCGTTTTATTACATGTATACTAAATTTTATATTTTTATAATTTATTGAATTCTGACTACGATGTTTATTACTAAAATCATTTATACACCAAATCATTTCGCATAAACACAAAACTCATGTTCACAAAAAAAATTCAATACTACGATAACTCAACATAATTTATACTTTGTGTTTGTATAAATTATATTATTAGCAAACTCTATCACACACATATTGTTCGCTAATCAAAGCTACTAAAATAAACACAATATACAAAATTGTAAAATTCCTAACAATTTGATCATGATGGTGGTAATAATAGTAATTAGTGTGTATCACGATGTAATATACACATACAAACAACTAGGAATCAAGCAAACTTCAAATTAAACCCGAAATCAATGAAAATAGAAAAATTAGGTTTAGGAAAATTACCTAATTCGGAGAACAACAAGGGTAGAGACGGGTTGGAGAAGCGTCTAGATGGCGTCAGAGGTGCTTAAAGTGGCTGTTGGGGGCGGTGGCAGCAAATTTGAAGGGGGGAAATGGTGGAATTGGGGGAGAAATCGAATTGGAGATGCTGAAAGGTGATAATGAGCAACAGGTCGCAGTTTCTGGAAAATATGCAGGAAAATTCAATCATAATAAAATTTTGAGATAGCAATTCGTCTTTAGGTTTTAAGACGGAAAACGACAATCTCAAATTTTGGTTGAGACTTAGTTTTTAGTGACTAAAATTTCGATCATCAATTAGGTTTTACATGTTAATCAATGATTGAATCATTCAACTAAAGACTAAAATTTATAGTCTTTAATTCAATTGTTTTAAGTAGTAAAAAGTGGAGGATGCATACTATTTAGATTTGGGAAAAGAAATGATTTTTATTTTGTAATTTTTACTTTGAAATGAAATTTGAATGAATAAGAGAAAATAGCAGGGAATATAAATAGAACGGACGTGACATTGATTTCAGAAGAGAACAAGATTTATGTGCGGAAGAAGAAAGTCGGGTGTTTTTTCTTTGTCAATTTTGAGATCTATATCCAGAAGAAAGTAGCAACATTTAGAAAGAAAAAAAATAATAATTTATAAGGAGAAAGTAAATAGGGTTTGGATGGTTTTTCTCTCTTACAAAAGAGATTTTAAAAACGTAATTTATGGAAGAAAGAAAATCAAAAGGTACGAGAATCATAAAAAGAGGATATATGGAAAGAACGTGGTTTCATTTCTCTAAGATGTCCCAACATGATAAATTATCTGATTAGGTACGAGGTGTCGGTCTAGTCAACATTTAATTCTAAATTCAAAAGTAATTTACGGTTGAAAAAAATCAAAAAGAGAAATATGCAAATACATGCAAAATACACTAGTTGATTTTGGTGTTTTTGCTTAAATAGTTAATTTCGGAGTAATAAAGATCTGAACTTCAGATTTTGCTATCAGAAATTTGGATCATGTTAAGCTTTGGCGTACGTTCTAATCAATTATCAAGTATTGGTTTTCGAATCAGTTAACATGCGGCGATGTATTAAAAAAATAACTTATTCTGTGTCTGGTAAGCTTCAGATTTAAAACTTGGAAAAAACATGAGGATTGTTAATGACATCACCGATTCGGTTAAGGGGTGTCATTTTGTTAAGGGGAAACCGACGTTGGAAAATTTGTTAAGGGGCAACATCAGACAAACTTTTACGGAACAAAAATAACCCTGTAAAAACGGTAAGAGTATACCGTTTTTATTTAATAAAAACGGTTTCATTAGACCATTTTTTCTATTTCTATAAGAAACTTTAACAAACAACGAAAACGGTAAGAGTATACCGTTTTCAGATTAAGGGTATTTTGGTCTTATTATTTCGTATTGTGAAGGGGTGTCTAGCCTGTAGCTTTCGCCCCTTAACAAAAATTGAAAAAGCCACTTTCGTGACACCCCTTAACCAAAAAAGGGGTGTCATTAACAATCCCCAAAAACGTATAATGCACTATATCACATTCTGAAACAAGCCACGTATATGAATTAGAATCCAAATTAAGCTAATTACCAACTCATGAATCGTGAGCTTTGTATGTTGCCTTTTGGTTTTTTTAACCAAGTCGGGCTAATTAGACACAAATCAAGCTAATTCAACACTTTATGCTCCATCTTTTTCTTTTTTATTTCTCGGCGCGGATGCAGCAGGCTTAGTGGTAGGAGAACAAAAAGATCAGCTCTACAATTTGTTCTCATAATCATATCATCTTGTTAAGTTATTCCCTCTATCTTGCTGTTTTTCCCCTTTCTGTGTGTATTTTATTGCAAATCGTGTTAGATCCTTTTCACCTTCTGTGCTGGATCAAGCAATCACTTTGGTTGTTTGTCTCATTTTTTCAGTCCTAATCAAAACTGCTTTATTTTCTAACGGATTTCCTCATATCTTTTAACAGAGCGAGCAACAATAGAAGATGTCATTGGGTGGAAGTTGCTACATAAATGAAGGAGTGTTGTTTGACATCTTATTATGTTTACCTGTGATGTCTCTTCTACGATTTAAAGCTGTATGCAAGGACTGTTTTTCTCTCATTGAGAGCTCCTTTTTTATCTCGGAACACCTCAGTCATCACCGTGACAGTGAAGAGGATAGTTTGATTGTTTGGACCCTTATCAATGATGAACCAAAATTTGTACTACTTTCTGGTAGGGAGTACGAGAAGTCTGGTTTTGGTATTGAAAATTGACAATCTTGGCATCCATCTACTAGAACTTTCGTGGTGATTTGAAGAAAGAAAACAGAGGAAAGATAAGAGAGGCTTATGAAAATAAGCGAATTAAAAAACCTAGAGCAAAGCATCTTAAACATCTAGGTGAGTAATTTTTTCTCTTTCTATACCTAAGATATGTTCTCGAATTAGATTCAAGTGTTCTATGAATGATGGGGTTCATCCCAATTTTTAATAATAAATATAAATGTTTAAGGAAAGAATATATGAAGATACGATGTTTAGATGCATTCCCATATTTCACTAACTTTGAAATGTAAACAAAAAATTTATACAATGCTTAAATCATGATTTTAGGAATGTGTATTAGTTTAAGAAATGTCGCATGCTACGGTGATTTTGTATGATTTGTTAAAGATGAAAATACCTTCAGAAATCCAAATACATAATAAAAATATGTTTTTTTTGAAGCGGTTAAAAAAATAGTTTAATGGCCCAAAGCCCAGCCCACTAACAAGTAGTAAAATACATAAAACCGACATCACAAAAATACTTAACCCTAGCCGACATCAGTTGCTAGGGTGAAAACACTACTTTTATGTCAATGTCACCTCCTTCCAAATCTCAGAAAAGCATCGATCTGAGATGAAACCCTAAAGCGAAACCATTACGGTGGTTTCCAGCTGGTTAATTTGTCCCTCTCATCAAAGTGTTTGTGATCCATCGTCTTGAAATTGTTGTAAGGTTTCGGGTCTGCTTCAAACGTTGAACCGTCTGAATCTCTAAGTAGTGACAAACCGCTACCTCCTTTGCTCTAGCAAGATAAGTGATTAATCTTGTTACTGAGCTTGCTGATGTAATGATATTTTCCAAATCTTTGCTCATCAATGTCTTTAAATCCCCAATCTTAATGCTTTTTAGCAGATCTAATATCGGGAGCATTGTTGGAGATCCTTCTCTTCAAGCTGCAAAATTCAAGTAAGATTGAATTAGCTAATATGTTCTCTGAATTTTTAAAATAATTATTTATAGTGTTCATCATTCTTCCCTTTGTATAATCAGCTTGATTAACTTTTCCTGTATCTCCAAGAAGGGAGCCCTTAGTGTATATGCTAGCATGCTCTTCAATTCTCTGACCATATAATTCTCATGGGTTAATCGGATTTGCTTCAACGTTGTAATAGACCTCTGGAACACTGGTGGAAGTGTTTTCGTCATTTCATACAAAAGGAAAATTAAAATACTGGGTATTTTTACCTTTATTATTACTAATTTGTTCATATAAATCATGATTTCTCCCCTTTATATTATGTGATTGCAGGGTTGACCAGCGCCTCCATGAAGGGAGCCAGAGTGTGGGTTGCAACCATTGTAGCATGAAACAGAGCTTCTGAACATATATTTGTTGGAAAAATTAATGTTCTGCAGCTTCCTGAAAGTATGTTGCTTGCAGAGTATGAATCTTTCAACTCTAAAATCATCTTTATTTGTACTTTCCATATGCTCTGAGTTATCCTGATATTGATGCTTGTTAAGCTTATTAATGAGGATACGACAATCAGAATAAATAAAGGTCCAAAATTGAAAATTTCTTTTTTCCTTATTGTCATGTAATATCTTGTTTCTTTTCTTCCATATGTGAAAGATTACTGTAGTAATGACAATTGAAGCAATCTTGAACTTTTTAGATTTGACTTTGAATTTTTCCGGAAAGAAATTAACCCCATCTCTAATGTTTTGAATCCCTATAGAATGATTGATATTCGAGTTGTACTTGGCTAAATTCCATACATGACTTGAGAATAAACAATCAAAAAATAAATGATCCAAGTTTTCTGGGAGTTTTTTGCAAAGTAAACAAGTGCTTTCGCCATTTTTGTTCCACTTTGAGCATCTGCCTCTTGTGGGCAATTTGTTTAAAACAGAAAAGTGTGAACAGTGACCAATTTCAGAACAATTTGCTTTATTCCAAATAATTTTGTACCAATAGTTTTCCACTTTGTAACCTCTTAAAAATTATCAAGTTTTTTTAAAAGAGAATTTCCCTTTAGATGTAAATTTCCATTCCCAAACATCACTTTGAAGATTTGAAGAAATGCTTTGACTTGAAATAAAGTTTCTAAAAATATCAGCACCTTGATGTTTGGAAGTATTCCAGCTCTGATTTTCAATAACGTAATCAACATTTTCTTTACTACCTCCCAGAATGCACACATTATTCCAACCCAAAAGATTTAGTAGAGATTTTCCATTTATCCAAGGATCAAACCTTAATCTGGTTTGTTTGCGTTCCTTGAATTTTCTATTAATAAGTTTTGAACCAGTTTCTCTATAGTTGAGGTTTTTCAAGTGTATGAATGATAATTTTCAGCCCTTGTAGTCCAGAAGTTATTTTTTTAGAAATACTTATCCTTCGTCCACCTGGCCCATAGTGAATTTCCATAAATAATTTTCTAGAATAATTTCAGTTTGCAAGTTTCACTCAAGTATCTTATGTTTCTGATGCCTAAACCACCATATTTTTTAGTTTGCAAACTTTATCCCAAGCTATTTTGTGATATTTGCTGTAACGATATGGAATTTTTGACTTGTTAAATGATTAAATTTATAAATTAATTAAATTTAAAATAAATTGTTTATAATTGTGAAGTATAGTTAAGAAGCATTTTGTTAAAATATATAATCTTATATATACCTTTGGTAGCATATGGTTAAGTGTTTTATATAGTTTTTAATAGCATTTAAAGGGTAAATGCTACCAAAAACATCTCCTTTCTCTTTATTACAAGTGTTATGACACTTGTAATTTTGCATGCAACATTCCATGCATGACATACATTTTTCCTACGATGTGTCATCACCATATTAACCCATTTCAATTATAAATATACCATTTTCCTTCCCTTAAGCATTCATTCTCATCTTCTCTTCCATTTCTTCTTCTTCTCCATCTTAAAATCCATGACTTCCATGGTGAAAATCCTCCTCCTCCATTTACAAAATATATAAATTGCTAAAAAGTCAGTAACGTAAAACAGTTAGTCCATATAGCTGTAGTCGGTCTAGCAGCCTAGCAATAGAGGATAGCATAGTGGAACCCCAAGGTTAGCAGCCTAGCAATAGAGGATAGCATAGTGGAACCCCAAGGTGAGAACTCGACATTTATATTTGTTCACTTTTTATGTTGTGTGAATTATTGTTGATGATATGGTTGATTAGTAATTATTGTAATGTAAGCGTTTAATGACATACGCTTATATGTACACATGTATACACTAATGTATATATACCCATATATGCTCATGTGATGGATAAATGGATGCTTCGTTGTAACACCCCACGTCCATTAATGTCACTCACAAAGGGAATGCATTAACTTCCATGGAGGTTATAAGTGAATATAGAACAGAAAAATTACAACAAGACAGATAATAAATAGTACTTGGAAATCTAAAACTTCATTTTATTGCAGCGGAAATTAAACATGTTTGTTACATCATAAAACCATAGATCATAACCAAGTACAATATCCATCTTCATAAAAACAAAATACATAATCCCATTACATAAATAGCCATTAAAAAGATAACAATCTGGACTTTACTTCAACGGTCCAAGCTTTCCAAAGAGAGATGAAGCAATTCAATCAAACTCCACTAGAGTTGGGCCCAACCTGAGGACCTAGAGGGGGAAAAAGGATAGAAATAGAGGGGGTCAGACATAAAGTCTGGCGAGTATGATAATTCTAACAATACTATTATCAAAATAACTAGACCAAGGCATAAGCTGCAAGACAAGTAAATGTCTATGAACTCTTAGGAAGATAAAGATAGCGTTTAAGATAACGTTAAAGATAACGGTAAAGGCACACCTAATTACTAACGAATGATTACTACACTGCACCGCACATTACTACACTGCACCACACCAGTCACCCTATTGTTTGATCCCACTTGCTTCACACAGAAACTTTATAAATAGCCTTACGTACCCCTAGCTGACTACATAGGTGTCGTCTGCCCCTATCTCCACTAGGTGTACCCCACTACCCACTTTCAATCGGCTCCCTACTCGTAGATACCCATGTTGGCCCCACAGTGGGGTGTATCACTCCCCTAAAGTTGCAACCCGATACAACTTGAGAATGCACGGCTTATACCTACACGATGCAACAACGTCTTACCTACCAGCCTGGGTCCACACACGCATACGAAATGAAACACCCCACCTCCGTTAGGGTCACTCTCAAAGGGAATGCCCTAATTTTGGTGGAGGTTTATAAGTCACAGATATACAAGACAGATATAAGAACACATATTTGTAAACAGCGGAAAAACAACAAACTTTATTTCATAAAGTCAAATACGTGTTACAGCAACATCCTTTCCAAAAACATAACATAACACTTTCATAATCTGTCTTGATTACATTATTTAAAGAAGCATAAATAAAACATAGATAAACTGCAAAAGTCCCCATAGTGGATTGTCCAAAGCCATAGTTCAAAACAGGAAAGTCCAAGCAATACATTTCTCTTCTTCAAGCTGGATGGTAAGGCTGGTCAAGCTGCTGTGTTCCCTCCCTGTGGACCTGGGGGGGGAGGGGGGGACGGAAGAAAAGAAGACGAAAGAAAAGTACAGTCAGACATAAAGCCTGAGTAAGTCTAGTACTATTCTGTCTATGAATAAAGAACTGGGTATGATAAGTATAAACAAGAAGTGGGCAAGCATTATAAACTTGGTTAAGTTGTCTAGGGTCGAATATACTATCGTACCCCATGTAAATCTCTGAACCCATATAAACTAGTTCCCAACTGGCACCCCATAATCAGGGTGATGTGATCCATTCTATGATGATCGGCTCCTACTCGCATAGTTACATGTGTCTTACGGCCCCCGATGTTGTAGTTACCTATGCTGGTCCCACCATGGGGTGTATCAAGTCCCATGGAGGCGGCCCGACACAATCCTAGAATGCACAGGTATGCTACTGGTGTCCAGTGCCTTATTTTTCTGCGCCGGAGTGTGTGCACGCCCGCACCCCGTTAGAACCTACACTGCTACACCACCGCCGTCGATTTGACCTCTTACAATCAGCCCAGTAATCGTGCCCTACCCTGCCTAGTTTCAGGGTATCCTGATACACCTTCTAGGGTAACTGCTGAAAAGGGTCCCCCGTTACTAGGTTTTCTATCTCTAGCCAACATGCTAAGTTGGTTAAGTGTTTTCTAACCTAACCCCCACCAGTCCGTTTAGTTTAGCATGTTCCATTTTGATTAAGTCTTTTAGTTTACTTAATCCTAACAATCCTGACTCAGCCTTAATTGTCTTATTAAGGCCTTGACCTCTCACATTAGACAGGTATTGTTGTGGCTGCCTGTTTCCAGTTGGTTCCGGGCAGTCTTACGCCACAACTCAGTCTAACCTCGGGTCCTTATTGGGCTCCATGTTTAACCACCCACATTGGATAGGTATTGTTGTGACTACTGGACAGCCGGGCGGTTCCGGGCAGGTTTACATCACAACTCAATCCAACCTCGGGTTAAACACATCGTATGTTCTACATTTACATATTTTGTCTTTCTTCTTTATTTTCTTATATGTAAATATTTGCGGCCCATTATTAAGTTAATGGTGTAAAGGTTACACCAATCATGGGCCCAACCCATGCTTGAATTTGGGCCCTTCTATTTTATATTTTCATTCATTAGTAATTTTAACCCAACGTTATTTTCCCCCGTTTAACACGTCCGTTTATTATATATATGTTGGGCTTAGCCTTTTAAAGCCCAACTTAGCCATGCGAAAAGGGGAGGCTTAAAGCGTGATTACATACACAAAAAGGGGAAGGTGAGCGCATGAACTTGCAACATAACGTTGGAACTACAAAATAGAAACTGGTGTACTTGCATAGTGGTAACATATACTTTGGTCATAAAGCATAGGTGACATGAATCAAAGCATGTGAACTTGTAGTTGAGATAAGAATCTAAATTGGGTATCATTATTGACACATAGTCATAACTACAACATGAACCTATACTTTTATTTAGGCATAATGTCAAACATAGCATGACATAAATATTTCTAACATAAGCATGGCATAATGTCAAACATAAGCATGGCATAAGTATAGTTAAATTTGTTCACATAACCATGGCATAAATATTTCTAACATGAAATCATGATTTTTTACTTTAGTCATGCAAACTTGCAAAAAGGGATTTTTGAACCTAACCTAGCTATGTACCACATATGTCATCATATAATTCTTGTTAACAAGATAGACTTAATCATGGATTTCAATTATGCCAAATATCAATCATAGCCTAGCCATATTCATAAGTTTGCAAATAGGTTTTCTAGTACAAAAGCATGGCTTAATACATGATGCCAAATTTTCAACATAATTTCATATGGATTATGATAATCCAAACTTATTCCAATTACTTCACAAAAATGATGTTTGTATAAAAATACACATTATGATGGCATAATAACAAAACCCCAAACTTGCATGAATTTCAATCAACTACATACATGTAGCTTCAACATAGATTACATAATTTGCGAATATTCCAAACGTATACTTGCATAGAACTACCGCATGTAGTTCTTTATAATGAATAACATAATTCGAGAATATCCAAACGTATACAATATTCCAAATCGATAAGAATCATAGTAACGCACAAATTATGAATTGTTTATCACCACAACCAAGTATACAAACCAACACAGTTATTTGTTCATACCAAAGTAATACTCTACTTACAATGGTATGGCGAATTTCTCCAATTTAGGGATTTGAAGATGCGGTTTGATTTGATTGAGTTGCTTTATGCCTTAGAATTTGCCTCCTAATCCTCTCTCCAATTGGTGGCTACCCCTAGTTGTTCCTCAGCAACATGGCGGCTTTGTTCTTATTTTTGAATGAATAGATTAGGGTTAAGTCTAGGGTTGTTTTTATAGAGGTTAGGAACTGATTAGGACCATTGATGTTGCTTGGATTGATCGTAGCCATTCATTAGGAAGAGAGACCAATTAGAGCCTGCCACCTAGCCCTAATGACAAAGCAGACCACAGAAAATCGACCAACATAGAATAGGCCAGCCAGGTTGGACTGGGCTCGACCTGGGTCTGGACCAGGTCGACATGCCTGTCGACAGCTCTGTCGACAGCCCTGTCGACCTGGTTAGACCAGGTCGACAGCCCAGTCGACCTGGGTGTGTCAGGCGGGTGTTTTTCCACCCTGGCCCATTGGGCCCCATTTTCGAATTTAAACTGTTTTATTCTGTTTGAATTTTAAATTTAATTCAGAAACTTCCGAAGGCCATATCTTCTTCATACGGACTCCGTTTTTCGAAAACTCGGACTCTATTTCGCGTATTTTTCCGAGACGAACGCAATGGCGTATCCCGTTTCCCTTAGTTATTTGATTTGAAATTAATTATACTTTAATTTGTGAATTTCACAGTTATAGAATTCGCGGGGTGTTACATTCTCCCCCACTTAAAAGGATTTCGTCCCCGAAATCTTCAAGTTAGGAGGAATGTATATCCTAACATCCAATCATCCATCTACTCATCCATCAAACACGAGCATCCATTGTCCTTAAAAGACTTCTAATGCTTCATGATCATATGCGAAGTGTGTGTACATGTACTTATCTAATGCAAAATCAGACAGTCTACTGATTCAGTTGACCTCCTTAATGCGAATTATGTAAGTGCCATGAATCCATTATGTATGCAAATTTTCCTATTCTTGATTCTACATGAGTGCACAATCATTCAATACAGATGCAACATCCATATGACAACACATTAAAGTTCAACCATATACGAATGCAAACATATATGCATATGCAATATGAAGTGACTGAGCCGATCTAAAACCTAGATTGTGTGTGTATATGCAACCACGAGCAACCACTAGCAATCACTTGCAACCACTTGCAACCATCATCCATAACATGTTTCAATTACATGTTTTCATCCAAAAGGTTTCTACCTAAAAGATAAGGTCAAGGAAATATACCTAAAAAGATAGATAAAAGCGCAACTTAAGGAAAAAGAAAGATCAAGGATGTACCCTCGAACAGAAAAGGGTAGGCAGTACGTATTCTAGCTTCAGTTTCCCAAGTCGCGTCTCCCTCGGCGTCGCTCCACTGAACTTTGACGAGCTTGACTTCGCGGTTGCGTAGCTTTTTCACTTCCGTTCCTAAGATGCGGGTTGGAACCTTTCTTATGGTTGCTTCGCGTTCCACTTCGGCCACTTCGAGGATATTTGGCTCTACCACTTCAGCAGACTCATGTAGACATTTTCGGAGATGTGAAACGTGAAAAACGTTGTGGACTCCAGCCAACTTCTCGGGTAGCTCTAATCTATAGGCCATCTTCCCAATTTTCTCGATAATAGGGAATGGCCCTACGAACCTTGGTGCAAGTTTTCCTGTGGTTCCAAAACGAACAACGTTCCTTAGCGGTGATACCTTGAGAAAAACTCTGTCTCTAACCTCAAATTCAAGGTCGGTTCTCCTTTTGTCGGCGTAGGACTTTTGTCTGTCTTGGGCCGTCTTCATCCTTCTTCGTATTAAGTCTACTTTCTCTGAGGTCTCTCGGATCATATCTGGTCCAAGTATGAGCTTATCTGTGGACTCCCACCAACAAGTGGGCGATCGGCACGGTCTTCCATATAAAGCTTCGAAGGGCGCCATTCCGATGGTTGCTTGATAGCTGTTGTTATAGGCAAATTCCACCAAAGGAAGGTGGTCTTCCCATGTCCCTCCGAAGTCAAGGACGCATAGTCTTAAAAGGTCTTCCAAAACTCTATTCACTCTCTCTGTTTGGCCGTCGGTTTGGGGATGATAGGCTGTGCTTAAGCATAATTGCGTTCCTACTGCTTCTTGCAGACTCCGCCAAAACTCACTGGTGAAGATGGGGTCTCGGTCACTAACAATGCTAGATGGTATCCCATGGAGTCGAACGATTTCCTTGAGGTAAAGTGATGCTAGGGATGAGGCAGTTCTTTTACTTTTGACAGGCAAAAAGTGGGCGCTTTTAGTAAGCCTATCCACTATTACCCAAATGCTAGTGTTGCCTCTCCTAGACCTAGGCAGCCCATCGATGAAGTCCATTGATATGCTATCCCACTTCCACTGCGGGACCTCCAGAGGATGTAACAGTCCGCCAGGCTTTTTCTGTTCAGCCTTAACCTGTTGGCACACCATACACTTAGAAACGAACTCTGCCACGTCCTTTTTCATGCCGTTCCAGAAGAAAGTCCTTTTTATGTCTTTGTACATTTTATCTCCGCCTGGGTGTATCGTCATCTTGGAGTGATGTGCTTCCTCGAGAACCTTCTTTACTAAATCTTTTGTCTGTGGGACGCATAGTCTTCCGTCTCGCCTTAGCAAACCCTTATCGTCAATGGAGTATCCGTTGAGGTGACTTGAAGTCTCACTCCTAATTAGCCTATCAATCATTTCCACAAGCTGAGGGTCTTCGCGTTGTGCTGCCCCTACTGAATCTACTAAAGTTGGGTGCACTTCGAGAGATGCTAGCAAGCCTGGTACGAAATCGGAGGAAGGCCTAAAGTCGAAGCCGGCTATAAACTCTAGGCTTTGTCTTTCAACAAACAACGGGCTTAGGGTCAATTTCTTTCGGCTCAACGCGTCTGCCACTACGTTGCCTTTGCCCGGAGTGTAGGAGATTTCGAAATCGTACGAGGCAAGAAACTCCATCCATCTTTGTTGCCTCAAGTTAAGATCCTTCTGCGAGAAAAGATATTTCAACGATTTATGGTCAGTGTAAAGTTCGAACTTCTCACCTAGGAGATAGTGTCGCCAAGACTTGAGTGCAAAGACGATGGCGGCTAACTCAAGATCGTGGGTTGGGTAGTTCTTTTCATGCGCTTTCAACTGCCTCCCGCCATAAGCTACTACCCTTCCTTCTTGCATTAAGACGGCGCCTAGCCCTGCCCCACATGCATCCGTATAAACAGTGAACATCTTGCTCCCATCTGGCAGCGTCAAAACTGGGGCTGTTGTAAGAGCCCTTTTCAGTCGTTGGAAAGCAAACTCGCAATCCAAGTCCCAATTGAACACTAGATTCTTCTTAGTTAACTTCGTGAGCGGAGCTGAGATTTTCGCAAAATCCCTTATAAACTTTCGATAGAAACCTGCTAGTCCTAGGAAGCTTCGGACCTCAGTTGCGTTCCTTGGTGTCTTCCAATCCTGTACCGCCACTACCTTAGCCGGGTCCACTGCTAACCCTTGTTTGGATACTATGTGCCCAAGGAACCTCACCTCTTCTCTCCAAAAGTGGCATTTGGAGAACTTGGCTTTTAGTTGATGGACTCGCAAAGTTTCCATGATTGCCCTTAAGTGTTGAGCATGTTCCTCTTCATTTTTTGAGAAGATAAGGATATCATCTACGAAGACCACTACGAATTTGTTGAGGAAATCTCTAAATACCCTACTCATCAGGTCCACGAAGTAAGCAGGTGCATTTGTCAAGCCGAAAGGCATGACAAGCCATTCAAAGAAGCCGTCTGGGGTTCTGAACGCCGTTTTATCGATGCTATCTTCAGCCACCCTTAGCTGATGAAAACCGGTCGCTAAATCGAGTTGGGAGAAAACAGACGCTCCTACAAGCTGGTCAAATAAATCGTCAATTCTAGGGAGAGGGTGCCTATTCTTTTTCGTTAGCTTGTTGAGCTCCCTATAGTCAACACATAGACGGAGTGAACCATCCGCCTTTGTAGCGAACACCACTGGAGCGCCCCATTCTGAAATGCTCCTCCTAATGAACCCCTTTTCTAGAAGCTCTTTAATCTGTTTACTGAGCTCTTTCCTTTCTCGTGGAGCCATGTGTCTAACGGGCAACGCAACGGGCTTTGCATTATCTACAAGATATATGCGGAAATCTATTTCCCGCTTCGGAGGCAAGCCCTTCACCTCTTCAAAGACATCCGGATATTCCCGGACCACTCTAACTGATTGCAAATTTTCAACAGAGGCATCTAGCGATTCAAGATAACTAAGCATAACCGCATACGAGGGATTACAAGAAATTTCCAAAGTATTACCGAGCTGGGTTAGGAGCCTAACAACCCTTTTCTCACAATCAAGGATGGCCCCATTACTGGATAGCCAATCCATACCCAAAATCAAACCATACCCCGAAAAGCCCAAAACAAAGGCACTACATTGAAATTCTACGCTTAGAATGGAAATTTTCAATCCCAAACAGATCATAGACAAATGAGCTGGGCCCCCAATTGGGTTTGAAACAATTAAGGGGTCCTCTACCATACTAGTTTTTAGGTGCAGAGATTCTACTAAAGCAGACGAGATAAAGGAGTGTGATGCGCCAGAATCAAATAAAGTGCGAACGGGGTGATCATAAAGATAAACTACACTTTCTACAGAAGTATTTATACCTCGTTGTTGCAGAGGTGGCGCTTCCAGCACATGAACCTGTGCCCCTGGGGTGGATCCAGCCCTCTGCCCCTGTCCTCGTTTCTTTGGGCAGTCCTTAGCCCTGTGGCCTGTCTCACCGCAAGAAAAGCACCCACCATTCTCCTTGGCCTTCTTTTTCCGGCAGTCCTTTACTAAGTGCCCCACTTTGCCACAGAAATTACACTTCCTCTTCTCTTTGTTGCCTTTCCCGCCTTTCTTAAAGTCCGTCTTCTTAGGCTGCAAACCCTCTTTCTTCCCTTGAGAGCTTTCTGCCTTTGTCTCCTTCTTGCCCTTATCCTCTTCATTCAGCAATGCCATTTGCACCAATCTTTCATACGTGGCTCCCATGGGTATATGGGTCATGGCCAAACTGTGTAATGGCTCATTCAACCCTTTGACGAAACGGAGAGCCTTCTTGTGCGGGGTGTTGACTAGGTCAAGCCCAAACCTAGCCAGCTCATCGAACTGATTCACATACTCTCGGACTGTCTTGTCCCCTTGCTTAAGAAAGAAGAATTTTTCCAACTGCAAACTTCTTTCCGCATCTGAGAGAAATTTGGTCTCAAACCTTGCCCTAAAGTCCTCCCATGTCTCCACTGCTCTTTCAGCATTAGTGACTTCCCACCAGTAGGAAGCCTCGCCCTTCAATAGCCATACCGCCAATTGTACTTGTTGTCTATCTTCTACCTCAAAGATGATGAATAGGTCCTCCGTTTCCTTCAGCCAATTTCTAGCTGCTACGAAGGACTCAGTTCCATGGAAATCCTTTCCTCCCATAGCTTTAAAATCTTTACATATCTTAGCAAACGTGTTTCCCCGAGGAAGAGGTGGAGGAAAAGGTGCCGCTGCAGCTGGATGATTTCCTGCAGCTGGGGGAGGAGGAACGGTAGGACCTGGCTGAGTGGCCCTTGCTTCTAAGAACCGTCTAAACCAACCAGGTATTGGCACCCCTTCTGGCAAGTTAAGATCTTCGGACATGCTGAAACAAAAAGGATAGATTCAAAACGAAGGATAAGAGAAAGTACCTATGGCTTTGGGGAGTGGACTTTGCCTTTTCAAAATAAAATAATATTTTTCTTTTTAAAAATGCTTCTTTAAATTTCCTTTTTGAAAATAAATTTTTCAAAACTTTTTATATTATCTGGTAAACCTATGCTCTGATACCAAGTGAAACACCCCACCTCCGTTAGGGTCACTCTCAAAGGGAATGCCCTAATTTTGGTGGAGGTTTATAAGTATAAGTCACAGATATACAAGACAGATATAAGAACACATATTTGTAAACAGCGGAAAAACAACAAACTTTATTTCATAAAGTCAAATACGTGTTACAACAACATCCTTTCCAAAAACATAACATAACACTTTCATAATCTGTCTTGATTACATTATTTAAAGAAGCATAAATAAAACATAGATAAACTGCAAAAGTCCCCATAGTGGATTGTCCAAAGCCATAGTTCAAAACAGGAAAGTCCAAGCAATACATTTCTCTTCTTCAAGCTGGATGGTAAGGCTGGTCAAGCTGCTGTGTTCCCTCCCTGTGGACCTGGGGGGGGGGGGGGGGGGGAACGGAAGAAAAGAAGACGAAAGAAAAGTAGAGTCAGACATAAAGCCTGAGTAAGTCTAGTACTATTCTGTCTATGAATAAAGAACTGGGTATGATAAGTATAAAAAAGAAGTGGGCAAGCATTATAAACTTGGTTAAGTTGTCTAGGGTCGAATATACTATCGTACCCCATGTAAATCTCTGAACCCATATAAACTAGTTCCCAACTGGCACCCCATAATCAGGGTGATGTGATCCATTCTATGATGTTCGGCTCCTACTCGCATAGTTACATGTGTCTTACGGCCCCCGATGTTGTAGTTACCTATGCTGGTCCCACCATGGGGTGTATCAAGTCCCATGGAGGCGGCCCGACACAATCCTAGAATGCACAGGTATGCTACTGGTGTCCAGTGCCTTATTTTTCTGCGCCGGAGTGTGTGCACGCCCGCACCCCGTTAGAACCTACACTGCTACACCACCACCGTCGATTTGACCTCTTACAATCAGCCCAGTAATCGTGCCCCACCCTGCCTAGTTTCAGGGTATCCTGATACACCTTCTAGGGTTACTGCTGAAAAGGGTCCCCCGTTACTAGGTTTTCTATCTCTAGCCAACATGCTAAGTTGGTTAAGTGTTTTCTAACCTAACCCCCACCAGTCCGTTTAGTTTAGCATGTTCCATTTTGATTAAGTCTTTTAGTTTACTTAATCCTAACAATCCTGACTCAGCCTTAATTGTCTTATTAAGGCCCTGACCTCTCACATTAGACGGGTATTGTTGTGGCTGCCTGTTGCCGGTTGGTTCCGGGCAGTCTTACGCCACAACTCAGTCTAACCTCGGGTCCTTATTGGGCTCCATGTTTAACCACCCACATTGGATAGGTATTGTTGTGACTACTGGACAGCCGGGCGGTTCCGGGCAGGTTTACATCACAACTCAATCCAACCTCGGGTTAAACACATCGTATGTTCTACATTTACATATTTTGTCTTTCTTCTTTATTTTCTTATATGTAAATATTTGCGGCCCATTATTAAGTTAATGGTGTAAAGGTTACACCAATCATGGGCCCAACCCATGCTTGAATTTGGGCCCTTCTATTTTATATTTTCATTCATTAGTAATTTTAACCCAACGTTATTTTCCCCCGTTTAACACGTCTGTTTATTATATATATGTTGGGCTTAGCCTTTTAAAGCCCAACTTAGCCATGCGAAAAGGGGAGGCTTAAAGCGTGATTACATACACAAAAAGGGGAAGGTGAGCGCATGAACTTGCAACATAACGTTGGAACTACAAAATAGAAACTGGTGTACTTGCATAGTGGTAACATATACTTTGGTCATAAAGCATAGGTGACATGAATCAAAGCATGTGAACTTGTAGTTGAGATAAGAATCTAAATTGGGTATCATTATTGACACATAGTCATAACTACAACATGAACCTATACTTTTATTTAGGCATAATGTCAAACATAGCATGGCATAAATATTTCTAACATAAGCATGGCATAATGTCAAACATAAGCATGACATAAGTATAGTTAAATTTGTTCACATAACCATGGCATAAATATTTCTAACATGAAATCATGATTTTTACTTTAGTCATGCAAACTTGCAAAAAGGGATTTTTGAACCTAACCTAGCTATGTACCACATATGTCATCATATAATTCTTGTTAACAAGATAGACTTAATCATGGATTTCAATTATGCCAAATATCAATCATAGCCTAGCCATATTCATAAGTTTGCAAATAGGTTTTCTAGTACAAAAGCATGGCTTAATACATGATGCCAAATTTTCAACATAATTTCATATGGATTATGATAATCCAAACTTATTCCAATTACTTCACAAAAATGATGTTTGTATAAAAATACGCATTATGATGGCATAATAACAAAGCCCCAAACTTGCATGAATTTCAATCAACTACATACATGTAGCTTCAACATAGATTACATAATTTGCGAATATTCCAAACGTATACTTGCATAGAACTACCGCATGTAGTTCTTTATAATGAATAACATAATTCGAGAATATCCAAACGTATACAATATTCCAAATCGATAAGAATCATAGTAAGGCACAAATTATGAATTGTTTATCACCACAACCAAGTATACAAACCAACACAGTTATTTGTTCATACCAAAGTAATACTCTACTTACAATGGTATGGCGAATTTCTCCAATTTAGGGATTTGAAGATGCGGTTTGATTTGATTGAGTTGCTTTATGCCTTAGAATTTGCCTCCTAATCCTCTCTCCAATTGGTGGCTACCCCTAGTTGTTCCTCAGCAACATGGCGGCTTTGTTCTTAGTTTTGAATGAATAGATTAGGGTTAAGTCTAGGGTTGTTTTTATAGAGGTTAGGAACTGATTAGGACCATTGATGTTGCTTGGATTGATCGTAGCCATTCATTAGGAAGAGAGACCAATTAGAGCCTGCCACCTAGCCTTAATGACAAAGCAGACCACAGAAAATCGACCAACATAGAATAGGCCAGCCAGGTTGGACTGGGCTCGACCTGGGTCTGGACCAGGTCGACATGCCTGTCGACAGCTCTGTCGACAGCCCTGTCGACCTGGTTAGACTAGGTCGACAGCCCAGTCGACCTGGGTGTGTCAGGCGGGTGTTTTTCCGCCCTGGCCCATTGGGCCCCATTTTCGAATTTAAACTGTTTTATTCTGTTTGAATTTTAAATTTAATTCAGAAACTTCCGAAGGCCATATCTTCTTCATACGGACTCCGTTTTTCGAAAACTCGGACTCTATTTCGCGTATTTTTCCGAGACGAACGCAATGGCATATCCCGTTTCCCTTAGTTCTTTGATTTGAAATTAATTATACTTTAATTTGTGAATTTCACAGTTATAGAATTCGCGGGGTGTTACACGAAACCTGTTGGACTTGCGTTGCCACCGCTCCCCGTTTTGGCCTCTTACAGTCGAACCCAGCATGCGTGTCCCGTCCTCGACTTGGGTCGAGCCCACAAAGATACGTTTGGGATACTGGTCGAAATGGGCCCCCACAAGCTACCCACTTAAGCTTGTCACTAGTATATCCCACTTAACCCTCTTAGTCATGTTCATTTACATGTGTGTTTGGTTAAGTCTTACTAATCGTATTTCACATGCCACTAAGGGCACCCCCTAGAATCCTCGTGCCACCCAAGGCACCTACTTAACCCCCATGTCCCACTTTACATGTTTATCTGGTTAAGTATTTCTTAATTCATTCAGGCCATAACCTCATAAAGACCTCTCACATTAGACTGACATTTATGGCAGTTGGATTTGCCGGGCGGGTTCGGGCAGTCTTACACCATAAAAGAGTCTAACCTTGTGTCTTTACAACCATTATGCTTTAGTTTAGGCCTAGGACCTCTCACATTGGGCTGACATTTGAGACCACTGGATTTGCCGGGCGGGTCCGGGCAGGTTTACGTCACAAACGAGTCCAACCTCGTGTCCTAAGCATTGATTAACACTTAAAACCTTTTACCCCAGTTTTAATAATTCCCTATTCAAATTATTAATTAAGTCAACTTTTAATGATGTCCATAATTGACTCAATTATGGCCATCCACTTATGGCATGCAAAATCATATCAATTGCACCTCAACTTTTTAATATTAAATCCTTAATATTACCCCTGCCCCACGTTTATATGTTCGCTTATTCAACGCATAATATAGGCTAGACTTGTATTGTCTAACACCTAGCACAAAGATAAATTATCACAACATATAGATAATTAAAATAAATCTAATCATAATACGGGTGAAACTTGCATAAACTACACATGTTAAGGATCAAAAGGTGTCAACTTGTTAAATGTCTCAATTTATATGATATGATCATAGCCCAAATCTATACATAAACTTGCATATGGGGTTTTTAGGCAACATAATGATGGTGTGAACTAGCATAGGATATCACATATGTCATAGCATAATTCTAGATGTCATAATAGATATCTTGGTATATGTTCATAATTTTCTAATCAATCTAACTTGCATATGTGACTTGTCATATAGATCAACATAACCCAAACATGATGATTTAATTAATATGAACTAACTAGCATAGATGGTAACATCATGGCCTTTTTTAACATGTATGATTCATCACAACTTAGCATAGAAACTTTCAACATACATAACATTATCATAGCATGATTTACAACATATAAGATATCATCATCACATAACATTGGATTTACAATATACATGATAGCAAAAGGGATTTACAACAACATATATGATAATTCACATCATCTACTCATAATCTATTCATAACTCAAACTAATTAAAATGATAAGAATCTTGTTAAGATTATCATACTCACAATTTAAAGAAGAAAAGAGAGAGTTTTGCTTTGCTTTAGGGTTGAGAGAATTAGAATTGAACTTGCTTTTCTTCTTTCTTAGTTGGCGGCGGCTCCATTGATTTCCATGGCGATGGTATGACGGTAACTATTATATTTTAATTAGGTTTAGGGTTAGCATTAGGATGTATTTATAGGTGTAGGAAGTTATTTAGGACCATTAGATTAACCATGAACCATGAGAACCTATCAAATGCAAAATCAGCATTTGAGCTAATCGGCCCACGGGTTGACAGCCAAACACCCTGGATTAACCCCTAGTCGACCCAGCGGGGCTTAGGTCGACCTCCAAAATGGGTCGGTTCAGTTATTCCCCCTCCCAATTCGCTGTTTTGAACTTTTTCGCATATTTATTTATTTAATTTTTAATTTATATATATATATATATATCAATATATATATATTTCTCCGCGCAACCCATTTCACTTAATTCTTTTCTAAAAATTAAGTATACTTTAATTTGTGAATTTTAATGTTATAAAATTACGGGGTGTTACATTCTTCCCTCCTTAAAGGATTTCGTCCCCGAAATCTCCAGGTCAAGAAGAATGTATATCCTACCATCTAATCGTCCATCTACTCAACCATCAAACACCAACATCCATTGTCCTTAAAAGACTTCTAATGCTTTAATGTTTATATGCACAGT
Source organism: Allium sativum (assembly GCA_030737875.1). Classification (NCBI taxonomy): domain Eukaryota; kingdom Viridiplantae; phylum Streptophyta; class Magnoliopsida; order Asparagales; family Amaryllidaceae; genus Allium; species Allium sativum. Next base: position 401,015,133 of record CM060923.1, on the reverse strand, counting down.
GTGTGTATATGTCCATATCTAATGCAAAATTAGGCGGTCTACTGATTCAGTCGACCTCCTTAGTGCAATTCATGATAGTGCCATGCGTCCAATATGTATGCAAAAGATTCTTAATGATACATATTAATTCTATATGCGTGCACAACCATCCACCCGAATGCAGCAACTATATGATAATACAACCATTATACATCCATTTTACTAAATACATCCATATATATGCAATATGCAATATGAAGTGACTGAGCCGATCTGGTGCCTAATAGTGTGTGTATATGCATCCACGAGCAACCACTAGCAAACACTTGCATCCACTTTGCATCCATCATACATAACATGTCTCAAACACATGTTTCAACCATAGGATTATCCTAACTAAAGGTCAAAGATACTAGCGAGAGGATATACTAAAGATAAGATAAGTACAAGCTAAGCGATAAAGGAGAAATTAAAAGACATACCCTCAAAAAGAAAAGGGTATCGTGAACGCATCTTCTCTTCTGTCTCCCAAGTAGCGTTGCTCTCATCATCTCCCCATTGCACTTTGACTAGTCTGACCTCTCGATTCCTCAACCTCTTGATCTCCGACCCAAGAATGCGCGTAGGAGCTCGTCGAATTGTCGCATCACGCTCTATCTCCACCTCTCTAAGGAAGCTCTGCTCTACCACTTCCGCGGTCTCATGCAAGCACTTTCTCAAATGTGACACATGAAATACGTCGTGTACACCACTAAGTCTCTCGGGCAACTCCACTCTATACGCCATCTGTCCAATTTTCTCCTTAATAGGAAACATCCCTACAAACCTTGGTGCTAATTTCCCAACAGACCCAAAGCGAACAACGTTCCGTAATGGAGACACTTTGACAAAGACCATGTCCCCAACTTCAAACTCGAGATCTGTCCTCCTCTTATCCGCATAAGATTTCTGCCTATCCTGTGCTGCTTTCATCCTCCTTCGAATTAAGTCGATCTTCTCCGAAGTCTCCCTAATCATATCGGGCCCAAGTAAGATCTTATCCGTAGATTCCCACCAACATGTAGGTGAACGACAAGGTCGTCCATAAAGAGCTTCGAATGGTGCCATACCAATGCTGGACTGAAAGCTGTTATTATATGCGAAATCCACCAATGGAAGATGCTCTTCCCACGTACCCCCAAAGTCTAGGATACATAGCCTCAACAGATCCTCTAGAATGCGATTCACCCTCTCGGTCTGGCCGTCCGTCTGAGGATGATATGCGGTGCCCAAACATAACTGAGTCCCTATCGCCTCTTGTAAGCTTCTCCAAAATTCGCTAGTGAAAATAGGATCGCGATCGCTCACTATGCTAGAAGGAACACCGTGCAAACGAACTATTTCTCGAACGTATACGGAGGCTAACCATGGAGCAGTCCTCTTACTCTTTACGGGAATGAAATGGGCGCTTTTAGTAAGTCTATCTACTATAACCCAAATTCTCGTATTACCCTTCCTTGATCGCGGTAACCCATCCACAAAATCCATCGAGACACTTTCCCACTTCCATAGTGGAACCTCCAATGGGTGAAGCAACCCACCGGGTTTCTTTTGCTCCGTTTTTACTTGTTGGCACACCAAGCATCTAGCGACATACTCAGCCACATCTTTCTTCATGCCGGTCCAAAAGTAAACTCTCTTCATGTCTTTGTACATCTTGTCCCCGCCGGGATGAATGGTCATCTTCGAATGATGTGCTTCGTCAAGAATAGTCTTCCTTAGGTCATCGTCTTTTGGTACACAAAGTCTACCGTCCCTACGTAACCAACCCTTATCGTCTAGGGTATACCTACGGAGATGGCTTGATGACTCCCCTCCTTTCAGTTTTTCTACTAACTCAACCAACTGCGGGTCGTCTCGCTGTGCCTCGCCAATCCATCCCAAAAGCGTAGGTCTGACCTCCAAGGATGCTAGCAAACCGGGTACGAAGTCAACGGAAGGTCTAAAGTCAAACATCGAAATGAATTCTAAACTTCTCCGCTCAACAAATAAAGGACTTAAGGATAATCTTTTTCTACTTAAGGCATCTGCCACCACGTTACCCTTGCCAGGGGTATAGGCTATTTCGAAGTCGTAGGACGCTAAGAACTCCATCCACCTTTGATGCCATAAGTTCAAGTCCTTTTGAGAGAATAGGTATTTTAAAGATTTGTGGTCAGTGAATAGTTCGAATTTCTCGCCAAGAAGATAATGACGCCAAGACTTAAGCGCGAAAACAATAGCGACCAACTCTAGGTCATGTGTGGGGTAATTCTTCTCATGCGCTCTCAACTGCCTTCCACCATAGGCTATTACCCTGCCCTCTTGCATTAAGACTGCGCCTAGTCCTGTCCCACAAGCGTCAGTATAAACGGTAAACGGCTTACTCCCGTCTGGCAATACTAAGACTGGGGCTGAAGTCAAAGCTCTCTTCAAACGTTGGAAAGCATCATCACAATCTACGTCCCATGTGAAAACTAGGTTCTTCTTCGTCAAGCGTGTCAATGGAGCTGATATCTTTGCGAAGTCTTTGATAAACTTCCTATAGTAGCCAGCCAACCCCAAGAAACTTCTCACTTCAAGAGCATTTTTAGGGACCTTCCAATCTTGGATGGCCACCACCTTCGCAGGATCCACGGCTATCCCTTCTTTGGAAACCACGTGCCCCAAGAACCGTACTTCCTTCCTCCAGAAGTGACACTTAGAAAATTTAGCCTTAAGGCTATGTGCTCGTAGGGTCTCCAACACTTCCCTAAGATGTAGGGCATGCTCTTCTTTATCCTTAGAAAAGATCAAGATGTAATCTACAAAGACTACCATGAATTTGTTAAGGTACTCCCTAAACACCCTACTCATCAAATCAACAAAATATGCTGGGGCGTTTGTCAAACTGAAGGGCATCACTAGCCATTCATAGAAACCGTCCGGAGTCCTAAAGGCAGTCTTGTCTATGCTATCCTCAGCCACTCTCAACTGATGGAACCCAGTGGCTAAGTCCAACAGCGAAAACACTGAGGCGCCAACTAACTGTTCGAAGAGATCGTCAATCCTCGGCAGTGGGTGTCTGTTCTTCTTAGTAAGTTTATTAAGTTCTCTATAGTCCACACACAGTCTAAATGTAACACCCCGCCTCCGCTAGGGTCACTCGCAAAGGAATGCACTAGCTTTAGAGGGGCATTATTGGTAAACATGCACAGAAATATCACAAGACAGAACATATATAAATAGCGGAAGTAAAATCAAACTTTCATAACATGAATAAATAAGGTCTAAAGCCTTTTACATCAGAGTACATCAAAACCTGTCTTGCAATGATAAAGAAGCATAAAAACTTTTTCATAAATTATTCCCCAAGTAAAAACAGTAAAGTAGCCATAGCCAAGAGAAGTCCAAGCCATCCATGATGACCTTCAGGCAGAAGAAGTCCGAACTAAACAGCATTGTTTCCTCCCTGTAACCTGGGGGGGGGGAAACGGAAGAAAAGAGGCGAAACAAAACGGGTCAGTCAAAAAGACTGAGTAAGTCCTATCTACTTCCAGTATAAAAACAGGTAAAGGTAACATGACATGCATAAACTGAAAGTAAACATAAGGATAACTACAAGATAAATAAACCAGGATAGCCGGTTGAACTACTGTGGCAAGGTAAACCAAGGTATCATGATAAACCGCAGTGTTATGATAAGTCAAGGTATCACATCGTCAGATTTCTATCGAGTACATAATCCCAAGGTATCTACCCCGTCTAACATCCCACGGTATCTATTATGTATATTCTTCCTAGTCCTAACATGTATATTTGCTCTGCACCTCTCGTACTAGTATCCCTACCCGCGTCATGTGTTAACCATGAATGTCCCGTGCTCAAAGTCGTGTAAGGGTCCATGTCAACATAATATCGCATATATAGGTTACTCAAACCATATGTTTCTTTCTATGTATATAAGTTCAGTCCTTTGCCGTACCTCGTACGGGCTTCCTCATGTCGTATTATCCTTGAAATCGTTTGGACTGTCACCCTTGTTCTAGCTAGGCTCTTCCATATGAATCATCGTTTGAACTACTAGGACTTACGCCACCTAGCACCACTAGGGATTACGCTTACCTATTGCACGCTTTCGTATTTCGGTTTGGGTTAAACCACCTAGGCCACTAGGGATTACGCTAACCCTCAACCGCGCCCTTTTCCCCACGCATTCATCGTGAATCGTTTTTCTATAACTGTATGCACATGTATCACATCGTGCCATCCGAGTCCTGTCACAGGGCAGAACTAGAAATACAGGACTCAGTCGGGAGCTTTAGATTTATCTGCCGATGCAGATACTAAGGTCTGCTTTTCTACACGTGGCTATGGTCCCACGAGACCCCTCCCTCAACTAGCGAAAGGCAACACAAGAGAAAATCTTGCATGAGAACTACTCTCCGGCCAGCCCACATCCTACGGCCTACCTCACCCATAATTAGATAGCAAATCATGGTTTGTTGGGTGTTCCCTGCCTTTCCGTACGTACACGCTTGACTTAAGATGGTAGATGATCGGCGAACTTGCTATCTCGGGCACCTTATGTATCCGTCGACTCACTGCTATCCACCCCAGTCTTTAGGTCGCTCGCATAGCAACCAAGGCATATTCTTGGTTCTTCTACTGCAGACCTCAACCTCTTGTGAACCCAGGATGATCATCTGCGACCTCACAGAGGGATACCAAGAATATCCTCACGTTCCCCGAAGCCGCTGCTTCGTTACCCAGTTCGCTGGAGCCTTTGTCTAAATCAGATAGCCTGCTCCTATGCGTATACTTAAACGATGACCTACCGTATCGGGTCACTCATCTATCTAAGAAGTGGTCCAGATTTCCTTGACTAAGAATTATTACTTAGTTTCCCTTAACTAAGGTTTACCACTTAGCCTTATTTCCATTACCCTTGTTAACTATGGTTATTTACCTAATCCTCCGAATTAGGGTTTATCTAATGGGTTAAGTGTCACTTAAGTCCATAACTTAGCCCGTCTACAAACCATGTCAAAAATTGGCTAAGTATCCAAGTCCAAGACTTAACCCTACAAACCATGTGTCAAGTTGGCTAAGTATATTAAGCAATCCATAACTTAACCTCGTCTAATTATTATTTTAGATTGGTTAATTATATAATTAACTTGACCTTGTCAAATTACCGAGTCAAATCGGTCAAGCGTATCCAAGTGATTCGTGACTCAGCCTTATCATGTTTTCACGTTAGATTGGTTAAGTATAGATTAACTTAACCTCATCAAATTAATGAGTTAGATTGGTTAAGTATAGGTCACTTAACCTCATCAAATCATCGTGTTAAATTAGTTAAGCGTTTAACTTAACCCCATTAAATTACCAAGTGGGATTAATTAAGTCTAGGCTAACTTAACCCCATCCGCTTACCATGTTTAGATTAGTTAAGCCTAATCTTAACCCCATCCATTAACTGTATTATACGGTTAAGTGTCATTAAGAAAATTTACTTAACCTTATCACGTTATCGTGTTGGATTGATTAAGTGTTGGTTAACTTAATCCCGTCCACTAGTCGTATAAAAATGGTCAAGTGTCATTAGGCAAATCAAGTTACTTAACCTACCCAAGCTTATCATGTTTTGTTAAGTATCATTAGCCTAATCAAATTACTTAACCCATTTGTCCATATCATATTTGGTTAAGCCTCATTAATCAAATTAACTTAACCCTATTATGTGGCATTAATTTAATTAATGCACCCTCAACCTCTCACATTAGACCTTGTTGTGGTTACTAGTTAAGCCGGGCGGGTCCGGGTAGATTTACACCACAACCTAGTCTATCCTCGGGTCTTAAGCGCGACATGACCAACTTCTCACATTGGGTCCTATTGTTTGCAACTACTAGTTAGGCCGGTCGGTTCCGGGTAGTTTTACGTTGCAAACTCAACCCAACCTCGAGTTGGCCACACTCATATTATCTAAGTTCATCATGTTTCCAAAACATGTTACAAGTTTTTCAAGCATTTGGGTAGACCTAACTTAATAGGTAAATTCCCAAAGGGTAGACCTAACTTAATAGGTAAATTCCCAAGCTCATGTTTTTATGCATACTTACATGTCATCTTCCATGTTATCTTTCAAGTCATATTTTCAAGTATAAACACATGTCATATTCAAGTTAAGATTTTGCGACATGTTCATGTTTATCTAACTACCCAAAATCGTGTTTTTCCAACGCAAGCAAAGCGAGTCATCATAGTAAGGATACTATGTCACATATTGGTCTCAAAACATGCATGATGCCAAAAAGGGCTTGGCTTCCACATGCATAACATCATAAAGGGATGGGCCATAAACATGCATAGTGCCATAAGGTAATTTGGCCACAAACATGCATATTATCAAGAGGGATTTGGCCATAAACATGCACAACTTAAAAGAGGGGATTGGCCACGAGCATGCATAATCTCATAAAGCATTTGGCCACAAACTTGCATGTTAGCATAAGGGGTTTGGGTTCATAAACATGCATAAGCCCCAAAATCTTGTCTTATCCAATGTTTCACAAGTAAAGTGGTTCCTAAAGGTTCATGCTAGCATTTCATGCATAAAGATCCAAACTTGCAAGTTAAACTAGATTATGCATAGCATGAGAGGCATGATTAAGTCACTTACATGGCCTAAAATCATAAACATGAACACAAGAGGCAAGGTAAGGTTCATATAGGTTCGCATAATCATGTTTAGCCTCATTTTATCCCATGTCAACATTAAAAATACCGTTTTGATCCAAAAGTAGCTAGAACTTACATAGTTAGGCCTAGGGAAAGAAGCATGGATCATCTTGGCTAAGAAAGGTGCCTCCTTTGATGAAGATCCGTCATGAAACTCGCATAGCAACGTCGATTTGGCCTCTATTTGGTGTAGCAAGCTTGCACCTTTTGATTTGAACTTGATTTGAATGCATAGGCTCTAGGGATTTGAGGTGGAGGCCATGATCAAGATTGATTTTGGCAGCACTTAGTTGCTAGGTTTGATTTTTAGGGATTTAGGTTAGGTTTAGGGTCTTTTTATAGAGATTAGGATAGTTTTAGGCCCTTAGATTAACCCTAGGATAGATTAGGACCATCAAATCTCGGAAGCTTCCAGACCCAGCCCAAGAACAAGACCAGGTGAGACAATCAGGTGCGCCAGGCTATTTGCCCCGGCCACCCCCTGTCGACAGGCAAGTCGACAGGGCTGTCGACTTGGTCTGGGCCCAAGTCGACAGGCCTGTCGACAGCCCTGTCGACATGGCCTAGGCGGGAAACTCTCCGCCTAGCCCCAGATCTGATTTCAAAAACTGTTTTCCGAAATTCAAATATCCAGAAATCTTCTTTGAGCCTTTAACGGGTCATACAGACTCCGATTCTCGAAAACTCGGACTCTATTTCGCGTATTTTTCCGAGACGAACGCAATGGCATAGCCCGTTTTACTTAATTCAGAATTTTAAAATTAAATTCTGCCTTGATTCTCGTTTTAACATGTTATCGAAATACGGGTTGTTACATTCTCCCCACCTTTTAGGATTTCGTCCCCGAAATCTCTAAGTTAGGAAGAACATATCCTACCATCCATCACCCATCTACTCAAAACATCATCCACAAGTAACCATTGTCCTTAGATGATTTCTAATGTTGTATGAATATATGCAAAACGTGTGTGTACATGTTCCTTAGCTAATGCTAATGATCAGGCCTGAATGATCTTTCTAATGCAAAAATATGTATAGTGCCATGAATCCAGCATGTATGCAAATAGTCCTAGCCATATAGATACTATATGCGTGCACAATCATTCATTCATATGCAACAACCGCATGATAACACATTCGATTTCATCCATAAACAAGTATAAATACTCGTGCAAATGCAATATGAAATGTGACCGAGTCGAGCTAGTATCTAATGTGTGTTCGCGCATCCACGAAAAACCACTTGCAACCACTTGCAACCATATCAATCATAACATGTTTCAAATACATGTTTACATCCATAGGGTTCTACCTAAGATTCCCTGAAACAGGGTCGAGAAGATAAACAGGACAAACTCCTTACGGGGTTTGTAACAGAAAATAGGACTGAGAAGATGTCCACAAAAGATAGCCTACAAGTAAGCTCTACAGAAAACAGGGATCAAGGATATACTCCCAAAAAGAGATATCATGCGCGTATCTAGTCTTTGACCGTCAAAGTCGTCTTTTAACTTCGCGATTTTGTAGCTTCTTATTCCTGTTTCCATAACATGAGCTGGAACTCATTTCTTCATCGCCTCTCGTTCCACTTGCACTTATCCTTTTCCTAGAATACTTGACGCAAATATGACTGCGTACTCATGATCTCATGCAAGCTTTCCAAAATTCACTAGTGAATCTTGGATCTCGTTTATATACTATAAGGCATTCCATGTAGAAGAACTTTCTCTTGAAAGTAAACAGATATCAATCAGGTTATCATGCGCACTTACTAGGGTGATCTCTATAACTCATGCATAATCGAAACGAACCATCCGCCTTAGCGGTGAATTCTATTCGAACGGATAAGAGATTCCCGATAAACGCATCAAGAGATTCTAGGTAACTAACCATGACAGAACCCAAAAAGGGTTACACGAGACTTCGAGGGTATCACCAAGATGAGTCGAGAGTCTAACTACCCTCTTTCCAAAACCGAGAATGGCACCCCCTACTGGATAACCACTTCATCCCTAGAATCCATCCATAGCTTATAAACATAAGCATTATTTCCAAACTCAACACTTGGCATAGACATTCCCAAATCCAAACAAGCCATGAGTAAATGGACCGATCTTCCAATAGGACTTGAGACAAAAACGGGATCCTCTACTACGATAGTACTAAGGTGCAGAGACTCAACTATCGAAGCGGACTTAAAAGATGCGGTGATCAAAACAAAGTCCCGACGGGATGATAGAGAAGAAAAAAAAACTAAACCATTAACAAGATCGTTACCCTTCCTCCCGAGGTACCCTAGAAATGAGAGCATACTATTGCCCTCCCAATGATCTTGTCCTTGTCCCATGATACTTAACTATCTATCCCGTTTCACTATGCCAAAGGTACCCTCTCGTCATGGGTTTCATTGTTCATCTTTCTCCCTCCTTTTAGGACTCAGCCATACCAACTTGTTGCTTATCCCTGAGCTCATATCCTTTATCCTTGTTCTTACTATCCTTTCATGCTTAACTCTGCCACGGTTTCCCGAGAACCACCTCCATCGTACGGGAAACACTTACGCAGCTAGAAAGACTAGTCGCAGTCAAAACCACTGTGACTACAGATGGAGGGAAGAAAGGAAAAGAGACTTAATCAAGGAAACAAGGATAATGCTAATGGCCTTTGGGGAATAGCCTTTTCTTTTTAAAAGAAAACTTTCTTGAAAAATGCTTCTTTATAAACGATTTTTCAAATAATTTTCAGAAGGTTTTTTTTTTATTTTTTTTTTAAAACTTTTGCCCAGTCTGGTAACCTTCTGCTCTGATACCAAATGTAACACCTCGCCTCCGCTAGGGTCACTCGCAAAGGAATGCACTAGCTTTAGAGGGGCATTATTGGTAAACATGCACAGAAATATCACAAGACAGAACATATATAAATAGCGGAAGTAAAATCAAACTTTCATAACATGAATAAATAAGGTCTAAAGCCTTTTACATCAGAGTACATCAAAACCTGTCTTGCAATGATAAAGAAGCATAAAAACTTTTTCATAAATTATTCCCCAAGTAAAAACAGTAAAGTAGCCATAGCCAAGAGAAGTCCAAGCCATCCATGATGACCTTCAGGCAGAAGAAGTCCGAACTAAACAACATTGTTTCCTCCCTGTAACCTGGGGGGGGGGGAACGGAAGAAAAGAGGCGAAACAAAACGGGTCAGTCAAAAAGACTGAGTAAGTCCTATCTACTTCCAGTATAAAAACAGGTAAAGGTAACATGACATGCATAAACTGAAAGTAAACATAAGGATAACTACAAGATAGATAAACCAGGATAGCCGGTTGAACTACTGTGGCAAGGTAAACCAAGGTATCATGATAAACCGCGGTGTTATGATAAGTCAAGGTATCACATCATCAGATTTCTATCGAGTACATAATCCCAAGGTATCTACCCCGTCTAACATCCCACGGTATCTATTATGTATATTCTTCCTAGTCCTAACATGTATATTTGCTCTGCACCTCTCGTACTAGTATCCCTACCCGCGTCATGTGTTAACCATGAATGTCCCATGCTCAAAGTCGTGTAAGGGTCCATGTCAATATAATATCGCATATATAGGTTACTCAAATCATATGTTTCTTTCTATGTATATAAGTTCAGTCCTTTGCCGTACCTCGTACGGGCTTCCTCATGTCGTATTATCCTTGAAATCGTTTGGACTGTCACCCTTGTTCTAGCTAGGCTCTTCCATATGAATCATCGTTTGAACTACTAGGACTTACGCCACCTAGCACCACTAGGGATTACGCTTACCTATTGCACGCTTTCGTATTTCGGTTTGGGTTAAACCACCTAGGCCACTAGGGATTACGCTAACCCTCAACCGCGCCCTTTTCCCCACGCATTCGTCGTGAATCGTTTTTCTATAACTGTATACACATGTATCACATCGTGCCATCTGAGTCCTGTCACAGGGCAGAACTAGAAATACAGGACTCGGTCGGGAGCTTTAGATTTATCTGCCGATGCAGATACTAAGGTCTGCTTTTCTACACGTGGCTATGGTCCCACGAGACCCCTCCCTCAACTAGCGAAAGGCAACACAAGAGAAAATCTTGCATGCGAACTACACTCCGGCCAGCCCACATCCTACGGCCTACCTCACCCATAATTAGATAGCAAATCATGGTCTGTTGGGTGTTCCCTGCCTTTCCGTACGTACACGCTTGACTTAAGATGGTAGATGATCGGCGAACTTGCTATCTCGGGCACCTTATGTATCCGTCGACTCACTACTATCCACCCCAGTCTTTAGGTCGCTCGCATAGCAACCAAGGCATATTCTTGGTTCTTCTACCGCAGACCTCAACCTCTTGTGAGCCCAGGATGATCATCTGCGACCTCACAGAGGGATACCAAGAATATCCTCACGTTCCCCGAAGCCGCTGCTTCGTTACCCAGTTCGCTGGAGCCTTTATCTAAATCAGATAGCCTGCTCCTATGCGTATACTTAAACGATGACCTACCGTATCGGGTCACTCATCTATCTAAGAAGTGGTCCAGATTTCCTTGACTAAGAATTATTACTTAGTTTCCCTTAACTAAGGTTTACCACTTAGCCTTATTTCCATTACCCTTGTTAACTATGGTTATTTACCTAATCCTCCGAATTAGGGTTTATCTAATGGGTTAAGTGTCACTTAAGTCCATAACTTAGCCCGTCTACAAACCATGTCAAAAATTGGCTAAGTATCCAAGTCCAAGACTTAACCCTACAAACCATGTGTCAAGTTGGCTAAGTATATTAAGCAATCCATAACTTAATCTCGTCTAATTATTATTTTAGATAGGTTAATTATATAATTAACTTGACCTTGTCAAATTACCGAGTCAAATCGGTCAAGCGTATTCAAGTGATTCGTGACTCAGCCTTATCATGTTTTCACGTTAGATTGGTTAAGTATAGATTAACTTAACCTCATCAAATTAACGAGTTAGATTGGTTAAGTATAGGTCACTTAACCTCATCAAATCATCGTGTTAAATTAGTTAAGCGTTTAACTTAACCCCATTAAATTACCAAGTGGGATTAATTAAGTCTAGGCTAACTTAACCCCATCCGCTTACCATGTTTAGATTAGTTAAGCCTAATCTTAACCCCATCCATTAACTGTATTATACGGTTAAGTGTCATTAAGAAAAGTTACTTAATCTTATCACGTTATCGTGTTGGATTGATTAAGTGTTGGTTAACTTAATCCCGTCCACTAGTCGTATAAAAATGGTCAAGTGTCATTAGGCAAATCAAGTTGCTTAACCTACCCAAGCTTATCATGTTTTGTTAAGTATCATTAGCCTAATCAAATTACTTAACCCATTTGTCCATATCATATTTGGTTAAGCCTCATTAATCAAATTAACTTAACCCTATTATGTGGCATTAATTTAATTAATGCACCCTCAACCTCTCACATTAGACCTTGTTGTGGTTACTAGTTAAGCCGGGCGGGTCCGGGTAGATTTACACCACAACCTAGTCTAACCTTGGGTCTTAACCGCGACATGACCAACTTCTCACATTGGGTCCTATTGTTTGCAACTACTAGTTAGGCCGGTCGGTTCCGGGTAGTTTTACGTTGCAAACTCAACCCAACCTCGAGTTGGCCACACTCATATTATCTAAGTTCATCATGTTTCCAAAACATGTTACAAGTTTTTCAAGCATTTGGGTAGACCTAACTTAATAGGTAAATTCCCAAAGGGTAGACCTAACTTAATAGGTAAATTCCCAAGCTCATGTTTTTATGCATACTTATATGTCATCTTCCATGTTATCTTTCAAGTCATATTTTCAAGTATAAACACATGTCATATTCAAGTTAAGATTTTGCGACATGTTCATGTTTATCTAACTACCCAAAATCGTGTTTTCCCAACGCAAGCAAAGCGAGTCATCATAGTAAGGATACTATGTCACATATTGGTCTCAAAACATGCATGATGCCAAAAAGGGCTTGGCTTCCACATGCATAACATCATAAAGGGATGGGCCATAAACATGCATAGTGTCATAAGGTAATTTGGCCACAAACATGCATATTATCAAGAGGGATTTGGCCATAAACATGCACAACTTAAAAGAGGGGATTGTCCACGAGCATGCATAATCTCATAAAGCATTTGGCCACAAACTTGCATGTTAGCATAAGGGGTTTGGGTTCATAAACATGCATAAGCCCCAAAATCTTGTCTTAGCCAATGTTTCACAAGTAAAGTGGTTCCTAAAGGTTCATGCTAGCATTTCATGCATAAAGATCCAAACTTGCAAGTTAAACTAGATTATGCATAGCATGAGAGGCATGATTAAGTCACTTACATGGCCTAAAATCATAAACATGAACACAAGAGGCAAGGTAAGGTTCATATAGGTTCGCATAATCATGTTTAGCCTCATTTTATCCCATGTCAACATTAAAAATACCGTTTTGATCCAAAAGTAGCTAGAACTTACATAGTTAGGCCTAGGGAAAGAAGCATGGATCATCTTGGCTAAGAAAGGTGCCTCCTTTGATGAAGATCCGTCATGAAACTCGCATAGCAACGTCGATTTGGCCTCTATTTGGTGTAGCAAGCTTGCACCTTTTGATTTGAACTTGATTTGAATGCATAGGCTCTAGGGATTTGAGGTGGAGGCCATGATCAAGATTGATTTTGGCAGCACTTAGTTGCTAGGTTTGATTTTTAGGGATTTAGATTAGGTTTAGGGTCTTTTTATAGAGATTAGGATAGTTTTAGGCCCTTAGATTAACCCTAGGATAGATTAGGACCATCAGATCTTGGAAGCTTCCAGACCCAGCCCAAGAACAAGACCAGGTGAGACAATCAGGTGCGCCAGGCTATTTGCCCCGGCCACCCCCTGTCGACAGGCAAGTCGACAGGGCTGTCGACTTGGTCTGCGCCCAAGTCGACAGGCCTGTCGACAGCCCTGTCGACATGGCCTAGGCGGGAAACTCCCCGCCTAGCCCCAGATCTGATTTCAAAAACTGTTTTCCGAAATTCAAATTTCCAGAAATCTTCTTTGGGCCTTTAACGGGTCATACGGACTTCGATTCTCGAAAACTCGGACTCTATTTCGCGTATTTTTCCGAGACGAACGCAATGGCATAGCCCGTTTTACTTAATTCAGAATTTTAAAATTAAATTCCGCCTTGATTCTCGTTTTAACATGTTATCGAAATACGGGTTGTTACACTAAGGGACCCATCCGCCTTCGTGGCAAATACTACTGTAGCACCCCACTCCGATATACTTCGTCTTATGGACCCCTTCTCAAGCAACTCCTTCACTTGCTTATCGAGTTCCCTCCTTTCACGTGGAGCCATGTGGCGTACTGGCAAAGATACTGGTTTCGCATTATCCACAAGATATATTCGAAAATCTATCTTCTGCTTCGGAGGCAAGCCCTTCACCTCCTCAAACACATCCGAATATTCTCGGACCACTCTAACGGGTCGTAGATTTTCCTCAGACGCGTCAAGCGATTCCAGATAACTTAGCATAACCGAATTTATGGGATTACAGAAGATTTCGAGAGTGTTGCCAAGGCGAGTCACGAGCCTAACTACTCTCGTTTCACAATCAAGAACGACCCCATTTCTGGATAACCAATCCATTCCTAAAATTAGCCCATAGCCCGTGAAGCCCAACACATAAGCATCACATCTAAATTCAACGCTAAGTATGGAAATTTTCAAATCCAAACACATCATGGACAAATAAGCTGAGCCCCCTATTGGATTCGAAACAACTAAGGGATCCTCTACTAAACTGGTGTTTAAGTGCTGCGATTCAACTAATGATGTAGAGATAAACGAATGTGATGCGCCCGAATCAAATAAGGTACGGACAAGATGATCAAATAGAAAAACTAAGCTTTCAACAGAAATGGTTTTACCTCGTTCTTGCAGCGGTGGGACCGCGAGAGCCTGAACTTGTCCCCTAGCATGACCTGGTGCCATAAGAGCCTGCACATGTCCTCCCGAGGTGCTCCTGCCCTCTGCCCCTTCTTTGGACAGTCCTTCACTAAATGTCCCACATCGCCACAATGAAAACAGCCTGTCTTCTTTTTCTTTCGGCAATCCTTGCTGAGATGGCCTGGGGTTCCACAGTTAAAGCACTTCTTCTTTCCCTTGCCATTATTGTCTTTTCCACCCTTCTTATTTTGCTGTTGTGGTTTCTTCTGATCCCCCTTCTTCTCGGGTGCCTTATCAGCTTTAGCGCTTTTCTCCTCATGCATGAGCGCCATTTCTACTAACTTCTCAAAGGTGGCCCCTATCGGGATGTGGGTCATAGCCAACCCTTGCAATGGTTCATTCAAGCCATTCACGAACCTTAGAGCCTTCTTCTCCGGCGTGTTTACTAAGTCCAAGCCAAACCTTGCTAACTGATTAAATTTGTTGACATATTCTTTCACTGATGAGCTTCCTTGCTTCAATGTCAAGAACCTTTCCATATATAGATTTTCTTCCGCCCTTGAGAGAAACTTCGCCTCGAACCTACGTCTGAAATCGGCCCAAGAGTCAACAGGACGCTCCCCATTAGTGACCTCCCACCAAAATGAGGCCTCTCCCTTCATCAACCAATGTGCTAAACGAACTCTCCTCCCTTCTTCTATTTCAAAGATTTATAGCAATTCTTCCACCTCCTTAAGCCAATCTCTAGCTTTCACAAACGTTTCTGACCCTTGAAATGGTTTTCCACCCATAGCCTTGAATTCCTTGCACGTCTTTGCAAAAGTATCTACGCGAGGAGGAGGAGGAGGAACGGGTGCAACTGGTGGTAGAGGAACATTGGCTGGACCTGCAGCGGCCCTAGCCTCCAATAGCCTCCTATACCATCCTGGTATCGTTACAACGTCGGGTAGATTAAGATCTTTAGCCATGCTGAAATGAAAAAGGAAAGATTCAAAATGGAGAATTCGAAAGATAAAGATATGTGGCTATTGGGGATTATGTTTTTCTTAAAAACTTTTCTCTTTAAATTTCTCATTAAAACATGTTTTTGAAAACACTTCTTCCAAAAATAACTATTTTTCTGAAGTATTTTTATCTGTTCTAGTAACCTTAAGCTCTGATACCAAGTGTAACACCCTACGTCCATTAATGACACTCACAAAGGGAATGCATTAACTTCCATGGAGGTTATAAGTGAATATAGAACAGAAAAATTACAACAAGACGGATAATAAATAGTACTTGGAAATCTAAAACTTCATTTTATTGCAGCGGAAATTAAACATGTTTGTTACATCATAAAACCATAGATCATAACCAAGTACAATATCCATCTTCATAAAAACAAAATACATAATCCCATTACATAAATAGCCATTAAAAAGATAACAAGCTGGACTTTACTTCAACAGTCCAAGCTTTCCAAAGAGAGATGAAGCAATTCAATCAAACTCCACTAGAGCTAGGCCCAACCTGAGGACCTGGATGGGGAAAAAGGATAGAAATAGAGGGGGTCAGACATAAAGTCTGGCGAGTATGATAATTCTAACAATACTATTATCAAAATAACTAGACTAAGGCATAAGCTGGAAGACAAGTAAATGTCTATGAACTCTTAGGAAGATAAAGATAGCGTTTAAGATAACGTTAAAGATAACGGTAAAGGCACACCTAATTACTAACGAATGATTACTACACTGCACCGCACATTACTACACTGCACCACACCAGTCACCCTATTGTTTGATCCCACTTGCTTCACACAGAAACTTTATAAATAGCCTTACGTACCCCTAGCTGACTACATAGGTGCCGTCTGCCCCTATCTCCACTAGGTGTACCCCACTACCCACTTTCGATCGACTCCCTACTCATAGATACCCGTGCTGGCCCCACAGTGGGGTGTATCACTCCCCTAAAGTGGCAACCCGATACAACTTGAGAATGCACGGCTTATACCTACACGATGCAACAACGTCTTACCTACCAGGCCGGGTCCACAAACGCATACGAAACCCGTTGGACTTGCGTTGTCACCGCTCCCCGTTTTGGCCTCTTACATTCGAACCCAGCATGCGTGTCCCGTCCTCGACTTGGGTCGAGCCCACAAAGATACGTTTGGGATACTGGTCGAAATGGGCCCCCACAAGCTACCCACCTAAGCTTGTCACTAGTATATCCCACTTAACCCTCTTAGCCATGTTCATTTACATGTGTGTTTGGTTAAGTCTTACTAATCGTATTTCACATGCCACTAAGGGCACCCCCTTGATTCCTCGTGCCACCCAAGGCACCTACTTAACCCCCGTGTCCCACTTTACATGTTTATCTGGTTAAGTATTTCTTAATTCATTCAGGCCATAGCCTCATAAAGACCTCTCACATTAGACTGGCATTTATGGCAGCTGGATTTGCTGGGCGGGTCCGGGCAGTCTTACATCATAAAAGAGTCTAACCTCGTGTCTTTACAACCGTTATGCTTTAGTTTAGGCCTAGGACCTCTATGACGGCCCGCCTCGCACCAGCCTGCATTTCCTCTAAAAGTGCGCTGTACACATGCCCGACTAGCACGGGACGGTCGTCAGGAGAAAGGAAAGAAGAGAATGAACTAATCAAGGAACCTGTAGAATGTCTCACAGCGCATGGGATAAAATATAATAATAATAATGTACTTGACATAAAACAGGCGAGACAGTGCATAAGCTGATAACTAAAACCAACATCAATATCAAAGCAGCGGAAATCCAAATACAGCTTATTACAACTTTTCAAAATCTACTGTCTCTGAACAAAAGAAACCCAAAATAGAAGATACACCACCAATGCCCAAGCAGTGATCTTCAACAACACAGGGAGAATACTATATATATGTATTACGTGGAAGCCTCCTGCTCATCTCCGGATCATCTACCCGTGCATCACCAGCTAACCTGTCTCTAGTCTGCTCGTGTGAGCACCCAGAGTAATAAGAGGAGACATAAAACTCTGGGTCAGACATAAAGCCTGGTATGAGCGATAAGCATCTAAACAGAATAATAACAGGTATACTAAACCATACCTGAACCTGGACCTGCAACCAAAGAGTTAGTACCACATACCGTACAGTACTCTAAGGTGCCATAATAAATAGTGTAAAGAATACGGGGGTGGGGGGGTGGGGGGTGGGGTGTGCATGTCATAATGATAGCAAACAAACCATCCATAGCAACCATTCTCACATCTCTCACTCAGTGCATAAAGCATACGACATCTACCACCTTGGAACACTAGACAAAGTGAGGTAACGACGAATCCCGACTTGTAGAACCCTGCTGTGACCAAGCTAAACACATGGAGTCATGACCAAACATTTCAATGACCCACCACATTGGTCATAGCCCTTGGTCCTACCAATACCATAATGGCCCTGAATCCGTCTTCGTACCTCCTACCATAGTGGTCCAAAGCTATAGACATCGATAACCCCTTAACACTCGTCCCGCAGCAAAGCCCAATCATGAAGCGAACTCATTGGTTCCCAACTAGATCCTGAGCTCTAACTTCCCATACTGGACTACCTTTGCATCTCGGGTTTTGGTCATCACCTTCTTCCGGATCGGTCTCAATCATTCGGGTCGTGCATGTCTCACAACATCAGATCGTGGCGCTGCATCAGTTCGGATCGGCTCCCATCATCCCTTACTGGATCGGATCGGAATGACCTACGCGGATCGGGTCGTAGAAACCCCATCGGATCGGATCGGCCATCGCTTCAAGTGCACCGGATCGGGTCGCCCTACGAGCTCCAGGTCGGATCGTGCATACCCATTGGTTCGGGTCGTGCCACCTTGCTGAGGTCGTGACGTGTTCCTTCAGGCAGATCGTGACACCCAGGCTGGAATGGATCGTGAAAGGTATGGGCGGATCGGGTCACCTCTTCATGAAGCAACACTGGTCGTCTCGCGAAGTCTTGATCGGATCGGATCGGCACCATCGGATCGGGGTCTTCAGTCATCGACGGATCGGGTCGCGCCATCGGATCGGGGTCTTCAGTCATCGACGGATCGGGTCGCGCCATCGGATCGGATCGCCCTCACTTCCACCGATCCGGTCCGGTTCGGATGATTTCCTGCAGTTCTTCCAGCGAGTAGTTTACGCCATTCGACGACGTTTTTGACAAATCTAACACTTCTAATCAATCATAAAACACACCATAGAGTCATAGCAATATGTAATAGCAACCACAAACAGCAAACAACCATTCAAATGAATCAAAATGGATCAAAAGTGGCCAAAACTCCTTATTTTCCCTTAAGCATGTTTAAGTAAAACTGATCATAGGATAAACGAAACTTAATCAAATTAAACCAAATTTCTACCAGAGGCATAAAATATTATTTTCGAATTTCTAAATATTTTTCCAGAATTTATTAGTGTATAAATTCGCTAATCTTCACTAATTACCCTTAATTACCGTAATTAGTGCAAAAACTATGCAAATCACTCACCTTGGCCACAAACAAAATTCTCAGAACTGAAACTCCTCTGATTTGGGGTGAATACTGATGTCCAACAGCAGCTCTAACCTTGCTTTGGTGCTTTTTCTTCTTAGTTTGATGTTGCTAAGCCTAATCTTCAATTAGAAAGTGATTTGGGGTGTTTTAGATGTAGGAGGCCATTGTTAGAGTGTCTAAGGATGAAAGTGGCGGCTGGAAAATGTCTAAAGAAATGTTTTCTAACCCTAATCAGCCCTCTTTTACCTCTAAACCCGAAATTCCCCTCTGGGCCTAGCTGCTAATCACCCGGTTAAGCCCAATTAAGCTGTTTTTCACCATCTGAAACTTGTTTCAGCCATATCTCCCAAACGGTGAGTCTGTTTGGCTAATGTGACCACTCTACGAAAAGAGAAACCATCATCCGGAGCCAATGGAAGTTGTTTCAAGTCAAAAATCATTTCCAGTCAAAAGTTATGGCCAAAACAGTGATAACTAGGGGCAAAATGGACATTTAAAAATCGGGAAAAATCATGAACATGGGAAATGACCACAATAGTCGTCTCCCAAAGTTACATGACCATACGACTTCGTATGTGACAGAAATAAATATTCTACGATCCTATGATGCGTAGAATGCGGATCGTTACACTCTCCCACCCCTTAAGAAATTTCGTCCCCGAAATTCCTTAACCTAAAACATACAAAGGATCCCGCATGCCTAACAACCACATACAACAATCAAACATGCAAAACAAGCAACCAAGCCTATCCTAGCATGCGGAAAACTAAATCGAAGTCAAAATCTTACCAGGCAAAGAGTTCTGGGTGTGTCTTCCTAATGTTCTCCTCTGTCTCCCAAGTACAATCATTCTCGTCCTCGCCCCACTGAACCTTGACTAGCTTCACCGCCTTCCTTCGAAGTTGTTTCATGTCGTGCTCGACAATACGGGCCGGCTTGCTGTTCCCAACCGCCTCGGGTTCTACTTCGAAGTCCTCTAACTGATCAGGTGAAATCGTTATATCTGGGTCATGAACGAACTTCCTTAGTTGGGAAACATGAAATACATTGTGAACTCCCGCCATTTTCTCTGGTAAGTCAACTCTATATGCCAAATTCCCAACAAGTTCAAGAACAGGGAATGGGCCAACAAATCTCGGTGCGAACATGCCTCTCCTGCCAAATCGTATCACGTTCTTCAACGGAGAAATCTTGACAAACACCAAGTCGCCAACGGAGAATTTTAAGTCTCTTCTCCTCTTATCAGCATAACTCTTCTGCCTATCTTGGGCAGCCTTCATTCGTTATTGAATGATCTTGATCTTATCTGAAGTTTCCCTCACCACATATGGTCCAAACATAAACTTCTCGCCAGTCTCTATCCAACATGATGGTGAGTTGCATGGTCTTCCGTACAAAGCTTCAAACGGAGCCATACCGATACTGGATTGGTAGCTATTATTATATGCAAACTCTACTAGATGCAAATGATCATCCCACGATCCACCAAAATCCAGTATACAAGCTCTCAAGAGATCTTCCAATATACGATTCACCCTCTCCGTCTGACCGTCGGTCTGAGGATGATATGCGGTACTGAGATGTAATCTTGACCCTAGAGCCTCTTGTAAGCTCTTCCAAAACCCACTAGTGAACAACGGGTCTCGGTCACTCACAATGCTTTTGGGTACTCCATGAAATCTCACTACCCACTTCATATACAATTCTGCTAACTTAGCTGCTGTCCTGGTCGATTTGACTGGTATAAATCTTGCGCTCTTAGTCAATCGATCCACAATTACCCAAATGCTATCATGTCCCGATCTAGTCCTCGGTAAACCATCGATAAAATCCATCGAGACTTGCTCCCATTTCCATTCGGGAATTTCTAATGGTTGTAACAAACCACTAGGCTTCTTTTGCTCGGCTTTAACTAGCTGGCAATTCATGCATTTGGATATAAACTTCCCAATGTCTCTTTTCATCCCTTCCCAGTAGTAGGTCTGCTTCATGTCTCGATACATCTTATTACCACCGGGGTGTATAGTCAGCTTTGAGTGATGACATTCTCTAAGCACTTCATCTCTCAATCCATTGACATTGGGTACGACTAGTCTTCCATCCTTTCCAAGCCATCCATCTCGATCAAGCCCATACTTGTTCATCTCCTCATCGATACCCATCTCTAACTTGGAGATGATTTTCAATAGGTTAGGATCGTCCCTCTGACTAGAGCCGATCCGCTCAATCAAAGTGGGTCTGATCGTCAAACTTGCTAACATTTCTGGATCCAGTTCGCACTTTGGTCTGAAATCATACCCAGCGATGTACTCCAGTTGCTTCCATTCTAGAAACATAGCGCCTAAACTGGCATGTCTCCTACTCAATGCATCAGCCACCGCATTACCCTTTCCCGGTGTATATGCGATGTCAAAATCATAGGAAGCCAAGAATTCTAACCACCTTTGTTGCCGGAGATTTAAATCCTTCTGGGAGAAGAGATACTTCAACGACTTATGATCTGTAAACAGCTCAAATCTTTCTCCCAAGAGATAGTGTCTCCACATCTTCAACGCGAACACGATTGCTGCCAATTCTAAATCATGGGTAGGGTATCTTTTCTCGTGCGGCTTCAATTGCCGACTTGCATAAGCAACCACCCTACCTCCTTGCATCAATACAGCACCTAGTCCGGTACCACAAGCATCCGTGTATACCGTCATCTCTTCGTTCCCATTAGGAATGACTAACACTGGTGCGCTTGTCAACTTGTCTTTTAGACTCTTGAATGCATTTTCGCACCTTCCATCCCAGACAAAAGCTTGATTCTTCTTAGTCAACTGGGTCAATGGTGCTGCTATCTTGGAGAAACCTTGGATAAACTTACGATAATATCCAGCTAGCCCCAAGAAACTTCTTACATCTGTTGCATTCTTGGGTGTAGGCCAATCCTGTACCGTAGCCACCTTTGCCGGGTCCACGGCAATCCCATTTTCTGATACAACATGGCCCAAGAACCTCACTTCCCTCTTCCAGAAGTGACACTTAGAAAACTTCGCTTTCAATTGGTGTTTTCTCAACACCTCCATCACTATTCTTAAATGTCCCTTGTGTTCTTCCTCTGTCCTTGAGTAGACCAAAATATCATCAACGAACACAAGGACAAACTTATTCAACTGATCTCTGAATACCCTATTCATAAGATCCACAAAATATGCTGGGGCATTGGTCAGCCCGAATGGCATGACCAACCACTCATAAAACCCAGACGGCGTCCGAAATGCCGTTTTATCTATACTCTCAGCTTCCACTCTAAGCTGATGAAAACCTGTCGCGAGATCCAACTGAGAAAATACTCTCGCGCCACTCAACTGATCGAATAAATCATCTATCCGCGGTAGAGGATACTTGTTCTTCCTCGTCACTTTATTCAACTTGCGGTAGTCTACACACAAACGAAGGGAACCATCCGCCTTGGTAGCAAACACAACTGGTTCTCCCCATTCAGAAACACTCCTTTTGATAAATCCCTTCTTCAAAAGATCGCTGACTTGCACCTCGAGCTCTCGCTGCTCCCTTGGTGCCATACGACGAAGTGGCATCACTATAGGTCTGGCGTCTTTTACCAAATCAATACGGAACTCAATCTCTCGGTGTGGTGGAAGTCCTGTCACTTCTTCGAAAACATCCGGATACTGGCCAACCACGGGCAAACCTGACAACTCACTATGCGGAATCTCAAGGGAGTTTAGAAAACTAGCCAATACCCCCTTACTGGGTAGACCACCAAACACTATTCTCCGCCCATCATCCGCTCTAGCTGTCACCAAAAAGCCCTCACAGTCTACCACCACCCCGTATCTTTGGAGCCAATCTACTCCCAAAATAATGCCAAACCCAGTAAAGCCTAAAACAAAGCAATCACAAACAAACATGCATCCATGACTCGATAAGATCACATTACGACAAATCATGCTAAGGCTAGTTGAACCACCAATCGGGTTCGTCACTACTAAAGGTCTATCGACAATCTCGGGCTCCAATCCCAACCTATCTACCAGGTCACTAGATATGAAAGAACTGGAAGCTCCGGTATCAAACAAAACTCTAACATGAACATCGTAAACAGAAAGCATACCTTGAATGACGACATTCTTTCCCTTCTCCGCCGCTGTTGGGGCATTCGACGAAGAAGGAATAGCATTAAGAGCATATGCTTTCACCATTTGCTTTTCTTTAGGGGGTTGCGGACACTTGTCCTTGTGATGTCCCATTTGGCCACAGTTGAAGCACTTCCTATCCGCTGGCTTGGCCCGACAATTACTAGCATAATGGCCCTTTTTACCACAGCTGAAGCACTCCACATCTTGCTTATTCTTTTTCTTCTGGCCATCTTTAGTCTGACTCTGCTTTCTCTTATTCTGGGAACCACCCTTGCCCCCACCACTTGCTTGTGGTTTTGGCTTTTCTGCAGATGCAGCCTTAGTTTTCGGCTTAGGGTGGAGACTTTCTGACCTCAATGCTTTCCCCACAATCGACTCAAACGACTCATCGATGTGGTTAATAAGTCTTTCCCCCAAGTACTGATCCAAACCAGTTATGAATTTCTCATTCTTTTTCTCGGCAGTATCAATAAGAGATAACCCGTACTTCGACAGAGTGTCGAATTCAGCAATATACTCCGAGACAGCTCTGCCATTCTGCTTGAGCTCCAAGAATTTCTTGAACAGCACTGACTTCTGAGCAGCTGGAATGAACTTCTCGCTAAAGCGAGCCTTAAACTGCTCCCAAGTAATCTGATCTTCGGGAGTAGCTGCCTTTATAGAACTCCACCAATTCATTGCCCGCCCTTGCAGCTGACGGGACGCTAGCTTTCTTTTCATCGCATCTTCGATACCCAAATCCTAGAAGATACTTTCGCAACTATCCAACCAATCTTGAACATCCGTGGCCGACTCCGTTCCGTGAAACGGCTTCCCACCAAGGCTAGTATAATCCTTATTCAGCTTGGCGAAGTCGATTCTTGGCGCCTGCACTATTGGACCACCACCATTTCCTCCATTGGGAGCTGCCCTCCGTACATCTCTAAGCATCTCTCTCATGAGGTCAGTAAACATCATCCTCATGTCAGCAGCATTCCCATTATTGGCTCCCCTACCAGCACCTCTAGTATCTCGGCTCATTGTCAATCTGAAAAAGGAAACGATTAACGACTCCACATTGGTGCTAGTGCAGTACGACTTCATCCTTATACTAGTATATATATATATATAGCTTTTGAAAACCAAAATAATCACAAATACGCTCTCTCGTATACGTACATTATCTCTCCCTGATAACTTCCCTAGGTTAACTACGCAACCTAGAGCTCTGATACCAAGTGTGACGGCCCGCCTCGCACCAGCCTGCATTTCCTCCAAAGGTGCGCTGTACACATGCCCGACTAGCACGGGACGGTCGTCAGGAGAAAGGAAAGAAGAGAATGAACTAATCAAGGAACTTGTAGAATGTCTCACAGCGCATGGGATAAAATATAATAATAATAATGTACTTGACATAAAACAGGAGAGACAGTGCATAAGCTGATAACTAAAACCAACATCAATATCAAAGCAGCGGAAATCCAAATACAGCTTATTACAACTTTTCAAAATCTACTGTCTCTGAACAAAAGAAACCCAAAATAGAAGATACACCACCAATGCCCAAGCAGTGATCTTCAACAACACAGGGAGAATACTATATATATGTATTACGTGGAAGCCTCCTGCTCGTCTTCAGAACATCTACCCGTGCATCACCAGCTAACCTGTCTCTAGTCTGCTCGTGTGAGCATCCAGAGTAATAAGAGGAGACATAAAACTCTGGATCAGACATAAAGCCTGGTATGAGCGATAAGCATCTAAACAGAATAATAACAGGTATACTAAACCATACCTGAATCTGGACCTGCAGCCAAAGAGTTAGTACCACATACCGTACAGTACTCTAAGGTGCCATAATAAATAGTGTAAAGAATACGGGGTGGGGGGGTGTGCATGTCATAATGATAGCAAACAAACCATCCATAGCAACCATTCTCACATCTCTCACTCAGTGCATAAAGCATACGACATCTACCACCTTGGAACACTAGACAAAGTGAGGTAACGACGAATCCTGACTTGTAGAACCCTGCTGTGACCAAGCTAAACACATGGAGTCATGACCAAACATTTCAATGACCCACCACATTGGTCATAGCCCTTGGTCCTACCAATACCATAATGGCCCTGAATTCGTCTTCGTACCTCCTACCATAGTGGTCCAAAACTATAGACATCGATAACCCCTTAACACTCGTCCCGCAGCAAAGCCCAATCATGAAGCGAACTCATTGGTTCCCAACTAGATCCTGAGCTCTAACTTCCCATACTGGACTACCTTTGCATCTCGGGTTTTGGTCATCATCTTCATCCGGATCGGTCTCCATCATACAGGTCGTGCATGTCCCACAGCATTAGATCGTGGCGCTACATCAGTTCGGATCGGCTCCCATCATCCCTTACTGGATCGGATCGGAATGACCTACGCGGATCGGGTCGTAGAAACCCCATCGGATCGGATCGGCCATCGCTTCAAGTGCACCGGATCGGGTCGCCCTACGAGCTCCAGGTCGGATCGTGCATACCCATTGGTTCGGGTCGTGCCACCTTGCTGAGGTCGTGACGTGTTCCTTCAGGCGGATCGTGACACCCAGGCTGGAATGGATCGTGAAAGGTATGGGCGGATCGGGTCACCTCTTCATGAAGCAACACTGGTCGTCTCGCGAAGTCTTGATCGGATCGGATCGGCACCATCGGATCGGGGTCTTCAGTCATCGACGGATCGGGTCGCGCCATCGGATAGGGGTCTTCAGTCATCGACGGATCGGGTCGCGCCATCGGATCGGATCGCCCTCACTTCCACCGATCTGGTCCGGTTCGGATGATTTCCTGCAGTTCTTCCAGCGAGTAGTTTACGCCATTCGACGGCGTTTTTGACAAATCTAACACTTCTAATCAATCATAAAACATACCATAGAGTCATAACAATATGTAATAGCAACCACAAACAGCAAACAACCATTCAAATGAATCAAAATGGATCAAAAGTGGCCAAAACTCCTTATTTTCCCTTAAGCATGTTTAAGTAAAACTGATCATAGGATTAACGAATCTTAATCAAATTAAACCAAATTTCTACCAGATGCATAAAATATTATTTTTGAATTTCTAAATATTTTTCCAGAATTTATTAGTGTATAAATTCGCTAATCTTCACTAATTACCTTTAATTACCGTAATTAGTGCAAAAACTATGCAAATCACTCACCTTGCCACAAACAAAATTCTCAGAACTGAAACTCCTCTGATTTGGGGCGAATACTGATGTCCAACAGCAGCTTTAACCTTGCTTTGGTGCTTTTTCTTCTTAATTTGATGTTGCTAAGCCTAATCTTCAATTAGAAAGTGATTTGGGGTGTTTTAGATGTAGGAGGCCATTGTTAGAGTGTCTAAGGATGAAAGTGGCGGTTGGAAAATGTCTAAAGAAATGTTTTCTAACCCTAATCAGCCCTCCTATACCTCTAAACCCGAAATTCCCCTCTGGGCCTAGCTGCTAATCACCCGGTTAAGCCCAATTAAGCTGTTTTTCACCATCTAAAACTTGTTTCAGCCATATCTCCCAAACGGTGAGTCCATTTGGCTAATGTGACCACTCTACGGAAAGAGAAACCATCATCCGGAGCCAATGGAAGTGCTTTCAAGTCAAAATTCATTTTCAGTCAAAAGTTATGGCCAAAACAGTGATAACTAGGGGTAAAATGGACATTTAAAAATCGGGAAAAATCATGAACATGGGAAATGACCACAATAGTCGTCTCCCAAAGTTACATGACCATACGACTTCGTATGTGACAAAAATAAATATTCTACGATCCTATGATGCGTAGAATGCGGGTCGTTACAACCTCTCACATTGGGCTGACATTTGTGACCACTGGATTTGCCGGGCAGGTTCGGGCAGGTTTACGTCACAAACGAGTCCAACCTCGTGTCCTAAGCATTGATTAACACTTAAAATATTTTACCCCAGTTTTAATAATTCCCTATTCAAATTATTAATTAAGTCAACTTTTAATGATGTCCATAATTGACTCAATTATGGCCATCCACTTATGGCATGCAAAATCATATCAATTGCACCCCAACTTTTTAATATTAAATCCTTAATATTACCCCTACCCCACGTTTATACGTTCGCTTATTCAACGCATAATATTGGCTAGACTTGTATAGTCTAACACCTAGCACAAAGATAAATTATCACAACATATAGACAATTAAAATAAATCTAATCATAATAGGGGTGAAACTTGCATAAACTACACATGTTAAGGATCAAAAGGTGTCAACTTGTTAAATGTCTCAATTTATATGATATGATCATAGCCCAAATCTATACATAAACTTGCATATGGGGTTTTTAGGCAACATAATGATGGTGTGAACTAGCATAGGATATCACATATGTCATAGCATAATTCTAGATGTCATAATAGATATCTTGGTATTTGTTCATAACTTTTCTAATCAATCTAACTTGCATATGTGACTTGTCGTATAGATCAACATAACCCAAACATGATGATTTAATTAATATGAACTAACTAGCATAGATGGTAACATCATGGCCTTTTTAACATGTATGATTCATCACAACTTAGCATAGAAACTTTCAACATACATAACATCATCATAGCATGATTTACAACATATAAGATATCATCATCACATAACATTGGATTTACAATATACATGATAGCAAAAG
The DNA here is from genome assembly GCA_030737875.1 of Allium sativum. NCBI lineage: Eukaryota > Viridiplantae > Streptophyta > Magnoliopsida > Asparagales > Amaryllidaceae > Allium > Allium sativum. Next base: position 400,987,088 of record CM060923.1, on the reverse strand, counting down.
GGGTTTACAATAACATATATGATAATTCACATCATCTACTCATAATCCATTCATAACTCAACCCAATTAAAATGATAATAATCTTGTTAAGATCATCATACTCACAATTTAGAGAAGAAAAGAGAGAGTTTTGCTTTGCTTTAGGGTTGAGAGAATTAGAATTGAATTTGCTTTTCTTCTTTCTTAGTTGGCAGCGGCTCCATTGATTTCCATGGCGATGGTATGACGGTAACTATTCTATTTTAATTAGGTTTAGGGTTAGCATTAAGATGTATTTATAGGTGTAGGAAGTTATTTAGGAACATTAGATTAACCCTGAACCATGAGAACCAATCAAATGCAAAATCTGCATTTGAGCGAATCGACCCATGGGTTGACAGCCAAACACCCTGGATTAACCCCTAGTCGACCCTGCGGGGCTTGGGTCGACCTCCAAAATGGGCCGGTTCGGTTATTCCCCCTCCCAATTCGCTGTTTTGAACTTTTTCGCATATTTATTTATTTAATTTTTAATTTATATATATATATCAATATATATATATATATATATTTCTCTGCGCAACCCATTTCACTTAATTCTTTTCTAAAAATTAAGTATACTTTAATTTGTGAATTTTAATGTTATAAAATTACGGGGTGTTACATTCATGGTTGTTATTTGTGATATTATGTTCTTTATACTTGTTACACACTCATATGTGGATTTATATGGATATCGAGTAAGTCTCGGACCAAGTCAGTATTATAAATGAATATTTTGTTCATTTAAATTTGAAAGTTGGAATGTTGTTTGGAAATGGTTTTAAATAGTTTGAAAATAATATTTATTAGTGTAAAATGGGTTTCTAAATTATTTTGAAGCAATTTATATTACGATCAAAATTAGAGCTTGTCAAAATAAATACTGGAACGTTCTAGGATGACAGAGAGGATAGTGTCTAGGCTTGAGTTTGGAATTATAGTTTCTTGCTCTCCCTGGCTATCCCTAACTGATCCGACGAACGTGATGGTTAATTCAAAATTTAGTTGAAATTTTTATTGCGATCAAATTTGAACTTGTCGCACAGCAGCAATTTGTGTGTTTTAGTTACAAATCTTAAACATCTATAACTTTTACAATTTAAATCGGATTTCCATAAAACAAAAAACATTTGCTTCCTTTTAAAAAGATCTTTCAAATAAGAAAAAGAAATTTTTAATTTTGACTTATATTTTTCAAGTTATGTCGAAAACAATTTAGAAAAGATCGCTATAAGTGGAGTTAGTTGACTATAATTATAAACGGCTGTTATAAATTATTTAAAAATATGTAATTTTTTTGTAAAATCATAACTAATTATTTAAAAGCGATTTATGGTAAAATCATGAAGAATTGGTTAACACAAAAGTCACTTCACTTAAACTAGCCAATATTAGTATTTTGAAACACTTTTTATAATGCTTTTGTAACACTATTTATTAAATATTGAGTTTTAAAAAGATCTAGCTTTATAAATCTTTTCCACACCTTAGTAAATGATTTCTAATTAGTAATAAAGTGTTTTGAACAAAAGTTTGAGTTTCCAAATATGAAGTATGGGTTGAGACTTGATTTGGTCCTATATGTCCACATTGTTTTAAAGTTGTGTTTATTATTAGGAAAAACCGGGATAAGAACTGGATCTGAAAACCATTCTAAATAATGATATGACGTTATGAAGAAATTAAAGACATTGAAGACAGTGTTGAAGACCGGGACTCTTCACATCATAAGGGCGACTTGCTGAATGTCTCGATTGGTTGGCTCTCATTCGCAGATGGATTTTATATCAGTTAAGTGGCAAGTTGTTCAAACGTATTTGGAGGAATACTGGGTTTTCATTTCTTTCAGACCAAGGACGAACCTTTATGGATTATGTGTTTGACATTGTAATTGACTGCGTAGCACTGATCTTTATTAATATATATCTACTTGGTGGCGGAGAATTTATTCTCTTGCTTAACACTCTTCTCTAAGACGTATGAGCTTAGAGGTTATATTGATAGAAATCAGTGATGCGTTGTGAATGGACAATGTGGAAGATTTAAGTTATGTGATGAGCTATGGATGATCAAAGCATGGCTTATTTAAGCGTAGATTTGTGTATATTATGACCTCGGCAAGACTTACACCCCGGTAAATGACCAAAACAGGAAGAAATGCGGCAAGGTTATGGGTGTGTTGTCACCTTCTAGATAAAAGGTTTATCTTGGTATGGATTTCAGGTATTAACCTATGTGAAAAATATCTACTATTGTGGTTGTTGTTGGCGAGCGCTTGGAAAGGTCGGTAACGACCGGGAGATGACATACTAAGGCGTACTCTAAGTTACCTAGTTACAGAGGTAACCCGACCTTGTGTCGGCATGAGGAGCATCACTGTTGATCCTCGGACATCCCTCTAGAGGTGTTCAAAATTCGGTTCGGTAAGGAAGTTCCTTTGCTTGGTCTTTTTTGGAAACCAAATCTCCTCTACAAGCCCGTACGATTTTAGTTGTACACTATTATGTGAATATAGTATATGGTACCTATGCTGGCTAAGATTGATACAATTACTTTCAAAATTGTATTTCACACTATACACTAATAATAATATCAAAATGGTTTCCGCGTATTAAAGCATTTCTGACTATCATAAGGAGAAACCTCGCCCATGTGTGTGTTTGCATTGTGTGTGTACCGCGAGATCTTACGTTAGTTTCATTTTTCAAAAAGTCATTGCGAATTTTCTATGCACAAACAAATATGATGAGTTCTCACACCAATTCCATGACTGGCCAGGAGTTGTTTGGTTTCACACAAAATCTGGTTGCCCATAATTTTTACACGGGCAGCTTAGTGTTAGGTCTAGCAGCAGTATTTGGAGGTTGCGTCTTAGAGCCTTTTTCTTGGTGGATTCTTTGCTTTTGTGGAGTTACTGTTGCTGTGGAATATCAGTTATTTTTGGACATATTATTTTGAGGGCATCTGTGATCTGGAGCTATTCAGGTGAAGATGAAATCTGTTATGGGATTTATATTACGATCAAAATTAGAGATTGTAACACCCTACCTCCATTAAGGTCACTCACAAAGGGAATACATTAACTTTAGTGGGGGTCATAAGAGTATAGAACAGATAAAATTACAAAACAGAAAAATTCAAGCAGTGGAAAACAATTAGAACTTTTATTCCATAGTAGCATAATAGAATAAACTTTCATAAGGGTTGTTTCAAACATCAACACCAAAACATCAAAACCCATTACATCAAATATTTGTCTTGTTTCTCCAAAGAAGCATAATACAAAATAACATAACATAATTCCCCAACTAAGCAGTAGCCAGCCATAGCAGTAAAGCAAAGAGTCCAAAGCAATACATCACAATCTTCGAGCTTGAAAAGAATATGAACTAAGAGGTGGTATTCCCTCCCTGCGGACCTGGAGGGGGGGGGGGATGAAAGAAAGAAGGCGAAACAAAAATAGAGTCAGACATAAAGGCTGGTAAGTCCAGTGACTTTCAGCATGAAAACAGGTAAAGGTATCATGACATGAATAAACTGGATATAAGACATAACCATGATAATAAGCATCGCAAGATAACGAGATAAGCATAATATAAGACTAGAACATGATAAGGTATCGTACTGATTCCTAATTTCTCTTCACCACCTAACTAGTGTTCAACTAATGCCATTTGTTACAAAACAAGATAAGTGATCCCCATTTCCCACATGATAGTTTTATAGGTACATATCTCATGATGAGGGTCCCACCTCATATTGACATTTTACCTGTCCCCACCGTACCTATCTTATTGATCGGCTCCTACTCATAACGTTCCGCATGTGTTTTTATCAACCCGGCCCCTACTTGTAGATACCTGTGCTGGTCCCACCATAGGGTGTATCATTTCCTAGTGTGGCAACCCGATACAGTTCTAGAGTGCACAGCTTTATACCTACTTGGTACTCAATGTCTAAATTTTCCTATGCTGGAATTACGTGCACGCCCGTAATCCGTCGGAACCTGCACTGCCGTACCACTTGCCGCTATTTTGACCGTTTATAATCAGCCCAGTAATCGTGCCCCACCCTTCCTACCTCAGAGTCCCGTTGATACCTAATGTTGGTTATTACTGAAAAAGGTCCTGCTACTAGGGTTTTCCTAGAGTCTATTCGTATACCCCCCCATATTGGTTAAGTTTCATTATTCCAGTCGATTTACTTAACCCACCCACTTATCATGTCATATTGGTTAAGTGTTGCATGTTGACTTAACCCTACCATACTTAACATGTTTGTTTAACATTAATTATTTATTAATGCATCAACCTCTCACATTGGACTTATTTGCGGTAGCTGGATTGTGCCGGGCGGTTCCGGGCAGTCTTACACCGCAAACCCATTCCAACCTCGGTTCAAGCATTTAATGCGCTAACCTCTCACATTAGACTTGTTGTTTGCGGCTGCTGGATGTGTTGGGCGGTTCCGGGCATTCTTACACCACAAACTCATTCTAACCTCGTGTTAGGCATTATTACCCATCTAATCTTCGCCTTTGACCTCTCACATTAGATTGTTGTCGTTGTGGTTGCTGAATGTGTCGGGCAGTTCCGGGCAGCCTTACATTACAACTCAAATCTAACCGCGTGTCTTAGGCGGCCATTAGATTTAATTAAATTATATACTTGCCAATTATGTCCAAATTCCAATTTTTACATGCTAATTATCATATGCCCAAATATTGATTCACATGCCAATTTACATATGCCCAGTTATTGATTTACATGCCAATTTACATATGCCCAATTATTGATTTACATGCCAATTAACATATACCCAAATATCGATTTACATGCCAATTTATATATGCCCTAATATTGACTTACATGCCAATTTATATATGCCCAAATATTGATTTACATGCCAATTTATCCAAACTTGCAATAATAATAATACCCCATATCCATCACAAATTATGCCCAATAATTCCACCAAACATGTTATGCCCATAAATTCACCCAAATAGGCAATACCCAATATTCTCCGTATTCCAAACATTCGTATTTCGCGATTTCAGCCTTGGTTTGAAGTTAACCCAGGTTCAATAAAAGAAAATAAATAGGGGGGATAGAAGTTGCATAAAATAAGAACAAAGAGAAAATAGGCATGAAAATATCATCACAGGCATGAAGGCTAAGACTTGATAAGAACACCATCATGAACATGAAAAACTGATGTACAACAAGATAAACTGATGACAATAGCATCATGATAACAAGAATAGAAGCAAAAGAACAACTTAGAATCAGGCATAGTCTCAATTTCATCTTATTACATGTCAAGACTAGATTTAGGTGTTCAAATCTAAAAATAATTGAACTTACAGCGTTTGGATTAGAAAAAGATAATTGAATCGCTTGTTGTTGTTGAAGAACTCTAACTTGATATCGATTAATCCTCTAGGTTGATGAAGAATGTAACAACCCAAACTTCCCCGTAGAGGAAAGCCTGGATTGTTAACTTTGAGCATACAACACATCAGAACAACAACAACAGACTTTTATAACAGCAATAATAAATGTTACATCAGAGTACAGAATATCAGAGTACATTGACTAATAATTACAGCGGAAGATAATTTTACATTATTTTAATACATTGCAGCGGAAACAAAATAACTAAGGCAGCGGAAGACTTCCAATGTTCTTGACACAGCTTTAAGCTTCAATCCAGGATCCTGCTAAAGAGATAAACCTGTAGACAAACTGCTCGACTGCCCGTGTGGAAAAGAGGGCACCCGAGTTTGCAAAGTGAAACAAACTACAGGTCAGTCAGGGGACTGGTATGAGAATTCTTAACTAATTTAACTAATAGCAATAAGGAAAATCCAAGGACTACGCCGCTAACGCGGAACGGGTTTACTCCAATGGATTGTCGGCGCATAAATTAAAGTAAATCGTTAAACAACGCGATGGTTTTTTAGGAAAAATGAAATCATCATAAGACTCAAGTCCCATCACACAATGCAACGCAAACCAGAGGATAGAGTTTTACCTTATGGTGATTAAACATGCTTGGTACGATAAAACGAATTTGATATTATTAATAGTGTATATAAGTTTCAAAAACATTTCAAAGTAAATGTATCAATCCTAGGAAGAATAGTATCCCATACTACTATGCCTCCATACTAGTAATACAATCAAGTCCGTAGGGTCGTATTGGGAATTGGCTTTCCATCATGAGTCAAGGCAAGGGAGGAGCTCCTTACTGATTCGAGACACTCTAGCTAATGTCTCAAGATCCCCCGCAGCGAACCCTTGGAAAGCTGCAGGGCCGGTCCACACATACAGCTTCGTGGATTAATTATTCCTGAACACACGTTTCCCGGTCCTATAGGACCTATCATCCAAGACGCCTCATTCCATCATCCACATAAGTAAATATCAGCCAGTTTAAGCACCGACACCACTTCTACCTAGAAAGAAACGTGTTGCTCTCCCTGCGTTCCCTTCTCCCGTTTTAGACTCCGCCGGTGTGTGTGGCTCGCGAAGTCACGCTATACACAAAGCTAGGCCTAAACAGGCTATGCTTTGATCGTCACCACAAGGTTCTACTTTTCAACAAGAAACCTTGATCATTGCATCTTAGTATGCCACATTGTCACTCCAAATCACACTACCAATCCTTTGCCGAAATAAATGAAAGGGTGTTAAGCAAGAGAATAAATTCTCCGCCACCAATCATTCATAAATTTGGCTGAAAATCAATAAATACAATATAAAGGAGTATAATGTCAGACACACATTCCATTTATAAGCTTATGCTCTAGGTCTGGGCGAAAGCCAAATCCGTGCAATCAACCTATACGTCCGGACAATTTCCACTTCAACCCCTTCAAGGTAGCTACTCCAATCACGGGCATTAGCAGTCGTAGTCCATTCGATATGAAGATCGTCGGTCTTCAATCGCCGTCTTCAACTCTTCGACTTAGAGCGACGTATAATCATTAGAAATGAGATTGAACTCGGATTTTCCAAATGATCCTTGCATATATGTATAATTTAAAATCATTTCATATCGTTAATTTATAACGATCAATCTTTATTTTTATTTACATAAAAATAATTAAATTCCATTTAACGACGCTTCGAGTCAATAGGCGACCTTGGCGTTGTTTTCACCCAAATTTAATTTACACATTTCTCTAAATCTAACCGTTGGAATTTGACATAATTCATATCATTGGAAAGATCTTCCCAAGGCGAACCTAACGGTTATAGATTTGGGAAAATCCGACGGTCGGATATTTCGGTATAATCAGCTAAAAGTACAATTCTATAAAGTGAACTACCACGCTCGATTCGTTCAATTAAAATTCGTTTATATATATGATTATATATATACATAGAATTTCTTCGGCCATTTCATTATTGTGGTAATCATGACGAGTAAAGATATATAACATAACACACAATAATTTTTTATTTTTTTTCGTGTATACAACCTATACATGCAATGTATATTTTTTTTAATACTATTTTCAATCTACACAAACATGCAATTTCTTGTGCGTCATTTCTAATTCAACAAAAATGATTATTTTGTGTCATTCTTTTCTTTACAAGCAAAACGATACTCTTGCTTTAATCTTTACATATGAAAATGTAAATTTCATATCTTTAATCTTTTAATGAAAATGTAAGTCATTAAAATATAAATTTCATCGTTATAATCTTTACTAAAATTCTTTTACATGAATATGAAAATTTCATACCGTTGTCCTTTTTAATAAAAATTCAATTGCTTAAAATGTAAATCTTCTTCTTTAGGTTCTACTTACATGAAAATGTAATTTTCTCCTTCTCTTATTCACATTAAAATGTAAACTTTTCTTTTTACATTAAAGATGTAACTTTCATCTTTTTGATCTTATTTACATTAAAAATGTAAACTTTATTTCTAATCATTCTTTTATTTTATATTGAGAATGTAAATGTCCATTTCACATTTTATTTACATATAAAAGTGTAACTTTTATTTCATCCTTTATTTACATATAAAATGTAAATTTCTATTTAATCTTTCAATTACATATAAAATGTGCATTCCTATCAAACCCTTTTTTTTACATATAAAATGTAAATTCCTTTATTTACATTGAAAAACATAAATTCATTAATTTTTATTTTTTTTATTTTTTTTATACTGGAAGACACAAATAAAAAGGATGCACTTTTATTTCCATATCGTATTTGCAATGTGGAATGCAAATAAAAAGGTGAGATCTTACTTCTAAGTTTTAGTTACATTAGAGAACATAAATAAAAGGTGTACATATTCTTCTATGTCATAATTGCATTGTGAAATGCAAAATAAAAGGGGAAATTTATTTTCTATGTTATATTTGTGTTATAGAACACAAATAAAAGACCGTTTATTTTCTTGAGTTATATTTACATTAAAAAGGATATTTTAATGTACTCACATATTTTTATATGTGTTTCCTTTTCCTCTTTACAGCATGTTAAAATTAATGTTTTCAACATATAAACATTTTCTAACATGTATTTTCTATCATGTTAAGAATATGGGTTTTAACCTTTTATATTTCCTAACATGTTCTTCTAACAATGTTAAAAATAATGTTTTTAACATACTTATCCTTTTCTAACAAATTTTGTTTCCTTTCTATATAAGCATGTTGAAAATAATGTTTTCAACATATGAAACTTTTCTAACATTACATGTAAACAATGAAAAGAACATTCCTAATGATTAACGATTCTAACTATTCATATTAACATAAAAATAATTTTTTTATATTACATCAGCTCTAACACTTCATATTAACATAACAAGAAATTTCTTTTTCTTTTTTGTTAAATCAATGCTAACAAAGTGACTATTTTACATTGTTGATTCTAATAAAATAAACAGTGACGTTTCTTTCTTCCCAATTCTAATAAATTAGAAAGTGACATTATTATAACATAAATGGTTTTTTTAATGACAAATAAAAATGTCTATTTCATTTCGTATACAGTTCTCTTTTACTATAACAAATAAGAATGATATGTTTATGATGGCAGTACTAATTTAACATAACATAAAAAAAAACTATGTTTACAGTTTTAATGACATAAGAAAATGACTTTTTAAATGAACAACATGCATTAACATGTTTTTCTTATATTTCTAATCTAACATTAAAAATGGCTTTTAATGTGAAACATGTATATTTTTTTTTAACATGAATTGTGAAAATAAAAGAAATTTCAAACCTTGTTCCTTTTTATTTACAATGAAATGTAAATAAAAAATTTCTAATATTTTGTTTATTTACAATGAAGATGTAAATAAAAATACTTTACAAATTTTGTACCTTTTGTACTTGCCATGAAAAATTGTAAAATATTAGCTATCATGTATTATTAACTAACAACTAACATGTTAATCTAAAATCAAATTATTCATGTAAATTTAAATTAACAACTAACATGTTGATCTAAATGTAACATTCCAGAATTTTAACTAAGTTTGATTTGGAATTTTATTTATAAAATTTTATTTTTTGAATGTAAATTAATTTTTATAAGATTTGAATATAAATTTTAACTTTGAATAAGTATTTTGTTTTATTAAATATGATTTTCTATAAGAAAAATAAACTTATTTTGAAATTTTATATTTAATTTATAAGATTTATGTTTAAGTAATAATATTTTCTAATTTTGATAATATTGATTTGTAAATTATGAATTTGGTAAAGGATAATTTATTTTATGATTTTTTTCAAGAATGGTCATTATCTTATTTATTTTGATAAATTATAATGGTATTTATAAAATTATATAAGAATTGTTATCTACTTATTTGTGACTTAAATAAGTGTTAGAAAAGCATTTCAAGTTAGTAACACAAAATAAGTGTTAGAAATAATGTCGCAAAATGATTTAATATGAATGTAGCATGTGTCCTAAAGAGGTGTCACCACCTTATTCACTTAAGGAACATGTGTTAACATGCATGAATCAAAAACATAAGGAAAGGACAAGTGTCCTATGAGGTGTAAGCTCCTTATACCTTTAAGTTTCCTATATAAACCCACCTTAACCCTCTCTTTTCACCATCCTTCTCCATTTCTCATTTCTTCCATTTTCTTTCATCCTTCTCCCCTTCTTATCCATGGCTTCCTATGCCATTCACCTCTCCTCTTCCTTTCACCATTTTGTTTAACCTTTTTCCTCCTCCTCTTATAAAGAGATAAGATTAATATATCTATATATATTGGCAAAGAAGATGGTGTGCAGAAATACTGTCTGAGGGTTCGTTCAGCTAGGATCGTCAACGTGAAGTTTTGGAAAGCTGTTCGGTGAGAACTTCTAATTAAATTATTTATTTAAATTAGTAGTGATTAAATAATTAGTTGTTATTGAATAATTATAATTAGTTGAGATTAATTATAGTTAATTGTTGGTTGGATATGGATGTTCTTGTGTGAATGGATGTGCATGTAATTAGATGACACTGAACACTGAAGCGTTATTGACTGTAACGCTTGTGCACAACTGAATTGTATGTGTAGGGGTGATGATTATAATTTTATGATCATTCGATTTATATGGTTGATTTATTTTGCATGATGCACACACAACACTATGGTTGTGGAATCATGCAGGTAATCGATTAAAATCTCCTTCCATGTAAATGAAGATTTATTTTTCAAATATTGAAATATTTTTCTTTTAAGTAAAATTTTAATTTGATAGGGTTTGGAAATTTAAGTATAATATTTTATTATACCAGAACGTTCTAGGATGACAGAGAGGATAGTTTCTAGGCTTGGGTTTGGAAATGAAGTTTCCTGCTCTCCCTGGCTATCTCTAACTGATCCGACGAATGGGAAGGTTAATTTGAAGTTATTTCAATTTAGAAATGAATTGGAATTTATGAAAATTGAACTTTAGATCCAAAATAATTTGAAAAGTAAATCTAAATGATTTTAAAAGGGTTATATAAGGATATAACGATTTTCTAAGATATTTTGAAGCATCGTAGAATAATGGTTATTATGGTAAAAATAGAGCGTGTCGCATAACGACAATTTACGTATTTTAGATGCAAACTTTAAACGCTTATAACTTTTGCAATCTAAATCGGATTTCCATGAAACGAAAAACATTTGATTTATATAAACAAGAACTTTCAAATGAGTGAAAGCAGATTTTAAATTCGAGTTAAAATTTTCAAGTTATGTCCGAAACCGTTTTGGAAAAGATCGATGTAAGAATAATTGTTGCCCATAACCATAAACATCTATTTTTAAATTATTTAAAAATATGGAAAAAAATTGTAAAATCATTACAAATTATGAAAAGGTGTTTTCAATTGTAAAGTTTAAGTTTTGGCTAAGATAAACGATATTTTGATCAAAATAGTTAAGATAACTATTTTGTAACACTTTTGTAACACTTTTGGAACGCTATTGTAACGCTTATTCGAAAACAATCTATTTTGAAGTTTTAACCCGAAAACAATTTTCCGAACTATAAGTAATGATTTGTGGAATGTTTTCAAAGGTTTAAGAGTATTAGAAATATTTTATATGGAATTTAAATTGATACTAATACGGGTTTTTAATACTAAATAATTGGATATGGTTGGAGATAAATCTTCGGATGTTTGATATTAGTTCGGTAAATGAAAACTCTTATTATCTGAGGAATTTAAAAGTTAATTCACCGTTATTCCGCTTATAATATGAGTTGGATATGGAAATTAATATTGAAGATAAGTTGATGGTATTTCTATCCAGATCTAATGTCAAAGAGCTGAATAAACCTTTCAATTAAGATACGGGTTCTCACCTTGATTTAAATAAGCTAGATAGGAATAATCTTCGATATTTGGTATGAACCTCATGATGTAAATGTATACTATCTAGGGAATTTGAAAGATATTATTATATCGTTATTCTACTTATAGTATTCGTTGATTATGAGAATTTATATCGAATATAAGTGGATAAAATTTCTGTGTAATTTATGATTCAATGACAATTGATTTGGGTTCTGTCGTGAATCGTATCTTCAATAATACCATTCTTGAAACCCAATAAGATTGAGTTGTGGAAAATTCGTATCGTAATTGGAATTTAGTTAAAATCTTCGATTCGAGGGAATTAAAAGTAAGAAATTGAAGCGAAGGTATACTCTTTGATTTCAAAGAAGAATTTAAGATGATAACGAGATGTACGAAATTATAGAAATTCAAATCTTTAGTTGTAAATGAATTGATAACTATGTGGAAGGAGATTTGAATTGAAAAGCCTGTGTGAACCATAGCTAATGTTAAAGTACGCTTATTACTTGGAAAGACCGGGATCGAGCATATGTTCGAAAACCATTCCAAGTAATAATACGACGTTATGAAGCAATTCAGGACTTGGTAAACGACGAATGAAGACCGGGAATATTTGAATTGTTTAGATTGATTGTTGATTAATGTCTCAGTTGGGTAGGCCACCCGATACGAGATGTGAGTTGCATGAGACCTGAACAAATTTAAGTATTTTCAGGTTGTTCCGTTCAGACCCAGAACGGTCTTGTATGGATGGTGTGTCTGACATTGAAATTGACTGCATAGCACTGATTTCCGTTAATGAATATCGGATTTGTGGCAATATATTATCCTCGTCTCTAAGTCATATGAACTTAGAGGGTATGCATTGACTGAAATCAGTGATATGTCGTGAATTGTCAATGTGACATACCCAAGTTAGGAAACGAGCTAGTGATGATCAAAGAATGGCTTATCGAAGCATAGCTTTGTGTATGACGTGACATCGACAAACCTCACACCCCGGATGATGAGAAACTGGCGGTTAAGTTGTGTATATATATATGAATTGATGATGACCACTGCAGCAGTGGGAAACCACTTATGACTTATGGAATAGGGTATGTTCGGGGGGCCGCGTCTGGTCGAAAACCGTTGATCTACCTCGTGATTTGTATTGGTGTCCGTGTCTGGATGAAAAACCCTTGATTACATTTCGTTTGTGTTCCGATTGATCTTTCATGCCAGGAATCATCAAGTTGGAAACCAAATCTCCAATACATTCCACACGGTTTTGGTTTGTATATATATATATATATATATATATATATATATATATATATATATATATATGGCGACATAATAGGATGGGGTATTATGCCGTCTAGGATTAGTACATTTATTTGCGAAATGTTTTCCACAGTATATATATGTATTATGTTTTTAAAGAGGATTTTCACGTATGAAAGCTTGTTTGGTTATCATAAGATAAAACTCGCCCATCTGGTGTGCGCTTGCATTGTGTGATGTGGGACGAGCTTATGATAGCTTCATTTTCAAAAGTCATTGCGCATTTATATGCACAGGTGTTTCACATGGAGTAAATTCGTTCCGCGTTAGCGGCATGATCCGGTGAATTTCCCAACTTTAAAATGAATCTAATAATAACTGTTTTGAGTTCTCACACCAGTCCCACGACTGACCTAGAGTTTATTGTTCCTTCCTAAACTCTGGGTGCCCATAAACTTTCACACGGGTAGCTAGTAGTTTAGTTTTGCAGTTTTAGTTCGCCGGAGCAAAGTTCGGAGCGCTTTCTGAGTTGGAGTACACGATGGAGTTTGGAGCTTCCGCTATATCATACGATTTTCTTCCGCTGAGAGTATATTTTCTTTTCTTCCGCTGTATGTGTTGTAACTCTGATATTTTATGTAACTATGATGTAACATTGTATTTCGCAATGAAAAAATTCTGTTATTTTGTTCAAAATATGTATGCACCCATAACAATTCGTCTTTTTGAACGGTTTGAGTCGGTTTAATTACCGGCAAGAACTGGGCAAAAAGGCGGGTCGTTACAAGTTGGTATCAGAGCTTTGGTTATACAAAGCTATCGGGTACAACATATTTTGAACAAAGGATAGGACTCATCAGAGCTATAGTATCTCATTAGAGATAGAGTTAGAAATGCCCTAGAATGAGATTTCGGAATATTATGATGAGAGAGCGAATTTTTGAAATCTATATAATGTATTTTTGAACAAGTTAGTCATTTTGAAAATAATAAAAATAAGATTTTTAAAGGAAATACTTCCAAAATAAAAAGGGCTCTTTAAAACTTCGAAAATCCAGCGTCGATCTGTTCAGAATTATCGAGAAATAAGCGATTAATGAATTGGCTTTAATAAGCGTATTGAAAAAAAAACGTCGAGCTTGGAATGAGAATTTCAAAATATTTTGCAGCCTATATATAAAAGATTTATATAAGAAGATCGTTAATTCAAAGCTATAGATTTGAAAGATAATCAGCGTGTAATAAAAACGGTTGCGAGTATTTATTTGACGTCAAGGTTGGACGATCAAGTATGTAATGATTTTGCATATACGCCTAGCTAACGTATATATGAAGTCCAATATATACTAGATGGATATAGAATCACATTTTAGTCGCTTGGGGAAAATTCTGGTGATTGATCGATCATCATCAGTCTTATTTTTGGGTTTCGAAAGTGGGATGACTATATGTTTCTGATCGAGACGTCAAGAAGTACTTAAAGCTGTATAGATAAACAATCGAAAGTGTTTTGCGACGTCCTCACAATTGTAAAATTGATTTTACAAATGACTTTCAAAGTATTGAATGTATTATGTTATGAAATGGGATATGCGAAAAAATGAATTTAACATAAGGTAGTTAAGTTAAATGCATACTTAACTGATAATTAGAAGCGTGAATCAGACTATTTTGTCAAAACCACAAGGATATATTTTAGAAGCTAATCTCACTTGAAGAACTGAAAAGTGAAATTTAGCGAGCTTTGTTCACCCCATATTTCGATTTTGACGATACAATTTAATAAAATTATGGTAAATGTCCTAAGTGGGGGAGAAGACCGATTTTCCCACCTAATGCTATACGAATTTTGAGCAACAAGTTTAATATGATAAAATGGGATATGTATTGAACAAATCGATTGAGTTTTATATTTTCCCTTGTTAAGAGAAACCGGCATGAATGAGTGGGTCAAACGAAAATTTCTCAACAAGTATTCACTTGAAGCACAAAGGAAGAAAATGAAGTTGTTAAAGTAAGATTTATTCAAGAGGAAAATTATGAAAATTTAACGAGTATCCCATGATTAAACTGTTAGAATATGTATCCTTGTTTGCATGTGAGTTCCCATCTTGGGCTAGACTGTCCATTTAAATTCCAACCATCTGCTATTGAGTAGTGTCATTCGTACCTTTGTATCATGTGCATTTGGCCAAGTATTTGATTCGAACCTTTGCACCTATTGATGCTCATTAGATGTTGAATTTCTATTCCAAGCTCATGAAACCTGATTTGGTCTATGTATACCTTTCATGCACAAATTAGCACGGAACTTCTATGCATCTTTACTTGACTTGAGCACATGGAATTTTGACTTGATCTATGTATGCCTCTTTGTGCCGTGTGAAACCGTGTCGATAACTTTAATTTGTCCAAGATATTTTCTAACAAAACCTCAATAAATGAGCTTTCTTTGAAATATAGAATCCAACTTATGCAAGAAAAATTTGGATTTTTAAATATTAATTTTGAGGATTTGGTTCCGGAAATTTTGAAATCAATGTTTTGGGATGTTTTACCAATACTAGTTTGAATATACGCATAATCAGAGTGCGCAGAGGAAGCGTGATGGTATTTTTAAATTAAACTGTTTTAAGAGATTGTACGGCTAGTTAAGTAAGAAAATGTTTCTAAACAAGACATGATATTTTAACAAGAATGGAAAAGAGATTTTATATATTTTGAATTTTAAAGTTCGATTAGGTGAATATGAAAACAAAAATTTGAATATTAAATGAGTATAAAAGTTAACATATAAATGGGTTAATTCGGAAACGATTGAAATAAAAATTTGAAATAGAATGAGTATTTCGAAAATATAATTCTATCTCTTCCCTTGTCGCTGGGTTTTGCTCGACCCATTGTCATATTTTGAATATCACCCCGAATTGTCATTATTCAACTTTATTTCGGAATTCTTCCTTTTTCCCTGCTCAGATAAAGCCTTGGACAAGTGAACTAATTTAGATTTGATACCAGTATTTTGAATTATCTCTAAAATTGAATTTGATTTGTGTTGAGAGCAATAGAATTTCTAATACTGAATTTAGCCAAGATGTTATATTGCAAGATAATTGAACGATTAGGGAAAATTTTATTTGAGAACTTGGATTTAAATTTCTAATTTGAGCATTTAGTCTTATAATTGATAAGAAAACCATGGGTTCCGTAAGAGTAAGTTAGAAAGATAATTTTCTTAGGGTCATAGACCTCTAAGTACTAGATAATATCTATCCCAGTTCTCCTTAATGGTAGGATAGCAGCTCTGTGTCTAACTCAGAGGATGCGATTTTTAAACAAGACCCGTGACGACCCTAGTAATCACGAGATCATAGAAGTATCCTTAGACTCTACCTTTAGTGAGAATCAGACAGAGTACCTTAAGAATGATGTGAGCCTTGGTTCTGACCATTACATATCTGGTATGTTGAGAGAGAAATTAGAATTTAAATTTTGTAAAGGAGTTAAAATTTACTCGACTTCCTTTTCGAGGACGAAAAGTTCTAAAGGGGGGGGGGGGTGAATGTAACATTCCAGAATTTTAACTAAGTTTGATTTGGATTTTTATTTATAAAATTTTATTTTTTGAATGTAAATTGATTTTTATAAGATTTGAATATAAATTTTAACTTTGAATAAGTATTTTGTTTTATTAAATATGATTTTGTATAAGAAAAATAAACTTATTTTGAAATTTTATATTTAATTTATAAGATTTATGTTTAAGTAATAATATTTTCTAATTTTGATAATATTGATTTGTAAATTATGAATTTGGTAAAGGATAATTTATCTTATGATTTTTTTCAAGAATGATCATTATCTTATTTATTTTGATAAATTATAATGGTATTTATAAAATTGTATAAGAATTGTTATCTACTTATTTGTGACTTAAATAAGTGTTAGAAAAGCATTTCAAGTTAGTAACACAAAATAAGTGTTAGAAATAATGTCGCAAAATGATTTAATATGAATGTAACATGTGTCCTAAAGAGGTGTCACCACCTTATTCACTTAAGGAACATGTGTTAACATGCATGAATCAAAAACATAAGGAAAGGACAAGTATCCTATGAGGTGTAAGCTCCTTATACCTTTAAGTTTCCTATATAAACCCACCTTAACCCTCTCTTTTCACCATCCTTCTCCATTTCTCATTTCTTCCATTTTCTTTCAACCTTCTCCCCTTCTTATCCATGGCTTCCTATGCCATTCACCTCTTCTCTTCCTTTCACCATTTTGCTTAGCCTTTTTCCTCCTCCTCTTATAAAGAGATAAGATTAATATATCTATATATATTGGCAAAGAAGATGGTGTGCAGAAATACTGTCTGAGGGTTCGTTCAGCTAGGATCGTCTACGTGAAGTTTTGGAAAGCTGTTCGGTGAGAACTTCTAATTAAATTATTTATTTAAATTAGTAGTGATTAAATAATTAGTTGTTATTGAATAATTATAATTAGTTGATATTAATTATAGTTAATTGTTGGTTGGATATGGATGTTCTTGTGTGAATGGATGTGCATGTAATTAGATGACACTGAACACTGAAGCGTTATTGACCGTAACGCTTGTGCACAACTGAATTGTATGTGTACGGGTGATGATTATAATTTTATGATCATTCGATTTATATGGTTGATTTATTTTGCATGATGCACACACAACACTATGGTTGTGGAATCATGCAGGTAATCGATTAAAATCTCCTTCCATGTAAATGAAGATTTATTTTTCAAATATTGAAATATTTTTCTTTTAAGTAAAATTTTAATTTGATAGGGTTTGGAAATTTAAGTATAATATTTTATTATACCAGAACGTTCTAGGATGACAGAGAGGATAGTGTCTAGGCTTGGGTTTGGAAATGAAGTTTCCTGCTCTCCCAGGCTATCCCTAACTGATCCGACGAATGGGAAGGTTAATTTGAAGTTATTTCAATTTAAAAATGAATTGGAATTTATGAAAATTGAACTTTAGATCCAAAATAATTTGAAAAGTAAATCTAAATGATTTTAAAAGTGTTATATAAGGATATAACGATTTTATAAGATATTTTGAAGCATCGTAGAATAATGGTTATTATGGTAAAAATAGAGCGTGTCGCATAATGACAATTTACGTATTTTAGATGCAAACTTTAAACGCTTATAACTTTTGCAATCTAAATCGGATTTCCATGAAACGAAAAACATTTGATTTATATAAACAAGAACTTTCAAATGAGTGAAAGCAGATTTTAAATTCGAGTTATAATTTTCAAGTTATGTCTGAAACCGTTTTGGAAAAGATCGATGTAAGAACAATTGTTGCCCATAACCATAAACAGCTATTTTTAAATTATTAAAAAAATGGAAAAAAATTGTAAAATCGTTACAAATTATGAAAAGGTGTTTTCAATTGTAAAGTTTAAGTTTTGGCTAAGATAAACGATATTTTGATCAAAATAGTTAAGATAACACTTTTGTAACACTTTTGGAACGCTATTGTAACGCTTCTTCGAAAACAATCTATTTTGAAGTTTTAACCCGTAAACGATTTTCCGAACTATAAGTAATGATTTGTGGAATGTTTTCAAAGGTTTAAGAGTATTAGAAATATTTTATATGGAATTTAAATTGATACTAATACGGGTTTTTAATACTAAATAATTGGATATGGTTGGAGATAAATCTTCGGATGTTTGATATTAGTTCGGTAAATGAAAACTCTTATTATCTGAGGAATTTAAAAGGTAATTCACCGTTCTTCCGCTTATAATATGAGTTAGATATGGAAATTAATATTGAAGATAAGTTGATGGTTTTTCTATCCAGATCTAATGTCAAAGAGCTGAATAAACCTTTCAATTAAGATGCGGGTTCTCACCTTGATTTAAATAAGCTAAATTGGAATAATCTTCGATATTTGGTATGAACCTCATGATGTAAATGTATACTATCTGGGGAATTCGAAAGATATTATTATATCGTTATTCTACTTATAGTATTCGTTGATTATGAGAATTTATATCGAATATAAGTGGATAAAATTTCTGTGTAATTTATGATTCAATGACAATTGATTTGGGTTCTGTCGTGAATCGTATCTTCAATAATACCATTCTTGAAACCCAATAAGATTGAGTTGTGGAAAATTTGTATCGTAATTGGAATTTAGTTAAAATCTTCGATTCGAGGGAATTAAAAGTAAGAAATTGAAGCGAAGGTATACTCTTTGATTTCAAAGAAGAATTTAAGATGATAACGAGATGTACGAAATTATAGAAATTCAAATCTTTAGTTGTAAATGAATTGATAACTATGTGGAAGGAGATTTGAATTGAAAAGCCTGTGTGAACCATAGCTAATGTTAAAGTACGCTTATTACTTGGAAAGACCGGGATCGAGCATATGTTCGAAAACCATTCCAAGTAATAATACGACGTTATGAAGCAATTCAGGACTTGGTAAACGACGAATGAAGACTGGGAATATTTGAATTGTTTAGATTGATTGTTGATTAATGTCTCGGTTGGGTAGGCCACCCGATACGAGATGTGAGTTGCATGAGACCTGAACAAATTTAAGTACTTTCAGGTTGTTCCGTTCAGACCCAGAACGGTCTTGTATGGATGGTGTGTCTGACATTGAAATTGACTGCATAGCACTGATTTCCGTTAATGAATATCGGATTTGTGGCAATATATTATCCTCGTCTCTAAGTCATATGAACTTAGAGGGTATGCATTGATTGAAACCGGTGATATGTCGTGAATTGTCAATGTGACATACCCAAGTTAGGAAACGAGCTAGTGATGATCAAAGAATGGCTTATCGAAGCATAGCTTTGTGTATGACGTGACATCGACAAACCTCACACCCCGGATGATGAGAAACTGGCGGTTAGGTTGTGTATATATATATGAATTGATGATGACCTCTGCAGCAGTGGGAAACCACTTATGACTTATGGAATAGGGTATGTTCGGGGGGCCGCGTCTGGTCGAAAACCGTTGATCTACCTCGCGATTTGTATTGGTGTCCGTGTCTGGATGAAAAACCCTTGTTTACATTTCGTTTGTGTTCCGATTGATCTTTCGTGCCAGGAATCATCAAGTTGGAAACCAAATCTCCAATACGTACCACACGGTTTTGGTTTGTGTATATATATATATATATATATATATATATATATATATATATATGGCGACATAATAGGATGGGGTATTATGCCGTCTAAGATTAGTACATTTATTTGCGAAATGTTTTCCACATTATATATATGTATTATGTTTTTAAAGAGGATTTTCACGTATGAAAGCATGTTTGGTTATCATAAGATAAAACTAGCCCATCTGGTGTGCGCTTGCATTGTGTGATGTGGGACGAGCTTAGATAGCTTCATTTTCAAAAGTCATTGCGCATTTATATGCACGGGTGTTTCACATGGAGTAAATTCGTTCCGCGTTAGCGGCATGATCCGGTGAATTTCCCAACTTTAAAATGAATCTAATAATAACTGTTTTGAGTTCTCACACCAGTCCCATGACTGACCTGGAGTTTATTGTTCCTTCCTAAACTCTGGGTGCCCATAAACTTTCACACGGGCAGCTAGTAGTTTAGTTTTGCAGTTTTAGTTCGCCGGAGCAAAGTTCGGAGCGCTTTCTGAGTTGGAGTACACGATGGAGTTTGGAGCTTCCGCTATATCATACGATTTTCTTCCGCTGAGAGTATATTTTCTTTTCTTCCGCTGTATGTGTTGTAACTCTGATATTTTATGTAACTCTGATGTAACATTGTATTTCACAATGAAATTTTTTTGTTATTTTGTTCAAAATATGTATGCACCCATAACAATTCGTCTTTTTGAACGGTTTGAGTCGGTTTAATTACCGGCAAGAACTGGGCAAAAAGGCGGGTCGTTACACTAAAGGTGTACAATTCATGTCATTATGAGTAACACAAAAATCATGTTATCTAACAATGCACAATCCATATCGTTTTTAAATGACCAACATAATAACAGCGCGATGTACAAGAAAATAATAAAAAATAATAATAGTGCGATGTACAAGAATATAATAAAAAAGAATAACAGCGCGATGTACAAATCTGAATATGGATAAAATAAAATAAAAAAAATCTCAAGATGAGATTCTTACACCTCACACTTGAAATAAATAAATTCAAGTATGGAACCTTTACACCTCACCTTTTATAACAAGCAAACAAAATGAGATTTTTACACCTCACTCGAAACATGAGACGCAAGGATGAGATTTTTATTATCCCACTCTTGAAATAAATAAAAATAAATTCAAGATGAGATTTTGACATCTCACGCTTGAATAAATAAAATAAAATAAATTCAAGGTGGAATTTTTACATCTCCTTTTATAACATGTAAACAAGATGAGATTTTTGCATCTCACACTCGAACATGAGCCACAAAGATGAGATCTTTATCCCACTCTTGAAAATAACAAAAATCAATTCAAGATGAGATTTGGACATCTCACGCTTGAATAAATAAAATAAAATAAATCCAAGATGAGATTTTTACATCTTACGCTTGGATAAATACAATAAAATAAATCCTAAGGAACCAGTCGCGTACGTATATATAAATCTCAATAAAATGAGATTTTGATCGCATTAACAAATCTACAATCATAGCACTGAAATAAGAGAAAAATGGCAACCCAACATCAGATCTAAATAATTGATCTAGAATTAATCCTAAAATTTTCAACGCAAATTCCGAACGTATATACTTTTGTTGAATCTCAATAAATATGAGATTTGAATGTAGCAACCAAGCGAACACAACAGAATACATAACAAAATAAAATCCTAAATTACCATAGCGCAGAATAATATTCGTATAGTGGTTCATTGGCAAGGACAATGATTAAAATCTAATTTTTTTTTCAAAATAGATAGGATTTCTCACCTTGCTTTAAATCAGATCTGAAAATCCAAACAATTTCAAAAACGGCCCCAATCAGTTCCAACACGATCTACTCGATGATACGGTTCCACAGGATCTGAAATTTTCAGATTCTGATGTCGTATGAGTGAAATATCAATTTTTTTAAAAAAAAACAAGATTTGCGACGCTTAAAAGTAATTCATACCTTGGCCATTTATTTTCAGTTTTGTTTAAAACTTTGAATCAAGTTTTCTCGGTCTGTGGTTGATGGTTTTACGAATGGTTTGATGTAAAAGTTGTCTAGAATCGAAGAGGATGGGAAGATCTTTAAAAAGTTAAACTATGGCCTTGTCTAATTCTTCCTAGATTAAGAGAAAAGGAAGAGAGAAGGGGAAAGGAATGGCGGCCATGGATTGGAGAAGAAGAAAGTGGAGGCTCTCTCTTTCTATGAGCAAACAATTAGGGTTATGAGAAATGGTTTGGGGTTAGGATTAGGATATTATATAGTGATAGATAATTATTTCAATTAGGCCCCTGTGTTTTTTAAAACCTAATATTTTATTTACAATTTGGTCCATTTTCACCGTCTTGAAATTCGTGCAGTTACATACTTATTCCAAATCTTATTTGTTTGTCTAAATATTAAATTTCAATATTTTGTATATATATATATTTATATATATAAGGTTTCAAATTTCCATATTGCAATACATAGATATATGATTGTCTTGTTTAACTTTTTCAAATGAAAGCAAATGTTAATTTTCAAAAAGATATGTTAATTTACATCTAACATAATTCTAACAATAAATGACACTTTTAATTGTATGTCATAATCCTAACATAAATGACAAAAATGTATAACCTAACATATTTTGACAAAAATATATATAACCTAACATGTTTTGCTGACATTTTTAATTCACATTTTTAATAAAAGTGGCATCTTCAATCTTCTAAATAAATGGCATGTTTAATTCTTTAAATAAATGACATGCTTAATTCTCTAAATAGATGACATAAACGACATTTCATGACATTTCAAATCAAATGACATATTTAATCCAATTTAACCTTCCTAACAAAAGTGACCTTTTTATTTTAACATAAACATTACTAATAAAAATGTTCTTATGACAAATCCTATATTTCAAATGCAAATAAAAAGAACATTTTTATTCATGACATGAATAAAATCTAAATAAGTGACATATTTATCTACAAAGTATGTTTTCTACATAAGTGGAAAATTTATTTATACATATCATTTATCGATTAAATAACATTTTTATTTTAATATACCAAATAAAAAGGAATTTTTATGTTGATGAACAATTCTAATGTTTACATTACAAACAAAAAGGAAATTTCTTGATTTGTATACAACTCTATCATTAATATATACAATAAAAAGGACCTTTTCATTTTACGTGCAATTTTGATCCAAGTTCTATCATATCCAAGTAAATCCAACAAGTCGCTACAATCAGTTCACACATATATAAATTTACATTGAAATAAATAATAGATTTTTATTTTAAAGTTCAGGAATCTCGCCCAATATCCTAATATTATATATGTTCGCTACTTATTATCACCTCAAAACATAAAGGGAGAAAATGATTTTTTTTTATTATTTAAATAAATTATTTTAAATGGCCAAAACTCATTAAAATTACTTAAAAATAAAGTTTTAAATTTACCCCAAAATTCAGGATTGTTACAGTCTCCCCCACTTAAAATCTTTTCGTCCTCGAAAAGGAACGAAACTAAAAGTTGTTTAATTAACTAGCTAGTTTATATATTTTTCTTTTTCATTGGTTTAAATAATTTTATTAGTTGATTAACTTTCAAATATATAACTGTTATATATTCAAAAAGTCATATTTTCCAAAAATAGATTATAATTACAAATACGAATATTATAGGCTTGCTACTCTCAACTCATTCTAAGGTATTACTAACCCCATCTCTAATGAGTCTTCTCATTCTAGGATACTACTGATCCTATCTCTAATGAGTATTCTTTATTGGATATTACTGATCCAATCTCTGATGAGTCTTTTGTTTCGTTCTAATGGGTTATACCCTAAAGATTTGAGCTAACCAAAGCTCTGATACCACTTTGTAACAACCCAAACTTCCCCGTAAAGGAAAGTCTGGATTGTTAACTTTGGGCATACAACACATCAGAACAACAACAACAGACTTTTATAACATCAATAATAAATGTTACATCAGAGTACAGAATATCAGAGTACATTGACTAATAATTACAGCGGAAGATAATTTTACATTATTTTAATACATTACAGTGGAAACAAAATAACTAAGGCAGTGGAAGACTTCCAATGTTCTGGACACAGCTTTAAGCTTCAATCCAGGATCCGGCTAAAGAGATAAACCTGTAGACAAACTGCTCGACTGCCCGTGTGGAAAAGAGGGCACCCGAGTTTGCAAAGTGAAACAAACTACAGGTCAGTCAGGGGACTGGCATGAGAATTCTTAACTAATTTAACTAATAGCAATAAGGCAAATCCAAGGACCACGCCGCTAACGCGGAACGAGTTCACTCCAATGGATTGTCGGTGCATAAATTAAAGTAAATCGTTAAACAACGCAATGCTTTTTAGGAAAAATGAAATCATCATACGACTCAAGTCCCATCACACAATGCAACGCAAACTAGAGGATAGAGTTTTACCTTATGGTGATTAAACATGCTTGGTACGATAAAACGAATTTGATATTATTATTAGTGTATATAAGTTTCAAAAACATTTCAAAGTAAATGTGTCAATCCTAGGAAGAATAGTATCCCATACTACTATGCCTCCACACTAGTAATACAATCAAGTCCGTAGGGTCGTATTGGGAATTGGGTTTCCATCATGAGTCAAGGCTAGGGAGGAGCTCCTTACCGATTCGAGCACTCTAGCTAATGTCTCAGGATCCCGCGCAGTGAACCCTTGGAATGCTGCAGGGCCGGCCCATACATATAGCTTCGTGGATTAGTTATTCCTGAACACACGTTTCCCGGTCCTATAGGACCTATCATCCGAGGCGCCTCATTCCATCATCCACATAAGTAAATATCAGCCAGTTTAAGCACCGACACCACTTCTAGCTAGAAAGAAACGTGCTGCTCTCCCTGCGTTCCCTTCTCCCGTTTTAGACTCCGCCGGTGTGTGAGGCTCACAAAGTCACGCTATACACAAAGCTATGCCTAAACAGGCTATGCTTTGATCGTCACCACAAGGTTATGCTTTTCAACAAGAAACTTTGATCATTGCGTCTTAGTATGCCACACTGTCACTCCATATCACACTACCAATCCTTTGCCGAAATATATGAAAGGGTGTTAAGCAAGAGAATAAACTCTCCGCCACCAATCATTCATAAATTTGGCAGAAAATCAATAAATACAATATAAAGGAGTACAGTGTCAGAAACACATTCCATTTATAAGCTTATGCTCTAGGTCTGAGCGAAAGCCAAATCCGTGCAATCAACCTATACGTCCGAACAGTTTCCACTTCAACCCCTTCAAGGTAGCTACTCCAATCACGGGTATTAGCAGTCGTCGTCCATTCGATATGAAGATCGTCGGTCTTCAATCGCCGTCTTCAACTCTTCGACTTAGAGCGACGTATAATCATTTGAAATGAGATTGAACTCGGACTTTCCAAATGATCCTTGCATATATATATAATTTAAAATCATTTCATATCGTTAATTTATAACAATAAATCTTTATTTTTATTTACATAAAAATAATTAAATTCCATTTAATGACGCTTCGAGTCAATAGGCGACCTTGGCGCTGTTTTCACCCAAATTTGATTTACACATTTCTCTAAATCTAACCGTTGGAATTTAACATAATTCATATCATTGGAAAGATCTTCCCAAGGCGAACTTAATGGTTATAGATTTGGGAAAATCCGACGGTCGGATATTTCGGTATAATCAGCTAAAAGTACAATTCTATAAAGTGAACTACCATGCTCGATTCGTTCAATTAAAATTTGTTTATATATATGATTATATATATACATACAATTTCTTCAGCCATTTCATTATTGTGGTAATCATGACAAGTAAAGATATATAACATAACACACAATAATGTTTTTTTTTCGCATACACAACCTATACATGCAATGTATATTATTTTTTTTACTATTTTCAATCTACACAAACATGCAATTTCTTGTGCGTCATTTCTAATTCAACAAAAATGATTATTTTGTGTCATTCTTTTCTTTACAAGCAAAACGATACTCTTGCTTTTAATCTTTACATATGAAAATGTAAATTTCATATTTTTAATCTTTTAATGAAAATCTAACTCATTAAAATATAAATTTCATCGTTATAATCTTTACTGAAATTATTTTACATGAATATGTAAATTTCATACCGTTGTCCTTTTTAATAAAAATTCAATTGATTAAAATGTAAATCTTCTTCTTTAGGTTCTACTTACATGAAAATGTAATTTTCTCCTTCTCTTATTCACATTAAAATGTAAACTTTTCTTTTTACATTAAAAATGTAACTTTCATCTTTTTGATCTTATTTACATTAAAAATGTAAACTTTATTTCTAATCATTCTTTTATTTTATATTGAGAATGTAAATGTCTATTTCACATTTTATTTACATATAAAAGTGCAATTTTTATTTCATCCTTTATTTACATATAAAATGTAAATTTCTATTTAATCTTTCAATTACATATAAAATGTGCATTCCTATCAAACCCTTTTTTTATTTACATATAAAATGTAAATTCCTTTATTTACATTGAAAAACATAAATTCTTTAATTCATTTTTTTTTACATTGGAAGACACAAATAAAAAGGATGCACTTTTATTTCCATATCGTATTTGCATTGTGGAATGCAAATAAAAAGGTGAGCTCTTACTTCTAAGTTTTATTTACATTAGAGAACATAAATAAAAGATGTACGTACTCTTCTATGTCATAATTGCATTGTGAAATGCAAAATAAAAGGGGAAATTTATTTTCTATGTTATATTTGTGTTATAGAACACAAATAAAAGACCGTTTATTTTCCTGAGTTATATTTACATTAAAAAGGATATTTTAATGTACTCACATATTTTTATATGTGTTTCCTTTTCCTCTTTACAGCATGTTAAAATTAATGTTTTCAACATATAAATATTTTCTAACATGTATTTTCTATCATGTTAAGAATATGGTTTTTAACCTTTTATATTTCCTAACATGTTCTTCTAACAATGTTAAAAATAATGTTTTTAACATACTTATCCTTTTCTAACAAATTTTCTTTCCTTTCTATATAAGCATGTTGAAAATAATGTTTTCAATATATGAAACTTTTCTAACATTACATGTAAACAATGAAAAGAACATTCTTAACGATTAACGATTCTAACCATTCATATTAACATAAAAATAATATTTTTATGTTACATCAACTCTAACACTTCATATTAACATAACAAGATTTTTTTTCTTTTTGTTGAATTAATGCTAACAAAGTGACTATTTTACATTGTTGATTCTAATAAAATAAAAAGTGACGTTTCTTTCTTCCCAATTCTAATAAATTAGAAAGTGACATTATTATAACATAAATGGTTTTTTTTTTATGACAAATAAAAATGTCTATTTCATTTTGTATACAGTTCTTGTTTACTGTAACAAATAAGAATGATATGTTTATGATGGCAGTACTAATTTAACATAACATAAAAAAAATATTTCTATGTTTACAGTTCTAATGACATAAGAAAATGACTTTTTAAATGAACAACATGCATTAACATGTTTTTCTTATATTTCTAATCTAACATTAAAAATGGCTTTTAATGTGAAACATTTTTATATATTTTTTTTAACATGAATTGTAAAAATAAAAGTAATTTCAAACCTTGTTCCTTTTTATTTACAGTGAAATGTAAATAAAAGATTTCTTATATTTTGTTTATTTACAATGAAGATGTAAATAAAAATACTTTTCAAATTTTGTACTTTTTATACTTGCCATGAAAAATTGTAAAATATTAGCTATCATGTATTATTAACTAACAACTAACATGTTAATCTAAAATCAAATTATTCATGTAAATTTAAATTTACAACTAACATGTTGATCTAAAGGTGAACAATTCATGTCATTATGAGTAACACAAAAATCATGTTATCTAATAGTGCACAATCCATATCGTTTTAAATGACCAACATAATAACAGCGCGATGTACAAGAAAATAACAAAAATAATAACAGCGCGATGTACAAGAAAATAATCAAAAATAATAACAACGCGATGTACAAGAAAATAATCAAAAATAATAACAGTGCAATGTACAAGAAAATAATCAAAAACAATAACAGCGCGATGTACAAATCTGAATATGGATAAAAAAAGTAAAAAAAAAAATCTCAAGATGAGATTCTTACACCTCACACTTGAAATAAATAAATTCAAGTATGGAATCTTTACACCTCACCTTTTATAACATGTAAACAAAATGAGATTTTTACACCTCACTCGAAACATGAGACGCAAGGATGAGATTTTTATTATCCCACTCTTGAAATAAATAAAAATAAATTCAAGATGAGATTTTGACATCTCACGCTTGAATAAATAAAATAAAATAAATTCAAGATGGAATTTTTACATCTCCTTTTATAACATGTAAACAAGATGAGATTTTTGCATCTCACACTCGAACATGAGCCACAAAGATGAGATCTTTATCCCACTCTTGAAAATAACAAAAATCAATTTAAGATGAGATTTGGACATCTCACGCTTGAATAAATAAAATAAAATAAATCCAAGATGAGATTTTTACATCTCACGCTTGGATAAATTCAATAAAATAAATCCTAAGGAACCAGTCGCGTATGTATATATAAATCTCAATAAAATGAGATTTTGATCGCATTAACAAATCTACAATCATAGCACTGAAATAAGAGAAAAATGGCAACCCAACATCAGATCTAAATAATTGATCTGGAATTAATCCTAAAATTTTCAACGCAAATTCAGAACGTATATACTTTTGTTGAATCTCAATAAATATGAGATTTGAACGTAGCAACCAAGCGCACACAATAGAATACATAACAAAATAAAATCCTAAATTACCATAGCGTTGAATAATATTCGTATAGCGATTCAGTGGCGAGGACAATGATTAAAATATTTTTTTTCCAAAATAGATAGGATTTCTCACCTTGCTTTAAATCAGATCTGAAAATCCAAACAATTTCAAAAACGGCCCCAATCAGTTCCAACACGATCTACTCGACGATACGGTTCCACAGGATCTGAAATTTTCAGATTCCGATGTAGTATGAGTGAAATATCAATTTTTTTTTAAAAAAATCAAGATTTGCGACGCTTAAAAGTAATTCATACCTTGGTCATTTATTTTCAGTTTTGTTTAAAACTTTGAATCAAGTTTTCTCGGTCTGTGGTTGATGGTTTTACGAACGGTTTGATGTAAAACTTGTCTAGAATCGAAGAGGATGGGAAGATCTTTAAAAAGTTAAACTATGGCCTTGTCTAATTCTTCCTAGATTAAGAGAAAAAGAAGAGAGAAGGGGAAAGGAATGGCGGCCATGGATTGGAGAAGAAGAAAGTGGCGGCTCTCTCTTTCTATGAGCAAACAATTAGGGTTATGAGAAATGGTTTGGGGTTAGGATTAGGATATTATATAGTGATAGATAATTATTTCAATTAGGCCCCTGTGTTTTTTAAAACCTAATATTTTATTTACAATTTGGTCCATTTTCACCGTCTTGAAATTCGTGCAGTTACATACTTATTCCGAATCTTATTTGTTTGTCTAAATATTAAATTTCAATATTTTGTGTGTGTATATATATATATATATATATATAAGGTTTCAAATTTCCATATTGCAATACATAGATATATGATTGTCTTGTTTAACTTTAATGCAAATGTTCATTTTCAAAAAGATATGTTAATTTACATCTAACATAATTTTAACGATAAATGACACTTTTAATTGCATGTCATAATCCTAAAATAAATGACAAAAATGTATAACCTAACATATTTTGACAAAAATATATATAAACTAACATGTTTTGCTGACATTTCTAATGCACATTTTTAATAAAAGTGGCATCTTCAATCTTCTAAATAAATGGCATGTTTAATTCTCTAAATAAATGACATGCTTAATTCTATAAATAGATGACATAAATGACATTTCATGACATTTCAAATCAAATGACATATTTAATCCAATTTAACCTTCCTAACAAAAGTGACCTTTTTATTTTAACATAAACATTGCTAATAAAATTGTTCTTATGACAAATCCTATATTTCAAATGCAAATAAAAAGAACATTTTTATTCTTGACATGAATAAAATCTAAATAAGCGACATATTTATCTACAAAGTATGTTTTCTACATAAGTGGCAAATTTATTTATGTATATCATTTATCGATAAAATAACATTTTTATTTTCACATACCAAATAAAAAGGAATTTTTATGTTGGTGTACAATTCTAATGTTTACATTACAAATAAAAAGGAAATTTCTTTATTTGTATACAACTCTATCATTAATATATACAATAAAAAGGACCTTTTTATTTTACGCGCAATTTTGATCCAAGTTCTATCACATCCAAGTAAATCCAACAAGTCGCTACAATCAGTTCACACATATATAAATTTACATTGAAATAAATAATCGATTTTTATTTTAAAGTTCAGGAATCTCACCTAATATCCTAATATTATATATGTTCGCTACTTATTATCACCTCAAAACATAAAGGGAGAAAATGATTTTTTTTATTATTTAAATAAATTATTTTAAATGGCCAAAACTCATTAAAATTACTAAAAAATAAAATTTTAAATTTACCCCAAAATTCAGGGTTGTTGCAAAGAACTTTTTGATTTAAATTAGGTTTTAGTGGCGGCTAGGTTTAGATGAGAGTTTGGCGGCATGGAGGCTCCATGAGAGTGAATAATAGAATTAGGGTTTAGGTTTGGATATGTATTTATAGGTGTGTTAGGCAAATCATGGCCTTTAGATTAGCATAGGAGTCATCAGAGCCATCTAAGCCAAAGAGACATGTCACCCAGCCAACCACGGTGCGACACATAAGCCCAAAAACACAAAATTTCGTCACAGACCATTCTAGGCCGATGGGGTCAATTCCAAACACCCTGAGTTGACCCTGGGGTCGACCCAGCCAGTCTCGGGTCGAACCATAAAATAGGTCGGTTTGGCGTTTTGCCTTCCTGCTTCTGCTATTTTGATTTTTGTTTTGAATTTTAGGTTGATTTTTATTTTATTAATTTGTATATATACATATATTTCCCTTATATGTATACAAACTTCCAAGATCCATAACTTTCTCATACATTATCCGTTTAATGCAAACTTAGGGTCCATCTTGACCAGAATTTTGAGGCGAACGCAGTGGCATAGTCTGTTTTACTTAATTCTAAACTTTAAAATTAAATATTCTTTTAATTCGTCTATTAATATTCATGGAAAAATATGGGGTGTTACATTCTCCCCTCCTTAAAGGATTTCGTCCCCGAAATCTCTAAGTTAAGAAGAATGCATCCTACCATCCAACATCCATCTACTCAACAATAATTCACAAGCATCCATTTTCCTTAAAAAAAGATTTCTAATGCTATATGTACATATGCAAAAGTGTCCATGTATATGTTCCTTATCTAATGCAAAATCAGGCGGTCTACTGATTTTATATTAGTGCCATGAGTCCAATTATGTATGAAATTATTCCTAATGTGCTTCATAACCTCTACATGAGTGCACAATCATTCATCCATATGCAACATTCATATGATAACACGTCCAATTTCAATCTCATACATAACCAAACATGTATTGCATATGCAATATGAAAGTGACTTGAGCCGATCTAGTGCCTGAGGTGTGTGTGTAAATGCATCCACGAGCAACCACTTGCATCCACCAAACATAACATGTCTCAAACACATGTTTACAATCATAGGATATTCCTAGCTAAAGGTCGATGATATAACCAAGAGGACGTCCTAAACGATAGAACAAGTATAAACAAAGCGGTAGGAAAAGGAGAAATCGAAAACATACCCTCAAAGAGAAAAGGATACAACGTACGCATCTTAGCTTCCGTCTCCCAAGTAGCGTCTCCTTCATCACTTCCCTATTGTACTTTGACTAGCTTGACTTCTTTGTTGCGTAACCTCTTGACCTTTGATCCAAGGATGCACGTAGGGGCTCGTCTAGTCGTGGCATCTCACTCCACTTCAACTTCCTCAAGTATGCTCGGCCCCACCACTTCTATGGTGTCATGTAAGCACTTCCTCAAATGTGATATGTGAAACACATTATGTACACCACTAAGCTTCTCGGGCAACTCTACTCTGTAGGCCATCTATCCAACTCTCTCTGTAAAAGGAAACGGTCCTACGAATCTCGGTGCTAACTTCCCTACTGACCCAAAGCGAACAACATTCCTTAACGGTGATACTTTGACAAAGACCATGTCTCCAACACTGAACTCAAGGTCGGTCCTTCTCCTATCAGCATACGACTTTTTACTATCTTGCTCGATCTTCATATGTCTTCGAATTAGATCCACTTTCTCCGAAGTCTCTTTAATCATATCTGGCCCAAGTACTAGCTTATCTGTGGATTCCCCCCAACAAGTTGGCGATCTACATGGCCATCCATACAAAGCTTCAAAAGGTGCCATGCTAATGCTAGACTGATAGCTGTTATTATACGCAAACTTTTCTAATGGAAGGTGGTCCTCCCATGTCCCGCCAAAGTCCAAGATACAAAGCATCAAAAGGTCTTCTAGAATCTGATTCACCCTCTCGGTTTGGCCATCCATCTGAGGATGATACGCCGTGCTCAAGCATAACTGAGTCCCTATGGCTTCTTGCAAACTTTTCCAAAAGTCACTAGTAAAGATAGGATCACGATCGCTTACTATGCTAGAAGGTACCCCATGCAAACGAACTATCTCCCTAACATAAATTTGTGCTAATGATGATGCAGTCCTCTTTCTCTTGACAGGAATGAAGTGAGCACTCTTCATAAGTCTATCCACTATCACCCAAATACTGGTATTTCCTATTCTAGACTTAGGCAACCCATCTATAAAGTCCATCGAGATACTCTCCCATTTCCATTGCGGAACCTCTAGAGGATGAAGCAGTCCACCGAGCCTTTTCTGCTCAGCCTTGACTTGCTGAGATACCAAGCATTTAGAAACTAACTCAGCAACGTCCTTCTTCCTTCCGGCCCAAAAGAAAACTCGCTTTATGTCTTTGTACATCTTGTCACCACCGGGCTGTATGGTCATCTTAGAATGATGGGCTTCCTCAAGAACTGTCTTCCTCAAGTTCTCTTCTTGTGGTACACAATGTCTCCCGTCCCTATGTAACCAACCATTGTCATCTAGGGTATACCTACCAAGATGGCTCGAAGACTCCCCTCCTATGAGCTTTTCTACTAGCTCAAGCAATTGTGGGTCATCTCACTAGGCCTCTCCAATCCGTCCCAAAAGCGTAGGTCTCACCTCTAAAGATGCTAACAAACCAATCACATAATCGATAGAGGGTCTAAAGTCAAAGGCCTCTATGTACTCTAAGCTCTGCCTCTCCACAAACATAGGACTCAAAGTCAACTTCTTCCTACTCAAGGCGTCAGCTACAATGTTACCCATGCCAGGGGTATATGCGATCTCAAAATCGTAGGATGCTAAGAACTCCATCCACCTTTGTTGCCTCAAGTTAAGATCTTTCTACGAGAACGGGTACTTTAATGATTTATAGTCAGTATACAATTCAAACTTCTCACCTAGGAGATAATGGTGCCAAGACTTAGGCCAAAAACGATGGCAGCTAACTGTAGATCTTGGGTTGGGTAGTTTTTCTCATGTACTTTCAACTGTCTCCCACCATAAGCGACTACCTTCCCTTCTAGCATCAAGACATCGCCTACTCCCGTACCGCATGCATCCGTGTATACTGTAAACATTTTACTCCCGTTTGGCAATGTCAACACTGGGGCTGTTGTAAGAGCCATTTTCAATCGTTGGAAAGCAATGTCACAATCAATGTCCCAAGCAAAGGCTAGATTCTTCTTCGTTAGTCTAGTAAGTGGGGCTGATATCTTCGCAAAGTCCTTAATGAACTTCCTATAATAGCCCGCTAATCCAAGAAAGCTTCGCACCTCGGTTGCATTCTTTGTTATCTTCCAATCTTGCACCGCAACTAATTTTGCTAGGTCTACAGCTATCCCGTCTTTGGACACCACATGTCCAAGAAACCTTACTTCTTCTCTCCAAAAGTGACATTTGGAGAACTTCGCTTTAAGCTAATGTGCTCGAAGGGTATCCATGACTTCCATCAAATGCAAAGTATGTTCTTCCTCATTCTTTGAGAAAATCAAGATGTCGTCCACGAAGACTACCACAAACTTATTAAGGAACTCCCTAAACACCCTACTCATCAAGTCAACAAAATAGGCGGGTGCATTCGTCAAACCAAAAAGCATGACGAGCCACTCAAAGAAACCGCCAGGGGTCCTAAAAGTAGTCTTGTCTATACTGTCCTCAGCCACTCTTAGCTATTGAAAACTCGTAGCCAAATCTAATTGTGAGAAAACGGACGCACCTACAAGCTGATCAAACAAATCATCTATTTGTGGAAGTGGGTGCCTATTTTTCTTAGTCAGCTTGCTTAACTCTCTATAATCCACACATAAGTAAAGTGAATCATCCGCCTTAGTAGCGAATACTACTGGAGCACCCCATTCAGAAATACTTCGCCTAATAAACCCCTTCTCAAGCAACTCTTTAACTTGTATACTAAGCCCCTTCCTTTCCCTAGGAGCCATGTGTCGTACGGGTAAAGCAACTGGTTTGGCATTATCAACCAAGTATGTGCGGAAATCTATTTCATGTTTTGGGGGTAAACCCTTCACGTCATCAAAGAGATTGGGATATTCATGGACTACTAGAACAGATTGCAAATTATCAACAGATGCATCAAGAGATTCTAGGTAACTAAGCATGACAGAACACTTGGGGTTACACGAGATTTCGAGGATATTACCGAGACGAGTCAAAAGTCTAACTACCCTCCTTTCACAATCGAGAATGGCAACATTTCTGGATAACCAATCCATCCCTAGAATCAACCCATAGTCCATGAAACCAAGAACATATGCACTACATCGAAACTCAACACTAAGTATAGATATTTCCAAATCCAAGCAAATCATAGATAAATGAGCCGAACCCCCAATCTGATTTGAGACAACAATGGGATCCTCTACCATACATGTACTAAGGTGCAGAGACTCTACTATAGAAGAGGGTATAAAAGAATGCGATGCACTAGAATAAAAAAGAGCGCGTACACGATGATTAGCAAGAAAAACTAAACTTTCAACGAAAATAATTCTACCTCTCTCTTGAGTGGGTGCCATGAGAGCATGAACTTACCCTCTAGAAGGTCCTGCCCTTTGCCCTTGCTTCTTTGGGCAATCCTTAACCACATGTTTTGTCTCGCCACAATGGAAACAACCACCCGTCTTCCTCTTCTTCTTTCTACAGTCTTTAGCGATGTGGCCAATGATACCACAATAATTACACTTCCTCTTGTCGCGTGGCTTGTTGTTCTTTCCACCCTTCTTATTGTCCACCTTCTTGTTTTGAGGTTCATCCTTCTTCACTTCTTTCTTCCCACCCTTGTCTTCTTCATTTAATAGCGCCATGTCGACCAATCTCTTAAAAGTTGTGCCCATTGGAATATGGGACATAGCTACACCATGCAATGGTTCATTCAAGCCTCTAGCAAAACGTAAAGCTTTTTTGTGAGGTGTATCTACCAACTCCAACCCAAATATTGCAAGCAAATTGAATTTGTTGACTTATTCTTTGACTGACATACTCCCTTGTTTGAGTTCTAGAAACTTCTCCATCTGTAGGCTTTGTTCAGCTGGCGAGAGGAACTTCATCTCAAACCTCCACCTAAAGTCGACCCAAGTCTCAAATGGTTGCTCAGCACTAGTAACTTCCCACCAGGAAGAGGCTTCTTCCTTCATTAGACAAGTGGCCAATTGTATCTTCCTCCTATCATCCACTTCAAAGATAACAAACAACTCTTCTGTTTCCTTGATCCAGTTCCGCGCTTCAACAAACGTCTCGGTCCCTTTAAAGATCTTTCCGCCCATAGCACAGAATTCCTTACAAATCTTAGCAAAAGCATCTACGCGAGGAGCAATAGCAGCTGTGGGAGGAGGAGGAGGAGGAACGTTGGCTGGGCCCGAGGCAGTGGCCCTAGCCTCTATGTATCGTCTGAACCAAGCGGGTATCGAAACAAACTCAGGTATCTCGGGCTCCCCAGACATGCTGAAAAGAAAAAGGAAAGGATTCAAAACAAAGAAAAAATGGATAGTGCATATGGATTTGGGGATATTCCTTTTTAAAATAACATTACTTTTCCTTGAAAATGCTTCTTTAAATCATGGTTTTGAAAATATTTTCTTTAAAATATGCATTTGAAAATAGTTTTCAAAATCTTTTATCCGTTCTGGTAACCTTCAGCTCTGATACCAAAATGTAACACCCCACCTCCATTAAGGTCACTCACAAAGGGAATGCATTAAATTTAGTGGGGGTTATAAGAGTATAGAACAGATAAAATTACAAAAGAAACAAATTTAAGCAGCGGCAAACAATTAGAACTTTTATTCCATAGTAGCATAATAGGATAAAATTTCATAAGGGTTGTTTCAAACATCAACACCAAAACATCAAAACCCATTACATCAAATATCTGTCTTATTTCTCAAAAGAAGCATAATACAAAATAATATAACATAATTCCCCAATTAAGCAGTAGCCAGCCATTGCAGCAAAGCAAAGAGTCGAAAGCAATACATCACAATCTTCGAGCATGAAAAGAATCTGAACTAAGCGGTGGTATTCCCTCCCTGCGGACCTGGAGGGAACGAAAGAAAGAAGGCGAAATAAAAACAGAGTCAGACATAAAGCCTGGTAAGTCCAGTGACTTTCAGCATGAAAACAGGTAAAGGTATCATGGCATGAATAAACTGGATACAAGACATAACCATGATAATAAGCATCGCATGATAACGGATAAGCATAAGATAAGACTAGAACATGATAAGGTATCGTACTGATTCCTAATTTCTCTTCACCACCTAACTAGTGTTCAACTAATGCCATTTGTTACAAAACAAGATAAGTGATCCCCATTTCCCACATGATAGTTTTATAGGTATATATCTCATGATGAGGAGCCCACCTCATATTGACATTTTACCTGTTCCCACCGCACCTATCTTAATTGATCGGCTATTACTCATAATGTTCCGCATGTGTTTGTATCAACCCGACCCCTACTTGTAGATAACTATGTTGGTCCCACCATAGGGTGTATCATTTCCTAGGGTGGCAACCCGATACAGTTCTAGAGTGCACAGCTTTATACCTACTTGTTACTCAGTGTCTAAATTTTCCTAGGCCGGAATTATGTGCACGCCCGTAATCCATCGGAACCTGCACTGCCGTACCACCTGCCGCTATTTTGACCGCTTATAATCAGCACAGTAATCGTGCCCCACCCTGCCTAGCTCAGGGTCCCATTGATACCTAATGTGGATTAATGCTGAAAAGGGTCCCGCTACTAGGGTTTTCCTAGGGTCTATTCGTATACCCCCCCATATTTGTTAAGTGTCATTAATCCAGTCGAGTTACTTAACTCATCCACTTGTCATGTCATATTGGTTAAGTGTTGCATGTTGACTTAACCCTACCATACTTAACATGTTTGTTTAGCATTAATTATTTATTAATGCGTCAACCTCTTACATTGGACTTATTTGCGGTAGCTGGATTGTGCCGGGCGGTTCCGGGCAGTGTTACACCGCAAACCCAT
Organism: Allium sativum; assembly: GCA_030737875.1. Classification (NCBI taxonomy): domain Eukaryota; kingdom Viridiplantae; phylum Streptophyta; class Magnoliopsida; order Asparagales; family Amaryllidaceae; genus Allium; species Allium sativum. Next base: position 400,948,992 of record CM060923.1, on the reverse strand, counting down.
TCCAACCTCGGGTTCAAGCATTCAATGCGCTAACCTCTCACATTAGACTTGTTGTTTGCGGTTGCTGGATGTGCCTGGCGATTCCGGCCAGTCTTACACCACAAACTCATTCTGACCTCGTGTTAGGAATTATTACCCATCTAATCTTCGCCTTTGACCTCTCACATTACATTGTTGTCGTTGCGGTTGCTGGATGTGTCGAGCGGTTCCGGACAGCCTTACACCACAACTCAAATCTAACCTCGTGTCTTAAGCGGCCATTAAATTAAATTAAATTAAATTATATACTTTCCAATTATGTCCAAATTCCAATTTTTACGTGCCAATTATCATATGCCCAATTATTGATTTACATGCCAATTTACATATTCCCAACTATTGATTTACATGCCAATTTACATATGCCTAATTATTGATTTACATGCCAATTTACATATACCAAACGTTTGTATTTCGTGATTTCAACCTAGGTTCGAAGTTAACCCAGGTTCAATAAAAGAAAATAAATAGGGCGAGATAGAAGTTGCATAAAATAAGAACAGAGAGAAAATAGGCATGAAAATATCATCACAGGCATGAAGGCTAAGACTTGATAAGAACATCATCATGAACATGAAAAACTGATGTACAACAAGATAAACTGATGATAATAGCATAATGAGAATAAGAATAGAAGCAAAACAACAACATAGAATCAGGCATAGTCTCAATTTCATCTTATTACATGTCAAGACTAGATTTAGGTGTTCAAATCTAAAAATAACTGAACTTACAGTGTTCGGATTAGAAAAGATAATTGAATCGCTTGTTGTTGTTGAAGAACTATAACTTGATATTGATTAATCCTCTAGGTTGATGAAGAACTTTTTGATTTGATTAAGGTTTCAGTGGTGGCTAGGTTTAGATGAGAGTTTGGCGACATGGAGGCACCGTGAGAGTGAATAATAGAATTAGGATTTAGGTTTGGATAAGTATTTATAGGTGTGTTAGGAAATTCATGGCCTTTAGATTAGCATAGGAGTCATCAGAGCCATCTAAGCCAAAGAGATATGTCACCCTGCCCACCACAGTGCGACACATAAGCCCTAAAACACAAAATTTCATCACAGACCATTCTAGGCCGACTGGGTCGATTCCAAACACCCTGAGTTGACCCTGGGGTCGACCCAGCCAATCTCGGGTCGACCCATAACATAGGTCGTTTTGGCGTATTGCCTACCCGCTTCAGCAGTTTTGATTTTTTTTTTTGAATTTTAGGTTGATTTTTATTTTATTAATTTGTATATATACATATATTTCCCTTATATGTATACAGACTTCCAAGGTCCATAACTTTCTCATACATTATCCGTTTAATGCAAACTTTGGGTCCATCTTGACCAGAATTTTGAGACGAATGCAGTGGCATAGTCTGTTTTACTTAATTCTCACTTTTAAAATTAAGTATTCTTTTAATTCGTCTATTAATATTCATAGAAAAATATGGTGTGTTATAGAGCTTGTCAAATTAAATACCGGAATGTTCTAGAATGACAGAAAGGATAGTGTCTAGGCTTGGGTTTGGAAATTATAGTTTCCTTCTCTCCCTGGCTATCCCTAACTGATTCGGTGAACAAGATGGTTAATTCAAAATTTAGTTGAAATTTTTATTGCGGTCAAATTAGAACTTGTCGCACAGTAGCAATTTGTGTGTTTTAATTACAAATCTTAAACGGTTATAACTTTTACAATTTAAATCGGATTTCCATTAAACAAAAAAATGTTTGCTTCCTTTTAAAAAGAGTTTTCAAATAAGAGAAAGAAGTTTTTAATTTCGACTTATAGTTTTCAAGTTTTTTTTGAAAATTAGTCTAGCTTTATTACGACCCAATCTTGGCCCAAGAATATTTATAGGCCAAACCATCCACTTGGAAACTATACAATACCAGTTCGACAACACAACCGTGCTCAAAAAAAGAATTTTACAGTTAAACTTTTTCTTGCCCTAAACTCTTTCATGTTGGTTGGAAGCGTAATATACTTTGGATTTGATCGCGCCTCGCCCCTTGATGTACGTCTCCAGTATCAGCTCTATTGCTATCCAGGCCTGAGCTATGTCTTCTTCTTCTACTACTCAACAATTTCACCTCCACATCTTGAATAATTAAGAAGCTAACTTTCTCTGTTGTTATGTCTTCGCCTGAAACAATTGGTGGCTTCTCTCTTTCCAAATCCCTCAAATTAAATCTATGAATATGGAGCTATCTACTTCGGATTCCACGTTTTTGGGTTGCCACATGTTCACCGGGTATTCCAGTAGTCTTTTCATGTTATTTTCTCTGTATAGTTTCCCAAGTTTCTTATAACAACGAATTACTATGTCACTAGAATACATGCATTCAAAGAATAGATGGCTATGTGTCTCATCCGAATTGTTGCACAACACACACGAAGTGTTATTGATAATGTTTCACCTAATAAGTATGTCTTTAGTTAGTAATCTCCCTTTAATTGCTTTGAACGAAGCAAAAGCCGTTTTGGGATGTTTGCTTTACTCTAAATGAATTCGTCCCATACGTACAGTTCACCTTCTTCACACACATTGTTATGCGCAGATTTGATAGTGAAGTCCTCACCATGTTTCCATTTCCAGACATCACGGCTTCGATCTGGAAAAAAGGTCATATTGACAATAACATCTTTCAATTCATTATTAATGGGTAAACTCACCACATTCCAGATATCATTACTTATAATGGAGTTTACATTATTATTAGGACATCCAAAATCTAAATATATTTCCCACCCCCACATAATCAATAATAGACTTGCCATTCAGAGAATCTCTACTGCTAAGGATAGCTTTCTATGTTGAAGAAGCCTTAGAGACAATATTCATAGTCCAAAAATTTTCTTTCAAGTAACTACTCTCCATCCATCTTACCCATAAAATTTTTGAGTTAACAAATTTCCATGCAAGTTTCAAAGAAAAAGCTTGCTTCATGTCATGCAAATTTCTCAAACCCACTCCCCCTTCCTTCTTAGGCGTACAAAAATCAGCATATTTGTTTTTATGAAAACCCCATCTCTAAATAATATCTACACATGCCTTCTCAATTTTGACAATTGATGCTTCAAGCAACTGAAACGTTTGCAACCAAAAATATACTTGCTTGAATAACTGAGTGAACTAGTTCAATTCTTCCTGCAAATGATAAGAGTTTCGAACTCCACCCATGTTATCTTTCTCGAATGTTAGAAATAAGAACAGCACATTCCCGATCAGTAATTTAATTCGATGATAGAGGATCACCAAGATACTTAACTGAAATAGATCCTTCGTTCGCATTCATTATAGCCAAAATCTCACTTTTGTTTCTACAGAAAGAATTAAAATAACATTTTGATTTTTTCTCATTTATCTTAAGACCAACAAATTTCTCTAGTTCCATGAAAATACTCTTAATAGTTGTAGCTGCACCACAACTGGACTTTATACATATGATCAGATCATCCGCATACGAAAAGTGAGTGATCTATGGCTCAAAGTTGAAAACTGGATAGATTACCTTTTGATGACATGTCTACTGCATTTTTAAGGAGAAAAACTCCATAGCAATGGCAAATAAATAAGGTGATAGGGGGTCTCCTTGTCTCAAACTACGATTACTCGAAATGTATCCTTTGGGAATACCATTAATGAGGATTGAAAATGTGGGAGAGGAAATACATTGACTAATTAGATCAACAAAAGAATCAGGAAATCCCATTAACTTCATCATATGAATAATGAAAGAAAGATTTATCTTATCATATGCTTTCTGCAAATCCACTTTTAAACAAAATTTATCGGCCCCTTTTCTATTAAAATTTCTAACCAATTCGTGTGCAAGAAGGGAGTTTTCAGATGTACAACGACCTTTAATAAAAGCATTTTGATTTTCAGCTATCAAGTCAGGTAGAACTAATTTAATTCTGTTGCATATCACTTTGCTTAAGATTTTATAGATGATATTGCAGCATGCAATAGGTCAATAATTCGATACAGAATTCGATCAATCAATTTTGGGAATGAGACAAATGAAAGTATGGTTGATTTCTTTCATAATCTTTCCTGATATGAATGATACCTGAACAGCTGACACCAAATTATGCAGGCTAGACTAGTACCTTATATAGAAGGCCGAACTGAACCCATATGTCCCAGGGGATGCGTCGATGTTGATGCTTTCCAAAGTGACTTTAACTTCTTCAACAGAAATTTACCCAATCAACATGCAAGCTTCAGCTTCGTTAATGAGTCTTCTTGGATTGACCATGGGTAATTCTTCATTAATTTCACCATTATATAGTTCTTGGAAGTAGTAGATTGCCTCCCTTTCAATTTGACTACAATTGATAGTGAAATCCCCATCCTGATTCAAAAATTGAAAATTATAGTTAGCATATCTTCTCACTGACGTTTTAGTCTAAAAAAAATTTGTGCAGTCATCCCCATCTGTAAGACAATGCTCCTTTTCTTTCTGTTTTAACTCAACAGCCTTTATATGCAATGCATTTTTTAATTTAGCTTGATTTTCAGCATATTCTCTCCAAACCGAATCCTCAACATCATCTGCTTCAAGCTTAGCCACCAATTCATCATTAATTTTCTCTAATTCCTCAATAATACTATTGTCATTTGGCCTTTCCTTATTCCATACTTTAAGCCTTCTTTTAGTTCATTCGAGAAATTGAACTAAATGTGACATATGACCACTATTATGAATCACCAACTCAGAGTAAATAATGTTTGAGTGATAACCATTAACCAGATGCCAATGATTAACATATCTAAATTGTTTCCCTTTTTCTTCTCTATCATGAGACTTCAAAATGATATGAGTAAGAGAATGATCACTAGTAGATGGAGGAAGCATATTGACTTTAGTTTTTGCAAACAGATTCATGCATGCATCATTTACTAGAGCTCTGTCAAGTTTGCTAGAAATTTTTCTACATTTACCACTTCGCCATGTGAATTAGAGGCATTAATGTATTGGCTCTACTAATCCTGCAGCAATAATGCAATTGTTAAACTCAGAAAGTTGTGGCACTCAAATAGTAAGACCACCTTTCTTATCATTTGTTTTTAATATTGCATTAAAATCACCAGATACAATCCACGGGTTATCGATAGAGGTAGAGAGGAAGATAATATTGTTTCATAATTCAACACGTTTGTTTTCATAATTGCTAGCATAAACTATGGTCACAAAAATGACTAGTCCTCCCATACTTCTAGCCTTTATGGTCATTTGTTGTGGATCAGAGTCAAAAACACTGGCTTACTAAATCAGTTTATTCCATAACACCAGTATATGCCTATGTATATCAGAATTATTATTATGTGCGTGTTCCCATTCATCACCCAACATATTCACAAAAAAATATAAAACTGTCACCATTCAATTTATTCTCCAAAATACCCAATATAGAAGGAGCAAGCTTCCTTTTAACGTTTGAGACATCTAAACACCGAGTATCATTGTTTAAACCTCTCACATTCCATTTAATTATTGACATTAAGGCTTGAGACGTCGACTCCTCGTTATGGGAGGAGATCCATCTCTTGCCTTGGTAGTCTTAGCTTTTACCACCTTTTCTTTGAACTGATTTTCATATTTTTCTCTAGGCTTTGTTAGACTCTCCTTGTTGCTGAAATTTTCTTTATCACACTCATTCCCTTCATCGCTTTGAATGTTTATATCCATTTTATTGATGTCTTCAATTGATTCAGGAGGTATTTCCAGATCAATCTCAAACTCTACTTGACGAGCTTTCTCGGCTAGTGAAACCATTTCTTATTTCTGACAACATGTGGGAGTATTCAATAGAGGATCCACCACCACCAATGCTAACTGGGGAATATTCTGGTGAGGCTCCTCAACCAGTTCCATTGATGAATCAGAATCTAGAGGATCTGGGTCCACCACCACCCGCTCTTTAGAATTATTAGACAAATTAACTTCTGATGTAATGTTAATAGTAGAAGTATCACTACCTTCGTTGCTGCTATTAGTAATATCAACATTTTGAGTTGTATATAAAAAATCATTAGCGGAAGTGTCCTTACGTCGCCAATACATTGGCTTAACAACAGTGGAACATTGCTTATCAGAGTGTCCAAAGCACTCACACTTTTTGCAAATAGGTGGAATATACTCATATTCCACCTGTTGTATATAATGTTTCCCTTAGCATCCTTAGCTCTTAATTGTTGCTTAATTTCAATGCTAGCTTTAATGTCCACGAGCACTTTATCATAATTAAGTCTTTTTACATTTTTAGTATTATCATCCATAGCTAATAGCGTGCCAATTAGACTTGCAAGCATACTAATTCCCCTAGAGTTCCACAAGGCTAAATCCAGATTCATTAGTTTTACCCAAACAGGATGAGTCTCTAACATGTCACTCTCTAACCTCAAATTAGCCTCCCATTGTTTGATGAAGATTAGTTTATTATCCATAAACCATGGTACCCCGCTAATACTCTAGCACAATCGGTCTCAAGTTCAAATTTGATCAAATAAAACCTGTTTACCTTCGCAAAAACATCCCACCTACCTACAGGTCTCCACTCCCTCTTAATGAAAGCATTAAGGTGGACATAATAAGGCCTTCTACCCACTAAATAAATGCAATTTGAATGTTTCCAAATGTCTTTAGCTAGATTAAAAACTTTGTCATCTAATTGTGTAAAAACACGCTCCTCATCTGTAGTAGAATTAAAGAATTCCACACCTCCTGATATTTTTGTGTTTCTCTCTACAACATTAGCCCACGTTTTTATTCCAGATTTAAAAATCAACACCATATTTTTTGTTATGTTATTCCTTGTTCTGCCAGATCTGACACAAGAATTCATGGATCAGAATGTGCTGGTCCCCCTTCCTACTTTCGAAGCATTCCCCTCTTTAGTAGCCCTCACATAGGATTTACGATAGTTTACCTCCTGCCAACGTCGAAAAGATTTGGAATTCAATGTTGGCGATATGGTATTCATAAAGATTTCGCCGTTGAAGCATGTGGTTCAGTTCGGAAGTAAAGGAAAGTTAGCTCCAAGATTCGTTAGACCATTTCTGATCGTCGAGCAAATTGGAAAGCTCGCATATAGATTGGAGTTACCCGAGAAGATGTCGAGTGTGCATAATGTTTTCCATGTATCATTCCTACGGAAATTCGTGCATGACTCGAATGTAGTGGTATCTCCAGAGCAGTACGAAGATCTTGAAGTTGAGATTGCAGTTACGAGTCCTCGTAAGTCGATTCGTGTTGTGGGGAATGACACGAAATGACTTAGGAGGAAGACGGTTAAGCTAGTCAAGGTACAAAGGAGTTAAGATGGTGATGATTGCATGTGGGTGATGGAAGAGACCACGAGAGCGACTTATCCAGAACTCTTCGTCGGTAGGACCCTTTGATATCATATCATCATTATATCATTGTATCTTGTTGTTGTTTGATAGAATTCTACATGCTAGGATAAGAATATGGATGCATGGCTTGATGGTTGCAAGTTTGGATGATAGAATTGGCTTCTCATGGATGATAAGTATGCGGAATTGTTGTGGTTGCATGTGTTTACTAGGAATTTCGGGGGCGAAATTCTTAAGGGGGAGAATGTAGCAGCCCACATTTTATGTACCGGAGGCTCGTAAAATATTTTTATTTTATTCCCTGAGGGTTGGATCATTCTCATGTTTTGATATGTTGTTTATGGGGATGTGAGACATGTCCATAATTTTTACCAATTTTATTTGTGACCATTTTTCTCCTATCAGTCTTGTATAGGGTATAACTTTTGATTCAGGTTGAATCAGGAGGTGAGACCTGTGCCATTGGAAAGGAAATGATGATTGTCTTTTCGTAGAGTGGTTACATTAAAGATATGGGTAAGCGGTTTGGGAGGAATCGTTGTTTTAAAGTTTTTCAGTTGGCCGTTCAAGTTTGGAGAGCCACAATGGGATAATTTCCGGAAGGCCCATTGGTGGGCTGTTGGAAGGGTATAAATATTGGGTAAGGGATATGGGAAATTGTTTTAGTTTTCCATTCTCTCATTAGGAGGCCTTGAGCTCCTCCTTCATCTAACACCTTTCCACTATTTGAAATCATAATCCAAGGAGGGAAATCATATATCTACACCATTGGAGGCTATATCTACACCAATTGAGGCAAGAGTTCATAAGATCAAGGTGTTTGGTGCAAGGTGCTTGCTGTCCGAATTCTTATTTCGTCAATTTTAGCTTGTTTTGGCAAATTGGTGAGTGATTTACTTCTCTCACATGATTGCAATAAAGTATATGAGTGTTTGTGCATGTTTCTCATCAAACTCAAGTGTTTTTTCATATATCTATGCCATATTATGTTCATTTTCATAGAGATCACCCTATAATTTGATCTTGCAAGTTTAGATAGGTAATTTCTGTAACATTACATATGAATGTGCAAGTTAGATCCATAGTTTTGCTCATATGTACATTTATGGTGATTTTGTGATTTTTACATGATTATTAATGAAATGGTCAAATTGATGATGTTAGTGGTTTCATAACATGTTCATGATTGTGCTAGATGGATTGGTTGAGCTGGTTTCGTCGAACGAATCATTTTGGCGAAGTTTTGGTCGAAATTGGAGTTGCATTGGAGGATGCATGTTTTGGGTTGAACATGGTGCGGGTCAAACATGGAGGGTCGGTTGGACATTCAAATGCATGGCTTGGAGAACAAGTCATGGTCAGGGTCGATCGAATTGGACTTGCATTGGAGGATGCAGGTTTTGGGTCGAACATGGTGCGGGTCGAACATGGAGAGTCGGTCGGACGTTCAAATGCATGGCTTGGAGAACAAGCCATGGTCAGGGTCGGTCGAACGGGGTCGGTCGAACAGGCTCGGTCAAACGGGGTCAGTCGAACGGGGTCGGTCAAACGGGGTCGGTCGAGCAGGGTCGGTCGAGCGGGATCGGTCGAGCGGGGTAATTTTTAAAAAATTATATTTCTGGGTAAGACTAAGATTTGGAGAAAAAGGCCCGAAAATGTATTTTTCAGGGGCAACCACCAGAACCCTAGCCGCAGCGCAGTGGTGTAATTGGCTCGGCGATGCTGTGACTTCGAAGTAAATTCAAGTTGGAAAGTTCAAAGTGTTGAAAGGAGTTCATTGATCGACGTAGAACAACGAATGAAGTGACAACTCAAAGGTCGTGAATTGGTGGATAATAGTTGCTCGAGAAGGTTTCTAGGGCTATGAAAAGTCGTCAAGTTGGATGAATAGAGATGATAAGGCTGAGAGATTATCGTTGTCGTAAGTTCTAGCAGGCTCAAAGCAGTAGTACGATGGGGGCACCCAAAAGACCGGTTGTAGGTCGTGTACCCTGGGTATCGTTGAAAGGCCTAGTTGTCAAGGTTGGACATACATACGTATCATTGAAAGGCGTATGGAATTTATGCTTGAACTTTGGTTACCATTAGCCCTTGACATATGGTAAGGTTGATCGTCATATGATTAACGATGGTTTCAAAGTAGGATTGGCAGTGATAGCCAGAGTTAGTCATGGATGATTGGTTGTTCTGTTTGTACCATCTCATATAGGTCATCCAAAGTCGAAGGAGATGTTCTTTGGGTGCTTTTCTGATATTGGTCTGGGACTTTTACTTGACGGATGTTAAAATTAGATTAGGATGGTTTACATGAGATATATATAATCTAGATGTTATGAGTGCTTTACCATAACTGAATGAGTGTACTGGTTTCCATGGATGAATGGTTGAATTGCTTAATGTAAAGGCTATCACTGCCGGATGTGGGGAAGATGGGAGTTGAGTTCTTCTCTGGTGTTTGGTAGATTGGTTTGTTAATCTACCTATTCTCATATACTTTATTGTTGAAGTTTGTTAGTTATTTTTTCGCTCACTAAGACTGCTGTCTGACTCAAGGTTCTATGTCTCCTCTTATTGCCTTGGGCTATTCTTCCGGTTGTGGATGGGCAGACTAAGTAGCAGGTTACAGATGATTAGTGAGGACCATGTTGTTGTGCGGTGGCGAACAGGAGGCTGATGTACCAGTTTTATTACTATCTAGTATTTCTGTTTCCGCGGTTTGGGTGCTCTATGAGGGTTGTAGTGAGGCCTTATGTACAAACTTTGGTATCAGTTGGATAACCTTTTAGGTGTTGAGAAAGTTTCAAAAGTTTGCTATATGATGCTTCATTACTATTACCTGTTGTATATGTTCTATTATATTTTATCCTTGCGCTGTGAGTTCTACGACAAGTTCCAATGTTGTTTACCTACTCTGATGATCGTCCATAGCTGCCTGGCACACCTTTCAGCGCATTATTCTTCTTGTTTAGTGCAGGGGTTATGGGAGGTCGTCACATTTGGTATCAGAGCCAGGGTCAACGATTTTGGCCAAAATTCGAAGACGTAATTACATGGAACACCCCGAAATTTTAACAAAATTAAGTGGATAAATTAAAGAATAATTAATTTAATATTCAGGATTAGGGGAAACGGACTGCGCCATTGCGTTTTTCTTGAAATTCTGGTCAAGATAGACATCTGATTTGCGTAAAACGGATAACGTATGAGGAAGTTATGGATGATAGAAGTTTGGCAAAAAAGCAGAAATTCCCGGTGCACATGACAAGTGCGCCCATGTATTTTTACACCAGCGCACATGTAAAGTGTGCCCAAAATAGTTTGTTTGGGTATTCGGGCCTTTTCACAAGTGGGAGGCGAGCCGCGACCTTATTTACCCTAGGGCTTATGTGACGTCCGAATTATGTAAACCAGCAGCTATAAATATATCTCATGTCATTTGTTTTCTTCACAAAGAAACAATGGTGGCCAGACTCTGCTGGATTCTGATCTGAACTAGGATCTCTAATCTTCTTCTATCAACTAAAGCATATCAAATTATGAGACTCAAGCATAGGCTCAGCACCTTTTCTATCGTCTGAGCAATCCAATCACAGTGAGTTTTAGTTGCTTTTTGGTTTAGATGAATAATAGTGAATTATGAAAGTCAGCGATTTGGATACATTGTAAACCTTGAATCTATGTTATTGTTAGATCTTATGCTATGTCATGATAAATCTATTTCTCTAGATCCAATTCAATTGTGATTGTTCTACTATGTTATTATTATGGATCTTGGTTTGTAACTTTTAAGATATGCTACGATACGGATGTGTGTAGATCTATTTCTAAACTAGTAGATTTGATTTATGCAGACATTGAAACTGTTAGACAGATCTAGATTATCACCTTATGTTATCATGCTAGATCTATTTTATGTGATCTAAATTGTCACCTTATGTTATCATGTTAGATCTATTTTGTGTGATCTAAATTGTCACCTTATGTTATTATGTTAGATCTATTTTATGTGATCTATGTTGTCACCCTATGTTATCATGTTAGATCTATTTTATGTGATCTAAATTGTCACCTTATGTTAACATGTTAGATCTATTTTATGTGATCTAGATTATCACCTTATGTTAACATGTTATATCTATTTTATGTGATCTAAATTGTCACCTTATGTTATCATGTTAGATCTTAATTGATTGGACATCTAAATTGCTAATTTAGATATTGTGACATCATAGATCATCAGTTTTTTGTCCACCTTGTTATGATGACATTTTCATGCCCATGCTAGTATGTATGTTCACCTTATTATCATACTTGTTTATGTTTATGCCAAGATGATCATTTTAGTATATTCCCATTATTTTCCCTATTATCGTTTATGACTAGGCTATTGTCTAGCCTAGGCATGTTGCCAATTTTTGAGGACGCTAGTTAAGGAACGAGGGAAAAAGGGTTAAAAATGGCATAATTTGAATATGAACATTTTTGGACATGTAATTCAAATTATTGGGTAAAATAGGTATTGACACCTATAAAAGGAAATGATTAATAATTGGTAAATTAATTAAATATGGAAAGTCTCGTAATTACAATTAGGGATTGTAATTGTACTTATGACACGAGGTTAGGTTGCATTAGTGGTGGAAGTCTGCCCGGACCCGACCGGCATATCCAGCAGCCAATAATGTTGAACCTAATATGGGAGGTCTAAGTACATAAATATGAATCGGGCTATGACACGAGGTTAGGCCCAACTGTGGAATAAGTCTGCCCGGACCCGACCAGCATATCCAGCATCCACACGTTGTAGGCCTAATGTAGGAGGTCTAGCCCATTGTGAAACCATAAATGGACATGGTAAAGAATTGGACTACTTAACCTAATTTAATCCATAGTGATTGTATGAACTTAAATTTAAGTGAGGGGGTTAAGTAAACACGGTTGAGGGGTGGGTTAAGTAAATCTGAAGAGGGGATGGGTAATATTCACATATTGTCCCACAAATTTAACCCGCTAAGGTTATGTAATTAGAGACACCTAGTGGTATACATAATCAGTGGAAATAATAAAGGTATGTAATTAAGGACACCTTTTAGGGTAAACATATCTTGTAAAAGTGATAGGGTTATGTAATTAAAGACACCTATAGGTAAGCATAACCGGTTGGAAAGGGGTTATGTATTAAAAACACCTATAGGTAAGCATAACCAGTAGAGATAAGTTAGGCTATGTAATTAAAGACACCTAGTGGTATACATAGTCAATAAAAACCTAGTGGGGGATACAGGACAAAGGGGAGAGCTTGTATCATATTATATGGGACCCATTTCAGTTAGTAACCTGGAGTAGCTATCAAACAAAGTACTCTCTACTAGGCGGAGAAGATGCACGCTTACTGACTGATTGTAAGAGATCCAAACATGGAGGATGGTGTAGGCGGCGCAAACCGACCAGGCCATGTGCGTGCATGAGCCGGACAGAGGGGGATAAGACGACCGTGACACCTATAGATATGGTTATTTACATTATTAGGACGAGGGGTTGCCACTTTAGGAAGTGATACCTCCTACTGTGGGGCCAGTACAAGGTATCTACGAGGGTTAGGGAGCCGATCGATCAGGGTAGTAGTTAGGATACATTTGGACGTATACCTAAGTCTACCATCTTATAGTTGAAGGGATCATCTCTTTCTGGATACACTAGTAATAGGGCAGAGTAATCATTAGTGAGGCATGTACACCTTATCTTGCTTACCTTGTCACACCTGTCATTTATGTAGTGATCTCTCTCTTACCCACTTTATATGCCTATCATGTTACTTTTATTTATCTACTGACCAAAAGTAACTAGACTCGCCAGATTTTTTGTCCAACCATTTTTGTTTCTCCTTCTGTCTTCTGTTTCCCCCTCCCCAGGTTCTCAGGGAGAAAACACTCAGGCTTAGTCAGGACTCAGATATCATCTTGCTAGGTGCTACTTCTGAAGTATGGCTCAAGTTCTTGCCTCTACTGTGGCTTAACTGTTTTAATTGGGAATTAAGCTTTTTATTTAATTATGTACTCTGATGGTGCAAGACAGAAGTTATTTTCTTGTAATGGTTTTTGTGACTTATGGAATTGTGGACCACGGTATTATGATTTATGATTGAAATAAAAATTTAAATTTCCACTACTTTCTTATTTATATCTGTCTTGTAATTATTATGTGTTTGTTTACCTATAGTGCTTCATGAAATTTAATGCATTCCCTTAGTGAGTGACATTAACGGATGTGGGGTGTCACACTTGGTATCAGAGCTGAAGGTTACAAGTTTAGATAGGAGTTTTTGAAAATTTATTTCAAAAAGGTTTTAAAAGAAAGCATTTTCAAAAAGAAAAGTCTATTTTGAAAACATTCCCCAAAAAGCCATATGTATTATCCTTCGGTCCTTTATCTAAATTTCTTCCTTTTCCCCTTTTCAGCATGTCTGGGGAACAAAACATCCCTAATATCCCAAAGGGCGTCATTATACCCGGATGGTCCCATAGGTATTTGGAGGCCACGACGCCAACTGAAGGCCAAAGAGACGTTCGTCCCCCAACTGCACCAGTCATTCCTCCTCCTCCCCCTCCAAGAGCAGGTAACTTCGCCAAGATCTACAAGGACTTCCGTGCTATGGGAGGGAAGCCATTCCATGGTAACGAGACATTCGTGGAATCTTAGAATTGGCTTAAGGAGACTGAGGACTTATTCGTAATCTTTGAAGTGGAGGACCGTAGAAAGATTCAGTTGGCTGCTTGGCTATTGAAGGATGAAGCCTTATTTTGGAGGAAAGTCACCCAAGCTGGACGTCCAGTGGAAACTTGGGAAGACTTTAGAAAGAGGTTCAAAATGAAATTTCTTTCCCAAATTGAAAGCAACATGCAGATGATGAGATTCTTAGCACTTAAACAAGGAAACTTGATGGTGAAAGAATATGTGAACAAATTCAACCAACTAGTAAGGTTCGGGTTAGAGTTGGTGGATATGCCGCACAAAAAAGCTTTACGGTTTGCTAAAGGGCTGAATGAACCCCTTCATGGGTTAGCCATGTCCCATATTCCAATGCCACTTTTGAAAAACTTGTCAATATGACCTTGATGCATGAGGAGGACAAGGGAGAGAAGAAGGAGGTAAAGGCCGAGGGGACATCGCAAAATAGGAAGGTGTGGCCCAAGAAGGGGCAGCAGCAACAGCAGAAGAAAGGTGGGAAAAATTATAAAGGCATGGATAAGAGAAAATGTCACCATTGTGGGAAGTAAGGTCATTTGGTTAAAGACTATAAGCGGAGGAAGAATTCTTGCTATCACTGTGGAGAGGACGGTCACTTTGCTAAAGAGTGCCCAAGGAAAAGGGCAGGAAAATCTGGAGGGCATGTGCGTGCTCTTGCGACCAGTGCTCCTGATAGAGTTAGAAAAATTTCTGTGGATGGTTTAATTTCTCTTTCAAACCATCCTATTAGAACACTTTTTGATTCTGGTGCCTCACATTCATTTATATCCAGTTCTGTAGTTGAATCCCTGCACTTAATTACTAGTATGGTAGTGCATCCCATAGTTGTTTCAAACCCTATTGGTGGTTCGGCTCATTTATCTATGATTTTTTGGGGTCTGAAAATATCTGTGTTAGGCGTCGAATTTGAAAGCGATGCGTATGTACTCGGGTTTATGGGCTATGGGTTGATTATAGGAATGGATTGGCTTACCACGTATGGTGCCATTCTGGATTGTGAAAAGAGGGTTGTTAGGCTTCTGACTTGTCATGGGAGGACCCACGAGATTTTGTGTGACCCACAAGGGTCGGTTATGCTTAGTTTCCCAGAGTCTCTTGATGCATCTATCGACGATCTGCAAACTGTTCCAGTAGTCCGAGATTTTTCCAATGTTTTTGATGAGTTACGGGATTTACCTCCAAGGCGCGAGATTGATTTCCTTATATATCTGGTGGACAATGCAAAGCCAGTTGCATTATCAGTGCTCCATATGGCTCCAAGGGAAAGGAGGGAGCCGAGTAAGCAAGTAGGGGAGCTACTTGAGAAAGGGTTTATCATACGAAGCATATCTGAATGGGATGCTCCAGTAGTATTCACAACTAAGGAGGATGGTTCACTTCGTTTGTATGTTGATTATAGGGAGCTGAATAAACTCACTAAGAAGAATAGGCACCCGCTTCCGAGGATTGATGATTTATTTTGATCAGCTTGTTGGTGCCTCGGTATTTTCCCAGTTAGACTTGGCCACGGGTTCCATCAGTTGAGGGTGGCCAAGGACAGCATAGATAAGACTGCCTTTAGGACTCCGTACGGTTTCTTTGAATGGCTGGTTATGCCTTTTATGCTGATGAATGCACCCGCCTATTTTCTCAATCTGATGAGTAGGGTCTTTCGGGAGTTCCTAAACAAATTTGTCTTAGTCTTTGTTGATGATATCATGATCTTCTCCATGAGCGAAGAAGAGCATGCCCAACATTTGAGAGAAGTTTTGAAAACTCACTATAACCATCAACTTAAAGAAAAATTCTCCAAATGCAATTTTTGGAGAAAAGAGGTGAGATTCTTAGAGCATGTGGTCTCCAAAGAAGGGATAACTGTAGATCCCGGGAAGGTGGTTGCAGTGCAAGATTGGAAGGTTCCTAAAAATGCAACCAAGGTTAGAAGCTTTCTTGGGTTAGCAGGTTACTATAGGAAGTTTATTAAGGAATTCGCAAAGATATCGCCCCACTCACCAGGCTGACGAAGAAGAACTTGACATTCTCATGGGATATAGACTTTGACGTTGCTTTCCAATGACTGAAGAGGGCTCTGACAACAGCCCTAGTATTTACCTTACCTAACGGAAATAAAGTGTTTACCGTTTACACTGATGCATGCGGTACAGGGCTTGGTGCGGTTCTAATGCAAGAAGGGAAAGTAGTATGTTATGGGGGTAGACAGTTGAGAGTTCATGAAAAGAACTACCCTACCCATGATCTAGAGCAAGCTGCCATAGTGTTTGCATTAAATACATGGCGTCATTATTTACTTGGAGAGAAGTTCGAGTTATACACCAATCATAAATCTCTCAAGTATCTGTTCTCGGAGAAGGATCTCCACTTAAGGCAACAATGGTGGATGGAGTTTCTAGCTTATTATTATTTTGAGATTTCTTATACCCCTGGCAAGGGTAATGTGGTGGCAGACGCACTAAGTAGGCAGAGGGTGGCCCTGAGTCCTCTGTTTTTGGAAAGAAAGAACTTGGAGTTCATATCAGCTTTTGATTTTAAACCTTCCATCGAGATTTTGCCTGATTTGTTTGCATCCTTGGACATACGGCCGACTCTTATGGAGAAGATAGGAGCTTCGCAACAAGGTGACCCACAGATTCTAGACATCATAGATAAGCTCATAAGAGGGGAGACTTCTACTTACCTCAGCAGATATGCCATAGATGAAAAGGGGTGGTTGCGACGAGATGGAAGGCTTTGTATTCCTCAAACTGGAAGCTTGATAAAGGCTGTCCTAGAAGAAGCCCACCATTCTAAGATGACCATTCATCCAGGCGGTGATAAGATGTATAGGGACATGAAGAGGGTTTTCTTTTAGGCTAGGATGAAGAAATTGTGGCCCAATTTGTTTCCCAATGTTTAGTTTGCCAGTAAGTCAAAGCTGAGCAAAAGAAGCCTGGTGGTTTACTTCATCCTTTGGAGGTTCCTCAGTGGAAATGGGAGAGCATATCTATGGATTTCATAGATAGTTTTCCAAGATCGAAGAAAGGCAACACCAGTATCTGGGTTTAGGTAGATAGACTCACTAAGAGCGCTTACTTTATTTCGGTTAAGAGTAAGAGGACGACATCATGGTTAGCAGCAATTTATGTCCGAGAGATAGTTCATCTTCATGGAGTTCCTTCCAGCATCGTGACCCCTTCTTTACCAGCAAATTTTGGAGGAGCTTGCAAGAAGAATTAGGTACACAGTTGTGTTTGAGCATAGCTTATCATCCTCAGACCGATGGGAAAACAGAGAGGGTGAACAGAATTCTAGAAGATCTTTTAAGACTGCGTATCCTAGACTTCGAAGGGACTTGGGAAGTGCTTCTTCCTTTAGTAGAGTTAGCCTATAACAATGGCTATCAGGCCAGCATCGACATGGCACCCTTCGAAGCATTGTATGGATGACCCTGTAGATCACCAACTTGTTGGTGGGAATCTACAGAAAGATTATTACTTGGACCAGATATGGTTAGAGAAACGTCCGAAAATATTGACCTTATTCGATGATGGATGAAGACAACTCAAGATAGGCAGAAATCTTATGCAGACAAGAGAAGGACTGACCTCGAATTCGAAGTAGGAGACTTGGTTTTTATCAAAGTGTCACCGCTGAGGAATGTGGTTCGCTTCGGATTGGTAGGGAAGTTGGCATCTAGGTTTGTGGGACCATTTCCCATAACCGAGAGGATTGGCCAAATGGCCTATAGAGTAAAGCTTCCTGAAAATCTATCTAGTGTTCATGATGTTTTCCATGTTTCTCATTTGCGGAAGTGCTTGCATGACACCGCGGAAGTTGTTGAGCTGAGTATATTGGAAGAGGTAGAAGTGGAACGGGAGACGATAGTCAGGCGAGTTCCTTCTTGTATTCTTGGATCAGAAGTTAAGAAGCTACACAATAAAGAGCTCAAGTTGCCATAGGTTCAATGGGGAGATAACCCAGAGGATGCGACTTAGGAGACCGAAGACAAGATTCATGCTTCGTACCCTTTTCTCTTCGAGGGTATGTTCTTAACTCCTTTTTCCAAAGCTTTATCAGTACTTGTTTCTATCCATTTGAGTATATCTTATCCATAGTATTTTTTGAACTTTAGATAGGAATCCTATGGATGTAAACGTTTGTTTGAAGCATGTTATGTTTGATGGATGCAAGTGGATGCAAGTGGATGCAAGTGTTTGTTAGTGGTTTCTTGTGGACGCATATACACATAAATTAGGCATTAAGATCAGCTCAATCACTCTCATACTGCATATGGATGTGTGTGCATTTTCTTTTATTTTATGGATGGAAATGGATGAACTAGCATATGGATGTTGCATTTGGACGAATGAGTGTGCAAACATATAGAATGTTATAATAGGCTTATTTGCATACATATTGGGTTCATGGCACTAACATATATTGCATTAAGGAGGTCAACTGAATCAGTAGACTGCCTGATCTTCGCATTAATATCGGGACATATACACACCTTTGCATATGCTCATATACGCATTAGAAATCTTTAAGGACAGTGGATGCCAGTGTTTGGTGGATGAGTAGATGGATGATGGATGGTAGGAAACATACTTTTCAACTTGAAGATTTCGGGGACGAAATCCGTTGAGTAGGGGAGAATGTAACACCCCGAAATTTTAACAACATTGAGTGGATAAATTAAAGAATAATTAATTTAAAATTCATAATTAGGGGAAACGGACCACGCCATTGCGTCTGTCTAGAAATTCTGGTCAACATAGACACCTGGTTTGCGTAAAATGGATAACGTATGCGGAAGTTATGGATGATAGAATTTTGGCAGAAAAAGCAGAAATTCCCGGCACACTTGACAAGTGTGCCCATGTATTTTTACAGTGGCGCACCTATAAGGTGCGCCCAAAATAGTTTTTTTTGGGTATTCGGGCCTTTGCCCAAGTGGGAGGCGACCCGCAACCTGATTTACCCTAGAGCTTATGTGGCATCCGAATTCTGTAACCCAGCAGCTATAAATATATCTCATATCCTTTGTTTTCTTCACAAAGAAATAATGGTGGCCAGACTCTGCTGGATTTTGAACTGAACTAGGATCTCTCGTCTTCTTCTATCAACTAAAGCATATCAAATTCTGAGATTCAAGCATAGACTCAGCACCTTTTATATCATCTTAGCAATCCAATCACAGTGAGTTCTAGTTGCTTTTAGGTTTAGATGAATAATAGTGAATTATGAAAGACCATGATTTGGATACATTGTAAACCTTGAATCTATGTTATTGTTAGATCTTATGCTATGTCAAGATAGATCTATTTCTCTAGATCCAATTCAATTGTGATTGTTCTACTATGTTATTATTATGGATCTTGGTTTGTAACTTGATATGTTATGATGCGTATGTGTGTAGATCTATTTCTAAACTAGTAGATCTGATATATGTGGACATTCTGTTAAACAGATCTAGATTATCACCTTATGTTATCTTGTTAGATCTATTTTATGTGATCTAAATTGTCGCCTTATGTTATCATGTTAGATCTACTTTATGTGATCTAAATTGTCACCTTATGTTATCATGTAAGATCTATTTTATGTGATCTAAATTGTCACCCTATGTTATCATGTTAGATATATTTTATGTGATATAAATTATCACCTTATGTTAACATGTTAGATCTATTTTGTGTGATCTAAATTGTCACCTTATGTTAATGTGTTAGATCTATATTATGTGATCTCGATTATCACCTTATGTTAACATGTTAGATCCATTTTACGTGATCTAAACTGTCACCTTATGTTATCATGTTAGATCTAAATCAATTGGACATCTAAATTGCTAATTTAGATATTGTGACATCATAGTTCATCAGTTTTATGTCCACCTTGTTATGATGACAATTTCATGTCGATGCTAGTATGTATGTTCACCTTGTTATCATACTTGTTTATGTTTATGCCAAGATGATCATTGTAGTTATATTCCCATTATTTTCCCTATTATTGTTTATGACTAGGCTATTGTCTAGCCTAGGCATGTTGCCAATTTTGTGAGGGTGCTAGTTAAGGAACGGGGGGAAAAGGGTTAAAAATGGCATAATTTGAATATGAACATTTTTGGACATGTAATTCAAATTATTGGGTAAAATAGGTATTGACACCTATAAAGGTAAGGATTAATTAATTGGTAAATTATTTAAATATGGAATGCTTAGTAATTACAATTAGGGACTGTAATTGTATTTATGACACGAGGTTAGGTTGCATTAGTGGTGGAAGTCTACACTGACCCGATTGACATATCCAATAGCCACTAATGTTGAACCTAATGTGGGAGGTATAAGTACGTAAATATGAATCGGACTATGACATGAGGTTAGGCCCAATTGTGGAATAAGTTTGCCCGGACCCGACCGACATATCCAGCATCCACATGTTGTAGGCCTAATGTGGAAGGTCTGGCCCATTATGAAACCATAAATGGACATGGTAAAGAATTGGACTACTTAACCTAAGTTAATCCATGGGGATTGTATGAACTTTAATTTGAGTTGGGGGTTAAGTAAACATGGTTGAGGGGTGGGTTAAGTAAATCTGAAGAGGGGATGGGTAATATTCACATATAGGCCCACAAACTTAACCCGTTAAGGTTATGTAATTAAAGACACCTAGTGGTATACATAATCGGTGGAAATAATGAAGTTATGTAATTAAAGACACCTTTTATGGTAAACATAACTTGTAGAAGTGGTAGGGTTATGTAATTAAAGACACCTATAAGTGAGCATAACCGGTTGGAAGATTAGGGGTTATGTATTAAAGACACCTATATGTAAGCATAACCAGTAGAAATAAATAAGGCTATATAATTAAAGACACCTAGTGGTTTACATAGTCAGTAAAAACCTAGTGGGGGATTGAAGACAAAGGGGAGAGCTTGTATCATATTGTGTGGGACCCATTTCAGTCATTAACCCGGAGTATCTATCAAACAAAGTACTCCGTACTATGCGAAGAAGGGGCACGCTTACTGACTGGTTGTAAGAGACCCAAATGTGGAGGACGGCGTGGGCGTCGCAAACCAACCAGGCCATGTGCGTGCATGAGGCGGGCAGAGGGGGATAAGACGACCTTGACACCTGTAGATATGGTTGTGCACATTATTACGACAAGGGGTTGCCGCTTTAGGAAGTGATACCTCCTACTGTTGGGGACATCACAAGGTATCTACGTCGGTTAGGGATCCGATCGATCAGGGTAGTAGTTAGGATACATTTGGACGTATAACTAAGTCTACCACCTTATAGTTGAAGGGATCATCTCTTTCTGGATATACTAGTAATGGTACAGAGTAATCACTAGTGAGGCATGTACACCTTATCTTGCTTACCTTGTCACACTTGCCATTTATGTAGTGATCTCTCTCTTATCCACTTTATATGCCTATCATGTTACTTTTATTTATCTACTGACAAAAAGTAACTAGACTCGCCAGACTTTATGTCTGACTCTTTTTGTTTCTCCTTCTCTCTTCCATTTCCCCTAGGTTCTCAGGGAGGAAACAATCAGGCTTAGTCAACACTCAGATATCATCTTGCTAGAAGCTACTTCTGAAGTATGGCTCAAGTTCTTGGCTCTACTATGGCTTAATTCTTTTAATTGGGGAATTATGCTTTTTATTTACTTATGTACTCTGATGGTGCAAGACAGAAGTTATTTTCTTTTAATGGTTTTCGTGCTTATGGAATTGTGGACCACAGTATTATGATTTATGATTGAAATAAAAATTTAAATTTCTGCTGATGTCTTATTTATATCTGTCTTGTAATTATTCTGTGTCTGTTTACCTATAGCGCTTCACGAAAATTAATGCATTCCCTTAGTGAGTGACATTAACGGACGTGGGGTGTCAGATTACATATGAGAGACGTACTTGTAGATTTCAGTTGGATGCTTACTGTATATTTTAGCGTATATAGTAGTAGCGGTTGTATCTCTTTAGCAGTTTTTCTTGGAAGTGGCTAATTATTCTAAATTACAGAATTAGAATGAGTAGACGATCATCAAGACACACTACTAGGGGAGCTAATACAGGAGGGGGAAATGGCAGTGAACCAGACTACCCTACAATGTTTGAAGACATGATGGAGGCAGTCATGCGAAGGGTTCCCGCCCCAGTGGCAGCTACAGTAGACGTAGGAGTTCAGTTGCCTAGAGCTGTGGACTTTGTGAAGCTATCGAAAGATTATACATCTCTAGGAGGAAAACCATTCAAAGGAACTAAGCCAACTGAAGTGGTTCAGAGGTGAATGGATACTTGTATTCGTATCTTTGGAGACTTGAGCTTGGATGGTGCAACCATGAGAAAGCTTGCATCAAGGCAACTGCAAGGCTGGGCCATGGAATGGTGGAATTCAGTCATGCTTAAAACTCCAGAGGAATAAATTTCATGGGAGAAATTACAGGCTATGCTTGAAGCAAAGTTTATCTCCACAGCTAAGAAATCTTCTCTATTCAAGAAGTTCGTGGAGCTGAAACAGAATAGTCGATTTGTGCTTGATTATGTTTCCGATTTCAAGGCCTTATCCAAATACGCTCAATTATACATTGATACACCTTAACAAAAGAACAAGAAATTTGTTATGGGGCTGGATTCCTATATTGGAAGGCCGTTGGTGGATCATCTTGACGATTCATTCGAGAAGATTATGGAAAAAGCTATTCGCCATGAGAGCTTGTTTCCTAAGGAAGCAAATGTTGTTGCTGCAACCAAAGAGGTTCAGAAACAATAGCAGGGTGGTAATAATAAGAAGAGGAAGCAGCAACAACAGAAGGGAAAATATGGACAAAAGAAGCCTAAGAGTGAGATGGTTTGCTTTAACTGCCAACAGAAAGGCCATTTTGCTAGTAAGTGCAAGAATCCAAAAACTGAGAAGAAGTGCTTTAAGTGTGGGAAGCCTGGGTATGAGAAGAAAGTCTGTTATGAATCAACTAAGGGCATGCAGGTTGTGAAGGCATATGCTTTGGAAGTTGTATCAACTTCTTCAAGAGCTCCTACTGTAGAGGAGAAGGGAAAGGGTGTCGTGGTGCAAGGTACTCTTTCTGTTAATTGTGTTTCAATTCGTGTG
The DNA here is from genome assembly GCA_030737875.1 of Allium sativum. Classification (NCBI taxonomy): domain Eukaryota; kingdom Viridiplantae; phylum Streptophyta; class Magnoliopsida; order Asparagales; family Amaryllidaceae; genus Allium; species Allium sativum. The sequence goes on along the minus strand of CM060923.1, from coordinate 400,925,730 downwards.
TTTTTAATACTGGAGCATCGCATTCTTTCATTTGCAATGAGCTTGTGTGCCGCTTTAGTTTGGAACCCGAGATTTGTGATAGACCATTGATCGTGACTAATCCAGTTAGGGGTTCGTCCAATCTTTGCATGATTTTCCGTGGTTTAGGGCTGTTGAGTCATGGTTTCTCTTTTATGTGTGATTGCTTTGTTCTTAACTTGGCTAGGTTTGGGATCATCTTGGGCATGGATTGGCTCAAAAGATATGCGGCAAGGGTGAATTGCGAGAAGCTAGAGGTGAGGGTCAGGGATGTGGAAGGCGAAAGGTATTGATTTGATGTATGCGCGAAGAGGGTGTCTTCGTGAGCTATCTATATTCGCTTGGGATTCCACAGGAAGACTTGTCATCTGTGTTGATCGCTAATGAGTATGAGGATGTCTTTGATGAGGTCAAAGGGTTGCCGCCGCATCGTGAGATCGAGTTTAGGATCAATTTGGTCGAGGGTGCTAGACCAATCGTTATGCCTCTTTGGCGGATGGCGCCTAAGGAAGAACGAGAGTTGGAGGTGCAAGTTCGTGACCTTTGGGAAAAGGATTCATTCGAGGAGTGTATCCAAATGGGTGCACCGGTCGTGTTTGCAGCTAAGGCAGATGGCTCGTTAAGATTGTGTGTGGACTGTCGTGAGCTGAACAAAGTGACTAAAAAGAACAAGTATCCATTACCGAGGATTGATGACTTGTTCGACTAGCTTCACGAGGCCAAAGTGTTTTCCCAGATGGATTTGGCAATGGGGTTTCACCAGTTGAGGGTGGCAAAGGATAGTGTGCCAAAGACCGCTTTTAGAACACCATCTAGTTTCTTCGAATGGTTGGCGATGCAATTCGAGTTGAATAACGGGCCTGTGTATTTTGTGGATCTTATGAATACGGTTTTCAGATATTAGTTGAACAAGTTCGTGCTTGTGTTTGTGGATGATATTCTGGTTTACTCTCGGAATGAGGAAGAGCACAAGACGCACTTGAGAGTTGTGTTGGAAATCTTACGAAAGCATCAGCTGAGATCTAAGTTTTCAAGGTGTCACTTCTGAAAGAGTGAAGTGAGGTTCTTAGGCCATGTTGTTTCTGGAAATGGGATAGCAGTTGACCCCGCTAAAGTAGCAGCAATCTAGGACTGGGATAGGCCTAAGAATGCGACGGATGTTCGAAGTTTCCATGGGTTAGCCGGTTATTACCGACCATTTATCAAGGATTTCTCCAAGGTAGTTGCACCGTTAACAGGATTGATGAAGAAGAACCAAGTGTTCACATGGGATGCGAAGTGTGAACAAGCGTTTGGGATCCTGAAAGAGGGACTGACGAGTGCTCCTGAGTTGACCATTCCAAGTGGGAATGAAGAGATGGTGGTATACACTGATGCATGTAGTACTAGACTTGGAGCAATGCAAATGCAGAAGGATAAGGTTGTGGCCTACGCGAGTCGACAGCTGAAGCCGCATGAGAGGAATTACCCAACTCATGATTTAGAGCTGGAGGCAATTGTCTTTGCTCTGAAGATGTGGAGACATTACCTGTTCGGAGTTCGATTCGAGTTGTTTACGGATCACAAGTCGTTGAAGTATCTTTTCCCCCAAAAGGATTTGAATCTTCGGCTCAATGATGGTTAGAGTTTCTGGCATCATATGATTTTGGTATAGCCTATAATCCTGGAAAAGGTAACGCAGTTGCAGATGCATTGAGTCGTAGACACACATTTTTGGGAGCAATGTTTTTGAAATGGAAGAGCCTTGAGTATTTGGCAAGGTTCGATTTTAGGCCAAGGTGTGAGCTGGAACCTGAAATTTTGAAAAGCTTATCGATAAGACCTACTCTCATTGAAAGGATTGGCAAGATCCAAAAGAAAGATGCAAAGATTGTCGAGTTTATCCAAAAACTGGAACCAATGGATAAAGAGTTCGAGGTCGATCAAGAAGGTCGGCTTCAAAAGCAAGAACGATTAGTTGTTCCTGATATTGATGGATTGAGAGATGAGGTTCTGAGAGAATGTCATCACTTGAAGTTGACGATTCATCCCGGTGGCAATAAGATGTATAAGGACATGAAGCGAGTCTACTACTGGGAAGGGATGAAGCGAAACATTGGAAAGTTCATTTCCAAGTGCATGAATTGTCAGTTGGTGAAAGCTGAACAGAAGAAGCCGAGCGGGTTGCTTCAACCATTGGAAGTTCCTACGTGGAGGTGGGAGCAGATATCGATGGATTTTATCGATGGACTACTTAGAACCAGGGCAGGAAACGAAGGGATTTGGGTCATCATGGATCGTTTGACCAAAAGTGCAAGGTTCATTCCTGTCAAGTCGACTAGGACCGCGTCAAAGTTGGCTGAACTTTATATGAAATGGATAGTTCGATTCCATCGTATCCCAAAGAGTATAGTGAGTGACCGAGATCCATTGTTTTCGAGTGGATTTTGGAAAAGCTTGCAAGAAGCTTTGGGAATCGAGTTATGTTTGAGTACGGCTTACCATCCCCAAACAGATGGTCAGACCGAGTGAGTCAATTGAGTTTTGGAAGATCTCTCAAGGGCTTGTTTGTTAGACTTTGGAGTATCGGGGGAACACCATCTACATCTAGTTGAGTTTTCATATAATAATAGCAACCATTCTAGCATTGGGATGGCACCATACGAGGCATTGTATGGTAGGCCGTGTAATTCTAGAGCATGTTGATTAGAAACTGGGGATAAGTTGATACTTGGGCAAGAGATTATTAGGGAAACCTCGGATTTTATCAAGATCGTTCGGCAATGAATGAAGGCTGCCCAAGATCATCAAAAGAGTTATGCTGATAAACGTCGAAAAGATTTGGAATTCGATGGTGGCGATATGGTTTTCATAAAGATTTCGCCATTGAAGCATGTGGTTCGATCCGGATGTAAAGGAAAGTTAGCTCTAAAGTTCGTTGGAACATTTCCGATAGTCGAGCAAATTGGAAAGCTCGCATATAGATTGGAGTTACTAAAGAAGATGTAGAGTGTGCATAATGTTTTCCATGTATCGTTCCTACGGAAATTCGTGCATGACTCGAATGTAGTGGTATCTCGAGAGCAGTACGAAGATCTTGAAGTGGAGACTGCAGTTACGAGACCTTGTAAGCCGATTCGTGATGTGGTGAATGACACGAAACAGCTTAAAAGGAAGACGGTTAAGCTAGTCAAGGTACAATGGAGTGAAGATGGCGATGATTGTACGTGGGAGGCGGAAGAGAGCATGAGAGCGACTCATCTAGAACTCTTCGTCGGTATGACCCTTTGATATCGTATCAGCATTATATCATTGTATCTTGTTGTTGTTTGATAGAATTCTGCATGGTAGCATAAGACTATGGATGCATGGCTTGATGGTTGCTAGTCTGGATGAAAGAATTGGCTTCTCATGGATGATAGGCATGCGGAATTGTTGTGGTTGCATGTGTTTTCTAGGAATTTCGGGGGCAAAATTCTTAAGGGGGGAGAATGTAACAGGCCGCATTTTACGTATCGGTGGATCGTAAAATATTTTTATTTTATTCCTTGAGAGTTGGATCATTCTCATCTTTTGATATGTTGTTTATGGGGATGTGAGACATGTCCATAATTTTTAACAATTTTATTTGTGACAATTTTGCCCCTATCAGTAATGTACAGGGCATAACTTTTGACTCTGGTCGAATTAGGAGGTGAGACATGTGCCATTGGAAAGGAAATAATGATTGTCTTTCTGTAGAGTGGTTACATTAAATATCTGGCTAAGGGTTTGGGGGGAATCGTTGTTTTAAATTTTTTCAGTTGGTTGTTTAGGTTTGGAGAGCCACAATGAGATGATTTCAGAAAGGCCCATTGGTGGGTTATTGGAGGGGTATAAATAAGAGGTAAGGGATATGATAATGGTTTTAGTTTTCCATTCTTTCATTAGGAGGCCTTGAGCTCCTCCTTCCTCTAACACCTTTCCACCATTTGAAATCATAATCCAAGGAGGGAAATCATAAATCTACACCATTGGAGGCAAGATCTACACCAATTGACAAGAGTTCATCGGATCAAGGGGTGTGGTGCGAGGTGCTTGCTGTCCGGATTCTTCTTTCATCAATTTTAGCATGTTTTTGCAAATTGGTGAGTGATTTACATCTCTCACATGAATGCAATGAAGTATATGAGTGTTTGTGCATGTTTCTCATCAAACTCAACTGTTTTTCCATAGATCAATGTCATATTAAGTTCGTTTTCATAGAGATCACCCTATAATCTGATCTAGCAAGTTTGGATAGGTAATTTCTATAACATTTCATATGAATGTGCAAGTTAGATCCATAGTTTTGCTCGTATGTACATTTATGGTGATTTTGGTGAATTTTACATGATTATTGATAAAATGGGCAAATTGATGACGTTAGTGGTTTCACAACATGTTCATGATCGCGCTAAATTGATTGTTGAGTTGGTTTCGTCGAACGAATCATTTTGCAGAAGTTTTGGTCGAAATTGGAGTTGAACTGGAGGATGCAGGTTTTGGGTCGAACATGGTGTGGGTCGAACATGGAGGGTCGGTCGGGGACGTTCAAATGCATGGCTTAGAGAACAAGTCATTGTCAGGGTCGGTTGAATGGGGAAGGTCGAGCAGGATCGGTCGAGCAGGGACGGTCGAGCAAGATCGGTCGAGCATGGTCATTTTCTACAAAAATATATCTTTCGGGTACGAATCAGATTTGGAGAAAAAGGTCTAAAAAAAATATTTTTCGGGGGTAACCATCCGAACTCAAGCCTGAATTGGTGTAATTAGCTCGATGATGGTTTGACTTCAAAATAAATTCAAGTTGGAAGGTTCGAAGCGTTGAAAGGAGTTTGTTGACCGGTGCAGAACAGCGATTGAGGTGACAACTCAAAGGTTGTTAGTTGGTGGATAATGGTTGCTCGAAAAGGTTGCTTGGGCTATGAAAAGTCGTCAAGTTGGATGACTAGAGATGGGAAGGCTGAGAGATTATCGTTGCCGTAAGTTATAGTAGGCTCAAAGCAGGGGTATGATGGGGGCACCCAAAAGACCGGTTGTAGGTAGAGTACTCTGGGTATCGTTGAAAGGCCTAGTTGTCAAGGTTGGACATACAGACGTATCGTTGAAAGGCGTATGGAGTTTATGCTAGAACTGGGGTTACCATTAGCCCTTAACATATGGCAAGGTTGGCCGCCATACGATTGACGATGGTTTCAAAGCCGGATTGGCAGTGATAGCCAGAGTCAGTCACGGATGATTGGTTGTTCTATTTGTACCGTCTCATGTAGGTCGTCCAAAGTCAAAGGAGATGTTCCTTGGGTGCTTATCTGATATTGGTTTAGGCCTCCGGGGCTTGTACTTGAGGGATGATGAATTCGATTTGGATGGTTTACATGAGATATATATAATCTAGATGTTATGACTGCTTTACCATGATTGAATGAGTGTTATGGTTTCCATGGATGAATGGTTGAATTGCTTAATGTAAAGGCTATCACTGTCCGATGTGGGAAAGACGGGAGTTGAGTTCTTCTCTGGTGTTTGGTAGATTGGTTTGTTAATCTACCTATTCTCATATACTTTATTGTTGAAGTTTTTCAGCTGTTTTATCACTTACTAACACTGTTGCGTGACTCAAGGTTTTATGTCTCCTCTTATTACATTAGGTTGTTCGTCTGGTTGTGGATGGACAGACTAAGTAGCAGGTTACAGGTGATTAGTGAGGACGATGCTGCTATGCGGAGGCGAGCAGGAAGCTGACGTACTAGTTTTATTACTATCTAATATTTCTGTTTCCGCTATTTGAGTGCTCTATGAGGGTTGTAGTGAGGCCTTATGTACAAACCTTGGTATTTGTTGGATAACCTTTCAGGATGTTGAGAAAGCTTCAAAAGTTTGCTATATGATGCTTCATTACTATTAATATATATGTTCTATTATATTTTATCCTTGCGCTATGAGTTCTACGACAGGTTCCGATGTTGTTTACCTACTCTGATGATCGTCCATAGCTGCCTGGCACACCTTTCAGTGCATTATTCCTCTTGTTTAGTGCAAGGGTTATGGGCGGTCGTCACATTATATGCTATTCCATTTAGAACAATTTAGAAACAATTTTGAAAAGATCGCTATAAGTGGAGTTAGTTGACTACAATTATAAATGACTGTTATAAATTATTTAAAAATGTGGAAAAAAACTTTAAAATCATAATTGATTATTTAAAAGTGATTTATAGTAAAATCTTGAAGTTTTGGGTAACACAAAAGTCATTTTACTTAAACTAGCCAATATTAGTATTTTGAAACACTTTTTGTAACGCTTTTGTAACACTATTTGTAAAATTTTGAGTTTTAAAGAGATCTAGCTTTATAAATCTTTTCCAAACCTTTGTAAATGATTACTAATTAGTAATAAAGTTTTTTAAATGAAAGTTTGAGTTTCCAAACATGAAGTATGGGTTGAGACTTGATTTGGTCCTATATATCCACATGGTTTTAAAGTTGCGCTTATTATTCGGAAAGACCGGGATCGAAACAGGATCTAAAAACCATTCCGAATAATGATATGACGTTATGAAGGAATTAAAGACATTGAAGACAGTGTTGAAGACTGGGACCCTTCACATCGCAAGGGTGACTTGTTGAATGTCTCAAATGGTTGGCTCCCATTCGAAGGGATTTTATATCAGTTAAGTGGCAAGTAGTTCAAACGTATTTGGAGGAATTTCGGATTTTCGTTTCGTTCAGACCTGGGACAAACCTTTATGGATTTTGTGTTTGACATTGTAATTAGTTGCGTAGCACTGATCTTTATTAATATATATCTGCTTGGTGGCGGAGAATTTATTCTCTTGATTAACACCATTCTCTAAGACGAGCTTAGAGGTTATATATTGATAGAAATCAGGGATGCATTGTGAATGGACAATGTGGCAGACTTAAGTTATGTGATGATCTATGGATGATCAAAGCATGGCTTATTTAAGCGTAGCTTTGTGTATATCATGACCTCGGAAAGGCTAATAACCCGATAAATGACCAAAACAGGAAGAAATGTGGCAAGGTTATGGGTGTGTTGTCTCCTTCTGGATAAAAGTTTTATCATGTTATGGAGCCAAGGTATTAACCTATGTGGAAAACATCTACTTTTGTGGTTGTTGTGGGAGAGCGCTCGGAAAGGTCGGTAATGACTGGGAGATGACATACTCAGGCATACTCCAAGTTACCTAGTTACAGAGGTAACCCGACCTTGTGTTGGCATGAGGAGCATCACTGTTGATCATTGGACATCGCTCTAGAGGTTTTCAAAATTCGTTTCGGTAAGGAAATCACTTTGCCTTGTCATTTTTGGAAACCAAATCTCCATTATGAGCCCGTACGATTTTAGTTGTATATTATTATGTCAATATAGTATATGGTACCTATGCTGGCTAAGATTGATACAGTTACTTTTGAAAAAAAATTCATGCTATACACTAATAATAATATCAAAATGGTTTCCGCATATTGAAGCATTTTTACTATCATAAGGAGAAATCTCGCCCACGAATGCGTTTGCATTGTGTGTGTGCCGCGAGATTTTATGTTAGTTTCATTTTTCAAAAAGACATTGCAAATTTTCTATGCACAAACAAAAATGATGAGTTCTCACACCAGTCCCATGACTGACCCCTTTGATTTCACACAAAACTCTGGTGCCCATAATTTTTACATGGGCAGCCTATTGTCAGGTTTAGTAGTAGTATTTGGAGCTTGCATCTTGGAGCCTTTTTCTGGGTGGATTCCTTGCTTTTTTGGAGTTGTTGCTGCTGTGGAATATTAGCTATTTTCTTTGGGATATATTATTTTGCAGGCATCTGTGATTTGGAGCTATTCAGGTGAAGATGAAGTCTGTTATGGGATTTACATTGTTAGTCAGTTTCCACTATTCTTTTGGTTATGGTTATGTAATGTTGTAAACTCTGATGAAGTCTCATGTTATATAAATGAGAAGTTGTTTTATTTCATTGTGATTGATCTAATGTCTTATATCCCCAGACAACCAGGAAGCCAACACTTGAATTTTCGGCATTTTGATTACGAGAAGGTATTAAAGTGTCAATTTTCGAGGGTCGAAATTCCGGGTTGTTGCAATTGGTATCAGAGCTTTGGTTTATACGAAGCTTTGGGGTATGAATCATTAGATGGCTCATTAGAGATGGGGTTAGCGACACCCTAGAATGAGTAAAATCCAATGAAATGAAAAGAGTTTAAACTGTTTCTTACTCCTTAGGTAATTCGTCTGCATGTCTAATAAGAATTTTCATACTATATTCATATAGTAGGAAATGAGCAATAGAGGAAGACGTAGGGGAGGAAGCAGTACCACTACCAGTGGTCGTGATGCAATTAATGAAACCATGATTCAATCCCCGACTCAAACTATCCCTCCTGATCTGAATAAGAGTTACATGAATCTAGGTGGAAAAACATTTAAGGGATCCAATGATGTTATGGAAGCTCAAGTCTCGATCAAATCATGCAAGAAGATTTTAAAAGGACTTAATCTGGAGGATAACCAGAAGAGACTTCTGGCCACATGGTAACTACATGAAGGAGCCACTACATGGTGGGAGACTATCATCCAAGGGAAATCAGAAGACGACTTTTCTTGGAAGTATTTCAAAGAAGTTTTCGAAAAACATTACATGCCCTCAGCAGGAATTTCTCGAATATACGAAGAGTTTATAAATCTTAGGCAAGGTAATATGTCATTTGTGGAATACTTGAATAAGTTCAATGAGCTTTCTCTCTTTGGACCTGAACTAATGAACACCCCGCCGAAGAACAATGAAAGATTTATTAAGGGGATAAATCTAAAATATCACGAGAGGATGACCGCGCACGTCAAGCAATCATTCGTGGACTAAGTAGATATGGGATATAGGTATGCCACCATTGACAAGCAGAAGTTACTTGAAGAGAAGGAAAGCGACACCAACCATAATAAGGATAAAGATAAGAAGAGGAAGTCTAAAGGAAATAAGCCGGATCCAAAAATACCAAAGAAAGGAACTCATCAAAATAACTTGATGAAAATTACTTGCTGCAACTGTCAGGAAAAGGGTCATTTAAAAGTTAATTGCAAGAAGCCAAAGAAGCCGAGGGAGAAGGATCTAGAAATGGACATGGCAAGAGCCTATATAGTAGAAGATGAACCTTTAACCTCACCGGACGTAGAAAGGAAAGGAGTATTAGAATGGAATATTTTCGTTTGTGATAAACTGGTTAGAGTATTATTCGAAACAGGTGCTTCACACAGTTTTATTCCAAAGGAAACCATAGAAGAGTTAAAACTTGAACCTGAGTTTATTAACCTACCCATTTGTGTAACTAATCCAGTAAGAGGTTCCATAAATCTCTATCTTTATTGTAGAAAGGCCCATACTTCCTGCTCTCTTCATCAATTCTCTATTAATCTTATTGTCCTAGATTTCAATGAATTTGGAATTCTACTCGCAATAGACTAGTTAAACTAATATGAAGCCCATATAGATTGTGCAAACAAAAAAATACGGGTAAAGACAAATTTCGGAAATTTTATTGAAATATCTTATGAAGAACCTTGCCCAGAAAGAGATAATCTAATATATACCCTAGGTTACCCTGATACCGACATAAATACTATCCCCACTGTTAGGAAATTTCCAGATGTATTTGAAGAAGTTAAGAGTCTTCCTCCACATTGTGAAATTGAATGTAGGATTGACCTAGTACCTAATGCCCGACCTATTGTCCATCCTAGCCGAAGAATGACCCTAAGAGAAAGAGAAGAGCTAAATAAAAACGTCCTTAAGAACTTTTGGAAAAAGGATTTATCCGACCCAGCCGTTCAAGTTGGGGGTCAGCCGTGGTATTCGTCGCTAAGTCTGACGGTTCCTTAAGATTGTGCGTCGACTATCGAGATTTTAATAAGCAAACTCTTAAGAATAAATACCCTTTGCCCCGTATAGACGACCTATTCGATCAATTAAATGGTTCCCGATTTTTCTCAAAAATGGACCTACCCACTGGTTTTCATCAGCTTAGAATCGCAGAGGATTGTATCCATCTAACAACCTTTAGGGGACCCGACACCGTTTACGGATGGTTAGTAATGCTGTTCGGTTTGACTAATGCCCCCGCCTACTTCGTTGATCTGATGACTAGAGTATTTCGACAAGCATTGAATAAGTTCATATTGGTTTTCATCGACGATATTCTCGTTTACTCTAAAACTGAGGAAGAGCATGAGGAACATCTAATAATTGCTTTGGAAATATTGAGAAAGAATGTGCTCAAACCGAAACTCTCGAAATGCCACTTTTGGGAAAAAGAAGTAAAAGTCCTTGGTTATATCGTATATGACAAAGGAATTTCGGTAGACTCAGGAAAAATCTTTGCTATTTTGGATTGGAAGTAACCAAAGACACCAAAAGAAGTCTGGAGTTACCTCGTATTGGCCAGCTATTACAGAAGATTTATTCAAGATTTTTCAAGAATAGCTTCTCCTCTTACAAAGCTAACCACGAAGAATGCCAAATTTTTGTGGTCCCCAAAATGTGAAGAACCCTTTCACTATCTATGCAGATATGTGCAATGAAGGAGTTGGCGCAGTTTTGATGCAGGAAGGCAGAGTAATTGCCTATGCAAGTAGACAACTGAAACCGCATGAAGGAATTATCCAACCCATGAATCAGAACTGCTAGCTATAATATTTGCTTTGAAAATTTGGAGGCACTATCTTTTGGGAGAAAAGTTTGAATTTTACACTGACCATAAGCCTCTAAAGTATTTATTCACTTGGAAGAATTTAAGACAACAACATTGGTTGGAATATTTTGTATCATATGATTTGGATATTCAATATACCCCTTGGAAAGCCAACGTTGTAGCTGATGCTTTAAGTAGGAAATATGTCGTCATCGCTTACTTAGTTATTGACCAAATTCTTATGGAAAAGATTGTCAGTAAGCAGGGAGAAGATAGATTTTTACAAAGAATAAATGAGAATATATGAAACGACCCAAACTTCCCCTTACGTGAAAGCCTGGATTGCTTTGAGAACGCGACGCATCAGAACACAAACAATAGAACATTCCATTGCTATTACAACAATTTACATCAGAGCACAAGAATATATCAGAGTTCAAATAATTTACAGCAGAAAAACATCAGAGATTTAATTACATAACAGCGTAAACAAAATGTATAAATACAAAGCGTAGCGGCAATAAATCACTAGACACAACTGAAAGAAATACATAGATACAAATCTTTCTTAATATAGCTCTAGCTATAATTCAAGATCCTGTGAAAATAAATCTGCGAAAACCAAAACTACAAGTTGCCCGTGTGGAAAATATGGGCACCTAGAGTTTAGGTTAAAACAATAAACTTCGAGTCAGTCATGGGACTAGTGTGAGAACTAGAACAGTTATTAAATCTTTACTTTAAAAGTTGGGAAATCATGGGACCATGCCGTATAACATGGAATAGGTTTACTCCACATGAATCTCAGTTTAAAATAAATAATACTATGCTTTTTGAAAAATGAAGCTATTATAAGACTCAGGTCCCATCACACAATGCAACGCAAGCGGGAGGATAGAATTTTCCCTTATAATAGCCAAACATGCTTGGTATGTTTTAAAACAAATCATTTTGGTATTACTATAAGTGCGTAGTGTCAAAATCAACTTCAAATATAAATGTATCAATCATAGACGGCAAGGGTACCATATATCATGTCGCCATACTAGTTCTACAATTAAAACCCAAAAGTGACGTATTGGAAATTGGATTTCCATCACGAGTCAAGGCTAGCGTTGGATCCTTCCGATTCGAGACACTCTAGAAAATGCCTTAGGGTCCCCCGCAGTGGACCCTGGGTTCCTACAGGAACGGTCTACACTTACTTTAGTGGATTGGAAATTCCTGAACACACGTTTCCCGTCCCTATAGGACATATCACTTGGCCAGTAGCGACCAACAGCCGAGGCGCCTCACAATCCATCATCCACATAAGTAAAAATGTCTGGGCTCCATATCATGGCACCACTCCTAGCTAGAAGGAAACATCATGCACTCCCTGCATCCTTGATCCCGTTTTAGACTCATACCGGGGTGTGAGGCTCGCGAATTAATGCTACAACACAAAGCTATGCTAATTAAAGTCGTGCTTTGATCATCAACCACAAGACTCTAAGCTCGTACATCTCAGAGAAGGGTGTTTAGCAAGAGAATAAATTCTTCGCCACCAAACAAATATATATTTAATAGAAATCAATCAACATAGAATGAAATCCAATGTCAGACACACATCCATTTACACATCCGTTCCGGGTCTGAACGAAACCGGAGGCACCTTATTCCTTGTCCCATATGTCCAATACAGGAGAGAGGTCCTCACATATCTGGTCGATCTCCAAGTATGTCTGGATGATCACTACTTATTACCTTGTCTTGGTTGTACAGCCCAATTAAGACATCAGTAATCATCCAAATGATGTGAAGATCTCCGGTCTTCAACCACAGTCTTCATCGTCGACTTTTAGTCGTCGTAACAGTTACTCAGAATGGGGTAATCTCGGTCGTTCCGAATAACTCGCGTATTTTATAATCAATAATCAAGTGTTATAAAAACACATCATACGCCTCATTCTAATTCATAATATTCTTTTATTCAAATATTCACATTTTTAGAGAAAGGTTCCCATTAATTTTATCAAAGATAAATTCTTTTGAACTTTCTCTTTAATCTTCCTTTGGATATCCATTTCAAAAGATTTTATTTTATCTTTTCACCATTTTAAACCAAATTAAGGTTTATCAACTAGTCGGGATTATCGAGCCTTACCGGAGTAGTCATTTGTTTTATTTTTTTCAATCCCAACCTGTTTATCCCATGGAGAAAAACTGGTAGCACTCCATATCTAACACCCATGGTGTTATCGGTAAAATTAATTACCATATTTCACGTTCAAATCTAATTAAAGATTCAACTATCGCCTGAAGTAAAACTAGTGATACTCCATTCTCAATCATTTCATAAATTCGATAAATTTAATTACCTCATTCCCATTTCAATCTAATTAAAGATTTATTAAAACTCCAATTTGGTTTTTTTAATCTCAAGAGTCGTTTCTTAATGATTATTCAACTTTAGGAAAATTTATCTTGTCTTTAACTGGGTTAAAGAACTAATGTCATTTAAAACACCGTTCATGATAAACCCAAATCCTCTTTCCATTAACTATGGAATCTTCATGGAAAACAGATCAATTTATATAATCGATATAAATTTCCGTATCAGACTAATAATATAAATGGAATAACGGACAAGCCTTTTTAAATTCCGTATATAGTAATGGTCTTCCTTCACAGATGCTCATCTCGATTATTACCAAATCAAATTCCATTCAATTCCAATTTAATATATTAAATTGGAAAACCATACTTTGGAAAATTCCATTATTCTTAATAAAAAGATTTATAAATTCCAAATCATCTCTTCATTGTTAATTGGGTTAAAGAACAAATATTATTTAAAACACCGTTCATGATAAATCCAAAATCAACTTCCATTTCAATTCCAATTAAATAAATTAATTGGTAAATTTCTCTAAATCTTAATTAGAAGATTTATTCTTTTCGTAACTGGGTTTAAGAACAGTGTTATTAAAGACACCATTCATGACAAACCCAAAATCCCATTTGATATTAAATACAAGGCTCTGAATAGAAAATAATATCGGCTTATATTTAATATCAATTTATGAAACCAACAAATATCATATTGGGAATAACGGTATTTATATCTTCCAAATTCCTGAACAATATCCGTATAATCACGGAATCCAATATCGAAATATTCCGAAGATTATTTCCACTCAAATCCATTCCAATCCATACGTTGGAAAATTCTGGTTATATCAAAACCATTTCAAATCCAATTTATTTATTTAAGGACATTGGAGTATTATTCTAGTTAATAACTAGTTCATTTCGATAAAAATATATTTTTATCTTTCCAAACTTGGAATTTTTCATCCAAAATCTTTCCAAATCATTTATTATGATTTTACACAACTTTTCCATATTTTAATAATTTTATTAAGGCCTTTACAGTCGGTTTCCAATATAGGCCACCGAACTGCATTCACATCGACCTTTTCCAAAATTGATTTGGACATATCATAAAATCTAACCGTTAGATTTCAAATCTCTTATATTCGTTGGAAAGCACTTTTCGATACGAACCCAACGGTTCTAATTTTAGGAGAATCCGATGGTAGGATCTCTCGTAATAACAATTTGAAGTCAATGGCTGAAATTCGCTAATGGTCGCTGCACTGCGCGTTCCATTCAAGCCATTAAATATATATAATATATATATCGTCGATTTCTATTTAAAACATATTTTATAAATCGTTTATAAATCCATTTTAACACGATTTCAACTTCATTTTTCAACTTTAAATCAAAAGTGAATATTCTATATCATTATAATATTAAATTGGTAATATTTTCGAAATGTCAGATTTTGAAATATTTTTCTTTTCCGTATTCATTATCAAATGAATAAAATCGATAACCAAATCTGTTCGAGCTAAAATGGTGTTTATCAACTTACTCGCCTTCATATATTTTCTTGTCCATCCAAAATCGGACATCAAAATCATATTTTGATTAGTCAGTGAATATTATTTTAAATTATTCATTATTTTATATATTAGTTATTTCTGAATCGGAATGCGACTCAATCAATTACCAAATAATTTCAGTTATATGGATTTCATACATCGCATGTATTCAACAATAACGATAAATAATCATTCAATGTTCAAACATCATCCAGAGTGCATTACATAACTGTATAAGCATTAATATGAATAAATAACGCTCACCACAGTTTGTCAAACCATTGATTGACATACAACCAAATATTGGGATTAGTGTATGTCAAATATCATCCCAATACCCATGTGTGGTTTTCAAACAACAACAGCCAATTTAAATAAATCATTGGTTAATAAATTTAACCAATTCTAATTCGGTTTGAATTATTTTTCTAATTAGCTAATTTTACTGTTTAAATTATAAATAGATATTTATAATTTAATTTCACTATCACATTAATATTAAAGTTATTTTTAATATGTTAATCATCACAATATCACAAACAAAACACAATACAATCAATTAAATCGTCCATGGTCTATAGACGAGGGAGGTAAGCTAACAGGCACCATATACAATTTATAATGATTAAAACTGATAAAAATCTACACTGGTAATTTTATATATTTTTATACATGAATACAATAACATAATAAAATATAATTTAGTGAGAAGGAGTTCTCACATTCGTTTCCACTCCGTCAGTGTTTATTTCTGTATTTCTGTACTGTTCGAATTCAAATTCGTCTGAAACCCTAACGTGCTCTATTTCCGTTCTGGTCAGTTCCATTGCGTAATGTTCGATGTCACGATCCCAACGCACTTCAGTTTGCCCAATTCCACGCTTGTATGAAAAAATTACAGTCATTTCAATAATAATTACACAATTAAGCAATAATTAATTAATTAATTAATTAAACAATTCCTTAACCCTTTGTCTCCTTCATTTACCACGCTCCAGCTCATCTGAGAAAATCGAACCCGTCTTCAATAGTTAGGGTTCCAATTCGCACCTCCTTCTTCGTGCCAGGACCTGATCGCCAGCCACCTCAACCACTGCCTTAGCATCGCCTACCCCTGCCTCGAAAACCATCGAACTCGGTGGTCCCTTGTGCCTGAAATCCGAGCTCGAACGCGAGCTCTTCCACCCACGAAATCGAATGATTCTTGCAATGATATTCGATCAAACCTTTACTGATTTGAAGAGCTCGGGATTGTCTTCAATTTTTGTTTTGATTTCATTCATTAATTCGATTTATTTTGGGAGCGATTTGAGGATTCTTCTTCGAGAATTCTGGCTGTCAGCTTTGAAATAGCGGCGTAGCATTTTTCTGTGTTGGGGAATTTTGGGTTGGGTTTTATAAGAAATTTTATTATATTTTACTATTATTTATTTCCAAAAAGTATGGTTTTGCATTCGAACTCCAAATCAAGCCCAACGACTATCGCCCCTAGCTAAATACCCCCATTCCGAACACAATGGAATATGTTTCGTAAGCCAATTCGACTATTTCGATCAGTTTTCATCGAAATTAAAATACAAATCAATGTATATTGAATTTAAACATACATTTTAATTTATGGGGGCCACATATTGACTCCAAAATTACAGAAAAATATATCTAGCTATGTTTTGACGATATGGTCCTAACAAAACTAATTTCATCGAATTTGGAGATCATTTGTAAAATGGCCTTTTTCTGGTCAATTAAATTTAAACTAAATTGACAAAACACGTTTAAATTTACCACGCTCACATACTAATTCCAAAAATTATGAAATTTGAAACCTAACAATAATTTGACATTCTAAATCCAACAAAAGTGGCTTCATGGAAAACGGAGGTTGTTTGCAAAATGGCTATTTTTAAGAGCTATATATAATATTAAAATATGTATAACTTCCATAACGACTATTTTAAATTTTAAAATGGACATAACTTTCAATTTATAAAGTGAAATCTCGGTTTCTTACATTCGTTAGAAAGATATTACTTAACAGATTCAAATATTTCTAGTTTTACTGAAATCCGATTTATTTTAATCCTATACATTCAATTGAAATTTAAATATCGAAATTTAAAACTACCATGCCATTTCAGGCTCGTTTTATAATTAAATAAATTTATATGTTCGAAGTTCGATTTAAATAAATTTTTAGTCATTATTATTTAAAATAAATCATTTTAAATACCTAAAATCCGTTAAAATAGCTAAAATAAATTTTTTAAATTGATTCAGAATTTCTGGGTTTTTACAATATAAAACAAGGCAAGGATTCAAGTTTTGAAATGGATGAAAAAGGTATTTTGAGATTGAATGGAAAAATTTGTGTCCTAAACATAAAAGAGCTTCAGAAAGAGTTATTGGACGAATGTCATAAATCTAGATTCAGTATCCACCCAGGAGTTAATAAAATGTATCGAGATGTTAAACGTACATTTCGTTAGAGAACAATGAAGAGGGACATATCTATTTATGTAAAATGTTGCGCCACATGTCAAGAAATAAAAAAGCGTTCAACAGGAGACAGCAGGACTACTTCAACCTTTGCCAATTCCACAATGGAAATGGGATCAAGTTTGAATGGACTTCATCGATGGTTTACCTTGCACTCACTAGTGAAATGAAGGATTATGGGTTATTGTGGATCGCCTAACTAAAAGTGCCCATTTCATTCCAGTAAAACCCACTAGGACTGCTGCTAGTTTAGCAGAGTTATATATCAAGGAAATCGTTCGGTTACATGGAATTCCAAGTGGCATTGTGAGTGATCATGACCCTATCTTCACCAGTCTTTTTTGGGAATCTTTTCAAGATGCCTTGGGAACAAAGTTGAATTTTAGCACTGCCTATCATCCACAATCAGATGGACAAACAAAAAGAGTTAATAGGATTTAGGAAGACTTTTCGCGAGCATGTGTTCTGGATTTTGGAGGATCGTGGTAAAATCATCAGGCATTGATTGAATTTTCTTATAACAATAGTTATCAATCTAGTATTAAGATGGCACCATTTGAAGCACTCTATGGCCGTCCATGCAAATCGCCAATATGTTGGGTTGAGTCTGGGGATAGACTTGTTCTTGGACCAGATATGATCATAGAAGAGACAGAGAAAGTGGATCTCAATAAGAAGAAGCTAAAAGCGGCCCAGGATCGACAAAAGTGCTATGTTGATCGAAGGAGAAAAGCTTTGGAATTTGCAGTTGGAGACTCCGTATTTCTGAAAGTATCCCCGATGGAAGGAGTTATCAGATTTGGGAAAACAAGAAAGTTAGCTCCACGGTATATTAGACCGTTTCTTATTCTGGAGAGAATTGGACCATTAGCTTATCGAGTGCAGTTACCAAAGTGGTTGTCTAGTGTGCATGATGTGTTCCATATATCTAATCTTAAGAAGTATGTGCATGATCCAGATCAGTTTATAGAAGAAGCTGCTCAACAAGATCTGGAAATTACCCCAAATTTAGCAGTCAAAAGAGAACCCACAAAGATCATTGCTCGGGATGAAAAGAGGTTAAGGAATAAGACTGTTAAGTTGGTTAAAGTACAATGGTGTGGTGACCCCAAGGATCACTACAACAAAAAAGGGATTTAATAGCGTTTCAAAAACGCTATTACAGCCAAAGATAGCGTTTCAGAGAACGCCGTCTAACGACATGCTATGATAGACCACCAACTTTAAATAGCAGAGAAGAAAACGCTATAAAAAGTAAAAGTTTGATAGCGTTTTATCTTTGCTATTAAACAAAAACGCTATATGAAAGCTTAGCCAACTTCCACCTATGATAGTGTTTTCATATTACTTTTATCGCGTTTATTCAGATTCTTCTATAGCGTTCGTTGTTATTTCTATAGCGTTTATTACTACAATTGCGAAGCGTTCAGAAGCATCATTAGATAGTGTTTCTTTAACTTTTTAATAGCATATGTCCTTCCTTTTGACAGCGTTTTTAAAACGCTATAATATCGGATATACTTTCAATACCATTTACCATTTGTATACAATCTTTTCTACGCTTTCATTACTTTTAAATACATATATCATTCAAACAACATTCATATATATATATATATGGGTCCGTTTGGCACAGGTCCCTATTAAGTTTCAAAATTAGGCACAGGTCCGGTCATAAACTTATTGTAAATTAGGTCCCTATTTTTCTATTTAGAAAAATTGCATATATTTATGCAACAGTTCATCAACGTTAGTTCAAATTTATTTGCATACATGTATGCAACAATTCAGAATATTTGCATACATGTATGCAAATATTCGTTCAGAACAGTTGCATACATGTATGCAAAAATTCAGAATATTTGCATACATGTATGCAAATATTCGTTCAGAATAGGTGCATACATGTACGCAAATATTTTGAATAGTTGCATACATGTGTGCAACTATTCTGAATGAATATTTGCATACATGTATGCAAATATTCGTTCAGAATAGTTGCATACATGTATGCAAAAATTTAGAATATTTGCATACATGTATGCAAATATTCATTAGAATAGTTGCATACATGTATGCAAAAATTCAAAATATTTGCATACATGTATGCAAATATTCGTTCAGAATAGTTGCATACATGTATGCAACTATTTTGAATATTTGCATATATGTATGCAACTATTCGTTCAGAATATTTGCATATATGTATGCAACTATTAATCAGAATAGTTGCATACATATATGCAAAAATTCAAAATATTTTCATATATGTATGCAAATATTCATTCATAATATTTGCATACATGTATGCAAATATTATGAATAACACGTAAAAATGAAAACAAGGACTAAATTTATATTAAGTTTATGACCGGATGTGAGCCTAATTTTGAAACTTAATAGGGATGTGACACTAATTTTCACTGTATATATATCATTATCTATTTCATAAACGTATAAAAACATAACAAATTTCCACAAACAACAAACATGTAAACTATAACATAATATTTCATACATATCATTCAAACAACATTCATATATTCAAACTCAATATTTCATACATATAATTCAAAATACTTCACATAGCCAAACTTAACAACTCATACATATTGTTTGATCAACTATTCCCTGTCCATAATACATCATATATACTTGCATTAACAAGTTACTTACTAAGTAGTCGAACGCTTAATTTACTCTTGCTTTTCTTTTGATATTTCCTCCAAAAAATAAGCAATTTGGTCTTATTACAACAAAAATAAGCAATATTTAGCATTAGAAAAACAAGCTAGAGTTGTAACACACAACATTAAAGCCAATAACTCATGGTGAATACTCTCAGGTCAGGGTGTCGCATGATTCAAGCTAGTAACAAGACAGAGTTGACTAATGTATATAATGTGAATAGTGCGATTAACTATGCACTAAACAGAACTTTAGACGGTTGATGATAGCTGTATCATTTGGAAATTATTTACAAAATATAAACAAATATCATACCTGTCAGTTTGCTGATTCAAAACGAAGACTCATGTCCAGATGGCAAACCCATAATCAAAACAACATCCAAGGCATAATATGAATTAAACAGTTAGAGATGCAAAGCAAACATTGAGAACTATTCATAAGATATAATCCAAACACTTATTTACCTCCGCAAAATCCCAACCACTTGGAACAAAGTTAGCTAAACTGGTCTTCTAATGTCAACTGAATGGATGAATGCACTTACACCAGATGATAGGGTACCATACTGTTTCTCCACCATATTCCCTTTAACATTTTCTCCCATATAGCATGTAATTCTCTGCTAAGCTGCAACATGGAATATCCAACATACAGCAGAAGGCAGGGTAATGTATTTTGCAGTATAGAATTTTGTGTTAATTCTAAACATTGATCTAACTGTAGTTCAAAATATTAGGGAGCTTATACCATTAAAATTATAATGACATATACGTAATAATAAAGGGTAACAACTTACTGTGTATTATTTGCGAGCTCTACAGCTTACTTGCCCACTACTGACAACAATAACAATAAATTTATTATTATTATATCAACAACTGATCAAGTACCTACACTTTTGTCACTCAACCATGCTCCAGTCATCCTTCAGCCAATTCAACCATCACCCAAGCATCTAATGAAGCTGAGGATCATTTCTCCTCACTGCAAGAGATCCGCAGCTTCAGCCACCCTCAGAGGACTTCGAGCTGTGATGTTCAACAAGCAGCCATTCTATAATCATTCATCGTGCTTCAATGTCTCAACCAGGATTTAGTCACCCAATGAAGCCCCGGGATACACAATCCAAAACAAAGCAACTTCAGTCATCATAACCGCATCTGACCAGCTTTAGTCCACATCGCATTTTACTCAACCAACATAACACTGCATTCATGATTTCTCCAGACTGTCGTTCAAGCTTTATACACCACAAACATTGCAATTCACTCAGCAATCATATGTTATGCTTGCAATTTCATTAACCCCTCGCTTTCCTACCTGCATGGATGTATATTTCACTCGCGTCACTTGTGTATTCCACTCACTCTTCACATCAATTCTATCAACCATGATATTGTTCTACCTGCATATTTTGATAAGACTCTCTATCTAATTTCACATATAGTTTATAACAAAGCAGCTCTTCAACTCTGATTGATTGTTGATTGTAGCACCTTTGCAGCATGGCACAACCTGAAAGTCAACTTAGTCATACAAATCAATGTACATGTATTAATTTTGCTTATGTTCTTATACTTGCTTATGTTTTTTATCATGTATGCGATGGTCAATATTCTATGTGCATAATTATGTAACGTCATTCTTGAAACTTGCTTTGATGGTTTTTGGATTTTATTTATAGAAGATCACTCTTTGAACAAATAAAATTTGGTGTTGTGACTAAAAAACTTTTGAACTAATTAAGTTCTTTCTATGAATTATGCTTTGAAAAATATGATGAAATTTACGGAGTATACATATACTGTATGATGCTGAATTTTCATTGGTGATGTTCAGTATTTTGACTAAAAGATTGTAGACTAGTTTCAATTTACATGGTTGCATTGCTGGTGAAAAGACATATCTCCATATCCTATTAATATTAAGAATGAGTCTAATATCAAAATTTTGGCTAAAAATGAGTTTCTGGTGTTAATAAAAAAGAGGCTACTGGTAATTATAAGAACTAGATCATCCGAATTTTCAAAATTCCTAAATACAAGAACTAGATTCGGCAACCAAATGTTTAAAAAAACCAGTGGGACTCATGTGAATTGTGAGCCATTTAAGGTATTTTGCCAAAGTTGGTTTATTTTTGTTTTGAGTGGGCTTGATCAAAAAGAGACTAGTTACTGAAACAACACAGAGAAACTAATTTGAAGTGACTGCTAATATCAGCAGTAGTGGTACCGTGGTAGTACCATTAATATGCACATATCGATTTTTACTTTTTTCCCCTAATGTTTCAAATCAAATTCTTTTTTCCATAAGGGTCCACACAATCAACTAACTTATTTCGATAGCAAAAAAAAAAAGGCAGTAAAGGAAAAACAAACTGACACCTAAAATGAAATCAAGCAAATAATAGTTCCACGTATAGTTAGCAAACAAAGAAACAGTAACCTTATAAGGACCATCATCGCCTTGCTGAAAGAGCTTCCTTTCATACGGGTAACAACCACCAATGGAGCTTCAGGTGAATCGCTCACAGCAAGCTTATCATGCATGAATCTACTGTCCACAATTGATTCGTCTTTGAGCACAACTTTGTAGCAACAGCAGCTTTTCAATCCATGTTGGTTCTTGTAGCATTCGTTTTGTTGTTTATCACTTGTTGGACACCCCATATCGCACTGAATTTGCCAACCATTGCTACCAGATGCCTCTCATGCTTCCCGTTTTTAGACACCCATGAGAATTTCCCTCCACGGAACTTGTTATTCACTCCGGCGCTGTCTGAATAAAGTGGGTTATGCTTCAGCAATACCTAGTATCTTATCCCAATGAATAAAAGAATTTTGAGAAAAGTTGTACCTGAGACCGTGAAGCTAATGATGCACGTCATGATAGGCCGTATTGTTCTAGAAAAACACATGGAACGGGTTCCTAGGCAGCCACAACCCAAAGTGATCATCAATACCTTTCATTGCAAAAAAGAAAAAGAAGTAAATGGACGTTCTGGCACTCATTCCTAATAGCAGAAACCCTATTGCACTGCCCGTAGTATCCAGAATAAAACCTTCTATCAGACGGTTGTACTGTGCTCCAAACAAGTGGGGAACTACGAGTCTGTGATGCCACAAGCGCAGGTGTTTGTACATGAATTTGTTCATCTGCATGTATTTGTGCACAAAGTATGTTTATGTGCCCACCACAAGCATGCCTATCAAGAACTGGTAGCATACCACCAACGACGACGACTTCGAGCTTACAACATTATGGTCTCCACAGTATTACGCAAAAGATCTTGTTAACATGCATTGTAAAAGTATAATATATAAATATTTATAGATTTTTTATGAAGTGTTTATATACTTTGAAAAGGATGAAGGCCATGGTGGAGAATACAGCTTGTCTTTCCCTTTCCATCCTTATCCTTAAAAATAGTGCATATAAGTACTAAATAAGCATCAATAGTACCTAATATCCACTTTCCATCATAAGTAACATCCATGTGTGCAATAGGAGACCCAAGACCAAGAAACACCATCTTTGCATCCTCATAGAACTCGATGAATACAATCTAATCTTCCCATCCACTGATCCAACCATAACTGATCCATCGCCTGTTGTTGCAAAACACTGAAAATTTGACCCTCTTGCATATTGGTGCCCATGTGTCCAATTTAACATGAGACTCAGTGGCATTCACTATGTTCTAAACCATACCATGTCTATCTCGTATATCCCATCTACAAAACCTACCATCATCCAACCCCAAAAAGGTACAATCAGAAGGACCCAACTGTGCGCATTTACCATAATTGATAACATTTCTTATATTAATTTATGTACCATCTTTTTCAAACTTCTACTCCGTGACAAACTTACCATTTTCAATGTCAATTTGATGCACTGCTCTAGCATGTGGTTTTCCAATTTCAATGTCAATTCTATACTGCAAAAAGTGACTGGTCTAAGAAGATTCAATTTCAACCAACTACTTTTGAAAAAAAAAATCGACCAGCTGAATGGTGAATGAATCAGCATGGAAATGATTGTGCCCATACAAATATCAATCCTCTGACAATTTCCACCTTAAGACTATAATCCATAATTTTCCAAATCTTCCACATTTAGGATAGTTTTTATGGATAAAGTTGATTAACATTGAAGCGCAATTGGCAATTGAGATATGTAAATAGTTAGCAACCAAAAAAATATAGAAATAGTTGCATCTACATCTAAATTCAATGTTGTTAAGTTGGTTTCTTGAATGATTTCAAAACATCTCGAAGTTTGGATGCATTTTTGATAGATGAGGTGGATGCATGAAACTTAAGCATGGTCCTAATTGTTGAATACTAGCAAATTTTTGACTGGTATATATTAATATCTACTAATGTGAAATGTAAGCTTTGTCTAGCTCAGTTGGGTTGTTAACGCTCATCAACACATGCCAAGTATTTTTATCATCAAGCTAAAGCAATTTTTTTTCCAAAGAAGTCCATATATAAATCAAGCTACATGTCTTTAATTTAGCAGTATTCTCACATAAATTATGATGACAAACTAAAACCTTTATATATATATATATATATATATATATATATATATATATATATATATATATATATATATATATATATATAGTAGAAATAATTATAGTAATAACATCACTTGTAAAGTTAAAGTTGATGGCACTACGTTGATTCACAGCCACAGCCAAGCAGGACTAATAATCAACCAAAATGTTTACCTGCTGCAATGTGACTGGAACTTTATTTTTAGATCAGTGTGAGTAGAATCAAAATTTTGTAAGTGACACTCGGTTAAATGTTTTAGATGCAATTATGAAATTATCGGACTACTACGTTAATAATATGCAGCAATATTCCTTTACTTCATGGAAACTTGGTTTCACTGTATGTGTTATACACAAAATTTGGACATAACTTTATCCTTATGCAAACAAACATTTCTTTTTCCCAAACATAGGCACACAAGCAGCTTTTATTTATTGCTACGGAAATAACTTACAGGAACAAACAAATCCAAACAAATGCACTTAAGGGAAATGAACAAACAAAAAATCATGAGTTCTAAACTTACAATAAGCCGAAAGTAGCTTTTTTCCTTACTGATCAATTAACAAACTTTAACGTCAGTTACCTATATTAAATGTGAATAAGTGTTAGGAAAACAATATTATATGATTTTTATCAGCACTATAGTGTCTTATAATAGTATCCAGCACAAAAGCATTCACTGGTTTGCCATATTTCTGAATGCGGGATTTAATCCAAATTTGAGATCTAGAAATGGGGATATTATTGTCACTCTCATTTCTCTATTAGTAAGAATGATAAATAAAATGAATGAATGTAATGAAAAACGTAACATGTAACGTTAGCTAAATCGTCTATTTTCTCTCAATATTTCTTTTGCTGGTTGAGCCATTCCTTTGCGACCAACTGTATGGAGTACTCGAATACTTATGATAGCTTTGAATTTATCGCTTCTTGCCTAAGATGAAAAGATATAATAAATTGATTAACTGTAATTATTACATATAACACAGTTTCATATTTATTTACCTTAAATTTTGAGTCTGTTTTTTCTTTATAAAATCCCACCAATGATTCATGCTTTCGACATTGCTAGGTTTGAGCTTAATCATTTCCTCTATGTTCTTCGCTTTCAATATTTGCCTAACTAATCTGCTTTTTGAAGCCTTCCAAATGCATCCTGTTTATTGAAAAATAGGCTTTTTCTGCCATCCTCATCTAATTTAAATCTTGCCTGCAAAATGTAATTTTCAATAAGAACCAATACTAAAGGGAAAAAAATACTAATGACAAAAAAAATGATACTACCTATACAAAAAATACAAATCATTCACTATTCTCTTCTTCAATAAAATTCTTTTGTATTGGCTCATTAGACACACGCCTTTTTATGAACTTAAATTATAGTTAGTAGCGACCTCTGTTGGGGCTATTGGTCTAGTAGTTGGCCTCGGAATTCTCGGGACTTATGAGACCAAGATCAACATTTCTTTTTCTTAAAATTAACCTGGTTATGTGCAATGTTTGCCTTATTTCTATTTTATAATGGTGAAATATACAGTTTGCTTAAACTGTTGGGAAAATTGACTACACTTTCATATAAGATAAAAAGGAAAGAACTAATCATTTATTTAACATGCATCAGTGCATCAATGAAAAGTATGCAAATCCTTGTACACAAGAGAAGAACTAACATATTGCCATTACAACTAGATATGGCATCCAAATCAAACATTTCCATTGTTGATTTGGCTTGAATTTTGAGTTGTAATAGCTGAAAATGATGCATGTGGTTCACTTAGCTTAAAGTGGGTAAAAGTTTACGTGCAAATGCTAATGCATATGCAGCGACCTGTGATGGTGTATATACTAGCAGCGTAATGCTGCAACGTTGAAATAGCTTGTTGATGCCTTGGAGTAGCATAATGCTAAGCTAATCTAATGGTGGATCCTTATATATTGCTGCTTTACCAGCATCACATCCTTTTATGTGTATAAATAAAGTATATAAATACCTTTCATGTTTATCCATTTATACGTAGGAAGCTAACTTGCCTAAAAGTGCATGCAACTGCTTTGGAACTTGGCAGGATGAATGAGTTGCCATGAGTTCTGATAGTTACTGATGCTGAGAAGTGAGAACATTACATCAATTAACATTAGGATTGATGCATTTAATGTTGAGAACCATGTGAACAGGAATGCAGGTGACAAGCCTAACGTTGAGGAGTGAAAGATCGTGCGGTAATGTCGAGCAAGAAACAATGGAGCCTGAGAATAAATATGCATGTGAGCAAGTACATCAAGCTAATTCAGAGGGTAAATTAAATACTGGTAGTAGTTGCTATACATTTACTTAAATTTTTACGTCAAACTAAAATTGATGTATGATTTTCTAGCAGGAACCATAGTGGGAATTGAGCATGAAATATGCCTTGTTGCAATAGGGGATAAATAATGGATTGTTGGTTTCGAAAATGAGGTGCAAAACCTGGCAAACCAGAGAGCATCTTGCTGCAAACAATTATTGGATGGGGATGTGATGAAGCAAACATTAGAGATTTCAAAGCAAGCACAAATGAGGGCATAGTTATACCATACTGGTTTGTTGGGAGCATGGAACAGTAAATAGAAACGAGCATAGGACTGCATATAAAAATAGAATTTAAAAAATCCAATTTAATATAAAAAATAATTTTTTTGCTAAATGCACTCTGTTCATATCAGAACAGTAGCTCTGCATTGCAATATTCTAAAAATGAATAATGTAATGCTATAGACCAAAATTCATCCCTTTTTCTATGTATTTTACACTAGTATTTATCATTGAAAATAGATGGTTTTTATAAGCTTTTACTACTCTTCAATAAACAATCGTGTTTACTGTCACCAAGTCCAATGCATGTCAAGGAAATGATTCACCTCCAACAAATGATCACTTATTGATTGTGCTCCTGATAACAAGCAAAAACTAGAATTCATTGTTGATTTTATGATTCTTCCTAAAAAGTCTAACGAGATACACTTCTGTTATTTTTAAATTCATTGCCATTGTCTATAACAATTTCATCCCGTCAATCATTTGTGAAAAGAAACTCAGTAACACCACCTACTTATGAAAAACGTTACTATTTCCAACTTTAATGACATATGGTGAGACCTCGCTGTACGTTGACATAAACTCTGTAAATAACTCTCAATATTTCTCTTTATGGAAAAAATACAACGAATTATGCATTTGTTCGATATTTCATTAAAAGGAAATAAGTAATAATAGTCAAAGTCAAGCCAAGTTAGATATATATTAGTATCAATGCAGGTAATATGTATTGCAGGAACAGTTGTACCACTAAGTTATGCATTTGTTTTCCAAGCTTATATAGTCTTAAAAACCAAAATTTTAATTGGAAAAGCAAGCAATTAATTTTCAAACTACCACATTAGTAATTTTAGTATAGAAGAAACGTAGCTGGAAATTTTATTTAGAAACAAATGGCAAAAACATAACTAAATGGTTAGATTATAGAAAAACATTCTATACAGGCTTTCTTCTGCCAAATTGAAGGATACACATAGTGTGCAACTACAAAAATTAGTCCCACTACCGGCTAAATACACCAACCGATCACTATTCTTTCTTGAGTTACATTCTTTCAAGTTGTAGTTTTACTCAAGCCATCTGTAATACCTATTGTGTGAAAGAAATCAGTGACTACAGAGTGGTGTTCTACTATTTCAAAAGCTAGAAAATTGTTACAGAAAAAGCTTTGAATTTCACTTCTGCAAAAAATAACAAGCAATAGTCAAAATGAAATGGAAAAAATATTAACCAAATCTGAAATTGATGTTTTTCTTTAGGTACAATTTGTCCTAAAATGCATAAGTATAAATTATAACTAGTTTTTGCTCTTCGAACCTTATATCTCCACTAGACATAAAATGATCTAACTTCATTACCACATGTTCACTTAAAGCACAAACATCTCAAAACTTCTCAAGTATGCCTTCACAATCTATCTGCATCGTTGAGATTTCAGAGTAAACATTTTGATACAGGAATGTAGGAAAATATTGCATTAGAAATTGGATCTGTGAAGATGTGATTTAATATGTGGTAGCATGTGAATAATCAATCTAGAATATGCATATATATATATATATATATATATATATATATATATATATATATATATATATGCGCATGCCACATGCATGAAATTCCAATATTAACATATACAAATCAACATAATGGATTTAAAATTTAACCGTGCCTTTAGGATGGATAATATGTTAGAACAATTGTATGTAGAAGGAAATCAACTCAATCATATAAATGGATAAACGGTAAATAAAGTAAGAATGCAAATTCATGAACGAAGCACAAAAAATTAGATATGAATATGACAGAATTGTTTTTATAATTAACAGAAAAGTAAGAATATTGGCTTTATTACTGTAAAATTATAGAGCATTTTAATACGAGCATGTGTATGTGTATAACATACATGCATGTGTATGTATGTGTATACGTAGGTATTGATAATCTACTTTTAAAGTTGCAAAAGCCATTCTGAAATAGTATATAGTTTTATGCTTGCCTTGTTAGCATCATCATAGCAATGGAAAATTATGGAAGCATAAATCAGTTTCTTCAAGTTTTCTTGCATCCAAAATCCTACACTCTGCCTTGTTAGCATCATTGTCAAATTCATCTTCAAAAGCCAAACCCAAGTAGCCTACATCAATACCTACAACATTCAAGCCTAGAACTTGCTAGGCACTTGGAAAGTTATCATAAGCTAATAGTAGCACTAAATAATCCTCGTTATTGACATAGACTTTTAGAATATAAGGGGAATTGATAGAGATACACCAAATGTAGGCTTAAATGCATTGTCAATGAATATAGTATTAATGTTACTTCCAGTCATAACCCTCTTATCAAATCCTTAAGCCTAAGCATTTTGATTAGGCAATAAAACATTTATGGAGATGTCACTAATTGTAATAGAGAGACTTGGATCATGTGGAAATATGATTAGGAAGTATCCATCTTTCTTAACTTTGATCAAGCCTATTATACCTTGTGAATATCAAAAAGAAGAATTATAGAACAGTCACTGAAACAATTGGAAAATGAAGTTAGTTTATGCAATATTTTTTTAATTTTGAGCCAGTTATAAATATACACAAGTGAATACTCATTAATTCACATAATAAACGTTAAACCCAAAAGTACTACAATTTTAAACTATAACTTATTTATCTAAACCAAATCAACAAATGCAATTAAGTTGAAATAGCTGCGGCAAATTCCTAAACAATATATTCAAATATTTTAATACAAGTTCTAGATCAAATTGATAAATATCTAGGACGGAAGACTATCAGATTTATGCTAAAAAGGTAGGGTGCAGGTATCCATAAAAAAAGCTGATGTAAGAAAACTTAAATACGTGGATTCAAAATCAACCCATATAGTAATGAAAAATTACGGAACAAGGCCACGTTAGGAAGATACCTGTAACATGATAATGAATAATAAACATCAAACATTACCTCTTGGGGAAGTTCAAATCGAAGATGAAAGCTATCTAGGTTTTGCGATGAATGCGTGAGACAGATTATGCAATGCCGGATTTCAGAGATGCCACTATTGACGATTTCAAGCTTCTTTTAGGGATTGGGATTGGGATTGGGATGCTTTCGTGATTTAGGGATTGGGATGCTTGCGTGATTTAGGGATTCGGATGACTACGTGAGAGAGATTACCTTTTTCGATTTTGGAGATGCCATTGTTGATGGTGGTGGGTTAGCGACGCAAATCGTATCTCTGAAGGTGACGATAATGAGGTGATAATATAAAAGAAGATTATTTTCACTTTTTGAAGGAGGAAGTGGTAAAGCGATTCACACTTCTTTTAATTCCCGCACAAAACATTTTTATTTCCCGCGTACTTTTTGTTGAATAGCGTTGTACAAATCAAATAGCATTGAAATCCTGGTCTGTCGATAGCCCGTGAAAGAAGATGTGCGGCAACGCTGTACATGTATGCTATCAAAGCATTCTTTTGTTGTAGTGGATTGTACTTGGGAAATAGAAGAAACTATGCGGAAATTCTATCCTGACCGTCGAGAGGAGATTCTAGTCTAGGCCAACCTTCGGTAAACTCATTTTCTTATATATTTCCTGTTAGTTATTATTGTCTTATATTATTACTATCTTATGCAGTTTCGAGGACGAAATTATTTTAAGGGGGGGTGAATGTAACGATTTGGAAATTTTGACTTGTTAAATAATTAAATTTGAAATAAATTGTTTAGAATTATAAAGTATAGTTAAGAAGTATTTTGTTAAAATATATAATCTTATACATACCTTTGGTAGAATTTGGTTAAGTGTTGTATATAGTTTTTGATAGCATTTAAAGGGTAAATGCTACCAAAAACACCTCCTTTCTCTTTATTACAAGTGTTATGACACTTGTAATTTTGCATGCAACATTCCATGCATGATATACGTTTGTCCTACGATGTGTCCTCGCCATATTAACCCATTTCAAGTATAAATATACCATTTTCCTTCCCTTAAGCATTCATTCTCGTCTTCTCTTCCATTTCTTCTTCTTCTCCATCTTAAAATCCATGGCTTCCATGATGAAAATCCTCCTCCTCCTCCATTTATAAAATATATAAATTGCTACAAAGTCGGTAACGTGAAATAGTCAGTCCAGGATAGCTGTAGTCAGTCTACCAGCCTAGCAATAGAGGATAGCATAGTGGAACCCCAAGGTGTGAACTCGACATTTATATTTGTTCACTTTTTATGTTGTGTGAATGATTGTTGATGATATCGTTGATTAGTAATTATTGTAATGTAAACGTTTAATGACATACGCTTATATGTACACATGTATACACTGATGTATATATACCCATATATGCTCATGTGATGGATAAATGGGTGCTTCGTGGTCGTTATTAGTGATATTATGTGCTTTATACTTATTACACACTCATATGTGGATTTATATGGATATCGGATAAGTCTTGGACCTAGTCTGTATTATAAATGAATATTTTGTTCATTTAAATTTGAAAGTTGGAATGTTGTTTGGAAATGGTTTTAAATAGTTTGAAAATAATATTTAATAGTATAAAATGGTTTTCTAAATTATTTTAAAGCAATTTATATTACGATCAAAATTAGAGCATGTCAAAATAAATAATGGAACGTTCTAGGATGACAGAGAGGATAGTTTCTAGGCTTGGGTTTGGAAATTATAGTTTCCAGCTCTCCCTGGCTATCCTAACTGATCCGATGAACGTGATGGTTAATTCAAAATTTAATTGAAATTTTTATTGCGATCAAATTTGAACTTGTCGCACAGCACCAACTTGTGTGTTTTAGTTGCAAATCTTAAACATCTATAACTTTTACAATTAAAATCGGATTTCCATAAAAATAATGTTTGCTTTCTTTTAAAAAGAGCGTTCAAATAAGGAAAAGTAGTTTTTAACATTGACTTATAGTTTTCAAGTTATGTTTAAAACAATTTAGAAAAGATCTCTATAAGCGGAGTTAGTTGACTATAATTATAAATGGGTGTTATAAATTATCTAAAAATATGGGAAAAAAATGTAAAATCATAATTAATTAATTAAAAGTGATTTATGGTATGATCATGAAGTTTTGGGTGACACAAAAGTCATTGTACTTAAACTAGCCAATATTAGTATTTTGAAACACTTTTGTAACACTATTTGTTAAATATTGAGTTTTAAAGAGATCTAGCTTTATAAATCTTTTCCAAACCTTTGTAAATGATTACTAATTATCAATAAAGTTTTTTAAATGAAAGTTTGAGTTTCCAAACATGAAGTATGGGTTGAGACTTGATTTAGTCCTATATATCCACATGGTTTTAAAGTTGCGCTTATTATTCGAAAAGACCGGGATCAGAACTGGATTTTAAAACCATTCCGAATAATGATACGACGTTATGAAGGAATTAAAGACATTGAAGACAGTGTTGAAGACCGGGACCCTTCACATTATAACGGTGACTTGCTGAATGTCTCGAATGGTTGGCTCCCATTCGTAGATGGATTTTATATCAGTTAATGGCAAGTAGTTCAAACGTATTCGGAGGAATTTCGGATTTTGGTTTCGTTCAGACCCGAGACGAACCTTTACGGATTATGTTTCTAACATTGTAATTGACTGCGTAGCACTGATCTTTATTAATATATATCTGCTTGGTGGCGGAGAATTTATTCTCTTGCTTAACACCCTTCTCTAAACGTATGAGCTTAGATGTAATATATTGATATAAATCAGTGATGCGTTGTGAATGGACAATGTGGCAGACTTAAGTTATGTGATGAGCTATGGATGATCAAAGCATGGCTCATTTAAGCGTAGCTTTGTGTATATCGTGACCTTGACCTGCCTCACACCCCGGTAAATGGTCAAAACAGGTTGAAATGCGGTAAGATTATAGGTGTGATGTCTCCTTCTAGATAAAAGGTTTATCATGGTACGGAGGCCAGGTATTAACCTATGTGGAAAACATCTACTTTTGTGGTTGTTGTTGGCGAGCGCTTGGAAAGATCGATAACAACTGGGAGATGACATACTCAGGAGTACTCTAAGTTACCTAGTTACAGAGGTAACCTGGCCTTGTGTTGGCATGAGGAGCATCACTGTTAATCATCGGACATCCCTCTAGAGGTCTTCAAAATTTGGTTCGGTAAGGAAGTTCCTTTGCCTGGTCATTTATGGAAACCCAATCTCCACCACGAGCCCGTACGATTTTAGTTGTATACTATTATGTCAGTATAGTATATGGTACCTATGCTGGCTAAGATTGATGCAGTTAATTTCGAAATTGTTTTTTTGCACTATACAGTAATAATTATATCAAAATGGTTTCCACGTATTAAAGCATTTTTTACTTTCATAAGGAGAAACCTCGCCAATGTGTGCGATTGCATTGTGTGTGTGCCACAAGACCTTATGTTAATTTCATTTTTCAAATAGTCATTGTGAATTTTCTATGCACAAACAAATATGATAAGTTCTCACACCAGTCCCATGACTGACCCGGAGTTGTTTTGGTTTCACACAAAAATCTGGGTGCCATAATTTTTACATGGGCGGCCTAGTGTCCGGTTTAGTAGCAGTATTTGGAGCTTGCATCTTGGAGCCTTTTTATTGGTGGATTCCCTTCTTTTGTGGAGTTGCAGTTGCTGTGGAATATCAACTATTTTCTTTGGGACATATTATTTTGCGGGCATCTGTGATCTGGAGCTATTCAGGTGAAGATGAAGTCTGTTATATGATTTAGGAATTTTGTAAACTCTGATGAAATCTCATGTTATATAATTGAGAAGTTGTTTTATTTCATTGTGTGTTATATCCCTAGAGGAATCCAACACTTGAATTTTCGGCATTTTGATTACGAGGTATTAATGTGTCAATTTTCGAGGGTCGAAATTCTGGGTCGTCACATTTGCCTTTCCAAATAAAATTTGCACATTGGCTTTCAATCTTTTGTATTGCTTTATTGGGAATGTTATGAGTTTGCAACCAATACATGATGATAGCAGTGATGACAGTATGTGTCAATTCCACCCTACCATCAATAGAGAGTAACCTTGTAGACTGACCTTCTAATTTACCTTGAATACAATCATATAGTTTTTAGCAGTTCCTTTCATTTAGCTGATTAGAGCTAAGAGGTAGTCCATGGTATTTAACTGGGAAATTCCCCTACTTAAATTTAAGAATGTTAAGAATCTCATCCTTATTTTTACAACTAGAGCTTAAATATATCTTAGATTTTCTTTCACTGACATTTAAGGCTACATTGTCTTCCAACTTCCCAAAGATTTTAGAAATTGCAGTAGCACTCACTACAACAAAAAACACTTTTCGCAACAGGCCATATCTGTTGCAATAGACCTATTGCAACGGGTCAGCGCCCGTCTATATAGCTGAAGTTGCAAAAGGTCGGTCCCTTTTCGCAACAGTTTTTGCCCGTTGCAATAAGATGTTGCGGTATACTTTTTTGCAACTGACCTTTGCTGTTGCAACAGAGTTTTTTGCAACAATATATGCCCGTTGCAATAGATTCTGATGCAATTATATACATCAACCATAAATCTGTAAAAAAAATATTTATAACTTATAGATATTACATATTAAATGTATTCGTTGTAGTAATAATGTATATCACAGAATGAAATAAACAAATAGAAATTTTATTTTAACAAAGTTTTAATAGTACAAACAATTACAACAAAAATTTCTACAATTTCCATACACCATTCATGTATAACAATTTCTTCTCTCATACAACACATTTTTTACATATCGAATATTTTCTGGTAATAATTCGTCACGTTACACCGAGTATAGAAGATTATCTGATAATAAGTCGTTACGTTACACCGAGTATAGTAGATATCATTTCAAGCTCCCAGCAAGTTTACATTCCCTTATCTTCGTAAAGAGAATACTTTTTACCCTTGGTTTTTTACCTGATCATTGACATGAAAAAAAAGTAAAATAGGGTTAAAATAATAATGCATACAACCAAAATAAAACTAAAACAGAACTAACATACCCCATACTATGGAAAAAAGAGCACTTCAAACTAAAACAAGCATAGAAATCCTTGCTTGCATCCTCCACCTATACATTTTCTCCATGGTGAATCAGTCATACTTAATTCAGACTGAAGCTATATTTTGGAATCATATTTTCATTCTTCAACTATCAGTACATGTACTCTTAGGGATAGCATTGTACATAAATTCAATTAACATTAACAGTTATGAAATCAACAAAAATTTTGAACAAATGGCAAGTGATAAATTTGACTGTTTAACCTACAAACAAATTGTCACTGTTTCGATCACTTGATTAATTTGGAATGGTTTTTGATAAAGGAACATGAGTGTTTTGAGTAATTTTATTACTCCAACTGAAATTAAAACTAATATGATTTTGCAAGACATCAAAAGCCTGCTGCCAACATCAAAACAACTTCAGAAGCGAATAAAGCTTAGAAACTTACCTTTGAAAGGTTTGGAATCATCAATGACCCGAAAAAAGTTTCAAATGTCGGAGCAGTTGACATTCATTCCATTGGATTTTGACATCGGCTGGTCTTGCATCCATTATTTCAATTTCCAGCTTGTACGACTTTTGCTTTCTCTTGCATGTGTTGAAAAATGAAGTCAACGACGGTTGCTATTTTACTTTAGAGGAGAACATGTATGTTTCTTGTATAGGCTTTTTTTCCAGAAAAAATGGCAACTGAACCAAGATAATGATAAAATGATAATAAAAAGCTTCATAAATATAAGCTGCTCCTACATGTAGCTACATAAATACTAAAATGTAAGAGCAACTGCAAGTACGTTATTTATTCCATTATAATCATCAAAGTCATCCACTAACTTTAACTATATATTATATTCCAGAAACTTCAAGATAACTTATTTTATATGAGCTTGTACTTTGTATACATATGTAAATGTGGCCATGCTGTGCAATATTGTATGAATGACCAATTGTTCTTTGAAGTCTCTCAACTCAAGTAGCTCTATAGTTCCTTGAAATTTCCTGACTTTAACTGAAAATAACGAAACATTGTCAGGTCAAATAATCCAACATATTGCAATAACCTCATTTCATTGATATCAACACTTGCGTGTGAAATAAATTAAATATTTTCTATTATCAACACCATCAACTCAAGTACATTCCTGATATCAACACTATGAGCTGAAGAGATGCTTATAGTGGTATAAAATTAAGTACTTTGTAGTTATAAAGTAAATGTAACTAAATTTTCAATGTTGTGCACTAAGAAAAAGAGATGTGGTAAGAATATTAAACTCAAATTGTTAGCTTAATGAACTAAACTCAATGCGTATAGCGACAAATTTATAAATAATAGTTAATAAGGGTACTGATAATTAAGGTAATCAAATGCGTATCATCGAGAAACTTCAAGATAACTTATTTTATATGAGTTTGTACTTTGTATACGTATGTAAATGTGGCCATGTTGTGCAATAGTGTGTGAATGACCAATTGTTCTTTGAAGTCCCTCTCGGTTTCCAGTTTCATGATTTATCCTTCTCTTTCAAATAGTTCTCTTCTACCATATAACTGATATTTACCCTACTGCCACTGGTGTTTCTCTTCATTTAGATTAGTGTTATCTATACCTGTTGCTTCATGTGTTTATATCATTTCATAGAGTAAGAACCACTAATTTACTGCTACTTTGTCTTCCATTGTCACTTACATAGATTAAATGCACAAATAAAGCAGATTATCCAAAATAAATCAAGACAATCATAACCTGCTCCATATCTAATACACAAATAAACAACGTAATAAATAGAAGTAAGTTTGTTTATGAAAAAATCATTCTTAGGGACACGAAAATAATACTACGAAAACCGCGCGCTCATCTATAGCCAAAAGTGTTTTTAAAAAAAAACAATAGATATTGTTTTCTTTTGGTATTATTTTCGTGTATTAAAAACTTGCAATGGATAGAAAATAACATTGCCTAGAGCAGATAAATTCATACAAAAACTTGCCCAAGTTAACCCCTGATAAATTCATCTAAAAACTTGCCCAAATTTATACAGATTTATTTCGCATCACATATTAGATTCTAGAGACCCAGAGCTGATAAATTCATCCAAAAACTTGCCCAAATTATACACAATGAAATCTGTAGCCACACCCATTTTAGATCCAAAGGCGGATCCTTTCTGATATGTGATGCGAAAGAAACGCATTTCCAAATCACATAGATCAAGAATCTAATATTCCCAAAATTCAAAAATTTAAGGGATTAACATAACAGATCTGAAATTCGTGTTCCATGCCATAATCGTAAACAAGCCCAAGAGATGAAATACGAAAATTTGAGGGCATAACATAACAGATCTGGAATTCGTCAGACATTAAATCCATAAGTTATGAAGACGAACCTCGGAAACCGCAAGATTTGTGTCGACAAGAGTGCGTCTCCAAATTAACAAGAACAGCGCTTTGGTTTAGGAATCATCGGGGAGCTCGCAGACAGGCAGGTAGAGAGGAGGAAGTGAAAGAGCGGAGGAGTAGGCGACGGGCTAGATTTGATTGGAGGGAGCCGCCTTTACATTCAGATCTAGGTTTAGCAAAAAATATTTTGGGGAAAAGGAAGATAACCAAGGGGTTAATAGCGAAATTTTGGCGGATGGAGCCAAAAATTAAAAAGGAGAGCCAAAATTTGTGCGCATGGAGCGAAATTTTGGCGTATGAAAGGAAAAGGATGTCAAACAAGCCTACTCCACTTAATTTTTTGAACGTATAAATGAACACTTTTTAGAAAAAGATTAAATATTAGTTTCTAAAGTTAATAATATAATATTATTATTGAATATATTTATTATAGTTTTTTTAAATAGTTATTGAATATTATTAGCAATATCACTTAATACAGAAACTTACAACTTTTAGAAACAAATATAAATTGTTAACTATGATTTACTAGTTATTGATAATGAACTATTATATTTTTATAATATCTTTTCTATTTTTTACTAAAAAATGACATTATTTATCTATAATTTTACATTACTTATATAGAATTTAATATAGAATTAAAATTTGTGAATTGTTTGTAATCTTATTTTAGTTATAAGTTTAAAATTATTTAAATTCTTGAGTATTTAATATAATTATCAATTATAATTATTAAATAGAAAGTAATAAAAAAATATAAACATTAATTATCATATACAATTATTAAATATTAGTCTTAGTTATTAATTATTACTTTTAATTATTAAAAAATTATTACTAATTATTAGATAATTAATATTAATTATTTAGCAATTATTAATATATTTAACTAAGTACATATTAATTAGTAGCCATTAATTTTTAATTATTTATTAACTGTTAGTTATTATTTTAATTATTTAATAAGTAACTATAAATTTCACTTTATAATAACTAAATTTTTTGGTCAATTAAAAATTATATTAAAAATCAAATATTAATTATTAGACTTATTACTTCGTATTTTTGTATTTAATATTAATTATGTTCACCAATGGTGGGAGAAAAAACAATTTTTAAAAGTATGTTTTTCGCAACTGGCTTTATCAGTTGTAAAAAGATACAATTGTTGCAAGTGGCGAAAACAGTTGCTAAAGATATATTTTTGGCAACAAGAATCGAAGTGCAGTTGCAAATAATATGTTTTTTGCAACTGTTATGAAAGTGTAGTTGCTAAAAGTATGTTTTTGCAATGGGAAGGGGAGTGCAGTTGCTAAAAATATGCTTTTCGCAACAGATAAAAAAGGCCTGTTGTTAAATCTCATCAATTGCAACAGCTACGAAAGGTCTGTTGCTAAATATCATTAACTGCAACTGTCGTGTGTTGCCTGTTGCAAATAGCTAGTTGCAATAGGGTATTTTTCTTGTAGTGACTAGAGATGTCTACATTAGAAAAAAATATTATATCATCAGCATAAAGTAAGTGGGTAATGGCAAGTTTAACCCTATTAATAGGTTTTAAGTTGCCATCAAGAAAATCAATTTCTAAAAGTAAAGACAAGTATTCCATAACCAAAGTGAATAGATAAGGGGATAATGGGTCCGCCTGTCAAATCCCCTTATTAATATGAATGATTCCTTTTGGAGATCCATTAACAAGAATGGAGAATGTAACATTATTTATGCATTCTCCAATCAAATTACGAAATTTACTATCAAACCCAAATTCTTTCATGACATGAAGAATAAAGCTCCTATTTATTTTGTCAAAAGCTTTATGGAGATCAAATTTAATACACATGTGATTTCTATTTTTAAAATTAAAATGCTTAATCATTTCATGTGCAAGTAATGTGTTTTCAAATATGAGCCTCCCAGGTGTAAAAGCACTTTGATTTTCGTAAATAATAAACTTGAGAAAAACTTTAAGCCTATTGCAGAGAATATTTGAAATGAAGTTACAACATGCAATAGGCCTGAAGTCCTCCAACCCATTAGGCATTTTAACTTTAGGGTTCAAAGTTAGAAAGGTGCGATTAGAATTTTTTAGCAGCTTTCTAGTGTTAAAAAATTCATTGATAACACCCAATAATTGAAATTGCAGATCATCCCAATGAAATTTATAGAATTTAGCACTAAACCCATCAGGTCCAGGACTTTTTCATTATTAGCCTTAAAGATAATGTTTTTTATCTCCAAAATATTAATAAGAGATAACAAAATCTCATGACGGTTATTATTAATAATGTACTTAAAATTTATTTTGAGGAATACAGATTTATAAGAATATGTATTATACAGAGAAGTAAAATAATTTAGAGCTTCGCCCTCAATAAATTTTGCATCATTAATAATAGATCCATTATTGTCTAATATTTTGCTAATATAATTATTATGTTTCCTAGCATTCATCTTAGCATAATTTTTTTTGATGCTTCATCAGCTTGTGTAAGCCAGTTAACCTTGTCCTTTTGTCTAAAACTTATAGCTTGAATATGAATAGAATTGGCAAGATCATCCTGAGATTTAAAAAAATCATTAGCTCTAGAAGGGTCTGAGCTATCTTCATCAATATCATTTTGTAGATTCTCACACTTATCCCTAATAGTTTTGATTTCAATATTTTTCTTAGAAATATTCCATTTTTTGAGGTTATTTTTGACAGTTTTCGGAGTTTTGTTGAACTTGTATTGAGTTGTACCATAATAATCATTAGAACGACTATTTTTAACTACCTCTTTGTAAGATTTGTCAAATGTCCAGCCATTGAAAAATCATAAAGGGTAGTTATAAGTAGTGTTTAAATCAGAAAACAAAGAAACTTTCAAGAAGATGTGGTCACTTATAGCTTGTGGTAGAGTACAACATTTAAAATCCTTAAAAGAGTTCATGAAATATTGATTTAAAAGGACTATATTTAACTTACAGTGTATGTTTCTAAATTCACCTAATTTCTAGGTGAATTTATTACCATATAATGTAGGTTCATGTAGTCTAGTTTTAATCAAATAATTATTCGGTATTTCAAGCTTTTTGAAAGGAAGTGGGTTACCATCTTTTTTTCATGTGAGTGAATAATAGTATTGAAATTCCCTAGTAATAACCAAGGGGAATCAATATTATTATTCAGATTAATCAAACTACCCCAAAGATCTAGTCTAACTCTCTCATTATTAGATGCATAGATGAAAGTAATAAACAGCTTACAACCCCCTTTATTTTTGAAAGAACAGTGAATAAACTGAAAGTCTAATGAGTAGTCAGAAAGGTCCCATATACTTGAAATCCAAAATATTAAAATCCGGCCATACCTGTTTACACCAAAAATGGTCCAAACACTTCAGGTACAAAGCTGTACTTCACCAATTTGATAGGGAATAAAGTGGAGCCGTATTCAGTCAGTAATTCAAAGTAGAAAATGCAGAAAAAAGGTAAAAATAGAGACGAGGTTTAGAGTGGTTCGGCCGTTAATGAGGCCTACGTCCACTATGAAGGTGATTTCTAATCTCATGATATGAATTACAAAGTACATCAATTCTCTCTATAACATACACTTCCATTTTCGCCTAATACAACCTCGTTTGTATACTTTAATCTAGGAAATTATATAAGAAGATGGTTGAGTTTAAGTAGAAAGAGGATGGATGGATGATTGAGATTGATGATGTCTTTGTTCTCTCCGAATCACGAAATTGAGCTTGACGCCATGGCCAGATCCGTGGTTTGTGGCCGAGTTTGGCAGCACTTCGTGGTCCTTTTTCCTCCCCTTTTTCAGTGGTGGCTATGGTATATTTATAGGTGAGTCATTGGTTTGAAATCCCTTTCCCGCCTTATGAATCTCTAATTCTGCTAATTACAATCGGGCCATGAGCCGGTTGTCGCCAGCTGTCATTAGCTGTCTTAGGCTGTCATGCGTAGATAGCTTTTTGGGTTGGACGCCTTATGTAGTTTGAGCGGGTTCGAGAGAGTGGGCGCTTCTGTGAGGGCGACCATTTTAAGGAGGCCTTGTAGGGACGGGACGCAAGTCTGGGATTGGTTCTTCATTGTTCCCTGCGCGACCGATTGCTTTAGTTTTTGGGGTGCTCGCTCACTTATTGCTTCTGCAGGATGTGATCGTTCTGGCTTATGTTGGATGAGCGACTTGCTTCATGCCGATGCTTGGTATAGCCTCATTTCCGTATGAGCAACCGGTCTTAGTCTCCGCGCCTGAATCTTGATTTGGACCCAAGTTTTAGGATCGCGCACTGCATCTTGCCATCCGGTTGTACTTGATCGACCAGATTTGTTCTGGGCTTGAAATTCAGTACTTGCTCTTGTGACTGTTCTTTTCCATTACGAATGCTTTATGTGGTTTAGTGACTTTATGTACAAACTACCTTGGTGATGTTAGCGACATATCCCTTGTTCAATGTGCGCGTGGACTTTTAAGGATTAACACTTGCCCCTCGAAGCTTGTGATTTCTTTCAATGAGGAATTACTGGCTTCGACATATCTGATCGCACATTGTTGTATAGGTTTATTGGTGGGTCGTTCGCTCAAGGAATATAGTTGCTCCAATGGTGTTATCTCTTTCTTGAGCGAAAGGCGTTTGGACTACCCTGTCATTATTTCGAACTGGTGCCAGCTGGCTTCCGATGGGATGGTTGTGTCGGTATTTGAGTATTAAGTCCGTCGCGACAAGGATCTTTTAGATGTTTTGCCCTTTAATCTCCCTTTCTGTTTTCTTCATTCCTTATTTGTCTTGCTTTCATCTTTCTCCAGTAAGATTCCTTAATTGAGAGAGAAAGAAAACTCCGTTTTTTTGCAACTGAGGTTTACTGATCTCTATTTATGCTTTTCTTTCTTTTGAGCCTTATAGTTGTCCCTTGACTGTTTTCAGGATGGTGCCATCACCAGAATGACGCCAACGGGAGGTTTTTGACTTGGGTGTCTCTGCATACGAAATCCAGTCAATTGGTCAGTCGTCTGTGAATTCTCCTTTTGCCCCGTCGTACTCAAAGCTTCAGACGATCATCAACAGGCCTCGTCATACGCTTGATCCTTGTCCTCCAAGGCTATCCAAACATTTTCAGGAGTGTAGTTTACAAGTGGTGTCTTCTAATGTGAATATATCTCCGTTTGATTCTCAGACTTTCTCTCATGACATGATGGAGGCGAAAAGTCAGATGCTGGCTCGCCTCGAGACTGCTGCGTATCAATTTGGGGAGCATATGGACTCACTGAAGAACCATTCTGCGAAGCGGATGGATAGGTGGTGCTCGTTAGCTGCGATCTCCAAAAACATCACAAGGATAGCCTTGAGCGAATTTCCGTTCTGGCGAATGACAAGGTAAGGTTGATTCAAGCCCTTAGGTCCAGAGATAGCTTGGTGGCTGCTTTCCCTTCCGGTGGTGTTGAGCTGGTGGCTTCAGATCCTGCTGGCGGACTCTCGTCTGGCTCTGTTCCAGCAAAGAGGAAAGTGGGTAGGCCTAGGAAGGTAAGAGATCTGTGATTCCTTTCCCCTTGACTGTTTTGCTCTTTTGGACTTTAAGGCCGATTGTATAAGTGGGTGTCGGCCCTCGCTTGCGATGTTTTGCTAGTTACTTGTGGTGATTTGCATTTGCTCTGTGGCACACACTTCTATGATTTTTGTTTGGTTGGTTTGATGATGCCCTTCATGTTTTGGCCACACCATGTTTTCCTTGCCCTGTTTTAGCAATATGTAAATATATGTATCTTTTATCTTTCCGCAACGGTCATACGTTAATATTGTATTACTAAGCGTTCGTACATTCGTACATTCGTTAGTATCGCATTACGGTTAATCTTGTAGCGCCCCATTAGGTTGGGATCAACCAGTCTTAAATATTTGGCTTTTTCTTGTAGAATTTTTAGATTGTTTTATCGTTGGCCATTTTAGCCGTTTAGATTTTTAATTAAACATCTTGTTTATCTGTTTGGGGTATTTTCGTGAGGCATTTTTATGCGTGCCCCCATGGGAGGACTTGGGTTCCAATGTAGAATCCAAACTTGACTTTAGTTGACTTGGTTAACAACAAAGAACAAGATTGAACACCCCCGTATGGCTAGGACTTCTGCTTTTTACCCCCTTTCGGCTGGGATTTCTGCTGTAATCCAACCCTGGCTTTGTTGACTTGGTTAACAACAAAGAACAAGATCAGACAACTCCTTTCGGTAAGGGTTTTTACGAACCACATCGGTTTTTTCTGACTTCACATTTTTGTCGATTTTTTCCGACTTTGCATTTTGCCCAATGAAATAGATACTGGCCCTCTTCAATGAAAAAATTAAGAAATTTTCTCAACGCGGGGAATCCTCGTATCCTGCACTTAATATGAAGGTATTCCCTTGATGGGCTCAGCAAATTTTATCCGAGGGGCATTTTTGTTTTGAGTTGCTTTTGTTTCAGCATTGATTGGCACCAAGCCCTTTGTTGGCCCAAAATTATGAGATCCATCATTTGTTGAGGAAAGTTGGAACTCTTCATATTGATACTTCCTGGTCGATCGTTTGCCTACACAAGGAAGTAAATTTTTAGTAGGAGCTTGTGAATGGGTAGTCTGAAAATGCAAGAACTTTACAAACTTCACAGCATTTTCTATGTATTTGGATAACATGTTATATGAAATAACGTCGAATATGCTTGTTATTCCATGCTCGTGGAATTTGATCTCCATCCATGGTGACCAGTTTGAAGGTTCCATCCTGGAGCTTCCGGCTTATCACATAAGGTCCTTCCCAGTTGGGCCCGAAGACTCCAGTACCGGTCATTATCTTTTTTAAGACAAGGTCTCCAACCTCGAAAGTCCTATGTTTGACTTTCGAATTGAAGTGCCTTTCCACTCTTCTTTGATGTGCAGCTACTCTGAGTTCTTCTTCCTTTCTTCTTTCCTCAAGTTGGTCGAGAGCTTTGAGATGTAGCTTCTCGTTTCTCCTTGGGGTCAAAATGTATCCTTATGTGGCTAGGGACCTCTAATTCCACCGGGATCATGGCTTCCGATCCATAGGATAAAGAAAAAGGAGTATGCCATGTTGTTGTTTTGTATGTGGTGCGATACGCCCATAATGCCAGCGGGAGTTCGTCTACCCATGCGCCTTTAGCTTTTTCGAGCCGCTTCTTGATGGTGGTTTTGATGGTTTTATTCACCACCTCCACCTGCCCGTTCGCTTGTGGATGAGCGACTGCTAAAAAGATTTTTTGGAATTTGTATTTGGTGCAAAAGCTTTGGAACTCTTCGCTTTCAAACTGGGTCCCGTTGTCTGAGATTAACTTTTGCGGTA
This sequence comes from Allium sativum, assembly GCA_030737875.1. NCBI lineage: Eukaryota > Viridiplantae > Streptophyta > Magnoliopsida > Asparagales > Amaryllidaceae > Allium > Allium sativum. Next base: position 400,880,967 of record CM060923.1, on the reverse strand, counting down.
CCCCAAACCTGCATATGATATTTTTCAAAATGAAGTTGATGACTTTCTTTGAATTTATAGTGGCCAACGGCTCTGCTTCAGCCCACTTCATAAAATAATCTACGGCAACAATTGCATATTTGAAACCAGATTTTGCAGTAGGGAGAGCTCCTATGAGGTCAATGCCCCAGACAGCGAATGGCCACAGGCTGACCATATGGGTTATTATTATGGATGGCAGCCTTGGGATTTTGGCAAACCTTTAGCACCTGTCGCATCTCTTGGTGTAAGCCATGGAATCCTTTTTGATGTCTGGCCAAAAGTAATCGTATTGTAGGATCTTCTTAGCCAAGGTTTGTCCACCAGTGTGGCCTCCACATTTCCCTTCGTGTAACTCCGCCATGATCGCCTTAGACTTCCTTTCCGTGACGCAGCGAAGTAAAGGTGTCGAAAACCCTCGTCTATACAGTCGTCCGTCTTGAATAAGGTATAAGGGAGCCTTTCGCAATACTTTCCTTCGGAGTTTAGATTTGGTTGGAAGTGCCCCGGTTGCGAGGTATTCTCTAATTGGCGACATCCACGAATTAGGCTCATTGGTTGTCTCCATGGCCCAATCCATTTCAACCTGTTTTATGCTTGGACTGGAAAGGACTTCTACTGGGACTAAGCCAGTTAGCAGCGCATTCCCTGCGCTTTCATACTTGGCTAACAAATCAGCTTTAGTATTTTCTTCTTTGGGAATTTGGGATATGGTGTAATGCTCGAGGGATTCCAACAGCTTCATGGCTTTGGCAAGATAGTCTGGCAGGTTGTCTGTTTTCACTTGGAATTCTCCCAAGATTTGGCACATTACGAGCTGAGAGTCACTGAAAATTCGCACGGCCTTTATTTGCAATTCTTTCGCTAGCTTTATTCCTGCGATGAGGGCTTCATACTCGGCTTCATTGTTGTTTGATTGGAAATCTAGCTTTAAGGCATAACATAAAGATCTTCCTTCGGGGGTTTCGAGAACCACCCCTTCCCCAGAACAGCGGTCGTTCGATGCCCCGTCTACAAACAGCTTCCATTGGATGCTAGTTTTATTGCCATCTTCTTCCTTTACCTCCCCCCGGTCGGTAAATTCTGCGATGAAATCAGCAAGCGCTTGCCCGTTGATCGCTCTCCGGGGATGATACATAATGTCATACCGACTGAGCTCTATATTCCATTTTAGCAATTTACCGGAGGTCTCCGGTCGAGACAAGACCTTCCTTAGGGGTTGGTCTGTGAGAACCTTAATGGGACGAGCCTGAAAGTAGGGACGGAGTTTTTTCGATGCGATGAGCAAGCAATAAGCTAGCTTTTCAAGTTTTGGATAATTGAGCTCTGCCACGGATAACCTCTTACTGATGTAATAGACTGGTTTTTGCACTTTCGAGTCCTCTCTGATCAGCGCTGCGCTCAGAGCGTGGGCAGATACTGCCAAGTATAAGAATAAGTCTTCCCCATCGCTAGGTTTCGATAACATAGGTGGCGTTGCCAAATGCTGAACCAATTCTTCGAAAGCCTTTTGACACTCAAGGTTCCATTATATCTCCTTCTTCCCTTTCCTGAGGGAATCGAAGAAAGGAAGACATCTGTCTGTCGCTTTGGATATGAAACGATTCAAGGCTGCGGTTTTCCCGTTTAAACACTGAAGCTCCTTCTTGGTTCCCGAGGCACGCATTTCCCTTAGGGCTGAGATCTTGGCTGGATTAGCTTCTATACCCCTAGCGTTGACCATGTATCCAAGGAACTTACCTGAACCGACACCAAAAGAACACTTCAAGGGATTTAACATCATACCGTATCACCGTAAGACATCAAACATTCGGGCCAGATCCTCCAAGTGGTCCATTGCTCTTTTTGATTTAACCAGCATGTCATCGACATAAACCTCCATAGTTCTGCCAATTTGCGTTTTGAACATGGCATTTACAAGTCGCTGGTAAGTTGCTCCTGCGTTTTTTAGACCAAATGGCATCACCTTATAGCAATAGAGACCGAGATCAGTAATAAAGCTAGTGTTTTCTTGATCGGGGCCGTACATCATAATTCGATTGTAGCCTGAATATGCATCCATGAAAGACAGCAGTTCATGACCGGCCGTGGAATCCACAAACTGATCGATTCTGGGTAAAGGGAAACTATCTTTCGGACAAGCTTTATTTAGGTCAGAATAATCTACACAGACTCGCCATTTGCCGTTTGACTTCTTTATGAGTACCGGGTTGGACACCCATTTCGGGTATGTAGATTCTCTGATAAAGCCGTTCTCCGTCAATCTGTCGACTTCTTCTTTCAAGGCGCGCAACCTTTCTAGCCCTTGGGATCTCCTTCTTTGTATCACAGCCGGAACGTGCGGGTCAATGTTTAGCTTATGGACCGCGACGTCGGGGGATATGCCGCACATGTCAGAATGATCCCATGCGAACACATCCAGGTTAGCTCTCAAGAAGGTAATCAACTGGCTTCTTAATTCAGGGCTTAGCCGAGATCCTATATTCAGTGCACGGTTCGGGTCCTTTGGGTTTACAACTATAGGGATCGTATCTTCGGCTGAAGTCGCCCTTTCGTCCTCTACACTGGCTTCCCTTGGATCGATCTCCTTTTGCGCTCCGCTATGTTCACCAGTGTATGGACCTTTCTTTAATTGCTATAAGGGTGAGCTTTGGACGCGGGAGAGAGCATCCGCATCCTTCCCCGACTCTTTTCTCTTGACTTCTCTTAGCTCTGTCCATAGCAATATCTCATAGTTATTTGGTCGCCCCTGATTACACCGATTCCTTTTTCAGTTGGGAACTTCATGGTCAGGCACCATGGGGCTAACGCGATCTTGAAACCTGAAAGAGTCGGCCCCTCGAGGAATGCATTATAAGACGAAAACTCGTTTATTATGACAAAGGTTTGTAGCATACAAGCCTGACGCTCCCCATCTGCCAATTCTACAGATAAGTCTATTGTTCCAATGGGTTGTGTGGCCTGGCCAGTGAAGCCGTGGATTTTATTTGGGTATGCGCGCACCTTTGCCATAGGGAGATTCATCTTTTTGAAAGTATCTATAAAAAGTACATTGACCGATGCTCCAGTGTCAACCAAGACCCTTCTTACCACTGCAGGTTCGAGACCAATTGTGATTACCATGGCATCGATGGTTGGTGTAGTGAGGCCCTCTGCGACTTTATCCCTGAATATCACGTCATCGGCTGAGGTCTTGCGCATCTTTGCTGGGAGCTCGTTATGTAGGACCATGCTTCCTAACTCTACTGTAGCGTCCTTTAATTCACTGGCGTATCTCTCCATATCCGCCAAGCTGCTCCCGGCTGGGTGGGGGCCTCCGAATATCATGTTGACTACTAGCCTTGTGTCAGCTGGCACTGGAGCTTCCTCGTTCAAGCTTAGCTGGCGAGTCGTACTGTTATGTCCATGTGCGGCTGGAGGTTCTTGGGAGTTTCTGACATATTGCCGAAGTCGGTTGTTCCCAATGAGTTCCCCAATCAAGCTCTTCAGGTGGAGGCATTCGTTGGTGTTGTGTCCTGGCTGACTATGGAACCGGCAGAATTTTCCGGAATTTGCCTGCTGCTCCGACACTCTCTGTGGTTTCATTTGAGGAAAAAGGCCCGAGTCTTTTGCAGCTTGATAGATCTTCTCTGGGATTTTATTCAGAAGGGTTAGTTCAGACGGTTTGTAAAACCATGTTCTCTTATAAGTTTGGTTATCCCCCTCGTCATTTTCCCTCTTTTGCTTCACATCGTATTTCTGCTCAACTCTGGACCCATGGTTTTTCTCTTCTACCGCGGTGATGCCTTCCGCAGCCTTTTGGACACCTGGAGCTTCGTCTGCCACGCTCATGTATTCTTCAGCCTTCTTGTAGAACTTCCTTAGGCTCTTTGGCTTTTTCATCTTGAGCCACTTTCCGAATTCTGACTTCTTGTCGATAGCTCCTTTCATTGCAGCCAACAGGTACCAGGGCTCTATAACCTCTGCTGCCGCAGCGTGGAAGCGTGTTAGAAAAGCTCTGATGGTTTCTCCACGTTTCTGTTCCATCTCGCATAATGACATTACATCTTTCGCCCTAGTAGTTTGTAGTCGAAATTGGTCCTGAAATCTCCTCGCCAGGTCGGCAAACCGGTTAATACATTTGGGTGGAAGTCTGGTGAACCACAATGAAGCCACACCATCTAGACACACAAGGAAGTACAGACACTTGATCTCATCAGTGGCTCTAGTTCCGTTCATGTGCTGGTCGTACTTGAACAGGAAAATAGTAGGATCTCCAACTCTACCGTAGGGTGACTTTGTTGGAGGGGTGAATTTCTTCGGGAACCTCGCTTGACGAATTCCCTCTGTGAACGGGTTTTAGTTGGGGGAAAACTCCCATTTCTTCTCCTCATTTTCTTGGACCACCTTCTCTTTCATGATCCGATAGACCAAACTCGTGATGCCTCTCTCGTCATCTGCTGGGCCATTGGAATCGGTATTGATGCTCTTATCAGTACGATCGTGATTTGAGCTTCGGCGCCTCGCGCCCCTCCTAATGAGAAGGACGTCAGTAGGATCTTTGACTTCTTGAGCTGGTTGTACCTCTTTACATTGTGGAGATCTGGCTTTAGGATCCTCAACGCCGGCCTCTCCCCTGTCTCTCACCATGTTATGAGGTCGTCCAGGGTTTGAGGCTGATGAGTCCTTTTTTCCGCCAATATCATCCACAGTGTTTGGCGGCAGCAGATTGGTTCGAACACTGGTAAGGGTATCAAACCTTTCCATTATCATCTTCATTGTACTATCCATTTTTTCATTCAGGCCTATTACAACCGCGTTTAGCTCATCTTGGGTTATTGATGGCCCCGGGGTTTCATTTGCCCCTTGATGCAAGATCTGAGGTGAAGCTTCGTCAGCATTATCACCCTCATTGGTAGTAACAACTTTAACAGATTTTCTACCCTTCTTCGATCCAGCCATGGCTCAAAATGAGAAAGCAATTTCGGGATAGTTTTTTTATGAAAGGAAATTATGACACGGCCCCACGGTGGGCGCCAAAAATGTTTACACCAAAAATGGTTCAAACACCTCAGGTACAAAGCTGTACTTCACCAATTTGGTAGGGAATAAAGTGGAGTCGTATTCAATCAGTAATTCAAAGTAGAAAATGTAGAAAAAAGGTAAAAATAGAGACGAGGTTTAGAGTGGTTCGGCCATTAGTGAGGCCTACGTCCACAATGAAGGTGATTTCTAATCTCATGATATGAATCACAAAGTACATCAAGTCTCTCTGTATCATACACTTCCATTTTCGCCTAATACAACCTCGTTTGTATACTTTAATCTAGGAAATTATAAAAGAAGATGGTTGAGTTTGAGGAGAAAGAGGATGAATGAATGATTGAGATTGATGATGTCTTTATTCTCTCCGAATCACAAAATTGAGCTTGACGCCATGGCCAAATCCGTGGTTTGTGGCCGAGTTTGGCAGCACTTCGTGGTCCTTTTTCCTCCCCTTTTTCAGTGGTGGCTATGGTATATTTATAGGTGATTCATCGGTTAGAAATCCCTTTCCCGCCTTGTGAATCTCTAATTCTGCTAATTACAATCGGGTCATTGGTCAGTTGTCGCCAGTTGTCGCCAGCTGTCATTAGCTGTCTTAGGCTGTCATGCGTAGATAGCTTTTTGGGTCGGACGCCTTATGTAGTTTGAGCGGGTTCGTGAGAGTGGGCGCTTCTGTGCGGGCGACCATTTTTAGGAGGCCTTGTAGGGACGGGATGCAAGTCCGGGATTGGTTCTTCATTGTTCCCTGCGCGACCGATTGCTTTAGTTTTAAGGGTGCTCGCTCTCTTATTGCTTCTGCAGGATGTGATCGTTCTGGCTTATGTTGGATGAGCGACTTGCTTCATGCTGGTGCTTGGTATAGCCTCATTTCCGTATGAGCGACCGGTCTTAGTCTCCACGCCTGAATCTTGATTTGGACCCAAATTTTAGGATCGCGCACTACATCCTGCCATCCGGTTGTACTTGGTCGACCTAATTTGTTCTGGGCTTGACATTCAGTACTTGCTCTTGTGACCGTTCTTTTCCATTACGAATGCTTTAAGTGCTTTAGAGACTTTATGTACGAACGACCTTGGTGATGTTAGCGACATATCCCTTGTTCAATGTGCGCGTGGACTTTTAAGGAATAACAATACCCTCCTTTTCTATTGTTGTGAATGACATTTTAATTTTTCATATTTTTAATATGAAAATCATAGATTTTAGTATCAACATTTTATGTTCCAAAACACCCAAAATGTCCGGTTTATGAACCTGAATTAAGTTTCATAAATCTAACTTTCTTTTGGGGGAATTGAATCCCCTAGCATTCCAGCATATAATCGACATAAATGAAAAATAAAGGATATATGGAAGGATAAATAGTACTTCAGCTAATTGCTAAAAGAATTGTCATCCTCCTTCATCCCCACTTTTACTCCTTTCTTCTTGTATTGATTTTTGTCTTTGACGCCAAGATGATCTATCCAGATTTCATTTTTAGAAATGATTTTTTTTTAATTGGCATCATTAACATCTTCAATAATATTTGAAGTGTTGAGCTCACTGAGCTTTTCGATCATGTTTTTCTTCTTTTTTCTTTTGTTTGTAGAGTTGGCCACCGAAGGGTAAGTGTTGATTGCTTTCTTAATAGATTCATCAGATAGGATTTTATGAGCATTTGGAGCTAAGATTCCAGTTAGCAAGGATGGATCCATTCATTTCAGGCCTTTTGATAAATCAAGATGAATGGAACACGCAGCAACATTATCAGCACTTGTATTTTTATGATATGTAATAATTCTTGGGTCTTCTTTGAGGCAAGAAGACTCAATGGACATTTCTGATATTGCCTTTGTATTTTTTTCGGAATTAACTTCAGTATTAACCACTGGATCAACGGTGGGTGTTTCATGAGATGCATTCCCATTACTGATATCAAGGTTAATGCTTGAATGTAATTCAGTTGGTGGCGCAGCGTTACCTGACGCCATGCCATCTTGATTTGGTACGCTGTTTGTTATGGGGGCTGTGTTATTTGCAGCTTCCATATCAGCCTAATCAATTCTTGATGTCTTATGTTGAGTATTGCCATTTACATCTTCTAGATATGTTTCCTCTTGAATATCCGAGTCTGTATCTATAGTACATTGCTCGAACATAGGATCAACGCTTGTTTTCTCTTTCCATTCTTTTTTAACACTGCAGTTTTCTGTACTGTAACCAAAGCATTTACAAAAGGTGCACCCTAGCGGGATCCACTCATATTGAATTTCTTGTATTATTTCTTCTCCATCGTGCATCTTGAAATGAGCTTCGTTGGGCAGTTCAACATCTTCTTTGATTTCAACTAATATTCTTGCGAAGCTAAGTCATATTTTATTTGCAGTGTGCTCATCCAGTTTGAGTGGATTGCCCATTAAACTTGCGATAGCATTAAAACCTGTAACAACCCTGAATTTTGGGGCCAATTTAAAATTTTATTTTAAGTTATTTTAATGGGTTCTTATATTTAAAGTGATTTATTTTAAATAATAATGATTAAAAATTTATTTAAATTGAAGTTAGAATGAATAATTTAATTCTAATTATAAAAGAAGTTAGAAATAGCGCGGTAGTTTGAAAAGTCAAACTTGAACTTTGACTGATCGTACAGGATGCAAAATTTAACGGATTTAAGTGAAACCAAAAATATTAGAATCTCTTTTAAAAAATCTTTCCAACGAATCCGAAAAATCGAAATTTTATAGCGGGAATCAAAAGTCATGGCAAGTTTAAATTTCAGGAAAAACGCTATAGATATATTATATATATGGTCCAAAAAGCTACTTTTCACATACTAATGAATTTGGGCTCGAAACCACTTCCATTGAGTTCAAAATGATGTTTCTGCATTGAAAAAGTATAAGCATCGATATATTTTGAGTTTCGGAAATTATTCCTATAAGAATATATTTTTAATATAAAATATGTACGCCTTGAAAAGTGGAGTTTTGCAAACGGTCTTCAAATTCAACGAAATTAATTTTGTTGCTTTCGTATCGTCAAAACAAAGCTAAAAATGTTTTTCAGTAATTTTTAGAATTAATATGTAATTATTATTGATTTTTTTCCAGTGAAAACGGCCAATTTTCAGACTTTAAAAATTCATTATTAATTCGTACGGACTCGGAAAATGACGAAAACAGTTTCTTTAAATCCGTAATGTCAAGGAATATTTATGTTTCAATTTTCAATTACAATTGAATTCGTAGGTGTTAACACGAATTTTTAAACTACGAAAAGCGGAGAAAAAAATGTATTAATATATGTACATAAGGGTAATTGGGCCTAATTGAGTTTATAACCTACCTATATATTATCTTTTAACAACCATTAGCTGAACCCTAAATATAACATAGCCTCCTCCATCTTCATTTTCTTCATATTCCATGGCCTCCTCTCTAAAAATATTCTTTGCACAAAAGACCCTTAAACTAAACAATTTATAATTCTAAATCAGAACAAAATTATACCAAACTTATTCTGGGTTTTGTTCATCTTCTTATCCTCTATCTACCACGAAAAATTCAAGACCTATCGTCGCGCGGATTCACCGGGATCTGAGTTTGATTGCAAAAAGTCAGTTTCGTATTTTGGTGTTTTCTGGCCAAGCCGTGAAGAATTGGAGGATGGCACAATAGAAGAAATTGTAGAGGAGACAAAGATCTACAACTTTGCTGCAGAAAGTTTTGTCTGAAAGCGATAGAAGGGCACGGAAATCGAGAAAAACTGAACTGGAGCAAAACAGAAAATTCCGGCGAGCTCAGAACATAGATGATCAATTTCTGGCCAATCCGGGAAGAATCATGCGAAGGGCCGAACACGAAAGTTCTTCGTCTACACAAGGAGAAGACGCTCTGAAATTTTCAGGTCATTTGGATAACAGGTGTGGCCTGTGGTGCCCGCTAGGCAAATTTCGCTTTCTAGCGAAATTCCGGCGATAGGAGCTTCAACGGCGGCGGCGGCTTGGAGCGTGGATGCACCTCTCGAAGACGAAGAGGATGGCGGTGGTTTCAGGTCAATCGGAGTTCTGAGTCAACGGGAAAACGCGGTCAAATTTTGTAAGGGGCTGGTTGACCGGCTGGGGTACTATTTTAATTATTTAATTAATGTATTCAAACTTCAAAATTGTATAACTCTCTCATACGACCTCAAAATTTGATGATTTCAGATCCGATGCGATCGTGGCGATTTGACCTTCGCGTGTTCGTCCAATTTGGAGGAAGTTGAATTTTTGGGTATTTTCCATAATTAAATTAATTATTTAATTCGTTCGAACTTCAGAAAATCATAACTTTTTGATACGAACTCAAAATCGCACGAACCAGGATCTGCCGCGATCAGCGCGTCGTGAGCTTCGCGATGACATCAATTTCATCAATTTTGGAGCAAGTTAAATTTTGGGCCAAAATTGGGGCCGAACCGTCATTTAAGCACAACAAAGGTGAGAACTTTATCTCACTCAAATTTTGAACATTTATTTATTCTTTTTGTCATTAAATATAAATTAATTATCTGTGTTGGAATTGTTGTATGTTGGATAAATGTTGATTTGGATGTTGTATTGTGAAATGTTTGAAATTTAGAACATGTATCATGTTAGAAATATGTTATTATACTATGATGTTCAAAACATGACTACAGGGCCATTTACAAGTTGTCTGACTTGTTTATGTTGATTGGGACGATTAATTTTACACGTCGCCTAAGTGCACAAATAACAATACGTATATTATCTGAATTTGTGTTGGTTGAAACCCCACACGGGTCTTGGGTTGATATTTGAATACACGTCGTCCTTGTGCTTAGTCGTAATATGCACTTTGGCTGTTATGTAGTATTTTATCATTATCATGGAATTAATACGATGTTTTGAAATCCATGTAATTAAAATTATATGGTAATGGTGTGGTCTCATTCCAATTTTGAATCAAAAAGGAATATTTTCATTTAATATTCAATTAATGGAATTGAATGATGGTTTTAACGTTTGGAATTAAAAAGACTATATTTTTGTTGTTAAGAGGTTACAATAAAAAGAGAAAAAAATTGGAATTTAAAAATATTACCTTTTTAATTGTCAATATGTTAAATTAAAAAGATTTGTTTTCAAAACGTTATCAATTTTGAATTAAAGGAATGTTTTTATTTTATATTCAATTAAGTTTTATTTTATATTCAATTAATGGAATTAATTGACGTTGATTTAGAAAGATTACGTCTTTATTGTCTAAAAGTTACAATAAAAGGATGCAATTAAAAAGATTACATCTTTGGTGTCAATACGTTAAAGTAAAAAGATATGGTTTCTAAATTGAACATCTTGAAAAGGTTGTTATTATAAAATCATAATAATATAGAAAGTTATAATTTATATTAAGATACTTGAAATCAAGATATTTAGAAATAAAGAATATCTTAAAATTTAGATTCTTTAATGGACAGGATAATTTCAAATAATATGATTTGGAAAAATTAATTATAATTATAAATTATAATTGTGCTTGGACACGAGGTTAGGTTATATTTGTGGTGAAAGTCTGCCCGGACCCGACCGGCATATCCAGCAGCCACTAATGTTGAACCTAATGTGAGAGGTCCAAGTGCACAAATACAAAACGGGCCATGACACGAGGTTAAGCCCAACTTGTGGAATAAGTCTGCCTGGAGCCGACCGGCACATCCAGCATCCACAAGTCGTAGGTTTAATGTGAGAGGTCTAGCCCATTATAAAATACAAATGGATAAGAAAATGAGTTGGGCTATTTAATCCGTTTTAAAAATAGCAATGCCATTTTTAAAGAAAAACCCGAAGGGGTTTACCGATTATTTTATCCATTTTATAATGAATATTAAAAGAGAAATTAATACTTTGGAAAATAATATCATTATAAAGGGATAACATATAGAATAATCAATTTTTAGATTATAGTTGGAATAAAAGTTGGAATCGTCTTGGAAACGAATTTATAAACGTTTTAAAATACGAAAAATAGAAAAAAAATTATGTGAAGTCATAATAAATGATTCAAAAAGGGTTTTGATGAAAATCTCTAAGTTTATAAATATAAAAGATATTTTTATCAAAAAAAGTGATCTATTTATTTATTTCATAAATAAATAAAAGGATTTAAAATGGTTTTTGATACAACTAAGAATTCCCAATGAGTATATTGAATTGGATTTGAATGGAAATGATCTACGGATTATTTCTATAATAATTTTGTGATTATACGGATATTATTCTGGGAATTTGGAAGATATTTAATATCGTTATTTCTGATATGATATCCGTTGGTTTTAGAATTTGATATTGAATATAATCGATATAATTCCCATTCAAAGCTTTATATTTAATATCAAGTTAGATTTTGGGTTTGTCGTGAATAGTGTCTTAAATAACATTATTCTTAAATCCATTTGAGTAAAGAAAAATCTTTTTATTAAGATTAAATGAGATTTCCAATTATTAAATATAATTGAAATAAAAAGGAAATTTATTATGGGTTGTGTGTGAACAATGTTTTGAAGGGCATTAGTTCTTGAAACTCAAATAAATAGTGAAATTTTGATTTGTTATTAATTAATCTTTTAATTAAGATTAAATGGAATTTTCTAAAAGGAGAGACGCCTGATATTATATATTAAATTGGGAATTAATGAAACATGAAATGGGGTCTCTCGTGAACTATGTTTTAAATAACATTAGTTCTTAAACCCGGATTAAAGATAAGATTAATTCCAGAAAAGTGATTAGTCATTTAACAATGATTTTAGAAGACTAAACTTAATAAAGTTTAAATAAATCTTTAATTAGATTGAAGGTGAATAAAGGAAGATTAAAGAATAAGTTGAAAGATTTATCTTTGATAAAATTAATGGGAACCTTTCCCTAATAATGTGAATACTTTATTAAAAGGATATTCTGAATTGGAATGAGGCATTGATGTGTTTTATATATAGCACCTAATTTTAAATCACGCGTGTTATTCGGAAAGACCGGGTTTAACCCATTCTGAATAATGAACACGGCGACTAACAGTCGAATAAATTGAAGATGGTGCAAGACCGATGATCTTCATATCGAATGGATGTGTTGCTACTGAGGCCCATGATTGGAGTAGCTACCTTGAAGGGGTGTCAGGGGTGGCCGTTCGGACGTATATGTTGATTGCACGGATATGCGGGTACCTCCTTCTCGTACTGGACATACGGGACGAGGGTATCTCCGGTTTCGTTCAGACGCAGAACGGACTTGAAAATGGATTGTATGTCTGACGTGGTATTCCTTTATACGGCATTCGTTGATCTCTCCTAAATATATATATGTTTGGTGTTTAACACCCTTCTCTAAGACGTACAAGCTTAGAGGTTATATATTGGTAGGAATCAATGGTATGGTATGGATTGACAATGTGGCATTCTAAGATGCAATGATCAAGGCTTTTGTTGAAAACAGGCCTTGTGGTTGATGATCAAAGCACTGCTTGAATAAGCATAGCTTTGTGTAATACGTAGCTTCACGAGTCTCACAACCCGGTTGAGTCTAAAACGGGAGAAGGGAACGCAGGGAGAGAATCACGTTTCTTTCTAGCTAGGGGTAGTGTCAGTGCTTAAACTGGCTGATATTTTACTTATGTGGATGATGGAATGAGGCTCGCCTCGGATGATAGGTCCTATAGGATCGGGAAACGTGTGTTCAGGAATAACTAATCCACAAAGCTGTATGTGTGGACCATCCCTGCAGGATCCAAGGGTTAACTACGGGGAACCCCTAGACATTAGCTAGACTGGCTCGAATCGGTAAGGAGCACCTTCCTAGCCTTGACTCATGATGGAAACCCAATTTCCAATACGACCCTACGGACTTGATTGTATTACTAGTATGGAGGCATACTATATGGTAGCTATGCTTCCTAGGATTGATACATTTACTTTGAAATGTTTTTGAAACATATATACACAAATAATAATATCAAATTCGTTTTTATCGTATCAAGCATTTTTGACCATTATAAGGTAAAACTCTATCCTCTAGTTTGCGTTGCATTGTGTGATGGGACTTGAGTCTTATGATGGTTTCATTTTTCTAAAAAGCATTGCATTATTTAACGATTTACCTAAATTTATGCACCGGCAATCCATTGGAATAAAACCCGTTCCGCGTTAGCGGCGTGGTCCTTGGATTTGCCTTATTACTATTAGTTATATTAGTTAAGAATTCTCACACCAATCCCATGACTGACTCGTAGTTGTTTCACTTTGCAAACTCGGGTGCCCTCTTTTCCACACGGGCAGTCGAGTAGCTTTTTGCATATATTTATCTCTTGAGCAGGATTCTGGATCGAAGCCTAAAGCTGTGTCCAGAGCATAGAAGTCTTCCGCAGTTTATTGTATTTAATATTGTAATTTGTCTTCCGTTGTAATTTTATTTGATGTACTCTGATATTCTGTACTCTGATGTAACATTATTGTGATATTATAAAAGTCTTTTGTTATTGTTCTGATGTGTTGTAGCCCAAAGTAAGTGTATCCGGCGATTTCCCGCAAGGGCGATTTTCGGGTCGTTTCATTTGGTATCAGAGCTCTGGTTAGCTCAAATCTTTGGGATACAACTCGTTAGAGCTGAACAAAAGATTCATCAAAGATTGGATTAGTAATATCCAATAAGAATACTCATTAGAGATAGGATCAGCAGTATCCTAGAATGAGAAAACTCATTAGAGATGGGGTTAGTAATGCACTAGAATGAGTTGAGAGTGAAAAGTGTATAATTAACGTATTTTGATTATATATATAATCCGATCTTTGGAAATATGATTTTTGAATATATAAAAGTTATATATTTTAAAAGCTAATCAACTAATTGATTGATGGTTGTGTCAACTAATAAAACTGTTGAAACGAATTAAAGAATGAAAGAAGAGTTAGATACTTAAACAACTTTTTAGCTTCGTTCCTTTTCGAGGACGAAAAGTTTTTAAGTGGGGGAGACTGTAACAACCCTGAATTTTGGGATCAATTTAAAATTTTATTTTAAGTTATTTTAATGGGTTCTGATATTTAAAATGATTTATTTTAAATAATAATGATTAAAAATTTATTTAAATTGAAGTTAGAATGAATGATTTAATTCTAATTATAAAAGAAGTTAGAAATAGCGCGGTAGTTTGAAAAGTCAAACTTGAACTTTGACTGACCGTACAGGATGCAAAATTTAACGGATTTTAGTGAAACCAAAAATATTAGAATCTCTTTTAAAATATCTTTCCAACGAACCCGTAAAATCGAAATTTTATAGCGGGAATCAAAAGTTATGCCCAGTTTAAATTTCAGGAAAAACGCTATAGATATATTATATATATGGTCCAAAAAGCTACTTTTCACATACTAATGAATTTGGGCTCGAAACCACTTCCATTGAGTTCAAAATGATGTTTCTGCATTGAGAAAGTATAAGCATCGATATATTTTGAGTTTCGGAAATTATTCGTATAAAAATATATTTTTAATATAAAATATATACGCCTTGAAAAGTGGAGTTTTGCAAACGGTCTTCAAATTCAACGAAACTAATTTTGTTGGGTTCGTATCGTCAAAAACAAAGCTAAAAATGATTTTTCGGTAACTTTTAGAATTAATATGTAATTATAATTGATTTTTTTTCCAGTGAAAACGGTCAATTTTCAGACTTTAAAAATTCATTATTAATTCATACGGACTCAGAAAATGACGAAACCAGTTTCTTTAAATCCATAATGTCAAGGAGTATTTATGTTTCAATTTTCAATTACAATGGAATTCGTAGGTGTTAACACGAATTTTTAAACTACGAAAAGCAGACAAAAAAAATGTATTAATATATGTACATAAGGTTAATTGGGCCTAATTGAGTTTATAACCTTCCTATATATTATCTTTTAACAACCATTAGCTGAACCTTAAACGTAACATAGCCTCCTCCATCTTCATTTTCTTCATATTTCATGGCCTCCACTCTAAAAATATTATTTACACAAAAGACCCTAAAACTAAACAATTTATAATTCCAAATCAGAACAAAATTAGACCAAACTCTTTCTGGGTTTTGTTCATCTTCTTATCCTCTATCTACCACGAAAAACTCAAGACCTATCGTCGCACGGATTCGCCGGGATCTGAGTTTGATTGCAAAAAGTCAGTTTCGGATTTTAGTGTTTTCTGGCCGAACCGTGAAGAATTGGAGGATGACACAATGGAAGAAATTGTAGAGCAGATATAGATCTACAACTTTGCTGCAGAAAGTTTTGTCTGAAAGTCGATGGAAGGGCACGGAAATCGAGAAAAACTAAATTAGAGCAAAACAGAAAATTCCGGCGAGCTCAGAACATAGATGATCAATTTTCGGCCAATCCGGGAAGAATCAGGTGAAGGGCCGAACACGAAAGTTCTTCACCTACACAAGGAGAAGGTGCTCAGAAATTTTCAGGTCATTTGGATTAGAGGTGTGGCCTGTGTGGCCCGCGAGGCGAATTTCGCTTTTTGGCGAAATTCCGGCGATCGGTGCATCAACGGCGGCGGGAGCTTGGAGCGTGGATGCGCCTCTCGAAGACGAAGAGGATGGCGGTGGTTTCAGGTCAATCGGAGGTCTGGGTCAACGGGAAAACGCGGTCAAAGTTTGTAAGGGGCTGGTTGACCGGCTGGGGGTACTATTTTAATTATTTAATTAATGTATTCAAACGTCAAAATTGTATAACTCTCTCATACGAACTCGAAATTTGATGATTTCAGATCCGCTGCGATCGTGGCGACGAGACCTTCACGTGGACACTAAATTCGTCCAATTTGGAGGAAGTTGAATTTTTGGGTATTTTCCATAATTAAATTAATTATTTAATTCGTTCGAACTTCAGAAAATCATAACTTTTTGATACGAACTCGAAATCACATGAAACAGGAATTGCCGCGATCAGCGCGTCGAGAGCTTCCCGATGACACCAATTTCGTCAATTTTGGAGCAAGTTAAATTTTGGGCCAAAATTGGGCCCGAACCGTCATTTAAGCCCGACAAAGGTGAGAACTTTATCTCACTCAAATTTTGAACATTTATTTATTCTTTTTATCATTAAATATAAATTGATTATCTATGTTGGAATTGTTGTATGTTGGATAAATGTTGATTTGGATGTTGTATTGTGAAATGTTTGAAATTTAGAACATGTATCATGTTAGAAATATGTTATTATACTATGATGTTAAAAACATGACAACACGGCCATTTACAAGTTGCCTGACTTGTTTATGTTGATTGGGACGATTAATTTTATATGTCGCTTAAGTGCACAAATAACAATACGTATATTATCTGAATTTGTGTTGGTTGAAACCCCACATGGGTCTTGGGTTGATATTTGAATACACGTCATCCTTGTGTTTAGTCGTAATGTGCACTTTGGAAGTTATGTAGTATTTTATCATTATCATGGAATTAATACGATGTTTTGAAATCCATGAAATTAAAATTATATGGTAATGGTGTGGTCTCATTCCAATTTTGAATCATAAAGGAATATTTTCATTTAATATTCAATTAATGGAATTGAACGATGTTTTTAACGTTTGGAATTAAAACGACTATATTTTTGTTGTTAAGAGGTTACAATAAAAAGAGAAAAAATTGGAATTTAAAAATATTACCTTTTGTCAATATGTTAAATTAAGAAGATTTGTTTTCAAATCGTTATCAATTTTGAATTAAAGGAATGTTTTTATTTTACATTCAATTAAATTTTTATTTTATATTCAATTAATGGAATTAATTGACGTTGATTTAGAAAGATTACGTCTTTATTGTCTAAAAGTTACAATAAAAGGATGCAATTAAAAAGATTACATCTTTGGTGTCAATACGTTAAAGTAAAAAGATATGGTTTCAAAATTGAACATCTTGAAAAGGTTGTTATTATAAAATCATAATAATATAGAAAGTTATAATTTATAGTTTCGTGTACCCCTAGCTGCCTTTATAGGTGCCGCCTGCCGCTATCTCCACTAGGTGTACCCACTACCCCCATGCGATCGGCTCCCTAACTCATAGATACCCGTGCTGGCCTCATAGTGGGGTGTATCACTCCCCAAAGTGGCAACCCGATACCACCAAGAATGCACGACTTATACCTACACGATGCAACAACGTCTTACCTACAAGCCCGGGTCCACACACGCATATGAACCCGTTGGACTTGCGTTGCCACCGCTAACCCGTTTTGGCCTCTTACAGTCTAGCCCAGTATGCGTGTCCCGTCCTCGACTTGGGTCGAGCCCACAAAGATACATATGGGTTACTGGTTGAAACGGGCCCCCATTACTTGACACAAGCTATCCACCTAAGCTTGGTTCCCTCTAGTACATCCCACTTAACCCCCTTCTTATTCATGTTCACTTACATGTTTCAATTTTGGTTAAGTGTCTCTAATCGTATTTCAAATGCCACCCCAAGGCACCCACTAGATTCCACATGCCACCCAAGGCACCCACTTAACCCCCTCATGTCCCACTACATGTTTATCTTGTTAAGTGTTTCTTAATTCATTAAGACTGTAACCTTATAAAGACCTCTCATATTAGACTGACATTTGTGGCAGCTGGATTTGCCGGGCGGGTCCGGGCAGTCTTACATCACAAAAGAGCCTAACCTCGTGTCTTTACAATTGTTGCGTATTTAATTTATGCTTAAGACCTCCCACATTAGACTAGTATTTGTGGCAGCTGGATTTTCCGGGCTGGTCCTGGCAGTCTTACACCACAAAAGAGCCTAACCTCGTGTCTTAGACGATCAATTACACCTAATTAATCATCCCCCAATTTGAATTTCTTTCCCTATTCAAATTATTAATTAATTCCAAATTTAACTATAGCCATAATTGACTCAATTATGTCCATCTATTTATGGTATGTAAAATCATACCAATTTTCATCGAAAATTAATTTTATGCCATTTAAGGCATTTATGCCAATTAATCTTTTTAAAATTATCCCATTACCCCACGTTGTACGTTCATCCGTTTAACGTAAAATATACGTTAGACTCGAATAGTCTAACTCATAGAATAAAGAGAAAACATCACAACATACATATAGATAAAACTAGATCTAAACATGGGGGTGAACTTGCATGTGTGAATGATGTTCTACATCTAAAACTTGCATAGGCCAAAGTTACAACTTGCATAAAATTACATATGTCATAGATCCAAATTTAAAGGTGTAAGTTTAGATGATGGTCACAAACTTGCATAAATCATGTATGTCATAGATCTACATCTAGATGTGTAAACTTGCATAGGCAATAACCACAAACTTACATAACATGATTCATATTATAAACTCATATATTTATATAAACTTGCATATGTGATTTATGCAACATAACAATGGTGTAAACCTACATCTAAACATATAAACTAGCATGTAGAATTTAGCATATAACTCACACATGTCATAGCCTAACTTTTAGATCCAATTCACATAAAATAGGTGTCATGAAACATGTAAGGTTATGCATAAAATTTACTAACTTGCATATGATCCACATCTAAATCAACGCCTAAACTTGCATACATACATATGATTTATCATATAAATCAACATAACCAAACTAGCATGTGAAACATCATCATGAATTGATCAATTATACATAAGCCAATCATAAAATTACAACATAGATGATCACAACTTTACAACATAGATGATAACACCATAGAATTTACAACATAAATGATAACATCACAAAATTACAACATAGATGATAACATGCGGTCAATAATTCACAACATAACCATATAATCCGCATCATAACGTATTCCAATTAAATTGATAATTATTTTATTAAAGAAATCGAACTCACAACTCAAAGAAGGTCTTGAGTTCTGAATTCTTGGTTCTGAAGTTGAATTAGCTTTCCTTTGAAGAAGATTCGTTGTTAAAGTTGAAAAGGACTGAATTTGATTTGCTTTCTTCCTCTCTAATTGGTGGCGGCTATGCTGAGTTGCTAGGTGACGGCATGGAGGCCATGAATCTAATTTTATTTTGATTTTAGGGTTTGAGTCTATAGGTGTTTTTATAGAGTTCAGGATTAGTTTAGGCCGTCCGATCAACCTAGAATTTGTCCCAGCCAATCAGAGCAGATCAGAAACCCTAATGAGTCAGCACACAGTCACAAACAGGTCATCAATCAAATCGAGGGGGGGGGGGCAGGTCGACCCCCAGGTCGACCCTATGGTCGACCTGGTCAGGGTAGGTCGACCCCCAGGTCGACCCCCAGGTCGACCCTATGGTAGACCTGGCCCTGGCGGGAATTTTCCCGCCTAACCTGTCTGACTCAGAAATTTGAATTTTCTGAAATCTGTTTTAAATTTTCTGAAATCTGTTTTGAATTTTCTAAAACTTCCGATGGCCATAACTTCTTTATACAAAGTCCAATTCACGCAAACTCGGACTCTATCTCAACCAGAATTCTGAGACGAACATAATGGCATAACCCGTTTCCCTTAATTCTCACATCTGAGATTAGTTATTCTTTAATTTGTGAACATTAATATTGAAAATTATGGGGTGTTACAAATGGATAGTTCCTTATATGCTTTAAACAAGTTATTGATGATGAAGTTTTAGCAGGAGATGTACATAAGATCTTTTTGTACGACCTATGCACCCAACAATGGATGTTTCCTCATAACTGCAACTTGGACCTTTTTGCGGAAAAAATTATTCACTACAATGCAAGTCTACTTTCACTCAAAACTGTGGACAATGTGGTTGGCACAACAAAGTAATTTATTCGGTACGTAATTGGTATAATGGTGTGAAATTATAAAGAAACATGTCATTAGTTGCAATTGAAGCTATATGTCATTTATTTAGGTTGATATGCAAGTGGCATGATCACTGGACTGTTGATATGTTGCCTAAAATTCTGTCAAGAAATTGGTCTCTATTTTCTACTTCAAAATGGTAGTCTTGTTTACATGAACTTCTTTAAGCACTGCAAGGTTATTCAGTAGTTGATTTAGTTTGAGTGTGATAAAGAGATAACGCGTACTTATATGTAATACAATCCAAAATCGCTTTTGACCAATGAGCTTCAGAATTGTGAATTGGAAGCAAGGTTCAAATTTATTGGATTGCGTGTGCAGTGGCGGAGCCAGCCTTCGAGGCTAGAGGGGGCCAACAACTACAGTAGCATAAACTTAAACTGCTACAAACACAGTTGCAAAAGGTTAAACTACAGGAAATCTAATAACCAACAAAATGGCAACAGGACGCAAACAAAACTAGACGAAAAAGATACCATCTAATAATCCTCCTACCTCACAACGTAGAAAATACTGAACCGAACAAGAGGATTTTTTACCTAACTTTGTTTTTAAGTACCAGTCTTCATATAACTTACAATTTTAAAGTAACATTCTCCTATTCTTCATATCTTGGAATCTTTGCATAATTGCTTCATTGGTGAATTTGCAGTAGTTTGATTTTGACTAGGTAGAGATTCTACTTGATTAGCTTCCTAATTCTAACTATGTTCAACTTCAGCTCGAGGACGTTTAGTTCTAATAATATATTTATCTATGCCTAACAATTATGTGGAAAAAAAATATCAGCGTTAACAAGCAAAAAGTTCAAAACTGCAATTGAAGAAGAGGGATAAGGATGGTAACAAATTGTGTGTTGAAGTTTAAGACTGCAATTAGTTAACAAATTGTGTGATGAATCACAATTTCAGTTTAAAGAAGAGGCATAAAATGGTAAAATGATGAAGCGACAGCATACCTAAATTAAAGAATCTAGGATCTTAGAGGCAATTTTGATTAATTTCCCCTTTTTGTTTGCTGAGCAGCAGTTGTTTTAACAGGAGAAGAAGAAGTAAAAATTAACGGAGAGAGAGAACAAGAAAAGCAATAGTGGAAAGTAACCGAGATGAAGGAGAAAAGGCATAAAAGCACCGGTAAAAATAAAATATAAAAACTGCAGTGCGATCCAGTGACCCCACTTGCCCCCCTTAAATCCGCCCTTGACTGCGTGAGCCTTGAACTTTGTATTATACCACAAAATTGGCTTAAAAGAAATGGTCGGCTTATTTTTATTACAATATATATATATACCAGTGTTTTGACACATGAGATGCACATGAGGAATTTGTATTAAAATGTAATTTTGTAAAAAATTTGGATTTTACAAAATGACCTTAACGTATACATGACATTGCATGTTTTTATGCATGTATACATACAAATCATCGACAGTGAATGAGGCTAACTTATTTTAAAAAATAACCAATTACTATATGAATATTTTGACAATTGTAACATATACACACACATGCTCACAGTCACACACACATATCAAAATACAGCAAATTTACCTGTATGATGGAGAAGTAAGGATCTGCTGAAGGCTGACAATAGAATCGTTATATGTACTAAAACAAACGAGTTTATGAAAAATAAAGATGAAGTTTTCCATGATCTCTTATATATTAATAGTGCATGAGAGGATATGGGTTTCGGATTCATCCATAGTGTTTCACACATTTACATGGTCCAATGCTCTATCTCTCATTTTCACACATAACCTCTTATCCTAGGTAACTATATAATACCCGATTGCATTAATTATCCAATAATGATTACATTCCCCAAATTCAAATGTATACTTCGGTAAAATGTCTATAAAATGCATTTGGCTATACTATACAAAAATTTAAAACAATTATTAATTTAATTTAAACTACAAATTATTTTCTAACACTAGTATTCAGTAAGATAGGAATTAAAATTTCAATAGAAGTACAATTGAAAAATGTAAACTAATTCAATAAGTGCTTGTAAGCATTACAAGGAGGAATCTCAACTGAATGAATAGCCTGCAAATGAAAATCACTGGCATTGTTAATATTAGGAAGGTGGTAAGATTACATACATGTAAGTTATTTACTTTCACATACGTGAAGGTCGTGTTAACAATATGCCTAACGTGAAATATGTGGAACAGTGGCTAATTGCATTAATTTCATGTCATACACCAATGGGGCTAATGAGATTTCCTTGTATACAATTAGAGAAGATGAAATAATTAAGACTAATCATCCCCTAACTTTTACCTGATTATTAATTGTTGCCAAAGCACCATTTCGCATACTGTACAAATTATCCGAACACATATATTAGCAACAATATGAAAATAAGATATTTAAGGAATGTATTAATGGTATAAAATATAGTCAAACAACAAAAGAGGGAAATCATGTACAATTTTTTGAACAGTAAAAGTGAAAATACATGTACGAGAGAGAGAAAAACATTAATCTCAAAGTTTTCAAATATTCAAACCATTGGAAGGTAAATAACGAATGATTACATGTCAACTAATAAGACGATTAACCTTTAAAGGAAGCTAATGGATAAATTATCGGTTATAGACTATAAATATTAAAGCTCGGTATTGATGATAGTCTAAATCATGATGGTAGTTGCACAATTAAGGGATTATATGGCTTAATTAATCATCAACTTACCATTAAAAAGGATAGAGGAATGGCTCTAAAACATGCATTGTTCACAGATTTATGGAACAAAAAAAAACAAGTGAATCCTATATCCACTATTGCAAGGGAAAAAAAAGTTGTGAGGAAGCTAATTAAAACACTAAATGATAATGTTGGAAAACAATGACTGAGTCGTGGACAAAGTCGCTCTCTTGAAGACGTTTCGACGATCTGTCCGGTGGTGCAAAGAAATCGTACCTTCATCGCTGCCTCGAGGATAAAACAATCACTCGGTAATATCGGTTTGCTTGCACAACGATCAATTCAGATTTGCACCGGTATAATAAAAAACAGCTTGGGTTTCTTCTGTTTTGTTCTTGTAATGAAGGAAGAAAGAATGTTGTATTGTTTCGTCTCGTTTAAAACTGAATAAAAAATATAAGTAGTATGAAACTGAACACATTACTGTGTTAAGTGGGAAAAAAGTCGGATCCAATCCGAAATAACCAGTCTAAGTTTTACCGTGTCAAAAGAAAAAACGGTTTAGAAATGGTTAACTATTTTCATCCAAAAATGTAAGTGTGTACACCATAAAGATGTGAACTTGCATATGGATCTAAACATAAAGATGTGAACTTGCATATGGATCTAAACACAAAGATTAATATCACATGTTTGCATATAAACTAGCATATGTATCTACATGATTTACATATGTTTTAACATCCCAAACTTGCATAAGATTCACATATGTCTTATTATCCCAAACTTGCATAAGATTCATATATGTTTTAACATCCCATACTTGCATAAGATTCATATAAGAACATATAGTCCAACATCACAAACTTGCATATAATTCATATAAGAACATGTAATCCAACATCAAAAACTTGCATATAATTCAAAATCACATGATTCAAAATCATATTCTCATAATCCCAATTATAACTTATGACAATTAAATTAATTAATTTTTTTGTGAAAGATATTATACTCACAAACAAAAGAATAGTCTTGTCTTTCTGGGATATGTATTCTGAAACTGAATTGCTCTCCTTTGATGTAGACTAATTGTTATTTAGATTAGATTTGATTCTAGCTTCTGTCTTGTTTTTGAGTTGAAAGAAACGGCGGCTACTCTAGGTTCCCTATTGATGGCACGGCGGCTCTTGGTATGAATTAGTGTGATTTTAGGTTGAGATTTAGGTTGCTTATATAGAATTTTAGCTAATTAAGAGCCGTCTGATTAACCTAGAATCAATCAAGACCATCCAGTCAAGATAGAAAAACACCTTAGCCCTAATGACTCAACAACAAGTCCGAACAATGTCATCTTTCAAATCTGCCGGGGGGGGGGGGGGGCAGGTCGACCCCTTGGTCGACCTGGCCTTGGGCGGGAATTTTCCCGCCCAGCCTGCTTCCCTGCTTTGAATTTTGAAATTCAAATTTTCTGATTCGGGATGTTTTTGATCTATTTAAATTCTGAAACTTCTGATGGCCATAACTTCTTCATACGAAGTCCAATTCACACAAACTCGGACTCTATCTCAAGCAGAATTCCGAGACGAACGTAATGGCGCAACCCGCTTGCCTTAATTCTTAAATTTGAAATTAAGCATTCTTTAATTCATTCATTTTAATATTTAAAATCACGGGGTGTTACATTCTCCCCTCCTTAATGGATTTCGCCCCCGAAATCTCCAAGTTAAGAAGAATGCATATCCTAACATCCAATCATTCATCTACTCAACCATCAAACACAGGCATCCATTTTCCTTACAAGATTTCTAATGTTGTATGAACATATGCAAAAAGTGTGTGTATATGTTCCTTGTCTAATGAAAAATCAGGCGGTCTACTGATTCAGTTGACCTCCTTAATGCAAATCATGATAGTGCCATGCGTCCATTATGTATGCGAAAGAATCCTAACAATACATATTATTTCTACATGCATGCACAACCATTCATCAAAATGCAGCATCCACATGATAACACAACCATTATACATCCACAAACTTAGATATGCACACACAATTATATGCAATATGAAGGTGATTGAGCCGATCTAGTGCCTAAGGTGTGTGTACATGCATGCACGAGCAACCACTAGCAACCACTTGCATCCATTTGCATCCACCAAACATAATATGTCTCAAACACATGTTTGCAACCATAGGGTTCTTCCTAACTAAAGATCGAAGATGTCATCGCAAAGATAATACTAAATGATAGGACAAGTATGAACAAAGTGGTAGAAAAAGGAGAAGTTAAAAACATACCCTCAAAAAGGAAAGGGTACAACATACGCATCTTGTCTTCCGTCTCCCAAGTCGCGTCTCTTTGATCATCTCCCCATTGCACTTTGACCAACTTGACCTCTTTGTTGCGTAGTTTTTTGACCTCCGAACCAAGAATGCGTGTAGGAGCTCGTCTAACCGCGGCATTGCGCTCTACTTCCACTTCTTCGAGCGTGCTCGGCTCCACCACTTCTGCCGTATCGTGTAAACACTTACGCAAATACGAAATGTGAAACATGTCATAAACATCACTAAGCTTTTTTGGTAACTTTACTCTATACGCCATCTGCTCAATCCTCTCTGTAATTGGAAAGGGTCCTACGAACCTCGGTGCCGACTTCCCTACTGATCCAAAACAGACTACGTTTCTCAACGATGACACCTTAATAAAAACCATGTCCCCAACATCGAACTCAAGATCGGTTCGGCTTCTATCAGCATATGACTTCTGTTGGTCCTGCGCTATCTTCATTTTCCGTCGAATCAGGTCTATCCTCTCCGAAGTCTCCCTAATCATGTCGGGTCCAAGCAAAACCTTATCCGTGGATTCCCACCAACAAGTAGGTGATCGGCACGGTCGAGCATAAAGAGCTTCAAAAGGTGCCATGCTAATGCTGGCCTGAAAGCTGTTATTATAGGCGAACTCCACTAATGGAAGATGCTCTTCCCATGTTCCTCCGTAGTCTAGGATGCATAGCCTCAAAAGGTCTTCTAGAACCCGATTTACTCTCTCAGTCTAGCCGTCCATCTGAGGGTGATAAGCGGTACTTAAGCATAATTGTGTTCCAACCGCCTCTTGTAAGCTTTTCCAAAATTGGCTTGTGAAAATGGGATCACTATCGCTCACAATGCTAAAGGGTATGCCGTGCAGACGAACTATATCTCGAAGGTAAACAGATGCTTACCATGCGGCGGTCCTTCTACTTTTAACAGGAATAAAATGGGCACTTTTGGTAAGTTTGTCTACAATTACACAAATCCCTGTATTAACCTTCTTGATCTTGGCAACCCATCTACAAAATCCATGGAAACACTTTCCCATTTCCACAGTGGAATCTCTAAAGGGTGGAGCAAACCACCGGGCTTCTTTTGCTCCCCCTTTAATTGCTGGCGCACTAAGCATCTAGAAACGAACTCAGCCACGTCCTTCTTCATTCCGGCCCAAAAGAAAACTCGCTTCATATCCTTATACATCTTGTCACCACCGAGATGTATGGTCATCTTAGAGCGATGTGAGTCTTCAAGAATTTCCTTCTTCAAACTCTCGTCTTGTGGTACGCAAAGTCTCCCATCTCTACGCAGCTAGCCTCTCTCATCTATAGCATATATATTAAGATGTCTCGAAGACTCCCCTCATATAAGCTAGCCTACTATTTCAACCAACTGTGGGTCATCTCGTTGTGCCTCTCCAACTCGACCCAAAAGTGTAGGTTGCACCTCTAATGATGCTAACAGTCCGGGTACATAATCGACAGAGGGTCTGAAGTCAAAGGTAGATATATACTCCAAACTCTGTCGCTCTACGAAAAAAGGACTTAAAGTCAACTTCTTTCTACTTAAGGCGTCAGCTACAACGTTACCCTTGCCAGGGGTATATGCAATCTCAAAATCGTAGGATGCCAAAAACTCCATCCACCTCTGTTGCCTCAAGTTTAGGTCCTTCTGAGAGAATAAGTACTTTAGCGACTTATGGTCTGTATATAACTCAAACCTCTCGCCAAGCAAATAATGACGCCATGACGTAAGCGCAAAAACTATGCCAACCAACTCTAAGTCTTGGGTAGGGTAATTTTTCTCGTGGGCTTTCAACTTCCTTCCACCATAGCATATCACCCTTCGCTCCTGCATTAAAATTGCGCCAAGCCCTGTCCCGCAAGCATTGGTATATACTGTGAATGGCTTACTCCCGTCTGGCAAAACTAAAACTGGAGCTGTCGTCAAAACCCTCTTCAGACGTTGGAAAGCATCGTCATAGTCAACATCCCAAGGAAAAGTCAAGTTCTTCTTCGTTAACCGAGTGAGTGAGGCTGATATCTTCGTGAAGTCCTTAATGAACTTCCTATAATAACCAGCCAGCCCTAAAAAGCTCCTCACTTCTGTTGTGTTCTTAGGAATTTTCCAATCTTGGATTTCCACCACCTTTGCAGGATCCACAGCTATCCCTTCCTTAGAGACCACGTGTCCTAAGAATCTCACTTCTTTTCTCCAAAAATGGCATTTGGAGAACTTTGTTTAAGTTGATGCGCTCGTAGGGTCTCTAAGACTTCCCTAAGAGGGCATGCTCTTCTTCACTTTTAGAGAAAATCAGGATATCATCTACAAAGACTACCACAAACTTGTTTAGAAACTCCCTAAACACCCTACTCATTATGTCAACAAAGTATGCGGGTGCATTCGTCAAACCAAAAGGCATGACGAGCCACTCGAAGAAACCGTCAAGAGTTCTAAATGCAGTTTTGTCTATGCTGTCTTCCTCCACCTTTAGTTGATGAAACCCCATAGTCAAATCCAGTTGCGAGAAAACCGAAGCACCCACCAACTGATCGAATAAATCATCCATCCTCGGAAATGGGTGTTTGTTCTTCTTTGTTAGCTTATTCAGCTCTCTGTAGTCCACGCACAATCTAAGTGAACCATCATCTTTTGTAGAAAAAACGACTGGAGCTCGCCACTCCGAAATACTTCTTCTTATGAACCCCTTCTCAAGCAACTCTTTCACTTGCTTACCGAGTTCTCTTCTCTCTCTCGGAGCCATGTGGCGCACTGGTAATGCAACTAGCTTTGCATTATCTACTAAGTATATTTGAAAGTCTATCTCGCGCCTCGGGGTAAACCTCGAACTTCATCGAAGACGTCACTATATTCACGGACCACACGAACAGATTCCAAATCGTCATTGGGCGCGTCAAGGGATTCTAGGTAGCTAAGCATTACTGGACCTCTAGGGTCACAAGTAATATCAAGGGTCTTTCCACAATGAGTCAACATTCTTGCTACCCTTCTTTCACAATCTAGGATGGTACTATATCTAGCTAGCCAATCCATACCTAGAATCAAGTCATAGCCCATGAAGCCAAGAACGAAGGCGTTGCATTCAAACCCAACGCCCAAGATAGACACTCTCAAATCCCGACAAATCATAGAAAGATGAGCTGACCCACCAATAGGATTTGAGACTACCATGGGATCCATAACTAAACTAGTATTTAGGTGCAGTGTTTCAACTAACGAAGAAGATAAAAACGAGTGTGAAGCGCCCGAGTCAAACAAAGTACGAATAGGATGATCAAATAGAAAAACTAAACTTTCAACGGAAATGTTTCTACCTCTCTCCTGTTCGGGTACCATGAGAGCATGAACCTGCCCTCTTGCTTGTCCCGGTGCCATGAGAGCCTGAAGCTGCCCTCCAGAAGTGGACCCTGTCTTTTTCCCTTGCCCTATTTCCTTGGGCAGTCTTTAACTTGATGTCCTGCCTCTCCATAGTGAAAGCAACCAGTCTTCTTCTTTTTCCTACAGTCCTTGCTCAGATGGCCTGGTGTTCCACAATTGAAGCACCTTTTCTTTCCTTTGTTATTGTTATCCTTACTACCTTTCTTGTTTTGCTGTTGCGATTTCTTTTGATCCCCTTTCTTCTCTGGTGCCTTATTAACATTAGCACCTTTCTCCTCTACATGCATAAGCGTCATGTCAACCAATCTCTCAAAGGTAGACCCCATCGGCATGTGGGTCATAGCCAACCCATGTAGCGGCTCATTCAAGCCTTTAACGAATCTCAGAGCCTTCTTCTTAGATGTGTTCACCAAGTCTAAGCCAAATTTCACCAACTGATTGAGCTTGTTGACGTACTCCTTTACTGACAAATTTCCTTGCATCAACGCTAAGAACCTTTCCATATATAAATTCTCTTCTGCTCGTGAGAGAAATTTCATCTCGAACCTACGCCTGAAATCCATCCATGTCTCCACCGGACGCTCTCTATTCGTAACCTCCCACCAAAACGAAGCTACGTCTTTCATTAACCAAGCAGCCAATTGGACCTTCCTTCCATCTTCTACCTCGAAGATACCAAATAAATCTTCCACCTTCTTCAGCCAATTTTGAGCTTCAACAAACGTCTCTGATCCGTGAAAAGGTTTTCCGCCCATTGCCCGAAAATCCTTGCATATCTTCGAAAAAGTATCAATGCGAGGAGGGGGAGGAGGAGGGACGACTACAGTTGTGGGAGGAGGAACATTTGCTGGGCCTGCGGCATTGGCCCTATCCTCCAAATACCTTCTAAACCAGCCTGGTATCGGTATGCCCTCGGGTATCTCAGGTTCCCCAGACATGCTAAAAAAGAAAAAGGAAGAGATTCAAAATGGAGAATCGAAGGAAAGATATATGGCTCTTGGGGGTTATGTTTTTAAAACAAACTTTTCTCTTGAAAATACTCTCCTCAAAACATATTTTTTAATGTATTTCTTTATAAAATGCTTTTGAAAAACAGTTTTTCAAAATCTTATATCTGTTCTGGTAACCTTCAGCTCGGATACCACGTGTAACACCCCGCGTCCGTTAATGTCACTCACAAAGGGAATGCATTAAGTTTCATGGAGCATTATTAGTGTATAGAACAGAATATAACAAGACAGATACATATATTGGTACTTGAAAATTTTAAAACAACTTTTATTGCAGCGTAGAAATTGTTTGATTACAACAACTTCATAAACCAACAGTAAAACCAAGTACACTTAATATCCATCTTGACAAATTGTTTCTGAGTACATAAAGTAAAAAGCATACACCCCAACATAAGTAGCCATAAAAGAGATGAGCTGAACTTTACTTTCAATAATCCAAGCACTTCCAAAAGAGAGAGAAAGAGATCCAAGATCAAGCTCCACTAGAACTAGTCCCACCCTGAGAACCTGGGGGGGGGGGGGGGGTGGAGGGAAGGAAGAAAAGAGGCGAAAACAACGGGGGTCAGACATAAAGTCTGGCGAGTATAATAACTTTAACAATACAATTATTAAAGTAACTAGGATAAGGCATAAACTGGTAAAACAAGGTATGACTGTGAAATAAGTGGGCATGACGAAGCAAACAAAAGGAATATTATGGCGTTAATCTGGCTCCTAATCACTATAGGATAATTACTATACTGCACCAATGCTAATTACACCGCACCATTACTAGTCACCCTAAAAGTTGATCCAGCCTACAGAACATAATAATGATAATGGTAGTTTCGTGAACCCCTAGGTGCCTTCATAGGTGTCACCTGCCCCTATCTCCACTAGTTGTACCCACTACCCCCATGCGATCAGCTCCCTAACTCGTAGATACCCGTGCTGGTCCCATAGTGGGGGTGTATCACTACCTAAAGTGGCAACCTGATGCCACTAAAGATGCACGGCTTATACCTACACGATGCAACGACATCTTACCTACCAGCCCGGGCCCACGCACGCACATGACCCCGTTGGACTTGCGTTGCCACCGCTAACCCGTTTTGACCTCATACAATCAAACCCAGTAAGCGTGTCCCGTCCTCGACTTGGGTCGAGCTCACAAAGATACTTAATGGGTTACTGGTTTGAAAAGGGCCCCCATGCCTGACACAAGCTTTCCACCTATGCTTGGTCCCCACTAAGGTTTCCCACTTAACCCCATTCTTATTCATGTGTACATACATGTTCTCGACTTGGTTAAGTGTTTCTAATCGTATTTCACATGCCACCCAAGGCCACCCACTTAACCCCCATGTCCCACCACATGTTTATCTTGTTAAGTGTTACTTAATTCATTATAACCGTAACTTTGTAAAGACCTCCCACATTCGACTGCCATTTGCGGTTGCTGGTTTTGCCGGGCGGGTCCAGACAGTCTTATACCGCAATCGAGCCTAACCTCGTGTCTTTATAATTGTTACGCATTTAATTTGTGCCTTTGACCTCTCACATTAGACTACCGTTTGTGGTTGCTGGATTTGCCGGGTGGGTCCAGGCAGTCTTACACCACAAACGAGTCTAACCTTGTGTCTTAGGCGGTTAATTATTACACATCTTTATTTAACCTCAAATTGGATTAATATCCCTATTCAAATTTGTCAACAAATTCCAAATTAATTTATGTCCATAATTGTCACCTAAATTATGTCTATAAATTCAGGTATATAAATTATACCAATTAATGTCTCAAATTAATCATATGCCTTTTAAGGCCATTTTATGCCAATTCACAATTATGTATATTCAATATTTTCCCATCGTCCCCACACTATTCGTACGTTTCAATATGACATATGTTAGACTCGCAAATAGTCTAACTTATAAAATGAAAAGCAACATCACAACTTGCATAACACATAAAATAGTTCTAAGAATCATAACATAAGTTTACATAGCCAATAACTTGCATATATGGATATGGTTTTCCTATAACTTGCATATGAATTTCATTCAAACTAGCATATGATTCACATAAAAAACTAGCATAGACAATGGGCATATAGAACATAAATTTTCATAACTATGTATTGCCATGGATCTAAATATAAATCTAAACATAAAGATGTGAACTTGCATATGGATCTAAACATAAAGATGTGAACTTGCATATAGATCTAAACAAAAAGATTAATATCACATGTTTGCATATAAACTAGCATATGTATCAACATGATTCACATATGTCTTAAGATCCCAAACTTGCATAAGATTCACATATGTCTTAATATCCCAAACTTGCATAAGGTTCATATATGTTTTAACATCCCAAACTTGCATAAGATTCATGTAAGAACATATAGTCCAACATCACAAACTTGCATATAATTCATATAAGAACATGTAATCCAACATCACAAACTTGCATATAATTCAACATCACATGATTCAAAATCATATTCTCATAATCCCAATTATAACTTATGACAATTAAATTAATTAATTTTTTTGTGAAAGATATTATACTCACAAACAAAAGAATAGTCTTGTCTTTCTGGGATATGTATTCTGAAACTGAATTGCTCTCCTTTGATGTAGACTAATTGTTATTTAGATTAGATTTGATTCTAGCTTCTGTCTTGTTTTTGAGTTGAAAGAAACGGCGGCTACTCTAGGTTCCCTATTGATGGCACGGCGGCTCTTGGTATGAATTAGTGTGATTTTAGGTTGAGATTTAGGTTGCTTATACAGAATTTTAGCTAATTAAGAGTCGTCTGATTAACCTAGAATCAATCAAGACCATCCAGTCAAGATAGAAAAACACCTTAGCCCTAATGACTCAACAACAAGTCAGAACAACGTCATCTTTCAAATCTGCCGGGGGGGGGGGGGGCAGGTCGACCCCTTGGTCGACCTGGCCTTGGGCGGGAATTTTCCCGCCCAGCCTGCTTCCCTGCTTTGAATTTTGAAATTCAAATTTTCTTATTCGGGATGTTTTTGATCTATTTAAATTCTGAAACTTCTGATGGCCATAACTTCTTCATACGAAGTCCAATTCACACAAACTCGGACTCTATCTCAAGCAGAATTCCGAGACGAACGTAATGGCGCAACCCGCTTGCCTTAATTCTTAAATTTGAAATTAAGCATTCTTTAATTCATTCATTTTAATATTTAAAATCACGGGGTGTTACATTCTCCCCTCCTTAATGGATTTCCCACTCACCTTATAGCTTCCAATTTCTCAGTTTTGAACACTTTTAGGCTTACAATCTCCAAATTCTTATAAATCTACAAATTATCTAGAAAGAGGAAACTTCTGGACCTGTAGAAATGTAAGAAAAAAGTAAGAGAGCGGTGAATCTATCATTGAGCATCCTCTTACATTGAATCTATTAATCTATCCAATTCCATAAGAATTTGTTTTGGTTTGGTATATGTATTAATATATTTTCATTTTAGAATTTAGGTTTAAAGAGAGAGAGAAAAAAGGCAGAGCTCTGTTGCCTCTGTAGATTTAAGTGGAAAATGAATGAGGCTCTACCCCTTTATTTTTAGGTGTGGAAATGGCCTTGCACAGCTGGATTCATTTTAAATAACATCCGTCCATTCATTTTATAAAATATAACAAGAATACCCCTCAAAACCAAGCCGTTACAGGGTTGTGCAGGCATAGAGTGGTCGACACCCTCCCTTGGAGCGATCGACTACCCTTTGGCAAATCATCCCAGTGAGGGCCGGTTATATAATGTATTTTATATATTAATTATACTGTTTATTTATTTCTGTCTGTTTTTTGTATTTCGTCCGTAACTTTTTCACACGGACTCCATTCGTGAAACTCTAAAATTGAAAGTTGACCAGAATTCCAAGACAAATGTAATGGTTAAAGTTTCGTGGCCAAATTACATTATTTTCAGAAATTCCTAGTTTTGAATTTCTAATTAAATAACTATTTATTGCCAAAATTCCGGGTTGTTACACATGCGATCAAATTGATTTAAATCTTCAGGATTAAATAATAAAGCTTTATAAAGTAATAAATGCATTCATTCATTTCGTTCTATGATGCATTATATGTCACTGTTTTAAAATATTTTTGAAACTACAATCAATCGTTTGAATTATGTGTTAATTTGATAATGGTACATACACAACGACCTTCACTTAGACGATGGTTGTTAATACTAAGGTAAGAAATATCAAGGTGAAAGATCATGAAAAGAAATAACATATGGATAATGACCTACTGAGTTTGAAATGATTCATACTTATTAGTGCAACTTCACCCAAAATAAGTTTTTTACGTCAATTCTACACTAACTTGACTGCTGCTATTACACAACATTTGCACCTACTCGATATCTTCAATCATTAGACAAACATATGAGTTATTAAGTATGTATTTTGAGGACTGGGAACTTAAACAAAAATCAAAAGAAAAAAAATGATACTTGCACAAAACATATGAGACTAATTTACATAATTTTTTTAGGTTAGGACCTTTATAAAGATCCTAATCTATAAAGTATTGCATGGCGATGGGCATACCAAGCCAATAATATGTAGTTTATGGCTTCCCTTTTATTTAAATCTAAAAATACATAGATGAACAATTCTTATTGCAAAACTGGTGTCTTTATTTCATGGAAGAGGCACGAAATGTATCACATTATGTTATGTCTTCACTACATTAGGGGTAAAATCAACACGGAAAATGCAGTAACTCACTTTGTAAATCCAATGTTTTGCATAACAACATTTTGAATTAAAAAAAAAGGAATCAACTGTATATACATGGCAAAACAAATACAATAAAATATGATCAAATGCACTTTATATATAAAGGGATGGTTAAATAAGTCACTAACGATTCAATAGATTGTCCAGAAGCATTTTTATATATCAAAGATGAGACAGGTATATATCATTTGATGATCATTTAATACATTGTATAATATCATACTGAAAATCAAGCTAGTCGATGCAAGAACAAAGGAAGAAGGATATGTCGAGTTGTGGTTCTATAATCTGTCCATCTGAATAATTCACGTGCACACTACTAGCTCATACTCTAAAAGGGAAACTCCAATCTTCTGCTTCTTGAAGGCAATCAATGTCGTTTACCTAAAATTTTATATAATATACAATAATCAAAAAACTGTTATCTCCCACTTAAAGTAGAAAGATTCAGTACTGTTACAGATATAATAGTAATCAAATGATTAAAAAATAATTATTGTACTTCAACATAGAGGGTTTGCAGCAAACCCCCAGATTCAGACACAATGTTAGCCGATAGATTCTTAAGATCCAATGATTCAAAAATCTCACATACATTATTTAGTTATTTCATGCAGGAATTATATCTTACAATTCTCTTCTCTCTTACGTGAGCTAGAGTAATGGCGGTAGAACCGTTTCTTGATTTCGATCCACACGCTAACTCATTTAGCTATAGTGCTTCCAATTCAATTAATAATAATTCTTCAGGCATTAACTCCAATGGGTGGTAGAGTGATGCGTTGTTGCACAATATCTCATCAACGAAAGCAAATTATCATGGCATCTCTGGTCGCCCGATCAGATATTACTCCAAAAGATTAGACAACGTCAAGTCGAAGAGAAAATGTTTTCGATACGGGCTATCAGATCATCTCACTTCTAAGTACAGAAGTCCGATCGTCTTAATGTGGTAAAACTAGGCATAAAGGTTTCAACTGCAAAATTCTGCTTCCTACTTACTTAAATTTACTTTCGTTTAAGTTTGATTTCTTAAAAATGGGGTCGATTAAGGAGGCGAAAATTTCTGCCAATGGTATTCAACACGAGCTTAGAAATAGAGATTCTGTGGCGTCACTCTCGATCGTTAAAGGAAGATTTTATGCAGAGGGGATTAAGCAAATTCTTAAAGAAAAATTGGGATTTATGGGTTATTGGCATTAGGATGTCAAGAAATTTAAATCTGACTTTGTTGTAAATTTTCGAAGGAGAATCATGGGCAAGGATTTGATCAGTACGATGGTAATGTCTGATGGTACTCTACATATCAGGAAATGAAGCCTTTATCTTAGAAGTAAGGTGATCAGACTAAGGGAGAGAATTTGGATAGAACGGTCGGCTTACCGATTGCATGTAGAGATTTGAGTGTCCTGCGTTCTTTAATGATCAAATTCAGTAGGGTGGTGAGACTTCAAAAAAACTTTTAGTCGACATTTGATTATAGTGTAATAAATGTTTTGATTGATCTCAATTTACAAGAAGGATTTCCTTCTATGTGGAGCTAGTTCATTGATGATTTCTTGTGTGATATCTCGATCAGAAGACTGGCGGGCTATCCTGATATGAAGGAAGTTAGTAGAAATTTCAGGAAGACGGTTAAATTCAGTGGTGCTGACGGTAAGCTTAATTCTTTAAGTAGTAAGAGGTAGTTTGCAACTAACCAAAGTAATGTCAATCTAGATGAGGGTATGGATATTCGGGTTCAATCAGAGGACTCAACAATAGGCGAAGTTGAAGCTAATAGTAAGTTGGCTGTACAGAGAGTGGTCGGGCTAGGAGTGGGGGTATGGAAGTAGACATGAGTGTGTTGCTAGGGATAAAAGTGTGGATCCTACAGAGTTTGGGAGAACTGCTAATTTGGTGATTAACACACCTATTGTGGAAGAGGAGGGTGAGAATGTGGTGCAGGATGTGGGCGTGAATGTAGATGACATAATATAGAATGTTGTGAAGTGGCTTGGTGATGTAGGTGGTATTGAAGCGGTGGTTGCTTAGGGTCTGGCTTCTAATGCTTTTGAAGATAAAAGGGAAGACACCAGGAAGGGAAAGAAATTAGTGGGTAGCAGTGGAAAATCCTTCTCAGAAGGAGTGCAAGAGGACTGCATGGAGATGAAGCGCTCACCCATTAGCAGGTAGCGTTTTTATCCTTGCTATTTTAAATTGTTTTACTTATGAGTAAATTTATAACCCAGTGAAATGTGTCTAGGTTGTTTTGTCAAATGGCGAGGAGAATATAAGTGATGTTAAGCAGAAGGAGTTAAAGAGGGTGTCAATTCAAAGATGATTATCGTTTAAAGGAATATGAGAGGGTTAGGCAAGCCCTTAAAATGCCGAAGGGTCAGAATTGTGTTGAAATCAGTCAAGCCAAACATTATTCTTCGACAAGAAACAAATATTGATGACAAAGAGAGATTCTTGTTCAGATCTTTGGGTGGTTTTGATATTGGTTCTTGGATTTTTTAAATGTTGTAGGCAGTTAAGAGGGTATGTTTACGGGTTGGTGTAGTAGTGATTGGGAGTTGGTGAGTGAAGTAAAGATGAAATTCATGTTGCATGTTGCTTAAAGGAGTATTGCTTCTAGGATAATTTTCTATTTTTCTAATATTTATAGGCCGAATAATGCTAGTGATAGAAAATAGATGTGGAGAGAAGGCAATGAGTTTATGAATTTGATTGTTGGACCTCGAGTCATCGGTGGCAATATTAACGCTACTAGATTTGTGGGGGAGCGCAGTAATTTTAGTTGTGATAACATTGGGGATTTAGAGGAGTTCAGTGATTTTGTTTGCAGCTGTAATCTCAATGATTTGCCGATGAAAAATAGAAAATTTACCTGGAGCAATATGAGAAAGATTCCTTCTTTAGTAAGACTTGGCAGATTTTTCATCAATCCGGAGTTTGAAGATGTATATCCACTGGCATGTATTGTTTTTTTTATCATTGTACGGATGTTCTGGATACTGGAGATGCCTTGAGGAATAGGGGTTTGTTTAGATTTGAGAAAATGTGGTGTTTAGAAGATGGTTTTGAGGAGTTGATTAGAGCTGTTTGGTGTTATTTCAGATGCAATAAGGATGCAGGCAACATGATTGCTGGGAAATTAAAGTTTTTAAGGAAGCATTTAAAGATCTGGAATAGAGAGGTGTTCGGTAACATTTTCATTAAGAAGCAGAAATTAGAGGAAGCAATATTGTACTGGAATCGTTTGGAAGACAGTAGGAAATTATGTGAATCTGAGAAGCTTATTTTGACATCAAAAGAGAAGGAGTTGTTGAAATAGATTGATCAAGAGGAGATTTTATGGAAGCAAAGGTCAAGATTGCAATAGCTTAATGAAGTTGATAGAAACACAAGTTATTTTCATAGTGTTGTGAATAAAAAAAGAAGATCTAATCGTATTTGCAGCGTAACTTGTGGTTGTGATGAAATTTCTGAACAGTTGGACTATCTAATATTTTCACTGATTTCTACAAAAACATTTTCGGTTTCTGTTTGGAGGAGAGAATTGGTGCTGACTGGAATGCTTTATATCATAACTGAATTGACTTAGAGGGGTTGGAGGTATCTTTTCCGGTAGCTAAAGAGGAAGCAGCGTTGAATGATATGCCCAGTGATAAAGCTCCTGGTTCGGAAGTTTTCCCGGATTTCTTTTTCAAAAAATATTGGAGCTGAATCAAGTGTGATATAATATATTTTTTTGAGGAATTTTATAATGGCAGGTTGAACTTGAAGAACCTGAATCGTGCAAATGTGGTTTTGCTTCCTAAAAAGGATGGTGCATTGGAATTAGGAGATTTTAGGCCTTTCAGTTTGTTAAATAGCACTTATAAGCTGATCACTAAAGTGCTGGCTAATAGAATGATGGGTAAAATGGATGCCTTAATTGATAAAGCACATACTGCATTCATTCAAGGAGGTTTATTTTCGATGGGGCTGCAATAGTTCAGGAGGTTGTATCATTTTGTGAAAGAATAAAAATTCCATGTGCAGTTTTGAAATTGGACTTCGCAAAAGCATTTGATTTGGTTAATTGGAACTTTGTGATCGATACTTTGAAGGCAAGAGGTTTTGGAGATCGATGGATTAGCTGGATTAGAGAAATTCTTTGGTCGAGTAACTCTTGTATTTTTGTTAATGGTATTAAGGGCAATTTGATTAAGTCGAAGAGGGGATTAAGAAAATGAGACCCAATTTCACCTTTGTTATTCGATTTAGTGGCTGATATATTCACTCGAATCCTTAAGTTGGCTGCAAGAAATGGATTAATTGAGAGTTTTGGTAATGACATAATTGCAGGTGGCCTCACTTCTCTACATTATGCAGGTGATACCATTCTTTTCAGTTCCATGGAATGTAGACACAATGCTGCATTGAAAATTCTATTATACTCATATGAGAAGTTGAAGGGTATGAAAATTAACTTTCATAAAAGCTTCGTTTATGTTATGGGGACTATTGAAGATGTTGAATTGTAAGACTGAAAATTATCGAGAACAAATTATTGAGTTGATTGTAGATTGGATAGATGGGAAGGTTTGACATTGTCGAAGGCAGAAGGTTAATTTTGTTGAATTTGATACTTTCAGATTTGCCAATATATTAGATGTCGTTCCATAAATGTCTTGGCTGGGTGATTAATCAAATTGATATTATTAGAAAAAGATTTTTTGGCATGGTGGTAAAGAAGGGAGTTCGTTATCATGCTTGACTGCTTGGGATCAAGTTTGCAAGTCAGTGGATAAGGGTGGTATGGCAGTTATAAATTTGGCAAACTTGAATGGTGCATTATTATGTAGGTGGATTTGGGAGCTTATTTCTGAAAAAGAGGCTATGTGGCATAAATGGGTGTTGAAGATTTACTTCGATGACTGCTTTAGGTGGAGGGTCGACTATATCTACTGTTCAGTTTTCTGGAAAAATATATGGAATTTCTCACATATATTTTAACTGAACACTTGTTATTTGTTGGAAGACGATAGAAGCATCGCTTTTTGGTTTGATTGTTAGTTACTGCCGGTGCCATTAGTTGCTGAGTTTTGTGATTTGTTTGACATTTCTCTTAACAAGAATTGTTCAATGATTGAAATGTTTGATAGTGGTGACAGTGGAAATAATTGTGGATATAATTTTACGTTTTCTAGAGCTTTGATGGGAAGAACATCGAGGAAGTTTGGTTTACTGGTTGATTTGCTGGATAATGTTGTTTTGGACATGTATTGTAATGACCAGTTTGTTTGGCCTTGGGTTGGCAAAGCTTTCGCTGTTAAGGGTTTATATGAATTCCTGAATTTTTCTAGCAAAAGATTTGTTCGGTGTTAGCTTACTTTGTGAACTAGGCTACACAAAGATTAAAAGATCAAAAGAATGAAGAATGTTTTTTAGTCAAATCGGATCGGATCGGATTTCCTTGGTCAAGGTAGAAAAGCGTAGAGCAGAGACGGGAGGAGCGCTGAAACGACCCGAATTTCCATACTCTTTGAGTTGACTGATCACACCACACATCCAACCCAAATTGCACAGAAATACGAATCATTATTAGAAAGAAGTTAGAGGATGAGAAATAGAAAGAAAGAAATATTAGAATAGAAGAAAACGAAGAGCACAAGTCATATAGCGGAATGAATAAAATATGTTATATAACATAACTTTTGAAATACAAATCAATAACTACATATACATACCATCTTCAGAGCACAACAGTTATTCCTGGAATAGTTATAAACACCTGTTTCCAGATATAACATAGTACACAGCAGAAAAATATAATAGTCTATGGCTAACTGGTGAAGCCGCCTGCTTCAATCTCCTCCAGGTGAATCTGTAAAATACCGTCTACTTGACTGCCTGTACAAATTTGGGCACCCAAGAGTTTAGGGAAAACAAAATAAACTCTGGGTCAGTCATGGGACTGGTGTGAGTAAACCCCAACCATCGATTTAACTTTCAAAAATCCTTTCGAAAAAAATGATAATCGTAAGACCAATCCACACATAAACACGGATGGTTTTTACCTTACGATAACCCAAAACATTTTGATATCAAAATCTGTTGATATTATAATAATGTCTACATCAAATAAATAGAATCTAGTGGAGCGCTTGCATCTCACGCTGCATATATAATATAAAATCAAAACACGCAGGGCGCTTATTGGAGATTGGATTTTCCAACTATGACAATGTATGGGACCACCTGCCGATAGTGTATCTCTAGAGGCGAATATACTGGGTTCAACAAGAACGTCTTGCAACCCGGCCCGCACATGACCGACCACTCATTTCGCTTGGGTTTATCGAATGTATATCACCAACGGTTGGGATCAGCAACCATTTCCCGAAAGGGACAGCATCGATAGATTAAAGAAGTAAATGGAATTTCTCTAGATAGGTGATTATACATCCAAATGTGAGCGACCCACACAGCCATGCTACCAGCCCGATTTTTGTCAATCCCCGGTTGTGAGGTTTGAATTAACAGAATAGCCCTTGCAACTTTCTCCGTCTTCAAAATCTCTTCAACATAAGTTGATTCATAACGCTTATACCAATACGGAGTGGTTTTCAGATATTAAATCTGATCCAGGTCTCTCCATATTGACGACGGTGGTATA
Source organism: Allium sativum (assembly GCA_030737875.1). Classification (NCBI taxonomy): domain Eukaryota; kingdom Viridiplantae; phylum Streptophyta; class Magnoliopsida; order Asparagales; family Amaryllidaceae; genus Allium; species Allium sativum. The sequence continues at coordinate 400,840,255 of CM060923.1, read as the reverse complement.
AAATAAATCAAAACTTTGATAGTCGGTGATTTAACTATCAAAGAAACATCCATACAATCAACGGTCCTGTTTCCAATTGGAAATTTTACCGATCAAGCATCAAATAACACTGGCCCCTTTAAATCAATTCCTGATTATATTATTATTTCAAATTCCTGTTTCCCTATCTTTCGTATCCTTTTGAAGCTCGATTTCCCTTTTGATTCTTTGAAAAATATATCCAATAAGTAATTTCTTTATTCGAGAAAATATCTCTTTTCCCCGTTTAGAAAAACATTTCTATATATATATTAGCAAATCCTTATTTTCTATATTCAGAAAATATGTTGCATTAATATTGGAAAATATTTCCAAATTCTCTTTCTTAATTCCTCATTGATCAATTCATTTCATTTCCTATACGTAGAAAATATCTCTCATTTTATTAGGAAAACATTTCAAATTCTTTTAAATTAACGCGATGTTATAAACATCGTAATTATAACTTAAAACATTAAAACCAGAATGTTAACCAATCTTCACTATCGAACCGTTACCATTTCACCATTAATCATGAAGTCAATCAAGTTGGGGTATAATTACCCCTCAGACCTTAATTGATAAACATTCTAAACTTCGAATTAGTTAAAACTCACAGCTGCATCGCTTACGCGACTTTTGGATTCAAACTAATAACATACTTCTTTTACGGAAAAACATTGATTATAACGGTAGCGTTATAATCGTTGTTTCCACATATTTAATTTATAAAACATTACTTTTAACAACAACGTTACAATCGCTGTCTAGAATTATAAAACATTTATTATAACAATAGTGTTATGATCACTTTTTAGATTTACAAACATTTACTATAGCAGTAGCATTATAATCGTTGTTTTCCAAATATTTGATTTACAAGACAATAATTATAATGGCAGCACTAAAATCGCTGTTTTTCCAAATATTTGATTTACAAGACAATTATTATAATGGCAGCGTTAAAATCATTGTTTTTCAAATATTTGATTTACAAAAATATAACTTGTACTTATTAATTTCAATTAATAAGTAAATAATTAAATAATTAAATTTGATTCAAAACGGAAAGTAAAATTAACTACTTCCATAAATTCGATATAATCGAATTCCAATAAATAACTCTCATTCGAATACTCTATATTCGATGTATATTCTGAACTTCAGAAATTATTTACCATTTTAGGTAAATTCAAATTTCAAATTCACTATTGAATTTATCCTTTCAATTCCTTTATAACCATTCCAATTCCTTTATAACCATTCCAATCTATGAAACGTTATCATAATTTATTTTATTTTCTGAATCTTGAACTAAAACTCATCGTTTTCTTCTAAAACGATTTCCCATTTCCCTTTTTACTCAATTTCCAATTTGGGTTCATATTTCAAATCATCTAAATTTCCTTTATAGATATTTCATTTGCAAAATATTTCCTTTATCACTTTAATCGTAAATATATCCCTTTTATATATAATCAAATCAGTTTGATTTTCATACTTAAAAGTAATATCTTAAACCCAAATTCTATTTATAACCTCTATTCAAAGTTTTCATACAAATCTCATTCTTATTCCAATCATTTAAATTTTCGTTTATAACACCCTTTATAATTGGCTAAGTTTAAATCTTATTTCAAATATTGGTTTCAAATCCCATTTCCACTTTCCCATATAAATTCATATTTGGATTTGTATTTCAATTTATCCAACGATAACTAATTTACTTTAATTTATATACTCGTTTAAAATCAACTTCTTGTTTTAAATAAACAAGTTCTACCTTTTAACTGTATTCGAAATAACACTTCAATTTTTGGAAAAATATATTTTCTTTTTAAATCTCAAATTTCCCTTTCTATTCAAAAATATCTTACGGTATTTAAATACCATAGTTCTAGGGCCAGTGATATTTAAACACAACAAGATCAATCACAATTAATATATCACAGCATATGTCATAATCAATGCAAACACAATAATATAAATGTTGAGGAATCCAATTGGATCCCTCCAACCTGTTTCCCTGCATCCACAAATGTTAATCAACATTAGTTTCATATAAATATGAAATATCATGGTGAAAAGAATTATTAATCGATCAACGATATAACTATATCAATCATTCAACCAATTTTAGCAACCATTCACCCAAACAACCATCACACAGTATAAAATATTTATAAATAAATCAGAGTTAGTGAGATTACTCACCTTGGTTCGTAGTTGATGATTCTGTTTTTGTTTCGTTTTAAACCAAACAACGTCTGATTTTTCTACCAAATTCCATCAGTTCGACTCTCAATGAAATCAGTTACTCAATAAAGACCTTGCCGCCATGATCTCAACGTGGCCAGTTTCATCTAATTCTGTTAACATATTCCAAGCTATAATTATTATAATTATATAGTTTAAATAAATTAATTATTTTCTAATTACCATTATAAATGATATGTTTGCTCCAAATTTGGGATCAGACACCAAAGGTGTAAAAGCTACATTTCACCTATTCGGTAAGAATATGGAACTGCAAAATCGCAAAATAAATGAATAAAAGCAAGTAAGAACACCAAGGAATTTTTATAGGGGTTCGATTCTCTATGAATCTACATTCACTTTCAATCCATTCTCATTATGATATTCAAGATTACAACATATGAATTTCCCCTCATTACAATCATTTCTCTCTTTTAAACTTCCTTATGATCTAACTACAATTGAATTTGGTGAAGAAAATGGAGAGATCTTTTAGCTTTGTGATGAATCTTCAACCACTTGTGTGCTTTGATCCTTTTCCATGATCTTCCTAGGTTTCATAGTGAATTAGCATTCGATTTTGGCTTTGGATAGGAGAAGAGATTGTTTGAATGATGCTTGAGAGATTTATTGTGTAGCTTGAATGAGATTGGAGGAATTTAGATTCCATTATGGAGAGCTCTAATGATCATTGATTTGGATTTGATCTTCATGAAGTTAGAAAAGTATTGTTGGATCCATGTAAACCATTGGAGAAGTTATAGATGAGCTTTTAATTTGATAGAGTCTCCTCCTAAGAATGAATTTTCGGTCCCCCTTCAAATGAATTATGAGGGGTATTTTTAGGTGATTATAACCCAGGTGGCAATTCTGTAATTATGCAGAAAACACCATGACTCAACTCGCCATGACTTCAACCCCACATGACTCAATCCGACATGACTCAATTTCGCCATGGTGAGATGCGGGATATATGGTGCGACATGAACTAAATAACGGTACGGAATGAACTGCTTAATTACTTGCGGCATGGATTGTTATGGCGGAATTAACTCATGCGATATGAATTCATTCTTGTCCTACACGGCTTGACTGCTTTTCCAAGTCCTTCTTTACAGTGGCGTGTCTAACGACATGGATGGAACTCGCAACATGAACGGCTTATCATCTTGAAATGAGCGTCATGGGGCATGCTTCCAGCAACGCATTGACTCATTAATTGTGCTCATGATCTCAGTATCTATGAATAACTTGCCCCATGACTTTTATAAAGGAACGACATGCCTGTGGCGACATGGATGAAGATGCGTGGCATGACCGTTTGCGGTATGGCTCATTTGAACGGCATGATTAACTCCAATAGCACGATATGGTTTAGCACGACATGAGGATTGGCATTTGTTTCTTCATGCTCTTGCCATGTCGGTTTGTCAGCTTGCATATTTTAATATGCGGTCTTCACGTCTTGATCTCAAGTCGTTGTAACGGCATGGCATCAATCGCTCGTGGATGACCTGGCGCTTGTATACGAGCAAGGTGATATGAACACATGCGGCATGCTTTAACGACTTGGCACCATGGCGCGCTGAACGAATTAATTCCATGTCGTGCTGAACAACTCGCTTGGTCTCGACGACTTGAATGAGTGCGACATGAACCAGGTCGTTTAACGGCTTATCGCTCAAGCCGTAACCAGTCCAAAGCTCTTTGGAACTTACTTTTTGAACTGCGTTACAATAACGGTGTTAACATTTGCCCCTCGAAGCTTGTGCTTTTTGCTTGCGAGAAGTGCGGGCTTTGAAATTAATATAGTTTGCATTGAGATTCAGTCGCAGTTTTTGTCTGCTATAGCAAATCATTCTTCAAATTTAGATGCTCCGTGCCACCTGTTCTATAATCAAAACAAGTATTTTCACAATTATGGAATTATACTTCGCCATCGGTTGTCCATATCGATAGCGAATTAGTTTAATCATCAAAAAATGAATTATAGCGAATTTTTACTTCGAAGTGAATAACGTGCCTACACAGTATTATTTTATCCAACAATTTATAATTCGACGAATATTATTTGCACAAACACGATATTCTAATTCGAATTCACGTTAACGCTTGAAATCAACTAATCGACTATGCCGACTGTGGACTTCAAACATTATCGCTTTATAACTTATATGACGATATGCGATGTTTCTCATTTGAGAAATGTGTTTTAGAGAAATTTCTCAGTTTCCTTTCGAAGAAGACTTGGATATTTATGCCCCGGTTTTAAGGAGTCGTTATCAGTCTTCTTCGCACGAAGTATTTTGGATTTCAAATCTTTGTTCAAGCTAAAATTTTATACTTGTCGTGTATGAGATTTTCAGACACTACGCAAGTTAAGCGATTGATATTCGAATTCTGTTTTCAATCCAGCTTGGTTGATTTAGCCACTTGGAGGCTTTTGCCATTTGATTATACTAAGTAATCCAAGCGTCGGTAATTTTTGAAGGAGTACCCCCAAGAAAGGACCTCAGTTAAGACCCCAATATTTGTCGTTATTGCATCAGGTACTTCCTGATTCAAACGACCAATCGGATGGCCCTCGTGAGGACTTTACATGCTATGCCCCAGCTAAGGGTAGATTTCGGGTTTAGTGCCCAATAATCCTGCCGCGTCTGAAATGATCAGATGTTAAGCAAATAGATCTTCATTCTTCGCGCTATGCAATTAAATTCTCATTCTTCACTTTACGCAAACGGATTCGCATTCTTCACGTTTGATCATATCAAACGCTACGCAAATGGATTTTCATTCTTCACATTTGATCATATCAAACGCTACGCAAATGGATTTTCATTCTTCACGTTTGATCATATCAAACGCTATGCGAATGGTTTTTCATTCTTCACGTTTGATCATATCAAACGCTACACAAATGGTTTTTCATTCTTCACGTTTGATCATATCAAACACTACGCAAATTTATTTTTATTCTTCATGTTTGATCATATCAAATGCTACACAAAAGGATTTTCATTCTTCACGTTTGATCATATCAAACGCTACGTAAATGGTTTTTCATTCTTCATGTTTGATCATATCAAATGCTACGCAAGTGGTTTTTCATTCTTCATGTTTGATCATATCAAACGCTACGCAAATGGATTTTCATTCTTCACGTTTGATCATATCAAACGCTACGCAAATGGTTTTTCATTTTTCACATTTGGTCATATCAAACGCTACGCAAATGGATTTTCATTCTTCACGTTTGATCATATTAAACGCTACACAAATAGATTTTCATTCTTCATGTTTGATCATATCAAACGCTACGCAAATGGTTTTTCATTCTTCACATTTGATCATATCAAACGCTACGCAAATGGATTTTCATTTTTCATGTTAGATCTTTTCATTTTTCACGTTCGATCATATCAAACGCTACGCAAATGGATTTTCATTCTTCACGTTCGATCATATCAAACGCTACGCAAATGGTTTTTCATTCTTCACGTTCGATCATATCAAACGCTACGCAAATCGATTTTCATTCTTCACGTTTGATCATATCAAACGCTACGCAAATGGATTTTCATTCTTCACATTTGATCATATCAAACGCTACGCAAATGGATTTTCATTCTTCACGTTTGATCATATCAAACGCTATGCAAATGGTTTTTCATGCTTCACGTTTGATCATATCAAACGCTATGCAAATGGATTTTCATTCTTCACGTTTGATCATATCAAACGCTACACAAATGGATTTTCATTCTTCAGGTTTGATCATATCAAACGCTACGCAAATGGATTTTCATTCTTCACGTTTGATCATATCAAACGCTACGCAAATGGATTTTCATTCTTCACGTTTGATCATATCAAATGCTACGCAAATGGATTTTCATTCTACACGTTCGATCATATCAAACGCTACACAAATGGTTTTCCATTCTTCACGTTTGATCATATCAAACGCAACGCAAATGGATTTTCATTCTTCACGTTTGATCATTTCAAACGCTACGCAAATGGATTTTCATTCTTCACGTTTGATCATATCAAACGCTACGCAAATGGTTTTTCATTCTTCACGTTTGATCAAATCAAACGCTACGCAAATGGATTTTCATTCTTCACGTTTGATCAAATCAAACGCTACGCAAATGGATTTTCATTCTTCACGTTTGATCATATCAAACGCTACGCAAATGGTTTTTCATTCTTCACGTTTGATCATATCAAATGCTATGCAAATGGATTTTCATTCTTCACGTTTGATCATATCAAACACCATGCAAATGGATTTTCATTCTTTACGTTTGATCATATCAAACGCTACGCAAATGGATTTTCATTCTTCACGTTTGATCATATCAAACGCTACGCAAATGGTTATTCATTCTTCACGTTTAATCATATCAAACGCTACGCAAATGGATTTTCATTCTTCACGTTTGACCATATCAAACGCTACACAAATGGATTTTCATTCTTCACGTTTGATCATATTAAATGCTACGCAAATGGATTTTCATTCTTCACGTTTGATCATATCAAACGCTACGCAAATGGTTTTTCATTCTTCGTGTTTGATTATATCAAACGCTATGCAAATGGTTTTTCATTCTTCACGTTTGATCATATCAAACGCTACGCAAATGGATTTTCATTCTTCACGTTTGATCATATCAAACGCTACGCAAATGGATTTTCATTCTTCACGTTTGATCATATCAAACGCTAAGCAAATGGATTTTCATTCTTCACGTTTGATCATATCAAACGCTACACAAATGGTTTTTCATTCTTCACGTTTGATCATATCAAACGCTACGCAAATGGATTTTCATTTTTCACGTTTGATCATATCAAACGCTACGCAAATGGTTTTTCGTTCTTCACGTTTGATCATATCAAACGCTACACAAATGGTTTTTCATTTTTCACGTTTGATCATATCAAACGCTACGCAAATGGTTTTTGGTGGCTGTTATATCATTTCACAGGGCAGCCCTCGGTCCATTTGTCAGATGCTCGACTTGGCATGTTATTCTGGTTTAGGAACCGAAGCTTTAAACCTCCCACTTAGGGAAGTGCCCCTTCGATAAAAGTTTCAGTTCTCGTGCTCGTTTGTCGTGGTGCTTGCTCGTTGTTTGAATCTTTGCGACTTTCCCATTCACTTTTCAAGGCAGTGTTTTTCCTATTTTGCATTCGTATATGTCGATGTTTACAACATTCAATTCATGAGCTAGCGTTGTTGGGGTCGCGATGTTTTAGGAACAAGCGATTGAAAAAATGACCTGCAATACGAAACCATAATTTAAGAAATTTTTGATTTGACATATAACTTTGCAAGCAGGAAATTTATTCAAACAGATATGCTCTTAGTCATAGAGCTAATGTTCAGCGCATCATTTGCAGATTATTACAAACTGTTTTCTTAAATCTTTGAACATAACAGAAAGTGAAACGCCAAGTAAAGCATGAACTAAAGCGAGAAATAGGGCATGAAGTAAAGATGTAGCGACGTAGATCGCTTATTCCGTGTCATTGCAATGAGAGCACGATCAGTTGTTATCAGTTGATAATCGGCCTAGGCATAATTTGTGCAGAAGCTATATTGCTTAGGCCAGACTGATCATTTGATGCCCCTTGTCCCTGGGGAGCAGCAGAAAGATTCATGGCTTGTGGATTCTTTACATACTGCTGTAACCTGTTTTTCCTGATCAATTCCTCAATGAGGTTCTTCAGGTGTCGGCACTCATTGGTGTTATGACCAGGTTGGTTATGAAATCTGCAAAATTTACCGGAGTTTGCTAATTTGTTATTTCCTTATCGAATTTGGCTCTGCGTACTCTTCAGAATCCTTTGTTGCAAGATAGAAATTTTCAGGGGTGTCATTCAAAGGCGTTAGCTCTGATGAGTTGAAAAGGCGAGATTTCTTATTATTCTTGTTGTCATTCCCGTCTTTGGTTAACTTTTGTCCCTGATTATTCTTCTGGTTAGATTGGACAACCATATTTTTAGGAGCATCAAGGAGTTGGTTGCCATCAGTGACCTGAAGGGGTATAGGATTGTCGTCCACTCTCATGTACTCCTCTGCTTTCTTATAGAACTTGTCAGGCATGGTTGGTTCCTTCATCTTTATCCATCTTCCGAATTCGCTTGTTTTGTCTATAGCGTCGAGTAAAGCCATGAGAATTATGCGTGGCTCTGGATTCCTCACTTCAGACAAGGCAACATTGAATCGACTGAGGAAGGCTTTGACAGTTTCCCCTGGATTCTGCTTCATTGCTGAAAGTGTTATAGCATCCTTGGATTTAGTAGCATAGAGGCGGAACTGCTCCTTGAACTTTTTGGTGAGGTCAGAAAATCGATCGATAGACTTGGGTGGCAGCTTTTTGAACCACAATGATGCAGCACCCTCTAAGTAGAGAGGAAATTATGTGCATCTCATATCATCGGTTGCTTTAGCCACACTCATATGCCACTCGTATTTGAATAGGAAGTAGTTGGGATCAACAAGACCGTTGTACGGAGGCAAAGTCGGAGGATTGAACTTCTTCGGACATTCTACTTCAAGGATTCTTTTGGTGAATGGAGTCCTATCGGGAGAGAAGTCCAATTCTCTTTCGTCGTCCTTGTTAGCCTGATTTTTTTTCATGGCTCGTTCTATCATATCCGAAATGTATTCTTCAGTGCTATGATGCTCTGTGAAGCTGAGCCCTTTACCAAATGTTCGTCAAGGCATATGATCTTGATTAGAGAGCTTAGGCCCTTTGTCTTTTCGACGAAGAGGTGCCCCCGTGATAGGATTAGCGGCTTTTTGTGCGTTCACTTCGGAATAGTTCTTAGCTTTTGATATCAATTCTTCGACATTAGCTTCATCCCCGTCACTTGCCCCATCGTAATCGTCTTCCATATTGTTGTTGCGGTTAAGATCGAAAGCAGGTGATTTGGTATTATCTTCGAGATTGACATGAGCTTGCGGAGGGGCTGGATTTGATCGTGCTTTAAGAATGGCGTCAAGTTTCTCCATTATCATTTTAGTAGATGTATCCATTCGGCTGTTGACGTTGGCAATAGCGACTTTTAATTCATTTCTGGTCACACCGGCTCCGCTTTACGAGTTTTCACCAAATTCAAAGCGATTAGTAAGTGGTGTCTCTTCATTAGCAACATCATCGACTTCTATCACGGTTTTGCTAACGGTCTTCTTAGACTTCGCCATAATTTCAGAGAAGGATGAAACTTAGAGCTTTAATGCAAGGATCTCAACTTTGAGAAAGTGCGAGAAGAGGTAGGAGATGCGAGCGCGGGCCCCACGGTAGGCGCCAAATGTTTGCTCCAAATTTGGGATCAAACACCAAAGGTGTAAAAGCTACACTTCACCTATTCGGTAAGAATACGGGACCGGAAAATCGCAAAATAAATGGATAAAAGCAAGTAAGAACACTGTAACACCCCACCTCCGCTAGGGTCACTCACAAAAGGGAATGCACTAATTTTGGAGGAGCGTTATCGAGGTAAACAAACACAGAAATATTACAAGACAGAACATAGATAAAACAACGGAAGAATCAAAAGATAAATTTCATTACTTTCAAAAAGAATCAAAACCTTTTACATCAAATAGCCAAGGTCATTATTTTCCATTACAACATATCCTGTCTTGCATAAATAAAGAAGCATAATCTTAAAACAACAAAAGTAGCTTAATTCCCCAAAGGTAGCAGAAATGCAGCCATAACATAGCTCAAGATCAAACCATAAATGAGCTGAACCAAAAGCAAGAGAAATCCAAGCTAAGTGCTAGAGTTTCCGCCCTGAGAACCTAGGGGGGAAACGGAAGAAAAAGAGGCGAAAGAAAACGGGTTAGTCACAAAGACTGGTAAGTTCTAGTGACTTTCAGCATAAAAACAGGTAAAGCTAACAAGACATGTATAAACTGAAAGTAAACATAAGGATGATGTCAATCTGGGCATGATAAACTAAGATAACAAGATAAATCAAGATAAATCAGGTATAGCATTGCATGTCCAAGGTTCGCTGCACCAACTGTACTAATATCCCAACCAATGTCATATGTTAACCATGAAATGATCCCTTGGCCCAATATCATGAATGACCCATTACTAGGTCCAACAGAACGATCCACTAATCGATCGACTCCCTACATGTTCTAGCTCATCGTGTTTCTGTGTCATACGGCCCTATCACGAATGTAGTCACCTGTGCTAGGTCCACCATAGTGTGTATCAAGCCTTATGGTGCCAACCACCGACATGAATCAAGCATGCACAGATAAACCTGCTGATGCCCAATGCCTGCTTTTTCAATTCCGGACCATGTGCACGACCATAACCCGCCTGAACCTACACTAGTGCACCAATACAGCCGTCATTCTGGTCGCTTACAATCAGCCCAGTAATCGTGCCCCACCCTGCCTAATTCCAGGGTACCATGATACATCTAGTGGGTTACTGCTGAAACGGACCGCGTAACTAGGGTTTCCGTCCAATAGGTTAAGTGTTGTCATTTAAATCCGTGACTTAACCCTTATCAGTCTAACATGTCAAGTTGGTTAAGTGTTGTCATTTAAGTTTGTGACTTAACCCGCCTACGTGTCGTGTCAAATTGGCTAAGTGTTGTCGTTCAAGTTCATGACTTAGCCCTATGAATCATTTGTCAAGTTGGCTAAGTGTTGTCTTTCATGTTCATGACTTAACCCTAACATGTGGCATTAATTCATTAATGCACCCAAACCTCTCACATCAGACTTGTTGTTGCGGTCACTGGATATGTCGGGCGGTTCCGGGCAGATTTACACCATAACTCAGTCTGACCTCGGGTTTTCAAGTGCGGTGTGGCCAACTACCCACATTGGATCCTATTGTTTGCAGTAACTGGATTTGCCGGGCGGTTCCGGGCAGAATTACACTTCAAACTCAACCCAACCTCGAGTTGGCCATTTTCAAGTTCATTCTAGTGTCATGTCCATGTCCAAATTTTCATGTCAAGTTTTCAAGGCAAGTTTCATGCCCACATCCAGATTCAAGTTATAACAATGTTCATGTTTCAAGCTTTGCCTATTATCAAGTTCATAATTCATGTTCATAACCAATTCATGTTTTGCCTAATCTACCCAAATCGTATTCCCATCGCACGTAAATGTGAATTGATCTATACTATAGATAAATCCAAATCCCAAAATAAAGGGAATAACATCAAAACTATGATAGGCAAAAGGGACGAGCATAAAGCGATAAAAGGGATTACAAGACTATCATGATATAACTTGAGATAACTAGTTACCACATCACTAGCATATAGAAAATAATAGGACTTCAAATCTAGCAAAATAAGGCGTTAGTTATGATAAAAGTTGACATAAAAGAATAGGCATGCAAAAGCAAGCCAAATACAAGGATAATGGATCCAATGGTTTTGGTGTACATAATAGCGAATAAACTAAGCAAGTCACACCCTAGGTATGAGATCCAACAAAATGCCAATTCGGTGTACAACATGGTTTTAAACTATAGTGTTATGGGCATGAACAATCAAATAGTCTTAGGCAATTAACCACAATGATCATAGTCATGGTCATAGGTAAAAATTTCATAGTTATGAACCATAAGCGATTAATTACAATAGTCATCGATAATTATCCAAAATAGTTCTAGGCAATAGTCATAGGCAATTTGCAGTAATAGTTTCAGGGTCATGGTCATAGACAATAGTCTTATGTTCATAATAATAGGCAATAATTCTCATAGTCATGAGTCATAGGTGATTAGCCACAATTGTCCTTGTCATAGTCATAGGAAATCGTCTTATGTTCACAGTCATAGGCATATGCATAGTCTTATGTCCACAGTCATAGTCGTTGGCCATTAACAATAGTTTCGACGTCATAGGCATGTTAAGGTTATAGACATGAAAGAGTTTGATTTGCAACATGAATAGACCCAAAGCAATATTCACGAAAGTCAAGATCCAAGATGAACAAGATTAGATATGAATCAATTATCATATATATATCCAATTCCAATTCACAACATGGATATTAAGTTTACAGTTTTTATCTAAAAGTAACTTGAACTTATAGATCGTGGTCTAAGAAAGATGTAGAAGTCAAGTCTAGAAATTTGTCGTTGAATCGTTGAATCTTGCTTTGATCGTAGAAGCAAATGCCCCAATATGAAATTCCTAGCTGTAGTCTTCAAGAAACAATCTTCTTGTTTTAATTTAATTTAATTTAATTTAATTTAGAGGAAGAAGAAGAAGCCATGATCGTCAAGAGTTTGAGCAGCACAAGGTTAGAGAAGAATGGTGTAAAGAGAATGAGGCTAGGAGGCTGTTTATATAGGATTAGGAAGACGAATCTGGACAGAAAACAAGGTCAAATACATCAGAATGCATCAGGTTCAGAAAATGGGTTCGGGAGGCAGGTCGACACTATGGTCGACCTGGTCCCTGGGAGGTCGGCACTATGGTCGACCCCCAGGTCGACCTGGTCCCTGGGCGGAAAATTTCCCGCCCAGCCCATTCTAGGTTTTGAATTCGAATTCGAATTTAGAGATATTTTTTATTCTGAAAATTTTTGAAACTTCGGAGGGTCATATCTCCCTATTACGGACTCCGATTTTCGAAAACTCGGACTCGTTTCCAAGCAGAATTTCGAGACGAATGCAATGGAGTAACCCGTTTCCCTTGATTCTTGTTTTAAAATTTAATGCTGCCTTGATTTATGGTTTTAACATATTATTAAAATACGGGTTGTTACAAACACAAAGGAATTTTTATAGTGGTTCGATTCTCTATGAATCTACGTCCACTTTCAATCCATTCTCATTATGATATTCAAGCCTACAACATATGAATTTTCCCTCATTACAATCATTTCTCTCTTTTAAACTTCCTTATGATCTAATTACACTTGAATTTGGTGAAGAAAACGGAGATATCTTTTAGCTTTGTGATGAATCTTCAACCACTTGTGTGCTTTGATCCTTTTCCATGATCTTCTTAGGTTTCATAGTGAATTAGCATTCGATTTTGGCTTTGGAGAGGAGAAGAGATTGTTTGAATGATGCTTGAGAGATTTATTGTATAGCTTGAATGATCATTGATTTGGATTTGATCTTCATGAAGTTAGAAAAGTGTTGTTGGATCCATGGAAACCATTAGAGAAGTTATAGATGAGCTTTTATTTGATAGAGTCTCCTCCTAAGAATGAATTTTCGGTCCCCCTTCAAATGAATTATGAGGGATATTTATAGGTGATTTTAACCCGGGTGGAAATTATGTAATTATGCAGAAAACGCCATGACTCAACTCGCCATGACTTCAACCCGATATGACTCAATCCGACATGACTCAATTTCACCATGGTGAGATGCGAGATATATGGTGCGACATGAACTAAATAACGGTACGGAATGAACTGCTTAAATACTTGCGGCATGGATTGTTATGGCGGAATTAACTCATGCGATATGAATTCATTCTTGTCGTACACGGCTTGACTGCTTTTCCAAGTCTTTCTTTACAACTGGCGTGTCTAACGACATGGATGGAACTCGCAACATGAACGTCTTATCCTCCTGAAATGAGCGTCATAGGGCATGATTCCAGCAACGCATTGACTCATTAATTGTGCTCATGATCTCAGTATCTATGAATAACTTGCCTCATGACTTTTATAAAGGAACGACATGCTTGTGGCGACATGTATGAAGATGCGTGGCGTGACCGTTTGCGGTATGGTTCATTTGAACGACATGATTAACTCCAATAGCACAATATGGTTTAGCACGACATAAGGAATGTCATTTGTTTCTTCATGCTCTTGCCATGTCGGTTTGTTAGCTTGCATATTTGAATATGCGGTCTTCACGTCTTGACCACAAGTCGTTGTAACGGCATGGCATCAATCACTCGTGGACGACCTGGCGCTTGTATATAAGCAAGGTGATAAGAACACATGTGGCATGCTTTAACGACTTGGCACCATGGCACGTTGAACGAATTAATTCCATGTCGTGCTGAACGACTTGCCTGGTCTTGACGACTTGAATGAGTGCGGCACGGACCAGGTCGTTTAACGGCTTACCGCTTAAGCCGTAACCAGTCCAAATCTCTTTGGAACTTACTTTTTGAACTGCATTACAATAACGGTGTTAACATGATAATTACGTCTTAATTTTACTCGGCCAATTTCCTTACATTAATACTCACGCTACCTCATTCGAATGGTTAATGATAAATAAGGTTAACCCGTTATTTTTCTCCCTGCTTTGATAATATGACATCCATATATTGTCGTCGTTCCAGCTATTTCCTTCTGCTCGACTAAGTATTGCAACTTTTGTCTCCTTCAGTACTCAGACGCAGCCATCAAATTCAATTTGGCTTCACCAGAAACCTCACACGCACCAATATTCACAGGCCTGTTATGATTTAGGTACCACACATAATTTAACAATTTCAAATTATGATTAATTTATTTAATCAGGAGTAATTAGATCAACTACTTTGTTTTAAAAACATACAGGCCGTGGTAATCCTTGTTTTAATTGACCCCGTATGCTGCCTCGTTCGCTCACATTCCTTTATTCCAGTAATGGGAACCTAAAACACATGATTTATATGATTAATTAATTTCTAATTTGCAAAAAATATACCGCTAATAACCTTTTATATAGTGATACTAAGGTCGTTACTTCTGTCTTCCCCGTAAGAGCTATTTCAACATCCTGCTCAATCTCGTCATTACGCATCCTGAAATGTCCCACAGCCTCAACCAACTTCGTCGACCGTTCGCCAATCAGAAGACCTCACCAGAAGCGCCTACCTCTTCTCCCCTTCCGATCCAAATAGTTCGTGATTTGGTGCCCTAAATCGGTGGTGGTAAGCACTTGAACGTGGCGGCTTCCAAAAGAGAATTCGGTGTCTACAATGAACAAACTCAAATCATCACCGTTAGTTAGATGGTTTTTAGCGAGCTTATCAATTTTGGTGTTGAGGATTTTCAGTTCGATTACTAAATTAGAAGAGAATTGATGGAAGTGTGGGGGAAAATTCGTGGCCGTTGGTTTTATTTCAGCTTTCTCTTCGAATGGATAAACGAGAAGAGGTAGAAGTATTTATAATTTAAGGAGGTTTGGGTGCCAAGTAAAAGAAGGTTTGGAGGGCACGGAATAAAACTTGGCAAACACAGTGTCTATAGCTTGGTACTTACGGATGTTAAACTTGGCAGGCACGGTTTTGATAAGGTTTGGCAAACACGCTGTTTGTAACGTACAAGGTGTATTTATCTTTAAAGTTTATGCGCTAATGAATATATAAAATTTCGTTTATTTACGGGATGTTACAGACAGAAGTAAGAATACGGTCGTGTCCAGCGAGGTACCACGATCCCAAAAATATAATAATATCGGTAGTTTAACTTATATTATGAAACTCCAAAATATTGATATAGGGTGCAAAATACTACAAGTAAAAAGTTGCATATTTAATTAATTAAAAATTACGGTAAAATTCTAAAAATTAAATTATAACTACGCCTCAAAAGAATCTTGTCCAAATTCAAGACCGATATTTAAATATATTAAATAAACCATTATGTTCTATATGCGATTCCATAACGACTTTCTGAAAAATTGATTTGGACATAACTTTTTATTCCCGCTATGAAATTTGAATTTTTCACATTCGTTGGGAAGATATTTTCAAACAGATTCAAATATTTCTTGTTTCGCTAAAATCCGATTTATTTTGAATCCTGTACATTCATTAGAAATTTGAAATTGAATATTCAAACTACCACGCCATTTTAAACTCGTTTTAAATTATATTATAAATTATATGTTTAAATATCATTTTATGAAATAAATTCCTGATAAATTCCTATATATAATTCAAATAAAATATTTAAAACAAATTTAAAAATGTAGAATTCAATGACTAAAAATTCGGGTCGTTACATTCCTTTCCCCTTAAAATAATTTCGTCTTCGAAATTGCTAAGGTAGGAAAAGATGCCACAAACCCTATTAACTAGGTCCAAAAATCCTTTTTGTTCACTCCTTAACTTCAGTTTAACTGGACCAATTTGTCTCAATTAAAATATTTATTTATTCTTACTAACGAAAATTTTCAAAAATTCTGAAAATTTTCTAACACTTTAAATTCTGAAAAATTTCGGCAGCATCTCCTCTGCACGGCTCAATCGGTACAACCACAACTTGCCTTTCTAGGCCTTCTCCAGTCCAAAAGAAAATCAAAAAGCCAAGCGTCTAGCCTCATTGGCTCATAAAATCATCAAACCCAAGTAATATTGTAAAAGTGTACCTTATTGTCGGGAAAAATTCTATCTCTTACATTTGCTTCCATTCAATATCTGCTCAGCATACACATATCGATTTCCAGTTGTTTCCAAATAAATCCAACTTCCAGTTCTTAAATCTCTAATCAACTTTTGATTAGTTCACTTCCATTCACTAATCCAAACTGAGTTCTGTTTTCAAAAATCAACCCCCTTATCCTACTTGAGTTATATTCGATCATAGTTTAATTCCAAACAACAACATCCAATATATATTCAACTTGTTTACACATAAGTCGAATTCATATTAATATTTTGAATCCCAACATTTCTCTTTATTTAATTTTATTCGGAATTATTTCTAATTCAATCCAATTTTAACTTAAGTTAATTTCAATTCATTTGATACATTTTAACCATTTCAATCTATTCAACTTATACAAGTTAAATTTAAATTTCAGAATTCAAATTTCTGGGTTTTATTTCAAATTAGTATGAAATCATATAAATCTACACACATATATTTATAATCAACTCAATTCAAAACTTTTGAATTTATAGAACAAATCTATTTTCTCAAACAATTTCCATTAATAAATCAACTATGGTAGCAATCCGTCACTTAGAAACTCGAAAATGAATACTGATAATGTCGCGATCCATTATCAGAATTATTTTCTCGCCACTGAAGTGATTTCAGTGCTTAATCATTTTCAAAAATCCATTTAAACCATTCTTATTCTAAAATACTTTAAAGTAATGTTATATTACTCTTTAAAAATACTTTAGAAAATATTTTCTAAACACCCGGAATTTAAATTCCAATTCTAGTTTGAATTTAATCCTGGTTTATCTCATTTGTATACATTATTCGTATACGAATTATATAACCATTTCAATATTTCGTAATTTGATAATTTCATTTGATTGTAATAAAAATCAGCACATTCATACACTACAATAATTCAAAAATTATTCTTTTCATATCAAAATAATTTTTGGGCAAAATTATTTCATTTTCCCATTTTAAAACAATACTGCGTCGAATTGTTCGGTTCGAGAGTTTAGAAACACCTATCGATACAATTGTTCATCCTGTACCGACCAGAATTCATAAATTTCTCAATAAACCAACCAGCACAATATAAAACCATTTTTTTCAATTCTACAAATACGCGCTCATATATATACACTCAAGCTCAATCTAGGGTGTTACTAACCCCATCTTTATTGAGTTACGCTACAGAGCCAAAGTTACTACTCAACCTTCAGCTCTGAAACCAAATGAAATGACCCGAATTTATGTACTCTTTGAGTTGACTGATCACACCACACGTCCAAACCAAATTGCACAGAAATCCGAATCATTATTAGAAAGAAGTTAGAGGATGAGAAATAGAAAGAAATATTAGAATAGAAGAAAACGAAGAGCACAAGTCATACAACGAAACGAATAAAATATGTTATATAACATAACTTTTGAAATACAAATCAATAACTGTACATACATACCATCATCAGAGCACAACAATTATTCCTGGAATAGTTATAAACACCTGTTTCCAGATATAACATAGTACACAGCGGAAAAATATGATAGTCTATGGCTAACTGGTGAAGCCTCCTGCTTCAATCTCCTCCAGGTGAATCTGTAAAATACCGTTTACTTGACTGCCTATACAGATTTGGGCACCCAAGAGTTTAGGGAAAACAAAATAAACTCTGGGTCAATCATGGGACTGGTGTGAGTAAACCCCAACCATCGGTTTAACTTTCAAAAATCCTTTTGAAAGAAATGATAATCGTAAGACCAATCCACACATAAACACGGATGGTTTTTACCTTACGATAAACCAAAACATTTTGATAGCAAAATCTGTTGATATTATAATAATGTCTACATCAACTAAATAGAATCTAGCGGAGCGCTTGCATCTCACGCTCCATATATAATATAAAATCAAAACCTGTAGGGCGCTTATTGGAGATTGTATTTTCCAACTATGATATGGTATGGGACCACCTGCCGATAGTGTATCTCTAGAGGCGAATACACTGGTTTCAACAAGAACGTCTTGCAACCCGGCCCACACTTGACCGACCACTCGTTTTGCTTGAGTGTATCAAATGTATATCACCAACGGTTGGGATCAGCAACCGTTTCCCGAAAGGGACAGCATCGATAGATTAAAGAAGTAAATGGAATTTATCTAGATAGGTGATTATACATCCTAATGGGAGCGACCCACATAGCCATGCTGCCTGCCCGATTGTCAATCCCCGGTTGTGAGGCTTGAGGTTTGAATTAACAGAACAACCCTTGCACCTTTCTCTGACTCCGTAATCTCTTCAACATAAGTTGATTCATAACGCTTATACCAATACGGAGTGGTTTTCATATATTAAATCTGATCCCGGTCTCTCCATATTAACAACGGAGGTAAAAAATAAATCAAAACTTTGATAGTCGGTGATTTAACTATCAAATAAACTTCCATACAATCAACGGTCCTATTTCCAATTGGAAATTTTACCGATCAAGCATCAAACAACACTGGCCCCTTTAAATCAATTCCCGATTATATTAATATTTCAAATTCCTGTTTCCCTATCTTTCGTATCCTTTTGTAGCTCGATTTCCCTTTCGATTCTTTGAAAAACATTTCCAATAAGTAATTTCTTTATTCGAGAAAATATCTCTTTTCCCCATTTAGAAAAACATTTCTATATATATATATATATATTAGCAAATCCTTATTTTCTATATTCAGAAAATATGCCGCATTAATATTGCAAAATATTACCAAATTCCCTTTTTTAATTCCTCATTGACCAATTCATTTCATTTCCTATACGTAGAAAATATCTCTCATTTTATTGGGAAAAACATTTCAAATTCTTTTAAATTAACGTGATGTTATAAACATCGTTATTATAACTTAAAACATTAACCAATTATTAACTAACCAGAATGTTAACCAATCTTCACTATCGAACCTTAACCATTTCTCCATTAATCATGAACTCAATCAAGTTGGGGGTATAATTAACCCTCAGACCTTAATTGAACAACATTCTTAACTTCGAATTAGTTAAAACTCACAGCTTCATCGCTTACGCGACCTTTGGATTCAATCTAATAACACACTTCTTTTACGGAAAAACATTGATTATAACGGTAGCGTTATAATCGCTGTTTCCACATATTTGATTTATAGAACATTACTTCTAACAACAGCGTTACAATCTCTGCCTAGAATTATAAAACATTTATTATAACAATAGCGTTATGATCACTGTTTAGATTTACAAACATTTACTATAGCAGTAGCATTATAATAGCTGTTTTCCAAATATTTAATCTACAAAACAATAATTATAATGGCAGCATTAAAATCGCTGCTTTTCCAAATATTTGATTTACAACACATTAATTATAACGGCAGCGTTAAAATCACTATTTTTCAAATATTTGATTACAAAAATATAACTTGTGCTTATTAATTTCAATTAATATGTAAATAATTAAATTTGATTCAAAACGAAAAGTAAAAATAACTACTTCCATAAATTCGATATAATCAAATTCCAATAAATAACTCTCATTCGAGTACTCTATATTCGATGTATATTCTGAACTTTAGAATTTATTTACCATTTCAGGTAAATTCAAATTTCAAATTCACTATTGAATTTATCCTTTCAATTCCTTTATAACCATTCCAATCTATGAAACGTTATCACAATTTATTTTATTTTCTGAATCTTGAACTAAAACTCATCGTTTTCTTCTAAAACGATTTCCCTTTTTACTCAATTTCCAATTTGGGTTCATATTTTAAATCATCTAAATTTCCTTTATAGATATTTCATTTGCAAAATATTTCCTTTATCACTTTAATCGTAAATATATCCCTTTTTTATATAATAAAATCAGTTTGATTTTCATACTTAAAAGTAATATCTTAAACCCAAATTCTATTTATAACCTCTATTCAAAGTTTTCATACAAATCTCATTCTTATTCCAATCATTTAAATTTTTGTTTATAATTCCCTTTATAATTTGCTAAGTTCAAATCTTATTTCAAATATTAGTTTCAAATCCCATTTCCACTTTCCCATATAAATTCATATTTGGATTTGTATTTCAATTAATCTAACAATAACTGATTTACTTTAATTTATATACTCATTTAAAATCAACTTCTTGTTTAAAATAAACAAGTTTCTACCTTTTAACTATATTCGAAATAACACTTCAATTTTTGGAAAAATATATTTTCTTTTTAAATCTCAATTTTTCCTTTCTATTCAAAAATATCTTACGATATTTAAATACCATAGTTCTAAGGCCAGTGATATTTAAACACAATAAGATCAATCACGATTAATATATCACAGCATATGTCATAATCAATGCAAACACAATAATATAAATGTTGAGGAATCCAATTGGATCCCTCCAACCTGTTTCCCTGCATCCACATATGTTAATCAACATTAATTTCACATAAATATGAAATATCATGGTGAACAGAATTATTAATCGATCAACGATATAACTATATCAATCATTCAACCAATTTTAGCAACCATTCATCCAAACAACCATCACACAGTATAAAATGTTCGTAAATAAATCAGAGCTAGTGAGATTACTCTCCTTGGTTCGCAGTTGATGATTCTGTTTTTGTTTCGTTTTAAATCAAACAACGTCTGATTTTTCTACCAAATTCCAATAGTTCCACTCTCAATGAAATCAGTTACTCAATAAAGACCTTGCCGCCATGATCTCAACGTGGCCAGTTTCATCTAATTCTGTTAACATATTCCAAGCTATAATTATTATAATTATATAGTTTAAATAAATTAATTATTTTATAATTACCATTATAAATGATAATTACGTCTTAATTTTACTCGGCCAATTCCCTTACGTTAATACTCACGCTGCCTCATTCGAATGGTTAATGATAAATAAGGTCAACCCATTATTTTTCTTCCTGCTTCGATAATATGACATCCGCATATTGCCGTCATTCCAGCTATTTCCTTCTGCTCGACTAAGTATTGCAACTTTTGTCTCCTTCAGTACTCAGACGCAGGCCATCAAATTCAATCTAGCTTCACCAGAAACCTCACACGCACCAATATTCACAGGCCTGTTATGATTTAGGTACCACACATAATTTAACAATTTAAAATTATGATTAATTTATTTAATCATGGATAAATAGATCAACTACTTTGTTTTAAAAGCATACAGGCCGTGGAAATCCTTGTTTTCATTGACCCAGTATGCTGCCTCGTTCGCTCACATTCCTTTATTCCAGTAATGGAAACCTAAAATACATGATTTATATGGTTAATTAATTTCTAAATTGCAAAAATATACCGCTAATAACCTTTTAATTAGTGATACTAAGGTCGTTACTTCTGTCTTCCCCGTAAGAGTTGTTTCAACATCCTGCTCAATCTCGTCATTACGCATCCTGAAATGTCCCACCGCCTCAACCAACTTCGTCGACAGTTCACCAATCAGAAGACCTCACCAGAAGCGCCTGCCTCTTCTCCCCTTCCGATCCAAATAATTCATGATTTGGTGCCCTAAATCGGTGGTGGTAACCACTTGAACGTGGCGGCTTCCAAAAGAGATTTCGGTGTCTACAATGAACAAAATCAAATCATCACCGTTAGTTAGATGGTTTTCAACAAGATTATCAATTTTGGTGTTGAGGATTTTCAGTTCGATTACTAAATTAGAAGAGAATTGATGGAAGTGTGGGGGGAAATTCGTGGCCGTTGGTTTTTTTCAGCTTTCTCTTCGAATGGATAAACGAGAAGAGGTAGAAGTATTTATAATTTAAGGAGGTTTGGGTGCCAAGTAAAAGAAGGTTTGGAGGGCACGGAATAAAACTTGGCAAACACGGTGTCTACAGCTGGGTACCTACGGATGTTAAACTTGGCAGGCACGGTTTTGATAAGGTTTGGCAAACACGCTGTTTGAAACGCATAGGGTGTATTTATCTTTAAAGTTTATGCGCTAATGAATATATAAAATTTCGTTTATTTACGGGATGTTATATA
Source organism: Allium sativum (assembly GCA_030737875.1). Lineage (NCBI taxonomy): Eukaryota > Viridiplantae > Streptophyta > Magnoliopsida > Asparagales > Amaryllidaceae > Allium > Allium sativum. The sequence goes on along the minus strand of CM060923.1, from coordinate 400,817,570 downwards.
CAGAAGTAAGAATATGGTCGTGTCCAGCGAGGCACCTTGATCCCAAAAATATAATAATATATGTAGTTTAACTTATATTATGAAACCCCAAAATATTGATATAGGGTGCAAAATACTCCAAGTAAAAAGTTGCGTGTTTAATTAATTAAAAATTACAGTAAAATTCTAAAAATTAAATTATAACTACGCCTCAAAAGAATCTTGTCCAAATTCAAGACCGATATTTAAATATATTAAATAAACCGTTATGTTCAATATGCGATTCCATAGTGACTTTCTGAAAAATTGATTTGGACATAACTTTTTATTCCCGCTATGAAATCTGGATTTTTCACATTCGTTGGAAAGATATTTTCAAACAGATTCAAATATTTCTTGTTTCGCTAAAATCCGATTTATTTTGAATCCTGTACATTCATTTGAAATTTGAAATTGAATATTCAAACTACCACGCCATTTTAAACTCGTTTTAAATTATATTATAAATTATATGGTTAAATATCATTTTATTAAATAAATTCCTTATAAATTCCTATATATAATTCAAATAAAATATTTAAAACAATTTTAAATATGCAGAATTCAATGACTAAAAATCCGGGTCGTTACAAGCGCAGGACAAATCGGATCGGTTCGGGTAAATCCGATCTGTTCCCCTAATTTGTGGTGCTTCCGATCCAAACCCAAACAATTAAAGTAGTAGCGGTTACAGCCTGTGTTCCCTTAAGACCCGGAGCGGTTATACCCATGTTCTCCCCACGTTCGCCATTAACCTGATGTGCTGTTGCCACCATATTCCATTCGAACTCGATAATAATGGGATGGATGCCACGTGGAACCGAACCGAAGCCATCCCAGGAGCATTTCTTACCTATAAATACACCATCAAGAGGCATTTAGAAGGATCTTTGAGCATTTTCAGAACTCAAACTCCATTGCTATCTGAATTCCATCAAATTATTTAGATTACAATCACCCTTTGAAGCATATCGCGAAGGAGATTGAGTGAACCAATACATTATATGAGTGAAAATTGAGTGAGAATTACTATTGTTCTTGCATTCAAATCATCAATCAAACGAGTAGAAAGTGGACGTAGGCTATTTAACGCCGAACCACTATAAATTGTTTGTTTTCGTCGTTTTTGATCTCATTTCAGTAGAATCATTGCTAGTTTGGGTGTTAGTGCCAATTTTGGATCTAACACTTTGGTGCTTTCACTGATAATTTTTAAATTCTCCGCTTTTTGGGATTATCAATCTACTATTTGGACCTTCAAGTTCAATGAAGTTAATCCTTTGTTTTTGACATCTTTAAGTACTTGTTGGCTAATTGTTGAAGAATTGAACATTATGGCCAAAACGAAAGGAAAAGAAGTGCAATGCGCTAGGGGAAACGATGCTAGAGAGGATCAACAAGCCATGATATTGACGAGGTCGCGGGGACAAGACTCTAGAGCAGGTCGCTCCGGTCAGGAAGGTCCGAGCCGAGAAGGTGACTCCGATCCGAGCCGATCAGATGACATTGAGGTCACTCGCTCCCCCAGTCCAAAACGGTCCGGTCCTACTACTTTACTCCGATCTGATCCGAACCAGAATGAAGCTGGAACGTCTACTCGAGCTCCCAAGAATGCTCCAATTCCAGCCGCTACTACCAATAATCATCCGACTCATCTGCATCCGTCACAGAAGGAGATTTTTCATGCTTCCTTGACATGCTCCAGAGTACTAAGGAGGCATTGGAAGCCCATAAGAGTGACAGTCTTCACATGCAAGAGAACATGATCACCATGAGCAAGGAACTCAAGGAGCTCCGAAGGCAAAAGAAACCTTCCCCAACACGCCGCCTTGCTGCAGATTATTCATCTTCTTCAGACGAGGGATGTCCTCGTGAGAGAGGGCCGCTTGAGCGACCTCGGAACCTTGATCAGTTAACTTTTGGATCTTTAGGATCTCGTGAAGATGCTGCTCGTGTGTTAGGGCCTGATGACCCGAGCTTGAGAGAGCCTATGCTGCTACCCATGCGTGGATCTCACGTTTTACCCAGAGATCCTAATATTACTAATCCTATGCAACAACAGCTTCTTCAACCCCTTCCTCCTGAGATCGACCGGGAGCATAGGGAGCAGTGCAGAGCAGCCGCAGCTAGGAACAGGAGGTTATCCCCTAATCAGGAACCCAGGGGTAATCCAAATATCAGACCTAGAGAACCTGTGCGGACATTAACAAATGTCGATATATGGGCAATGGTGCATCCGATTATGTCTGAAAGCCGGCAATACACTAATGAATATTCGGGCATTGAGCGAAGTCATACCTACTTCATAGATGCTATATTCGATTTCCATTTCCCTCGGCGATTCAACTTGCCTCAGATGGATCGGTATTCAGGTAGAACGGACCCACAGCAACATTTGATGAGGTATGCATGGTTCATGAATGCTGCAGCAGCTCCAGATGCTGTAAAATGCAAAGCCTTTCCGATTTATCTAGAAGACGTGGCGTTAATGTGTTTCACCTGACTCTGTCCCCGGTCAATATCGAATTTCACAGAATTGAGTGAGCGCTTTATGAACCAATTCCGACTTCACGCCCGAAAGTCCAAGAGCATCATTGAGTTGTCAAGGATCAAACAGGCTCAAGGTGAGTCTTTGAAATCGTATTTAGACCGCTTCAACCTGGCTTTCACCGAAGTTAGTGACCCTCATGAACCCACTATTCTGATGGCCCTAATAGAAGGAGTTGATCTGGGCACAGAATTTGGGGATTACCTATCCGGGAAACCACCCCCACTAGGGAATTGTTCTACGAAAAGGCCAATATTCGCTTGAGGCGAGAAGAAGCTCATGCAAAAAGGAAGAGAAAGTCCGAAGGGGCCTCGAGGGAAGGTGTCCAAAGTAATGTTGCTGTGAAGAAGTCCAGTGACTGTTCGGGGAAAGTTAAGGTAAACGTCGGCAACCAGAACGGAGGTAATAACAATAGGAATGGAAATGGAAATAGGAGGAATAGGAACCGGGGGAATAACTCTAGTAAAAGACCTAGATTCCATACTTTTGAAAACTATAAGCCATTAAGTGATATGTTGGAGAATATTTACTTGGACACATACAACATATTACAATACAAAAAGCCACCGCCTAGAGACTCCACTGAAAATGAGATCGCAAAGGGAAAGTTTTGTATGTTCCATGGAACCCACGGCCATTCCACCAATGAATGCCGTCATTTGGGAGATGTAGTTGAAAATTTGCAGCGGGAAGGGAAGTTAGACGAGTACAAAGTTGCCCCACGGGACAGGGGACAGGGAGGGAAAACACCAAACCAAAGTCAGCCTACTTCCAAACCTACAGCACAACAGAAAGGTAAAGGGATTGTTATTAATACCATTATAGGCGGACCCCATCTAGCTAGCCGTAGTTTCAAAGTAATGGATCAGTATGTTAATGCTGCCGAACACCTTGAAGTGAGGGAATGCAGTAGGCTCGAAGACATTACTCTAGTAAAACAACAAAAGATGATGCCAGACGACATTATATTTCGTAGTAGAGATGATACCGGAATTCAATCACCAACTGAATACCCACTTGTAATTACCACGGCCATCGGCCCCTCCTTAGTCCATAAAGAGTCGATGGACAATGGGAGTTCAGTCAATATCCTCTTCAAGAAAGCTTTTGAACAAATGAGACTTGAAGCGAAAGATTTAAAGCCCTATGAAGGATGGATACGGGGCTTCAATGGGGCGTCAACGGCTCCGATGGGCTACGTAGAATTACCAGTGACATTAGGAAAAGGAGATCGCCAGAGAGTGAGGATCCTGCCATTTGTCGTTTTGGATGTAGAGTCACCCTACAACGCTTTCCTAGGCCGACCGGCCCTCGCCGAGTTTAGGGGCGTGTATTGCACCTTGGTGCTTGCTGCTTAAATTCCCGACTAATGCAGGAATTGGGGTGAAGAGAGTTGACCAAGCTACAGGACGAGCTTGTTACATGATGGAGTTGAAGATGCTAATGAAGGGGTTGAATATAGAATCTAAAGATGATTCTCCCCCTTCGAAGGAAAACTCAACATAGCAATTAAGGGGTCCAACCCCAAGAGAGTCGCCCTTAGATGTGCACAAGGATCTAGATCCCAGAGAGGATAGAGAACCCAAGGACAGAAAGGCGACTCCCAACGAGACGACAATAGATATATCCATAAGGTACTGAAGATCGGATCACAACTGGATCTAATTCGGGAAAAAGAGTTGGCTGATTTCTTAAGGTAAAATTTAGATGTATTCTCCTGGACTGACGCTGACATGTGTGGGATTTCGCCTGCTATTATGAGCCACTCTTTAAGCATTAATCCAGAGTACCGGCCGCTCAAGCAGAAGAGATGGTTGTTAGGCCCAGAGCGGTCAGCAGCTTTGAAGGAAGAGGTAGAGAAATTGAAGGATAATGGATTCATTAAGGATTCAAAATATCCCGACTGGATATCGAATCCTGTACTGGTCAAAAACTCTAACAGGAAGTGGCGTACATGTATTGACTTTTCTGACTTGAACAAGGCTTGTCTGAAGGATAGCTTTCCTCTTCCCCAGATTGATCAACTGGTAGACTCGACGGCAGGACACGAGCTTTTATCCTTTCTAGATGCCTATTCAGGGTACAATCAAATCCCCATGCACGTACCAGATCAGTAGCACACAAGTTTCATCATAGACTTAGGGTTATATTGTTATGTGGAAATGCCATTTGGATTAAAAAACGCAGGAGCCACGTATCAGCATCTGGTCAACTGCGTGTTCTATAAACAAATCGGAAAAATCATGGAGGTTTATGTGGACGACATGCTTGTGAAGTCTAGACAGTCTTCTGACCATACAAAGGACTTAGCCGAAATGTTCGACATTCTTCGAAGGTATGGGATGAAGTTAAACCACTTAAAATGCTCATTTTGGGTCGCATCTGGAAAATTCCTTGGGTTTATCGTGAGTTCTCGAGGGATTGAGATAAATCATAGTCAAATAGCAGCAATAAGGAATATTGAAGAACCACAAAAAATTAAGGATGTTCAAAACGTGGCCGGAAAAGTTGCTGCCTTAAGCAGGTTTATCTCCAAAGCCACAGATAAATGTATACCTTTCTTCGATCTGATAAAACGAGGAAAACAGAATTTTGAGTGGACTCCTGGTTGTGTGGAAGCTTTCCAGAATATATTATACTTATTAGAAAAGCCTCCAATATTATCAAAACCCGTGGAACATGAGGATTTCACTAGTTTTGGTGGAGCATTATCTAGGTAAACATACACAGAGATATCACAAGACAGAACTTAAATAAAGCAGTGGTAGAAATTAAAAACCAAATCTTATTACTTTCAAGAAAAGAGTCAAAATCCCATATATCCAAAGTACAAGTTGCCATTATTCCATTACATCAAGTTCTAAATAAAGCAGCATAAACTTAAAATAACAAAAGTAAATTATTCCCCAAAAATAGCAGAAGTGCAGCCATTGCATAGCTCAAGACCAAACTGTACATGAGCTGACAGAAAGCAAGCTAAATCCAAGCTAAGAGCTAGAGTTTCCTCCCTGAGAACCTGGGGGAAGAAACGAAAGAAAACGAGGCAAAAGGAAACGGGTCAGTCATAAAGACTGGTAAGTCCAAGTGACTTTCAACATAAAAACAGGTAAAGGTAACATGACATGTATTAACTGAAAGTAAACATAAGTATGATGTCAAGATGGATACGATAGACTAAGATAACATGATATATCAAGTATAGATCAAGTATAGCATCGCATATCCAAGGTTCGCTGCATCAACTGTACTAGTATACCAGCCCATGTCAAGTATTAACCATGAAAGGATCCCTTGGCCCAATATCGTGAATGACCCATTTCTAGGTCCAACGGAACGATTCACTAGTCGATCGGCTCCCTACAAGTTCTAGCTCGTTGTGTTTCTGTGGCATACGACCCTATCACGAATGTAGTCAGCTGTGCTAGGTCCACCATAGGGTGTATCAAGCCCTATGGTGCCAACCAATGACACGAATCAAGCATGCACAAATAAACCTACTGATGCGCAATGCCTGCTTTTTCAACTCCTGACCACGTGCACGACCATAGCCCGCTTGAACCTACACTGGCGTACCCACACAGCCGTCGTTCTGGCCGCTTACAATCAGCCCAGTAATCGTGCCCCACCCTACCTAGTTCCAGGGTACCATGATACATCAAGTGGATTACTGCTGAAATGGACCGCGTAACTTGGGTTTCCGCCTAGTAGGTTAAGTGTTGTCATTTAAACTCGAGACTTAACCCCCATTAGTCTAGCATATCAAGTTGGCTAAGTGTTGTCATTTAAGTTCGTGACTTAGCCCTACCATTCACGTGTTAAGTTGGTTAGGTGTTGTCGTTCAAGTTCATGACCTAACCCTACCAATCATATTTCAAGTTGGTTAAGTGTTGTCTTTCATGTTCATGACTTAACCCTATCATGTGGAATTAATTCATTAATGCACCCCAACCTCTCACATTAGACCTGTTGTTGTGGTCACTGGATATACCGGGCGGTTCCGGGCAGATTTACACCACAACTCAGTCTAACCTCGGGTTTCAGATGCGATATGACTAACTACTCACATTGGATATTATCGTTTGCAGTAACTGGATTTGTCGGGCGGTTCCGGGCAGATTTACACTACAAACTCAACCCAACCTCGAGTTGGCCATTTTCAAGTTCATTCTAGTGTCATGACCATGTTCAAGTTTCATGTTTCAACTTATGCCTATTATCAAGTTCATGATTCATGTTTTATAACCAGTTCATGTTTTGCCTAATCTACCCAAATCGTATTCCCGTCGCATGTAAATGTTAATTGATCTACATCACAAGCAAATCTAAATCCAGAGATAAAGGGAATAACATCAAAGCTATGATAGGCAGAAGGGACAAGCATAAAGCGATAAAAGAGATTACAAGACTGGCATGATATAACTTAAGATAATCGATTACAACATCACTGGCATATAGAAATTAACAAGGTTTCCAATCTAGCAAAATAAGGCGATAGTCCTGATAAAAACTTGACATAAAAGAATAGGCATGCACAAGGAAGCCAAATACATGGATAATGGGTCAATGGTTTTTGGTGTACATAATAACGAATAAGCTAAGCAAGTCACACCCTAGGTATGGGATCCAACTAAATGCCAATTCGGTGTTCAACATGATTTTCAACTATAGTGTTATGAGCAATCAACTATAATAGTCAGTTAACCACAATAGTTATACAATAGTCATGGATAATTATCCAAAAGAGTTCTAGGAAACTACCCTAATAGTCATAGGCAATTAAATGTAATAGTTTCAAAGTCATGGTCATAGTCTTATGTTCATAATCATAGGCAGTAATTCATAGTCACGAGTCATAGGTGATTAGCCACAATTGTCCTTGTCATAGTCATAGGCAATGGTCTTATAACCTCAGTCATAGGCATAGGCATAGTCTTATGTTCTCAGTCATAGTCCTTGGCCAATAACAATGGTTTCAATGTCACAGGCATGATAACGTTTGATTTATAATGCTTATAAGCCCAAACTGATTTCAAAGCAATATTCCAAATGTCAAGATTCAAGAAGAACAAGAATAGATATGAATCGATTATCATGCTTAAGTCAAATTTCACTTTATCTCATGTCCAAATTACAATTAACAAGTTTAGATCTCAAAGTAACTAGAACTTACAATGCGTGGATCGAGAATTAAAAAGCAGAATTTGATTGTTGAATCTCTTGATTGTTCGTGTTCTAATTGAAATCCTCCAATTTGCAAATCTCTAAGCGTAGTCTTGATGGAGAAGAAGCAGTCCTTTTTCTTCCTTTTTATCTTATTATTTTGATTATCTTAGAGGCAGCTTAAGGACAGAATGAAATGGTGTGGAGAGAATGCGGCTAGGGGTGAGTTTATATAGGATTAGGCAGACGAATTTGGATAGAAAACAAGTCTAAATACATCAGGATGCATCTGGTTCAAGAAGTGGGTTCGGGAGGCAGTTCGACCCCCAGGTTGACTCCCCAGTCGACCTGGTCATGGGGAGGTCGACACCCCAGTCGACCTGGTTGGGGGGGGGGGGTCGACTCCCCAGTCTACCTGGGTATATGGGCGGGAATTTTCCCGTCAGCCTTCTCTGGGTTTGAATTTCGAATTTCTGGCTTTATTTTCGAGCTGTTTTATTTAATTTAAATTCATGAAACTTCTGAGGGTCATAACTTGGTCATACGAACTCCGATTTTCGAAAACTCAGACTCGATTTCATGTAGAATTCGGAGACAAACGCAATGGCGCAACCCGTTTCCCCTGATTCTTATTTTAAAATTTAATTCTGCCTTGATTTATGAGTTTAACATGTTATAAAAATATGGGTTGTTACATTCTCCTCTCCTTAAAGGATTTCGTCCCCGAAATCTCTAAGTTAGGAAGAATATATCCTACCATCCAATCATCCATCTACTCAACCATCATTCACGAGAAATCATTGCCCTTAAAAGATTTCTAATGCTATATGAACATATGCAGAAAGTGTGTGTATATGTTTCTTATCTAATGCAAATGATCAGGCCTGTTTGATCTTCTTAATGCAAAATATGTTTAGTGTCATGAATCCAACATGTATGAAAATAATCTTAGTCACATAAACACTATATGTGTGCACAAATATTCATCCATATGTAACATCCACATGATAACACATTCAATTCCATCCATAAACAAGTATAAACACTCATGCATATGCAATATGAAAACGTGTCTGAGCCGATCTAGTGCCTAATGTGTGTTTTGCAACCACGAGCAACCACTTGCGACCACTTGCAACCATTTGCAAACATCAACCATAACATGTTTCAAATACATGTTTCCATCCATATGGTTCTACCTAAGGTTCTCAAGATAGGATCGAGAAGATAAGCAAGATAAAACAAAGCATCAAGAAGGAGAAGTTAAAGATGTACCCCCAGAAGGTCCTGCTTGCGGGGCTTGCCCTTGCTTCTTAGGGCAGTTCTTGCTGATATGTCCAGTTTCACCACACTTAAAGCATGCTCCCATCTTCATCTTCTTCTTTCTACAATCCTGAGCTATATGCCCTTCAATACCGCAGAAGTGGCATTTTCTTTTCTCACGTGTCTTGTTATCCTTATTGTCGTTGTTGTTCTTGCCTCCTTTCTCGGAGTCTTTCTTCTTGTTTTGAGAATCATTCGCCTTGACCTCCTTCTTGCCATTCTCGTCTTCTTCACGAAGTAGGGCCATATCCACCAAGCTCTCAAAGGTCGCCCCCATGGGTTCATGAGTCATAGCAAAGCTGTGTAGTGGCTCATTCAAACCTCTGACGAAGCGAAGAGCCTTCTTGTGTTGAGTGTTCACTAAATCCAGCCCAAATCTGGCCAGCTGATTAAACAGATTAACGTACTCCCTAATTGTCATGCTTCCTTGCTAAAGAGTTAGGAACTTCTCCATCTGCAGGCTTCTTTCATCTTGGGAGAGGAATTTCATCTCAAATCTCATCCGGAAGTCTTCCCAAGTTTCCGTTGGCCTCTCAGCATGGGTAATCTCCCACCAATACGAAGCTTCATCTTTAAGCAACCACACTGCTAGCTGTATCTTTTGCCTGTCGTCAACTTCGAAGATGACGAACAAATCTTTGGTCTCCTTCAGCCAGTTCCTCGCTTCCACAAAGGATTCAGTCCCATAAAAGTCTTTTCCACCCATAGCCTTGAAGTCTCTACACGTCTTTGCGAGAGCATTTCCACGAGGAGGAGGAGGAGGAATCGCTGCAGCTGGAGGAGGAATATCTGCTGGGCCTGCATCGTTGGCCCTAGCCTCTAAGTACCTCCTGAACCAGCCAGGTATTGGCACGCCCTCTGGAAAGTTAAGATTCCCAGACATGCTGAAAAATGAAAAGATAGAGATTCAAACGAGGAAACAAAGGAAAGTGCTAATGTCTTTTGGGGAATAGCCTTTTCAAAATAAACTTTTCTTGAAAAATGCTTCTTTATAAATGGTTTTGAAAATAGTTTCAGAAGCTTTTTAAAAGCTTTTGCCCAGTCTGGTAACCTTCTGCTATGATACCAAATGTAACACCCCACCTTCGTTAGGGTCACTCACAAAGGGAATGCACTAGTTTTGGTGGAGCATTATCTAGGTAAACATACACAGAGATATCACAAGACAGAACTTAAATAAAGCAGCGGTAGAAATTAAAAACCAAATCTTATTACTTTCAAGAAAAGAGTCAAAATCTCATATATCCAAAGAACAAGTTGCCATTATTCCATTACATCAAGTTCTAAATAAAGCAGCATAAACTTAAAATAAAAAAAGTAAATTATTCCCCAAAAATAGCAAATGTGCAGCCATAGCATAGCTCAAGACCAAACCGTACATGAACTGACAGAAACCAAGCTAAATCAAAGCTAAGAGCTAGAGTTTCCTCCCTGAGAACCTGGTGGAAGAAAGGAAAGAAAAAGAGGCGAAAGGAAACGGGTCAGTCATAAAGACTGGTAAGTCCAAGTGACTTTTAGCATAAAAACAGGTAAAGGTAACATGACATGTATAAACTGAAAGTAAACATAAGTATGATGTCAAGATGGATAAGATAAACTAAGATAACATGATAGATCAAGTATAGATCAAGTATAGCCTCGCATATTCAAGGTTCGCTGCATCAACTGTGCTAGTATCCCAGCCCATGTCAAGTATTAGCCATGAAAGGATCCCTTGGCCCAATATCGTGAATGACCCATTTCTAGGTCCAACGGAATAATTCACTAGTCGATCGGCTCCCTACAAGTTCTAGCTCGTTGTGTTTCTATGTCATACGGCCCTATCACGAATGTAGTCACCTGTGCTAGGTCCACCGTAGGGTGTATCAAGCCCTATGGTGCCAACCACCGACACGAATCAAGCATACACAGATAAACCTACTAATGCCCAATGCCTGCTTTTTCAACTTCGGACCACGTGCACGATCATAGCCCGCCTGAACCTACACTGGCGCCCCCACACATCCATCGTTCTGGTCGCCTACAAACAGCCCAGTAATCGTGTACCACCCCGCCTAGTTCCAGGGTACCATGATACATCTAGTGGGTTACTGCTGAAATGGACCGCGTAACTAGGGTTTCCACCTAGTAGGTTAAGTGTTGTCATTTAAATTCGAGACTTAACCCCCATCAGTCTAGCATATCAAGTTGGCTAAGTGTTGCCATTTAAGTTCGTGACTTAGCCCTACCATTCACGTGTTAAGTTGGTTAGGTGTTGTCGTTCAAGTTTATGACCTAACCCTACCAATCATATTTCAAGTTGGTTAAGTGTTGTCTTTCATGTTCATGACTTAACCCTATCATGTGGCATTAATTCATTAATGCACCCCAACCTCTCACATTAGACCTGTTGTTGTGGTCACTGGATATGCCGGGCGGTTCCGGGCAGATTTACACCACAACTCAGTCTAACCTCGGGTTTCAGGTGCGATATGACCAACTACTCACATTGGATCCTATCGTTTGCAGTAACTGGATTTGCCGGGCGGTTCCGGGCAGATTTACACTGCAAACTCAACCCAACCTCGAGTTGGCCATTTTCAAGTTCATTCTAGTGTCATGACCATGTTCAAGTTTCATGTCAAGTTCGTGTCAAGTTTCATGTTTCAACTTATGCCTATTATCAAGTTCATGATTCATGTTTTATAATCAGTTCATGTTTTTCCTAATCTACCCAAATCGTATTCCCATCGCATGTAAACGTTAATCGATCTACATTACAAGCAAATCTAAATCTAGAGATAAAGGGAATAACATCAAAACTATGATAGGCAGAAGGGACAAGCATAAAGCGATAAAAGAGATTACAAGACTGGCATGATATAACTTAAGATAATCAGTTACAATATCACTTGCATATAGAAATTAACAGGGTTTCCAATCTAGCAAAATAAGGCGATAGTCCTGATAAAAATTTGACATAAAAGAATAGGCATGCACTTGCAAGCCAAATACAAGGATAATGGGTCAATGGTTATTTGGTGTACATAATAACGAATAAACTAAGCAAGTCACACCCTAGGGATGGGATCCAACTAAATGCCAATTCGGTGTTCAACATGGTTTTCAACTATAGTGTTATGAGCAATCAACTATAATAGTCAATTAACCACAATAGTTATACAATAGTCATGGATAATTATTCAAAAGAGTTCTAGGCAACTACTCTAATAGTCTTAGGCAATTAACTGCAATAGTTTCAAAGTCATGGTCATAGTCTTATGTTCATAATCATAGGCAGTAATTCATAGTCACGAGTCATAGGTGATTAGCCACAATTGTCCTTGTCATAGTCATATGCATAGTCTTATGTTCTCGGTCATAGTCCTTGGCCATTAACAACGGTTTCAATGTCATAGGCATGATAATGTTTGATTTATAATGCGAATAGGCCCAAACTGGTTTCAAAGCAATATTCCAAATGTCAAGATTCAAGAAGAACAAGAATAGATATGAATCGATTATCATGCTTAAATTTCACTTTATCTCATGTCCAAATTACAATTAACAAGTTTAGATCTCAAAGTAACTAGAACTTACAATGCGTGGATCGAGAATTAGAAAGCAGAATTTGATTGTTGAATCTCTATTTGATTGATCGTGTTCTAATTGAAATCCCCCAATTTGCAAATCTCTAAGTGTATTCTTGATGGAGAAGAAGCAGTCCTTTTTCTTCCTTTTTATCTTATTATTTTAATTATCTTAGAAGCAACATAAGGACAGAATGAAATGGTGTGGAGAGAATGAGGCTAAGGGTGAGTTTATATAGGATTAGGTAGATGAATCTGGACAAAAAACGAGTCTAAATACATCAGGATGCATATGGTTCAAGAAGTGGGTTCGGGAGGCAGGTCAACTCCCCAGTCGACCTGGTCATGGGGAGGTCGACACCCCAGTCGACACCCCAGTCGACCTAGTGGGGGGGTGGGTCGACTCCCCAGTCGACCTGGGTATATAGGCGGGAATTTTCCCGCCAGCCTTCTCTGGGTTTGAATTTCGAATTTCTGGCTTTATTTTCGAGCTGTTTTATTTTATTTAAATTACTGAAATTTCTGAGGGTCATAACTTGGTCATACGAACTCCGAGTTTCGAAAACTCAGACTCGATTTCATGCAGAATTCCGAGACAAACATAATGGCGCAACCCGTTTCCCCTGATTCTTATTTTAAAATTTAATTATGCCTTGATTTATGACTTTAACATGTTATAAAAATACGGGTTGTTACAATGAAGCTAGCCGCCGCGGAACGTAATTATCTAAAAATAGAAAAACTTGCTTATAGCCTCCTGATTGCTTCCCACAAACTTCGTCATTACTTTCAAGCTCACGCGATAGTTGTACATACCGATCAACCTTTAAGGCAGGTTTTGCAAAAACCTGAAGCGTCGGGGCGGTTACTTAAATGTAACATCAAGTTTAGTCAATTCGATTTGAATTTTCAAACGCGGAGGTCAATACGGGGGCAGGCACTGGCCGACTTCATAGCTGAATTCACAATTCCCGAAGAGGAAACGTTGGGTGACAAGGTGGTTACTTTAGAACAAGAGCTAGAGCTTATTCCATGGAAGCTATGTACAGACGGAGCCAAAAATGATCGAAGGTCCGGTACCAGAGTTGTTTTAATCACTCCTAAAGGATGATCTATCTACTATGCGTCGCGATTAGAATTTGCTGCTACCAATATTGAATCTGAGTATGAAGCCCTGATTGCCGGGCTGAAGCTCGCCAAAGAACTAGGAGTGAAGACATTGGACATATACTGCGATTCCAAAATAGTTGTATGCCAGGTACGAGAGGAGTTTGTTACTAATGGACCTCGGCTCGTTACTTATCTCGAAAAAGTAAAGAAGTTTTTGGACGATTTGGAGCATTATAGCTTAACGCATATCCCAAGAATGGAGAATCAGAAAGCAGATCGGTTGGCAAAACTAGCGAGTTCTGATAACCCGAAGAAATGAAATGGTTCCGATAGAGGTTTTGGAATCACCGAGTTTCGACCTGATGGAGGTGGAACTAGCCTTAGAAGTTGATCCAGAGAGAGAATCATGGATGACACCGATCAAGAATTTTCTCAAGAGTGGAACCCTTCCGTTGAAGAAAACCGAGAGACGGGCTATAAGACGTAAGGCTGCAAGATACGTTTTACAGGACGAGGTCCTTTATCGCCAAGGGTTTTCAATGCCCCTATTACGGTGTATCGGACATGACGACGTCAAACGTGTGCTACAAGAAGTACATGAAGGTGAGTGTGGGGATCACACCGGGGGCCAGACCCTGGCAAAAAAAGTGTTACGGTATGGATATTTTTGGCCTACCGTGAATAAAGACGCGGCTGATTATTTACGACGCTACGACAAATGTCAAAGATTTGCCAAAATCCCCAGAGCACCTTCGACTCAGCTTAAGTCAATGGTAAGCCCGTGGCCGTTTTCCAGTGGGGAATTGATATTATTGGAGTGTTACCTATCGCCAAGGGAGGAGCAAAGTACGCGATCGCATTCATGGACTATTTCACGAAATGGGTGGAAGCTGAACCTTTAACCACGATCACGGCAAGGAAGGTGATTAGTTTTGTGGTCAGAAACATCATCTGTCGATTTGGGATACCGAAGACCATCATAACTTATAATGGGACACAATTCGACAGCGTTGAATTCAGAAACTTCTGCCAGAAATACAAGATTGACAAACGATATACTGTTGTAGCAAACCCGCAGTCAAACGGCCAGGTCAAAGAAATAAACAAGGTCATTAAATATATTCTGAAGAAGCGGTTGGAGTGGGACAAAGCCAAGTGGGTAGATGAGTTGCCACTAGCTTTGTGGGCCTATAGGACAACCTTTAAGACGACCACTGGCCATACCACTTTTTCACTCTCCTTCGGGTCAGAAGCAGTAATCCTGATAGAACTAGAAGTCCCTTCTCATCGAGTAGCATACTATGACCCAATGACAAATAGAACACTCCTCCTAGAATCTCTTGATATGGTTGAAGAAAAAAGAGACGAAGAAGACTTGCATGCCTCAAGGCATCGACATCAAGTAGCATGTTATTATGACCAGAAAGTTCGCTTCAAAACCTTCGAACCAGGAGACTTATTATTGAAACGAGTCTTCCCGCCTTCAACCCAGTTAGGTCCAAAATGGGAAGGGCCATACGCCATCCAACGAAAGCTTGATACAAGATCATTCAAGCTAATGACCGTGGACGGTGATGAGATTCCCAGAGCCTAGAATGCTCAGCACCTGCGACGATACCTGAGTTGAAAATGAAATGTCTTCCTTTTTGTTTTTATAAGCTATGTAAAAAGGCACGACTTGCCTTAAAAAGTCTGTTTATATGAACAAAGGACTATGAAGTGGATGTAGGCTACGACTTAACTAAACCACTATAAAAATATCATGTGTCATTTACTTTCCTGCATTATTTATATCTACAACAATTATTCTATCTTGACCATGAAACATGAAACATTAAATTAGATTTTGAAAATTGGAGATAACCTATGTGAAGGACCGAACAAAATGAATGCTTGCACGATAAAATGAAAAAGAATGGGAAGACGACATTCTTAACTCTAAATCTCATGAATCAAGAGAGAGTATAAAGGACGGGAAGACGACGTCCCTTGAGGCGTGAAGGTGCACCCCGATAAGAGACCGCCTCAGCAATACTCTAACCTGGTTATGAGACAGGAGAGTATAAAGATGCTAAAAAGAACAAGCATCAATGGAGAAAGGAATATGGCCCCGTTAGAGAATCAGGGGCAACTAGATTTTGAATCTAATCAATCTTGAATAAGTCTTAATCAGTTATCCAAGATTGATTGGGGGCATATATGTGTACACATGTTCCCCTTAACAATGTCTTTATTATATAACTGTAATATGACATGCTGTTCATTTGCATTTTTACTTAAATGCTAAACTTACAACTATCAGACATTGCAGGGAACAAACTACTTTATTTACAAACACGTGAGTTTATACAGGGAAGCCAAGCAAAAGATGCGAGGGCCGCACTCGCTGCGACAATAGCGGACCAGTAGAATAAAAAACAAAGCGCATTCTCACTTGGGATTTGGAGTAGACTTGGACTTCTTGGCAGCCTTAAGAGCTTTTTTAGCTTCCTTTTCAGGATCGGACATGAGACGCTTTGATTTCTTCTTCTTTGCGATTGAGGTTTCAGAGTCGATAGATTTCTTCCCAGGAGTCCGAGTACTAGGATCAGGAGAAGATTTTTTAGCAAGCTCCTCTGTAATTGACCTAGTTGAAAGCTTAACAACTAACATCGATCCATCATCCACCACTGCAAGGGGCTTAAGGCTTTCGGGGTCTATCTCTTCGACTTTCAGCTGCATGCGCTTGTCTCGTTTGGCTTTCATTTTAGCCAAAGTCTCGTCATTAGCATTCTTTGAATCCCCAATTATAGAAACATCAGGATCTTCTTCGCGCCCATCGTTACCATCATCATATTTCAGAGCGTCTATCATTTCATCATCATGAGAAGTCGACGTTAGGTGGAATGGGAGTCTTACTGAAAGCCTCCTCCTTTTAACCTTCAGCTCCCCCTTTGGACTCAACGATGGTAGCCTTATCCTGTCCTCCCTGTGTCTCTTACATAGATTTTTCCCCAATGGTGGTTCCCTGATGCTCGTCAATTTTCTTGGTTGGTTCAACACCTACAGAATGAGAAGCAAAAGTTATCAACTCAGGAGAAAACAAAGAATCCTCGATCGATTGCCCAATGATATGACGAAAGGTGGAGACTGCCTTGGAAAATTGGGGTGAAAAGGTGGAAATACCTTCTGATGATTTCTCAACTGGGGTGGCAACTGTCTTTGATGCTAATTTGGGTATAGAAGATAGAAGAGGCGCTTTGGGAATTCCTGGATTATCGGGATCATATTCCTTTACTCCAGTAGCTTCGACGGTAACAGAAGAGGAGCCAACTTCAAGGATATTCTTTCCATTGGCCTGGCGTTTCTCCTCCTCCATGGCAGCAGCGATAAGGCGATGCCCCTCGGCCAGGCGTGCCGGTTCACCATCTTTCAAATACTTCCCCATGAGTTTATCTTCATCAACGAAGTCTACCACAATTTCATCTTTTTCCCATTCGATGATTTGATTCCACACATGAACTAAGGTTGTCGGATAGTCTTCGATCCAAGAGATGTTTCAGCGACGGATTATGTGTGCGAATAGTTCAATCATCAGTTCGCCAAAACCATGCAATTCTTGTTGAGCCTCTGATAGCTGTTTATGAGTCTCTTCAGTAGACTTAATAGCGCTATCAACATTTCCCTCAGCTAAGGCAGCTCTAGTCTCGGCTTCCATTAACTTGGACTCCAAGTCAGCATTTCGTTTCTCCAACTCAGAATTCTTCCTTGCTAACTCGGCCTTTTCTTGCTCAAGAGTACTGTACGCTAGTTGCACCTTGACACTTTCTGACTTAGCATCCTCAGCTTGTTTCTTCAACTCTAAACGCTCTTGACTGTGAGATTCCAATAGGTCATGATAACGCTTTTGTAATTATTCAAATTGATTTTTGAAATTGTTGGCATCTCGTTGAGCAATGGCAAGTTGACTCTGTGTATCTTCCAGTCTTTCTCCAGACTTTTCAAAGCATTCTCATTGGAATCTGCAACTTTCTTCATTACATCGACGTCTGTAATTAAGTTTTGAATGATTCTGGAAAGATTACGTGAATACTTGTACATCTCTGAGTACTGTTTCTCTACAGCGTCGATCTTTACCAAAGCCTCTTATGCCCACTTTGAAGAAATAGGCTCGAGTGCGGGTAAGAAAGTTAAATTCTCAAAGTAGTGATCTGGGAACTGCTTCTCCAGATAAGCCAGTTTCGTTTTGGAATCAGTGTCCAGTGGTGGGGGTCTGCAATACGATAGTTCAAAATGTTTCCGCTTAGCAGAGACGATGGCTGCATCACCTTTTTCAGACCGCTTCTCAGAAGTTTTGCGCTTGTCTCGCGGATCAGTGTGTTCTGGTGGACTTTTTTCTCGATTATATTTATCTTGGGGAGAAATTTGGTCTTTGGATTGTGATGTGTCCCCCCATGACAACTTTAGTAGCTCTTATATATATCTAGATCCGACCGAACAGGAGAACGAGAGCGTGAAGCGTGAGGTTGATGAGAATCATGATGCCTTCTATCATCTCTGCCTCGTTTCTCACGGCGATCATGCTCGGTGTCAGGAGGAGGTCTGGACATGCTACGGCGAATCTTCCTGACATCATAGTAAGGAGGTGACATTGTACTTGCGCAACAATGTAAGTGTAGTTCAAAATCGACATTCACATAAGACATAAGTGTTGTGACGTGCGGTGCTAATGTGTTATGTGCATCCTAAGTGATGTTCCCCCCAACAAACCCGAGCCTGAAGCCAGACTAGCATGAGTCGGCTCTTTGGTCTTCACAGGAGTAGTCTCTTCTGAAGAAGTGAAGGTTAAAGGATTCATTCCAAAGTCCTCTGAAGTATAAATAGTTTCGGGAGGGGAAGGTTCCTTAAACCCTTAAATGTAGAATCGTCGGTAGTACGAACATCTCCTTGAGAAGCGTCTAGTAGAAGCTCTTTAGGGGATGCTGACTTTTCAGGAGAAATGGCGTCATCAGGAATGGTATACCCTTCTCTGTACTTCTCAGCTATGTTGGCTAATTCATCGTCCCGAGTTGAGGACGGAGAGGGAGGAGTCCTAAGAGGTATCGTTGGACCTTTTGAGCCCTCAACCGTATCAGGGATAATGTCGACCAGGGGTATGTACACATATGGACTTGTCCCATGACCTATACTATGGGTAATAGATAGTAACCCGTGACGATGGAGATATTCATCCTTAAGGACAACATCGATGGTTAAAAACTTCTGGTCGCCATTGAGCAGTTGTTGCAAATGATCAAAGTATAATTGACCCAATATTTGCTTTGGGTTATCAACTGCGAAAGAAAATAAAAGCAAGTTAATGTGTTGGAATAAACATTCAAAGTTGGAATCTAGAGAGTAAGTGCTTTACTTGATTTGGTCCATCTTCTGGCGCACCCCCGTTGCTGTCTGATATAAAACCATTCAGGTTTTGAGTCGCCACCCTTGCTGTTATATGGAACAGTGATAATTTTCCTTTTCGGAACTGATTCAAAGTATGAGAAGGAGGGAGTCTCTTGAGTCCGACGCTTGAAGTTATAAAAGAAGTGGATGTCATCGAAGGTAGGCTCCATACCTAAAATATCTTTGTATGCTATATACAAGGTGTATAAATAAGCATAAGAGTTGGGATGTAATTACATGGGGCAATCCGCATCTGTCCCAGAAAATCGACGACAAAAGGCAAAAATGGAGGTACTGCCCCAACTAGACACATTAATCGGGTGATAGCCATAAATCCCTCCGGAGGATTGTGGGGGCGATCTGTTTTCGAAGGCAACTTGGTATCTCATCTTAATATTCCATGCTTTAGACATATTCGGGCGAGTCTATCATCGTCGATCGTCTACTCAATAGAATCTTTGGCTAACTCCAATATTGTGGCAGTTTCAAACTCATCGGGAGCAAGATCATCTCCTACCTCTCCTTCCTCTTCCTCACCAAGAGAGACATCACCCCCAGAAGATACTTAACTATTGTGCGCTTCCATTTCATATCTGGTCCCTCATCATCCCATTCTGGGTCTGAGGAAGAGGATATGTGATCAAGAGTAAGTTTTTCAGATGTTCTTGTAACTTATTCCTTTTCTGCTAATCTAGACGAGCGTCTCTCTGCCATGGTCGCTAAACTATTGAAGAAGCAATAGCATAAGTTAGTGTAAAATAGCCGATATCCCCCCGTGCATGTGTGTGAACTATAGTGCGAACGGTGTGCGCAGAAGACGTAAAGTAAACACATGAGAGCATAATGCAAAAGTTTGACGAAGTAGTAATATGTTCACAATAGTCTTAGATGTTCGCTCATGTTCATAAGGCACCATCCTAACTGTTCATTAAGTTATAGATCACAACAAGCATTGACCGAGCCAGTTGAACATATTTTTGTGCATTAAGTTAGGAGGTTTCGGTTCGGTTCGGATGTGTATTTTGGGATCGGGTCAGGAAAAATCAGGTCCTGTTTTGAAGCAGAAGTTAACATCCTAGAGGCAAATCGGATTGGTTCGGACATGGGTATTCTAAGCAGTCCTGATCGGCTTGAGTGCCCATGCTTTTCTCTCTTCATTTTACACTCCGACCCGATCCGGTCAGATAGAACCCCCACTCCTCTTCATTCTTATACCTCTTTACCCGAACCGATCCCAGACCTTTCCCTCTTCTTCTTCCTTATCCTCATTCTTCCATAATCAACACCGAATCCAATTACATGCCCAAAACTGAATCAAAGCCAAGCACTTACTTGCTAACGCGTTCAACCTTAGATCTTAAATCCCTTCCGTTACTACCTCGAGACGGCGATGAGACCATTAACGGCGATGGCGAGGGGAAGGGGAGAGGGTAATGGCATTAAGACCAACTAAGAAGCATACTCAAATCATTCAAATTACCTACGAATTTAAATCGAAATCAATTAAAAAGGAATTAACTGAAGTTTTGCAACCTACCTATATGATTGTTTCGAGAATCGAAGTGAATTTTTTGATTTTTTTAGAAATTAGCGTTTTTCTCTTTTGCAAAACTTAGAAGATGGTGATAGTGAAGGAAAGAAGGAGGAAGAGGAGGAAAAGTGAATTTATATAGATTTGGAATGGCTCATAGTATTCCTAACACGTCGTTCCGATCGGACCGGGGTACTGGCCCATATGGGTATTTAGCCCATTCGTTCAATGATGGTGAAGTGTAAGAAAAGCCGTTCGGATCGGAGACCGAACCTCGATGGAATCACGCACATTGACTTGGCATGCAAATTGAATTTAAAGGAAAATTAAATTAAACAAAGAGCTTACCTGGAGGAATCACCGGACATCGATTAGAGTTCTGAAAGCTGTTTGAAACGAAGAAGGAAATCCGTGAACTTTTTGGTGTATTTATAGGCTGCAAGAGACATGACTTCATGACACAACGCGTCCCTATGAGTGAATGGAAGCGACTATTCGAAAGTTCAAATTCAAAGACTAGTGAACAGATAATGTCAAAGCACGCTCCATCCTTAATAGAAGAGTCCTTTGAGGGGGCAAAATGTTAGCCTACTTTGTGAACTAGGCCACACAAAGATTAAAAGATCGAAAGAATGAAGAATGTTTTTTAGTCAAATCGGATCGGATTTCCTTGGTCAAGGAAGAACAGCGTAGAGCAGAGAAGGGAGGAGCACATGCCAAATCGGATCGGTTCGGGTAAATCCGATCCATTCCCCTAATTTGTTGTGCTTCCGATCCGAACCCAAACAATTGAAGTAGCAGTTGTTATAGCCGGTGTTCCCTTAAGACCCGGAGCGGTTATACCCACGTTCTCCCCATGTTCGCCATTAACCTGATGTGCTATTGCCACCATATTCCATCTGAACCCGATAATAATGGTATGGATGCCACGTGGATCCGAACCAAAGCCATCCCAAGAGCATTTCTCACCTATAAATACACCATCAAGAGGCATTTGGAAGGATCTTTGAGCATTTTCAGAACTCAAACTCCAATGCTATCCGAATTACATCAACTTATTTAGATTACAATCACCCTTTGAAGCGTATCGCGAAGGAGATTGAGTGAATCAATACATTATATGAGTGAAAATTGAGTGGGAATTACTGTTGTACTTGCATTCAAATCATCAATCAAACCAGTTGAAAGTGGACGTAGGCTATTTAACGCTGAACCACTATAAATTGTGTGTTTTCGTCATATTTGATTTCATTTCAGTAGAATCATTGCTAGTTTGGGTGTTAGAGACAATTTTGGATCTAACATTCGGTTTATTGATTTATGGGGTTTGAAGGTTTCGTTAAAAGTTAAAATACATACGTGGGTGTTGATTCATGGCAAATAACATACAATAACTATGTTGAGAAGGAAGAACTTTGTGATGAATAGTAGATGTGTTTTCTATGGTTTGGAGGAGGAAAATTATAGACATTTGTTTGTTGAGTGTAATTTTGGGTTTTATGTTTTAACGAAATGTTTGGTACATTTTGGCACTTGTGTTGATTAGAGAAATTTCATTATTGATCGGGTCTGGTACTGGGATCATGTGAGGAGATCACTGGATAGTAGTATGAGAGAGAAGTTTGATTTCATCAATCTTTCCTACTATTGGATTTTACGGCACGAAATAAATGCTAGATGTTTTGCTAATACTAGCAAAAATGTTGATGCAGTTGTATATTCTGTGCTAAGATTTGTTCACTTATGGACAGAGGCTGGAGAATGGGAGTTTTTTGATCTCATTGTTTGCACTTTGCCAGCTGTTGAAGAAGAAGAAGTGGATAGAGCATCAATCGGAAGTATCTGAAGCTTTTGTTGTTTTTACTTATGTGTTATGATGTTTTGTATTTAGTATGATGGTTTTTTTTGTGATGTGCATATGGACAATATTTTGCTTGCTGGTTCCGATATTTTTTAGGATTTTTTTTGTTGGGTGTGCTGGTTGTAATGTAGATGATGTAGCGGGCAATGTATGTATGTGGTATATTGTTTTTTACTTTTTGTTGTTAATACATGACGTGGCTCTTTTAACACTACCTTATTTATCAAAAAAATTATATCTTACAATAAATGAGTTTTCTCCAATTTCAGACACACAAAGCTCCATTAATTCAATGGAAAGTTTAGGTGAACTTGAAAAAGATTATCAATTCCTGCTCGTGGAATTATCGCTAGTTCGAGCTGATTCCAATGCAAGTATCTCCTCATTCAGATTTCTCTCCTGCCTTTGAAGCTCTTGAACATAATCAATTGTGTCGTTCATTATACATGCTTTATCCATCGAAAATTCAAATAGAAAATAAAATCATACGTTATTTGAATACTGTAGCCATTAAGCTAAATTTATTGGCATTGACATGATTGAGGTTTCCAAGTATTGTGGCACCTTGGAAATATTGGGAACCACACTTCTGATTGCATATAGACTATCACTGAATTTTCTTCTTTTTCCGTGCATCACTTTTGTGTTCTATTTACTGGCCTTTTCATCTGATTCCAAAAAGTACAAAAGGCACGCTCGACTCAACACATCGTGTGACGTTAAAGCCCGAAGTGTCGCCAAATGGCCAAGGGTACAAGCTCAGCTGAGGCCGTGTGAGAGAGAACCTCACAACTCCTTATAACTGCGCCTAAACCTCAATTTTGTATCCCATAATATATGTACATACTTTGGGACCCCATACTCCAGAACACATGTGTGACAACCCGAATTTCGACAGACCGATTTTTTTATCAAATTTCCAATCTATCGAAACTCGGATTGGTTTTCTCTGGCATCCTGCGGAAAAGACAGAGACATAAAATATGTCAAAGCTCAGAAAATATCTCACAGCAGAATGGAAAAAATATAATATAAATCAAAGTATAGCCTTTTCATATTAATAATATTGCCTAACCAGTATCCAAAGCTATAATGTCTCATGTCTCTACCAGAAATCTAACCTGCGAGTATGTTATGAGGAGGGGGTCAGAACACAAGTTCTGGTGACTGGATTCAAACTATACACTTTGGATATTCCTACATATACCGTTTTATCATATTTTCTTATTTATTAGCCTACTTGGGTTAACAACACTCAAGGCTTACACACACGTACCCATTTACTTCCCAGTGGATTACCTAATATAGTATATGTGTTACTAACCCCAATATTGAGTGCACCCTATGGTACCCCACTCGCACAGTGTGACAACCACGAGATTCGAACCCCCGACCTCTCGGAAAGCAACACCACGCACTAACCACTGTGCTATAGGATCTTTGTGTTAGCTTTTCGAGAGGGGTGCTATAGACGAACCCCCTTAAAGAGCCCAACATACTCGTTGGCTCATATCACTCACCACCCAGGCGTTGTGCATGTAACCCGCATCAGTACCACACCGACTGACATCCGCAGCATTACACACACAATTCCGCCTGGGTATAGGCTTTGATACCAAATGTGACAACCACGAGATTTGAACCCCTGACCTCCCAGAAAGCAACACCACGCACTAACCACTGTGCTAAAGTCCTTTTGTGTTTGCTTTTCGAGAGGGGTGTTACACATTGTCTCCAGCGTAACACCATAAGAATATACACAGCCCCTCATCCTCGTTGTAGTGACGTATGGATAACAATATTACGTTCCGCATATATCTATCATTACTATGCTATGTAATCGTACTGACTGCCACCTTTGTTCGAATCAGACTCCATACCGGAGTAATGCCCTCAATTCTACGATACACCACCCAAAGCAGATATGCATGTACCTATATTGTCCCTCATACGTACTGTTAATTGTAGCTCAATGCTTCAATCGCACGTCCTCTAATGTGCACCGAGTTCCGTGGTAGGGCGATGCAAGAAACACGGAACTCGGTTGGGAGCTTTTCCATATCTGTACAGGCCCGTCTTTAAAGAGCCTCTATATACAGATATACGTATGGTCTGTTTTCATGGTGGCTATGGCCCTACCTCGGCCCCTCCCTCAACTAGTAAAGACTACGAGAGCTAAGCGACTAACCCTATGCAAATAATTTAAACATCCATGTGGTGTCTCCCCTCAACCCCTTACCCCGATAGTGAAGGGTGAAATAGTATCTTGGGTTTAGCTCTAGTCTTTCCGCATCCCACTGGCTGCCGATGACGGGTGTCCGACGGTCTGCTATCCTTGTTGGTCGTGACCCTCTGCCTCCTTGTGAGGCAACAACAGAACCACCCTAGTGTCACCTCGTCAAAACATTCTGACTGCATAGCTACATCTACAGTCAAGGCCCGCCCAACTAGTTGTTACGCGTAGACCCAACCTCTGTGAGCACAGCCTAAGACATCTGTCACTGCACAGAGGACTACTAGGAGCACCTTACGTAAGTCAGGAAACCGCGTGCTTCACCTTCCAGTCATTTGGAGCTGTCAGAACAATCAGATGGATGTGCGCTCCCCTCGTGCCTTATAACACCTCGATGATCTACCCCGTTGGGTTATTCACCCTCAACCGTACGGACTAGTCTAAGCGCCTTACTTTAACATGTTGTTAGACCCTATGTCTAAACATTATTTTACGCGCTTGTCTCACCTCATCAGGTTTCCAGTTAACTTGGTTATTCCAATTCATATTGAATTCTTATTCAAATTACCAAGTTCTCTTGCTTATTAATTTCAGTCATACAACTTAGTCCTTTTTAAGTATATTAATAAGCCCACAACATGTTATTCTCTAGATTGTGGCCTAAGGTCTGTAATCCATAACCCTTTTTTATCTTCTTGTTGATTTCATCATTACAATAACATGTTTTACTTAATATGTAATTAAGTATACCCAATTCACATGTTTTCTAATTAACATGTCACTTACCATTTATGATTAAATACAACTTATTTCATTTCATAAGTTTTCCTCATTCTTTCTTATTTAATCATAATTCCATTTTACATTGTCAATACAATTTATCGTTTTTACTTATTAACTTAGTTCTATTAACTAAGGCCCATTAATAAGTTTCTCTACCTGTTTATTACAACCTATGTTATAATTTCCTCTTGTCCCTAGGACAAGCCTAAACATTCTTATCAACGGGTTTCAGACTCCCAAGCTTACAGATTACTTAATTTATAATTAAGTACAATATATTTTTTCCCCTTTTCTTAACTGGTTTCAAGTTTTCCCCTTTACCGATTACTTAATTTATAACTAAATTTCCCTTAACTCAATTCACCAGTTATCCTATTCCCTTACTGGTTTATTATAACCTAAGTTATAATATTCACTTGTCCCTAGGACAAGTCTACTTATTATACAACATTTTCATTAATGTTATTTATTTATAATAGGTCATTATCATTCCTACAAGTTATGCTTAACCTAAAAGGTGTCTTTAATTAAATAACTTTATTATTTCTACCGGTTATGTATACCACAAAGTGTCTTTAATTACATAACTTTATCGGGCTTAGTTTACGGGCCTATATGTAAATATTACCCACCCCTCAGATTTGCTTAGCCCACCCATTGTCCAACCAATTTTTATTAACCCTAACTTTAGTTCATATTCATACAAACACTATGTATTAGATTAGGTTAAGTAGTCCAATTCATTACCATGACCATTTATGGTTTATAATGGGCTTGACATCCCACATTAGGCCTACAACTTGTTGATGTTGGATATGCCGATCGGGTCCGGGCAGACTTCTTCCACAAGTTGGGCCTAACCTCGTGTCATAGTCCGTCTTGTATTTGCGCACTTAGACCTCTCACATTAGGTTCAACATTAGTGGCTGCTGGATATGCTAGTCGGGTCCGGGCA
The DNA here is from genome assembly GCA_030737875.1 of Allium sativum. Classification (NCBI taxonomy): domain Eukaryota; kingdom Viridiplantae; phylum Streptophyta; class Magnoliopsida; order Asparagales; family Amaryllidaceae; genus Allium; species Allium sativum. Next base: position 400,791,058 of record CM060923.1, on the reverse strand, counting down.
AACTTCCACCACTAATGCAACCTAACCTCATGTCATAAGTGCAATTACAATTTCTAATTGTGATTCTAGGCATTCATTATTAATCAATTATTTAAACCTATGCCTTTATAGGTTTTAATGCCCATTTACCTAATTATATTCATGAAGGATTATATGTCTAAATTCATATTATTCAAATTATGCCAATTTATATTTTACATATGATCCCATTTGCGTCCAAATCATTTTTCTATACTTATGATCCAATTTAAGATCTTTAAACATAATTTGGTCGATGACCCAAACCCATATTTATTTATTCAACTCTATCTTAACACGAATCCATATAATCATATACTTACTTTAATTATCCCTGTATATACTTGGGACAAATTTACATGTAAACTTTTTAGCACTCCAACAAATCCAATATATGAATTTTTCATATTAACAATTTGATGTTATATCATGCTAATCATTCCCACAATTTAACAGATTCAACATATGAATTTCCCGATCTATTCATATTAACGTCTCAACTTGTTATAATAGCAATTTATAATTAAACTGGCAATTTCACAATTAATTAAAAGGGGAATGCTAAACGATAGTCATAACATTATCTAAAGGCTATAGTTTAAATCGATTCACCTTTCATGCTTTCCCCAAATTTTGGATCAGATCCGTTCTATCATCCATGGTTTCCCTTTAATTTGATTCACAACCTAACGACAATGGACTTATTATTTCATGAAAAGAGAGGGAACGAGAAATAATTTAAATGGATTGGTTCTTAGAAATTTAACTTGCTTTCATTATTCAATAATCTTTTATTAACGTTGATTCCATCTTCCAGATCTGAATTCATAATTCTTCTAGGCTAACATTTTAATTTCAGAATAGATTTGAGAAGAGAGGGAGGGAGAGCCATGGCAGAGCTCCAGCGTAGCCGCTGAAACATGAGATTTAGGGTCAGGTCTAGGGTCTTATTTATAGGGGTAGCGGAGGAACTAGGACCCTCAGATCAAAATTTACGATATCAGAACCAAATATGTCAGAAGAACTTTCTGGATGGATGGGTCAACCCCTAGTGGTGGGTCGACTCCTAGGTCGACCCCCAACGGTCCATTTTCCCTCCAAACTTTCCCGCCCGCGATTTTGATTTTTGAACTGATTTTTGAATTTTCTAGATATATTTATATAATATATATACATATAAGCTCCTTATATGTATACAAACTTCTAATGCTCATAATTTCTTCATACGGTGTCCGTTTTACGCAAACCATGTATCTATCTTGACCAGAATTTCCAGACGGACGCAATGACGAAGTCTGTTTTACTTAATCCTGAATAGTTAATTAAGTTAGTCTTATTTTATTATCTTAAAAATACGGGGTGTAACATTCTCCAACCCTTAGGAAATTTCGTCCCCAAAATTTAAGAAGGGTAAAATCAATTAACCCCTCGCATAATATACATCCAACATATGTGCATCCAATTTTTGCAAACATTGTGCACTTATGCAAAGTGAAGTACAATATTATAATGCATGTATGCCTAATCGGTACTTCCTATGTGTATGCAAGCTTTTGAAAATTCCTTTTAAAATATGATGCTCACATCCTAAATATACGGGCAGTTCTTCATGAATGCAATATTTTGAAAATCAAAATGCTTTTTCATCCAAATTTTCCCACACTCTTACTGAGTAAGAGCGTAGTTCATCCAATTGTTGCATCCATAATCCTACCAACCAACTTGATTTTTTGAATTTTAGAAAAATCTAATTTTCTAAAGTCGATTTATTATGTTATAAAAAGGCGGAAAACGGAAAACTCCGCATCTCCCGCTTTTCTTTTTCAACCATTTTTTCTAACCGTACCTGGATTTTTATGTAATATTTATAAAGATTCCCTATTTTCCTATCCATGTACAGCCCTTATAAGAAAAATTTCTTTGTTACTGATTTTCTTTTTCGTCTTATCTTGGAATTTTTTATATTTATCAATCTTTTCTCATAATTTACCATTTTTTTTGCTTTACTGAATTTTCTGTTTCCTTTTTAGTTGTACCTTTTCTCTTTTCTCAGCTTATTTAATCATCTAATCTTAGTTTTAAATTTAAATAAACTTCTAGTCTTTCAACTAAAACAAGAGAACAGACACCCTACACAGCTACTACTAAGGGCCAAGAATCTCGGGACTATGTCCCCCTCTGTCAGAAAAGTACAAACCATGGGATCCACGACAAGTTCAGGTGTTACCCTATCTTTCCAGCAAGAAGAATATAATGGAACGATCCCAACCAAAATGTAGTAATGGGTTTTACCCCTAACCTAAAAATTAGTAACAGGGTTTAAAAACTTACTTGCCCCTTTTCTATTTAGTAGTCGTCACTAGTCCTAGCTGTGTACCAACAATTATTTCAAGCAACATTCTAGGCTTTCCAATGCTTACGCATTCTATGGGAACTCACTATTATTCCAAGATAATTTTCTCTATTTACTTTATAACCTCAAAACTTTTCCGCCTTCCCTAGGCACTAATCCCTACCTACTCCATACTTTTAGAACATGGCTTGGCCCTTTTCATTTAAATTTCCTTCCAAAATTAAAAGTGTCAAAACTTAATTTTCCTCATGAAAACTTTCTTGCCAAACCAAAAAAAATCATGTCATCTTAAAAATGTAAATCATCATTTTTTTCAAATCATAAAACTGGAGTTGATACGGACAACTATTTTCTCTACCGGGTTTATGACTTGTTCTTACCTATAAGGTCGGTTTAGTCTCTTACTACAAGGTGCCAACATCCACTCTATTCTTATTTTCTACAACTTATTTTGTCCACCCACAAAATTATCTTAAAATAATTTATCAAAAAGGGTTGTCATAAGAATAGAGATTTCAAATCTTTCTTAATTAAAAATTCTTGTATGAAATGTAGCAAGAAAAACTAGCGAGCATACATGCTCTATAATATGCACCTTCTACTGAGAGAATTTTACTTTAAAACTCAATATGCATTTCTTTACACATTTTAAAATTTTAACTTTTAAGATTAAAACTTGAAAACACTGTAAACCATTTTCCCAAAAACTTTTATAACTTCAAGTTCTTAAAAATTAATAATGGGGTTAGACTCAATGCGGGTTTCCAATTTTGTAAGTTTCCTAGAAGCTCCCCAAGTTCAACTCGCTCAAATATATTTATTCCTAATTCATTTTTTTTCTTTTTAACCTTTTCCAATCTATAAGGTTTTACTGCCAAACCCATTAACCCGAAATACTAATCATATGGGATTCTCTTTCCTTCCATACAAAATACATTGTACACTTTCCATCCAAATCACCTAAGGGTCTCATATTCATTCCTTTAGTGTACAAAACAAACATCCCATTTCTTAACACGTTATACTCTTTCTATTTAGTGGGTTCCTCTATGGATCTAGGTATATATATATATATATAATATATATTTGTATTTAAAAAAAAATACAAATACGTTCACTCAGTATTTATATAGGAAAGCTAAACCTAAGCTCTGATACCAAATGTGACAACCCGAATTTCGAAAAACCGAACATTTTTTCAGAATTCCAATCTATCGAAATTCGGATTGGTTTGCTCTGGTATCCTGCAAAAAAGACAGAGACATAAAATATGTCAGAGCTCAGAAAATATCTCACAGCAGAATGGATAAAATATAATTTAAATCAAAGTATAGGCTTACCATATTAATAAGACTTCCTAACCAGTATCCAAAGCTATAATGTCTCATGTCTCTGCCACAAATCTAACCTGCGAGTATGTTATGAGGAGGGGGTCAGAACACAAGTTGTGGTGACAGGATTCAAACTATACACTTTGCATAGTCCTACATATATCGTTCAATCATATTTTCTTATTTATTAGGTTACTTGGGTTAACAGCACTCAAGGGTTACACACACGCCTTACCCATTTACTTCCCAATGGATTAACCTAATACAGTATATGTGTAGCAACCCCCAATATTGAGGTACACCAAATGGTACCTCACTCGCATGGTCTCCAGCGTAACACCATCTGAATATACGAAGTACATCATCCGGGTCGTAGTGACGTACGGATAACAATATTACATTCTGCATAAATCTATCATTACTATGCTACATAGTCGTACTGACTACCACCTTTATTCGAATCAGACTCCATACCGGAGTAATGCCCTTTAGTCTACGATACACCACCCAGAGCAGATATGCATGTATCTAGAATGTCCCTCGTACGTACTGTTGATTTTAGCTCGATGCTTATATCGCACGTCCTCTAATGTGCACTGAGTTCCGTGGCAGGGCGATATAAGAAACATGGAACTCGGTCGGGAGCTTTTCCATATCTGTACAGGTCCGTCTTAAAAGAGCCTCTATATATAGATATACTTAGGGTCGGTTTTTATGGTGGTTATGGCAACACGTCGGTCCCTCCCTCAACTAGTAAAGACTACGAGAGCTAAGCGACTGCCCTTACGCAAACATTCTAATCATCCATGTGGCGTCTCGCCTCAACCCCTTACCCTAATAGTGAAGGGTGAAATGGTATCTTGGGTTTAGATCTAGTCTTTCCGCATCCCACTGGCTGCCGATGAAGGGTATCCGACGGTTTACTATCCTTGTTGGTCGTGACCCTTTTCCTCCTCGTGAGGCAACCACCGAACCACCCTGGTGTCACCTCGCCATAGAATTTTGACTGCATAGCTACATATGCAGTCAAGGCCCACCCACCTAGTAGTTACGTGCAGACCCAACCTCTGCGAGCACAGCCTAAGACATCTGTCACCGCACAGAGGACTACTTGGAGCACCTTACGTACCTCAGCAAACCGCATGCTTCCCCTTCCATTCCTTTGGAGCAGTTAGAACAATCAGATGAATATGCACTCACCTCGTGCCTTATAACACCTTGATGATCTACCCCATTGGGTTATTCACCCTCAACCGTACGGACTGGTCTAAGCGCCTTACTTTAGCATGTTGTTAGACCCTATGTCTAAACATTCTTTTTCGCGCTTGTCTCACCTCATCAGGTTTCCAGTTAACTTGGTTATTCCAATTCACAACCTAACGACCATGGATTTATTATTTATGAAAAGAGAAGGGAAAGAGAAATAATTTAAATGGATTGGTTCTTAGAAGTTTACCTTGCTATCATGATTCAATAATCTTTTATTAAAGTTGACTCCCTCTTCCATATCTGAATTCGTAATTATTTTAGGCTAACATTTTAATTTCAGAACAGATTTGAGAAGACAGAGAGGGAGAGCCATGGCAAAGCTCTAGCACAGCCGCCGAATTATGATATTTTGGGTTAGGTCTAGGGCCTTTTTTATAGGGGTAGCGAAGGAACCAGGACCCTCAGATCAAAATTTAAGATGTCAGAGCCGAACACGTCAGAAGAACTTTCAGGATGGGTGGGATGACCCCTAGGCGACGCCCCTATTGGTGGGTCGACCCCTAGGTTGACCCCGCTGTTGGTGGGTCGACCCCTAGGTCGACCCCCAACGGTCCGTTTTCCCTCCGAATTTCCCCACCTGTAATTTTGATTTTTGAACTGATTTTCGAATTTTTTGGGTATATTTATTTAATATATATATACACACACACACACACACACACACATGCCTCAGGAGTACGAGAGACTCATATCCCCTGGAGATATGAAATAACGTACCCCTAAAGGATACACTATTTCATATCCCAAGGAATACAAATTTAGTATCCCCTGGGATATGGAATTCATATCCTGAGGGAGGGATGTGAGTTTGTCTGCTTGTATCTAGATAGGGTTGAACTTCGCGATAGTGGTCTCCAAGGATACGATAATGTACCGTTGTGGTCCCAAAATCCTACCTACTCCCACCTAACCACTCCACTATAAATACTCCCAAGCTCACACTTCAAAGGGTTTGGATTTCTTGTTGATTTAACATCCCATAGAGCTCCAAGTGACTCATTAATGGCAACCTTGGTTTGAGGAAGTAGAAGCATAAAGGTGACTTTTTCCCAAAATTCATATATGACAATTATGACTCCACATTGCGTGGAAATGCTTCTAATTAAATGCCTAGATGAGGCCTATAGCTTGAAATCCTTTGTTGTGAATAAAATATCAGCAAAACTTCCAAAGTGGACGTAGGCCTCTAGCGGGACCAAACCACTTTAAATCTATTGTGTCGTTTACAACTTTTCTACGTTTATTTTCCCATGCGAAATGATATTCTTAAGCAAATAAGAATCTTTGTGTGTCGATGAAATTTTTTCCTTCAACATTCTGGTGCTTTCACTGAGATCTCTTAGCGTCGCATCTTTGATACATATTCCCATCTTAACTTTTACGCGCTTTAGGTTTCCTTTGTAACATCCCGTCTAAGTCCTCTTATGATGGTTAAGCGAACAAGGAATCAGATGCTCGGCTCTTCCGCTGCAGCTTAAGCTGGTACTTCTAAGAAACCCCAGGTGGCGGAAGACCCAATAGAGATGGAATTCCTTCCTCATGTGGACCCTGAGTCCCCTGCAACTCAAGCGCAGATTACGCACTTAACAAGAAGTATGAAAACACCACACTTGAACTTAACACAACATTGAAAAACAACATTAACCTTATGCATCAAATTCAAGACAGTCAATGCCTTGTCGCTCAACTACGTCTTGCTTAGAACAACGCCCGATCACAACGTAATGTCTCGGGAATCTCTTCCTCTAAATCCCGGGGCCCACATCAATGAAAGGAGTTTAGCCTCAATAATAATGTCGTTGTCCGCTCTAGTGCTTATACTAACGACCCCGACCCCGACAATGGAATTTGTAAGAAAAATGGAAACGGTGATAGGACATCCGTCACTTACAACGAGGGAAGGCATCACCGTGATCGCTCCCAGTTTTTTATCAATGACGAACCAGGTCCAAGTAACCCACCCCCTCCTTGATACAACCCAAATGTCACTGCTCAGAACTTGGGGCCCACGCTTCCGGCTACCCAGCAGGCCCAAGTTCCTCCGGATCAGAATGAAAGTTAGCCCGCTTAGCCTCATCAACCAAACCAAAACCAGGAAATCGATGTCGACGTCATGGATGAGGATGAGCCCTATGTGCATCATAGAAGGCGTCCAAGAAACAGGATTTTGAAGCTCGCTGAAGCCTATGGTTTCCGCCTGAGGATGTCCAGCCAATGTATCTCCCCGACATGATACGAAGGATCATGAGAGATATCCGAGGAATCAAAAAAAACTCATGGGGAACCCGCTGGAGGCGTAACCCATTCACTAGGGCGGTGCACGAAATAGAGTGGCCTCAATGCTTCAACTGCCAAAGATGGCATTCTACGATGGCACGACTGATCCTTGTGCCTTTTTAAACCGATGAAAGTGGCAGATGGATTTCAGTCGGGCCATGGATGCAGTCAAATGCAAGTGCTTTCCGATTTTCTTACCAGGCACAGCCTTGCTTTGGTTCTCTCGCCTTCTATTCCAATCTATCAACACCCTCGGTCAGCTAGCCATGGAGTTGTTCAAGCAGTTCAGAATGCACGTTTCGACTCCAAAGAACCCCCTTACCCTTTCCAACCTTTACTGGGGTCCTGCAGAATCCCTTAAGAGCTACATCGAGCGATTCAATACCGCCCACGCTGACGTCGATAATATTGAACCTCACACCGTACTCTTCCATCTTGCAAAAGGTGTCCTTCCTACCTCCGAGTTTGGAGCCTAGGTCGACAGAAAACAGCCTAAGACCTTAGAGGCTTTCTACGAAAATGCTGGGCAATTCTTGTACTCAGAAGAAGCAAGGCGTAATCGAGCATCTCGGGGCAGCTAGACCAACAACCCACATGCCAGAACCAACGATCGAAATGCCAAGGGAAGGAAGATTGGAGAATCCTCCGACAAAGGTAATGGTATGAACCCTTACAAGCAAAAGCCGAACAACGACAAACCCGACGGTCATAATTATAATCAGGCTTCTACAGATCCTAAGAAACACAACTACTATCAAAATTATAGGAACTAAACTCCGTTGAATCAAGATACGAAGGCAATTTACTTAGAAAACTGTAATACTCTCCAAAATAATAAGCCCAACGCAAGGGATTCTACAGATCGTGAGAAAAATTCCGGCAAATACTACACACTCCATGACATATATGGGCACAACACTAACGAATGTCGCCACCTCAAGGATGTGATTGAAAAATTCATCCATGAGAAACGCTTGGAATAGTACATTCAGGACCATGCTCCTCCCAAAGCAGCTATGGGCCTTCCAACGCTCGAACTTCTAGCATCTGCAAATGCGGCCTCGGGGCCGTCCAACCAATGGTCACATGGCATCATGATCAACAATATCTGTGGCAGAGCTCACTGTACACACAACATCTTTCGCAGGATGGAAGAATATGCCAACTCTATAAAGCATGCCACATATGAAGCTTGCTTTAATCTAGACGAGTCCATCCCCGCCCATCTCCAGATGACAATGCGGGACGATATTATCTTCCATGAGAGAGAATCCACGGGAATCGAGATCCCAAGCATTGACCCTCCCGTCATCTTTGCCCAGATTGGCCCATCTTTCATTCGAAATATTCTTATTGACTCAAGAAGCTTGGTCAACATCATCTTCAAGACGGCCTACAATCAAATGAAACTTGAGGCTAAAGACATGAAGCTCTGTCACTCGACGATCCATGACTTCAACTGATCCTCTAATCACCCAGTGGGCATGGTCGTGCTCCTTGCAGAACTCAGAGAAGGGGATCGGAGCCGGGTCTGAATCTTCACCTTTATGATCATCTACGTCTTCTCCTCATACAATGTCTTCTTTGGACTTCCCTTCCTTGCAGAGTCGGCATATCACCATGGTCCCTTCTAATGAAGTTTCCAACAAAGAATGGGATCGACACAGTTAAAGGAGACCAAGCAACAACTAGGGTTGCTACGTCATAGAATGGAAGAATGAGCGCAATAAGGACAAAGGCAAGACCATGCCTCCGCCTTCTTGCGCCAAGACCGTCTTCGTATAGCAGTAAAAGGCGTATGAGTCTTTGCTCAGGCACCACTTCCGTCTTTCCGACGATCTTGATCTAAGGGAGGACGAAGAGCCTGATTTTGTGAGGCCTACCCTAGCAGAACCAACAGTGGATGTTCCGGTCAGCCCCGACGACCCAACAAAGGTATTGAAAGTTGGATCACAACTCCATCCAGAAATAAAGGAATGACATGTGGTTTGTTTGGACCTGTTTCAACATGTGTGGGACCCTGCAGTCGCATGTCACGGACTCACTATTGATCCCTTGCAACCTTCAGTCAAACAGAAACCTCGAATCTAGGGGATTAAAAGGTCGACGACACTCGAAGAAGAAGTTGATAGGCTACTCAACACCGGTTTCATCCAAGAGGCCTATTACCCTGAATGGGTCTCCAACAAGTATTGGTTAAGGAATCATACAGCAAGAGGTGAACGTGTGTCGACTTCTGTGACTTAAACAAAGCATGCCGTAGAAATAGCTTCCCACTCCGAAAGATCGACCAGCTCGTTGATTCAACCACTGGCTACCAGCTCCAATCCTTCATCGTCGCCTACTCAGGCTACAATCATATATTGATGTACCTTCCGGACCAGGATCATCCATCCTTCATAACTAACCTTGAGCTCTGCTGCTATCTCGTCATGCCCTTATGTCTTAATAACGCCGGAGCCACCAATCAACGGCTGGTCAATGTCATATTCAAGGAATAGATCGGATGATCCATGGAGGTATACGTGGATGATATGCTCGTGAAAACAAGGTGTCGAACGACCATGTCCATGACCTCTTCGAGATGTTCGGTGTCCTCCGCCAATACGGCATGAAACTCAATCCCATGAAATGCTCCTTTGGCATTGCATCGGGAAAATTCATGGGTTTCACTGTCAATTCACGGGGCATCGAAACCAATACAGACAAGATTTAAGCTATCCAGGACATCCTAGCTCCACAGAGCATCAATGTTGTTCAAAATTTAACAGGAAGATTGCTGCCCTGAGTCGATTCATCTCCAAAGCTACTGAAAATGCATTCCCATTTTTGACTTGCTCAAAAAGGAGAAGAGCAACTTCTCATGGGTGCTAGAGTGCGTTACTACATTCCAGGGCCTACTGAATCACTTAGAGCGACCAACCGTCTAGTCCAAACCTGTGGATCATGAAGACTTATACATTTATTTGGATGTTTCTATGCAGGCAATCTGCTCTGCGCTCGTCTGCATCGAAGATTGTATTCAATAGCTCATTTACTACATCAGCAAGAGGTTGACAGGGACGGAAAATAATTACCCAAAGCTCGAAAAGCTAGCCTACTGCCCACTGATCTCTTGCTGGAAACTACAACCATACTTCCAATCTCATCCCATCAAAGTCTGCACTGACCAACAGCTACAACAAGTCCTGCAGCGATCTCAGGCATCTGAATGATTTCTGAAATGGAACATAGAAATGAGCCAATTCAAGATTACATTCATTCCTCGGCAAGCCATCCTCGAAAAAGCCCTCACCGATTTCATGGTGGATTTCAACATTCTGGAAGATCCTCCTTTGGAAGACATCGAAGCTTCAAACATTCAATTGAAACTGTTCGTGGATGGATCCTCCAACAATAAGTGTTCTGGCACCGGAGTTGTACTCGTCACTCTTGAGGAACGCTCGATATGCTATTCTTTGAAGCTTGACTTTCCCTCTACCAACAACGATGCAGAGTATGAAGCCTTGATCACAGGACTTGGAATTGCAATCGAGCTTAACATCAAGGCTATCCAGATCTACTCTGTCTTATAGCTCATTATCTGACAAGTGTAGGGAGAGTACCAAGCCAAGGGGCACATCTCACCACCTATCTAGCCCGGGTTCGCGAGCTATTCACCAATCTCGACCACTACGTCATTACCCACATTCCGCGGGAATAGAACGACAAAGCTGACTCGTTAGCCAAACTGGCGAGCTTCGGGGATGCACAACTTATAGGGCTTGCCTCGGTTGAGGTACTTGGCTCTCCGAGCATCGATTAGATGCAGACTAATCTAGTAGCAATGACAAAGACTGAGACAGAGCCCGATTCCAGGATGACACTGATCAAGAGCTACTTGCAAAATGGAATCCTCCTTGAACGCTGCAATTAAAGATGGGCGCTCATCCGTAAGTCTTCTCGCTACGTCATTCTAGAAGGAGTGCTCTACTGAAGAGGATTCTCTGTTACATTACTCCGGTGTGTAGCCCACAATGACGCCGATCGTTTGCTATTGGATGTGCACGAAGGCGAGTGCAGTGACGATACCGAGGGGCAGACCCTGGCAAAGAAGATTCTTAGATACGGCTACTTCTGGCTTACGCTTGACCAGGACGATGCGTACCACGCCCGTAAGTGTGATAGGTGTGACAACCGCCCACAGTTCCCACACTAAATAAGAGGAATAATGCGTTGAAAGGTGTGCATGGAAGCTATGGACGATCATTAGAGTAGATGAACATAATCGGAACCTGTCGTAAAACTCACAGCGCAAGGATAAAATATAATAGAACATAGACAACAAGTAATAGTAGTGAAGCATCATATAACAAACTTTTAAAAATTTCACATCGTCCTGAAAGATTATCCCAACATCATAGGAAATATCAAGTATGTACATAAGACCTCACTACAACACTCATAGAACAACTAAAATAGCGGGAACAGAAATACTATATAGTAGTAAAAGTAATACGCTAGCCTCTTGCTTGCCTTCGCACATCAGCATCGTCCTCATTAATCACCTGTCACCTGCTACTTAGTCTTCCCATCCACAACCGTATGAACAGACCAAGGTAATAAGAGGAAACATAAAACCTAGAGTTAGATAACAGTCTTAGTGAGCGATAAAATAGTTAACAAACTTCAACAATAAAGTATATGAGGATGGATAGGTTAACATACTTATCTACCCACAACACCAGAAAAGGACTCAACCCTATCTTCCCCACATCGGACAGCGATAGCATCTACCATAAACGATTCAACTATTCATCCCTGGAAAGAAGAACACCCATTTAATCATGGTAAAACACTCATAACATTCAGATTATATGTATAACATTTAAACCATCTTAATCAAATTCAACATCCCTCAAGCACAAGCTTCATAGGCCTAAATCAATATCAGACAAGCACCCAAGGAACATCTCCTTTGACGTTAGACTACCTACATGAGACGGTACAAACAGAACAACCAATCATCCATGAATGACTCTGTCTATCACTGCAAATCCTGCTTTGGAACCATCGTTAATCGTATGACGGCCAACCTTGCCATATGTCAAGGGCTAATGGTAACCCCGGTTCTAGCATAAACTCCATATGCCTTTCAATGATACATATGTATGTCCAACCTTGACAACTAGGCCTTTCGACGATACCTGGGGTACTCGACCTACGACCGGTCTTTTAGACGTCTCTAGTGTACCCCTGCTTCAAGCCTGCTAGAACTTACGACAACGATAATCTCTTGGCCTTCGCATCTCAAGTCATCCAACCTGATGACTCTTCATAGCTCAAGCAATGTTCTCAAGCAATCCATTATTCACTAACTCACAACCTTTGAGTAGTCACCTCAATCGTTGTTCTACACTGATCAACGAACACTTTGAACCTTCCTCCTTGAATTCACTTTAAAGTTACACCACCACTGCGCTGCGGCACTGGTTCAGGCACTTTTGCCCGATTTTTTTTTAAAAAAAAAATCACTTTTTGTTTAAATCTGGGTCGTACCCAAAAATATAATTTTTCAAAAGTAACCTTGGATGACTGACCCACCCTCTTTGAGCCGACCAATCCATCTCTTTTAGCCCGACCGACCCATTTCAGAAAATAGGACCCGACCCGTATTCTCATGGTACTAGGCCGACGAGAACCCAATAGCCGACCCGCTCCTCCATTGCTTCAAACAGGACCGACCGACCCAGAAATTCAAGACCGACCGACCCGCCCACTTCCTCGCCAAAACTAAAACTCCAAACCGACCGACCCGATCCAAACTGAGACCGACTCCCATACTTTGACCAGATCTGCTACTTGTCCCTGGCCTGCCCGACCCTGGCATGTTCGACCGACCCACTCATGAGATCAACCCCAGGATCGCTCGACCGACCCTTACTCCCCTAGGCTCGCTCGACCGACCCTCACTCTCCTAGGCTCGCTCGACCAACCGTGCTTCTGTCTTGTTCCCAAGAAAACCACACCATGGTGTGACTGACCCACCACGTGTGACCCAAAACCTGCAATCTCCAATTTGAGCCCAATCTCGACCAAAACTTCTCTAATCGAGTAAATCAACAGAACATGCTCAACCACTTCACCAAAGACAATCACAAACATGTCGTAAGATTACTAACAACACGAATATGATGATTATCACTAAAATGATGTAAATTTCCCCACAACTATTAAAATGATCATAAGATCAAAACGATGGATCTAATAGACATAAACATATGAAATGTCGTAGAAATAACCGGTTTAAACTAGCTAAATTGGATCATAAGGTGATTCATACGAAAATGGACTTATAATGGTATAGATATATGGTGATTCATACAAAACGGACTTATAATTGTATAGATCTATGGTAAAACACTTGAATTTGATGAAACACGATCAAACATTCATATACTTCATTGAATGCATGTGAGAGATGCAAATACCTCACTGATTGTCCCAAACAACAATGTAATAAGATTCCGAACAGCAAGCAATTCGAACCAAACCCCTTGATCCGATTAACTTCCACTTCAATTGATGTAGATCTAGCCTCCAATTGTGTAGATCTTCAATTTCCTTCCTTAGATTTTTATTTTAATGGTTAAAAGGTGTTAGAAGAAGGAGGAACATAGACCACCAAATGAGAGAATAGAGAAATTAAAACATTTCCCATACCTCCCACCCCCTATTTATAACCTTCCACTAGCCCACCAATGGGCTTTCCCAAATCATCCCTTTGTGGCTCTCCAATCCTGAATAGTCAACGGAAAAACCTTAAAACAACGATTCCTCCCAAACCGCTGAGCCAAATCTTTAATGTAACCACTCTACAGAAAGGCAATCATCATTTTCTTTCCAATGGCACACGTCTCACCACCTGATTCGACCTGAGTCAAAAGCTATGCCCTGTACAAGACTTACAGGGGAAAAGTGGTCGCAAATAAAATCGGTAAAAATTATGGACATGTCTCACATCCCCATAAGCAACATATTAAAATATTAGAATGATCCAACCCTCCGGTAATAAAATAAAAATATTTTATGATCTTCCGATATGTAAAATGCGGGTTGTTACATTCTTCCCCCCTTAAGAATTTCGCCACTAAAATTCCAAGCCAACACAAGCAACCACAATAATTTCGCATGCCTAGCATCCATGAGAAGCCAATTTTATCATCTAAACTAGCAACCATTAAGCCATGCATCCGTAGCCTTATCCTAGCACTTGGAATTCTATCAAACAGTCAACAAGATACAATGATATAACGATGATACGATATCATAAGGTCCTACCGACGAAGAGCTCTGGATGAGTCGCCCTCATGCCCTCTTCCGTCTCGTGCCATCTTCACTCCATTTTATCTTGACTAGCTTAACCGTCTTCCTTCCAAGCTGTTTTGTGTCATTCCCCACAACATGAAGCGACTTACGAGATCTCGCAACAGTGGTCTCTACTTCTATGTCTTCGTACTACTCTAGAGATACCAACACATTCGAATCATGCATGAACTTCTGTTGGAACGATACATGGAAACATTATGCACACTCGACATCTTCTTGGGTAACTCCAATCTATATGCGAGCTTTCCTATTCGGTCGACTACTTTACTTCCGAATCGAACCACATGCTTTAATGACGAAATCTTCACGGAAACCATATCGCCAACATCGAATTCCAAATCTTTTCGATGTTTATCAGCATAACTTTTCTGATGATCTTGGGCCGCCTTCGTTCGTTGCCGAACTATCTCGATACAATCCGAGATCTCCCTAATTATCTCTGGCCCAAGTACCAACTTATCTCCGGCTTCTAACCAACATGCTGGAGAATTACATGGTCTCCCATACAACGCCTTGTATGGTGACATCCCAATGCTAGACTGGTAGCTATTATTATATGCAAACTCAACTAGATGCAGATGGTCTTCCCATGGTCCCCCAAAATCCAACACACAAGCTCTTAGGAAATCTTTCAAAACTCAGTTGACCCTCACGGTTTGACCATCAGTTTGGGGATGGTAAGACGTACTTAAACACAACTCGTTTCCCAAAGCTTCTTGCAAACTCTTCCAAAATCCACTCGTAAATAATGGATCTCGGTCACTCACTATGCTCTTGGGGATACCATGGAATCGAACTATCCATTTCACATAAAGTTCAACCAACTTCGATGTCGTCCTGGTCAACTTGACAGGAATGAACCTTGCGCTTTTAGTCAAGCGATCGACAATGACCCAAATTCCTTCATTTCTTGCCCTGGTTCTAGGTAGTCCATCGATAAAATCCATCAATATTTGCTCCCACTTCCATGTAAGAATTTCCAATGGCTGACGCAAACCACTCGGCTTCTTCTGTTCAGCTTTCACTAACTGATATTTCATGCACTTAAAAATGATCTTTCCAATATCTCTTTTCATCCCTTCCCTGTAGTAGACTCGCTTCAGGTTCTGATACTTCTTATTTCCACCGGGATGAATCGTCAACTTTGAGTGATGACATTTCCTCAGAACCTCATCTCTCAATCCGTCGATATCAGGAACAACCGGTCGTCCTTGTTTTCGAAGCAAACCTCCTCTATCGACCTCGAACTCTTTATTCTCTGGTTCTAGCTTCTAGATAAATTTGACAAGCTTTGCATCTTTCTTTTGGCTCTCGCAAAGTCTTTCGATAAGAGTAGGTCTTATCGATAAGTCTTTCGATAAGAGTAGGTCTTATCGACCTGAAATCGGATCTTGCCAAATACTTGACGCTCTTCCATTCCGAAAACATCGCCCCCAAATTTGCTTGTCTGCGACTCAACGCATCACCACTGCATTACTTTTACCAGGAGTACAGGCTATACCGAAATCATACGATGCCTGAAACTCTAACCATCGTTGCTGTTGAAGATTCAAATCCTTTTGGGGGAAAAGATACTTCAACGACTTGTGATCCGTAAACAACTCGAATCGAACTCCCAATAGGTAATGTCTCCACATCTTCAGAGCAAACACAATCGCCGCCAACTCCAAGTCATGAGTTGGATAATTCCTTTCATGTGGCTTCAGCTGTCGACTCACATAGGCCACAACCTTATCCTTTTGCGTTAGCACTACTCCAAGCCCGGTGCAACATGCGTCGGTGTATACCACCATCTATTCATTCCCATTTGGAATGGTCAACAAAGGAACACTCGTTAGTCTCTCTTTTAGGATCCCGAACGCTAGTTCGCACTTCTTATCCCATGTGAACACTTGGTTATTTTTCATCAATCCTGTTAATGGTGAAGCTACCTTTGAGAGATCCTTGATAAACCGTCGGTGATAACCAGCCAACACAAGGAAACTTCTCACATCCGTCGCATTCTTAGATCGATCCCAGTCATTAATTACTGCCATCTTAGCGGGATCAACCACTATCCCATTTCCAGATACATGGCGTAAGAACCTCACTTCACTCTTCCAGAATTGACACTTCGAAAACTTAGCTCTCAGCTGATACTTTCGTAAGATTTCCAACGCTACTCTCAAGTACGTCTTGTTCTCTTCCTCATTCCGAGGGTAAACCAGAATGTCATCCACGAACACAAGCATGAACTTGTTCAAATGATCTCTGAAAACTGTGTTCATAAAATCCACAAAATAAGCTGGCGCATTACTCAACCCGAATGGCATCACCAACCATTCGAAGAAACCTGATGGTGTCCTAAAAGTAGTCTTTGACACACTATCCTTTGCCACCCTCAACTGGTGAAATCCCATTGCCAAATCCATGTGAGAAAACACTCTGACCTCGTGAAGCTGATCGAACAAGTCATCAATCCTAGGAAATGGATACTTGTTCTTCTTAGTCACCTTGTTCAGCTCACGACAGCTCACACACAATCTTAACGAGCCATCTGCCTTGTTTGCAAACACGAGCGGTGCACCCCATTCGGAAACACTTCACCGAATGGATACCTTTCCTAGAAGGCCACGAACTTACACCTCCAACTCTCGCTGTTCCTTAGGCGCCATCCGCCTAAGAGGCATAACGGTTGGTCTAGCACCCTCGACCAAATCGATCCAAAACCCGATCTCACGATGCGGAGGCAACCCTTTAACCTCGTCAAAGACATCCTCATACTCATTAGCGATCAGCATAGATGCTAATTTTTCCTGTGGAATCCCAAACGAATATAGATAGCTCACGAAGATACCCTCTTTGTGCTTACATCTAACCAACACCTTTCGCCCTTCCATATCCCCGACTCTCACCTCTAGCTTCTCACAATTCACTCTTACCGCATACCTCTTGAGCCAATTCATGCCCAAGATAATCCCAAACCCAGCGAAGTTAAGAACAAAGCAATCGCACACAAAAGAGCAACCATGACTCAACAAAACTAGACCATGGCAAATCATTCAAAGACTGGACGAACCCCCAATTGGATTAGTCACTACGAAAGGACTATCACAAGTGTCGGGCTCCAAACCCAAGCGGCACACATGCTCATTGCAAGTGAAAGAATGCGATGCTCCAATATCGATCAAAACTATGAAACACCTCGGATAGAAGTATCTTGTATGTGACACCCTTTCCGTTTTCCTCTACAGTAGGAGCTCTTGAAGAAATTGGCACGGCTTCCAAAGCATATGCCTTCACAACCTGCTTTCCCTTAGCTGATTCTGGACAGTCTTTCTTCTCATGCCCAGGCTTCCCACACTTAAAGTATTTCTTCTCAGCTTTGGGATTCTTGCACTTATTAGCAAAATGGCCTTTCTGTTGGCAGTTAAAGCAAACCACCTCACTCTTAGGCTTCTTTTGGCCATCCTGTCCTTTCTGCTATTGATGCTTCCTCTTCTTATTATTACCACCTTGCTATGGTTTCTAAACTTCCTTGGTTGCAACGACAACATTTTCTTCCTTAAGAAACAAGCTCTCATGGCGAACAGCTTTTCCACAATCTTCTCAAATGAATCGTCAAGATGATCCACCAGCGACCTTCCAGTATAAGTATCCATACCCATAACTAACTTCTCGTTCTTTTGATAAGGTGTATCAGTGTATGAATGAGCATATTTAGACAAGGCCTCGAAATCAGAAACATAATCAAGCACAGAACGACCATTCTGTTTCAGCTTTATGAACTTCTTGAAAAAAGCTAAATTCTGAGCAGTGGAGATAAACTTTACTTCAAACATAGCCTGGAATTGCTCCCATGAAATTTCTTCCTCTGGAATCTCAAGCGTGACTGAATTCCACCATTCCATGGCCTTGCCTTGCAGTTGCCTTGAAGCAAGCTTTCTCTTGGTTGCACCATCCAAACTCAAATCTCCAAAGATACGAACACAAGAATCCATCCACATCTGAACCTCTTCAGCTTGCTCATATCCTTTGAATGGTTTTCCTCCTAGATATGTGTAATCTTTGCATAGCTTTGCAAAGTTCACAACTCTAGGCAACTGAACTCCCACATCTACCCTAGCTACCACTGGAGCGGGGACCCTTCGCATGAATGCCTCCATCATGGCTTCAAACATGGTAGGGTGGTATGGTTTGCCACCATTTCCCCCTCCAGTTTTAGCTCCCCTAGAAGCATGTCTTGATGATCATATACTCATTCTAAATATGTAATTTAGAATAATTAGCCACTTCGAGGAAAAAATGCCAAAGGAATACAACTGCTACTACTATATATGCTAATATATGTAGTAAGCATCCTACTGAAATCTACAAGTATGTCTCTCATACGTAACTACGACTTAGACCTTTGGCTAACATCGTTAACCAAAGCTCCGATACCAAATGTGACGACCGCCCACAGCCCCCGCACTAAATAAGAGGAATAATGCGCTAAAACGTGTGCATGGAAGCTATGGACAATCATCAGAGTAGATAAACACAATCAGAACCTATCGTAAAACTCACAATGCAAGGATAAAATATAATAGAACATATACAACATGTAATAGTAGTGAAGCATCATATAGCAAACTTTTTCAAACTTTCACAACAACATAAAAGATTATCCCAACATCGTAGGAAATATCAAGTATGTACATAAGGCCTCACTACAACACTCATAGAGCAACTCAAACAGCGGAAACAGAAATACTAGATAGTTGTAAAAGTAATACGCCAGCCTCATGCTCGCCTTCGCACAACAACATCGTCCTCACTAATCATTTGTCACCTGCTACTTAGTCTGCCCATCCATAACCGGATGAACAACCTAAGGTAATAAGAGGAAACACAAAACCTTGAGTCAGACAACATTCTTAGTGAGCGATAAAACAGCTAACAAACTACAACAATAAAGTATATAAGCATGGATAGATAAACATACTAATCTACCCACAACAGTAGAGAAGAACTCAACCTTATCTTCCCCACATCAGACAGTGATAGCCTTTACCCTAAACAATTCAACCAATCATCCATGGAAACCAGAACACCTATACAATCATGGTAAAGCACTCATAACATCCAAATTATATGTATCTCATGTAAACTATCCTAATCGAATTCAACATCCCTCAAGCACAAGCCCTAGAGGCCTAAACCAATATCAGACAAGAACCCAAGGAACATCTCCTTCGATGTTTGATGACCTACATTAGATGGTACAAACAGAACAACCAATCATCCATGACTGACTCTAGCTATCATTACCAATCTTGCTTTGGAACGATCGTTAATCGTATGAAGGCCAACCTAGACATATGTCAAGGGCTAATGGTAAACCCAGTTCTAGCATAAACTCCATATGCCTTTCAACGATACGTATGTACGTCCAACATTAACAACTAGGCCTTTCAAAGATACCTGGGGTACTCGACCTACAACCGGTCTTTTAGATGTCTCTCCCTGCTTCGACCCTGCTAGAAATTACGAAAATGATAATCTCTCGGCCTTCGCATCTCTAGTCATCCAACCCGATGACTCTTCATAGCTCAAGCAACCTTCTCGAGCAATCCATTATCCACCAACTCACAACCTTTAAGTAGTCACCGCATTCATTTTTCTGCACCGATCAACGAATATTTTTGAACACTTCGAACCTTCCTCCTTGAATTCACTTTGAAGTTACACCACCACTGAGCTGCGACACTAGTTCAGGCAGTTCAGCCCGATTTTAAAAAAAATCACTTTTTGTTCAAATCTGGGCCATACCCAAAAATATATATTTTAGAAATAACCCTGGATGACCGACCGACCCTCTTGGAGCCGGCCAATCCATCTCTTTCAGCCTGACCGACCCATTTCAAAAAATAGGACCCGACTCGTATACACATGGAACCAGACCGACCAGAACCCAATAGACAACCCGCTCCTTCATTGCTTCAAATAGGATCAAAGACCCAGAAATTCGAGACCGGCTGACCCGCCTGCTTCCTTGCCAAAACCACAACTCCAAAGCAGCCGACCAGTAACGACCGACCCGACCCAAACTAAGACCGACCCCCATGCTCTTACCAGATCTGCTACCTGTCCCTGGCCTACCCGACCCTGGCATGCTCGACCCTAGCATGTTCGACCGACCTACTTATGAGATCAAACCTAGGTTCGCTCGACCGACCCTCACTCCCCTAGGCTCACTCGACTGGCCCTTCTCTTGTCTTGTTCCCAAAGAAAACCACACCATGGTGCAACCGACCAACCACGTGCGACCCAAAACCCGTAATCTCCAATTCGAGCCCAATCTCGACCAAAACTTCACTGATCGACCAAATCGACAAAACATGCTAACCCAATTCACCAAATACAATCATAAACATATCATAAGATTACTAACATCATGAACATGATGATTATCACTAAAATGATGTAAATTTCATCGCAACCATTAAAAAGAACATATGATCAAAATAATGGATATAATAGATATAAGAATATGAAATGTCATAGAAATAACCTGTTAAAACTAGCTTAATTGGATCACAAGGTGATTCATATGAAAATAGACTTATAATTGTATAGATCTATGGTAAAACACTTGAATTTGACGAAAAACACGATCAAACATTCATATACTTCATTGAATCCATGTGAGAGATGCAAATCACTCACCGATCCTCCCAAACAAGCTAAAATCATTGTAATAAGATTCCGGACAGCAAGAAATTCGAAACAAACCCCTTGATCTGACGAACTCCCACTTCAATTGATGTAGATCTAGCCTCCAATGGTGTAGATCTTCGATTTCCTTCCTTAGATTTTGATTTTAATGGTGGAAAGGTGTTAGAAGAAGGAGGAACATAGTCCACCAAATGAGATAATAGAGAAACTAAAACATTTCCCATACCTCCCACCCCTATTTATACCCTTCCAATAGCCCACCGATGGGCCTTCTCAAATCAGCCCATTGTGGTTCTCCAAACCTGAATAGCCAACTGAAAAACCTTAAAACAACGATTCCTCCTAAACCGCTGAACCAAATCTTTAGTGTAACCACTCTACGGAAAGGAATCATCATTTCCTTTCCAATGGCACATGTCTCACCACCTGATTCAACCTGAGTCAAAAGTTAAACCCTGTACAAGACTAACAGAGGAAAAATGGTCACAAACAAAATTGGTAAAAATTATGGACATGTCTCACATCCCTATAAGCAACATATTAAAATATGAGAATGATCCAACCTTCCAGGAATAAAATAAAAATATTTTATTATCTTCCGATTCGTAAAATGCGGGCTGTTGCAATAGGTTCCAAAGGTTCTCTAAGATTTCAAGAGCCTCTCCTATTGAGCTAATGCAAATGGTCAGTCCATGGCCATTTGCTATGTGGGGAATTGATATAATAATAACCCTTCAAATGGCCAGGGGAGGTGCCAGCTATGCTATCGTTGTAGTTGATTGCTTCACTAAATGGGCACAAGCTGAATCCCTCACCACGATCACTACCAAGAAGGTAATCAACTTCGTAGTCCGTAACATCATCATTGGATATTGAGTCCCCCAAGCTATCATATCTGAAAATGGGACGCAGCTCGAGAGCACTAAGTTTAAGACTTTCTGATGAATGCACAATATCGACAAAAGATTCTCTATAGTGGCCCATCCTCAAGCCAATAGGAAGGTCGAGGCTGTCAACAAAGTGATCAAATCCATCAACAATAAGCATCTGGAAAAAATCGGAGGTTTGCGGGCTGAAGAGCTACCTCTGGCCCTATGGGCATACCACACCACCGACAAGTCAGCGACCGGTCACACTCCTTTCGCTCTCGCCTATGGATCTGAAGCCGTCATTCCCATTCAGCTAAAGCTTCAATCTCACCGAGTTATTTATTATGATCCAAAGACCAACCAAGGCTTACTCCTGGAGTCGCCTGAGTTGCTCGAAAAGAAATGGAACGAAGCTGAACATAGAGCTGCCACACAGCGCCAACGAGTCCCCCTATACCCTAGTTCTAAATTCCGCTCTAAGGACCTCAATGTCTTCGACCTCGTCCTAAAACGGATTTTCCCACCCTAAATGGTTTCAGTCATTGCTGGGAAGGTCCGTATGTCATACAATGGAGGCTCTGAGATGGGACCTTCAAGCTAGCGACCGTCGACGGCGCTGAACTCCCGAGGGCATGGAAAGTAAACATATTCGCTGCTACTTCACATAACTTAGTGTACAGATATTCTGCTTTCCAACAATGTTTTTTTTTCCTTTAAATTCATGGCATTGCAAAGGTTGTTACTACCAATATTACTAGTAAAGATAGTGTTTAGTTCTCTGTGCACTTGGCGCATTTATTTTCTGCATAATATGTTTGATTGACAATCATAAATAGCTTGTACACAGAAACAAACAACACCGGATTGGCATCACGAGCACGCGAGCCAGTACCGCCATTCGAGTCTCGAATCGACGACGAGATGGAGTATAAATAATACCACTCGAGTCTCGAGTAAGCGACGAGACCAAGTATAAATAACACCACTCGAGTCTAGAATCAACAACGAGACCGAGAATAAATAACACCACTAGAGTAACGAATCAACGACAAGACCGAGTACAAATAACACCACTCAAATCTCGAATCAACAACGAGACCGAATATAAATCATTTAGTTCCCAAGTTCCTGGACTTAGGGGATGCCCGTCAGCCTAGTAAGTGTGACATCGACCACTCCCGTGGCTCCATCTAACCCTATGGGTCCAGGTAGCATTTGGCGAATTAACGACGCCCACGAACTCTAACCCCAACGAAACAACGGGAGAGTCCAGAGGACAAATCCACGACGTCCATGCCATCTCACGACTTGGAATAAATGACCTCCGGGATTTCCAAGAGAGAGTGCACCAAACCTGGACTCCAAGCGACTCGAAACTCCTTACCAATGGAAAACTAGAGAGTAGAGCCAACATACAATCTCTGGAGAGTAGGGGCACCACTAGAACGGAGTCCCCAATCACGTTTTCTTGAGTGTAATGACAAGTATGCTTGGGCAAGTACATGGAACTGGAAAATGCAAGGCAAACATTTGAACACTTAAAAAAAAATAGGATGTAAGAAAAGTTAACTAACACTTTCATTCACATTCCAAAAGCAAACTACATATCTAATTATATTTCTTTCTAATGACACGATGCATATGAAAGCCACACCATGCCTCCAAAAGAGAGGGTTATACTCGGGTGTACTATTGGCCTGTATAACCAAAATGTCTATAATATATATGACAGTTACTAAGATCACTCATCCTTCTTTTTCTTCCTTTTCTTTTGGACAGATTCGGCACTAGGCGGGTCACCAGTTATGGTCCTCTTCCTTCCAGAGTCACTCCTGTCTTTACCTCCTATTCCCTTCATGGGGGTGAAGGACTTATGTGACGCTGACGTGCACTTTTCTCCATCATCCTCACCGCTGGTAATTACTGTGACCTCCTTGGGGGAAATACTTTGAAGCGGTTTGGGAGTAGTTTCAGAGGCAAGTGCCAGCACCACCCTAGTTTCTCCCTAAAACTTCTTGGCCTCCAACTACGCTCTCATCTTGGCTTCTTTAGCGGCCTTCTGGTCGGCTAGTTTCTTGTCCTTGAGTTTCGTTGCCTCATCAACCTTAAGCTTATTATAGGCCTCCTCGGCCGTTTTGTTGGCTTCATCAGTGGCCATCTTCTTCCTGACCTCCTCGGCAGCTATCTCCTTCTTGGCCTCATCAGCAACTTTCTTTTTCCTGGCCTCTTTAGCGGCCATCTCTTTCTCTGCCTCAACATCGACTTTCTTCTTCGCCCCTGCCGCTGCAACCTCTTCCTCGCCTTTTCCTCAGGTGTTAGTTTGTGCCTCCTGCAGGGCAGCCTCATCATGTTCCCTCTTCTCTTCTTGTTCCTCAGACTTTGCCACCATTTCTGCATTCTGTGCCTCCACCATGTCATGAATTTTCTGCATGTTTGCCTCCATTGCACCCATTACTTGGTCACTCTGTCCATTCATTACCTCCCCTTCCTCCAGAAGATCCTTGTAAACATTGGACCGTATGTCCACATCCGAGAACGTAAACACATGACCGTTTTCCTCTCCGAACTGTATTCACTGTAGTCCTAGTCCAGACTCAGACGTTTAAGGAAGCATGGGGTAAACCTGTTGTCATATCCGCTCCTAGAGGGACTGAACAACAAAAAACACGACTATTTAGTTTCTAAGGATTTTGTGTTCTCATCCTCTTCAGGTATTCGTGGTAATCAAACTTTACCACCACGAAAGTATGGTGTAGTTATGATGGGAAGGGTGCTCGCCATCATAGTAAAGGTGGATCCCGCCGGTCCCAACCCTGGATGCACGGGGTTATACTAAGTTGAGACATGAGCTAGGCTGTGGGATCACTAGTCATGGCAGATGGTGGAACGGGTGACCGGTAAGAACTACCTTTAGCAAATTCCTGAGTGACAATCACACTCTTAGTAGGAAAAAAAATTCCCATTTCGGCAGCACCCTTCGTAGTCTCTCCCTTTTGGCATCCTTCTGTAGCAATCTTCTTCCCTCCTCCAGTAACTTGCGCTTTTTCTCTGTCAAAAGCTCCCCCATAAGATGGTTTTCATCCAGTGTTTCCACCTGCCGCAACTGATTCTTGAATAGCGCCAACCTATCCCATGTCTGAGCCATCTTCTAGGGGTAGTCCTTAACATATGATATTCCGCGAAACCTCAATAACTTAACGTACATACCCCGAATGGGTTCCTTCAGTGACTCCTTCACCCTAGCTCGGTGTCCTCAATCTCCTCTCTAAGTCTCTCCACCTCTCTTTGGTGCTCATAATTTAGCCCTTCCAACGAGCCCAGTACTTCCCTACTGCTGGTCTTGGCCTCCTCTTTTTACTTCTTCATCACCTCCAAGTGACTCCTCAGCTCATCATTCTCCCTCTGCATCCTTTGAACCCTCTCATTTTCGGTTTTTAGCCTCTCATTCTCCAACACCAATGTTTCGTTATATTTCTGGAGCTGAAACACCTTCTTGTTCTCCACCATCAAACGAGCATTCTCTTTAGCCAGATCAGCGTTATCCTTCTTAAGCGTTGCATTCCCAGTCGACACCAAGGCCATGGTATCTTTAATGGACTTAGAAGTATGCTTTGCTTCCCTCTCTATTCCCCCACATTTCTCCTTCATCTTCGCCATTTCGTAAAATAGATGGTTACTTTTGAGTAGGTTACAACAAGCAAAGGAACGGTAACACTACAAGGGTCGACTTTACCTATTTCTTTTTCCTAGTTTCGGACAGTAGTCCGCTCCGCATCTATGGTTAACCCCTAGCTCTGGATTTCAACCTTTTTTTTATAATAAGTTCCGAAATATTCGCAGAATACTTCCTAAACTCATCAACATGGTAATAGGAAGCCTTTACTTTCATCCACACTTCCTCGATATCCTCACGAGGAATCGGGTTCATATCCAGAAGAAACATTATCTTTTCAAGTAATGTCTTGGGAATTTCTCTTTCAGCAAAGTTTTACTCTCCTCAATTGTAAGATATTGGCTCTTGGGTGCGGCCAGATCCTGCCTCTTCTTCTTCGTCACCTCTTTCCTTCTTTGGCGGCTCGAATTCAACTCCTTCCCTCCGGGTGCATAGGCAGGAGCCAAGGGTGTAGTACGAGCAGGGTCTATCGATGAAGAATGTCGGGCGCTCAATACATCAATTCTTATTTCTGCCCTAGATGTCTGGGTAAGGGATAAAGGAGATAGAGACCGTCGGTATCATTCTCTATGACGATATTCGCTAAAGTGGTCATTGGGAGAAGGGGGCTCGGTGTATAACTTATCACTCTTCCTGAATTTTAAAATAAAACCACCCCTAGATGGTCGACGACTCCGATGTCTATGGGGTCGTCCTCTTCCTCCTGGAGTCATGCCTTTTGTAGAAAGGACAAATCCAATATTAAACTTGCACACAACCAAGTATTGTGTTATGCAGTGATTATGAGTGTGCGTCCTAAGTGTTCCCTCAAAAAACCAGATAATGGTCCGCTTGAAGGAGTGACCTCCCCAGCGGCTAGACTTATTTCCTTGAAATTTGTGGTGCTAGGCCAAGGAAACGTGATGAGCAGGAGCTTGTTTAGCTCATCAAGCTAGCTTTCCCTTTCAAGTGATACGGTGGTCCCATAGTAGTTGCGGGAGAATCCATCCTTGCCAACACTCCTGCCCTTGCCACATCCACCGCAAGCAGAGAAGCAGTTGACGTCAGGCCCTCGCCCCTAGCAACCTCCCCCTCATCGCCGGATCCACCTTCAATAGCTTCCTTCCGAGTCTTGGTGACCTTGTGTTGCTCAGACATGACAGGAGATCCTTTCCACTTGTGACTTGGAGAGCCTCTTCCTCCTTCAACCTCCATTTTTCCTTTAACATCGATGATAATCGGCCTTATTATTTCACGATCAGCAAGAAGCATGCCCACATGACGAAGAAGACCCTAGTCTAAAACACTCTCGGTGGAGAGAGCCACGGGCTGGATAGCCAACCAAGATACATGACGCCGATGATACACAAGATTTGTAGACACAGATGGATTGCTTGTTACATAAAAACACCGCTAACTTCTAACTGATAACTCGATATGTTTCGAAAGATCAAAGCGACCTGGAGTACTTACTTCCACCGACCTTCTCGCAAAACCGGGGGAAGGGGTGGCGGCGCACATAGAACCAGTCATACATATACAACCTCAACTTGGGCCATTTTCGGTTGAAAAAGTTGGTGTTGGGCAGAACTTCCGGGAAATACTGAGAGGGTGCGACATTGGCTTTCCTGTTCAACGGAAACAGATACCGGATGTCCTCTCCGGTGGGCTCTAAGTGCAGGTACTCTCTGTAGAGAACGCAGGTACTCAAGAGTGAAGCATACGCATTTGGATGGAACTGCGATGGTGCATGGCAGATATAATGTAGTATATCCCAAATAAATTTGTTAGATGGGGGCACGCACCCAGAAAGGCACGTCTGCCCTTTCCAGGAAGTGTACCCTTCTGGTGGTGCATGAGTCCTATCGTCCTACCTGGGCGTGTGAACATCTATTTAGGGGACACCAAACCGTGTCGCCATACGTCTCACCACCGTATCATTCATATGTGATGGCACCAAATCAGGAGGGTTATCAAGAATAACTGCGACCTCCATCAACTCTGGCACCACCAAAGTACTTCCCTTGACGATGTTTAAATACTCTTCCTCAACGGGGTTCACCCTGGGACCTCCAAGTGCTCCCTAAGATGATGGCTCGACCGAGTGCTCAACATTCGGTTGCGGCACTCCTGACCATCCCCTTTGGTTAGGTGCTTTAGGAGAGCTCGACAACAGTGAAGGAGTAGACTCTCCTGAGGTCTCAAGCACACTACACCCCGACCTGACATCACTAGTTGAACCAGATGGGGACGGTGAATGCAGCGAAGCTTCAGCATCCAAAATATGTTGTGTCTTAGACCTTGTTTCCATTGCTAACTGTACTTTTAATATACTTGCGTTAGACATCGCGTTGTATAACCTGTACCCCTTGTGTTGGTATAAGCTAACGTGTACATGCGGTGCAGTGCTATGCTAATGCATTTGTAACGTAGAAGCTTGGGACACGGCGATGATCATAAATCCTGAAGATTGTATTCAACATTGTCGTCAACCAACGTTGCCGAATTCGTATCGGGACACGATGACGTTACGACCAAAGCCCAAAACGAGACAATGTTTAATAGTCCGAGAGTTCAATTGAAGACCAATTGTATTCTCTACTCTTATATGCTAAGCAGGATCGTCGATAAAATAACAATTAACGTAAGCATCGGCTCAGTCGTACCAACATTGCAGAAATAGTGCGAACCCCGAGGTAGGAAGTTAGAGATTCAAAGTATCAGGAAGGAAAAGAAACAGAGTTCGAAATCCTCGGGCCAACAGAGGAAGTTTGTATCCCAATATAGGGTACGAAATTCTGTTTCCCCAAAGGGGTACGAAATCTTGTGTCCCTAACTAAAGGGATACGAGTTTCACCTCCTCGAACCCCTAGATTTCGGCTCCTCCATTAACTATCTCGTACCTCTTTTAATTCTCGATTCGACTCTCCTTCTTCCTCTCTGAACTCCTACTTTCTCTTCTTCTCCAAACCCCCCTCATCTTTGACTTCGATTTCTAACCTACCCATTCACCATGGACCACCGCGTCGAGGTTCGGCTTCGAGTTCAACCTGAATTCAACCTTGAATCCCTCGAATTCCATTTGAAGTTCAAGAGAGCAATCGTCTTTGGTTTTCCTCGAGATCCACCTACGTGATCGTTACGTGTGCTGGGCCTATCTCAAAAGTCACCTACGTTTTAAACAAACCCATCGGTTCCCAATCTCACCTATTTTTCAAAGAACTCAAAATACTCATGTTTTTTCGGGTCCGAGGTTTTGGGTTCAAATCATAGGCAAAGAAGAAGAAGAAGAATGAAAGGAAGGGGGAGGTCCGAATTTATAGGGGAAGGGGGAACCTGGGCTCGACTCAGTAGACGATTCGTGTCCAACATAAGGAAACAAAATCTCATATTCTTATGGGATACTAAAATTTCATATCCCACAGGGACAAGAGATTCTGTATTCCTACGTAGGATATGAATATCTCGTGTCTTTAGCATGGGGTACGAGCCCTCTAAAATATATATATACATAATATGCATATATATATATATATAATATGCATATATATATAATATGCATATATATATAATATGCATATATATATACAATATACATATGTATATATACAATAATACATATTCGTATGTTCGTATGAATATGCATATGTTTATATTCATAATATATGCATAGGTATGTTCGATATGTGCGCGTATGCACCATCAAATACAATCATACGTGTATTACACTCCATTCTCATATTCTAGATTGCATCACGTGAAATCACATAGAAACATGCGAAAGTATCTGCGACATTACACCGATAACAACTCATTTATATTATAATGTAAACGAGAGTCAACAACTAACGTTTACATTCATGAGTTAACAAGAATTAGACGACTCTACGAAAAAGCAATTCTTTCAATTCAAAGCATATCATGTCAAGACAAGACATACTTTGGGGGAAAAATGTTGATTGACCTTTTGGTCCGGATCCCAAAAGTACACCATGCACACTTGAATCAACACATTGCATGACATTAAAGCCCGAAGTGTCGCCAAACAACCAAGGGTACAAGCTCAGGGGAGGCCATGCGAGAGAGAACCTCACAACTCCTTTAAACAGTGCATAAACCTCAATTTCGTATCCCATAATATATGAACATACTTCGGGTCCCCATACTCCAAACCACCCGTATCCCTCGGACCTCACTCTTCTCGTACCCCTTAGCCTCTGTGAATCCCAATCCTCTATGCCTCGTGCCCAAGTATTCTAAACCTCATAGGTTCGAGTCCCTATATTTCGAACCCCTTGCATTCGGTCCCCTTGCATCCCCAATGATTAATTCGACTCCCTCGACTATGTAGTGATCTCGACTCCCCCGATCCTAGCGATCTTCAACTTGACTCCTTCACCAAACTTTGCACCCACTGTATCACAGTGGGATGCGAGCCCATATCCCTTAGGGGGTACGAGATACTCGTATTCCCTGTAGATACGAAATAACGTACCCCTAGGGGATACGCTATTTCATATCCTAAGGAATACGAATTTCGTATCCACTGTGTTATGAAATTCGTATACTTAGGGATGGAAAGGAGTTTGTCTGCTTGTATCTAGAGGGGGGTGAACTTCAGGATAGTGGTCTCCAGGGATATGAAAATGTACTGTTGTGGTCCCAAAATTCTACCTACTCCCACCTAACCACTCCACTATAAATACCCCAAGTTGACACTTCAAAGGGGTTGGATTTCTTGTTGATTTGACATCCTACAGAGCTCCAAAAGACACATTAATGGAAACCTTGCTTTGAGGAAGAAGTATAAAAGTGACTTTTTCCCAAAATTCATATAAGAAAATTATGACTCCAAATTACATGGAAATTCTTGTAATTAAATGCCTAGATGAGGCCTATAGCTTGACATCCTTTATCGTGAATAACATATCAGGAACTCTTCCAAAGTGGATGTAGGCCCCTCACGGTACTGAACCACTATAAATATATTGTGTCATTTACTGCTTTTCTACGTTTATTTTCCACGTGAAACGATATTCTTAAGTAAATAAGAATCTTTGGGGGTCGATAACATTTTTTTCCATCAATGTTCTGGTGCTTCCAGTGAAAGTTCTTAGCCTCACATCTTTGTCGCGCATTCACATATTGACTTTGATGCGCTTTAGGTTTCTTCTATAACCTGCATCCCAAGTCCTCTTATGGTGGTTAAAAGAACAAAGAATCAGATGCCCGGCTCTTCCACTATAGCCGAAGCTGGTACTTTTCAACAACCCTAAGTGGCAGAGGACCCGAGCGAGATAGAAGTCCGTCCTCCTATGGACCCCGAAGCCCCTACAAGCCAAGCGCAGATTTACGGACTTAACAAGAAGTACAAAAACACGACACTTGAACTTAAAACAACATTGAAAAACAACATCAACTTTATGCATCAACTTCAAGACAGTCAGCGCCTCATCGCTCAACTGCATCTTGCTCAGAACAACGCCCGATCACGACGTAATGTCTAGGAAATAGCTTCCTCTGAATCTCTGGGCCCACATCAACGAAGAAAATTTATTCTTAACAATAACATCGTTATCCTCTCAAATGCTCATACTAACGGCCCCGACAATAGCATCGACAACAAAAACGGAAACAGTTATAAGACAACCGTCCGTTACAAATGGGGAACGCATCACCGTGATCACTCTCGGTTATTTATCAACGATGAACCGGGTCCAAGTAACCGACCCCCTCCTCGATAGAACCCAACTGTCACTGCTCAAAACTTGGGGCCCACGCTCCCGGCCACCCAGCAGTCCCAAATTCCTTCAGATCAGAATGAACGTCAGCCCGTTCAGCCTCATCAACCATACCAAAACCTAGCAATCTATGTCGACGACATGGACGAGGTTGAGTATGATGTGCATCATAGAAGGCGTCCAAGAAACAAAACTCCTGAAGCTCGCTGATACCAATGGATTCCGCTTGAGGATGTCAAACCAACGTATATCCCCGACTTAATCCGAAGGATCTTGCGAGATATGCGAGGAAACGCCAACGACTCGTGGGAAACCCACTTAAGGCGTAACCCATTCACTAGAGTGGTGCATGAAGCCGAGTGGCCCCAACGCTTAATCATGTCGTAGATGACATTTTACGATGGCATGACCGATCCTTGTGTCTTTCTAAACCGATACGAGTTGCAAATGGATTCCAGTCGGACCACGGCTCGGTCAAATGCAAGTGCTTTCCGGTTTTCTTATTAGGCAAAGCCTTGCTTTGGTTCTCTTGCCTTCCACTCCAACTTATCAACACCTTCGACCAGTAGGCCACGGAGTTGGTCAGACAGTTTAGAATGCTTGGTCTGACTCCAAAGAACACCCTTACCCTTTCCAACCTTTACCATAAAATCTTTTAGTTCAAAATGCAGAAATTGCTTTTCAAGTTCATCATAAAATCTTCTAGTTTCCCAATAACTGCTGTACTCTTCTTCAGGAAGCTCCATGCTTTAAATGTTGTAATTTTGTTTAAAATGCACTTCATCCGTAGCAGTATATGCCTCCTAGTGAAAGAAGTAACAAAGACTCTTCAGAAGGACATAAAAGGATTCAAATCCATGACAAGACCCAACTAGTTTCCCGTGCATATCCCGGATCAGGAGCATACCAGTTTTATCACAGATTTGGGACTATACTACTATGTGGTGATGCCCTTCGGCCTGAAGAATGCAGAAGCAACATACCAACACTTGCTGAATCAGATGTTCTACAATCAGATTGGGAAAACAATGGACGTATATATCGATGATATGCTTGTAAAATCTAGGCGATCAACTGACCATACGGCTGACTTGGCTGAAATGTTTGATATTCTCCGATGGTACGGAATGAGGCTTAACCCTCTGAAATGTTTATTTGGGGTTGCTTCTGGAAAATTCCTTGGTTTTATTATTAACTCGCATGGGATCAAAATTAATCCAGATCAGATTGCGACAATCAGGAATATCCAAAAACCGAGGCAGATTAAAGATGTACAAAGCCTCGCTAGAAAAGTTGCTGCATTAAGTTGATTCATTTCTAAAGCTACAGATAAGTGCATCCCGTTATTTAGCCTGATAAAGAAGGGAAAGCGCAACTTTCAGTGGACTCCTGATTGTGTTGAGGCTTTTCAGAGTCTTCTAACGCATTTAGAGAGGCCCTTGATATTATCCAAGTCGGTCGACCATGAAGATTTATTCGTATACTTGGCAATATCGACACATGCAATAAGCTCAGCCTTCGTAAGAGAGGAAGATAAAATTCAAAGGCGGTGTATTAATTGAGTAAGAAGTTAGTGGCAGCAGAACGTAACTACCTGAAGATAGAGAAACTTGCATATATCCTGTTGATCGCATCTAGAAAACTTCGCCACTATTTTCAAGCTCATCATATCACCATATACACCGATTATCCACTCCAACAGGTGTTACAAAGACAAGAAGCATAAGGAAGGTTACTCAAATGGAATATTGAGTTAAGTCAATTTGATTTAAACTTCCAGCCCCGAAGATCGATAAGAGGCAAGCGTTGGCTGACTTCATAGTCGAGTTCACTATCCCTGAAGAGGATGTAACGAGTGAAGAAGCCGGCCCCTCGGAACAATAGTTCGAATCCAGTAATTGGAGGCTATACACTGATGGTGCTAAGAATGATAGACGGTCCGGTGCCGGAGTTGTCCCGGTTACTCCTGAAGAACCGTTGTTCTACTATGCTCTAAGATTAGAGTTCCATGCCACTAACAACGATTCCGAGTACGAGGCCATGATTGCCGGACTGAAACTCGCAAGGGAGTTAGGAATAAAAAGGTTGGACATTTCCTATGACTCCAACGTAGTTGTAGACCAAGTTCGGAAGGATTTTCAAGCCACGGGGCCAAGACTTATATCATATTTAAAAGAGGTAGGAAAGCTGCTAGGTGGTTTTGAACACTACATTATCTCCCATATTCCTCGGTTAGAGAATCAAAAGGCAGATAAATTAGCCAAATTGGCTAGCTCTGACAAACCTGAAGACACAGAGATGGTCCTGATTGAAACATTGGAGACTCCAAGTATTGATCAGATGGAAATTGATCCAATACTGGAGACTGAACTGGAAAAGGAGTCGTGAATGACATCCATGAAGGACTTCTTGATAAATGGAATGCTTCCAACCAAGAAAAGCGAAAGGCAAGCCGTTATTCGTAAAGCCTCTAGATATATTATGCAAGGCGAAGTTCTTTATCGGCAAGGATTTTTCATGCCACTCCTCCAGTGTATAGCCCAATATGACATCAAGCGGGTACTAAAGGAAGTACACGAAGGTGAATGTGGCAATCATACCGGAGTCCAAACTTTGGCTAAAAAGATACTGTTGTATGGCTATTTCTGGCCTACTATGAAAAAATACGCGGCTAGTTATGCACGACTTTGCGACAGGTGCCAGAAATTTGCAAAGATTCTCAGTGCACCCCCTAGCCAACTAAAGTCAATGGTAAGCCCATGGCCGTTCGCTATCTGGGGAATTGATAGTATCGGAAGCTTACCAATCACCAAAGGCAGGGCAAAATTTGCAATCGTGGCTGTGGATTACTTTACGAAATGGGCCGAAGCAGTACCATTAACCACGATCAGGAGAAAGCGAGTGATAAATTTCATCTTAGAAATAGCAAATGTCGGTTTGGGATTCCGAAGGTCATTATAACTGACAATGGGACCCAATTTGATAGCACAAAATTTTGATATTTCTGCTAGAGGTATCATGTCGAGAAAAGATACACCGTCATAGCGCATCCGCAATCGAATGGGAAAGTAGTAGCGGTAAACAAAATAATTAAGTCCATTCTAAAGAAGCGATTGAAGCAAGCCAGAGCCATGTGGCTCGATGAGTTACCCTTTGCATTATGGGCCTACAGAACGACCTATAAATCGGCGACATGTTACACCCCCTTTTCCCTCACACTCGGATCAGAGGCGGTCATTCCGGTTGAATTGGAAATACCATCCCGCAGAAATACTTATTACAACCCGATTACTAACAATGAGCTACTCCTCGAGTCCTTGGACATGATTGAGGAAAAGAGGGATGAAGCGGATCTGCATGCCTCGAGGCACAAGCAACAAGTTTCCCGATATTACAACAGGAAGGTTTGGAGTCGTGTTTTTGAACCTGGTGACCTGGTTCTAAAACGTGTCTTCCCAGACCCTGTCTTCTTGGACCCGAAATGGGAAGGACCGTATACCATCTGATGAAACCTTGATAATGGATCCTTCAAGCTAGCGACCATCGATGGTAATGAAATCCCTAGAGTGTGGAACGCCCAGCATTTGCGGTGTTACTTGATTTAAATTGTCATGTTTATTCTTTTTTTTGTAGGACCATGTAAATAGGCATGACCTGCCTAAAACAGTTTGGTTGCATAAGCAAAAGACTATGAAGTGGACGTAGGCCATGATTCGGCCGAACCACTATAAAAATATCGTGTGTCATTTACCTTTACTGTCGTGTTTTATGCTTATTATTTTGTTTCTATTCGTACATGCTATTATACTAGTGATTTTCATCATCAATAAAGTAAATGACACAACCACCAACACTCTAACTCTCACGACTTGAGAGAGAGAGAGTATAAAGGACGAGAAAAGGGAATGTCCATAAGGCATGAAGGTGCACCACTATTAAAAGACCGCCTTTACTTTACTCTACCCTTGGCATCCGATGGGAGAGTATAAAGGCACGAGGAACTGAGCGCCACAAATGAACTCCTACCTCGGCAAAGGTTTGGGGTCAGAATGAAAGATGAGTTCGAACTCTATCTTGGGCATACGACAACAGAGTATAAAGGCATTCCAACTAAATGCCAAGAAAGGGCTCCTACCCCGCTATAGAATTGGGGGCAAGAGTTAGAGCTGAGCTCGAACCCTTCATTTCTGGACATGTGGGGTAATACATAGTCAATCCTAATCCTCAACAAGTCCTGGCCAGGCACCATGTTTAAGATTGATTGGGTGCATACACATACGTACACATCCCGATGAATGCAGAAATTTTAAATTTTACTGCAGGGACAATTTATGATGTGGTTTTAACTTAGTTATAGCTTGAATGTTTATGTACATGACTAAGTATAACAAATTTGCAGATACGCAACAATGCAAAAGAAACATAACTTTTATTTACTAAGTGCGGGACTATAAAACGAAACTTGTCAAAACGCGAGGGCCATACTCGCGACTACAACAAAGAGCCAGTGGAAATCTAAAAACAAAACACAAACAATCGAGCTCTATTTAGGCTTCGGGGATGACTTCGGCTTCTTCTCCTTCTTCTGTTTCTCTGGCTCCTCCTTGCTAGCATTAGAGATTCCATTCTTTTTTCCTTTTCTTCTTCTCCGAAGGAGGGACTTGTGGAGTGCCAGAGGAATGGGATGCAAGCAGTGTAGTAATTGACTTAGGAAATTCTATAATCAGCCTAGAGCCGGGGGCAGCCGCGGTGAGAGGTGGTACATTTAAAGGCTCTTCCTCAAATTTAACTTTTAGGAGCTTATCATTCTTAGCTTTCCTCTCGGCTAAGGTCATGCCATCGTCTTCCTCAATGGCCCCCGTGATAATGACATCCTTGTCTCCATCCCCGTTGTGACCATCAGTACCCTTTAAAGCCCCAATTATCCCAGCATCTTTAGGAACCTCTATGCCTAACAGTGTAGTGGCCTTCTCAACCGCCTCAGTCTCTACTTTCTTCTCTTCAATTCATTAATTTAGAAGAGAACGTGGTCCTCTCAACTGTTTGCTCCACAATGCGATGACAACTTAAAACAGCTTTGACAAATTATATAGAAAATATAGAGATACCTACCACCGATTGCTCGTCTGAAGCTGTAATAGAAACCTCATAAGGTGGAGGAATGGGAACTTCATAAATTAGCGGGTTGTCGGGATTGTACTCCTCGACCTCAGCAGCCTTAGATTCAACGGCCGAACTAGAACCTTCCTCAATCAGATTTTTACCTTTAAGCTTGCGCTTCTCCTCCTCCATGGCTTCTTTAATTAGACTCCTCCCTTTTGCTAGACACTCGGTTTCCTCACCCTTGAGATAAGTTTGCATGAGCTGGTCCTCATCAATAACCTCAATCTGTAAACATTGCTTTTCACCATCAACAATTTGGTACCATACCTCGACTTGAGTGTTAGGATAGATCTTGATCCATGAGATGTTCAGGTTCGAATCACCTAAGCAAAGAAGTCCATCAACAACTCATCGAATTCTTCTATCTCATGCTCTACCTCACCAAGTTTAGTGTCAGCATCGGAAGCAGACTTGAGAGGTGTATTGGCATGTCCTTCAGCAAGAACTTCCCTTTTCTTGGCTTTAACAAGTTGGGCCTTCAAAGCTGCCATTTCCTTCTCCCAAACAGCGTTTTCGTCGACAAGGCAATTATGCGACAATTTTAGCTCGGTGTTAGCTGATCTAAGATCCTCTATATCCTTTTTCATAGCTTTACGCTCCTTGCTATTTGAATAAGGTTCGACTTGGAAACACTTTTCCATTTCCTCGAATTGCTTGTTGTAATTTTTGGCATCCCGCCGAGCCAGGGCAAGCTGAGCTTGGGTATCTTCTAGCTCTTTGTCGGCCTTATCCCAGGCCTTGATATCGTACTCCGCCTTTTCTTTAGCGTCATCCACATCCACTTCAAGATGGCGGATGATCTCAGAGAGTTTTTTTGGAATACTTCTTCATTTCACGATACTGCTTAGCTACGACACCAACTTTGCCCATGACCTCTATATCCCAGTCTTCGGAAACTGGTTTAAGCTGTGGAACGAAGTTCATGTTCCCAAAATGAAAGTTTGGAAACTGCTTCTTTAAGAGTGCCGACCTTTTCTTATTTTCAGTAGTAAGAACTATCGGATGTGCAGTGGTAATGTCGATGCTACGCTGTTTGGAACGAACCAGAGCTTTCTGTCCCTTTTCCAACTCTTTGCTTGGGTCCTCACGCTTGCTTCTGGCCTCAAAATTCTTTTTGGTAGGTTTCTCCTGAGGCATTCTTCGTATGGATCGGAGCTTTGGGCGGCTGTTTGCCTCCCTCACACTGAGTTTGATGACTTTGGGCAGGTGTTTGCCTCCTTCACACCGAGTTTGATGACTATGATGCTTCTCAGTATCATGCCTGGAGAGAGAACGAAAGCACAAAGAAAGTGGTTGATCAAAATCATAAAGCTTCCTACTATCTCTCCCGCGACTATCACCGCGATCGTTCTCAGTAACAGGATTGAATCTGGGTGTGTATTCGCGAAGATCCTGATGAGAATAACGATGACGAGTCATTCCTCTTGAAAAAATGACAGACTAATATAAGAAATGTGGGTCAATACAATATATAAGTGTAGTGATGTGCGATGCATGTGATGTGTGTCTCTTGTGTGACCCTCCCCCCTCCCCCCCCCCCCCCACCAACGGACCAAAGCCCGAAGCCAGGCTTGTCTTGCAGTATCTTCATCTTTAACAGGAGTAGATTCTTCCTCAGAAGTAGGAAAGAACGACCCTATTCCAATATCCTCAGAAGTGTAAATATCGTTTGGCAAAGGAAACTTGGCTAAATCTCCAAATATTTGTTCTTCTATTTGTAAGGCCTGAGTTGGAGGCTTAGTCGGTGGCGGTGTTTGTGGAGAGGGTTGCCTTTCTATAATAGAAGCATCTTTCGGCTCATCTCCTTAAACTTCACCCCCAGTATACACGTTCAGATCTTCGTCATCTCGGACGCTCATTGGCGAAGGACTTTTGGGAAGCTCGGTTGCGGTCACCTATCCCTCGATTGAGGGTATGCTACTAGATTCCCCTGGAACAGGGACTAGAGGAGCGTTAGCCGGGGGAACACACTAATAGGGCTTGCCTCCTTGACCAAGGCCTCGTCTTATACCCAAAAGGTAGTGTTTATGAAGGCTCTCATCGACTAAGCATTCCCTGATTCCGAGAAATTTGGACTTGCTTTCCCTAAGGGGGTCAAGTGAGCCTCGTGTACTTCGCCTCTTGCTTCTTCGGATTGGGGACTATAAGAGGAAAAATAAGCATTAGTACGCTGATCTATGCAATTGGAGAAGACACTTAAATATCTGAAATTTACTTGACTGCAGCAACCTCCTTGCACATCTAGTTTGGTGCTTTATATAGAACCACTCAGATTTAGCATCGCCTAAGTTACCGTGTCCATTAGCAAGGACCATCTTACAAGGGATGGATTCGAAAAAGACAAAAGACAAGGTTCCTTTAGAAAGATGTTTGAAGTGTAAGTAGAAGTTCTGATCTTCATAAAAAAGCTCGGTGTCAAGAATTTCTGCGTACGCGATGTACAAGGTATACAAAGTGACATAAGCATTGGGGTGAAGCTGCATGGGAGCAATACGCAATTGTCTTCGAAGGTCAATGACGATTGGACAAAATGGAGGAATATCACCTATTGAGCACATGATCTTGCTAATGACCATATACCCTTCCGAAGCAGAATGGGGCCTATCCGTTTCCTCCGCAACTTTAACGTCGTCCCATGGAATCCCATACTTTTAAGCATATCCTCTTTAACTTTATGTCGTCAAGTGTTGGAAGCTATAGAGTCACTCGGATTGACTAACTGTATGACACTCTCGAACTCATCGAGAGCGCGATTATCTCTAATTCCACCTTCTCATTCTTCTTCCTCGAGTGATGTACTTTCAAAGGATGATGATTTTGCATCAATGTTTGTTTCATACTCGGATCTGGAGATATCCCAGTCTGGATCCGACAGGAATACGTTAGGGTTGTAACAGCTTGAAGATTCCAGGGCTGAACTTTTATCTGATAACCTTGTTGAACGTCTATCTGACATGTCAGCTATGTTAATGAACAAACATTAAAGATTAGAGTATAGTTACCTGTAACCCCCGTGTGTGCTAGTGCTAGTGTGTACTAGTGTGTGCAGTACTGAGTGGAGAAGCATGAAATGAAATAAGTAAGCTTGCAATGGTCGCTTTATGTTGTCAATTTATGTTTTCGTCCAGTCCAATCAACCAGTTCAAAGGGCTCTAGCCTAACTATTCATCGATTTACTCAAGTTATAGTCGATTCTCAACTGAAGCAAATGTTGACGTGTTTGGATGATTTATGTTACTTAAGCAAGTGTAGTGGTAGACAAGAATTGGCTCGAATATAAGTCAACTCATGTAGATCTATGGATCGGCTCGCGAATAGGGTTGGCTCGCGGCTAGACCCTACTCATGCGATGAGACGGGTTGCATACTGGGTAAAGCTCGCGATTGAAGATGCGAATCGTCCCTCGAACCCGCTCGTGTATTCCAACCCACTCAAAAACCCCGGCTCGCCCTACCGAAATCCAAATCCCACCCGTGGCTGAAGATGGCTCATGGGGCTTGACCCGAGATGATCACCATCACTCACAACCTCCACGACCCATTGCCTTATCCCACTATCTTCACGATCCGAACCAGTGCCCAATTCCTTCCAGCTGCATGGTCCGCTGAAGATTTTATTTCCATTAATCTCCGCGTTCGTTCAAGTGGGATGTTACTTCAACTACCCCTCGTCATCCATCCTCACAAGAAGGTCCACAATGATAAAATTATCACTGACCCTTCACCACCTAATCCTCGCACCTCTCTCTCTCTCTCTCTCTCTTTTCTCTTCTCAATCGCCACCTGACTGTGGTTGATGTCACCAACACCGGTGACGGTGCACAGAATGAGAACATCGATATTGCCAGCGAAAAGCAACAGATATTGAATCAAAACTCACCTTTCATCCCGTATATGGTTCGATTTGAAGTTTAATAATCGAAAGCAAAAGCGGTTAAGATATTTTTACCTATTTTGATCGAGAAAGTAAAAGAAAATCGTATGGATTTGGGGAAGAACGTAAGCTAGGGTTTTTCGGATTTGGGAGGTTAGATTTACTGTGGTGAAAAGTGAATAGGAAAATGAGGTTAAAATACTTTATATACCTCGAGGGGGAGCAGACCCTCCATATCCCCAGTTCGGCCCGCTATCGTGTGGACGAGTAAATGGGCTTTTGGTCCCTGGCCCATGCATGTGTTGGCCTATTCGAGAATGAGTCCCATGGACCACGTGCAAGGGTCACGGTCCGGCCCAATTGAGGCATCTCAAAGCTAAGCAATGACGGACCAGGCCAAACTAAATATGTAAAGACTCCTATACACACGCGTGAATAAAAATCGACGAAGTGGCGACTCAAACAATTGAAATTTAGTAACATCTAATAATTGTTGAAGCCTCAAAGAGTTTATCTGGGAGATTACTCATGCTTTGCTTTAAGAACTCAAAGTCGGTGGAGCGACAGGTATGAAAAAATATTTGGAAACTCGACCTTCATATTTATACTAGACTCAAGAATAAGAGAGTACGACGACTTCTTGAGGTGACTTAACCATGCAGGAAAATGCAACTATTGGCACTCACCATTTCGAGAAAAAACAGTTTCACAATTTCGAAGCATATTTCATCGTTGATAAAACATACATCGAAGGGGGGAAATGTTGGCTAGCTTTTTGACCAAGCCACCAAGGACATAATCATTTATATTTAAACGGGAAAAGGCTCGTGCTCTTGCAGACTCAAGATATGCATACTGGCTCATCAGCAAGGCTCACCCATACTCGTAGATCGACTCGTGGTTCCCTCCTCGCCATCGGTTCGTGGTCTTGCTCCACAACCCGGCTCACATGCCATGGTTACGAACCGACCCTGCCTCAAGGAAGAGATGGCCAAGACATGGTCAATCCCCATCAAGCCATGAACCGAAAACCAAGGATCTAGTGACACGTGTCGATAACAGCCATATTGACTACTTCTCCACTCACCCACGAATGGCTCCGAGATTTTCAGGATGGATGCCACATGCCCTCACGAACCGCCTGCTGGAATTGCCTATAAATAGTTAAACATTTGGCATTTTTTGGAATCTTTTGGCAGTTAAGAGCTATGATTCCACCATTATCGTATTTCCTCCATTTCTATTCAGAAATATCTCTAATTTGCTGAGTGAATTGTCATTGTAAAAGTGAGATCGAGAGGAGATTGTGATTGTATTTTCATTCGATCTTATAATCAGAATCATATAAAGTGGACGTAGGCTCGTTAACGCCGAACCACTATAAACCTTGCGTGTTTATTGTATTTTATATCATTTCTAGCTATAATTCTCCCCGAATCAAGATAATTTGGGTATTAGAACCGCTTTTTGGTCTAACAGGTATATTATTAAATTACGATATTGAAACTTCGCGATGAAGTAACGTGATAAAACTGCCATATACAATCTCTATTTTCGAAGAAAATTGAAAACTTGGCATAAAAACATATTCCGGACATGATGGGATATGTTTCATCGAATTCCGAGGTCATTTGTAAAAAGTCCTTTATAAATCACAAGTGAAAAACACGCGTTTAAATTTCCCATGATCATAAAATAAATCCAAATGACTTGAGACTTGAAGCACTACTACAACTCATCATTACGGATTTAATAAAATTAGTTTCGCTGAAAACGGATTTCGTTCGCATATCAGTTATTCTATTTTATGCGTAAAACAACACTATTTTGGACACTCAAAATATCCAATTTCCAAAAATAACAATGAATATATCTTTTCTGACTCTAAACGTCAATATGAATCCAACGAAATTTGTTTCATAGCTTAATTCGATCGTTATCTCGAGTTATGATCAAAAACCCCTTTTAAATCGAATTAAGTTATTAAATTAATCGCTATAATTTATAACGATTCTATAGCGACTATTTTAAAATTTGAGTTGGACGTAACTAACAAACTATAACATGAAATCTCCATTTTTCTCTTTTATTATAAAATTATAATCAACTAGATTCAAACGTTTCTTATTTCACGAAATTCTGACTTATATCGGATCCTGTATATTCAATTGAAGTTCAAATTGTAAATTATGAAATACCACGATTTTACGAGCTCGACTTATAATTATATATAAATTAAATGTTCAAGCTTCATTAACAAACGAATTATATAATATAAATCCATTTAAAATTCCAAATCAATATTTAATATAATAAATTAAATAATTGACTACGGAGTATACAGGACATTACAATTAACACCACAGATCATAGTAGATATTACAAATAAATATTGATATGAGAATGGTGAACGATATAAGAATTAAAAAAGTGAATCGAACATGAGAAGAAAATCATAGAAGATCTCATGGTAAAAATGTGAACACGACAATTAAGCGCATCTTTCTTTATATGCATCTTGGCATACAAAATAACTTGCATTATTTTCTTATTGAATTATTGTGGCTTGGTCTTCTATTCATTTTTTAAAGATAATTTTAGGGGAACGATTACATTGTACAATATTTAAAGAATATGTATTACTCCATGTTTTTGAACCTAAATGATTAAATATAAGTCCAAGATAGCAATAAAATAATTAGACTAAATTGAAAAAGAAAACAAAAAGGCCATGGTATCAAATAATAATGCAAACAAAAACATATATTATTTCATTTAGGAAAACAACACAAAGC
Organism: Allium sativum; assembly: GCA_030737875.1. Classification (NCBI taxonomy): domain Eukaryota; kingdom Viridiplantae; phylum Streptophyta; class Magnoliopsida; order Asparagales; family Amaryllidaceae; genus Allium; species Allium sativum. The sequence goes on along the minus strand of CM060923.1, from coordinate 400,747,650 downwards.
CAAATATTTTCTTTACTTATTCTAACGAAACATTAAATCCTAGATATTTTTCTAAATGTAACCCAATAAAATTACCATAAAATCAGTAGAAAATAAAAGAGAATGAAAAAAAAAGGAAAAATTTTCAATGAAATTGAATTCATCGGATATGGGGACTCAGAAAGTACCGCTTAGATCTAAGCAAAAATGATGATATAGAATTTGGTTATATTTGGAAAATAAACAAGCAAAAAGAGAAAAGACAGAATAACATTTGAGTTAGAGACTGGTGACCACAAATTTAAACATCAAATCCATTAAGTAGGCATCGATTTGATAAAAGGCTTACCCGAATTGGATTTGAGATGAGAAGGTTCTGTCAGATTCACCGGAGGAGAAGGCCACGTGAATGGATCTGATTTATGAGGAGAAAATTGAATTCAAGGGTTGAATAAAAATTGCCGAGTACTGTGAAATATGAAGAAAGCACGAGAAAGAATATTCGGAGAAGAATCAGTAGACGAGGACAGAAAGATTTGGGTAGAAATGGTATACGCAAAACATGTGTTAATGAAGAAAATCTTGTCGAGCTTTAGACCGAAAACAATTTTTGTTACCACAGTAGAACTAAGAGAAACCGACAAAATCAGTTTGATTAACACAGTAGAATTAAGGAAACCAACAAAGTTGGTTTAACTATTTATATTTTAAACAATACGAATAATATTTTATTCAACATATCATCATATTAATAAAACTTATAATAAATATCTTTTTATTAAAATTAGACATTCAAATAGTTCATTTTTCTATCATTGTATGGTATTAAGTTCAACGACTGAATCAAACTATAGAGAATAAGATAAATATTTGTATAAATATACCTCCTAAACAGAAAACCGTTTGACCAAGGATTGAAGTAAATATTATTACAAAAATGTCTGTGTTGCACTTGTATTAGTGAAGAATAGCACTGACTGAGTATCAAACGATATGACAACATTTATATGTCCCATTGTACGTCAAGAATATGCATTGGATCTCGCTACTATAAATTTGTTGATAGAAAATTTCTATATCATAATAAAATAATACTTCACTTCAACTAACTACCGCCCTAACTATCAATTGGGGGTCCAATTGCCTAACGGCACAAAGCCGAAGATATGCCAAACCTCATTGCACCAAGCAAACCCATGGGAATTTATCAAACTATCAAAGCACTGAAATAGGCTCAGAGGAAAATTCAATCATAATCTATAACATCTAGACTCATTATTTTTCCCCATATAACATCACATGGCCCAACATCTAAACAGCCCACATCTCGGTCAGAATTTTAGGCCTCATCCATCACACCAACCAGTGGTTGCGCTCGGCATAAAAATTGATGACATCCTTGGACACATTAAGTCAAAGTGTAAATAACTGTAAAATGAATGTTCATGCAAAAGACAACATTGAAGGACTAGAATGAAAACTTGCATCATGTAGTCGATAGACCATGTGGAAGTCTAAAAAAAAGATTTTTACGTCGGAAATTCCTGTTGTAGTTTGATATGACATTCATTGAGAAACAAACACATAGTTTGGTCAAATAAAAAGACCGCAACACTGGTCACTAAAATAATATTGAAATAATTTAACCAACATGGTCCTTTTTTTGTGAAAAATAGGTACTTATGTAAAAATCTAAGTAATGCAACATACTATATGATGCAATGCCTGTTTCAAATATGCGACCTATTATGTTTAAATTGAAAAATCCTGCCATTAAGACAGAAGGGTTGGCCCTTGTATGTTTTGTTGTTGTTGTGATGTATGAATTCTACCCGGCCAGCACATTAATATGCGTATGGTTTTTCTCCTAATAATACAAAAAATTTATTCAATTCTGACCTTGTCATTATTTCGGTTAGATACAGTTTAATCACAATAAGACCTGATTTGGATTGGACTCGATTATTAGTTTTCAATAATATCAAAAGCAAATATCTATGTTATCTTTTATTATTTTGTTTGCTTTTACATAGATGTTTGCTTGCATTTTGTGAATTCAACAACATCACCGCTCAATGTGAAAAATTAATTTTGTTTGCTTTTACATAGATTTTTGCTAGCATTTTGTTTGCTTTTACATAGATGTTTGCTTTTACATAGATATTTGCTTGCATTTTGTCAATTTGACTACATCACCGCTTAGTGTGTGAAACTAATTTTGTTTGCTTTTACATAGATGTTTGCTTGCATTTTGTTTGCGTTTACATAGAAGTTTGCTTGCATTTTGTGAATTTTACGACCTCACCGCTCAATGTGTGAAACTAATTTTGTTTGCTTTTACATAGATGTTTGCTTGCATTTTGTTATTTTGACGACATCACCGCTCAACCTGCGAAACTAATTTTGTTTGCTTTTACATAGATTTTTGCTTGCATTTGTGAATTTGACAACATCACCTTTCAAAATGCGAAACAAATTTTGTTTGCTTTTACATCGATGTTTTCTTGCATTTTGTGAATTTGACAATATCACCATTCAATAGTGTATTATTGTACTCTCTAACGTAAAATTGAAATACTATCAACAGTCACCGTTGCACGATTATGGATTGCACCAAGTGAAACCTATATAAATTTATCACTTTAATATTGAAGCACCAAAGTAGGCCCAAAGAAAAATTCAATCTGATTCTGTAACATCCGAACTCATAATTACTCCCCATAAAACATCACATGACCGAGCAAATGAGCAGCCCACATTTGGGTAAGAATTTTGGGCCACATCCATCGCACCCGCTAGTGGTTGCGCAGGGCATAAAAATTGATGCCTTGATGGCATTATTTGTCACATTAAGTGTAAATAGTTGTAAAATGGATTTTATGGAAAAGACGAAAATTAAAGGACTAAAATGAAAACTTGCATCATGTAAGTCGATAGACCATGCGGAAGTCTAACGACGGATTTTTATGTCGGAAATCCGTGCTGTAGTTTGATATGATTTAAATTAAATGATACTTTTTTCAAAAATTAAATACTTATGTAAAAAATCTAAGTAGTATGCAACATACTATATAATGCAACAGATGTTTCAAATAAGCGACTATTACGTTTAAATTGGAATGCCCAACGATCAAGACAGAAGGGTTGGTCTTCGTATTTTATTTTTGCTGTGATATATGAATTATACCCAATCCAGCCATCTTATTATGGATACAGTTTTCTCTTAATACTACAAAAGTCTGATTCAATCTTGACCTTGTCATTATTACGGTTAGATACAGTTTAACCAAAATACGACTCGATTTGGATTCAACTCGATTATTAGTTTTCAATGAGATCAAAAAACAAATTTTTATGTTATGAGTTTACTACTTTTTTTGCTTTTGCATAGACGTTTGCTTGCATTTTTTGAATTTGACAACATCACCGCTCAATGTGTGAAACTACTTATGTGTGGATTTTACAAAGCTTCATGTTTGAATTATAATTTTAGCACAAATACTACAAGTTCGGTGTACAAATATTACCGGACTAGCTAGAAAAATTGAGTCGATTGGGTTTAGTCTTGTTATTGAAGTACTATGCGGTTTAGATCAGCAGGGGAGGGCGCAGTTAGTTAACTACACCAATTGGTTAGTATCTTCAGTTAACCGAATCATCGATTTGCCGAATTTGTCATGCGGTTTAGTTGAGGTTGGTTGAACCGATTAATTCAGTTAACTGTAATATATACACATATATATGTATGTATGTATATATATATAGAGCGCTCAATGGAAACCCAAGATGTGCTAGCACCCCAATGGCCCTCTGTTTTCCACCACATACCCTTCACTTACTCTCTCTCTTCATCCACTATCTTATTTAACAATAAGAAAGGTTGAAAAAGAAGGGCTAAAGGGGTGCTACATTTTTGGGGTGTCCTTGAACGTTGTCATATGTGTGCGTGTGTATGTATGTATGTACACACACACACACACACATATATATATATATATATATATATATATATATATATATATATATATATATATATATATATATATATATATATATATATATACATACATACATACATATATACATGATTTTTGCATGGATTGAGCACGAAAGACATTTAATTTTCATACCTCATATATTATCGAATCTGATTATATGAAAATTTAACAATTCATCTATATTATGAATGATTCGTAATAAAAGAAACTGACATTGGAAAAAATTGAATTAACCAAGTAAATTTATGAAGGCAATAGAGAATTTCAATACTCAGGCAAGACCTTATAAACTTACCTAATAAAAATAAATAAAGAATAATTATGTATTACCGTTCTCGCTAATGTAAAGTAAACACATTCATGATATATGTGTGCTCATTTATATGAAACAGAAACATTCATGAATTGAATACACTAGTCCCGAGTCTATTAATTTTCTCTTTTATAACAAACTCCTCGATTCTTGAACACAATCAATTTTTTCATGAGAAATGCTTGGGACAGTCGTTTTCATGTGACTGTCAACGTTACTCGCCATGCAATTTACTGTTATTGTGGTAGTGGGGTCAATATTAGCATATAAAATTGCATAAAAATAATCATACAGAAGCCTTGACCAATCATCGAGCATGTAACATGGACTTTCCCTAGCATTTCTCTTTTTCCACTATGTAACCCCCCATACATTATTTATCTTAAAACACAAGCTACTGAATACATCTGAAAATTGAAATACATCGATCCACCCATGGGAAAAGGAGATAATGGAGTGTTTGATTTGGAGAGGCATTGGGTGTTTTATGCTCAATATCATAGCCAACCAGTGAATGTGTTAATTCACATGTTTTTTGTGTGGCCAAATTTCTTCACAACGAACCTCCTCTTCCATTTCATTCCTTTTCATTATAATGTTACTCTTGGTAGTAGTATAATTGGCCATAAGGTGGATTTTGACGTCAACTTTGCCTTCATTTTCACTCTTGTTCATGTTGTATTCTATATTATTATCGACAAAAAAGCTGGATCCCTGGGTGCAATGTTATGTTTTCTATGTTTCCTTGGGAGTCAGCACGTTGCCCGTCTACTTGGTTTCTCTCTTGCATGGAAGGTAAATTTAATTACATAACCATTTAGCAAAATCTTATATATTATCTATATATGGTAACTCCACTGATTCAAATACAAAGCACAGGTCGTTTTAGCTGCACAAGCATTTTGTTTCAGTGGTCAGGTTATTGGACATAGACATTTTGAGGTATAAATTTTATTCTTTTTTGAACATAATTGTCTCATTATAATTATCAATTTGTGGTTAATTGTAAATTACAATAATTTATGAATGCAGAAACGGGCTCCTGCATTGATGGACAACTTCTTTCTATCATTTCTCATGGCTCCTTTTTTTGGTTTGATAGAGGTATCATTTTGTTAATTATGTATCTTAAGTTTGTTGGATAAAATATTAATAATATTGTTGATTCTGAATTTATTTAGGTTCTTGACAAGTTTTTTGGATATGAACCATATCCTGGATTTCATGAGAGTGTTAAGGAGAAAATTCAAATTGAGCAAGCTATGAAGGCGAAGAAAGCCACCTAAACAACTGAATGTTATCTTATATTTTGTATTTTGAAACATAGGCGCTATCTTTTACCCCTAAAAATAGGTGCTACTTTGCATATTATGGCCCATCATATTGCATCTATTAAATAAAGTACTCCTTTTCAATGAATGATAATGGTTGTTTTTGCGGTTATGATTTGATGTGGTGATTTTGCATGTTAGTGTAGTAAATTAAGTTTTACTAACATTGATTTTTAAGAAACACTACAAGGTAACACGGTTATTCTGACGGCTCGCCGTTTGCAGCCTTTGAGATCCATTGAAATAGTCGTTGGTATAACATTTATAATTTCTTACGGTTTCCAATGAAAACAATGGGATCTTTTCAACAGCTACTAAAGACAGTTAGCTAGTGATAAACGTTGGTAGCAGTTGGATACTGATGACGAATAAGCCATTGGTAATCGTTGAGCTGTTACAAAATCATGACCAATAAGTTATTGCAATATGTTGGTTATCTAGGTATTTTTTATATAACATCAAGCCAATAACCTTCCAACCACAAAATATCCATTTTCAATCCATTTCACACATATATAACACGTATATAACAATAACAATATAAACATACGGTTTAAACCAAATCAACAACAATACATACAAAATAACCCATTCAAACATATCAAATCAAATCCCCAACATCACACCTCAACAAAATAAGTGTATCCATCAAAATACATCTAAAATAACATACTCACCAACTCCAAACTAATATATACAACATCAAAACACAAACCTTACAAACTAAAAGTCAATATGTACATCATCCAAACAAAAACACAATAAAGCATAGCTCTCAAACATTGTCTTCACCTCTGGAAGCGCTAGACAACGAAGGAAGGGAACCTTGCTGCTGCACAGACTCCACTAGTTTTTGATTCAGCTACTCCATCTGCATAGCTCGAAGACAATTCTTCTCCTCCGGCTGCTCAACCATGGCTCTAAGCTCTTTTATTTTGGATATGTCCTGAACTTTTTCATAAAACTTTTGAGATACTCTAGCCTGCCAATAGAACGAAAGAATTTCAAATTTATATTATAATTAATTTTTACTAAGTAATGCGCATTTCAAAATATAGAAATGTAAACGCTATTAGAATATATATCATCTAAAATACATAAAACAATTAACATCTAGATGCGAAATCTAAGTTGTATATACCTGTTAATTTGTTGTAAATACGTTATATTTTCTACATGCTTACACAGAAAAAATAAAATGTGAATTGTTGTTTTCATATTTAAGGCACAACAAATAGTTGCATAATAGTCAATTTGTATATGTTCACATTAAATATAGTATTGCAATGTTTATAAGATTACCGATTGGCTCTATAGCTATAACGTCTACTTCGTTGCGTCGAATCTGCAATAGAGTTCAAAAGAGCATATTCCTCCTCCTCCGTCAACTCAATGTGATCGGATCCCCCAAGTAGATATAACCTTCCAACCACACAAAATCCCTTTTCATTCCATTTTACACATATATAACATTAATAATATAAACATCCAGCTTAAACCAAATCAACACCACTATATACAAAATAAACTATCTAGACATATCAACAAAAAAAAGCGTATCCATCAAAATACATCCAAAATAGCATACTCACCAACTCCAAAGTATTATATACAACAACAAAACACAATCCCCACCAACTCAAAGTCAATATGTACATCGTCCAAACACAAACACAATAAATCATAGCGCTCAAGCATTGTCTTCACCTCCGGAAGCACTAGACAAGGATGGAAAGGAACCTTGCTACTGCAAAGACTCCTCTAGTTTTTGTTTCAACTGCTACATCCGCATAGCTCGAAGACGATTCTCCTCCTACGGCTGCTCAACCATAGCTCTTAGCTCTTTTATTTCAAGTATGTCCTGAAATTTTTTATACGTCTTTTGAGATTCTCTAGCCTGCAAATAGAATGAAAGATGTTCAGATTTGTATTATAATAACTTTTTGACTAAGCAATGCATATTTCAAAATATACAAACATAAACGCCATTAGAGAATTTATCATCTGAACTATGTAAAACAATTAACATCTAGGTGCGAACAATAATATGTAAATATGTTAATCATCTAAACTGTGTCTACATGCTAATTTGTTGTAAATATGTAAATATTTAAATAGTTTAAATGATTTGATAACTGCAATTATATTTTCTACATGTCAACATAGAAAAAATTAGTTGTGAATTGTTGTTTTCATATTGAAAGCACATCAAATGGTTGCATAATAATCAATTTTATGCATATCCGCATTAAATATAAAATTGCAATTTTTATAAGATTACCAGTTGGTTCCCATAGACACAACTTCTATTTCACTACGTCAAATCTACAATAGAGTCCAAAAGAGCATATTCCTTCCCCTTGTCAACTCATCACGATCAGATCCATTAAGCAGCTGTGTTCGTGCCTTCTTAAACTTTGCCTACAATGCCAAATTAACTAAAGTTGAAATATAATACAACATTATTTTTATTTTACATAGCTAGTTATTAAACTTATCGGTATTAGAAAAATTGTATTTAAAATGTGCATACATATGCACTCATTGCCTTATCCTCATCATCCCACTGATATGTAATGTTGTTAGCACCATCTGACTGCTTTAATGAGTGAGTGTGAACAAATACGTCCATGTAGGACACGGGATGTCCACGAGCTCTTTCTTATAGTTGATAATTAATATATTTTAATTCTACATAGCTAATAACCAAACCAATCAATATACAAATGTAATAACTAATAAATCTACCTAGCCCTCACGATGATGGTGGAAAGACTTGGATTCTTCACATTGAGGTACCACGTTCTTGCTTCTATTTGCTAAGTTCCTCTTCGACTTTGCCTGCCAATTTACATTGAATAATATATTTAATAATTGAAAAATAATTAATGAGATGCTTGGTAAATTTACCTTGAACTCATCACTGTTCCACCAGTTGAACCATTTATCCTATATAGCCATACCTATCCAGTTTGGTTTCTTGCCTGATTTCTTAATCCCTAACATTATCTCCCTATAATTCTTAGCAACCTTTAAATTCTAATGGCGTTGAACTGGGTTGACGTCAGCCTCCTTCAGATCTACATCCCCTGTGTAATGAGAAAATATTACTACTTTTTCATTTATACTTAATCATATTGTAAAGAGGTGTAAACTCATAATAAAATCTTTCTAGATGGCCTCCCTGATGTGTTTAGGGATCTTATTCCACTTAGGCCGGAAACCTGATATCCTACTCACATATGCCTACTTAGAAATGCCAAGAACCAATCCTGGTGGCTCTAACTCAAATCCTCTATGTTAAATATAAAACAGAACTGTAGATAATTATATATATATATATATATATATATATATATATATATATATATATATGTGTGTGTGTGTGTGTGTGTGTGTGTGTGTGTATGATGTACAAAATGTTTATGTTGCCATTCTACTAATTTTGATAGTTACTGAAGCGATCCAGACTTCCCTGATCCCGGAAGAGATGGAGGAGCCTGGATTGCTCTGAGAACACGACGCATCAGAACACAGACATAAGAACATTTCATTGCTATTACAACAATTTACATCAGAGTAGAAGAATATATCAGAGTTCAAATAAATATTACACAGCAAAAAAATAATATCAGAGTTAAAATTTACATAGCAACGGAAATAAAAATGTATAAATACAATGCAGCGGAAATACATCAACTAATACAACTGAAAGAAATACACGGATACAAAGCATTCCAAATATAGCTCCAACCGTGATCCAGGATCATATGAAAAGAAATATCTGCGAAAACCAAAACTACTAGCTGCCTGTGTGGAAAATTGGGCACCTAGAGTTTAGGTAGAAACAATAAACTTCGAGTCAGTCATGTGACTGGTGTGAGAACTAAAACAATTATTAAATCTTTACTTTAAAAGTTGGGAAATCATGGGACAACACCATATAACACGGAATAGGTTTACTCCACATGAATCTCAGTTTAACAAAAACAGTGCAATGCTTTTTGGAAATTGAAGCTATTACAAGACTCAGGTCCCATCACACAATGCAACACAAGCCGGAGGATAAAGTTATCCCTTATAATAGCCAAACATGCTTGGTACATTTAAAACAAATCATTTTGATATTACTATAAGCGCATAGTGTCAAAACAATTTCAAATATAAATTTATCAATCATAGACGACATAGGTACCATATATTATGCTGCCATACATAGATTTACAACTAAAACCGAAAAGTCGCGTATTGGAAATTGGATTCCATATATGAGTCGAGGCAAGGGATGGATCCTCTCTGATTCGAGATACTCTATCAAATGCCTCAGGATCACACCTACGGGAAACCCTTGGATATTTTGGGACGGTCCTCCCTTACTTTTGAGGATTAATTATTCCTGAACACACATTTCCCAGTCCTATCGGACCTATCTCTAAGCCACTAAGGACTCAATATCCGAGGTGCCTCATTCCATCATCCACCTATGTAAAAATGTCTAGGCTCCATACATGACACCACTTCTAGCTAGAAATAAACTTCGTGCACTTCCTGCAGCCACTATCCCGTTTTTAACTCATACTGGGTGTGAGGCTCGCGAATTAACGTTATACACAAAGGTACGCTATTTAAAGTCTTGCTTTGGTCATCAACCACAAGACTCTTCTTTTCAACAAGTAGCCTTGACCATTTGCATCTTAGCATGCCACATTGACAATCCATGCCATATGACTGATGTCTATCAATATATAACCTCTTAGCTCATACGTCTTAGAGAAGGGTGTTAAGCAAGAGAATAAATTCTCGGCCACTAAACAGATATATATTTAATAGGAATCAACCAACACAAAATGAAATCCAATGTCAGACACACATCCATTTACAAGTCCATTCTGGGTCTGAACGAAACCGGAGGTACCTTGTTCCTCGTCCCATATGTCCAAAACAGGAGAGAGGTCCTCGCATATCTAGTTGATCTTCAAGTACGTCTGGACGATCACCACTTATTACCTTGTCTTGGGTGTACAGCCCAATCAAGACATCAGTAATCATCCAAACGATGTGAAGATCTCCGGTCTTCAACCACCATCTTCATTGTCGACTTTTAGTCACCGTATCAGTTATATAGAATGGGATAAACCCGGTATTTCCGAATAACCGCGTATTTTATAATCAATAATCAAGTGCTTTAAAAACACATCATGTGCTTCATTCCAATTCAAAATATTCTTTTATTCAAATATTCACATCTTTAGGGAAAGATTCCGATTAATTTTATCAAAGATAAGTTCTTTTAAACTTATTCTTCAATCTTCCTTTGGATCTCATTTTCAAAAGATTTTATTTTATCCTTTAACAATCTAAACCAAAACAAGGTTTATCAACTAGTCGGGATTATCGAGCCTTACCGAAGTAATCATTTATTATTTTATTATCCCAATCCCGATCTATTCATCCCCGGGAGCAAAACTGGTAGTACTCCATATCTAACACCAACGGTGTTATCTGTAAAATTAATTACCATTTCCCATTTCAAATCTAATTAACGATTTAACTATTGTATGGAGTAAAACTGGTGGTACTCCATTCTCGATCATTTCTTGAATTCGATAAACTTAATTACCCTATTCTCATTTCAATCTAATTAAAGCTTCATTTAAATTCTAACTTGGTTTTAATCTCAAAAATCATTACTTTATGATTATTCAACTTTAAGAAATTAATCTTGTCTTTAACAGGGTTAACGAAAAAATGTTATTAAGAACACAGTTCAAAATAAACCAAAATCAACTTCCATTAACTATGGAATTTTCACGGAAAATAGATCAATATATAATCGATATAAATTTCCATATCAGACTAATAATATAAATGGCATAACGGCTAAGCCTTTTAAATTACATATATAGTAATGTTCTTCCTTTACAAACGTTCATCTCGATTATTATCAAATCGAATTCTATTCAATTCCAATTTAATATGTTAAATTGGAAAACTTTACTTTGGAAAATTCCATTAATCTTAATTAAAAGACTATAAATTCCAAATCATAACTTCACTGTTAATTGGATTAAAGAACAAATGTTATTAAAAACATTGTTCACGATAAACCCAGAATCAACCTTCATTTCAATTCCAATTAAATTAATTGGTAAACTTCTCTAAATCTTAATTAAAAGATTTATTCTATTCTCAACTGGGATTAAGAACAGTGTTACAAAAGACACCATTCACGACAAACCCAAAATCCAATTTGATATGAAGTACAAGGCTCTAAATAGAAATTGTATCGGCTTATATTCAATATCAAATTCTGAAACCAATAAATATCGTATTGGGAATAACGATATATATATCTTTCAAATTCCCTAGTAATATCCGTATAATCACGGAATTCAATATCGAAATATCCGAAGAAAATTTCCATTTAAATTCATTCCAATTTATGAATTGGAAAACTCTGTTTATTTTAAAACCATTTACAAATCCAATTTACTTATTTAAAACATTGGATTTTTATTCTAGTTAATAACTAGATCATTACGATAAAAATATATATTTATCTTTCCAAATCTGGAATTTTTCATCCGAAATCTTTCCAAATCAATTATTATGAATTTACATTTTTCCAAATTTTTAATAATTTTATTTAGGCCCTTACAGTTGTTCTCCAATAACGACCACCGAACTACATTCATAGCGACCTTTTCCAACCATTCAAATTTATATCTCTTATATTCATTGGAAAGATCTTTTCGATACAAACCCAATGGTTCCAGTTTTAGGAGAATCCGACGATCGGATCTCCCGTTACATCAATTTGAATTCAATGGTTGAAATTCGCGAACGGTCGCTGCGCGGCGCGTTCTATTCAAGCCATTATATATATATATATATATATATATATAATATCGTCGATTTCCTTTTTAAAACATATTTTATAAATCGTTTATAAATTTATTTTAAAACAATTTCAACTTCAGTTTTTCAATTCTAAATCAAAATTGAATGTTCTATATCATTATCGTATTAAAATGATAATATTTTCAAAATATCAGATTTTGAAATCAAATCTTTCATTAAGTATTATATTATGAAAAATATTCATTTTAATTCCAGAGTGGAATGAAACTCAATCAATATCCATGTAAATAAATTTATATGGATTACATTTATCATAAACATCCACCAATAGTTGCAAATAACTATCACATCCAAAATGACATCCAATGTGTATTTATAATCTGTGTAAGTCGTAAACAAATAATTCACGCTTACACCGGCCTATCGACCAAAAGATCGACATACAAACTAATCACTTGGGATTTGTGTAAGTCAAATATCATCCCAATACCCGTGTGGGGTTTTTAAACATCAACAGCCAATTCAAATTAATCACTGGTTCGATTCGAATTATTTTTCTACTTAACCCATTTTCACTGTTTAAATTATAAATAGATATTTATAATTTAATTTCAACTACCACATTAATGTTAACATTATTTTTAATATGTTAAAGATTTCAACACCACAAACAAAACATATCACAGTCAATCAAGTCATCCATCGGTTTTCAAATAACAGTGAGGTGAGCTAACAGACACCGTATACAAATTTATGATAATTAAACTGATAAAAATGAAAACTGACAATCTATATATTTTCAGTTATAAAATAAATAACTGTACAAATATTTTAATGAGAGAATTCTCACTTTCATTTCCACTCCATTATTCTTTAATTGGCGATGGTTTTAACTAAATCAAATCGGACGTTTAATTTAGTCAAAAATTCTAACTGCTTCCAAATTCTTCCCAGTCAGTTCTGAAATGTAGAGTTTGTTGTCACGATCACATTGTAACTTGTTTCATCGAACTCTGATCTTGTATGAAAAAGATACGACCGTTTATAACTTAATTACATAATTAATAAACTAATTAAATATTAATTAACTTATTAATTAAAACATTTATATCTACCCCATCGTTAATCCCTGGAGCCAAAAAACCCACCTTTCGATCTGCAAAACCCGCCGCCGCCACCTCTTGAGACCGCCGGACCACCATCTGGGACCCCCACATGAACCACCGTCAAAAATCGCACCTCCTTCCTTAACGGTACCACACTTGGTAGCCCTAACCTCACCGGAAAATGCCTCGAAGTCGGCGACTTGGGGTGCTGAAATCAATCGATCCTCGAAATAATTTTCCATCAAACCCGTATGGATTAGAAGTGCTCGAAAATCTCTACAAGATTCACATTGGATGTTTGTTAAATTATTGAATGGATTGAAGGATAAAAGAGGATAAATTTGGGAGCTCAGCCGCCGTTCGTTTTTTTCCACTGATGGGTTTGGGAAAAACATGAATTAGGGTTAGGTTTTCTAATATATATATATATATAATTTTATTTAATTCCAAAAATACTCGTTTATCGATTTGAACTACAAATCAAGCCCAACGAATGACGTCCGTAAGTAAATAACCCTATTCCAGACACAATGGAATATGTTTCGTAAGCCAATTTGACTGTTTCGATCAATTTTTGTCCAAATTAAAATATAAATTAATATAACGGTCAATATTGAATTTCAACATACATTTTAATTTACCAGGGCCACATACTGACTCCAAAAATTATAGAAAAATTAAATCTATCTATGTTTTGACTATATGGTCATAACAAAACAAATTTTGCTGAATTTGGAGACTGTTTCAAAAATGGCCTTTTTCTAGTCGATTAAATTCAAACTGAAATTGCAAAACACATTTAAATTCACTGCGCTCTCATATTAGTTTCAAAAATTATGAAATTTTAAACAAAAAACATAATTTGATATTTCGGATCCAACGAAAGTGGTTCCGTCAAAAACGGAGGTCGTTTGCAAAATGGCTATTTTTAAGGGCTATATATTATTTAAAATATATATAAATTCCATAGTGACTATTCTAAATTTTAAACCGGACATAATCTGCAATTTATAAAGTGAAATCTCAATTTCTTACATTCGTTAGAAAATTATAGTTCAAAATATTCCAACGTTTCTTGTTTCACTGAAATCTGATTTATTTTTAATTCTGTACATTCGTTGAAATTAAAAATCGAATTTTCAAACTACCGCGCCATTTCGAGTTCGTTTTAATTAAATTTTATATTCTTACGTTCAAACTTCGATTTAAATAAATTTTAAATCGTTAATTCTCAAAATAAATCATTTTAAATTCTTAAAATCCATTAAAATAGGTAAATAAAATTTTTAATTAATTCTGAAATTCCGGGTTGTTGTAGTTACACTCTATCAGCCTTAGGCATCAGATATTCGATTGGACGACCTGGTGGCTCACCACTACTCTCACCACCCGAGCAGGAAGAGCTACGACATCGAAAGCCAAACATAATAATTGTCGCATACATATATTTCATATTATTATGTTAGGACATATGTATAATTCATAATAATTATGATATGATGAAGCATTAAAAAAATGAAAAACATGCTATGTGTCGTGCTATTTGTGTGTTGTGTGCTTGAGTTTACACTTATTTGTGACCGAGCATTTTAAAACTATATTAATGAGAAAAATGCGACTTGAATAATTGCAAAAATTACTGGATATTATTCAGTCATCGTCGTTTTCTGATTCAGATTTGGTCTCGTGTCCTATATTGTTTTCCTCTACACTCTCAAATGCTTTAACTAATACATTTACCTCATCATTTGAATGTCCAAAATTAGTTTGATCATCTTTAATTGTTATTTCAACATTTTCCTCGATATCTACTTGATAGGCTTGTTCGTCTAGAATATTCTTTCCGTTGAATGTAAATCTTGCGTGGGTTTTAAAAGCTGCAGATCGATCTATTTTATCTCTTTTTAGAGATGGATATGGGGTGTAATAAACGTGTAGGGTTTTTTTGGCTAATACAAAAGGATCATAATTTTGACAACGTGAGGTATGTTTTAGTTCTTATAAGATTATAATTTGGATGCACGTTAGTACCTGAACCTTGAACGTTGCCAAACTAGTTGCATCTAAACAAAAATCTTCCTCCGTGAATCTTCTAATAATTTGCCAATTGCAAAACCAGGGTTAGTGTGCCATAAAAATCATTTATATGATTATTAGGTTCATCACCGCCGTTAACAAGTACATCGGTATTGTTAGTTAATTTTTCAGCATCGTATTCTTTGATGTTGAATTTATATCTATTACCAAAAGAATGTTGCATATGTTTTAACTTTTCTTTTCGGTCCCAACTCCAAATGATTCCGGCCTTCATCGACCGTATGATTTGTGGGACCACAAACGTTGTTCGAAAACCATATAACAAAATCTTTGCTTAAATCACCTCTTAGATTTTGGGATTCATAAACGCTGCAAACATAAATATAATATATTTCATTATTATTAATTTACTCATGCAGTATTAAACTAAATTTATCAAAACTTGTAATCTGATAATTACCTAACAAATGGTGCAACCTCAGATAATTAAGAAGAATATGTGTGTGTACTACATTGTAATCTCTATCATCTGACCATACTTCCTCACATTTTCCAACATGCTGACCGTGTTGTTTAAAAATTGATAACATTACTTCAGAAGAAGAATCTTGTTCAACGACCTCATTATTATGCCTAACACTTTCAAATTATTAGTTTACATGATCATTTAAATAATGAGAGAAAATGAACGAAGTTTCTTCTTCGATATATGATTTGCAAATCGAAACTTCAACTTGAGCTTTTTTCCCACTTCTTTCTTTAAACAATTTAAGTACCTAATAAATAATATTTCAGTTTAATATTAACTTTTATTTATAATTAAATTAACATTTCCATACTCAGTATTAATAACATACCTCTCAAACGAATACATCCATTCATACTGCACAGGACCTTGAAGACATGCTTCATATAAAAGATAAAGACGTAAATGCTCCATTACAAGCAACAGTTCGTCCACAAGTTTCGTAGACGTTAACATTTAACGTAGTTGAACAAAAATTCTTATAAAATAAAGCAAGTTCGGTTATAGCCTTTCAAACTTTTACAGGCAACAGTTCTTTATGGGGTTAGTGCTGATACTAAAAATACAAAAGTACCTTTACAACGATTTTCATGTTGAATTTCTAGTATGGATATTTTAGGCAATACAAAAAAGGCTTCGCCTTGAGCTATTGACCAAAGGTTTTTCATTATATGTAAGATTAATGTTTCATAAAAATTATTTATATATAACGTTTGGTTTACACATAAATAAATTCATATAATGTAAGTTACCTCTTTGCCACGATAATATAGCTCTTTCTTAGACTATAAAGTTGATTTTGGTACAACCAGATGATGACCCAAACTATATACTATGCATGATTAGTTAACTGAAAGAAGATTTGATATGTGGATCATGCTTCTACATAATCTATGATTAAATGTAAAATACATATACTACACTATTAAAGATGAGTTGTTTTTGGAAGCTACAAAGCCTTCTCCAATTTCGCTTTATGTCATCGTGACACGTATGCTATTGTTTACTTAATCGTCTTTTTCCTAAATCACATATTCTGCATTCCTTTTTTTTTCGTCTCCTACTTCTGATTCTCCTCTCTACGCCCTTCCTGTTCTGTTTCCCTTCCCAGCTTCTTCCTTCGTCCATGCCCTACCATCCTCTTTATGCCCACACTTTCAGCAGCAACATTCCCTACCCTTACCGTCTACACCTACTTCTCTTTGAATGTACTCTCGCACCGTCCTTTTTCCTCTTTTTCGTTAATCATCCATCGGGCCACTCCATCTACAGGACATATGCCGCCGTGAAGTGAAAAGTGATAATTTAATCAATTTTAACCCTATCGTTCGCGATACCATTTCAATGAACAAAATAAATAAGCATCGTTGTTGTTCGTTAGGTATTTTCTTTTTTCTAATCTGCAGTAATAGTTTCTCCCCTTTGGTTGACTTTCTATGTTCTCATTTCATTTCGTATTATGGAACGGTTAATTTGATGTATTTTATGTTGAATTGGGAATTTTTAAATTCTATGTTCGCCAATACTTTATTTCGCTTCATGTTATAATTCAATTTACCTATGTTTATGGATTATGTAACGACCCGCCATTTTGACCGTGCCGAATCGACAAAACAAGTCAAACTCGAACCGTCCAAAATGACGGTTTATTATTAGCTTCTGGCATAAAATGAATAAATCACAGAATCACAGATCAAGATAAAGGGTAATAAAAAATATTGCAGCAGAAAATACAAAATATAATAGTAGTTCATGAAGCTACCAAATAAAATTTTACATCAGAGTTTACATAAACAATACACTGGAATTCTAATACAATATATAAATGATAATGGTCTAAAACAGAATGATAGAAATAATTGGATGACTGGAACAACTGATCAACAGGTAGATATCGATGAGCAAAACTCCAACATAAGGTCCAAACTCCAAGAATGAATCCCGAAAACTGTAATACTTGATCTGACCTGAGCAATAATGCAAAATAAAACAACTCAGATCAGGACTAACATTCTCATGGAAGTAAATCAACTCAAATGAAATGCAATCAGTAACTCAAAGGATATTTGGGATCACCTTCCTCTAAGGATCCGTTAAACTAATATTATATAGTATAATACGCTATATACAATAGTGTCTATCAGTAAAGTAAAAATATCAAAATAGTGTAAGCGGGATTACCATATTACCCTTACACCGTTTATATATTTCCATAGTATATACAGTACCGTAATTCCATCGTAAACTGGAGGGCTATCAAAGGGCACTCCATATAAAACTGTACAAAACAAACTCGTAGTGGGATCGTATAAGGCATGTGATAAGGCATGCAAGGAATGCTAGGGTGAATTCACCGTTTGCAGAGCCGGACTGGTGGTAACACATAGCAGCCACTTCCGCCCATCTCGAGACACACTCCCATAATCAAAAGGGCCCAATCGAATCTCAATAGTAATAGAATAGTATCAAATAAGTGTGCTCGATATGAGGAATGACCTCACCTGGTCTCGGCATAGCTCATGTTTTAGTCACATCAGGTTGACTCAAGGTAGTCAGGGTCTCGTAATTAATATGAAATAGAAAATAGGGTCATTCGCCAAACCATCCTACTTCATTATGGAACTCGTACACACTTGTTAAAGTGGTTTTCGGTATTGGTAGAGAGTATGACAATAGTCGATCCTAGTCTCTTTAACAACCAAGCGTTTACATTTTCAACACCGTGGCCATTATTTTATAAATCTCTTTATAAAATCGATTAGACGAAATCTCATATTCAAATTTTGAAATCAAAATAAAATATCTAACTTCGATTATATTTACTTTTGAAACAACTCATTTAAATCACTTAAATTGAATCGAAAATCATATCGTAAAGGTCTCGAAATATAGTATAAACTAATACTATAATATTTATCTTTGATTTTATTAATTTTGAAAATATTCACATAACGATTTCAATTCAAAATCGACTTATATGAAAATCATATCTTATAGATCTCAAATACCGTTTAAATAGTTACCAAAATATTTAACTTTGAGAATATTTTAGTTTGATTTATACTCATTAAAAAATCTGAGTTCAACAATTCCATTGATTCAATTTTATCTTTATAAGAACTCATTAAGTCGATTCAAGAAAACCCAACATTTTGGTTCGAATTCAAAATATACAATTCGAGTCAAAAAATACATTTTCAATTTAACCAAATCCTGTCATGCTTTGTAATTCAGGTCATATAATTCGAAATCCTTATTTATAAATTCAAACAATTCATAAATTCTGATTTTACCCTTTAAAGGATTCGTTTTGGTTGATTTATAAAATCCAACACTTAGGTTCAAATTCCATTTTATATAATTCAAAACAAATCATATCTTTCAAATTTAACAAAACATACCATATTCTATAACCTAAGTCGTATAATTGAAAATCATTATTATAAATTCAAATCAAACCTTATATTTGAATTCAAATAGTTCATACAATTTTAAAACCATTTAATTTATAAAATCAATTCCATATATAAACTTATATATACAAATTCACATCCGGTCAGTTAAAATCGAATTCAATTCAAATCAAGAATTAAACATCAATTTACGCAATTCAAGTTACTATGTAAATGTAAAGACCCGCAACCTCCCCGTAAAGGAAAGCGTCGGATAGTTCGAGAACAAGCCACAACAGAACACATACAGAAGAACATTTCATTGTATATTACAACAATGCATTAGATTACAAGAATATACAGAGTATAAATGAATATTACACAGAAATATCAGAGATTTAAATTACATTTAAATACATAGCAGCGGAAAATAATACAATACACAACTAGAAGTAGATATACGGATACAAAGCTTTCCGGATATCATTCCAGCTGTAAACCAGGATCCTGTGAATATAAATCTGCAAAACCAAAACTACTAGCTGCCCGTGTCAAAATAAGGGCACCCAGAGTTTAGGTTAAAACAATAAACTCCAGGTCAGTCATGGGACTGGTGTGAGAACTAAAACAGTTATTAATCTTTATTTTAAATCATTAGGTAAAACAAGGGACCACGCCGTATAACACGGAACGGGTTTCCTCCCAAGAATACCAGTGCATAAAACAAACAGCGCAATGCTAAATAAAGAAAAATGAAGCTGTTATAAGACCCAGGTCCCATCACACAATGCAACGCAGCCGAGGATAGGGTTTTCCCTTATAACAGCCAAAGAATGCTTGATACGTTTAAAACAAATCATTTGATACTATTATAAGTGCATAGTGTATAAAACACTTCAAATCATAAGTATCAATCATAGGCGGCATGAACGGCCCATAACACTATGTCGCCATATATAAGTTTACAATCAAAACCGCAAGACGACGTATTGGAAGTTGGGTTATCATTTATGGTATGAACCGAGGCTAGGGGCAAGATCCTCTACCGATTTGTGACTCTCTAGCCCGAGCCACAGGGTCAGAGCGCATCGACCCTTTAGATCGTCAGGGCCGGTCCACCGATGTGGATTATTATGCCTGAACACTACGTTTCCCCGCCCTTTGGGGCGTAAGCCTGGCCCGTCAGCCGACCAGAAGCATCGGCCGAAACCGATATCACGAGGCGCCTCGCTTTTCAGCAAGTAATAATAAGTAACATCCACATGAGTCAAACTCGTCAGCCAATTCAAGCACTGACGCCACTCATAACTAGAAAGAAACGCATGCCCTCCCTGAGGTCCGTCTCCCGTTTTTGATTCATACCGGGTGTGATACTCGCGAATCAACGTTACACAAAGCTACGCCACAAAGGCCGTGCTTCGATCATCAACCACAAGACTTTGCTTTTCAACAGAAGCCTTGATCATTTGCATCTTAGCATGCCACACAGGCAATTCACTCCATGCGATTGATATCCATCAATATATAACCCCTGAGCTCGTACGTCTCAGAGAAGGGCGTTAAGCAAAAGAATAAATTCTCCGCCGCCAAACAGATATATATTTAATAGAGATCAATCACACGGACTAAAATCCAATGTCAGACACACAGTCCATTTACAAGTCCGTTCTGGGTCTGAACGAAACCGGAGGCACCTAGTACCTCGCATATCCATCGATCTCCAAGTACGTCTGGACGATCACCAACTGTTTCCATCTTCTTGGGTGTACAGCCCAATCAAGATCATCAATTATCACCCAAACGACGTGAAGACTTCCGGTCTTCGACCATCGTCTTCATCTTCGACTTATCGTCGTATCAGTTATTCAGAATGGGATAAACCCGGCCTTTCCGAATAACTCGCGTATATTTTAAATAAGTGTTACACAAACACAACATACGCCTCATTCCAATTCATCAGTCACTAACCGTAAATTAATCAAGAGAATAATTTCCCAAATATTAACCCCGAAGGCCGAAACCAACATCAGATCAATATCCAGAAAACCATTCTGCTTGGCCAACCGACAGTTAGTTTCTAAATTTCACATTCATAGGGAAATGTTCCCATTAATTTTATCCAAGATAAATTCCTTGAATTTATTCTTTATTCTCTTTTTGAATCTCAATTCCAACTAATCGGGATTAGCGAACCTTACCGAAGTAATCATTTATTTTAATTTCCCAATCCCAACCTATTCATCCCATGAAGTAAAACTGGTAATACTTCATATCTAACACCACGGTGTTATCGGTAAATTCAATTACCGCTTCACGTTCAAATCTAATTAAAGATTTAACTATCGCCTGGAGCAAAACTGGTGATACTCCATTTTCGATCATTTCAATCTAATTAAAGATTCATTAAAACTCCACTTAGTTTTAATCTTCGACTGGGTTAAAGAATCAGTGTCATTTAAAACACGGTTCACGATAAACCCAAAATCACATTCCATTAATTATCGGGTTAAAGAACGAGTGTTATTTAAAACATTGTTCACGATAAACCCAAAAATCAATTCAATTCCAATTAAATATCATTTAATTGGTACACTTCAATAAATCTAAATAAAAAGATTTAACCTTTCCTCAACTGGTTCAAGAACAGTGTTAATGAAGACACCATTCACGACAAACCCAAATCACATTTGATATTAAATACAAGGCTCTGAATAGAAAATATCCCGGCTTATATTCAATATCAAATTCTACGATTAACAAATGTCGTATTGGAAATAACGATATAAATATCTATATCTTTCAAATTTCCATAACAACACCTGTATAATCACGAATCTCAACATCGAAATATTCCGAAGACAATTTCGATTCAAATCCATTCCAATGCAATCATTGGAAATTTTGGTTATTTTTAAAACCCTTTTCGAATTCAATTTATTTATTTAAAAATAAATAGAATTATAATTCTAGTTCAAAACTAGTTCAATTCGATAAAAATCTATTTTTATCTTTTCAAATATGGAGTTTTTCATCTCAATTCTTCCCAAATCATTTCTTATGATTTTACACAAATTATTACTATTTTTAATAATTTTATCAAGGCCCGTACAGTCGATTTCCAACAATGGCCATCGAACTGCACTTACAGCGACCTTTTTCGAATTTGATTTGGACGTATCTCCAAATCCAACCGTTAGATTTCAAATTTCTAATATTCGTTAGAAAGCTCTTTTCGATACGAACCCAACGGTTCCGGTTTTAGGAGAATCCGACGGTCGGATCTCCCGTAATGTCCGTTTGAAATAAATGGTCGAAATTCACGAACTGCCGCGGCGCGGCGCGTTCTATTCAGGCCATTATATTATATATATAATATATATTTCGTCGATTACTATTTAAAAACGAATTATATAAATAGTTTTAAAATTCGTTTCAAAATCTATTTCAACTTCCATTTCAATTCAAAGCAAAATTGAATTCTTCTCTATAAATTCGTTTTAAAATTCATTTCTATTCAATTCAAATTTCAATTCAATTTGAATTCGTTTCAATTTGCTTTCAATTCAATTTGAATTCGTTTTCAATTCATTTCGAAATCGTTTTCAATTCAATTCATTTCGAAATAGTTTTCAATTCAATTCATTTCGAAATCGTTTTCAATTCAATTCATTTCGAAATCGTTTTCAATTCAATTCATTTCGAAATCGTTTTCAATTCAATTCATTTCGAAATCGTTTTCAATTCAATTCATTTCGAAATCTTTTTCAATTCAATTCATTTCGAAATCGTTTTCAATTCAATTCATTTCGAAATCGTTTTCAATTCAATTCATTTCGAAATCGTTTTCAATTCAATTCATTTCGAAATCGTTTTCAATTCAATTCATTTCGAAATCGTTTTCAATTCAATTCATTTCGAAATCGTTTTCAATTCAATTCATTTCGAAATCGTTTTCAATTCAATTCATTTCGAAATCGTTTTCAATTCAATTCATTTCGAAATCGTTTTCAATTCAATTCATTTCGAAATCGTTTTCAATTCAATTCATTTCGAAATCGTTTTAAAATCGATATAAATATCGTTCACGTCAAAATGGCGTCAATCTAATCAACACGGCTTCATATATTCCTTTATTTTCAAATATTCTATTTCAAATATTTCTTTTTCAAATATTTCTTTTTCAAATATTTCTTTTTCAAATACTGGAATGAGGCCCAATCAATTACCATATAATGTTAATTATATGGATTTTCTACAACACATGCATATATCAACAACGATGAATAATCAACCATCATCCAAAGTGCATTCTACACTGTATAAGCATCAAATATAAATATTCAACGCTTATAACAGTCTGTCAATCAATCGATCGACACACAACTAAACAATCGGGATTAGTGTACGTCAAATATCATCCCAACACCCGTGTAGGGTTTCAAACAATCAAACACAGATTTTATTTGTGCAGTTGGGCGATGTGTAAAATTTATCGACCCAATCAATGTCCTTCAAATAAGTGTACATAAACAAACCATCTGGTTTGCAAATGAATATTTTATTTATTCACATTCACGTTAAAATTTATATTTTTAACGACAAAACATTTTATTTCAACATATGAATTTCTCTTCAGTTCGTTCTTTAAATAAAATGATATTTTTATTTTTCTAACATATTTTAGAAAATTTCGGCGGCATAACGGCACGATACTAGAAACGGGACGAGGCCTAGCCTTATCCCCGGACTAGTGAAGGCCCACGCCATTCACACATCAATCAAATCAATTTCATTATGCAAACCACAAAATTTGGAGTAAGAGTCTAACCTAGCCTTACTCCTTCGCCTTATAACGGCGCACGTCTAATCCTAACCAATTTATCGATTCGATTTTTCACACCACAAACCACATTCAAACCAATATCGCAATCAATCACCAAACAGTCAAACAAACAAGTCCATGGTCTGTGGACGATTTGTGTCGGGTGCTACTAAGCACCGTCTGCATCCTAGTATATATATAACTAGAAAAATTAAATTGAAAGGTGAGAAGTTCTCACATAAAGCTATCCAAGCTCCACGGCACTTCTATTGTAGAGATCTTCGCCAACTCGCCTTTCGTCGCTTTCGTTGTCCGCTTTCACTACATATGTAAAAATCGAATTTTTACGATGCTATTCAATATATAAAAATCTGATTTTTCTTTCGACTTTCAATATATAAAAATATGATTTTTATCTCGACTTTCAATATATAAAAATATGATTTTTATCTCGACTTTCAATATATAAAAATATGATTTTTATCTCGACTTTCAATATAGAAAAATATGATTTTTATCTCGACTTTCAATATATAAAAATATGATTTTTATCTCGACTTTCAATATATAAAAATATGATTTTTATCTCGACTTTCAATATATAAAAATATGATTTTTATCTCGACTTTCAATATATAAAAATATGATTTTTATATCTAAAGAAATCAGTTTTCAATACCTTTTAAAAATCAGTTTTTATATCTTTTAAAAAATCTGTCTTTATATCTTTTTAAAAATCAGGTTTTCAATCTTTTTTTAAAAATCAGGTTTTCAATCTTTTTCTCCGAAAAACAATACTTTTCTATTTCTATTTAAGTAATTTTATATATATAAAAGCACTTACTGTTTATCGCGTCCACTTGAGAAACCCGCAGTACACCGCCACCAACGCCGCCGGACTCCCATCAGGACCACCCACATCGAGCGCCTACATGGTGCGCACCTCCTCCCCTGACCCAGTCAAACTCGGTTGCCTCGAGAGGCGTGAAAACTGGTGAGAACGGACGGCCTTTTCAGAGGGGAAATCGAAAGGAGGGAGGGGCGGGGAGATGACTGATCGTCGGTGGAGGAGTTCGGGGGAGGGAGGCGTCGGCTGATAGAGGGGGCGTCGAACGAAGGAGGATCGGGATTTGGGTTTTCTGTGTGAAAAGGAGGCGCGATTTTTCCTTAAAAGGGGTTAGGGTTCTGGGAAAAAAAAGAAAAAGGGAAGGGTATTTATATTTAATTATATTATTATTTAAATTCTATTTTTATCTATTTTACTTATTTATGGCCCTCAACTCCAAACAAGACCCAAAGACTGTAGTCCCTAGCTAAATACCCCCCCCCCCTCCAAACACTCTGGGATATGTTCCGCTGGCCAATTCGACTGTTACGATCAGTTTTCGTTGAATCTACATTTAAATCACTATATTGAATTTTAAACGTACATTTCTAATTACCGGGGTCACATACTAACTAGAAAAATTCCCGAAAAATATTTTCTAGCTTCGTATTAACGATACGGTCCTAACAAAACTAGTTTCGTCGAATTCTGAGATCGTTTGAAAAATGGCCAATTTCCAGTCGATTAAAATCAACTGAAACCGGTCAAACGCGTTTTCCTTTGCCACGCTCACATATTGATTCGAAAAATTATGAAATTTGGAATCTAGCAATAACTTAACATCACGGACCCAACAAAACTGGTTTCGTCAAAATCCGAGGTCGTTTGCAAAATTGCTATTTTTAAGGGCCTTATATATATAAAAATATATATAAATTCCACGGCGACTATTTCTAATTTTAAACTGGACATACCTTATTATTTCTAAGATGAAATCTCAGTTTGTTAACTTGGTTACAAAGATATAGTTATACAGATTCAAATATTTCTTGTTTCGTTCAATTCTGACTTATATTGAATTCTGTATATTCATTTGAAATTAGAAATCGAATTTTCGAACTACCGCGCCATTTTCAATTCCTTTTATAATTATATATAATTATTATATATTCTAACGACGACGTATATAATATATACGTTCTAATTATATTCAAAATAAATTTCCCGTCGATATTATTTAAAATAATTCATTTCAAATAATCAAAATTCGCTAAAATGGCCAAAATAAAATTTTTAAACTGGCCCAGATTTTACGGGTTGTTACAATCTCCCCCACTTAAAACTTTTCGTCCCCGAAAAGGAACAAAGTCGAAAGTGGTTTGATTAATCAACTCTACGTTCGATCTGGCTTCTATTCTCTAACTTTTCAGTTTCTGAGAATTTTCAAAATTTCAAAAATTTGGCTAACACCCTAAATTTTCGAAAAATTTCGCCATAACCTCCCCTGCACCGGGAGCATCGGGGAATTTCAAATAGCTTCCCCGGTCCTTCAGATCTCAAAAAGAAAAAGAAAAAGCCAAGCGGCTAGCCAATAGGCTCACAAAATCATCATCACCCAAACAAAACAGGAAATTATGTAGTAAACATGTACCTATTTGTCGGGCAAACAAATTTTATTCTCTGCTCTAGCCTCCTTGCTATGACCTGTTCAATGATATATATGTATATGCAAGCAAATGCAACCAATTTTCAATACAATTCAACATTTGGTTCAATTAGGCTAAATGGTTCACAATTATCAAACAAATAAACAAACATCAATCAATTAGTGACTTTAACGTTTCAAATTGATAATTTTACTACATATAAAGAAAATCATGTTTTTGATGCCAATTCACAACAATGTATTCTAACTATATAAGTTTTGGTTCTCACACCAGTCTAATGGAAATATATAGATATCACACCTTCGAAACACGAAAATAATTACTAATGATGACGCGTCAATCATCAGAATCAGGTCCGTGCGACTAGAGTGTGTTTCTATATCTATCCAGTATATTAAAATTTCAAATATACGTTTGCAAGGCGCATATGCAAAATCTTTATATACTGGACTGTCCAAATCAATATAAAATAAATAATCAAATACGAATAATTGAATTTAAATTTTCAAAACAAAAATGTTTTCATTTTCAAAAATATACTCTTCACACTCATTCTAGGATACTACTGATCCCATCTCTAACGAGTCATTCTAATTGGATATTACTAATCCAATATCTGATGAATTCTTTCGTATGGTTCTAATGTGTCTTGTTCTCTGCTTTGTAAACCAAAGCTCTGATACCACGTGTAAAGACCCGCAACCTCCCCGTAAAGGAAAGCGTCGGATAGTTCGAGAACAAGCCACAACAAAACACATACAGAAGAACATTTTATTGTATATTACAACAATGCATCAGATTACAAGAATATACAGAGTATAAATGAATATTACACAGAAATATCAGAGATTTAAATTACATTTAAATACATAGCAGCGGAAAATAATACAATACACAACTAGAAGTAGATATACGGATACAAAGCTTTCCGGATATCATTCCAGCTGTAAACCAGGATCCTGTGAATATAAATCTGCAAAACCAAAACTACTAGCTGCCCGTGTCAAAATAAGGGCACCCAGAGTTTAGGTTAAAACAATAAACTCCAGGTCAGTCATGGGACTGGTGTGAGAACTAAAACAGTTATTAATCTTTATTTTAAATCATTAGGTAAAACAAGGGACCACGCCGTATAACACGGAACGGGTTTCCTCCCAAGAATACCAGTGCATAAAACAAACAGCGCAATGCTAAATAAAGAAAAATGAAGCTGTTATAAGACCCAGGTCCCATCACACAATGCAACGCAACCGAGGATAGGGTTTTCCCTTATAACAGCCAAAGAATGCTTGATACGTTTAAAACAAATCATTTGATACTATTATAAGTGCATAGTGTATAAAACACTTCAAATCATAAGTATCAATCATAGGCGGCATGAACGGCCCATAACACTATGTCGCCATATATAAGTTTACAATCAAAACCGCAAGACGACGTATTGGAAGTTGGGTTATCATTTATGGTATGAACCGAGGCTAGGGGCAAGATCCTCTACCGATTTGTGACTCTCTAGCCCGAGCTACAGGGTCAGAGCGCATCGACCCTTTAGATCGTCAGGGCCGGTCCACCGATGTGGATTATTATGCCTGAACACTACGTTTCCCCACCCTTTGGGGCGTAAGCCTGGCCCGTCAGCCGACCAGAAGCATCGGCCGAAACCGATATCACGAGGCGCCTCGCTTTTCAGCAAGTAATAATAAGTAACATCCACATGAGTCAAACTCGTCAGCCAGTTCAAGCACTGACGCCACTCATAACTAGAAAGAAACGCATGCCCTCCCTGAGGTCCGTCTCCCGTTTTTGATTCATACCGGGTGTGATACTCGCGAATCAACGTTACACAAAGCTACGCCACAAAGGCCGTGCTTCGATCATCAACCACAAGACTTTGCTTTTCAACAGAAGCCTTGATCATTTGCATCTTAGCATGCCACACAGGCAATTCACTCCATGCGATTGATATCCATCAATATATAACCCCTGAGCTCGTACGTCTCAGAGAAGGGCGTTAAGCAAAAGAATAAATTCTCCGCCGCCAAACAGATATATATTTAATAGAGATCAATCACACGGACTAAAATCCAATGTCAGACACACAGTCCATTTACAAGTCCGTTCTGGGTCTGAACGAAACCGGAGGCACCTAGTACCTCGCATATCCATCGATCTCCAAGTACGTCTGGACGATCACCAACTGTTTCCATCTTCTTGGGTGTACAGCCCAATCAAGATCATCAGTTATCACCCAAACGACGTGAAGACTTCCGGTCTTCGACCATCGTCTTCATCTTCGACTTATCGTCGTATCAGTTATTCAGAATGGGATAAACCCGGCCTTTCCGAATAACTCGCGTATATTTTAAATAAGTGTTACACAAACACAACATACGCCTCATTCCAATTCATCAGTCACTAACCGTAAATTAATCAAGAGAATAATTTCCCAAATATTAACCCCGAAGGCCGAAACCAACATCAGATCAATATCCAGAAAACCATTCTGCTTGGCCAACCGACAGTTAGTTTCTAAATTTCACATTCATAGGGAAATGTTCCCATTAATTTTATCCAAGATAAATTCCTTGAATTTATTCTTTATTCTCTTTTTGAATCTCAATTCCAACTAGTCGGGATTAGCGAACCTTACCGAAGTAATCAGTTATTTTAATTTCCCAATCCCAACCTATTCATCCCATGAAGTAAAACTGGTAACACTTCATATCTAACACCACGGTGTTATCGATAAATTCAATTACCGCTTCACGTTCAAATCTAATTAAAGATTTAACTATCGCCTGGAGCAAAACTGGTGATACTCCATTTTCGATCATTTCAATCTAATTAAAGATTCATTAAAACTCCACTTAGTTTTAATCTTCGACTGGGTTAAAGAATCAGTGTCATTTAAAACACGGTTCACGATAAACCCAAAATCACATTCCATTAATTATCGGGTTAAAGAACGAGTGTTATTTAAAACACTGTTCACGATAAACCCAAAAATCAATTCAATTCCAATTAAATATCATTTAATTGGTACACTTCAATAAATCTAAATAAAAAGATTTAACCTTTCCTCAACTGGTTCAAGAACAGTGTTAATGAAGACACCATTCACGACAAACCCAAATCACATTTGATATTAAATACAAGGCTCTGAATAGAAAATATCCCGGCTTATATTCAATATCAAATTCTACGATTAACAAATGTCGTATTGGAAATAACGATATAAATATCTATATCTTTCAAATTTCCATAACAACACCTGTATAATCACGAATCTCAACATCGAAATATTCCGAAGACAATTTCGATTCAAATCCATTCCAATGCAATCATTGGAAATTTTGGTTATTTTTAAAACCCTTTTCGAATTCAATTTATTTATTTAAAAATAAATAGAATTATAATTCTAGTTCAAAACTAGTTCAATTCGATAAAAATCTATTTTTATCTTTTCAAATATGGAGTTTTTCATCCCAATTCTTCCCAAATCATTTCTTATGATTTTACACAAATTATTACTATTTTTAATAATTTTATCAAGGCCCGTACAGTCGATTTCCAACAATGGCCATCGAACTGCACTTACAGCGACCTTTTTCGAATTTGATTTGGACGTATCTCCAAATCCAACCGTTAGATTTCAAATTTCTAATATTCGTTAGAAAGCTCTTTTCGATACGAACCCAACGGTTCCGGTTTTAGGAGAATCCGACGGTCGGATCTCCCGTAATGTCCGTTTGAAATAAATGGTCGAAATTCACGAACTGCCGCGGCGCGGCGCGTTCTATTCAGGCCATTATATTATATATATAATATATATAATATATATTTCGTCGATTACTATTTAAAAACGAATTATATAAATAGTTTTAAAATTCGTTTCAAAATCTATTTCAACTTCCATTTCAATTCAAAGCAAAATTGAATTCTTCTCTATAAATTCGTTTTAAAATTCATTTCTATTCAATTCAAATTTCAATTCAATTTGAATTCGTTTCAATTTGCTTTCAATTCAATTTGAATTCGTTTTCAATTCATTTCGAAATCGTTTTCAATTCAATTCATTTCGAAATCGTTTTCAATTCAATTCATTTCGAAATCGTTTTCAATTCAATTCATTTCGAAATCGTTTTCAATTCAATTCATTTCGAAATCGTTTTCAATTCAATTCATTTCGAAATCGTTTTCAATTCAATTCATTTCGAAATCTTTTTCAATTCAATTCATTTCGAAATCGTTTTCAATTCAATTCATTTCGAAATCGTTTTCAATTCAATTCATTTCGAAATCGTTTTCAATTCAATTCATTTCGAAATCGTTTTCAATTCAATTCATTTCGAAATCGTTTTCAATTCAATTCATTTCGAAATCGTTTTCAATTCAATTCATTTCGAAATCGTTTTCAATTCAATTCATTTGGAAATCGTTTTCAATTCAATTCATTTCGAAATCGTTTTCAATTCAATTCATTTCGAAATCGTTTTCAATTCAATTCATTTCGAAATCGTTTTCAATTCAATTCATTTCGAAATCGTTTTAAAATCGATATAAATATCGTTCACGTCAAAATGGCGTCAATCTAATCAACACGGCTTCATATATTCCTTTATTTTCAAATATTCTATTTCAAATATTTCTTTTTCAAATATTTCTTTTTCAAATATTTCTTTTTCAAATATTTCTTTTTCAAATACTGGAATGAGGCCCAATCAATTACCATATAATGTTAATTATATGGATTTTCTACAACACATGCATATATCAACAACGATGAATAATCAACCATCATCCAAAGTGCATTCTACACTGTATAAGCATCAAATATAAATATTCAACGCTTATAACAGTCTGTCAATCAATCGATCGACACACAACTAAACAATCGGGATTAGTGTACGTCAAATATCATCCCAACACCCGTGTAGGGTTTCAAACAATCAAACACAGATTTTATTTGTGCAGTTGGGCGATGTGTAAAATTTATCGACCCAATCAATGTCCTTCAAATAAGTGTACATAAACAAACCATCTGGTTTGCAAATGAATATTTTATTTACATTCACGTTAAAATTTATATTTTTAACGACAAAACATTTTATTTCAACATATGAATTTCTCTTCAGTTCATTCTTTAAATAAAATGATATTTTTATTTTTCTAACATATTTTAGAAAATTTCGGCGGCATAACGGCACGATACTAGAAACGGGATGAGGCCTAGCCTTATCCCCGGACTAGTGAAGGCCCACGCCATTCACACATCAATCAAATCAATTTCATTATGCAAACCACAAAATTTGGAGTAAGAGTCTAACCTAGCCTTACTCCTTCGCCTTATAACGGCGCACGTCTAATCCTAACCAATTTATCGATTCGATTTTTCACACCACAAACCACATTCAAACCAATATCGCAATCAATCACCAAACAGTCAAACAAACAAGTCCATGGTCTGTGGACGATTTGTGTCGGGTGCTACTAAGCACCGTCTGCATCCTAGTATATATATAACTAGAAAAATTAAATTGAAAGGTGAGAAGTTCTCACATAAAGCTATCCAAGCTCCACGGCACTTCTATTGTAGAGATCTTCGCCAACTCGCCTTTCGTCGCTTTCGTTGTCCGCTTTCACTACATATGTAAAAATCGAATTTTTACGATGCTATTCAATATATAAAAATCTGATTTTTCTTTCGACTTTCAATATATAAAAATATGATTTTTATCTCGACTTTCAATATATAAAAATATGATTTTTATCTCGACTTTCAATATATAAAAATATGATTTTTATCTCGACTTTCAATATAGAAAAATATGATTTTTATCTCGACTTTCAATATATAAAAATATGATTTTTATCTCGACTTTCAATATATAAAAATATGATTTTTATCTCGACTTTCAATATATAAAAATATGATTTTTATCTCGACTTTCAATATATAAAAATATGATTTTTATCTCGACTTTCAATATATAAAAATATGATTTTTATCTCTAAAGAAATCAGTTTTCAATACCTTTTAAAAATCAGTTTTTATATCTTTTAAAAAATCTGTTTTTATATCTTTTTAAAAATCAGGTTTTCAATCTTTTTTTAAAAATCAGGTTTTCAATCTTTTTCTCCGAAAAACAATACTTTTCTATTTCTATTAACAATATTTTTCTATTTCTATTTAAGTAATTTTACATATATAAAAGCACTTACTGTTTATCGCGTCCACTTGAGAAACCCGCAGTACACCGCCACCAACGCCGCCGGACTCCCATCAGGACCACCCACATCGAGCGCCTACATGGTGCGCACCTCCTCCCCTGACCCAGTCAAACTCGGTTGCCTCGAGAGGCGTGAAAACTGGTGAGAACGGACGGCTTTTTCAGAGGGGAAATCGAAAGGAGGGAGGGGCGGGGA
This sequence comes from Allium sativum, assembly GCA_030737875.1. Lineage (NCBI taxonomy): Eukaryota > Viridiplantae > Streptophyta > Magnoliopsida > Asparagales > Amaryllidaceae > Allium > Allium sativum. The sequence goes on along the minus strand of CM060923.1, from coordinate 400,714,366 downwards.
GATGACTGATCGTCGGTGGAGGAGTTCGGGGGAGGGAGGCGTCGGCTGATAGAGGGGGCGTCGAACGAAGGAGGATCGGGATTTGGGTTTTCTGTGTGAAAAGGAGGCGCGATTTTTCCTTAAAAGGGGTTAGGGTTCTGGGAAAAAAAAGAAAAAGGGAAGGGTATTTATATTTAATTATATTATTATTTAAGTTCTATTTTTATCTATTTTACTTATTTATGGCCCTCAACTCCAAACAAGACCCAAAGACTGTAGTCCCTAGCTAAATACCCCCCCTCCAAACACTCTGGGATATGTTCCGCTGGCCAATTCGACTGTTACGATCAGTTTTCGTTGAATCTACATTTAAATCACTATATTGAATTTTAAACGTACATTTCTAATTACCGGGGTCACATACTAACTAGAAAAATTCCCGAAAAATATTTTCTAGCTTCGTATTAACGATACGGTCCTAACAAAACTAGTTTCGTCGAATTCTGAGATCGTTTGAAAAATGGCCAATTTCCAGTCGATTAAAATCAACTGAAACTGGTCAAACGCGTTTTCCTTTGCCACGCTCACATATTGATTCGAAAAATTATGAAATTTGGAATCTAGCAATAACTTAACATCACGGACCCAACAAAACTGGTTTCGTCGAAATCCGAGGTCGTTTGCAAAATTGCTATTTTTAAGGGCCTTATATATATAAAAATATATATAAATTCCACGGCGACTATTTCTAATTTTAAACTGGACATACCTTATTATTTCTAAGATGAAATCTCAGTTTGTTAACTTCGTTACAAAGATATAGTTATACAGATTCAAATATTTCTTGTTTCGTTCAATTCTGACTTATATTGAATTCTGTATATTCATTTGAAATTAGAAATCGAATTTTCGAACTACCGCGCCATTTTCAATTCCTTTTATAATTATATATAATTATTATATATTCTAACGATGACGTATATAATATATACGTTCTAATTATATTCAAAATAAATTTCCCGTCGATATTATTTAAAATAATTCATTTTAAATAATCAAAATTCGCTAAAATGGCCAAAATAAAAATTTTAAACTGGCCCAGATTTTACGGGTTGTTACAGTAAACCAATTCAAATTCGCGTTCAATTGATTTATAATCGTGTTCATTTCTTGTCAATTCTAAATTTAAATTCACTTCCTTACCTTTGGAAATTCAAATTGAAGTCAATTTCATAATACAAATTCATTTCTAATAAAAGTTCATATCGCTTCGAATTCAAATTCATATCTTATATAAGTTCACTCGTTTAATAGAATATCAATAATAAATTTAAATATCCAATCCTCGACTTTAAATTACGAAAATCTTAACTTATCCATCTATTAGTTTATTATTAAAGTTACAAAATATAAAAAATTAACTTTGAAAAAAAAATATAAATATATATACAAGTTTATAAAATTCTAAAATAAATTAGAAAGAGATTATAAGCATATATATGTTTAAAAAATATATAGAAATGGTTTAAAGGAAATATTTATTATAATATAAAAGTTTTAAAATACTTTATATGATTAAATTATATGGTTTAAAATAAATAAAATAATAAGTAAAATCTTAAATAAATATTTAAATCCATATTTACTCGAAAAATCATTTTAAAACATATAATTTAAAATTTCAAAATTAAGTTTAAATCTTAAAATATAAATATAAAATATAAAATATTCAATATTAAATTATTATTTTAAAAATAAATTTTCTAAATAACTTTACTTCGAAAAAACATGAACGACAGTGTCCGTATATAATTTTCTACCCTATGGTTAAGTGATACGGATATTTATCATTTAAACCCGCAATTTATAATTTTACGGGTATATATCATTTTAACTCGTAATCCCAAATTCAATAAAAATCGTTCAGGTCTATCATTTCAACCCATAACGATTTTTCCCTATTCTAATGTCTGTTCGGTTATGTATCATTTCAACTTTTAGTGATTTTTCCTAAACTAGGGGTATCAATAACATAACAAATCATCGTATAACATCAATTACATCATAAGTCATATATCATCAGTGTACCTACGCGTCATATGAATATCGTTTCATATATGAAAATGCACATGTCAAACAATTTATACTAGCAACCCTATACATTTCATAACAGTTCATTTATGTTAATCTAACATCCATGAAATAATGTAGGTCAAGTGTTAGATAAACTCACCTTTCATGGCATTTAGCGGAGACGACAAACGGATTGACACATGATGGAGCGACGACTTCCATGCATGACTTTGAAAGGATACATTAACGATAACCACTAAATATTTATTTTATTTTATGAGAGGAGGCTAGGGAATAACTCAATGGATCGATACGCTATTGGGTATTTGGGACGATTTCAAACTCAATTTCAAAATAACAAAACAAATTTTTACCAAAAATAATGTTTATATATATACACAGAAAAATTATTATATATATTTAAAATGCGACACACACACCAAAATCATATATATATAGTATAAATTGTACAAGTATACATATAAAACGCACATTCAAAACTATATATATATATATATATATTCAAAAAAAGATGCAACGCTAAACACGCACACAAACATAGACAACTCCATGCAAATTCACACACAAATCTAACACCGAAATATTCACACAACTTATACACTTGAACACAACACATAATATACACACAGCACCACAAGAAACCACTCATGCCATTACACAAAATACTCATAACACACTAACGCAAAGAAATACACAAACAAACCCGGTGTACACACGCTAACAAACGTCAACCCACGCACACATGAACACAATTGTACCCACACACGCAAGGGTTAATGGAACAACAGTTCGGTCGGTGCTCGGTGGGTGAGTTTGGTGGAGACATGGCGGGCTGGGTATGTTTGCGTACGTTAACCGGCCTTTCGGACCGGTTCCCAAAAGTACGCAAGACACGCTCGACTCAACATGTCGCGTGATATTACAGCCCAGAGGCGTCGCCAATATCATTCGGGGTCCAATACCAGAAGACTCGAGTCTGGGCACTAGCAGGATGTCGAATCCCTCGAACACGACTTCCATCAGTATTCGTCCGCATCCGAGCCAAAGGCGAGCCGTCAAGCGGGTCCGGGCGCAACGCCGGTGCCTGTCTAAGGCCCCACAGTCCTGGTGGCGATCGACCTAGCCGGTTAGGGAGAAACTGTGGGCACTGCCCTTTTCATCCGATTTCCGCCAACAAGTGTGTTGCCCAGAATCACCAGATCGACTCAAAGTCACGATTCAGCCAACAACTTCGGCGAACCTCACCGCTCCTCCAAACATTGCCAAACAAAGGCCTCGCAGTCCGAACCATTCCCGTGACGAGGCCTCACGAGTCTTGAAGCGTCCGAACCTGCGGTCCATGCGTATCTCGTAAAGCGAACTTCGCAACCCGTAGGGGCGAAATTTCGCATCCAGCAGGTGCGAAATTCCGCGCCCAGCTCCGGGTTTGAAATTTCGAACCCAGCAGGTGCAAAATTTTGAACCTAGCCCCGAGTTCGAAATTTCTGCTAGTGCGTGTGGCGGGTTCGAAATTTCTAGATTTTTTCCCCCATTCTCACCTACTCCTACCTAATCATACCTACCCCTACTCCTATAAATATCCCATGGCCTTACACTTCAAAGGGTTTGGATTTTCTTCACTTGAGACCTTCCTAGAGCTTCATGAGCCTCATTAATGGCATCTCCTATTTGAGGAAGAAGGACAATTAAATATTCTCTTTCCTAAATACCTAGCATATGGCAATTATAAAAGTGAATGTAATGAGCATGGCTCTACCTTGTAATTTTTGAGTGATTAGTAAAAGTTCAACAACCTTCCAAAGTGGACGTAGACCCAATCCGCGGTCAAACCACTATAAATTCTCGTGTCAATTACCGCTTTCTCTTACTTAGTCTTCCGACCAAATTAACCATTCCTAGTAATTGGAATCTTTGGTGTTGACGACATTTTTTCCCGTAAACATTTGGTGCTTTCACTGGGAATTGAACTCGAGGTTGCATCTTTGTCGCACGTTGTCATCTCAACCTCCGATGAGCTTGAGGTTCCTTGCTAACCCTGTCGTCGAGTCCGCTCACGATGGCAAAGCGACCAAAGAACGCAATGGTCGGACTTCAGCCGCAGCCGAGGCCGGTACATTCCAACAACCTCAACAAGCGGACATCCCTGCCACTAATGAAACCGTTCCTCCTATTGTGTACCGCGAAGCGCCCGCAACACAAGCTCAAATCTGTGCGCTTAATTAAGAATATGAGAACACAATGGTCAAGCTTAATCAAGCATTAAGGAATAACATCGACCTTATGTGACAACTTCAAGAAAGTCAGTGCATCGTCGCTGGACCTCAATTAGCTCAGAACAACGCTCGACCTCAACCATCTTGGAAACTTCCGAGTCGAGGGGCCCACATCAAAGAAGGAGGTTTTGTCTCGTCAACAATGTCGTCGTTCCCACCAACGCTCTCGACAACAACAACGGAAATGGCTACACCAACGGCAATGAGAATGACAACGGCGACCGAACTGCAGTCACATATAGCGAGGGGGCACAGTACCGAGACCGCTCTCGCTTGATCATCAATGACGGACCAGATCCTACTAACCAACCTCTTCCTCGATACAACCCGAAGGTCATTCATCAGGATGATAAGCCTGCTATTCCAACGGCCCGCGTTCCCCCAGAGCAGGATCTGCATCATCCTGCTCCACCTCACCGTCCACTCCTGGACCCAACCATAGATGTCGACGACATGGAGGAAGATGATCCGGACATCCATCATAGAAGACGCTCTCGCAACGGGACTCTGAAACCTCACCAAAACCCGTGGGTCCCAACGGCGGATCTGCATCCAACTTATCTTCCCGACATGGTCCGAAGAGTTATGAGGGAAGTGCGAGGGAAAGTGCACGATTCATGGGAAGCGTATATTAGGCGTAACACCTTTACAAGAATGGTGAGCGAAGCTAAGTGGCCACAACACTTCAGCATGCCACAAATGCAACTGTACGATGGCTCTACCGATCCTTGTGCTTTCTTGAACCGATATGAATGGAAAATGGACTTGAGCCGGGGCAATGATCTGGTCAAGTGCAAGTGCTTCCCGATCTTATTAGCAGGGACCGTTCTATTATGATTCTCTCGTCTCCCACTTGATTCTATCAACAACTTCGGCCAGTTAGCGACACAGTCGGTCAAGTAATTCAGGATGCATATTCCAACTCCAAAGAACGCCCTCACTCTTTCCAACATGTACCAAAGGCCCGCTGAGTCACTGAAAAGTTACCTCTCTCGGTTCAATGTCGCTCTCGCCGAGGTCGAGGATCCGGACCCTCGCATCATACTCTTTCTGTTAGCAAAAGGCGTCCTCCCGACTTCTGAATTTTGGGCATGGATCGATCGGAAGCAGCCAAAAAGCCTCATGATTTCCATGAAAAGGCGAGGCAATAATTATGCCAAGAAGAAGCGAGGCGAAACCGACTCTCCAAGGCCGGTCTTCCCAACAATCCACATGCTGGTACCATAAATAACAACATCAAAGGGAAATATATAGGAAAGCTTTTTGATAAGGACAAGGGGTAAGGTCCCTACAAACAAAGGCCAAATAACAGTAGGCAATGCGACTGCAACAACAGCCATGTTCCTATGGAACCGAACATGCCCGGTTCTCACCGGACATACGAGATCTACACCCCGCTGAATGAAGACTTGGAAACAATCTACCGGGAAATGTGCAACGCGCTTCAATACAAGAAACCATACAACGGGGAATCCACTAATCATGAGAAGAATACTGGCAAGTACTGTCGATACCACGACATGTACGGACATAATACCAATAATTGCCATCAATTCAAAGACGTAATCGAAAAGCTTATCCACGAGAAGCGCCTTGAGTAGTACGTCCAAAAAGCATCATGGCTCTCACCGGTATAAAGCAGAATTCCGACAAAACCTAATGCTCACGCCATTGGCCGCAATCGACACTGGTACCTCTCACCAGCCCCGAGCGACAGAAGACCCACTGAAATGGATCTCCTTCCACTTGTGGTCCCTGAAACTCCCACGGATCAAGCACCAATTCACACACTTAATAAGAAATATGAGAATGCATCTCTTGCAATAGGCGTTGAAGTTTAACACCAACCTTATGCGCCAACTTCAAGAAAGTCAACACATCGTTATTCCACTTTAGCTGGCTCAGAACTGCGCCCGCTCGCGGCTCGCTGCATTGGAATTTTCTTCTTTCGAAGCTAGGGGCCCACGTCAAGGTAGAAGGTTTAGCCTCATTAAAAACATCGTCGTCCGCTCCAACACTCGTACGACGACAACAACCGCAACAAAAATGAGATGATGATCGAGCCACCATCACTTACGGCCAAGGAACAATGTAACAAATCGGGTCCAAGTAACCAACCTCTTACTCGGAACAGCCCAACTATCGCCACACTCAACTAGAGCCCAACCTCCAATTATCGCCGACACTATCCATGGAGTCGTGAGGGAACCAAGGGGGAACGTCCATGACATCTATGAAACTAGTACAAGGCGTAACCCATCCACTTTGATTATCCTTAACACCGAATGGCGCAAGCGCTACGACATATTGACACTCGCCCCGTACTCAAGGAAGCCATGATTTTTGAAGCGTCATTAGCTACCACAAATGGCACATGGGTTCATTACACATCGCCAAAGACATCAAGTGCAAGTGCTTCCTTGTCCTTTTGCAAGATGGCTCTATCCGGGTTCTCTCGACTTCTACCTTGAACTATCTCCACTCTCGACTAACTCGCTAGGGGATTGGTCACGCAGTCTAGGATGCATGCTGTAACGCCAAAGATATCCTCTTAGTCTCGAACACTTATCAAGGCACCCGTGAAACTCTCAAAGGCTATCTCGCAAGATCCCACACCGCCTTGGCCAAAGTCAAGAAACCAACTCCTCGGATCGCACTCGTCCATCTTACGAAGGGCATACCACCTGATTCCGAACTTAGAGCACGGACCGACCAGAAAAGAGTAGGAAGAAGAAACTCCAACAAAGAGTGGGAAGAAGAGTCCTAAATCTGGTGGCTCTATTTCTTGCAAATCATGTTCCAAGACGTTCAACTCAAAAAAGGGTTTAAAGTACATTACAAAGTCCAAACATGTTGCTCAAGACACAAAAATCACAAACAAGTCTGAAGAAGAAAAAGATGATGAATCACTACCCAAGGTCAACGATGATGCAAAAGAAAATACTGAAAATAATGTCAAAGACACGGTTATTGCTTTGCTAATATGGGAAAAGAATCTGAAAACGTGTTTTCAAAAGAGGCAAACTATCTTTAGAGCAATACACCCGTAGTTGAACATAATAAAAGGATGGTGTTAAAGCACAAAAATGTTGTAGTTGAACCAAAAAAGAAGAAGGTCATGGTGACTGAAGATGGATCAGTCGAAATAATGAAAGAAGAAAATGATGCTAACGACATCAAAGAAGCAAATGGTGCTAAAGATACCCAAGAAACAAATGAGAAGGTGGAAACTTTGTTAGGAGTTGGCAATAACAAAGCAACGGTTGTGTTAAATAATGCAGCTCTTAAAGTAGTACCTCAAGTTGATACAGAAAATAATAATTTCACGAATTATTTTTGTCGAACTGCAAAGCAGAAACAACATGAAATGGTACGGGAAAAAGCCAGCAGGAAGACGAAAAGAGAAGAAAAACAGAAAACACACCCTCGTTATTTTACCACTGCTCTTAAAGTGTTCAAGCCTGAACATAACCCACCGAAGAAGAAGACAAAAAAGAAAATTTTGATAATATTCCTATTTTTACCGAAGCATGAAAAATATAAGGATTGGATTGCAACACAAAAGAGCACAAACAGCATCGTGTTCAAAAAATGTTGTTGCATTAGGCATTCGAAGGAATTCTGGTTTAGGGGAGGCATTGTTGACGTAAACCAAAATCCATTAATTACTTAAGTGTCCTTAAAAATAAAAGGTCATTAAGTATCATGTCCATTAAAGAAATGTCATGTCCATTAGATGAAGTGTCATGTCTATTGGTGAAGTGTTGTGTCCTTTAAGTCTAAGAGTGATATTAAAGTTTGTGTGTCTCTTGGTAAAATGTGATGTCCATTAAATGAAATGTCATGTAAGGCTATATATAAAGCCTGTCATTTTAGTTGGAATAGGTAAATGAATGAAGTGGAAAAAAAGTAAGAAATGAAATATTATTATAAGAACCAATAACTTCCCTGGTAAGGAAAGAGCGGATAATTTGAGAACAACACACAAAAGAACGCAGACAGAGGAACATTTCACTGTTTATTACAACAATTCCATCAGAATACAAGAATATACAGCGTACGAATAAATATTACACATCATAATTTATCAGAGATTTAAATTACATTTAAATGCATCAATGCAGTGGAAAAATAATACAATACACAACTGAAAGTAATACACGGATACAGAGCTTTCCGAGTATCGTTCCAGCTGTAAATCAGGATCCTGTGAATATAAATCTGCAAAACCAAAACTACTAGCTGCCCGTGTGAAAATAAGGGCACCCAGAGTTTAGGTAAAAACAATAAACTCCAGGTTAGTCATGGGACTGGTGTAAGAACTAAAACAGTTATTAATATCTATTTTAAAGTTAGGTAAATCAAGGGACCATGCCGTATAACACGAAATGGGTATCCCTTTAAGAATACCAATGCATAAAACAACATCGCAATGCTAAATAAAGAAAAATGAAGCTATTATAAGACCCAGGTCCCATCACACAATGTAACGCAAGCCGGAGGATAGAGTTTTTACCTTATAATAGCCAAAGAATGCTTGATACGCTAAATTTCATGTTTTAATTCTTAATCAGACTCCAACTGTAAATTAGTAAGAGAACGATTCCCTAAGTATTAACCCCGAAGGCCGAAACTAACATCAGACTAATACCCAGGAAACCACTCATCTTAGCTCGTTTCCAGTTAGTTTCTGATTTTATATACAATCATAAATATCAATCAAAGGCGACATGAGCGTCCCATGCCACTATGTTGCCATACATAGGTTTACAATCAAAACCGCAAAGTCACGTATTGGAAATTGGATTTCCATCTGCGAACCGAGGCAAAAGATAGTCCTCTACTGATTCGAGACAATCTAGCCAATGTCTCAGGCAAGCCTTTGGATCGTCAGGGCCGGTCCACCGATGTGGATTAAAATGCCTGAACAATGCGTTTCCCCGCCCTTTGGGGCGTAAATGAGCCAACGAATGACTCCATCGGCTTCACATAGTCACCGATACATCCGAGGCGCCTCGCAACAGCAACAACCACATAAGTCAAACTCGTCAGGGCATGTAAAACCACTGACGCCACTTCTAACTAGAAGGAAACGCATGCCCTCCCTGATGTCCTCTCTCGTTTCTGATTCACAACCGGGGTGTGAGGCTCGCGAATTAACGCTACACAAAGCCGTGCCACACAGGCTATGCTTTGATCATCAACCACAAGACTCTGCTTTTCAACAGAAGCCTTGATCATTTGCATCTTAGCATGCCACACAGGCAAACCACTCCATGCAACCGATATCCATCAATCACACAGAATGATATCCAGTGTCGGACACACAGTCCATTTACAAGTTCGTTCTGGGTCTGAACGAAACCGGAGGCACCTAGTACCCCGCATATCCATCGATCTCCAAGTACGTCTGGACGATCACTAACTGATTCCCTCCTCTTGGGTGTACGGCCCAATCAAGATCATCAATAATTATCCAAACGACGTGAAGACCTCCGGTCTTCAACCACCGTCTTCATTTTCGACTCAACGTCGAATCAGTTATTCAGAATGGGATAAACCCGGTCTCTCTGAATAACTCGCGTATATAATAAACAAGTGTTACACAAACACAACATACGCCTCATTCCAATTCATCAGTCCGTAACAGTAAATTAGTAAGAGAACAGTTCCCTAAATATTAACCCAGAAGGCCAAAACCAACATCAGATCAATACCCAGGAAACCATTCATCTTAACTAATCTTCAGTTAGTTGCTAAACTTCACATTCTTAGGGATAGGTTCCCATTAATTTTATCAAAGATAAATTCCTCAAATTTATTCTTTAACATTCCTTTGAGTATCGATTCAACAAGACGGGATTAACGAACCTTACCGAAGTACAATTGTTTTAATTTCCCAACCACAACCTATTCATCCCATGAAGTAAAGCTGGTAATACTTCATATCTAACACCACAGCGTTATCGGTAAATTCAATTACCATTTCACGTTTAAATCTAATTAAAGATTTAACTATCACCTGGAGCACAACTAGTGATACTCCATTCTCGATCGTTTCAATCAAATTAAAGATTCATTAAAACTCCGCTTGGTTTTTATCTTTAACTGGGTTAAAGAATCAACGTCATTTAAAACACGATTCGCGATAAACCCAAAATCACATTCCATTCTATCAGCCTTTAACTGTAAATTAGTAAGAGAACAGTTCCCTAAATATTAACCCCGAAGGCCGAAACTAACATCAGATCAATACCCAAGAAACCATTCGACTTAAGTAATCTCCAGTTAGTTTCTGATTTTCTTAACTCGGTTGGGTCTAAGAACAGTATTATTGAAGATACCGCTCACGACAACCCAAAATCACATTCCATTAATTATCGGGTTAAAGAACAAGTGATATTTAAAACACCATTCAAGATAAACCCAAAATCAATTCAAATTTAATTCCAATTAAATCCCATTTAATTGGTACACTTCATTAAATCTAAATAAAAAGATTTAATCTCTTTCTCAACTGGGTTTAAGAACAGTGTTAATGAAGACACCATTCACGACAAACCCAAATCACATTCCATTAATTATCGGGTTAAAGAACAAGTGTTATTTAAAACACCGTTCACGATAAACCCAAAATCAATTCAAATTCAATTCCAATTAAATTCCATTTAATTGGTACACTTCATTTAATCTAAATAAAAAGATTTAATCTCTTTCTCAACTGGGTTTAAGAACAGTGTTAATGAAGACACCATTCACGACAAACCCAAATCACATTTGATATTAAATACAAGGCTCTGAATAGAAAATATATCGGCTTATATTCAATATCAAATTCTATGACCAACAAATATCGTAGTGGAAATAACGATATAAATATATTTTTCAAATTTACATATCAATATCTGTATAATCTCAAAACCCAACATCGAAATATTCCGAAGACAGTTTCGATTCAAATCTATTCCAAATCACGTATTGGAAATTCAGGTTATTTTCAAAACCCTCTCAAATCCACCTTATTTATTTTAAAAATAAATAGAATTATAATTCTAGTTCAAAACCAGTTCATTTCGATAAAAATCTATTTTTATCTTTTCAAATATGGAGTTTTGCATCCCAATTCTTCACAAATCATTTCTTATGATTTTACACAATTTTTTTTTTTATATATTTTTATCAAGGCCCGTACAGTCGATTTCCATCAACGGCCATCGAACTGCACTTACAACGACCTTTTCCAAATTTGATTTGGACATAATTCCAAATCCAACCGTTAGATTTGTAATTTCAAATATTCGTTAGAAAGCTCTTTTCGGAACGAACCCAACGGTTCCGGTTTTAGGAGAAACCGATGGTCGGATCTCCCGTAATATCAATTCGAAGTCAATAGTCGAAATTCATGAACTACCGCGGCGCGGCGCGTTCTATTCATGCCATTATATATATAATACATATATTTTATATATTTCATCGATTTCCTTTTAAAATGTATTTTATAAATCATTTTAAATTCGTTTTCAAAACGATTTCAACTTCCATCTCAAATTCAAATCAAAATTGAATTTTCCAATATAAATTCATTTCAAATTCATTTCAAATCGATTTCAACTCAATTCAAATTTCAAATCGTTCCAATTTAGTTCGATTTTCAATTATTTTCAATTTAATTCAAATTTCAATTCATTTCAAATATCAGATTTTGAAATCACTTCCTATTCTATATTCATTATAAAAATGAATAAAATCGATATAAATATCGTTCACGTCAAAATGGCGTCAATCTAATCAACACAACTTTTATCCAACACATGAATTTATTCTATTCAATACATGAATATATTTTTCTATTCAACACATGAATATATATTTCTCTATTCAACACATGAATATATTTTTTTCTATTCAACGCATGAATATATTTTCTAAATTGGAATGAGGCCAAATCAATTACCATATAATGTTAATTATATGGATTTTCTACAACACATGTATATAACAGCAATGACAAATAATCAACCATCATCCAAATTGTACCACACAACTGCATAAGCATTAAGTATAACTAATAAACGCTCATACATTCTGTCAATCAAACGATCGACATACCACTAAACCATTGGGATTAGTGTACATAAAATATCATCCCAATACCCGAGTGGGGTTTCAAACCAACAAACACAGATTTTATTTGTGCAGTTGGGCGATGTGTAAAATTTATCGTTCCAATCAATATCAGTTAAATCAGTGTATGTAAACAAATCGTTGATTTGTTTATAAATATTTATTTTATATGCACGTTAAAAATTATATTTTTAACTATAAAATATTTTCCACTATAAAATATTTTATTTCATTTCACATCACACAATCACATTTCACTACACAACAATCAAACAAACAAGTCATCCATTGTCTGTGGACGACGGGTGTCGGGTGCTACTAAGCACCGTCTGCATCCTAGTATATATTTCAACTAGAAATTAAAATAAAAGTGAGGAGTTCTCACCGACTAGCTAAACCAAACGCCACGACTCTTCTTATGTAGAAATCTCCGTCGTGCTCACCTTTTGTCACTTCGTTGCCCGTATTCACAACATATATAAAAATCATATATTTTTATTTCACTCTCAAGATGATAAAAATAGCCCCTTTAACACGATGTTTTCATTATAAAGATTATATTTTTATAACACTCTTCTCTATATAAAATTTATATTTTTATATATCTACTTCTAATATAATGATCGAATTTTTATATCATCGCTATAAAAACCCCATTTTTATTTCAACATATATATAATTAAAATCAGATTTTTATTTCGCTACATATAGAAAGATCAAATTTTTACTATCTATATAATATAAGAATCGTATTTTTATTATTCCTATAATATAAAAATTACATTTTTATTGTTTCTATAATATAAAAATCATATTTTTAAACTGCTATCCTTCAAATAAAAATCACATTTTTTATTTGTTCACTTTCAATTCAAAAATCATATTTTCCTTAACCATTCAAATGATAAAAAACATACTTTTAAAACTTCGCTTTCAACATAAAGATCATATTTTTATATGCTTAAAAACCGTATTTTTATCTAATTAAAAATTCTATCTTTTATCTTCATAAAAATGATTTCATAACTTAGAAATTAAAATTGGAGAAACTCGCTAAGTCTACTTAATGAATACGAAGTTAGGAGCTTAAAAATAACTCTAATCGTTAGCGAACTCACCCTGACTGGCGAAGAAGAAGTCAGCGATGTACGGGTGTTTTAGACTGGACGGTGATGACCGAGCAAAGGCGGATCCGTGGTGCTCAGGCGAGCAGAGATCGGAAGGAGGCGACTTCAGGTGTGGTTGATGGCAGTGGGCTTCCAGATGATGGCAAGGGGTTTTGGGGGTCGTGGTGTTGGTCAGAGGAGGTGGGGGTTCGGCCTAGTGGATGGGCGGTGGCGTAGGGGCCCACGGTGGAGAGGACTGGAGGAATTAGGCAGGGGCTGCGGGTTTTAAGGCATGGGGGTGCCTCGTTTTGGGCGCTAGCGTGGGGGAGCTCCACCGGAGTTTGGCGGCGCAGGAAGAGGGTTAGCAGGGAGGCGCGATGATCGATTTCGAGAGGGGAGGCTTAGGAACGGGATCGCAAGTTTTTCTTTTTTTTCCTTTTTTTCTGAGATCTAACGGGGAGGATAGAAGAGTAAAGGGGCGTTGACTAAATTTTTTTTATTTAGTATTTTATTTATTTCTCCATGAAAAGTACCATTTTCATCCGAACTCAAAATTGAACCCACCGACTGTCATCCCTAGTGTAATACCCCCATTTCGAACACAATGGGATATGTATCGTAAGCCAATTCGACTGTTTCGATCAGTTTCCGTTCAAATTAAAATATAAATCTATGTATATTGATTTTGAACGCACATTTCAATTTACTGAGGCCACCTATGGACTCTAAAAATTCCCGAAAAATATTTTCTATCTTCGTATTTACGATACGGTCCTAACAAAACTAATTTCGTTGAATTCTGAGACCATTTGAAAAATGGCCATTTTCCGGTCGATTAAAATCAACTGAAACTGGTCAAACACGTTTTCCGTTGCCACACCCACATATTGATTCGAAAAATTACGAATTTTGGAATCTAGTAGTAACTTGACATCACGGATCCAACAAAAGTGGTTTTGTCGAAAACCGAGGTTGTTTGCAAAATTTCCATTTTTAAGGGCCAGAATTTCATAGCGACTGTTCTGAAATTTCAACTGGACATAAATTTTGATTCCCGCTATGAAATTTCAATTTCCCGGATTCGTCGGAAATATATTCACAAATAGATTCTAATATTTTTGGTTTCGCTAAAATCCGGTTTATTTTGAATCCTGTACATTAATTTGAACTTTAAAATCGAATTTTCGAACTACCGCGCCATTTCAGGCTCGTTATATAATTAAAATAAATTTATTCGTTTTAACTTCGTCGAAAATATATTTTCCTTTAATATTATTTAAAATAATTCATTTTAAATATTCATAATTCATTAAAATCGCCAAAATAAAAATTTTAAATTGGCTCAGATTTCAGGGTTATTACAATCTCCCCCACTTAAAACTTTTCGTCCCCGAAAAGGAATGAAGCCGAAAGTTGTTTCACAAATCAACCCAACTTCCAGTATTTTAATTATGACTTAAGTTCTTCAACTTTTCAGTTTGTAAGAACTTTTCAAATTTTTCAAAAATTTGGCTAATACCCTAAATTTTCGAAAAATTTCGCCATAACCTCCCCTGCACCGGGGACTTCAAGATATTTCAAATAGCCTCCCATGGCCCTCATCAATCCAAAAACAAAAGGATACAGCCAAGCGGCTCATAAAATCATCCAAAACCCAAGAAATACAATAAACATGTACCTATTCGTCGGGCAAACAATTTTATTCCTCTTCTCTAGCCTCCTTGCTATGACCTGTTCAATGTAAGTACATGTATACATTTGAAAATGCAACAAATTTTCAATACAATTCACTATTTGGTTCAATTTGGCTAAAGGTTCAACATTTAATTAATCAACCAATAATCAAACAACACAATCAGCAATCAATTAATTGATTATCTTTTCAAATTCATAACTTTGATACATAGTCAAAAATCAGAGTTTTGATGCCAAATCACAACTATAAGCCCTATCTAATTTTGGTTCTCACACCAGTCAATTGGAAATATATAGAAACTCCACTTTCGTCACTCGAACATAAATTCTAATGATGGAGCTCCATCATCAGAATCATCTTCGGGCGACTAGAGTGTAATTCTATATCCATCCAGTATATTAAAATTTCAAATACACGTGGATCAGACGTATATTAAAATCTCTATATACCTGATAGTCCAAATCAATATAAATAAATATTCAAATATGAATAATTGAATTAAATTTTCAAAACAAAAATTGTTTCCAATTTAAAAATATACTCTTCACACTCGTTCTAGGATACTACTGATCCCATCTCTAACGAGTCATTCCCATTGGATATTACTAATCCAATTTCTGATGAATTCTTTCGTTGGTTCTAATGTGTCTTATTCTCTAAGTTTTGTAAACCAAAGCTCCGATACCAACTGTAAGAACCCGTAAATTCCCTGGTAAGGAAAGAACGGATACTTTGAGAACAACACACAAAAGAACACAGACAGAGGAACATTTCACTGTTTATTACAACAATTCCATCAGATTACAAGAATATACAGAGTACGAATAAATATTACACATCAAAATTTATCAGAGATTTAAATTACATTTAAATGCATCACTGCAGCGGAAAAATAATACAATACACAACTGAAAGTAATACACGGATACAGAGCTTTCCGAGTATCGTTCCAACTATAAATCAGGATCCTATGAATATAAATCTGCAAAACCAAAACTACTAGCTGCCCGTGTCAAAATAAAGGCACCCAGAGTTTAGGTTAAAACAATAAACTCCAGGTCAGTCATGGGACTGGTGTGAGAACTAAAACAGTTATTAATCTCTATTTTAAAGTTAGGTAAATCAAGGGACCACGCGGTATAACACGGAACGGGTTTCCTCCCAATAATACCAGTGCATAAAACAATAGCAGAGTGGTAAATAAAGAAAAATGAAGCTATTATAAGACCCAGGCCCCATCACACAATGTAACGCAAGCCGGAGGATAGGGTTTTTACCTTATAATAGCCAAAGAATGCTTGATACGCTAAATTTCATGTTTTAATTCTTAATCAGACTCCAACCGCAAATTAGTAAGAGAACGATTCCCTAAGTATTAACCCCGAAGGCCGAAACCAACATCAGACTAATAGCCGGGAAACCACCCATCTTAGCTCGTTTCCAGTTAGTTTCTGATTTTATATACAATCATAAATATCAATCATATGCGACATGAGCGTCCCATGCCACTATGTCGCCATATATAGGTTTACAATCAAAACCGCACAGTCACGTATTGGAAATTGGATTTCAATCTGCGAACCGAGGCAAAACATAGTCCTCTACCGATTCGAGACAATCTAGGCCATGTCTCAGGCAAACACTCAGTCAAGCCTTTGGATCGTCAGGTCCGGTCCACCGATGTGGATTAAAATGCCTGAACACTGCGTTTCCCCGCCCTTTGGGGCGTAAATGAGCCAACGAATGACTCCATCGGCCTCACATAGTCATCGATATATCCGAGGCGCCTCGCAATAGCAACAACCACATAAGTCAAACTCGTCAGGGCGTGTAAAACCACTGACGCCACTTCTAACTAGAAAGAAACGCATGCCCTACCTGATGTCCTCTCCCATTTCTGATTCACAACCGAGGTGTGAGGCTCGCGAATTAACGCTACACAAAGCTATGCCACACAGGCTATGCTTTGATCACCAACAAACAAGACTCTGCTTTTCAACAGAAGCCTTGATCATTTGCATCTTAGCATGCCACACAGGAAAACCACTCCATGCAACCGATATCCATCAATCACACAGAATGATATCCAGTGTCAGACACACAGTCCATTTACAAGTTCGTTCTCGGTTTGAACGAAACCGGAGGCACCTAGTACCCCGCATATCCATCGATCTCCAAGTACATCTGGACGATCACTAACTGATTCCTTCCTCTTGGGTGTACGGCCCAATCCAGATCATCAGTAATTATCCAAACGACGTGAAGACCTCCGTTCTTCAACCACCGTCTTCATCTTTGACTCATCGTCGAATTAGTTATTCAGAATGGGATAAACCTGGTCTTTCTGAATAACTCGCGTATATAATAAACAAGTGTTACACAAGCACAACATACGCCTCATTCCAATTCATCAGTCACTAACCGTAAATTAGTAAGAGAACAATTCCCCAAATATTAACCCCGAAGGCCAAAACCAACATCAGATCAATACCCAGGAAACCATTCATCTTAACTAATCTTCAGTTAGTTGCTAAACTTCACATTCTTAGGGATAGGTTCCCATTAATTTTATCAAAGATAAATTCCTCAAATTTATTCTTTAACCTTCCTTTGAATATCGATTCAACTAGTCGGGATTAACGAACCTTACCAAAGTAATCATTTGTTTTAATTTCCCAACCCCAACCTATTCATCCCATGAAGTAAAAAATGGTAATACTTCATATCTAACACCACATCGTTATCGGTAAATTCAATTACCATTTCACGTTTAAATCTAGTTAAAGTTTTAACTATTGCCTGGAGCAAAACTGGTGATACTCCATTCTCGATCGTTTCAATCTAATTAAAGAGTCATTAAAACACCGCTTGGTTTTAATCTTTAACTGGGTTAAAGAATCAACGTCATTTAAAATACGATTCGCGAGAAACCTAAAATCACATTCCATTCTACCAGCCTTTAACCGTAAATTAGTAAGAGAACAGTTCCCTAAATATTAACCCCGAAGGCCGAAACCAACATCCGATCAATACCCAAGAAACCATTCGACTTAACTAATCTCCAGTTAGTTTCTGATTTTCTTAACTCGGTTGGGTCTAAGAACAGTATTATTGAAGATACTGCTCACGATAACCCAAAATCACATTCCATTAATTATCGAGTTAAAGAACAAGTGATATTTAAAACACCGTTCACGATAAACCCAAAATCAATTCAAATTCAATTCCAATTAAATTCCATTTAATTGGTACACTTCATTAAATCTAAATAAAAATATTTAATCTCTTTCTTAACTGGGTTTAAGAACAGTGTTAATGAAGACACCATTCACGACAAACCCAAATCACATTCCATTAATTATCGGGTTAAAGAACAAGTGTTATTTAAAACACCGTTCACGATAAACCCAAAATCAATTCAAATTCAATTCCAATTAAATTCCATTTAATTGGTACACTTCATTTAATCTAAATAAACAGATTTAATCTCTTTCTCAACCGGGTTTAAGAACACTGTTAATGAAGACACCATTCACAACAAACCCAAATCACATTTGATATTAAATACAAGGCTCTGAATAGAAAATATATCGGCTTATATTCAATATCAAATTCTACGACCAACAAATATCGTATTGGAAATAACGATATAAATACATCTTTCAAATTTCCATATCATTATCTGTATAATCTCGAAACCCAACATCGAAATATTCCGAAGACAGTTTCGATTCAAATCTATTCCAATTCACGTATTGGAAATTCAGGTTATTTTCAAAACCCTTTCAAATCCACCTTATTTATTTTAAAAATAAATAGAATTATAATTCTAGTTCAAAACTAGTTCATTTCGATAAAAACCTATTATTATCTTTTCAAATATGGAGTTTTTCATCCTAATTCTTCACAAATCATTTCTTATGATTTCACACAAATTATTATTATTTTTAATAATTTTATCAAGGCCCGTACAGTCGATTTCCATCAATGGCCATCGAACTGCACTTACAGCAACCTTTTCCAAATTTGATTTGGACATAATTCCAAATCCTACCATTAGATTTCTAATTTCAAATATTCGTTAGAAAGCTCATTTCGATACGAACCCAACGGTTCCGGTTTTAGGAGAATCCGACGGTCGGCTCTCCCGTAATATCAATTCGAAGTCAATGGTCAAAATTCACGAACTACCGCGGCGCGGCGCGTTCTATTCAGGCCATTATATATATATTATATATTATATATATTTAACGTATTTTATAAATCATTTTAAATTTGTTTTCAAAACGATTTCAACTTCCATCTCAAATTTAAAACAAAATTGAATTTTCCAATATAAATTCGTTTCAAATTCATTTCAAATCGATTTCAATTCAATTCGAATTTCAAATCGTTCCAATTTAGTTCGAATTTCAATTCTTTTTAATTTAATTCGAATTTCAATTCTTTTCAATTTAATTCGAATTTCAATTCATTTCAAATATCAGATTTTGAAATCACTTCCATTTCTATATTCATTATAAAAATGAATAAAATCGATATAAATATCGTTCACGTCAAAATGGCGACAATCTAATCAACATGGCTTTTATTCAACACATGAATTTATTCTATTCAACACATGAATATATTTTTCTATTCAACACATGAATATATATTTTTCTATTCAACGCATGAATATATTTTCTAAATTGGAAAGAGGCCCAATCAATTACCATATAATGTTAATTATGTGGATTTTCTACAACACATGTATATAACAGCAACGACAAATAATCAACCATCATCCAAAGTGCACCACACAACTGCATAAGCATTAAGTATAACTAATCAACGCTCATACAGTCTGTTAATCAAACGATCGACATACCACTAAACCATTGGGATTAGTATACGTCAAATATCATCCCAATACCCGTGTGGGGTTTCAAATCAACAAACACAGATTTTATTTGTGCAGTTGGGCGATGTGTAAAATTTATCGTCCCAATAAATATCAGTTAAATCATTATATGTAAACAAATCGTCGATTTGTAAATATTTATTTTATATACACGTTAAAAATTATATTTTTAACTATAAAATATTTTCGACTATAAAATATTTTATTTCATTTCACATCACACAATCACATTTCACTACACAACAATCAAACAAACAAGTCATCCATGGTCTGTGGACGACGGGTGTCGGGTGCTACTAAGCACCGTCTGCATCCTAGAATATATTTCAACTAGAAATTAAAATAAAAGTGAGGAGTTCTCACCGACTAGCTAAACTAAACGCCACGACTCTTCTTATGTAGAAATCTCCGTCGTGCTCGCCTTTTGTCACTTCGTTGCCCGTATTCAATACATATATAAAAATCATATATTTTTATTTCACTCTCAAGATGATAAAAATAGCCCCTTTAACACGATGTTTTCATTATAAAGATTATATTTTTATAACACTCTTCTCTATATAAAAATTATATTTTTATATATCTACTTCTAATATAAAGATCGAATTTTTATATCATCGCTATAAAAATCCCATTTTTATTTCAACATATATATACTAAAAATCAGATTTTTATTTTGCTACATATATAAAGATCAAATTTTTACTATTTATATAATATAAGAATCGTATTTTTATTATTCCTATAATATAAAATCACATTTTTATTGTTTCTATAATATAAAAATCACATTTTTTATTTGTTCAATTTCAATTCAAAAATCATATTTTCCTTAACCATTCAAACGATAAAAATCATACTTTTAAAACTTCGCTTTCAACGTAAAGATCATATTTTTATATGCTTAAAAACCGTATTTTTATCTAATTAAAAATCCTATCTTTTATCTTCATAAAAATGATTTCATAACTTAGAAATTAAAATTGGAGAAACTCGCTAAGTCTACTTAATGAATACGAAATTAGGAGCTTAAAAATAACTCTAATCGTTAGCGAACTCACACTGACTGGCGAAGAAGAAGTCAGCGATGTACGGGTGTTTCAGACTGGATGGCGACGACCGAGCAAAGGCGGATCTGTGGTGCCCAGCTTCGCGGTGCTCAGGCGAGCAGAGATCGGAAGGAGGCGACTTCAGGTGTGGATGGCGGCAGCGGGCTTCCTGGTGATGGCCAGGGGCTTTGGGGGTGGTGGTGTCGGTCAGAGGAGGTGGGAGTTCGGCCTGGTGGAGGGGCGGTGGCGTAGAGGCCCACAGTGGAGAGGACTGGCGGAATTAGGCGGGGGCTGCGGGTTTTAAGGCATAGGGGTGCCTCGTTTTGGGCGCTAGCGTGGGGGAGCTCCACCGGAGTTTGGCGGCGCTGGAGGAGGGTTAGCAGGGAGGCGCAGTGATCGATTTCGAGAGGAGGGGGCTGAGGAATGGGATCGCAAGTTTTTTTCTTTTTTTCTGAGATCTAACAGGGGGATAGAAGAGTAAAGGGGCGTTGACTATTTATTTAGTATTTTATTTATTTCTCCATGAAAAGTACCATTTTCATTCGAACTCAAAATTGAACCCACCGATTGTCATCACTAGCGTAATACCCCCATTCCGAACACAATGGGATATTTATCGTAAGCCAGTTCGACTGTTTCGATTAGTTTCCATTCAAATTAAAATATAAATCAATGTATATTGATTTTGAACGCACATTTCAATTTACCGAGGCTACCTACGTACTCTAAAAATTACCAAAATATATTTTCTATCTTCGTATTGAAGATTCGGTCCTAACAAAACTAATTTCGTTGAATTCTTAGACCATTTGAAAAATGGCCATTTTCCGGTCGATTAAAATCAACCGAAACTGGTCAAACACGTTTTCCGTTGCCACGCCCACGTATTGATTCGAAAAATTACGAATTTTGGAATCTAGCAGTAACTTGACATCACGGATCCAACAAAAGTGGTTTCGTCGAAAACCGAGGTCGTTTGCAAAATTTCCATTTTTAAGGGCCAGAATTTCATAGCGACTATTTTGAAATTTCAACTGGACATAACTTTTGATTCCCACTATGAAATTTCTGTTTCCCTGATTCGGAAAGATATTCACAAATAGATTCTAATATTTTTGGTTTCGCTAAAATCCGGTTTATTTTGAATCCTGTACATTCATTTGAACTTTGAAATCGAATTTTCGAACTACCGCGCCATTTCAGGCTCGTTATATAATTAAAATAAATTTATTTGTTTTAACTTCGTCAAAAATATATTTTCTGTTAATATTATTTAAAATATTTCATTTTAAATATTCATAATTCATTAAAATCGCCAAAATAAAATTTTTAAATTGGCTCAGATTTCCGGGTTATTACAATTATCTTCTTCCTCCTACAAAATAAAGTCACCTTTCTGCAACAAATTTATATCAGAGCTTCTCTACTTCATCAATCTGGTATCAAAGCTTCTTCAAAAAACCAACAAATTGGTATCAAAGCCAAAACCCAAAATAAAATCCAACAGGGTAGAGACGTGGTGGACAGCAGGGTTCAGGAGCTGATAAACGGGTGAGTCGGCGGCTCCGTCCGGTTCAGGTGGCCATCATGTCTTGGATGGCGCAGAGACAAGGCGATGTGATTCAGGGGGTTTTGGCCAGTAAGCTTTGCTATGGAGGTGGACTTGCGATGGGGATCTACAGAATGGGGAGAATGGAGAAAAAAAGTGATGAGAAGAAATAAGGCTCCTGCACCCATTTGTTTTATTTTAAAATGGGAAGGATGTTTTGACGGGGAAAGAAATGGAATAGAATGAGATGAGGCAGAAGTGCATTTAAGTGAAGCTGCTGTTGGAAGGCGAAATAATGGTGGGGTGGGAATGAAAATGAAGGCGTGCAGCTGCCTTTTCTTTTTTTTTTCTTTTTAATGATTAGGGAATGAAACATGCTCTTAAAAAATTGAATGGGCAGAATGAACATTGCTTTGGAAAGGTAATTTTTATTCTAATCCACATTTTTAGTAAGTTAATCCAACCTATTTTATAGAATCATTGGCTTTTAATTATATTTAAATTTTAATTAGTTAATGCACCAAAAAAAAACCATACGTATATTTCTTCTTCTCAATCTTCTTCTCTGCGTTTTGCGTCTATTCTTGTTTCTAAAATAGGTGAAGTGACTCATTCTACTTTTTTATTTTTTTCAAACAAAGCAGCACAATGGTATTTCAGGTCATAATGAAAAAGATATGTGAGTAGAGAATTATAGTTGACATTCATTACAGTGTGTTACACAGCTGTATATCATAAAGTTTTAAATAATGGGAAAACATGGGCTGCTAATTTGCATGAATTTTCAATAGTAGACATATTGAGTGGTGATGTTGTTTTTCTTGCAATTTACACTACCAATATGGAAATCGACAAAGCTAAATCGGTGGATTGCCTCGCTCCGGGCAGCGACATGAATCTGGATAACCCGCAAGGAGCTCCTCATTCTAGTTGAATGCGTTCGGGAATACAGGCTCAGAAAATCCCAACACATTGCTTAAGGCCGCTTCGATTTTGAACAACAATTTGAATTGGCAGGGTGCGCTGACACGTTCTATACTTCCACGAGAATAATTTGCATATACGACCGTGCTTATAACATACCTCCTCCGACCGTGTGTTATCCTCGTCGTTGCAGGTGGCCGCCATGCTGACAGCCCTCCAGATTGACCGTGCATTATCTGTCCAAGCCCATAACTCGTTTTACTTATAAGTAGTAAAAACTTTATTGCCATTTGGTGGAGCAATCAAACAATTATATCATACAAAAACATGAAATCTTTAAGTTAATCCACTCGTGGATTTACTTACAAAATAGTTGTGGATTAACTTATTAAAAATGTGTATTAGAATAAAAATTACCCTTTGGAAAATATAAAGTGACGCATAGCTTTTGGAAGGAAAACGGAAGTAAGTTAATGCATGGATTGAATTAAAAGTGACGTGAAGGCAATTTGTGGAACGCATATATGTCCTTTTTCAAGTGAAATGTGGTTCAAAGGAAAAAAATGGGTGACCTAGTAAAATAAAAGGACGCGTTTTGCAGACCCAAAATGCCAAGAAAAATATGCAGGATCCAAATAGGGACGCATCGAACTCAAATGACTTTATTTTTTAAATGAACTACGCAAGCTTTTCGCAATTTCAGCGCGAACCGAGCACCGAAACTGGCAAATGAATATATTTCGGCAATCAACACGGCGAGACGGACAAAACAGTATAAATTTTGCAGTGTCATGATGCTCCATTCAAAAAGGCATTACGTACTCCTTTAAACAAAAAATTCAGAAAGAAAAACAATTAAAATAAGGTAAAAACCGATTTTCCTGAAACGAATTTCCCCGTTGGATTCGTGACAACGAATATAATATTTTTCATGTTTGTCTGAACTGATTTTGGAGAGTTTTTTAAATCGCTAAAATTTGAACTGTTATGCGCAGTTTTGCATTAAATATTAGGCAACCGACAAACATATAAATTTTCCGATGAAATTTTCACAGTTGTTACATCTCACTATACGTATTTCAAATTTCAAATTTCAAATTCCCGTCATGAAAAACCATAGAATATTTTCAAAATAAAAATTTGATTTAAATAGAAATTCTAAATTGTTAAAAATAGCGGGTTGTTACATATTAAGTAGCACTGATTTCCCGATCTTTTCTTTGATTTAATATGGTTTTAAATTACAAATAGTTTCAATTAAGGTAAAGTCTGCTATGAAATTTATAGCAACATCACATTTTAACCCTTAACCTCGGACTTGATTTAATATATACAACTTATGACCTTATACGAATTCACATCATGATTTGATTCAAGGGGCAGATTATTATTATTACTTAATTTATCTTCTATTTTGACTTTGTGATTGAATAACTTTTGCCTGATTCTAATTCTGCAATTTATGCAATTGGTTCTTTAACTTAATAAGCAAAAAAGAAAAAAAAAACTAAAGACTTTTCTTAGAATTGGAAGTTTAACACAAAATTTAGTTAATTATTCTTTTATTCATTTAGTGTAGACATGAATTCTTGAATTAAAAAAAAAAATTACAGACTAAATGGAGAAAATGTGCACTTTATTAAAATTAAAATATGTGCAACATGTTTATTTCATTGTTTATTACTTTAGCCGCCAGGTCTTATGGAATCTCCTTCTCAATCTTCCTTACTTTCTTCATCTACATGGCGTGCTGCAATTAACTTGGTTTCTCTTCACCTCCACTCGCCGCATCATATGAACTCCCTGCAGGTCAGCCTACTTTCCATTTGCTATATGAATTCTGATTGCTTGACTCAGAATTCAATTCGTTTTTTATGGTTGTTTCTATCCACAAATTTGGAGTTATGATTACAAGAGTTGCAGCACCTTTAATTAAAACTATTCACCTATGTTCTTTATTTCATTCATCTTTTAATTATTCTATGTAATATGCAATGTCTACTTTGATGTCTATATAAAAACTAATTCACTATATGTTCTCGGATTTGCAATTGCATATGTTTACTGCTGGTGAAACTCGCATTATCTTTCTTTTTCTTAAATCCAATAACATTATAGCTTCTCTAAAAAAATCTTATCACTCTTAAAAGCAAATATTGTAAAGCATAATTTAAACCTTTTGATGTAGCTCACTGATCCATCATCTTCGTTGGAAAACGGGTTATATGTTAATGGAAAAAGAACAGTTATCATCATCTTCTTTTTTTGGGGTGCTTAAAACTCCATCAAGTCGTCTCTTTTCATCTTTAAATAAAACTGTATCGTTTGGTCCTCCTTTTACTGTATACTTCATAATGTGGATTATGATCATGAACTAATTTTAAGTCATTTTTTCTAAGATTAGCTGGTGTGTAGGAAATAAGGAAACCATGTATTAGTTCTTAAACATATTGCCATGATGCAAATATTTTGACTATGTAGTCATAAATGGAAATAGTAAAAGTCCAACATTTTACATGGAGATTTGTTTCATAATTTGCAAATCAGTTGTAACATAATTAGTTGGATTTGTTAATAACCTTGCATGTTAGTAAAGGATCACTCCATGAGGTGTAAATTATTATTTTTTCCACTTACACTTCTTTTATGTAGTTATTTTTTCTACTTATTTCTCATTTTTGGATAATGAGATGATGCAAAGCAGTAGTTGTACACGAAATTTTATTTATTAGATAATTTTAATTCCAGGTATCCTAAACTACAAAAAAAGATTATCTATATAAGGTTTTGTCGACATACATGCATCTTTCGAAAGAAACAATTTTGCATTTACATTATGCTTATAACCACGCACTTCAAATTGAAGAGAAATTACATAGCAATAAATTTGTGTGAGTTTTTTATAAAATGTATATTTTGTTTCAGGTTTTGCATCTTACAAAAAAGGGAGTATAAGTTTTGTAGTCATGATTTGAATGGAAATTAAACTTTGAGAATTGTCAATGTATTTTACATTCTTTATTTTCATGCACTTTTTAAATTTGTGTTTAAAATACGTTTTCAATTGGCGAGACCCTGTTTATCCTGGAACATGGTTAAAAACATTGCTGAACTTATAATTAAAAATATTCACCTTTGTTATTTATTTTATCCATCTATTAACTCATGATCCATTTAGATTACAGATTTGGTAAGACTTTATTACTCTATGTAAGGTTTTGTCGACATACATGCATCTTTCGAAAGAAACAATTTTGCATTTACATTATGCTTATAACCACGCACTTCAAATTGAAGAGAAATTACATAGCAATAAATTTGTGTGTGTTTTTTATAAAATGTATATTTCGTTTCAGGTTTTGCATCTTACAAAAAAGGGAGTATAAGTTTTGTAGTCATGATTTGAATGGAAATTAAACTTTGAGAATTGTCAATGTATTTTACATTCTTTATTTTCATGCACTTTTTAAATTTGTGTTTAAAATACGTTTTCAATTGGCGAGACCCTGTTTATCCTGGAACATGGTTAAAAACATTGTTGAACTTATAATTAAAAATATTCACCTTTGTTATTTATTTTATCCATCTATTAACTCATGATCCATTTAGATTACAGATTTGGTAAGACTTTATTACTCTATGTAAGTATGAATTATCTTCTTGAATATGTATATAAGAACGTAATCAGTGTATGGTATTGGATTTGCAATTGTTGATGTCTATTGCCTGATGAAGCTCACATTATCTCTCTTTTCCTTAAAGCCAACAACTTTATAACTTCTATAAAAATCCAAATTATCTCTCTCAAAGTCAATTATCTTAAAGCTCATCTTGATCTTTTTTGTAAATTAGCTATACTGATTCATCACCTTTGGTGAAGAATGAGTTTTTATTAATAAAAAAATAACAGGCTACATCTTCTGCTTTTCATTAAGGCGCTTTAATCTCTAACAAGTCATCACCTTTCGTTTTCAAAAGAAGCTAGATTTTTGTTATCATTTGGTTTTCTATTTACTATATGCTTTGATAATGTGGAATTATGATCATGAACTAATTATAGTTCATGTTTTTTCTAAAATTGGCTATTCTGTTAGGAAAATAAGAAAATCATGCATCGGTTCCAAAATGTATTTCCATGGTGCAAATATTTTGACTGTGTAATTATAAAAAGAAATTGTAAAGTCCTACATCTTTTATGGAGATTTATTTCATAATTCGTTAACTAATTGTAATAAAATTAGTAGGATTTGTTGAGCTGTTTGCATCTGCTAGTAAGCAGCACTCTGTGAGGCGTAAATTATTCTTTCTGCTTATATACCTTTTATTCAATTACTTTTTCTACTTTATTTCCTATTTTGGATAATAAGAAATTGCAAAGCAGTATTTGTATAAAAAAAAATTAATAGAAAATTTTAGTTTTAAGTTTCCTAACTTATGAAAAAAAAGATTATCTGTTTAAGGTTTTACCTGTTGGGAAATTACACAAATTTCCTTATGATTATATTTTTGGAGAAAAGAAATGAAATGTAGAATGGTAAGAGACACACAAAACTTGATAACGGAGTTCGGCCAATTATGCCTACATCTCCGGGCTGCTGCAGATCTTTTGTTTCAGAGAATATTACAAAGTGATTACACATAACACTTCATACTCAACCCTCGATCTCACTCTCTTCTTGCTCTCCTTTTCTTCTTATTGGATTTTGGAATGAGATAAAAGTTATGAAGAGGAATGGTGTATTTATAGATGAGAGAATGGTTGGTGGTGGTTGGTGGTGGTTGGTGGCCGGTAGGTGACATGGTTGGTGGCACACCGTGTTGAACACATGGGTGGCTTGGTTGTTGCTACACATGCAACATTACTAACAATCTCCCACATGAAGATTGATTTCAATCCGTTTTAACACCTTAATCGATGCAACAACCATTCTTCTCTTTTTACTCTAGCAGACCAACTGAAGTTGAACATGACTTCAGTTTATCGATAGTTACCGTTTTTGTCAACATATCTACTGGATTCTTGCTTCCTTCCATCTTCTGTTGGAATCTTTTGACAATTAATCGATCGTTGTATCTGTTGGAACCATCATGCTTTTCTTTCACCCGATACACCCATTTATTATGAAGTACCTTCTTTCCTATGGGTAACTCAGCTAGTTCCCATGTCTGGCTGAAGATAAGAGAATTCATCTCATATTTCATGGCAAGTTCCCACTTGCCGGCATCTTCAGTCTGAGAAGCTTCATCATAGCTTTCAGGTTCCCCTCTTTTCCACTGCATACCTCCTCTGGTATTTTATGCTCTAATGGAAGCGAAGGACCTCTGTTGATCAAATAAGCTGCTGTGTTGACAGCTTCTGCCCAGAACTGCTTTGTTAGACCTGACTGTATACGAATGCTTCTGGCTCTTTCTGTCAACATTCGATTCATATGCTCCACTACACAATTGTGTTGAGACGTACCCGGAACGGTTCTCTGCATTTGGATCCCGTGCCCATAACATAACTGCTTGAATCTGGTGTCATCATATTCACCTCCATTGTCAGTTCTAAGCTTTTTGATCTTTAGATTTGTCTCATTTTCAACCATAGCTTTCCATATCCTGAAAGTCTTGAACACTTCAAATTTATGCCTCAAAAAATAGACCCGTACCTTTCGCAAGTGATCATCTATGAAAGTAACGAAGTAATGCTTTCCACCGATGGACGAGATGGTCGTCGGCCCAAACATCGGAATGAACAAGCTCCAGTTTTTCCTTCTTTGCGGTTTTACCATTTATTTGAAAGCTGACTCTCTTCTGCTTTCCAAATATGCAATTTTCACACATGCCTATTTCCATGGACTTCAGACCTGGAAGTTTTCCCTTCGAGTGCATAATATTCATTCTCTTTTCACTCATATGGCCTAGCCTTTGGTGCCATATGTTGGAATTTTCTTTGCTAGCTGCAACAGTGAATGAACATCGTGCTCCTGCTGTCATGTAAAGAGTACCACTCTTCTTACTGTGAGCAATCGTCATTGCACCTTTTGAAATTTTCCAATCATCACGATGGAAAGTCGTAGTGTAGCCTTCACTAGCTAATTGTCCTACAGAGATCAAATTCTTTCTCAAGTCCGGTATGTGCCTGACATCTTTATCTCCCAAACTGACGCATTTAGCTTAATCTTCACAGCACATTTACCAACAATATCACAAGGTTGATCGTCACCATGATATACCATTCCAAGATTTCCAGAGGCGTACCTTTTGAAGAATTCTTTCTGCGAAGTGGCTTGAAACGATGCTCCAGAGTCTAGCACCCAAGACTCTTCCTTGCTCTCCAAAGAGCATATCAACGCTTCATCTGCTCATGGGGTAGAAGTAACATTTGCCTCTGCTTTCGCCTCCTGAACCTTTAGTGCACTTCTTCATTGATTTTTGTAGTGCCCGGTCTTTCCACAACTCCAACACTCAACGGTCTTTGAGCTGTGGGAATTGTTGGAATTTCTGGATTTAGATCTCCAGTCCTTCGACCTACCTCGGTAGTTCGATTTGCTACATCCATTTTCTTGTGTTGAATTTCTTCCTCTTGATTGTGTATGCAAAATTTTAAAGTTTGACGACTCACCAGAATCTCTTCGTCGGATCTCTTCACTGAGAACCATATCGCGGATATCATCAAATTTTAACTTATTGCCTCCCGACGAGCTACTCACTGATGTGATAGTAGCATTCCAACTTTCTGGCAGGGAAGACAAAAGTATCAACGCTCGTACTTTTTCACCAAATTCAATTTCAACTGAACTTAGCTGAAAAGTAACTGTATTCAGCTCATTGAGATGTTGAGCTACCGATGCACCTTCTGTCATCCGCAAATTGAACAATCGCCCCATCAAATGAACTTTGTTAGAGGCCGACGACTTCTCATACAAACCAGAGAGAGCCACCATAAGACCTGCCGTGGTCTTTTCCTTTTCTATGTTGAAAGAAACATTGCGAGATAACGTCAATCGAATAACTCCAAGAGCTTGTCTATCAAGAAGAGCACAATCTTCATCTTTCATATTCTCTGGCTTCTTCTCTGAGAGAAGTTGATAAATATTTTTCTGATATAGGTAATCTTCAATTTGCATTTTCCAAAAGCCAAAGTCAGCTTCATCAAACTTCTCGATTTTCACCCTTCCTTCATCTATCGCCATCGCTCCCACTCGAATTTGATTTCTTTTCTAACAAATTATAGCTTTGATACTAGTTGTTGGGAAATTATGCAAATTTCCTTATAATTAGATTTATGAAGAAAAGAGATTAAATGTAGAATGGTAAGAGACACACAAACTTGATAACGGAGTTCGACCAATTATGCCTACGTCTCCGGGCTGCTGCAGATCTTTTATTTCAGAGAATATTACAAAGTGATTACACAAAACACTTTTCACTCAACATTGGATCTCACTCTTAAGCTTGTAAAGTCCTACATCTTTTATGGAGATTTATTTCCTAATTCGTTAACTAATTGTAAAAAAATTAGTAGGATTTGTTGAGATGTTTGCATCTGTTAGTAAGCAGAACTCCGTGAGGCGTAAATTACTCTTTCCGCTTATATACCTTTTATTCATTTACTTTTTTCTACTTATTTCCTATTTTGGATAACAAGAAATTGCAAAGCAGTATTTCTACAAAAAAAAATTAGTTTTAAGTTTCCTAACTTATGAAAATAAGATTATCTGTTTAATGTTTTACCTATATACTTAGGTCTTTCAAAAGAAACATTTTTGTATTTACGGTATGCTTACATCCACACACTTCATGTCAAGAAGAAATCACATAGCAATATTTATGTACATTTGTTCTAAAATGCTTATTTAAATGGAAATCAAACTTTTACAATTGTTAATGTATTGTACATTCATTTCATTAATTGTACGCTAGAGATGTGCATGATTAGTCAAAATAAATAATGTGTGTTATTATTTCATATTGAATGATAATTTTGTCATCAACTTGAAAATATTGTCTTATTGCCCAATATTTGTGATTCTTTATTGAAATACTCGCCTTAATTTGATTTTCGTATCCTTTTCCAATTAGACTCACCATATGTTATATTCGATCTCACAATATATTAATTAATTATTAGTGATGTTTATTTATACATACTATTGTAATTATAGTAAATCTTCAAATTGATATGCTAGAGAAAAGGGAGCATAGCTTCTGAATGTAAAATGATATTTGATATATCACCAATTCAATAATAGAAAATAAAGGCAATAAAATACCCTTTATGATATAAGACATCAAAAATTCATTAGCCAATATAAATATGGCTGATAAAACTCGACCTTCGTTGTTCTTGCTTCTTCAATAGTGAGACCTAACTAGGTAAGTTTACACATCGTTCTTTCAAATTTTTGCTATATTTCCAAATTATAACATATTATAGTCATTGTGCCAAAGGTAAGCTTATCAATTGTTCCATCAGCGTGGTTGAAATCTTAACAGAAAAGAGAGATAGAGGCTACAAAAGATGGTTTGAAAACTGATTCTCTACATTATTGCGTAAAAGAGTTTGCTACTACTTAACTCACATGTATAACCTGTAGGTTGAAGAGGAAAGTTGAATAGGTAAAGGACATTTATCAGCAAGGAGAAAATGAAAGTGAAATAGAGGATAACACTTTAGCCAAAAATTGTACCACAATGGAGATAGAGCGAATTAAGTGGAGTACATATTTGTATATCCTCCACTTTTGTTTTTTTAGTTGTCATGTAAGATTGCTTAATATAGTTTCATGTATAGTTCATAGTAGTTAAGGCGTGCGCCTAGGCACGTCTAAGGCGCAGGCGCAAGGCCGACGCCTTGCTGATGACTGAGGCATCTCCGTTTAGGGAGGCGCATGTAAAGCACGCCTTTGTGCGCTTATCCTCAAGGCTCAGAAAGCGCACCCCGAGAAAAAGAGAACTGCTTCGTTCAATTTTAGGGCTTTTTTTAATCGAAGTTGAAATCGCAACAGCCTCTGTCGCTGCTGAAATCGAAGTTCGATTTTAGGGTTTTTCGTGATTTTATGGTTTTTTTCGACTTTGATTTGGAAATTTCAACGTCGATTTCGTGATTTTACAAGGCAAAGGTACCAATTTCCTCGTAAAAAAACCACAACAGCCTCTGTCGCCGCCGCTACACCCTTGTCGCCGCCGCTACAGCGTTTGCTGTGCCACTTTCTCTGCTACGACTCCCCTCCTCTATTGCAGTTTTTTTTTAATAAATATATGATGTCCGCCTTTTAAAAAAAAGGCACACAAAAAAAATCCAAGGCTCAAGCCGTGCGCCTTTTTGCGACTTAGCGCCTTAACTACTATGATATAGTTATGATTATAAAAAATAATCATTCTACTATATATTGTCCAATATTATTATATGTTACTGTTTAACGAAAACTATTTTCCATTTTGTCAAGATACAAAAAATTCAGACTATATGATTCTTGAACATCAACAATCAGAGGTAATTTTGTTAGACGTATTCTTCTACTTACAACACACACCAACGATTTTTTATTAAAAAATTGCATCCAAGTAACTACATCTTCTCTTTTGTTAAATCCACATTATACATTAATCCTTTTATGTTGGGCTGAATTGTTTTTTTCTTATATATCATCAGTTTTTTATATATATATACTTATAGTTGTATATTTCTTATTATTGTGACAACGAAGTATATTTAAGTCGAACCATTAATTGTTTTTGGTAGCGTCATATATCAATGGTTATTGCTACATGCAAACGATTTTATGGCTTCATTTCAGTAATAAACAAGGATGTTACAATATTTTTTTACAATATCAGATAAAACTTGCATTTCATTATCTGTTTTTAAGCTTTATAACTCCAAACGACAAATACTAACAAACACAATATGCACTGAAGGCTTGATTTGTTTGAAAGACGCCTCGGTTTGTTTATTCACATTTTATATTTGTTCCACTATATTACACGTTATAGGTGTGCATATTACAACATATTTCAGATATTAATATTTTGACTATGCAAGGGAAAGTTTGATTATTACATCGGGATGCATCCGTGCATTTTTTCTATATGTTATCATTTTGGAATGACGGTTTTGATGATATGATTTTCTCTCTCAAAAAGGATTTTTCTTTAAAAAAACAACACATTGTACTTGATGGTTATTTAGCTATTATTATTCTCCCTTAATTTGTTAATTTGTAAATTTCTTTCATACTACAGATTTATCATTTACCGAAGCAAGAACAGAGTATCACACAATACATAACTCAGAACATAATGTTAAATCAAAGAAGCTTCGTTAGTATAAATTTTTATTCTCATTAATATGTTATTAATGAAACTGAAAAGTGTTTGCAATTTCTTTGCATCAACCCCAATAGTTGACGTCTATAAAATGAATGTCCTATGGATACTAAGAATGTACGCCAAATAATGCATATCTTATTTGTATAGATTAGTTACAATACATTAGAAAATATGTCTCTTATTTCAATGTAGAATGGTAGTTATATATATGGTTTGTTAACATGCTAAATGTTGGGTATTCCAGCCCATATTTGGCATAATTTTATGCAGGCATATTTGGCATAATTTTATCCAGGCATATTTGGCATATCTTTTTATGCAGGCCATGCTTAATTTGTGGGTGAGATTTATTGGTTTTGTCTTTTTCCCAGATTTGTTGTCCAAGCATGCCTTTTGTGCAACAATATCTTTTCTTTTCAGGAAAGACATTTGGGAGATTACTCACATTTTTGGTATGCACATTAAAAGAAAAGAGGGTTAATATAACCAGATCTGGTCACATAAGGCAGTAGTAGTTTTTGGTCATTTATCATCTTCTTCAAGGTGTTTTGGTCTTCATGATTGAGCTTATTCTTGCTCGATTCACCACTGGCCTGAAGTGCACACATAGGGTGTTCTCTTACACCTTTTTCATCTCTTATTATTTCTGGATTCCGGTGATTAGAAGCGAATCTTTTGTAAAAATTTTGGGGCTGTTTTCCCCCTTTTGGTTTATCAATAAGAGAAGAGGGTAGACTCCTTAAGAGGTATCGTGATTTTTACTCTTCACATCGAAGAGGTTTTCCACGTATAAAATCTTGTGTCTTGCTATTTTACTTTCATCATATCTTTTTTATTTGAATGGTGTGTTGATTGATTGTCTGTGTGTGATATTGTGGGTGTAGCTTGAAATAACCCCTAATCGATCCTATCAAATTGGTATCTGACCTTGAGGTAGGTTATTTATCACACTATGGAGTCGAGCAGTCATAGCTCAATGATTAAGTTGACATCAACCAACTATTCTATTTGGAGACCTGTGATGGAAGACTTGTTATATTGCAAGGATTTACATGACCCAATTGAAACCGTCACTAGTTCGAGTGGTATTATCTCTAAACCGTCTAAACCCGATAAAATGGAAGAGAATGAATGGATAAAGTTGAAAACTTTAGGAACCATTAGACAATGGGTTGACATTAGCATTTTCAACCATGTGTCACAAGAGACTGATCCATATGATTTATGGAAGAAATTAGAAGGTTTGTATGAGAGGAAAACTGCCCATAACAAAGCTTCATTGATTAAAAGGCTTGTTAATCTAAAATTGAAAGGTGGAAAGTCAGTTTCTGAGCATCTTAGTGATTTCCAAGACATTATTAACAAGTTGACAACTATGAAGATCATTTTTGGTGATGAACTGCAAGCTTTGTTCTTATTGAGTTCTTTGCCAGATAGTTGGGAAACTTTAATTGTGACCATTAGTAATTCAGCTCCAAATGGTGTGCTATCTTTGGATGTGATCAAAGAAAGCATGTTTAATGAAGAAATTAGAAGAAAGGAGATTGGAGTTGACAATTCATACGCTCTTGTTGTGGAAAATAGAGGAAGAAGCAAGAGCAAAGGACCCAAAGGCCGTGATAACTCAAGAGGAAGATCCAAGTCTAGTGATGGAAAGAATCACTCAATATGCAACTATTGCAAGAAGCCTGGCCATATTAAAAAGTATTGCTTTCGTTGGAAAAGAGAACATGGGAAGAAGAATGATTTTCAGAAAGAAGGCGATGATAAAAACGTTGCAGCAGTAGCCTCTAAAAGTGATGATGATGTCACTTTAATTTGCGCAACTAGTGAATGTCATCATGTTAGCAGTACAGATTCTGAGTGGTTGGTTGATACAGGTGCTTCATATCATTGTGTTCCTAAGAGAGAGTATTTTTTGAATTATCAAGCAGGTGATTTTGGTAGTGTCAAAATGGGTAACCAGAGTTCAGCAAGCATTGTTGGGATAGGTGATATTCGTATGAAGACTAATGTTGGATGCATGCTTACATTGAAAGGTGTAAGCCATATTCCGGATTTGCGTCTTAATTTGCTTTCAGCTCGTATTCTTGATCAAGAAGGCTTTCGTCACACATTTGAGAGTGGCAAGTGGAAATTATCCAAGGGATCAATGACAATTGCAAGAGGCGAGTTGTGTTGTTCTTTGTACAAGACATATTTGACTGTACGTTTTGGTGAGCTCAATGCAGTGGAAGAAAAAGATTCTCCTAATTTGTGGCATCGAAGATTGGGACACATGAGTGAAAAGGGTTTGAAATGTTTAGCAGGTAAATCTCTTATTCCTGTCAATACTACAATTTCTCTTAACCCTTGTGATCATTGCTTAGTAGGTAAACAACATAGAGCTTCTTTTGCTAGAAAGTCTACATGAAAGCAAGCTAAGTTGGAGCTTGTACATTTGGATGTATGTGGTCCTATTGAGGTTGAATCCAATGGTGGCAACAAATATTTTGTCACTTTTATTGATGATGCTACTAGAAAGACATGGATTTACATTTTGAAGACCAAACGCCAAGTGTTTGAAACTTTTCAGAAGTTTCATGTTATGGTGGAAAGGGAGACAGAAAGCAAGTTGAAGTGCCTTCGTTCAGACAATGGTGGAGAGTATACTTCACATGAGTTCAAGAATTATTGTTCGCAATATGGTATTCAACATGTGAAGACAGTTCCAGACACTCCCCAACACAATGGTTTAGCTGAGAGGATGAATAGAACCATTGTGGAGAAGGTGCGTTGCATGTTGAAGATGTCCGATCTACCAAAGTCATTTTGGGCTGAAGCAGTGAATACAGCATTTATCTGATCAACCGTTCTCCATCTATTCCATTGGGGCTTGACATTCCAGAGAGAGCATGGAAGGGATGTGATCCTATATATACACATCTTAGAGTATTTGGATGCAAGGCATACATGCATGGGCAAAAAGATCAAAGATCAAAGCTGGATTCCAAGACTAATCCATGTGTTTTTGTTGGCTATGGTGATGAAGAGTATGGATTTAGGCTATATGATCCAGAAAAAGTAAAGGTAGTAAGAAGCAGAGATGTAGTGTTCTTCGAGAATGAAAAAGGTGCAGAACTTTTGAGTGCAAGGTATCATACTAGCTCAGATTTTTTTATTGATACTACTGATGTTTCTTTGTCCCCTACTCGTGGTTTTGTTGAACAACCAATACAGGCTGATCTTGATGCAACACATGAAGGTGTTGATGATGCACAGCTTTATGGTGCACATTTTGATGATGTTCATGATGATGTTCATGATGATGTACATGATGATGTTCATGATGAAGCTCAACCAAATGGAGAAGTGGCTTATGAGCAGGGGGAGCAAATTGCCCTACAAGTGGATGATGCTCAAGTTAGAAGGTCAACCAGAGAATATAAACCATCTACAAGATATCCAAGCACAGATTATATCTTAGTTACAGCATATGGTGAGCCCGAGAGCTTCCAAGAAGTGTTGTCTAGTCGAGACAAGAATCTTTGGCTTGAGGCTATGAAAGAGGAGATGGATTCTTTGATGAAGAATCAAACTTTTGAGCTAGTGGAACTTCCAAGAGACAAGAAAGTTTTGAAAAACAAATGGGTTTTCAAGAACAAGAAAGATGGTGAGAAGATAGTAAAGCGCAAAGCTAGATTGGTAGTCAAAGGATGCAATCAGAAAAAAGACATTGATTTTGACGAAATTTTTTCACCAGTTGTCAAGATGACTTCTATCAGAACCATTTTGGGTTTAGCAGCAAGTTGTGACCTTGAATTGGAACAACTTGATGTAAAAACCGCTTTTTTACATGGTGATTTGCAGGAAGAAATCTACATGGAACAACCTGAAGGATTTGAAGAAAAGGGAAAAGAAAAACTTGTTTGCAAGTTGAAGAAGAGTCTTTATGGACTTAAGAAAGCACCAAGGCAGTGGTATCAAAATTTTGATTCATTTATGACAAGCAATGGTTACAAGAGGACTGTTGCAGATCCTTGTGTGTATTTTAGAAAGTTTCCTGGCGATATCTTCATTATTCTTCTTTTATATGTGGATGACATGTTGGTAGTTGGACAAAACTTAGAATTGATTAGCAACTTGAAGAAAGATTTGTCCAAGTCATTTGACATGAAGGACATGGGTCCTGCAAAGCAAAGCTTAGGCATGGAGATTGTTCGTGATAGAAAAGCTAGGAAGTTGTGGCTATCTCAAGAAAAATATATTGAACGTGTGCTTGAAAGGTTCAATATGAAGCATGCTAAGCCGGTTTGTACACCACTCGCATCTCATTTTAAGCTAAGTAAGGGGGATTGTCCAACAACGGAGAAGGAAAAAGCAAGTATGTCTTCCATTCCTTATTCATCTGCAGTTGGTTCATTGATGTATGCTATGGTGTGCACTAGGCCAGATACTGCACATTCTGTTGGTTTGGTAAGTAGACACTTATTCAATCCTAGTAAAGTTCACTGGGATGCAGTAAAGTGGATTTTCAGATATTTGGGTGGTACTTCTTGATTTTGCTTATGTTTTGGAGGTAGCAAACATGTTCTTGAGGGGTATACAGATGCAGACATGGCTGGTGATATTGATAGTAGAAAATCTACCTCAGGTTATGTGTTCACATTTTCAGGGGGAGCCATTTCTTGGAAATCCAAGTTACAAAAGTGTGAGGCTTTATCTACAACCGAGGCAGAGTATATAGTAGCTGTGGAAGCAAGTAAAGAGATGCTTTGGTTGAAGAGGTTCCTTCAAGAGTTGGGATTGTAACAAGAAGAGTATATAGTATTCTGTGACAGTCAGAGTGCTACGGATTTGAGCAAGAATTCCATGTATCATGCACGCACTAAGCATATTGATGTTCGTTATCATTGGTTAAGAAATGTGATTGAAGAAAATATGCTCAAGTTAAAGAAAATTCATACAAACAAGAATGGTGCAGATATGTTGACTAAAGTGGTTCCAGGAAACAAGCTTGATGTTTGTAGCAAGCTTGTGGGAATGAGTTTCAAATGATGATTGAAGCATGCACATCTTCCCAAGTTGGGTTGGAGGGGGAGATTGTTGGGTATTCCAACCCATATTTGGCATAATTTTATGCAGGCATATTTGGCATATATTTTTATGCACGCCATGCTTAATTTGTGGGTGAGATTTATTGGTTTTGTCTTTTTTTTCAGATTTGTTGTGCAAGCATGCCTTTTGTGCAATAATATCTTTTCTTTTCAGGAAAGACATTTGGGAGATTACTCACATTTTTGGTATGCACATTAAAAGAAAAGAGGGTTAATATAACCAGATCTGGTCACATAAGGCAGTAGCAGTTTTTGGTCATTTATCATCTTCTTCAAGGTGTTTTGCTCTTCAAGATTGAGCTTTATTCTTGCTCAATTCACCACTGGCCTGAAATGCACACATAGGGTGTTCTCTTACACCTTTTTCATCTCTTATTGTTTTTGGATTCTGGTGATTAGAAGCGAATCTTTTGTAAACATTTTGGGGTTGTTTTTTCCCTCTTTTGGTTTATCAATAAGAGAAGAGGGTAGACTCCTTAAGAGGTCTCGTGGATTTTACTCTTCATATCGAAGAGGTTTTCCATG
Source organism: Allium sativum (assembly GCA_030737875.1). Lineage (NCBI taxonomy): Eukaryota > Viridiplantae > Streptophyta > Magnoliopsida > Asparagales > Amaryllidaceae > Allium > Allium sativum. The sequence goes on along the minus strand of CM060923.1, from coordinate 400,674,731 downwards.
TATAAAATCTTGTGTCTTGCTATTTTACTTTCATCGTATCTTTTTTTATTTGAATGGTGTGTTGATTGATTGTCTTGTGTGTGATATTGTAGGTGTAGCTTGAAGTAACCCCTAATCGATCCTATCACTAAAGACGTGATCTTAAATTTCCAATTAAAATTTTAAAGAACACTCCTTCAAATTTTAAATCTATTAACTCCACTAATATTGAATTGCAGTCATTCTCTTATTTTGGCACATGTTCCAAGATAATTATGTTTATTTTCTAAGTAATTGGGTTATTACTCTCAACACTAAGCTATTTTGTTGCTGAAACATTTCTTCTGTTTTTATCGATGTTGTTTCTACGTAGCATTGAATTTTGTTTTAATGTTCAAGAAGAAATTATGGACATCACTAGGAGCCATGACAGTAAGGGACATCTTTGCCAAAAATCATTGTATGTAAAACCTGTTAGTATTTATTATTAATCCCCTTATTATCACAAAACCAATTGGCTATGTGATGGGGAACATCTTAGTTTATATCCAGGATCTTAGTTCAGTATTTCCTGATGTGGGACAACTTTGAAGCACCATTCAACACACCCTCTTGCTTCAAAGTTGTTGAGATCGAAGCACTTTCTCTTCGATTTTGTGATGCACTTTCTCATCACCTTCAATTGTTGAAGCACTTTCTCTTCAACTCTTACTGAAATCCTGAGCTCTGATACCATGGTAGTATTTATTATTAATCCCCTTATTATCACAAAACCAATTGGCTATGTGATGGGGAACATCTTAGTTTATATCCAGGATCTTAGTTCAGTATTTCCTGATGTGGGACAACTTTGAAGCACCATTCAACAAAACCAAGGAACCAAAATTATAATTCAATGTTAAGTGTAATATGTACTTGGAGAAGAACATTATAAACTCAGAACATGTTTTTCACTATGATAACTGCACATCCTTTTTAATTTATTTTTTAACTTGGTTGAAGCTAGCGTGATATCAAGTTATTTGGATAAAAGAGTTCTATAAGGGGAAAAATAGCTTTAATGGGAAAAATGTATTCATTAAATATTACATTTTTGTGATTTATTAGAAATTCATAACTTAAATATCATTTGCAGATCAACTTTGGAGAAGTAAACAACAATTCATGTTCTTCTAATGTATATTTTGTGTGTTTCTAATCTGACAAGTACAGGTGGAATTGATTTAAGCAATTGATTTCATCTTCCTAGGGTTATTAATGCATTTTAATCACATTTTTTAAAATTAAAATTCGAGTTTGAAATTAAGCCTTAGACTAAGAATAATGGGAAATAATGCTTCAACAAACAAGCGACTCTGTGAGACTGAACTAATAACAAATGGTTGTTGGTGCTAGCAAATTGATGAAATTCAGCAATCATTAAATTCATAAAAAAATGATTTCATAACCATCTCTTCTATTTTCAGTTTTCATTTTTAGATTTACTGGGGTGGTGAGCTGATTCGATCTACCTACATGAAGCAATGTTAGCTTTCTATACACCAGGGTTTTTAATACCCATTTCTACTGCCTCTGAGTGTATGCGCATGTGTGGTATATTATATGCACACACGCGCACACGCACGCGCGCACGCTCACATACACACATCCCACATATACAACAGTTTCATTGTTATGGTCTTAAAGCATCATCTTCAATATAATCATTTCATTCAACTCCAATTCATTGCTGATATAAACTCATGTTAAGTTGTCGTTTCTAGATAGAAAACTACGATCTAGCAAGTGGGTGTTGAGTGTTCTAATTTGCATACCGGTTGCATTGTTAGGGAGTTTATAATTTGATTAAATTTCTTACATCTAATAGCTAGATCTTTCATAAATGACGTATGTATTGGTTTAAATATGTGCGTCCTATTAGCTAGATCTTACTAAAATAAAAGCTTTACCTATTAGCATTTTCTCAAATTTTTATTAAGTATTGTTATACAGTTACGTTGTTGTGCTTATGATATGGACTCTGTTTGGCAATATTATAGAGGATGAGTTAACTATAATTTAGAGTGAGCAAACATTGGAAAGACACATGGTATGGGAGTTGGGCGCAAGCTGAAGAAACACATGAGAAATCAGAGATGGCGGACAAGTCTTACAAGAGAAGAACCATTTTGGTAATGAGTGGAAGAAACCATTTGCTGGCTCATCTCATGACAAGGGTGTTGTCCTGGGAAAAATAGGTATTGAAGCAAAATAGCCCAACTCTGCCATCCGTGAATGTGCTAGAGTACAGTTGGTCAAGAATGGAAAGAAGATTGCTGCCTTTGTGCCAGATGATGGTCGCTTAAACTACATCAAGGAAAATGATGAAGTTTTGATTACTGGATCTGGTCGAAAAGGACATGCCGTTGGAGATATTCTTGGAGTTAGGTTCAAGGTTTTCAAGATCTATGGCGTTTCTTTTTTGGCACTGTTCAAGGAAGAGGAGAAGCCTAGATCTTAAATTTCTTTGAATTGCCAGAATATTATTTCTAGCGTCCTCTTAGTATTTAAAATTTCGGATCAATGTTCATCATCAAATTCTAATTTTCATCATGGTATGCTCTTTTTTGTGTGAATCAAGCGTTGGACTCTAGAAGAGATAGTAAATGAGATTGTGTTAATTGCAAAGTCGTACCTGGAGAATGTGTTATCTCACAACACCAGCTCTTGGTATGCGTGTTTCGTCTTCGGGCGGTGAAGGATAAGAGAGCGAAGACTAGCAGGACGAAATGGTGGAAACTTAAAGGAGATGCTTCACGGGTGTTTAAAGATAGAGTGATGGGAGAAGAGAATGTGGAAGGAGAATCAAATGTCATATGTAATGCAATGGAAACTTGCATTCGGAGAGTCACTACAGAGGTATTTGGGATAACAAGAGGAAGCAAGCGAGAACCCAAGGATTCGTGGTGGTGGAATGACGAGGTGTAAAAGGGTATCAAAGTGAAGAAGTAATGCTACAAATGCATGCAACATGATAAAAGCGAAGAGGACATGCACTGGTACAAAGTGGCAAAGAAGACTGCAAAGAGAGCCGTGAATGAAGCGAGGGGACGAGCGTACAAAGATTTGTATCAAAGGCTAAGTACAAAGGAGGGTGAAAAAGATGTTTACAGAATAGGTAGGCTACGAGAGAGGAGGATAAGGGACTTCAATCAAGTTAAATACATTAAGGATGAGAATAATAGACTTTTGGTTAAGGAAGATGAAATAAAGAATAGGTGTAGAGAATACTTTGATAAGCTTTTCAACGAAGAAAGTGATAGCTCTTCGATCGAGTTGGAAGACTTTGCCAACAGCATCAATAGACATTTTGTGCATAGATTTCAAGAAGCTGAGGTAAAGGGGGAGTTGAAACAGATGAAATCAGGCAAGTCGGTAGGGCCTGATGACATTCCTATTGAGGTGTGAAGATGCTTTGGAGATGCAGGGATAACATGGTTAACTAAGTTGTTTAATAATATTTTCAAATCAAACAAAATGCCAGATGAGTGGAGGAGAAGCATTTTAGTTCCAATCTTCAAGAATAAAGAAGATATTCAAAGTTGCACAAACTATAGAGGAGTTAAGCTTATAAGTCATACAATGAAGCTTTGGGAGAGAGTTTGTGACCAACATTTGAGGAGGTTAACAAGTGTCTCTAGGAACCAATTTGGTTTTATGCCTGGAAGGTTAACCACTAAGGCGATTTTCTTGGTTAGGCAACTTATGAAGAGATACAGGGAGCAGAAGAAAGATTTCCACATGGTTTTTATTGACTTGGAGAAAACTTATGATAGAGTGCCAAGGAGGGTTATGTGGTGGGCGCTAGAAAGGAAGAGAGTGTCGTCAAAATATATTACCCTTATCAAAGATATGTACGAGGGGGTTGTGACTAGTGTCAGGGCATGCGATGGTGAGACCAGAGACTTTCTAATTAACATAGGGTTACATCAAGGTTCGACTTTGAGCCCCTATATTTTTGCATTAATGGTGGATGAAATCACAAAAGATATACTAAGGGAGATTCCTTGGTGTATGCTCTTTGTCGATGATGTTGTGCTGATTGATGAAAGTAGAATAGGGGTTAATCGACAACTGGGGTTGTGGAGGGAGACATTTGAATCAAAGGGTTTCAGGCTTAGCAGAACTAAAACAGAGTATATGAAGCATGAGTTTAGCAGTGTCAGGTCAGATGACGGAGAGGTTACCCTGGTCGGTAGAGTAGTACCCAAGAAAGAATCGTTTCGATACTTAGGATCTATGTTGCAGTTTGATGGGGAGATTGATAAGGATGTTAGTTTTAGAATTCAAGCAGGATGGGTGAAATGGCGACTAGTATCTGACATTCTCTGTGATAGGAAGATTCCTCAGAAGCTTAATGGAAAGTTCTATACGACAGCAATCAGGCCTACAATGTTATATGGTGCAGAATGTTGGTCTACTAAGAGGCAACACGTCCAGAAGATAAGCGTAGCAGAGATGAGGATACTGCACTGGAGCTGTAGGCATACCAGACGAGATTGGATTAGAAATGAGGATATTCGGGGGAAAACTTGGAGTTGCACCTATTGAAGAGAAGTTAGTCCAATACCACTTGAGATGGTTTGGACATATCTAATGTAGACCATACGATGCATCTGTGTGCAATGGAATTATAGGCAGCGCCTAAGGCCCAAAGAAAGGTAGAGGTCGACTTAAAATGACATGGGAGGAGATAGTAAAGAGAGATTTAAGTAATTGGAGTTTATCTGAAGAGCTGGTAGTTGATAAGAGTGCATGGATGTTGGTAATCCATGTACTAGAACCTTAGGTTTTTTTATTTGTTTAATTATTTTATACTTTATTTCACGTTTATTGAACCTTTTTACTTTTTATTACTATTTTAGATTTTATTTCACTTTTATTGAACCATTTTACTTATTATTATTATTTCGAAAAAAACCTTTATCAGACGACTTTTATCTGTTTGGTTATTTTAAACCCTTTATATATATATTATCATCATTATTTATTTTATTTTATTTTAATTTTGGGTTCCATATCTAGCCAACCCCAACTTGTTTAGGACATATGGCTTTGTTGTTGTTGTTGAATCAAGTGTTGGACTATTTGTTTATATTAAGAAATTTGTTCAGTTGCTCATGAAAAAAAAGATATGAAATGTTTACTTTATGACCCTTTAAAAATTGTACGATATTTGTTTAGCTCATGCTTATTTAATTTCTTCCATTAGCAGATGCTAAATTTAATACTCTATTTTCAAGGTTAAAAGAAAACCATGAGCTTCTACGTTGGCATAGGTCGTTGGATTTAGTCCCATTAAAGAATTTGTTATAATTAGACTTATGTTGGTTTAAATATTTTGTTTATGCTTGCGTTTTTTTAGTTCATTTTCTATTTATTGTTGGATTTTTTAGCATATTCAAATGTGCGCAATGAAGCGCATGATGCGACTTCGTCAATTATGTAGGTATACATTTTTCTTTCAAAATTATTACTCTTCTGACGCCCACCTGATATTATAATATATTTTGATGTATTTTTATAATAGGCATTTGATAGTAGTAGTTTATACACTATTTTTTGGCAGTATGTACAAAACACTTATTTCCATTGATGGAAATATATGGGGTCCATCCGAGCCTTTCACATTTCCATCAATGGAAATCGAGAGTTATGTACACACTGTCAAAAACAATGTGTACAAACTCAGTCTCGGCATTTGATAACGACTTACTAAATGCCATTTTAATGAAATTTTTAGTCAACTATGATATGATTAACTGCTATTTTTATCATTTATATTATGTTATTTACGGGTTGTGCAGTTTATTCCCTGCTATTACCCTACTATAACCCCGTTATATCCTGTAGCAGATTATCACCGCTACGCTTTTGCGAAAAGCCTCTAATAATGGCTCTACGCTTTAAGCCCCGCTATATCCAATTATTTCCGCTATATCTTGATATTCCGCTATATCTTTGATGAGAGAAATGAACTGAAAAATGACATCTATTGTAACACCCCGTGTATTCTATAACAGAAAAATTCACAAATTAAAGTATAATTAATTTCAAATCAAAGAATTAAGGGAAACGGGATATGCCATTGTGTTCGTCTCGGAAAAATACGCGAAATAGAGTCCGAGTTTCGAAAAACGGAGTCTGTATGAAGAAGATATGGCCTCCGGAAGTTTCAGAATTCAGTTTAAAATTCAAACAGAAGAAAACAGCTCAGAAAAACAAGTTTAAAATTCAAAATCGGGCCCAATTGGCCAGGGCGGGAAAATTCCCGCCTAAGGCACCCAGGTCGACTGGGCAGTCGACCTGGGCTAGCCAGGTCGACAGGGCTGTCGACTGGGCTGTCGACCTGGCCCCAGAGCCAGGTCGAACCCAGCCCACCCTGGCTGGCCTAGTCTATGTTTGGTCGATTTTCAGAGGCTTGCTTTGTCACTAGGGCTAGGTGGCAGCCCCTGATTGGCCTCTCTTTCGAATGAATGGCTACGATTAATCCAAGCTACATCGATGGTCCTAATCAGTTCATAAACTCTATAAAAATGACCCTAGACTCTACCTAATCTATTCATTCAAAAATAAGAACGAGGCCATCATGCTGCCGAGGAACGACTAGGAGTAGCCACCAATTTGAGAGACGATTAGGAGGCAAACTCTAAAGCATAAAGCAACTTAAACAAATCAAATCAACGCCTACGTCAAAGGAGTAGCATCTCCAAATCCAGAATTCAGATTCCTGAATTGAAGAATTCGTCACACGATTGTAAGTAGAGTGCTATTCCGATATGTAATAAATAATTGTGTTGATTTGTGTAATGTAAGAAATGGAATTGTGGCAATAATAATTCATATTTTTGCGTTGCTATAATTCAAATCGATTTGGAATGTTGTGATATAACGATTGGATATTCGCAAGTATGTAATTCATGTTGAAGCTACATGTTTGTGGTTGGTTTATTGAGATTCATGCAAATATGTGGTTTTGTTACTATGCCAACATAATGTATATTTTTGTACAAAAATCACTTTGTGTGTAATTGGATCAAATTTGGGGTATTATGATTCATATGAAATTATGTTGGAATTGGCATCATGATCTATGTATAAAACTATACTTTTGTATTAAAAACAAAAGTAAGCCTCTTTGTGAACTTATGTTGATTTTATGAATATGACTAGGCTATGTTTGGTATTTTGCCTAATTGAAAAACATGTTAGGCCTATGTTGTTGACAAGAATTATATAATATATGTGACACATAGCTAAGTTAGATTTACATTCTAATTGCTAGTTGCATGAATAAAGTAAAAACCATGATTTCATGTTTGGGAATATTTATGCCATGATTATATGAATAGATCAAAAACCGTCATTTCATGTTTGGGTATAATTGTGCCATGATTATGTGGATAGATTAAAAATCATGATTTAGTTGGAATAATTCTAGTTGAACTATACTTTTGTATTAGTAACAAAAGTAAGCACCTTTGTAAACATATAGTAATTTTATAAACATGATTTGCTTAAGTTTGACATTATGCCTAAGTAAAAATATAGGTTTATGTTGTAGCTAAGACTATGCGTCAATAATGATATCTAATTTAGTTAGATTCTCAACTTAACTACAAGTTTACATGGTTTGATTCATGTCACTTATGCTTTATGACCAAAGTATATGTTACCACAATGCAAGTACACCAGGTTCTATTTTGTAGTTCCAATGTTATGTTGCAAGTTCATGCGTTCACATTCCCCTTTCTGTATATAACCACGTTTTAAGCCTCCCCTTTTTCTCGTGGCTAGGTTGGGCTTAAAAGGCTAAGCCCAACATATATTATAATAAACGAACGTATTAAACGGGGGAAATAGCGTTGGGCCAAATTAATTAATAAATGAAAAATATAAAAGTAGAGGGGCCTAAATTCAAGAATGGGTTGGGCCCATGATTAGTGTAAGCCCTTACACCATTAATTGATTTTGAATAATGGGCCGCAAATATTTACATATAAGAAAATAAAGAAGAAAGACAAAATATGTAAATGTAGAAAATACGATGTGTTTAACCCGAGGTTGGATTGAGTTGTGATGTAAACCTGCCCGGAACCGCCCGGCTGTCCGGTAGTCACAACAATACCTATCCAATGTGGGTGGTTAAACATGGAGCCCAATAAGGACCCAAGGTTAGACTGAGTTGTGGCGTAAGACTGCCCGGACCCAACCGGCAACAGGCAGCCACAACAATACCTGTCTAATGTGAGAGGTCAAGGCTTTAATAAGACAATTAAGGCTGAGTCAGGATTGATAGGATTAAGTAAATTATATTAATACTTAATCAAAATGAAACATGCTAAACTAAACAGACTGATTGGGGGTTAGGTTTATAAAACACTTAACCAACTTAGCATGCTGGCTAGAGATAGAAAACCTAGTAGCGGGGGACCCTTTTCAGCAGTAACCCTATAAGGTGTATCATGATACCCTGAAACTAGGCAGGGTGGGGCACGATTACTGGGCTGATTGTAAGAGGTCAAATCGACGGCGGTTGTGCAGCAGTGTAGGTTCTAACGGGGTGCGGGCGTGCACACACTCCGACGCAGAAAAATAAGGCACTGGGCACCAGTAGCATACCTGTGCATTCTAGGATTGTGTCGGGCCGCCACCATGGGACTTGATACACCCCATGGTGGGACCAGCATAGGTAACTACAACATCGGGGGCCGTAAGACACATGTAACTATGCGAGTAGGAGCCGATCACCATAAAATGGATCACTTCACCCTGATTATGGGGTGCCTGTTGGGAACTAGTTTATATGGGTACAGAGATTAACATGGGGTACGATAGTATATTCGACCCTAGACAACTTAACTAAGTGTGTGGTGCTTTCCCATTTCTAGTTTATACTTATCATACCCAGTTCTTTATTCATGACTGAATAGTCCTAGACTTACTCAGGCTTTATGTCTGACTCTACTTTTCTTTCGTCTTCTTTTCTTCCGTTTCCCCCCAGGTCCACAGGGAGGGAATACTGCAGCTTGACCAGCCTTCATATCCAACTTGAAGTGAAAGAATGTATTGCTTGGATCTTTTCATTTTTGGACTATGGCTTTGGACAACAACTATGGGACTTTTGCAGTTTATTTATGTTTTCTTTATGCTTCTTTAAATAATGTAATCAAGACAGTTATGAAGATGTTATGTTTTTGGATGTATGTAAGACAATTATGGTAATGTTGTTGTAACACGTATTTTCTCCTATGAAATAAAAAGGTTGTTGCTTTTCCGCTGTTCAAAAATATGTGTTCTTATATCTGTCTTGTATATCTGTGACTTATACTTATAAACCTCCACCAAAATTAGGGCATTCCCTTTGAGAGTGACCCTAACGGAGGTGGGGTGTTTCACTTGGTATCAGAGCATAGGTTTACCAGATAAGATAAAAAGTTTTGAAAATTTATTTTCAAAAAGGAAATTTAAAGAAGCATTTTTAAAAAGAAAAATATTATTTTATTTTAAAAAGGCAAAGTCCAACCCTCCAAAGCCATAGGTACTATCTCTTATCCTTCGTTTTGAATCTATCCTTTTTGATTCAGCATGTCCGAAGAACATAACTTGCCAGAGGGTGTACCAATACCTGGTTGGTTTAGACGGTTCTTAGAAGCAAGGGCCACGCAGCCAGGTCCTACCGTTCCTCCTCCTCCAGCTGCAGGAAATCATCCAGCTGCAGCGGCACCTCTTCCTCCACCTCCTCCACGGGGAAACACGTTTGCTAAGATATGTAAAGATTTTAAAGCTATGGGAGGAAAGGATTTCCATGGAACTGAGTCCTTCGTGGCAACTAGAAATTGGCTGAAAGAAACTGAGGACTTATTCATCATCTTTGAGGTAGAAGATAGACAGAAAGTACAACTGGCAGTATGGCTACTAAAGGGCGAGGCTTCCTACTGGTGGGAAGTCACTAATGCAGAAAGACCAGTGGAGACTTGGGAGGACTTTAGGGCAAGGTTAGAGTCTAAATTTCTCTCAGATGCGGAAAGGAGTTTGCAGTTGGAAAAATTCTTATTTCTTAAGCAAGGGAACAAGACAGTCAAAGAGTATGTTAATCAGTTCGATGAGCTGGCAAGGTTTGGGCTGGACCTAGTCAACACCCCGCACAAGAAGGCTCTCCGTTTCGTCAAAGGGTTGAATGAGCCATTACACAGTTTGGCCATGACCCATATACCCATGGGAGCCACATATGAAAGATTGGTACAGATGGCATTGCTGAACGAAGAGGATAAGGGCAAGAAGGAGACAAAGGCAGAAAGCTCGCAAGGGAAGAAAGAGGGTTTGCAGCCTAAGAAGACAGACTTTAAGAAAGGCGGGAAAGGCAACAAAGAGAAGAGGAAGTGTAATTTCTGTGGCAAAGTGGGGCACTTAGTGAAAGATTGCCGGAAAAAGAAGGCCAAGGAGAATGGTGGGTGCTTTTCTTGCAGTGAGACAGGCCACAGGGCTAAGGACTGCCCAAAGAAATGAGGACAGGGGCAGAGGGCTGGATCCACCTCAGGGGCACAAGTTCATGTGCTAGAAGCGCCACCTCTGCAACAGCGAGGTATAAATACTTCGGTAGAAAGTGTAGTTTATCTTTATGATCACCCCGTTCGCACTTTATTTGATTCTGGCGCATCACACTCCTTTATCTCGTCTGCTTTAGTAGAATCTCTGCACCTAAAAACTAGTATGGTAGAGGACCCCTTAATTGTTTCAAACCCAATTGGGGGCCCAGCTCATTGGTCCACGATCTATTTGGGATTGAAAATTTCTATTCTAAGCGTAGAATTTCAATGTAGTGCTTTTGTTTTGGGCTTTTCGGGATATGGTTTGATTTTGGGCATGGATTGGCTATCCAGTAATGGGGCCATCCTTGATTGTGAGAAAAGGGTTGTCAGGCTCCTAACCCAGCTCGGTAATACTTTGGAAATTTCTTGTAATCCCTCGTATGCGGTTATGCTTAGTTATCTTGAATCGCTAGATGCCTCTGTTGAAAATTTGCAATCAGTTAGAGTGGTCCGGGAATATCCGGATGTCTTTGAAGAGGTGAAGGGCTTGCCTCCGAAGTGGGAGATAGACTTCCGCATATATCTTGTAGATAATGCAAAGCCCGTTGCGTTGCCCGTTAGACACATGGCTCCACGGGAAAGGAAAGAGCTCACTAAACAGATTAAAGAGCTTCTAGAAAAGGGGTTCATTAGGAGGAGCATTTCAGAATGGGGCGCTCCAGTGGTGTTCGCTACAAAGGCGGATGGTTCACTCCGTCTATGTGTTGACTATAGGGAGCTCAACAAGCTAACGAAAAAGAATAGGCACCCTCTCCCCAGAATTGACGATTTGTTTGATCAGCTTGTAGGAGCGTCTGTTTTCTCCCAACTCGATTTAGCGACCGGTTTTCATCAGCTAAGGGTGGCTGAAGATAGTATCGATAAAACGGCATTCAGAACCCCAGACGGCTTCTTTGAATGGCTTGTCATGCCTTTCGGCTTGACAAATGCACCTGCTTACTTCGTGGACCTGATGAGTAGAGTATTCAGAGAATTCCTCAATAAGTTTGTAGTGGTCTTCGTAGACGATATCCTTATCTTCTCAAAAAGTGAAGAGGAACATGCTCAGCACTTAAGGGCAATCATGGAAACTCTGCGAGTCCATCAGCTAAAAGCCAAATTCTCCAAATGCCACTTTTGGAGAGAAGAGGTTCCTTGGGCACATAGTATCCAAACAAGGGTTAGCAGTGGACCCAGCTAAGGTAGTGGCGGTACAGGATTGGAAGACACCATGGAATGCAACTGAGGTCCGAAGTTTTCTAGGACTAGCAGGTTTCTATCGGAAGTTCATAAAGGATTTTTCAAAAATCTCAGCTCCGCTCACGAAATTGACCAAGAAGAATCTAGCGTTCAATTGGGACTTGGATTGCGAGTTTGCTTTCCAGCGACTGAAAAGGGCTCTTACAACAGCCCCAGTTTTGACGTTGCCAGATGGGAGCAAGATGTTCACTGTTTATACAGATGCATGTGGGACAGGGCTAGGCGCCGTCTTAATGCAAGAAGGAAGGGTAGTAGCTTATAGCGGAAGGCAGTTGAAAGTGCACGAAAAGAACTACCCGACCCACGATCTTGAATTAGCTGCCATCGTCTTTGCACTCAAGTCTTGGCGACACTATCTCCTAGGTGAGAAGTTCGAACTTTACACTGACCATAAATCATTGAAATATCTTTTCTCGCAGAAAGATCTTAACTTGAGGCAACAGAGATGGATGGAGTTTCTTGCCTCGTACGATTTCGAGATCTCCTACACTCCAGGCAAAGGCAACGTAGTGGCAGACGCGTTGAGCCGAAAGAAATTGACCCTAAGTCCGCTGTTTGTTGAAAGACAAAGCCTAGAGTTTATAGCCAGCTTCGACTTTAGGCCTTCCTCCGATTTTGTACCAGGCCTGCTAGCATCTCTCGAAGTGCGCCCAACTTTAGTGGACTCAGTAGGGACAGCACAACGCGAAGACCCTCAGCTTGTGGAAACGATTGATAGGCTAATTAGGGGTGAGACTTCAAGTCACCTCAACAGATACTCCATCGACGATAAGGGTTGGCTAAGGCGAGACGGAAGACTATGCGTCCAACAGACAAGGGATTTAGTAAAGAGGGTTCTCGAGGAAGCACATCACTCCAAGATGACGATACACCCAAGCGGAGATAAAATGTACAAAGATATAAAAAGAACTTTCTTCTGGAACGGCATGAAAAAGGACGTGGCAGAATTCGTTTCTAAGTGTATGATGTGCCAACAGGTTAAGGCGGAACAGAAAAAGCCTGGCGGACTGCTACATCCTCTAGAGGTCCCGCAGTGGAAATGGGATAGCATCTCAATGGACTTCATCGATGGGCTGCCTAGGTCTAGGAGAGGCAACACTAGCATTTGGGTAATAGTGGATAGGCTTACTAAAAGCGCCCACTTCTTACCTGTCAAAAGTAAAAGAACTGCCTCATCCCTAGCATCTCTTTACCTCAAGGAAATCGTTCGACTCCATGGAATACCATCCAGCATTGTTAGTGACCGAGACCCCATCTTCACCAGTGAGTTTTGGTGGAGTCTGCAAGAAGCAGTAGGAACGCAGTTATGCTTGAGCACAGCCTATCATCCCCAAACCGACGGCCAAACGGAAAGAGTGAACAGAGTTTTGGAGGACCTTTTAAGACTGTGCGTCCTTGACTTCGGAGGAACGTGGGAAGACCATCTTCCTTTGGTGGAGTTTGCCTACAACAACAGCTATCAAGCAACCATCGGAATGGCGCCCTTCGAAGCTTTATATGGAAGACCGTGCCGATCGCCCACTTGTTGGTGGGAGTCTACTGATAAACTCATAGTTGGACCAGATATGATCCGAGAAACTACAGAGAAAGTAGACTTAATACGAAGAAGGATGAAGACGGCCCAAGATAGACAAAAGTCCTACGCCGACAAGAGAAGGACCGACCTTGAATTTGAGGTTGGAGACAGGGTTTTTCTTAAGGTATCTCCGCTAAGGAACGTTGTTCGTTTTGGAACCACAGGAAAGCTAGCACCAAGGTTCGTAGGGCCATTCCCTATCATCGAGAAAATTGGAAAAATGGCCTATAGATTAGAGCTACCCAAAAAGCTGGCCGGAGTTCACAACGGTTTTCATGTTTCACATCTCCGAAAATGTCTACATGAGTCTGCTGAAGTGGTATAGCCAAATATCCTAGAAGAAGCTGAAGTGGAGCGCGAAGCAACCGTGAGGAAAGTTCCAACCCGCATATTAGGAACGGAAATGAAGAAGCTACGCAACCGCGAAGTCAAGCTCGTCAAAGTTCAGTGGAGCGACGCCGAGGGAGACGCGACTTGGGAAACTGAAGCTAGAATACGCACTGCCTACCCTTTTCTTTTCGAGGGTACATCCTTGATCTTTCTTTTTCCTTAAGTTGCGCTTTTATCTATCTTTTTAGGTATATTTCCACGACCTTATCTTTTAGGTAGAAACCCTTTGGATGGAAACATGTAATTGAAAACATGTTATGGATGATGGTTGCAAGTGATTGCTAGTGGTTGCTCGTGGTTGCATATACACACACAATCTAGGTTTTAGATCGGCTCAGTCACTTCATATTGCATATGCATATATGTTTGCATTCGTATATGGTTGAACTTTAATGTGTTGTCATATGGATGTTGCATTTGTATGAATGATTGTGCACTCATGTAGAATCATGAATAGGAAAATTTGCATACATAATGGATTCATGGCACTTACATAATTCGCATTAAGGAGGTCAACTGAATCAGTAGACCGCTTGATTTTGCATTAGATAAGTACATGTACACACACACACTTCGCATATGATCATGAAGCATTAGAGGTCTTTTAAGGACAATGGATGCTCGTGTTTGATGGATGAGTAGATGGATTTTTGGATGTTAGGATATACATTCTTCCTGAACTTGAAGATTTCGGGGACGAAATCCTTTTAAGTGGGGGAGAATGTAACACCCCGTGTATTCTATAACAGAAAAATTCACAAATTAAAGTATAATTAATTTCAAATCAAAGAATTAAGGGAAATGGGATACGCCATTGTGTTCATCTCGGAAAAATACGCGAAATAGAGTCCGAGTTTTCGAAAAACGGAGTCTGTATGAAGAAGATATGGCCTCCGGAAGTTTCAGAATTCAGTTTAAAATTCAAACAGAAGAAAACAGCTCAGAAAAACAAGTTTAAAATTCAAAATCGGGCCTAATTGGCCAGGGCGGGAAAATTCCCGCCTAAGGCACCCAGGTCGACTGGGCAGTCGACCTGGGCTAGCCAGGTCGACAGGGCTGTCGACCTGGCCCCAGAGCCAGGTCGAACCCAGCCCACCCTGGCTGGCCTAGTCTATGTTTGGTCGATTTTCAGAGGCTTGCTTTGTCACTAGGGCTAGGTGGCAGCCCCTGATTGGCCTCTCTTTCGAATGAATGGCTACGATTAACCCAAGCTACATCGATGGTCCTAATCAGTTCATAAACTCTATAAAAATGACCCTAGACTCTACCTAATCTATACATTCAAAAATAAGAACGAGGCCATCATGCTGCTAAGGAACGACTAGGAGTAGCCACCAATTTGAGAGACGATTAGGAGGCAAACTCTAAAGCATAAAGCAACTTAAACAAATCAAATCAACGCCTACGTCAAAGGAGTAGCATCTCCAAATCCAGAATTCAGATTCCTGAATTGAAGAATTCGTCACACGATTGTAAGTAGAGTGCTATTCCGATATGTAATAAATAATTGTGTTGATTTGTGTAATGTAAGAAATGGAATTGTGGTGATAATAATTCATATTTGTGCGTTGCTATGATTCTAATCGATTTGGAATGTTGTGATATAATGATTGGGTATTCGCAAGTATGTAATTCTTGTTGAAGCTACATGTTTGTGGTTGATTTATTGAGATTCATGCAAGTATGTGGTTTTTGTTACTATGCCAACATAATGTATATTTTTGTACAAAAATCACTTTGTGTGTAATTGGATCAAATTTGGGGTATTATGATTCATATGAAATTATGTTGGAATTGGCATCATGATCTATGTATAAAACTATACTTTTGTATTAAAAACAAAAGTAAGCCTCTTTGTGAACTTATGTTGATTTTATGAATATGACTAGGCTATGTTTGGTATTTTGCCTAATTGAAAAACATGTTAGGCCTATGTTGTTAACAAGAATTATATAATATATGTGACACATAGCTAAGTTAGATTTACATTCTAATTGCTAGTTGCATGAATAAAGTAAAAACCATGATTTCATGTTTAGGAATATTTATGCCATGATTATATGAATAGATCAAAAACCGTCATTTCATGTTTGGGTATAATTGTGCCATGATTATGTGGATAGATTAAAAATCATGATTTAGTTGGAATAATTCTAGTTGAACTATACTTTTGTATTAGTAACAAAAGTAAGCACCTTTGTAAACATATAGTAATTTTATAAACATGATTTGCTTAAGTTTGACATTATGCCTAAGTAAAAATATAGGTTTATGTTGTAGTTAAGACTATGCATCAATAATGATATCTAATTTAGTTATATTCTCAACTTAACTACAAGTTTACATGGTTTGATTCATGTCACTTATGCTTTATGACCAAAGTATATGTTACCACAATGCAAGTACACCAGCTTCTATTTTGTAGTTCCAACGTTATGTTGCAAGTTCATGCGTTCACATTCCCCTTTCTGTATATAACCACGTTTTAAGCCTCCCCTTTTTCTCGTGGCTAGGTTGGGCTTAAAAGGCTAAGCCCAACATATATTATAATAAACGAACGTATTAAACGGGGGAAATAACGTTGGGCCAAATTAATTAATAAATGAAAATATAAAAGTAGAGGGGCCCAAATTCAAGAATGGGTTGGGCCCATGATTGGTGTAAGCCCTTACACCATTAATTGATTTTGAATAATGGGCCGCAAATATTTACATATAAGAAAATAAAGAAGAAAGACAAAATATGTAAATGTAGAAAATACGATGTGTTTAACCCGAGGTTGGATTGAGTTGTGATGTAAACCTGCCCGGAACCGCCCGGCTGTCCAGTAGTCACAACAATACCTATCCAATGTGGGTGGTTAAACATGGAGCCCAATAAGGACCCGAGGTTAGACTGAGTTGTGGCGTAAGACTGCCCGGACCCAACCGGCAACAGGCAGCCACAACAATACCTGTCTAATGTGAGAGGTCAAAGCTTTATTAAGACAATTAAGGCTGAGTCAGGATTGATAGGATTAAGTAAATTATATTAATACTTAATCAAAATGGAACATGCTAAACTAAACAGACTGATTGGGGGTTAGGTTTATAAAACACTTAACCAACTTAGCATGTTGGCTAGAGATAGAAAACCTAGTAGCGGGGGACCCTTTTCAGCAGTAACCCTATAAGGTGTATCATGATACCCTGAAACTAGGCAGGGTGGGGCACGATTACTGGGCTGATTGTAAGAGGTCAAATCGACGGCGGTGGTGCAGCAGTGTAGGTTCTAACGGGGTGCGGGTGTGCACACACTCTGGCGCAGAAAAATAAGGCACTGGGCACCAGTAGCATACCTGTGCATTCTAGGATTGTGTCGGGCCGCCACCATGGGACTTGATACACCCCATGGTGGGACCAGCATAGGTAACTACAACATCGGGGGCCGTAAGACACATGTAACTCTGCGAGTAGGAGTCGATCACCATAAAATGGATCACTTCACCCTGATTATGGGGTGCCTGTTGGGAACTAGTTTATATGGGTACAGAGATTAACATGGGGTACGATAGTATATTCGACCCTAGACAACTTAACTAAGTGTGTGATGCTTTCCCATTTCTAGTTTATACTTATCATACCCAGTTCTTTATTCATGACTGAATAGTCCTAGACTTACTCAGGCTTTATGTCTGACTCTACTTTTCTTTCGTCTTCTTTTCTTCCGTTTCCCCCCAGGTCCACAGGGAGGGAATACTGCAGCTTGACCAGCCTTCATATCCAGCTTGATGTGAAAGAATGTATTGCTTGGATCTTTTCGTTTTTGGACTATGGCTTTGGACAACAACTATGGGACTTTTGCAGTTTATTTATGTTTTCTTTATGCTTCTTTAAATAATGTAATCAAGACAGTTATGAAGATGTTATGTTTTTGGATGTATGTAAGACAATTATGGTAATGTTGTTGTAACACGTATTTTCTCCTATGAAATAAAAAGGTTGTTGCTTTTCCGCTGTTCAAAAATATGTGTTCTTATATCTGTCTTGTATATTTGTGACTTATACTTATAAACCTCCACCAAAATTAGGGCATTCCCTTTGAGAGTGACCCTAACGGAGGTGGGGTGTATCATCTATACATTATAAAATTATGAAGTTGGGTTTCTTTATTGAATTTTTAGTATGTATTTTTAGAAATAAAAATACTCTGTATTCAATAAAATTTAATAAAGCTAAATAGCAATTTACATTTATTTACAGATATTTGTTCATGTTTTTGTTTAAAATTAAGAATGTACTCATTAAAGTATAACTAAATGCTAGTTTTCTTTTAATTATTGTTTTTACATTCACAAAATATTACGATTGAGTTACATAAGCTATTTCAGAGTCATCCGCTATATTCTGATATTTCCTCGCTATGACTTTTTGAACCTCCACCGCATTGGATCCGCTAAACGCTTTAAGTACACAGTTTACAGGTATGGTACTTCATAATGTTTCATATATTTTTCTATTGGTTTTGTATTGTGTCTATAGTACAGTGCAGCCAAGGACGTAGGGCGTAGGGAGCATAGGCCCAGTGGGGTCGGCCGACCCCACTGGATTTTAGAAACTTAATAAAAAAAAAATATAAAGAAGGACAGCATGCAACCTACTTCATTATTTCGGTGACCTACAGCACGCAAGCTGCTTCACTACCTCAACTATTTCCATGGATCAAAAGGTCAATTGCAGCACACATTTTTGCTTTCTCCGGTCCTTCATCTTCTCTAATTGATTTGTTCTTCTTGTTTTCTGGTGTTCTCTCACAAGGTTTAACTATTTCTGATTTGTTCTTTTGTTTCCATGCCTTTGGTTTGTAGGCAGTAGTAATCAATCAACTATGCAGAACATTAGTTCTTCTTATTTCCATGGTTTTGATTTGTAGACAATAGTTAATCAACTATGTTGAACCAATGTTTGATTAAGGCAGACAAATAGTTAAGCACGTAGAGTACCAATTAAAAAGGATTGATTTGGAATCCATCAAATGCTAATAGTTATAAAATGGTATGCTTGGTGATTTTGCAGTTTGGCTTGGGTATCTATGTAGATGCTAATGTTTTTATAAATATATAAGTTGATTTTTTATTTTATTTATAGGAAAAGTCAAATAGTTATTAAAAGACATGAGCAATAATTTGTTGTGCTATTTCAACAAATTGAATAAAAGGAGTTCTAGTTCTAATTCTAGTGATGCTCCGCAACTTCCATCAACTTGCCCTCCTACCGCACCTTTGCTTGTTGTAGCAGATAGCGTGGACGATTATCCATCGGATCCCGGTTTAAGGAGAAACATCAATATTTATGATGCCAATGAAAGAGAAATAGTTCGTCGGTTTTATTTGCAAAAAGGTCCATGTCAACCGAGAAACTACACATTTCCATGGCATGTAATTGGGCAAAGTGAGAAACGGAGTTTCATTCCTTCATGGTTCAATGACCATTATACATGGTTGGAATATAGCATTACAGAAGATGCGGCATTTTGTTTGTATTGTTATCTTTTTAAACCCGAACACGGAGGTCAAAGTGGAGTTGATTCTTTTGTTGGTGATGGTTTTAGAAATTGGAAAAAGAAAGAAAGATTTAATGTGCATGTTGGACCACATTCTAGCATTCACAACAATTGTGTGAGAGCGGGTGATGATTTAATGAAACAAAAACAACATATTGAAGTGTCATTATCTAATCATTCTACTAAAATGAAAAACGATTACCGTGCTCGTTTAACTGCTTCAATTGATTGTATTAAATTTCTCTTGCATCAAGGTCTACCTTTAAGAGGTCGTGATGAATCTGAATATTCCTAAAATAAAGGCAACGTTCTCGAATTATTACAATTTCTTGCAAATCATAATGAGGACGTCAATCGGGTTTCATTGACCAATGCTCCTGAAAACTTAAAATTGACATCGCCTACAATTCAACATGATCTTATTAGTTCTATTGCAAATCAAACTACAAACTCCATCATTGGAGAGCTTAGAAATGAATTGTTTTCTATATTAGTTGATGAAGCTCGTGACGTATCTGTGAAAGAACAAATGGCAGTTGTTTTACGTTATGTGAATGACAAAGGGTTTGTTGTTGAACGTTTTCTTGGCATTGTACATGTCAAAGATACTAGTGCATTATCATTAAAAGATGCTATAAAGTCACTTTTTGTACACATGGGCTATGTATATCAAGCTTGCGTGGACAAGGATATGATGGAGCTAGTAATATGAGAGGAGAATTTAATGGTTTAAAGAGTTTGATCTTAGCGGAGAATAGATCTGCGTATTATGTTCATTGTTTTGGTGATACAAAATCACAAATTGATTGGAGAAAATTTGCAAAGAATGGAAAGTAAATATTTTTATAATGGGAATGCATTGATTGCATTTTATGAGGTGGTAGAGAATTAAATGAAGAGATTAATTTCTTCCATGTATGCTAAAGAAACAAATTGATTTACTTCCTATGTTTACACATTTGTTATTATGATAATTTGCCTCCATTATATTATTACCATATGTTGGTAATTTAATTGATGACTCACATAGATTTGCACTTGCTATATATTGAAGGGTAGACTTTAGTGTAAACCCTTCCTGGCTTGGAGCCAGTGATCCCTAATGGTGTCTCTTCTTGTTAAACCTGATTGAGGTTTGGATATGTAAACTCTCATTTTGTGATCTCTTGTAATTCTCCCATGTGGAATAAAATCTCTCTCTGTTAGACTGGACGTACACTATGATGATAGTGGAACCGGTATAAATATTGTGTCTCTTTGTTTCTCTGTTATAGTTATTTACTATTTTGTTGATGTAATAGAATAATTGCTATCAGATTAGATTGATATTCAATTGGAAAATCTAGATCCTGCTTATTGTTCTTCCGCAAATGCACAATTTTGCATAATAGATTGGTATCAGAGCGAGGCGATTTGTTTTAAATTGTGCATCAATTATTTCTACAAAGGTTGGTAGAATCAGTGGTGATTATGCTATTACTATTTTGTAGAATAGGATGACTTTGGTGGAGGAGATTATGTCGAGAGTGAAGAGCATTGTTGAGATTACTTTGGTGTCTACCTTCTTTATTATTTTGGATATTTGCAACATTTTGTTGGCGGGCGGGAACGTAGTCTGAGCTCGTTAACAATTGTGTGATGGGGGGTGGCTTTGCTGGAACCCATTTGGTAAATATTCATTTTTTTGGTGTATCTCGTTGTGAAATTTTGATTGAAGGTGGTGTTCTGTTGAAGAATTTTATGTTGTGAAGAGAATTTTATTGGAGATGGGGTGTTGCAGATATGTGATTTTGCATCAAGGTGAAGTGTTAAATTTGGTGATACAAAATCACAAATTGATTGGAGCAAATTTGCAAAGAATGAAAAGTAAATATTTTTATAATGGGAATGCATTGATTGCATTTGATGGGGTGGTAGAGAATTAAATGAAGAGATTAATTTCTTCTATCTATGCTAAAGAAACAGATTGATTTACTTCCTATGTTTGCACATTTGTTATTATGATAATTTGCCTCCATTATATTATTACCATATGTTGATAATTTAATTGATGACTCACGTAGATTTGCACTGGCTATATATTGAAGGGTAGACTTTAGTGTAAACCCATCCTGGCTTGGAGCCAGTGATCCCTAATGGTGTCTCTTCTTATTAAACCTGATTGAGGTTTGGATATGTAAACTCTCATTTTGTGATCTCTTGTAATTCTCTCATGTGGAATAAAATCTCTCTCTGTTAGACTGTACGTACACTTTGTGTCTCTTTGTTTCTCTGTTATAGTTATTTACTATTTTGTTGATGTAATAGAATAATTGCTATTAGATTAGATTGGTGTTCAATTGGAAAATCTAGATCCTGCTTATTTTTCTTCCGCAAAGGCGCAATTTTTTGCATAACAATGTTCATTGTTTTGCTCATCAACTTCAGTTAACACTTGTAGCGGTTGCAGAGAATCACAGGCTTATTTCAATTTTTTTTTACATTGTCTCTCAATTATCGAATATCGTAAGAGCCTCTTGCAAACGTAGAGACATTCTTCATGATAAACAATTTGAGAAGGTTATTATAGGAGTTTGTAATGGTGAAATTTTAACCGGACAAGATATGAATCAAGAAATGACGCTGAAACGTGCAGGAGCCACACGATGGGGATCCCACTATGGTACACAGATGAGTATACTTACTTTATTTCCTTCGGTGATTGAAGTTGTAATGGTTGTTGAAGAGGATGCAAAGAACCAAAAGCATAGAGGTCAAGCAGATAACTTGTTGCGAGTTATACAATGCTTTGAGTTTGTATTTCAATTGCATTTGATGAAAAATATATTGGGAATTACAAACGACTTGTCTCAAGCATTGCAAAGGAAAGATCAAGATATGGAAAATGCCATGACACTTATGAGATTAACTAAGCAACAACTACAAACTATGAGAGATAATGGATGAGAGCAATTGTTTGAAGAAGTTTCTTCATTTTACATTAAAAATGAGATAATCATTCCTAATATGGATAACTTGTTTGTAATTCAAGGAAGATCGCGTCATAAGCTTAAGGGAAAGACAAACCTTCATTATTATCGTGTTGGACTATTTTATGAAGTAATAGATATGCAACTTTAAGAGTTGAATAATCGTTTTAATGAAGTGAATACGGAGCTATTATTGTGCATGTTTTTGTCTTAGTCCAAGCGATGCTTTTTCTTCATATGATAAAGGGAAGCTTATTCGTTTTGCTGAATTTTACCCTTTGGATTTTTCTTCAAATGATTTAATGCAACTTAATCATTAACTTGATAATTACATTCTTGATTTGAAATCTGATAGTCAATTTTCCGAAGTCGAAGGAATTAGTGCTCTTGCTAAAAAGATGGTTCAAAGAAAGAAACATCGTTTATATCCTTTAGTATATTTGCTTTTGAAGTTAGCATTATTACTACCTGTTGCGACTGCGACGGTCGAAAGAGTCTTTTCTGCAATAAAAATTATCAAGTCATCTCTACGTAATCGATTAGGAGATGATGTTATGAATGACTATTTGGTGTCGTATGTGGAAAGAGACATAGCAGATGCCATTGGAGTTGAAGAAATCATTCAACATTTCCAAAACATGAAGTCTCGAAGAGTTTGCTTGTGAAGAATCATTTGTAGGGATGCTATTTTGAGAAGAAAAAACATATGATATATTTTGTGATATTTTGTGGTATTTTGTGATATTATATTTTATGATGATATTTTGTATGTATTTAATCAAAGGTGATATAAATGTGCTACAAATTTAAATTCATCTGATTTAAATACAAAATATGATACTTCAAAATTAAGAAAAATGTAAAATCCGCCCCCATTGTATGGATTTCCTGCGTACTTCCCTGAGTGCAGCTTTCTCCTTTTTTCCAGTCATATGATTTGATTACCTAAACTAATATTTTGAAACTATATAATCCCAAAATGATAATTTGGTTATAGATTGATCTATAAATAGTTTCATGAGACAATTTTCACATGGTGTATTGATGTAAACGTGTGGACAAAGCTAACGAAATTTAAATCAGATTCTGAAGTATTATTTTTTACATTTCAAGTATCTAATTACTATAAAAAGGAAAGTAATGTCTTATGACACTATCTTTTAATAGTTTCATTATAACATACATATAAACATAACCCGTGTGCATAGCATGAGTTCCCACTTATATATATATATATATATATATATATATATATATATATATATATGTATATATATATATATGTATATATATATATGTATATATATATATGTATATGTATATATATATATATGTATATATATATATGGGGGTGTGTGTGTGCACGCGCGCGCGCATGCGCGTGTATGTGGAACAATGATTAGAAAATATACATTGTTGTCCTTAAAAATGTGATAGCATACCAATTAACCTGGAGCTAATAATGTGATGATATCATCTTATTTTATTTGTTCTTTACACTTGATAGTTAGTTGACTATCAGACATTGCGTATAGTACTATATATTATAGAAACTGAGAAGTATTTGAGAGCAGTTATTTACTCTTTATTTTCCATGTACATTTTTTTCTATGTAAATTTTAACCACTGTAATGTATACTTTATTATTTTAATAGCGGGAACTTTGATGCAATCACAAGTTATATTGAAATTAAGATTTAGCTGAACTAGAGTTAGAGGTATATCCTTAGTCTGTAATTCACCAATTTTTATTGTATATTTAATAAAAAAATATTAATAATTTATTTTGGTAACCTTTTGTTTAATTGGTACATATCTAATTTTCTTGATCATGTAAGATCTTGAGAAGATGAGACATTGAATTAACATATTGCCAACTTCTTGTTTTCCGTGTTATTGAGAAAAAATATAGCAATAAAAACATAAAATAGAAGGCAGAACTAAAAGTAGGTTAGCTATTTCTTTATTATTGCTTAAGTTGATTTTTTTTGCATATTCAAAGTCAATTTTACAAATAATAAATAAGTGGTTCACTACAATCACACTAGACATGATCTGATGTTGGAAAACAAGAGAACTGAGAAATATTGCTAAAAAAAAGTAGAATTCTACAAGGAATGTTATTTTTCCTTACTAGAATTAAAATATATTTGATAAGAACAAATTGTATTATGATTACCAAGTTTCTTTTCCTCATCTCCTGTGAACTAATAGAAATCCTCATAGCGATCTCAAACTTTAGTTCAACTAAAGCTAATTTGGTTTTTGAATTTATTATGATACATTTGTATGAAATCAGTTATGTCTAAGTGCTAATATATGTGGTTAAATAATTTACATAAATTTGGATTAGATATAATCAATACAAAATTGCTTTTTGTTCATGTAAACAAGATGAAGTACATTGTAGGCAATTCTTTCATGATAATAAAATGTTTATGTGCCTGATTATTTAGGTGACGTTCAAATAATATTATCAATTTGCAAAATATTTAGGTCGTTATCGTATTATTTGTCAATGCCATTTTCATGTCCACGGGTCGTTTCTTTGTAACAAATTTACGACTGAACTTAACTGTTGAATAGTAGTTCTTATGTTTTATAAGTGAAATTCTTTTACAATTTATACTCAAAGTTAGTTTTGAGGATGCTGTTATAAATATAGAGACTCAGAATATCATCTTTTAACATATGGACAGGATTTGAAATGATTAAAAAAATTGCATACTTAAACTATAGTTGAAACTTACGTGTTGGAATTGTTGCTCTTGCTTATTTTATTTTGTTTAATCAAATGTAATTTAGCATCATTACTTGAAAAAGAGATTCTAAAACAAAGATATAAGACATTATTTTTTGCTTACATGTTGACAGTCTCTGCAGTTTGTTTTAGTGACAAATTATTGATTGCCATTATGACTGTGTTTAAACAAGGTTATTTTCTTTATGTTATTAACTTTCATTCATCCTTTTTCTTTTGGAAATCTACAGACATGGCCAATGCAGCACAGCACCGCAACAATTCGATGTTAGCATTAATTAGGGTTGGGTTTGTTATAAGCATGCTTAGCTTAGCATTCAAGACATATCTTTTGCATCATTGGCTGCAGGCTTGGCCGTGCTGCATGTCTCTCATTATTCTGCATATTAGAGCTGTATGCACTTTAATGTTAATGTTATGCCACTATATTTATTTATTTATATGAATCGGTCCATTCATTCAGTTTTTCTCCTAACTTCTAAATAAAAAAATCATGTAATTATGTTCTTCTATGCTGAATATCTAATAAGTTAGTAGGCTTTGTATTTTATATTCTTGCTCTTTTAATCAATCTATATCAATGTTCTGGATTGTTTCTATTTTTAGTTCCATTTTGTTCCATTGCATTTGGTATCCAAATCATCAATACTATTGTTTGTTGGGTTATCGCTAGCGCTTACTTCATACTACAATGATTTTAACAGTCTTTGAAACCATGTGAGTGCCAACAAATTGCCACATTTGATGTTCTTTATTTTGTTAATAATATTATTATGCTTGCTCAACTTAAACCACATTTAACGTCTTTTTTGTCTTTATTTCGACTGAATAGATTTTCATGCAAGCTAGTGTGATGATACACACACAGTTATTCTAAAATTATAAAACTATGTATTTTTTTTAAACATATGATATTTTTCATCATAGCTACTGCAGACCATAATTTTTAATAAGTTGGTGAGCTGGAACAAACTATTCCATATTCACATCGTTCTTTGTCAAAAAAGGTGTACCGTTTTCGTGGTATTATATTCACCTATCATTATTTATAGATACATGTTCACTCTGAACCATCACCCCCTTACCCATTGTGATATGTGGCTTATCAATAATACAAAAAATGATTTAAGACTTCAAAGTTCCTATAGGAAGGCATGTTATTCCAAATCCAATGTGACGACACTCTACAAATTTAACAAAAACATCGTCATCAAAGAGCAGCTGCGTTATGATGAGTTCTGCTCCTTTATCTACTTTGTTCTTTAAGTATTCAAGGTTGGCTTTATTACCTTCTTCCATTGCGGTATGGAATATGAGATGGGTTTTAACATCTCATTAACAAAAATTAAATATGTAATATCCCATTAATAGTTGCACAAAAACAGGTATTTAAATATGTTATGCCATCTTCTAGCTCAGGATTGATATTTTTTGTGTAGTATAAAATACAAATAGGGGATTACATATATTTCATTATAATTTTCAACTATGCATCAACAAAAATGTTGATATACCATGATTTCAAGTCAATGATGCAATGCTTATTTGTTATAAAATAGATCATGCATACGGAAAGATGATATAAAGCTAATACTTCGTACATCATTATCACTTTAATATTACTAGTGTCATCTGCAATAGCAGGCTTGCTTTTTTTTTTTTTTTTTCGGCATTGAAACTAATACGATCCATAATAAGTCATCGTGTGCCAACAAAATGTGAATGACAACATGTCCTTATTTTACAAGTTTGATGTGGTAATTCTCTGAAATGATACATTACTGTTGCCTACTGTTCGATGGATCGGTCCTATAAACTACTTTTCAACTATACTGACTTCATATTAATATACAACTACTTTCAATGTTCTCACAGGGTCGTGTGCGAAGCAAGGGTTCACACTAGTATCACTACAAGAAAAATACCCTATTGCAACTAGCTATTTGCAACAGGCAACAAAAGACAGTTGCGGTAAATGATATTTAGCAACAGACCTTTTATAGCAGTTGCAATAGATATGATTTAGTAACAGGCCTTTTCTTCCTGTTGCGAAAAACATATTTTTAGCAACTGCGCTTTCCGTCCTGTTGCAAATACATACTTTTAGCAACTGTTCTTTTATAACAGTTGCAACAAACATATTATTTGCATCTGCGCTTCCAAGCCAGTTGCGAATAAATATCTTTAGCAACTATTTTCGCCAGTTGCAATAACTGTATTTTTTACAACTGGTAAAGCCAGTTGCGAAAAATAGGTATAAGCTTTTAATACTTAAATAAGAGAAAACGTCAGTTTTGTAATATTCGTAAAATTTTAAATTTACTACAAGAAATTATATTTTAAAATAAAATTTGTTGTAATGTGCATTGGAGCTTTAAAAATTCGGATTATATACAAGTTTTTTAGTTCAACCTATTTTTTCTTCTTTTTTTTGGCCTTTGAATCTAAATGTTTTAATTTCTTATAAATTTATAGAACACAAATGCTAATTCAACCGGTATTGCTATCGGCTGCAAAAATATCAACCCACCCTTTGATTTCCTCCATTGATTTGCAAATTTGTACATCTCCTTATTCTAATTTTCCGACTGAAGTAGCACTGCCGTTTACACAAATACGTTTCTAATTAGGTCATACACATACATTCCCGCCCCTATTTTCCTCGATAATTTCGTTTCCCGCTTTTACCTCTGTAACCCTATAATCTAGTCTATCCAGATGCTTCTACCAATCTGCCCCCATCTTCACTTCGCATTCAAAGCAACCACCATCACTTTAACCTCCTTATCAATTTTCCATTATTTACATCCTCATCTATGCTTTAAGCCTCGGTGTTTTTTATTCGTCCCCAAATCCGCAACTTTGCTTCCGATCGGATATGCGATGGACTCCGGGAAGAAATTGAACTCATCGATGGATGGTAGGAAAGGGAGCGGCGGATGGGTGCTATGGAAGTTGGAGGCAATTTGCTCAGAGAAGGAAAAGGGAAGATTGCGGGTGAAGTGGAGGTACTCAATCAGCACAAGCGTGGCAGTAGATAGGGCGCGCAGATGCGGTAGTGATTATTGATGTTTTTAAGATTAGGCAAGGAGTTGGAGGCGTTTGCTTTAGAGATGGCCTTAAATCGTTAATCCTATGGTATGTTTTTTTCTTTCAGTTCGATTTTTTTTTACAATTTGGCATTCACTCGAGCACAATTTAGCAAATATAGATAATCTAGACTTAAAATCCACCCCGTTAAATTCCAGCTCTGGTTCCAGTTTTGTCCTAATATGTAACCAAAAAATGGACTCGATGCTAATTTATAGGGTAAAATTGCTTTTGACTCGATGTCTGGTTTTTTCTAAAGCTCTCTTATCAATCCTATCCTCCTATTTCTCAGATCCGCTGTGCATTAAGTCATTTCTGGACCTTTCTTCTTTACCGATGATCCACAAGCCTAAGATCTTACATGGTAACTCAGTTCTACCTGGAATCGTGCTAGGCCACTCAATTGCTCTACTGTCCCTCATACTGGACAATCTTCAGCTGCTAGGTATTATTTGGTGTGGGATTTTTGGTAGTTTTTCTAGGTTGACTATGAGTCTTTAAGTACTGTGGTTTGCGTCTTTGGAGTTTTGGGGTTTGGAGTGTTATTTTTGTGCTTGCTGGATCTGTTTTTTCTTGGTTGGTGTGGAGTTTTAGGAGATGTTTGGCGTGCTGTTTTTCATTGGTCCACTGCCACCACGCTCAACCAAATAAGTGAAGCATTGCTCTGGTTTTTCTGGTTTTTTGGTGGTGTTTCTCCTTATTTTTCCATCCATCTCCTACCCAAGACATTGTTAGATGCTATGGATGAATGTGAGGGCCTAGTTTTTCCTTGGCTGCCGTTTGTTTTGGTTGGAGGCTATGCCTCTAGGTGTGTCATTCTTGTTCGATGTCAAGATGTTTCATCTTCGTTTAAGTTGTTGGGCCATGCTAATTTGTACTATATCACTTTGGTTGGTTCGCCTTGCTGCTACAGAGTTTTGTCATTCTGTTTCTACTGCTGAAGAGATTTTTTTTATGTCAAACATGTTTTGGTGCTTCCACTGCTTGTCTAGTGAGCCACTGCCTTGTCAAGTTATGTGATACTATGTTGTTTCAATGCGATGCTGTATTACAGTGAGATATGTAATTGCCTATGCATCTGTAATGTATGTTATTTCCTTTATGTAAAAAAAAAGAAAAAAAATAAGTATACGTAATTGTCATACAAAATTTAGAGCATAAGAGGTTAATGGTACTCTATTTGGTAACAAAGATGTTTTATGTTATATGAACTAGAACTCCTCAAATGAATATATAACTGCATATAATTTTTTCCATTTATATTACTCCCTGTTGATGTCTTGGTTTTGATAATTTATGGTAAATGGTTTGCTTTTTTTTTGGCAGGCATTAGGCTATGCTGAAGATTATCCTTAAAGCTGAGTGGACGAAGACCGATAGGAAAAGAAGAAATTGACGATGGTATCTGGCTTCTGAATTAGTACCCTCTAGCTCTTTCAAGTAAGAACAATTGTTTAATGATTTGAGAAATTTGGCTATATGCATTTATGTCCACTATTATTAGTTTTAGCATCGTGTACTGTATCCGCTATTGTTTAATGATCTTTGTTCTCATTTACTTCACTGCTGGAATTCCGGTAGCTTGCTTGGTAGACATTTCATTGTCTTACGACTTGTTTTGCCTTTTGCCTTTGCAGGTTATGATATTCAGATGTGATTATGTATTACTAACACAGGTGGTGCATGTTCATGATCGACAACTAACATGGAGCATGAACTGCAGATTTGTTCTAGTGAATCGATGATATTTATTTTCTTGTTATAGTATATGTATGATAGAGTAGAAATATGATTAGAAAATACTTTATTCGAAAGAAATGTGTTTTGTGAGAGAAGAAATTGTTATACATGAATGTTGTATGAAAATTGTAGAAATTTTTGTTGTAATTGTTTGTACTACTAAAACTTGGGCAAAATAAATTTTTTATTTGTTTATTTCATTTTGTGATATGCACTAATACCAAAACGAATACATTTAATATGTAGTATCTATAAGCTGTAATTTTTTTTATATATTTATAAATCTATTGCAACTGGCATGTACTGTTGCAAAAGGATCTGTTGCAACAGGAAAAGCCTGTTGCAAAAAAGTATACCGCAACATCTTATTGCAACAGGTGAAAAATGTTGCAGACCTTTGGCAACTTCGGCTATACCAACAGGCGCTGGCCTGTTGCAATAGGCCTACTGCAACAGATTTTGCCTGTTGCGATAGGGTATTTTTCTTGTAGTGTATGAGTGTATACACTTATAAACCATACTTTCATGTCAGTAAGATAATAACTGCCTATTTACAAAGATAGGCATTGGAATATAAAAAATGCACAGATTTAGCAAATAATTCTAGTAATATTACTTGAAGACTATTCCTGATCGGAAACAGCCGGCAACAAGCATAGTCGAGCACTTCACAAAGTGTAATTATTGTTCCAGTCAAAGTTTAACCAAACCAATCAAAAAGTAGTTATAAAGGTATAAGAGCATAAGACTTATGTTACTACTAAATTTAATTCCGAGACTAGCTGGCGATGAAGGGGTGTCGGAAGAATACAGGCACAAAAAAGTCCCGAAAGCAGAAAGCCAAGCAATAGATAGAACCGAAAGCCGGAGAGAATGGTTTGAAAGCAACACAAACCGACACCTTCCCAAAGGGAAGAAGCTCAAAGCCCACAAAATGCCAACAAAGCGCATTCGACAGGATCCTTCCGACAGGACCTATTCGACCGTAAATTATGTAGCGAAAGGCCACCTAAGATAGGAACAAAGAAAGAAGAAGGCATGAGCTCCCCTCCTTAAAAACCGGAAGAGCTATCAGTATTAACCTGCTTAATACCGATACATCTGAAGGCGAGGGTATCAAAGGTGCCAAACCAGAAGTATGCAAGGATCATCCGGAACCAGCTTCCGGAGCAATTGCCGTACAGATGCCGAAAGGTCACATTGACAAACAATAACACATCATCGGGAGTTACCTTCCGGAAGACCAGGAAATCCGAAAAGCTCCACCAAGAGGCCGACCGGAACCCTAGCGGAGATACAGGCTATCCATACTAATCTACTTAGTATGAAAGCCAATAGCGGTTTCGAACCGGCAGCTACTCACATACGTCAAGTGGACAAGCTCCTCTAAGTATACATGAGGAAGCCAGGACCCTTACTTCAGAGGCCATGACCAGCGCCACAAAAGCAGCTGGAAGTCAAACATCTGAAAACGAGGAGAAAAATGGTCGACATAGGCACCCACAGGCCCAATAACCCAACAACGGAAGGGCCCCTAGTCCCCTATAAATAAGACCCAATGAGTTACATTCAAAGCAGGTTTTTCCACTTTTTTCTATTTTTTCTTGTACTCCTGCTCTTCTGAAGTCTAATGCTTAGAGGAATTTGAGAATATCTTCTATTCTGTTCATATACTCCAAATCAAAGATTAATAAAAAGGGAATCTACGTGTAGAATATCACTCTGTGAGCTCATCATATCTTTTCTAATTATCACTACTGCAATTTATAGTCTGTTTTCTGGATAGACATGAATTCTCGTCCAAACCTTTCTACAGATCGGAGGAAATACCTCTTTCCCTGAGTTTAGACCCCTCCTGGTATTTTGTAGCGATTATGCTTCGGTGGGTCTTGATACCTAGGAGTGATGATCCGATCCAACTTGTATAGGTTGAACGACCTATTCTTCCTCTTAGGTACGCTCCTGTTGACCTATCTCCGGTAATAACGAAAAATATCTTAACATTTTGGCGCTAGAGGGAGTGCTCGAACCTCTGACCTTGTGGTTAACAGCCACATATCTACCTGTGTTGTTCCGCCCCAGATTGAACTAAGGCTTTGGAGAATCGAAGTTATGAGTAAGAGGTCCCGACAAAAGTTTTCAAGATCTCGAATGGATAAGTCAAAAACCACCGACCTTGGAGTGATAGTGGAGTAAAGGTTGAGAGAAAAAGCCTTCCGGATAATAAAGCGGAAAAGAAAACTAGGACAACATGCTCATGACACTTGGGATAATAGCTTTTCCTATACAGGACCAATCATGACACCTCCTCAAAGTGATTCTACATCAGAGGATACTAGCGTCTTCTCTTACCTAATGAAAACTCTCTACAAGTAGATCAGAGGAACGACGTTTGAACAAGAAATAATGAGTGATTTTGACCACTTCACCAACAAGTGGTCCGAAGGGATAACGTCTCAATCTCGGCGTGCCTTGGGAAGTAGGAACATAGATGTAGAGAAAACAACAGGATTAGATCGCAAAAGGGTTAATCCTGTAACAACCCGCAAAAATCAGAACCAATTTAAAATTTTATTTTAGAAAATTTTAATGAGTTTTGACAATATAAAATAATTTATTTAAATAATAATGATCACAAATTTGATTTAAATCGAAGTTAGAATGAATGATTTAATCTTAATTAACAAAAGAGTTAGAAATAACGCGGTAGTTTGAAAAGTCAAACTTGAACTTTGACTGACCGTACAGGATGCAAAATTTAACGAATTTTAGTGAAACCAAAAATATTAGAATCTATTTAAAAATATCTTTCTAACGAATCTGAAAAATCGAAATTTCATAGCGGAAATCAAAAGTTATGGCCAATTCAATTTTTAGAAAGGTCGCTGTAGAATATATAGGGCCCGAAAGGGCAACTTTTCACATATATAGGAATTTGAACTCGAAACCACTTCCATTGAGTTCGGAATGATGTTTCTGCATTGAAAAATAGTAAACACTTATATATTTTGAGTTTCGAAAATTATTTGTTTAAAAATGTATTTTTAATATTAAATATATTGGCCTTAAAAATAGTCATTTTTCAAACGACCTCCGTTTTCGACGAAACCACTTTTGTTGGAACCGGAATGTCAAATTATTGCTAGGTTTTAATTTTCAAAAATTTTCAAATTAATATGTGAGCGTAGCGAAATAAAATGTGTTTTGACTATTTACAGTTAAATTTAAACGCCTTAAAAATAGCCATTTTTCAAACAGTCTCAGAATTCGACGAAAATAATTTTGTTGGATTCGTATCGTCATAAGAAAGCTAAAAATATTTTTTTTAGAATTTTCTGAGGTCGTATGTGACCCCGGCACATTTAAATGTACGGTAGGAATTAAATAATTAATTTAATATTGTATTTTCAATTAAAACCGAAAAAAAAACGTGTAGACATCAGAATTGGACATTGGGACATAGCCCATCGCGTTCAGAAGGCCTCAAAACGTTAAGATCGACAGTAAGCAGGCCCAAATCCGAGAAAGTTCAAGAATCCACTTTATTTCACGAAATTCGGAATTTAATATTAAAATAATATAAAAATCCGAAAAAAAAAAACCCTAACCCTAATACTGTTCATGGCCGCCGCCGCCTATTTTCGAAGGCCAGAAAACACCGAACTTCAAACGCTAATATCTCCCAATCCGTTTAACGAAAATTTATGTATGACCTACCAAATCGAAGAGAATTCAGAGACCTTTCAATCTATACGGTTAAGATCGGATTTTGGTGCTCGGATTTTGCGAATTTTGGCCGAGAAGGGGCTGCGGTTTTCAGTGATTTGTGGGGCCTAGGGGGGTGCGAGTGGGGCCCGGGTCTCGGCGCAGGTGTGTCTCGAGGTGGCCGACGAGGTGGTGGCTTCTGATCGTGGTCCGGATGCTTGTGGTGGGGTGCGACATGAAGGAGGGAGGAGCAAGATGGGTTCGGCCGTGAGGAAGAAGAAGGTCCTTTTTCTTTTTTTTTTTTTTTTATTAATTTAAATATTTAAATTATCCGATGTTTAAAAATTCATAACTCTCTCATACGAGGTCCGTTTGACAAACCGTAAATTGCGTTGGAATCACAAAATTAAGAGCTTCGCGATGGCGCAGACCACACCTGATTCTGAGACAGTTGATTTTCAGCCAAAATTTGAGGTGAGAGTTCAAATTCTATTATTTAATTAATTATTAATTTATTTTCCCACGTGAAAATAATTGTATGATGATGATGATTTAGTTCTGAAATGTTTGGTATGTATGAATTATCGATTGTTGCTTGTGGTGTGCTTATTGTTCATGTTATGCTTAAATCCGTCTTTAAAGTGTATATGTTATTGAGTTTAAATTGCAGTTGGAAAATTAAATCTAAATTTAGATTTAAAACATATTTTATTCAGATCTAGACGTTCTAATTTATTTTATTTTAATGTCATTTTCATTCTTCTGAAATGAACAAAGAAATGGAACGACAAATAAAACTTTATTTTTATTTGGTGATGTTACAATGAAATCTGAACGACAAATAAAGCGTACCTCTATTTGTTGATACTACAATATAAACGGAATGACGAAGAAAGAAAAAAAAAACTCTTTTTATTGGTTGATTTTACTATGGAATTTGAACGACAAATAGAATATTACTTTTATTTGTTTGTTTACAATAGACTATGAACGACGAATAAAATATATTTCTTTTTGTTTGCCTTAAAGGTTAACTAACAAAGTTCTCATTTTTGGTTGCATAAAAAGAAAACAAAAACTCTTAATTTTGTTGCATTAAAAGTTAACAAACAAAAATTCATATTTTTGATCTTTGAGTAAAATGAAACAAGAACTCATATTTTTGTCATTGAATAAAGATGAAACAAAAATCCATACTTTTGTCATTGGGAAAAAAAAAAAAAATTCCTTTTATTTGAATTGATGTGAAATATCAATTCAATTTTGTAATAAAAAGATTGTATTTTGTTTGCATCCCTTGATGCGAACAAAATGACAAAATATAGATTTACATTTAAAATAAAAAGAATTATATTTTTCTTGCATTTCTCAATGCAAACAAAATGTTTAAATAAAAAAGAGAATTATATTTTGTTTGCATCCCTTGACGCGAACAAAGTATTGAAATAAAGATTTACATTAAAATTTATATTTTTTATTTGTGTTTTCAAGACACAAATGAACTTGAAACTTACTTTTTATTTTTATTTTATTTATTTACATTTCATAATGTAAATATCACTTGAGAATAACACTTACCTTTTTATTTATATTTATAATGTAAATGTGACCTGAAAACTAAAACTTATTTTATTATTTGCATATTATAATGCAAATGAGACTTGGAAACAAAACTTACATTTTTGTTAACATTTCATGATGTGAATATAACTTGATGATAAAGCTATTTTTATTATTTGTATACTATAATGAAAATAAAACTTGAAAATAAAATTTACATTTTTATTTGCACTTTATAAT
The DNA here is from genome assembly GCA_030737875.1 of Allium sativum. Classification (NCBI taxonomy): domain Eukaryota; kingdom Viridiplantae; phylum Streptophyta; class Magnoliopsida; order Asparagales; family Amaryllidaceae; genus Allium; species Allium sativum. The sequence continues at coordinate 400,639,310 of CM060923.1, read as the reverse complement.
ACGAATATAACATTGAAAATAAAACTTACCTTTTCATTTGCATTTTATAATGCAAATACAACATAAGGATAGAATCTACTTTTTATATGCAATTTACAATGTAAAATAAAAAGTACATTGTTATATGTAATTAGAAAGGGGATTTGCAATAAAATATAAAATTACATTTTTATATGTAATTTGTAATGGGATATATAATTGTAAAATAAAGTTTACATTTTTATATGTAGTAAGAAATTGAAAATTCGCATTGATATTAAAATAACACTTTTGTAAAGATATTGCATTAGAATAAACAGATAATTTTTGTCGCTTTTTCTTTTAGAATTAAAAAACATATTTTGTCACCTTTTCTTTTTAACATAAAAAGGGTCATTTTGTCGCTTCTTCTTTTTAACATTAAAAGAACATTTTTATGTCATGTTTCTTTTTAGCATTACAAAAGAAGCATCTTTGTTGTTTTTCCTTTTAGTAATAAAAAGAACATTTTGCTTTCATTTCTTATGATAATATTTTATCGTCATTTTGAATGCGGTAAAAATAGAATTGTTAATGTTGAATATTTTATCGTCATTTTGAATGCGGTAAAAATAGAATTGTTAATGTTGAATATTTTATCGTCATTTTGAATGCGGTAAAAATAGAATTGTTAATGTTGAATATTTTATCGTCATTTTGAATGCGGTAAAAATAGAATTGTTAATGTTGAATATTTTATCGTCATTTTGAATGCGGTAAAAATAGAATTGTTAATGTTGAATATTTTATCGTTATTTTGAATGCGGTGAAAATAGAATAGTTAGTAATTCATTTTTATCGACATTTTTGGTGCGATAAAAATAGACAATGTTAGTGATTCATTTTTATCGACATTTTTGGTGCGATAAAAATAGACAATGTTAGTGATTCATTTTATCGACATTTTTGGTGCGATAAAAATAGACAATGTTAGTGGTTCATTTTTATCGGCATTTTTGATGCGATAAAAATAGCAATGTTAATGTTACATTTTTATCATCATTTTAGATGCGATAAAAAGAATATATTTTTGTGTTACATTTTATTGTCTTTCTAGAGACAAATAAAAAGGATAAAATTAAAGAATTACAATTTTATGTAAAATTGCTTTCATTGAAAAGAATAAATATAGAAGACGAGATTTTTGCTGTTAATAATAAACAATGAAAAAGGGAACATTTACATTTTGATGTAAATAAACAATAAAAAGAAAAATAACATTCAAAATGTAAGTTAGAATAAAAAGGACATTTTGTTAAGTAAAAATGTAAATTACAATAAAAAGTATAGAAATAAAGATCACATTTTTATTGACCGTTTATAGGCGATAAAAGAAATATAAATAAAAGAGACATTTTTATCGTCGTGTTATATATTGTGTAATACACTTCCATAGACAAGTTACCCGACTTGTGTATGTGATTGGGACGATAATTTTCACACATCGCCCAAGTGCACAAATTAGTTTATCATTTGCTTGATTGGTTGAAAACCCCACACGGGTGTTGGGATGAAAATTTATATACACTAATCCCAATATTTAGTTGTATGTTGATCGTTAGATCGACAGGCTGTGATGAGCATTATTATTTAATTTTAACGCTTACACAGTGGAAAATTACACTTTGGATGTAATGGATGACTTGATGATTATACTGTTATTGTCATATATATGATGTGTGTGAAATCCATATAATCCAAATTATATGGTAAATGTTTGAGTCGCATTTCGATTCAAGTGTTCTTTTAAATAAGACTATTTTTACATTAGAAATCCTTTTTATATAAAGTATATATATTTTAAAAAAATATAGATTTTTAATTAAGTATATGTTAAAACAAGGAATATTTGTAAAAGATAAAGATTTGTAAAATAAAGAATACTTCTCATTTAGAATCTTTTATATAAAGAATATTTTTATGATTATTTTAAAATATGTTTTTAAAGGGGTTACTAGCGTTTGCAATTATATTTTGTGATATGAAATAAATTGAGATGTGAAGTGGGTTTACCGTGGACGATGTTTTAAACGACATCTATCCTTTAATCCAATTTGCATTGAAATTATTATTTGGAACTTATAAATCTATTTTATAGAATTAAAAAGACATTTTCTATAAATCAAGTTTTTCAACTAATATATTAAATAGGAATTAAGTGGAAATTCTATTGGTAATAATTGAGATGGGCTTCTGTAAAAGAAGACCGATATTATATATGGAATTTAAGAGGCTTTGCCGTTATTCCATTTATACTATTAGTCTGATACAGAAATTTATATCGATTATGTATTGATTGGATTTCTGTGGAATTCCATATTTTTAGAAATTGATTTATAGATTTTATTTTAAATATTTATCTTTGATAAAATTAATGAGAATCTTTTTAATTGAATATCTTATTAAAAAGAATATTCTGAGTTGGGATGTGACGAAATGTGTGATTTTCCAATATTTGTTTTTAATCCCAAATTACGCAAGTTATTTAGAAAGACCGGGTTTAACCCATTCTGAATAATCAACACGACGATCAAGAGTCGAAGACGAAGACGATGATTGAAGACCGAAGATTTTCACATCGTTGGGATGATGATGACTAGTATCTTGAATTGGGATTGGCCTTCCAAGGCAAGGTATTTGGTAATGATCGTCCAAACGCATTTGGAGATCGACGGACACGATGTTTCACTCAGACCCAGAGCGGACTTGTAAATGGATTGCGTGTCTGACATTGTATTCTTTTCTACTGTATTTGTTGAACGCTACTAATTATATATTTCTGTTTGGTGTTTAACACCCTTCTCTAAGACGTATGAGCTTGGAGGTTATATATATATTGGTAGATGATCAATGATATGGTAGAGTCTGACAATGTGGCATGCTAAGATGCAATTGATCAAGGCTTTGTTGAAAAGCAGGCATTGTGGTTGATGATCAAAGCACAGTCTATTTAGGCATAGCTTTGTGTATATCGTGACTTCGCGAGCCTCACAGCCCGGTAGAGTCTAAAACGGGAGAAGGGAACGCAGGGAGTGCACACGTTTCTTTCTAGCTAGAGTGGTGCCAGGGACCTACCAGCGCTGGCATTTATTCATTGTGGTTGTTGGATTTTTCGAGGCCTCGGTTTATGCGGTCGCCACTGGCCGTATTATAGGTCCAAAAGGACCGGGGAGCGTGTGTTCAGGAATTGCCAATCCATTAAGCGTTAACGTATGGATCGGCCCTGCAGGATCCAAGGGTTGGACAGAGTACCAATCCTGGGGCATTTGCTAGAGTGTCTCGAATCGGTAAGGATCTCCTCCCTAGCCTTGACTCAGATGGAAACCCAAATTTCCAATACGACATCACGCGGTTTTGATTGTATACATATATATGGCGACATAGTGGGATGGGGCACTCATGCCGTCTAGGATTGATATATTTACTTTGATGTATTTCAAATTGGTTGCACACTATTATTATGTAATACCGTGTTTCTCGTATCAAGCATCTTTTGATCATTATAAGGTAAAACCCTATCCTCCGGTTTGCGTTGCATTGTGTGATGGGACTTGGGTCTTATAATGGTTTCATTTTTCTAAAAAGCATTGCGTTATTTTGACGTTTTACCTTAGTCATGCACTGGCAATCCATAGGAGAAAACCCGTTCCGCGAAAGTGGCGTGGTCCTGTGATTAGCCTCATTATATTATATGGGTTAAGTAGAATTCTCACACCAGTCCCACGACTGACCTGTAGTTTGTTTCACTTTGCAAACTCGGGTGCCCTCTTTCCACACGGGCAGTCGAGTAGCTTATTTGACAGATAGATAAAACAAGATCCTGGATTGAAGATTGAAGCTGTGGCCATAGTGTTGATAGCCTTCCACCGAGATTAGTTCCGCTGCAATGTATTCGTTTATTGTAATTTATTCTTCCGCTATAATTATATTCCAATGTACTCTGATGTGTATATTCTGTACTCTGATGTAACATTTATCATAGTGTTATAAAAGTCTGTGTTTTTGTTCTGATGTGTTGTATGCCCAAAGTTAAAGTATTCGTAGATTTTCACCTTTTGGGTCAGACCTGTGTGGTTTATGGTCGATTCAAAGGGCGGGAATTTGCGGGTCTTTACAAATCCCCAACGACCCGAAAAGAAGTTCATGACAAGATTACTCAAGGAATATTACTTTACTACCTTGATGGAGAATAACTTTTTCCTAACCAAACACGAACTCAACTACTGGGCGTCTGCGAAGAAAACCCAAATACGAAAGGAAAGTAGGAGGACCCTATTGTCATTACCACATGAGGAATGGACATGACACCGGTTGCTGTAGAATCCTGGAGGGAAGGATCATCAAATTCATCCACCAAGGCCAATTACAAGAGTTTATAATAAAATCAGTTTAGGTTCAATAAAAATCCTTAGGAAAAGGATTATCAAATACGACTGAGGTATGGAAACCCCCCCCCCCCCAATTTGAAGCTTAAAGAAACCCAAAAGAGGTCAAATCATAAATGGGTCAAATCCCTTATTGCCACCAAAGTGGCCTAGACGAGGCATCCCCTGGAGGGGGATGGTGTGTTAGTCTTTCTCAATGCCCAAATCAGAAGGGGCTAGGTTAAAGCATCAAAAGCGTAAGCCGCCATTTCACACCAGCAATGGTCGCAGCGGTGCATCTAAAATTAGCACGCCCTGCCTTTGCTCGTAGAAGAGTACGCCCTATCTTTGCTAGAACTAAGCACGTTCTACCTATGCTTATGTTCTGCGTTACGCGCAGAAGGGAACAACAACCCCTATCACCACCTATGATGGTCAGGATAGGGCACCCCTCAGAGAGGGGTGACATGTAAGCCTCTATCGGTACCTACGATAGTTAGTATAGAACGTCAAAAGAGTAAACCTTAGTTCTGTGTCTACAATGGCCCCGTCTTAGTTTCTAAGAACTTATCACTACCTACGATGGTCAGGATAAGGCGCCTCCTAGAGGGAGCACGGGTAAGTCCTTGGGCCATGTTTGTGGATAAGCTAGCCAAGCGCACCGGACGCACAGGCCCAGAGAGTGGCCAACAAAGAACATACATCCTCTGCTTTGACACCGAAAGCCCAGAGAGTGGCTCAGGAGACACGTACAACCTCTTCTTCACAAATCGAATATGAGGGGGATACCAAAACATTAATACTGGAAGGGGTCTCTAGGCCTCAATCTTTAATTACCCAAATAAAAGTTGGTTCAGGACTTCTATTTAATATCAGAAGGGGTTTCCTGGTCCTCAATCTTTATTTACCCAAATAAAAGTTGATTTGGGACTTCTATTTAATGCTGGAAGGGGTTTCCCGATCTTCAATCTCTAAGTGCCCGAATAAGGGTTGCCTCGGGGCTTCTATACAGTGCCGGAAGGGAAGTTCCGGTCATCAATCCTTAAAACACCTGAGCAAGGAAAACAGTTCTAGACTTCTATTAATGCCGGAAGATAGATTCTGGTCTACAATCTTCAACACCTAAATCTGGGTTGGATCGTTTTCTCACAAGTACCGGAAGCGGACCTCCTATCTCTTACTCTTATAATCCAAATCTGGGAGAGATTTGATTTTTGCAAATACCAGAAGAGGAATCCCGGTTGATTCAAAGAACAGAAGAGAGCCCTCGGTCTTATATCTCAATACCTAAACCCGGAATGATCCCGAAGTATGCCACAACTGGATGAGGGGTTCCAGTTTCGTCACAAACATCCCAAACTTGGGTATATCAGGCTCTTGCCCCTGAACAAGAAGGAACGGTTCGCCCCCCTTGGAAATTCAAATATGGCTCAGAACTACACTTTCGATACTACTAAGGGTGGGTTTATGATCCTCTCAGGGAAGTGTCTTTAACCTATGCATCCATTAGTTTATTTTTCAATGTACTGGCTACTTGCATAAGAAACAACATCACATTAAAACATCAGTTCAGAGAAAAACATGGAAAAAGATCCCAAACATCTCTGATAAGATCATATAACTAGGATTATTCCTTTCTCCTTAGAAAGTCAAGCGGCGAGATTTTTTCTAAAGGTACCTGCTACGAAAAAAGATTTTATCTGACGCTTAGCGCAGGTAGGCCTACACTCGTTGCGACATCCTGTGCTATGAAGAATTTGTTTCTGACAAAATCGATACACCATACAAATCACACAACGCACACACACCCAAAAAGTCACAACATAAACGATTACACAAACACAACCGCTGTCTTAGAGAGATAAACACTGCAAACATGTAAGAAAAGTCTATCATTTTGAATCTGGGTGTTGTAAAGCAAATTCCAGAGAAGCATAATTTTCTCTAACTTTCCTTAGTTTGTTCTCCAACTAGTCAATCTGTTGGAATAGCTACCCACCTCAGCGTCAGAATTACCAGAAAACATTGTCGCTAGCCTAAGCTGCAAATTATAGATAATCTTGTCTTTCTCCTTTAGTTGTTCTTCCAAGGAGGACACTTGTTCCCGGAGATTCACGACAACCCTTTGAAGATAGTACATCTTTTTATAGCCCGAAAGAGGAGCGCTCTCAAAACTATTTTGGTGACCAACAATGCTCGAAACTGAGAAGATGGGGTCTGAAATTGGTCCTATTAGTCACAGACAAGATGAAATATCGTAATATGTAGAGCACAAGCATCAAGTATACATTAGTAGTATCATGCATCCACAGAAAGACAATCATTAATTCATACACACACACACAAACACATAATTTCCACACTAACTTACAAGTAGAACATCATAAACCAACAAAGTGTCATGAAATCAACACTACTCGCGGACAAAGTAAGAGAGAATGTATGCTTCATACAATATTATTTAAAATTCCTTGTTTTTAATTTTTTTCGCTAGACCAAATTCCTAGAGAATTTCCCATGTTTTCAAATGTGGAGGCTAAAGCATTACAATAACTCACACCTTCGGAGGAGCAGAGCACTGCTGTAACATGAGAAGGCTAGTTATTAACGAAATTTAGGAAGAGGGAAAATATTTCGAAAGCGAAAGCCATACCTATGAAATATTGATATCAGACCGATCAGGAGTCCTATTCCTCTGGGAATCTGAAGAACCACCTTCCTCGGAGAGTGGCTCCTTCACTGTGGTAATGGATGCTCCGTCACCCCTTCCGGGCCCACCATGTTGATCCGTGTTTTCTCCTATCTCTCCTTCTGTTGTGTTCTCATCCTCCATCTCTTCCTCAAAATCCTTAGAAAACTCATACAAAAGCGACGTGGGATCTATCTTGTTCATCGGAGGAGCCTTGTGCTCTCGCCTCACCTGCTCAACCTACTTCGAAAGTCTATCTCGAACAGAGGGTTCAATTGAAGAAAAGTCAAATTCCGAAAGCCTCTTATAGTTATCAGAAAAAGCGAGGATAAAGGCATCTTCATAGTACTCCATAACTATGTTATTAAAATGAACATTCAAGAAATTGGCAATTCTGTTGCAGGCTTCATAAATAATTCTTTTTGCAGTGGAGAACTGAGTGTTCAGTTTGTTTGACTCAGCGGCATGATCAGCCTCCATCCCTAACTTTTCTTTCTTAAGATCTTCAATGACCTTCCAACTCAATCTTGGTTTTTCTCTCCCCTTCCAGCAAGCTCATCAAATCAGTACGCTCCTTGTCACTCTCTCCCTTCTCCCGCAACAAAGTATTAACCTTGTCTATTAATTCCATGTTCTCCTCTTTAAGGGCATCGACCTCCGCCGTTGAAGAAGAGTTCCTCTGGATTCATACCAAGTTTTCATTACCTAGGAAAAGAAATAGGTTGAGTTATTTACAAAAAACACGTAAGAACTGTAACAACCCGTATTTTCAATAACCTGTTATAACATAAATGGAGGAAGAATTAAACCGTAAAATTTGTATCAAGGGAAACGGGCTATGCCATTGCGTTCGTCTCGGAAAAATACGCGAAATAGAGTCCGAGTTTTCGAAAATCGGAGTCCGTATGACCAAGATATGGCCTCGCGAAGTTTCACGAAAAATTCCCAAATTAAAGTATACTTAATTAAGTGAAATGGGTTGCGCAGAGAAATATATATATATTGATATATATATATATATATATATAATTTAAAATTAAATAAATAAACATGCAAAAATGATCAAAACAGCGAATTGGGAGAGGGGAATAACCGAACCGGCCGATTTTTGAGGTCGACCCGTGCTCGCTGGGTCGACTAGGGGTTAATCCAGGGTGTTTGGCTGTCAACCCGTGGGCCGATTCGCTCAAATGCAGATTTTGCATTTGGATGGTTCTCATGGTTCATCTTTAATCTAAAGGCCCTAGATGGTTCCTACACTTGACTTCTTCCCCAAGACATGCTTTGATGGCTTGGATTGAATCTAGGTTTAATCCTATGGCCTAAAACACTTGCCTAATCTATAAATAAGACCCTAACCTATCCTAAATCCTCATTATTCATTCATGCAACTAAACTATGGCAAAATTTTACCTCTCATGGCCTCCACTCTCTTCATAAAATTTCTAAATGGTTTCTATGAGAGATTTTCCATGCATACAAGTGTTTTCAAGCTTGTATGAGTGTCATTAGCTTGCATTCAAGTCAAGTTTCTATCTTTGCATCATAAAGCAAGGGTTTTGATCATTTTGGCTCAAGGGTTTTTATGTTAGAGCTTGCATTTTGGGTCTATTTGATTGCATAAGGGCTTTGTCATATCTTTTGTGCCTTCATAGCAATGTAAGCCCTTTCCCTACTCTTAGATATTAACTATGAAGTTAAATGTTCATGTTGCAAGTTTGGGTTTGATCATTGAGTATGATACATGCTATCATGTCATGCAAGTTTATGAAGTCATAATCTTGATCTTGTGAGCTAAAAGCTACAACCTTTATGTTGAAATGTTGCATTAGGAAACATGAGAACCCTCATAACCTTTATGTCAACTTGCATATGAAGTCATAACCCTTATATGATGATATATGCGAGTTACTAGTCATCATTCCATATCTTTTGTCACCATGATTCGCTTATGTGCCAAGTTTGGGTTTATGCATGTTTTGAGGCTTAAGAATGTAACATGCAAGTTAATGAACACATTTGTGCCTCATTTGCCACCATGATTAACTTGTGGCTTAATATCCATTTTTGTCATGCCTTTGCCAAGTCTCTTCTTTTAATCCATTACGTTGTCGCGAACGTATATGCGAGTTTAAAAGCGTTGGGTTATGTTATGGGTAATTTCTAATGACATGAAAATACAACTTGAAAACATGACTTGAAATATAACATGGAAGTTGACATGTAAGTATGCATAAAAACATAAGCTTGGGAATTTACCTATTAAGTTAGGTCTACCCAAATGCTTGAAAACTTGTAACATGTTTTGGGAAACATGATGGACACGACACTTAGATAATATAAGTGTGCCCAACTCGAGGTTGGGTTGAGTTTGCAACGTAAAACTACCCGGAACCGACCGGCCTAACTAGTAGTTGCAAACAATAGGACCCAATGTGAGAAGTTGGTCATGTTGTGCTTGAACCCGAGGTTAGACCAAGTTGTGGTGTAAAGCTACCCGGAACCGACCGGCTTAACTAGTAACCACAACAAAGTCTAATGTGAGAGGTGAAGGTGCATTAAGTAATTAATGCCACATGATAGGGTTAAGTTAATTTGATTAATGACTCTTAACCAAATATGACATGGACAAATGGGTTAAGTAATTTGATTAGGCTAATGATACTTAACAAAACATGACAAGGTTGGGTAGGTTAAGTAACTTGATTTGCCTAATGACACTTAACCATTTTTATATGACTAGTGGATGGGGTTAAGTTAACCAACACTTAATCAATCCAACGCGATAACTTGGTAAGGTTAAGTAAGTTTTATTAATGACGCTTAACCGAAAAATACGGTTAACGAATGGGGTTAAGATTAGACTCAACTAGTCTAAACATGGAAATCGGATGGGGTTAAGTTAGCCTAGACTTAATTAATCCCACTTGGTAGTTTAATGGGGTTAAGTTAAACACTTAACTAATCTAAACATGATGAATTGATGTGGTTAAGTGACCTATACTTATCCAATCTAACTCGTTAATTTATTGTGGTTAAGTTAACCAATACTTAACCAATATAACGTGAAAACATGATAAGGCTAAGTCACGAATCACTTGAATACACTTGACCGATTTGACTAAGTAAATTGATAGGGTCAAGTTAATATATACTTAACCAATCTAGAATGATAATTGGACGAGGTTAAGTCGTCAATTGCTTAATATACTTAACCAACTTGAGCATGGTTTGTAGGGTTAAGCCTTGAACTTGGATACTTAGCCAATTTTGACAGGATTTGTAGACGGGTTAAGTCATGAACTTAAGTGACACTTAATCCATTATGTAAACCCTAGTTCTGAGGATTAGGTGGATAACCGTAGTTAACAAGGATAACGGGAACAATGCTAAGTGGTAAACCTTAGTTGAAGAATAACTAAGTAATGATTCTTAGTCAAGGAAATTTAGACCAGTTAATAGATAGATGAGTAACCTGATACGGTAGGTCATCGTTTAAGTATACGAGTAGGAGCAAGTATCTGATTTAGATAAAGGCTCCAGCGAACTGGGTAACGAAGCAGCGGCTTCGGGGAACATGAGGATATTCTTGGTATCCCTCTATGAGCTGCCAGGTGATTATACTAGGCTCATGAGAGGTTAAGGTCTGCGTTAGAAGAACCAAGAGTATGCCTTGGTTGCTATACGAGCGACCTAAAGACGGGGATGGATAGGGGATAGTCGACGATACACGGTCGTACCCTATATAGCATTTCGTCAGGCTACCTACCATCTTTGGTCAAGCGTGTACGTACGGAAAGGCAGAGAACACCCAAAAGACCGTAATTGCTATCTAATTATGGTTGCGGTAAGGCTTGGATGTGGGTTGGCCAGTGTTGTGTTCTCATACAGGATTTATCCTGTCTTGTCTTTCACTAGTTAAGGGAGTGGTCTCGTGGGACCATAGCCACGTATAAGAAAAACAGACCTTAGTATCTGCATCGGCAGATAAATCGAAAGCTCCCGACCGAGTCCTGTATTTCTTGATTTGCCCTGTGACAGGACTCGGATGGCACGATGTGATACATGTGCATACAGTCATGGAAAAGTGATTCACGATGAATGCGTGGGAAAAAGGGCGCGGTTGGCGGTTAGCGTAATCCCTAGTGGCCCTAGGTGGTTGAACCCAAACCGAGATACAAAAACGTGCAATAGGTAAGCATAATCCCTAGCAGCCCTAGGTAGCATAAGTCCTAGTTGTACAAACAATAATTCATGTTGGAAGACCCTAGCTAGGTTTAGGGTAACAGTCCAAACCGATCTTAAGGATCATGGAACTATGTTAAAGTAATATAGAATCTCATGGGAAAGCCCGTATGGTCTACGGCAAGGGACTGAACATTTACATGGAATAAAACATACAAGTTGAGTAACCTATATATGCGATATATTAGGTTGACATGGACCATTACACGACTTTTGAGTGAGGGTCATTCTTGGTTAACCCATGACACGGTGGGGATACTAGTACGGTAGGTGCAGAGCTAAAATACAGGATAGATATCACGGGGCGTTATACGTGACAGATATCTTGGGGATATTATACTTGATAGAAACCTGACGATGTGATACCTTGTTTTATCTTGACATCGTAATTTATCATGACACCTTAGTTTATCTGAGTTCAGTAGTTCATCCTGTTATTTTGATTTAGCTTATCTATCTTGTTATCATGCTTATGTTCATCTCAGTTTCTCATGTCAGTTAACTTTACTAGTTTTTATGCTAATAGTAGATAGGGCTTACTCAGTCTTTTTGACTGACCCGTTTTGTTTCGCCTCTTTTCTTCCGTTTCCCCCCCCAGGTTACAGGGAGGAAATACTGTTGTTTAGTTCGGACTTCTTCTGCTTGAAGGTCATCATGGATGGCTTGGACTTTTCTTGGGTAATGGCTACTTTACTGTTTTTACTTGGGGAATAATTTACGAAAATGTCTTTATGCTTCTTTACTATTGCAAGACAGGTTTTGATGTACTCTGATGTAAAAGGCTTTAGACCTTATTTATTCATGTTATGAAAGTTTGATTTTACTTCCGCTATTTTATATGTTTTGTCTTGTGATATTTCTGTGCATGTTTACCAATAATGCCCCTCTAAAGCTAGTGCATTCCTTTGCGAGTGACCCTAGCGGAGGCGGGGTGTTACACGTGGTATCAGAGCAGAAGGTTACCAGACTGGGCAAAAGTTTTTAAAGACCTTCTGAAAACTATTTGAAAAAAAAAAAACCGTTTACAAAGAAGCATTTTTCAAGAAAATTTTCTTTTAAAAGAAAAAGGCTATTCCCCAAAGGCCATTAGCACTATCCTTGTTTCCTTAATTGAGTCTCTTTTCCTTTCTTTCCTCCATCTATAGTCACAGTAGTTTTAACTACGACTAGTCTTTTCTACCTACGAAAGTGCTTTCCATACGATGGAGGTGGTTCTCGAGAGACCAGTGGCCGCGTTATAAGAAAAGATCGTGAGAAAGAAGGATAAAGGATACGAGCTTAAGGATGAGCAACTTGTTGGTATGGCTTAGTCCTCAAAGGAGGGAGAAAGATGAAAATTGAAACCCATGACGAGAGAGTACCTTTGGCATGGTAAAACGGTGTGGATAGTTAAGTATTATGGGACAAGGACAAGATCATCGGGAGGGCAGTAGTATGCTCTCATTTCTAGAGTACCTCGGAAGGAGGGTAACGATCTTGTTAAAGGTTTAGCTTTTCTTCTCTATCATCCCATTAGGACTTCGTTGTTCGTATCATTTAAGTCTTCTTCGATAGTCGAGTCTCTGCACCTTAAGTACTAGCATAATAGAGAATCCCATTTTTGTCTCAAAGTCCTATTGGAGAATCAGTCCATTTATACATGACTTGTTTGGATTTGGGACTATGCCAAGTGTTGAGTTTGGAAATAATGCTTATGTTTATAAGCTATGGATGGATTCAAGGGATGAATTGGTTATCCAGTAGGGGGTGCCACTCTCGGTTTTGATAGGAGGGTAGTTAGACCTTTTGACTAGCCTTGGTAATGCCCTCGAAGTATCGGGTAACCTTTTTGAGGTTCTGTCATGACTAGTTACTTAGAATCCCTTGATGCCTTTATTGGAAATTTGAAGCCCGATCGAGTGGTGTTCGCCAATAAGACGGATGGTTTACTTCATTTATGCATGGGTTATAGAGATCACCCTAGTAAGTGCGCATGATAACCTGATTGACATCTGTTTACTTTCAAGAGAAAGTTCTTCTACATGGAATGCCTTATAGTATATAAACGAGATCCAAGATTCACTAGTGAATTTTGGAAAGCTTGCATGAGATCATGAGTACGCAGTCATGTTTGCGTCAAGTATTCTAGGAAAAGGATAAGTGCAAGTGGAACGAGAGGCGATGAAGAAATGAGTTCCAGCTCATGTTATGGAAACAGGAATAAGAAGCTACAAAATCGCGAAGTTAAAAGACGACTTTGATGGTCAAAGACTAGATACGCGCATGATATCTCTTTTTGGGAGTATATCCTTGATCCCTGTTTTCTGTAGAGCTTACTTGTAGGCTATCTTTTGTGGACATCCTCTCGGTCCTATTCTCCGTTACAAACCCTGTAAGGAGTTTGTCCTATTTATCTTCTCGACCCTGTTTCAGGGAATTATAGGTAGAACCCTATGGATGTAAACATGTATTTGAAACATGTTATGATTGATATGGTTGCAAGTGGTTGCTCGTGGATGCGCGAATACACATTAGATACTAGCTCGACTCAGTCACATTTCATATTGCATATGCACGAGTATTTATACATGTTTATGGATGAAATCGAATGTATTATCATGCGGTTGTTGCATATGAATGAATGATTGTGCACGCATATAGTATCTATATGACTAGGACTATTTGCATACATGTTGGATTCATGGCACTATACATATTTTGCATTAGAAAGATTATTCAGGCCTGATCATTAGCATTAGCTAAGGAACATGTACACACAAGTTTTGCATATATTCATAAAACATTAGAAATCATCTAAGGACAATGGTTGCTTGTGGATGATGTTTTGAGTAGATGGATGATGGATGGTAGGATATGTTCTTCCTAACTTGGAGATTTCGGGGACGAAATCCTAAAAGGTGGGGAGAATGTAACAACCCGTATTTTCAATAACCTGTTATAACATAAATGGAGGCAGAATTAAACTGTAAAATCTGAATCAAGGGAAACGGGCTATGCCATTGCGTTCGTCTCGGAAAAATACGCAAAATAGAGTCCCAGTTTTCGAAAATCGGAGTCCGTATGACCAAGATATGGCCTCGCGAAGTTTCACGAAAAATTCCCAAATTAAAGTATACTTAATTAAGTGAAATGGGTTGCGCAGAGAAATATATATATATATATTGATATATATATATATTGATATATATATATATATAATTGAAAATTAAATAAATAAATATGCAAAAATGTTCAAAACAGCGAATTGGGAGAGGGGAATAACCGAACCGGCCGATTTTTGAGGTCGACCCGAGCCTGCTGGGTCGACTAGGGGTTAATCCAGGGTGTTTGGCTGTCAACCCGTGGGCCGATTCGCTCAAATGCAGATTTTGCATTTGGATGGTTCTCATGGTTCATCTTTAATCTAAAGGCCCTAGATGGTTCCTACACTTGACTTCTTCCCCAAGACATGCTTTGATGGCTTCGATTGAATCTAGGTTTAATCCTATGGCCTAAAACACTTGCCTAATCTATAAATAAGACCCTAACCTATCCTAAATCCTCATTATTCATTCATGCAACTAAACTATGGCAAAATTTTACCTCTCATGGCCTCCACTCTCTTCATAAAATTTCTAAATGGTTTCTATGAGAGATTTTCCATGCATACAAGTGTTTTCAAGCTTGTATGAGTGTCATTAGCTTGCATTCAAGTCAAGTTTCTATCTTTGCATCATAAAGCAAGGGTTTTGATCATTTTGGCTCAAGGGTTTTTATGTTAGAGCTTGCATTTTGGGTCTATTTGATTGCATAAGGGCTTTGTCATATCTTTTGTGCCTTCATAGCAATGTAAGCCCTTTCCCTACTCTTAGATATTAACTATGAAGTTAAATGTTCATGTTGCAAGTTTGGGTTTGATCATTGAGTATGATACATGCTATCATGTCATGCAAGTTTATGAAGTCATTATCTTGATCTTGTGAGCTAAAAGCTACAACCTTTATGTTGAAATGTTGCATTAGGCAACATGAGAACCCTCATAACCTTTATGTCAACTTGCATATGAAGTCATAACCCTTATATGATGATATATGCGAGTTACTAGTCATCATTCCATATCTTTTGTCACCATGATTCGCTTATGTGCCAAGTTTGGGTTTATGCATGTTTTGAGGCTTAAGAATGTAACATGCAAGTTAATGAACACATTTGTGCCTCATTTGCCACCATAATTAACTTGTGGCTTAATATCCATTTTTGTCATGCCTTTGCCAAGTCTCTTCTTTTAATCCATTACGTTGTTGCGAACGTATATGCGAGTTTAAAAGCGTTGGGTTATGTTATGGGTAATTTCTAATGACATGAAAATACAACTTGAAAACATGACTTGAAATATAACATGGAAGTTGACATGTAAGTATGCATAAAAACATAAGCTTGGGAATTTACCTATTAAGTTAGGTCTACCCAAATGCTTGAAAACTTGTAACATGTTTTGGGAAACATGATGGACATGACACTTAGATAATATAAGTGTGCCCAACTCGAGGTTGGGTTGAGTTTGCAACGTAAAACTACCCGGAACCGACCGGCCTAACTAGTAGTTGCAAACAATAGGACCCAATGTGAGAAGTTGGTCATGTTGTGCTTGAACCCGAGGTTAGACCAAGTTGTGGTGTAAAGCTACCCGGAACCGACCGGCTTAACTAGTAACCACAACAAAGTCTAATGTGAGAGGTGAAGGTGCATTAAGTAATAAATGCCACATGATAGGGTTAAGTTAATTTGATTAATGACTCTTAACCAAATATGACATGGACAAATGGGTTAAGTAATTTGATTAGGCTAATGATACTTAACAAAACATGACAAGGTTGGGTAGGTTAAGTAACTTGATTTGCCTAATGACACTTAACCATTTTTATATGACTAGTGGATGGGGTTAAGTTAACCAACACTTAATCAATCCAACGCGATAACTTGGTAAGGTTAAGTAAGTTTTCTTAATGACGCTTAACCGAAAAATACGGTTAACGAATGGGGTTAAGATTAGACTCAACTAGTCTAAACATGGAAATCGGATGGGGTTAAGTTAGCCTAGACTTAATTAATCCCACTTGGTAGTTTAATGGGGTTAAGTTAAACACTTAACTAATCTAAACATGATGAATTGATGTGGTTAAGTGACCTATACTTATCCAATCTAACTCGTTAATTTATTGTGGTTAAGTTAACCAATACTTAACCAATATAACGTGAAAACATGATAAGGCTAAGTCACGAATCGCTTGAATACACTTGACCGATTTGACTAAGTAAATTGATAGGGTCAAGTTAATATATACTTAACCAATCTAGAATGATAATTGGACGAGGTTAAGTCGTCAATTGCTTAATATACTTAACCAACTTGAGCATGGTTTGTAGGGTTAAGCCTTGAACTTGGATACTTAGCCAATTTTGACAGGATTTGTAGACGGGTTAAGTCATGAACTTAAGTGACACTTAATCCATTATGTAAACCCTAGTTCTGAGGATTAGGTGGACAACCGTAGTTAACAATGATAACGGGAACAATGCTAAGTGGTAAACCTTAGTTGAAGAATAACTAAGTAATGATTCTTAGTCAAGGAAATTTAGACCAGTTCATAGATAGATGAGTAACCTGATACGGTAGGTCATCGTTTAAGTATACGAGTAGGAGCAAGTATCTGATTTAGATAAAGGCTCCAGCGAACTGGGTAACGAAGCAGCGGCTTCGGGGAACATGAGGATATTCTTGGTATCCCTCTATGAGCTGCCAGGTGATTATACTAGGCTCATGAGAGGTTAAGGTCTGCGTTAGAAGAACCAAGAGTATGCCTTGGTTGCTATACGAGCGACCTAAAGACGGGGATGTATAGGGGATAGTCGACGATACACGGTCGTACCCTAGATAGCATTTCGTCAGGCTACCTACCATCTTTGGTCAAGCGTGTACGTACGGAAAGGCAGAGAACACCCAAAAGACCATAATTGCTATCTAATTATGGTTGCGGTAAGGCTTGGATGTGGGTTGGCCAGTGTTGTGTTCTCATACAGGATTTATCCTGTCTTTTCTTTCACTAGTTGAGGGAGTGGTCTCGTGGGACCATAGCCACGTATAAGAAAAACAGACCTTAGCATCTGCATCGGCAGATAAATCGAAAGCTCCCCACCGAGTCCTGTATTTCTTGATTTGCCCTGTGACAGGACTCGGATGGCACGATGTGATATATGTGCATACAGTCATGGAAAAGCGATTCACGATGAATGCGTGGGAAAAAGGGCGCGGTTGGCAGTTTGCGTAATCCCTAGTGGCCCTAGGTAGTTGAACCCAAACCGAGATACGAAAACGTGCAATAGGTAAGCATAATCCCTAGCATCCCTAGGTAGCATAAGTCCTAGTTGTACAAACAATAATTCATGTTGGAAGACCCTAGCTAGGTTTAGGGTAACAGTCCAAACCGATCTTAAGGATCATGGAACTATGTTAAAGTAATATAGAATCTCATGGGAAAGCCCGTATGGTCTACGGCAAGGGACTGAACATTTACATGGAATAAAACATACAAGTTGAGTAACCTATATATGCGATATATTAGGTTGACATGGACCATTACATGACTTTTGAGTGAGGGTCATTCTTGGTTAACACATGACACGGTGGGGATACTAGTACGGTAGGTGCAGAGCTAAAATACAGGATAGATATCACGGGGCGTTATACGTGACAGATATCTTGGGGATATTATACTTGATAGAAACCTGACGATGTGATACCTTGTTTTATCTTGACATCGTAATTTATCATGACACCTTAGTTTATCTGAGTTCAGTAGTTCATCCTGTTATTTTGATTTAGCTTATCTATCTTGTTATCATGCTTATGTTCATCTCAGTTTCTCATGTCAGTTAACTTTACTAGTTTTTATGCTAATAGTAGATAGGGCTTACTCAGTCTTTTTGACTGACCCATTTTGTTTCGCCTCTTTTCTTCCGTTTCCCCCAGGTTACAGGGAGGAAATACTGTTGTTCAGTTCGTACTTCTTCTGCTTGAAGGTCATCATGGATGGCTTGGACTTTTCTTGGCTATTGGCTACTTTACTGTTTTTACTTGGGGAATAATTTATGAAAATGTCTTTATGCTTCTTTACTATTGCAAGACAGGTTTTGATGTACTCTGATGTAAAAGGCTTTAGACCTTATTTATTCATGTTATGAAAGTTTGATTTTACTTCCGCTATTTTATTTGTTCTGTCTTGTGATATTTCTGTGCATGTTTACCAATAATGCCCCTCTAAAGCTAGTTCATTCCTTTGCGAGTGACCCTAGCGGAGGCGGGGTGTTACAAGAACAAAAGCATTAGAAAAGGTAAATAAGTACCAAGAGTTGATCTATGATTCATTGCCAGTGCAAGTATTCTGAGTCCGAAGGTGTAGAAGTTGGGCTAGGTTAACAAGCATATTAAAATTTGAGACCGGTGTAGGAGGTATGGGGAAAATAGCAAGCTGGGAAGAGGAAGACATCGGAAGACCATGACTATCCCTGCCTAATTCACCGGAAGCATCAAAAGGAATAAGGCTACTTGCAAATTTACCTTCTGGAGAAACTTCAGGAGAAGCGTTCATATCAACCACCTGATCATCATTTATAGAGAAAGGATCGAAGGTCTGCCTTGTTCTTAAGGAAACAACGAGGCCCTCTGAGAAGATAACCGACTTATCATGTTTGGGTTTCTTTGATGGTGATTCAAGGTCGGTTTAGGCAAACCTCTTTATGGCTTGGGCACTGGAACGGCTGAAGGCTGCGAGGGCAGATGCATCTTGATAAGTTGAGGATCCTAAACAAAGAGGAATTATGTCAGTAAAGTGATAACAAGGAAGCCAGAGACAGAGCGATAAACTTTGTCTAAGAAAAGGTACAATTTCATCCAAATCACCTAGATGGATGAGAGAACTTGCTTTAAATGAATTAGAATTCAGCACTAGTCCTTTCACACCAGCAAATTGGATGGTAGGTTGTCCCAATATCTTCTGTCCAGGAGGAATTAAACTGTATTGACGAAGCCTGTCGGTAGTCAAGAGGAATGACCAGCACATGTGCTCACCGGAGCTATGAAGATAGCCTCAACAATTTGGGCTTCCTCCGTCGTTCAAGTCATATCCTTAGAAAGGGGTTCTAAAAACAAGGGGGGAGGGGGGGGGTACTGGTGAATAAAAGCTTCAGACACCAAATATTTACTTTCAGAACGAGAAGCTTACCGTCATCGATAAATTTTCCCGATATACCGGGAGAGCATTTGACAAGGAAAATTTGATCTTCCCATGGCCTTGTCTTGCTAATGTTATCACTAACCAGTTTCTTTACGGGATTAGCCCTCTATATCGGCGACTCAGAGCTTTTGGAAAATCGGATCATATGACGGATGAGTTTAGGGCTTAAAGAATCCTGACCTGAAGCGAGCGCTAGGGCCTTAAGTACAAGAGGGTAGTGTACGTATTAGGTGAAAGCTGAATAGAGTAGCTTTCAAATCAACTAAGAGCCTATGTAGGAAAGGGGGAAAAGGATGAAAGCCTCCAAGCCAGATATGAATTGCCGAATACACGAAAAACCCTTTTGGTGGATTCTTGAGAAAATTCGGAGAGGCACCTATCGTAGCATCAATATCCACTATACCAAAGCTACCCAATATGGCGTTCACAGAACGTTGAAAAGTGATCAAGGACGGCTTAGGAACGAATGCCTTCTTAAGACGAGAGGCCTTGGAATCTTTGGTCTTCTCCTTAGCAGGGCTTTTGTTAGACATGATTCTGCCAGGTAACATTGTTCCGTAACAATGCAATTAGTACATACACCTTACACAAATTCACATACATCTTTCATACATGAAGTAAGAACCATTGCGTCTTGATCAACATAAAAAGCGGTTTGAATGTTACTAATGTACTTAGTTAACATACAACTACGTTTCTTTTCTAACAGGAGGGAACAGGAAACCACTAATGTCGAACATTAAGCACGATGAAAGAGAGATTGATACCTAAACCTATTTTATGATCAGCATAATCCTAACCAACTTTTCTGTCAATTTTGTTGCGTAATTAAGATTGTGATTCATATAAGAAGTAAAAATACTCACAAATAATCGGGCTTGGATCTTCAAAAAGGAAAAATTTGAGCAGCTTCTTAGAGGAGCAATAATCCTGTTCAAGGATTTGATTTCCAGGTAAAAGACGGAAACGAGGGAGAAGAAAATTTTATGTTCAAATTTCAAGATCAGCCTGAGCCATACAGGCGAATATCAATCAACGCTTCTAATCGGGGGAGATCAAAAGACTCTAAAGTGACACTTCGGAAAAGATAAAAAGGTTGACTTGAAAAATCAAAAACACCCCTTCACTAGGGTAGTGAGGGCAAATGTTACTACCAAAATTAATTCCGAGACTAGTTGGTGATAAAGGGGTGTCGGAAGAATACAGGCACAGAAAAGTCTCACGAAAGCAGAAAGCCAAGCAATAGACAGAACCGAAAGACGGAGAGAATGGTTGGAAAGTAGCACAAATCGGCACCTTCGCGGAGGGAAGAATCCCAAAGCCAACAAAATGCCAACAAAGCGCATCCGACAGGACCTATTCGACATGAAATTCTGTATTGAAAGGACACCTAAGACATGAACTAAGAAAGGAGAAGGGATGAGCTCCCCTCCTTAGAACCCGGAAGGGTTATCAGTATTAACCTTCCAACTACCGATACATCTGAAGGCGAGGGCATCAAAGGTGCCAAACAAGAAGTACGCAAGGATCATCTCGAACCAGCTTCCGGAGCACTTGTCGTATAGATGCCGAAAGGTCACATTGACAAACAATAACATATCATCGGGAGTTACCTTCCGGAAGACCAGGAAATCCGAAAAGTTCCACCGGGAGGCCGATCGGAACCCTAGCGGAGATACAGGCTACCCATACTAATCTACTTAGTATGAACGCCAGCTGCGGTTTCGAACCGGCAGCTACTCACATACGTCAAGAGGACAAGCTCCTCTAAGTATACACGAGAAAGCCGGGACCCTTACTTCGGAGGCCATGACCAACGCCACAAAAGCAGCCGGAAGTCAAATATCCAAAACCGAGGAGAAAAATGGCCGACAAAGGCACCCACAGGCCCAATAGCCCAACAACGGAACGACCCCTAGTCCCCTATTAATACGACCCCATGAGTCACATTCAAATGCGGATTTTTTCAAATTTTTCTTGTACTTCTGCTCTTCTAAAGTCTAATACTTAGAGGAATTTGAGAATTTCTTCCATTTTGTTCATGTACTCCAAATCAAAGATTAATAAAAAGGAATCTACGCATAGAATATCGCTCTATGAGTTCATCACATCATTTCTAATTATCACTACTGCAATTTATTGTTTGTTTTACGGATAGACATGGATTCTCGTCCAAACCTTTTCGCAAATCGGAGGAAATACTTCTTTCCCTGAGTTTAGACTCCTCTTGGTATTTTGTAACGATTTTGCTCCGCTGGGTCTTGATACCTAGGAGTGGTGATCCTATCCAACTTGTAAAGGTTGAACGACCGATTCTTCCCCTTAGGTCCGTTCCTTTTGGCCTATCTAAAGTATTGACGAAAAATATTGTTAACAACTTAATTAAACTTCCCCAATAATGGCAGAATGACCAAACAAGATAATGATAATATCAATTGGATGGAAACTACACTTTTTGGGAATAGAGCTACTAATAGAGGATGAGACTTCGAAAGATTTAAAAAGTTGCATAGATAACACAATAGTTTAATTAACATGCATGTAAACATGCATATTAATGTGAATGTATACACATTTCCTTAAGCGAAGAAGGTATTGTCTTATAATCGATGGCCAGATCAATAACATCGATTTTTTTTTTTAATTTTCCATCAACCAACCATGCACCATTTTTTGTTAATCTATTTATTGCAGGCTATGAATTCAATTTGAGGAAGAGGTACAAGATAAACATGTGTGCTATAAAACCATGAATTCCATGTGCTAAACATGGACATGGTCCTCTTTTTTACATGCTTCTCAATTTTCACTTCTCACTGTCTTTGTTCTTTGTTAAGTATCTATAAAAACACCATATTTCATATTACTTCCTAAATTTTTTTAATTTAGGATAATTTGTGATGAATAGTGTACCAAATAATCTCTAAGACCAAAACAGATTCTAAGGTCTGAACTTACAAATATAAAACTGTTGTATAATGGATGCAAAAATCATTGTGAACGCTAGTATCAGATAAAACAATGATGCGTAGTATGTAAACTAGTTTAGGTCAATTTCACCCGTCCTTTCTTTTGAGAGATTCTCCTTACTTTCATTCACTAAAAGTTGGAATGTTTAAATACAATCGGTATTTGGTTTTCAACTTTCTCATTATGTTACTTATACCCAAAGTTACTGAATCCTCACCAAATACCATATGATTTATTAGTTATCATTTTTTTCGTAACGCAATATGTGTAGTTTGGCATCAAATTATAAGAATATTACATAGCTAATTAACTTAACCAAGACTTATCAGTTAATTTTTATACACACCTAAATGCGTAAATTTATAGGTCCAAACGACGCTTTAGGAAGCTTTATGCGTTCTAATTCCCAAAATGCAGAAAATAATAAGTTAAAAAAAAAAATCAAGCCTTGTTGCTTCCAAATTATACACTAAGATGAACACTTTTAAAATTAGAGTACAAAATCATAACGCAATGTGAGGACCCCAGAATTTTCAAATCAATTTTTCATTTATTAAAATATAAATCACAACAATCCTGGGTCCTCTTGTCAAAGGTTATCTTCTTATAACCCTTAAACTCCAGGATCACTCAACACCAATATAAAGATATCAATATAATTCAAAAAAAATTAACTTGTATATATGATGATATACAAGTCTTCTTTTACTTAAATCAGAGATAATTAAATAATAAAAGATGTTCTGATTAATTAGAAAATAATTAATCCCCACAAAGCATAAACAGAACAAATCAACTTGTATTCTCTTCTAAAAACACTTTCTTAAAATAAATAACTTATCACTAATCTACCCAATAGGTTGTAACACCCCACACTTTTCTGTCCCCAAATTTCGAAAAAAATTGGAACTCAGACACATCAAAGCATGGAGTGTGTAATCTGATACCTGCAATAAATGAGCGTGAGCATAATCAGAGTACGATAAAAGAAAACTCACAACGAAAACAAAATAGGATAAACTAGTATTAAATCAAGTAACTTCCTTTTTCAAAGTAAGTCATTTTGCCAATGCCGAGCATTAGAGGGAACAAGAACCGAAAGCCAAACCTAAACACCTGTGTGAACCCGACCTTTTCTAGGAAACCCGAGAGGTTGTAATGAGGAGGGGGTCAGAACGAAAAGTTATGGTGACTAAGAAATGTACAATACATATTATAATATACAGATGTATCCCATTTTGTTCGACCCAAAATGTATGCCTAACCCGTTTAGTGATTCTAGCCGCACGACTTTACTATCCTTTCTAAAGTAGTAATTCTAAAGCATAATACCGAGATAGGACTTTTACACTTATTTTTGTGAAGCCTTTATACTAGATCTTGGCTGGTTACTATATCGAGATTAGACCCCTAATTATGGAGTTTCTATAATCAATCACTTTCATTCGCTTATCCTTCATCATTTATTGCCTCACTATCAATGATAGATAGGGTGGATTCTTCCTGATCGCTTAAAACCTTAGGCGGACAGATTGGTCACTTATTATTTCTCGATACTTTACTTAACGGTTACATGAACTAGAGGGCACTAGCTGCAGGCCCTACTAGTTAAGGCTTCCATCATTCACGCATATGCCCTTTTCCTCGCATAAGGTGAGAGATGGTATTTTTATCGTTTGTTATACCTTCTAGCCGACCTTATTAGATAACATCCTTAGTCGCTTATTACTTCCCATAGGATAGGTTGCCGTATCTGACATTTTAGTTTCCAGGTTTGGGCAGGCCCACGTACACCTGCCATTTAAGACCCTTAAACTGAATGACCTATTCCCGGGTGGACTCTTCAACCCCAGTCGCTTAGTCGTTTAGGACCCAAGAAGCGAACTATACACGAAGGTTATTGGCTCGTACCTCATTTGCCTTCTATATCTTTCCCTATTTTGGATAAGGTGGACTACGTTATTCAGTCATTCCCGTTTAGTCCCTCTACATGGAAATGCAATACGTACAAGATTCATTTTCGTCATGGGTTCATATGGTTAATAATGTTTTACATTACTAACCTACTAAGTCCAACTCTATTTTAATTTTAAGTTCTATATTCATAAATACAAATAGGGAAGGTTATATTCTTTTTACCCCAGAATATTTACTTGATTACCTCCTTAATTGGACTTAGTGTTTAAATAACAATCAATATCCATTTATCCCCTTATGACACCCATTTACTTCTCATTTCTTTGTTTATTGCCCTTTATGACCATAACAGTCATATTTTCCTAAGACAACCATTTGTCTTTGATTTCCATTGATTGCAATTAATGTCATTTATGAGCCTAACGTCTATAATTTTTCTAAGACAATTACAATGGAATATCCTTATTTTATCAGTCTCGAATATTTTTAATTGTTGTACCCCAACAGACATTTCTAGTTTTATTTATTTATTCATCTGTTGCCTGTTATACACACACACACACACACACACACACACACACACACACACACATATATATATATATATATATATATATATATATATATGCACCGAGCCTATATATATTTTCGATAATTCAAATAAAAGGATTTCCTATTTTAATGGGTGACAATTCGATATGTTTTCCTCCATCTCGATCTGATTTTCAATCCAAAAAATTTAATCCTATTCAATCTACAGTTACAGATCCACAAATTATACAATCAAATCAAACATTTCCGATATCATCTAATATTATTTCTTCAGGATCCATTGATCGAAATCTGGAATTTATAGATCCTGGATCTGAATCTGTCTTTATTCCTGAGCAAGTCTTCAATGAATCTGATAAAGTATGGATCCATACTTTAGCTTTAGTGCCGATTAATTTCAAACTCTCAATCATGAAGCTCAAGGACTATATTCAAAAAGTCTGGGGGCCTCTTAATGGATTCAATGTGCATATTACTCCTCGTTATGATTTTGCAGTTCAATTTGAAGCTATTGAAGATTTTTCTCGAGTATTGGAAGGATCCACTTATTCATACTTTGGAGATTACTTCTTGTTGATGAATGGCATCCTGGATATGATTTTTCAACAAAACAGAGTGATGTTATTCAGATCTAAGATTACATGGACTTCCAATGGAATTATGGACAAAAAATGCTATTCAAAGAGTTGCTAGTTATATTTCTAAACCAGTTCTTATTGATTCAAATACTGCTGAAAGGAAGTTCACAAAATATGCTAGGGTTCTGATTTCTATTGATACTTTAACTGAGTTGAAAACTAGTGTTCCTATTGTATTGCATACTCGACAAAAAGTAGAAGTTACTGTTGAATATGAATTTGTTCCAGAGAAGTGCCTGAAATGTAATTTATTTGGGCATGATGATGAGGAACATGAAGCCACTCTTGATCCTTCTTGGAAGCAGAATGATTTAATAGAAGAAACTACAGTGGAAACTGAAATAAATCCCCAATCATACCAAGAAAAAACTAATGAATGTACTGAAAAACAAGGAGATGATTTAGACTTTCTTAATTCTAAATTACCTGATGACTTAATCCCTGATGTGTTGAATAATGTGGCAGATGTAATGGAGAAAAATGCTTATCCTAAAGAACCTGATAAAGGAAAACAGGTTGATGTTTCTAATCTTATAGATAATAATAAAAATTATATGCAAAGCACTAAATCCTCTTCATCAAGTTCATTGCCTCATAATACTTCTAAAAGAGTTACAAGGAGTTCATCTACCATTAAATGACAGTTTTATCATGGAATGTAAGGGGAATGAACACTCTTTCTCGTATGAAAGAAGTGATCAAACTCCTTAAACAAGCTAAACCAACTATTGTTGGTTTAGTTGAAAATAAGTTGTCTGTACATAATCTGAAACTTTTCTTAGCTTTACTTCCTAGTTCATGGAAATACTTGACTAATAATTCAGATTCAGTTAATGGTAGAATCCTTATGGTTTGGGTTTCAAATGTTTGGGATATTGTGTCTTTAGCATCATCATTTCAACATATTACTGTATCTTCTACAAATAAAGGAGGATTCTCAATGATTTTTTCTTGGATCTGTGCAAGCAACATTTTCACTGAAAGAATGGATTTATGGCAATTGCTCATCAATGATTCTGGATTAGTAAACAATGCATGGATTCTCTTGGGTAATTTTAATAATGCTTTGTCTCCTATGGATAAGAAGGGAGGTCGTTCAATTCCTTATCATTATATAAGAGAATTTCAGAAATTCATTTTGCAAGCTTCTTTATCAGAATTAAAGCCTCTTGGTTTTCTTTTCACTTGGCGTAGAAGAGGGATTGCAAGTCATATTGACAAAGTTTTAGTCAATAATTTTTGTCTGTAGAATTTTCTTAATATGAAGGATTTATCTCTATCTCAACACTCCAGTGATCATAATCCTATATTATTGGACCTTATTCCTACACTTATGATTAAAGGTTTTCCTTTTAGATTTAGGAATGATTGGCCAAATTTGTCTGGATACATGAATGCAGTTGAAAAATGTTGGAATGTATCCACTTGGGGGTTTCAAAGTTATAAATTCATGTATAAGCTTAAGAGATGTAAAGCAGAACTGAAACTTTGGAATAAAATTAGAGATAGGAATAATGCAAACCTTAATGCAGCAGAACAACATATGAATACATTGGAACAAGCTGCTGATCTGGATCCAGAAGACACTGTTATATATGATAATTATCTCCTTGCCAAACAAGAATATCAAAACCTGCAGAAAATTTATTTTCAAGGTTTTAAACAACAGGCAAAGGTGTCATGGCTACATCAAGGTGATACTAATTCAAAATTCTTCTATTCTTGTATGTCAAATAGGAGATATTTTAATCATATTAGAGCACTTATTGATCAAGATGGGAATCTAATGTTTAAAGCTCAAGAAATTGAGAAGGAAGCCATAAAATATTATTCTGAATTATTTAATGGTCCTTCTAATGTTCCTGAATTTGAATTTCAGCCAATTAGCATTATAAATACTCAGGGTTAAAATTTTCTTTTATCTGAAGTATCCTTAGATGAAATCAGAGAGGCTCTGTTCTCAATTCAAGATGACACTAGTCCTGGTCCAGATGGGATTAATTCAAAGTTTATGAAACTTCATTGGGATTTGTTAAAGCAAGACTTACTTGAAGCTATCCAAGATATTTTTAAATCTGGAAAATTGCCTAAGTCTATTAATCATACTTTCATAACTTTGATCCCAAAAAATGGTAGACCTACACAGATATCTCATTACATGCCCATTTCCGGTTGTAACTTGTATTACAAAATATTTGCAAAAGTTCATTGTAATAGACTGAAACCTTTTTTGCCTCATTTAGTTTCAGAAAATCAGAGTGCTTTTGTTATGGATAGATATATTGGAGACAATATACTATTGGCACATGAGTTGTTGATGGATTTTAAGAAAAAAGGAATGGCTAAAATGTGTGTCAAGGTGGACTTGCAAAAGGCTTATGGCAGCATAAACAGGAAATTCATTTGTCAAATCATGGCATGTATGAATTTTCCTAATCAGTTTATTAGTTTGATTTATGAGTGTATGTCAACAGCAACCTTCTCTATCTTAATTCAAGGAATTCCAATTTTACATCAACTAGAGGGATCAGACAAGGAGACCCTTTATCTCCTTATCTTTTTGCTTT
This sequence comes from Allium sativum, assembly GCA_030737875.1. Classification (NCBI taxonomy): domain Eukaryota; kingdom Viridiplantae; phylum Streptophyta; class Magnoliopsida; order Asparagales; family Amaryllidaceae; genus Allium; species Allium sativum. The sequence goes on along the minus strand of CM060923.1, from coordinate 400,611,077 downwards.
AGCAATGCAGTTTTTCACCTATCAAATGGATGAAGCAGTGTCAAATAAATCCTTTCAGTCAAGCAGTGCAGTGCAACCAAATATTTCCCATCTTCTTTATGCAGATGATTTAATGATCTTTGGGAAGAGTTCAAGACAAAATGAAATTACATTAACACAAATTTTTCAGAAATTGGGAATTTGTGCAGGTTTGAAAGTAAATGCAGATAAAACAAAAGTGTTTTTCAGTAGTTCAGTGGAAAATTATCAAGATATAGTGGATATTCTGGGTTTTGATAGGGGTGTTTTACCTATCAAGTATCTGGGTGTCCCACTATCTTCTAACTATTTACACTATTCTGAATGTAATGCATTGATTCAAAGAATTCAGGGAAAAATCCAAGGTTGGGAGAATAAAATGCTATCTTATGATGGTAGAGCTGAGCTGATTAATGGAGTGTTGACTCCAATTGCTCTTTATTGGTTGTTTATTTACCAAATTCCAGAGTTCACCTTGAATAAATTGCAATCAATGTGTTCTGATTTTTTCTGGGGTGGTGCAAGACATAAAATTGCATGGAATTCTTTATGCAAGCCAAAAATGAAGGGGGTATTGGATTGAATTTTTTTATGATTTAAAAAAGGCAGCTTGTGTTAAGTTGCTATGGAAACTCTTGTTAGACAGTTCTTTATGGAGCAAGTGGATGAGGAACAAATACTGCAAAGGTAATTTTTTCTGGTCTATGCCTGAGGACAATAATTCTTCATTTACATGGAAATGCATGCTTAGATTAAGAACTCACTCAAAACAGTTCTTTAATAGAGTTATTGCAAATGGAAATAATACTTTTTTGTGGCATGATCCTTGGATTAACTGTCAGTGTTTAGTGGATATGCTTGGTTATGACAGACTCCATATGATAGGTAATCCAAACCAGAAAGTAAGTTCTATTATTAATGAGGATAGGTTGAATCCTCTTATTCATCCAGCTACTAGAGAGTTGATAGAAGAAATAAGTAAAATTCATATTCAACCTAATCTTCATGGGGATAAGTATGAGTGGTGTTCTGGTGGAAAATTTTCCTATCATTCAGCACGGAATTATGTGAGAACTCATGAGGAAATTGACCCTATTTTCTCAGTTATTTGGCATAATAAAAACAGCAGGAAAATGTCTTTTATAACATATTTAGCAAGCACGGGTAGATTGAACACAAAGGACAGAATTTTAAGATTTGGGAATATTGCAAATACCTTATGTCCTCTTTGTGAAATTCATCCAGAATCAAGTGAACATCTCTTTTTTCAGTGCGATTATTCCTCCTTTATTTGGTTGTCTCTAAAGCAAAAGTTGGGCATGTCTTTGACAACAGATCTACAATTAAGAGATGAATTGAGAGAAATTAACAATCTTTTTAAAACTAAAGATCAAATTAGGGATCTTGCATGTGGAGCAATCACTTCAGTGGTGTATTTTATATGGCAAGAACGGAAAGAAAGAATTTTTCAAAATCGTCGTACCTCGATGATGTCCAAGCTTAATCAAATCGTCAAGGGGATTCAATTTCTGGTTAAGAACAACGGCAGCAAATCTGAAAGGAACTCAAGAAATTCTCAATTGTTGGAGATCTGGGGAGTTGACTTAGTTGATACTGGATAGAGAAGAAGATCATCAGTTTTGTAGTTCGATGTTGGACTGGGCTTTGATGGGCCGGCAGAGAGTTTTATTTGTTTGGGTTTATTTTAGCTTGTCTTTATTTCCAGCCTTTGTATTTTTCTTTCATAGTTGATATTTTGCTCTTGTACTCACCAAATTTATATGTATTCTTTTTCCCTGTAAGGCACCCATCTAGGTTAGGGGGATTACAGGGTTTTAACGAGGCATATAAAGGAGGTTTTTTAATTGGTATTAGCAATAAAGTGTACCAATTTTCAAAAAAAATAAAAAAAATATATGCACCGAGCCTCTCACTTTAAGTTGGCTACTTGTGGATGCTGGATTTCCCAGTCGGTTCCGTGCAAACTTCTACCAAAAGTTGAACTCAACCTCGTGCCATAGTACATTTATATTAATGCATTAGACCCCTCACATTAAACTGACTACTTGTGGTTGCTGGATTTGCCAGTCAGTTCCGGGCTGGCTTATACTACAAGTGAGCTTAACCTCGTGTCTAAATGCGGTTATAATTCAAATTTCCTTATTGGGGTGTATAACATTTATCCTAAATAAATTTTAGGAAATGTAACCATTATCCTATCATATTCACTTTTCCCATTCAACAATTGGTTACAGTTGCTATTTATTGATTTACGGTCCTATTTATAGCAATTAATTATATTGATTTGTACAAATGGTCACCACAAATATATTCATTTAATATGGAATAAAATTTACATTGTATGATTCCATAAATGAATACCTTCCAAACATTCAAATTTTCAAACATTTAATACAATGTGTATTTTACCGTTTTACGCTGATTTGGACGGATAATATGTATATATTTGTTTCTATGCTTTTGTGCATTAACATAGTTATATTTTATTATTAATAATCATTTTCATTTAAATGATTTTGTTTAAGTAATAACAAAATATTCCTTTTTGCATTCAATCTTGCCAAAAGGTTTCCAATCTTCCATAAAGACCGTTAGCAGTAATTATTGTAACTTATATATATTTTTAGAATAGTCGATGCAAACTACTCACAAATATTTTTTTTATTTATACGTACGTTTGCACCACTTTTCCTTTTTAAATCTTTTTCTCATACCTCTTGTGAACTCGAAATAACATCTTTTTGTTCAAAAAAAAGAAAAAAGGCATATTTACAATATATAAGGCAAAACCCAACAATATTGAATTCAAATAGGTATAATTACAATCACATAATTTAACAATCATATATTTCCAAATTAACATAATTTACCAATTTCATCTTTTTACCCAAATTCACACATTTCATTATTCAACACTTAACTAAAGATCTAGAATGCAACTACAACTAGTTTATGTTTAATGGGACAGATTTCCAGATCCACATTGTTATGCAATGTCACAATACATTCTATAAAATAATTGCAACATATTACATGACACAACTGTAGGAATAGGTGTAAACAAGTTTAAGAAATCCTACAATTCATTTATGCATAGCGACAATGTACAATTCACAAGTTTTAACACTTTTATAAACAAATCTGATGGGTGTCGTCTAATTACCACAACTTATTTACCAGATCCTATAGGCATAGGCATAAAAATTGAATTTATTACAAACAAGATAAATACATTATTATAAATGTATATGTAAATTTCCCACTCACTTTATAGCCTCCAAATTCAATTGTTGAACCTTTTTGGCCTATAATCCCCAAATTCTTATAAATCTAAAATTTATCTAGAAAGAGGAAAATTCTAGATCTGTAGAAATGTAAGAAAAGGGAAGAGAGAGAAAAATCTATCGTTGAGCGTCAAATTGAATTCTTTTCCATTGAATCTATTTATCCTCTCAATTGCATATGAATTTGATTTGCTTTGTTTTATGTATATATTTTCTAATTGTAGAAATTAGGTATGGAGAAGGAGGAAAATGGCTGAGCTCTGCTGCCTCTACAGATTTGAATGGAAAAGAAAAAGGCCTCACCCCTTTATTTGTTGGAGTGGAAATGGCCTTGCACCGTTGGATCTATTTTAATTATCATCCTTCCATTCATTTTATAATATATAACCAAATTGCCCCTTAAAACCAAGCCGTCATTAGGCACTACAATCCCGAAGCGGTCGATTGCTCCCTCGGAAGGTGTCAACCGCCCTACGGCCAGTTTGCTAAATGAGGGTGGGTTATAAAAAGTATTATGTATAATTTACTCTCTTTATTTATTTCTGTTTGATATTCGTATTTCATCCATAACTTTTTCATACGGACTCCGTTTGCGAAACTCCAAACATGAAAGTTGACCAGAATTCCGAGACGAACGCAATGGTTAAAGTTTCGTGGTCAAATCCCATCATTTGGAAAATTCCTATTTTTGAGCTTCTAATTAAATATCTATTTATTGTCAAAATTCCGGGTTGTTACATTCTTCCCCCTTAAAAGGAATTTCGTCCCAAAATTCTGACAACTAGTTACCTTATCCTACACAACCAATTTGTGTACATCCACTCTGCAACCATGTGTACACGTGCATGGTGTACTTAATGCATCTCAACCATAAAATATGCATGCAAGATGATTCTGAATCGGGCCCTCTATATGTATGAATTGAGATTTTTAAACACTTTCAAAAACATGACGCAAAACATCCTAAATATACTGGCAGTTATATATGAAGGAAAATTTTAAAAATTCTTTTTCATCCATAACCTTCACACAATTACAAATAAAAGTGTGAAGCAACTAATTCAGCATCCAAATCCTGCCATCCAAAACGTCATGCAATCTAATCGTTTCCTATTTAATTTCTTCAAAACCGAAAAAAGGAAATCATAGTGAAGAATTTTAACATTTCGTACGCTTACAATTACTCCATTTCCCACCCTATGATGGAATTTTTACCTCAATTACCCAAAATACTCCAAAAATTTCCATCTATAGACTGTAAAGGAGGCTTAAAACATGGTTTAAAACGTAAAATGAGTTAATTAATAACACTCGCGCACACTGTTTCAAATCTCAAAAATATCGCCCAAGATCTCTTTCGAGATCTCGTTTTGGGCTCCTTCCGAAACGAAACAACAAATATCACTGTGAATCTCCTTTTGAATATATCGCCCGAGATATCGTGATATCGAACGATATATCGACCGAGACAAGAGACTGGAATATCGTTTGAGATCTGGGCTTTTTTGGTTAAAATTTAAATCCGTGCTTGAACCAGAACAACTAAAAAACTAAAATTTAGCCACAATAATCTTCTGCCATTTTACATTTTGCACGTTAAAAGACCATATTGTATGTTCATATATGTTCTATAATGCTTATGATTTTCATATTTTTCTTTTTTACATACATGTTACCTATGTAATTATGTATTTTATGTTATACTCATGTTGATCTTTTTAATGTTTTTGATCCTTTTATGTTTTATGTTTAAAATTGATTCATTTTCATGGATCATATGTTGTAACACCGATCTATTTGCATTGTGTTATTTTTCTGCTTTAAGAATATTACAATTTAAAGTATGATGGTCCTTCGTAAATTAAGAATAATGAAGTAATTTTGCGACTCAAGTTTAAGTTACTATGTTATTAATAACATTCATAAAAAAAATTGTAAGAATATTAGTTTTTATTATATCATGTTTCCCGAGATTGTTCCGATACGAACTTTCAGACCCAGGATGGAAATCCGAGACGATCCCCCGAGTTAGGCTCATCTCATCCGAGATTTCCCCCTATACGAGATCAAGTCTCTAAAATCTCCGAGACGAAACGCAACCGATATTCAAGATTTAAAACCTTGCTCGCGCATCGTCGACAAGTATGTAAACAACGTTTCCAAGGCTAAAATAGTCATTTCCTTGTTGCCGTAACGTTCTTATCATATCGACGGTCCTACTGCACTGCTAAAACGCGCACATAATGCATACAAATATCTTCCTTACGCTATTCATGTGACCAAAAATCGAAATTTTTTCAAAAAAAATAAATTTTCGCTTGAAAACTTGTCATGTTTATTTTGAAAATTTCTTTTCAAAACTGTTTCACTTTCCTTTAAAACAAGAAAAAGATTAAAAAAACATTTCAAACAACATTGTCCCAAAACTTCATAAATGTATTTTGCTTAAGTCTAAACGTTTCAAGTCACATGTTGGCAAAGAGGGAAGTTAGTCACGCCAAAAATGCGAAAACTGGAATCACACACAAAAGACCAAAAATAAATATTAGCTTTAACAAGGAAAGTGATTTATTTATTTACATACCCGTGACGTAAGCAATGCAAAACCAGTTGTAACAACCCGTATTTTCAATAACCTGTTATAACATAAACGGAGGCAGAATTAAACTGTAAAATCTGAATCAAGGGAAACGGGCTATGCCATTGCGTTCGTCTCGGAAAAATACGCGAAATAGAGTCTGAGTTTTCGAAAATCGGAGTCCGTATGACCAAGATATGGCCTCGCGAAGTTTCACGAAAAATTCCCAAATTAAAGTATACTTAATTAAGTGAAATGGGTTGCGCAGAGAAATATATATATATTGATATATATATATATATATATATATATATATATATATATATATATATATATATATAATTGAAAATTTAATAAATAAATATGCAAAAATATTCAAAACAGCGAATTGGGAGAGGGGAATAGCCGAACCGGCCGATTTTTGAGGTCGACCCGAGCCCGCTGGGTCGACTAGGGGTTAATCCAGGGTGTTTGGCTGTCAACCCGTGGGCCGATTCACTCAAATGCAGATTTTGCATTTGGATGGTTCTCATGGTTCATCTTTAATCTAAAGGCCCTAGATGGTTCCTATACTTGACTTCTTCCCCAAGACATGCTTTGATGGCTTGGATTGAATCTAGGTTTAATCCTATGGCCTAAAACACTTGCCTAATCTATAAATAAGACCCTAACCTATCCTAAACCCTCATTATTCACTCATGTACTAAACTATGGCCAAATTTCTACTCTCATGGCCTCCACTCAACTATCCTAGCCTCCACTTCATTTCTATGAGAGGTTTCATGATCATGAGAGTGTTAGAGAGTCCCTATGTTAGTATGAGAGCTTCTCAAGTTGATTTCAAGGCAAAAGCTATGATCTTTGTTCATAAAGATGGTGTTTTTAGTGATTTGGTGCATCCATCTTTGGGTTTTTGGGTGATGGCATGCATAGGCTTCATCATAAGCTTTGGTTTAATCGATTTAGGCCTTCATAGCAAGGTAAGCCCTTCTCCTACTATTAGATATGAACTTTAAACTTAATATGACATGTTGTAAGTGGGTTTAAACATTAGTATGTAGCATGCTATCATCTTATGCAAGCTTATAAAGTCATTACCTTGGTCTTGTGGTCATAAAGCTTTGACCTTTATGTTGAAATGTTGCATTATGCAACATGAGAACCCTTATAACCTTCATGTCAACTTGCATATGAAGCCATAACCCTTATGTGAGGTCATATGCGAGTTACTTGTCATCATTCCATGTTGTTTATCACCATGATTCGCTTATGTGCCAAGTTTGGATTTATGCATGTTTTTGAGGCTTAACAATGGTATATGCAAGCTAATGAACACATTTGTGCCTCATTCGCCACCATGATTAATTTGTGGCTTAATATCCATCTTTGTCATGCTTTTGCCAAGTCTCTTCTTTTAATCCATTACGTTATTGCGAACGTATATGCGAGTTTAAAAGCGTTGGGTTATGTTATGGGTAATTTCTAATGGCATGAAAATACAACTTGAAAACATGACTTGAAATATAACATGAAAGTTGACATGTAAGTATGCATAAAAACATGAGCTTGGGAATTTACCTATTAAGTTAGGTCTACCCTTTGGGAATTTACCTATTAAGTTAGGTCTACCCAAATGCTTGAAAACTTGTAACATGTTTTGGAAACATGATGAACTTAGATAATATAAGTATGGCCAACTCGAGGTTGGGTTGAGTTTGCAACGTAAAACTACCCGGAACCGACCGGCCTAACTAGTAGTTGCAAACAATAGGACCCAATGTGAGAAGTTGGTCATGTCGCGCTTAAGACCCGAGGTTAGACTAGGTTGTGGTATAAATCTACCCGGACCCGCCCGGCTTAACTAGTAACCACAACAAGGTCTAATGTGAGAGGTTGAGGGTGCATTAATTAAATTAATGCCACATAATAGGGTTAAGTTAATTTGATTAATGAGGCTTAACCAAATATGATATGGACAAATGGGTTAAGTAATTTGATTAGGCTAATGATACTTAACAAAACATGATAAGCTTGGGTAGGTTAAGTAACTTGATTTGCCTAATGACACTTGACCATTTTTATACGACTAGTGGACGGGATTAAGTTAACCAACACTTAATCAATCCAACACGATAACGTGATAAGGTTAAGTAAATTTTCTTAATGACACTTAACCGTATAATACAGTTAATGGATGGGGTTAAGATTAGGCTTAACTAATCTAAACATGGTAATCGGATGGGGTTAAGTTAGCCTAGACTTAATTAATCCAACTTGGTAATTTAATGGGGTTAAGTTAAACACTTAACTAATTTAACACGATGATTTGATGAGGTTAAGTGACCTATACTTAACCAATCTAACTCGTTAATTTGATGAGGTTAAGTTAATCTATACTTAACCAATCCAACGTGAAAACATGATAAGGCTAAGTCACGAATCACTTGAATACGCTTGACCGATTTGATGACAAGGTCAAGTTAAATTATATAATTAACCAATCTAAAATGATAATTAGACGAGGTTAAGTCATGGATTCCTTGATATACTTAACCAACTTGACACATGGTTTGTAGGGTTAAGTCTTGGACTTGTATACTTAGCCAATTTTGACATGGTTTGTAGACGGGCTAAGTTATGAACTTAAGTAACACTTAACCCATTAGATAAACCCTAATTCGGAGGATTAGGTAAATAACCATAGTTAACAAGGATTATGGAAATAAGGCTAAGTGGTAAACCTTAGTTAAGGGAAACTAAGTAATAATTCTTAGTCAAGGAAATTTGGACCATTTCTTAGATAAATTAGTAACCCGATACGTTAGGTCAACGTTTAAGAATGCGTGTAGGAGCAGGCTATCTGATTTAGATAAAGGCTCCAACGAACTGGGTAACGAAGCAACGGCTTCGGGGAACGTGAGGATATTCTTGGGATCCCTCTGTGAGCTGCCAGGTCATTATACTAGGCTCACGAGAGGTTGAGGTCTGCGGTAGAAGAACCAAGAATATGCCTTGGTTGCTATGCGAGCGACCTAAAGACTGGGGTGGATAGCAGTGAGTCGACGAATACATAAGGTGCCCGAGATAGCAAGTTCGTCGATCATCTACCATCTTGAGTCAAGCGTGTACGTACGGAAAGGCAGGGAACACCCAACAGACCATAATTGCTATCTAATTATGGGTGAGGTAGGCCGTAGGATGTGGGCTGGCCGGAGTGTAGTTCTCATGCAAGATTTTCTCTTGTGTTGCCTTTCACTAGTTGAGGGAGGGGTCTCGTGGGACCATAGCCACGTGTAGAAAAGCAGACCTTAGTATCTGCATCGGCAGATAAATCTAAAGCTCCCGACCGAGTCCGGTATTTCTTGGTTTGCCCTGTGACAGGACTCGGATGGCACGATGTGATACATGCGCATACAGTTATAGAAAAACGATTCACGATGAATGCGTGGGAAAAAGGGCGCGGTTGAGGGTTAGCGTAATCCCTAGTGGCCTAGGTGGTTTAACCCAAACCGAAATACGAAAGCGTGCAATAGGTAAGCGTAATCCCTAGTGGTGCTAGGTGGCGTAAGTCCTAGTAGTTCAAACGATGATTCATATGGAAGAGCCTAGCTAGAACAAGGGTGACAGTCAAAACGATTTCAAGGATAATACGACATGAGGAAGCCCGTACGAGGTACGGCAAAGGACTGAACTTATATACATGGAAAGAAACATATGATTTGAGTAACCTATATATGCGATATGTTAGGTTGACATGGACCATTACACGATTTTGAGTAAGGGACATTCATGGTTAACACATAACAAGGCTGGGATACTAGTACGGAGGGTGCAGAGCAAATATACATGTTAGAACCAGGAAGAATATACGGAATAGATACCGTGGGATGTTAGACGGGGTAGATACCTTGGGATAGTATACTTGATAGAAGTCTGACGATATGATACCTTGATTTATCATGACACCGTAGTTTATCATGATACCTTAGTTCAGTAGTTATCCTGTTATTCTGATTTAGCTTATCTATCTTGTAATCATGCTTATGTTCATCTCAGTTCCTCATGCCAGTTAACTTTACTAGTTTATATGCTGATAGTAGATAGGGCTTACCAGTCTTTATGACTGACCCCGTTTTCTTTCGCTTCTTGTCTTCCGTTTCCCCCCCAGGTTACAGGGAGGAAATACTGTTGTTTAGTTCAGACTTCTTCTGCTTGAAGGTTATCATGGATGGCTTGGACTTTTCTTGGCTATGGCTACTTTACTGTTTTATTTGGGGAATAATTTATGGAAAAGTCTTAATGCTTCTTTATTATTGCAAGACAGGTTTTGATGTACTCTGATGTAAAAGGCTTTAGACCTTAATTATTTATGTTTATGAAAGTTCGATTTTACTTCCGCTATTTTATATGTTCTGTCTTGTGATATTTCTGTGCATGTTTACCAATAATGCCCCTCTAAAGCTAGTGCATTCCTTTGCGAGTGACCCTAGCGGAGGCGGGGTGTTACATTTGGTATCAGAGCAGAAGGTTACCAGATTGGGCAAAAGTTTTTAAAGACCTTCTGAAAACTATTTGAAAATCGTTTATAAAGAAGCATTTTTCAAGAAAGTTTTCTTTTAAAAAGAAAAGGCTATTCCCCAAAGGCCATTAGCATTATCCTTGTTTCCTTAATTGAATCTCTTTTCCTTTCTTTCCTCCATCTGTAGTCACAGTGGTTTTAACTGCGACTAGTCTTTTCTATCTTCGAAAGTGCTTTCCATGCGATGGAGGCTGTTCTCGGGAGACCAGTGGCCGCGTTATAAGAAAGGATAGTGAGAAAGAGGATAAAGGATACGAGTTTAAGGATGAGCAACTTGTTGGTATGGCTCAACTCAGAATGAGAGAGAAAGATGAACAATGAAACCCATGACGGGAGAGTACCTTTGGCATGGTGGAACGGGACGGATAGTTAAGTATCATGGGACAAGGACAAGATCATCGGGAGGGCAGTAGTATGCTCTCATTTCTAGGGTACCTTAGAAGGAGGGTAAAGATCTTGTTAAAGGTTTAGCTTTTCTTCTCTATCATCCTGTCGGGACTTTGTTTTGATCACCGCATCTTTTAAGTCCGCTTCGATAGTTGAGTCTCTGCACCTTAGTACTAGCGTAGTAGAGGATCCCGTTTTTGTCTCAAGTCCTATTGGAAGATCGGTCCATTTACTCATGGCTTGTTTGGATTTGAGAATGTCTATATCAAGTGTTGAGCTTGGAAATAATGCTTATGTTTATAAGTTGCGGATGGATTCTAGGGGTAAAGTGGTTATCCAGTAAGGGATACCATTCTCGGTTTTAGGAAGAGGGTGGTTGGATTCTTGACTTGCCTTGGTGATATCCTCGAAGTCTCGTGAAACCCTTTTTGGGTTCTGTCATGGTTAGTTACCTAGAATCCCGGGATGCATTTGTTGGTAATCCGTTCAAATAGGATTCGCCGCTAAGGCGGATGGTTCGTTTCGATTATGCATGAGTTATGGGAATCACCCTAGTAAGAACTCTTGGCAACATGGATTGGCATCGGAAAACGAGATCCAGAATTCACTGGTGAATTTTGGAGAGCTTGCATGAGTACGCAGAAATGTTTGAGCCAAGCATACTAGGGAAAGAATAAGTGAAACGAGAGGCGACAGTGAAATGAGTTCCACTCACACCTTGGAAATAGGAAGCAAGGAACTACGAAATCATGAAGTCAAAAGACGGTCAAGGCACAATGGAATTAAGCTCGAGGAAATACGACTCTGATGGTCAAAGACTATATACGCGCATGATATCTCTTTTGGGAGTATATCCTTGATCCCTGTTTTCTATAGAGCTTACTTGTAGGCTATCTTTTGTGGACATCCTCTCGGTCCTATTTTCTGTTACAAACCCCGTAAGGAGTTTGTCTTGTTTTTCTTCTCGACCCTGTTCCAGGGAATCCTAGGTAGAACCCTATGGATGTAAACATGTATTTGAAACATGTTATGATTGATATGGTTGCAAGTGGTTGCAAGTGGTTGCTCGTGGATGCGCGAATACACATTAGATACTAGCTCGACTCGGTCACATTTCATATTGCATATGCACGAGTATTTATACTTGTTTATGGATGAAATCGAATGTATTATCATGCGGTTGTTGCATATGAATGAATGATTGTGCACGCATATAGTACCTATATGGCTAGGACTATTTGCATACATGTTGGATTCATGGCACTATACATATTTTGCATTAGAAAGATTATTCAGGCCTGATCATTAGCATTAGCTAAGGAACATGTACACACACGTTTTGCATATATTCATACAGCATTAGAAATCATCTATGGACAATGGTTGCTTGTGGATGATGTTTTGAGTAGATGGATGATGGATGGTAGGATATGTTCTTCCTAACTTGGAGATTTCGGGGACGAAATCCTAAAAGGTGGGGAGAATGTAACAACCCGTATTTTCAATAACCTGTTATAACATAAATGGAGGCAGAATTAAACTGTAAAATCTGAATCAAGGGAAACGGGCTACGCCATTGCGTTCGTCTCGGAAAAATACGCGAAATAGAGTCTGAGTTTTCGAAAATCGGAATCCGTATGACCAAGATATGGCCTCGCGAAGTTTCACGAAAAATTCCCAAATTAAAGTATACTTAATTAAGTGAAATGGGTTGCGCAGAGAAATATATATATATTGATATATATATATAATTGAAAATTTAATAAATAAATATGCAAAAATGTTCAAAACAGCGAATTGGGAGAGGGGAATAGCCGAACCGGCCGATTTTTGAGGTCGACCCGAGCCCGCTGGGTCGACTAGGGGTTAATCCAGGGTGTTTGGCTGTCAACCCGTGGGCCGATTCGCTCAAATGCAGATTTTGCATTTGGATGGTTCTCATGGTTCATCTTTAATCTAAAGGCCCTAGATGGTTCCTACACTTGACTTCTTCCCCAAGACATGCTTTGATGGCTTGGATTGAATCTAGGTTTAATCCTATGGCCTAAAACACTTGCCTAATCTATAAATAAGACCCTACCTATCCTAAACCCTCATTATTCACTCATGTAACTAAACTATGGCCAAATTTCTACTCTCATGGCCTCCACTCAACTATCCTAGCCTCCACTTCATTTCTATGAGAGGTTTCATGATCATGAAAGTGTTAGAGAGTCCCTATGTTAGTATGAGAGCTTCTCAAGTTGATTTCAAGGCAAAAGCTATGATCTTTGTTCATAAAGATGGTGTTTTTAGTGATTTGGTGCATCCATCTTTGGGTTTTTGGGTGATGGCATGCATAGGCTTCATCATAAGCTTTGGTTTAATCGATTTAGGCCTTCATAGCAAGGTAAGCCCTTCTCCTACTATTAGATATGAACTTTAAACTTAATATGACATGTTGTAAGTGGGTTTAAACATTAGTATGTAGCATGCTATCATCTTATGCAAGCTTATAAAGTCATTACCTTGGTCTTGTGGTCATAAAGCTTTGACCTTTATGTTGAAATGTTGCATTATGCAACATGAGAACCCTTATAACCTTCATGTCAACTTGCATATGAAGCCATAACCCTTATGTGAGGTCATATGCGAGTTACTTGTCATCATTCCATGTTGTTTATCACCATGATTCGCTTATGTGCCAAGTTTGGGTTTATGCATGTTTTTGAGGCTTAACAATGGTATATGCAAGCTAATGAACACAATTGTGCCTCATTCGCCACCATGATTAATTTGTGGCTTAATATCCATCTTTGTCATGCTTTTGCCAAGTCTCTTCTTTTAATCCATTACGTTATTGCGAACGTATATGCGAGTTTAAAAGCGTTGGGTTATGTTATGGGTAATTTCTAATGGCATGAAAATACAACTTGAAAACATGACTTGAAATATAACATGAAAGTTGACATGTAAGTATGCATAAAAACATGAGCTTGGGAATTTACCTATTAAGTTAGGTCTACTCTTTGGGAATTTACCTATTAAGTTAGGTCTATCCAAATGCTTGAAAACTTGTAACATGTTTTGGAAACATGATGAACTTAGATAATATAAGTATGGCCAACTCGAGGTTGGGTTGAGTTTGCAACGTAAAACTACCCGGAACCGACCGGCCTAACTAGTAGTTGCAAACAATAGGACCCAATGTGAGAAGTTGGTCATGTCGCGCTTAAGACCCGAGGTTAGACTAGGTTGTGGTATAAATCTACCCGGACCCGCCCGGCTTAACTAGTAACCACAACAAGGTCTAATGTGAGAGGTTGAGGGTGCATTAATTAAATTAATGCCACATAATAGGGTTAAGTTAATTTGATTAATGAGGCTTAACCAAATATGATATGGACAAATGGGTTAAGTAATTTGATTAGGCTAATGATACTTAACAAAACATGATAAGCTTGGGTAGGTTAAGTAACTTGATTTGCCTAATGACACTTGACCATTTTTATACGACTAGTGGACGGGATTAAGTTAACCAACACTTAATCAATCCAACACGATAACGTGATAAGGTTAAGTAAATTTTCTTAATGACACTTAACCGTATAATACAGTTAATGGATGGGGTTAAGATTAGGCTTAACTAATCTAAACATGGTAATCGGATGGGGTTAAGTTAGCCTAGACTTAATTAATCCAACTTGGTAATTTAATGGGGTTAAGTTAAACACTTAACTAATTTAACACGATGATTTGATGAGGTTAAGTGACCTATACTTAACCAATCTAACTCGTTAATTTGATGAGGTTAAGTTAATCTATACTTAACCAATCCAACGTGAAAACATGATAAGGCTAAGTCACGAATCACTTGAATACGCTTGACCGATTTGATGACAAGGTCAAGTTAAATTATATAATTAACCAATCTAAAATGATAATTAGACGAGGTTAAGTCATGGATTCCTTGATATACTTAACCAACTTGACACATGGTTTGTAGGGTTAAGTCTTGGACTTGTATACTTAGCCAATTTTGACATGGTTTGTAGACGGGCTAAGTTATGAACTTAAGTAACACTTAACCCATTAGATAAACCCTAATTCGGAGGATTAGGTAAATAACCATAGTTAACAAGGATTATGGAAATAAGGCTAAGTGGTAAACCTTAGTTAAGGGAAACTAAGTAATAATTCTTAGTCAAGGAAATTTGGACCATTTCTTAGATAAATTAGTAACCCGATACGTTAGGCCAACGTTTAAGAATGCGTGTAGGAGCAGGCTATCTGATTTAGATAAAGGCTCCAACGAACTGGGTAACGAAGCAACGGCTTCGGGGAACGTGAGGATATTCTTGGGATCCCTCTGTGAGCTGCCAGGTCATTATACTAGGCTCACGAGAGGTTGAGGTCTGCGGTAGAAGAACCAAGAATATGCCTTGGTTGCTATGCGAGCGACCTAAAGACTGGGGTGGATAGCAGTGAGTCGACGAATACATAAGGTGCCCGAGATAGCAAGTTCGTCGATCATCTACCATCTTGAGTCAAGCGTGTACGTACGGAAAGGCAGGGAACACCCAACAGACCATAATTGCTATCTAATTATGGGTGAGGTAGGCCGTAGGATGTGGGCTGGCCGGAGTGTAGTTCTCATGCAAGATTTTCTCTTGTGTTGCCTTTCACTAGTTGAGGGAGGGGTCTCGTGGGACCATAGCCACGTGTAGAAAAGCAGACCTTAGTATCTGCATCGGCAGATAAATCTAAAGCTCCCGACCGAGTCCGGTATTTCTTGGTTTGCCCTGTGACAGGACTCGGATGGCACGATGTGATACATGTGCATACAGTTATAGAAAAACGATTCACGATGAATGCGTGGGAAAAAGGGCGCGGTTGAGGGTTAGCGTAATCCCTAGTGGCCTAGGTGGTTTAACCCAAACCGAAATACGAAAGCGTGCAATAGGTAAGCGTAATCCCTAGTAGTGCTAGGTGGCGTAAGTCCTAGTAGTTCAAACGATGATTCATATGGAAGAGCCTAGCTAGAACAAGGGTGACAGTCAAAACGATTTCAAGGATAATACGACATGAGGAAGCCCGTACGAGGTACGGCAAAGGACTGAACTTATATACATGGAAAGAAACATATGATTTGAGTAACCTATATATGCGATATGTTAGGTTGACATGGACCATTACACGATTTTGAGTAAGGGACATTCATGGTTAACACATAACAAGGCTGGGATACTAGTACGGAGGGTGCAGAGCAAATATACATGTTAGAACCAGGAAGAATATACGGAATAGATACCGTGGGATGTTAGACGGGGTAGATACCTTGGGATAGTATACTTGATAGAAGTCTGACGATATGATACCTTGATTTATCATGACACCGTAGTTTATCATGATACCTTAGTTCAGTAGTTATCCTGTTATTCTGATTTAGCTTATCTATCTTGTTATCATGCTTATGTTCATCTCAGTTCCTCATGCCAGTTAACTTTACTAGTTTATATGCTGATAGTAGATAGGGCTTACCAGTCTTTATGACTGACCCCGTTTTCTTTCGCTTCTTGTCTTCCGTTTCCCCCCAGGTTACAGGGAGGAAATACTGTTGTTTAGTTCAGACTTCTTCTGCTTGAAGGTTATCATGGATGGCTTGGACTTTTCTTGGCTATGGCTACTTTACTGTTTTATTTGGGGAATAATTTATGGAAAAGTCTTAATGCTTCTTTATTATTGCAAGACAGGTTTTGATGTACTCTGATGTAAAAGGCTTTAGACCTTAATTATTTATGTTTATGAAAGTTCGATTTTACTTCCGCTATTTTATATGTTCTGTCTTGTGATATTTCTGTGCATGTTTACCAATAATGCCCCTCTAAAGCTAGTGCATTCCTTTGCGAGTGACCCTAGCGGAGGCGGGGTGTTACACCAGTCCTTTGCTAAAATTTATCCAACACATAATTATTGTAATGACCCGTATCCTACGCATCGGAGGATCGTAGAATATTTATTTCTTTCCCATATGAAGTTGTATGGTCATGTAACTTTGGAAAACATCCATTAGAGTCATTTCCCATGCTTATGATTTTTGTCGATTTTTAAATGACCATTTTGCCCCTAATTGGTACTGTTTTGGCCATAACTTTTGATTGGAAAGGAATTTTGACCTGAAAGCACTTCCATTAGATTCGTTTGATGGTTTACCTTTCCGTAGAGTGGTCATAATAGCCAAACGGACTTACCGTTTGGGAGATATGGCTGAAATAAGGTTTGGAGGGTGAAAAACTACTTAAACCGGGCCAAATCAGGTGATTAGTGAGTAGGCCCATAACCCATTTCGGGATTAGGGTCATGGGAAGGCTGAAATGAGATAGAGCATCATTCCATTTCAGTTTTCTAGCCTCCACTTATCACCAAGGAACCCTAAAAATGGCCTCCAACCTCTAAATCACCTCCAAATCATCTTTTGGTCAAGGATTTGGCTTAGCAACCTCTAATCAAGGAAGATCTATACTAAAGCAACATTGGGGCTGCTGTTTAGTATTGGGATTCACATCAAATCAGAGATTTATTTCAGATCTTAGTTTATTTGTGGCTAAGGTGAGTGATTTGCATAGTTTTACACTAATTATGGCTAGTTAAGGGTAATTAGTGTTAATTAGCGAATTTAAGCATGATAAAATTCTGGAAAAATGTTCATAAATTCCTAAATGATGTTTTAGACCTCTGATATGAATTTAGATTAATTTGGTTAAGTTTTGCTAATCCTATCATTATTTTCACCTAAACATGCTTAAGGGGAAATATGGGGTTTTTGGGTATGTTTGATCCATTTTAACCTATAATATTGATGTTTTGATGTTTGTGGTTGATTATGCATGTTGTTATGACTGTATGAGATGCTTTGTGATTGATTTCATTAGTTAGAATGGTCGAAAACGTCGTCGAATGGCGTAAACACTTGCTGGAACAGTTTCAGAAAACAATGTAGGTTTCGGATCGGATCGGATATGGGGCTCGGATCAGATATGTTGAACTGGGCAAGGGATTCGATCGGATCGGAGCCTAACACTTGAGAAAATTGGCAAAAAGGAAGGCCACGCTAACTGAACTGGGATCGGATCGGATTAAGGGGGACAGATCGGAGCAGAAGCACGAAAATGGATCGGATTGGAGCACGTGAAGGATGAGGAGGCGGATCGGAGCGGAAGCACAAACTGGAGGGGGATGGCACCCGACCCGAAGCGATGGAGGATACCCGACCCGAACCGATGGAGGATACCCGACCCGAACCGATGGCTTGAAGAGGAACCCGACCCGACCCAGTATTGACCAATAACCCGAGATGCAAAGGTAGTCCAATATGGGAAGTTAGAGCTCAGGATCCAGTTGGGAACCAATGAGTTCACTTCATGGTTGGACTTTGCTGCGGGACGTGTGCTAAGGAGTTGTCGACGTTCATAACTTCGATTCACCACTAAAAATGAATGATGGCTACTTATCAGTGCAGTAGGGTCATTATGACCTGAGGGGCAAGGTGATGGTAGCAAGACTACGTTATCAGTGCAGTAGGGTCATTATGACCTGAGGGGCAAGGTGATGCGTAGTAAGACTATGAGCCAGCGCAGATGGGGTGAACAACTCCATGGGGCAAGTTGTGACGGCCTGGAATTTCGCTCGGTCCGAACCAGTCGTTAAACCGATCTAGACCGTTCGAAACCCCTGAACGTTGAGAACAGGACAAATCAGAACACAAACAGAAGAACATTTCATTGTATATTACAGCAATGCATCAGATTACAAGAATATACAGAGTATAAATGAATAAATATTACACAGAAATATCAGAGATTTAAATTACATTTAAATACATAGCAGCGGAAAAATAATATAAAGCACAACTGAAGGTGATATACGGATACAGAGCTTTCCGGATATCATTCCAGCTGTAAACCAGGATCCTGTGAATATAAATCTGCAAAACCAAAACTACTAGCTGCCCGTGCGGAAAATAGGGGCACCCAGAGTTTAGGTTAAAACAATAAACTCCAGGTCAGTCATGTGACTGGTGTGAGAACTAAAACAGTTATTTAAAACTTTATTTTAAAAGAAAGTAATTCAAGGGACCACGCCGTAAAACACGGAACGGGTTTCCTCCCAAGAATACCAGTGCATAGAATAAACAACGCAATGCTTTTTCGAAAAATGAAGCTATTATAAGACCCAGGTCCTATCATACAATGCAACGCAAGCCGGGGGATAGGGTTTTCCCTTATAATAGCCAAACATGCTTGGTACGCTTAAAACAAATCATTTGATACTATAATAAGTGTATAGTGTCAAAACATTTCAATCATAAATATAAATCATAGACGGCATAGTATCCCATGCTACTATGTCGCCATACTAGGCTCTACAAATAAAGCCGCAATACACGTATTGGAAATTGGATTCCGTCATGAGTCGAGGCAAGGGGCAAGCTCCTCTCCGCATTCGAGACACTCTAGCAAATGCTCAGGACTACGCACACTGGGTAACCCTTGGATCGGTTGGGCCGGTCCTCACTTACGTTAGAGGATTGGCAATTCCTGAACACGCGTTTCCCGGTCCTTACAGACCTATAATCGAGGCGCCTCGCATCCAACAACCACAAAGGTGAAAAGTATATAAATGTCAGGGCTGGTAAGTCACTGACACCACCAAAGCTAGAAAGAAACGTCGTGTTCTCCCAACGGCCCGTATCCCGTTTTTAACTCATACCGAGGTGTGAGGCTCGCGAATACACGCTATACACAAAGCTACCACGTAGGCTGTGCTTTGATCATCAACCACAAGACTTTGCTTCTCAACAGAAGCCTTGATCCATGCAACTCAGCATGCCACACAGGCAATTCATGCCATGCGATTGATATCTATCGATATATAACCTCTAAGCTCGTACGTCTCAGAGAAGGGCGTTAAGCAAGAGAATAAATTCTCCGCCGCCAAGCAGATATATATTTAATAGAAATCAACCTACACAGAATAAAATCCAATGTCAGACACACAATCCATTTACAAGTCCGTTCTGGGTCTGAACGAAACCGGAGGCACTTTCCTCGCATATCCATCCATCTCCAAGTACGTCTGGACGACCACCAACTATTTCCATCCTCTTGGGTGTACAGCCCAATCAGGATCGCCAGTAATTACCCAAACGATGTGAAGACTTCCGGTCTTCGACCACCGTCTTCATCTTCGACATATCGTCGAATCGGTTATTCAGAATGGGTATAAACCCGGACTTTCCGAACAACCCGCGTATATTGAAAACAAATGTTACACAAACACAACATACGCCTCATTCCAATTCATTAGTCACTAACCGCAAATTAGCAAGAGAACAATTTCCCGAACATTAACCCCGAAGGCCGAAACCAACATCAGATCAATACCCAGGAAACCATTCTTCTTAGCCAATCTACAGCTAGTTTCTAAATTCCACATTCTTAAGGAAATGTTCCCATTAATTTTATCCAAGATAAATTCCTTAAAATTTATCCTGTAATCTTCCTTTGGATGTTATTTAAAACCAAACTATGGTTTTTCCAACTAGTCGAGATTAGCGAACCACAACGAAGTAATTATTTATTTTATTTCCCAATCCCAACCTATTCATCCCATGAAGCAAAACTGGTAATACTCCATATCTAACACCGTGGTGTTATCGGTAAAATTAATTACCATTTCACGTTCAAATCTAATTAAAGATTTAACTATCGCTTTGGAGCAAAACTGGTAATACTCCATTCCCGCTCATTTTCTAATTTGGAAATTTAGATTACGAATTCACATTTCAATCTAATTGCAGATTCGTTAAAACTCCTTTTACTGGGTTAAAGAACTAGGTGTTATTTAAAACACAGTTCACGATAAACCCATTTCAAACTCAATCAAATATATTAGAAATTCGATTATTTAAAACCCCTTTTTAAATCTTGTTCATTTATTTAAAAATAAATTGGTTTTAAATTTAGTTCAAAACTAGTTCATTTTGATAAAAAAACTATTTTTATCTTTTCAAATATGGAGTTTTTCACCCCAATTTTTCCCAAATCATTTCTTATGATTTTACACAAATTATTGATATTTTTAATAATTTTATCAAGGCCCGTACAGTCGATTTCCAACAATGGCCATCGAACTGCACTTACAGCGACCTTTTTCGAATTTGATTTGGACGTATCTCCAAATCCAACCGTTAGATTTTGAATTTCTAATATTCGTTAGAAAGCTCTTTTCGATACGAACCCAACGGTTCCGGTTTTAGGAGAATCCGACGGTCGGATCTCCCGTAATGTCCGTTTGAAATAAATGGTCGAAATTTACGAACTGCCGCGGCGCGGCGCGTTCTATTCAGGCCATTATATTATATATATAATATATATAATATATATTTCGTCGATTTCTATTTAAAACGAATTATATATTTAGTTTTGAATTCGTTTCAAAAACAAAGTCAACTTCTATTTCAATTCAAATCAAAATTGAATTCTTCTTTATAAATTCGTTTTAAAACTCATTTCTATTCAATTCAAATTTCAATTTAATTTGAATTCATTTCACTTCATTTTAAATTCAATTCGAATTCGTTTCTCAATTCAATTCAATTTAATTCAAATCGGTTTTCTATTCGATTCAAATTCATTTTCTATTCAAATTAAATTCTTTTCGTTTTCTATTTGAATCAAGTTCATTATATATTCAATTTGAAATCAAATTGGCTTTCTATTCGATTCAATTCGAAATCGTTTTATATTCAACTCATTTCGAAATCGTTATATATTCAATTCATTTCGAAATCGTTATATATTCAATTCATTTCGAAATCGTTATATATTCAATTCATTTCGAAATCGTTATATATTCAATTCATTTCGAAATCGTTATATATTCAATTCATTTCGAAATCGTTATATATTCAATTCATTTCGAAATCGTTATATATTCAATTCATTTCGAAATCGTTATATATTCAATTCATTTCGAAATCGTTATATATTCAATTCATTTCGAAATCGTTATATATTCAATTCATTTCGAAATCGTTATATATTCAATTCATTTCGAAATCGTTATATATTCAATTCATTTCGAAATCGTTATATATTCAATTCATTTCGAAATCGTTATATATTCAATTCATTTCGAAATCGTTATATATTCAATTCATTTCGAAATCGTTATATATTCAATTCATTTCGAAATCGTTATATATTCAATTCATTTCGAAATCGTTATATATTCAATTCATTTCGAAATCGTTATATATTTCGTTCGCGTCAAAATGGCGCATCACTATTCAACACGGCTTTATATATTCTATTTCAAATATTTCTTTTTGTCAACACACGACTAATCTCAACGAATGAGTACCGTCCATGTGTGACTATTTTTGGTTAAATTATTTCGTTCAACACATGACTAATCTCAACGAATGAGTACCGTCAACACATGAACCTTTATATTATATATTGATAAAGATGTAAATTTTATTATAAAAATAATTTGTTCAACACATGACTAATATCAACGGATGAATATAGTCAACACATGAACCTTTATATTATATATTCTTTATTTTTCAAATTGGAATGAGGCCCAACCAATTACCATATAAAGTTAATTATATGGATTTTCATACAACAAATGTATATAATAGCATTGAAAAATAATCAACCATCAACCAAAGTGCACTACACTGTATAAGCATCAAATATAAATATCTAACGCTTATAACAGCCTGTCAATCAATCGATCGACATATTTAATCAATCAGGATGAGTGAACTTCATATTTCATCCCAACACCCGTGTGGGGTTTCAAACAATCAAACATAAGTTTTTTATTCGTGCAGTTGGGCGATGTGTAAAATTTATCGACCCAATCAATGTCGTTCAAATAGGTGTACATAAACAAACCGTCCGGTTTGTAAATGAATATTTTATTTATTCGCATTCACGTTAAAATTATATTTTTAACGATAAAACAACTTATCTTAACATATGAATATCTATTCAGTCCATTTATTCAATAAATGATTATTTTTATTTTTCTAACATATTTTAGAAAATTTCGGCGGCATAACGGCACGATACTAGAAACGGGACAAGGCCTAGCCTTATCCCCGGTCTAGTGAAGGCCCACGCCATTCACACATCAATCAAATTCACTTTCGTTATGCAAACCACAAAATTTGGAGTAAGGGTCTAACCTAGCCTTACTCCTTCGCCTTATAACGGCGCACGTCTAATCCTAATCAATTTATCGATTTGATTTTTTTTTTTCACCACAAACCACATTCAAACCAATATCTCAATCAATCACCAAACAGTCAAACAAACAAGTCCATGGTCTGTGGACGATTGTGTCGGGTGCTACTAAGCACCGTCTGCATCCTAGTATATATATAAATAGAAAAATGAAATTGAAAGGTGAGAAGTTCTCACTTATAGCTATCCTAGCTCCATGGCTTTTCATTTGCAGAAGTCTTCATTGTTTTCGCATCTTCGTCAGCTTCGTCGTCCGTAGCTACTACATATATAAAAATCGAATTTTTATTTCAAAGTTCAATATTTAAAAATCGAATTTTTATTTCGAAGTTCAATATATAAAAATCGAATTTTTATTTTAAAGTTCAATATATAAAAATCGAATTTTTACTTTAAAGTTCAATATATAAAAATCGAATTTTTTTATCGAAGTTCAATATATAAAAATTCTATTTTTCTATCGTTATTCTATATATAAAGATCTCGCCTTTTCAACTATAAAGATTTCATCTTTATAAAAATCAGCATTTTATTTCGACGTATAGAAAATAAAAATCAGATTTTTATTTTGCTACTTACACAAAGATGATATCTTTATATTCTCTATCTTATAAAGATTATATTTTTAATACTTTAAAAATATAAAAATCCTATTTTTAATATTTCTATATAGTAAAGATTATATTTTTAATACTTTAAAAATATAAAAATCATATTTTTAACACTTTAAAAATATAAAGATCATACCTTTATCTTTCTACAATGTAAAAGATTACATTTTTGACACTCTACAACATAAATAAATAAAACAGTTTTTAAAGTAAATAATAAAAAAAAAAAAAAATCGGTTTTTAAGTAAAGAAAATTCAGTTTTGAAATTCCCTAAAAAATCAGTTTTCAAATTTTAAAATAATCAGTTTTTAAAGCTTAAATATAAAAACAGTTTTAACATAAATAAATAAAACAGTAAACTTACTGTGTTTGACGAACTGACAGAGGGGAAGGGGCAAATCGCGGCACTGGTGGTGGCAGGGCATCGTCGACGCTGGTGGCTGGAGGTGCTCCGACACTTGACGCGATGGATTAGGGAAGGTAGGGTTTTGAAGGGGTTTCGACGAGGGTGCTTGCGGTGGGGAAGGAGGTCTGGGGCGTCGTGCGTTGCAAGGAGGAGAAGGACTGGCGCCCAGCGCCGGCGGTGAAGAGGAGGGCGGCGCCTCGCCTCTGGTGGAGGGCGCGATCGATTAGGCTAGGGGGTTTTTTTGTTTTTTTTTTTCTTTTATTTCTTCTGAGTGAAACGAGAAGAGGGGGGGGGGGTTATATGAAAATTATATATATTTAATTATTTAATTTTAATTTATTTTATCCTAAGGAGTTGACTTTTTTATTCGACTTCGAAACGAGGCCCACCGACTGTCGTCCATAGCGTATTACCCCTATTCTGAACACAATGGGATATATATCGCAAGCTGATTCGACTGTTTGAATCAGTTTCCGTTGAATTTACATTTAAATCACTTTATTGAATTTTAAACGTGCATTTCAAATTACCTGGGTCACATACGAACTCTAAAAATTCCATAAAAATATTTTCTAGCTTCGTATTGACGATACGGTCCTAACAAAACTAGTTTCGTCGAATTCTGAGACCGTTAGAAAAATGGCCAATTTCCAGTCGATTAAAATCAACTGAAACTGGTCAAACGCGTTTTCCTTTCCACGCTCACATATTGATTCGAAAAATTATGAAATTTAAAACCTAACAATAACTTTACATCACGGACCCAACAAAACTGGTTTCGTCGAAATCCGAGGTCATTTGCAAAATGGCTATTTTTAAGGGCTATATATTATATTAAAATATATATAAATTCCACAGCGACTATTTCTAATTTTCAACTGGACATATCTCATCATTTCTAAAATGAAATCTCAGTTTGTTAACTTCGTTACAAAGATATAGTTATACAGATTCAAATATTTCTTGTTTCGTTCAATTCTGACTTATATTGAATTCTGTATATTCATTTGAAATTAGAAATCGAATTTTCGAACTACCGCGCCATTTTCAATTCCTTTTATAATTATATATAATTATTTATATTCTAACGACGACGTATATAATATATACGTCGAATTATATTCAAAATAAATTTTCTCGTCGATATTATTTAAAATACTCTATTTTAAATATTCAAAATTCGCCAAAATTGCCAAAATAAAAATTTTAAACTGGCCCAGATTTTCCGGGTTATTACAATCTCCCCCACTTAAAACTTTTCGTCCCCGAAAAGGAACAAAGTCGAAAGTGGTTTGATTATTCAACTCTATGTTCGATCTGGCTTCCATTCTCTAACCTTTCAGTTTCTGAGAATTTTCAAATTTTCAAAAATTTGGCTAACACCCTAAATTTTCGAAAAATTTCGCCATAACCTCCCCTGCAATGGGAGCATCGGGGAATTTCAAATATCTTCCCCGGTCCTTCAGATCTCAAAAAGAAAAAGAAAAAGCCAAGCGGCTAGCCAATAGGCTCACAAAATCATCATCACCCAAACAAAACAGGAAATTATGTAGTAAACATGTACCTATTTGCCGGGCAAACAAATTTTATTCTCTGGCTCTAGCCTCCTTGCTATGACCTGTTCAATGTAAGTATATGTATATGCAAGCAAATGCGACCAATTTTCAATACAATTCAATAATTAGTTTACTTAGGCATAAATGGTTAAAATTAGCAAACAAATAAACAAACAACCCAAACATCAATCAATTAGTGAATTAGAGTTTTCAAATCCATAAAATTTGATATATATACAGAAAATCTTGTTTTTGATGCCAATTCACAACAACGTGTTCTAACTATATAAGTTTTGGTTCTCACACCAGTCTAATGGAAATATATATAGAAATCACACCTTCGAAACACGAACACTAATTCTGATGATGATATATCAATCATCAGGACCATCTCCGGGTGTCTAGAATGTGTAACTATATCTATCCAGTATATTAAAACTTCGACTATACGTTCATGACGCGTATACTCGAATTCTATATATACTCGATTGTCCATATTCAAAAATAAATAAATATTCAAATACGTTTAAAATGATTTAAATTTACAAAACAAAATTGTTTTCATTTGAAAAATATACTCTTCACACTCGTTCTAGGATACTACTGATCCTATCTCTAACGAGTCACTCTAATTGGATATTACTAATCCAATCTCTGATGAATTCTTTCGTATGGTTCTAATGTGCCTTGTTCTCGAGCTCTGTAAACCAAAGCTCTGATACCAAATGTGACGGCAAGAAATTTCGCTCGGTCCGAACCAGTCGTTAAACCGATCTAGACCGTTCGAAACCCCTGAACGTTGAGAACAGGACAAATCAGAACACAAACAGAAGAACATTTCATTGTATATTACAGCAATGCATCAGATTACAAGAATATACAGAGTATAAATGAATAAATATTACACAGAAATATCAGAGATTTAAATTACATTTAAATACATAGCAGCGGAAAAATAATATAAAGCACAACTGAAGGTGATATACGGATACAGAGCTTTCCGGATATCATTCCAGCTGTAAACCAGGATCCTGTGAATATAAATCTGCAAAACCAAAACTACTAGCTGCCCGTGCGGAAAATAGGGGCACCCAGAGTTTAGGTTAAAACAATAAACTCCAGGTCAGTCATGTGACTGGTGTGAGAACTAAAACAGTTATTTAAAACTTTATTTTAAAAGAAAGTAATTCAAGGGACCACGCCGTAAAACACGGAACGGGTTTCCTCCCAAGAATACCAGTGCATAGAATAAACAACGCAATGCTTTTTCGAAAAATGAAGCTATTATAAGACCCAGGTCCTATCATACAATGCAACGCAAGCCGGGGGATAGGGTTTTCCCTTATAATAGCCAAACATGCTTGGTACGCTTAAAACAAATCATTTGATACTATAATAAGTGTATAGTGTCAAAACATTTCAATCATAAATATAAATCATAGACGGCATAGTATCCCATGCTACTATGTCGCCATACTAGGCTCTACAAATAAAGCCGCAATACACGTATTGGAAATTGGATTCCGTCATGAGTCGAGGCAAGGGGCAAGCTCCTCTCCGCATTCGAGACACTCTAGCAAATGCTCAGGACTACGCACACTGGGTAACCCTTGGATCGGTTGGGCCGGTCCTCACTTACGTTAGAGGATTGGCAATTCCTGAACACGCGTTTCCCGGTCCTTACAGACCTATAATCGAGGCGCCTCGCATCCAACAACCACAAAGGTGAAAAGTATATAAATGTCAGGGCTGGTAAGTCACTGACACCACCAAAGCTAGAAAGAAACGTCGTGTTCTCCCAACGGCCCGTATCCCGTTTTTAACTCATACCGAGGTGTGAGGCTCGCGAATACACGCTATACACAAAGCTACCACGTAGGCTGTGCTTTGATCATCAACCACAAGACTTTGCTTCTCAACAGAAGCCTTGATCCATGCAACTCAGCATGCCACACAGGCAATTCATGCCATGCGATTGATATCTATCGATATATAACCTCTAAGCTCGTACGTCTCAGAGAAGGGCGTTAAGCAAGAGAATAAATTCTCCGCCGCCAAGCAGATATATATTTAATAGAAATCAACCTACACAGAATAAAATCCAATGTCAGACACACAATCCATTTACAAGTCCGTTCTGGGTCTGAACGAAACCGGAGGCACTTTCCTCGCATATCCATCCATCTCCAAGTACGTCTGGACGACCACCAACTATTTCCATCCTCTTGGGTGTACAGCCC
The DNA here is from genome assembly GCA_030737875.1 of Allium sativum. NCBI lineage: Eukaryota > Viridiplantae > Streptophyta > Magnoliopsida > Asparagales > Amaryllidaceae > Allium > Allium sativum. The sequence continues at coordinate 400,583,097 of CM060923.1, read as the reverse complement.
AATCAGGATCGCCAGTAATTACCCAAACGATGTGAAGACTTCCGGTCTTCGACCACCGTCTTCATCTTCGACATATCGTCGAATCGGTTATTCAGAATGGGTATAAACCCGGACTTTCCGAACAACCCGCGTATATTGAAAACAAATGTTACACAAACACAACATACGCCTCATTCCAATTCATTAGTCACTAACCGCAAATTAGCAAGAGAACAATTTCCCGAACATTAACCCCGAAGGCCGAAACCAACATCAGATCAATACCCAGGAAACCATTCTTCTTAGCCAATCTACAGCTAGTTTCTAAATTCCACATTCTTAAGGAAATGTTCCCATTAATTTTATCCAAGATAAATTCCTTAAAATTTATCCTGTAATCTTCCTTTGGATGTTATTTAAAACCAAACTATGGTTTTTCCAACTAGTCGAGATTAGCGAACCACAACGAAGTAATTATTTATTTTATTTCCCAATCCCAACCTATTCATCCCATGAAGCAAAACTGGTAATACTCCATATCTAACACCGTGGTGTTATCGGTAAAATTAATTACCATTTCACGTTCAAATCTAATTAAAGATTTAACTATCGCTTTGGAGCAAAACTGGTAATACTCCATTCCCGCTCATTTTCTAATTTGGAAATTTAGATTACGAATTCACATTTCAATCTAATTGCAGATTCGTTAAAACTCCTTTTACTGGGTTAAAGAACTAGGTGTTATTTAAAACACAGTTCACGATAAACCCATTTCAAACTCAATCAAATATATTAGAAATTCGATTATTTAAAACCCCTTTTTAAATCTTGTTCATTTATTTAAAAATAAATTGGTTTTAAATTTAGTTCAAAACTAGTTCATTTTGATAAAAAAACTATTTTTATCTTTTCAAATATGGAGTTTTTCACCCCAATTTTTCCCAAATCATTTCTTATGATTTTACACAAATTATTGATATTTTTAATAATTTTATCAAGGCCCGTACAGTCGATTTCCAACAATGGCCATCGAACTGCACTTACAGCGACCTTTTTCGAATTTGATTTGGACGTATCTCCAAATCCAACCGTTAGATTTTGAATTTCTAATATTCGTTAGAAAGCTCTTTTCGATACGAACCCAACGGTTCCGGTTTTAGGAGAATCCGACGGTCGGATCTCCCGTAATGTCCGTTTGAAATAAATGGTCGAAATTTACGAACTGCCGCGGCGCGGCGCGTTCTATTCAGGCCATTATATTATATATATAATATATATAATATATATTTCGTCGATTTCTATTTAAAACGAATTATATATTTAGTTTTGAATTCGTTTCAAAAACAAAGTCAACTTCTATTTCAATTCAAATCAAAATTGAATTCTTCTTTATAAATTCGTTTTAAAACTCATTTCTATTCAATTCAAATTTCAATTTAATTTGAATTCATTTCACTTCATTTTAAATTCAATTCGAATTCGTTTCTCAATTCAATTCAATTTAATTCAAATCGGTTTTCTATTCGATTCAAATTCATTTTCTATTCAAATTAAATTCTTTTCGTTTTCTATTTGAATCAAGTTCATTATATATTCAATTTGAAATCAAATTGGCTTTCTATTCGATTCAATTCGAAATCGTTTTATATTCAACTCATTTCGAAATCGTTATATATTCAATTCATTTCGAAATCGTTATATATTCAATTCATTTCGAAATCGTTATATATTCAATTCATTTCGAAATCGTTATATATTCAATTCATTTCGAAATCGTTATATATTCAATTCATTTCGAAATCGTTATATATTCAATTCATTTCGAAATCGTTATATATTCAATTCATTTCGAAATCGTTATATATTCAATTCATTTCGAAATCGTTATATATTCAATTCATTTCGAAATCGTTATATATTCAATTCATTTCGAAATCGTTATATATTCAATTCATTTCGAAATCGTTATATATTCAATTCATTTCGAAATCGTTATATATTCAATTCATTTCGAAATCGTTATATATTCAATTCATTTCGAAATCGTTATATATTCAATTCATTTCGAAATCGTTATATATTCAATTCATTTCGAAATCGTTATATATTCAATTCATTTCGAAATCGTTATATATTTCGTTCGCGTCAAAATGGCGCATCACTATTCAACACGGCTTTATATATTCTATTTCAAATATTTCTTTTTGTCAACACACGACTAATCTCAACGAATGAGTACCGTCCATGTGTGACTATTTTTGGTTAAATTATTTCGTTCAACACATGACTAATCTCAACGAATGAGTACCGTCAACACATGAACCTTTATATTATATATTGATAAAGATGTAAATTTTATTATAAAAATAATTTGTTCAACACATGACTAATATCAACGGATGAATATAGTCAACACATGAACCTTTATATTATATATTCTTTATTTTTCAAATTGGAATGAGGCCCAACCAATTACCATATAAAGTTAATTATATGGATTTTCATACAACAAATGTATATAATAGCATTGAAAAATAATCAACCATCAACCAAAGTGCACTACACTGTATAAGCATCAAATATAAATATCTAACGCTTATAACAGCCTGTCAATCAATCGATCGACATATTTAATCAATCAGGATGAGTGAACTTCATATTTCATCCCAACACCCGTGTGGGGTTTCAAACAATCAAACATAAGTTTTTTATTCGTGCAGTTGGGCGATGTGTAAAATTTATCGACCCAATCAATGTCGTTCAAATAGGTGTACATAAACAAACCGTCCGGTTTGTAAATGAATATTTTATTTATTCGCATTCACGTTAAAATTATATTTTTAACGATAAAACAACTTATCTTAACATATGAATATCTATTCAGTCCATTTATTCAATAAATGATTATTTTTATTTTTCTAACATATTTTAGAAAATTTCGGCGGCATAACGGCACGATACTAGAAACGGGACAAGGCCTAGCCTTATCCCCGGTCTAGTGAAGGCCCACGCCATTCACACATCAATCAAATTCACTTTCGTTATGCAAACCACAAAATTTGGAGTAAGGGTCTAACCTAGCCTTACTCCTTCGCCTTATAACGGCGCACGTCTAATCCTAATCAATTTATCGATTTGATTTTTTTTTTTCACCACAAACCACATTCAAACCAATATCTCAATCAATCACCAAACAGTCAAACAAACAAGTCCATGGTCTGTGGACGATTGTGTCGGGTGCTACTAAGCACCGTCTGCATCCTAGTATATATATAAATAGAAAAATGAAATTGAAAGGTGAGAAGTTCTCACTTATAGCTATCCTAGCTCCATGGCTTTTCATTTGCAGAAGTCTTCATTGTTTTCGCATCTTCGTCAGCTTCGTCGTCCGTAGCTACTACATATATAAAAATCGAATTTTTATTTCAAAGTTCAATATTTAAAAATCGAATTTTTATTTCGAAGTTCAATATATAAAAATCGAATTTTTATTTTAAAGTTCAATATATAAAAATCGAATTTTTACTTTAAAGTTCAATATATAAAAATCGAATTTTTTTATCGAAGTTCAATATATAAAAATTCTATTTTTCTATCGTTATTCTATATATAAAGATCTCGCCTTTTCAACTATAAAGATTTCATCTTTATAAAAATCAGCATTTTATTTCGACGTATAGAAAATAAAAATCAGATTTTTATTTTGCTACTTACACAAAGATGATATCTTTATATTCTCTATCTTATAAAGATTATATTTTTAATACTTTAAAAATATAAAAATCCTATTTTTAATATTTCTATATAGTAAAGATTATATTTTTAATACTTTAAAAATATAAAAATCATATTTTTAACACTTTAAAAATATAAAGATCATACCTTTATCTTTCTACAATGTAAAAGATTACATTTTTGACACTCTACAACATAAATAAATAAAACAGTTTTTAAAGTAAATAATAAAAAAAAAAAAAATCGGTTTTTAAGTAAAGAAAATTCAGTTTTGAAATTCCCTAAAAAATCAGTTTTCAAATTTTAAAATAATCAGTTTTTAAAGCTTAAATATAAAAACAGTTTTAACATAAATAAATAAAACAGTAAACTTACTGTGTTTGACGAACTGACAGAGGGGAAGGGGCAAATCGCGGCACTGGTGGTGGCAGGGCATCGTCGACGCTGGTGGCTGGAGGTGCTCCGACACTTGACGCGATGGATTAGGGAAGGTAGGGTTTTGAAGGGGTTTCGACGAGGGTGCTTGCGGTGGGGAAGGAGGTCTGGGGCGTCGTGCGTTGCAAGGAGGAGAAGGACTGGCGCCCAGCGCCGGCGGTGAAGAGGAGGGCGGCGCCTCGCCTCTGGTGGAGGGCGCGATCGATTAGGCTAGGGGGTTTTTTTGTTTTTTTTTTTCTTTTATTTCTTCTGAGTGAAACGAGAAGAGGGGGGGGGGTTATATGAAAATTATATATATTTAATTATTTAATTTTAATTTATTTTATCCTAAGGAGTTGACTTTTTTATTCGACTTCGAAACGAGGCCCACCGACTGTCGTCCATAGCGTATTACCCCTATTCTGAACACAATGGGATATATATCGCAAGCTGATTCGACTGTTTGAATCAGTTTCCGTTGAATTTACATTTAAATCACTTTATTGAATTTTAAACGTGCATTTCAAATTACCTGGGTCACATACGAACTCTAAAAATTCCATAAAAATATTTTCTAGCTTCGTATTGACGATACGGTCCTAACAAAACTAGTTTCGTCGAATTCTGAGACCGTTAGAAAAATGGCCAATTTCCAGTCGATTAAAATCAACTGAAACTGGTCAAACGCGTTTTCCTTTCCACGCTCACATATTGATTCGAAAAATTATGAAATTTAAAACCTAACAATAACTTTACATCACGGACCCAACAAAACTGGTTTCGTCGAAATCCGAGGTCATTTGCAAAATGGCTATTTTTAAGGGCTATATATTATATTAAAATATATATAAATTCCACAGCGACTATTTCTAATTTTCAACTGGACATATCTCATCATTTCTAAAATGAAATCTCAGTTTGTTAACTTCGTTACAAAGATATAGTTATACAGATTCAAATATTTCTTGTTTCGTTCAATTCTGACTTATATTGAATTCTGTATATTCATTTGAAATTAGAAATCGAATTTTCGAACTACCGCGCCATTTTCAATTCCTTTTATAATTATATATAATTATTTATATTCTAACGACGACGTATATAATATATACGTCGAATTATATTCAAAATAAATTTTCTCGTCGATATTATTTAAAATACTCTATTTTAAATATTCAAAATTCGCCAAAATTGCCAAAATAAAAATTTTAAACTGGCCCAGATTTTCCGGGTTATTACACAAGTGGACATAGTAAGGATTGGTAAGGCTATGAGCCAGCGCAGATGGGGTGAATAACTCCATGGGGCAAGTGGACATAGCGAGGAATTAGTGGCTACGTTATCAGTGCAGTGAAGCCATTTATGACTTCATGGGGCAGAGTGATCGTAGCAAGGTATGTTGGGTGATCGAAGTGGTGAATATCGTATGCTTTATGCACTGAGTGAGAGATGTGAGGATGGATGCTATGTATGATTGTTTGCCATCACTATGACATGCACACCTCCCCCAACTCCGTATCTTTACACCGTTTGATATGGTACCTTAGAGTGTTGTACAGTATGTAGTGCTAACTCTTTGGTTGCAGGTTCAGGTATGTTTCTAGTCTACCTGTTATTGTTCACTTTAGATGCTTGTCGCTCATACCAGGCTTTATGTCTGACCCAAAGTTTTATGTCTCCTCTTATTACTCTGGGTGCTCACACGAGCAGACCAGAGACAGGTTAGCTGGTGATGCGCGAGTAGCTGATTCGGAGGCGGGCAGGAGGCTTCGACGTATGACATATATATACACATTCTCCCTGTGTCGTTGGTGGTCGCTACTTGGGCATTAGTAGTGTACCTCATTTATCTTACTTTTGCTTTGAGACAGTTTGAAAAGTTGTAGTAAGCTATATTTTGGATTTTCGCTGCTATGATGATCAGTTCTGGTTTTTAGCTTATGCACTGTCTCTCCTGTTTTATGTCAAGTATGTTATTATTATATTTTGTTCTATGCGCTGTGAGACATTCTACAGGTTCTTTGTTAGTTCATTTCCTTCTTCCTTTTCCTTCTGACGACCCGTTCCGTGCTAACTGGACATGTGTACAGCGCACTTTTGGAGTAAATGTCGGTTGGTACGGGGCGGGCCGTCACACTTGGTATCAGAGCTCTAGGTTGCGTAGTTAACCTAGGGAAAGACACCAGGGAGAGATAGTACGTATATGAGAGCGCGTATTTGTGATTACTTTGGTTTTCAATAGCTATGTATATATATATATATATATACTATTAGTAGTATAAGAATGAAGTCGCACTGCACTAGCACCACTATGGGGTCTTTAATCGTTTCCCTTTTTCAAATTGACGATGAGTCGAGACACGAGGGGTGCTGGTAGTGGGACCAACCAGGGGAATGTTGCTGACATGAGGGCGATGTTTACTAACCTCATGAGAGATATGCTTAGAGAAGTGTAAGGGGCAGTTCCCAATCCCGGAGTTGGTGTTAGCCCAGTAGTGCAGGCGCCTAGGGTCGATTTCACCATGTTGTGCAAAGATTTCACTAGCCTTGGTGGGAAGCCGTTCCACGGGATGGAGTCGGCCACAGATGTTCAAGACTGGATGGATAGCTGTGACCGTATCTTCGATGACTTGGGTCTTGAGGATGCAATGAAGAGAAGGTTAGCGTCTCGTCAGCTGCAAGGGCGAGCGATGAATTGGTGGAATGCTATTAGAACATCTACTCCATAAGATCAGGTTACTTGGGATCAGTTCAAGGCTCGCTTTAGCGAGAAGTTTATTCCAGCTACCCAGAAGTCAGTGTTGTTTAAGAGGTTCTTGGAACTCAAGCAGAACGGAAGGGAAGTTTCTGATTATATTGCTGAATTCGACACTTTGTCGAAGTATGGGCTGTCTCTCATTGATACTCCTGAGAAGAAGAATGAAAAGTTCATTACTGGTTTGGATGGGTACTTGGGGGAAAGGCTTATCAACCACATCGATGAGACTTTTGAATCGATCGTGGGGAAAGCTTTGAGATCAGAGAGTCTTTACCCTAAGTCAAAGATTGAGGCTGCATCTGCAGAAGGGCCAAAGCCGCAAGCAGGCGGTGGAGGCAAGAATAACTCTCAGAATAAGAGGAAGCAGGACCAATCTAAGGGTGGTCAGAAAAAGAGCAAGAAGGATGTTGAGTGCTTCAGCTGTGGTAAGAAGGGCCATTATGCTAAAGAATGTCGGGCCAAGCCAGCGGAAAGGAAGTGCTACAACTGTGGTCAAGTGGGACATCATAAGGACAAGTGTCCGCAACCTCTTAAGGAGAAGCAGATTGTGAAAGCATACGCTATTGATGTTGTTCCTTCTTCGTCGAATGCCCCAACTGCGGCGGAGAAAGGAAAGAATGTTGTTATTCAAGGTATGCTTTCTATTTATGGTGTACCAGTTCGAGTTTTGTTTGATACTGGGGCTTCCTGTTCCTTCATATCTAGTGACCTGGTAGATAACTTGGGACTGGAACCCGAGATAGTCGATAGACCATTGGTTGTGACGAACCCGATTGGTGGTTCGACTAGCCTTAGTATGATTTGCAGGAATTTGGTCTTATCGAGTCATGGATGTATGTTTGTTTGTGATTGCTTTGTTTTGGGCTTTAATGGGTATGGTATTATATTGGGAGTCGATTGGCTCCAAAGATACGGGGTGGTGGTAGACTGTGAGGGCTTTTTGGTGACAGTGAGGGCGGATGATGGGCGGAGGGTAGTGTTTGGTAGTCTACCTTGTGATGGGGTTATGGCTAGTTTTGTAAATTCCCTCGACATCCCACTGGATGAGTTGTCAGATGTGCCCGTGGTTGGCCAGTATCCGGACGTCTTCGAGGAGGTGACCGGGCTTCCACCACACCGAGAGATTGAGTTCCGTATTGATTTAGTGAAAGATGTCAGACCTATAGTGATGCCACTTCGTCGTATGGCACCAAGGGAGCAGCGAGAGCTCGGGGTGCAAGTCAGTAATCTTTTGAAGAAGGGATTTATTAGAAGTAGTGTCTCCGAGTGGGGAGCACCAGTTGTGTTTGTCACTAAGGCAGATGGTTCCCTTCGTTTGTGTGTGGACTATCGCGAGTTGAATAAGGTGACGAGGAAGAATAAGTATCCTCTACCGCAGATAGATAATTTGTTTGATCAACTGGAAGGAGCAAGAGTGTTCTCCCAGTAGGACCTCGCGACAGGATTTCATCAGCTCCGAGTAGCAGATGAGAGTGTTCCGAAAACGGCATTTAGGACGCCGTTTGGATTTTATGAGTGGTTGGTCATGCCATTTGGGTTGACCAATGCACCAGCCTACTTTGTGGATCTTATGAATCGAGTATTCAGAGATCAGTTGAATAAGTTTGTTCTTGTGTTCGTGGATGATATCCTTGTTTACTCAAGGACAGAGGAGGAACACAAGGGACACTTGAGGATAGTGATGGAGGTGTTGAGGAAATACCATTTGAAAGCGCAACTCTCTAAGTGTCATTTTTGGAGAACGGAAGTGAGATTCTTGGGTCATGTTGTTTCCGAGAGTGGTATTGCCGTGGACCCTGTGAAGGTGGCTACGGTACAGGATTGGCCTACGCCCAAGAATGCAACAGATGTAAGAAGTTTCTTGGGATTAGCTGGATATTATCGTAAGTTTATCCAGGACTTCTCCAAGATAGCAGAACCGTTGACTCAGTTGACTAAGAAGAATCAGTCCTTCGTCTGGGATGGAGTGTGTGAGGATGCCTTCAAGAGTCTAAAAGAGAAGTTGACGCGTGCGCCAGTGTTAGTCATTCCTAAAGGGAATGAAGAGATGACGGTATACACGAATGCTTGTGGTACCGGACTGGGTGCAGTATTGATGCAAGGAGGTAGGGTAGTAGCTTATGCTAGTCGACAGCTAAAGCCTCATGAGAAGAAGTATCCTACCCATGATTTGGAATTGGCAGCGATTGTATTTGCGCTGAAGATGTGGAGACACTATCTCTTGGGAGAGAGATTTGAGTTGTTTACCGATCATAAATCGTTAAAGTATCTCTTCTCTCAGAAAGATCTGAATCTCCGTCAGCAAAGATGGTTAGAGTTCTTTGCTTCGTATGATTTTGATATCGCATACACACCTGGGAAAGGTAATGCGGTAGCCGATGCCTTGAGTAGGAGACATGCCGGCTTAGGGGCAATGTTTCTTGAGTGGAAACAACTGGAGTATATCGCGGGGTTTGATTTCAGACCAAGGTGCGAGTTGGATCCAGTCATGCTAGCTAGTTTGATGATCAGACCCACTTTGATAGAGCGGATTGGTTCTAGTCAAACGGACGATCCTAACCTATTGAAAATCATCTCCAAGTTAGAGATGAGTATCGATGAGGAGATGAATGTGTATGGGCTTGATCGAGATGGATGGCTTCGAAAGAATGGAAGACTAGTTGTGCCCAACGTGAATGGGTTGAGAGATGAAGTGCTTAGAGAATGTCATCACTCAAAACTGACTATACATCTTGGTGGTAATAAGATGTATCGAGACATGAGACAGACTTACTACTGGGAAGGGATGAAAAGAGACGTTGGGAAGTTTATATCCAAATGCATGAATTGCCAGCTAGTTAAAGCCGAGCAAAAGAAGCCTAGTGGATTGTTGCAACCATTAGAGATTCCCGAATGGAAATGGGAGCAAGTCTCGATGGATTTCATCGATGGTTTACCAAGGACTAGATCAGGATATGATAGCATTTGGGTAATTGTGGATCGATTGACTAAAAGTGCAAGATTTATACCAGTCAAATCGACCAGAACGGCAGCCAAGTTGGCAGAACTGTATATGAAGTGGGTAGTGAGATTTCATGGTGTACCCAAAAGCATTGTGAGTGACCGAGACCCGTTGTTCACTAGTGGGTTTTGGAAGAGCTTACAAGAGGCTCTAGGGTCAGGATTACATCTCAGTACCGCATATCATCCCCAGACCGACGGTCAGATGGAGAGGGTGAATCGTATATTGGAAGATCTTTTGAGAGCTTGTATATTGGATTTTGGTGGATCGTGGGATGACCATTTGCATCTAGTAGAGTTTGCATATAATAATAGCTACCAATCCAGTATCGTTATGGCTCCATATGAAGCTTTGTACAGAAGACCATGTAACTCACCATTATGTTGGATAGAGACTGGCGAGAAGTTTGTGCTTGGACCAGATGTGGTGAGGGAAACTTCCGATAAGATTAAGGTCATTCAACAACGGATGAAGGCTGCCCAAGACAGGCAGAAGAGTTATGCTGATAAGAGGAGAAGAGACTTGAAATTCCCCGTTGGTGACTTGGTGTTTGTCAAGATCTCTCCGTTAAAGAGCGTGATTCGATTTGGCAGGAGAGGCAAGTTGGCACCAAGATTTGTTGGCCCATTCCCTGTTCTTGAACTAGTCGGCAATTTGGCATATAGAGTTGGCTTACCAGAGAAAATGGCGGGAGTTCACAATGTATTTCATGTTTCCCAACTAAGGAAGTTCGTCCACGACTCAGATATGACTATTTCACCTGATCAGTTAGAGGACTTCGAAGTAGAACCCGAGGCGGTTGGGAACCGCAAGCCGATTCCTATTGTAGGGCACGATACGAAGCAACTTCGAAGGAAGGCGGTGAAGCTAGTCAAGGTTCAGTGGGGCGAGTACATAGGAGACAGAGGAGAGCATTAGGAAGGCGTATCCATAACTCTTTGTCTGGTAAGATTTACTTTGCAATTTAGATTTCCGCATGCTAGGTTAGACTTGTTTTGCTTGTTTGCATGTTTGATGGTTGTTTTATGGTTGATAGGCATGCAGGACCTTTGCATGTGTTTTGATTAGGGAATTTCGGGGGCAAAATTTCTTAAGGGGGGGAGAGTGTAATGACCCGTATCCTACGCATCAAAGGATCGTAGAATATTTATTTCTTTCCCATATGAAGTTGTATGGTCTTGTAACTTTGGGAAACATCCATTAGAGTCATTTCCCATGCTTATGATTTTTGTCGATTTTTAAATGACCATTTTGCCCTTAATTGGTACTGTTTTGGCCATAACTTTTGATTGGAAAGGAATTTTGACCTGAAACCACTTCCATTAGATTCGTTTGATGGTTTACCTTTCTGTAGAGTGGTCATAATAGCCAAACGGACTTATCGTTTGGGAGATATGGCTGAAATAAGGTTTGGAGGGTGAAAAACTGCTTAACCGGGCCAAATCGGGTGATTAGTGAGTAGGCTCATAACCCATTTCGGGATTAGGGTTATGGGAAGGCTGAAATGAGATAGAGCATCATTCCATTTCAGTTTTCTAGCCTCCACTTATCACCAAGGAACCCTAAAAATGGCCTCCAACCTCTAAATCACCTCCAAATCATCTTTTGGTCAAGGATTTGGCTTAACAACCTCTAATCAAGGAAGATCTATACTAAAGCAACATTGGGGCTGCTGTTTAGCATTGGGATTCACATCAAATCAGAGATTTAATTCAGATCTTAGTTTTTTTGTGGCTAAGGTGAGTGATTTGCATAGTTTTACACTAATTATGGCTAGTTAAGGGTAATTATTGTTAATTAGCGAATTTAAGCATGATAAAATTCTGGAAAAATGTTCATAAATTCCTAAATGATGTTTTAGATCTCTGATATGAATTTGGGTTAATTTGGTTAAGTTTTTCTAATCCTATCATTAGTTTCACCTAAACATGCTTAAGGGGAAATATGGGGTTTTTGGGTATGTTTGATCCATTTTAACCTATCATATTGATGTTTTGATGTTTGTAGTTGATTATGCATGTTGCTATGACTGTATGAGATGCTTTGTGATTGATTTCATTAGTTATAATGGTCGAAAACGTCATCGAATGGCGTAAACACTTGCTGGAACAGCTTCAGAAAACAGTGCACGTTTCGGATCGGATCGGATATGGGGCTCGGATCAGATATGTTGAACTGGGCAAGGGATTCGATCGGATCGGAGCCTGACACTTGAGAAAATTGGAAAAAAGGAAGGCCACGCTAACTGAACTGGGATCGGATCGGATTAAGGGGGACGGATCGGAGCGGAAGCACGAAAATGGATCGGATTGGAGCACGTGAAGGATGAGGAGGTGGATCGGAGCGGAAGCACAAACTGGAGGGGGATGGCACCCGACCCGAACCGATGGAGGATACCCGACCCAAACCGATGGAGGATACCCGACTCGAACCGATGGCTAGAAGAGGAACCCGACCAGACCCAGTATTGACCAATAACCCGAGATGCAAAGGTAGTCCAATATGGGAAGTTAGAGCTCAGGATCCATTTGTAAACCAATGAGTTCACTTCATGGTTGGACTTTGTTGCGGGACGTGTGCTAAGGAGTTGTCGACGTTCATAACTTCGATTCACCACTAAAAATGAATGATGGCTACTTATCAGTGCAGTAGGGTCAATATGACCTGAGGGGCAAGGTGATGGTAGCAAGACTACGTTATCAGTGCAGTAGGGTCATTATGACCTGAGGGGCAAGGTGATGCGTAATAAGACTATGAGCCAGCGCAGATGGGGTGAACAACTCCATGGGGCAAGTGGACATAGTAAGGATTGGTAAGGCTATGAGCCAGCGCAGATGGGGTGAATAACTCCATGGGGCAAGTGGACATAGCGAGGAATTAGTGGCTACGTTATCAGTGCAGTGAAGCCATTTATGACTTCATGGGACAGAGTGATCGTAGCAAGGTATGTTGGGTGATCGAAGTGGTGAATATCGTATGCTTTACGCACTGAGTGAGAGATGTGAGGATGGATGCTATGTTTGATTGTTTGCCATCACTATGACATGCACACCTCCCCCACCTCCGTATCTTTACACCGTTTGATATGGTACCTTAGAGTGTTGTACAGTATGTAGTGCTAACTCTTTGGTTGCAGGTCCAGGTTCAGGTATGTTTCTAGTCTACCTGTTATTGTTCACTTTAGATGCTTGTCGCTCATACTAGGCTTTATGTCTGACCTAGAGTTTTATGTCTCCTCTTATTATTCTAGGTGCTCACACGAGCAGACTAGAGACAGGTTAGCTGGTGATGCGCGAGTAGCTGATTCGGAGGCGGGCAGGAGGCTTCCACGTATGATATATATATACACATTCTCCCTGTGTCGTTGGTGGTCGCTACTTGGGCATTAGTAGTGTACCTCATTTATCTTACTTTTGCTTTGACACAGTTTGAAAAGTTGTAATAAGCTATATTTTGGATTTCCGCTGCTATGATGATCAGTTCTTGTTTTTAGCTTATGCACTGTCTCTCATGTTTTATGTCAAGTATGTTATTATTATATTTTGTTCTATGCGCTGTGAGACATTCTATAGGTTCTTTGTTAGTTCATTTCCTTCTTCCTTTTCCTTCTGATGACCCGTTCCGTGCTAACTGGACATGTGTACAGCGCACTTTTGGAGTAAATGTCGGTTGGTACGGGGCGGGCCATCACAATTATATTCTTTCCAGCCCTAGGACAACTGTTAGGTTAGATACGAAAATGAAATTTCATTCAAACCGGCACCTGTGAATGACATAAACATTTCCAGCAGTAGAAATCTCATTAACCTAAGTCGTGCAATTTAAACAACACTAATAGTAAGAAACACGAATCACCACGAAACCAAGAACCAGATGTTGGAAAGAGATAACAACAAAACAACACCAAACTCCCAAAATAACGGCTATAAACAACAAGATGTCTTGCTCCGCGGCTGGAGTTCAAACCAATTTTTATGATCGTTAATTAACCATATCATGGTAACAAAAATGCTCAGTCTCATGTTACAAAAGTTGTTGGTGTTGGCGGTTTTCACATCACTATCTCTGCTAAGAGAGAATTTATGATGAGAAAAGAATCCTACCACAAAACTACTTCTCATGAAAACCCATGTAATATTGCCTTTAGACAACAGTGAATAGGTGAATTTACATAAAGTAACTCCATGAGACAACACACAAGAACAAAAGCTGAACCGAATATGATGTGGCACTAAATGATGGTTACGCCAGCAATCAAGCAAAGGATTGATTTCTGGATCATGAGACAAATCTATTCATAACTTCCGACTTAAAAAATGATGTACTAAATGGGTCACACATCTACATGAACAGTTCGAACACATATTCCCAAACACAAAAACCGACATCAAGAAAAAGAGATTTGCTGCAAAATCTCCAAAGCCGGTCAAGCAAGAGACCATACAAGTCCGCTTACAACACAGGTTCCTCTAAAACCTCATCGCGACTCTCCTTAGAGAAACTACCCAATGATAGCTTATCTTCATATACAAAACGACGGTCACCTTTGAAAGAACCTATCCAAACAAGGTATAGCAAAGGCGGATGCATCACAAACAACAATCCTATTCTAAGATCTCAAGCAATAGACCAGTGCAAGTCTACTTTCTTGCCAAATTTTCTTAGCCCTAGAGCGGTGAGACTTTTTTGCTCATTCCGGTCCAACCAAATGACATCTACCTAGGGACGAGACTTTAATGGTAGGAGTAGGATCAAATATTGCAACTAGGTATTATAGGCCAAGTAATGATCGGATAGAAGAAAATAGATCTTGGAGTATTAGTGAGGCAAGATTTAATGCGCCAACAAACGTTGAAAATGAGGAAATGAGGCGACGACAAGAAGGATAGGAATACAGTTCGGATAGACGAGGAAGGAAGGACGAAAGAAAGAAGTTACGGGGGTAATTTGGACGCAACTTTTATGGTTGAGTCCTAAGTCCAAGTTGTACCAAAGCTCATCAACTAGTTGACCATTCTTGCATGACACAAAACGATCAGATATTAATTGGCTTTCGATAAAGATTGAACCTTGGCCTTATTAGGCCGGATTAAAATATTAATCATCTCGTGTCATTTTTCAAGATTCAACCTGATCCGAAGAATAATTATCCTCATCACCGCGGTATTTAAAAACTGTAATTAAACTCCAAACCGACTCCAAGGATTTATTGTCTCAACAACGATGTTTCAACTACCCAACGAACGAGCGAATTTCAAATATTATTCAGCTAGAAATCCAAAGTACAACTAAAATAGATTTTCCCTTTACCTAGCTGACAACAAACAGACGATTCATGGAATCAAATACCCTCAAAATGTGGAAAAAGGACTTTCCTTAGCCTTTCCGAAGAAAAATTTAAAACTTTTCCAAAAATGGAATTTATTAATAAACTAACGGTTTCGTATTTATAAATGCCTTTTTATTATTACTATTTTTTATATCCAGCTTATATTTCACATTGGAAAACCTTTTTGTGTTTAAAATGTTGGATCTTTAAAATATTAAAGATTAATTGTGATAATTCCAATAAATTATCCAATATATATAGGAAGAGGGATAATAAAAATTACAAGGAATAGATATTTATTATTTTCATGTTTAGTGGAATATTCCTTATCATTTCAAACTCCATCTTTCCTATAAATCATACTATATCTATTAAAATTACACAATAGCCCTATAATTTTGAAACACGAAATAGACTAAGAGTTTAAAAACCATATCTTTATAAAACTAGGCCTTTATATAACCATTTTCTGAAACCGTAATTCAAAACACAAATTTATGCTTTCCAATATACTTTTTGTTGACGGCAAAATATGTCGTAAATACCCAAGATTCTTGTTACTTAAGAATTATAGTTTCACGTGGAAAAGTAAGTGCGAAAAGCAATAAATAACATGAGAGATTTATAGTGGTTTGGTCTCCTTAGACACCTACATCCACTTTGGAAGAGTCATTGGAATATTATTAATAACAAAGAGTTACAAGGTTGAGAACATCTCATGACATCCCTTTACACACATCTCTAAGTTATATGATGTCACAATTATCATATATTAACATATTAGGAAAAAGACACTTTTGTCCTTCCTCCTCAAAGCATAGATGCCATTAAGGAGGCTACTTGGAGCTCTCAAGAGATGTCAAATCACCAAATTCCAATCCCTTTGAAGTGTGAGGTTGTGGGGTATTTATAGTGCAGTGGTTAGGTGGGAGTAGGTAGAAATAGGGGACCACACCAAGAATCTCTTGTCCCATTGTGCCAACCAACAGAATCTCGGATTCCGCAGTGCGCATGCCCAGTCGTACCTCGAGGGGTACGAAGAATGTTCGAATGGGCACGAGGGTCGAGGTAGATGGAGTTTATGTCTTTCTATGGTTCAAGGCATTGGCTTGGAGATATTTAAAGGAGCGACGTGGTTCTTGTCGACATGACCCCTTCTCGGCTCGTTTCCTTTACTTCTTAGCGACACTCTCGGCTTTGGCTTCACGCGATGCGTTGAGTCGAGCGTGCCTTGCGTACTTTTAGGAACCGGACCAAAAAGCCGGTTAACATTTACCCCCCCCCACCCAAGTACGTTTTGCCTTGACATGATGTGCTTTGCGTTGGTTGAAGTAGTTGTCGGGTCATCGACTTTTCCTGTAAACTTATGAAAATAAACGTTAGTTTTTGAGCTTGTTTATTGTAGGATTGTAAACGAGTCACTGTAGGCGCGACTGTGTGTTTACGTTGCTAAGTACTTGCGTTGCATCGCGCTTGCGTGCTTATAGCTATCCGTATGCACGTGCGTTGTGCACACACATATATACGTGTATGTACCATGTATATGTATCACTATATATATATATATATTCCTCTCTCTTGTCTTTTTTTTTCTTTTTTTTTGTAACTCGTACCCGCATTTGGGTATGAAAATTTCGTATCCTAGACTGGGATACGAAATTTCGTACCTCGGTGTGGTACGAACTTTCGTACCCCACCGAGGTATGAATTTTCGTGTTCCATTGCGGAAAACGAAGGGGCTATAGTGTCCCTATAGATATTGGCTCTCCCCTACCTACTCTTTTCTCCTTTTTCTTATTTTCGATCTCAACCGCCTTTGAAAACAAACTTCAAACTTCTACCTTTAAAACACTCAAACACCGAACTTAGGTAGGATTTAATGGTGATTGGAGTCCTTCTCCTCCGTTGGTGAGCTCTGCCCTGGCCGTAGCTTGGGTTTCGAAGTGGGTGGAGGTCGGTCGAGCTTCTTAGCTCGTGTCCCGACTTCGAATTGCAAACAATCCCGTTCTTTGAGCCATTGACGGCGTGGTGGAGTTCTAGAAAGTTGAAGGGTGAGGAGCGGCGAATAGGATGAGGGAGAGAGGGTCGGAGTGCCGTACTCGTGGGGATGAGCTCGTACCCCGTAGGGTTATGGAGTCTCGAACCCCGATGGGGTTCAAATTCTCGAACCTTGGATGGGGGTCGAATTCTTGAACCCTGAGTGGGTTCGAGCCTTCTAACCCAGAGTGGGGTTCGAGCCTTCGAACACCGAGCGGGGTTCAAGCATTCGGACCCAGGGTGGGGTTTGAGTTTTATGAACCCTGAATGGGGTACGATCTTTTGAATCTCGAAGGGGTGCGGGTTCACGAACCCTGAATGCACATGCTAATGAACATACGGTCAATGATTTGAGTTCTCACATAGGATAAAGCACAAACCTGAAGTGGGACTGAACTATTTAACTGTTTGAACCCCTTTCATATATCTTGATTTTGCATAACACTACACGCACATGTTAGTTTGCACCACCACGAGAGGTACAGGTTATTCAACTGCGATGTCTAACGCAGGTGTGTTAAAGTATAGCTAGCGATGCACATAAGATTCATGGCCGAAAAGACTACGGAAGCCGAGACTTCTTTGACGTCTTTACATACATCTGACTCTACTAGCAATGCTAGCTCGACGGGCAGTGAGCTTGAGACTATCGAGAGATCCTTTCCAAAGGACAAGCTTGCTGGAGGCATCCGAGCCTTGGGAGAAAAATAAAAGACAACATTCTACGGTAGTACATGAGGAGGTGGAGAATGTGGAAATTGTTGAGGAGGCGCACCAGTGGCACCGGATATGTAGCTTGATGCAGTTATCCTTGAAAATCAGCAGAATTTGGTGCGTCGTACATGGATGCAGCTGTAGTTAAAAAAATGGCATTGTGGGTTAATATTCCTTTGGATGACGTTAGTGCAACGGGATAGGGTGGTAGGGCTCACGCACCGTCTAAGGGTTTTACGCTTGGAACATACAAGTTTGCATTATTGTGTGCGTGCCCCAGGCTAACAACTTTATTCGGGACATTCAGTATTATTCCGCATTGCACCGTCATAGCCGAATCCAAATGCATACGCTTCTCTCTTAGGCACTTATGTTCTCTACTGGGAGTATTTACAGCCAGAACCGAATAGAGAGGACATTCAGTACCTGTTTCAGCTGAAGAGAAGGGCAAACATATTGTTGTCTCAGTAATTTCTAGAAGCTTCGTCCAACACCAAGTTTCCTGTTGGGACGTGGCCTAAGCTGACTGTATACAAATATGAATGGTTCTTCGTGCGCTATCCTCTTAGATTTGCAAGGAGATGTCTGGAAGGAAGTAAGCATTCTTGAATTCCGCTTTTTTACTAAAATTTTTTTGGATTCGTTGTCTTATATTCGACTTTGTTTTGACATGGCAGGAAATCCTAAGGCGCCTACCAGCATCGAGTATCAACAATGCCTTTGGGCACTGCAGGTGATTCCAGTTGCGTTTTGTTCTACCGATACAGTTACAAGTCAGGACCGCCTTCGTCATGCACGGATGCTCCCTGAAGATTGGGCTATAATCAGGAACGTTGTCACAGGCGGTGGGCCGAAAGAGAAGGCGATGACAGACAAAGGAGCTCCTAGTCGGAAGAGAAAGATGCCCCCTGCTAAGCCCAAACCGCGAAAGGCTGCCAAGTCCTAGGGAGACACTGGCAAACATGAGCCAGGCAGTGAGCAGATAGTTGCCCGAGACGAGGGTCTGTTGGATGCCCTTGTCCCGCCTCCGATAGGAAAGGCAGGGGTAGAAGCGTTAGCCAGACCACAGTCTTCTACGACTCCTTTAGAGACTGCCACTTCACTTGAAGAAGAGGGCTAGTTTGATGGTCTTAATAAACTTTCTATAGACTTGTCTCCTTGGCTTGGTATGACAAGTATGGAAGAACTAGCTCTTGATACGGAGGGGTTGACTCCTTCGGGCGGACCATCATCTGGTATGTTAACAGAACGCTTAGGACATACATCATAAGCACTACATATCATAGAGATTGTCCGCGTGTGCGAAGTATCTGACTTTGACTTTGTTTCTTTGGCAGGTGACATGGAAAGAGCACGTGGAGGATGAGGTTACGGGCACGGAGGCCTCCGATACCCTAGGAACACTTTTCTTGAAGCCTTTAGGAGAGGGTCAATCTTATATGGCGACTCACCATCCCCACAAGATCGCAGTGGTGAGTATCGTCACCGAGACAGGCCTCAGCGATCTTCGACACCACCTCCTCATGTCAGAGTATCCAGGGGAGATTCCCAACTTTATTTAGGTGGCTCGAGGCACTCATCATCGATAAAACCTTCACACATAGACCTTTGGCTCTCGTCCAAGTTACTAAGGGGAAGCAGTCGTCGCTTAGCCATTCGAGGCCGACGGGAACGACTACGATGAGGAGGCAAGATCTGGTAGTTCTTAAGAGGCGAGAGATTTTTTTTTTGATTAAAGGAAGGCATTGCTGAAGCAGAATTTCCCTTAGTATTATTTTGATGAGTTGGTATTCCTCCCTGATTTCAGTCCGCCTCCTGCTAGGAAGTCCGGGAAGATATGGATGCATGTGAGGGTTGTATATCACTAGGTTGATGAGCTTCTTAGGTATTCCTTCCATCTCTCGGAACTGATTAGGAAGAAAAACTTGGAGCTCATCAATCAAGGGCTGACTATTGATGCCGAGCGGACCACCATCGGTAACTTAGAGAAGGAAATAGGTGGGTTTGCTCCGTGTGTTGCAAGCACTTCCTCATTCATCTTTATACTTTCAAATGTTAATTCTTAGTACTGCTATTGCAGTAGAGATGAAGCACGTTACAAGCTACTGAAAAAGGAGGCAGCGTATGCCATCTCAACTTTCAAATATACTGCGGCCTTTCAAACTACCGAAAATTGGGCCCTAAAATGGGACAAGGCCGAGCTGGAGAAAGCGTATGCTGAACTCGAAAAGGACTGTGAGCGAGTAACCCAGGTCCAGAATGACAACGCCGCTTTGAGAGCAGAGAATGAGAGGCTGAAGGATGAGAACGCGGAGGTCGTCGAGCTTAGAAGGCAGCTTGAGGTGATGAGAATGGGAAAGGAGGATGTCGAGGCTAGCAATAGGGATGAGTTAAGCTTGGCGGGTGGATTAAAGGCTGAGCACCTGAGGGAGGTGGAACAGCTGAGAGAGGAGCTCGACGATAACGAATTTCGGGTGGAGGAATCCGTGGCGGAACATATCTGGAACATATGTGTTAAAGTTCTAAAATTTCGAAGACTCTCATGGGTTGAGGATTACTCTCGGGTGCTGGCCTAGACATGGGAGAGATTGCTGTTGTATGAGGCTTATTAACGTCATGTGGATGTGGGAACCTTGGATGAGCGTCAGCTGATGACATAGCTCCTGAATGACGAGGAGTGTGAGAAGCTGGATGAAGGGAGGAAGTTGCTGCATGAGAATGCAGAGAATGAAAGATTGGCGAGGCTCGCCATAGAAAAAGGGAAGCTCGTTCCTACCGAGAGAGTGGTGGTAGAGGAGACATTTGCAGAGGTAAGCTCTTATCGGCCATTGGTTCCCATTTCCACCACCGCTAGTGACCCCACAACTTTGGCTCGGGTCTCGACTGGGTAAGATCCTAAGCACCCAAGGTTAGGAGAGACCATATTTACTCTATTTACTATGACAAGCACATTTCCCATCATTCCTGCACCATACCTGACCGAAGGCAAATTCCCTTTACCATGTATTCCCGAAGATGATGTGATTACCTGATTTGGGAACTAAAAGGTTGTGTTTTTACTGTGCATCCCTTCTTGGCACTATTGCAACACCGGGTTTTGCCCTCGTGCTTCCTCAAACAGCAAAATATGGGCTTATATCGCAAGGGATACAGTTTGGAGGAGGATGCGGTCAGTTGGACTCTTTTTCAGATGTCAGGCTAGCGTCCAATATTTATGAGGGCCTCATAGAGGAAGGAGAGGTGGTTAACGACCAAAGCGCTTATGCGATGGTCCCTGTGGATGACGATGTGCCTTCAATGCAGACCCTGGTGGATTCTCTAAAGGTTCGGATGGTGGCTAAGTGTGAAGATTTGGAAGAGAAGAGAAATCATGATGAAACCGCTAGGCAGAAGGCTCAGGTGAACGCTAGGTAGGATGTCGAGGAGAGAGCCACTGCTATAGTTGAGAAGAGGAAGGATGACGCTGAGACAGAGCCAGAAAGGGTTGCCGAGGAGGTTCGGCAGAAAAAGATAGCCGACGATGCTGAGAAGGAGAAAGTGGCTGCTGAGGCTAGGAGCAAGGAAGATGATGATGCTAAGCAGAGAGCCAAAGACACTTTTAAAAAGTTCAAGGCTGATGACGCCATGAAGCTTAAATCCAAGAAGCAAGCCGATCGAAGGGCTTCTAAAAAGGCCAAGGAGAAAGCGGAGCGAGAGGCTAAGGACGTCTCGGGAAAGGGTGACGCCGTGCTAGCCCTTGTAGCTGATGCTGCCCCTAAGCCATTACCGTACACTATTACTACCGAGATCACGAAGTTTTAACACGGTGATAGTGAAGGCGGAAGGCGTCTCTCGATCTCTCATGAGTCGATAACCCCTCCGAAGGGCAGAGGAGGAAGGAGCGGGAGAAGACCTGGGAAGAAGAGGCCTACTACTGGCGATCCGTCTAGTGCTGAATCTGAGTAAAAGAAGCACAAGAAGAAGAAGCATGAGAAGCGTTAGTAATTGTAATAGATGTTACCACTATTTTGGTTATGTAGGACGATAGTATATGCGAGTACAACCCACGCTTTTTGTTTTTAAAGGCATGGTGTGGTTCTCACGTACATCTTGCCATTGGAAAGGAAAGATGTTAGACACGTACTTTATTTAGTGTGTGTGTGTGTGAAATGAAATATTAATTAGTAAAAATTGCATCTCATGTTAAGTGTTCGAATGTTCTTCTCATGTTTTCTAGTGTCTTGTACTTTCACAAGCGTACTTATTGTTACACTCACAGAAATGCAATCAGGGATCTCGCTCTGGAAAATTCCAGTTCCAGGGAGATCGAGTGTGGTTTCGTTTGTTGGGTTTCCCTCATCTCAGGAATCTCGTTGATTGTGGAAACCAGGCCGGGCGCCTTCGGCCATGGACTGCTCGAAGTAAGTTCCAAGTAGGTTGAAGGCGTGGACGTTGCAATTCGTCCGATGTGAGGCTCTCTCGTCGTTTATTTAGGTTAAGAGCATGGGCGTCGTTTATTCGCCTGAGTATGCCCGGATCGTCGGCCCGTAGGGTCAGATCGTGGCCATGGGCTGCCCCAAAGCCGTGGGGTTTAAAACAGAAATTATTTAAACTCGGTCTCGGTGCTGCACCAAGATTTGACAGATGCCCAAAGGGAGTCGTGCGAGTAGTTTGTATTGCACTAGGTTGACTGGCGGGATTCCCTTATGTACGGGGACTTGGAAGAGGAACAATTTATACTCGGTCTCGGTGCTAGGCCGAGATTCGAGTCAGAGTTATTTATACTCAGTCGTGACTTGGGCCGAGGATTCGAGTAGCGACGCCGGATCTCATGCTCGGGGTGCCAATCGGTGCCAGTAGTGTTTTTTCTCGATGTTGACTTGAGGTTTGGATGGCGACATCGGCTCTCGTGCCTAATGTGCCGATGCGGCAATCGAGAGTTTGTGCACACAAGTCAGATGTGATAGTTAATCAAACAGATCGTGTAAGGAGTAAACGTGGATAGGAGATAGGAAACTGAACATCATTTCTACTGATAACTTTGGCAGTAATAGCCATTATAATGCCTTGAATTACAAGAAAACAAAACGTCATTAGAAAGCATAGACAACTGTACACTAAGTTATGTAAAGTAGCACTGGAGATGTTCCTTGTTCCATGCCCTGGGGAGCTTGGCTCTGTCCCTGGTTTCAAGTTTGAAATTTCCATCCTGGAGCTTACGTTTATGGCATACAGGCCTTCCTAGTGAGGACTGAGTCCGGTCGGTGGGGGAAAGAGTCGCTTAAGGACGAGGTCGCTGATATTGAGGTTCTTAGGGCAGACCCTGGAGTTGAAGAATCAGATCACTCGTTGTTACTGGGCGGCAACTCTGAGTTCAACTTCGTTTCTATTTTCTTCAAGTAAATCGAGGGATTCCATCAGAAAATCTTGATTGGTTTTCGGATCATAATAGGTAACCCAATGAGACTGAAGTTTTAGCTCAATGGGAATAACGGCTTTGGATCCATAGACAACGGCTATGTAGTGTGCCCAGTTATTGACTTGCGGGTGGTCCGGTAGGCCCATAAGGCCAGAGGGAATTCTTCTACCCACATTCCTTCAACCATTTCCATATGCTTCTTCATGATGAAATTGATCACTTTGTTAACAACTTCGGCTTTTCCATTGACTTGAGGGTGAGCTACCGCTAAGAATCTCTTTTCGATGTTGTGCCGCTGACAGAAGGCCTTGAACTGCGCGCTCTCAAATTGGGTTCCATTATCGGAGATGATGGACTAGGGGACACAATAGAGGGTAATGATGTTGCAGACGACGAAGTTGATTACCTTCTTGGTGGTGATTGTGGAGAGAGCCTCTGTTTTCGCCCATTTGGTGAAGTAATCAACTACGACAATGCCATAGAATTCCCCACCTCTAGCCATTGGAAGAGTTCCAATGATGTATACTCCCCACATAGCAAATGTCCAAGGACTAACCATATGTGTAAATTCGGTAGGCGGGGCTCTCGGAATCTTTAAGAAGCGTTGGCATTTGTCGCAATTGTGGGCATAGTCTATGGCATCTTGGTCGAGCATGGGTCAAAAATAGCCATGCCTGATGATCTTTCTTGCTAATGTTTACCATATGGTGTGGTCGCCGCACTCGCCTTCATGTACATCTGTTAACACCCGGTTTGCGTCGTCATGGGCTACACACCTGGGTAACGGGACAGAAAAGCTTCTACGGTAGAGTACTCCATCCACGAGAAGGTAGCGAGCTAATTGGCGAGTGAGCGCTTGTCTTTCCTTGTAACGTCCCAGGAGGGTCCCGTGTTGCTGATAGTTCTTGATCGGTGTCATCCAGGATTCAGGTTCGGACTCGGTGCTCATTATCGAGTCAGTCTGCATCGGGCTAAGGCTTGGTGAATCAAGCATCTTGACTGGGGTGAGCTCCATGAGCCGTGGATCCTCGAAGCTTGCCAATTTGTCTAGGGAATATGCCTTTTCATTCTTTTCTCAAGGAATATACGTGATGATGATGTAGTCGAAGTTAGTGAGCATCGCCTGGACTTGGGAAATGTATAGAGTGAGTCGTGGCCCCATGGCTTGGTATTCCCCTACACCTAACGCACAATGAACTGCGAATCTGAGAAGATTTGGATGGCCTTTAGCTTAAGTTTTATCGCGATTCTAAGTCCGTCTTTTAAGGCCTCATACTCTACGTTGTTGTTGGTAGCAGGGAAGTTAAGCTTCAACGCGTAGCACATTGGGCGTTCCTCTAGAGTAATGAGCACGACTCTGTCTCCAGAACATTTGCTATTGGAGGACCCATCCACGAATAATTTCCTTTGAGTGTCGAGAGCTTCGATGTTCTCCATAGGAGTCTCCTCGGGAGAGGTGAATTCTACTATGAAATTGGCAAGAGCTTATCCGAGGATGGCTCGACGGGGGATGAATGTTATCTCAAATTGACTCAGCTCCATACTCCATTTTAACAGTCGTCTAGACACCTCGGTTTGTTGTAGGACCGTTCGTAGCGGCTGGTCGGTAAAAACCGTTATAGGATGACACTGGAAGTATGGTCGAAGCTTCCGAGAGGAAATCAATAAGCAGTATGCTAGTTTCTCAAGCTTTGGATAATTCGTCTCCGCCCCCGTCAATTGTTTGTTGATGTAGTAGACGGGTCGCTGGATACGGTCTTCGATGCGCACCAATGCCGAGTTGATTGCCTGCATGGAAATAGCAAAATAAATGTATAAGTCTTCATGGTCCAAAAGTTTGGACAGGATAGGTGGTCGTTCTACGTGAATCAGTAGGTCCACGATTTAGGCGAAGCATTCTAGGGTCCATTCGAAGTTGCGCTTACCCTTTCGAAGAAAGTCAAAAAGGGGAATGCATTTGTCTGTAGCTTTGGAAACGAATCTCCTTAATGCGGCGACCTTTCCGTTTAAACTTCGGACAACTTTGATGTTTTGAGCGATTTGAGTGTCCCGGACAGCTTGGACTTTGTCTGGATTGGCTTTGATGCCTCGGGAGTTGACCATGAAACCCAGGAATTTCACTTAGACGACTTCGAAGGAGCATTTCAATGGATTGAGTTTCATGTCATATTGGCGGAGTAGATTGAACATTTCGGAGAGGTCGTGGACTTAGTTGCTTGATATTTTAGATTTTACCAGCATATCGTCCACGTATACCTCCATGGATTTTCCAATTTGGTCCTTAAAGTGGCGGTTAACCATTAGTTGATAAGTAGCTCCTGCATTCTTGAGTCCGAAAGGTATGACGCGGTAGCAATAAAGCCCAAGGTAGGTTATGAAAGATGTATGGTCCTGGTCGCGAAGATAGATTGGAATCTGGTTGTAGCCTGAATAAGCATCCATAAAAGATAAGAGCTCGTATTCAGTGGTCGAGTCAACAAGATGATCGATCTTCAGAAGTGGGAAGCTGTCCTTGGGACATGCCTTATTCAGGTTGGAGAAATCGATACACGTTCGCCACTTACCATTAGCTTTCTTGACTAGAACCGGATTAGAGACCCACTTAGGCTATTAGGCTTCGCGGATGAAGTTGTTGTTGAGTAGCCTGTCTACCTCTCCCTTGAGCGCATTAGACCTTTTGGGTCCCAAGAAGCGGCGTTTCTATTTGACTGGAAGCAATGTAGGATCGAGTTTCAACTGGTGGCAAGCAATCGCGCGGTCAACGCCTCTCATGTCCGAGTGGGTCCAGGCGAACACGTCTAGGTTGGCTCTCAAGAAATCCAAAAGATCTTCTTTTGTTACGGGGTGGAGTTGCGATCCGATTTTCAGGACCTTCGCTGAGTCATCTGGTCTGATCGGAACGTCCATCGTAGGTTCCACTGGAGTAGCCCTTTCATGGTCGGGTTCTTCGTCCTCTCTTTGATGGAGATCGTCGGAAAGACGGAAGTGGCGCCTGAGCCAAGACCCATATGCCTTTAATTGCTATGCAGAGATGGTTTAGGTGCAGGGAGATAAAGGCGCAGCCTTACCCTTGTCCTTGTTGTGCGTTCTTTCATTCCATTGCGTAACAATCTCTTGCGGTTGCTTGGTCACCTTTAACCGTGTCGATCCCTCTTTCGGTTGGGAACTTCATTAGGAGAGATCATGGGGACATGCAAATTCGGAACTCCGTGAGGAAAGGACGTCCGAAGAAGACATTATAGGGGGAGATAATGTTGATAACCACGAAGGTGAGGACTCGGACCCGGCTTCGATCCCCGCTACCAAGTTCAACGAGTAGGTCGATCATTCCCACTGGGTGATTGGAGGATCCATTGAAGCCGTGGATTGTGGCATGGCAAGGTTTCAAGTCCTTGGTTTCCAACTTCATATGATCGTAGGCAGCTTTGAAGATGATGTTGACTGAAATCCCTAAGTCGACTAATATCCTTCGGACGGAAGTTGGGCCGATCAGGGCTGTGATTACGAGAATGTCTATGGTCGGGATTTCAATCCCTGTTGATTCTCTTTCGTGAAAGATGATGTCATCTTTCATGGTTTTCTGAAGCTTAGAGGGGATGGACTTGTCTAGAGTGTAGCAAGCTTCTTAGGTGGCGTGCTTGATAGAGCTTGTGTGCTCCTTCATTTTTCGGAAGCTTTCCTGTGTGGGGTATGGTCGTCCATAGATAGTGTTGATTACAATTACTCGCCTTGGGTTTGACGGACCAGGAGCCGTCATTGTAGGAGCTGGAGGTGCAGGCGTAGGAAGATCCGATTTCACTTCAGGAGGAAAAGGTTCTTGGACGTTGCTCAAGGTGATTTTCGCGGATAAACTTCTCAATGACGTCCTTGAGTTGACGATAGTCATTAGTGTTGTGTCCACACATATCGTCGTATTGGCAGTACTTGCCGGTGTTCTTTTCACGATCTGTGGACCCCCTATAATGCAGCTTCTTATATTGGAGCATGTTGCTTTTTTCCAAGTAGATCGTCTTCAAGCCTTCATTCAATGGGGGTGTAGGTCTCGTAAGCATGGTGTTGGCCAGACCTTTTGGTATCCGTTAGAACTTGTTTGTTGTTGGTCCCGCCCTGTCTGTCATTGCTTGGATTTGATTTGTAGGACCCTACCACCTTGTTCTTATCGAAAGGTTCTCCGACTAACTTCCCTTTGGTATTGTCGTCGATGGTATCAGCCTGTGGGTTGTTGGAAGAGTTGGCCCGGAAGATGCTATTACGCCTCGCTTCTTCTTGACATAAGAACTGTCCGACCTTCTTGTAGAAAGCATCGAGGTTATTGGGTTTCTTCTTGTCGATCCAGGCCCCAAATTCGGAAGTAGAGAGGACTCCTTTTGAAAGTTGGAAAAGAATGGTACGAGGCTCTGGGTCATCTACCTCGGACAAAGCGGTATTGAACTGCGAGAGGTAGCTTTTGAGTGACTCGACAGGTCCATGGTATAGATTGGACAAAATGAGGGCGTTCTTCCGAGTTAGAACGTGCATTAGGAATTGCTTGACCAATTCTGTACCTAGTTGGCCGAAGTAGTTGACTGAATGGAGAAGAAGGCGACAGAACCAGAGTAAAGCAGTGCTTTAAAGGAAGAACGGGAAACACTTGAGTTAATGCAAAAAGTGGCATTAACACCCTAAAATGCTTATCAACACTTCAAAATATAATCAAACACAAAGCTAAGAATGAATAAGGTAGGGAAAAGTAAAGTGTAAGCGATTTAGAGTGGTTCGGCCTAAAAATGGCCTACGTTCACTATGGAAGCAACTTTCATTATCATGGAGGAGATTACAAAATACATGATTCTCTCAACCTTATACAGTTCACTCTATTCTCCTTTATCTCTCAAACTTGGCATGGAAAGCCTTATATCTCTAGAGCTGAAGGATTAATGGGACAAATCTTCCAAAATTTGCGTTCGGATGACCTTTGTGGATTCCATGTTGAACGAGAAGGTATATTGGAGCTTGAATGTGAAGGGAAAAACCGATCAAATCGGGTTCCACTTTGTGTTTTAACAGCTTAAAATTAGGATCTAGGCAAGAAAAATAAATCAAAACTTATTTAAATTGGGAATAAAATTTTATATCTGACGACTTAAACACATATGAGTCAAATCGAATTCGAACAAAAAATATACGGAAAGATCGAATCAGGAGCCCTTCAAATGTCGAGCCTCAACGGATATCCACACAAACGTTTTCTCTTTAATAAAATCAAAGAGAGAGGGGTTTAAGGTGCTAGCCGCCATTAACTTGGTTATTTTGGAAAGGGGAAAAACCTAGGGTTTTTCGATCTGATCCCATCAAACCCTCATGGTCACGTATATACATATTTTTAAAGGAAAATAAAATATCCCTTTTTAAAATACACGAAACCATCATAATAGGAACTAACTGATATGCCTATTCCAATGTCCAATAAAATATCAACTATTTGATATTTTATTTATCCAAATAATGTTCTTCCCCTATAACGTTCTAAGTGTGTGACCCTATAGGTTATTATAACGTTGGAAATAATCTAAATCGTATTTAAATCATAAACAGTGAGCGGTATCTAGCAACACATCGTTGTTACCCAAGTTATAATAAGATCAACGATTCGATACAACCTTTCCGTGGCTAGTGTATCAATGTAATATAATCCGTTTAACCAATATATCCAGGATTAAACTCAAGGCATGGATCATATCATCCTCTTTATGATTTAATCCGTTTATCTTGATCGATGAGTAGACTGTTTTAAAATAAATCAATATTCGAGCACAGCCATGCATTTCACAGTCTCACTCAATCAAGAGGCCCATGGATATCACTACGAATGTATCGTAGGGTTAAATTCCATCTAGATCATTCATAATTTTCATTCGATTCGAGATGTATCCAATGATCACCATTTTCATTACTCTGTTACGAATAACTTTAGATGATATGAAAACACAAATATCCTTGAATAAAATTATAATGATTTCAGGTATGAGGACCATTACATCACTGTCACTATGAGAACAACTTATGATACTTTTAATTATATTCCATGTAGTTTTCTCACGGTGGATCAGCCCAATATGCTATTCTCCAGTACATATTTATATCTTAACTTTAATATCACAAATATTAATAATCAATGAGATATGATCATCGGTCAATCAGTATACTAGTCTCAACGCTTTATTGTTGTCCTATATAAACAATAAAACTCGACTCGGGACATTTAAGAATTATAATACTTGTCATATTATATAATCTCAAATTCAAGTCTAACTCGAATTATATAATTCCGTATTATAGTTCTAAGGACTTCTATTATATTAATATTTATATGACGTAGTAAATATAATATAATATAATAGTATTTTATTCCGAATAAAATTATAACAACAACATTGTTATCAATCTCATCAAATGAATTGCCTCTAGGGCATAAACTCTAACAATCTCCTACTTGCACTAGAGTCAATCATTCATGTATCGTATACTCATGAAACTAGTGTGACTATTAAACTTCTGCTGCGACAGAGTTTAATTCAGTGGGTCTGCAACATTACAACATTTGTAACTTTGCAGATATGTTTATTTGCTCTATGAAGAACTTCACGTAGGAATTATATTTCTTAAAAACATGTTTGGATCGATAATGAGTTAAAGGTTTAGGCATGAGCAATAGCCACATTGTTATCGCAATGTATATCATTGGATCAACAATGAATTAAGTTCAATCAAGAACTTCTTAATCAAAACATTTTCTTTCATAGAATCAGTACTTATTTCTTGTTTTAAAACTAACATAATTCACAATAATTAATGTGTCATCAAATAACATCAGAATTATTGTGTCACTCCCACTCAATTTCTTGACTATACAAGATTTAATGGTATTTTGTGATTTTTCGACACATTACGAAATCTAGTTCATTCCCATCGGTATCTTAGAGACTGACTCTCCTTCAAAAGGATACGAAATCGAGCAATAAACATTTTATTCTCAGAGAAATTATATCTACAAAATAGTCAACTGATTTAGGTCTGATCTTATCAAAGAAAGGACGTTTAATAAACGTCTTTACAGACCAAATCATCGTATTAGACACACTAGGACATTTTCTGGTTCGTATCTTATATGGCGTCTTTAAAATCATTTTAGTAGGACTAAATGTAATTGTTCTAAATTTAATTTATCGGAAGATCTATATGACTTATCATTAATCGTATTTTATCTTATAAGGTACGATGTCTCCTTTCAGACACACCATTCCAATATGGTCTTATAGATGGAGTAAGTTATGAAACAATTTCAAACTCATATCGACAGTCATTAATTAATTGGCTTAAATATTCACTTTGATCCTTTCAGAGAGAATTTATTTTCTATCAAAATTGGTTTCTAACTTCACTTTGAATTCTTTGAACTTTTCAAGGATTCTGATATGTTTTTTATAAGATACACATATCTATATCTGCTAACAACATCAATAAATATAATGAAGTAATAAATCCTACCTCTAGCTTTCATATTCATTGCTCCGTATACATCATTATGTATGATACCCAATAATTATCACTTATTCGTCGTGTCAAGTGAAACGTGATTATGTTTTTTTGCCTAATAAACAGGATTTGTATTCTTCATATAATTCAAAATAAATGATCTTAAAATTCCATCATTATAGAGTTTTGATATACTTTCTTGTTTATATGGGCTAACTGGTAATGCTAAAGATATGTTGGATTTAAATCAATAAATTTAATCCACTCATTATTTATGTCAAGTACATTATAGTTAAGGATTTACAATGATCGATAACTATGCGTGAAATTCCATATGATATTTCATTTAAATAAAATGAATAACAATTATTCTTTTATTACAAATGAAATTCAAACTTGTCTGATCAAGATATATTATAACATTTATTTTAAATGGAATTTCATAATAACAATTATTTTATTAATTTTATTAAGCCAGTAAACACAACAAGAATCAACTTTCTATGGATAATCCAGCAACTTTTGTTTCATTTCCATTCGTAAGTTGTAACAACCCGGAAAATCTGAGCCAGTTTAAAATTTTTAATTTGGCTATTTTAGTGGATTTTAAATATTTTAAATAAATATTTTAAATAATAATGACGAAAAGTAGTTTGAATCGATGTTTGAAAATAAATATAATTACTTTGAATTATAAACATGGCCTGAAATGGCGTGGCGGTTTCAAAAATTGAATTCAAACTTTGACTGACTGTACCGGGTGCAAAATAAAACAGATTTTAGTGAAACCAAAAATATTTAAATATTTTTATGATTATCTTTCTAACGAATCTGAAAAATCGAAGTTTCATAGCGGGAATCAGAAGTTATGGCCAAATGAATTTTCAGAAAGGTCGCTATAGAGAATATATAGCTTGTGAAAATAGACATTTTGCAAATGACCTCGGAATTTGACGAGACCACTTTTGTTGGATCCTGGATGTCAAATTATTGCTAGGTTTCAAATTTCATAATTTTTGAAGTTAATATGTGAGCGTGGCGAAGGAAAATGTGTTTTGGTCAATTTCTATTAAATTGGATCGACCAGAAAATGGCCATTTTTCAAACGGTCTCAGAATTCGACGAAACTTGTTTTGTTGGGACCGTATCGTCAAAACATAGCTAGATTTATTTTTCGGGAATTTTTAGAATCAGTATGCTGCCCTGGCAAATTGAAATGTGCGTTCAAATTAAATATTGAATGTGTTATATTTTAATTTGAAGGAAAACTGAATGAAACACTCGAATGAGCCTTCGAAACATATCCCATTATGTTCAGAATGGGGGTATTTAGCTAGGGACGACAGTCGTTGGGTTTGGATTGGGGTTCGTGGGAGATAAGGGGTATTTTAGAAATTTAAAAATATATAAATAAATAAAAAATCCTATTGGCCCGTTCATTCCTTCTCTTTCCCCGACCCTCTCTGAAACCGATGACAAAACGGGGCTTCTCCCATCTCTCCTAATTTTTGGCGAATCCGCTCATCAAAATCGAACGTGGCAGTTGGGGTTTTTGAAGAGATTCTCTTCCTTTTCGAATCCATATCAAATACACCCCCTATCGTTGAGCCATCAGCGAGTTTCACCTCCGCGAAGTCATCAACTTCGGATCGCCGCCGCCGTCGATTGTGACCACCGAAGTGGGCCCCATTTCTGGCGCCCGTGCGCCTCACTTAGGCCTTCGACGCTGCGAAGCCCGATTATCTTCAAAGTTCACGGATTGAAAGAAATCGTGAAACCTAGTTTTGAACGAAGTTGCTGAGGTAATGGTTTTATATATTTAAACTGATTTTAACAGTTTAAAAGTGTCGCAAAGTATGATAAACTTACAAAAATCATATCTTTTTCGTTTGTTGATGAAATTCAGTGAAACAAGAAAAAGTGGACTCGTGTGGACGTCTTCTACATTCTAGAAGAGACCGCATATTTTTCTGAGCCTTCTGCAATTTTTGGTGGAGTGTAACCCAATGTGAGATTTCTAATTTATAAATGATATGGAAAACAACAATGTATAAATTATATAGTCGATATATGAGTTATATAAGCGTTGTACACCACATGTATAAGCGTTGTATTAGTTGTATGTTCGATGTATAAGTTATATATGCATTGTAAAAGTGATATATGCGTTGAAATAAATGGGAATGATAGTGAAATGAAATTGAAATATATTTATATACGAAGATATATATATATACACACACTCCCCTCATCCACAGACCATGGACGATATATATTGGTTATGATATTGTTTGGATTGGTTGATGTGAAATTTGGTGAATATCATGAATGGTTGAATTGAAATGATTGGTTGTGATTGAAATCCTAATAGGATTAGTATATGGGAAAATTCGCCTGCGTGCGAAATAGATATTGAAAATCCCCATTGTCAAAAACCGCGAGGTTTTAAGGTAGAGCGAGGAGTCGTACTAGGGACGGTGCCGGTTTTAACTACCCTGCCGTTATTCTGCTGAAATTTTCAATAATATTCATGTGTTAGAATTATTTTCATGTGTTGAAACTATATTCGTGTGTTGAGTAGAAATTCATGTGTTGAATGAAGTTCATGTGTTGAATAAATTGTTTTAAAATAAAATTCCCATTTTTATTATATATATAGGCTATATAAAATATTAGTATTTTAAATAAATTGTTTAAACACCAAAAATAACATTTTTACCTTATGTATAGACTATATAAAATAATCATGCTTTGAAATAAATTGTTTTACGATAAAAATCACATTTTTATTATATATATAAACTACTGAAAATATTCATGTGTTGAATAAAGGACTAGAACGATAAAAATCATATTTTTATCTTATGTGTGAAGTCGAAAATGTTCATGTGTTGAATATATAGATTGAACAATAAAATCAACATTTTATTGGAAATGTGAAGTGTTAAAAATATTCATGTGTTGAATAAATATTTTTGATGATAAAAATATCATTTTTATCATGTGAACAATTCGCTAAAAAAACAGATGTGTTGAATAAATATTTTTGATGATAAAAATAGTATTTTTATCAAATATATGAAGTGAAAATAGTGTTGAAATCGAAGAATGAATTATATTTATGTATATATATAATTAAATTAAATCGAGTAACGAAGCTGCAGTTCGTGTTTTGAGACCGTGATTTCAAACGATTAGTGCGGGAGATCCGACCGTTAGATTTTTCCGAAACTGCAACCGTTGGGTTCGCCTTGGAAATATCTTTCCAACGACACCCACTGTGTGAAGATCCAACGGTTGGATTGTCTAGAATGTTTAATTCAAATATAAAGAAAAACAATGCCAGAATCGATTATGTTTATATATAAATATAAATATAATTAAATTAAATCGAATAACGACGCTGCAGTTCGTATTTTGAAATCGTAACTTCAAACGACTATTGCGGGAGATCCGACCGTCGGATTTTCCCGAAACTAAAACTGTTGGATTCGTTTTGAAAAGATCTTTCTAATGATATAAAATTTGTGAAGATCCAACGGTTAGATTTTCAGATATGTGTAAATCAAATCTGAAGAAAAACAGCGTCACGACCGCGTTATGGCCTGAAGCGTTGTTTTGAATGAATTGGCTATTTTTAAACAAATAAAAATAGCGATAAATCGTGATAAAATATTATAAACGATATGGAATGGAAATAAACTGAAATTGCTCGGTTTATGTGATATTTGATGGTTGAATGTGTTTGGCGTGGAAATACATTAAAGAACAGAATTAGTGATATCGAATAATTTAACCATTGAAATGAATTGTTTTGAAATTCTAATTATCCGTGAATTATTTGAAACGGCCGAGTTAATTCTCATTTCAGATAATTGATCGACGAGTGAAAGTCGAAGATATGAAGACGGTGCAAGACCGATGATCTTCACGTCGAATGGAGGGGTGCTACTGATGCTCATGATGGGAGTAGCTACCTTGAAGGGGCTGAAGTAGTAGCCATCCGGACGTACTTGTTGATTGTATGAATATGCGAGGTATTGAGCGCCCCCGGTTTCGTTCAGACCTAGAATGAACGAGTAAATGGACTGTGTGTCTGACATTGGATTTTGTTCTGTGATGATTGATCTCTATTAAATATATATTTGTTTGGCGGCGGAGAATTTATTCTCTTGCTTAACGCCCTTCTCTGAGACGTACGAGCCCAGAGGTTATATATCGATAGAAATCAGTCGCATGGAGTGAATTGCATGTGTGGCACGCCTAAGTGGCAGCTGATTAAGGCTACTGCTGAAAAGCAAAGTCTTGTGGTTGATGATCAAAGCACGGCCTGTGCGGCGTAGCTTTGTGTATAACGTGAATTCGCGAGCCTCACACCTCGGTATGAACCAGAATTGGGAGAGGACTGCAGGGAGGACATGCGTTTCATGGCCTGACATTTTACTTATGTGGATGTTGGATAGCGAGGCGCCTCGGATATATCAGTCGATCCGGGACCGATGGAGTCATTAGGCTCATTTACGCCCTATAGGGTGGGGAAACGCAGTGTTCAGGCATTTTAATCTACATCGGTGGACCGGCCCTGAAGATCCAAGGGTCACTCGAGCTCTGATCCTGAGACATGGGCTAGATTGTCTCGAAGCGGTGGGGACGATCCCTGGCCTCGGTTCATGACGGAAATCCAATTTCCAAATACGATACCGTGTGGTTTTGATTGTATATATATGGCGACATAGTGGTATGGGGCATTAATGCCGTCTATGATTGATATTTATGATTGAAATTGTTTTTGAAACATATAAGCACTAGTAATAATATCAAATGCTTTTGTTTTATTTGTATCAAGCATATTTTGGCCATTATAAGGTAAAACTCTATCCTCTGGTTTGTGTTGCATTATGTGATGGGAACTGAGTCTTATAATGGCTTCATTTTTATAAAAAGCATTATGATATTTAGAAGATTAAT
Source organism: Allium sativum (assembly GCA_030737875.1). NCBI lineage: Eukaryota > Viridiplantae > Streptophyta > Magnoliopsida > Asparagales > Amaryllidaceae > Allium > Allium sativum. Next base: position 400,547,249 of record CM060923.1, on the reverse strand, counting down.
TTGTTTTAAAGCACTGACAATCCAATGGAGTAAACCGGTTCGCGAAAGTGGCGTGGTCCTGTGATTAGCCATATTGTAAAATGTGTTAAGTAGATTTCTCATACCAGTCCCATGACTGACTCGTAGTTTGTTTCACTTGCAAACTCGGGTGCCCCTATTTCTACACGGGCAGTCTTATATTCAGGTTTTAGCAGGCTCTTTTTGGATAGCTGGAGCTGAAGATGGATTCTATCATTTATCTCTTTTTATGCTGTTCAGCTCCTATTGTACATATTATGTTTGTTTTCCGCTGTAGACATTTATGTATAGCTGAACTGTATTTGTACTAAGTATGATCATGTATACTGTGTAAATCTGATGATTATGTTTATCTAGTGTATTCTATTGTACATTATCTAGTGTACTTATTTATTTCTGTTCTGCTGTTATCTGTTTATGTGTTATATATTAAAGATTACCCTCATCACCGTCTTATCGGGCTTTGGGGTCGTCACATAAGTCCACTTGTCATTTTATCAGATTTCTACATATTTTACAATTTCTTTAAATCAACATACATTTATGTGATTTATATCTAGTATCTAATACTAGGAATGTATAAGTAGATTATTATAACATTTATATCTTATTCAGTTGAAGTCATACTTTGACTTTGGTTTTAGATCCTCTATATTCGTTAGAACAATTACGTTTGATTTGTTTGAGGACAATCCTCAAATTTCAATGTTAGTCAAGAAATTTGACTTAATTCAATTTATATCCCTCTTAAGGATTAATTTAAATTATCGACTTATTTATTATTTAATATCTACATTAGATAAAATAATAACTGATTCTATAATATTTATTTAATCACAAAATTTTGACAATCAAAATTTATATTAACATAAATATGTAATTTAAACTAAAATACGCTCCCACTCAAATTAGCATCCCTCTGTTTATATATGTATATCATTATATACATATAATGGTTTTCCAATATCCATATCTAGTCATGCCCTTACCCAGCTTTGGCTAAACCCAAAACACAACCTTTTAGGTAGACTCTTATGTCGATTATATCGTCTATATAACTCTTGGATCGCATGTTGAACAGTTTGTTCGGTATTATTCATTTGCTCAAAATATATAGAATAATTCATGCTTTTGTCTCTAAGGCCATAATCCTATTATGCAGCCTAGTTAAGTCAGACCCAATAATAGGTTGGAGCACCACATTTTACTCCATCACATATAACCAAAATAAAAGGTGCACAACGCTTTGGCCTTAGTTACAGCCATTGATCTTGGACAGTGATGAGTAAATTATTGGAAGACGTCACCATGACTTAATATAACAAAATTTGCTATAAAGGGAATTTATAATTCGTAGTGGCAAACAATATTAGTTTTATTTACATATATCAAAATATATGTATTTTAATTATATATATATATATATATATATATAAGACTTATATATTTATAATATGTTAATAAATATCATAAATTTTTATTATAATAAAACATATTTTCATGTTTTTGAACATTTCAGAACACGTATTTTATATTGGTAATATTAATTGAATTTAGATAAAATATATATAAATCATATATATATATATATATATATTATATATATTCAAAATCAATAGAATGTATCTATTCTTCTTTGAATATTTCAAAGAAATGGTTGGTTTAACTTTTGTATTGCAAAATTATAAAATTAATACATATATACTTAAAATCTATATTACCAGATAGACTTTCATTATATATTTTTATCCATCCGTTATAAATTCAAGGACCAGATAAAATTAATATTTGAATCCATATAATTTCAAAGTATTCAAGTGATTAATGCTTACATGCCCAATTGGATGTACAGATAAAATGATAAATGGGAAACAAACATGAAAATAAGCATCATACCAATATATCTGTGTGTGTGTGTGTGTATACATCAATCCATACCATATGTTTCTCAAATAATTAAACACATGATCATGAGCATAGAATGCTAAACTTAATAAACATGTACTGACTTACTAATTGAACAAATTAATAGAATTGCAAAGGTAATGATACATATGCATACAAGCATTACAAAACAGATCTGTATCCTGTTATCCTGATAAATGAGCAAACATTACATACAGAATGTGTACTCATGTATAGTAATTATACATATTTTATTAACATACATAAACACAACACTATAACATTTATAGTGCAGTCATACTGCAAAGTAATAAACTTTTACATGCTTAAGAAACTCCAAATGATTTTGCACCCGCATGTCAATCTTTATTTGTATGTTGGCCCAGTCATACTGAATCATGCTATAAGATTGAATCTGCAAATATTTACAAATAAATATGACAGCAGATTCTTACATTTGAAGATAACAATGTAATATTTATTCATTACAATTATATAACACTGCTTAACTTCAAACATATATATCAAATATATATGAACAAACAACAAACAAATTTGTACGCTTATAGATGAATGCAGGTTTCCAATCAGGTGTTTAATCATTCAGGAATCAATATTCCCTTTTACAATACCTATAATGTTTTAAACATTTTAATATTATTGATAAATAAACACCAACAAGTTTTTAATATGAAACAACAGATTGAATCATATACATGTTTAAATCATAGTGTCGAACCAAAGCTAAGTATACAGAGATGATAAATATATATATCTCAGACTTAGATCAAGTTGCAGGGATTTTTCAGTCCATGTAAATACATGAACTTTGTACATGTAAATACCCACTAAGATTATAACCTTTTTGAACCAATGAATACATTATAGATTTAGTACAAAATTTATGTTTCCTATATCAAGAAAATGGTCAGTTTTCAAAACTTGTTATTTCACAGTTTTGACACATATACAAACGTACAAATAAGTCATACTTATTTGATGTGTGTGTACATGTATTACTGTGAATAACTACCAGTAGCAAATTAACCAGGTATCAGCCATCAATTAACATTGACTCACAAATACATATATATTTGTGTAGTTGGCAAATCGCATTTGCTACTGCATATATAAATACACACATATATCATTTTTAATTCTAAAAAAATTGAATACAGTCCATTAAAAATAAAAAGAACAAAATTGAATTATGTATTTGGTTCTCAACCATTCGGACAGGCCCAATACTTAATTCAAGATCTGTTCCTGTCTTATTTGAATGATAAAGTCATTATTATTGAAGTGTATATATAATAAGACATGTTAACTATTTCCTTTATAAACAACTACCATATGCAAATCAAATTTGCAGTGATATTTATAAAATGAATAGAAATACCAAAGGTTCATGAGCATATCAAAATATGTATATCTTTCATATGCAAGCATTCTATATACATTTTACAGGGATATCTTTTAACCCCAACATCAGATAAAATTGCATATGAAATGCATGTGATCATCTATAATCTTTCTCAGATTTAAAATTAAACAAAGTCTAACAATTAGATTACATACATAGCAGATCTGCTAACAATTTAGTAATATAGAAAACTAATTTATGACCCTCAAAGAAATATCAAAACATTTTTGATATCCTAGTTTTAGAAGAAGAAACTTGGCAGTTACTTATATCACTATAAGAACAATAATAATGATAAATATGCAATATATTGAATTGTACTAATATTGTGGATGTCAGCCTTAAAAAAAATATCTGCTGTTCTAAACAGTTTAAAACTGCAAGATGGGATCCAAAACTAAATGAAACATTTAAAAGTAATTCTATATAACATGACACGACCCGAACTTCCCCGTGAAGGAAAGCATGGATTGAGTTGAGGACACGACGAATTAGAACACAAACAAAAGAACATTTCATTGCTTATTAAAACAATTTCATCATAATATAAGAATATACAGAGTATGAATAAATATTATACATCAGAAAATATCAGAGATTAAAATACATTACATAGTAGCGGAAAAATAGTACAAAACACAACTGAAAGTAATACACGGATATAGAGCTTTCCGAGTATCATTTCAGCTGTAAACCAGGATCCTGTGAATATAAATCTACAAAACCAAAACTACTAGCTGCCCGTGTGTGAAATAGCGGCACCCGGAGTTTAGGTTAAAATAATAAACTCCAGGTCAGTCATGTGACTGGTGTGAGAACTAAAACAGTTATTTAAAACGTTACTTTAAACGAGAGTAATTCAAGGGACCACGCCGTATAACACGGAACGGGTTTCCTCCCAAGAATACCAGTGCATAGGATAAACAACGCAATGCTTTTTGAAAAAATAAAGCTATTATAAGACCCAGGTCCCATCACATAATGCAACGCAAGCCGGAGGATAGTGTTTTACCTTATAATAGCCAAATAATGTATGGTACGTTTAAAAAAATCATTTTGATACTATTATAGTGTAAAGTGTCAAAACAACTTCAAATATAAATGTATCAATCATAGACGACATAGTATCCCATGTTACTATGTCGCTAATACAAGGCTCTACAATCAAAACCGAAATGTCACGTATTGGAAATTGGATTTCCGTCATGAGTTAAGGCAAGGGGCAAGCTCCTCACCGACTTCGGGACACTCTAGCAAATGCCCCAGGACTACACACTCTGGGTAGCCCTTGGAATCGGCTGGGCCGGTCCTCCGTTACGTTTGAGGATTGGCAATTCCTAAACACATGTTTCCCGGTCCTATCGGACCTATCCATCGGCTTGGAAGAGACCGATATATATGAGGTGCCTCGCATTCCAACATCCATACAGGTATAATAATCAACGATGTCAGGGCTATTAAAATGCTGAAACCACCCATAACTAGAAAGAAACATCATGTTCTCCCAGCGGTCCGTATCCCGTTTTTAACTCATACCGAGGTGTGAGGCTCGCGAACTAACGCAATACACAAAACTACGTTGTATTAAAGCCGTGCTTTGATTATCAACCACAAGACTCTGCTTTTCAACAAAAGCCTTGATCACTGCATCTCAGCATGCCACACAGGTAATTCATGTCATGCAACTGATATCTATCGATATATAACCTCTGAGCTCATATGTCCCAGAGAAGAGAGTTAAGCAAGAGAATATATTCTCCGCCGCCAAATAGATATATATTTAATAGAAATCAATCAACACAGAATAAAATCCAATGTCAGGCACACAACCCATTTACAAGTTCGTTTTGGGTCTGAACGAAACCGCAGGCACCTTGTATCTCGCATATCCGTCGATCTCCAAATAAGTCTGGACGATCACCACTTATTACCTCAGCTTTGGTGTACGGCCCAATCAAGACATCAGTAATCATCCAAACGATGTGAATACCTCTGGTCTTCAACCACCGTCTTCATTGTCGACTTATCGTCGAATCAATTATTCAAAATGGGTATAAACCCGGCCTTTCCGAATAACTCACGTATATAATAAACAAGCGCTATAAAAACACAACATACGCCTCATTCCAATTCTGAATATTCTTTTATTTAAATATTCACATCTTTAGCGATTTGTTCCCATTAATTTTATCAAAGATAAATTCTTTAAAATTTATTCTTTAATCTTCCTTTGGATGTCATTTCAAACCAAATTATGGTTTTCCAAACTAGTCGGGATTAGCGAACTACACCGAAGTGATCATTTATTTTATTTCCCAATCCCAACCTATTCATCCCATGGAGAAAAACTGTTATTACCCCATAACTAACACCACGGTGTTACCGATAAATTTAATTACCATTTCTCGATCAAATCTAATTAAAGATTTAACTATCACTAGGAGCAAAACTGGTGACACTCTCGATCAATTCCCCTATTTGATAATTTAAATTATCAATTCACATTTCAATCTAATTTAAGATTCATTAAAACTCCACTTAGTTTTAATCTTTCCAAAAATCAATATTAGTGATTAGTTAACTTTGGAAACACAAACATGTCGCATCGACAATATACACCGTACTATTGATTTCTGCCGATATATAAACTCTAAGCTCGTACGTCTCAGAGAAGGGCGTTAAGCAAGAAAATAAATTCTCCGCCGCCAAATAGATATATATTTAGCAGAGATCAACCATACAGTTCGAAATACAAGGACAGACATGTAGTCCTGCCTTTAACTGGGTTAAAGAACTAATGTCATTTAAAACACAGTTCACGATAAACCTAAATCACATTCCATAAATTATGGAATCTTCACGGAAAAACAAATCAATATATAATCGATATCAATTTTCGTATACGACTAATAATATAAATGGAATAACGGCAAAGCCTTTTAAATTCCATATGTATTAATAGTCTTCCTCCATAGAAGTTCACTTCGATTATTATCGAATTGAATTCCATTCAATTCCAATTTAATATATTAAATTGGAAAACCGATATTTTGGAAAATTCCGTTAAATCTTATTAAAAAGATTTATAAATTCCAAATCAAATTCCACTGTAAGTCGGGTTAAAGAACGAATGTCGTTAAAAACACAGTTCACGATAAACCCAATTCACATTACCTTTTTAATCGGGTTAAAGAACAGGTGTTGTGTAAAACACCGCTCACAATAAACCCAATAACAAATTTCAATTCAATTCCAATTAAATATTAATTAATTGGTATAGTTCATTAAATCTAAACAAGAAGATTTAATCTTTTTCTCAGCTGGGTTTAAGAACAGTGTTAGTGAAGACAACATTCACGACAAACCCAAATCCCATTTGATATTAAATACAAGGCTCTGAATATGAAATATATCGGCTTATATTCAGTATCAAATTCTGAAACCAACAAATATCGATATGGAAATAACGATATAAAATATATCTTCCAAATTTCCATAACAATATCTGTACAATCACGGAATCCAACATCGAAATATTCCGAAGACAGTTTCGACTCAAATACATTCCAATTTATATATTGAAAATTTCGGTTATTTTTAAAACCATTTCAAATCCGATTTATTTATTTAAAAATATTGGATTTGAATTCCAGTTCATAACTAGTTCATTTTGATAAAAATATATTTTTATCTTTTCAAATATGGAAATTTTCATCCCAATTCTTTCCAAATCATTTATTATGATTTTACACAAACTATTGATATTTTTAATAATTTTATCAAGGCCCGTACAGTCGATTTCAGTAAACGGCCATCGAACTGCACTTACAACGACCTTTTCTAAATTTGATTTGGACATAATTCTAAATCCAACTGTTAGATTTATAATTTCTTGTATTCTTAGAAAGATCTTTTCGATACGAACCCAACGGTTCTAGTTTTAGGAGAATCCAACGGTCAGATCTCCCGTAATGTCCGCTCGAAGTGAATGGTCGAAATTCGCGAACTGCCGCGACGCGGCGCGTTCTATTCATGCCATTATATATATAATATATATATTATATACATTTCATCGATTTCCTTTTAAAACATATTTTATAAATTGTTTTAAATTCGTTTTCAAAACGATTTCAACTTCATATTTAATTTCAAATCAAAATTGAATATTTTATATCATCGATATATAAATGATAGTATTTTCAAAGCATTAGATTTTGAAATCAATTCCTTTTCGATATTCATTATAGAAATGAATAAAATCGATATAAATATCATTCACGTCAAAATGGCGTTAATCTAATCAACACGGCTTTATATATTTATAAATATTTTCGTGTCCATCCCAAATCGGACATCAAAATTAGATTTTGATCTTTTTCTGAATATTATTTTAAATTATTTATTCTTTCTGAACTGGAATCAGACACAGTCAATTACCATATAATTTGATTATATGGATTTCATACACACATTATACAACAACAATCAAACGCAGTCAACCATCATCCAAAGTGCATTCTACACTGCATAAGCATCAAATATAAATATTCAATGCTTATAACAGTCTGTCAACCAATCGATTGACATAAAGCTAATTATTGGGATTAGTGTATGTCAAATATCATCCCAATACCCGTGTGGGGTTTCAATCAACAAATAATGAATTTTATTTGTGCAGTTGGGCTATGTGTAAAATTTATCGTCCCAATCAACATCAATCAAATGTGTATACATAAACAAATCGTCCGATTTGTTTATGAATATTTATTTTATTTATATACACATTAAAAAAAATATTTTTAACTATAAATATTTTTAACTATAAAATATTTTATTCCATTCCACATCACACAATCAACTTTCATAACACGATCAAATAAACAAACAAGTCATACATGGTCTGTGAACGATGGGTGTCGGGTGCTGCTAAGCACCGTCTACATCCTAGTATATATTTTAACTAGAAAATAAAATAAAAGTGAGGAGTTCTCACCTTTGGGTTCCACTCCGCCATTCTTTAATTTTGAACGGTTCAGATTTGGATTTGATTTCTGTCCATTCCGTCGCATTCCTTTTCACGCTGTTCATACATAAAAATCATATTTTTGTCGCTTCATTCCAATAAATAAAAATCATATTTTTATTTCTACTTCATATATTTTTACAATGCTTCTTTCTATATAAAAGTAATATTTTTATATTTCTGCCTCTTACATAAAGATCGAATTTTAATTTCGCTACAACATATATAATAACCCGCCTTTCTATATATAAAAATATCGACTTTCTATAGTTAAAAATATCGCCTTCCTATATATAAAAATACCGAACTTTCTATATATAAAAATATCGAACTTTCCATAGTTAAAAACATCATCTTTACTATTATAAAAATATAATCTTTACTATGACAAATATATAATCTTTACTATGATAAAAATATAATCTTTACTATGATAAAAATATAATCTTTACTATGAGCTAAAAAATCATATTTTTATTATATATAAAAATAGAATTTTATTTGCTCTCTTTCCATATAAAAATCAAATCTATTCCTATTTAAAAATCAAAGTTTTAACATTTAAAAAAATCAAAGCTTTAAAATCGGGAAAACTCACATAAGGGAGCGGAAAGGCTGAAGGTTCATCAGCGCGAGGAGGAGAGGACGGGGGGGGGGGGGGGTCAGAGGTGAAAAGGGGAGGTGCGGTTGTGGATGCGGTGGTGGCAGGAGGTTCGAGGGGTTTGGGGGGGGGCTGCGATTCAAGTCAGAAGGGGAGGAGGAAGAGAGAGGCACGGAGGAGATGGAGGAGCGGGAAGAAGAGGGAAGAGGGCGGCAAGAGATCGTCGCCGGTGGGAGGGGTGAGTTCGGGGGGGAGGGGGGCGACGGGTCGTTTTGTTTTTTTCCTTTTCTTTTTCAGATCTGAGCGTGGAAGAGATAAAGGGGGGCTTTATGTATTAAAATATATATTATATTTAATAATTTCAAAAATATAAAGTTGACTTTTTATTCGACTTCCAAGTCAAACCCACCGACTATCGTCCCTAGCTAATTACACTCATTCTGAACACAATGGGATATGTATCGTAGGCTGATTCGGCTGTTTCGATCAGTTTTCGTCAAAATCAAAATATAAATATATATGTTGAATTTGAACGCACATTTCAATTTACCGGGGCCATATACGGACTATAAAAATTCCCAAAAAATATTTTCTAGCTTCGTATTGACGATACGGTCTTAACAAAACTAATTTCATCAAATTTGGAGACCGTTTGAAAAATGGCCATTTCCGGTCGATCCAAATTGACTATAACTGTCAAAACACGTTTTCTTTTGCCACGCTCACATATTGATTTAGAAAATTATGTATTTTTGAATCTAGCAATAATTAGACATCCCGGATCCAACAAAAGTGGTTTCATCGAAAACAGATGTCGTTTGCAAAATTTCCATTTTTTTAAGGGCCAAAATTCCATAGCGACTTTTCTGAATTTTCAACTGGACATAACTTTTTATTCCCGCTATGAAATTTCGATTTTTTAGGTTCGTTGGAAAGATATTTTCAATTAGATTCTAATATTTTTTGTTTCGCCAAAATCCGATTTATTTTGAATCCCGTACATTCAATTGAAATTTGAAATCGAATTTTCGAACTACCGCGCCATTTTCAATTCCTTTTATAATTTAAAATAAATAATTATATTCTAACGATGATTCAAATAAATATATACATTCCAATTCTATTCAAAATAAATTTCTCATCGTTATTATTTAAAATAAATCTTTTTATATATTTCAAATTCATTAAAATTGCCAAAATAAAAAATTTAAATTGGTTCGGATTTCTCGGGTTATTACATAACAGGTAATGGATTTTAAACACTGATTATATAGAACAGTCTATTAGTCATAATAAAAGATTTCATATCAAGTTTAACAAAAATATTCTATAATATTTGAAAACTTGAAAATCATCATTATGAGTATTTGGAAGTATCCCTTATGCAGGATCAAAATGTTACAGGTATAAAACCCACAATACATAACTATGAATTTATTGTCCATTACAATAGAATCAAAACTTTTGATTTCAACAAATCAAGCATCTTTTGCCTTTATTGGAATAACATCGTTCCCACTTGTTTATAGAACCATACAATATTGAATTACATAGAGCTAACATATTAACATATGTATTTATTATTTAACAATGTAAGATGTATCACAAATATAAGTGATAAGATATATCAATTCATAATTTGATACTTAAATTTGTATTAAATACAAATATATTAACAGTTAAGAAACAATTTATGGCCATTCATTTGCTTGCATAAATATTCACATGTTCATAAGAATTTGATACTGTAAAATTTATTTATATTGAAACTTATTTCAACATACTATGTTCTTAAATCTAGTTTTGAAATATCAACATTTGTTTGGGTTTTCAAAATCAACATTTTATTTTTCAACTTTTACTATTACTATAATTGTATAGTGTCAAAACAATTTCAATCATAAGTATCAATCATAGACGACATAAGTGCCCCATACCACTATGTCGCCATACCAGGCTCTACAATCAAAACTGCAAAGTCACGTATTGGAAGTTGGATTTCCATCTGTGAACTTGGGCAAGGGATCGTCCTTACCGCTTCGAGACTCTCTAGCCTGAGCCTCAGGAACAGCCGCAACTGGACCTTGTATCGTCAGGGTTGGTCCACACGGAGTGGATTAAAATGCCTGAACAATGCATTTTCCCGCCCTATGGGGTGTAAACTGGTCATATCCCAACCAAACTATCGGCCCCGGAATGACCGATATAACCGAGGCACCTCGCTATCCATCATCCACATAAGTAAAATGTTCGGCCGGGTAAAACCCAAAACACTACTCCTAGCTAGAAGGAAACGCATGTCCTCCCTAAAGTCCTCTCCCATTTCTGGTTCACACCAGGGGGTGAGGCTCGCGAACTAATGCTACACAAAGCTACGCTATATTAAAGTCGTGCTTTGATCATCAACCACAAGACTCTACTTTTCAACAGAAGCCTTGATCATTTGCATCTCAGCATGCCACACAGGCAATTCACGCTATGCAACCGATGTATATCAATCACACAGAATGAAATTCGATGTTAGACAAACATCCATTTACAAGTTCATTCGGGGTCTGAACGAAACCAAAGGCACCTTAAACCTCGCATATCCGGTCGATCTCCAAGTATGTCTGGACGATCACCACTTATTACCCTGTCTTAGGTGTACAGCCAAATCAAGACAATAGTAATCATCCAAACGATGCGAAGACCTCCGGTCTTCAACCACCATCTTCACCCTCGACATATCGTCGAATCAGTTATTCAGAATAGGATAAACCCGGTCTTTCTGAATAACTCGCGTATATAATAAACAAGTGCTATAAAAACACAACACACGCCTCACTCCAATCCAGAATATTCTTTTATTCAAATATTCTTATACTTTGGGAAAGGTTCCCGTTAATTTTATCAATGATAAATTCTTTAAATATATTCTTTCATCTTCTTTTGGATTTTAATTCAAACCAAATAATGGTTTATCCAAACTAGTCGGGATTAGCGCTCCTTACCGAAGTAATCATTTGTTTAGTTTCCCAATCCCAACCTATTCATCCCATGAAGCAAAACTGGTAATACTTCATATCTAACACCACGGTGTTATCGGTAAATTTAATTACCATTTCAAATTGAAATCTAATTACAGATTTAACTATCGCTTGGAGCAAAACTGGTGATACTCCATTCTCGATCATTTCTTGAATTTGATGATTTTAGTTATCAAATTCACCTCTCAATCTATTTAAAGATTCATTAAAACTCTAATTCAGTTTTAATTTCCAAAAATCATTAATTAATGATTATTCAAATCCAGGAAATAAATCCTGTCTTTAACTGAGTTAAAGAACTAATGTCATTTAAAACACATCTCACGATTAACCCAAAATCACATTCCATTAATTATGGAATCTTCACGTAAAATAGATCAATATATATAATTGATATGAACTTCCATATCCAAACGATACTATAAATGGAATAACGGCCAAGCCACTTAAATTCCATATATAGTAACAGTCTTCCTCCATAGAAGTCCATTTCGATTATTACCAAATCGAACTCCATTCCATTCCAACTTATTTTATTAAATTGGAAAACTTCACTTTGGAAAATTTCCTTTAAATCTTAACAAAAGATTTATAAATTCCAAATCACATTTCACTGTAAATCGGGTTAAAGAACGAATGTCATTAAAAACACAGTTCACAACAACCCAATTCTAATTCCGTTTATAATCGGGTTAAAGAATAAGCGTTATTTAAAACACCATTCACGATAAACCCAAAAATCAATTCCAATTAAATATTAATTAATTGGTATACTTCATTAAATCCAAATAAAAAGATTTAATCTTTTCTCAATTGGGTTTAAGAACAGTGTTAATGAAGACACCATTCACAACAAACCCAAATCCCATTTGATATTAAATACAAGGTTCTGAGTAGAAAATATATCGGCTTATATTCAATATCAAATTCTGAAATCAACAAATATCGTATTGGAATAACGATATATATATCTTCAAATTCCTTCATAATATCCGTATAATCACAGAATCCAATATCGAAATATTCCGAAGATACTTCCGATTCAAATCCATTCCAATTCGTATATTGGAAATTCTGGTTATTTATAAAACCATTTCAAATTCAATTTATTTATTTAAAAATTATTGGATTATAATTCTAGTTCAAAACTAGTTCATTTCGAAAAATCTATTTTTATCTTTTCAAATATGGAATTTTTCGTCCCTATTCTTTCCAAATCATTTCTTATGATTTCACACTAATTATTGATGTTTTTAATAATTTTATCAAGGCCCGTATAGTCGATTTCCATAAACGGCCATCGAACTGCACTTACAGCGACCTTTTCCAAATTTGATTTGGACATAGTTCCAAATCCAACTGTTAGATTTCAAATTTCTAATATTCGTTAGAAAGCTCTTTTCGATACGAATCCAACAGTCCTGGTTTTAGGAGAATCCGACGGTCGGATCACCCGTAATGTCCATTTGAAGTGAATGGTCGAAATTCGCGAACTGCTGCGGCGCGACGCGATCTATTCAGGCCATTATATATAATATATATATATAATATTTTGTCGATTTCCATTCAAAACATATTTTATAAGTCGTTTTAAATTTGTTTTCAAAACGATTTCAACTTCATATTCAATTTCTAACCAAAATTGAATATTCCATATCATTGATATATAAATGATAATATTTTCAAAACATTAGATTTTGAAATCATTTCCTTTTCGATATTCATTATAAAAATGAATAAAATCGATATAAATATCGTTCACGTCAAAATGGCGCAATCAAATCAACACGGCTTTATATATTTAAATATATTCGTGTCCATCCCAAATCAGACATCAAAATCAAATTTTGATCTTTTACTGAATATTATTTTAAAATATCCATTATTTTAAAATATTCGTTATTTTTAAAATATTCATTTTTTATGAACTGGAATCAGACACAGTCAATTACCATATAATTTTATTTATATGGATTTCATATACACATGTATACCACAACAATCAAACACATTCAACCATCATCCAGAGTGCATCCTACACTGCATAAGCATCAAATATAAATATTCAACGCTTACAACAGCCTGTCAATCAATCGATCGACATACAGCTAATTATTGGGATTAGTGTATGTCCAATATCCCCCCAATACCCATGTGGGGTTTCAATCTACAAATAATGAATTTTATTTGTTCAGTTGGACAATGTGTAAAATTTACCATCCTAATCCATATTAGTAAAATGGGTGTTCATAAACAAATGTTCTGATTTGTAAATGAATATTTATTTTATTCACATCAACGTTAAAAATTATATTTTAATGATAAAATATTTTATTCGGTTCATTTACATAATAAAAATGATATTTTTATTATTCTAACATATTTTAGAAAATTTCAGCGGTATAACGGCCTACGTCATACATATACCAATCAAATCAATCCCATTTCATTTCCCAAACCAAATTCAACCAAACAACCCAATCAACCAAACTAAACAATCACACAAGTCGTTAATGGTCTATGGAGAACGGGGAACAGTTCATATATGTAGTTACAAATAAATAAATGTATAAATAAATTCAGTGAGAGAGTTCTCACCTTTGGGTTCCACAACGTCGGTTCTTTATTTTCTGAACGGCCTGGATTTTGATTCGTTCCCAATCAGTCCCATCGAAATCCTTTTCACGCTGTTCATAATAAAAATCACAATTTTATTTTAATGCTATTTGGATAAAAATCACATTTTTATCACTTCGCTATATTTATAAAAATCAATATTTTATAGCTCCAAAAATCGAATTTTTATATAACTAGAAATCAAATCTTTTCTCTACTACATATATAAAAATCGAATCTTTATATTATGAAAAATCATATTTTTCCCGCCACTTCATATACAAAAATCGTATCTTTATATCGCTATACATACAATAAAAATCACAATTTTATTTTGATACATATATAAAAATATCATTTTTATTATGCTGGATATATAATAAAGATTATATTTTTATAACACTCCTTATATAATAAAAATCATATTTTTATTTTTCTAACTTCATAATAAAGATCGTATTTTAATTTCGCTACATGAATAAAAATTATATTTTTATATTCTCTATTATATAAAAATCATATTTTTATAATTCCTACTATATAAAAATCGTATTTTTAATATCTCTATACTATAAAAATCAAAATTTTATCTTGCCATTATTTATATAAAAATTGTATTTTTAATTCCGTGCCAAAGATGTAAAAATCATATTTTTATAAATGAAGATCAAATCTTTTCAAATATAAAAACAAAATCTTTATCATATAAAAAAAATTAAACCTTTATGATGTTAAAAAAAATTCATATTTAAACAATGTTGTACTACATACGAAATGATTTTTTTCAATGCTCTAATAGGAAAAAAACTGGTTTTTAAACTAGTTATTTAAAATAAATTAAAATTAAATACTCACTGATGGAATTGCGGTGGAGATGGCCAGCGCCGGAGGTGGTTGGTGAGGTGGAGGCGGCGCAAGTGAGCTCTGGCGGTGGTGGGGCCCGTTTAGGTGGTCGGCGTGGCTATTTTGAGGTAGGGCTCGATGATTATTGAAGAGGAGAGGGAAGGCCGGAGACGGAGGGGGGCGACGAGGGCACGGTAGGTGGTGGCGGTCGCCTCGAGGGCGGCGGTGGTGGGAAAGGGGGGTGCGACGGCGGCTAGGTTTTGAAGAAAAGGGGGTACGGGTTTTGTTCTGAAAGAAGATGGGGGGGTATAATAATATATTTATTTATTTTATTTTATTCCATGAAGGTAGACTTTTAATCCGAACCCCAAACAACGCCCAACAACTATCGCCTCTAGCTAAGTATCCCCATTCCGAACACAATGGGATATGTTTCGTAATCCAATTCAGCTGTTTTGATCAATTTTCATCAAAATCAAAATATAAATCTATATATTGAATTTGAACGCACATTTCAACTTACCGGGGCCACATACGGACTCTAAAAATTCCCGAAAAATATTTTCTAGCTTCATATTGATGATATGGTTCCAACAAAACTACTTTCGTCAAATTTGGAGACCGTTTGAAAAATGGCCATTTTCTGGTCGATCCAAATTGATTGAAACTGTCAAAACACGTTTTACTTCGCCACGCTCACATTAATCCCAAAAATTATGAATTTTGGAATCTAGCTATAACTTGACATCCCGGATCCAACAAAAGTGGTTTCGTCGAAAACGGAGGCCGTTTGCAAAAATTTCCAGTTTTAAGGGCTATATTTCCATATCGACTATTTTGAATTTTCAATTGGGCATAACTTTTTATTCCCGCTATGAAACTTCAAATTTTCGGATTCTTTGGAAAGATATTTTCAAATAGATTCTAATATTTTTGGTTTCGCCAAAATCCAGTTTATATTAAATCCTGTACATTCATTTGAAATTTGAAATTTGAAATTTGAAATCGAATTTTCAAACTACTGCGCCATTTTCAATTCCTTTTATAATTAAAAATAAATATTTATATTCTAATGTCGATTCAAATAAATATATTTGTTCTAATTCTTTTCAAAATAAATTTCTCGTCGTTATTATTTAAAATAATTCATTTTATATATCCAAAATTCATTAAAATCGCTAAAATAAAAAATTTAAATTAGTTCAGATTTTCCGGGTTGTTACAATCTCCCCCACTTAAAATCTTTTCGTCCCCGAAAAGGAACGGAGCTGAAAGTTATTTAAAAAACCAACTCAACTTTCATTATGGCTTAAGTTCTTTAACTTTCCAGTTTCTAAGAACTTTTCAAATTTTTCAAAAATTTGGCTAACACCCTAAATTTTCGAAATTTTTTGCCATAACCTCCCCTGTACAGGAGCACCGGGAAAATCCCCAAACTGCCACACAGGCCTCTCCAATCAAAAATAAAATGAAACAGCCAAGCGGCGAGCCAATCGGCTCATAAAATCATCAACAACCCCAAGTAATACACTAAACATGTACCTATTTGTCGGGCAAACAATTTTATTCCTCTTCTCTAGCCTCCTTGCTATGACCTGTTCAATGTATGTACACGTATATGCATGTAATTTCAAACAATTTTCAATTCAGTCTAATATTTGGTACAATTTGGTTATATGTACCATTCTTTCACATAATGGTTTTATTCGATAACAAATAATCATACAACACAACCATCAATCAATTAATGAATTAATGTTTCAAATTCATAATTTTGATATATATACAGAAAAACATGTTTTTGGTGCTAAGTCACAACAATATATGCTAACTATATTTTGGTTCTTACACCAGTCATTGGAAATATATAGATATCTCACTTTTGGCACTCGAATATAAACACTGATGATGGTGTGCCATCATCAGAATCAGACCCGGGCGACTAGAGTGTAATTCTATATCCATCCAGTATATTTGAGGCTTCGGATACACGTGGATCAGACGTATATCCAAAATCTCTATATACCCGATTGCCCAAATCAATTTAAAATAAATATTCAAATACGAATAATTGATTTAAATTTTCAAAACAAAATTTGTTTAAATTTTTATTTATAAAAACACACTCTTCACACTCGTTCTAGGATACTACTGATCCTATCTCTAGCGAGTAATTCTCATTGGATATTACTAATCCTATCTCTGATGAATTCTTTTGTTCGGTTCTAACGTGTCTTGTTCTCTGAGCTTTGTAAACCAAAGCTCTAATACCAATTGTTATGACACAAAACTTCCCCGGTCTCCGATGAGAAGAGGAAGAACGGATTGCCTTGAGGACAAGACGAATCAGAACACAAACAGAAGAACATTTCATTGCTTATTACAACAATTTACATTAGAATACAAGAATATATCAGAGTATGAATAAATTATATACATTTGATAAACATCAGAGATTTAAATACATTACTGCAGCGGAAAAATAATACAAAACATAACTGAAACAGATACACGGATACAGAGCTTTCCGAATATCCCTTCAGCCATAAATCAGGATCCTGTAAATATAAATCTGTAAAACCAAAACTACTAGCTGCCCGTATGGAAAATAGGGGCACCCAGAGTTTAGGTTAAAACAATAAACTCTAGGCCAGTCATGTGACTGGTGTGAGAACTAAAACAGTTATTAATTTTATTTTAAAGTTAGGTAAATCAAGGGACCATGCCGTATAACACGGAACGGGTTTCCTCCCAAGAATACCAGTGCATAAAACAAACAGTGCAATGCTAAATAAAGGACAATGAAGCTATTATAAGTCTCAGGTCCCATCACACAATGCAACGCAAGCCGGAGGACAGAGTTTTTACCTTATAATAGCAAAAAATGCTTGGTACGTGAAATTTCATCTTTTATTATTACTATAAGTGTATAGTGTCAAAAAAATTTCAATCATAAGTATTAATCAAAGAGGGCATAAGTGCCCCATACCACTATGTCTCCATACTAGGCTTTACAATCAAAACCGCAAAGTCACGTGTTGGAAGTTGGATTTCCATCTGTGAACCAAGGCAAGGGATCGTCCTTACCGCTTCGAGACTCTCTAGCCCGAGCCTCAGGAACAGCCGCAACTGCACCATGGATCGTCAGGGCCGGTCCACGCAGAGTGGATTAAAATGCTTGAACAATGCGTTTCCCCGCCCTATGGGGCGTAAACTGGTCATATCCTGACCAAACTATCGGCCCCGGAACGACCGATATAACCGAGGCGCCTCGCTATCCATTATCCACATAAGTAAAATGTCCGGGCGTGTAAAACCCACAACACCGCTCCTAGCTAGAAGGAAACGCATGTCATCCCTGAAGTCCTCTCACGTTTCTGGTTCACACCAAGGGGTGAGGCTCGTGAATTAACGCTACACAAAGCTACGCTATATTAAAGTAGTGCTTTGATCATCAACCACAAGACTCTGCTTTTCAACAGAAGCCTTGATCATTTGCATCTCAGCATGCCACACAGGCAATTCAGGCTATGCAACCGATGTATATCAATCACACAGAATTAAATCCGATGTCAGACACACATCCATTTACAAGTTCGTTCTCGGTCTGAATGAACCCGGAGGTACCTTATACCTCGCATATCCGGTCGATCTCCAAGTACGTCTGGATGATCACCACTTATTACCCTGTCTTGGATGTACAGCCCAATCAAGACATCAGTAATCATCCAAACGATATGAAGGCCTCCGATTTTCAACCACTGTCTTCACCCTCGACATATCGTCGAATCAGTTATTCAGAATGGGATAAACCCGGTCTTTCTGAATAACTCGCGTGTATAATAAACAAGTGCTACAAAAACACAACACACGCCTCATTCCAATCCAAAATATTCTTTTATTCAAATGTTCTTATACTTTGGGAAAGGTTCCCATTAATTTTATCAAAGATAAATTCTTTAAATTTATTCTTTAATATTATTTTGGATTTCAATTCAAACCAAATTATGGTTTATCCAAACTGGTCGGGATTAGCGCTCCTTACCGAAGTAATCATTTGTTTAGTTTCCCAATCCCAACCTATTCATCCCATGAAGCAAAACTGGTAATACTTCATATCTAACACCACGGTGTTATCGGTAAATTTAATTACCATTTCACATTCAAATCTAATTACAGATTTAACTATCGCTTGGAGCAAAACTGGTGATACTCCATTCTCGATCATTTCTTGAATTTGATAATTTTAGTTATCAAATTCACCTCTCAATCTATTTAAAGATTCATTAAAACTCTAATTTAGTTTTAATTTCCAAAAATCATTACTTAATGATTATTCAAATCCAGGAAATAAATCCTGTCTTTATCTAGGTTAAAGAACTAATGTCATTTAAAACACAACTCACGATAAACCCAAAATCACATTCCATTAATTATGTAATCTTCACGGAAAACAGATCAATATATATAATCGATATGAACTTCCATATCCAACCGATACTATAAATGGAATAACGGCCAAGCCTCTTAAATTCCATTTATAGTAACAGTCTTCCACCATAGAAGTCCACTTCGATTATTACCAAATCGAATTCCATTCCATTCCAATTTATTTTATTAAATTGGAAAACTTCACTTTGGAAAATGTCCTTTAAACCTTAACAAAAGATTTATAAATTCCAAATCACATTTCACTGTAAATCGGGTTAAAGAACGAATGTCATTAAAAACACAGCTCACAACAACCCAATTCACATTCCATTTATAATCGGGTTAAAGAACAATTGTTACTTAAAACACCGTTCACGATAAACCCAAAAATCAATTCCAATTAAATATTAATTAATTGGTATACTTCATTAAATCCAAATAAAAAGATTTAATCTTTTCTCAACTGGGTTTAAGAACAGTGTTAATGAAGACACCATTCACGACAAACCCAAATCCCATTTGATATTAAATACAAGGCTCTAAATAGAAAATATATCAGCTTATATTCAATATCAAATTCTGAAATCAACAAATATCGTATTGGAATAACGATATATATATCTTCAAATTCCTTCACAATATCTGTATAATCACGGAATCCAATATCGAAATATTCCGAAGATACTTCCGATTCAAATCCATTCCAATTCGTATATTGGAAATTCTGGTTATTTATAAAACCATTTCAAATTCAATTTATTTATTTAAAAATTATTGGATTATAATTCTAGTTCAAAACTAGTTCATTTTGATAAAAATCTATTTTTATCTTTTCAAATATGGAATTTTTCATCCCGATTCTTTCCAAATTATTTCTTATTATTTTACACTAATTATTGATATTTTTAATAATTTTATCAAGGCCCGTATAGTCGATTTCCATAAATGGCCATCGAACTGCACTTACAACGACTTTTTCCAAATTTGATTTGGACATAATTCCAAATCCAACCGTTAGATTTCAAATCTCTAATATTCGTTAGAAAGCTCTTTTCAATACGAACCCAATGATCCTAGATTTAGGAGAATCCGACGGTCGGATCCCCCGTAATGTCCATTCGAAGTCAATGGTCGAAATTCGTGAACTACCGTGGCGCGGCGCGTTCTATTCCGGCCATTATATGTATATATAATATATATTATATATATTTCATCGATTTCGATTCAAAACATATTTTATAAATCGTTTTAAATTCATTTTCAAAACGATTTCAACTTCATATTCAATTTCTAATCAAAATTGAATATTCCATATTCAATTTCTAATCAAAATTGAATATTCCATATCATTGATATATAAATGATAATATTTTCAAAACATTAGATTTTGAAATCATTTCCTTTTCGATATTCGTTATAAAAATGAATAAAATTGATATAAATATCGTACACATCAAAATGGCGCATATCAAATCAACGCAGCTTTATATATTTAAATATATTCGTGTCCATCCAAAATCGGACATCAAAATCAAATTTTGATCTTTTACTGAATAATATTTTAAAATATTCATTATTTTAAAATATTTGTTATTTTTAAAATATTCATTCTTTCTAAACTAGAATCAGACACAGTCAATTACCATATAATTTTATTTATATGGATTTCATATACACATGTATACTACAATAATCAAACACAGTCAACCATCATCCATGGTGCATCCTACACTGCATATGCATCAAATATAAATATTCAACGGTTACAACGGCCTGTCAATCAATCGATCGACGTACAACTAATTATTGGGATTAGTGTATGTCCAATATCCTCCCAATACCCGTGTGGGGTTTCAATCAACAAATAATGAATTTTATTTGTGCAGTTGGGCGATGTGTAAAATTTATCGTCCCAATCCATATCAATAAAATGGGTGTTCATAAACAAATCGTCTGATTTGTAAATGAATATTTATTTTATTCACATCAACGTTAAAAATTATATTTTAAAGATAAAATATATTATTCAGTCCATTTACACAATAAAAAAAGATATTTTTATTATTCTAACATATTTTAGAAAATTTCAGCGGTATAACGGAGCGATACTAGAAACGGGATAAGGCCTAGCCTTATCCCCCGTCTAATAATGGCCTGCGCAATACGCATACCAATCAAATCAATCCTATTTCATTTTCCAAACCAAATACAACCAAACAATCCAATCAACCAAACTAAACAATCACACAAGTTGTCCATGGTCTGTGGACGACGAGGAATAATTCATATATGCAGTTATAAATAAATAGCTGTATAAATAAATTTAGAGAGAGAGTTCTCACCTTTGGGTTCCACTCCGTTGGTTCTTTATTTTCTAAATGGTCTGGATTTTTGTTTGTTTCCAATTGGTCCCATCGCAATCCTTTTCACGCTTTTTATAATAAAAATCACATTTTTATTTTAATGCTATATGGATAAAAATTACAATTTTATCACTTCGCTATATTTATAAAAATCAAATTTTTATAGCGCCAAAATTCGAATTTTTATATAACTAGAAATCAAATCTTTTCTCTACTACATATATAAAAATCGAATCTTTATATTATGAAAAATCATATTTTTCCCACCACTTCATATACAAAAATCGTATCTTTATATCGCTTTTCAAACAATAAAAATCGCATTTTTATTTTGATACATATATAAAAATCTCATTTTTATTATGCTGCATATATAATAAAGATTATATTTTTATAACACTCCTTATATAATAAAAATAATATTTTTATTTTTCTAACTTCATAATAAAGATTGTATTTTTATTTCGCTACATGAATAAAAATTATATTTCTATATTCTCTATCATATAAAAATCATTTTTTTATAATCAGTACTATATAAAAATAATATTTTTAATATCTCTATAATATAAAAATCAAATTTTTATCTTGCCATTATTTATATAAAAATGTTATTTTTATTTCCGTGCCAAAGATATAAAAATTATATTTTTATAAATGAAGATCAAATCTTTTCAAATATAATCTTCATATAAAAAATAATAATTAAACCTTTATGATGTTAAAAAAATTCAGATTTAAACAATGTTATACTACATATGAATTGATTTTTTTCAGTGCTCTAATAGGAAAAAAATGGTTTTTAAACTAATTAGTTAAAATAAATTAAAATTAAATACTCACTGATGGAATCGGGGTGGAGATGGCCAGCGCCAGAGGTGATTGGTGAGGTGGAGGCGGCGCAAGCGAGCTCCGGCGGTGGTGTGGCCCGTTCAGGTGGTCGGCGTGGCTATGTTGGTGTAGGGCTCGCGGATTATTGAAGAGGAGAGGGAAGGGGAAGGAAGGAGACAGAGGCGGGGCGGCGAGGGCATGGTGGGTGGTGGCGGTCGCCTCGAGGGCGGCGAGGGCGTGGTGGTTGGTGGCGGTCGACTCGAGGGCGGCGGTGGAGGGAAAGGGGGGTGCGACGGCTGCTAGGTTTTGAAGAAAAGGGGGTATGGGTTTCGTTCTGAAAGAAGATGGGGGGTATAATAATATATTTATTTATTTATTTTATTTTGTTCCATGAAGGTTGACTTTTAATACGAACCCCAAACAACGCCCAACGATTGTCGCCTCTAGCTAAGTACCCCCATTCCGAACACAACAGGATATGTTTCGTAAGCCAATTCGGCTATTTTGATCAGTTTTCATCAAAATCAAAATATAAATTTATATATTGAATTTGAACGCGCATTTCAATTTACCGGGGCAACATACGGACTCTAAAAATTTCTAAAAAATATTTTCTAGCTTCGTATTGACGATATGGTTCTAACAAAACTACTTTCGTCAAATTTGGAGACCGTTTGAAAAATGGTCATTTTCTGGTCGATCCAAATTGATTGAAACTATCAAAACACGTTTTACTTCGCCACACTCACATATTAATCCCAAAAACTATGAATTTTGGAACCTAGCAATAACTTGATATTCCGGATCCAACAAAAGCGGTTTCATCGAAAACGAAGATCGTTTGCAAAAATTTCCATTTTTAAGGGTTATATTTCCATAGCGACTAACTGGGCATAACTTTTTATTCCCGTTATGAAATTTCAATTTTTCGGATTCGTTGGAAAGATATTTTCAAATAGATTCTAATATTTTTGGTTTCGGCAAAATCTGGTTTATTTTGAATCCTGTACATTCATTTGAAATTTGAAATTGAATTTTCAAACTACCACGCCATTTTTAATTCCTGTTATAATTAAAAATAAATATTTATATTCTAGCGTCGATTCAAATAAATATATTCGTTCTAATTCTATTCAAAATAAATTTCTCGTCGTTATTATTTAAAATAATTCAATTTAAATATCCAAAATTCATTAAAATCGCCAAAATAAAAAATTTAAATTGGTTTAGATTTTCCAGGTTGTTAGACCATTCAAGTGTCGAGCCTCTACAGATATCCACACAAACGTTTTCTCTTTAATCAAATCGAAGAGAGAGGGGTTTAAGGTGCTAACCGCCATTAACTTGGTTATTCTGGAAAGGGGCAAAACCTAGGGTTTTTCGATCTGATCCCATCAAACCCTCATGGTCACGTTTGTATATATTTTTAAAGGAAAATAAAATATCCCTTTTTAAAATAAACGAAACCATCATAATTGGAACTAACCGATATTCCCAGTCCAACGTCTCATAAAATATCAACTATTTGATATTTTATTTATCCAAATAATGTTCTTCCCCTATAACATTCTAGGTGTGTCACCCTATAGGTTTTTATAACGTTGGCAATAATTTAAATCGTATTTAAATTATAAATAGTAAACGGTATCTAGCAACACATCGTTGTTATCCAAGTTATAATAAGATCAATGATTCGATACAACCTTTCCGTGACCAGTGTATCAATGTAATATAATCCTTTTAACCAATATATCCAGGATTAAACTAAAGGCATGGATCGTATCATCCTCTTTATGATTTAATCCGTTTATCTTGATCGATGAGTAGACTGTTTTAAAACAAATCAATATTCGATCACGGCCATGCATTTCACAGTCTCACTCAATCAAGAGGCCCATGGATATCACAACAAATGTATCGTAGGATTAAATTCCATCTAGATCATTCATAATTTTCATTCGATTCGAGATGTATCCAATGATCACCGTTATCGTCACTCTGTTACGAATAACTTTAGATGATATCAAAACACAAATATCCTTGAATAAAATTATAATGATTTTAGGCATGAGGACCATTACGTCACTGTCACTATGAGAACAACTTATGATACTGTTAAATATATTCCATGTAGTTGTCTCACGGTGGATCAGCCCAATACGCTATTCTCCGGTACGTATTTATATCTTGACTTTAATATCACGTATATTAATGATCAATGAGATGTGATCATCGGTCAATCAGTATACTAGTCTCAATGCTTTATTGTTGTCCTATATAAATAATAAAACTCGACTAGGGACATTTAAGAATTATAATACTTGTCATATTATATAATCTCAAATTCAAGTCTTACTCGAATAATATAATTTCGTATTATAGTTCTAAGGACTTCTATTATATTAATATTTATATTACGTAGTAAATATAATATAATAGAATAATATTTTATTCCAAATAATTATTAACAACAACATTGTTATCAATCTCATCAAATGAATTGCCTTTAGGGCATAAACTCTAACAGAATGAACTCTAATGGAGGTTAGAATGGCTTAGAACAGTTGAGAAAACAAATGAGCAGCACTTCATGCAGCTAGGTATCGATCCCCCAAAATATGGAAGCCATGGGGTATTTATAGGTGGAGGT
This sequence comes from Allium sativum, assembly GCA_030737875.1. NCBI lineage: Eukaryota > Viridiplantae > Streptophyta > Magnoliopsida > Asparagales > Amaryllidaceae > Allium > Allium sativum. The sequence goes on along the minus strand of CM060923.1, from coordinate 400,521,516 downwards.
TGAATGAAGTGATGAGCTGAAACTCAAATATGCAGCCTTTGGCTTGTTCATGCCATAATTACGAAAATGCCATTGCCAACTGTTGCCATTGTCTAGCCAACCCGTTGAATGCTCGACCGACTAGTATGCACGACCAAGATGTACGACCGAGCAAGATGATGTACGGCTAACCAACATGATGTACGACCGAACAATATGATGCTCTCACCGTGTAATGCGCGACCCTTCTTGTGCTGGACCAGGGTGGTAACCGACCATACTGTTGACCGACCCCTTATGATGCTCGACCCATGTAACTTCCAAAAGGCACATGACCGACCAACCCATAAAGTAGTAATATATTTGATTCATTGTTTTAATATAGACCTAATCTATCAATTGTTTGATCCTTAGTGGATAAACATTTTCCCATCGAAGTTTGTAATTTTGGTTCATAAAAATTACAAGCTTCGAAATGAACGTATATGACACTATTTGATAGACTGCAATCTATTTTAAATGGATTGATAACATCAATTACACTATGGATAAAAATAATTTTCCATTTATCATGTTCATGCATTTCATATGCACAGGTCGAGCAGTTGTATCATCATGGGCTGCTTGCAAAAGAGTGTGACCAATCAAGTCTTACATGTTTCTCTGGGTCGGTCGGGCCTTACATGCGACCATGGGTCGGTCGGGCCTCGTCACCCAGGGTCTATCAATCCCATTCATCTTCCTTACTTTATATCATCTTCTGGCCTTCATCTCTACACTTCAACTCTTTTTATTGAAGAAAACTTTTAATGGCGGCTGCTTTTTCCTAAGGAATTCGATTCGGCCTCAAATCAGCTCGAGCATGCTCCTTTTCAGATTGTATCCGCGGCAACGATCATCTAAATCACCAAATTCACCAGCAATTCTCATCTCCGCTGTAAGCCTTATCGATTTCCAGTCAAATTGAAGCTCTCGTCTCGGATTTGGAACTTCACACCAACTACATGTGATTATTTCTCTAGATTCTGAGCCCGATTGATCTACAAATGATTACGGTTTTGAACTGAAATGATTGGTGGAATGCTAGGGCTTGTATTTGAGTCAGATCATTTTTTATTGGTTTGCTGATTTCGCTTGTACACCTGGATTCGATTGTCTTGTAGTTTGTGTTTAAGCTCGATAAATACAGTCCCAATTGAGTTTGACACTGATAAGTTTTCTGAATTTTGACTTTGATGATTACGACTATGAATTGTTTGTAGATTTTGATCCAAATTAATTCATATTGTATATGGTGATCAAAATTGGGTATCAACACTTTAAACTTTGATGTATGTTCACTTTGACAAGCTGTGTGTACTGAATGAGCACTTAATGTAGCAATTCTTTATGTTGATTCAATGCATCAACTTGTTTTGGTTTTGAAGTTGCGTCAATAAGAGCACTTCAATTTTGAAAAATAGAATTTGCATGCTGCTTGTTGAAATGATTCTGATAACATTTGGGCCTGTGTTTGCTATGTTTGCTATTTGTAACATGATATACTTGTCAAACTAGGCACTCAAACTTTTCCCATTGCACATTACTTTTTAGAACAATCATGGTAGTGTTTGGAATTTGATGCGAAAACCCTTTTCCTTCATCATCATTTTAATTACCCTTTGCCGTGTAAAAACTTTCAATTTGAATTCAGCAATATTTTCATAGTCGTGTAAGCCTGATCACCCGAAAGTCTTCAAAACAATTTTGTAGTCTCTTAACATGTCTGCTCGACCCATCATGGGTTGAATATGCTCGAACCATCATGAGTCGAACATGCTCGACACATACTTGGTCGTTCATACTCGACCCAGTTTGGGTTCGATCATGCTCGACCTAGTTTGGGTCGGTCATGCTCGAACCAATCTGTGGTCGGTCATGCTCAACCCGTATGAGGTCAGTCATGATCGAGCCAATCAGGGGTCGATCACGCTCGACCCATATGAGGTCGGTCATGCTCGACCCGTATGAGGTCAGTCATGATCGAGCCAATCAGGGATCGATCATGCTTGACCCATATGAGGTAGGTCATGCTCGACCCATATTTTTTCTGTCATGCTCGAACCAATCTGAGGTCGATCATGCTTGACCCATATTTTTTTCTGTCATGCTCGAACCAATTTGAGGTCGATCATGCTCGACCCATATGACGTCGATCATGCTCGACCTAATCTGGGTTTGATCTTCCTTAACTCATATTGGTTCGATTAGATCACATTGCTTAGAGATTTTCCTCTGCCAAGGCCTTTGTTGATTGTCAAGTCTTCTTGCAATGCTGAACCTGTAATAGCTAAAGTACTCGCACGTTTTCGAGCTTATTATTTTGTTGTTGATTGCTCACATCAACAACAGATTAGTGTAAAAGTTAGGAATGTTAGTAATCCGCTTGTTATGTGTTCAGATCGAAGAACATGCCAGGTCTGTTCGAAAGAAAGCAAGCACCATGAAATAATATTGAATCCAGTTTGTACTTTTGTGGTAGAACTTCAAGGCAGTGGGTATCCTTATTTTCGAACGGAAGCAGTATAAATAAAAGGGGCCAGTTTGGGTTATAACGTGAAGTAATTATTTTGAATAGGAGCAAATTGGGCTCGTTCTTTTTGAAATGGAAATATAAATCGGCCTGGTAAATTTAAAAAGATAATAGGGGCGTGCTTGGGGAATCAAAGCCGTACATGGGTAATAAAAGCCGCGCGTGGGGAGAAACCAACGTCTGCAAAGAAGAAAAGGTCTAACGTAGCAGATGGAAAGAAACAGTTATGCCGTTTTTCCAGAACCAAAAGATGTTATCATTTTAATACTATAATTAGTTAGGTCGGTTTAATTAAAAATTAAGTTTATTAATTTATTAAATCATTAATGTGCATCTCTAATGACTATTGTTTGCAAGGTCCAAATGGTACGAAACAAGTTGCAATGGGGTCATGGTAACGGGCACTACATGCTGGGACAATTTGAACAGTTTTGGAATCAGTAGAAAATTTACGGTTAAATTGAACGACTATTCAATTTAATTTTAACCGAACCGAATAAAACGCAAGTGAGTATAACTCATTCAGTTTTTACCCTCTTATATTTTATATAAGTCGGGATTTAATTTGTGTGCTATGGTTGATAATTATTTGTTGTGTGCTGAATATTATACATATATTGGATGAATTGACTGATTTAAACATTCGTTTATTTTAAACAAAATATAATCGTTATTTTAACGATTATTTTCAAACGAGTTAACTTACCTTGTTGGTTACGTTTATAATAATATAAACATATTAAATTAAAATATGGATGCTTGGATTATTGTTATTTATTTATTGTTAATATTATATCTGTTTATTATAGTGAATAATATTATTTGAGGTAACGTATTTGGATGCAGGGAAAAACAAGTTGGAATCCTCAAATTTGTTATTTATTTTCATATTACCAATATATGAATTGTATAATCAACATGATTAAATGATTGATTTGTTTATGGATTTGTTGAATCATAATTCAACGTTTGTTGTGATATTAACCAGTGGGCTATATTGGTTGAGTAATTGGCATCAGTTGGCTTGATAATCAATCATTTTATAAACATTGATTTACCGTCAGGTAAATAGACAGAAATGAAGTTATAAAATTTATCTTTATAACTGAACTTAGTTTTTGTTTAAATCTATTAATTTGAATAAAGTTTATTAAAAGGGAAATTAATATTTGTTATTTATTATTCAAGTTTTAAATAATTATTATATAGTTTATAAATCAAATCCTTATGTTAAAATAAGAATTATAAGCAGTTGAGCAGAAATTAAAGTAACGATTAAGAATTTGGATTAATTGTTGTGAGAAACAATTAAATGAGGTTATTTAAATTAATTATATTATTAATTAATTTAAAGGTGGAACTAATTGGAATTGGGTAAAGAGATAATCGTGTTTTGAGTTGACCAAGTCGACCGTTTCAACTGGGGTTTGATTATTAAGTTAAATTAGTTTATTGTCAAGTAATATATTGAAATAGCTTAACGAATATTTCTTTAAATTTTAATAAGGGTTTAAAAAGGAAATTTATTATTCATTTTAGCTAATAAAGCAATTAACTAATTTTACAATAATTAATATTGAAGTAAAATATTATTTTATATAATAATAATTTAAGTAATTACCTTGTAAATGGAATTCATCGAAGTAAAGAAAATCGAAGATTGAAATGGAATCTAGTTGAACTGTGAAAGAGGTATATGAACAGGTTTTTATTTAAAACCTGAGATATAAAATCAGTTTATAAAAAGAGGTTTTAGGCAATCACGATAGCTTAAAATTGATGTTTATTTAACATTGAATTAAGTAAAAAGGAAATCATACAGAAGGGTTTTATATTAAACGTGAATTATATAAACGAGGTTTATGAAAATAAATGAGATGTCAAAGTGTTGATTTTGAATTGGCGATACGTAATAATGGAATTAAGTGAAAGGGATTGAATTGAAACGATATTTTCCAATGTAAAATGGTTGAATTAACTAGAAGCAGAATGTAATGGGTTGATAATGAGTTAAGTAAGAATTGGAATCCAACTGGAGACTGGTTGAGTTGAGTGATTTCTGAGTATTAATATGATGTTGAATTCGGTCTTCGGGGTTGAAACTTAGGGAATTATTCGCTTACCAATTAGCAATCAGGGACCAATCAATGTTGAGGTATAGAAATGCACGAATAAATAATAGGAATGTTTCCAGCTATGAAGTAAAAAAAATTAGAATATATATTGGAATTTCCAAAGTAACGGAAATAAAGGATTTGAGAATATGTATTGCGATTTCCGAAGAAAAAGGAAATAAAAGGACTCGAGAGTATATATAATGAGATTTCCAAAATAACGAAAACAAAAGGACTGTATGGAAATAAAATGGTATTTTCATGGTAAAAAGGAAATGAGAAGTTGTGTTTGAAATAGGTTTTCTATAAGAATAAGTGTTGGTTATTGTTTTCAAATAATGAAATAAAAGAGATTTGTAATGTTGTTTTACGAGTGATAAGTTAAAGTGATTTCCCGATTGTAGATAACAAGTACGATGTGGCAAAAGTTTTGAAAAAAGATAATGGAATAGGAAATTTGATATGAGTATAGAATATTTTCCTAAGTATTAAAATTAAATGGTTTTGAGGATAATCTTATGTTAAATAAAAAGTGAAATGCTATTCTAAAATATCAAAAAGATTTTTAAGTTTTAAATTAACCATTTGTTTAATTATTTTAATTAAAGAAGCCAAGTGATGTTGAATACTGAACCAGTAGATCTATTTTTATTTTAATGATTGAATGGTTGTTAATTTGATACTTAAATAAACGACTATCAAATCTGGCCTATACGATTGTTGGTACGGGAAGACCTGTATCGATTTATATTCGAAAACCATTCCGACCAACAAATACAAAATGTTGAAGATATCAGATGCTGATCGAGAAAGAGAAATTGAAGACCTTAGATCTTCATAAAATGGAAGAACAACTTAAAATATCTGGTTTAGCGACCCGAGATATATGGGAGTTCTGTCATAGTTGGAATCTACGGATTGCAAGGACTACTCGCTACTGATTTATTGAGTGATACCTAGGATGTGGTAGGAGGGTGCCTTCGGTTAATCCTGTTCCTGGATGACTTCTATGGATGGATGTCTGATAGAGTATTTCCAAAGGGATTTCATACGTTGATTTCTTCAAATGTACTATAGTTGATGGCGGAGTAGTTCACTTCTCTTAGCATAACAACTAGGGTATTTTTTTGGATGTCAATTAGTGATTTTCTGGCAGATCTGACTATGTGGCATTCAAAGTGAATGATGGCCAGATGTTCTGAAAAGAAGATTTAAACCTCAAGTCTCATCAACCAGGAAATGGTATAAAATCGGATAGGTCTCATGGCTAAGTGGGTCGCTCCTAATTAGGGTGTATTGTCACCATCTAGAGAATATTCATATTCATTACTTCTTTTCATTTCTGTATCTCTCGGAAACTACGATGGTAACGAAAAAAAGCCATAAGGTGACAATACATTCGGTACTCTCAAGCGAAGTGAGGGGCCACTCATGTGTAGCCTGGGTTGCAAGATGTTCTTGCTAAATCCTGGTATATTCCCCTCTAGAGATATATTGTCGGAAGGTGGTCCTATACCTTGCCAGGAAATCCATTCTCTAATAAGCGCCTGCGATTTTGATTGTATACTATGTATGTAGAGCGTGAGATGCAAGCGTTTTGCTAGACTGATACTTATTTGTATTTAGACATTATTATAATTTCATAAAAGATATAATTTCCAAAATGTTTTGGGTTATCGTAAGGTAAAAACCGTCCGTAGTTATGTGTCGATTTGGTTTTACGATCATCCTTTTCTTTCGAAAAGATTTTGACTTCAAAATCAAGTTGTGTGATACATTTTAACTTGGTGGGTTTCTCACTCTGGTTCACCAAACTGATCCGATGTTTGTAATTCTCTGGTTAGACAGAGTTTTATAGGTTCAGGTTATTGGATGATGTGGAAGAGTCCAGACTTATGATGTTATATAGTATTATTCTGCTGTGTGATTGTATATGAGGATAGGTTGTTATAACTATCCAGATGTGTTGATGTCCTATGATGATTGTAAGTAAAAAAAATTAAGCTCTCAGTAAAGATTTATTTCTATATTATATTTTGTTTCGTTGCGATGTGAGACTTTATGTTGTGTTTGTTCTTCTTCTTCTATTCTAATATTTCTTTCTTTTCTTACCCTCTAATTTCTTTCTATTAACTATTCGGTGTTTTCGATAGTTGAGTTTTGGCAAGTAATACTGGTATATGTATTATTATCGGAATTCAGCATTTGAATTCTTTTACTAGGTCCTTATAAATGGGAAAGGGATTAGAAACCGTTTATACGATTAACCGTGCTTCAACTGTTTATCGTGCTTCATGATCCTAGTAGTGCGTTGAATGTTTATTCATTTGTTATGGAAATTAAGCGAGGCTGTTTTCCATGTACAATCGTTTATTGTGTGTACTACAGTCGGTTAATCGACTATAGAACTTGACCTTAAATCCAGTGACTGGTTTTGAGGATATCGGGATTTGGTAAGTGTTCTACTTATCAAAAACCAATTCAAAACTAGTATATGGATTCTATGTTTTGGAAGCAGGTGTGAAGTGAAGGCTATGTGACATTTCGAGATTTGTTGATATTCTCAAACACATATAGTGATTCTGATATTTATGAAGGAATTTATGTGTGATTCCAAAATCTAGTGATATATTAGAATCCATGGGTGATTTCGAGATCTGTGAAGGAATCTATGTGTGATTCAAGATCTATTGAGCTATGCGATTCCATTTGGGAATTCTTGTTCTGTTCGAGTAAGGAAGACTCGTCTAAAAGATGCTGAACGAAACATTGACATCAGATATGGCTAAAGATAGAGTAGGCTGCGTGAGCTAGGGTTTAGCTAACCCAGGACAAGATATATTGACTCCATATCTAAAGTATTGCACGCGGGGAGTTGGATATATTCAGTTCTATGTGGTGCACAACAGTGTTTTCGTGCATGGGCCAGTCATGTTTACCTTATGGTATATTTTATCTAGAGATATACGATGCTCGGAAGGTGGTTTCTGATCCTTATGCATGGAGTTTCGATCCGGCTTGATTTAGAGAGGTCTTCACGGAAAATCTGATTTACGAACGTGCCTTATTGTTTTGTTTGTATAATTACTAGTTGTCGAATGTAACCAATGTAACCATTCCTTCTATATGAATTTATTTGTATTCTACACCTTAGATATTATCTATTATACAACTATATTTCTCCTAATAAATGGTTGGATGATATTGAGGGGATAACCGTTACGGACATGCGTATGGCCTCAGGTTGTATTGAGATATGTTACTTATATGTTGATTTATCTCAAGCGGTTGCCTAACCTGATCCAGGTGTTATTTTGTGATAATACTCCAGTCAGACCGAGTTTATTTACAAACTGGACTTGTGTAACGGATGGAATTTTCGACCCAGAAAATCAACATAAAAACACACTGTTGACTATTCAAGCATCGAAAACACCAGGACATTAATAGAAGAATTTAGAGGGTGAGAAAGAAAAGATAGAACTAATAGAATAGAAGAAGAAGATCACAACTGAACAGAATCAGAGTAACACGAAACTCGCAGCGGAACAAAATAAGATGTATTATATAACATAACTTTGAATACAAAACTGTATTGTATATACATACCATTATCAGAGTACAATACATCATATCACAGCGGAAATAACTCTACATAACTAATAGTGAAGCTTCCTGCTTTTGAGCTCCTCCAAGTGAATCTGCAAAGCCTGAAACACTTGACTGCCCGTACAAATTTGGGCACCCAAGAGTTTAGGGAAAACAAACAAAATAAACTCTGGGTCAGTCATGGGACTGGTGTGAGTAAATTCCATCTATACGGTTTTACTTTGAAGAAAATCCTTTTGAAACAAAAGGATAATAGTAAGACCAGCCCACACATAAACATGGACGGCTTTTACCTTACTATAACCCAAATTACTTTGATATCAAAACAGTGATATTATGATAATGTCTAAACAAATAATTATCCAAGTAGCAGAACGCTTGCATCTCACGTTCCACATATATATAGTATAAAATCATAAACCGCAGGGCACTTATTGGAGATTGAATTTCAACAAACAAGGTATGGGAGCACCTTCTGAATAGTGTACTCTAGAGGGGATACACTCAGGGTTCAACAAGAACGTCTTGCAACCCAGCCACACATGACCGCTCACTCATTTAGCTTGAGTGTCGCGAATATATTGCCACCACGGTTGTAGGCCATCCAACCATCATTCCGAAGATACAGAATCGAAAAAGAAGTATAAATATGAATTTTCTCTAGATCGGTGACAATACACCCTGCTTGGGGATGACCCAACTAGCCATGCTGCCTAGCCCAACTTCTGTCACTTCCTGGTTGTGAGGCTAGAGGCTACGTCTATCTTCAGAACATCTGATCACCATTCACTTTGAATGTCACATCGTCAAACCCATAATCACACATTGATTACACAAATGCACACTGGGTGTAGAATAAAGAGAAGTTACCTTCTCCCCACCAACTTGGTATATCCGTACAAATCAACGGCGTGACCGTTGGAAATACTCTGTCAGACACTCGTCCATACAAGTTGTCCTGGGACTGGACAAACAAAAACATCATTCTGGAACTGGACGATCCTTGCATTTAACTCCGTCTTCAATTATCTTCAGCATATCTAATTCATAGCGCTTATGCCTATATGGAGTGGTTTCCGGATAATAAATCCAACCGGTCTCTCCGTATTGACAACGACGGTCAAACACTTCGATAGTCGGTTATTTAACTATCGGAGTTAAAACAACATCCATTCTAATGTATAACTAAACATCATACAATCACGGGCGCTTTTTATTTAACATTCGTTATACTTCAAATTTCCATATCTCACTAGATATTTCTCAAACTCTGTTTTTGCCTTTAACACTTTTGGAAAACATTTCCAATTATTATAAACTTTTATTCTTTCATGTTCCAAAAATATCCGTTATTAACGTTCGAACTATTTCCCATTAAGTTCACATTCCTTATTCCTATACTTGGGTAATCTACCTTATTTACACTGGAAAATATTTCCAAATTCATCTTAACATTTTAATCGGCCCAACATTCACTTTTAAAACATTATTCCCTTTGAAATGGAAATACCATCCCTTCTTATAGAAATCTAAACACCTTGATCATATAACTCTTTATTCACGTAATAATCTCCCTTATCTTATTTACCGAAATCTCTTTCATACTTTTTCACTCCTATTCCACTTTATAAACTCTGTTTCCAAGTCAACATCTTATCCAATCGATATCAAGTTTATAACTAAATACTGACTCATATCCTATTAACATTTATTTGTTTAAACTAAATGTTAATTATTCTATCAGATTATAATCCCTAAAAATAGTTTACTTTTAATACATTCGACACCGTCGAATTCTAGTTACAAATCCTAACGGTTTAATTCTAATCACATTTCGAACATCGAAATGTTGTCATCAGTTTCTAATACGATTCCCCAATTCTTTTTCTAAACTCTTTCTTATATTTCTTTGAACAAACGTCGTTACTTATTACTCTAGAATAAGTGGATTTCAAACCAACTGTTACATTTCCTAGGAAGTGCTGCTATATATAAAAGTCACGCTTAAGTCAAATTAACAGCAGTTAATTTGTCGCTATAGTTCTAAACTTGTCATACGCTGTAATATTCTCCTTATAACTAATTACAGTCACACTTACCTTATCAACAGCGTTATTTTATTGCTATAGTTCAACTTATCATACGCTGTAATATTCTTTGTTATAACTAATCTTGACATAACAGTCACACTTATCTTATCAACAGCGTTATTTTATTGCTATAGTTCTAAGACTTGCATACGCCGCCATATTCCTTTCATACTAATCTTGACATCTATTTCCGTCACAAAAAATCTTGACATCTCTTTCTGTTACAAAAATCTTGACATCTCTTTCCGTTACAAAAGTCTTGACATCTCTTTCCGTTACAAAAATCTTGACATATCTTTCTGTTACAAAAATCTTGACATCTCTTTCCGTTACAAACTGATATCGTTCCTCGGTAATAGCGAAGCCGTTCAAGTTGGGGTATTTTATTTACCTCTCAGACCTTGATCGACAACGTTCTTACCTTAGAACCGATACAAGTCTGTATTCAAATTCCTTATTACTTAATATATTTATTAAATCGTATTTCCTTGTTGTATTTTGGAATATGGTTTTACAACACCATATTCTTACTTTGGAATCTCTGTGGTTTATGAATATTTAATTTAAACATTAATTCTTTGCTTTCTCCATTTCCCAGTTCTTATCTATAACTTCTTAAATGGTAATTAACTCTCATTAATTTCGATAAACTTATTTCTAACCTGTTTTCATTAGATTAATTAAAGACCAATTAATCTAATAATCATGTTCCCAAATAACAGTTGATTAAATCAACTTATTTCCATCAGTAAATTCGTTAACTGATTTTAATTACTTCTTAACATTAGATTAATATAATTAATCTAATAATATTTCTAAATTGTTTATCTCAAATATTTAATTGTCGGATAATTTCTTCTTTATAAACTTATTTAAATGTCAACAATCTTTTTTATTTACTTTATAAAAACGAACTCTAAAATACAGGTTTATAATAGAACTTCTATTAAGAATTCAAAACTTCACTTTAATTATAAAAATATAATTTTTGTAATTAACTCTGTTCATTTGCCTGACGACAAATCAACTTCTTAACAAAACGATGGTTTTACGGTCGACTGTTATCACTTTCTAAATTTATATCGTTTATTGATTTATCGAAACAGATGTTGAATTTCCATTCAACATCAATATTCGCATGGAGTTTTAAATATGGTTCGGGTTCAAACAGTGCATACACAACAAACAATATATATAAATATCGAGGAATCCGGTCGGATTCCTCCAACCGATTTCCGCATCCACAGATGTCAGTCAACACAATATACACTAACTCTATACTAGAGAATATTCACATCGATGAGATCAGTGTCTAACCGGTGAGTGTACATATGTAACGATGTATAATATTCAACCAAATTAACTGTAATCTACCTAATCGACCATCACACAGCATTCAAACAACATTAAAATATAATTGCAATATTTTAAAATAGATCAGAGTTAGTGATTTTACTCACCTTGGCGCGTTAACCGTTAAATAACGATTTGCTTGGTTGATTATACCCGGCGCTTTGATTTGCCTAAAACTGATCACTGCGATGTCCGCTTTTAAGTCACTGCCTAACTTTATTTCCACACATACCGCTTCACTCACCGTAAAAATCTTCACCTTCCACTTCGTTAACTCTGAATCTCGTCTCATTGATGGGGTATCAATCAACTTCAATGTCTGGTTCATCAATAAGTCCCTCGCAAGGGTTCCTCTTTTTTTTTTTTATTTAGCATAAGGCCAAAGCCCATAAGTAAATCCCACCGGCCCCCATACCAGATTTTAATTCTTGCTTCCCCTACTGCATACACAGTTACACACGCCCCTCTTTCTATTTCCACTCAATGATCCAACTTCCAGCACCTACCCATCTTCACACGCCACCCCCATTTTCTTTTACTTTTTTTACAAACAAGTTATCTGTTCCTATACCCATATATTTGCTATGGCCAAAATACTTCAGCCATTATTCTATTCATATTATTCCCATAAAACACCTCTCGTTCATTTCCACTTTGATGCTCCTCACGTTCACGGCATGTATGGAGAGAACCTTACCTCTTGCGCAGGAAACAATACAGCACCATCCTTCCATGCAGATCACCTTGCACTACACTTCTTTTCTTTTCTTTTTATGTCGTTACTTCTTTCTTTCACGTGAGCCCCTCACATTCAGTTCTCCCTTCAAGTGCAGCTATCCCTTCTCGCATGGAAACCTCGACTAAATCTCCACCTAAAAACTTCGGCCAATTCACGTTCCACCCTTTCATTTCCATGCACTGTCAGCACGTCCTCACCACAAAAAGAACTCCTGGGTTTACATCCCTATACATACGTTGCATCAAACTTAAATATAGATCCATCTCCTCATCAATACACCATTCAAAACATACCCCAAATCCTTTTCCCAACGCCCAAAACTCACTCTTCCGCAGCATGCTTTCACGTCCACTCGCATGCACTCACCATCCACCGGATCCTGACGAGCCTCCCTTCTGAAAGGCGCCATAACATCAAGGCTTTCAACTTGTCGCGCTTCTTTTTGCATGTAGTCCCCCCTGCTCCCGGATCCTCCTATTGTCATGAACACGGTTGGACCCCTATTTCAATCTCATACCTCCACTTCAAATCTGCTCCATGCACCACCCTTCCAGCGCGCGTCTACTAGTGTCGAGCAGGGTAAAACAAAACAAGGATGGAGTGAAACTTGAGAGTATGCCAGAGAGATGGATTTCGAGATCTAAAAATGGGATCCGCCGCCATTAAAAGCTTTGGTTTTGTTTTTGATTTTCTTCTCAGATCTCGTTTTAGTTTTTAGAAAAGAATTAGAAGAAGCTTTGAGAGAAATATTTGGTGTGGGGAGAATAGACAAGGTGATGGTATATATAGGGATCATATATATATTATATTATATTAAACAGAACGTACGCAGAGACGTGGTTTGCTAAATTCATGGCGCGCATTCAGGAATTAGGTGATGATTTTTCCACCTTAGGTTCATGCGTTAGGCATACCAGGTTACTCATAGGAGAATGGGATTTTTAGGGTGATGGCTTTACTTAGCTGGTGGATAGATTATAGTTATACAGTACATGTATAGCATATATATATATATTGATTTATTTCCTTACTTGCTAAGGAATGCAACATATTAATATAATTAATTAGCTTAGGGGACACACATGTGTAGAGAGTAGGAGTAGCACGTTGTCAGCATGCTATTTAATTTTGATGAATACATGACATAAGGAATAGGGGTATGGGGCACTCTAAAATCTAAACAAATAAATATTTAGGTGGATGAGTGCAAGCCTCTGCTAGCCGTAATGTATGCCTACTGTGAAATGATGTAATTTATTGGTGGAGACATTGTAAAATTGTTCATCAACTTGAAATGGGCATTGAGGTTCAGTTTACTGTATGAAGACATACACGTGTGACAGGAAAAATAGCTTTGTGATTATCGCTCTGATTTTGGTTTAAATTATAAAGTTAGCGTACCTCGATATGAAAATTTCTGTTTACGCACGAACTGTTACAGACAGAAATAAAAGTACAATCGTGTTCAGTGAGGTGCCACGATCCCAAAAATGTAATAATATCGGTAGTTTGACTTATATTTTGAAACCCCGAAATACCGATACAGGGTACACAATACTCCAAATAAAAAGTTGCATATTTAATTAATTAAAAATTACAGTAAAATTCTAAAAATTAAATTATCACTATGTCCCAAAAGAACCTTGTTCAAATTCGAATCCGATATCTAGTTATATTCAAATAACCGTTACGGTCGATATATGATTCCATAGCGACTTTTCGAATATTTGATTTGGACATCTTGCAATCTATATGACGAAATCTACATTTTCCACTTCCGTTGGAAAGATACAGTTCAACAGATTCCAACGTTTCTCGTTTCGAAGAAATCCGATTCAAAACGAGTCCGGTACACTCAATTGAAGTTCAGAACGTTAAATTACGAACTGCAGGGTTGTTCTGAGCTCGATTATGATTAATATATATTTATATACGTTCAACTTCTTTTTAATTAATATATAAATCCACTTATATTTCGAATTCAATATTTAAACTGATTTAAATACTCAAATTCAAACCGTCAAAAATGCGAGACGTTACAGACCTTCCCCCTTAAAATAATTTCGTCCTCGAAATTGCTAAGATAGGGAAAATGCTACAATCTCTGTTATAACATGGTTAAAAATCTTTTTGGTTTACTTCATAATTCCAGTTTCCACTGAACTGATTATTTCCAATTAAAATATTAATTCCTTCTTATTACCGAATATTTTCAAAATTCTGAAAATTTCCTAACAGCTTAATTTCCAGAGAATCTGGCCAGCATCTCCTCTGCACGGCTCACTCGGTATTACAACAACTTGCCCCTCTGGGCCTTCACCAATCCAAAAGAAAATCAAACAGTCAAACGACTTTCCAAACGCACTCAAAAATTGCATACTCCATATTATTTAAACATGTACCTTTTTGGTTGTCATCCAATTCTGATTCTGCACTTTGCTATCAAGCCGGTATTTATCCCAACATTTCCAATTGTTGATCTCCAACCGACTTATCCTTAATCCAATCCTTTGCTTATTGTTTGAGCCAAATTCCATTTCAAATCCTACTCCATTTCAATTCCAATTTCTTATCCAAATTTATTTGGGATCATCTCTAACCCAATTCAATATATTTAACCAAGTTAATTCCTATGTTCCACTTGCTAATTTAATTTCTCAAATTAGTTCTCTTACGCTCAACTTTGATTTTATTAAAATATCAAATTTCAATTTTTCCACTTAACTAGTTCAGTTAAATCTCTGTTTCAATAAGATTCTCACTTAACTGGCTTCGATAGAATTCACCTTCACCATTTCAAGCTATTTAACTTCATAAGTTAAATTTTAGAGATTTAAATTCCTGGGATTTATTTCAAATCAGTTTGAAATCATTTATAATTCAAAACATTTTAATTTCTGACAACTTGTTTCTCAAACAATACAAAACAAAATATTTGGTAGTAATCCGTCACTTAGCAACTCGAAAATGAACACCGATAATGGCGCGCTTCACCATCGGAATTTATTTTCCAGCGATCGAAGTGAGTTCAATACTATATCATTTTTCAAAACTCATTTTTCAAACATTTTCATTTTGAATATTACTTCAAAATATCATTTACAGCACTTGGAAAACAAATTTTCAAATCTCCCAGGATTTTAAAATTCCCTTACATTAATTTATTTACAACACTCTCCAAGTTTCTAGAGTTTTATTTCTTATTCTGGTTTTAATTTCATATTTTAGTTCATCTGATTTTGCATATAATATTTCGATTGGTTATTTATATAACCAACTCAATTATACATCTTATTTGATCATAATAATGATCACACATCCAAGATATTATAATAATCTCAAGATATATACTTCTGTTTATATCAAAATATAATTTCGGGTAAAATTATTTTATTTACCCTCTTTTAAAACAATACTGTGTCGAATTACTCTGTTCAAGAGTTTAAAAACACCTATCGACGCAGTTTGCATTACTGTTTCGACCAGAATCCATAAACCACTCGACTGACCAGTCAACACAGTATAAAACAATTTTTATTTTAGTTTACAAATACGCACTCATATATATACACTCAACTCAATCTAGAGTATTACTAACTCTATTTCTATTGAGTTACGCCACAGAGCCAAGGTAATCACTTAACCTTATGCTCTGATACCATCTGTAACGGATGGAATTTTCGACCCAGAAAATCAACATAAAAACACACTGTTGACTATTCAGGCATCGAAAACACCAGGACATTAATAGAAGAATTTAGAGGGTGAGAAAGAAAAGATAGAAATAATAGAATAGAAGAAGAAGATCACAACTGAACAGAATCAGAGTAACACGAAACTCGCAGCGGAACAAAATAAGATGTATTATATAACATAACTTTGAATACAAAACTGTATTGTATATACATACCATTATCAGAGTACAATACATCATATCACAGCGGAAATAACTCTACATAACTAATGGTGAAGCTTCCTGCTTTTGAGCTCCTCCAAGTGAATCTGCAAAGCCTGAAACACTTGACTGCCCGTACAAATTTGGGCACCCAAGAGTTTAGGGAAAACAAACAAAATAAACTCTGGGTCAGTCATGGGACTGGTGTGAGTAAATTCCAACTATACGGTTTTACTTTGAAGAAAATCCTTTTGAAACAAAAGGATAATAGTAAGACCAGCCCACACATAAACATGGACGGCTTTTACCTTACTATAACCCAAATTACTTTGATATCAAAACAGTGATATTATGATAATGTCTAAACAAATAATTATCCAAGTAGCAGAACGCTTGCATCTCACGTTCCACATATATATAGTATAAAATCATAAACCGCAGGGCACTTATTGGAGATTGAATTTCAACAAACAAGGTATGGGAGCACCTTCTGAATAGTGTACTCTAGAGGGGATACACTCAGGGTTCAACAAGAACGTCTTGCAACCCGGCCACACATGACCGCTCACTCATTTAGCTTGAGTGTCGCGAATATATTGCCACCACGGTTGTAGGCCATCCAACCGTCATTCCGAAGATACAGAATCGAAAAAGAAGTATAAATATGATTTTTCTCTAGATCGGTGACAATACACCCTGCTTGGGGATGACCCAACTAGCCATGCTGCCTGGCCCAACTTCTGTCACTTCCTGGTTGTGAGGCTAGAGACTACGTCTATCTTCAGAACATCTGATCACCATTCACTTTGAATGTCA
Organism: Allium sativum; assembly: GCA_030737875.1. Classification (NCBI taxonomy): domain Eukaryota; kingdom Viridiplantae; phylum Streptophyta; class Magnoliopsida; order Asparagales; family Amaryllidaceae; genus Allium; species Allium sativum. The sequence continues at coordinate 400,504,349 of CM060923.1, read as the reverse complement.
CATCGTCAAACCCATAATCACACATTGATTACACAAATGCACACTGGGTGTAGAATAAAGAGAAGTTACCTTCTCCCCACCAATTAGGTATATCCGTACAAATCAACGGCGTGACCGTTGGAAATACTCTGTCAGACACTCGTCCATACAAGTTGTCCTGGGACTGGACAAACAAAAACATCATTCTGGAACTGGACGATCCTTGCATTTAACTCCGTCTTCAATTATCTTCAGCATATCTAATTCATAGCGCTTATGCCTATACGGAGTGGTTTCCGGATAATAAATCCAACCGGTCTCTCCGTATTGACAACGACGGTCAAACACTTCGATAGTCGGTTATTTAACTATCGGAGTTAAAACAACATCCATTCTAATGTATAACTAAACATCATACAATCACGGGCGCTTTTTATTTAACATTCGTTATACTTCAAATTTCCATATCTCACTAGATATTTCTCAAACTCTGTTTTTGCCTTTAACACTTTTGGAAAACATTTCCAATTATTATAAACTTTTATTCTTTCATGTTCCAAAAATATCCGTTATTAACGTTCGAACTATTTCCCATTAAGTTCACATTCCTTATTCCTATACTTGGGTAATCTACCTTATTTACACTGGAAAATATTTCCAAATTCATCTTAACCTTTTAATCGGCCCAACGTTCACTTTTAAAACATTATTCCCTTTGAAATGGAAATACCATCCCTTCTTATAGAAATCTAAACACCTTGATCATATAACTCTTTATTCACGTAATAATCTCCCTTATCTTATTTACCGAAATCTCTTTCATACTTTTTCACTCCTATTCCACTTTATAAACTCTGTTTCCAAGTCAACATCTTATCCAATCGATATCAAGTTTATAACTAAATATTGACTCCTATCCTATTAACATTTATTTGTTTAAACTAAATGTTAATTATTCTATCAGATTATAATCCCTAAAAATAGTTTACTTTTAATACATTCGACACCATCGAATTCTAGTTACAAATCCTAACGGTTTAATTCTAATCACATTTCGAACATCGAAATGTTGTCATCAGTTTCTAATACGATTCCCCAATTCTTTTTCTAAACTCTTTCTTATATTTCTTTGAACAAACGTCGTTACTTATTACTCTAGAATAAGTGGATTTCAAACCAACTGTTACATTTCCTAGGAAGTGCTGCTATATATAAAAGTCTCGCTTAAGTCAAATTAACAGCAGTTAATTTGTCGCTATAGTTCTAAACTTGTCATACGCTGTAATATTCTCCTTATAACTAATTACAGTCACACTTACCTTATCAACAGCGTTATTTTATTGCTATAGTTCAACTTATCATACGCTGTAATATTCTTTGTTATAACTAATCTTGACATAACAGTCACACTTATCTTATCAACAGCGTTATTTTATTGCTATAGTTCTAAGACTTGCATACGCCGCCATATTCCTTTCATACTAATCTTGACATCTATTTCCGTCACAAAAAATCTTGACATCTCTTTCTGTTACAAAAATCTTGACATCTCTTTCCGTTACAAAAATCTTGACATCTCTTTCCGTTACAAAAATCTTGACATCTCTTTCTGTTACAAAAATCTTGACATCTCTTTCCGTTACAAACTGATATCGTTCCTCGGTAATAGCGAAGCCGTTCAAGTTGGGGTATTTTATTTACCTCTCAGACCTTGATCGACAACGTTCTTATCTTAGAACCGATACAAGTCTGTATTCAAATTCCTTATTACTTAATATATTTATTAAATCGTATTTCCTTGTTGTATTTTGGAATATGGTTTTACAACACCATATTCTTACTTTGGAATCTCTGTGGTTTATGAATATTTAATTTAAACATTAATTCTTTACTTTCTCCATTTCCCAGTTCTTATCTATAACTTCTTAAATGGTAATTAACTCTCATTAATTTCGATAAACTTATTTCTAACCTGTTTTCATTAGATTAATTAAAGACCAATTAATCTAATAATCATGTTCCCAAATAACAGTTGATTAAATCAACTTATTTCCATCAGTAAATTAGTTAACTGATTTTAATTACTTCTTAACATTAGATTAATATAATTAATCTAATAATATTTCTAAATTGTTTATCTCAAATATTTAATTGTCGGATAATTTCTTCTTTATAAACTTATTTAAATGTCAACAATCTTTTTTATTTACTTTATAAAAACGAACTCTAAAATACAGGTTTATAATAGAACTTCTATTAAAAATTCAAAACTTCACTTTAATTATAAAAATATAATTTTTGTAATTAACTCTGTTCATTTGCCTGACGACAAATCAACTTCTTAACAAAACGATGGTTTTACGGTCGACTGTTATCACTTTCTAAATTTATATCGTTTATTGATTTATCGAAACAGATGTTGCATTTCCGTTCAACATCAATATTCGCATGGCGTTTTAAACATGGTTCGGGTTCAAACAGTGCATACACAACAAACAATATATATAAATATCGAGGAATCCGGTCGGATTCCTCCAACCGATTTCCGCATCCACAGATGTCAGTCAACACAATATACACTAACTCTATACTAGAGAATATTCACATCGATGAGATCAGTGTCTAACCGGTGAGTGTACATATGTAATGATATATAATATTCAACCAAATTAACTGTAATCTACCTAATCGACCATCACACAGCATTCAAACAACATTAAAATATAATTGCAATATTTTAAAATAGATCAGAGTTAGTGATTTTACTCACCTTGGCGCGTTAACCGTTAAATAACGATTTGCTTGGTTGATTATACCCGGCGCTTTGATTTGCCTAAAACTGATCACTGCGCTGTCCGCTTTTAAGCCACTGTCTAACTTTATTTCCACACATACCGCTTCACTCACCGTAAAAATCTTCACCTTCCACTTCGTTAACTCTGAATCTCGTCTCATTGATGGGGTATCAATCAACTTCAATGCCTGGTTCATCAATAAGTCCCTCGCAAGGGTTCCTCTTTTTTTATTTATTTATTTAGCATAAGGCCAAAGCCCATAAGTAAATCCCACGGCCCCCATACCAGATTTTAATTCTTGCTTCCCCTACTGCATACACAGTTACACACGCCCCTCTTTCTATTTCCACTCAATGATCCAACTTCCAGCACCTACCCATCTTCACACGCCACCCCCATTTTCTTTTACTTTTTTTACAAACAAGTTATCTGTTCCTATACCCATATATTTGCTATGGCCAAAATACTTCAGCCATTATTCTATTCATATTATTCCCATAAAACACCTCTCGTTCATTTCCACTTTGATGCTCCTCACGTTCACGGCATGTATGGAGAGAACCTTACCTCTTGCGCAGGAAACAATACAGCACCATCCTTCCATGCAGATCACCTTGCACTACACTTCTTTTCTTTTCTTTTTATGTCGTTACTTCTTTCTTTCACGTGAGCCCCTCACATTCAGTTCTCCCTTCAAGTGCAGCTATCCCTTCTCGCATGGAAACCTCGACTAAATCTCCACCTAAAAACTTCGGCCAATTCACGTTCCACCCTTTCATTTCCATGCACTGTCAGCACGTCCTCACCACAAAAAGAACTCCTGGGTTTACATCCCTATACATACGTTGCATCAAACTTAAATATAGATCCATCTCCTCATCAATACACCATTCAAAACATACCCCAAATCCTTTTCCCAACGCCCAAAACTCACTCTTCCGCATCATGCTTTCACGTCCACTCGCATGCACTCACCATCCACCGGATCCTGACGAGCCTCCCTTCTGAAAGGCGCCATAACATCAAGGCTTTCAACTTGTCGCGCTTCTTTTTGCATGTAGTCCCCCCCTGCTCCCGGATCCTCCTATTGTCATGAACACGGTTGGACCCCTATTTCAATCTCATACCTCCACTTCAAATCTGCTCCATGCACCACCCTTCCAGCGCGCGTCTACTAGTGTCGAGCAGGGTAAAACAAAACAAGGATGGAGTGAAACTTGAGAGTATGCCAGAGAGATGGATTTCGAGATCTAAAAATGGGATCCGCCGCCATTAAAAGCTTTGGTTTTGTTTTTGATTTTCTTCTCAGATCTCGTTTTAGTTTTTAGAAAAGAATTAGAAGAAGCTTTGAGAGAAATATTTGGTGTGGGGAGAATAGACAAGGTGATGGTATATATAGGGATCATATATATATTATATTATATTAAACAGAACGTACGCAGAGACGTGGTTTGCTAAATTCATGGCGCGCATTCAGGAATTAGGTGATGATTTTTTCACCTTAGGTTCATGCGTTAGGCATACCAGGTTACTCATAGGAGAATGGGATTTTTAGGGTGATGGCTTTACTTAGCTGGTGGATAGATTATAGTTATACAGTACATGTATAGCATATATATATATTGATTTATTTCCTTACTTGCTAAGGAATGCAACATATTAATATAATTAGTTAGCTTAGGGGACACACATGTGTAGAGAGTAGGAGTAGCACGTTGTCAGCATGCTATTTAATTTTGATGAATACATGACATAAGGAATAGGGGTATGGGGCACTCTAAAATCTAAACAAATAAATATTTAGGTGGATGAGTGCAAGCCTCTGCTAGCCGTAATGTATGCCTACTGTGAAATGATGTAATTTATTGGTGGAGACATTGTAAAATTGTTCATCAACTTGAAATGGGCATTGAGGTTCAGTTTACTGTATGAAGACATACACGTGTGACAGGAAAAATAGCTTTGTGATTATCGCTCTGATTTTGGTTTAAATTATAAAGTTAGCGTACCTCGATATGAAAATTTCTGTTTACGCACGAACTGTTACAGACAGAAATAAAAGTACAATCGTGTTCAGTGAGGTGCCACGATCCCAAAAATGTAATAATATCGGTAGTTTGACTTATATTTTGAAACCCCGAAATACCGATACAGGGTACACAATACTCCAAATAAAAAGTTGCATATTTAATTAATTAAAAATTACAGTAAAATTCTAAAAATTAAATTATCACTATGTCCCAAAAGAACCTTGTTCAAATTCGAATCCGATATCTAGTTATATTCAAATAACCGTTACGGTCGATATATGATTCCATAGCGACTTTTCGAATATTTGATTTGGACATATCTTGCAATCTATATGACGAAATCTACATTTTCCACTTCCGTTGGAAAGATACAGTTCAACAGATTCCAACGTTTCTCGTTTCGAAGAAATCCGATTCAAAACGAGTCCGGTACACTCAGTTGAAGTTCAGAACGTTAAATTACGAACTGCAGGGTTGTTCTGAGCTCGATTATGATTAATATATATTTATATACGTTCAACTTCTTTTTAATTAATATATAAATCCACTTATATTTCGAATTCAATATTTAAACTGATTTAAATACTCAAATTCAAACCGTCAAAAATGCGAGACGTTACAACTTGGATTGCTTTGGAGCTTTAGAAGAGGAGTTGGTGACAAGGCGCATACTCGTATTCTTTTATTTTGTTCCAACGTGTATATTTTTGTATGTATAAGCAAATGTAAGGACTTGTTATTATAACAGTCTAGGCTGGTTCATTTGTATTATGATTGATGTATGTATATTTTAAAGTTTTTTGCTTTTTGTAAAAAGCACTTTATTATTATAGATTATTCATTCCATTCTGAGATTATGTTCTGTATCTTCTTTCTTCTATTCTTATATTCCCTTTCTTTTCCCCCAAACTATCAGACTTTCTAACACTTGGTTTGAGATACATGAATACAGAGGATGTATTAGTGTTGATTTTCGAGAGCTGAAAAGTCGGGTCGCTTCAGGCTCGCTTTTCTTTTTGCTGTGAACAAATGAAAGGGTAGAGAGAAAATGAATTTGGGTTATAGGTTAAGATTATTTATAGGCGACATTTTCAATGGTTAGTTAAATAAATAAATATTCAGTTTTTCACTTATTCATCTTTAATTCAATTTCAAACGTTACTAACTTAATCCTAATCTAAAATAGTACTTATGCTAGTTATATGAATCAATTACACATAAAACAAATATCTCAAATTCAAATATTCAACAATTCCAATTGAACATTTAATTTTTTAAATAATCAATTTAATTTATTTCTTAATAATTCACCATAAATTTCCAATTTCAAATACTTATTTCTAATTCAATCGAAAAACTTATTAACTTTATAAATGAAATTTTATTTACATTAAATTCTAGTTTTGATTATTTAACAAATTCAATATGATTTCAAATTATAAATTAATTACGTTCAAATATTTCAATATAAAATTTCAAATTTCAATACTTATCAATAAAAATGAATTATAGTTTCAGTTACAATTAGTACAAATCATCGTTGTTATAACTAGTTGGAATTCATTACATAATCAATTAACTTAAATTTATATCATTCGTTTTCACAATTAAATCATTAACTTTTAATTTAACCATAATTATAATTAAAATATTATTAAATCCAATAATTTAAATGGTCGAAAAATACGATTGTTATACTCTCCCTACTCAAAACTTTTCATCCTCAAAAAAGCATAGTAAGAAATTTGTTAATTAATATATTTAACCATATGATTTCCTAGTCAACTTATAAAATGTTTAATTTTCATAAGTATTTTAATATAGGTTTGAAAACTCCAATTTTCTACAAAATTTTCTACGTCTTAAAATTATGAAAAATTTCGAAAGAGTCTCATTTGTACGGTTAGGTCCAGAAAACATCTACAATATATATATATATATATATATATATATATATATATATATATATATATAAAACCACAAATATACATCTCATCTCAGTGATGAGGCATCCCAAACAATAGGGAAACAATATATATAACCTAAACGCGATATGTAATCTGAGATACATAACTTTTATTAGCGTTATTAGCAATTCAGCGTATTTTTAAGCAAGCAAAAGCAATAATTATGCACAAGCCGCTTCTGAAGCAACCAAATGCCATCAATACCTACTAAAACACTCAACATCCAAATAAGAACATATGTATATAAAAATCGATATAACTGCAAATGTCATATATGAATTAGCAAACACAACAAAAGCAACAAACAAACGTCCAAACAATCATATTCATCCGACAAAACACAATTACAAATTTTGCAGTGTCAATATATTATTTACTCAATTTCATTTGGTTTATTTCATTTATAACAATTCATAATTTTATTTTTATTTTATTCAGATTCCCTAATCACTTCCAATTATTTTTAATCAACTAAAATTGAATTGTCATTTTTTCCTCTTTCTTTTATTCAGCTTCATTTACCTTTTTATTTATTTACATCCATTTAAACCAAATCCACTTTAATTCGAACATTAATTTTCATTACCTATTCAATTTGAGCTCATTACTTAATTTTAAATTGATTATAGTTCAAATTCATAAAAAATTAAATTTGCAATCAATTTCAATTTACACTTGTTAAGTTAACCTCTATTTCGTCATTTCTCTTATTTATTTCTATTTAACTCTAATTTAATTTAAATCAAAGTCTATATCTTACTAATTAAGTTTCATTGACTTGTATAACATTCTATCGCTTATTTATAGTAGCAATTTTAATCTCGAAAACCTTTCGGCCAGTTTTATTTATGCTCTTGAACGAAATAAAGTATCATACAAGTTCCTCTATTTCACTTAAGTTTTACTTGTTTAACAGTTTAAGTTCATTTCCATATTATATCACTTTTCATTTCATTTTGCTCGTCCTATTGATTGATTTCCTTAACAATTTTACCCTTTTTTCCATTTATCTCCATGTCATTTCCATTAATTTACATTCATTTACTTACACTGTTATTTCCATTAACTTCCATAAATTAAATGAATTTAAGTGCCCATTTACTAATTTATTTCATTGGTTTAATTTACTTACTTAACTTAGTTAAATTCAGTTTCATACATGACTAAGTGTATATATCATTTATTGCATACTTAAGCTTTGTTCACTTTTTATAAACCATCAATTTATTTTACCTTCATTACTCACCCATACTTTCAAATTATGCAATTGCTTATTCCTATAACATTTCAACTTCTTAAACATTTGGGTAAGTTAAACATGCTTATAGAAAAAGATTTAGTGCTATACAAGTTCAACGGTTTCCAATCTCAAATTAGCTATTTCAAATTTCAAAAAGTTTCTACTTTAATTTATATCTCTTGGGTTAATTTTTCTATTTTCGTTTGTACTTATCTTAAGTTCATCTTCTTATTTCGCAATTCAAAAGTTTCTAAAATTCCAATTTTTAACTCGTTTTTGCAATGTCCTGTATTTTGGTCGTCAAATATTTAAATTATTTTATTATTTTAAATATCAATTTGGAATTTTAAATGCATTAATAATATAAAATTCATATTTAAACAAAGTTTGAATGTTTAATTTATATTTAAAATATAATTCGAGCTCGTAACATCATGGTAATTCGTAATTGACGATTTAAACTTCATTTGAATACACAGAATCCAGTTTAAGTCGGAATTCTTTGAAACAAGAAATATCCGAATCTATTTGATTATAATTTTCTAATGGAAGAGAAAAATGGAGATTTCATATTATAGATTGTTAGTTGTGTCCAATTCAAATTTTAAAATAGTCGCTACGGAATTCGTTAATAAACGATAACGTTTATTTAATAAAATATAAATGATTTTTATATATATTTAAATATTGTTTAGCCCAAAATGGTAAATATTGAGTTTAAAATATATATTGGTTTATTCTGAATCTGTGCAATATTTCATTTGAAGAGAAACGATAATAATATTTTTTTACTATTTTAATAAAAAAAATTGGATTTAATTATATATTATCGATATTATACACGTCTTAAAAATGTTTATTTTTCTAATGACCTCCGTTTTCGACGAAATGAATTTTATTGGAATATGTATAGCTAGTTATGGTTAGATTTCCAATTTGAAGCCAATTGGAATTGTTTTATTTGTGTGTGCAATTTAAAGGTGAACCGATAAATATATTCAAAACAATGTCGTTATGCAAACGTAGTCCAATTTCAACGGAATTAATTCCATTGGATTTTGAACATTAAGATGTAGCAGCACGTCCATTTTTGTGGCGGGTATGGCGATACTTTATCCATGTTTCAACTATGATAGTTGATGTTTCCCGCTGCACATTTTATTCATATATTATATTTTCCACTGTTTTGTTATTTAAATCTCTGATATTATTTTTCCGCTGAGTAAAATTTATTCATACTGTGATATATTCTTGTACTCTGATATAAATTGTTATACCAGCAATCAAATGTTCTCATGTTTGTGTTCTGATGCGTCATGTTCTCATTACAATCCGCGTTCTCAAACGGTCTTGGTCGGTTTAGCAATTGATTCGGACCAAGCGAAGTTCGGTGTGTAACAGTTTGGTATCAGAGCTTTGGTTTACAAAGCTCGAGAACAAGACATATTAGAACCAAACAAAAGAATTCATTAGAGATAGGATTATCAACATTCTATAAGAATAACTCATTAGAGATAGGGTTAGTGATGCCCTAGAATGAGTTTGAAGAGTATTATTTGAAAAAAAAAGTGAATTTAATTGTGAAAATTATATCTTATTATACGTATTTGAGTACTTTATTTTGGACTATTGAGTATAAGAGGATTTTGCATATACGTCTGATCCACATGTATTCGAAGTCTTAAATATACTTGGTAGATATATAATCACACTCTAGTCGCCCGGAGATGATTCTGGTAATAACAATCGCATCATCAGCTTTTATGTTCGAGTTTCGAAAGTGGGATATCTATATATTTCCAATTGACTGGTGTGAGGACCAAAACTTAGTTAGAGTTTAATTTTTGTGATTTGTCATTGAAAATATGATTTTGAGTATATATAGAAGGTATATGTTTGAGAAGCTAATTAACTAATTGATTATTGGTTGTGATGTGTGATTATTAGTTAAATTAATTAAAATATTGGAATAATAAAACCAATGTGGAAATGAAAGGGTAAAATTTAGCCAAATCGAATTTAATATTGAATTGAATTGAAAATTAGTTCGAATGAGATAAAAATATACATGTATATATGTTATACAGGTTAATGCGTGGAAGCTAAGAAGAGGAATAAAATTGTATGTCCGACAAATAGGTACATGTTTACTATATTGTTTGGGTTTGATGATTTTATGAGTCGATTGGCTAGCCGCTTGGCTTTTGGCTTTTCTTTTGATATATGAGAGCCTATAGAGGCCATTTATAGTTGTACCAATCAACCCGTACAAAGGAGGTTATGACGTAATTTTTCGAAAATTTAAGGTGTCAGCCAAGTTTTAAGAAATTAGAAAGTTCTTAGAAACTAAAAAGTTGAAGAACTCAAGCCAGAATGAAAATTGAGTTGTTTGTTAAACAACTTGCATCTCCATTCTTTTTCTAGGATGAATTTTTTTTTAAGTGGGGGAGATTATAATAACCCATATTTTTAGAACTAATTTAAAATTTTGATTTAAGCTATTTAATGAACATGGGAGTATAAATTGGTTATTTTTGATAAATAAATTTTGAGAATAATTTTAAATTTAGTTTTTATATTTTATTTGACTTAAAACAAACTCTGTAAAATTATTAATTTGATTTGTAAGCCTTGTATTTGAAAATTTTGAAAATTGGATTTTTGAAATCATCGCATAGCCTTTAAAAAGTGAAACTTTGCTATTGAGCTCAGAAATCGATGAGACCAATTTTGTTGGATTCAGATTAATAAATCATAGCTAACTTTCAAATTTCATGTTAAACGGAGTTAGCATGTGGCCATGCGAGGCAGACACATTTGTTAAGAAACTGACAATCAGTTTACAAAGGAACATTATTGAGACGATCTCAGAATTCGATTCCACTTTTTTTTTTCCAGATTTGTGTTGTCGAATAATTATAGAATCCAAAATTTCATAATTTTTGGAGATTGCGTTTGGGTGTGCAAGATGAAAATATATGCTAGAATCTGTATATGTCCAAAAAGTCACATTTTGCATACATATGAATTTGGACTCGAAACCACTTCCATTGAGTCCAAAATGTCGCTTTGGTGATCGAAAAGTATAAACATCGATATATTCCGAGCTTTGGAGTTTTGGCACTTGGGTTAGGTCTTGGTTTGTCTAAACCTAGCCCACTCCATATAACAAAATCAGTCATGTGACGACCCAAACTTCCCAGTAAAGGAAAGGATGGATCGCTTTGAGAACAACACACATCAGAACACAAACTGAAGAACATTTTATTGCTGATTACAACAATTACATCAGAGTACAAGAATGTAACAGAGTATGAATACTTATTCCATAATAGAAATACAATAATATCAGAGTTTTAAATTACATTTAAATAGCAGCGGAAAAATAATACAAATATACAACTGGAAGGAATACACGGATACAGAGCTTTCCGAATACCGCTTCAGCTGTAAGCCAGGACCCTGTAAATATATCTGCAAAAAGCTACTCGACTGCCCGTGTGGAAAATATGGGCACCCGAGTTTGCCAGTGAAACAAACTACAGGTCAGTCATGGGACTGGTATGAGAATTCTTAACTTAACTATCTAATAATAAGGCTAATCACAGGACCACGCTGCTAACGCGGAACGGGTTTACTCCATTTGATTGCCAGTGCATAAAGTAAAGTAAAACGTTAAACAACGAAATGCTTTTTAGAAAAATGAAACCATTATAAGACCCAAGTCCCATCACACAATGCAACGCAAACCGGAGGATAGGGTTTTACCTTATAATGGTCAAAAGATGCTTGATACGGTAAAACGGATTTAGTATTAGTGTGTATATGTTTTAATAAAAACATTTCAAATGTAAATGTATCAATCCTAGACAGCATGGGTACCATATATCATGTCGCCTTACTAGTTCTACAATCAAAACCGCAAGGTCGTATTGGAAGTTGGGTTTCCATCATGAGTCGAGGCTAGGGGCAAGCTCCTCTCCGATTTGAGACACTCTAGCAAATGCCTCAGGATCCCCCGCAGTGAACCCTTGGATCTTCAGGGCCGGTCCCTACCTAAGGGTAATGGATTAATTATGCCTGAACACATGCTTCCCGGTCCCTTTGGATCTATAGTATGACCACTAACGGCCTATAAAAATCCGAGGCACCTCAAAATCCGTCATCCACATAAGTAAAATGTCAGCCAGTTTAAGCACTGACACCACTCCTAGCTAGAAAGAAATGTGTGCACTCCCTGCAGTCCTAATCCCGTTTTTGACTCATACCGGGGTGTGAGGCTCGCGAAGTCACGATATACACAAAGTCAAGCCGTAATGGGATATACTTTGATCATCCCACAAGGCCTTGATTTTCAACAAAAGCCTTGATCAATTGCATCTTGGCGTGCCACATTGACAATCCACGCCATGCGATCAATCACTATTAATATATACCAGGGTGTTAAGTAGAGAATAAATCCTCCACCACCTAACAGACATACATTAACAAAAATCGATTTAATTCACATTGAACGAAATCCAATGTCAGACACGCATCCATTTACTAGCTTATGCTCTGGGTCTGAGCGAAAACCAAATCCGAACAATCGACAATAGTCTGGACGGCTACCACTGAAGCCCCTTCAAGGTAGCTACTCCAATCATGGGCATCAGTAGCAACACGTCCATTCGATGTGAAGATCGTCGGTCTTCAACCACCATCTTCATCTTCGACTCTTCATCGTCGTAGTGATTATTCAGAATGGGTTAAACCCGGTCATTCCGAATAATTCGCGTATTTTATAATTAAAAATCAAGTACTATAAAAACACATCCAACGCCTCATTCCAATTCAGAATATTCTTTTAAATGAAATATTCACAATATCTTATCAAAGATAAATTCTTCAAATTTATTCTTCAATCTTTCTTTTAAAGATTTATTAAAACCCCAATTTGGTTTTAAATATCAAAAATCATTATTCAATGATTAATTAAATTTAAGAAATTAATCTTATCTTTAACTGGGTTAAAGAACTAATGTCATTTAAAACATAGTTCACGGTAAACCCAAAATCATCTTCCATAAAACATGGAATCTTCACAGAAATCAAATCAATATATAATCGCTATAAATTTCTGTATCTGACCAATAATATAAATGGAATAACGGCAAAGCCTCTTAAATTCCATATGTAGTATCGGTCTTCTTTTACAGAAACTTGTCTCAGTTATTATTAATCTGAATTCCATTCAATTCCAATTTAATATATTAAATTGGAGAACATTGCTTTTGGAAAATTCCCATTTAAATCTTGATACAAGATTTATAAATTCCAAATCATATTCTTACTGTTAATTGAGTTAAAGAACATATGTCGTTTAAAAACATTGTTCATGATAAACTCAATTCACAAATCATTTTATTCCAATTACAAAATATAGTTTGAAACTCTTGTAATCTTAATTAAAAGATCCATTCTTTTCAACTGGTTTAAGAAAGGTGTTATTGAAGACACCAATCACGACAAACCCAAAATCCAATTTATTTAAGTCAATTCAATTAAATATTCACTAATTGGAAAACTTCCTTAAATCTTGATTTAATGATTTATTCTAGTTAATAACTAGTTCATTCAATAAAAATATATTTTTCTAAAATATATTCTTTTCTAAAATATTCCTTTTTCTAAGAAATTTTCTAAAATATTCTTTTTCTAGAATATCCTTTATTGGAATGTGACTCAATCAACAACCATAACTGTATGTGATCAACAATCATGATAAGTGATTATTAAACATCCAAATGACGACCAGAGTGGAATTTACAACTGTGTGAGCATTAAAGTAAATAACTAACGCTCATCACAGACTGTCAATCCATCGATTGACAGATAACTAAATATTGGGATTAGTGTGTATCCAATATCATCCCAATACCCGTGTGGGGTTTCATCCATCAACCAAATAATAAATTATTTGTGTACTTGGGCGATGTGTGAAAATTATCGTCCCAATCACATAGACAAGTCGGGTAACTTGTATATGGGAGTGTAATATTCAATTTGAACATACAAACATTATATTTATCATATCAAACATTTCAACATCATAAACATATAATTTCAACATCATAGACATATATTTCAATTCTTTTTATTGTGAACAAATGACAATAAAAATATAGTCTTTTAATTCAATTCATTTTATTGTCAACAATGTTATAATAAAATATAATCCTTTAATTCTATATGACAATAAAAACTAATCTTTTATTTCAATTACCCTAAAGATATTTTCTTTATTTTCTAATCTTTTCATTGTAACCAAATGACTATAAGGATATAATCCTTTTATTCTAATCCTTTCAATGGAATCTAAATTACCTTGAAAATGTAATTTTTAATGTACAATCTTTTTATTGAAAACAAAGTGTAAATAAAAATATAATCTTTTATCTCGCTCTTTTTATTGTAAACAAAATGACAGAATTGACTAATTCTTTTTAATGTAAACAAAAATGGGTGTTTTTACTTCACTCTTCTTAAATGATAAAAAAGAATGTTTTTATTTCATTCTTATTAAAGTGACAAAAATTATAATCTTGTCTAATTTCTTTTAATGTACAAAATATGATACTTTTGTCTAATCCTTTCAATGTAACAAAATATGATTATTGTCTAATCTTTTCAATGTAACAAAATATGATGATTTGACTAATCTTTTCAATTAAACAAAATATGATGATTTTGGCTAATCTTTTCAATTAAACAAAAATGTTATTTTTGTCTTCATCCTTTTAAAGCAAACAAAAATGCTAACTTTTCTTTAATCCTTTTAATCGATCAAATGTAATCTTTCTTCTTAATGAACAAAATTGTATTTTTGTTTTAATCCTTATTAATGCTCAAAATGTGTATTTTTACTTTATCCTTTTTAATGTGACAAAAATCTCTACTTTTGTCTAACTCTTTTTAATGAAAAAAATATCTATTTTTACTTCATTCTTTTCAAGGTGTCAAAATAAATGTTTTAAATTCATTCTCCTTAAATGACCAAAAATGAATATATTTCTAATTCTACACTTTTTATTGTATTCAATATGACAATAAAACAAAATTTCTAATTAAATATTTTTAACAAAATTAACATGTTTATTCTCATTAAACATGTTTGACAAAATTGACATTTTTGTTCTACTATGTCATGATTAACAAAATTAGCATTTTTATTCTAATTGAACATGTTTGACAAAATTGACATTTTTGTTCTAATTAAACATGTCTGACAAATTTGACATGTTTATTCTAATTAAACATTCCTTACAAAAGTGACATGTTTAATATAAATAAATTTTTCTAACTAAAGTGGCGTGACTAATCTAAATAAACTTTTCTAACTAAGATGTTATTTTAATTACATGACAAACTTCTAACAAAATGTTATTTTCATTTCTAAAATCAAGTTTGACAAAAATGTCATTTTCACTTCTATAATCAAGTTTTGACAAAAATGCCATGTTCATTTCTATAATCAAGTTTTGACAAAAATGTCATGTTCATTTCTATAATCAAGTTTTAACAAAAATGTCATGTTCATTTCTATATTACATTTTTATCCAATGTAACATTTTATACTAAAATGTTGTTTTTATTCTAACTAAATGTTTTTAACAAAATGTTATTTTTATTTTAATAAAACAATTCTAACAAAAATGTTATTTTTATCTAACGTACATTTCCAACCAAAAATGTTTATTTTTGTCTAATGTATATTTCTAACAAAAATGATGTTTTCATACTAACATGCCAATCTTAACGTAAAAGATATTTTTATACTAACATGCTAATTCTAACATAAGTGTCCATTTCATATTATTGACTCTAATTTCAACAAAACGATTAAACAATTTCTAATCAAACCAATTTCATCCAACTTTATCATCACAATCAAATAATCAATTCACATCACATACCATATACAATGAAATATTTTTACGGTGTATAAATTCTTCAACGCAATAATAAATTATTTTTAAATTAAAAAGAAATCTCACCGATAGTTTTAATTCTGAACAACTCAGATCTAAGTTTTGACCAAAATCTGATATGCTCTGTTTGAACTCTAGTCTGGCCCATAAGGTAGTGTTTTCTGATACGAATCCAACGCACTTAGTTTCGTTGAATTCCGTCTCTGTTTGCAAAAGTTATAGGATTTCAAACTTTAATAATTAAGTAAATTATTAATTAAATATACTTAAGTACTAATCCTTCATCACCCTTCCTAAATCAAGGTCGTTCCTTCAGTCCTTCTTCTTCGTGTGAAATCAAACAACTTAAACCCATCATTGCTTTTACATTTCCGATCACCGCCCCCCCATACGCTCTCCTAGCCTCCGATCTGACCATGCCTCGTCGTCGCCTGCTCCTCCACGCCCCCACGCCCAAGTCAGCGTCGAACTCGGTGGGTCCCACGCTTAGGAAAATGGACCCGAACGACGTGAGTTTGGAGCTCTGCCCTGGCCACCCTGATGATCAATCTTCGATCATGGCCGCTCAAAATATAGAGCTTGAGATGCTCTTCCATGTTTGCTTAGGAGTTGGATGGAATTATTGAATCGATGTCATGAATTTGAAGAAAGAAGATCGAACGAATTCAGCTATTGAATTCATATACGGCGGCTACATACATCTGAATTAGGGTTTACTGTATCCCATCGTATTTATACCGTATTTTCCTTTATTAATTAATTATTTAATCATTTAATTCAAGAAAACATTTGTTCGTTGATATTAACTCCGAATCGAATCCAACGAATGTCGCCCCTAACCAAATACCCCCGCTCCGGACCCAATGGAATAGGTTTCGTAGCCCAATTCAAATGTTACGATATGAATTTCTTTAAATTACAATATAAATCATTTAATTATTTGATTCAAACGTATGTTTAAATTCACCGGGGCTACATACGAACTTTACAAATTACAGGAAAAATATTTTTGGCTTCGTTATGACGATACGGTCCTAACAAAACTAATTTCGTCGAATTCAGAGACCGTTTGAAAAATGGCTATTTTTCAGTCGATTAAATTTGACTGAAACTGACAAAACACGTTTTCCTTTGCCACGCTCACATATTAATTCGAAAAATTATGAAAATTAAAACCTAGTAATAATTTGACATTCCGGTTCCAACAAACGTGGTTTCATCGAAAACCGAGGTCGTTTGAAAAATGGCTATTTACAAGGCCAATATATTTAATTAAAATATATATAAATTCTACAACGACTTTTCAAAATTTTGAACTGGCCATAACTTTCAAATTATAAAGTGAAATTGCAGTTTTTCAGATTCGTTAGAAAGATATGATCAAACAAATTTAAATATTTCTTGTTTCGCTCAATTTTGATTTAAAATGAATCCTGTACATTCAGTCAAAGTTCAAATTCAAATTTTCAAACTGCAGCGCTGTTTTAAACTCTTTTTATAATTAAATTGAATTTATTCGTTTTAAAATAAATTTTTCATCATTATTATTTAAAATGAGTTGTTTTAAACATCCTAAATTCATTAAAATTTCTAAATTAAAATTTTTAAATTGGCCCCAAAATTCCGGTTTGTTACAAGTCCTCCCCTTCCATTCATTCATTTCCACTTAGCAAAAGTAGAAAATGGGGGAGGGAATGGTAAATTAAAATTCCCTAAGCCCTAACTTAATTTTGGAGCTCCTATTCTTGTTGAAATC
This sequence comes from Allium sativum, assembly GCA_030737875.1. Taxonomy (NCBI): domain Eukaryota; kingdom Viridiplantae; phylum Streptophyta; class Magnoliopsida; order Asparagales; family Amaryllidaceae; genus Allium; species Allium sativum. The sequence continues at coordinate 400,486,612 of CM060923.1, read as the reverse complement.
AAGTGCAAATCAAAGGAGAAGCTTAGGTAAATCCATCTTCATCTTCTCCATCACAATTCCACTTCAGTTCATCATAGTTTCAATGACCTAATTCTTAGGAAATATGTTCATATGATCATTGGTTGTTGATTCTAGCATTTTTATCGAAGAGAGATCGTTCTAGCTCGCTATTAGATTGATTCATTGCTTCTAACCATCAAAGGTGAGTTCTTTTTGAGTTCTTTAATGAACCCTCATCTATGCCTCAAGCCAATGGCTTGTAAACGTGCAATTTAGGTTTATGTTTATGTGCATATGTCGTTGAATTGTTTAGAGTAGCTTACACTTTTCAACAAGTGAATTTTAATTTCATTATATTGAAGTTTTGGTGTGAATCGTTCACATGATTTGAATTGATATCATGTTTATTAAAGGCCTCGTTGATGTCCCTAAGTGTTCGCGAGGCTCGAATGATCATGCACGATCGATGGTGTTTGACTGCGAGGGTCAATACCCTACCTACCCGACCGGGGCAACAACCCAGGTTCGTACTAGTCGACCGGTCCATTTCAGACCCGTCGATTGGTTTTGACTATGGACCGGAGGCACCTCGGTCCACAGTCTAGATTGATCCAGGCTCTTTCCCAGCTGGAGCCCGGACCATTTTGCTTTTTCTCGTGACTTTTTAGTTTCTCTAATTCACAGATTTTAGCAGCTCGATTTTTACGAAATCGTTTTATAAATCATTTCAAATTATTTTAAGTGATTTAGATTGTGTGCAAACCAATTTTGCTTGGTTTGTAAAATAAAAAATGGTTAAGTACGATTTAGCTCACACAGGTCAACAATTTGTTGGCGACCGAATTAAATTCTCCATTAAACCTTTTTACATAAGGTAGTTAATGGTGAAGGCCAATGATTCATTAAATAGTTGTTGGTTGAAAACCCCACACAGGTCTTGGGATGATAATTGACTCACACATCTCCCTTGTGTGAAATTACGGTTAATCGATTGATTGACGGGTTTATGTGAGAGTCAATTATTTGATTGAAGCTCATATGAAAATAAAATGCACATTGGATGTCATTTTGGATGTTGGTAGTTGTTGGCAACTATTGTTGGGTGCATATGATGAATGAAATCCATATTAATTTATTCATATGGATATTGGTTGAAGTTTTATTCCATTCCAAAATAAATGTGAATATATTTATAATGGAATATTTAAAGAAAATTGGAAGTTGATTTTGATGTCCGATTTAGGATGGACATGAAAATATAAAATGTGAAGCCAAGTTAAGTATATAAACATTATTTTGACTTAAACAGATTTTTATATCGATTTTATTCATTTTTATAATAAATATCGAGAATATGGAATTTCAAAATATTATATTTTGAAAACACCATCATGTTGAGATCGTAATAAAATGGGATGTTCAATTTAAATTAAAAATTAAAATGGAAGTTGGAATCATTTTTAAACGAATTTACAAACATTTTATGAAATACGTTTTTGAATGGGATTTTTGGGTTTGTCGTGAACGGTATCTTAAATAATACTGTTCTTAAACCAATATGAATGGAATAAATCTTATAGTAAAGATTTACAGAAGTTTTCCAGTTTAATTAATTAAAGTGGAACTGAATGAAATTCGATTCTTAATAATCGAAATGAGCTTCTGTGAAGGAAGTCGTTTATTATTTATGGAATTTAAAAGGCTTTGTCGCTATTCTAGTTATAGTATTAGTCTAATACGGAAATTTATATCGATTATAAATTGTTCAGATTTCCATGAAGATTCCACATAAAATGGAAGATGATTTTGGGTTTATCGTGAGCAGTGTTTTTATATGACGTTTGTTCTTTAACCCAAGTAAAGACAATATTAATTTCCAAAGGTTGTATAATCATTAAGTATTGATTTTTGAATATTAAATCTAAGTTGGAGTTTGGATCGAATTCAAGAAACTATCGAGAATGGAGTACGACCTGTTTTACTCCATGTGATAGTTAAATCTTTAATTGGATTTGAAAAGTGAATTGTTAATTAATTTTACTGATAACACAGTGGGCGTTAGATATGGTGCACCACCTGTTTTTCTCCATGGGATGAATAGGTTGGGATTGGAAAAAAATAAAATAAATGACTACTTCAGTAAGGCTCGATAATCCTGACTAGTAGGATAAAGCTTAATTTCGTTTAAGATGGTTAAAAGAGAATACAAAATCTTTTGCAATGGTTTTCAAAGAAAGATTTAAATAAGAGGTTTAAATGAATTAAATCTTTGATAAGATTTATGGGAATGATTCCCAATGTAATGAATATTGAATAAAAGAATATTCTAGATTGGAATGAGGCGTATGATGTGTTTTTATAGCTCTTGATTATAAGATACACGAGTTATTCAGAAAGACCAGGTTTAACCCATTCTGAATAACTAATACGACAACTAAAAGTCGAGGATTTGAAGACGGTAGTTGAAGACCGGAGATCTTCACATCATTTGGATGATTACTAATGTCTTGATTGGGTTGTACACCCAAGACGAGGTAGTAAGTGGTGACCGTCCAGATGTACTTGGAGATCGACCAGATATACGAGGACCTCTCTCCTGTATTGGACATATGGGATGAGAAATAAGGTGCCTCCGGTTTCATTCAGACCCAGAGCGGACTTGTAAATGGATTGTATGTCTGACAATGTATTGTGTGCTATATTCATTGATCTCTACTAAATATATATCTATTTGGTGGCGGAGAATTTATTCTCTTGCTTAACACCCTTCTCTGAGACATACGAGCTTAGAGGTTATATATTGGTGGAAATCAATGGTATGGTATGGATTGATAATGTGGCATGCTAAGATGCAATGATCAAGACTTTTTGTTGAAAAGAAGGGCCTTGTGGATGCTGATCAAAATGGGGCTTTAATATAGCGTAGCTATGTATATAGCATTGATTCGTGAGCTTCACATATAACACCCCGTAATTCTAACAACACTTTAATTAAAAGAAATACTTAATTAAATATTTGGAAATTAAGTAAAACGGACTGCGCCATTGCGTTCGTTTCGCAATTCTGCTTGAGATAGGCACCAAGTTTGCGTAAAACTTACATCGTATGAAGAAGTTATTAAGATTAGAAGTTTGTATGCGCACAAGAGAATTATATATATGCAAAACCAATCAGAAAATTCAAAATATTTCGAAATCAGAGGCGGGGAAATTAAAGGGAAATCATCCCGTTAGGGGTTGACCCTGTCCCTATGGGTGTCAACCCATTGGTCGACCCCAACACAGGGGTGTCTACCCCCATATCGATCTCCCCCCCCCCCTCCAACCAAGATCTAGGCATATTCCTGCTCTGCACCTGGATACAGTTCTGAATGAGATTCGTTGACCTTGGTAAGACCTTAATCCCATTGTTTATTCATCTAAATCAATGGCGACAACGAGGTGCTGCCCCAGCTTAGTTTTATCTAGCCTATTCTTCTTCAACAACAAGTTATATTATTCAGATATCTGTGCTACAACATCTACGATCAATTCTCTGTTCTTTAGATCCAATCACAGTGAGTTTATGTTGCTTTTAGATTTAAACACCTAAAATGTAATCTTGACATGTCTATAAGTTTAGACATATGCCTATGCCTTTTAGTAACTTGAATCATAATAGATCTGCCATTACTAGTACACCTAATCTATTGATTAGTGCCTATATGCCTATTCATGATATCCCTATTATGTTTGTTTGCCTAATCATGTCGCCTTATGCCTATTATGTTAGTTTGTCTCATTATGTTATCATAGGCCAGTTTTATTTACTATGCCTATTCTTGTTCACTCCTCTCCCTTTTTGGTTTTTATAGTCAGGCTAACTTCGAGCCTAGGCCTATCGCTGAAATACGCGCACGCACGAATTTGGGAATGATTAATTTGGGCATAATTCATATTGTAAACATGATTGGGAAATTTGGGCATAATTTGTATCTTGAGTCAAAACTTGGGATTTGGGGGCATAATCTATATCTTGATCTAAACCTTAATCCGGGGCATAACTTGTATCGCAAATCGGACGGGGATTTAGGGCATGATAAACATGAAAATTTGTTAGTAATGAAAACACCTAGATTTGCAGTAATTTGAAACTATAACCGCGCTTAGACACGAGGTTAGATTACACTTGTGGTAGAAGTCTTCCCAGAACCGCCCAGCAAATCTGGCGTCCACAATTGGTAAATCTAATGTGAGGGGTCTAAGTGCATAAACATACACGTGACGACGCTAAGGCACAAGGTTAAGTCCGACTTGTGGAAGAAGTCTGCCCAGACCCAACCGGCGTATCCAACATCCACAAGTGGTAGAATTAATGTGGGAGGTCTAGGGCATTATAACCATAAATGAATGAATGAATGAATGAATGGTGATGAACTTGTAATACATAGCCTATTTTATTCCATAAGGATTACATGAACCTGTTAACCTGAGTAGGGGTTAAGTAAACTTGCTTGAATTAAGTGCGAGGGTTAAGTTAATCTTGTTAAATATGTGGGGACGACTTATACATATGGATCCGAAAAACTTAACCTGTAGGGGTTATGCAATCTTGTTAAACTAGTTGGCATAACCTGTGGAAATCCTAGTAGTGGGGATGCAAGCCCTGGGGGAAGCTTTTATCATCTGGTGCATGGGACCCGTTTCAATCAGTAACCCATCTTGGTATCAAATGGGGAATCCCAAACTAGGTTGGGTTAGGGCACGCTTATTGAGTTGATTATAAGAGGTCACTTGGGTGAGGGTGTTGACGGCGCATTCCAACGGAGTCATGTGCGTGCACGGGTCTGCTTGCTAGGGAAGATAAGACGCTGTGAGATCAGTAGATATGGCTATGCATCTTGAAAATAACGGGGTTTCCACTTTAGGAAGTGATATGTCCTACTATGGGGCCAGCACGGGTATCTACGAGTTAGGGAGTTGATCGATTGTGGGTAGTAATCAGGGTACATCTACTCTTGCTTATTTAGGAACCCATCATTATCGTTGAGGGTAACACCCATCAGTTTTATTGGGCTATCGGTTACTGTATGGGGTAAATCCTCTCACTAGAAGTACACCTAAGTCTACCATCTTGTACTAGTTAGGATCATCTTGTTCTTGTAATACTAGCATTGGTGCAGAGAAAAGTATTAGAGAAGCGCAATGCATGTTCTGTTATGTTTGTCCTGTTTACCTTGTTATACCTACCGTATGAGACTGTTATCTCTCTCCAACTTATATGCCTGTCATGATGCTTTTACTTATTTATATGATAAATGTAACTGGGCTCGCCAGACTTTATGTCTGACCTATTTCATTTCCTCTTCTTTCTCTTCCGTTTCCCCCCTAGGTTCATAGGGTGGGAATACTCAAGCTTGATCAGGACTCTTCTTTCCTTCTACTTGGAGCTACTTAGATGTATTGCTCGATTTCGTATTTGCTCTACTTTGGCTATATTTTGGGGTTATGCTCTTTTTATGTATTATTTTACTCTGATGATGAATTTTGTACAAGGCAGAAGTTTTATGTTTTCAGTATTCCAGACTTATTTTGTAATTGGGTTTGAACCATAAAGCTTTTCTGTTTAATAAGTTTTTATTCCGCTGTTATTTTATATCTATCTTGTAATGATTTTGTTTCTGTTTACCTATAACGCTTCACAAAATTTAATGCGTTCCGCTAACGAGTAACATTAACGGACGTGGGGTGTCACATTTGGTATCAGAGCTGAAGGTTACCAGATCAGATAAAAGAACTTGAAAATTGTTTTCAAAAAGATTTTAAAAGAAAGCATTTTCAAAAGAAAAGTCTATTTTGAAAAACATATTCCCAAAAGCCATATGAAATATCTTTCGATTCTCTGTTTGAATCGCTCTTTCCTTTTCTTTCAGCATGCCTGGGGAACCTAATATTCCTGAGGGCATTCAGATACCGGCTTGGTTTCGTAGGTATCTAGAGGCCGTGGCACCTGCCGAGGGCCAAGCAGATGCCCCTCCCCCAGCTGTAGTCGTTGTTCCTCCTCCTCCACCACGTGCTGATAATTTCTCTAAGATAAGAAAAGATTTTTGTGCTATGGGCGGGAAGCCATTCGGAGGAACTGAGACTTTTGTAGAGGCAAGGAATTTGCTTAAAGAGATAGAGGACTTGTTTGGAATTTTCGAAGTTTACGATCGTAGGAAGATAAATTTAGCCGCTTGGCAGCTAAAAGATGAGGCTTCATTCTGGTGGGAAGTGACGTAAGTAGGGCGTCCAGTGGAGATTCGGGATGATTTCTGACTGAGATTCAAAATGAAGTTTCTTTCTCAAGCCGAGAAAAGTATGCAAATGGAAAGTTTTTGGCGCTTAAGCAAGGAGGCATGTCTGTTAGAGAGTATGTTAATAAGTTTAATCAATTGGTAAGGTTTGGTTTGGAACTAGTAGATACCCTACACAAGAAAGCTTCGAGGTTTGCTAGAGGATTGAATTATCCCCTCCATGGGTTGGTTATGCCTCATATTCCGATGGGAGAAACTTTTGATAAACTCGTTGATATGGCCTTAATGCATGAGGAAGATAAAGGTAAAAAGAAAGAAGCTAGAGTCGAGGAAACAGGAAACACAAAACAAGAAAGTGTGGCCCAAGAAAGAACAACAACAACAAAAGAAGGGCGGTAAGAATGGAAAAGCTCGAGATAAGAGGAAATGTCATCATTGTGGATGCGAGGGTCATGTGATCAAGGATTGAAAGAAAAGAAAGAAGGTTTCTTTCCATTGTGGAGTGGTCGGACATCTTGTTAAGGATTTCCCAAAGAAGAAAGATAGGGTCAAAGGGCAGGATCTTCTGGAGGGCAGGTGCATGCTCTCATGGCCAGTACGCCTGATAGACGTAGGAAAGTTACTGTTGAAGGTTTGATTTCTCTTTCCAATCATCTAGTTAGATCTCTTTTTGATTCTGGCGCTTTACATTCTTTTATATCTGATTCTATAGTTGAGTCTCTACACCTTAGTACCAGTACGGTTTTGGATCCCGTTTTTGTCTAAAACCTCATTGGGGATACGACTCATCTATATATGATTTATCGGGGTTTGAGAATATCTATGTTAGGCGTCGATTTTGAATGTGATGCATATGTGCTTGGTTTCATGGGCTATGGTGTGATTTTAAGGACGGATTGGCTAGCCATGTATGGTGCCATTCTAGATTGTGAAAGGAGGGTCGTTAGACTTTTGACTTGCCATGGGAGGAACCTCGAGATTTCTTGTGACCCTAAGGGGTATGCCATGCTTAGTTTCCTAGAGTCGCTTGGTGCATCTATCGACAATCTACGATCTGTCCCAATAGACAGTGCGTATCCGGACGCTTTAAGGAGGTTCGGGGCTTACCTCTGAAGCGCGAGATTGATTTCCGTATATACTTGGTGGACAATGCAAAGCCAGTTGCATTGTCTGTGTGCCATATGGCTCCAAGAGAAAGGAGGGAGCTCAGCAAGAAAGTAGGGGAGCTACTTGAGAAAGGGTTTATCAGGCAAAGCATATCTGAATGGGGTGCTCCGGTGGTGTTTTCCATTAAGGCGGATGGTTTGCTTCGCTTATGTGTGAATTATAGGGAGTTAGATAAACTCATCAAGAAGAATAGGCACCCACTTCTGAGGATAGATGATATGTTTAACCATCTTGTTGGTGCATCTATTTTCTCTCAGTTAGACTTGGCAACGGGGTTTCATCAGTTGAGGGTGGCCGAGGATAATATATACAAGACCGCTTTTAGAACTCCAAATGGTTTCTTCAAGTGGCTTGTCGTGCCTTTTGGGTTGATGAATGCACCCACCTATTTTGTTGATCTGATGAGTAGGGTGTTTCGAGAGTTTATAAATAAGTTCATTATGGTCTTTGTTGATGACATCTTGGTTTTATCAAAGAACTAGGAAGAGCATGCCTTACATTTGAGGGAGGTTATGAAAAATCTCCGTATGCACTAGCTTAAGGCGAAATTCTCCAAATGTCATTTTTGGAGAAAAGAAATGAGATTTCTAGGGCATGTGGTCTCCAAAGATGGGATAGCAGTAGATCCAGCGAAGGTAGTTGCAGTTCAAGATTGGCAGATCCCAAAGAATGCAACGGAGGTGAGGAGTTTTCTTGGATTAGCTGGTTATTATAGGAAGTTCATTAAGGACTTTGCAAAGATATCAGCCCCACTAACCCGACTGACAAAAAAGAATCTGGCATTTTCTTGGGATATAGATTATGACGATGCTTTTCAATGATTGAAGAGGGATCTAACAACAGCCCAAGTGTTGACCTTGCCCGACGGGAACAAAGTGTTCAAAGTATACACTGATGCATGTGGTATAGGGCTTGGTACGGTTCTGATGCAAGAGGGAAGGGTAGTATGTTATGGGGTTAGACAGCTCAGAGTTTATGAGAAGAACTACCCTACACATGATTTAAAGTAAGCTGCCATAGTATTCGCACTTAAGACTCGGCCCCATTATCTATTAGGAGAGAAGTTTGAGTTGTACACCGATCATAAATCTCTCAAGTACTTGTTCTCGCAGAAGAATCTTAATTTAAGGCAACACAGATGGATGGAGTTCCTAGCGTCCTATGACTTTGAGATCACTTATACCCCTAGCAAAGGTAATGTGGTGGCTAACGCATTGAGTAGGCAAAGGATGGCCTTGAGTCCTCTGTTTGTGGAGAGGAAAAGCTTGGAGTTTATATCGACTTTTGATTTTAGACCCTCCACCAAGTTTAGACCTGGTTTATTGGCATCGTTAGAGGTGTGGCCTACTCTGTTATACCAGATAGGGACTTCGCAGCGAGAGAACCCACAACTAGCAGATATCTTGGATATGCTCAAAAGAGGAGAGACTTCTTGTCACCTCAGTAGATATTCCACGGACGATAAAGGGTGGTTGCGACAAGATGGAAGGCTTTTTGTTCCCCGAGTTGGGAGTATGTTGAAGAAAGTCCTTAAGGAGCTTTGGAGGAGCTTGCAAGAAGCATTAGGTACGAACAGAAAGGGAGAATAGAGTCCTTGAGGATCTTTTTAGACTGTGTATCCTAGACTTCGGAGGGACTTTGGAGGAGCATCTTCCATTACTAGAGTTCGCCTACAACAACAGTTACCAGGCTAGTATTGGCATGACACCCTTCGAAGCATTGTACGGACGACCATGTAGATCACCGACTTGTTCGTGGGAATCTACAGAAAGGCTTCTACTTGGACCTGAGATGATTAGAGAAACTTTAGAAAAGATTGATCTTATTTGCAGGCGCATGAAGACAGCTTAGGATAGGCAGAAGTCCTACGTAGATAGGAGAAGGACTGACATTGAGTTTGAGGTGGGAGACATGGTTTTCATCAAGGTATCTTCTTTGAGGAATTTAGTTCATTTTGGAGCTTTAGGGAAATTGGCGCCAAGTTTTGTAGGGTCATTTCCCATAACAGAAAGGATTTCCCATAATAGAAAGGATTGTCTCAATGGCTTATAGAGTAAGGCTACCAAAGAGGCTGTCCGGCGTTCATGATGTTTTCCACGTTTCTTATTTACGGAAGTGCTTGCATGATACCGCAGAAGTAGTTGAGCCGAGTATGCTTGAGGAAGTAGAGGTGGAACGAGAGGCAATAGTTAGACGAGTTCCTACCAATATTCTTGAATCAGAGGTTAAGAAGCTACGCAACCGAGAGGTCAAGTTGATGAAAGTACGGTGGGGAGATAACCAAGAGGATGCAACTTGGGAGACTGAAGACAAGATTCTCGCTTCGTACCCTTTTCTTTTCAAGGTTATGTTCTTAACATCTTTTTCCAAAGCTTTTTTCCTTGCTTGTTTCTATTATTTGAGTATATCCTATCGATCGATTCTTCGACCTTTAGGTAGGAAACCCATGAATGTAAACATGTGTTTGAGACATGTTATGTTTGATGGATGCAAGTGGTTACTCGTGGATGCATATACACACACATTAGGCACTAGATCGGCTCAATCACCCCCATACTGCACATGAATGTGTGTGCATTTTTCTTCTTTTAATGAATGAAAGTGGGTGTATCGTTATATAGATGTTGCATTTGGATGAATGATTGCGCACACATATAAAACTTACATGTTATAATAGGATTATTTGCATACATGTTGGATTCATGGCACTAACATACATTGCATTAAGGAGCTCAACTGAATCAGTAGACCGCCTGATCTTTCACATTAGGGACATATATACACACTTTTGCATATGTTCATATAATCATTAGGAATCTTTTAAGGACAGTGGATGCCTGTGATTGATGGATGAGTAGATGGGTGATGGATGTTAGGATATGCATTCTCCTAAACTTAGAGATTTCGGGGATGAAATCCTTTAAGTAGGGGAGAATCACCTCATAATTCTAACAACACTATAATGATAAACTAAGGAATAATTAATTCAACATTTGGAATTAAGTAAAACGGACTACGCCATTGCGTTCGTCTCGGAATTCTGCTTGATAAACACACGAAGTTTGCATAAAACGGACATTGTATGAAGAAGTTATTAAGCCTAGAAGTTTGTATGCGCACAAGAGAATTATATATATACAAAACCAATCAAAACATTCAAAATATTTCGAAATCAGAGGCAGGAAAATTAGGGGGTAAATCAACCTGTTAGGGATCAACCCCATCCCTAGGGGTGTCGACCCATGGGTCGACCCAAAAACAGGGGTGTTGACCCCCCCCCCCCCCCCGAGATCTGGCCAGATTCCTGCTCTGCACCTGGAAACAGTTCTGAAAGAGATTCGTTGACCTTAGGCTATAAATAAGACCTTAATTCCATTGTTTATTCATCTAAATCAATGGCGACAACGAGGTGCTACCCCCAACATAGTTTGATCTAGCCTATTCTTCTTCAACAACAAGTTATACGAATTCAAAGATCTGTGTTGCAACATCTACGAACGATTCTCTGTTCTTTAGGTCCAATCACCGTGAGTTTATGTTGCTTTTAGATATAAACACATAAAATGTAATCTTGACATGTATATAAGCTTGGATCTAATCTTATGCATGTTAGTGACTTGAATCATAACAGATCTGCCATTACTAGTACACCTGATCTTTTGATTAGTGCCTATATGCCTATTCATGATATCCCTATTCTGTTAGTTTGCTTAATCATGCCACCTTATGCCTATTATGTTAGTTTGTCTAATTATGTTATCATAGGCCTGTTCTATTTACTATGCCTATTCTTGTTATCTCCTCTCCCTTCTTTCCCTTTTTGTTTTTTCAAGCCTAGGTCGATCTTTGAAATACGCGTACGCACGAATTTGGGAACAATCGGAAATGACTAATTTGGGCATAATACATATTGTAAACATGATTGGGAAATTTGGGCATAATTTGTATCTTGAGTCGAAACTTGGGACTTGGGGGTATAATATATATCTTGATCTAAATGTATCGCCCCACCTATATGCTCGCGTTAGCCAAGGCCAATGCAAGCAACTGTGCCAACTAACCCGAAGAATAAGGCTGTTGAGGAGCGACCATCTGTATATTAGCTTTGAATGAGTGTTAAATATGTCGGATAATATGGTCTAACTTTTTAAATCTCATGAGGAAATCCGACACATCCAAATTAAGTCCAAATCTACTACACGGTGGCTATATATAATTCGGAAAGCAATATAAAATACACAACAATAAAATCAGAGTCAGACACAGATGTTCATATCACAAAGGTGAATATAGATATGAATAATACTGCAAGAGTGGTGGTCATCGTATAAGTGGTCACGCAAAATCCACTATATCAGAAAATTATATATACATGTACAACACAAAAGAATATGCACACATAAGAGTCACAATCTCAAATACATGAAAGATAAAACTACTAAAACAAGTTCGGCTAGCCAAATGGACGATTAGCCCATGCTACTATCAAAGAGAGGCACCCGTAATACTCGGTCTGACCCGAGTATTATTTATAAGAATAAACAATAAAAGGATCATTCTAGTTGTACTCGTCATAATAAACTGAGATTGGAATAGAGATATAAATATAAAATTACATATATGAAATAACAACAATGTTTGCATGTAACATGTAAAGACTCGATATGTCCAGAAAATATGCCAAAGAAATCTTGGCAGTATATAATGATATCTCAATGACAAAGAAACTAAGATTTGATAAATTAATATCAATACGAGATTGACAACACCTATGTCAATTAAAATAAGATTGATAAATTAATATCAATACGTTGATATTCATGATAAATGATGTCACCCATCAAATCTGCATGAAATAGAAAATACGATATCAACACATGAATAATAGTGAGAAATGATGTCACCCATCAAATCAACGCCAAATATATAACTCAGATCGATAACATAGTATCGATAAAGACTCAAACTAACTGAAGTACCTCAAAATGATCAGAGGATCATCAAAGTGACCCGAAGGTCGGATTGATCAAGTTTAGTGTAAACCACAACAAGCTAGTAAGTATAAGAGTTGAGCTACATGTCCTATAACCACTTGCTCTACTCAAATATTTATGAATAAGTTGTATATTCCACTAGAAAAAACAAAACGATTGTTGCCACGGTGTTCAATTGAACGAGTCCAAGAATTAACCGCCAAAGTAAACTCATGGGGTCATAGTCCTTGTTTTTACAAAGGCGTTAAATTAGATTTCTCATACGAACGAGAAAAAGGTTTATGAAATAGTATACTAGTAGATAGTAAAACAATTCGGAAACACATAATGAAGTAGAAATTTGAAACCATTAACAAAAGTTTGGTTTCTACTAATAATTTTAAAACCCCTTTTTATATAGTTTCGAAACGGCAAATCTCGTTTAATAGCGATCGAACAAAGAATTTACGTTATAATAACGTAAATTAAATCTCACGACCATCGATTATAATTTAGCTCACTACGAATCAAACAAAAGTTCATGAAATCGAAATGCAGAAATATGCGAACCAGAGAAACTAAAAAGTCACAAACGAAGGCGAAATAGGCCGAAACTCGGCCGGGAATGAGCTCAAATGGCCCTAAACTATTGACTTTGTTCCTCACTGGTCAGCAGCAGGAATTCTGTACTCAGATGTCTGACCAATCAGGACAGTTGTCTGAGCTGAAAACCTGTAGTTTTTTTATTTTTCCCGAGAGGTTGGTCAGACGTCTGAGCTGAAGCAATTAAAGATTTTGATTGCCAATGAATGTGCAATCGGCCTCGAACGAGCCCCAATCAATGGTGATGGTTAATGATGATTCCTAAGTACCAATGAGGCATATAATCTTTCCATAACAACCTATAACACCAAACTCAACTCCCTATAATGAATTACACATCGAATTCATATAATCGAATTCAAATTTCATAAACCGGAAACTTCACATACAAACCAATCAACCGAGTGCAATTCAAGCTAGAACAAGATGGTTTGGCAATGCTAATGGGAAGTTATAAGGATTATGTGCACACTAGAACTTCACCTATAGCATGCACAATCTGAACATAGAACATAATATGATTTCCATTAATCAAAAGGCAAGGGACTCATCAAACTAATCAATTAACTTAATGCATACACTAACCTACTCAATTCACTAGCATATGCAAACTCAAATGAATCGTTAAATTACACTTTTACAAGCCAATGGCTTGTGGCATAGATGTGAGTTCATGAAGAACTCACCTTTGCTTGCTAGAAGCAATAAATCAATCCAATGACAAGCTAGAACAAGCTCTCCTCCAATATAGCTTGATATTCTTCAATCTAAAGACATATAATTGAATTTCCTAAGAGTTAGATCATAGGAAATCTTAGAAATCGAAGAGAAAACAAGTAGGAGAAGAAGGAGAAGAGATGGAAAAGCTTACTCAAGTTGTCTCTTTGATTTTCCCTTTGATTTGGATCTCTAGAAGCCAACCCTAGCCCTAGGAATTTTAATTTCCCTTTCCACTCTCCATTTTTATTTCTGTTGAAGATTTGGGAGTAAATGAAGAGGGAGTGGCTAGTTTGGGTTTGATAAGTTGGGTTAGGTCAGCTAAACCAAGACCCAACCGAAGTGCCAATTTTCACGAACTCGAAATATATCGAAGTTTATAGTCAAAAAGGTTGTAAACGAGGATCCGGACTCAATGGAAGTGGTTTCGAGTCCAAATTCATCCGTATGTAAAATGTGACATTTTGGACATATACTCGATTAATGATTAACGACGTTATATTTAAATATATTATCATTAGATATGCGGGTTGTTACAGACTTCCCCCCTTAAAGAAATTGCGTCCTCGTAATTACTCAAGGAAAAACTCAATATAAATAACAACAATGCATCAACACGATATATATAAAGATATATTAACTCAAAATTCTCTTTTGAATAAAATTTTAATTTTGAGTTATAAATCTCTATGTAAATTAAGTTTATACATGTATAATGTTCAAATAAAATCACGAACATATACGACAACTTATTTTTTCCATAAGCATTTTTAAGAAATTAGAATTTTCTTAGTCAAATTCTATATATACTAAACCTAATTTTCAATAATTTTTTAAATTTTAAATCGCGAACTACCTTACTGCGATTTTTATGAAAATTTGGTTTAGACATATCTAAAAATTTACAAGACGAAATTCAAATCTTTTTCTTTCATCAGAAAATAATAATCCAATAGGTCCGGACAATTCTTGTCTCAAAGAATTCTGACTTGTATCGGATTCTATATACTCATTTGAAATTCAAATCGAAAATCACGAACGACCGTCACATGTCAAGCTCGTTTTAATAAAATTTAATTAATTCGTTTAACGTTCAATAAGTTTATAATTTATGTTTTCAACACAAACTAATTAATTAATCAAATTAAAAAGTTGGAAAGATCGACTATCCAAAAATCGTCTAACATTCCTGATCTTGTTTTAGCTTGAAAATTTTATCCCTTGTAAAATTTATTAGAAGTATTCTAGCATACAAAATTTTCTTACATTGAATAGGATGTATATGATGGTCATATATATCCCATTCAGAAGGATAAGCAATCCCTTGGGGAAACAAGATCACGAAAAATAAAAATCCGGGTTATGCGCCCTAAATTGAAAATATTAGCATGTTCTCTAATATTTCGAAAACAAATAAATTGGAACTTTTAAGTTTCCAGTAAACCCCAAAAATATCAAATTTGAAATATTAGCACATCCTCTAATATTTCACTGAAGCCTGGAGATCACGAATTTGAAATCCAGAAATAAGAGAATAAGATGGATAAGCAAAACATAGCTTATCATTTTTCCAAAGAAGATTCGAAATAATTTTCCAAAGGAAAACTCGAATCACTCAAATTCTAGAATTCACACAAACAGATCTAGACAAATCTAAATATGGAAAGATGCTCGAACAATAATCTATGAGAGCGTACAAACTACATAAATAACAAAGTGACCATAAACGATCAAAAAGTAATGCAAAATTTTACATCAAGTTAATAAATAGGCGAGCTTAGCCAAATGTCCCATAACCACTGGCTTAACTCAAGGATTTACGAACAAATTGCAAAAGTCCACTATTAATCATAACACGGGGCTCTTTTGTCATTCGACGAGGTGATCCAACAACCATGGCATCGAAAAGGTCGCTAACACTGCCAAAAGAAGTTTGATCATAACGACAAGGTCATTGACACCACCTAAAAGATTTTCTATCAATAATGGTCAGGTTGCTGACACCTCCCAAAAGCATTTTTTCCAGCTATATTCCCATCATAAAATACGTAAGGTTCTAATTGATGTACATAAAGATGTACAACACACAATTTCCAAAGAAAGTGGTCAACAGAGATGTATATAAAGATATATAACACATGTGATCTCTCAAACAAAAACGACCGACATTGATGTATATAAGGATGTACAACACATGTGATCCTCTCCTTACAGATGTATATAAAGATACACAACACATAAGGTTCCCGCCGATGTACATAAAGATATACACCACACGATCTCAAACGAAAAATGATCAACATCGATGTATATAAAGATATACAACACATGTGATCCTCTCCTTACCGATGTATATAAAGATACACAACATATAAAGTTCCCGCCGATGTACATAAAGATATACACCATACGAGCTCAAACGTAAATGATCTACATCGATGTATATAAAGATATGCAGCACATGTGATCCTATCTTTACCGATGTATATAAAGATACACAACGCATAAGGTTCCCGCCGATGTACATAAAGATATACACCACACGAGCTCAAACGAAAAATGATCAATATAGATGTATATATTTATATACAACCCATGTGATCCTATCCTTACCGATGTATATAAAGATACACAACACATAAGGTTCCCTCCGATGTACATAAAGATATACTCCACACGAGCTCAAATGAAAAATGATCAACATTGATGTATATAAAGATATACAACACATATGGTCCTATCCTTACCGATGTATATAAAGATACACAACACATAAGGTAAAACATCGATGATCAACGAGGATGTATATAAAGATATACAACACACGAGATCAACAAAGATGATAAATCAAAGGAAAGTAAAAACTCATAAAATGAGAGCCTTAAGACTCCACTGAGCGGGGGCCTAACTCCATAAAATATGGACCTAAACTCCACAAAATGATCATCACAATCCTAAGATTTTAACCCAAAAATAAAGCCAAATCACAACTGACTAAGTCCAAAAATTAACAGACGAGGCAAACGCAAGTGTGTCGACCCACTCGTTCTTACAAGACATTTAATTAAATTCCTTACTCAATCGAAAAGACGAAATTACCTTTTTGACACAAGTAACAAGCAAAAGTGAATAGAGAGTACTCAATCATTACCTAAATAAAGCTAAATACGTCTCGATAGCAAAATAAATAGGTAACGAAAGCTCAAGACAAATATGCAAATCCTTAACTCGTGATATCTAAGGACAAAGCGTCCATGAGCCCTATTGGCCCATATCAAAGAAATCCCGCAAAAGAAAAATCACGAAAAATAATAATAGCACAATGGCAGAAGGATATGTACCGTAGTCAAAGGGGATCACTTCTTTCTCTTATTTTGGAGTTCAAGGCATCTCGAAATATGATGGTCCGAGCTTTTGCAATAGCGACAAAAGAGGGGATCAGAACAATCACTCACGAAGTGCTCTTCAGCACCACAATTAAAGCATGCCCCATGACTCGTGGTAGAAGCTTTTGATGTTGAAGTTGCCTGCCTCCTTTTCTTCTTAGCAACCACAAAATCATCATCACTATCCTTATCGGCCTCCTCAAGACTAAGCACGATATCCACTAATTCATCAAAAGGCTCGGCTAATTTAAGAAGCGAAGAATTTTTTAGATTGTTGCTGAGCCCACGAACAAATTTCCAATTCTTCTTCTTTGCAGTATCAATATATTCAAGCCCGTATTTGGAGAGAGAGTCGAAAAATGTAGCATACTTGGCCACGGAAGAGTCGCCCGGAGCAAGGTCTATAAAAAGTGGGGCTAATGCCTCTTTCCCATTCTCGGGGAAGAACTTAACTTCAAATTTTTCTCAGAGTACTTTCCAAGTAAGATCTGCTTCTTGAATTTCAGAAGTCATAAGCTCATACTAATTGAAAGCACGATCTTCAAGCATACTAGAAGCGACTTGGACCCGTTGCAAGTCCGAAAGGTCCATGCGACAAAAGATGCGGTCGCATGTCCTCAACCATGATTGGACCTCAATAACATCTCCAGAGCCTTTAAATGGATTTCCACCAAGCTTGGTGAAATCACCACATAATCATGCGAACCCAGGTCTAGGATGGGTAGGCACGGAAGTGGCTTCGGCAGCATGAGCATTAGTCACATGATCCCAGAGTTATTGAGAGGACATAAAGGCTCCCTCTTGCTGGGGATTGCTTGAAGATCTAACATTGTGATGAGAAGTTCTAACCATTCTTATCCTCTAAAAGATAGAAGAGGAAAAAGGTTAGATTCAAGTAAAGTTTATTGGTCAAACAATGATCATGATATAAGATGGGATACGATGGGTCCTAAGACTCGAGCTAAATCCTAAAACATGATTTCCTAAGAGAGAGACTTACGACAATGACCCTTGCCATAATATCTTATATTGTTCCAAACTTAGCTCTGATACCAAGTGTAATGCCCTACCTCTATGCTCGCATTAGCCATGGCCATTGCAAGCAATGCTGTTAACTAACCCGAAGAATAAGAGTGTTGAGGAGTGACCATCTGTATATTAGCTTTGAACAAGTGTTAAATATGTCAGATAATATAGTCTAACTTTTTAAATCTCATGACGAAATCCAACACATCTAAATTAAGTCCAAATCTACTACATAGTGGTTATATATAATTCAGAAAGCAATATAAAATACACAACAATAAAATCAGATTCAGACACAGATGTTCATATCACAAAGGTGGAAATAGATATGAATAATACTACAAGAGTGGTGGTCATAGTATAAGTGGTCATGCAAGATCCACTATATCATAAAATGATATATACATGTACAACACAAAATAATATGTACACATAAGAGTCACAATCTCAATTACATGAAAGATAAAACTACTAAAACAAGTGCGGCTAGCCAAAAGGATTATTAAACCATGCTACAGTCAAGGAGAGGCACCTATAATACTTGGTCTGACCCGAGCAATATTTATAAGAATAAACAATAAACGGACCAGTCTAGCTATACTCATCATAATAAACTGAGATATAAATAGAGATATAAATAGAAAATGACATATATGAAATAACAACAATTTCACTTGTAAAATGTGAAGACTTGATATGTCCAGAAAATATGCCAAAGAAATCTCGGCAGTATATAATGATATCTCAATGAAAAAGAAACTAAGATTTGATAAATTAATACCGATACGAGATTGACAACACCTATGTCAATAAAATTAAGATTGATAAATTAATATCAATACAAGGATATTCATGAGAAATGATGTCACCCATCCAATCTACATGAAAAAAAAATATGATATCAACACATGAATAATAGTGAGAAATGATGTCACCCATCAAATCAACGCCAAATAGATAACTTAGATCGATAACATAGTATCGATAAAAACTCAAACAAATCGAAGTTCCTAAGAATGATCAGAGGTTCATTAAAGTGACCCGAAGGTCGAATTGATCAGAATTGATAAGTTTATGTAAACTACAACAAGCTAGTAAGTGTAAGAGTCGAGCTACATGTCCCATAACCACTTGATCTACTCGAATATTTACGAATAAGTTGTATATTCCACTAGAAAAAATGAAATGATTATTGCCACGGTGTTCAATCGAACAGTCCAAGAATTAACCTCCAAAGTAAATTCAAGGGGTCATAGTCGTTGTTTTTACTAAGGCGCTTAATTAGATTTCTCATACGAACAAGTAAAAGGTTTATGAAAACGTATACTAGTAGATAGTAAAACAATTTGGAAAATAACTTCACATAATGAAGTAGAAATTCGAAACCATTTAGTAAAAATTTGGTATCTACTAATAATCTTAAAACTCCTTTTTATATAGTTTGGAAGTGGCAAATCTAGTTTAATAAAGATCGAAATGTTCGCTAACAAAGAATTCATTTTATAATAATGTAAATTAAATCTCATGACTATCGACTATAATTTCGTTCACCACAAATCAATTGAAAGTTCATGAAATCGAAATGCAAAAATCTACGAACCAGAGGAAATGAAAAGTCACAAGAGAAGGTGAAATGGGCCGAAACTCGGTCGGGAATGAGCTCAAACGGCCCTAAACTATTGACCGTGGTCTCCACAGGTCAACAACAGGAATTCTGTCCTTAGACGTCTGACCACTCAAGATAGACGTCTAAGCTCAAAACCTATAGTTTTGTTATTTTTCCCGAGAGGTTGGTCAGACGTATGACATATTAGGTCAGACGTCCGAGTTAAAGCAATTAAAGATTTTGATTGCTAATGAACGTGCAGTCGGCCTCAGATGAGCCCGAATCAATGGTGATAGTTTATGATGATTCCTAAGTGCCAATGAGGCATATAATACTGTCCATAACAACCTATAACACCAAACTCAACTCCCTATAACGAATTACACATCAATTCATATAATCGAATTCAAATTTCATAAACCGGAAACTTCACATACAAACCCATCAACCGAATGCAATTCAAGCTAGAACAAAATGATTTGGCAATGCTAATGGGAGTTTATAAGGACTTGTGTGCACACAAGAACTTCACCTATAGCATGCACAATCCGAACATAGAACATAATAGGATTTCCATTACTCAAAAAGCAAGGGAATCATCAAACTAATCAATTAACATAATGCATTCACTAACCTACTCAATTCACTAGCATATGCAAACTCAAATGAATCACTAAATTACACTTTTACAATCCAATGGCTTGTGGTATAGATGTGAGTTCATGAAGAACCTACCTAATTTGCTTGCTAGAAGCAATAAATCAATCCAATGACAAGTTAGAACAAGCTCTCCTCCAATAAAGCTTGATATTCTTTAATCTAAACACATATAATTGAATTTCCTAAGAGTTAGGTCATAGGAAATCTTATAAGTCGAAGAGAAAACAAGTAGGAGAAGCAGAAGGAGATGGAGAAGCTTACTCAAGTTGTCTCTTTGATTTCCCCTTTGATTGGGTTCTCTAGATTCCAACCCTAGCCCTAGGAATTTTAATTTCCATTTTCACTCTCCATTTTTATTTCTCTTGAAGGTTCGGAAGTAAATGAAGAGGTAGTGGCTAGTTGGGGGTTATAAATTGGGCTAGGTTAGTTAAACCAAGACCCAACCCAAATACCAATTTTCACGAACTCGAAATATATCAAAGTTTATAGTCAAAAAGGTTGTAAACGATGATTCAGATTCAATGGAAGTGGTTTCGAGTACAAATTCATCCCTATGAAAAATGTGACATTTTGGACCAATACTCGATTAACGATTAATGACGTTATATTTAAATAAAATATTTAAATATATTATCGATAGATATGCGGGTTGTTACACTAAACCTTAATCTGGGGCATAACTTGTATCGTAAATCGGACGGGGATTTGGGGCCTGATAAACATGAAAATTTGGTAGTAACAAAAATTCCTACATTTGTAGTAATTAGAAACTGTAACCGCGCTTAGACATGAGGTTAGATTACACTTGTGGTAGAAGCATGCCCGGAATTGCTCGGCAAATCCAGCGTCCATAAGTGGTAAATCTAATGTGAGGGTTCTAAGTGCATAAACGTACACATGACGGCGCTAAGGCACGAGGTTAAGTCCGACTTATGGAAGATGTTTGCCCGAACCCAACCGGCATATCCAGCGTCCACAAGTGGTAGACTTAGTATGAGAGGTCTAGCGCATTATAACTATAAATGAATGAATGGTGATGAACTTGTAATACTTAACCTATTTGAATCCACAAGGATTACATGAACCTATTAAGCTAGGTAGTGTTTAAGTAAACTTGCTTGAATCAAGTGGGAGGGTTATGTTAATCTTGTTAAATATGTGGGGACAGGTTATACATATGAACCTGATAAACTTAACCTGTAGGGTTTATGCAATCTTGTTAAATTGGTAGGCATAACCTGTGGAAATCTTAGTAGTGGGGATGCAAGCCTAAGGGGAAGCTTGTATCATCTGGTGCATGAGACCCGTTTCAGTGGGTAACCCATCTTGGTATCAAACGGGGAACCCTGAACTAGGTCGGGGTCAGGGCATGCTTACTGAGCTGATTATAAGGGGTCACATGGGTGAGGGTGTTGACGGTGGGTCCGCTTGCTAGGGAAGATAAGACGATGTGACATCAGTACATATAGTTGTGTATCTTGAAAATAACGGGGTTGCCACTTTAGGAAGTGATATGTCCTACTGTGGGGCCAACACGGGTATCTACGAGTTAGGGAGCCGATCGATTGGGGATAATAATCAGGGTACATCTTGTTTTTCTTGTTTGGGATCCCTTCATTATCATTGGGGGTAACACCCGTCAGTTTTATTGGGCAACCAGTTATTGAATGGGGAAAAACCTCTCACTATAAGTACACATAAGTCTACCATCTTATACTCGTAGGGATCACCTTGTTCTTGTTATACTAGTATTGGTGCAAAGAAAAGTATTAGAGAAGCGCAATGCATGTTCTGTTCTATTTATCTTATTTACCTTGTTATACCTACCTTATGACACTGTTATCTCTCTCCAACTTATATGCCTATCTTGATGCCTTTACTTATTTAGATGATAAAAGTAATTGGACTCGCCAGACTTTATGTTTGACCTATTTGTTTCCTCTTCTTTCTCTTCCATCCCCCTCCAGGTTCTCGGGATGGGAATACTCAAGCTTGATCTTCTTTCCTTCTTCTTAGAGGTAATTGGTTGTATTGCTCGATTTAGTATTTGCTCTACTATGGCTATATTTTGGGGATTATGCTCCTTTTATTTATTATTGTACTCTAATGATTAATTTTGTACAAGGCAGAAGTTTAATGTTTTCAGTATTTCAGACTTATTATGTAATTGGGTTTGAACCATGAAGCATTTCTGTTTAATAAAGTTTTAATTCGGCTGTTATTTTATATCTGTCTTGTAATGTTTCTGTTTCTGTTTACCAATAACCCTTCACGAAACTTAATGCATTCTGATAAAGAGTGACATTAATTGACGTGGGGTGTTACATCACACCCCACTATGAGTCGAAAACGGGATAGTGACTGCGCGGAGTGCATGTGTTTCTTTCTAGCTTGAAGTGGTGTCATGGTATGGAGCCCAGACATTTCACTTATGTGGTTGATGGATTGCGAGGCACCTAGGATATATTGGTCGCCAATGGCCAAGTTATAGGTCTGATAGGACCGGGAAACGTATTGTTCAGGAATAACCAATCCTCAAAAGTAAGAATAGACCAACGCTGAAGATCCATGGGTCACGTGTGTTGATCCTGGGCATCCAGCTAGAGATGGCCCGAAACTGGTGAGGAGACATCCCTTGCTTCAACTCAAGATGGAAATCCAATTTCCAATACGTGACTTGTCGGTTTTAGTTGTAAACCTATATGGCGACATAATATATGGTACCTATGCCATCTATGATTGATACATTTATACTCGAAGTTGTTTTATACACTATGCACTTATAATAATATCAAAATGATTTGTTTTAACGCGTATCAAGCATGTTTGGTTATTATAACAGAAAACTCTATTCTTCGGATTGCGTTGCATTGTGTGATGGGACATGAGTCTTATAATAGCTTCATTTTCCAAAAAGCATTCTATTGTTTATAAATTGTTTTATTTCAGAGTATTCATGGGAGTAAACCCGTTCCGTGTTATATGACGTGGTCCTGTGAATTACCTTTTTTTAAAGTAAAGGTTTAATAACAGTTTTAAGTTCTCACACCAGTCCCATGACTGATTCAGAGTTTATTGTTTCCACCTACCACACGGGCAGCTAGTAGTTTTGGTTTTCGCAGATATTTATTTTCACAAGATCTTGGATTACGGTTGGAGCTATATATGGAATGCTTTGTATCCGTGTATTTCTTTCAGTTGTAGTAGTTGATGTTTTCCGCTGCGCATTTTATTCATGTATTACATTTTCCGTTGTTTTGTAATTTAAATCTCTGGTATTATTTCTCCACTGAGTAAAATTTATTCATACTCTGATATATTCTTGTACTCTGATGTAAATTGTTGTAATAGCAATGAAATATTCTCATATTTGTGTTCTGATGCATCGTGTTCTCATTACAATCCGCGTTCTCAAATGGTCTTTGTCGGTTTACTGATCGATTCGGACCGAGCGAAGTTTGGTGCGTAATAGTTTGGTATTAGAGCTTTGGTTTACAAAGCTCGAGAACAAAACAGATTAGAACCAAATGAAAGAATTCATCAGAGATAGGATTAGCAACATCCTATAAGGATAACTTGTTAGAGATACGGTTAGTAATGCCATAAAATGAGTTTGAAGAGTATTATTTGAAAAAAAACGAATTTAATTTTGAAAATTATATCTTATTATACGTATTTGAGTATTTTATTTTATTTTGGACTATCGAGTATAAGAAGATTTTGCATATACGTCTGATCCACGTGTATTCGAAGTCTCAAATATACTGAGTAGATATAGAATCACACTCTAGTCGCCCGGAGATGATTCTGATGATAGCGATCGCATCATCAGCTTTTATGTTCGAGTTTTGAAAGTGGGATATCTATATTTTTCCAATTGACTGGTGTGAGAATCGAAACTTAGTTAGAGTTTAATGTTTGTGATTTGGCATTGAAAATATGATTTTGAGTATATATGAAAGGTATATGTTTGAGAAGCTAATTAACTAATTGATTGTTGGTTGTGATGTGTGATTATTAGTTTAACAAATTAAAATATTGGAATAATAAAACTAATGTCAAAATGAAAGGGTAAAATTTAGCAAAATAAAATTTAATATTGAACAGAATTGAAAAATAGTTCAAATGATATATATATATATATATATATATATATATATATATACACACACATACATGTACAGGTTATTGTGTGAAAGCTAAGAAGAGGAATAAAATTGTACGCCTGACCAATAGTTACATGTTTCCTATATTGATTGGGTTTGATGATTAAATGAGCCACTTGGCTTTTGGATTCTCTTTTGATATATGAGAGCCTATAGAGGCCATTCGTAGTTGAATCGATCAACCTATACAAAGGAGGTTATAGCGATTTTTTTTGAAAATTTAAGGCGTTAGCCAAGTTTTAAGAAATTAGAAAGTTCTTAGAAACTGAAAAGTTGAAGAACTCAAGCCAGAATGAAAGTTGAGTTGTTGGTTAAACAACTTGCAGCTCCGTTCTTTTTCAAGCTCAGAATTCGATGAGACCAATTTTGTTGGATTCGGATTAATAAACCATAGCTAGCTTTCAAATTTCACGTTAAATGAAGTTGGCATGTGGCCGTGCGAGGCAGACACATTTGCTAAGAAACTGACGATCAGTTTACAAAGGAACATTATTGAGACGGTCGCAGAATTCAATTCCATTTTTTTCGGATTCGTGTCGTCAAATAATGGTAGAATCCAAAATTTCATAATTTTTCGCAAGATGAAAAGGTATGCTAGAATCTGTAAATGTCCAAAAAGTCATTTTTTGCATACGGATGAATTTGGACTCGTAACCACTTCCGTTGAGTCCAAAATGTTGTTTAGGTGATCGAAAAGTATAAACTTCGACATATTCCGACCTTCGGAGTTTTGGCACTTGGGTTGGGCCTTGGTTTGGCTAAACCTAGCCCTCTCCATATAACCAAATCAGCCCTCCCCTTCCATTCATTCATTTCCACTTAGCAAAAATAAAAAATGGGGGAGGGAATGGGAAATTAAAATTCCCTAATCCCTAGCTTAATCTTGGAGTTCCAAATCTTGTTGAAATCAAGTGCAAATCAAAGGAGAAGCTTAGGTAAATCCATCTTAACCTTCTTCATCTCAAATCCACTTCAGTTCATCATAGTTCCTATGACCTAATTATTAGGAAATATGTTCATATGATCATAGGTTGTTGATTCTAGCATTTCTACCGCAAAAGATCGTTCTAGCTAGCTATTAGATTGATTCATTGCTTCTAACCATTAAAGGTGAGTTCTTTAATGAACCCACATCTATGTCTCAAGCCATTGGCTTGTAAACGTGTAATTTAGGTTTATATTTACGTGCATATGTCGTTGAATTGGTCAGAGTAGCTTACATTTTCCGATAAGTGAATTTTAATTTCATTATATTGAAATTTTGGTGTAAATCATTCACACGATCGAAAGCACATGATTTGAACCTATACCATGTTTATTAGAGGCCTCATTGACGTCCTTAAGTGTTAATGAGACTCGGATGATCATGCACGATCGATGGCGTTCGACCGGGAGGGTCAATACCCTCCCTATCGGACGTACGCAATGGCCCATGTTCGGACCAGTCGACTGGTCCATTTCAGACCAGTCGATTGGTTTTGGCTGTGGACCGGAGAGACCGACAGTCTAGATTGATCTAGACTCTTTCCCGGCTGGAGCCCAGACCGTTTAGCCTTTTCTCATGACTTTTCAGTTTCTCTAATTCATAGATTTCAGCAGCTCAATTTTTACGAAATTGTTTTATAAATCATTTCAAATTATTTTAAGCGATTTAGATTGTGTGCAAACCATTTTTGCTTGGTTTGTAAAATAAAAATGGTTAGGCATGATTTGGCATGAAAATATATTAAATGAATTATGGATATGTTATGACTTGAGTATTTATTTCGACGACCGAATTAAATTCTTAATTAAACCTTTTTACATAAGGTAACTAATGGTGAAGGCCAATGATTCATTAAATAATTATTATGGGTTAAAATTGGAAGTTGATTTTGATGTCCGATCTTGGATGGACACGGAAATATAAAAAAGTGAAGCCGAGTTAAGTGTATAAACGCTATATTGACTCAAACAGATTTTTATATCGATTTTATTCATTTTTATAATGAATATCGAGAATATTGAATTTCAAAATATTATATTTTGAAAACACCATCATGTTGAGATCGTACTAAAATAGTATGTTCAATTTTAATTAAAAATTAAAATGGAAGTTGGAATCATTTTTAAACGAATTTATAAACATTTTATAAAATACGTTTTCGAATGGGATTTTTGGGTTTGTCGTGAACGGTACCTTAAATAATATTGTTCTTAAACCAACTTATAAATGGAATAAATCTTTTAATAAAGATTTAGAGAATTTTTCCAGTTTATTTAATTAAAGTGGAATTGAATGGAATTCGATTCATAATAATCAAAATGAGCTTCTATGAAGGAAGATGTTTACTGTTTATGGAATTTAAAAGGATTCGCCGTTATTCCACTTATAATATTAGTCTGATATAGAAATTTATATCGTTTATAAATGGTTCAGATTTCCGTGAAGATTCCATATAAAATGGAAGATGATTTTGGGTTTATCGTGAGCCGTGTTTTTACATGACATTTGTTCTTTAACCCAAGTAAAGACAATATTAATTTCAAAAGGTTATATAATCATTAAGTAATGATTTTTGAAGATTAAATCTAAGTTGGAGTTTTAAGGAATCTTTAATTAGATTGGACTATGAATGACGTAATTAAATTTAACGAATTCGAGAAATGATCGAGAATGGAGTACCCCAGTTTTACTCCATGCGATAGTTTAATTAGATTTGAAACGTGAAATGGTAATTAATTTTACCGATAACACAGTGGGTGTTAGATATGGAGTACCACCAGTTTTGCTCCATAGGATGAATAGGTTGGGACTGGAATAATAATAATGATTACTTCAGTTAGGCCCGATAATCCCGACTAGTTTGATAAACCTTAAATTGGTTTAAGATGGTTAAAAGATAATACAATATCTTTTACAAGGGTTTTCAAAGAAATATTTAAACAAGAGGTTTAAATGAATTAAATCTTTGATAAGATTTATGGGAATGATTCCCAATATAATGAATATTTAGATAAAAGAATATTCTGGATTAGAATGAGCCATATGATGTGTTTATATAGCACCTGATTATAAGATCTGCAAGTTATTCGAAAGACTGTGTTTAACCCATTCTGAATAAATGATACGACGACTAAAAGTCGAAGATTTGAAGACGGTGGTTGAAGACCGGAGATCTTCTCATTGTTTGGATGATTACCGATGTCTTGATTGGGCTCCACACCCAAGGTGAGGTAATAAATGGTGATCATCCAGACGTACTTGGAGATCGATTGGATATGCGAGGACCTCTCTTGTATTGGACATATGGGACAAGGAATAAGGTGCCCACGGTTTCCTTCAGACCCATAACGGACTTGTAAATGGATTGTGTGTCTGACATTGTATTATGTGCTATATTCGTTGATCTCTGCTAAATATATATCTGTTTGGTGGCGGAGAATTTATTCTATTGCTTAATGCCCTTCTATGAGACATACGAGCTTAAAGGTTATATATTGGTGGAAATCAATGGTACAGTATGGTATGGATTGATAATGTGGCATGCTAAGATGCAATGATTAAGGCTTTTCATTGAAAAGCAGGGCTTTGTGGATGATGATCAAAGCACTGCTTTAATATAGCATAGCTTTGTGTATATCGTTGATTCTCATACCTCACACCCCGGTATGAGTCCAAAACGGGATAGTGACTGCAGAGAGTGCATGCGTTTCTTTCTAGCTAGAAGTGGTGTCATGGTATGGAGCCCAGATATTTTACTTATATGGTTGGTGGATTACCCGATATGAGTTAAAAACAGGATAGTGACTACATGGAGTGCACGCATTTCTTTCTAGCTAGAAGTGGTGTCATGGTACAGAGCCCAGACATTTTACTTATGTGTTTGATGGATTGCGAGGCACCTCGAATATATTGGTCGCCAATAGCCAAGTTAGGTCCGATAGGACTAGGAAATGTATTGTTCAAGAATAACAAATCCTTAAAAGTAAGAGAGGAGCGGCCCTAAAGATCCAAGGGTCACGTGTGTTGATCCTAGGCATCCCGCTAGAGATGGCCCGAAACCGGTGAGTAGACATCCCTTGCTTCGACTCATGATGGAAATCCAATTTGCAATACGTGACTTTTCAGTTTTAATTGTAAACCTATATGGCGACATAATATATGGTACCTATGACGTCTATGATTGATACATTTATACTCGAAGTTGTTTTATACACTATGCACTTATAGTAATATCAAAATGATTTGTTTTAAAGCGTATCAAGCATGTTTGGCTATTATAAAGGAAAACTCTATCCTCCGGCTTGCGTTGCATTGTGTGATGCGACCGAGTCTTATAATAGCTTCATTTTCCAAAAAGCATTGCGTTGTTTATAATTTTTTTTTTAGAGTATTCATGGGAGTAAACCCATTCCATGTTACACGGCATGGTCCCGTGAATTACATTATTTTAAAGTAAAGGTTTAATAACTGATTTAAGTTCTCACCAGTCCCATGACTAACTCGGAGTTTATTGTTTCCACCTAAACTCTGCGTGCCCATATTTCCACACGGGAAGCTAGTAGTTTTGGTTTTCGCAGATATTTCTTTTCATAGGATCCTGGATTACGGCTGGAGTTATATATGGAATGCTTTGTATCCGTGTATTTCTTTTAGCTATGGTAGTTGATGTTTTCCACATCACGTTTTATTCATGTATTATATTTTCCGTTGTTTTGCAATTTAAATCTCTGATATTATTTTTCCGTTGAGTAAAATTTATTCATACCCTGATATATTATTGTACTCTGATGTAAATTGTTGTAACAGCAATGAAATGTTCTCATGTATGTGTTTTGATGTGTCATGTTCTCATTATAATCCCTGTTCTGGAGCGGTCTTGGTCGGTTTAGCGATCGATTCGGACCAAGCGAAGTTTGGTGCGTAGCACTATAAGTCAAAAGAACAAAAAAAAAAGAGAGAACTCTGTTAATGGTGAAATGTCTCCTCCTTTTCTCCAATTCTCTTCATCCCGCTTCTTTTCCCCACCTAAACCGCTCCTTTGATCCTTTCCACTCTCTCTTCTTCTCAAATTAATTCACCCCTTCCATACATGTTTTCGCCATGCGTGGTGTTTTCTGGATTACTACGTTTCTGCTCCAAGTCTAAATTTTATCTCCTAATCTTTTCTGAGCTACTCCTTCCCCTTAAATCTTCAACCTCCTCTCAAATACATAGATCTCCCTAGAACCCACTCAGATTTCAATCCTATCCTCTATTTCGAGATTATTTCAGGCAACTTCACGTCTTCAGGTTCGCCCATGGAGAATGTTCTTCAAATGATGGTCTTGATTTTGGAAGGGGTTTGGTCGCTATCGCGGAGCTTTCCTAGTGAGCAGTAACTCCCTTTTAGTTAAGTATTTTTTGCATCTCATTCTTGGTCTGTGATGGTACTGCTTGCTATCTGGGTCTTCAATGTTCATCTTGAACTCGTCTTATTAGTAGTTCATGAAGTCATTTTTGGTTTGTTTTAGGTATCTGTGAGGTTTGAGGTGCTTGTTTACCATTTTGGTTGCGAGTAGCTCAGATTCATATTATTTTTTGGAACGCAACACCTTTTTTCATGCAGATGCTAACTGTAAGCGAACTGGGTCTTAGTGTTTGTATGGGTGGTAGTCACCACTGCATGATGTCAAAAAACGAGATGCCTCAGCACTGAACCTAAATGTTGTGTTTCTGGTAATTTTCTATCTGCTTGTGCAACTCTGTGACCTTTTGATGCTCACGGTTTAGTTTCTATTTCTTGAGCATGTTTCCTTTTTGTGATCGTTACTGGGTAGTTGTGGGATTGGTGTTCTGACACTATGCTTGGTCATCGTTTTCTGAATGATTCAAGCAAAGCTTTCGACTCTCAACTTCGCTGTCTCTTACGGTGATTTTCAGCCTCCTTCCTCTCCTATGACTATTTTTAGTTCGTTTGCTATGTCATATCTTCATGTTAAATCAGTGCATGGTATGCTCCCATCTTTGGTGTGGCACTCAAGAGAGAACAACAGACTTCTGTTTGACTAGTTGAAGCTATAGCAAAGTAGTCCATACTGAAGTCCTGTCACTCAGTTGATTGTATACTTTAGTGTATAATTCAAACGGTATAGTATTGTTTCCTTTGTATACAAATGTAACTCGCTACGTATAGTAGTATGAAATGTTTTACTCTTCATGTGTGGAAAGTTAGGAAATACTTGAATGTAATTATAGTAGTCTAGTGCTTAAGATAGCTTGAGTTGTAATCTTGCTTAGATATTGCGGATGGCCCACAATAAATGTCGTTGATGGTGGACAGTAAACCTTAAAAACGAATTGTAGTAGGTTGGCTACAACCAACCTTCTGTTATACTTGTATTTATTATTGGTAATGATAAAAGTGTTTGCGGTCACTTTAAAAACGAGTCGGCTATGCCAAAAACATTGTTATATAAAATAGTATCTGTTAGATCCAAAAATGGCTCTAACACCCAAATCAGAAATATTTCTAATGAAATGAAATCAAAAACAATGAAGAAACACACGGTTTATAGTGGTTCGACGTTAAAGAGCCTACGTCCACTGTCTACTCTTTGAATTGATGACTTGAATGTAAGTACAATAATGATTCTCACTCAATTTCACTCATACAATGCATGAATCCATTCAATCTCTTATAAAATGTGCTTTAAAAGATGATTGTAATCTGAATATCTTGATGAAATTCGGTTTTTGAAGGAGTATAAACTCTGAAAATGCCAAAAGATCCCTTGAAATGAGCTTTGGAGGTGTATTTATAGGTGGAAAACCTCCCTGGAGTGGTCCCGGTTTAGGTATACGTGGCCTCCATCCCATAAAAGTTGGGTTCGGATAGGATAAGATAGTGACAACACATCTGGTTAGTGGATAAACATGGGGAGAACATGGGTGTTACCGCTTTGCCTTTTCTAAGATCATGCACTGTAACTCCTTCTGCTCCTCGTTCTTTTATTCAGATCGGGATCTGCATAGAGGATTCGTATCGGTGTCCTCCAATCCGATCCAGTCATGTTTTCAATCATGTATCATTTTGACTAATCTATAGAACAGCCAAAGGGTTCGGGTTGAACCCCTCCGACCCGATCTGAATTTCTGGCATAAATTCTTTCTTCGAACTTCCTCGTTGAGCAATCTCTTAGCTTTGGTAGCCCAACTACAAAGCAGGCTAATATTTTGCCCCCTCGAAGTACGTTTTTATCGAAGATGAAGCATGTTTTGAAGTAATCTGTCTATTGACTTCTGAATCGGTATCATTGGACAGCTATGTCTATTCGCTTGTAGAGATGTGCTGCTTCACCAGGTTGCATCTCTTGTTGTCTATTAATAAACGATACAAATGCACAAATCATTTCCATTGTTTAAAATAACTTGGATAACTTTATTTGTTGTCCGTGTAGCTCCTCAAGGTGAATTTTGATAATGCATATTTATCGAATTATTACTTCTTTTTTTAGATTAGCTTTGTAAGTTAACCTGTCCTTTGGATCCGCATTTATTCGGTCCGACTCGAAATGAGCTCGCGCAGCCTCACCAAGCTGAAGGAGTAAGGGCTTCTTGCGCAATGGGTCGGCCCAATCGCTAGGGTGGGGGCATGAGGAATACAAATTGCCCCATCGTTTTATATAAATTTTCTGAAACCTTCTTTTCTCTTTATTTTGCATTGCCTCCTTCTTCATCGCTCAGCACAAACCCTAGCCCCCCAAATTTTATAATTCTGTTTAATCTTCCCATCGAATTAGCAGGTGGAGTTAAAGAAATTTAATCAACTCCGTCTTAATCGATTTAGATCTTACTTTAGGAGTAAACCTAAGTAATTTCGCTCATCGGTCATGTCAATTTCAATGTTGAGCCTTCTATCCCCTCGCCGTTGTCGCTTGTGGTCTCGTCGCCACCTCGCGATGGCTGTGGAGGAAGTTGAAGCTAGTGTTGGATATATTGACTCATGGGAGCTTGGATGCGGTGGAGGAATTTGAATCAGGAGAAGAAGAAGAAAGAAGGGATGGGTTTGGTCCGAGGTGGGGAACAAAGAAGGAGGAGAAGTAGCATATGTATTCAACCGGGTCGGGTCGGTGGAACTGATGGCAATTGTAGAGGAAAGTTGAATTGGGAGGATGAGCTTGAAGGCATAAGGGAGGTTCGGATCGGAGTCAACTGAACTGGTCGTAATCACCTTCTCTGAAACTCCTCTGATCCGATCTATTGCAGTAAAATATTCGAACTTGTCTGTTGATGATCTGGGCACTCGATCCGATCCCACAACACCCACGACATCCGACCCGATCCGATTTTAGCATAGCAAAAAAGGGGACTTAATCCGACCCGATCACAGCATGTACACCCGAACTGACCCGAAGCTATTTCCATTTAACTTCCGAACCGATCCAAGAGAACTTGTTAGAAATAATTTAGCTAACTTAACCAATGTTGGCCGTAGTCAATGACTTTATGGACAAGTAGGATAGAGCCTCTATGACTTGACTTTTGGACTGCTTATAAATGCATAACTGCATTGTTCATCTTTGCACTGCATTTCTTTATTGGATTATCTAGTGTCATTGCATATACACTTGTACACTTTAGCTCACACACATGCACATGGGAACACGGGCAACTTTACTCTAACTTTCACTATTGCTTCTTCAATATCTTAACAACCATGGAAGAAAGACACTCATCTAGACTAGCTGAAAGGAGAGACGCTGCCAGATCACCTGAGAATCCACCTGTCGAGGATGTATCTTCCACCTCAGACTCAGGATGGAATAGTGAAGGCCCAGACTACGAGATGGTAGTTCATAATAGTGAAGCATCTTCGGGCGGTGATGTCTCTCCCGACAAAGAAGAAGAAGAAGGAGGAGGGGTTGGAGATAACCGTGCTCCCGACGAATTCAGGGATGTAGTTATCTTGGAATCATCTAAAGACTCGATCGAATCGACAATTGATAATGACAGACTTGCCAGGATATGTTTAAAACATGGGATTCTCCAGAGAGATACTGAGGTGCCATCCAAAATAGATCATCCCCATAGTCCACCGGAGTGGTATATGGCCATTACCAGATTAATGTGGCTAGTCGAAGCGATTCCACCATTCATCGTAGACTTTTTGAGACAACTGCAGATTGCTCCAATGCAACTTCATCCTAACTCTTACGCTTATTTGTATACCCTGTACATGGCACACCAAGAAATTCTGGGTGAGGGACTCACCGTCGAAGATGTACATTTCTTTTACAATTTCAGGCATCGGATCAATGAGACTCCATCTTTTGTATATTTTTAATTGGTGCCAAAAAGGAAAATTATCACGGTTCCATTCAGTAGTACAGCTGGAGATCCGAAGCCTAAATGGTTTTACATTAGACAGCAACCGGGGTGCGTCAGAAGGTGGCTCAAGTCGAGTAAGGACACCAATGTTTTTAGTTCTAGGTCTCGAAGACATACTAACTGAAACACCCCACCTCCGTTAGGGTCACTCTCAAAGGGAATGCCCTAATTTTGGTGGAGGTTTATAAGTATAAGTCACAGATATACAAGACAGATATAAGAACACATATTTGTAAACAGCTGAAAATCAACAAACTTTTATTTCATGAAAGCAAATACGTGTTACAACAACATCACCATAATTGTCTTACATCTTTTCCAAAAACATAACATAACACTTTCATAATCTGTCTTGATTACATTATTTAAAGAAGCATAAATAAAACATAGATAAACTGCAAAAGCCCCATAGTGGATTGTCCAAAGCCATAGTTCAAAGCGAAAAAGTCCAAGCAATACATTTCTCTTCTTCAAGCTGGATGTTAAGGCTGGTCAAGCTGCTGTGTTCCCTCCCTGTGGACCTGGGGGGGGGGGGGGGGGGGACGGAAGAAAAGAAGACGAAAGAAAAGTAGAGTCAGACATAAAGCCTGAGTAAGTCTAGTACTATTTTGTCTATGAATAAAGAACTGGGTATGATAAGTATAAACAAGAAGTGGGCAAGCACAATAAACTTGGTTAAGTTGTCTAGGGTCGAATATACTATCGTACCCCATGTTAATCTCTGAACCCATATAAACTAGTTTCCAACTGGCACCCCATAATCAGGGTGATGTGATCCATTCTTATGATGATCGGCTCCTACTCGCATAGTTACATGTGTCTTACGGCCCCCGATGTTGTAGTTACCTATGCTGGTCCCACCATGGGGTGTATCAAGTCCCATGGCGGCGGCCCGACACAACCTTAGAGTGCACAGGTATGCTACTGGTGTCCAGTGCCTTATTTTTCTGCGCCGGAGTGTGTGCACGCCCGCACCCCGTTAGAACCTACACTGCTACACCACCGCCGTCGATTTGACCTCTTACAATCAGCCCAGTAATCGTGCCCCACCCTGCCTAGTTTCAGGGTATCCTGATACACCTTCTAGGGTTACTGCTGAAAAGGGTCCCCCGTTACTAGGTTTTCTATCTCTAGCCAACATGCTAAGTTGGTTAAGTGTTTCCTAACCTAACCCCCACCAGTCCGTTTAGTTTAGCATGTTCCATTTTGATTAAGTCTTTAGTTCACTTAATCCTAACAATCCTGACTCAGCCTTAATTGTCTTATTAAGGCCCTGACCTCTCACATTAGACAGGTATTGTTGTGGCTGCCTGTTGCCGGTTGGTTCCGGGCAGTCTTACGCCACAACTTAGTCTAACCTCGGGTCCTTATTGGGCTCCATGTTTAACCTCCCACATTGGATAGGTATTGTTGTGACTACTGGACAGCCGGGCGGTTCCGGGCAGGTTTACATCACAACTCAATCCAACCTCGGGTTAAACACATCGTATGTTCTACATTTACATATTTTGTCTTTCTTCTTTATTTTCTTATATGTAAATATTTGCGGCCAATTATTAAGTTAATGGTGTAAAGGTTACACCAATCATGGGCCCAACCCATACTTGAACTTGGGCCCTTCTATTTTATATTTTCATTCATTAGTAATTTTAACCCAACGTTATTTTCCCCCGTTTAACACGTCCGTTTATTATATATATTGGGCTTAGCCTTTTAAAGCCCAATTTAGCCATGCGAAAAGGGGAGGCTTAAAGCGTGATTACATACACAAAGAGGGGAATGTGAGCGCATGAACTTGCAATATGACGTTGGAAATACAAAATAGAAACTGGTGTACTTGCATAGTGGTAACATATACTTTGGTCATAAAGCATAGGTGACATGAATCAAGCCATGTAAACTTGTAGTTGAGATAAGAATCTAAATTGGGTATCATTATAGTCATAACTACAACATGAACCTATATTTTTATTTAGGCATAATGTCAAACATAAGCATGGCATAAATATTTCTAACATAAGCATGGCATAATGTCAAACATAAGCATGGCATAATGTCAAACATAAGCATGGCATAAGTATTTGTTCACATAACCATGGCATAAATATTTCTAACATGAAATCATGATTTTTACTTTAGTCATGCAAACTTGCAAAAAGTGATTTTTGAATCTAACCTAGCTATGTACCACATATGTCATCATATAATTCTTGTTAACAATTTCAATTATGCAAATTATCAATCATAGCCTAGTCATAAGTTTGCAAATAGGTTTTCTAGTACAAAAGCATGGCTTAATACATGATGCCAAATTTTCAACCTAATTTCATATGGATTATGATAACCCAAACTTATTCCAATTACTTCACAAAAATGATGTTTGTATAAAAATACACATTATGATGGCATAAAAGCAAAGGCCCAAACTTGCATAAATTTCAATCAACTACATACATGTAGCTTCAACATAGATTACATAATTTGCGAATATTCCAAACGTATACTTGCATAGAACTACCGCATGTAGTTCTTAATAATGAATAACATAATTTTGCACAAATATGAATTACTTTATTGCCACAATTCAAGTATACAAACCAACACAATTATTTGTTCATACCAAAATAATACTCTACTTACAATGGTGTGGCTAATTCTCCAATTTAGGGATTTGTAGATACGATTCCTTTGTTGAATTGATTGGTTTAGGTTGCTTTAAGCTTTAGAATTTTCCTCCTAATCTTCTCTCCAATTGGTGGCTACTCTTAGTCGTTCCTCAGCAACATGGCGGCTTTGTTCTTATTTTTGAATGAATAGATTAGGGTTTAGTCTAGGGTTGTTTATATAGAGGTTATGAGCTGATTAGGACCATTGATGTTGCCTGGATTGATCGTAGCCATTCATTCGATAGAGAGACCAATTAGAGCCTGCCACCTAGCCCTAATGACAAAGCAGACCACAGAAAATCGACCAACATAGCATAGGCCAGCCGGGTTGGACTGGGTTCGACCTGGGTCTGGACCAGGTCGACATGCCTGTCGACAGCCCTGTCGACAGCCCTGTCGACCTGGTTAGACCAGGTCGACAGCCCAGTCGACTTGGTGCGTCAGGCGGGTGTTTTTCCGCCCTGGCCCATTGGGCCCCATTTTCGAATTTAAACTGTTTTATTCTGTTTGAATTTTAAACTTAATTCTCAAACTTCCGAAGGCCATATCTTCTTCGTACGGACTCCGTTTTTCGAAAACTCGGACTCTATTTCGCGTATTTTTCCGAGAAGAACGCAATGGCGTATCCCGTTTCCCTTAGTTCTTTGATTTCAAATTAATTATACTTTAATTTGTTGATTTCACAGTTATAGAATTCGCGGGGTGTTACATTCTCCCCCACTTAAAAGGATTTCGTCCCCGAAATCTTCAAGTTAGGAGGAATGTATATCCTAACATCCAATCATCCATATACTCATCCATCAAACACGAGCATCCATTGTCCTTAAAAGACTTCTAATGCTTCATGATCATATGCGAAGTGTGTGTATATGAACTTATCTAATGCAAAATCAGGCGGTCTACTGATTCAGTTGACCTCCTTAATGTGAATTATGTAAGTGCCATGAATCCATTATGTATGCAAATTTTCCTATTCTTGATTCTACATGAGTGCACAATCTTTCAATACAAATGCAACATCCACATGACAACACATAAGAATTCAACCATATACGAATGCAAACATATATGCATATGCAATATGAAGTGACTGAGCCGATCTAAACCCTAGATTGTGTGTGTATATGCAACCACGAGCAACCACTAGCAATCACTTGCAACCACTTGCAACCATCATCCATAACATGTTTCAACTACATGTTTCCATCCAAAAAGATTCTACCTAAAAGATAAGGTCGAGGAAATATACCTAAAAAGATAGATAAAAGCGCAACTTAAGGA
Source organism: Allium sativum (assembly GCA_030737875.1). Lineage (NCBI taxonomy): Eukaryota > Viridiplantae > Streptophyta > Magnoliopsida > Asparagales > Amaryllidaceae > Allium > Allium sativum. The sequence continues at coordinate 400,448,734 of CM060923.1, read as the reverse complement.
AAAGAAAGATCAAAGATGTACCCTCGAACAGAAAAGGGTAGGCAGTGCGTATTCTAGCTTCAGTTTCCCAAGTCGCGTCTCCCTCGGCGTCGCTCCACTGAACTTTGACGAGCTTGACTTCGCGGTTGCGTAGCTTCTTCACTTCCGTTCCTAATATGCGGGTTGGAACTTTTCTTATGGTTGCTTCGCGTTCCACTTCAGCCTCTTCGAGGATATTTGGCTCTACCACTTCAGCAGACTCATGTAGACATTTTCGGAGATGTGAAACGTGAAAAACGTTGTGGACTCCAGCCAACTTCTCGGGTAGCTCTAATCTGTAGGCCATTTTCCCAATTTTCTCGATGATAGGGAATGGCCCTACGAACCTTGGTGCTAGTTTTCCTGTGGTTCCAAAACGAACAACGTTCCTTAGCGGTGATACCTTGAGAAAAACTCTGTCTCCAACCTCAAATTCAAGGTCGGTCCTTCTCTTGTCGGCATAGGACTTTTGTCTGTCTTCGGCCGTCTTCATCCTTCTTCGTATTAAGTCTACTTTCTCTGAGGTCTCTCGGATCATATCTGGTCCAAGTATGAGCTTATCCGTGGTCTCCCACCAACAAGTGGGCGATCGGCACGGTCTTCCATATAAAGCTTCGAAGGGCGCCATTCCGATGGTTGCTTGATAGCTGTTGTTGTAGGCAAATTCCACCAAAGGAAGGTGGTCTTCCCATGTCCCTCCGAAGTCAAGGACGCATAGCCTTAAAAGGTCTTCCAAAACTCTGTTCACTCTCTCTGTTTGGCCGTCGGTTTGGGGATGATAGGCTGTGCTCAAGCATAACTGCGTTCCTACTGCTTCTTGCAGACTCCGCCAAAACTCACTGATGAAGATGGGGTCTCGGTCACTAACAATGCTAGATGGTATTCCATGGAGTCGAACGATTTCCTTGAGGTAAAGTGATGCTAGGGATGAGGCAGTTCTTTTACTTTTGACAGGTAAAAAGTGGGCACTTTTAGTAAGCCTATCCACTATTACCCAAATACTAGTGTTGCCTCTCCTAGACCTAGGCAGCCCATCGATGAAGTCCATTGAGATGCTATCCCACTTCCACTGTGGGACCTCCAGAGGATGTAGTAGTCCGCCAGGCTTTTTCTGTTCCGCCTTAACCTGTTGGCACACCATACACTTAGAAACGAACTCTGCCACGTCCTTTTTCATGCCGTTCCAGAAGAAAGTCCTTTTTATGTCTTTGTACATTTTATCTCTGCCTGGGTGTATCGTCATCTTGGAGTGATGTGCTTCCTCGAGAACCTTCTTTATTAAATCTTTTGTCTGTGGGACGCATAGTCTTCCGTCTCGCCTTAGCAAACCCTTATCGTCGATGGAGTATCTGTTGAGGTGACTTGAAGTCTCACCCCTAATTAGCCTATCAATTGTTTCCACAAGCTGAGGGTCTTCGCGTTGTGCTGTCCCTACTGAATCCACTAAAGTTGGGCGCACTTCGAGAGATGCTAACAAACCTGGTACGAAATCGGAGGAGGGCCTAAAGTCGAAGCTGGCTATAAACTCTAGGCTTTGTCTTTCAACAAACAACGGGCTTAGGGTCAATTTCTTTCGGCTCAACGCGTCTGCCACTACATTGCCTTTGCCCGGAGTGTAGGAGATTTCGAAATCGTACGAGGCAAGAAACTCCATCCATCTTTGTTGCCTCAAGTTAAGATCTTTCTGCGAGAAAAGATATTTCAACGATTTATGGTCAGTGTAAAGTTCGAACTTCTCACCTAGGAGATAGTGTCGCCAAGACTTGAGTGCAAAGACGATGGCGGCTAACTCAAGATCGTGGGTTGGGTAGTTCTTTTCGTGCACCTTCAACTGCCTCCCGCCATAAGCTACTACCCTTCCCTCTTGCATTAAGACGGCACCTAGCCCTGTCCCACATGCATCCGTATAAACAGTAAACATCTTGCTCCCATCTGGCAGCGTCAAAACTGGGGCTGTTGTGAGAGCCCTTTTCAGTCGTTGGAAAGCAAACTCGCAATCCAAGTCCCAATTGAACACTAGATTCTTCTTGGTCAATTTCGTGAGCGGAGTTGAGATTTTCGCAAAATCCCTTATAAGCTTTCGATAGAAACCCGCTAGTCCTAGAAAGCTTCGGACCTCGGTTGCATTCCTTGGTGTCTTCCAGTCCTGTACCGCCACTACCTTAGCAGGGTCCACTGCTAACCCTTGTTTGGATACTATGTGCCCAAGGAACCTCACCTCTTCTCTCCAAAAGTGGCATTTGGAGAATTTGGCTTTTAGTTGATGGACTCGCAAAGTTTCCATGATTGCCCTTAAGTGTTGAGCATGTTCCTCTTCACTCTTTGAGAAGATAAGGATATCATCTACGAAGACCACTACGAATTTGTTGAGGAAGTCTCTAAATACCCTACTCATCAGGTCCACGAAGTAAGCAGGTGCATTTGTCAAGCCGAAAGGCATGACAAGCCATTCAAAGAAGCCGTCTGGGGTTCTGAACGGTGTTTTATCGATGCTATCTTCAGCCACCCTTAGCTGATGAAAACCGGTTGCCAAATCGAGTTGGGAGAAAACAGACGCTCCTACAAGCTGGTCGAATAAATCGTCAATTCTAGGGAGAGGGTGCCTATTCTTTTTCATTAGCTTGTTGAGCTCCCTATAGTCAACACATAGACGGAGTGAACCATCCGCCTTTGTAGCGAACACCACTGGAGCGCCCCATTCTGAAATGCTCCTCCTAATGAACCCCTTTTCTAGAAGCTCTTTAATCTGTTTACTGAGCTCTTTCCTTTCTCATGGAGCCATGTGTCTAACGGGCAACGCAACGGGCTTTGCATTATTTACAAGATATATACGGAAGTCTATTTCCCGCTTCGGAGGCAAGCCCTTCACCTCTTCGAAGACATCCGGATATTCCCGGACCACTCTAACTGATTTCAAATTTTCAACGGAGGCATCTAGCGATTCAAGATAACTAAGCATAACCGCATACGAGGGATTACAAGAAATTTCCAAAGTATTACCGAGCTGGGTTAGGAGCCTAACAACCCTTTTCTCACAATCAAGGATGGCCCCATTACTGGATAGCCAATCCATACCCAAAATCAAACCATAACCCGAAAAGCCCAAAACAAAGGCACTACATTGAAATTCTACACTTAGAATAGAAATTTTCAATCCCACACAGATCATAGACAAATGAGCTGGGCCCCCAATTGGGTTTGAAACAATTAAGGGGTCCTCTACCATAATAGTTTTTAGGTGCAGAGATTCTACTAAAGCAGACGAGATAAAGGAGTGTGATGCGCCAGAATCAAACAAAGTGCGAACGGGGTGATCATAAAGATAAACTACACTTTCTACAGAAGTATTTATACCTCGCTGTTGCAAAGGTGGCGCTTCCAGCACATGAACCTGTGCCCCTGGGGTGGATCCAGCCCTCTGCCCCTGTCCTCGTTTCTTTGGGCAGTCCTTAGCCCTGTGGCCTGTCTCACCGCAAGAAAAGCACCCACCATTCTCCTTGGCCTTCTTTTTCCGGCAGTCCTTTACTAAGTATCCCACTTTGCCACAGAAATTACACTTCCTCTTCTCTTTGTTGCCTTTCCCGCCTTTCTTAAAGTCTGTCTTCTTAGGCTGCAAACCCTCTTTCTTCTTGCCCTTATCCTCTTCATTCAGCAATGCCATTTGCACCAATCTTTCATACGTGGCTCCCATGGGTATATGGGTCATGGCCAAACTGTGTAATGGCTCATTCAACCCTTTGACGAAACGGAGAGCCTTCTTGTGCGGGGTGTTGACTAGGTCAAGCCCAAACCTAGCCAGCTCGTCGAACTGATTCACATACTCTCTGACTGTCTTGTCCCCTTGCTTAAGAAATAAGAATTTTTCCAACTGCAAACTTCTTTCCGCATCTGAGAGAAATTTAGTTTCAAACCTTGCCCTAAAGTCCTCCCATGTCTCCACTGGTCTTTCAGCATTAGTGACTTCCCACCAGTAGGAAGCCTCGCCCTTCAATAGCCATACTGGTAATTGTACTTTTTGTCTATCCTCTACCTCAAAGATGATGAATAGGTCCTCCGTTTCTTTCAGCCAATTTCTAGCTGCCACGAAGGACTCAGTTCCATGGAAATCCCTTCCTCCCATAGCTTTAAAATCTCTACATATCTTAGCAAAAGTGTTTCCCCGAGGAGGAGGTGGAGAAAAAGGTGCCGCTGCAGCTGGATGATTTCCTGCAGCTGGGGGAGGAGGAACGGTAGGACCTGGCTGAGTGGCTCTTGCTTCTAAGAACCGTCTAAACCAACCAGGTATTGGCACCCCTTCTGGCAAGTTAAGATCTTCGGACATGCTGAAACAAAAAGGATAGATTCAAAACGAAGGATAAGAGATAGTACATATGGCTTGGGGAGTGGACTTTGCCTTTTTAAAATAAAATAATATTTTTCTTTTAAAAATGCTTCTTTAAATTTCCTTTTTGAAAATAATTTTTCAAAACTTTTTATCTTATCTGGTAAACCTATGCTCTGATACCAAGTGAAACACCCCACCTCCGTTAGGGTCACTCTCAAAGGGAATGCCCTAATTTTGGTGGAGGTTTATAAGTATAAGTCACAGATATACAAGACAGATATAAGAACACATATTTGTAAACAGCGGAAAATCAACAAACTTTTATTTCATGAAAGCAAATACGTGTTACAACAACATCACCATAATTGTCTTACATCTTTTCCAAAAACATAACATAACACTTTCATAATCTGTCTTGATTACATTATTTAAAGAAGCATAAATAAAACATAGATAAACTGCAAAAGCCCCATAGTGGATTGTCCAAAGCCATAGTTCAAAGCGAAAAAGTCCAAGCAATACATTTCTCTTCTTCAAGCTGGATGTTAAGGCTGGTCAAGCTGCTGTGTTCCCTCCCTGTGGACCTGGGGGGGGGGGGGTGGGTAAACGGAAGAAAAGAAGACGAAAGAAAAGTAGAGTCAGACATAAAGCCTGAGTAAGTCTAGTACTATTTTGTCTATGAATAAAGAACTGGGTATGATAAGTATAAACAAGAAGTGGGCAAGCACAATAAACTTGGTTAAGTTGTCTAGGGTCGAATATACTATCGTACCCCATGTTAATCTCTGAACCCGTATAAACTAGTTTCCAACTGGCACCCCATAATCAGGGTGATGTGATCCATTCTTATGATGATCGGCTCCTACTCGCATAGTTACATGTGTCTTACGGCCCCCGATGTTGTAGTTACCTATGCTGGTCCCACCATGGGGTGTATCAAGTCCCATGGCGGCGGCCCGACACAACCTTAGAGTGCACAGGTATGCTACTGGTGTCCAGTGCCTTATTTTTCTGCGCCGGAGTGTGTGCACGCCCGCACCCCGTTAGAACCTACACTGCTACACCACCGCCGTCGATTTGACCTCTTACAATCAGCCCAGTAATCGTGCCCCACCCTGCCTAGTTTCAGGGTATCCTGATACACCTTCTAGGGTTACTGCTGAAAAGGGTCCCCCGTTACTAGGTTTTCTATCTCTAGCCAACATGCTAAGTTGGTTAAGTGTTTCCTAACCTAACCCCCACCAGTCCGTTTAGTTTAGCATGTTCCATTTTGATTAAGTCTTTAGTTCACTTAATCCTAACAATCCTGACTCAGCCTTAATTGTCTTATTAAGGCCCTGACCTCTCACATTAGACAGGTATTGTTGTGGCTGCCTGTTGCCGGTTGGTTCCGGGCAGTCTTACGCCACAACTCAGTCTAACCTCGGGTCCTTATTGGGCTCCATGTTTAACCTCCCACATTGGATAGGTATTGTTGTGACTACTGGACAGCCGGGCGGTTCCGGGCAGGTTTACATCACAACTCAATCCAACCTCGGGTTAAACACATCGTATGTTCTACATTTACATATTTTGTCTTTCTTCTTTATTTTCTTATATGTAAATATTTGCGGCCAATTATTAAGTTAATGGTGTAAAGGTTACACCAATCATGGGCCCAACCCATACTTGAACTTGGGCCCTTCTATTTTATATTTTCATTCATTAGTAATTTTAACCCAACGTTATTTTCCCCCGTTTAACACGTCCGTTTATTATATATATTGGGCTTAGCCTTTTAAAGCCCAATTTAGCCATGCGAAAAGGGGAGGCTTAAAGCGTGATTACATACACAAAGAGGGGAATGTGAGCGCATGAACTTGCAATATGACGTTGGAAATACAAAATAGAAACTGGTGTACTTGCATAGTGGTAACATATACTTTGGTCATAAAGCATAGGTGACATGAATCAAGCCATGTAAACTTGTAGTTGAGATAAGAATCTAAATTGGGTATCATTATAGTCATAACTACAACATGAACATATATTTTTATTTAGGCATAATGTCAAACATAAGCATGGCATAAATATTTCTAACATAAGCATGGCATAATGTCAAACATAAGCATGGCATAATGTCAAACATAAGCATGGCATAAGTATTTGTTCACATAACCATGGCATAAATATTTCTAACATGAAATCATGATTTTTACTTTAGTCATGCAAACTTGCAAAAAGTGATTTTTGAATCTAACCTAGCTATGTACCACATATGTCATCATATAATTCTTGTTAACAATTTCAATTATGCAAATTATCAATCATAGCCTAGTCATAAGTTTGCAAATAGGTTTTCTAGTACAAAAGCATGGCTTAATACATGATGCCAAATTTTCAACCTAATTTCATATGGATTATGATAACCCAAACTTATTCCAATTACTTCACAAAAATGATGTTTGTATAAAAATGCACATTATGATGGCATAAAAGCAAAGGCCCAAACTTGCATAAATTTCAATCAACTACATACATGTAGCTTCAACATAGATTACATAATTTGCGAATATTCCAAACGTATACTTGCATAGAACTACTGCATGTAGTTCTTAATAATGAATAACATAATTTTGCACAAATATGAATTACTTTATTGCCACAATTCAAGTATACAAACCAACACAATTATTTGTTCATACCAAAATAATACTCTACTTACAATGGTGTGGCTAATTCTCCAATTTAGGGATTTGTAGATACGATTCCTTTGTTGAATTGATTGGTTTAGGTTGCTTTAAGCTTTAGAATTTTCCTCCTAATCCTCTCTCCAATTGGTGGCTACTCTTAGTCGTTCCTCAGCAACATGGCGGCTTTGTTCTTATTTTTGAATGAATTGATTAGGGTTTAGTCTAGGGTTGTTTATATAGAGGTTATGAACTGATTAAGACCATTGATGTTGCCTGGATTGATCGTAGCCATTCATTCGATAGAGAGACCAATTAGAGCCTGCCACCTAGCCCTAATGACAAAGCAGACCACAGAAAATCGACCAACATAGCATAGGCCAGCCGGGTTGGACTGGGTTCGACCTGGGTCTGGACCAGGTCACATGCCTGTCGACAGCCCTGTCGACCTGGTTAGACCAGGTCGACAGCCCAGTCGACTTGGTGCGTCAGGCGGGTGTTTTTCCGCCCTGGCCCATTGGGCCCCATTTTCGAATTTAAACTGTTTTATTCTGTTTGAATTTTAAACTTAATTCTCAAACTTCCGAAGGCCATATCTTCTTCGTACGGACTCCGTTTTTTGAAAACTCGGACTCTATTTCGCGTATTTTTCCGAGACGAACGCAATGGCGTATCCCGTTTCCCTTAGTTCTTTGATTTCAAATTAATTATACTTTAATTTGTTGATTTCACAGTTATAGAATTCGCGGGGTGTTACACTAACATCGTTTGTTTTTACTTGCAGTTCCTAACTCGCCATAAGAAAAACATCCAATGCAATTTGATCGCTTGAATCGGCTACTCAACGGCGATCAAAAGTTCTTTACCATTAAAGAGTGTTTTGTGGATGAATATCTTCATAGGCATCGTCTTGTTGCTATAACTCGTAGCATAGGGCATGGCGAGGGAACTTATGTATATATACCTCCTGTTGAAGGGCCGATTGAGGCTTCGCCGGGGCATGGACATAGCCCGAAGGATCCTCCGATGCCTCAATAGATCCCTTCTCCTTCATCTTCTGCAACTCGAGATTACATACTAGCGAATATACCTGCCGCTGACAGGGATAAATATATCACTCCCGATGACGCGGCCATCCTGAGAGGCTATTTTCTCCAAAGGGGTTACCGTCAGTTATTCCTTTAGGATACACTCCCATAGCCGATGATTCCACATTTCGGGGCCTGGGGGATCTTCCCCTGCCCAAAACTTTTTATTCTCCAGAGGATTTTCCAACAAATCCACTCACTTTTACTTTCGAGGAAGAGATTACTCCAGTAAAGGCCAGGGAGACTATCAATCCAGGCTCTGGTATGTCTGGGGGGAAACATCACTTAGGATACACATGGCACTCTAGAACTGCACGTCACAGCACTTGAGCTTTATGCTAATGTTGACCTTAATATTCTTTCTTTTTTTTTACAAGACAAATGGGGAGACAGCGATATCATATGCGAGATGTTCGTTCGAGCATGCCCCCAATAGATCCCGACGATAAACATGATCGGTATGAGAGTAGGGGTAGAGACGACAGGAGGGATCGACTTCCAAAGCCTTACTGACCTTCCCGTTCTCGATCCTCACACCAAAGAGGTTCAAACAAACATAAGAGTCATCCTTCAGATCATGAGAAAGACAAGCATAGTGCTAAGCCTCCTGCTCTATCTAAGGGCACAATTCCTTGAGATGATACTTCAAAACAAATTTCTGATCCAAAAGGGAAACAACCAGGATCGGGGAAAGATGCTGGGAAGGAACGACCCACCAAGCAGCTATCTCGTCGCATTGTTGACATAACTACCACAAGGCCGGTTATTCTCAACGATGATAACCAGGCCATACTAGAAATTCTGAGGCAGTAATTTCCCAAACACCATTTCGGGCACATGCACTTTGTCCCAAAAACTCAAACCGGTAAAACCTGATTGGGCCAATGATGTCAAGGCTACTATAGATTTCGTGGATGAACAATATAAAGAAATAAAGAAGTATGCAAAGACTCTCTCTAAAATCATTAGTGATATGTTGGCAGATGTAAAAACCATGGCCAATGCTGCTGAGTATGATGCGAGGGCCATCAAAAACTCTGAGAGAGATCTAGAGGATTCCCAAGCTAAGCTTGCTCTTTTACAACGCAGCGTAGATAATTATAAGTAGCAGCTTGAGGAATTACAAAAGCGATATCATTCCGAGCATGAATCCCATAGTCAGGAGCGGATATATTTAAAGAAGCAGGCTGAGGATGCCAAATTTGAGAATACTCGTCTCACTCAAGAGAAACAGATTGAGCCAAAAAGAACGCAGAGCTTGAGGCTAAATTGTTGCAAGCTGAAACGAGGGTGGCTCTTGCTGAAGGAAATGTAAATACGGCTTTGCAGCAAGTTGAGGAAGTCAACGAACATTTGAAAGACGCTCAAAGGAAGATTGACGAGAGTGGTGAAACCATGGTCGGATTCTTTGCTCAAGTGATCCGTCACCGAGACCTTTCTTGGCTCAAGGATTATCCCACTCCACTTGTGTATGCACGGGACCAGCTGGTCGAATGGGAAAAGCGAAACTCGGAGTGGATTCGATTGACGAAAATAAGCTTATGGAGACATTCCTTAGAGGTGAGGAATCAGTGCATTTGGCCGAAGGGCGTAGACTTATTGTTGTCGCCATGGAGGAGGAGAAGCGTTAGGCCAAAGGAAAAAATACCATCGAAACTGGCTCTTCTTCTGCCACAGCTGAGGTCATTGGAGTAGAGGTATACGATCCGGAAAGGCCAGGAATTCCGGAGGCTCCTCTTTTGTCTCCTATAATCGAGTCTACCTCCGAAGTTACTGTCGTTCAAGTTGAGAAGTCTACTGAAGGTATTTCTACCTTTTTGCCTCAATTCATCAAAGCTATTTCAACCTTCGGTTATATTATTGGACAGACAATTGAAGGTCCTATGTTTTCTCCTGAGTTAATAATTGTTGCTTCTCGCTCTGTAGGTACTAAGCCAGTTGAGAGGACCGACGATTCGCAAAAGACGCCTCCGGGTAAAAAGTCTACTGAAGAGACCCGGGGAAAACATGGTGGAGTTGCTGCTATAGAACCTGGAAAGGGTGACAAGGGCGAGAAAGAGGAGGTTATCAACAAGGCTCCCGTACCTCCTAACACAGAAACTCCTCATGATGATGAAATAATAGCTGCTCTGAAAGATGACGGTGATAATGATGGGAACGATGAAGACCCCGATGTTACTATAACTGGGGATGCAGGGAATGTCGATGATCTGACTTTGGCTAAAATGAAGGCCGAGTGAGATAGGCATATGCAGTTGAAAGTTAAGGAGATAGATCCTGAAAATCTTAAGTCTCTTGCGACAGTACCTCTTTGGTCATGGTTAGTCGTTAAACTTTCAACTAGATCGATCACTGAGGAACTTGCTAAATAATCTTCTATTGATCCCAGCGTCGCTATCGCGGGGAAGAAGAAACCAATGCGTGTTTTCACTGAAGCTGAGAAAGAAGAGAAGGAAAAGCTCAAGGCTGCCAAGAAGGCAAAATCTACCTCAAAGTCCAAGTGAAAATGCATTTTGTCTTTTGTTTTGATATTCTACTGGTCCGTTACTGTTGTAGCGAGCGCGGCCCTCACATCTTTTGCTTAGCTTTCCTGTATAAACTCACATGTTTGTGAATAAAGTAGTTTGTTCACTGCAATGTCAGATATTTGTAAATTTATCATTTAAGTAAAAATGCAGATAAACAACATGTCAGATCACAGTTATACAATAAAGTCATTATAAAGGGGAACATGTGTATATATAAGCCCCCAATCAATCTTGGATAGACTGATTAAATAAGGCTTATTCAAGATTGACTAGATTCAACATTCAGTTGCCCCCGACTCTCCGGCGGGGCTACATTTCTTTTGTTGTTGATGCTTATTCTTCTAGCATCTTTATACTCTCTTGTCTCATAACCAAGTTAGAGTATTATCGAGGAGGTCTCTTATCGGGGTGCACCTTCACGTCTCAAGGGACGTCGTCTTCCCGTCCTTTATACTCTCTCTCGATTCATGAGAGTTAGAGTTAGGAATGTCGTCTTCCCATTCCTTCTATCTTATTATGCAAACGATCACTTTGTTTGCTCCTGCACACGAATTGTCTCCAATTTTTCAAGTTTAATCTAATGTTTTGTGTTTCATAGTCATGATAGCATAATTACTGGAGATAAAAAGATTGCAGGAAAGTAAATGACAAACGATATTTTTATAGTGGTTCAGCTAAGTCATAGCCTACATCCACTTCATAATTCTTCATTCATATGAATAGACTTTTTAAGGAAAGTCATGCCTTTTTACATTGACCATAAAAACAAAAGGGAAACATTGCATATTTAGCTTATATATCGCCGTAAGTATTGAGCATTCCAAGCTCTGGGAATCTCCTTGCCATCCACGGTCGTTAGCTTAAAGGCTCCTGTATCAAGCTTCTGTTGGATGACATATGGTCCTTCCCACTTTGGACCCAATTGGGTTGAAGGTGGTAAGATTCATTTTAAAACTATGTCCCCCGGTTCGAAAGTCCTGAAGTGAACTTTTTGATCATAATAACGTGCTACTTGGTGTTGATGTCTTGAGGCACGCAAGTTAGCTTCGTCTCTTTTCTCTTCAACCATGTCAAGAGACTCTAGAAGGAGTGCTATATTCGTCATTGGGTCATAGTATGTCACCCTATGAGAGGGGACTTCGAGCTCTACCGGGATAACTGCCTCCGATCCGTAGGAGAGTGAAAAGGGAGTATGACCAGTTGCTGTCTTAAAGGTTGTTCTATAAGCCCACAGAGCTAGCGGCAACTCGTCTACCCACTTAGCTTTGGCCCGTTCTAACCGCTTCTTAAGAATGAATTTAATAACTTTGTTTATGGCCTCAACCTGCTCATTTGTCTGCGGGTGAGCTACCACGGTATACCTTTTATCGATCTTGTATTTCTGAAAAAAGTTTCTGAATTTGGCGCTGTCGAACTGTGTCCCATTATCAGTTATAATGGTCTTCGGTATCCCAAATCGATAGACAATGTTTCTAACCACAAAACTTATCACCTTCCTTGCCGTGATCGTGGTTAAGGGTTCGGCTTCTACCCACTTTGTGAAATAATCCACGGCGACGATTGCGTACTTTGCTCCTCCTTTGGTGATAGGTAACACTCCAATAATATCAATTCCCCACATAGCAAACGTCCATGGGCTTACCATTGACTTAAGCTAAGTCGGAGGTGCTCTGGGAATTTTGGCGAATCTTTGACATTTATCGTAGCATCGTGAATAATCAGCCACGTCTTTATTCACGGTAGGCCAAAAATATCCATACCGCGGTACTTTTTTTGCAAAGGTTTGGCCCCCGGTGTGGTCTCCACACTCACCTTCATGTAGTTCCTACAGTACCCGTTTGAAGTCATCGTGTGCGATACACCATAGTAGGGGCATGGGAAACCCTTGGCGATAAAGGACGTTGTCCTGTAAAACGTATCTTGCAGCCTTATGTGTTACAGCTCGTCTTTCACTTTTCTTCAATGGAAGAATTCCGCTCTTGAGGAAGTTCTTGATTGGTGTCATCCATGACTCCCTCTCTGGCTCAGTTTCTAGGGCTAGTTCCACCTCCATTAGGTCAAAACTTGGTGACTCCGATATCTCTATTGGAACCATTTCAGTTTCTTCAGGGTTGTCAGAACTTGCTAGTTTTGCCAACCGGTCTGCTTTCTGATTCTCTGCTATTGGAATGTGTGTTATCTTGTACCGCTCCAAATGGTCCAATAACTCCTTTACTTTTCTAAGATAAATAACAAGCCGAGGTCCTTTGGTAGCAAAATCCTCTCGTACCTGGCAGACAACTATCTTGGAGTCACAGCATATATCTAGTGTTTTTACTCCCAATTCATTGGTGAGCTTTAGCCCGGCAATTAGGGCTCATACTCAGAATCATTGTTGGTAACAGGAAATTCCAATCGCAGGGCATAGTAAATAGATCGTCCATCAGGAGTGATTAAAACAACTCCAGTACCGGATCTTCGATCATTTTTGGCCCCATCCGTATATAGCTTCCATGGACTAAGCTCTAGCTGGTGTTCAGAAGCAACGACTTTGTCATCCACCGTTTCTTCTGCGGGTATCGTGAATTCTGCTATGAAATCGTCCAAGGCCTGCCCCCTTATTGATTTCCGCGGTTGAAAATTCAAATCGAATTGGCTCAACTCGATGTTCCATTTAAGTAATCGCACTAATGCTTCAGGTCTTTGTAACACTTGCCTTAAAGGTTGATCAGTGTATACAACTATCGGGTGAGCTTGAAAGTAATTGTTCGACGACGAATATTCTATGAATTAGAAAATCATCGCGAATATTGAAATAAACCGCAAGCGCACGGCGTACAATTGTTAGTACGTGGCGAATACGGGTCGATCCACAGGGAAAGAATTAATTCTAAAATTACTCAATCAAATTAGACCAAATTCGAGTGATGATTTAACTACAACTAAACTAGTAAATTAAAATTAATAAAAATATATGAGATAAATGGCAACTTAGGAATAAATTCACATTCTAGATCATGTAGTACAACAAGTTATGAAATTACTATCTCTCTTTTCTTTTGGTCATTTGTGAATTTAGTTGATATGATTATTATAAGTATAGCTTATTCATGCTATTAACTAGCATAACATAAACTATCAAACTATATCATACCCACTAAATCACCTTACCAGATCTAATGAAAAATGAACAAGTTGAAATTGAAATGCACTTTAAGCATGGCCTATGAACTATTAATTAGAACTATAGACCATCAAATTTTTGGTTTCAACCTCCACTTAATCACCATGACATCAACTTAACATGAAACACAAAGAGAGAATGAAAAGATAAATTATGTTGCAACTACATGATCAAGAGAGCTTCATTACCCCTAAGTTGAAAGGGATTAGCCTCTCATGTTTATTATTCTAACAACGAACGTAAATTGCAACATAGAAAAAAAATCAAGAGAAAAAATAAAAATAAAGGACAACCTATTCTATTTGCATAAAATAAATCTAATCTACTTGCAGAAAAGAAAATAACATGTAAATAAAAAACTACAACTAAAGAGAATAGGGAAGAAGAGTTTTATTCCAAGAGAAAGATTATATAATAAAACTATGTGTGTTTTACAATGAATGAGATAAAGTGTATTTATAGATGATATGACAAAGGCTACTTGGCAAATTCCATAATGTGAGACTAAAGAATTAGCCCAACTAACACATAAGCTGCAGCTATAGAGTGAGAGGCCTTGCAAATGAGCCAATGTGAATGCAATATGAGTCTTTAGTGAACCAAATCTTCCCAACTGAACTCTATTTGCAACTGTTCTTCAAGCTTTAAACTCTTCAAGCTTTAGTAATTTCAACTTCACTCTTTTTAAGCAAATTCTTCATGCTTTATCCATCAAATGCTCTAAACCAAGCTTTTTATCAACAATCTGAAAACATAGCTATAAATACACAATATTAATTATTTTAAATAGAAAACTAGATAAATAAGCGGATAAAATATACTCATTTACGTGTATATCAAATACCCCCACACTTATCTTTTTATTCGTCCTCGAATAGACTAAACTAAGATATGTCACACTTTCGTAGGAAACACGATTGCATTTAGCGTATGCAACAAGCCGTTAAACCTCTGGGTGTCCCCAATAGGACAAGTGTTGTCTCGTGAGGGTTTTCAGCGGATACTACCCACAAAATCCAAAGCGTCTTATGTACGCGGATTAATCAAACAATATATTTAAGGTCTTTCACATTCCAAGGACTATACCTAACTCCAGTAATAACGGTTCAATCCCAAATTTTCCATCCCATTGTTGGTGCAAAAATGCATAAAAAAATTCAAGCTGAATCGTAATTCCTTAATAACACTGTAATTGTCTTGAAGGTTAGGAGCGTGGTGTCAACCCAAGTTCTACACATCGACAATGCGCACCCAATCATTTTTTTTTGTACAATTTTGCACCAGTGTAACTGTTGTGTATTGGATGTGAGTTATGCATAGATGATGGAGAATTTTGTAAGTTCTAAAAAGATTATAGATAAGAGGGCAAATGTATTAGTTGAATTTCAGGCTATAAAAGATAAAGTAATACTAAAGCACATATGAACATTTTTGTTTCCTTTCATCTCCTCTACTACAATCCTCACTTCCAAGTACGGTATAATGGATGTGGATGGAATGGAACTGAATGCTTTATAGTCAAGAATGATGAATGACTATTTTATTCTGAGAGACTCTCTCTTTATTTCGTTTTTTTTTCTTTTTCTCTTTTTTTTTCTTTCTTTTTTTTTCTTTTGCATGATGAATGATGACTGGAGATGGAATGGAATGATGCCGTACGTTATTTCATTTGATTCCTCCTCTACTAAGCGAATCATAACCAACACTTCATGAAAGGAAAGTTTTGTGCCCTAGTTACTCTACTTCTATAACCCTAATTCAACACACAAGTCTGGATTGATGTCATACAAAAAGCTAAAAGGAATGATAAGTAAAGTTTCGTAAGATAGATCACCCATATAAAATAAGATGTGTTAAATGGTTATCCTACCTTAAAACAAGCATGGAGTGGGTGGTGTAATATTGGTATAAAAAGTGATGTTTTTGACCTTTAAACAAAGGTTCTTGAGTATACCAATATAAGATAAACTTGTCGAAACATGGATGTAAATCGACTAAAAACTTGGGTTTGAATAATGTGGGGTATCGAAGTAGAACACTACAATGAGTCATTTCTCCTTAATTGGGCCAAGTGGATTTTAGAACTTACGATTTTGAAAATTTGAGTGGAAAAGAAAATATTATGCATGAAAACGAACTCAGAAAATCCAACAAATGTAAGTGCAAAATCATTATTATTTGATTTTTTTTTTATTATTTTTACTTGCACATTCTAACATGTATAACAAGGGTTGACACGCTTACTCCAGAGCACGATTAACGTCTGCACAGTCTCAAGCTAGCATCTTAAAAAGACACATTACGATTCAATGAATAGATAATGTTCATTCCCATCACCCAACAATTCAACTTATCAAACAAGAACCAAGGTGTTATTTATGAATTTAAGTTAATCCTTGTTTAATGAATGACCTACTTCATAAAATTTGATTGCTGATGTAATGTAAATTCCCCCCCACACTTGACTGTGACTGTGTACTCATAGTCGTTAATCAGACATATCTTAGTGAAAGGGAAAATAAAATAAGAGACTATTTACATATGTACAAAAGAGGGTTAGTGCGTCTTACCGAATGTAATGTGGCTCATAGAGGGCCATGAGCTCTTCCTCTTGGTTTGGTATTGGTTCCGAGTAAGATTTAAGGCGTTGACCATTGACCTTATAGGTTGATCCATCAGTTGGATTCTCAATTTCTACCGCACCATACGGAAAAACAGTCCGTACAGTGTAAGGTCTTGTCCATCTAGATTTTAACTTACCCGGAAATAAATGCAGTTTTGAGTCATACAACAGAACTTTTTGACCTGGCATGAAAGTTTTACGTAAAATTGATTTATCATGAAAAACTTTTGTTCTGTCCTTGTAAATTCGTTCATTTTCATAGGCATCGTTTCGAATTTCATCAAGTTCATTAAGTTGAAGCTTCCTATGTTCACCTGCTTGGTCTAAATCCAGATTCAAAGTTTTTATTGCCCATAACGCCCTATGTTCTAGTTCAATTGGCAAGTGACATGGCTTACCAAAAATCAACCGATAAGGGGACATACCTAAGTTTGTTTTAAAAGCAGTGCGGTAAGCCCAAAGAGCGTCGGTTAACTTTTGGGACCAATCTTTACGATTTCGATTCACAGTTTTCTCGAGGATTTGCTTAATCTGCCTATTTGATACTTCAACTTGCCCACAAGTTTGAGGATGGTAAGGAGTGGATAACTTGTGGGTTATCGAATACTTTCTCATGATAGCGTCAAAAGAACGATTACAGAAGTGTGTTCCATTATCACTGATTATTGTGCGAGGTGTGCCAAACCTAGAGAAGATATTTTCTTCAAGAAGCGCACAACAACCTTGTTATCGTTTGTTTTGCATGGAACAACTTTGACCCATTTAGAAACATAATCTACAGCGAGAAGAATATACAAGTTTCCAAAGGAGTTTGGGAAAGGTCCCATAAAGTCAATACCCCATACATCAAAGAGCTAGATCGTAAGGATGGGGTTCAAAGGCATCATATTCCATCGAGAAATCTTTCCTAGCATTTGACAACGATTGCAAGTTTTACAGAATTCGAACGGGTCTTTAAAGAGAGTAGGCCAATAAAAACCACATTGAAGCACCTTTTCAGCGGTTTTCCTAGGACCAAAATGTCCACCCCACGCATGATCATGGAAGAATGAGATAACACTCCTAATTTCGCTATCAGGGACGCATCGACGAATGATTTGGTCCGAACAATACTTAAACAAGTATGGATCATCCCAATAGAAGTATTTTACTTGGGAAAGGAATTTGTATTTATCTTGTTTGGACCAAAAAGTGGGTGTTTCCTTAGTGACAAGATAGTTCACTATGTCGGCGAACCAAGGGTCGATTGAAACAGAAAGGAGTTGTTCGTCGGGAAAATTTTCATTGATTGGCAAATAAGATGGTGTGTTCGGAAGACGAGATAAGTGATCGGCTATGACGTTATCGGGTCCTTTTTTGTCTTTGATTGTAAGATCAAATTCTTGAAGTAAAAGGATCCATCGAATTAAGCGTGACTTAGAATCCTTTTTAGCAAAAAGGTATCGAAGAGCAGAATGGTCAGTGTAGACCGTGACATGGGAACAAATCAAGTAAGGTCGAAACTTCTCGAGCGCAAAAACGACAGCTAAAAGTTCTTTTTCGGTGGTCGTATAATTTAGTTGAGCGTCGTTTAAGGTTATACTAGCGTAGTAAATGACGTGAAGGATTTTGTTGATGCGTTGTCCTAAGACAGCACCAACAACGAAGTTAGAAGCGTCACACATGATTTTAAAAGGAAGGTCCCAGTTGGGTGAACGGATTATCGGAGCTGAAATGAGTTCTTTTTTAAGACGTTCAAAAGAAGCGACACATTCTGAGTTAAGTTCGAATGGGATGTCCTTTCCTAGAAGAGTAGTCAAAGGACGAGCAATTTTGCTAAAATCTTTCACAAAGCGTCGGTAGAAACCAGCATGCCCAAGAAATGAACGAATGTCCTTAACGCATTTTGGAATGGGTAGTTTTGAAATAACGTCAACTTTCTCTTTATCCAACTCAATGCCATTATTCGAAATTACATGTCCAAGGACAATGCCTTGTTTGACCATAAAGTGCCATTTTTCCCAATTCAACGTTAAGTGTTTTTATTTACATCGATTTAAAACAAGTTCAAGATGATGTAAGCAAGATGAAAAAGAATCTCCAAAGATTGAAAAATCATCCATAAAGACTTCATGAAAGCGTTCGATCATATCAGAAAAAATTCCAACCATACATTGTTGGAAAGTTGCAGCAGCATTGCAAAGACCGAAAGGCATACGTCGGTAAGCAAAGGTACCGAATGGACATGTGAAAGTCGTTTTTTCTTGATCTTCGGAAGCGATTGGAATTTGGTTATAACCGGAATAACCATCAAGGAAGCAGTAAAATTCGTGACCGGCTAAACGTTCGAGCATTTGATCGATGAAGGGAAGAGGAAAGTGGTCTTTACGTGTTGCAGCATTCAATTTTCGATAATCGATGCAAACACGCCAACCCGTTTGAGTACGAGTTGGAAGAAGTTCTTTTTGGTCATTTGCGACAACGGTGAGTCCAGATTTTTTAGGAACAACGTGTATGGCACTAACCCATTGGCTATCAGAAATGGGGTAAATGATACCGTTATCAAGAAGTTTAAGAATTTTTTCGTGAACTACCTCCTTCATCTTAGGGTTAAGCCTACGCTGCGCTTCACGAGTGGGTTTGGCTTCGTTGGTTAAGTGAATACGATGTTGAACTATTGCAGGGCTAATTCCCTTGATGTCAGAAATGGACCAACCGATTGCATCTTTGTTTTTAGAAAGAGTTGAGAGAAGAGAAGTTTCTTGATCAAGAGTAAGATTTGAAGAAATTATGACAGGACAAGTTTCGTCATCACCTAAGTATACATACTTAAGGTGATCGGGAAGAGGTTTAAGATCCAACTTTGGCGGTTTCTCGATCAAAGAGCTTGGTTGAGATTTGGACTCAACCAAAAGCGATTCAAAAGGTAGTGTATATTCGACTTCATTAGGAGTTTCTTGGAACATTTTTTGTACTTGGCCTCACGCTCATCATTAAGGTCAATGGATTCGTTTTCAGAGTTTTCGTGGATGGCATTAACTTCCAAGGTTTGGTTACATGATTCATTCGAATTACTTTCAAGATTGAAAATGTTAAGATCTAGAGTCATGTTTCCAAAAGAGATTTTCATTGAACCATTGCGACAATTTATCAAAGCATTTGAAGTAGCCAAAAAGGGTCGACCTAAAATCAGTGGAATTTGACTCATTGGATTATTGACAGGCTGAGTTTCCAAAACAATGAAATCGACAGGGTAAATGAATTGACCAACTTTGATGAGTACGTCCTCGATTTCTCCAACGGGTTTCTTAATTGAATGATCAGCAAATTGAAGAGTTATTTTCGTTGGTTTAAGTTCACCCAAACCAAGTTGTTGGTAAACAGAATATGGAATCAAATTGACACTTGCACCCAAATCAACTAGGCATTTATTAATTGTTTTATCTCCTATCGTGCATGAGATCGTAGGGCATCCAGGATCTTTGTATTTGATCGGTATTGATTGGGTCAAGACTTCGCTAAGTCCAGCAGCTAAGAAGACTTTCTTGGGTACATGAGTGTGTCGTTTTTGGGTACACAAGTCTTTGAGAAATTTGGCGTAAGTGGGGACTTGTTGAATGATGTCAAGAAGAGGGATGTTAACTTTCACTTGTTTAAAGATTTCCAACATCTTTTCCATTTGGTCGGAATATTTCTTTGGTCGAAGACGATGAGGAAATGGAACGCGAAACTCAGTAGGTCGGTCTACCTGAGTTGGAGCAGAACTGGACTCAGAATTTGGATCGAGATCGTTCGTGGTTTTAGAAGAGTCGAGAGGGACACTCGGTAAGTCATTTGGATTTTCAACTTGATGATCGATTTTCTTACTGGGTCGTAAAGTTATGATAGCATTTAGCTGAGTTTGATTGCTATCCTGGATGACATGAGCTTGGTTTGGATTAGAATTTCGACTCCTAGGATTTGGAATGGGTTGACTCGGGAAAGTGCCTCTTCCCCGTTCACTTACAGAAGTAGCCAACTGACTCATTTGCATTTCAAGTTTAGCAATAGATTGACTCGTGTTTTGCATGTGTGAAGTCAATAAATTTTGAAGATTGGTATTTGATTGGAGAATTTGAGTCGTTGCTTTACTCAATTCTTCGAGAGTTTTTTCAAGTGATGTCAATCGGTTATTGTCTTGAGGAACATAAGATGGTTGCGCATGATTTTGAGAAAGTGGTGCAAGATTATGGAATTGATTTTGTTGAAAGGGAGGATTCAAAGGATTATTTGAAAATGATTGAAAAGGAGGTCGAACTGAATTCGAATTTCCATTGTTTTGGGACCAAGAGAAGTTAGGATGATTTCTCCAACCTGGATTGTACGTTGGGGAGAATGGGTCATTCCTAGCATTATTAAATGCGTTGAGTTGTTCTAACGAATGTGGGCATTGATTGGCGATGTGGTTAGGATCGTTACATTTGTAACATGAGGGCTGAGACGCTTGAGCTTGATTTATTTGAGTTGACGAAAGGACATTATCAAATTTGGTTATCATCGCGTCTATTTTTGCTTCTAAGGCTATTGATGATCCTACTGAATGAGCGTTAGATCGAGAATAAATCGATTTCTCGTTAGATCTTTCCCATTGAGCTGAATTTCGGCCAAATTTTCGAGAAATTGCCAAGCGACATTGTGATTTTGGCCTAGAAAATTTCCTTGGCACATCGATTCAAGCATGGTTCGAGAACTATTTTCAAGTCCATCGTATAAAATTTGACAAAGAGTCCATTTTTCGAAATTGTGATGTGGACATCTGACTAGATGCTCTTTAAAGCTTTCAAAATATTTTGCAAAGGATTCACCTCCAAATTGATGAAAATTGACGATTTCATTTCGAATTTTGGATGTTTTTTCCAGAGGGTAAAATTTCTTTAGAAAAATGTTCACAAATTTACTCCAAGTTCCAATCGTATTTGAAGGCAAGTTATACAACCATTTCTCAGCATAATCGATAAGTGCAAATGGAATTAACCTAAGTTTGATTCCATCGTCACTTAATTGTTGAAATTTCATGGTTGCACAAACTTGTTCAAATTTGGTTAAAAAAATATAAGGATCATCACGTTCAAGATTTTCGAATTTTGGAAGAGTATTTATGTGGTTTGAATGAATTTCAAAGTGGTTACCCGTTGGAGCGGGCAATGTGATGCAAGATGGAATAGACACCCGATCGGGGAAGTATCTATCCATAAGAGTTCGAGGGGGGTTTTCTTCGGTCATGGTTAAAGGAGTGTTTGTTCGGACTAAACGATTAGTAGAAGGATCACGGGTCCAACTACGCATGCACTAGCGCAAAGAAGAGAAAGAACAAATTTGAGAAGAGAGTAGAAGCGATTTTTTTTTTTATGAATTTCTCTTTTTTTTTTGGAATGTATGAACCTAATGCAACTAAATGAATGCAAGGATTAACTACAAATTTTCTGTCCTTAGTGGCTCCAAACCCAAAATTATATACACGTTTGATTACTTAAAACAAAAGATTTCTTGGCCAGTTAACGGACAGGAGTTATCGGTGCACCAGGAATCACCCTAGCAATGCAACCGAAGGTTTAAGTACCTTCAGAGTAACAACCCGTATAATATTTACGAATCACCGTAATATTTATAAAGGGTTATTTCTCTGCCGTAGTCTAGACACCAAGAAATAATTCATTCCAAATAAATCAACTATCAAAATACAATTAAGCCATATATGAGCCCGTGACTCCCTTAAGTCCAACATCTAACCGATATTATTATTCAAATTCTACAACGAAATGCAATTTTGTGGGCTAAGGAAAGGGTGATGAAATCCCTCACCTTATGTGAATTGGGGTATTGCCCTTAAGAAAAGAAAATAAGATGAGATGAATGCAAAACAGAAATTAAACGTGATATTAACAATGCAACTACGAATGATTTTTTTTTTTTTGAATTTTTTTTATGCAAATGCTAACAAACAACAATGCAATGAAATAAGAACAAGAGAGAAGAGAACAATACCAGAGATTCTGAATTTATTAGCAGTTTTTTCTAAGCGGCAAATTTTTTAACAAGCAAGCAAAGTAGAGCGCAACGCAAAACAATTCCAAGCAAGCAAGCTAGGCGGTGCAAAACCAAGCAATTCCCTTCTTCTTTTGCAACCTGAAAAATAAGAATTATGTATATACAAGAGAAAGAAAAGTGTTTTTTTTAAGGGAAGACGAATGTTAATTTAACGAATTTACTAGACTATGAAAATAGACAAAATAACCTCAACTAAAAAGAAGAAAAACTAAACTAAACTGGATTTATAAAAAAAACGAAGAAACTAAACTCAAACCCAAACTAATAAGCAATTTAAAAGAAAGAAACTTTCCTA
Organism: Allium sativum; assembly: GCA_030737875.1. Classification (NCBI taxonomy): domain Eukaryota; kingdom Viridiplantae; phylum Streptophyta; class Magnoliopsida; order Asparagales; family Amaryllidaceae; genus Allium; species Allium sativum. The sequence goes on along the minus strand of CM060923.1, from coordinate 400,425,960 downwards.
CTCAACAAACAATTGGATTCTCACCTAAATAAATAACCCACCTTACTTTTTACACAAATACTACCCGAATCAAAACACGCCCGCAGTCAACAGATTATTTTAGGAGACCCAATAAAACTCAAAGACGAACCAACTCACAAAATCACGCCTTCCTTTCTTAACGCAATCAAATCACTCAATTAAGAAAGGAAATCACGCATTCGAATTTTTTTATGCTTTGATTATCGGTTTCTTTTTGGTTCGAATATGGATTTGGAGATTTTTGAAATCTGGATTTTGTTGTATGATTGGTAGTGGCTGCGGCTTCTTGGATTTGCACGAAGGGTTTTTTTTTTGCAATTGGGAAAAGGATGTCTTGCAGTGGGGTTGATGGTGGAATTGTTGGAAGAACAGTGATGTTTGGCTGAAGTTTAAGAGCTGTGACCACTGGGTTTGAACTACAGTGGGGGATGGTTGACCTGGTCGATGGTATGAAAGTTGTGAATGGTAGGTGAATTTTGGAGAGAGAGAAGATGGAAAAAATGAATTTGTGAAGATGATAAGGTATAGAATATGAGTGATGGTTGGTTTATAAAGCTGAGAAGAGAAATTTGAAAATATAAGGCAGAGAGGGCAATTAGTAAATAGAAGAAAGAGAAGGAAAGAAAAGTTTAGAGGGAAGGCAAGAAAAGGAAAGGAATAAATTGTTTTATATTGTTTTTTATATTTCGCAAGAATTGTAGAGAGGAAATAAATGAAAGAAAGGAAAGAAGTAATGAAATAGAGGGAAGGAAAGAAATAAACGAGAGAAAGAGAAAGGGAAAGAAATAAATGAAATTGAAAACACAAAAATGGGAAAGAAATTGAAAACAAAAGGCAAGTGTATACTTTTTTTTCAAAATAAAAAAAAAAGAATATACAAGACACACAAATATGGCAATGCCAACAGGGATGGAAAAACAAAGCACAAATTCAATTGCAAGGTGGAATGATCAGTGCAAAATTGATGGTAGGGATGATAAAATATACACAATGCAAATTTTTTTTAAGAAAGAAAAACAACAAAGAAAAATAATCCGAAGAATAAAATCAAAATTAAAATTCTTTCCCCGGCAACGGCGCCAAAAACTTGTTCGACGACGAATATTCTATGAATTAGAAAATCGTCGTGAATATTGAAATAAACCGCAAGCGCACGGCGTACAATTGTTAGTACGTGGCGAATACGGGTCGATCCACGGGGAAAGAATTAATTCCAAAATTACTCAATCAAATTAGACTGAATTCGAGTGATGATTTAACAACAACTAAACTAGTAAATTAAAACTAATAAAAAACTATGAGATAAATGGCAACTTAGGAATAAATTCACATTCTTGATCATGTAGTACAACAAGTTATGAAATTACTATCTCTCTTTTCTTTTGGTCATTTGTGAATTTAGTTGATATGATTATTATATGTATAGCTTATTCATGCAATTAACTAGCATAACATAAACTATCAAACTATATCATACCCACTAAATCACCTTACCAGATCTAATGAAAAATGAACAAGTTGAAATTGAAATATACTTTAAGCATGGCCTATGAACTAGTAATTAGAACTATAGACCATCAAATTTTTGATTTCAACCTCCACTTAATCACCATGACATCAACTTAACATGAAACACAAAGATAGAATGAAAAGATAAATTAAGTTGCAACTACATGATCAAGAGAGCTTCATTACCCCTAAGTTGAAAGGGATTAGCCTCTCATGTTTATTATTCTAACAATGAACATAAATTGCAACATAGAACAAAAATCAAGAGAAAAAATAAAAATAAAGGACAACCTATTCTATTTGCATAAAATAAATCTAATCTACTTGCAGAAAAGAAAATGAAATGTAAATAAAAAACTACAACTAAAGAGAATAGGGAAGAAGAGTTTTATTCCAAGAGAAAGATTATATAATAAAACTAAGTGTGTTTTACAATGAATGAGATAAAGTGTATTTATAGCTGATATGACAAAGGCTACTTGGCAAATTCCATAATGTGGGACTAAAGAATTAGCCTAACTAACACATAAGCTGCAGCTATAGAGTGAGAGGCCTTGCAAATGAGCCAATGTGAACGCAATATGAGTCTTTAGTGAACCAAATCTTCCCAACTGAACTCTATTTGCAACCGTTCTTCAAGCTTTAAACTCTTCAAGCTTTAGTAATTTCAACTTCACTCTTTTTAAGCAAATTCTTCATGCTTTATCCATCAAATGCTCTAAACCAAGCTTTTTATCAACAATCTGAAAACACAGCTATAAATACACAATATTAATTATTTTAAATAGAAAACTAGATAAATAAGCGGATAAAATATACACATTTACGTGTATATCAGTAATGGCGGAGCAGCAATCTGGAGGCTATAAGCAAGCTTTTCTATTCTTGGATAATTACGCTCTTCGGCGGCTAGCTTCTTGGTTACGTAGTATACAGACCTCTGGACTTTATCTTCCTCACGCACCAACGTTGTGCTGAAAGCATGAGACGATACCGCCAGGTAGATGAACAAATCGTCATGTTCCATAGGTTTTGACAATATTGGAGGCTTCTCTAATAGGTATAAAGGTTCTGGAAAGCCTCCACACAATCGGGAGTCCACTCAAAATTTTGTTTCCCATGTTTTATCAGATCGAAGAAAGGTACACACTTATCTGTGACTTTGGAGATAAACCTGCTTAATGCAACAACTTTTCCGGCCAGGCTTTGAACATCCTTAATCTTTCGTGGTTCTTCAATATTCCTTATTGCTGCTATCTGACTAGGATTTATCTCAATCCCTCGAGAACTCACGATGAACCCGAGGAATTTCCCAGATGCGACCCCAAACGAACATTTTAGAGGGTTCAACTTCATCCCATACCTTCGGACAATGCCGAACATCTCCGCTAAGTCTTTTGTATGGTCGGAAGATTGTTTAGACTTCACGAGCATGTCGTCCACATAAACCTCCATGGTTTTTCCGATTTGATTATAGAACATGCGGTTGACCAAGCGCTGATATGTGGCTTCTGCATTCTTTAATCCAAATGGCATTACCACATAACAATATAACCCCAATTTTGTGATGAAACTTGTGTGCTCCTGATCTGGTATGTGCATGGGAATTTGATTGTATCCCGAATAAGCATCCATAAAGGATAGAAGCTCGTGTCCGGTCGTCGAGTCCATTAGTTGATCAATCCTGGGAAGAGGAAAGCTATCTTTCGGACAAGCCTTGTTCAAGTCAGAGAAGACAATGCACGTACGCCACTTCCCATTAGATTTTTTGACCAGGACAGGATTTTATATCCAGTCGGGATATTTCGAGTCCTTGATGAATCCATTATCCTTTAGTTTTTCCACTTCTTCCTTCAAGGCTGCCGACCGCTCCGGGCCTAATATTCACCTTTTCTACTTGACCGGGGGGTGTTTTGGGTTAATACTCAAAGAATGGCTCATAATAGCAGGCGAAATCCCACACATGTCAGCGTGAGTCCAGGCAAACACATCTAAATTTGCCTTCAAAAAAATAGCCAACTCTTTCGCTCGAATTGGATCTAGCTGTGATCCGATCTTCAACACTTTTGTCGAATCTGCATCATCAATGGATATATCCACTGTTGTCTCGTTGGGAGTCTCCTTTCTGTCCTCGGGTTCCCTATCCTCTATGGAATCTATACCTTGATCACTTCTAAGGGCGACTCTCCTGGGGCTGGACCCCTTAGCTGTTATGCTGAATTTTCCTTCGAAGAAAGAGAAGCGTCCTTGGGTTCTATATTCAATCCCTTCATTAGCATCTTCAACTCTGTTATGTAGCAAGCACGTCCCGTAGCTTGGTCACCTCTCATCACCCCTACACTTGCGTCAGTCAAGAATTTAAGCAGTAAGCACAATGGTGCAATACATGCTCTAAACTCTGCGAGGGCCGGTCGGCCCAGGAAGGCATTGTAGGGTGACTCAACATCCAAAACTACAAATGGCAGGATTCTCATTCTTTGGCGATCTCCTTGTCCTAACGTCACTGGTAATTCTACGTAGCCCATCAGAGCCGTTGATGCCCCATTGAAGCCTCGTATCCATCCTTCGTAGGGCTTTAAGTCTTTCGCTTCGAGCCTCATTTGCTCGAAGGCTTTCTTGAAGAGGATATTAACCAAGCTTCCGTTATCCACCAACACCTTATGGACTAATGCGGGGCCGATGGTTGTGGTAATTACCAACGGGTCTTCAGTAGGTGATTGAATTTTGGTATCATCTCTACCACGGAATATGATGTCGTCTGACATCGTCTTTTGTTGTTTCACTGGAGTGATGTCTTCGAGGTTACTGCATTCTCCTACCTCAAAGTGCTTGGCGGCATTAACGTATTGATCCATTACTTTGAAACTATGGCTAGATAGATGGGGCCCACCTATAATGACATTGATAATGATCCCTTTACCTTTCTGCTGGGCTGTAGGTTTGGAAATAGGCTAATTTTGGTTCGGGGTTTGCCCTCCTTGCCCCCGTCCCGTGGGGCAACCTTATACTCGTCTAGCTTCCCTTCTCGCAGCAATTTCTCAACTACATCTCTCAAATGACGACATTCGTTGGTAGAATGACCGTGGGTTCCATGAAAAAAAAACTTTCCGTGGCGATCTCTTTTTCGGTTGAATCTTTGGGTGGCGGCTTTTTATATTGCAATACGTTGTATGTATCCAGATAAATATTCTCCAGTGTGTCATTCAATGGCGAATAGTTCTCAAAAGTTTGGAATCGAGGCCTTTTATTGGCGCTGTTCCATCGATTTCTATTCCTTCTATTGTCGTTGCCATCTCTATTGTTATTACCTCTATTCTGGTTGCCGACGTTCACCTCAACCTTCCCCAAACAATCACCGGATTGCTTCACAGCAACATTACTTTGAACGCCTTCCCTCGAGGCTCCTTCAGACTTTCTCTTTCTATTTGTATGAGCTTCCTCTCGCCTTAAGCGAATATTGGCCTATTCGTAGAACAATTCCCTAGTGGGGGTGGTTTTCCGGATAGATAATCCTCGAATTTTGTGTCCGGGTCGACCCCTTCTATTAAGGCAATCAAAATAGTGGGTTCGTGAGGATCACTGACTTCTGTAATAGCTAGGTTGAAATGATCTAAATATGATTTCAAAGATTCGCCTGGAGGTTGCTTAATCCTTGACAATTATATAACACTTTTAGATTTTCGAGCGTGAAGTCGAAACTGGTTCATAAAGCGTTCACTCAATTCTGTGAAAGTTGATATCGACCGTGGAGCGACTTGGGTGAACCACATTAACGCGACGTCTTCTAGATAAATCGGGAGGGCCTTGCACTTTACAGCATCTAGAGCCGCTGTGACATTCATGAACCATGCATACCTCATCAGAAGCTATTTTGGGTCGGTTCTCCCTGAATACCGATTCATCTGTGGAAAGTTAAATCGCCGAGGGAACCGGAAGTCCAATATATCATCTGTGAAGGGGGTGTGACTTCGCTCAATGCCCCAGTCCTCATTAGTGTATCGTCGGCTTTCGGACATGATTTGACGCACCATTGCCCATACATCGACATTTGTTAACGTTTGCACAGGTTCTCTAGGCCTAACATTCAGATTACCCCTATGTTCCTGATTAGAGGATATCCTCTTGTTTCTGGCGGCAGCTGCTCTACTCTGTTCCCTCCAATCCCGGTCATTCACAGGAGGAAGGGTTTGGAGAAGTTGTTGTTGCATAGGATTAGTAATATTAGGATCCTTGGGTAGAACGTGGGATCCATGCATGGGCAGCAACATAGGTTCTCTCAGGCTCGGGTCATCAGGTCCTAACACACGAGCAACATCTTCTCGGGATCCCAAAGATCCAAAGGTAAACTGATCAAGATTTTGACATCGCTTAAGCGGCCTTCTTTCATGAGGACGTCCTTCATTCGAAGAAGATGAATAGTCTGCAGCAAGGCGGCGTGTTGGAGAAGGTGTCTTTTGCCTCCGGAGCTCATTGAGTTCCCTACTCATGGTGATCATGTTCCCTTGCATACGAAGACTGTCACATTTATAGGCTTCCAACGCGTTTCTAGAACTCTCAAGCATGTCAATAAAACGCAAAAAATCCCCGTGCGTAATGGGTGCAGATGGAGCAGGTTGATCACCAGTCGTCGTGGTCGGCATCGGAGCATTGGTGGGTGCTCGAGTAGATGTACCAGCTTCAGTTTCATTCGGGTCGGATCGAATTAGGGCACCGGAGTCGGATCGGTTCTGAGGGGGGTCTGAGCAACTCCAATGCTTCCAAGTCGGTTTAGATTCTCTTGATTAGCTCGGTTCGGAAAGTCCGATTCGAATCGGACTATTCCAGAGCTCTGTCCCTGCGTCCTCGTCAATACGATGGCTTGTTGATCTTCTTTAGCATCGTTCTCCCTAGCGCTTTGCACTTCTCTTCCTTTTCCTTTGTCCATAATGTCCAATTCTTCAGCAATTGATCAGCAAATACTTGATAGTGTCGGAAATAGAGGATTAACTTCTTTGAACTTGAAGGTCCAAATAGTAGAATGGTAATCCCAAAAAAGAGAAGATTTCAGATTCTCTCAATGAAAGCACCAAAAATGTTAGAACCAAAAGTGGCTCTGACACCCAAATCAGAAATATTTCTAATGAAATGAAATCAAAAACAAAGAAGAAACACACGGTTTATAGCGGTTCGGCGTTAAAGAGCCTACGTACACTGTCTACTCTTTGAATTGATGACTTGAATGCAAGTACAATAATGATTCTCACTCAATTTCAGTCATATAATGCATGAATCCATTCAGTCTCTTCTAAAATGTGCTTTAAAAGATGATTGTAATCTGAATATCTTGATGAAATTCAGATTTTGAAGGAGTATAAACTCTGAAAATGCCAAAAGATCCCTTGAAATGAGCTTTGGAGGTGTATTTATAGGTGGAAAAACCTCCCTGGAGGGCTCCGGTTCGGGTATACGTGGCCTCCATCCCAGAAAAGTCGGGTTCGGATAGGATAAGATAATGACAACACATCTGGTTAGCTGGTAAACATGGGGAGAACGTGGGAGTAACCGCTCCGCCTTTTCAGAGATCATGCGCTGTAACTCCTACTGCTCCTCGTTCTTTGATTCGGATCGGGATCTGTATAGAGGATTCAGATTGATGTCCTCCAATCCGATCCGGTCGTGTTTTCAATCATGTATCATTTTGACTAATCTATAGCACAGCCAAAGGGTTCGGGTTGAACCCCTCCGACCTGATCCGAATTTCTAGCATAAATTCTTTCTTCGAACTTCCTCGTTGAGCAATCTCTTAGCTTTGGGTGGCCCGACTACAAAGCGGGCTAACAGTGTCTATTAGTAAAGTAAAGTATCAAATAGTGTAAGATAGATTAACATTATTACCCTTACACTGTTTATATATTTCTATAGTCTATATAGTACTTTAAGCCCCTCTAAACCGACGGGATACTTAGGGATCACACCATAGCTATTGTGCAAACCAAACTCGTAGTAGGCTTGTAAATGGCATGTGACATGGCACAACGAAGCAATGCAAGGGTGGATACACCATTTGCAGAGCGGAACTAGTGGTAACGCATAACAACTACTACCACCCACATTGAGACACACTCCCATAATCAAAATCGTAGGGTGACCACCAATCACATCACAAAAATAATAGAAGGGAATAGAAGAAGTATGCTTGGTAAAAGGAATTACCTAACTTGGTATGCGTAGATCCTATTTTAGTCACTTTAAGCTGACTCACGGGATTGCTGACTCACGGGATCCAGGGCCACGTTAGTACCTCATATCAGAATTGTCCGCCAAACCATCCTACTTTGTTCTGGATTCTCCTCCACGTGCACAGTGGTTAAAGTGGTTTTCAGTATTAGCGGAGAGTATGACAATATCCGATCTCGATCTCCTTAACAACCAAACGCTAATTACACACCGATTGATTCTTTTACATTTCAAATAGCTCATACTTCTTGTCAAAATAACATATTTTCTTTAAAACCATTTTGTATCAAAAATAAAATATACCTTCATATTTAAAATCAATATTTTAAACCAAACCCAGAGTCCTGAAAAAATTCCAAATTTAAACCAATTTGAATATTTAAAATAGTTGAATATAATTTATATATATTTGAAACAATTTGGAAAGTAAATAGTTAGTGCATAAAAGTTTATACATGTAAATAGTTTGAATCTAAAGATAGGATTTATCAAATTTAGTTTTATATATATATATACATATAGTTAAATATTAAAATAGTTTATAAAATAGATAGTTGATCTTCAAAGCAGTTTATTAAAAGTAGTTAATATATATAAGTTAAAATAAAATAGTTTATAAAGTAAAATGGTTATTTAGTTAAATAGTTTATATAAGGGTTTAAATTAAATAATTAGAATTACAATTGTTACTCCCAAATTTTAAAGTTTCCAAACTAGACTTCTCATTTTGAATTATTTCGATTTATAATAATCTCGAGTGTACAATTCAAATATTATTTTATATCAAATTAATATGAAGTAAATTTCAAGGATGAATAAACAATTCAATTTCAATAGATTCAATTCATATTCTGTTTCGAGTTTAACTTCAGTTTACAACATTAACTAATTTTCTCTAACTTTTAAATTTCAAAATTCAAATGAAATCAATTTATAAACATAATTTATATTACCTTAAAAACAATGTTTCAAAATTCATGGTTAAACAAATTTTATTTAGCCAAACGATGTCCGCATAAAATTTCTATCCTATGGTCAAGTGTTACTTAAAATTTTACTTTTTAGTATCTCAGGAATGGATATATAGCACTTAAATCCAAATCAGGGTCATAGATATTTATCATTTCAAACTATGTTCTTAATTCATTTAAATGATTAATCTCGGGTTTATTTGATACACGTAACATCTTAGATAAATGGTTGGGATTAATCAATAAAAACGAAAGTCATACATAATTAAGGTGGATAATTAGATGAATCACACAATCAAATAACGATATATCAAACAAATCAATCTAAGGCATTCATCAAAATTAATTCATCCAAATAGTTCAATATCGCATTAATTTACCAGTTGTCAGATGTCACGTTTAAAATAGCGTTTAAATTTCAAATCAATCTAACTATACAATTTAAATTAACAGTTAAATTAAATTACTCTATCGATGCAAATCAACATAAATATGCAATTTTAACTAACTAACTAACAGCAACCAATACTATCATATCATAATATTATTTTTATTTAACTTACAGACAAATATTTTAGTTAAGAGTGAGTGTGTTCAATCGTTCATCTTTGATTTCGAATGCGTTTGAAGTACAAAAATAGACCTAAAATTTAACTGTCTCCAAATTCAACCAAAACCAGCTCTATGTCTCCCGAAATTTCAATACCAACCCTTCAGAATAAACCGTATTAAAAGAATTTCAATATATACAAAATAATTTAAAATAATCTCACTCACTATTATGCTATGCCATCACCTTCCCAACCCAACTCTTTCTCACATACATAAAGAATTCGAACCATTCATGGCAAAAAAGACGCACCTTCTCTCTTCCACTTCTCATTCTCTCACGAAAACTCAAATCGATTTCACCATTGAACCTCTCTTCTCGAGGGCTTCATCCCCATCACCACCACTGTAACAACCCTCAAATACGAGCCAATTTAAAAAAATTATTTTGGAAATTTTAATGAATTTTGAATATTTAAAATGAATTATTTAAATAATAACGATGAGAAATTTATTTTGAATAGAATTAGAACGTATATATTTATTTGAATCGGCGCTAGAATACAAATAATTATTTATGATTATAAAAGGAATTGAAAATGGCGCGGTAGTTCGAAATTTCGATTTCAAACTTCAAATGAGTGTACAGGATTCAAAATAAACCGGATTTTAGCGAAACCAAAAATATTAGAATCTAATTGAAAATATCTTTCCAACAAATCCGAAAAACCAAAATTTCATAGCGGGAATAAAAAGTTATGTCCAGTTGAAAATTCAGAATAGTCGCTATGGAAATTTTGGGCCCTTAAAAATGGAAATTTTGCAAACGACCTCGGTTTTCGACGAAACCACTTTTGTTGGATCCGGGATGTCAAATTATTTCTAGATTCAAAAATTCGTAATTTTTCGAATCAATATGTGAGCGTGGCAAAGGAAAACGCGTTTGACCAGTTTCAGTTGATTTTAATCGACTGGAAAATGGCCATTTTTCAAAGGGTCTCAAAATTCGATGAAATTAGTTTTGTTAGGACCGTATCGTCAATACGAAGCTAGAAATAATTTTTCTGAAATTATTAGAGTTAGTGTGTGGCCCCGGTAAATTGAAATGTGCGTTCAAAATCAATATATAGATTTATATTTTGATTTTGATGAAAACTGATCGAAATGATCGAATCAGCTCACGATACATATCCCATTGTGTTCGAAATAGGGGTAATTAGCTAGGGCTGACAGTCGTTGGGTTCGATTTGGGATTCGAATGAAAATTCTCCTTTTTGGAATTTAAACTGAATAAAATATAATTATATTTATATAAATCCCTTTATCGCTCTCTTTCCTTCTCTCAGTCAAACAAGTCAAACAAAAAAAGGGAAATTTGACGATGACGGATCGAAGCCGCCGCCTCATATCGAAGCCTCCCCCTCGCGAGCGCCGCCGGAGATCTCCACCACCGCTGGACCCTCGTTAGCCACCTACGCCGTTCTCTTTCCTTCTGTCTCCTACTGTAATGACCCGCATTGTCAGGGGTAATATAATTAATTTATTTAATTATATATATCGTGATGTAGGGAATTAAATCGTCGTTAATTAAATAACATGGAATATTTAATTAAATTAAATAATTAAAATAATATATTTAATTCATAAATAATCAAAAATATTGGAAATCACAATATTCTGTGAACGGGGTCATCCCTAAGATTTAATTCAGCTTAGAGTTGAATTATATTGACGAATATATTCAATCGACGATAGTTTGAATGTATAATTATAATATAATTAAAATAGAGCACGTAACGACGCGGTAGTTCGCTATTTGGCGATTTGAACTTCAACTGAATGTACAGGATTCGTTTTAAATTGGATTTCGGTGAAACAAGAAACGTACGGAGCTGGTGGAGTATATCTTTCTAGTGGAAGAGAAAAATTGGGATTTCGTCGTGTAGATTTTGATTTACGTCCAAATCAAATTTCAGAAAAGTCGCTGTAGAATTCCATTATAATTTGCGACGCTTTATATACGTTATAAATGGATTTTCAGTATAAACTGAATATCGAGATAATCTGGAATCTGAAATATCAAGCTGTAAATTCTGATATGATATTCTGGAGCTATACGATATCATATGTGAATATATACGATAATATTTAATTTTAAATATTTAAGTTAATTATATTTAAATATATTTATATATTTAAATGGGTCATCCAGAGCTTTAAAAATAAGTTGTGTGAGCATAGGAAGTCGGAATTCGAAGGAACTAATTTTGTTAGATCCGCAATATCAAATAGTTGCTAAATGTCAGTTTTCGTGATTTTTAGACTAACTGTGTGGCCGTACGGATTTTAAGAGTGAGAAACAGTCAGTATTTTGACAGATAAAAATACGCTGCGTGAGCATACGAAGTCGGAATTCGACGAAACCAGTTTCGTTGGGACCATAATGTCGAACTCTACCTACATGTCCAGTTTCGTGATTTTTGGGCATCGTGTGTGATCACACGGATTTTTAGAGTGCAGAAAACGAATATAAAACAATAAAATAAAATATCTCAACATTTTCTAAGGGCTAAAAATGGCCACCCAACACCTTGTACAACACCAAACCTCAACAACCCCCATCTATAAATGCAGACAATTCTCATTCACAGGAACAATCCTCTTATTCACCACAAACCGCAAGAAAATAAATCAAAGAAAAATCATGAACAAATCAATGTAAATTCCTAAAATCAAAGTGATTTTGTATTTCGATCCCTGTTGAGTTTTGTTCAGCCTCATACAATCATTTTTGGGATCGAACCATCTTTGTTCGATGGGTGTTTTACCAGCTCGTGTTCTAGGGTTCGTGAAATCTTAAAGTTGAAGTTTTGATTTCGATTTTGGGTGTCGGATATGAAGTAAGGAAGGAAAACCGCACCTGCACTGATTTTTTTGAGGGAATCCGACATGGAAAAGGTCGCTACCCTGTAGCAAGGCAGTTCGACGGAAAATGAGAGGGGGAACCGAGCTCGGGTTGAAGGATATGAGATTGAAGAGGGAGTAAAGATGAGAATTTTGATGATTTTTATTTTAATTTAAAAACATTGGAGAAGAGGTTAGGAGCTGAGGACGTCGGCCATGGTTTGTGAGGTGGATAATGGAGCACGGCAGTTTGATTTGGGGGAGAAAAGGATCGGGTATGGGTTCCGTTTTGTTAAGGGTAAGTGGGCCGGTCAAAAAGGGTAAAGCCCAATTGGTTAATCTATTTAAAATTTTTAATTTAAATTCAAATATGCATTAACTTGTAATGGTCGTATCTAGCTCGTACGAAGTCAGATTGACGAACCGTAAGTTGCGTTGGAATCGTATGGATGAGCACAACACAATGAGACTAATTGGGAGTGAATCCGAGCTCGTTACAATTTATGGCGAAATAAATTGTCCAACTGAGTCAAATTACGCAAACCGATTATTTAACGGTTAACGCGTCAATGTGAGTAAAACTCACCAACTCTGTACAGTTCTATTTTTATAACGTATTCTTAGAACTGTTAAATATTGTCTGTTTGATTGTGTATTGACTGTTTGATTGAACAGCTAGTCAGTTAGTGGAAATTATATATATATATAAACCAATAAATATTTATATGTTGGTTCTGCTTATCAGAATATTATACTAGTCTTGTTTAACATCGGTGATGCAGGGGAACAGGTTGGAGGAATCAAACTGGATTCCTCAACAGTTATTTTACTGTGATTTATATATTGTGATATATAATCTAAAGTTGATTATGTGTGCTTTGGACGATAGTTATCGTTGTTATATGGTGTGTTAAATACCATAAGAAATACCAGAATGTTGATAAGGGGATTTTCAAAGTGATATTGAAAATAGAATATTTATAAAATGGGGTATTTATAAATAAGAGATATTTATAAAGTGGAATATTTATAAATAAGAAATGTTTATAAATTGTAATATTTATAAATAGGAGATATTCAAAAAAGAAATGATTTCAAACCATTTTCTTTTTGAATGGAAAGGCCTGTGTGGCGGGTTTGGGGATTTTCCCGATGCTCCCGTTACAAAGGAGGTTATGGCGAATTTTTTAGAGAATTTAAGGAGTTAGAATATTTCAAGAATAAATTTGAAAAGGAAATATTTGTAAACCATTTACAAATAGAATTGAAAAGGAAACGTTATAAAAAGGAACGTTTATAAAGTGAAGAACCGTTACGAAAAAGTAAATCTTTATAAATGAATAAACGTTGTTAAAAGGGAATCTTTTCAATGGATAAACGTTATCAAAAAAGGAGAAATCGAATATGGTATTCGAAGTTAGTTAATCGAATATGGTATTCGAAGTTAGTTAATCGAATATGGTATTCGAAGTTAGTTAATCGAATATGGTATTCGAAGTTAGTTAATCGAATATGTTATTCGAAAGGGGTTAGTCGAGTCGAGTTATTCAAATAGAGTTAATCAGTTAGAGTTAATTAGTTAAGGTTAATACAAATGAGTGGTTATCTCGTACGACTGCTAGCGTAATTCGCAGGGTTGTAAATAGCCTAAGGCGGTCGGATGTTTCCTGAGGGAGTCAGGCGTAACCATTGAGATCGCTGCGATCTAGAGTCAAGCGAATGGAGTTAAATCGAATATTAGTTATTCGATAGGAGTTAATCAACTTGAGTTAGATTATCGAGATAAGTTAATCGAGTTAAGTTCTTGAGTTAGATTATCGAGATAACTGAGTCGAGTTAAGTTCGTCGAGTTAAAAGTATCGATGTTAGTTTCATCGAAAGGAGTATCGATGTTAATTTCATCGAAAGGAGTATCGACGTTAATTTCATCGAAAGGAGTATCGATGTTAGTTTCGTCGAAAGGAGTATCGATGTTAATTTCATCGAAAGGAGTATCGATGTTAGTTTCATCGAAGGGAGTTATCGATTATTTGTTAATCGAAGTGAGTTATAGAATATTAGTTAAATCGAAGGAGTTATCGAATATAGTTTATTCGAATCGAGTTAAAGGAGTTAATCGAATATAGCTTATTCGATTAGAGTTAAAGAAGTTAATCAAATATAGTTTATTCGATTAAAGTTAAAGGAGTTAATCGAATATAGTTTATTCGAATAGAGTCAAAGGAGTTATCGAATATAGTTTATCCAACAGGAGTTAAGTGAAAAAGAATAAGTCGATTAGAGTTAAATCAATTATAGTTAATCTAATAGGGTCAGTCCAATAGAGTTAATCGAATATAGTTATTCGAAAGGAAGGTTAAGTAAGGAAGTTAGTTAAAGAAATATAAAGTGAACTTTGCCTATTTCAAGGTTAGAAGTGTTGTTCAGTTAAGGTCTGAGAGGTAGTTCTACCTCAATTTGATTGGCTTCGTTTTTAACCGAGGAATGGTTAAGGTTCGGCAGTAAAGGATGGTAAAGTGAAATTAGTAATTAAAGAAAATGGTTGAGTTGGCAAAGCGATGTTTTATCTAAACATCTGTTTAATCCAAACGTAGGAGTTTGGAAATGTTTTCCCAACAAGAATCAGAAATGTTTTCTAAATATAGGAGAAAAAGGAATGGAAATGTTTCCAGTGTTAATAACGTATATTTTCTAAATATAGAAAATAGCAAATATTGAATATAGGGAAAACAGGAGATAAGTAAATATATGAACTAAAGAGATTAATGCTAAATGATGTTTGTTCGATATAATTTCCATCTGCAAATAATATCGTTGTTTGCACACTTTTTTTCTTTGACAGTTAAATCACAGATTATCGAAGTTTTGACCATTTTAACGTTGTTAATATGGAGAGACCGGTTGGATTATTATCCAAAGAACCACTCTGTATTGGCATAAGCGTCGCGAATCATATATGCCAAAGATAATTGAAGACGGAGTAAAGTGCAAGGGCTGTTGTATAAGTCTTAGATAACAGTGACTAAGATGGATATACTGAATAGTGCCTTCGGTTTGTCCAGTCCCAGGACAACGTGTATGGACGAAGGTCTGACAGAGTACATCCAATGGATCGCGTAAGTTGATATGTTCAAACGTATTCACGTTTGGTGGCAGAGGAATTCGTTTCTCTTAGCTGTATACCCGTGTTATTTTTGGATAAGTCAATTTGTGATTTGGTGGGTATGACGACGTGACATTCAAAGTGAATGAGGATGACTTGTATGAATGAATGTCTGACAGAGTATTTCCAGAAAGGTCACGTACATTGATTTCTTCAACCGTACCAAGAGTGGAAGCGGAGAAGGAAACTTCTTTTAGCTGACACGTAATGTATGGTTGTAGACGTCAAATTAGTGATTTCGATGGATCTGACAATGTGGCATTCGAAGTGAATCTGATGTGATGATAAAGCGTAGCTTCTAGCCTCACATCCGGTAAATGACAGAAATCGGGCAGGTAGCATGGCTATGTAGGTCGCACCTATTAGGGTGTATAATCACCTGATCTAGAGTTTCATTTACTTCTATAAAATCTATTGTTGATGCTGTCCCATTCGGGAAACGGTTGCTGATCCCAACCGTTGGTGATATACATTCGATACACTCAAGTGAAATGAGTGGTCGGTCATGTGTGGCCGGGTTGCAAGATGTTCTTGTTGAACCCAGTGTATTCCTCTCTAGAGGTACACGAGCAGAAGGTGGTTCCATACCTTGTCATAGTTGGAAATCCATTATCCAATACGTGCTTGCGATTTTGATTGTATACTATATATGTAGAACGTGAGATGAAAGCGTTTCTGCTAGATTGATATATATTTGTACTTAGACATTATTATAATATCAGAATGATATTGCTTGTCAAAGATGTTGGATTCTCATAAGGGAAAAACCCGTTCCGTATTCACGGCGTGGTCTTATGAGATATCATATATATGTTAAATTGTGTTAAACTATTTTACTCACACCAGTCCCATGACTAACCCGGAGTTTACTTTGTTGTTTTCCCTAAACTCTTGGGTGCCTAATTTTGTACGGGCAGTCAAGTAGTCGAGATTTTTCAGATACACTTGGAGAGCTTGGAGCAGGAGGCTTCAGGATTCTATAGCTATTATTATTTCCGCTGTTGTTGTAAGTGTTGTACTCTGATAAGTGCTATTGTATATTTAACTGTTTGTATTTCAAAAGTTATGTTATATTTTATTCGTTCCGCTGTGAGATTCGTGTTACCCTGATGATGATGTTCTTCTTCTTCTTCTTCTATTCTATAAGTTCTATCTTATCTTTCCTCACCCTCTAATTTCTTTCATTAATTACCGGGATTTTTTGATGTTTTGGTTATCGACATCGAGCTTATGTCGATAACCAAAGTCGCCGAAAATCCGGGTCGTTATAGTTGGTATCAGAGCTTAAGTTAAGAATTACTTGGCTCTGTGGCATGACTCGGTAGCGATAAGGTTAGTAATACCCTAGATTGAGTTGAGTGTATATATACGAGTGCGTATTTGTATTTGATATAAAATTTGTTTTATATTGTGGGGATTCATTGGTTGAGTTGTTTATGGGGTCTGATCGATCGGTTTGATCCACTGTATCGGTAGGAGTTTGTAAACACTCGAATACGATGGGTCGACACGATATGTTTTGTAAAGAGGGTAAATTAAAATAAGTTTACCCAGAGTATATCCTAATATAGAGGAAATATATATATTAGATATATCGGTTGTAATTATAATCAAGTAAGATTATAGTTGAAATGGTTATGTAAATAACCAACCAGAATACATATAAGTAAAATACGTGGAATCAGATGAGTTAAATCGGAAATTTAAATCAGAATTAATTGGAATTTAAATACCAAAAATTGGAAAAGTGTTTGAAATTGAATCTGGATTAAGTATAAGGAAATTTTAAAATCCTAGGAGATTTTAAATTAGTTTAAAAGTACTGCGAAGGGTTTTTGAAATATATTCCAAAGTGAAAATGTTGGAAAATGGGTTTGAAAAGTGATATAGTATTGAACTCACTTTGATCGCTGGGAAATAGATTCCGATGATGAGCTAGACATCATCGGTGTTCATTTTCGAGGGTATAAGTGACGGATTACTACCAAAGAGATTGTTTTTGAAATTATTTAGAAAAGCAAGTTGTGTTGAATTTCAAAAAGGAAAATTTGATTTTTTTTGAAAGAGGTAAACTGTTTAAAACTTCCAGGAAGAAAAGGGTTGTTTGAATTTAAACAAATTAAAGTAAAATTTGTAAAAAAAATCCAATAGAATGGAGATTGAATTAAAAGCCAGTAAGTGAAAATCATTTAAAATAGATTAATGTCAAGTAGAATTAGACTTGATTAGAGATAACCTGGAATTCTATTGGACTGGTAAGTAAGAATTTGAAATCCAGAATGGAAATTTGATTTGAAATTGAATTCGACTTAGGTATAAGCGAATGGTTGTGTTGAGGATTAATTGATCAGAGTTTGATTGGAAATATATTGGTATAGGTGGATTGATAACAGGTGAAAGTTATAAAGTTAATATGCCGACAAACGGTACAAGTTTATATTTGATATAAGCATGAGATTTATGAGCCGTATCGGCTAGCCGCTTGGCTTTTGTTTTTTCTTTTGGGATTGGTGAGGGCCATGGGAGGCTATGTGAAATATCCCGATGCTCCCGGTACAAAGGAGGTTATGGAAAAAATTTCCGAGAATTTAAGGAGTTAGAATATTGTTAAGAAAATCTGATAAGTAGAATTCTAGATATCAGTATATATAGAGAAGTCGATAAGGAAACGAACTTAAAAAGAGAAAGAGTATACATGTTTAAAAATAAATAATTAGTTGTATGGTATTGATTATTTGAGTAAGTAGTCTTATCTATTTTGACGTTATAAATGTATTCAGTCAAGGTCTGAGAGGTAGTTATACCCCAACTTGATTGGTTTCATTATTAACAAATAAATAGTAAGATTTTGGGCTCGAAGATCAATGTTGGATAAGAGTTAGTTGAATATAGTATTTGGGTTGTCGTAACGATGTTTTACACAACATCCGTTTTAACCTAAATAGGCGTAAGCTGGGAAATAATTTGATTTTCTTTTGTGTTGGAGATGGCCCAGAGAGGCGGGTTATGGTTTTACCGATAGGGCTGTACAAAGGAGGTTAAGGAGAAATTTTCCGAAAATTTAAAGTGTTAGAAAAATTTCAGAATTTTTGAAAATTTTAGTTAGTCGGAAAGAATTAATATTTTAGTCGATATTAATTGGATCGGTTGAAATCAGAAATAAGGGGTAAACAAATCTTAGGAGTTCCAATATATAGGGTCGTCCTCTAACTTAGCAATTTCGAGGACGAAATTATTTTAAGTGGGGAAGAATGTAATGAGCATTGTCAGGGGTAATATAATTAATTTATTTAATTATATATATCGTGATGTAGGGAATTAAATCGTCGTTAATTAAATAACATGGAATATTTAATTAAATTAAATAATTAAAATAATATATTTAATTCAGAAATAATCAAAAATATTGGAAGTCACAATATTCTGTGAACGGGGTCATCCCTAGGATTTAATTCAGCTTAGATTTGAATTATATTGACGAATATATTCAATCGACGACAGTTTGAACTTATAATTATAATATAATTAAAATAGAGCGCGTAACAACGCGGTAGTTCGCTATTTGGCGATTTGAACTTGAACTGAATGTACAGGATTCGTTTTAAATCGGATTTTTGTGAAACAAGAAAAGTACGGAGCTGGTGGAGTATATCTTTCTAATGGAAGAGAAAAATCGGGATTTCGTCGTGTAAATTTTGATTTACGTCCAAATCAAATTTCAGAAAAGTCGCAGTAGAATTCCTTTATAATTTGCGATGCTTTATATACGTTATAAATGGACTTTCAGTATAAACTGAATATCGAGATAATCTGGAATCTGAAATATCAAGCTGTAAATTCTGATATGATATTCTGGAGCTGTACGATATCATATGTGAATATATACGATAATATTTAATTTTAAATATTTAATTTAATTATATTTAAATATATTTATATATTTAAATGGGTCATCCAGAGCTTTAAAAATAAGCTGTGTGAGCATACGAAGTCGGAATTCGACGAAACTAATTTTGTTAGATCTGCAATATCAAATAGTTGCTAGATGTCAGTTTTCGTGATTTTTACAGTCACTGTGTGGCCGTACGGATTTTTAGAGTGAGAAACAGTCAGTATTTTGAAAGTTAAAAATACGCTGTGTGAGCATACGAAGTCGGAATTCGACGAAACCAGTTTCGTTGGGACCGTAATGTCGAACTCTACCTACATGTCCAGTTTCGTGATTTTTGGGCATCGTGTGTGATCACACGGATTTTTAGAGTGCAGAAAACGAATATAAAACAATAAAATAAAATATCTCAACATTTTCTAAGGGCTAAAAATGGCCACCCAACACCTTGTACAGCCCCAAACCTCAACAACCCCCATCTATAAATGCAGACAATTCTCATTCACAGGAACAATCCTCTCATTCACCATAAACCGCAAGAAAATAAATCAAAGAAAAATCATGAACAAATCAATGTAAATTCCTAAAATCAAAGTGATTCTGTATTTCGATCCCTGCTGAGTTTCGTTCATCCTCATACAGTCATTTTTGGGATCGAACCATCTTTGTTCGATCGGTGTTTTACCAGCTCGTGTTCTAGTGTTCGTGAAATCTTAAAGTTGAAGTTTTGATTTCGATTTTGGGTGTCGGATATGAAGTCAGAAGGAAAACCGCACCTGCACTGATTTTTTTGAGGGAATCCGACATGGAAAAGGTCGCTACCCTGTAGCGAGGCAGTTCAACGGAAAATGAGAGGGGGAACCGAGCTCGGGTTGAAGGATATGAGATTGAAGAGGGAGTAAAGATGAGAATTTTGATGATTTTTATTTTAATTTAAAAACATTGGAGAAGAGGTTAGGAGCTGAGGACGTCGGCCATGGTTTGCGAGGTGGATACTGGAGCACGGCAGTTTGATTTGGTGGAGAAAAGGATCGGGTACGGGTTCGGTTTTGTTAAGGGTAAGTGGGCCGGTCAAAAAGGGTAAAGTCCAATTGGTTAATCTATTTAAAAGTTTTAATTCAAATTCAAATATGTATTAAATTGTAATGGCCGTATCTAGCTCGTACGAAGTCGGATTGACGAACCGTAAGTTGCGTTGGAATCGTATGGACGAGCATAACACAATGAGACTGATTGGGAGTGAATCCGAGCTCGTTACAATTTTTGGCGAAATAAATTGTCCAACTGAGTCAAATTACGCAAACCGATTATTTAACGGTTAACGCGTCAATGTGAGTAAAACTCACCAACTCTGTACAGTTCTATTTTTATAACGTATTCTTAGAACTGTTAAATATTGTCTGTTTGATTGTGTATTGACTGTTTGATTGAACTGCTAGTCAGTTAGTGGAAATTATATATATATATATATATATATATATATATATATAAACCAATAAATATTTATATGTTGGTTCTGCTTATCAGAATATTATACTAGTGTTGTTTTACATCGGTGATGCAGGGGAACAGGTTGGAGGAATCCAACTGGATTCCTCAACAGTTATTTTACTGTGATTTATATATTGTGATATTGTAACACCCCGTATTTCAGTTAATGCTAAAATTCACTAATTGCAGAATAAATAATCTCAGATATGAGAATTGGGGGAAACGGGCTGCGTCATTACGTTCGTCTCGGAAAAATACGCAGAATAGAGTCCGAAATTTTGTGAATCGGAGTCCGTATGGCCCAATTATGGCCCAATGAAGTTGGCAGAAAATTTAAGTTAAAAACAGATTTAAAAATTAAACATCAGATTTCGAAATTGGAGCCAGCAGGGGGCCAGGCGGGAAAGTTCCCGCCCTACCCATGTCGACAGGGCTGTCGACTGGGGAGTCGACTGCCCTGTCGACAGGGGTGTCGACACAGGGTGTCGGCCCTGTTGATCTGGGTGCACCAGATCTGGTTTTTGGTTGAGTCTTGGGCTGTGTTCTAGAGACTTCCTAAATCTAACGGACCTAATCTAACCTAGGGTTAATCCTATGGTCTATAACACACCCTAATCCTATAAATACACCCTAATGCAAGCCTAATCCATACTAAAAATAGAAATGATGGCCTCATGCCGCCAAAATCAAACTTGAGAGGAGCCTCCACTAGTTTATGAGGGAAGTTGCAAGCTAATCAACCTCTAATCAACATCTTCTTCAACTAAAGCAACTAATTCCACTTCATAAGTTTGCTAATCTAGGTTTTGGTGAGTTTCTATCACTTTGATGATCAATTGCTAAATTAAGTAGATGAGATATGATGAGATCTATGGTTTTGCATGAGGATTAATGGGTTTTCAAGTCATATGATATGATGTGAATATGCTAATCTATGTTTAATATTAATCCTATGTTTATGCATGTTGAATATGTGAGTTTATGCATGTTGAATATGTGAGTTTATGCATGTTGAATATGTGGATTTATGCAAGTTAAGTGGTGGGTTTATGCATAATAAGTAATTGATTCTATGCATGCTAAGTATGTGGTTTTATGCATGCTAAGTGTTTGTTATTATGCATAAATCATGACATGCAAGTTTACCCTTTTAAATGTGATGCATACATATGCAAGATGACACCTTTATATGCTATGTATATATATATATATATGCATGTTTACCCTCCTTTAAGATGCAAGTTATGTATATGCTTAAATGCAAGTTTAACATGATATGCAAGTTATGCATGCTTATGCAAGTATGTGAATGCTTATGCAAGAATGTGAATGCTTATGCAAGTTATGTGTATGCTTAAATGCATGTTTAACATGTTATGCAAGTTATGAGAATGCTTATATGCAAGTTCAACATGTTACGCAAGATATGTGTATGATAATATGCAAGTTCATATGCAACATGTTATGCAAGTCATATGTATGATAATATGCAAGTTCATATGCAACATGTTATGCAAGTCATGTGTATGATAATATGCAAGTTGGGTTAAATGTAGTTGGGTTAATATATGCTCATATATGCAAGTTGACATCCTCTTAACCCATGACAAAGTTATATGCTAAGATTTGGTTAAACCCATGATATTTGTGATGGATCTTCCCTTTATTATGTCATGAAATGAGAACGATTTACGTGGGGAACGATGGGGGTAATAAATATGTGAATGAAAGTATGATTGGGTATGACTAAGCATACCATAAAAATAAATTAACATAAGTGGGAATTTACCTATTGAGTTAGGTCTACCCCATGGGAATTTACCTATTGAGTTAGGTCTACCCATGTTATGAAAAACTTGATATTAATTAGGGATAATTAATATGGGGGTGATTAATTAGGTGTAATTAATCGACTAAGACACGAGGTTGGACTCATTTGTAGTGTAAAACTGCCCGGACCCTACCGGCTTAACCAGTTGCTACAAATGTCAGCCCAATGTGAGAGGTCTTAGCCATAAATTAAATACGTGATTAAAGTAAAGACACGAGGTTAGACTCTGTTATGACGTAAGACTGCCCGGACCCTACCGGCTTAACCAGGCGGTCATAACAGCCAGTCTAATGTGGGAGGTCTTTATGGGAGATCACGGTCTTAATTAATTAAGAAACACTTAACCATATTAGCATGTAGTGGGACATGAGGGGTTAAGTGGGTGCCTTGGGTGGCACATGGAAATTTAGTGGTTGCCCTGGGTGGCAATAGAAAATACAATTAGAATACTTAACCAAAGTGGAACATGTAACTAAAACATGATTAAAGGGTTAAGTGGGTGCCTTGGGTGGCATGAGGGAATCTAATGGGTGCCTTGGGTGGCATGTGGAAATCTAGTGGGTGCCTTGGGTGGCAACTGAAATATAATTAAATGACTTAATCAAACTTTAAACATGTAAGTGAACATGATTATCAAAAGGGTTAAGTGGGTTACACTAGATGAATGAAAAGCTTAGGTGGGTAGCTTGTGGGGACCCATTATAGGGTTACATTTGATGAATGACAAGCTTAGGTGGGTAGCTTGTGGGGACCCATTATTGGGTTATACTAAATGAGTGACAAGCTTAGGTGGGTAGCTTGTGGGGGGGTCCATTACAACCGGTATCCCATACGTATCTTTGTGAGCTCGGCCCAAGCCGAGGACGGGACACGCATACTGGGTTTGTCTATAAGTGGCCAAAACGGGGTAGCGGTGGCAACGCAAGTCCAACGGGCTTCATATGCGTGTGTGGGCCCGGGCTGGTAGATAAGCCGTTGTTGCATCGTGTAGGTATAAGCCGTGCACCGTTGATAGAATCGGTTGCCACTTTAGGGGAGTGATACACCCCACTGTGGGGCCAGCACGGGTATCTACGTTAGGGAGCCGATCGCTTGGGAGTAGTGGGGTACACCTAGTGGAGGTAGGGGCAGACGGCACCTACGTGGTCAGCTAGAAGTACAAGAAACTACTAGTTATATTTTCTAAGTCTTTGGGTGGGATCAACCTTTAAGTAGGAATGACTGGTGTGGTGCAGTGTAGTAAATACCCTTGGGTGGGTAGATGCGTCTTTATCGTTATCTTAAGTACAGAGTTGTAATTACCCTTGGGTGGGTAGATGTGTCCTTACGGTTATCTTGGTTTATTCTAAGTCTAGTTGGCTGCTTAATGTAGCCATTCATCCCCAGTCGATACCGTATATCAAACTCATGTCTTACTCTGGTTACTTTAATGATTGTATTGTCAAAGTTATAGGACTCGCTCAGACTTATGTCTGACCCCGTTGTTTTTATCTTTTTTTCCCCAACCCTCAGGTTATCAGAGTGGGCCTAGTGCTAGTGAGCTTGGATCAGATTTGCTTTGTCTATCTTCTGGAGCTTGGACGGTTGAAGTAAAGCCCAACCCATCTTTTCTTTTATGGCTATTAGTTATATAGTGGGATTATGTACTTTTATCTTATCAGGATGGATATTTTGTACCTGACTCTTGTTATGGTTTTGTGATGTAACCAAACTTGTTTTACTTCCCGCTGCAATGAAATGATATTTTAAATTCTCAAGTATTACTTATATCTGTCTTGTTGTAATTTTACTGTTCTATATTCACTTAAAACACTTCACCGAAACTAAGGCATTCCCATAGTGAGTGACCTTAGCGGACGTGGGGTGTTACACGTGGTATTAGAGCTTAAGGTTACCAGAACAGATAAAATTTTTTGAAAAACTATTTTCTAAGAATATGTTTGAAAGGAGTATTTTTCAAAAACATGTCTTTTAAGAGAAAAGTTTTTGAAAGAAAAGCATAATCCCCAATAGCCATATCAATATCTTTCGAATTCTCCGTTTTGAATTTCTTACTCTCTCGTTTTGAGTTTCCCCTCCGTGTATGAATGATCTTTCTAAGATAGATAATAATGGAAAACCACTTCAAGGGACTTAGACGTTAGTCGGATTAGAAGTTGGTTCAAGAAGAAGGAGGACTGGTAGGTACCTATTGGATAGACGATGGGAGGAAGGCTCAAATAGTTGTTTGATTAGTGAAGGATGAAACCTCATTTTGATGGGAGGTTATGAGCGGAGAATGGGAAGGAGAAGGCGAGTAGTTATCCTTTTGGGAAGGAATGGGACATCTTATTAGGATTGTCCAAAGAGGCAAGGGCAAGGTACGGAATCTCCTGGAGGGTGGTTGTATTCCCTCACGACTAGGGTACCAGATGGGGATAGGACCGTCTAGGATGGAATTTGGATTCCTTTATCATCCAGTTCGTGCTTTATTTGGTTCTGACGCATCGAGTTCGTTTATCTCATCGTTGTTAGTTGAGTCACTGCACATAGACACCAGTTGAGTAGATGATCCCGTAGTTGTTTCAAACCCAATTGGGGGCTCCATGATGTGTTTGGGTTTGAAAGTTTCTATACTTAGCATTGAGTTTAGATATGATGCTTTTTGGGCTTCACGGGCTATGGGTTAGTTTTGGGCATGGACTGGTTATCCAGTAATGGTGCCGTTCTTGATTGTGAAAAGAGAGTTGTTAGGCTTATGACCCGCTTGAGTAACACTCTCGAGATCTCTTGTAATCCCATGGAATCTGTTATGCTAGGTTATCTTGAATCACTTGATGCTTCGGTCGAGAGTTTGCGATCTGTTAGAGTGGTCAGGGAATACTCGGATGTGTTTGAGGAGGTGAAGGGCTTACCTCCAGAGCGGGAGATTGACTTCCGAATATATCTGGTAGACAGTGCCAAACCAGTATCTGGGTCAGGACGCCACATGGCTCCTCGTGGGAGGAGGGAACTCCATAGGCAAGTAGGTGAGTTGCTTGAGAAGGGGTTCATAAGATGAGGTATATCGGAGTGGAGTGCTCCAGTAGTTTTTTCCACGAAGGCGGATGGGTCCCTCGGACTTTGTGTAGACTATAGAGAACTGAACAAGCTAACAAAGAAGAATAGACACCCATTGCCGAGGATTGATGATCTCTTTGATCAGTTGGTTGGCGCCTCAGTGTTTTCGCAGTTGGACTTAGCCACGGGGTTTTATCAGTTGAGAGTGGCTGAGGATAGTATAGAGAAAACTGCCTTTAGGACTCCGGATGGTTTTTATGAGTGGCTGGTGATGCCATTTGGTTGGACGAATGCCCCGCACACTTTGTTGATTGGATGAGAAGGATGTTCAGGGAGTACCTAAATAAGTTCGTGATGGTCTTTGTAAATGATATCTTGGTCTTTCCTAGGAGCGAAATAAGTTTCCGTATGTGCTCAATAGGTTGAGCAGAGCCAGTTATGGGATAAACGATGGTTTTGGAGCGAGACTGGCGAGGACATCCAGAGTTGGACAAGGGCTTAATTATTTTAGCCATTTTTACTAGTATCATCTCACGTAGGTCGTCTGAATTCGAGGGAGGTATCCCTTGGGTGTTTGTCTGATATTGGTTTAGGCCTTTGGGGCTTGCATTTGGGGGATGTCGAGCTCGACTAGGGTGGTCTGCGTGAGAGATGGATAGTTGTGACGATTTTGCATGGGAGAATATCCTGATTTTCTCTAAAAGTGGAGAAAAGCATGCCCTACATCTTAGGGAAGTGTTGGAGACTCTTTGAGCGCATTGTCTTAAGACAACAAAGGTGGATGGAATTCTTAGCATCCTATGAGTTTGAGATAGCGTATACCCTTGGCAAGGGTAACGTGGTGGCAGACGCCTTAAGCAGAAAAAGGCTGTCCTTGAGTCCATTGTTCATGGAATGGCGAAGCTCGGAGTTTAATTCTATGTTAGACTTTAGACCTTCCGTTGACTTTGTACCCGGTTTGCTAGCCTCCTTGGAGGTTAGGCCTACTCTTTTGGGGCGGATTGGCGAGGCACAGCGAGACGACCCACAGTTGGTTGAGTTAGTAGGGAAGCTCATAAGGGGGGGAGTCACAACCATTTGAGTAGGTACACCCTAGATGGTAAGGGGGGGGGGTTGCATAGAGACGGTAGACTTTGTGTACCGCAAGACGAGGGTCTGAGGAAGGCTGTACTTGATGATGCACATCGGTCGAAGATGACCATTCATCCTGGTAGGGACAAGAGGTACCAAGACATGAAGAAAGTTTTCTTCTGGGCCGGTATGGAGAAAGATATGGCCGAGTATGTCACTAGATGCTTGGTGTGCTAGCAAATGAAAGCAGAGCAGAAGAAACCCGATGGGTTGCTACACCCATTGGAAGTTCCGCAATGGAAGTGGGATAGTGTCTCGATGAATTTCATCGATGGGTTACCGAGATCGAGGAAGGGCAATACGGGAATTTGGGTTGTGGTAGATAGACTTACTAAGAGTGCCCATTTTATACCCGTGAAGAGTAAGAGGACCGCTCCATGGCTTGCTTCAGTCTATGTTAGAAAGATTGTTAGATTGCATGGCGTACCATCCAGCATTGTGAGTGATCGAGATCCTATCTTCACTAGTGAGTTTTGGAGAAGTTTGCAAGAGGCGGTAGGGACTCAGTTGTGTTTGAGCACCGCATATCATCCTCAGACGGACGGTCAGACCGAGAGGGTGAACCGTATCCTAGAAGATCTCTTGAGGCTTTGTATCTTGGATTTTGGAGGTACATGGGAAGAACATCTTCCTTTGGTGGAGTTCGCATACAATAACAGCTTTCGGTCTAGTATTGGCATGGCACCTTTCGAAGCTCTTTATGGAAGGCCTTGTCGATCTCCTACATGTTGGTGGGAATCTACGGATAAGATCTTGCTTGGGCCAGATATGGTTAGAGAGACTTCAGAGAAGATTGATTTGATTCGAAGAAGGATGAAGGCAGCGCAAGATAGACAGAAATCTTATGCGGATCGGAGAAGGACGGATCTTGAGTTTGAGGTTGGGGACATGGTTTTTGTCAAAGTATCTCCGTTGAGAAATGTTGTTCGCTTTGGGTCCGTTGGGAAGTTAGCACCGAGGTTTGTTGGGCCGTTTCCTATTAAGGAAAGGATTGGACAGATGGCATATAGGGTGGAGTTTCCCGACAGACTTAGTGGTGTACACGATGTATTTCATGTGTCACATTTGAGGAAGTACCTAAATGAGACCGCAGAGGTGGTAGAGCCGAGCTTGCTTAGACAAGTGGAAGTAGAGCGTGATGCGACGAGCTCCTACTTGCATCCTTGGGTCAGAGATTTGGAAGTTGAGAAACAGAGAGGTTCAACTAGTCAAAGTACAATGGGGAGATGAAGAGAGCGACGCTACCTGGGAGACGGAAGCGAAGATGCGTTCGAGGTACCCTTTTTCTTTCGGAGGGTATGTCCTTTTGCTTCTCCTTCATCGCATATCTTGTGCTTATCTTATCCTTAGTATGTCCTCTCATTAGTACCTTTGACCTTTAGATAGGGTAAACCTATGGTTGAAACATGTGTTTGAGACATGTTATGGTTGATGGATGCAAGTGTTTGCTAGTGGTTGCTCGTGGATGCATATACACACACTCTAGGCACTAGATCGGCTCAGTCACTTCATATTGCATATTGCATAAAATTGTGTGTAGGAAGCTATATTTATGGATGTATAATGATTGTGTTATCATATGGATGATGCATTTTGGTGAATGATTGTGCACTCATGTAGATATTGTATGTGTCGATAGGGTTCTCTCGCATACATAATGGATGCACGGCACTATCATGGTTTGCATATGTTCATACATTAGATAGGGAACATATACACACACTTTTTGCATATGCTCATACATCATTAGAAATTGTTTTAAGGACAATGGATGCCCGTGTTTGATGGATTGAGTAGATGGTTGTTTGGATGGTAGGATATGCATTCTCCTTAGCTTAGAGATTTCGGGGACGAAATCCTTTAAGGAGGGGAGAATGTAACACCCCGTATTTCAGTTAATGCTAAAATTCACTAATTGCAGAATAAATAATCTCAGATATGATAATTGGGGGAAACGGGCTGCGTCATTACGTTCGTCTCGGAAAAATACGCAGAATAGAGTCCGAAATTTTGTGAATCGGAGTCCGTATGGCCCAGTTATGGCCCAATGAAGTTGGCAGAAAATTTAAGTTAAAAACAGATTTAAAAATTAAACATCAGATTTCGAAATTGGAGCCAGCAGGGGGCCAGGCGGGAAAGTTCCCGCCCTACCCATGTCGACAGGGCTGTCGATAGGCCTGTCGACTGGGGAGTCGACTGCCCTGTCGACAGGGGTGTCGACACAGGGTGTCGGCCCTGTTGATCTGGGTGCACCAGATCTGGTTTTTGGTTGAGTCTTGGGCTGTGTTCTAGAGACTTCCTAAATCTAACGGACCTAATCTAACCTAGGGTTAATCCTATGGTCTAAAACACACCCTAATCCTATAAATACACCCTAATGCAAGCCTAATCCATACTAAAAATAGAAATGATGGCCTCATGCCGCCAAAATCAAACTTGAGAGGAGCCTCCACTAGTTTATGAGGGAAGTTGCAAGCTAATCAACCTCTAATCAGCATCTTCTTCAACTAAAGCAACTAATTCCACTTCATAAGTTTGCTAATCTAGGTTTTGGTGAGTTTCTATCACTTTGATGATCAATTGCTAAATTAAGTAGATGAGATATGATGAGATCTATGGTTTTGCATGAGGATTAATGGGTTTTCAAGTCATATGATATGATGTGAATATGCTAATCTATGTTTAATATTAATCCTATGTTTATGCATGTTGAATATGTGAGTTTATGCATGTTGAATATGTGGATTTATGCAAGTTAAGTGGTGGGTTTATGCATAATAAGTAATTGATTCAATGCATGCTAAGTATGTGGTTTTATGCATGCTAAGTGTTTGGTATTATGCATAAATCATGACATGCAAGTTTACCCTTTTAAATGTGATGCATACATATGCAAGATGACACCTTTATATGCTATGTATATATATATATATATATATATATATATATATATATGCATGTTTACCCTCCTTTAAGATGCAAGTTATGTATATGCTTAAATGCAAGTTTAACATGATATGCAAGTTATGCATGCTTATGCAAGTATGTGAATGCTTATGCAAGAATGTGAATGCTTATGCAAGTTATGTGTATGCTTAAATGCATGTTTAACATGTTATGCAAGTTATGAGAATGCTTATATGCAAGTTCAACATGTTACGCAAGATATGTGTATGATAATATGCAAGTTCATATGCAACATGTTATGCAAGTCATATGTATGATAATATGCAAGTTCATATGCAACATGTTATGCAAGTCATGTGTATGATAATATGCAAGTTGGGTTAAATGTAGTTGGGTTAATATATGCTCATATATGCAAGTTGACATCCTCTTAACCCATGACAAAGTTATATGCTAAGATTTGGTTAAACCCATGATATTTGTGATGGATCTTCCCTTTATTATGTCATGAAATGAGAACGATTTACGTGGGGAACGATGGGGGTAATAAATATGTTAATGAAAGTATGATTGGGTATGACTAAGCATACCATAAAAATAAATTAACATAAGTGGGAATTTACCTATTGAGTTAGGTCTACCCCATGGGAATTTACCTATTGAGTTAGGTCTACCCATGTTATGAAAAACTTGATATTAATTAGGGATAATTAATACGGGGGTGATTAATTAGGTGTAATTAATCGACTAAGACACGAGGTTGGACTCATTTGTAGTGTAAAACTGCCCGGACCCTACCGGCTTAACCAGTTGCTACAAATGTCAGCCGAATGTGAGAGGTCTTAGCCATAAATTAAATACGTGATTAAAGTAAAGACACGAGGTTAGAATCTGTTATGACGTAAGACTGCCCGGACCCTACCGGCTTAACCAGGCGGTCATAACAGCCAGTCTAATGTGGGAGGTCTTTATGGGAGATCACGGTCTTAATTAATTAAGAAACACTTAACCATATTAGCATGTAGTGGGACATGAGGGGTTAAGTGGGTGCCTTGGGTGGCACGTGGAAATTTAGTGGTTGCCCTGGGTGGCAATAGAAAATACAATTAGAATACTTAACCAAAGTGGAACATGTAACTAAAACATGATTAAAGGGTTAAGTGGGTACCTTGGGTGGCATGAGGGAATCTAATGGGTGCCTTGGGTGGCATGTGGAAATCTAGTGGGTGCCTTGGATGGCAACTGAAATATAATTAAATGACTTAACCAAACTTTAAACATGTAAGTGAACATGATTATCAAAAGGGTTAAGTGGGTTACACTAGATGAATGACAAGCTTAGGTGGGTAGCTTGTGGGGACCCATTATAGGGTTACATTTGATGAATGACAAGCTTAGGTGGGTAGCTTGTGGGGACCCATTATTGGGTTATACTAAATGAATGACAAGCTTAGGTGGGTAGCTTGTGGGGGGGTCCATTACAACCGGTATCCCATACGTATCTTTGTGAGCTCGGCCCAAGCCGAGGACGGGACACGCATACTGGGTTTGTCTATAAGTGGCCAAAACGGGGTAGCGGTGGCAACGCAAGTCCAACGGGCTTCATATGCGTGTGTGGGCCCGGGCTGGTAGATAAGCCGTTGTTGCATCGTGTAGGTATAAGCCGTGCACCGTTGATAGAATCGGTTGCCACTTTAGGGGAGTGATACACCCCACTGTGGGGCCAGCACGGGTATCTACGTTAGGGAGCCGATCGCTTGGGAGTAGTGGGGTACACCTAGTGGAGGTAGGGGCAGACGGCATGTAACACCCCGAATTTCGGTTAATGCTAAAATTCACTAATTACAGAATATATAATCTCAGATGTGAGAATTGGGGGAAACGGGCTACGTCATTGCGTTCGTCTCGGAAAAATACGCGAAATAGAGTCCGAGTTTTCGAAAATCGGAGTCCGTATGGCCCAGTTATGGCCCGATGAAGTTAGCAGAAAATTCAAAACTAAAAACAGAATTAAGAATTTTAAATTCAGATTTTAAAATAGAGCAGGCGGGGCCAGGCGGGAAGATTCCCGCCCTACCCATGTCGACAGGGCTGTCGACAGGCCTGTCGACAGGGGTGTCGACTTGCCTGTCGACTTGCCTGTCGACAGGGGGGCGACGCCCAGTGAAACTGGGTGCACCAGTTTGGGTTCTTGGGCTGGCTTGGAGGGCTGGTTCTGGAAGCTTCTTGGATCTGATGGCCCTAATCCTATCTAGGGTTAATCTAAGGGTCTAAAATGCAACCTAATCCTATAAATAACACCCTAACCCTACCCTAATTCATTCATAATTAAATCTTGTAACTAAACTATGGCAAAATGAAACTTGATCATGGCCTCCACAAATCAATGAAGAGGAAAGCAAGCTAATCAACCTCTCTAATCAACTTCAAATCCATTCTAAGCATATTAATCTTCTCCATTTGGAGTGCAAATTGCTAGTGTGAGTTTCTATCACTTTGATGATCAATTGTTAAGATAAGTAGATTAGGTGTAATGAGACTTATGGTCTTGAATGCGGATTTGTGAGTTTGAATCATTTGTAATGATATGCTAATCTATGTATAATATTAATCCTAAGTTGAATATGAGAATTTATGCAAGTTGGATATGTGGGTTTATGTATAAATAGTAATTGATTTTATGCAAGTTAAGTATGTGGTTTTATGCATGATGAGTATGTGATTCTATGCATGCTAAGTATATGATATTATGCAAGTTTAGTATGTGATTCTATGCATGCTAAGTATGTGATAATATGCATGATTAATGAGTTGTTTTATGCATATTTAACAAGTGGGTTTATGCATGTTAAACAAGTCCATATGCAAGTTACATGTATGATAATATATGCTATGCAAGTTACATGTATGTTAATATGCAAGATATGCTATGCAAGTTACATGTTTGTTAAAATGCGAGTCACATGTATGTTAATATGCAAGATATGCTATGCAAGTTACATGTTTGTTAATATGCGAGTTACATGTATGTTAATATGCAAGATATGCTATGCAAGTTACATGTTTGTTAATATGCAAGTTACATGTATGTTAATATGCAAGATATGCTATGCAAGTTACATGTTTGTTAATATGCAAGATATGCTATGCAAGTTACATGTTTGTTAATATGCAAGTATGTGAATGCTTATGCAAGAATGCGAATGCTTATGCAAGTTATGTGTATGCTTAAATGCATGTTTAACATGTTATGCAAGTTGTGAGAATGCGTATATGCAAGTTCAACATGTTATGCAAGTTATGTGTGCTTATGCAAGTTCATATGCAATAGGTTGTGCAAGTCATGTGCGATAATATGCAAGTTTGGGTTAAAAAGTAGTTGGGTTAATATATGCTCATATATGCAAGTTGACATCCTCTTAACCCATGACAAAGTTATATGCTAAGATTTGGTTAAAACCCATGATATTTGTGATGGATCTTCCCTTTTTATTTTGTCGTGAAATGAGAACGATTTGCGTGGGGAACGATGGGGTTAATAAATATGTTAATTAAAGTATGGTTGGGTATGATTAAGCATACCATAAAAATAAATTAACATAAGTGGGAATTTACCTATTGAGTTAGGTCTACCCCATGGGAATTTACCTATTGAGTTAGGTCTACCCATGTTATGCAAACTTGATATTAATTAGGGATAATTAATATGGGGGTGATTAATTAGGTGTAATTAATCGACTAAGACACGAGGTTGGACTCATTTGTAGTGTAAAACTGCCCGGACCCGACCGGCTTAACCAGTTGCTACAAATGTTAGCCCAATGTGAGAGGTCTTAGGCACAAACTAAATACGTGATTAATGTAAAGACACGAGGTTAGACTCGGTTATGACATAAGGCTGCCCGGACCCAACCGGCTTAACCAGCGGTCATAAAAGATAGTCTAATGTGAGAGGTCTTTATGAGGATCACGGTCTTAATTAATTAAGAAACACTTAACCGTATAAGCATATAGTGGGGCATGAGGGTTAAGTGGGTGCCTTGGGTGGCATGTGGAAATCTGGTGGTTGCCTTGGGTGACAATAGAAAATACGATTAGAATACTTAACCAAAGTGGGACATGTAATTAAACATGGGTAAAGGGTTAAGTAAGTGCTTTGGGTGGCATGTGGAAATCTAGTGGGTGCCTTAAGGGGCAATTGAAATATAATTAAATGACTTAACCAGGATTTATAACATGAAGGTAGACATGATTATTAAAAAGGGTTAAGTGAGATACACTAGATAAGGTTACAAGCTTAGGTGGTAGCTTGTGGGGGCCCATTTCAACCAATATCCCAAACGTATCTTTGTGGGCTCGACACAAGTCGAGTGACGGGACACGCATATTGGGCTTGACTATAAGAGGCCAAAACGGGTTAGCGGTGGCAACGTAGAACCAACGGGTTTCATATGCGTGTGTGGACCCGGGCTGGTTAATAAATCGTTGTTGCATCGTGTAGATATAAAGCCGTGCACCGTTGATACTATCAGGTTGCCACTTTGGGAAAACGATACACCCCATCGTGGGACCAGCACGGGTATCTACGCTAGGGAGCCGATCGCTTGGGAGTAGTGGGTACACCTAGTAAAGATAGGGGCAGACGGCACCTATGTAGGGGTAAAAGAAACTACTGGCTAAAAATTACTAAGTACATTTAGTGGGATCAACCTTTAAGTAGGAACTAATATTGGGTAGGTAGAACTGGTGTGGTGCAGTGTAGGAATTACTCTTGGGTGGATAAGTCTGGGGCGGTGTAATCTAGTAATTATCCTTGGGTGGATAAATGCGTCTTTACGGTGATCTTAGTTTATCCTAAGTTTACCAAGCTGCTTAGTGTAGCCATTCATCCCCAGTCGTTACCGTATATCAACTTATGTCTTCTCTGGTTATTTTAATGATTGTATTGTTAGGGTTATAGGACTCACTCAGACTTATGTCTGACCCCGTTGTTTTTATCTTTTTCCCCCAACCCCAGGTTATTAGAGTGGGCCTGGTGCTAGTGGGCTTTGATCGGATTGATGTATCTATCCTATGGAGCTTGGACCTCTGAAGTGAAGCCGAGCTTATCTTTCCTTCTATGGCTATTAGTTATGTAGTGGGATTATGTACTTCTATTTTATCAAGATGGATATTATGTACTTGACTCTGGTTTATGGTTTTGTGATGTAACCAAACATGTATTACTTTCCGTTGCAAGGAAATGATGATTTAAATTTTCAGGTATTACTTATATATCTGTCTTGCTGTAATTTTACTGTTCTATATTCACTTAAAATACTTCACCGAAACTAAGGCATTCCCCTGGTATGAGTGACCTTAGCGGACGTGGGGTGTTACACGTGGTATCAGAGCTTAAGGTTACCAGAACAGATAAAATCTTTAGAAAAACTATTTTTCTAAGAAAATTTTTGAAGGAGTATTTTCAAAAACATGTCTTTTAAGAGAAAAGCATAATCCCCGATAGCCATATCTTTATCTTTCGAATTCTCCGTTTGAATCTCTTTCTCTCTCGGTTTGAATTTCCCCTCCGTGTGTAGATGATCTTTCTAAGATAGATAAGGATGGAAAACCGCTTCAAGGGAATTAGACGTAAATCAGATTAGAAGTTGGTTCAAGAAGGAGGAGAACTTGTAAGTACTTATTGGATGGACGATGGGAGGAAGGCTCTAATAGTTGTTTGGTTAATGAAGGACGAAACCTCATTAATGGGAGGTTACGAGTGGAGAATGGGAAGGAGAAGGCTAGTAGTTATCCTTTTGGGAGGAATAGGACACCTTATTAGGATTGTCCAAAGAAGCAAGGGCAAGGTAGGGAATCTTAGTGAGGATAGTTGTATTTCCTCACGACTAGGGTGGCAGATGGGAATAAGACCGTCTAGGTTGGAATTTGGATTTCTTTATTATCCGATCCAAACTTTATTTGATTCTGATGTATCGAGTTCGTTTATCTCATCATTGTTAGTTGAGTCACTACACTTAGACACCAGTTTAGTAGATGATCCCTTAGTTGTTTCAAACCCAATTGGGCTCCATGATGTGTTTGGGTTTATACTTAGTGTTGAGTTTGGATGTGACGCTTGTTGGGCTTCACAGGCTATGGGTTAGTTTTGGGGGCATGGACTGGTTATCCAGTAGGGGTGCCGTTCTTGATTTTGATGAGAGAGTTGTTAGGCTTATGACCCGCTTGGGTAACACTCTCGAGATCCCTTGTAATCCCATAGAATCTGTTATGCTAAGATATCTAGAATCGCTTGACACGTCGGTCGAGAGTTTGCGATCTGTTAGAAGTGGTCCGGGAAAACTCGGATGTGTTTGAGAAGGGGAAGGGCTTACCTCCGGAGCGGGAGATTGACTTCCAAATATATCTGGTAAACAATGCCAAACCAGTGACTTGGCCAGTGTGCCACAAGGCTCCTCGTGAGAGGAGGGAACTCCATAAGTAAGTAGGCGATTGCTTGAGAAGGGGTTCATAAGAAGAAGTATATCGGAGTGGGGCGCTCCAGTAGTTTTTGCCATGAAGGCGGATGGGTCCCTCAGACTTTGTATAGGCTAAAGAGAACTAAATAAACTCACAAAGAAGAATAGACACCCATTGCTGAAGATTGATGATCTCTTTGATCAGTTAGTTGGCGCCTCAGTATTTTCGCAGTTGGACTAAGCCACATGGTTTCGTCAGTTGAGAGTGGCTGACGATAGTATAGAGAAGATTGCCTTTAGGACTCCGGATGGTTTTATGAGTGGCTGGTAATGCTATTTGGTTTGACGAACGCCCCCGCATACTTTGTTGATTGGAAGAGAAGGGTGTTCAGGGAGTACCTAAATAAGTTTGTGATGATCTTTGTGGATGACATCTTGGTCTTTTCTAGGAGCGAAATAAGTTTTCATATATGCTTAATAGGTTGAGCAAAGCCAGTTATGGGATAAAACGGTGGTTTTGGAGCGAGACTGGCAAGGACATCCAAAGTTGGTCAAAGGCTTAATTGTTTAGCCATTATTATTATTATTTTTAGTATCATCTCACGTAGGTTGCCTGAACTCGAAGGAGATATCCCTTGGGTGTTTGTCTGATATTGGTTTCGGCCTTTGGGGCTTGCATTTGGGGGATGTCGAATTCGACTAGGGTGGTCTGCGTGAGAGATGGACAGTTGTGACGATTTTGGATAGGATTCTTAGCATCTTATGAGTTTGAGATAGCGTATACCTCTAACAAGGGAAACATGGTAGCAGACGCCTTAAGAAGAAAAAGGTTGTCCGTTGAACTATAGAGTTTAGAATTTATTTCTATGTTTGACTTTAGACCTTCCGTTGATTTTGTATCCGGTTTGCTAGCCTCCTTGGAGGTTAGGCCTACTCTTTTGGGGCGTATTGGCGGAGCACAGCGAGACGACCCACAATTGGTTGAGTTAGTAAAGAAGCTCATAAGGAGGGGAGTCGTCCAGCCATTTAAGTAGGTACACCCTAGATAGTAAGGGGTGGTTGCGTAGAGACGGTAGACTTCTGTGTACCGCAAGAAGAGGGTTTGAGGAAGGTTATACTTGATGATATACATCGGTCGAAGATAACTATTCATCCCGGTAGGGACAAGATGTACCAAGACATAAAGCGAGTTTTCTTTTTGGCCAATCTGAAGAAAGACGCGGCCAAGTATGTCGCTAGATGCTTGGTGTGCTAACAAGTGGAAGCGGAGCAGAAGAAACCCGGAGGGTTGCTTCACCCGTTAGAAGTTCCGTAATGGGAAGTGGGATAGTGTCTCATTGGATTACCGAAATCAAGGAAGGGTAATACGGGGATTGGGCTTATGGTAGATAGACTTACTAAGTGTGCCCATTTCATACCCGTGAAGAGCAAGAGGACTGTTACATGTCTAGCTTCAGTTTACCTTCGAAAGATTATTAGATTGCATGGTGTACCTTCCAGCATTGTGAGTGATCAAGATCCTATCTTCACTAGTGAGTTTTGGAAGATTTTGCAAGAGGCGGTAGGGACTCAGTTGTGTTTGAGCACCGCATATCATCCTCAGATGGACGGTTAGACCGAGAGGGTGAACCGTATCTTAGAATATCTTTTGAGGTTATGTATTTTGGATTTTGGAGGTACATGGGAAGAGCATCTCCCATTGGTGGAGTTCGCATATAATAGCAGCTTTCAGTCCAGGAGTGGTATGGCTCCTTTTGAAGCTCTTTATGGAAGGCCTTGTTGATCACCTACATGTTAGTGGGAATCTACGGATAAGATCTTGGTTGGGCCGATGTGATTAAAGAGTCCTCAGAGAAGATTGACTTGATTCAAAGAAGGATGAAAGCAGCACAGAATAGGCAAAAATCTTATGCGGACAAGAGAAGGACGGATCTTGAGTTTGAAGTTGGGGACATGGTTTTATCAAGGTATCTCCGTTGCGGAATGTGGTTCACTTTGGATCTGTTAGGAAGTGAGTACCAAGGTTTGTAGGGCCATTTCCCATTAAGGAAAGAATTGGACAGATGGCATATAAAGTGGAGTTGCCTGACAAACTTATTGGTGTACCGGGTGTATTTCATGTGTCCCATTTGAGGAAGTGCTTACATGAAACCGCTGAGGTGGTAGAGCCGAGTTTGCTTAAAGAAGCAGAGTTAGAGCTCGATGAGACGATTCGACGAGCTCCTACTCGCATCATTGGGTTAGAGACTAGGAAGTTGAGGAACAGAGAAGTCCAGCTAGTTAGAGTGCAATGGGGAGATGACGAAAGCAATGCTACTTGGGAGACGGAAGCGAAGATGCGTTCTTTGTATCCATTTCTTTTTGAGAGTATGTCTTTTAACTTCTCCTTTATCGCTTGCCTAGTACTTACCTTATCTTTAGTATGTCCTCTCGATTAGTGCTGTTTGACCTTTAGATAGGGAAAACCTATGGTTGAAACATGTGTTTGAGACATGTTATGATTGATGGATGCAAGTGGATGCAAGTGTTTGCTAGTGGTTGCTCGTGGATGCATATATACACACTCTAGGCACTAGATCGGATCAATCACTTCATATTGCATATTGCATAAAATTGTGTGTGGTTAGCTATATTTATGGATGTATAATGATTGTGTTATCATATGGATGATGCATTTTGGTGAATGATTGTGCACTCATATAAATACTGTATGTGTCGATAGGGTTATCTCGCATACATATTGGATGCATGGCACTATCATGGTTTGCATATGTTCGTACATTAGATAGGGAACATATACACACACTTTTCGCATATGCTCATACATCATTAGAAATTGTTTAAGGACAATGGATGCTCGTGTTTGATGGATTGAGTAGATGGTTGTTTGGATGGTAGGATATGCATTCTCCTTAGCTTAGAGATTTCGGGGACGAAATCCTTTAAGGAGGGGAGAATGTAACACCCCGAATTTCGGTTAATGCTAAAATTCACTAATTACAGAATATATAATCTCAGATGTGAGAATTGGGGGAAACGGGCTACGTCATTGCGTTCGTCTCGGAAAAATACGCGAAATAGAGTCCGAGTTTTCGAAAATCGGAGTCCGTATGGCCCAGTTATGGCCCGATGAAGTTAGCAGAAAATTCAAAACTAAAAACAGAATTAAGAATTTTAAATTCAGATTTTAAAATAGAGCAGGCGGGGCCAGGCGGGAAGATTCCCGCCCTACCCATGTCGACAGGGCTGTCGACAGGCCTGTCGACAGGGGTGTCGACTTGCCTGTCGACTTGCCTGTCGACAGGGGGGCGACGCCCAGTGAAACTGGGTGCACCAGTTTGGGTTCTTGGGCTGGCTTGGAGGGCTGGTTCTGGAAGCTTCTTGGATCTGATGGCCCTAATCCTATCTAGGGTTAATCTAAGGGTCTAAAATGCAACCTAATCCTATAAATAACACCCTAACCCTACCCTAATTCATTCATAATTAAATCTTGTAACTAAACTATGGCAAAATGAAACTTGATCATGGCCTCCACAAATCAATGAAGAGGAAAGCAAGCTAATCAACCTCTCTAATCAACTTCAAATCCATTCTAAGCATCTTAATCTTCTCCATTTGGAGGGCAAATTGCTAGTGTGAGTTTCTATCACTTTGATGATCAATTGTTAAGATAAGTAGATTAGGTGTAATGAGACTTATGGTCTTGAATGCGGATTTGTGAGTTTGAATCATTTGTAATGATATGCTAATCTATGTATAATATTAATCCTAAGTTGAATATGAGAGTTTATGCAAGTTGGATATGTGGGTTTATGTATAAATAGTAATTGATTTTATGCAAGTTAAGTATGTGGTTTTATGCATGATGAGTATGTGATTCTATGCATGCTAAGTATATGATATTATGCAAGTTTAGTATGTGATTCTATGCATGCTAAGTATGTGATAATATGCATGATTAATGAGTTGTTTTATGCATATTTAACAAGTGGGTTTATGCATGTTAAACAAGTCCATATGCAAGTTACATGTATGATAATATATGCTATGCAAGTTACATGTATGTTAATATGCAAGATATGCTATGCAAGTTACATGTTTGTTAAAATGCGAGTCACATGTATGTTAATATGCAAGATATGCTATGCAAGTTACATGTTTGTTAATATGCGAGTTACATGTATGTTAATATGCAAGATATGCTATGCAAGTTACATGTTTGTTAATATGCAAGTTACATGTATGTTAATATGCAAGATATGCTATGCAAGTTACATGTTTGTTAATATGCAAGATATGCTATGCAAGTTACATGTTTGTTAATATGCAAGTATGTGAATGCTTATGCAAGAATGCGAATGCTTATGCAAGTTATGTGTATGCTTAAATGCATGTTTAACATGTTATGCAAGTTGTGAGAATGCGTATATGCAAGTTCAACATGTTATGCAAGTTATGTGTGCTTATGCAAGTTCATATGCAATAGGTTGTGCAAGTCATGTGCGATAATATGCAAGTTTGGGTTAAAAAGTAGTTGGGTTAATATATGCTCATATATGCAAGTTGACATCCTCTTAACCCATGACAAAGTTATATGCTAAGATTTGGTTAAAACCCATGATATTTGTGATGGATCTTCCCTTTTTATTTTGTCGTGAAATGAGAACGATTTGCGTGGGGAACGATGGGGTTAATAAATATGTTAATTAAAGTATGGTTGGGTATGATTAAGCATACCATAAAAATAAATTAACATAAGTGGGAATTTACCTATTGAGTTAGGTCTACCCCATGGGAATTTACCTATTGAGTTAGGTCTACCCATGTTATGCAAACTTGATATTAATTAGGGATAATTAATATGGGGGTGATTAATTAGGTGTAATTAATCGACTAAGACACGAGGTTGGACTCATTTGTAGTGTAAAACTGCCCGGACCCGACCGGCTTAACCAGTTGCAACAAATGTTAGCCCAATGTGAGAGGTCTTAGGCACAAACTAAATACGTGATTAATGTAAAGACACGAGGTTAGACTCGGTTATGACATAAGGCTGCCCGGACCCAACCGGCTTAACCAGCGGTCATAAAAGATAGTCTAATGTGAGAGGTCTTTATGAGGATCACGGTCTTAATTAATTAAGAAACACTTAACCGTATAAGCAT
Organism: Allium sativum; assembly: GCA_030737875.1. Taxonomy (NCBI): domain Eukaryota; kingdom Viridiplantae; phylum Streptophyta; class Magnoliopsida; order Asparagales; family Amaryllidaceae; genus Allium; species Allium sativum. The sequence continues at coordinate 400,384,716 of CM060923.1, read as the reverse complement.
ATAGTGGGGCATGAGGGTTAAGTGGGTGCCTTGGGTGGCATGTGGAAATCTGGTGGTTGCCTTGGGTGACAATAGAAAATACGATTAGAATACTTAACTAAAGTGGGACATGTAATTAAACATGGGTAAAGGGTTAAGTAAGTGCTTTGGGTGGCATGTGGAAATCTAGTGGGTGCCTTAAGGGGCAATTGAAATATAATTAAATGACTTAACCAGGATTTATAACATGAAGGTAGACATGATTATTAAAAAGGGTTAAGTGAGATACACTAGATAAGGTTACAAGCTTAGGTGGTAGCTTGTGGGGGCCCATTTCAACCAATATCCCAAACATATCTTTGTGGGCTCGACACAAGTCGAGTGACGGGACACGCATATTGGGCTTGACTATAAGAGGCCAAAACGGGTTAGCGGTGGCAACGTAGGACCAACGGGTTTCATATGCGTGTGTGGACCCGGGCTGGTTAATAAATCGTTGTTGCATCGTGTAGATATAAAGCCGTGCACCGTTGATACTATCAGGTTGCCACTTTGGGAAAACGATACACCCCATCGTGGGACCAGCACGGGTATCTACGCTAGGGAGCCGATCGCTTGGGAGTAGTGGGTACACCTAGTAAAGATAGGGGCAGACGGCACCTATGTAGGGGTAAAAGAAACTACTGGCTAAAAATTACTAAGTACATTTAGTGGGATCAACCTTTAAGTAGGAACTAATATTGGGTAGGTAGAACTGGTGTGGTGCAGTGTAGGAATTACTCTTGGGTGGATAAGTCTGGGGCGGTGTAATCTAGTAATTATCCTTGGGTGGATAAATCCGTCTTTACGGTGATCTTAGTTTATCCTAAGTTTACCAAGCTGCTTAGTGTAGCCATTCATCCCCAGTCGTTACCGTATATCAACTTATGTCTTCTCTGGTTATTTTAATGATTGTATTGTTAGGGTTATAGGACTCACTCAGACTTATGTCTGACCCCGTTGTTTTTATCTTTTTCCCCCAACCCCAGGTTATTAGAGTGGGCCTGGTGCTAGTGGGCTTTGATCGGATTGATGTATCTATCCTATGGAGCTTGGACCTCTGAAGTGAAGCCGAGCTTATCTTTCCTTCTATGGCTATTAGTTATGTAGTGGGATTATGTACTTCTATTTTATCAAGATGGATATTATGTACTTGACTCTGGTTTATGGTTTTGTGATGTAACCAAACATGTATTACTTTCCGTTGCAAGGAAATGATGATTTAAATTTTCAGGTATTACTTATATATCTGTCTTGCTGTAATTTTACTGTTCTATATTCACTTAAAATACTTCACCGAAACTAAGGCATTCCCCTGGTATGAGTGACCTTAGCGGACGTGGGGTGTTACACGGCACCTACGTGGTCAGCTAGAAGTACAAGAAACTACTAGTTATATTTTCTAAGTCTTTGGGTGGGATCAACCTTTAAGTAGGAATGACTGGTGTGGTGCAGTGTAGTAAATACCCTTGGGTGGGTAGATGCGTCTTTACCGTTATCTTAAGTACAGAGTTGTAATTATCCTTGGGTGGGTAGATGTGTCCTTACGGTTATCTTGGTTTATTCTAAGTCTAGTTGGCTTCTTAATGTAGCCATTCATCCCCAGTCGATACCGTATATCAAACTCATGTCTTACTCTGGTTACTTTAATGATTGTATTGTCAAAGTTATAGGACTCGCTCAGACTTATGTCTGACCCCGTTGTTTTTATCTTTTTTTCCCCAACCCTCAGGTTATCAGAGTGGGCCTAGTGCTAGTGAGCTTGGATCAGATTTGCTTTGTCTATCTTCTGGAGCTTGGACGGTTGAAGTAAAGCCCAACCCATCTTTTCTTTTATGGCTATTAGTTATATAGTGGGATTATGTACTTTTATCTTATCAGGATGGATCTTTTGTACCTGACTCTTGTTATGGTTTTGTGATGTAACCAAACATGTTTTACTTTCCACTGCAATGAAATGATATTTTAAATTCTCAAGTATTACTTATATCTGTCTTGTTGTAATTTTACTGTTCTATATTCACTTAAAACACTTCACCGAAACTAAGGCATTCCCATAGTGAGTGACCTTAGCGGACGTGGGGTGTTACAGATATATAATGTGATATATAATCTGGCGTTGATTATGTGTGCTTTGGACGATAGTTATCATTGTTATATGGTGTGTTAAATACCATAAGAAATACCAGAATGTTGATAAGGGGATTTTCAAAGTGATATTGAAAATAGTATATTTATAAAATGGGATATTTATAAATAAGAGATTTTTATAAAGTGGAATATTTATAAATAAGAAATGTTTATAAATTGGAATATTTATAAATAGGAGATATTCAAAAAAGAAATGATTTCAAACCATTTTCTTTTTGAATGGAAAGGCCTGTGTGCTGGGTTTGGGGATTTTCCCGATGCTCCCGTTACAAAGGAGGTTATGGCGAATTTTTCAGAGAATTTAAGGAGTTAGAATATTTCAAAAATAAATTTGAAAAGGAAATATTTGTAAACCATTTACAAATAGAATTGAAAAGGAAACGTTATAAAAAGGAACATTTATAAAGTGAAGAACCGTTACGAAAAAGTAAATCTTTATAAATGAATAAACGTTGTTAAAAGGGAATCTTTTCAATGGATAAATGTTATCAAAAAGGGAGAAATCGAATATAGTATTCGAAGTTAGTTAATCGAATATGGTATTCAAAGTTAGTTAATCGAATATGGTATTCGAAGTTAGTTAATCGAATATGGTATTCGAAGTTAGTTAATCGAATATGTTATTCGAAAAGGGTTAGTCGAGTCGAGTTATTCAAATTGAGTTAATCAGTTAGAGTTAATCATTTAAGGTTAATCCAAATGAGTTGTTATCTCGTACGACTGCTAGCGTAATTCGTAGGGCTGTAAATAGCCTAAGGCGGTCGGATGTTTCCTGAGGGAGTCAGGCGTAACCATTGTGATCGCTGCGATCTAGAGTCAAGCGAATGGAGTTAAATCGAATATTAGTTATTCGATAGGAGTTAATCAACTTGAGTTAGATTATCGAGATAAGTTAATCGAGTTAAGTTCTTGAGTTAGATTATCGAGATAAGTTAATCGAGTTAAGTTCTTGAGTTAGATTATCGAGATAAGTGAGTCGAGTTAAGTTCGTCGAGTTAAAAGTATCGATGTTAGTTTCATCGAAAGGAGTATCGATGTTAATTTCATCGAAAGGAGTATCGATGTTAATTTCATCGAAAGGAGTATCGATGTTAGTTTCATCGAAAGGAGTATCGATGTTAATTTCATCGAAAGGAGTATCGATGTTAGTTTCATCGAAGGGAGTTATCGATTATTAGTTAATCGAAGTGAGTTATAGAATATTAGTTAAATCGAAGGAGTTATCGAATATAGTTTATTCGAATCGAGTTAAAGGAGTTAATCGAATATAGCTTATTCGATTAGAGTTAAAGGAGTTAATCGAATATAGTTTATTCGATTAAAGTTAAAGGAGTTAATCGAATATAGTTTATTCGAATAGAGTCAAAGGAGTTATCGAATATAGTTTATCCGACAGGAGTTAAGTGAAAAAGAATAAGTCGATTAGAGTTAAATCAATTAGAGTTAATCCAATAGGGTCAGTCCAATAGAGTTAATTGAAAAGAGTTAATCGAATATAGTTATTCGAAAGGAAGGTTAAGTAAGGAAGTTAGTTAAAGAAATATAAAGTGAACATTGCCTATTTCAAGGTTAGAAGTGTTGTTAAGTTAAGGTCTGAGAGGTAGTTCTACCCCCAACTTGATTGGCTTTGTTTTTAACTGAGGAATGGTTAAGGTTCGGCAGTAAAGGATGGTAAAGTGAAATTAGTAATTAAAGAAAATGGTTGAGTTGGCATAGCGATGTTTTATCTAAACATCTGTTTAATCCAAACGTAGGAGTTTGGAAATGTTTTCCTAACAAGAATCAGAAATGTTTTCTAAATACAGGAGAAAAAGGAATGGAAATGTTTCCAGTGTTAATAACGTATATTTTCTAAATATAGAAAATAGCAAATATTGAATATAGGGAAAACAGGAGATAAGTAAATATATGAACTAAATAGATTAATGCTAAATGATGTTTGTTCGATATAATTTCCATCTGGAAATAATATCGTTGTTTGCACACTTGTTTTTCTTTGATAGTTAAATCACAGACTATCGAAGTTTTGACCATTTTAACGTTGTTAATATGGAGAGACCGGTTGGATTATTATCCAAAGAACCACACTGTATTGGCATAAGCGTCGCGAATCATATATGCCAAAGATAATTGAAGACAGAGTAAAGTGCAAGGGATGTTGTATAAGTCTTAGATAACAGTGACTAAAATGAATATACTGAATAGTGCCTTCGGTTTGTCCAGTCCTAGGACAACGTGTATGGACAAAGGTCTGACAGAGTATATCCAATGGATCGCGTAAGTTGATCTGTTCAAACGTATTCACGTTTGGTGGCGGGGGAATTCGTTTCTCTTAGCTGTATACCCGTGTTATTTTTGGATAAGTCAATTTGTGATTTGGTGGGTATGACGATGTGACATTCTAAGTGAATGAGGATGACTTGTATGAATGAATGTCTGACATAGTATTTCCAGAAAGGTCACGTACATTGATTTCTTCAACCGTACCAAGAGTGGAAGCGGGGAAGGAAACTTCTTTTAGCTGACACGTAATGTATGGTTGTAGACGTCAAATTAGTGATTTCGATGGATCTGACAATGTGGCATTCGAAGTGAATCTGATGTGATGATAAAGCGTAGCTTCTAGCCTCACATCCGGTAAATGACAGAAATCGGGCAGGTAGCATGGCTATGTAGGTCGCACCTATTAGGGTGTATATTCACCTGATCTAGAGTTTCATTTACTTCTATAAAATCTATTGCTGATGCTGTCCCATTCGGGAAACGGTGGCTGATCCCAACCGTTGGTGATATACATTCGATACACTCAAGCGAAATGAGTGGTCGGTCATGTGTGGCCGGGTTGCAAGATGTTCTTGTTGAACCCAGTGTATTCCTCTCTAGAGGTACACGAGCAGAAGGTGGTTCCATACCTTGTCATAGTTGGAAATCCATTATCCAATACGTACTTGCGATTTTGATTGTATACTATATATGTAGACCGTGAGATGAAAGCGTTTCTGCTAGATTGATATATATTTGTACTTAGACATTATTATAATATCAGAATGGTATTGCTTGTCAAAGATGTTGGATTCTCATAAGGGAAAATCCCGTTCCGTATTCACGGCGTGGTCTTATGAGATATCATATATATGTTAAACTGTGTTAAACTATTTTACTCACACCAGTCTCATGACTGACCCGGAGTTTACTTTGTTGTTTTCCCTAAACTCTTGGGTGCCTAATTTTGTACGGGCAGTCAAGTAGTCGGGGTTTTACAAATACACTTGGAGAGCTTGGAGCAGGAGGCTTCAGGATTCTATAGCTATTATTATTTCCGCTGTTGTTGTAAGTGTTGTACTCTGATAAGTGCTATTGTATATATAACTGTTTGTATTTCAAAAGTTATGTTATATTTTATTCGTTCCGCTGTGAGATTCGTGTTACTCTGATGATGATGTTCTTCTTCTTCTTCTATTCTATAAGTTCTATCATATCTTTCCTCACCCTCTAATTTCTTTCATTAATTACCGGGATTTTTCGATGTTTTGGTTATCGACATCGAGCTTATGTCGATAACCAAAGTCGCCGAAAATCCTGGTCGTTACACCTACAGTGCGTCGCACGAGCCCTCCCCCCTTTTCTAACCCTAACCGATGCCGCCACCCGATGGACCCACCGCGCCTGCACTGACCAACACCCCCGCCTTCAGCTACTCGTTCGCCACTCCACCGCCGACACTAGACCCAAACCCTGCCCCTTCCCTTCACCGACGCGACATCAGTGATGCCCCCCTTTTGCAGACAACAACGGCAAACACCACCCTCCTCCTTCCCTTGTAAATGTAAGTTTTTATATATTTATTTTTATTTATTTAAAGTAATCAGTTAAAAAAAAGTATTTATGAGAAAATTCATTTTTATATATTTAATAAAATAAAAAGGTCGGATTTTTAGAAATAAAAAGGTCAGATTTTTAGAAATAAAAAGGTCGAATTTTTAGAAATAAAAAGGTCGGATTTTTAGAAATAAAAAGGTCGGATTTTTAGAAATAAAAAGGTCGGATTTTTAGAAATAAAAAGGTCGGATTTTTAGAGATGAAAAGGTCGGATTTTTAGAGATGAAAAGATCTTTAATTTAGAAAAGATTATATTTTTAAAGAGACTTGATTTTTGATTAAACAAAGGTAATATTTTTTGTTATATAAAATATTATAATTTTTATCATATGAGAAGTGAAACAAAAATATAATCTTTAAAGTATATGAAGTGAAATAAAAATATGAACTTTATTTTTATCATGAAGTAGTGGGAATAAAGATTAGATTTTTATATGAGTAGCAGATTAAAAATAGAATTTTTATAAAATAGAGATAATAAAATTATGATTTTTATATAGTAGAGATTATAAAAATATGATTTTTATAAGATAGAGAATATAAAAATACGATTTTTATATATGTTGTAGCGAAATAAAAATTGGATTTTTATATATGAAGTAGCCATATAAAAATAGAATTTTTATCTATATAGTAGCAGTGTAAAAAAATGTGATTTTTAACGTAAAACCGCGTGTAACAGATCTCGTTGGAAGCACGGCTAATATTTTCTACATATGAAAAGTCGCGGCATTTGGTTTAGCTTCTAGGTGAGAACTCCTCACTTTTAATTTGTTTTCTAGTTGAAATATATATTAGGATGCAGATGGTGCTTAGCAGCACCCGACACCCGTCGTCCACAGACCATGGATAACTTGCTTGTTTAATTGACGTGTTGTGAAAGTTGATTGTGTGATGTGGAATGAATAAATATTTTATAGTTAAAAATATAAATTTTAATGTGTATATAAAATAAATATTTATAAACAAATCAGATGATTTGTTTATGTACACCCATTTGAATGATATTGGTTGGAACAATAAATTTTACACATCGCCTAACTGCACAAATAAATCTGTGTTTGTTGTTTGAAAACCCCACACGGGTATTGGGATGAAATTGGACATACACTAATACCAATAATTAGCTGTATGTCGATCGATTGATTGACAGGCTGTTATAAGCGTTAAATATTTATATTTGATGCTTATGAAGTGTAGAATGCACTCTGGATAATGGATTGTGGTTTTCATTGTTGTTATACACATTTATTATGTGAAAATCCATATAATCACATTATATGGTAATTGACTGTGTCTGATTCTGGTTCAGAAAGAATGAATATTTTAAAATAACGAATATTTCAAAGTAATATTCAGTAAAAGATCAAAATGTGATTTTGATGTCCGATTTGGGATGGACACGAATATATTTAAATATATAAAGCCGTGTCGATTAGATTTACGCTATTTTGATGTGAACGATATTTATATCGATTTTATTCATTTTTATAATGAATATCGAAAAGGAATTGATTTCAAAATATAATGTTTTGAAAATATTAACATTTATATATCGATGATATAGAATATTCAATTTTGATTTGAAATTGAATATGAAGTTGAAATCTTTTTGAAAATGAATTGAAAATGATTTATAAAATACATTTTAAAAGGAAATCGATGAAATATATATAATATATATTATATATATAATGGCCTGAATAGAACGCGCCGCGCTGCGGCAGTTCGCGAATTTCGACCATTGACTTCAAACGGACATTGCGGGAGATCCGACCGTCGGATTCTCCTAAAACTGGAACCGTTGGGTTCGTATCGAGAAGAGATTTCTAACGGATATTAGAAATTAGAAATCTAACGGTTGGATTTGGAATTATCTCCAAATCAAATTTGGAAAAGGTCGTTGTAAGTGCAGTTTGATGGCCGTTGATGGAAATCGACTGTACGGGCCTTGATAAAATTATTAAAAATATCAATAATTTGTGTAAAATCATAAGAAATGATTTGGAAAGAATTGGGATGAAAAATCCCATATTTGAAAAGATAAAAATATATTTTTATCGAACTTAACTAGTTTTGAACTAAAATTATAATCCCATTTATTTTTTAAAATAAGTAAAGTGGATTTGAAATGGTTTTGAAAATAACCAGAATTTCCAATATATAAATTGGAAATGGATTTGAATCGAAATTATCTTCGGAATATTTCGATATTGAATTTCGTGATTATACTGATATTGTTAGGGAAATTTGAAAGATATATTTATATCGTTATTTCCAATATAATATTTTTTGGTTGTAGTATTTGATATTGAATATAAGCCGATATATTTTCTATTCAGAGCCTTGTATTTAATATCAAATGGGATTTGGGTTTGTTGTGAATGGTGTCTTCATTAACACTGTTCTTAAACCCAGTTGAGAAAAATATTAAATCTTTTTATTTGGATTTAATGAAGTATACCAATTAAATAATATTTAATTGGGATTGAATAGAATGCGATTTTGGGTTTATCGTGAACCATGTTCTAAATGACATTGGTTCTTTAACCCAGTTAAAGATAGGATTTATTTCCTAGATTTGAATAATCATTAAATAATGATTTTTGGAAACTAAAACTGAATTAGAGTTTTAATGAATCTTTAAATAGATTGAAAGGTGAATTTGATAACTAAAATTATCAAATTCAAGAAATGATCGAGAATGGAGTACCACCAGTTTTACTCCAGACAATAGTTAAATCTTTAATTAGATTTGAACGAGAAATGGTAATTGAATTTACCGATAACACCGTGGTGTTAGATATGAAGTATTACCAGTTTTACTTCATGGGATGAATAGGTTGGGGTTGGGAAATTTAACAAATGATTACTTCGGTAAGGTTCGTTAATCCCAACTAGTTTGGATAAACCATAATTTAGTTTGGATTGATATTCAAAGGAAGATTAAAGAATAAATTTTAAAGAATTTATCTTTGATAAAATTAATGGGAACCTTTCCCTAAGAATGTGAATATTTGAATAAAAGAATATTCTGAATTGGAATGAGGCGTATGTTGTGTTTGTGGAACACCTGTTTATTATATACGCGAGTTGTTCAAAAAGACCGGGTTTATCCCATTCTGAATAACTAATTCGACGATAGGTCGAGGATGAAGACGGTGGTCGAAGACCGGAGGTCTTCACGTCGTTTGGATAATTACTGATGATCTTGATTGAGCTGTACACTCAAGAGGAGGGAATCAGTTGGTGATCGTCCAGACGTACTTTGAGATCGATGGATATGCGAGGAATAAGGTTCCTCCGGTTTCGTTCAGACCCAGAACGGACTTATAAATGGATGTGTGTCTGACATCGGATTTCATTCTGTGTGATTGATTTACATCGGTCGCATAGCGTGAATTACCTGTGTGGCATGCTGAGATGCAAATGATCAAGGCTTCTTTTGAAAAGCAGAGTCTTGTGGTGGATGATCAAAGCACGGCCTTTGTGGCGTAGCTTTGTGTAGCGTTAATTCGCGAGCCTCACACCCCGGTGTGAACCAGAAACGGGAGAAGGACATCAGGGAGGGCATGCGTTTCCTTCTAGCTAGGAGTGGTGTCAATGTTTTACACAGCCGGACATTTTACTTATGTGGATGATGGATTGCGAGGCGCCTCGGATATATCGGTCGATCCGGGACCGATGGAGTCATTGGACTCATTGACGCCCCATAGTGCGGGGAAACGCAGTGTTCAGGCATTTTAATCCACATCGGTGGACCGGCCCTGACGATCCAAGGCTTGACGGAGTACTTGCCTGAGGGGCGGGCTAGAGCGTCTCGAAGCGGTGAGGACGATCCCTTGCCTCTGTTCACAGATGGAAATCCAACTTCCAATACGTGACTTTGTGCGGTTTTGATTGTAGAGCCTAGTATTGGCGACATGATATATGGTACCCATGCCGCCTAGGATTGATACATTTATATTTGAAATTGTTTTGACACTATACACCTATAGTAATAATAAAAGATGAAATTTAGCATGTCAAGCATTCTTTGGCTATTATAAGGTAAAACCCTATCCACCGGCTTGTGTTGCGTTGTGTGATGGGACCTGGGTCTTATAATAGCTTCATTGTTCTTTATTTAGCATTGCGTTGTTGTTTTATGCACTGGTATTCTGGGAGAAAACCCGTTCCATGTTTTACGGCGTGGTCCCTTGATTTACCTAACTTTAAAATAAAGATTAATAACTGTTTTAGTTCTCACACCAGTCACATGACTGACCTAGAGTATATTGTTTTAACCTAAACTCTGGGTGCCCCTATTTTCTGCACGGGCAGCTAGTAGTTTTGGTTTTGCAGATTTATATTCACAGGATCCTGGTTTACAGATAGAATGATATTCAAAAAGCTTTGTATCCGTATATATCCTTCAGTTGTGTTTTGTATTATTTTCCGCTGCTATGTAATGTATTGTAATCTCTGATATTTTATGATGTGTAATATTGATTCATACTCTGTATATTCTTGTATTCTGATGGAATTGTTGTAATAAACAATGAAATGTTCTTCTATTTGTGTTCTGATTCGTCTTGTCCTCAATTCAATCTGGGATTTCCTTCACGGGGAAGTTCGGGTCGTCTCATCCACATCCAACTCGCACGCCACAAACAAAATTCGTCCTACACCCTATGCACGCTACTATAGGCACTGACATCTTTTGATGTCGAATACAACCAAAATTTGCAGCTCGAACCCTCGTCCCACAATGAACGTGAAACCACACACCAAAACACCAACTGATCACTATAAATCTAAAAAAAAACCTAGTTCTACTGCCTCACGAACAAAACTGCAAATATCCAAAAACAAATTCGCACCCTCTAAGTAGCATAAAGAAATGAAGATCTTCCCCTCACAAGCTCAAAAATATAAGCTTTGACATTAGTTTGATTTTATGCGATTTGTTTTATTTTTAAGTAGAAGCTTTCTTCTGTTAAGAGAAAAATGTTGGCACCCTTTTCTTTTTGTGGTGAACAATTGAAGGGGTAGAGAGATAAAATTAATTAGGGTTGGAGGTTTGGATTATATATACGCAAAATTTTCAATGGTTAAATAAATAAATAAAATATTCAATTTTTCACTTATTCATCTCTAATTCAACTTCATATGTTCCTAACTTAATCCTAATCCAAAATAGTACTTATATCAGTTATATGCATCAATTACACACAATAAAATCCCAAATTTAATTATTCAACAATTCCAATTGAACATTTAATTTTTTAAAATAATCAATTCATTTTAAGTCCTAACAATTCACTATAAGTTTCTGATTTCAAATACTTTTTTTAATTCAATCCAAAACTTATTAACTTTATAAATCAAATTTTATTTATATTGAATTACAATTTTGATTATTTAATGAATTCAATTTGAATTCCAATTATAAATAAATTAAATCAGTTACATTCAAATATTTCAATATTAGATTTCAAATTTCAATACTTACAAGTACAAAACAAATAATAGTTTCATTTACAATCAGTACAAGTTATCGTTGCTATAACTAGTTGAATTCATTACATAATCAATTAAATTATATTTACACCAAACATTTTCACAATTAAATCATTAAATTTTGAATCCCATCTATAACTATAAGTAAAATTTTATTAGATTCAATAATTTATATGGACGAAAATTACGGGTTGTTACAGTTCAAGGCCATGCGATAATATTTCACTGAATTAGAACTAATAAGCAAATACTCATTCATATGGAGGATCATTTATTTATTTTTGAAAGTTAAGCACAAAAATTTATTACTACACTGGACATTACATGATAAACATCAAGTAGTTATTACATAGCCAACACTTACACAGAGCAAATTTCACTACAGCTCTTACAAAAGCATCTCATAACCACAAGTACACAGTATAAACAAACCAATTACTGAATACAATATATGACTTTCTACTTAGCAAGAATCACAACTACCTTGCTCATCTCTGATCTGCATCAAAAGGTATCAATAAAATCAAATGCAGACATTGACGTAAACTACAGCATCACATTAGCCTCATCAAAACTTCAACAACAACAAAATTATGCACTAAAATAACATATAACCAACCACACAACAAAATACAATTCTACCTGACTGCAGAGAAACCAAAATACAGAGTATTACAACACAAAAAATTGCAATGCCTGTAATCATATACTGGAAGAGCTTCAGGTAAAAAAAGGGTCGAACAATGGAGATGGATTACTTCTAGTGTGCCTTTTGCTCGATTTTAACTTGCTACTCAAAGGAAACACATTCTCGGGATTATAATCCCTACCCTCATCCAGATCATCCCAGAATTTGTCCTTCAATTTCTTGGATTTATTCGAAGGCAAGGAGCTTGTAGACACGGTAGTGGATATCAAATCAGGCCTCACAGTAGGAAAAGTAAGTCCCGAGCCTGACACACAGGGAGGACGCAATTGAATATTGTCTGGAGGCTTTAAATGACCATAATGGGAAGCTTTGTCTATCAATGAAGATGAACTACTCACAGATTTACTAGACATAGTAGGAATGGTAGAGCTTAAAGAGAATGAACACGACATTGTGGAAAAAGTATAATCGGCTGTATTAATATTTCCCAAACCAGATGATGAAGAAGATGAGATAGTGGTAGCAGCAGAGGACATACTCTTATCTTTCTCTCAAAAAATAAACCCCTCAAAAATATTGCCAGTTAAATTTTCTTCATCATTGTTCACAGACTTTTTATTATCCATAGAAGACTTAACCTCATTTAAGTTTGATAAATCTCCACCCTGCAATGTACATTCATTAACATTATTGTCCAACCCTCCATTATTTTCCAATCCATCTGAATTCAAAGCATCAAACTAATTATTGCAAGACCTGACAGTATCAGTTGAATTCTCATCATTCTTTGAAATTTTACCACCAACCTTCCTCCTCCATTCATTCTTTCTTTTACGATTTACATAATTCCAAGAATTCTTATGTACATCAGTATGAATATTCCTATGTTGCCTACCAGAGTGAACATTATTATTTACATAGTGATCATATAAAACATCATTAACCTGTTTCTCATTCTCTATATTATTTTCATTATTTAATTCACAATATACAGCACCGTGTCCAAAAAATTTACACTTGGTATAAATCCTAGGCTTCCAGTCATAAGAAACTTCCACTGTTGGACAATTATCACCCAATCCTTCAAGTTCATTAGACTCAGATAGTTCACAATCAGGCAATATCTCAACTAGAGCTTTTGCATAACGAAAATGTTGTATTTTTTCAGTGCTAGCATCATAAAAAATCAACCTACCAACATGATTTACTAACCAATTTATACCAATCAAAGTCCATATAATCATAGGTATACGGTATAAATGAATCCAAATATGAACTTTTCTAATCTACGATTGTGAACATCCTATAGATGGATCCCAAACCATGATTATGAACATCCTTTCTCGAATCGAAAAAGGATCAGAATGTAATATTTTCTCTCGACCTGAATCATTAGAAAAATTAAAATAAAAGTGAAAATCATCTGATCTAATATCATCCTCGCTACTAAGCTCCCAGCTGCTTTTCAAGAAATTTGATACAATTAGAAAAGAGAGTACCATCGAGAAAGAAACCTATCAAATAATTGCTCCAGTAATTAAGCCCTTCCTGTCTGACCAGATCTGGAATCAATTTCTTTTTGCCATCACGAGCAATTTCAAATTGATGAGGCTGATAAGATCCTGCATTGCGAGGACGCGATTTGAAGAGAGACGCGTAGTTAGACTTGACAAAAGAAGGAAAAGATGTAGCAGAAGGAATATCTTTCAATGAAGAAAGGTTAGCACAAAGAGGTGGTGGATGTCGTTGCCGCCATTAGCAATGGTTGTTAACGTTATTTTCCATCAACACCCGGTTTGAGTTATTTGGAACATGTGTTCATGGGATATGACACTATCATGACTCAGAGTTATTGAAGGTCATTCTGAAGCCTGTGAATATAAGCTAATATACCTTCCCTTAGCCATCAGAATTCCAATTCTAACAATTAGTTATTTTCACCTCGAAGGATAGATATCTCACACGCCGTGTGGCGGAGTTCTGAGATGACCTTAAGTACGTTATTTAGCTCAATAACGCTAGGTTTTATGAAATCAGTTTCTCTTTAAATCATGAATGTGATGATATGTACTGTGATAAGAAGAAAAAAGGCTAACGCGTCCTCCTATTCGGGAAGGAAGACATCGCAAAATTCATTAACTCAGACAATCATTCCGCACCGGACCAGCACAAAGAAGGTCCGGATCGCATCAGAGATCGAATTACAAACTCAGAGATGACCCTCCCCCTCTTTTATCTGAGGTTAGGAAGTGTGAGGCTCATCATGAGAGCATCGATCAACATGGCGAAACCCTCGAGTCAGGGGGATGGGGACTTCAAATTTCTATGAAGCCCATCCTCCATTGTTAAGGTGCCACGATCGATTTTCCATAAGAAAGGTTAGTGTTAGCTCCCTGTTTCATCATAATGGCACAACAATATTATCAAACTGCAAGATGTTTGAGACACAAAATTTTCCATTCATAAATAGTGGATGTATTAAAAGAGTTAAGGATTTGCTCCTTCAAGAAATAAAAAGATTAGATTAAGAAATAAAAAGTTCGCCCCCCTTCATGTGGCTCCCGGGGTCTTATTAATAGAGAATTCGTGGTTCCTTCTACTGCTAGGCTATTGGGCCTGCATGGGTCTCTACCGGCCGCTTTTTTCCTTCGTCTTGGGCGTTTTTACTTCCGGTCGCTTTGCAATGTTAATTATAGCTTCCGCAATGAAGGTTTCGACCAATCAGGAGCTTCCTTAAGGTTGACATGTGCTCGCTCTTGTGGTAGTGCTTTGGAAGGTATTTTGAGTTCTCGGTTGCAGACTTTTGGATATAGGCTTCCGGTATTCCCATGAATACTTAGAGGAGCTTGTCCTCATTATGTATGTGGATTGCTGTCGTTTCGGAATCACTGTTGATGTCTACGCTGAATAGACTAGTGTGGATAGCTCGTATCCCTTCCGAGGTTCTGGTCTACTTTTCGGTGGGATTTTCGGGTATTGCCTGATGATTCAGAAGGTCGCATTAGGTGATTTGTCTAAAGATTTATCGAAACGATCCCAAGACATTTATGCAACGGGTGTTTCGGAAACTGGTTCCATATATTCTTTACATTTTTCTGACTTGATGCTCTTAGTATTTTAACCACATGTCTTAATGGTGTTAGGTAGGTTAATACCGGTGGTCCTTCCGGACCTCCATCTGACGGACCTTTTGCCTTCATTTTCTTGGTTTCTGGTCTGGTTGGCCTTTCATTGTGGAACATTCTGTCGAGTTGACGCTGATGGTAGAATCCCGCCGGTCTGATCTTGTCAAATTAATCCTTCCGGTTAGATCCCAGTCGGATGAACTTTGTTGGCATTCTACAGACCTTGAATTTCTTCTTTCTGGAAAGGTGTCGGTTTATGTCGCTCTCAGATCATTCTTTCCTGCTTTCAGTCCTTTTATTTATTTATTCGGCTTTTTTCTTTCAGGGGATCCTTTTATGTTTGTATTCCTCCGATACCCCTTCACTACCAGCCAATATTTAGAGGTGAATTTTGGGAGTAACATTTTCCCTCCCCTTAGTGAAGGGGTGTTTTCTACTTTTCAAGTCAAACTTTTCCTTTCAGGTTTTCTTCTAGTCATCTGTGAGTAGTTTCCTAACGTTGTATTGTGTCATGGGACCTATATGGCATTGCCCTTGGGTTAGCTCTTACTTGGATAATTTAAAGATTGAAGACCAAAAATCTCCTTTCGGTATTTGTGAAGAACTGAATCATCCCAGATTCAGGCTTTAACAAAGATATGGGACCTAAAACCCCTTTCGATATTTTTGAAGAGCCGAATCAATCCAGGTTCGGGTATTAATATAGATAGAAGACTGGAAACCCCTTCCGGTATTTGTAGAGAGCCGAATCAACCCAGATTCGGGTATTAATATAGATGGATGACCGGAAACCCCTTCCGGTATTTGTGGAGAGCCAAATCAATGCAGATTAAGGTATTAATATAGTTGAGAGACCGGAAACCCCTTCCGGTATTTGTGGAGAGCCGAATCAACTCAGATTCGGGAATTAATATAGATGGAAGACCGGAAACCCCTTCTGGTACTTATGTAGAGCCGAATCAACCCAGATTCGGGTATTAATATAGATAGAAGACCGGAAACCCCTTCAAGCCTTTATTAAGAGCCGAATCAACCCAGATTCGGGTATTAATATAGATAGAAGACCGGAAACCCCTTCCAGTATTTGTGGAGAGTCGAATCAACCCAGATTCGGTTATTAATATAGATAGAAGACCGGAAACCCCTTCCAGCATTTGTTGTTTTGGCATCCTTTTGGATTTCATTTGTGAAGCAGAGGTTGTACTTGTTTCCTGAGCCACTCCTTGGCCCTTTGATGTCAAAGCAGAGGATGCACGTGCTTTGTTGGTCACTTTCTGGGATTATGCGTCCGGTGCGCTTGGCTCGCTTATCCACAAGCACGGCCGAAGGACTTACCCGACCTCCCTCCAGGAGGTGCCTTATCCAGACCATCATAGGCGATGATAAGATCTTAGAAACTTAGACGAGGCCATCGTAGGCACAAAAGTAAGGTTTACTCTTTCAATGCTTTATACTGACCATCATAGGTTCTGATAGAGGCTTATATGCCACCCCCTACGAGTGGTGCCCTATCCTGACCATCGTAATCGATTTTAGGAGTTTGCGTTCCCTTCTGCGGGTAACGTGGAACATAAGCAAAGGTAGGATGTAACACCCCATATTTTCTATGAATATTAAATTAACAAATTTAAGAACACTTAATTTTTAGAAGAATAATTAGGTGAAATGTGTTATGCCATTGCGTTCGTCTCGGAATTCTCCTTGAGATAGAGTCCGAGTTTGCGTGAATCGGATTCCGTATGAAGAAGTCGTGAAGGTTAGAAGATTTCAAGTGTAAGCAGAAATTAAATTAAAATAATAATTAAATAATCAATTCAGTTCGAAATTCAAAAATTCAGGAAATCGCTAAGCGGGAAATCTCCCGCTCAATGGTGTCGACCCCCCCGGGGGTGTCGACATGGGAGTCGACCCCCCTATAGGGGTGTCGACATGGGTGTCGACCCCCCTGTAGGGGTCGACCCCAACTGACTGTTCTGGACAGTGATGATTTTATGAGTCGTAGGGCTACGTGGCGAATTCTGATTTGCCTGATGACGCATTTTCTTGGAGTGGATGGCTCTGATGACTCCTAAGTTGATCTAAAGGCTCATATTAATCCTATAATCCTATATAAACACATCAAACCTTAACCCTAAACCTCACAATCCTATTTTACGAAGCCGACATGCTGTCCATCTCTTAGCTAGCTAAGCCTCCATCTTCTCCTAATAGAAATCAAATTGGAGACAGAGCCTCAAATCAAAGTACAAAGAAAGACTAAAATCACTACAACATCAACTAATTCACTTTTCTAATCCTTTCACTGTAAGTTCAGTTATTATTCAGATTTAAACACCTAATAGAAATCATGATTGTGATAATCGGATCTAGAACTATGCCTAATTGTGAGATAATCAATTCTGATTCATGTTTATCCTTTTACTAAATCTGAATTACCTACGTTTATGAGACTGTTATGATTGGAACAATGGAACCTATCATGTTGTACACCATTATGCCTAATTGTGAGATAATCAATTCGGATTCATGTTTATCCTTTTGCCAAATCTGAACTACCTATGTTTATGAGACTGTTGTGATTGGAACGATGGAACCTGTCATGTTGTACACCAAATTGGTGATTCTCTTATGTTCAATTCTATTGATTCTTTATGCCTATGATGTAACTTGCTCAGTTTGGCCATACTTATTGTTAATGTACAACATGCCTATTGGAAACATGATTCTTGGATTGGGCATACCTTTACATGCCTATTTTGTTTCTTATGTCAATTCTTGTGTTTCTTTTCTATTCCCCCTTTTTGCTTTAATTTATGAATACTATGTTCATTCGGAACCCAGATTGATTCTCGTCGAACAAATGATTGAAACACGGGGAATTGGGTATAATTTAATTGAGTAATTTTGGGCTTAACAAGCAAATGTGGCATAACTTGAACTGACTACCATTGTGGGTAATTGGCATATAAAATCTAGATTCGGACATGTATGGTAAATATGTAAATTGGCTAAAAGATGAACATGCTTAACACGAGGTTAGATTGAGTTGCGGTGTAAGACTGCCCGGGACCGCTTGGCACATCCAGCGACCACAACAACAGATCTAATATGTGAGGTTAGAGCATTAAGCTTAAAACCCGAGGTTAGAATGAGTTTGTGGTAGAAGTCTACCCGGAACCGCCCGGCACATCCAGCAACCGTAAACAACAGTTCTAATGTGAGAGGTTGAGGCATTAATGAATGAATTAATGCTAATGAATGAACATGCTAAGAATGGTAGGGTTAAGTTAACTTAAGCAACACTTAACCAATACAACATGTTAATTAAATAGATGGGTGGGGTTAGGTTACATGGAGAACACTTAACCATTATAACATGTTGATTAGGAAACCCTAGTAATGGGGACCCATTTCAGAAGTAACCCACATAGATGTATAATGATACCCTGAACTATGCAGGGTGGGGCACGATTACTGGGCTGATTATATGCGGTCAAAAATAACGGTGGGTGGTGCGTCAGTGTAGGCTCCGACGGAGTACGGGTGTGCACGTACTCGGGAGTGGAAAAATCAGGCACTGGGCATCAGTAGTTATACACTGTGCATCTTGAATTGTGTCAGGTTGTCACCATAGGGATTGATATACCCCATGGTGGGACCAGCACAGGTATCTACAAACAAGCGGGGCCGAATGACACAAGTAATAAATGCATGCGAGTAGGAGCCGAATTATAAAGGGATCATTTTATTATGAACACATGATGCTAGTTGAAACATTTGTTAGTAGGTGCAGAGAAATGGAAATGAGTGCGATGGTATATTCAACTTATCTTGCCTTATGTTATCTTGTCACTTTGGTATTGTCCTATATTCAGTTTATTCATGTCATGATCCTTTTTGTTGTTTATATGCTGAAAAATCACTAAACTTACCAGACTTATATCTGACCCGTTTTCTTTCGTCTTCTTTACTTCCGTCCCCCCTCCCCCCAGGTCCGCAGGGAGGGAATACTTCAGCTCAGTTCAGACCCTTTCCATCTTGAAGAGAGTAGATGTATTGCTTGGATTCTCTTTTCTTGGGCTATGGCTGTGGTTACACTTTTTTTGGGGATTTATGCTGCTTTACTACTGCTTTATGTTTCTTTATGTATTTTGAATTTTTAATCAAGACAGAAGTTTTATTATAGAAACTTGGAAGTTGGGTTTTGAGACAATGGTTGTAATGTTTTGAGTAGACCACGTTGCTTATGAAATAATTCCAGTTTTTCTGCTGTTTATAAGTCTGTCTTGTAAATTATCTATATCTTTTACCTATAATGCTTCACCGAAGTTAATGCATTCCCTTTGTGAGTGACCTTAACGGAGGTAGGGTGTTTCACTTGGTATCAGAGCCAGGTTACCAGACCAGATAAAAATTTTTGAAAACTATTTTTCAAAAAGAGATTTTAAAGAGGCATTTTCAAGAAATTTTTGTTCCATTTTAAAGGCATATTCCCCAAAGCCATATGCACTATCTTTCTATCCTTTGTTTTGAACCTTTTCTTTTCGTTTCAGCATATCTGGGGATCTTAATCTTCCCGAGGGCGTACAGATACTCGGATGGTTCAGAAGGTATCTGGAGGCTAGGGCTGATGCCGCAGGCCCAGCAGACGTTCCTGCTCCCCCAACTGCAGTCGTTCCTCCTCTTCCGTGTGTGAATGCTTTCTTGAAGATATGTAGAGAATTTCGAGCTATGGGCGGAAAGAATTTTAGTGGGACTAAATCATTCGTGGAAGCAAGAAACTGGCTCAAGGAAATAGAAGATTTGTGTGTTATCTTCGAAGCGGACGATAGGTAGAAGATACAATTAGCTGTATGGTTACTTAAGGACGAAGCTTCTTTCTGGTGTGGGAAGTTATTAATGCTAAAAGACCGATTGAGACTTGGGAGGATTTTAGAATGAGGTTTGAAATGAAGTTCCTATCGCAAGTTGAACGAAGCCTACAGAAGGAGAAGTTCTTAGCACTCAAACAGGGAATCCTACTGGTTAAGGAATACGTCAACCAATTCAACAGCTGGCTAGATTCAGACTGGAGTTGGTAAACACTCCACATAAAAAGGCTCTCCGTTTCGTTAAAGGGTTGAATGAGCCACTGCACATCTTAGCTATGTTCCATATGCCTATGGGTGTGACTTATGAGAGACTGGTGGATATGGCACTGCTACAGGAGAAAGACAAGGGTGGGAAGAAAGAGACAAAGGTGGAAGGACCACTAGACAAGAAAGTGGAGGGATCACAGAATAAGAAAACGGATTTCAAGAAGGGCGGGAAGAATAACAAACCCCGTGACAAGAGGAAGTGTAATTTTTGTGGCATATCTGGACATCTGATTAAGGACTGCAGAAAGAAGAAGAGGAAGATGGGTGGTTGTTTTCAATGCGGCGAGATAGGACATATGGCTAAGGAATGCCCAAGAAGGCAAGGGCAAGGGTAGAGTACTGGATCTACTTCTAGAGGGCAGATTCACGCTCTCATAGCACCTCCACAAGAAAGAGGTAGAAATATTTCTATTGAAAGTTAAGTTTATCTCTCTGATCATCCAATTCGTACTCTTTTTTATTCTGGCACATTGCACTCTTTTATATCCACTGCTGTAGTTGAATCTCTGCACCTAGATACCAGTATAGTAGAGGATCCCATGGTTGTTTAAAATCCAATTGGGGGATCGGCTTATTTGTCAATGATTTGTTTGAATTTTGAAATTTCTATACTAAGCGTTGGGTTTAGATGTAATGCTTATGTTTTAGGTTTCACGGGCTATGGGTTGATTCTAGGCATGTATTGGTTATCCAGTAATGGTGCCATCCTCGATTGTAAAAAGAGAGTGGTTAGACTTATGACTTGCCTCGGTAATACTCTCGAAATCTCTTGTAATCCCATGAATTCTGTTAGGCTTAGCTACCTAGAATCTCTTGATGCGTCTGTTGAAAACTTGCAATCTGTTAGAGTAGTCCGTGAATACTCGGATGTCTTTGAAGAGGCGAAGGGTTTGCCTCCAAAGCGAGAGATAGACTTCTGCATATACCTGGTTGATAATGCAAAACCATTTGCTTTACCCATTAGACAAATGGCTCCAAGGGAAAGGAAGGAGCGCAGCAAGCAAGTTAAAGAGCTGCTCAGAAAGGGGTTCATAAGGTGGAGTATTTCTAAATGGGGTGCTCCAGTTGTGTTCGCAAGCAAAGCGGATGGTTCACTTCGCCTATGCATGGATTATAGGGAGCTAAACAAGCTAACCAAGAAAAATAGGCACCCACTTCCAAGAATAGATGACTTGTTGACCAACTTGTAGGTGCATCAGTTTTCTCCTAACTAGATCTGGCCACCGGATTCCATCAGCTAAGAGTGATTGAAGACAGCATAGATAAGACCACGTTCACGACCTCGGATGGTTTCTTCGAATGGCTTGTCATGCCCTTTGTCTTGACAAACGCACCCGCTTATTTCGTAGACTTGATGAGTAGGGTGTTCAGGGAGTTCCCTAATAAATTTGTAGTGGTCTTCGTGGACGACATTTTTATTTTCTCAAAAAGTGGGGATGAACATGCTTTGCATTTAAGGGAAGTTAGGGATACTCTTCGAGCGCATCGGCTGAAAGAAAAATTCTCCAAATGCCATTTTTGGAGAGAAGAAGTAAGGTTTCTTGGACATGTGGTGTCCAAAGGGAGGATAGCTGTGGATCCCGTAAAAGTAGTCGCGGTGCAAGATTGGAAGATTCGAAGGAATGCAACCGAAGTACGAAGTTTTCTCGGGCTAGCTGGTTATTACATAAGTTTCATTAAGGACTTTGCAAAGATATTAGCCCCGCTTAATAAATTGACGAAGAAGAACCTAACTTTTTCCTGGGATTTGGATTGCGATGTTGCTTTCCAAGGGTTGAAAAGGGCTCTGACAACAACCCCAGTTCTAACATTGCCTGATGGGAGTAAGATGTTTACAGTATACACAGACGCATGCGGTGCAGGATTCGGCGTTGTCTTGATGCAAGAGGGCAAAGTAGTTTGTTATGGGGGAAGGCAGTTGAAGGTACATGAGAAGAACTACCCAACTCATGATTTAGAACTAGCTGCCACTGTTTTTGCCTTTAAGCCATGGCGTCATTACCTACTAGGAGAAAGTTTTGAATTGTTTACTGACCATAAATCATGAAAGTACCTTTTCTCACAAAAATATCTTAACTTAAGACAACAAAGGTGGATGGAGTTTTTTGCCTCATACAATTTTGAGATTGCTTATACCCCTGGCAATGGCAATGTGGTAGCAAACGCCTTGAGTAGGAAAAAGCTGACAGTAAGCCCTCTCTTTGTGGAAAGGAAAAGCTTGGAGTACATAGCAACCTTTGACTTTAGACGCTCTTTTGAATTTGTACTTGGCTTGTTAGCAACGCTGGAGGTGCGGCCTACACTTTTGGACTCAATAGGAACCATGCAACGTGAAGACCTACAGATAGTTGATATGATAGACAAGTTAATTAGAGGTGAGACATCTAGTCACCTCAACAGATACTCCATCGATGACAAGGGTTGGTTGAGACGGGATGGAAGACTATGCGTCCCACAAGCAAGGGATATGGTGAAGACAGTTCTCGAAGAAGTACACCATTCTAAGCTGACCATACATCCAGGTGGAGACAACATGTATAAGGACATAAAAAGGGTCTTCTTTTGGAATGGCATGAAGAAGGATGTAGCTGAGTTTGTCTTTAAATGTTTGATATGCGAGCAAGTAAAGGCGGAACAGAAGAAGTCTGGTGGTCTTCTTCATCCTCTAGAGGTCCCACAGTGGAAATGGGATAGCATTTCGATGGTCTTTATAGATGGGTTGCCTAGGTCAAGAAGGGGCAATACCAGTATTTGGGTAATAGTTGACAGGATCACTAAAAGCGCTGACTTTATACCTGTTAAGAGTAGGAGCACTACCTCATCATTAGCATCCATTTATCTTAAAGAGGTAGTTTGACTGCATGGGATACCCTCTAGCATAGTAAGTGATTGAAATCCTATCTTTACGAGTGAGTTTTGGAAGAGTTTGCAAGAGGCTGTAGGCACACAGCTATGCTTAAGCATTGCCAATCACCCTCAAACCGATGGTCAGACGGAAAGGGTGAACAGAGTGTTAGAAGATCTCTTGAGATTGTGCATTCTTGATTTTGGAGGAACATAGGGGGATCATCTTCCTTTGAGGGAGTTTGCCTACAACAACAGCTACCAAGCCTCCATAGGTATGGCACCCTTTAAGTCCTTATATGGGAGACCATGCCGATCACCGACTTGTTGGTGGGAATCTATTGACAAGCTCATACTTGGGCCCGACATGATCAGAGAAACTTCAGAGAAGATGGACTTGATACGAAGACGAATGAAGACCGCACAAGATAGACAGAAATCCTACGCGGATAAAAGAAGAACCGACCTTGAGTTTAAGGTTGGAGACAGGGTTTTCCTTAAAGTATCTCCTTTGAGGAATGTCATTCGCTTTGGATCCGTAAGGAAATTGGCACCAAGGTTTGTAGGGCCATTTCCTATCATTGAGAGGATTGGGATGATGGCTTATAGAGTAGAGCTGCCCAAAAGATTGACTGGAGTTCATTTTTTTTTTTCATGTTTCTCATCTACAAAAGTGCTTACATGAGTCTACGGAATTTGTAGAACCAAGCATACTAGAAGAAGTGGAAGTGGAACGAGAAGTGATGGTGAGAAGAGTTCCAACTCGTATCTTGGGAACAGAAGTTAAAAAGCTACGCAATCGTGAGGTCAAGCTAGTAAACGTACAATGGAGTGACGCTAAAGAAGATGTGACTTGGGAGACTTAAAAAAGATACGCCCAGCCTACCCCTATCTTTTTGAGGTACATCCTTGATCTTTCTTGCATAAGTTTATGCATGCTTGTATCTATCTTTTAAGTATATCTCCTTGGTCCTATTCTTAATCCTTAGGTAGAAACCAATGGATGTAAACATGTATTTGAAACATGTTATGATTGATGGTTGCAAGTGGTTGCTCGTGGATGCATATACACACACATTAGGTACAAGATCGGCTCAATCACATTCATATTGCATACGCATATATATATATATATATTTGTATATGGATTGAAACTTGATGTGTTATCATATGGACATTGCATTTGTGTGAATGATTGAGCACTCATGTAGAAGTTATAAAGTACGATTAGGAGTAATTGCATACATGATGGACTCATAGCACTGACATGATTCGCATTAAGGAGGTAAACTGAATCAGTAGACCACCTGATTTTGCATTATATAAGGACATATACACACACTATGCATATGATCATGAAAGCATTAGAAATATTTTTAAGGACAATGGATGCATGTGATTGATGGTTGAGTAGATGGATGTTGGAAGTTAGGATACATTCTTCTTAACTTAGAGATTTCGGGGACAAAATCCTTTAAGGAGGGGAGAATGTAACACCCTGTATTTTCTATGAATATTAAATTAACAAATTTAAGAACACTTAATTTTTAGAAGAAGAATTAGGTGAAACGGGTTACGCCATTGCGTTCGTCTCGGAATTCTGCTTGAGATAGAGTCTGAGTTTGCGTGAATCGGATTATGTATGAAGAAGTTATAAAGGTTAGAAGATTTCAAGTATAAGTAGAAATTAAATTAAAATAATAATTAAATAATCAATTCAGTTCGAAATTCAAAAATTCAGGAAATTGGTTGAGCGGGGAATCTCCCGCTCAAGGGTGTCGACCTCCCCCCCTTCAGGAGGTGTCGACATGGGAGTCGACCCCCCTATAGGGGTGTCGACATGGGTGTTGACCCCCCTGTAGGGGTCGACCCCTGCTGACTGTTCTGGACAATGACGATTTTCTGAGTCGTAGGGTTACGTGGCGAATTCTGATTAGCTTGATGGCGCATTTTCTTGGAGTGGATGGCTCTGATGACTCCTAGGTTGATCTAAAGGCTCATATTAATCCTATACTCTTATATAAACACATCAAACCTTAACCCTGAACCTCACAATCCTATTCTATGAAGCCGTCATGTTGTTCATCTCTTAGCTAGCCTAGCCTCCATCTTCTCCTAATTGAAATCAAATAGGAGAGAGAGCTTCAAATCAAAGTACAAAGAAAGATTAGAGTCACTACAATGTCAACTAATTCACTTTTATAATCCTTTCATTGTAAGTTTAGTTATTAATCAGATTTAAACACCTAATAGAAATCATGACTATGATAATCGGATCTAGAACTATGCCTAATTGTGAGATAATCAATTCTGATTCATGTTTATCCTTTTGCTAAATCTGAATTACCTATGTTTATGAGACTGTTGTGATTGGAACAATGGAACCTATCATGTTGTACACCACTATGCCTAATTGTGAGATAATCAGTTCTGATTCATGTTTATCCTTTTGCCAAATCTGAACTATCTATATTTATGAGACTGTTGTGATTGGAACAATGGAACCTATCATTTTGTACACCAAATTGGTGATTCTCTTATGTTCAATTCTATTGATTCTTTATGCCTATGATCTAACTTGCTCAGATTGGCCATACTTATTGTTAATGTACAACATGCCTATTGGAAACATGATTCTTGGATTGGGCATACCTTTACATGACTATTTTGTTTCTTATGTCAATTCTTGTGTTCCTTCTCTATTCCCCCTTTTTGCTTTAATTTATGAATACTAGGTTCATTCGGAACCTAGATTGAATCTCGTCGAACGTACAATTGAAACGCGAGGAATTGGGTATAACTTAATTGAGTAATTTTGGGCCTAACAAGTAAATGTGGAATAACTTGAATTGACAACCATTGTGGGTAATTGGCATATAAAAATCTAGATTTGGGCATGTATGGTAAATATGTAAATTGGCTAAATGACGAACATGCCTAACACGATGTTAGATTGAGTTGCGGTGTAAGACTGCCCGGAACCGCCCGGCACATGCGGCGACCGCAACAATAGATCTAATCTGAGAGTTAGCGCATTAAGATAAAACCCGAGGTTAGAATAAATTTGCGGTAGAAGTCTGCCTGGAACCACCCGGCACATCCAGCAACCGAAAAAACAGTTCTAATGTGAGAGGTTGAGGCATTAATGAATGAATTAATGCTAATGAACGAACATGCTAAGAATGCTAGGGTTAAGTTAACTTAGGCAACACTTAACCAATACAACGTGTTAATTAAATAGATGGGTGGGGTTGGGTTACATGGAGAACACTTAACCATTATAACATGTTAATTAGGAAACCCTAGTAACGGGGACCCATTTCAGTAGTAACCCACATAGATGTATCATGATATACTGAACTTGGCAGGGTGGGGCACGATTATTGGGCTGATTATAAGCGGTAAAAAATAGAGGTGGGTGGTGCGTCAGTGAAGGTTCCGACGGAGTACGGGCGTGCACGTACTCCAGAGTGGAAAAATCAGGCACTGGGCATCAGCAGTTATACACTGTGCATCTTGAATTATGTCGGGTTGTCACTATAGGGATTGATACACCCCATGGTGGGACTGGCACAGGTATCTACAAACAAGCGGGGCCGAATGATACAAGTAATAAATGCATGCGAGTAGGAGCCGATTGATAAAGGGATCATTTTATTATGAACACATAATGCTAGTTGAAAGATTTGTTAGTAGGTACCGAGAAATGGAAATGAGTGCGATGGTATATTCAACTTATCTTGCCTTATGTTATCCTATCACTATTGACCTATATTCAGTTTATTCATGTCATGATCCTTTTTTTTTGTTTATATGCTAAAAATCACTGGACTTACCAGACTTATGTCTGACCGGTTTTCTTTCGTCTTCTTTTCTTCTGTCCCCCCACCCCAACCCCTTCGGTCCGCATGGAGGGAATACTTCAGCTTAGTTTAGACCCTTTCCAGCTAGAAGAGAGTAGATGTATTGCTTGGATTCTCTTTTCTTGGGCTATGGTTGTGGTTACACTTTTATTGGGGATTTATGCTTCTTTATGTATTTTGAGTTTTTAATCAAGACAGATGTTTTATTGTAAAAACTTGGAAGTTGGGTTTTGAGACAATGGTTGTAATGTTTTGACTAAACCACATTGCTTATGAAATAATTCCATTTTTTCTGCTGTTTATATGTCTTTCTTGTAAATTACCTGTATCTTTTACCTATAATGCTTCACCGAAGTTAATGCATTCCCTTTGTGAGTGACCTTAATGGAGGTGGGGTGTTTCATAGGACGTGCTCTTTTGCGAGCAAAGGTAGAACGTTCTTAGTTCTTGCAGAGGCAGGGCCTATTCTTCTACGAGCAGAGGCAGGGCATGCTAATTTTTAGATGCACTGCCACGACCATTTCTGGTGTGAAACGAAGGCTTATGCTTTTAATGCTTTTACCTAGCCCCCTCTGATTTAGGCATAGAGAAAGATTAACACACCATTCCCCTTTGGGGGATGCCTTGTACTGAACAATTTTGGCGATGACAAGGGATTTGATCCTTTTTTTAGCTCGACCCCTTTTGGATCTCTCTTGAGCTACTAGAAGGGTTTCTGTGCCCTTAGTTACGTAATCATCTTAGGGGAAAGCCTTTTTCCTTATTCCTTTATCGTTGAGAAATAGGATTTTAAATGTTCCGAGTTCTATGTTCTCGGAACAAGATCACCTTTGGGTCTGCATAATCGATATGTTCCGGGCATAACTTCTTGATGAATGATCAAAGGTCCTTCCCAATTTGGACCAAGAGGGCCATCCGCTAGGTTTTTTGTATTAGCCATCACTCTTCGTAATGCTAACTCTCCTTTTGTGAAGGTTTTATTCCTGACCTTTGAGTTGTAGTATTTCGCAATCCTCCTTTGATATTTAGTTGTTCTGATTGTAGCATCATCTCTTAATCCTTGTATTAAGTTTAGGGATTCTTTTCTCAACTCCTGATTAGGGTTAACCGAAAGCATATCTTCACATCCATATATTAAGGAGAAAGAGGTGTGTCCCGTGGTTGTTTTGGTAGAGGTTATGTAACACCCCACATCCGTTAGTGTCACTCACAAAGGGAATACACTAAGTTCTGTGGAGCATTTAGGGTAAAAGATGCAGATAAATTACAAGACAGACGGAAATTAAATAGCGGAAAATAAAACTTTGCTTTATTGATAAAATAGTTTGTACAATGGTTTCTTTACAATATCAGAGTATCATCTATCTTACAAAATAAAGACGCATAAAAACAACATTTATATTCCTCGATTTTAGCAAGAGCCAGCCATAGCATCTGAAAAGAGAATCCAAGCAAACTTCGACAAATCTTCAAGCTGGGAAAGAGTGGCAGTCCAACTTAACCTGAGCTAAACTATTCCCTCCTTTACTACCTGGGGGGGGGGGGAGGAAACGGAAGAAAAGAAGACGAAAGAAAAACAGAGTCAGACATAAAGCCTGAGTAAGTTCAGTAACTTCTAGCATGTGAAAATGGAAAAACAAAACGACATGAATTAACTGAATACAAGATTACACCATGACGGTAGGGTCAATAAGATTAGATAAGGTAGTCACAAGATATGCTAAGATAAGATAAACTGGATACGCTCTAATACTTTCGCCGCTTCGCTATTTCCTTGTTATACTGGTTTTTATATCTCTGCACCGCTTATCTAGTGTCCCAACTAGTAACGATAACGTGATCCCAATCCCTGTATTTTCCATTGCCTTCCGGCATACATTCATTATTTATTACCTAGATCAAATCTAGGGTTTTCTATCAGGTGCTTTCTAGATTTAACTAGAGTTTACGCTATCTGCTGAACGCTTCTCGGATTCAGGATTTATGCCACCTAGTCCAACTAGGGATTATGCTACCTATCGAACGATGCCCCCAAGTCTAGGACACACTACCTAGAGTGGTATATGTTCCTATACTTCCCCATGCATGTATCGCGAATCGTTATCGCTTGTCTAGATGCACATGTCCTGTAATGTGCGGTCCGAGTCCTGTGACAGGGCAAATCAAGGAATACAGAACTCGGTTGGGAGCTTTCAGATATCTGCCGATGCAGATGCTAGGTCTGTTTTTATTCCAGTGGCTATGGTCCCAGTTGACCCCTCCCTCAACTAATGAAAGGCACACCTTGTAAAATGAGAACTATACGCCGACCCCCGGTGCCCCTCTATCCTATGGCCATCCTCACCCATAACTATTTAGCAAGTGTATGGTCTTTTGGAGTTCTCCGCCTTTCTGCTTCACGTATCTCGATTGACTCAAGATGGATGGTAGACGACGAGTTGCTATCACAGGGCTACCGTTTTCTCGCCGAATCACGCCGGTCCATCCTAGTCTTTAGGTTGCCATGTATTGCAACCAAGGCATACCCCTGGTTCTTCTACGTAGACCTTAACCTCTGTGAGCCCAGGAGGATCATCTGCAGCCTCACAGAGGGATACCAAGAGTACCCTCACGTCCCCTCGAAGCCTCGGGCTTCTTAACCCAATTCGTTGGAGCCTTCTTTCTACTCAGACGTACATTCGCTCCTTCTCGTGTTATACTAAGAATTACTACTTAGTTTTACTAACTAAGATTTACCACTTAGTTTCCAGAATCGTTGTTTTCTTAACTAAGGTTTACTACTTAGTTCCCTTTCCCGTCAATTTGGATTGGTTAAGTGTCATTAGTCAATTCAAGCCAACTTAACCCTCTTCATTCATCCTGTTATACTGGTTAAGTTTTATCAGTAATTCATGTTGACTTAACCCCACCACAAACCAAGTTATATTGGTTAAGTATTTCTTATTACTTAACCCTACCCATTCACCCTGTATTGGTTAAGTGTTCCTTTTTAACTTAACCTTGCCCGTCTGTCTTAACTAACATGTTATTAATGGTTAAGTATTATCCCTTCATGTTTAGACTTAACCCTATTCTTTTATCACAATCTGATGGTTAAGTGTTCAAGTTTACTTAACCCTACGGTCTAGCCCAGATAACATATCAAATTGGCTAAGTGTATTTACTTAACCCCAACCTCTAGTCTAGTTAACATGTTAATTTGGCTAAGTGTATCAACTTTACTTAACCCCACCTTCTAGTCTAGTTAACATGTTAGTTTGGCTAAGTGTTTTCTTAGTTACTTAACCCCTACAAATCTGGTCTTGTTACCATAAGTTTGGTTAAGTGTCCCTATGGACTTAGCCCTCCCATTCTAGCTTGACTGTGTTAAGTTGGTTAAGTGTTCCTATAGACTTAACCCTCCCATTCTAGCTTAACTGTGTCTGTATGAACCTACCCCACCCATCGGTTTGGTTATCTTGTTGAATTGGTTAAGTGTCTTAGTTAACTTAACCCTACCATTCTTGTTCTAGCTTTGACTAAATAAATTAAAGCCGCTACCACTCACATTAGACAGATATTGTTGCGATTACTGGATATGCCGGTTGGTTCCGGGCAGGTTTACATCGCAACTCAGTCTAACCTCGGGCTAGGCATATTCGTGTTTTCTAAGTTCAAAAGGGTTTTGGTTAATTTTCAAATCAGGTTTTGAAAGTAACTATCCCGTCCGTCGGATCAGTTAGGGATAGCCAGGGAGAGCAGGAAACTTGTATTTTCCAAACCCAAGCCTAGACACTATCCTCTCTGTCACCCTAGAACTTTCTGGTGTACCATTAAAAGAGATGTCGTTAATAAATCTTTAATTTGTCTAAATTTACATTTCCTCATTTAGGCCAAATTCTATAAGTAAATTATTCCTAATTTACTTATTTCCTAATTACCCTTTTAATGTAAACTGTCAACATTTATTCTTATGGCCCATTTTCCCCTCTATATCATATTTATGCCTTTTGGTATGTAAACTATACCAATTAAGTGTCACTAACCATGATTTTGCTAAACCTGACGGTTATTCCCAATTAGGGCCAATTTCAAATTTATACCAATATACTTATTACGCCAAATTAGCCAGTCCAATTCTAATTTAACATTCTAATTACAGTTCATGTCAAACTAGACTTATTATTCTAGTTCACTATTCATGTAAATGCTAGATTTACATGTCAATACTAGATTCAAATTACACATCTTATAATTCATGTCAAATTTATCCAATTTGCATTTCTATGAACATGCCATAATTCATGTTCCCAATTTATCCCAAATTCCAAGTTTATAACTATGTTTTTAGTAAATTTCATATTTTGTCCAAACCGCATTCCCACCGTTCGTATAATCGTGATTCAGTCTAGATTATAAATAAAGCTAGGTTCGTAGAAAATAGGGAGTGAACCAAAGATGATATGCAAAAGATAGACATACTAACTGGCATAAAAAGGGTTGAATAACGACGTTGGTTCAAGAACATGGGTAGACCTAACTTAATAGGTAAATTCCCAAGGTCTAAAACCATAGAAAACCAAGAATAGACAGAATAGAGACGTAGGTTCAATAATATGGGTAGACCTAACTTAATAGGTAAATTCCCATGGTCTAAAACCAAAGATAACCAAGAATAGACAGAATAGATAATCGGGTTTAGACCCAATTTCATAGTCACAAAACTTAAGCAACACTTTCCTAGTCATGAATCACAGGTGTTTAATCACAGATGTCCTTGTTATGTCATAGGAAATAGTTTATATTTCCTAATCAAAGGCATAGGCTTAGTCAAGGAAATAATCCTCATAGTCACAGTCACAGTCACAGTCATAGGCAATGTTCATAGTCATAGGCAATGTCCATAGTCATAGGCAATGTTCATAGTCATAGGCAAATGTTCATAGTCATAGGCATATGGTTTTAAGGTCCATAGTTTCATAGTCACAGTCTTATTTGTCCTCGAATCATAACAGTTCTTAATTAGGTTCAAGAGTATAGGCACTGATTCGAATAGAGAGAGAGAGAGAGATTTGGCATATTCTTTTATTCCTTTAATTTCATGTCACGAACAGAGAAAAACGTTCAAATCTAAAAATAACTGACTTACAGAGATTAGATTAGAACAGAAAGATGGCATTGCTATGATTCGTAGAAAAACAGTCGTTGAAGTCGTTTGAACCTCCTCTTGAATCCTAGCTTGAGTTGAACCTCTTCTTGAAAATCTTTTAGCAGCATTTCCTCGTCTTGATTTATTTTATATATATTATTCTATTTATTATTTATTTTAAGAGGAGGAGAAGAAGCCATGTTTGCCAAGAATCTTTGCAGCATAAGGGTAGAAAAGAATTGTGAATAGAGAAGGAGACTAGGGTTGTTTATATAGTGTTAGGCGGACGAACCTAGGCAGAGAACGTGACCAAATACATCAGAACGAACCAGCTGCAGAAAGCTGGAAAAAGCAGGGGGGTCGACCCCCAGGTCGACTACCCAGTCGACCTGGGTGACCCAGGTCGACTACCCAGGCCCTAGGTCGACTACCCAGTCGACCTGGGTGCCTTGGGCGGGAAAATTCCCGCCCAACCCAATCTGGGTCTGTTTTGAATTTCGAACTCGTTTTTCTGAACTGTTTTGAAATTTGAACTTCGCTGAATCTTCCGGAGGCCATTTCTTCCTCATACGGACTCCGATTTACGCAAACTCGGACTCGTTTTCATGTAGAATTCCGAGACGAACGCAATGGCAAAGCCCGTTTCCCTTGATTTTGAATTTAACTTTTAATTCTTCCCTGATTTGTTAATCCTAGTGTTACGGAATTACGGGGTGTTACATTCTCCCCCACTTAAAAGGATTTCGTCCCCGAAATCTTCAAGTTAGGAAGAATGTGTCCTACCATCCAATCACCCATCTACTCAACCATTCACTCATAGGTATCCATTGTCCTTAAAAGATTTCTAATGCTTTCATGCTCATATGCATAGTGTGTGTATATGTCTTTATTTACTGTAAAATCAGGCGGTCTACTGATTCAGTCGACCTCCTTAATGCGAGTCATGTCAGTGCCATGCATCCAACCATGTATGCAAGCATCCCTAGTTATGTAAATACTATATGCGTGCACGGCCATTCATCCATATGCAACACCCATATGATAACATATCAAGTTCAATTTACAAACGAATACATATCTGTAAATGCAATATGAAAGCGTCTGAACTGATCTAGTGCCTAATACGTATGCATATGCATCCACGAGCAACCATTTGCAACCACTTGCAACCATCAATCATAGCATGTTTCAAATACATGTTTACATCCATTGGTTTCTGCCTAAGGATCGCAGATACGACCTAGAGGATATACTTTGGAAAGAGAGAAACAATTATGCGTAAAGATCCTAAACAAAGAAATCAAGGATGCACCCTTAAGGAAAAGGGTATGATGCTAGTATCTAGCCTTCTTGAGCTTTACTCCACTGTATCTTAACTAATTTAACTTCACGATTGTGAAGTTTCTGACCTCCCTTTTCCAAAATAGACAGATGTCAATCACGGTACCAAGTATATGTACTAAGATGATTAGAGGTTTCCCTCTTATCCGCCATGCCATAACTATAAGAGTCGAAAGGTCACTACGTGCTCTTTGGAGTGCCTGCCACAACTATTCATCTCTCACGAAAACCATCCAAACCGAACTCGACATTGATCAAGTACAAGCCCCAAAGGCCTAAACCAATATCAGACAAGCACCCAAGGAATATCTCCTCCGAATTTAGACGATCTACGTGAGATGATATAAGCAAACTCGATAGCTATTCTCAAATCCCTACTAACCAAAAATAAACTGGTCGGACCACCAATTGGATTTGAGACTCTAGTGGGATCTTTCTACTATACAAGTACTATGGTGCAGAGACCCAACTATGGAAGTGGATATGAACAAATGAGAAGCGCTAGAACCAAAGGAAATAGTATGAACAGAAAACTAGACTCTTCCAACCGGACTACCTTTCTCCTAGGTACGCTTGGTGGCGAAAGCATGTACTTGTCCTTCTGAAAATCTCGTCCTCGTTCTTGCCCTTATCCTTAAGTATATGCCCTATCATACCCTAGTAAAGATACTTCCTCTTGTCTAAGGTTTTATAATTTCTTCCTCCTTCGTGTGCTAAGTCTACATCCATGAATTCCTCATCCTAGGGTTATGCTCCTTAGCCAAACTCCTCATCCCCTTCCGTGTGTAGTCATGTTGACAAATCTCTCGAAAGCTGCCTCCATCGTCCGGAAAACCCTATAAGCTTTGAAAGAAAACTACCCGTAGATGAAACAACTACGGCTATGGATGGAAGCCGGCCACTACTTTGCCCATCGATGAGGTTAACTCCTAGAAAGCCAGGAGCCCCAGAGACTCAAGAAAGAAGGAGACAAGAATTTAAATAGAGGAAGAGAAGATAGTGCGTATGGCTTTGGGGAATATGTCTTTAAAACAAATCTTTTCTCTTGAAAATGCTTCTTTTTAAAACCGTTTTGAAAATAATTTTTCAAATCTTTTATCTGATCCAGTAACCTTCAGCTCTTATACCACGTGTAACACCCCACATCCGTTAGTGTCACTCACAAAGGGAATGCACTAAGTTCTGTGGAGCATTTAGGGTAAAAGATGCAGATAAATTACAAGACAGACGGAAATTAAACAGCGGAAAATAAAACTTTGCTTTATTGATAAAATAGTTTGTACAATGGTTTCATTACAATATCAGAGTATCATCTGTCTTACAAAATAAAGAAGCATAAAAACAACATTTATATTACCCGATTTTAGCAAGAGCCAGCCATAGCATCTGAAAAGAGAATCCTAGCAAACTTCGACAAATCTTCAAGCTGGGAAAGAGTGGCAGTCCAACTTAACCTGAGCTAAACTATTCCCTCCTTTACTACCTTGGGGGGGGGGAACGGAAGAAAAGAAGACGAAAGAAAAACAGAGTCAGACATAAAGCCTGAGTAAGTTCAGTAACTTCTAGCATGTGAACATGGAAAAACAAAACGACATGAATTAACTGAATACAAGATTACACCATGACGGTAGGGTCAACAAGATTAGACAAGGTAGTCACAAGATATGCTAAGATAAGATAAACTGGATACGCTCTAATACTTTCGCCGCTTCGCTATTTCCTTGTTATACTGGTTTCTATATCTCTGCACCGCCTATCTAGTGTCCCAACTAGTAACGATAACGTGATCCCAATCCCTGTATTTTCCATTGCCTTCCGGCATACATTCATTATTTATTACATAGATCAAATCTAACGTTTTCTATCAGGTGCTTTCTAGATTTAACTAGAGTTTACGCTATCTGCTGAACGCTTCTCGGATTCAGGATTTATGCCACCTAGTCCAACTAGGGATTATGCTACCTGTCGAACGATGCCTCCAAGTCTAGGACACACTACTTAGAGTGGTATACGTTCCGATACTTCCCCACGCATGTATCAAGAATCGTTATTGCTTGTCTAGATGCACATGTCCTGTAATGTGCGGTCTGAGTCCTGTGGCAGGGCAAATCAGGAATACAGAACTCGGTCGGGAGCTTTCAGATATCTGCCGATGTAGATGCTAAGGTCTGTTTTTATTCCAGTGGTTATGGTCCCACTTGACCCCTCCCTCAACTAATGAAAGGCACACCTTGTAAAATGAGAACTATACGCCGGCCCCCGGTGCTCCTCTATCCTATGGCCATCCTCACCCATAACTAGATAGCAAGTATATGGTCTTTTGGAGTTCCCCGCCTTTCCGCTTCACGTATCTCGATTGACTCAAGATGGATGGTAGACGACGAGTTGCTATCACAGGGCTACCGTTTTCTCGCCGAATCACGCCGTTCCATCCTGGTCTTTAGGTTGCCATGTATTGCAACCAAGGCATACCCCTGGTTCTTCTACGTAGACCTTAACCTATGTGAGCCCAGGAGGATCATCTGCAGCCTCACAGAGGGATACCAAGAGTACCCTCACGTCCCCTCGAAGCCTCGGGCTTCGTAACCCAATTCGTCGGAGCCTTCTTTCTACTCAGACGGACATTCGCTCCTTCCCGTGTTATACTAAGAATTACTACTTAGTTTTACTAACTAAGATTTACCACTTAGTTTACAGAATCATTGTTTTGTTAACTAAGGTTTACTACTTAGTTCCCTTTCCCGTCAATTTGGATTGGTTAAGTGTCATTAGTCAATTCAAGCCAACTTAACCCTCTTCATTCATCCTGTTATACTGGTTAAGTTTTATCAGTAATTCATGTTGACTTAACCCCACCACAAACCAAGTTATATTGGTTAAGTATTTCTTATTACTTAACCCTACCTATTCACCCTGTATTGGTTAAGTGTTCCTTTTTAACTTAACCTTGCCCGTCTGTCTTAACTAACATGTTATTAATGGTTAAGTATTATCCCTTCATGTTTAGACTTAACCCTATTCTTTTATCACAATCTGATGGTTAAGTGTTCAAGTTTACTTAACCCTACGGTCTAGCCCAGATAACATATCAAATTGGCTAAGTGTATTTACTTAACCCCAACCTCTAGTCTAGTTAACATGTTAATTTGGTTAAGTGTATCAACTTTACTTAACCCCACCTTCTAGTCTAGTTAACATGTTAGTTTGGCTAAGTGTTTTCTTAGTTACTTAACCCCTACAAATCTGGTCTTGTTACCATAAGTTTGGTTAAGTGTACCTATGGACTTAGCCCTCCCATTCTAGCTTGACTGTGTTAAGTTGGTTAAGTGTTCCTATAGACTTAACCCTCCCATTCTAGCTTAACTGTGTCTGTATGAACCTAACCCCACCCATCGGTTTGGTTATCTTGTTGAATTGGTTAAGTGTCTTAGTTAACTTAACCCTACCATTCTTGTTCTAGCTTTAACTAAATAAATTAAAGCCGCTACCACTCACATTAGACAGATATTGTTGCGATTACTGGATGTGCCAGTTGGTTCTGGGCAGGTTTACATCGCAACTCAGTCTAACCTCGGGCTAGGCATATTCGTGTTTTCTAAGTTCAAAAGGGTTTTGGTTAATTTTCAAATCAGGTTTTGAAAGTAACCATCTCGTCCGTTGGATCAGTTAGGGATAGCCAGGGAGAGCAGGAAACTTGTAATTTCCAAACCCAAGCCTAGACACTATCCTCTCTGTCACCCTAGAACTTTCTGGTGTACAATTAAAAGAGATGTCGTTAATAAACCTTTAATTTGTCTAAATTTACATTTCCTCATTTAGGCCAAATTCTATAAGTAAATTATTCCTAATTTACTTATTTCCTAATTACCCTTTTAATGTAAACTGTCAACATTTATTCTTATGGCCCATTTTCCCCTCTATATCATATTTATGCCTTTTGGTATGTAAACTATACCAATTAAGTGTCACTAACCATGATTTTGCTAAACCTGACGGTTATTCCCAATTATGGCCAATTTCAAATTTATACCAATATACTTATTACGCCAAATTAGCCAGTCCAATTCTGATTTAACATTCTAATTACAGTTCATGTCAAACTAGACTTATTATTCTAGTTCACTATTCATGTAAATGCTAGATTTACATGTCAATACTAGATTCAAATTACACATCTTATAATTCATGTCAAATTTATCCAATTTGCATTTCTATGAACATGCCATAATTCATGTTCCCAATTTATGCCAAATTCCAAGTTTATAACTATGTTTTTAGTAAATTTCATATTTTGCCCAAACCGCATTCCCACCGTTCGTATAATCTAGTCTAGATTATAAATAAAGCTAGGTTCGTAGAAAATAGGGAATGAACCAAAGATGCTATGCAAAAGATAGACATACTAACTGGCATAAAAAGGGTTGAATAACGATGTCGGTTCAAGAACATGGGTAGACCTAACTTAATAGGTAAATTCCCAAGGTATAAAACCAAAGAAAACCAAGAATAGACAGAAAAGAGACGTAGGTTCAAGAATATGGGTAGACCTAACTTAATAGGTAAATTCCCATGGTCTAAAACCAAAGATAACCAAGAATAGACAGAATAGATAATCGGGTTTAGACCCAATTTCATAGTCACAAAACTTAAGCAACACTTTCCTAGTCATGAATCACAAGTGTTTAATCACATATGTCCTTGTTATGTTATATGCAATAGTTTATATTTCCTAATCAAAGGCATAGGCTTAGTCAAGGAAATAATCCTCATAGTCACAGTCACAGTCATAGGCAATGTTCATAGTCATAGGCAATGTCCATAGTCATAGGCAATGTTCATAGTCATAGGCAAATGTTCATAGTCATAGGCATATGGTTTTAAGGTCCATAGTTTCATAGTCACAGTCTTATTTGTCCTCGAATCATAACAGTTCTTAATTAGGTTCAAGAGTATAGGCACTGATTCGAATAGAGAGAGAGATTTGGCATATTCTTTTATTCCTTTAATTTCATGTCACGAACAGAGAAAAACGTTCAAATCTAAAAATAACTGACTTACAGAGATTAGATTAGAACAGAAAGATGGCGTTGCTATGATTCATAGAAAAACAGTCGTTGAAGTCGTTTGAACCTCCTCTTGAATCCTAGCTTGACTTGAACCTCTTCTTGAAAATCTTTTAGCAGCATTTCCTCGTCTTGATTTACTTTATATACATTATTCTATTTATTATTTATTTTTAGAGGAGGAGAAGAAGCCATGTTTGCCAAGAATCTTTGCAGCATAAGGGTAGAAAAGAATTGTGAATAGAGAAGGAGACTAGGGCTGTTTATATAGTGTTAGGGGGACGAACCTAGGCAGAGAACGTGACCAAATACATCAGAACGAACTAGGTGCAGAAAGCTGGAAAAAGCAGGGTGGTCGACCCCCAGGTCGACTACCCTGGGTGCCCCAGGTCGACTACCCAGTCGACCTGGGTGCCTTGGCCTGGAAAATTCCCGGCCAGCCCAATCTGGGTCTGTTTTGAATTTCGAACTCGTTTTTCTGAACTATTTTGAAATTAGAACTTCGTTGAATCTTCCGGAGGCCATATCTTCCTCATACGGACTCCGATTTACGCAAACTCGGACTCGTTTTCATGCAGAATTCCGAGACGAACGCAATGGCATAGCCCGTTTCCCTTGGTTTTGATTTTAACTTTTAATTCTGCCCTGATTTGTGAATCCTAGTGTTACAGAATTACGGGGTGTTACAGGTTATGTATGCCCAAAGTACTAAAGGCAACTTTTGGCCTAATTTCCTTTGGCTTGATTTAGGTGTTTTTTAAGAATCGTCTTTATGGTTTTGTTGGCAGCTTCCACAGCTCTGTTAGCTTTCATATGGGCTAACGAGGAGAAACTTTTGGTGATTCCATTTTTCTCACAAAATCAGGTAAACTCTTCGCTCTCGAATTGTGTTCCATTAGCTTTCGGATGGGCTACCGAGTGGGTAACAATATTTTTTGTTACGAATCTTAACACCTTTTTGGACGTGATTGTCGGAAGAGGTTCTACTTCCACCCACTCGGTGAAGTAGTCGATAGCTACTACTGCATACTTAGCTCCACCTTTGGAGATTGGTAAGGGTCCAATTAAATCTATTCCTCATACATCAAATGGCCAGGGGCTTGATATAGTGGTTAGTTCGCAAGGAGGAAATCGGGGTACCTTAGCGTACTTTTGACACTTATCATATTTCTTGACGTACTCAACTGCTTGACTAAGCATCGACGGCCAATAATAACCTTGTCGCATGACCCTTTTGGCCAGCTTAACTCCGCTGGAATGATCTCCACACCATCCACCATGAGCTTCCTCCAACAAGATAAGCCCAACTTCGGAACTTACACATCTTAAGTAAGGGAGTGAATGTCCCTTTTTATAGAGTATATTATCTGAAATCACAAATGTAGGAGATTGGTGCTTTATCCTTCTCGTGTCTTGCCTACTAAGAGGCAAAGTCCCGTTTAGGAGGTAATCTACTATGGGAGTCATCCATGTAATTTTACTATGATAATCTATTTCCACTAAGGGAGGTTCTTCATTGGAGTTTCTCTCTTTGCTTCCTTCGTCCCCCCTTCTCAAGGCTTGGGCTCTAGTTAAGACTAATAACTCTTTCTCCATTTCCGACTCCACTTACTCGACACTAGGCCTTTCCTGATATCCTACGGGAATTATTCGAGTTTCACGGGCCCCCTGGAAGCTGGCTAACTTGGCTAGTGAATCCGCTTGAGTATTCTCCCCGTGAGGTATTTGATGAACTGAGATGTCCTCAAACTGGGAAAGCATCTTTAATACCTTTTTCATATATAAGATTAGCCATGCATCCTTGGTTTGAAATGTCTGTTTTATTTTGTTTACCATCAGTTGTGACTCACTAAAGATCTCTATCTGAGGTATCTTCAACTGACGTCCAAATTCAAACCGGCTATCATCGATTCATACTCGATCACGTTGTTAGTGGCCGGGAACCCTAACTTCATGGCGTAGTGCAAGCGGTGTCCGTCAGGGTTAATTATAATATAACCTGCCCCTGCTCCCTGTTCGTTAGAAGATCCATCTACAAAGAGCTGCCACTTGGTCTTTAAGTCATTTTCTTTGATTGATTGTTCTGAAATGATGCTTGTGCATTCATTCATGAAATTTGCGAGAGCTTGTCCTTTACTTGCAACTCCAGGATGGAACTCAATCTCGTATTGGCTAAGCTCGACAACCCATTTGATTAGCCTCCCGGAGTTTCCGGTTTGCTGAACACTTGCTTAAGTGGAAAACTAGTTAAAACCCTAACGGGGTGAGCTTGAAAATTGCCTCTGAGCTTTCGCGCGGTAAGGATTAGGCAATACGCTAGTTTCTCTATCATAAGGTATCGGGTTTCTGCATCCTTTAGCCTTCGGCTAACATAGTAAATGGGGTGTTGAGTCCCATTACTCTTTTTTATCAGGACTGAGCTTACTGCATGTTCTGAAACAACCATATATAGGTATAGCTCTTCTCCCTTCTCGGGACTAGATAAAACCGGAGGCATTCCCATATAAACTTTTAATTCTTGGAATGCTTTCCTACACTCTTCATTCCATTCGAATTTCTTCTTTTTCTTTATAACATCGAAGAAATGGACACATTTATTAGTGGCTTTGGAAATGAACCTACTCAGGGTTGCTACTTTCCCGTTTAGACTCATGACCTCTTTGCTTATCCGAGGTTCTTTCATGTCTTTTATGGCCTGGATTTGGTCAGGGCTGGCTTCAATCCCTTACTCACTTACCACATATCCTAGAAACTTTCCGGATTGAACTCCAAAAGAACACTTTTGAGGGTTTAGCTTCATTTGGTAACCCTTTAAGACATCGAACGTTTCCTTCAAATCCTTTAAATGGTTTTCCGTTTTGGTGGACTACACTAGCATATCATCCACATATACATCCACATTGCGCCCTATTTGTTCTTGGAACATCTTGTTTACCAGTCTTTGGTATGTTGGTCCCGGGTTCTTCAATCCGAAGGGCATCACGTTATGGCAAAACATTCCTTAATCAATGATAAAGCTTGTATGCTCCTCGTCGGGTTTATGCATCGGAATTTGGTTGTACCCCGAGTAAGCATCCATAAGGGATAGTATCTTGTGACCACTCGAGGCATCAACAAATTGGTCAATCCGCGGAAGGGGATAGCAATCTTTCAGGCAAGCCTTGTTCAAATCCGTGTAATCAACACATTTCCTCCACTTCCCATTTGACTTCTTCACTAGTACGGGGTTGGCTAACCATTTTGGGTAAAGGACTTCCCAGATAAACCCTTTAGTTTCCAACCTCTTGATTTCCTACTTTAAGGCTTCTAACAAGTCTCTATTATATTGTCTCTTCTTTTGCCGCACCGGGCTTACCAAAGGGTCAATGTTCAAGGCATGGCTCATAACAGAAGGGCTGATACCGATCATGTTTGAATGGGTCCAAGTAAAAACATCTTTGTTGAGTTGTAGGAACCGGATTAGGTCGCTTCTAAGGGGTTCTGTCAGCCTTTTCCCTATGTTAACGATCTTCGATTTATCTTCTGAATTAACATTTAATTCTTCCATGTCTTTTATCGATTTTATTCTTTTAATGTCCCCTCTAGAGTCCAAGTCCGTGACAATTTCTCCCTCTTCAGTCATATTTACATCATCGGATCTTTTCCTTTTTCTTCTCAAAGAAACGTACCTACCATTTGCACGTTTGTTAGCCTTATTAATTTTTATTTTCGCTTCGAATGTGGGATGTAAGGATCCCTTATCCGAAGGTATAAAGATCTCTCCCTTTTGTATTTGTCAATCGTTGCGAAGTACAATTTGTGGGAACTAAACTATTCTACCGTGATGGTACCCCATCCCTGTTTGGTTAGGAATTTTAACATAAGATACTTGGAAGAAACAAAAGCGTCCATCTCTTCCAAAGTTGGTCGCCCAAAGAAGGCGTTGTAATAGGATGGTTGATCGATCACAACAAAGAGAGTCTTGGAGGTCCTATGGAGCGGAGACAGACCGACTTGAACTAGAAGGTTGATTTACCCCCACCGGAGTCGACCCCTTATTGTTAAAGCCGAAGATTGGTTCATTGCTTGGTTCTAACTTTTTCTCAAAAATTCCCATCTGATCAAAGGCATGCTTAAATATGACATTGACGGCACTCCCTGTATCCACAAGAATCTTTGAAATAACAGAGAGCCTTATTTATGCTGTTATCATAAGAGGATCATTATGAGGATGGAAGAACCCTTTCTTCATTTCTTCTGGAGGGACAACTAAGTTATGCATTTTGAGAGCATAACGTGTGTTCTTCAACGATGGTTCTTCTTGAATGGAGAAGATTCCCTCCATTGCTTCTTTCATGTACTGGCTCCTAGCTCTCGAACAACATCTGGTATGGTGCGGCCCCCTATGGATCACATTAATTCGATTTATAGGCGGACCTAAGTCAAGGTTACCCTCTTCCATAGTAGTCCTTGTCGTATTCACTGAAACCTTATGTTGTCCATTTGTATGCTGAGCTGATGTTGTCTTGTTTAAAACAAATTCCTTCAGATGTCCTTCTTGGATTACCTTCTGAATAATTCTGTCCAATATCTTGCACTCGTCAGTCTTGTGTCTGTTGGTTTTGTGGAACTTGCAATATTTACCACTGGAATAAGGTTCGGGGAAATTCTTGGCATTGAACAAGACGGGGAAGTTATTAAACCTTTCTCTTGCCATGGCATACACATATGAGATAGGTTTGTTCAAAGCAACCGAGTTGGTATTAGAATCTTCCCGCCTAGATATCTTTTGGTTTCCTTCCGGAGGCTTTCGTCCAAAGTTCGGCCTTCCTGCCTCCCTTTGAGGTCCTAACTTTCTCTTTGTGAAGTACAATTCATCCATGCGAAAAAACTTGTCGACTTGCAAATGAAAGTCTTGCAAGTATTTACGGCCATGGATGTATAACTCCTTCCAGAAGGGGGTATTTTCGATTAACCCTAAGTGTACGACAATCAACTCATCATGGTTATTCATATCCTCAGCCTTCAGAGCCTCAATGTTGAATCTCTTAAGATAATCTCCCAGAGACACCCCTTGTCTCTGTTTGATGTTAGCAATGACTGTTTAGTCAACGGTCGGATCTTTGGAGATGCAGAACTACACGGAAAATTCGTAGGAGAATTGTTTCCATGAGTAAATGGTGTTTTCCCTATACTGGTGATACCACTTCGCCACTGCCCCTTGAAAGGTAACCGGGAAAAGGCGGTATCTGATGGCTCCGGAAGCATTGTAGAGATCCATCTGGCTGTCGAAAGCTATCATACGATCGTCAGGGTCAGTTTTCCCAAGATAC
This sequence comes from Allium sativum, assembly GCA_030737875.1. NCBI lineage: Eukaryota > Viridiplantae > Streptophyta > Magnoliopsida > Asparagales > Amaryllidaceae > Allium > Allium sativum. Next base: position 400,340,703 of record CM060923.1, on the reverse strand, counting down.
TTTATGGTTGGAACCTTCACTCTCGATGGTATTATGGTGTTCATAATTTCATCGATGAACGGAGCTACCCTTTCATTGCTGTTAACCCTATCATCTTAGGTCTACTTCCCCTTACTTCCCAACAAGTCCTTGACGGTCTTTTGGGTGAGGTGTTTGATGTAAGCTTCTACGTTGTCATAGTTTACTCTCTTGGGATCATAACCTTCAGAGGTGGAACTCCCGGACTGTTCCTGCTCGCATTGATTCCCTTGATGGTCTGTTCTTGTCAGATGGGACTTCTTCTTCTTGGAAGAAGTTGTCTTAAGCTTCTCCTTTGCTTCTGAATTCTGAACAGGAGCCTTTCTTTTCGGAGATTCATTCGTCTCTCTTTGACTAGATCTGACTAAGCCTTGAGGACTTCTGTGCTTGGACAGCCTTTAACTGAGCCTGTATTTCTTAGAGTTGCTTCTCCAAGACCAATATTCTTGCGACATTATCTTCCATGGCGTTTGAGTCTGGTGGTTGTTGTGGATTGGATGTGGCTCCTCTTTCATTATTTTCTAGATTGAGCGTTAGATCCATATTTCCTTCAAGGGATGTATTAGGATCTGGTTCCTTGTTTCGTTATTCTAATCTTTTCGATTTCATCTTTCTTGCCATGGAGAAATAAATTCAACAAATTAATTTTGACAAATAAACCATAAGGTCGGAGGTTCAAGCCCTCCTTCTAGCGCCAAAATGTTAACGTTATTTTCCGTCAACACCCGAATTGAGTTATTTGGAACATGTGTTCATGGGATTCGACACTATCATGACTCAGAGTTATTGAAGGTCGTTCCGAAGCCTGTGAATATAAGCTATTCTACCTTCCCTTAGGCATCGGAATTCCGATTCTAACGATTAGTTATTTTCACCTCGAAGGATAGATATCTCACACGCCGTGCGGCGGAGTTCTGAGATGACCTTAAGGAGGTTGTTTAGCTCAATACCACTAGGTTTTTTGAAATCAATTGCTCTCTAAATCATGAATGTGATGATATGTACTATGATAAGAAGAAAACAGGTTAACGCGTCCTCCATTCAGAAAGGAAGATATCGCAATGTTCATTAACTCAGACAATCATTTCGCGCTGTACCAGCACAAAGAAGTTCCGGATCGCATTAGAGATCGAGTTATAAACTCGCAGATGACCCCCCTTTCTCTGAGGTTAGGAAGTGTTAGGCTCATCATGAGAGCGTCGATCAACGTGGCAAAACCCTCAAGTCAGGGGAATGAGGAATTCAAATTTCTATGAAGCCCATCCTTCATTGTTAAGGTGCCATGATCGATTTTCTCATAAGAAAGGTTAGTGTTATCTTCCTGTTTCATCATAATGGCCCAACAAGATTATCAAATCGCAAGATGTTTGAGACTCAGAATTCTCGATTCATAAATTGTGGATGTATTACAAGAGTTGAGGATTTTCTCCTTCAAGAAGAAAAGAACAAGATTAGATTGAGAAATAAAAATTTCATCCCACTTCATGTGGCTCCAGGGTTCTTATTTATGGATAATTCGGGGCCTCTTCTACTTCTAGGCTATTGGGCTACATGGGCCTCTATCAGCTTCTATTTTCCTTGGTCTCGGGCATTTTTACTTCCGGCTGCTTTGCAGTGTTAATTATGGCTTCCGCAATGAAGGTTTCGAGCAATCGGGAGTTTTCTTGAGGTTGACATGTGCTCACTGTCGTGGTAGCTTTTCGGAAGGTATTTCGAGTTCTCGGTTGCAAACTTTTAGATATAGGTTTCCAGTTTTCTCGTGAATACTTAAAGGAGCTTTCCCTCATTATGTATGTGGATAGCTGCCGGTTCGGAATCACTGTCGGTGTCTGCGCTGAATATACTAGTGTGGATAACTCGTATCCCTTCCGGGGTTCTGGTTTGCTTTTCGCTGGGATTTTTGGGTGTTGCCTGATGATCCAGAAGGTCGCCCTACGTGATTTGTCTGTAGATTTATCATAACGACCCCTCGACATTTATGCAATGGGTGTTTTGGAAACTGGTTCCAGATAATCTTTACATTTTTTTGACTTGATGCTCTTGGTGTTTTAACCTCCTGTCGTATCGGTGTTAGGTGGGTTAATACTGAAGGTCCTTCTGGACCTCCATCTGACAGAACTTTTCACTTCACTTTTCTTGGTTTCTGGCCTGGTTGGCCTTTCATTGCGGAACCCCCTGCCGAGTTAATGCTGTTGGAAGGATCCCATCGGTTTGATCTTGTCAGATTAATCCTTCCGGCTAGATCCCTGTCGAATGAACTTTTTTGGCATTCTGCAGACCTTGAATTTCTTCTTTCTGGAAAGGTGCCGGTTTATGTCGCTCTCAGATCATTCTTTCCTGCTTTCAGTCCTTTTTTTAATTATTTGGCCTTTTGCTTTCGGGAAATCCTTTTATGCTTGTATTCCTCTGATACCCCTTCACTGCCGGCCAATATTAAGAGATGAATTTTTGTAGTAACAATGGTCTTGAAAGATCATTCAGCGTTTCTCTTTTGTGTTCATGTGGAAGATCATTGAAAAGAACGATTATTAAGTGTATTAAATATCTTGAAATATGTACAATCTCACATCCTAGTATGCAATAAATATTATATAGTTATATACGAAGTTGATGGCATTATTATAGTTCACATGAAACAGGAGATACATAAAAGTAAAGCCATCTTAGAGGATGGTGCAATGCACCACACCACACGAGCATCTGTGCCCTAGCCCGAACCCACACCCGCATCTGTGGCATGTGAGAATGAGCATTTGATGCAAATTAGAGGCACTTTGCAACTGGCACGTGATAGTGGTAGTTGGTTTTATTAGTTACTTGGGCCCAGCATATTTTTCCGTTCCAATTAAAGCAAAAATGGTCAAACCTCTTGGTCAAAGGGTCGCAACCTTTCCAAGCATTAAAACTGTTAAACTGGCCTACCCACACCTATATATAGGACGAGGTGGACAGAAAAGATAAATCATTTTTTCGGAAATACGCTCTTCTTCTTCCTAATTAAGCTCTATTCAATTACTCTCATAAATTCATCAGGCTCTACAAATTCGAGCGTAGTTTTGCATAGCGTTCCGTTTTATCTTGAGAAATAGTTAACCATCAACATTCTACGCCACAAATGAAGCAATTTTGTTTCAAGGAAACATGGAATTCTAAACTCAAAGAGGTAGAAAGGTACTGTTCAGTCTCTGCAAATTCTAGCATAGTTTTGCAGAGCGTTCCATTTTATCTTGAGAAATGGCTGACCATCAACCTTCTGCGCCATAAGGGAAGCAATTTTGTTTCAAGGAAATAAGGAATTCTAAACTCGGACAGGTAGAAAGGTACTGTATGTATCAGTGAATCTTTGTAACAGTTTTTTTGCAAAATCTTTACAAATAGGTTTCTGCAAAAAATTTACATTGGTTTTCTGTTACATAAGTAAACACGGTTTTTGCAAGGCATTTGCAACCGGTTTCTGAAATATAAATTGGCACAATATTCTCAACCTAGTTGCAAATTGTTTTATGTTGTATAATTGACATAGTTTGTTTTGCAAAATTTTCACAAATATTTTTCTACAATGCATTTGCAACAGTTTGTGTGACATATTCACAGGTTTCCCTAGCATTCTCTGTTCTCTTATCATTGTATATTTGAAAATATATTTGTATAATTTGTGATTCTAAAAATTAGGCAATTTTTTTTAATTATTACTTCTTAACAAGTATTTTACATTTAAAAAATTATTTTATAATTTAGTTTCCATAGCTAATAAGTTCTACCAACTTGTTCTTAATAATTTTACACCATATTAATTCGTTTAAAGTGTAATGAGTCATTGTTGTTTCGGGAAAAATCAAGAAAATATAGATTTGAAGGTTAAAAGATCCTGAAATGGGAATGAAATCAGAAATATATGGAAACCTGCCTTTCACAATATTTTTGCACAATTTGCCACACTTTTTAAAATTATTAGTTCTTTGTTATTACCAGATTGAGCACCGAAACCCGCTGCCGGTAAAGGGGCATCGGACCGCAACCATCTCAAAAGAATGAACTGAAAGCATAGAGTCAACATCAAGCTAAACCCGAAAGCATAAAAGAGATGGTGTGGCCAATAGGCTATCCACACCAAAACAAGGACGGAAAGCCTGGTACCGATACGAAAGGTTACAACGGCAAAACAGTACCGACACTAAAAGCCATCAACATGGACTCAGTTAAGAAAGCATAATGTGTGGAGTTGGAGGCATGCAAAGAAGAGCAAGAACCGGAAGCCAATGACCTGAGACCCGAAATTAGGAGAGAATTCTATATTGTCTGAAACCAGAACAGAAGCACCAAACCAGGCAGAGTAAAAGGAAGTGCTATCGGAACAAATTAACTTAGTGTCGATACGGAAGGAGATAAAGATGTCAAACTCAAGGATAGCACTCTGTCAAAGCTTGTCGAACACCAAGGCAGAACATCTAAAGCCATCAGTAGATGTACCGAAAACATGCTTCCGCTAGATCGACACCAGTTCCAAAGACTCACCAAAAGTAAGCTAAAGCTTATAAAAGGAAGAGCTATCCACACTAATTTCCTTAGTGTCAATACCAAAAGAAGTCAAGGTTCTGAGGCTCTAAGAAACAAAAGCACGAGATTAGTGTTACAAAAGCTCTAACCTGAAACCAGAGCTTGTCGAACCGAGAGCTATTCTGGAAGCTATCCATACCAATGGACTTAGTATCGATACATATGAAAAAGCAACGTCAAGATTAAGATCCTAAACTTGAAACTGACACACTGAAAGCAAGTCAGAACCGATAGCATTGTTAAGAAGGAAGAAAGGTGGCCGAAAAAAAGACAACCGGAACTGAAAGGTGTAAAGCGGCCGACACCATGCCGCCGCATCCGAATGTGGTTCTGCTGAGCCAATGACAAAAAAGGGCCCGATTTGTCTATAAATAAGACCCAGGGGTCACATTTTAGGGGACTTTTTCTCATTCCCAAATCATGAATACTTTTCGTAGAGAGTAAACCCTAATTTCTAAATCAATTTGGGGAATTCCTTTCTAAACACTTATGTACTCAGATCAACGAGCAATAGAGAGTGAATCGACGCTTAGCACAATTTCTATTATTTGCCTTTCTAATTCTTTCGTTTGCTTCATTGTGCTTTCTCCACAAAGAAGGCTTAATTTCCGAGCCTTACCCTTAAGCCTAGTTCACTGAAATACCCATCTACTAGTTGTTTAGCTTCCTGACTTGTGTTGCCCTTAGGGAACCTTATCCAAAGGTAACTGTTGGTTGTTGAGTCTCGTAAGCGTGATACTCACCCCTTGAGGGAAGAGAAACTAATCTTTAGCTTCAAGACCTTGATATCTAGGAAACAACGAATTAACTCAAGCATGTAGGAACTAAATAATTCCTTACTCCCCTTAGGTCCAAATCCTTAGACCTATCTCCGGTGTTGACAAAAAATATCATCAACAATTTGGCATTAGAAGGAGGGCTTGAACCTCCGATCCTGTGTTTTTCCTTACCCCATTTCTAACTGTGTTGTTCCGTCCCGGTTTGGACTAAGCTTTAAAGAAGCAAAACTATGAGCACATGGTCCCAATAAGAGTCTTTTGGATCCAAAATTGCTATGTCAGATATTACTGACCTGAGAGTGAAAGAAGAACAATGGTTAAGAATGGAGGCTTTGATAATCATCAATTGGAAAAAGGAAATGGAACAATACGATCCTGATTGTTGGAACGACAACACTTTCTACCTGGAACAAATTCCAACCCTTTCTCTAAATGGTTCTACATTAGAGGAGTATTACCTATTTTCTGACGTAAGGAAAACCAACCTTGAACAAACTAAGGGAACGATGTTCGCACAAGAAATAACGGAAGACTTCAACCGTTTTACTTCCAAATAGACCAAAAGGATAGCGCTTCAATCTCAAGATGCTTTGAAAAAAGAGATCGAAGATATGAACGTAGCAACAAGGGCAAGTAACAAAAGGGTTAAGTTCCAATCAAAAAAAGGAAACTTTGTATCAAGGCTACCGAGTAAATGCCACCCTACCACTTCAGTGGAAAATATCTATTTCCTAACCAAACATGAGTTAAATTTCTGGCCATATTCAAGGAAAAATTCTAGATACGAAAGGAAATTAGGAGGGCCTTACAGCCATTATCATATAATAAATGGACATGAAACAAACCACTACAGGGTGCTTGAAGGGATTACTATCAAGTTCTGCAATCAAGGTCAACTGTAAGATTTTGTAAAAGGGCCAGACTAAGCCGAAGAAAGGTTTTCTCGAGAAAATGCTTACATAGCTAAGGGTATGGAAACCCTCTCAAATTTGAATAACTCAAAATGGGTCAAATGAATAAATGGATAAAAACCCTTTTCACCGCCAAGATAGTCAAGGCAAGGCACCCCTCGGAGGGGGGGTGTGTAAGCCTTTCTCCGCGCCCAAGTTAGAAAGGGCCAGGTTAAAGTATCAAACGCGTAAGCCTCCAATCCACGCCAGAAATGGTAGGGATGGAGCATATGATTTAGCATCCCCTACCTCTACTGATAGAAGAGTACGCCCTGCCTCTGCTATGAACTAAGCACGTTCTACCTCTGATTGTAGAAGAGCGCGTCCTACCTCTGCTTATGTTCCTCGTATCCCGCAGAAGGGAACGAAAAATCCTTATCACCGCATATGATGGCCAGGGTAAGGCACCACTTGGAGGGGGTGGAGTGTAAGCCTCTATCACCGCCTATGATGGCAAGGGTAGAGCATCAAAAGAGTAAGCCCTAATACCATGTCTACTATGACCCAGTTCAAGCATCTAAGCCCTTATCACCGCCTACGATGGCCACGATAAGGTGCCTCCAGGAGGGAGGTCGGTAAGTCGTTGGGCCTTGCTTGAGAATAAGCTAGCCAAGCGCACCGAGGCATAAGCCCAGAGAGTGGCCAACAAAGCACGTACATCCTCTTTTATGACAATCATAAGCCCAGAGAGTGACCAACAAAGCACGTACGTCCTCTACTTTGACAATCATAAGCTTAGAGAGTGGCTAAGAAAACACATACATCCTCTGCTTTGCGAAATAAACCCGAGAGAGGGTGATACTTCTGTTAATAAGAGATGTGAATTTATGGTCTCCTATCAAATACCTAAACCTGGGTTGGTTCGGGACTTCTATTATTACCAGATGTGGATACCTGGTTTCGTATCAAATACCTGAATCTTGGTTGGTTCGGGGCTTCTATTATTACCAGATGTGGATACCAGGTTTCTTATCAAATACTTGAATTTGGGTTGGTTCGGGACTTCTATTATTACCCGATGCGGATACCTAGTTTCCTATCAAATACCTGAATCTGGGTTGGCTTGGGACTTCTAATTACTCACCGGAAAAAGAGGTCTAGGCTTCTCTTATTAATACCCTAATCCGGGTCACAAGATTCTAATTCTTATTTCTAAAGAAAGGGTTTGTCGTTAATACTCGGGGCAATGACTCGAGTCTAATATTTGGAAGCTTTCAAACGAAGGACGTGATCTTCCACATCTCACTGGGAGATTTTCTAAACTCATTACCCTATTTATTTCCAATTATATATAGTACTTATGATCATACTATCCTAACAAAAATTCATTTATTAACGGGTTACAACCCAGGCATTGTCCCACGTAGAACGGAAAAACCATCACATATGTCTTACTAGGTAACACCATTACACTATATTTTAAGTATGTGTAAGAACGACACAGTAGAACTCTTAGAAAGTAGGAATAATCTCTATGCGAATAAACGTCACTCATCAGAAAATACATACACAATTTACAAGGTTATTTATAGAGTTACGTTGTTAACTACTCAATATGACAGTGGAATATTAATATTACTAATATAATAGTCTTTGCCTCTTGATCATCGAGTAAGGGAGGAACGATGGCATGTCGAAGTGCGATACACAGAAGCTCGTTAATCTTTTGTCTCTTTGCCCTAATTTTATCAAAACTATCTAAGGGATTAATTTGAAGCTTCAAAGCTCGGTTATAAACGCTATACATGGCTTGAAGAGTCTTTTTTTCTTTCTCCAAATCAAAAACGCTTTTTCGTAAAGCATGTCTTTCTTTTCGTAGTTGCTTAAATTTGGAAACATAATAGTCAATACGCCGGAGCGTGTCCTCGTTATACTTTCTATCATAAAAACCTTTTACATCAGCTTTAACTTTCTGGCACCACCTACTGACAATGGAATCATCTAATCCGGGGGGAGGGTTCCTTGTATAATAACATATCTCAAATTCTAAAGCACCGAGCTTAGTCATGACTTATGGAGACTTAGATATAGAAATGTCGATAATCCACCTCGCCATTAAAGGAGGGAAGATGTTTGGTTTGAAATCCCTGTTATATAAACATATAAACCACTAATTATAGGTCCTACTTTCAAAAAAGATTAATGATAATAAATAATAGTTTTCATCATTCAAGAAGAGAAAATACATGGGTTCTCCTAGATCTATTGAAACAAGTTTTAATTACAAGGATTATGTATTTTAATCATTTCCCTTGCTACACTTGTTATTCATATTACATATCAGCTATGCATGATGAGCTCTAAGTTTTCTTAATGTCACCTTTCGATCGTCACCTAGGAAATTAAAGGGGAGTTGGGATAGTTCATATAAATGTGCTTAAGATATTTCAAAAAGTGATCCCTGCTGAACTTACAAGATAGTTTTCCTAGAGACTCCCTCTTCAACCTAGATAATGAATGAAAATCATCCTTGGGAACAATGTCATTGGCAAAAACATGGATTTATCTTAATATGAAAAGAAGGATAGTGGTTATAGATAACAAAGGGATATCCCCAGAAGTATATGTCTGTGACATTAAGTTTTGTAAATACAAATATGTTTCAAGACAAAGTAGGTTAATTGAATGCGAGAAAGAAAGTATCTTAAGAGCAAAAGCTATTCCTGAGAAATAGGAGAAGTAGGCTGGATAGGTTATTCTTTTTTATCAAACTTAAAAAAACCAGTCCCCTAAGCAGAAGTGCTAGTAGGATATGGGGTAGCATGAACCTATGAAGGATTAGAATCCACCTCCCCGAAACCCGGGGTGCCACCCGTAGTTGGGGAAGGATTGTCATCATCATTGTCAAAGTCATCATGACAGCCTCTACCTTCGGAACCAGGATCACTGTAATCACCATTATCACCTTCATTATCGTCGTTGACTGCAAAATCTTCCTCTTCCACATATTCCTAATCATCCGACAAATCTTAAATTAACAAGAAGTCTTCGAATTTCATTTTGTCATTCTTCGGGACCATAATGCCCCGTTTGGCTAAATCTATTATTCCCATAACCCTGCTCCGAACGGAAGGATGGACATAAGGAAATTCCATGCCCGAAAACTTTTTAAAGTTATCAAAGTAGGCCAAGAAGAGGGCATCTTCGTACTATTCCGTTTCCGCATTCGAAAGGTGTGTTATAAAAATTGAAGATCATGTTTTTAGCTTCATAAATAACCCGTCTAGCTTTACAAAGTGCATCGTCCTTCACTCTCAACTTCTCAGCATGCTCAACTAACATATTCGCTCGCTCATCCTGAAAAACTGAAACCTTAGCGGTCAAAAGATTCTTGCTACTCTTTCTATTTCAAGCTCCGATTCATCTCTACTAAGAGATGTCTTTATTTTTTTGCATTCCTCATCATTTTTACCCTTTGTGATCGCCAAATCATAAACCTTAGACTCTAAAGTAGCCTTTTCCTCCCTAAGCTTAGCCACTTCATAAGATGATGAAGTAATTACCTTTCAGAGGGAATACCAAGCTTTGGATATCTAAAAAAGAATGAGATCTTATTTGTCTGTATATAGAGAAGAAAAGTAAAAGAAAGGATAAAGGCAAAGCAAATGTTGTTGCTTGATGAGATAATGATAAAAACTTGACCAGTCTGAAGGGGAAAGCAGTGGCATGTTGGAAATTTCCTAGGAAGAAAGAACAGACTGCACAATTCTATCTAAGTCAGGGATCGATAAAGGGAACCCTGAACAATAATCATACTGAGAAGATGGGAATGATGTCAGTTAATGTTCCCTTGCATCCAGAGATTTTTGAGGATCATACATCAGGAGACCAATAACGAAAATGCTCCCTATAGTCTCAGTTTTAGAAGAACCGACATGGGCAGTAGTGTCGGCAGCAGGACCAGGCGATGGTTTTTCTACAGGCGAAGCGGCAATCTCTTTACCAAAAAGGGGAGAAATAGATGTTTCTCCCTTGTGTCTTTTAGAAGGCCCTTCATCGATGGCGGACGCAGAGCCTTTTTGCATTTGAATCACTATATTGAGAAAAGGCAGCAAGAGAAGTTATCCCATTAATGTCCTGGGTGGCTGATCACGAGTAATAATATTAAAGAGGAAAGCATAAAGGAATTTGAAATATGAAATGAAAACTTGTAATTTTTCTAACAAAATAATCTTACCCGAAGAACTCGAAAATATGGGTAACGAAAGATTAAAATCAACAGAGCCAGGGGATAAGCTTATAGTGCCCAGAAAATGGATAGGAGGATGTCCTAAAATCTTTTGCCCAGAAGGCAAGATGGTGTGTTTGAGGAGTTTATCTAGAGTCAACAATACGGAGCGTCGTCCCAATTTTTTTAGATACCTTGAAAAAGGCATCAACAACCTGGGTCTCTTCCACACCTAAGTCTTTCCTCTTAGAGATAGAGGTTGAACAGAAGCAATAACAAGATAAGACTTGATAATGAAGTAGAAATCTTGAAGAAGAAATAAGCAACTTACTAGGGTTGACAAAAGTTCCCAATATACCAGGAGGACACCTGATATAGAAAATAGGTTTTCCCAATCTTTAGACTTATTGATGGGATCACTTATCAGCTTCTTTGCAGGATTTGAGCAAAGAATAAATGAATCTGCTACTTTGGCCAAACGAAGCAGATATCGCAGAAGATTGACATTGAGAGAGGATTGGACCAACTCAAGTGCTAAGATTTCCAAGCATAGAAGAAGGGTATAGGTGTTTGGGGAAAGTTGAATAGGAGAAACCTCCAAGTGGAACTGAAGTTTGGACATGAACTCCAGGAAAGGAAAGAAACCTCCATGCCAGATATGGATGGCCGTGTAAGCAAAATACCCTCCAGTGGATTTTGAATAGTATCTTGAGGAGAGGCAGGAATAACATCAACACCAGTCATACCAAAATTTCGGAGGATGGCTTCCAATTCATCTGGAGTGTTGATAAAAGAGCATGGTGGAACAGGCGCCCTCTTTGGACGAGACGTAGTAGATTTGCCCAACTTGGACTTATGACCCATTTGTTCCTCAGACATAATATTGTCAGGTGATATTATTCTTTAAAAACATGTTAGAATAACAATCTTGTACATTTGCCTGTTAGTGAATTTTAAATTACTATGTCCACCCATTAATGTTTAGATCTTATGGTTTTAAAGGTCAAAACACAACTCGAATGACTAGAAATAAAATGGTGACAAGACTCATGCATAGTGAAACACTTAGGATACGTCTAAGAATGGTTAAGTAATTCAGTATTTGCTTACCCAAAGCCAACTGATTTGGTAACGGTCTAAACCGAAACTAAACAAGTTGATGATTAACACCGTAACATTAGCCAATAATAGCTTAATACCAGTGGGATCAAGATCAAAGTGTTTCGCTGACAAGACTCCAAATTTCTTAACATCGAAACGAAGGGAAAAACAAACCTTTCGGCAATAGTCGGTGTTGACAAAACCGAAGCCAAAATCAGCCGACAACAATTTGGTAGTTAAACTTGTTGGAGAATGGAGTTTTGATGACAACAGCCTTATTTCAATATTAATTGATTATAAAATACATATTAACACTTTTGTTTAGAATATATATTTATATACACACACACATGTGCATGATTTATATATAGGAATTATTACTGAAGACTGTACAGTTTAAAGATATTAGAAATTAAGAATTCAGAGATGATTCAAGATTCATGAGTATTCAAGATTTCAAGAGTTCAAGAGTTCAAGATAAATATAGTTATAGAGTCTAGATTATGTAAGACTCTGAATATCCCACCAGATTCAGATTCAAAATAATTAAAATTCTGTTTTACAGATTCTGTTTTCGAATTCAATCTTCAATATCTATCTTCTCTATTTTACTTTCTATTTTAATTTGATTTTAAACTTAAGTTTTATAAGTTTATACTTTATAAGTTTTATATATTTATATTTTATATACTTTATATTTATATAGTTTTAAACTCTATAATTTTATAAATAAGTTTATATAGCCAATATTTATGTTTTCATATAATTTTCTACTTCACAATAATAATTTATAACACTATATTTTAATTCAAGAATTTTAGGATTATATACATATCAAAACACTTGAAAAATATTCAAAATTCAATTTTGTACATGTATATGTCGACATACATATATATACATGTCGACATATAACTGTCAATTTTTCAAAATTGAAAGGAAATGTCTTTTCACTATTTGTGACGGTTCAAAAATGTTGCAACCTTTCAAATGTTATAAATAGGGGCTGATTTCGAATTTTTTATTACTTCTTCTTCTGCATCTTCATCTCCTTCCATTACACCATTATTCTTTAATATTTTCATGATTTCTACCCTTATACTCTACCGAATTCAATTATGTTTTCATTAAACTTCTTCTCTCTATACTCTCTACTGATTACTCTCTAAATCAAGTGCTATTGAAGAGTTATAGGGATGTTTGTAATTGTTTGGGTTGTGTAAGTAATCGGTGGTATCGCTTGTAGCCGTGAAATCAAGGACGGGTAATCGGTGGTATCCCTTGTAGCCGTGAAATCAAGGAGTTTGTAATTGGATATTGATATAGTAATAAAACTCTGCGCAATCCAGCGTTGTGTAGGACTGGATTTAGGAGCAATCCGAACCAGTATAAAATCTGGTGTGTTCTTTCCTTTTCTGCATTTTATTTATGTTTTTTTTTTGTGTTTGATTATGTGTCTATGATTGTTTCTGTGGTGTTTGATTCATATAGTATATTTTATAAGTTTTAGATTTTATTTAAATTCGCAAAAACACTATTCACCCCCCTTGCCTAAACGATCCATTGTGTGATCACTAGCAATTGTATCAGAGCAAAGTCTTTCAAAAAGTTCATAATCTAATTTCTGAAAATGTTTAAATGGAAAATTTTGAAATAATTGTTAACACTAGTTTTAATTCATGTACTGCATCAGTATTAGATGAGTTTGCATTCAATTTTATTGAAAAATTCAAGTTATCATGATATGATTTCTTAAAAATGTTAAATAGATATATCACAGCATCATCATGATGTTATTATCTCAAATTACAAGTAGTTATTTAGAAAATTCACTTAATTCTTTGAAAAGTTATGTTGTTTTGCAGGAAAAGAAGTTATCTTTGATGACTGTTGGCCAAGAGACACCAAGATGATCATTCATCAATCAAGAAAAGAAGAGTTTATGAAGGGATATTACTTTTGGGCTTATAGTAGTTGCATTTAAAATTCAAATTCAAGTTCAAAATTTTGACGCCAAGTTGACTAGGTCGTTGAAAGGACCCGTAACTTCCCCGTGAAGGAAAGAGCGGATACTTTGAGAACAACACACAAATGAATGCAGACGGAAGAACATTTCATTGTTAATTACAACAATTCCATCAGATACAAGAATATACAGAGTATGAATAAGTATACATTCGATAAATATCAGAGATTACAATAAATTACATAGCAGCGGAAAATAATACAAAGCACAACTGAAGGTGATATACGAATACAGAGCTTTCCGGATATCATTCCAGCTGTAAACCAGGATCTTGTGAATATAAATCTGCAAAACCAAAACTACTAGCTGCCCGTGTCGAAAATAAGGTCACCCAGAGTTTAGGTTAAAACAATAAACTCTAGGTCAGTCATGTGACTGGTATGAGTACTAAAAAAGTTATTTAAAACTTTACTTTAAAAGAGAGTAATTCAAGGGACCACGCCGTAAAACCCGGAACGGGTTTCCTCCCAAGAATACCAGTGCATAGGATAAACAGCGCAATGCTTTTTCGAAAAATGAAGCTATTATAAGACCCAGGTCCAATCACATAATGCAACGCAAGCCGGAGGATAGGGTTTTCCCTTATAATAGCCAAACATGCTTGGTACGTTTAAAACAAATCATTTGATACTATTATAGGTGTATAGTGTCAAAACAATTTCAATCATAAATATCAATCCTAGGCAGCATGGGTACCATCTATCATGTCGCCATACTAGGCTCTACAAATAAAACCGAAGTATCTCGTATTGGAAATTGGATTTCCGTCATGAGTCGAGGCAAGGGGCAAGCTCCTCTCCGCTTCGAGACACTCTAGCAAATGCCTCAGGACTACACACTCTGGGTAACCCTTGGATCTTCGTGGCTCGTCCTCTCTTACGTTTGAGGATTGCCAATTCCTGAACACACGTTTCCCGGTCCTTACAGACCTAAAATCGAGCCGCCTCATCCAACAACCACATAGATGAAAAGTATATAAATTTCAGGGCTGGTAAGTCACTGACACCACCAAAGCTAGAAAGAAACGTCGTGCTCTCCCTGCAGTCCTTATCCCGTTTTTGACTCATACCGAGGTGTGAGGCTCGCGAATCCACGCTATACACAAAGCTATGCCATATAGGCCGTGCTTTGATCATCAACCACAAGACTTTGCTTTTCAACAGAAGCCTTGATCCATGCAACTCAGCGTGCCACGCAGGCAATTCATGCCATGCGATTGATATCTATCGACATATAACCTCTAAGCTCGTACGTCTCAGAGAAGGGCGTTAAGTAAGAGAAAAAATTCTCCGCCGCCAAACAGATATATATTTAACAGAAATCAATCAACACAGAATAAAATCCAATGTCAGACACACAATCCATTTACAAGTTCGTTCTGGGTCTGAACGAAACCGGAGGCACTTTCCTCGCATATCCATCGATCTCCAAGTACGTCTGAACGACCACCAACTGATTCCGTCATCTTGGGTGTACAGCCCAATCAAGATCATCAGTAATCACCCAAACGATGTGAAGACTTCCAGTCTTCAACCACCGTCTTCATCTTCGACTTATCGTCGAATCGGTTATTCAGAATGGGTGTAAACCCGGCCTTTCCGAACAACCCGCGTATTTAGTAAACAAATGTTACACAAACACAACATACGCCTCATTCCAATTTAGCAACCACTAACCGTAAATCAACAAGAGAACAATTTACCAAATATTAACCCCGAAGGCCGAAACCAACATCAGATCAATACCCAAGAAACCATTCTTCTTAACTAATCTACAGCTAGTTTCTAAATTTCAATTCTTAGGGAAAGGTTCCCATTAATTTTATCAAAGATAAATTCTTTAAATTTATTCTTTAATCTTCCTTTGGATATCATTTCAAACCAGATTATGGTTTTCCAAACTAGTCAAGATTAGCGAACCACTCCGAAGTAATTATTTATTTTATTTCCCAATCCTAACTATTCATCCCATGAAGCAAAACTGGTAATACTCCATATCTAACACCACGGTGTTATCGGTAAAATTAATTACCATTTCATGTTCAAATCTAATTAAAGATTTAACTATCGCTTTGGAGCAAAACTGGTGATACTCCATTCTCGCTCATTTTCCAAATTTGATAATTTAAATTATCAATTCACATTTCAATCTAATTGCAGATTCATTAAAACTCCCTTTTCTGGGTTAAAGAACTAATGTCGTTTAAAACACAGTTAACGATAAACCCAAATCACATTCTATTTATTAACGGGTTAAAGAACAAGTGTTATTTAAAACACCGTTCACGATAAACCCACAAATCAATTCTATTTTAAACCCGTTTCAAATCCAATTTATTTATTTAAAAATAAACGGGTTTAATTTTAGTTCAAAACTAGTTCATTTCGATAAAAATCTATTTTTATCTTTTCAAATATGGAGTTTTTCATCCCAATTTTTCCCAAATCATTTCTTATGATTTCACACAAATTATTACTATTTTTAATAATTTTATCAAGGCCCGTATAGTCGATTTCAATCAACGGCCATCGAACTGCACTTACAGCGACCTTTTCCAAATTAGATTTGGACGTATCTCCAAATCCAACCATTAGATTTCAAATTTCTAATAATCGTTAGAAAGTTTTTTTCGATACGAACCCAACGGTTCCGGTTTTAGGAGAATCCGATGGTCGGACCTCCCGTAATGTCCGTTCGAAGTCAATGGTCGAAATTTACGAACTGCCGCGGCGCGGCGCGTTCTATTCAGGCCATTATATATATTATATATATATATATTATATATTTCGTCGATTTCCTTTTTAAAACGCATTTTATAATTCATTTCAAACTTGTTTCAAAAACAATTTCAACCTTCATTTCAAATTCAAATCAAAATTGAATTTTCCCTTATAAATTATTTTTACCTTCATTTCTATTTGATTTCAATTCAAATCGATTTCAATTCTATTTCAGTTCGTTTTCAATTGAATTCAATTTCTTTTATATTCAATTCAATTCGATTCGTTTTATATTCAATTCAAATTCGATTCGTTTTCTATTCAATTCAAATTCGATTCGTTTTCTATTCAATTCAATTTCGATTCGTTTTCTATTCAATTCAAATTCGATTCGTTTTCTATTCAATTCAAATTATAAAAACGAATATAATCGATATAAATATCGTTCGCATCAAAATGGCGCATCTCTAATCAACACGGCCTTATATATTTCAAAAATTCCGTTATTCTATTCAACAAATGAATATATATTTTTGTCAACACATGACTAATCTCAACGGATGAGTACTGTCCACGTGTGACTATTTTTGTTTTTCAATATATTTTAAAAAATTATGATATCTATCGTTTGATTTCAAATCAGACACCAACCGTAAATTAGTAAGAGAACGATTCCCTAAATGTTAACCCCGAAGGCCGAAACCAACATCAGATCAATATCCAGGAGACCACTCATCTTATCTATTTTCCAATTAGTTTCTAATTTTATATATGATAAAGATGTAAATTTTATTGTTAAAATATTTCGTTCAACACATGACTAATCTCAACGGATGAGTACGGTCAACACATGAACCTTTTTTTTATAATATTAAAGAGGTAAATTTTATTGTTAAAATATTTCATTCAACACATGACTAATCTCAACGGATGAGTACGGTCAACACATGAACCTTTATTTTATAATATTAAGATGTAAATTTTATTGTTAAAATATTTCGCTCAACACATGACTAATCTCAACGGATGAGTACTATCAACACATGAACCTTTATTTTATAATATTCCTTATTTTCTAAATTGGAATGAGGCCCAATCAATTACCATATAACGTTAATTATATGGATTCCATACAACACATGTATATAATAGCAACGACAAATAATCAAGCATCATCCAAAGTGCACTACACTGTATAAGCATCAAATATAGATATCTAACGCTTATAAGCCTGTCAATCAATCGATCGACATACAACTAATTATTGGGATTAGTGTATGCCGTATTTTATCCCAATACCCGTGTGGGGTTTCAAACAATCAAACATAGATTTTATTCGTGCAGTTGGGCGATGTGTAAAATTTATCGTCCCAATCAATATCCTTCAAATAGGTGTACATAAACAAACCGTCCGGTTTGTAAATGAATATTTATTTTATTCACATTCACTATATTCATATTCACGTTAAAAAAATTTCAACGATCAAATTATTTTATTCAACCTATGAATATTCTATTCAGTTCATTTATTAAATAAAATGATATCTTTATTTTTCTAACTTATTTTAGAAAATTTCGGTGGCATAACAGCACGATACTAGAAACGGGACAAGGCCTAGCCTTATCCCCGGTCTAGTGATGGTCCACGCCATACACATATCAATCAAATCAATTTCAATTCACCAAACAACCAACTCCAAATCAAATAATCTAACTAATCTATGCAACCAAACAAACAAGTCCATGGTCAGTGGACAGTGGTGTCGGGTGCTACTAAACACCGTCTGCATCCTAGTATATATATATAACTAGAAAACGAAATTTAGAGTGAGAAGTTCTCACCGATAGCTATCCTAACTCCACGGCACTTCCTATGTAGAACATCTTCACCGTGCTCGCCTTTCATCACTTTCGTTGCCCGTAGCCACTACATATATAAAAATCACATTTTTATATTGTTGCTATGTATATAAAAATCATATTTTTATCATTACTCAATATGGGTAAAAATTCTATTTTTACATCGCTACTATATAAATAAAACTTCTATTTTTACATCGCTACTATATAGATAAAACTTCTATTTTTACATCGCTACTATATAGATAAAACTTCTATTTTTACATCGCTACTATATAGATAAAACTTCTATTTTTATCACGTTATTCTCAATATAAAGATTTCGCCCTTTCAAATATAAAGATTTAATTTTTATTTCATCACTATAAAAATCACATTTTTATTTCAACATATTTATAATAAAAATCAGATTTTTATTTCGCTACATATATAAAGATAATATTTTTACTATCTACATCCTATATAAAAATTATATTTTTAATCTTCTACTATAATAAAAATTATATTTTTATTTCTCTAACTTCATGATAAAAAATCTTATCTTTATCGTTCTAACTTCTTAATAAAAATCTTATCTTTCTCTTTCTAACTTCTTAATAAAAATCTTATCTTTCATATAAATAAATAAATTCCTTTTTAGTTTAAAAATCATAGCTTCTTCAATTTAGAGATCGTTGCTTTTCCAATTTAAAAATCGTAGCTGCCCCAATTTAAAGATCGTTGATTTTCCAATATAAAAATTCCATCTTTTCACCTTACTAATTACTGTAAGTAAATAAAATTGAAAACTCACAGCGAAGGGGGGGCCTACATGCTGACTGGAGGTCGAAGGAGTCGCTGGTGGTAGCTCAGGTGGTCGGAGCAGCTCGTGGCAGCTAGGTCGAGGTGGCGGCTTTAGGCGATGGGTTTGGGTGCTTCGCGTTTTGTGTTGGTCTGAGGGCTCGGGCGCGGGAAAGAAGAGAGAGGGAGCGGAGGAGTGGGGTCCGGCGCTGGGGAGGCCGGTGGCGTGGTGTGTCGAGGTGGGCGGTTGGTTAGGGCGTGGCGACGCTGGGTTATTTGGGGGTAGGGTTTCGTACGGGGGAGAGGAGCGAGGGGGCGAGCAGAGGGAGGTGGCAGAGGCGATGCCAGAGGGGCGGCGGCCACCCAGGCGTGGCGGACGATCATCAATGGCGATGGGGAGGGAGCGGCTTCGTTTGTTTTTTTTTTCCTAAATCGATCTGAGTGGGAGAGAGAAGGTATGGGTATGGATATTATTATATATATATATATATATATAAAATATTAATATTTATTTTCCAAAGGTGTTGACTTTTCATTCGTCCTCCAAACGAGACCCAACGATTGTCGCCCCTAGCTAATTACCCCCATTCTGAACACAATGGGATATGTTTCGTAAGCCAATTCTGCCGTTTCGATCAGTTTTCGTCAAAATCAACCTATAACTCTATATATTGAATTTGAATGCGCATTTCAATTCACTGGGGTCACATACTAACTCTATAAATCCCAGAAAAAATATTTTCTAGCTTCGTATTGACGATACGGTCCTAACAAAACTAATTTCGTCGAATTCCGAGATCGTTAGAAAAATGGCCATTTTCCAGTCGATTAAAATCAACTGAAACTGGCCAAATGCGTTTTCCTTTGCCACGCTCACATATTGATTCGAAAAATTATGAAATTTGAAACCTAGCAATAACTTGACATCGCGGATCCAACAAAAGTGTTTTCGTCGAAATCCGAGGTCGTTTGCAAAATTCCCATTTTTAAGGGCCTGAATTCCAAAGCGACTATTCATAATTTTCAACTGGACATATCTTTTGATTCCCGCTATGAAATTTTGATTTTTCGGATTCGTTGGAATGATATTCTCAATTAGATCCTAATGTTTTTTGTTTCACTAAAATCCGGATTGTTTTGCACCCGGTAAGTTCAATTGAAGTTTGAAATCGAATTATCGAACTACCGCACCATTTTCAATTTCTTTTATAATTATGTATAATTATTTATATTCTAACGACGGCGTATATAATATATACATTCTAAATATATTCAAAATAAATTTCTCGTCGATATTATTTAAAATAATCCATTTTAAATCTTCAAAATTCGTCGAAGTTGCCAAAACAAAAATTTTAAACTGGCTCAGAATTTCCGGGTTATTACAATCTCCCCCACTTAAAACTTTTCGTCCCCGAAAAGGAACGAAGCCGAAAGTGGTTTGATTAATCAGCTCTGCGTTCGATCTGGCTTCCATTCTCCAACTTTTCAGTTTCTGAGAGGTTTCAAATTTTCAAAAAATTGGCTAACACCCTAAATTTTCGAAAAATTTCACCATAACCTCCCTTGCACCGGGAGCCACCGGAAAATCCCGAAATTGCCATACAGGCCTTCTGATCTCAAAAAGAAAAAAAAGCCAAGCGGCTAGCCAATCGGCTCAAAAAATCATCATCCCCCAAACAAAATAGTAAATTATAGTAAACATGTACCTATTTGTCGGGCAAACAAATTTTATTCTTCTGCTCTAGCCTCTTTGCTATGACCTATTCAATGAAAGTACATGTATATGCAAGCAAATGCGACAAATTTTCAATATAGTTCAATATTCGGTTCAATTTGGCATAACGGTAAAAAAAATATCAAACAAATAAACAAACAACACAAACATCAATCAATTAGTGAATTAGAGTTTCAAATTCATAATTTTTACTACATATAAAGAAAATCATGTTTTTGATGCCAAATCACAACAATAAATCTATCCATATTTTAGTTTTGGTTCTCACACCAGTCTAATGGATATATATATATCATACCTTCGAAACACGAACACAAATTCTGATGATGATATATCAATCATCAGAACCATCTCCGGGTGTCTAGAATGTGATTCTATATCTATCCAGTATATTAAAACTTCGAATATACGTTCATGACGCGTATATGCAAAATCTTTATATATTGGATTGTCCAAATTCAAAATAAATAAATATTCAAATACGTATAAAGCGATTTAAATTTTTAAAACAAAATTGTTTTCATTTGAAAAATATACACTTCACACTCGTTTTAGGATACTACTGATCCTATCTCTAACGAGTAATTCTAATTCGATATTACTAATCCAATATCTGATGAATTCTTTCGTATGGTTCTAATGTGTCTTGTTCTCGAGCTCTGTAAACCAAAGCTCTGATACCAAATGAAAGATAGCCGACGAAATCCGGTAGGCTTTGCAACCATCCCTTCATCCCCCAAGCAGCAGGTAATACCCACCGTGGCTCCTACATGGTCCCCCAATCCCTTGTTTTACGACGACCCTCTCGAGTCTCGCGCCTACTGGCGAACCAATGCTCTAAACTGCGACATGTAGGGGTAAGAGTCTCCCGTTCGCCACCAAACCGCGAAGCGAGAACCCCCTATCATGCGTACCCGGCCTATTCAGGGCCAGCAACAAGAACTGGTGATACTCCATTCTCGCTCATTTTCCAAATTTGATAATTTAAATTATCAATTCACATTTCAATCTAATTGCAGATTCATTAAAACTCCCTTTTCTGGGTTAAAGAACTAATGTCGTTTAAAACACAGTTCACGATAAATCCAAATCACATTCTATTTATTACCGGGTTAAAGAACTAGTGTTATTTAAAACACCGTTCATGGTAAACCCACAAATCAATTCTATTTAAAACCCATTTCAAATCCAATTTATTAATTTAAAAATAAACGGGTTTAATTTTAGTTCAAAACTAGTTCATTTCGATAAAAATCTATTTTTATCTTTTCAAATATGGAGTTTTTCATCCCAATTTTTCCCAAATCATTTCTTATGATTTTACACAAATTACTACTATTTTTAATAATTTTGTCAAGGCCCATACAGTCGATTTCCATCAACGGCCATCGAACTGCACTTACAACGACCTTTTCCAAATTTGATTTGGACGTATCTCCAAATACAACCGTTAGATTTCAAATTTCTAATATTCGTTAGAAATATTTTTTTGATATGAACCCAATGGTTCCGGTTTTAGGAGAATCCGACGGTCGGATCTCCCGTAATGTCCGTTCGAAGCCAATGGTCGAAATTTACGAACTGCCGCGGCGCGGCGCGTTCTATTCAGGCCATTATATATATAATATATATATATATTATATATTTCATCGATTTCCTTTTTAAAACGTATTTTATAATTCGTTTCAAACTTGTTTCAAAAACAATTTCAACCTTCATTTCAAATTCAAATCAAAATTGAATTTTCCCTTATAAATTCTTTTTACCTTCATTTCAATTTTATTTCAATTCAAATCGATTTCAATTCTATTTCAGTTCATTTTCAATTGAATTCAATTCAATTTTTTTATATTCAATTCGATTCGCTTTCTATTCAATTCAAATTCGATTCGTTTTCTATTCAATTCAAATTCGATTCGTTTTCTATTCAATTCAAATTTGATTCGTTTTCTATTCAATTCAAATTCGATTCGCTTTCTATTCAATTCAAATAATAAAAACGAATATAATCGATATAAATATCGTTCGCGTCAAAATGGCGCATCTCTAATCAACACGGCCTTATATATTTCAAAAATTCCGTTATTCTATTCAACAAATGAATATATATTTTTGTCAACACATGACTAATCTCAACGGATGAGTACTGTCCACGTGTGACTATTTTTGTTTTTCAATATATTTTAAAAAAATTATGATATCTATCGTTTGATTTCAAATCAGACTCCAACCGTAAATTAGTAAGAGAACGATTCCCTAAATGTTAACCCCGAAGGCCGAAACCAACATCAGATCAACATCCAGAAGACCACCCATCTTATCTATTTTCCAATTAGTTTCTAATTTTATATATGATAAAGATGTAAATTTTATTGTTAAAATATTTCGTTCAACACATGACTAATCTCAACGGATGAGTACGGCCAACACATGAACCTTTATTTTATAATATTAAAGAGGTAAATTTTATTGTTAAAATATTTCGTTCAACACATGACTAATCTCAACGGATGAGCACGGTCAACACATGAACCTTTATTTTATAATATTAAGATGTAAATTTTATTGTTAAAATATTTCGTTCAACACTTGACTAATCTCAACGGATGAGTACTGTCAACACATGAACCTTTATTTTGTAATATTCTTTATTTTCCAAATTGGAATGAGGCCCAATCAATTACCATATAACGTTAATTATATGGATTCCATACAACACATGTATATAATAGCAACGACAAATAATCAACCATCATCCAAAGTGCACTACACTGTATAAGCATCAAATATAGATATCTAACGCTTATAACAGCTTGTCAATCAATCGATCGACATAAACTAATTATTGGGATTAGTGTATGCCGTATTTTATCCCAATACCCGTGTGGGGTTTCAAACAATCAAACACAGATTTTATTCGTGTAGTTGGGCGATGTGTAAAATTTATCTTCCCAATCAATATCCTTCAAATAGGTGTACATAAACAAACCGTCCAGTTTGTAAATGAATATCTATTTTATTCACATTCACTATATTCATATTCACGTTAAAAATTATATTTTCAACGATCAAATTATTTTATTCAACCTATGAATATTCTATTCGGTTCATTTATTAAATAAAATGATATCTTTATTTTTCTAACTTATTTTAGAAAATTTCGGCGGCATAACGGCACGATACTAGAAACGGGACAAGGCCTAGCCTTATCCCCGGTCTAGTGATGGCCCACGCCATACACATATCAATCAAATCAATTTCAATTCACCAAACAACCAACTCTAAATCAAATAATTTAACTAATCTATGCAACCAAACAAACAAGTCCATGGTCTGTGGACAGTGGTGTCGGGTGCTACTAAACACCGTCTGCATCCTAGTATATATATATATATAACTAGAAAAAGAAATTTAGAGTGAGAAGTTCTCACCGATAGCTATCCTAACTCCACGGCATTTCCTATGTAGAACATCTTCACCGTGCTCGCCTTTCATCACTTTCGTTGCCCGTAGCCACTACATATATAAAAATCACATTTTTATATTGTTGCTATGTATATAAAAATCATATTTTTATCATTACTCCATATGGGTAAAAATTCTATTTTACAACGCTACTATATAGATAAAATTTCTATTTTTACATCGCTACTATATAGATAAAACTTCTATTTTTACATCGCTACTATATAGATAAAACTTCTATTTTTACATCGCTACTATATAGATAAAACTTCTATTTTTATCATGTTATTCTCTATATAAAGATTTCTCCCTTTCAAATATAAAGATTTAATTTTTATTTCATCACTATAAAAAATCACATTTTTATTTCAACATATTTATAATAAAAACCAGATTTTTATTTTGCTACATATATAAAGATAATATTTTTACTATCTACATCCTATATAAAAATTATATTTTTAATCTTCTACTATAATAAAAATTATATTTTTATTTCTCTAACTTCATGATAAAAAATCTTATATTTATCGCTTTAACTTCTTAATAAAAATCTTTTCTTTCTCTTTCTAACTTCTTAATAAAAATCTTATCTTTCATATAAATAAATCAATTCCTTTTTAGTTTAAAAATCATAGCTTCTTCAATTTAGAGATCATTGCTTCTCCAATTTAAAAATCATAGCTGCCCCAATTTAAAGATCGTTGCTTTTCTAATATAAAAATTCCATCTTTTCACCTTACTAATTACTGTAAGTAAATAAAATTGAAAACTCACAGCGAAGGGGGGCCTACATGCTGACTGGAGGTCGAAGGAGTCGATGGTGGTAGCTCAAGTGGTCGGAGCAGCTCGTGGCGGCTAGGTCGAGGTGGCGGCTTTAGGCAATGGGTTTGGGTGCTTCGCGTTTTGAGTTGGTCTGAGGGCTCGGACGCGGGAAAGAAGAGAGAGGGGGCGGAGGAGTGGGGTCCGGCGCTGGGGAGGCCGGTGGCGTGGTGTGTCGAGGTGGGCAGTTGGCTAGGGCGTGGCGACGCTGGGTTATTTAGGGGTAGGGTGTCTTACGGGGGAGAGGAGCGAGGGGGCGAGCAGAGGTAGGTGGCAGAGGCGATGCCAGAGGGGCGGCGGCCACCCAGGCATGGCGGACGATCATCAATGGCGACGGGGAGGGAGCGACTTCGTTTGTTTTTCTTTTTCTTTTATTTTCCTAAATCGATCTGAGTGGGAGAGAGAAGGTATGGGTATGGATATTATTATATATATAAAATATTAATATTTATTTTCCAAAGGCGTTGACTTTTCATTCGTCCTCCAAACGAGACCCAACGACTGTCGCCCCTAGCTAATTACCCCCATTCCGAACGCAATGGGATATGTTTCGTAAGCCAATTCGGCCGTTTTGATCAGTTTTCGTCAAAATCAACCTATAATACTATATATTGAATTTGAACGCGCATTTCAATTCACTGGGGTCACATACTTACTCTATAAATCCCAGAAAAAATATTTTCTAGCTTCGTATTGACGATACGGTCCTAACAAAACTAATTTTGTCGAATTCCGAGACCGTTAGAAAAATGGCCATTTTCCAGTCGATTAAAATCAACTGAAACTGGCCAAATGCGTTTTCCTTTGCCACGCTCACATATTGATTCGAAAATTTATGAAATTTGAAACCTAGCAATAACTTGACATCGCGGATCCAACAAAAGTGGTTTCATCGAAATCCGAGGTCGTTTGCAAAATTCCCATTTTTAAGGGCCTGAATTCCATAGCGACTATTCAGAATTTTCAACTGGACATATCTTTTGATTCCCGCTATGAAATTTTGATTTTTCAGATTCGTTGGAAAGATATTCTCAATTAGATCCTAATGTTTTTGGTTTCACTAAAATCCGGATTGTTTTGCACCGGGTACGTTCAATTGAAGTTTGAAATCGAATTATCGAACTATCGCGCCATTTTCAATTCCTTTTATAATTATATATAATTATTTATATTCTAACGATGGCGTATATAATATATACGTTCTAAATATATTCAAAATAAATTTTTCGTCGATATTATTTAAAATAATCCATTTTAAATCTTCAAAATTCGTCGAAGTTGCCAAAACAAAAATTTTAAACTGGCTCAGAATTTCCGGGTTATTACAGTCGTATAAAAAGGATGTGTTCTTATCAAAACGATTCAGATTCATCATCAAGCAATGAAGAGTCAGAAATCGGAAATTCAAATGTGTTTCACAGAAATTCAAAATACAGAGGATGTCGAAGAAATGGATCTAAAAACCAGGTACATCTTAATTAATTTTTAAATTTTTTGGTTGAATGGATGTTTTGCTTGCATTGCTTTGTTTTAAATTTGAAATTTAAACTTTAAAATTAAAACTTGAAATTTAAAATTCCAATTTGAAATTTGAAATTCAAAATATTAATAAAATAATAAAATAAATTTTGGATATTTGTTAGGATTAATATTATTTTAGAAAATAGTTAAACCTGAAATATAAATCGATAATTTAAAACAAAAGTCACAAAACCATATGTTTTCTGAAATTTCTACATGTATGTCGACATACACAGAAGGGCATGTCGACATATGTACCAATAAATTCAAATTTTGAACTTTCAAACTTCGCTCCATCTTTTCAATAAGAAAATGTCAGTTCAAATTCTAGTTATTAACTTTGTCTGTCTACTTATTTTCTTATATCTTGTTTCAAAATATATATATTAAAAGAATATTTTTTTGTTGTTATAAAATATAAATTTACTAATCTTTTATATAGTTTAAATATGCATAGTTTAACTTATATATTATTCATATGATTTCATAACAATTTTGGGTTACATTATCACTAATAATATTTATAACTTAATATTAATTTTGATTTCTTATTAAGATTTATAAAAGCTTGAATGTTTAACCTAATATTTTGGTACAAAAATAATAATAATAATAATATATGATTTTATGTATTAAATGTGTAGCTTACAAACAAAAGTTATAATTTTATAGTTTAATTTATATCCAGATTTCATAATTTTGTTATGACTATAGAATTCTTTTTAAAGTTTTAACATATAAATGGTTCCTTATCAAATTAATATATTCTGATTTCTAACAGTTTAAATTTAAAATTTATTTGTATCAAAATATTGATTTATATTTCATAATAAATTAAATTTTAAGTTCTTTTTAAAATTAGTTTATATATATATACACACACACACAATTATGAATATATGTTTACTTTATATGATATAATTCTATATTCTCTTTAAAAAGATCTTCAAATTTTACTATATTAAAGAAGCACCTTGCTAAGATTATTTAACTTCACATTCTTACATCTTTACTATAGAATTATTCTAAAAATTTTACTATCTATTTTGAATACCATAAAACTTTCATCTTTGTTATCCTTTAAATCTCTTTCATAGGGGTCATTAACCTAAGTCTAGGTTACTATCATTACACATCTAATTTCATATCATACATCATGTCAAATTAAAATCATTCACATCACAAGTTGCATTCAATATATCACTTGATGTTATTTTGCATATGACATAATGCATTATAACCAACACTCTGCATTACCTGTTAACTTTAACTCCATACATAACAAGCATACAATATGAGAAGTTTTTAACTAATTAGAAATATAGGATTATTAATCAAATACATAACATATTTACTTTGTCTTGATTAACTTGATTGACTTTTTTGGCATGGTTGAATTGATTGGATTAATTGACTTGTTTTTTTTGTTTGACTTAAATAACTTGATTGACTTACTTAACATGGTTAAATTTCATTAGTGGTTGATCGATTTGTTAAATAAAATACTTATGCATTTGTAGTCGATAGGAGCTTTATAGGTTTTTAGGAAAAATAGAAGTTACAAGAAATGTTTGAATTTACTTTTTGACAACAAAACTTAACTTGGTTGATTAATTGGTTTAAATTGTTTGAATATTGACTTATCATTACTTGACATATATAACTTTAAGTTGTATCATAGTTTTAAGGATATCTTATCAGAGTTATTTCTTAATATAGATTAAAGTCTTATTATAGTTTTAAGGGAATTAGAGTATAGGCTAGGTTTAGTCTTTTATTAGATTAAGGGGAAGTTTTATAGTTTCTAGGATTAATTGAAGGTTCAAGAAGTGTTTATTAACACATATTATTTAATTTGGGTGATTTAGTTGATTGCTTGAATTGATTGCTTGAGTTGATTGCTTGAGTTGATTGCTTGAGTTGATCGCTTGAGTTGTTTGTTTGAATTGCTTATTTGGATTGACTTGCTTGTTTGAATTGATTATAAATATTGACTGGTTTGCTTAGTTTATTATCCTTATATTTAGTTTATTAGAGTAGTATAGCCGTAATTTTAGGGGAGTTATAATCTTTTAGGATTAGAATCAAAATCAGGGATAGTTATACTTAATCAATAGGATCATTTATAGCATGGATTTAGAGGGAGTATTTTATGTTAGGATATATAGGTAGATTTAGAATTCATGGGGAGTTATTTATATACCTTAGAAATTTAGTATAGATTTAATTATAAGATATGTTTAGATAGTTATACGATTTAGGGGAATACCTTTAGAATTTCTTTTTCATAATGCCAAAGGGGGAGAAATTATAAAATATAGACATAGTTTATAGGATTCATATAGACAGGGAGAGTATTTGAAAGGATCATCATCAACAGGTATATACAGCTATGTTATTTTATAAACTAAGATTGTCATCATCAAAAAGAGGGAGATTGTTGGAGAATGGAGTTACAACAACCTTATTTCAATATTAATTGATTATAAAATATATATTAACACTTCTATTTATAATATATACATAAATACACACACACACACACATATGCATGATTTATATATAGAAATTATTACTAAAGACTATACAGTTTAAAGATATTAGAGATTCAGAATTAAGAGATGATTCAAGACTCATGAGTATTCAAGATTTTAAGAGTTGAAGATAAATATAGTTATATAGTCTAGATTATGTAAGACTCTGAATAACACTCAAGATTCAAATTCAAAATAATTTCATATTCTATTTTTTAAATTCTGGTTTCAAATTCTATCTTCAATCTTTATCTTCTCTATTTTACTTTCTATTTTAATTTGATTTTAAACTTAAGTTCTATAAGTTTATACTTTATAAGTTCTATATATTTATATTTATATAGTTTTGAACCCTACAATTTTATAAATATGTTTATATAGTCTATATTTATGTTTTCATATAATTTTCTACTTTACAATATTTATTTATACCACTATATTTTAATTCAAGAATTTCCAGAATTATATACATATCAAAACACTTGAAAATATTCAAATTTCAATTGTACATGTATATGTCGACATACATACATACATACATACATATATATATATATATATATATATATATATATATACATGTCGACATATAACTGTCATTTTCTCAAAATTGAAAGGATGTGTCTATTCATTATTTGTGATGGTTCAGAAACGTTGCAACCTTTCAAATGTTATAAATAGGGGTTGATTTCGGATTTTTTTATTACTTCTCCATCTTCCTCTCCTTCCATTACACCATTATTATTTATCATTTATATGATTTTTACACTTATACTCTGCCGAGTTCAATTCTGTTTTCATTAATATTCTTCTCTCTACGCTCTCTACTCGTTACTCTCTAAATCAAGTGCTATTGAAGAGCTATAGGGATGTTTGTAATTGTTTGGGTTGTGTAAGTAACCGGTGGTATCCCTAGTAGCCGTTAAATCAGGGAGGTTGGAATCGATGGTATCCCTTGTAGCCGTGAAATCAAGGAGGTTGTTATTGGATATTGATATAGTAATAAAACTCTGCGCAATCCAGCGTTGCGTGGGATTAGACGTAGGAGCAATCCAAACCAGTATAAAATCTGGTGCATTCTTTCCTTTTCTGCACTTTATTTATGTTTATCTCTGTGTTTGTGTTTGATTCTGTGTTTGTGATTGTTTCTGTGGTGTTTGATTTATATGGTATATCATATAATTTTTAGATTTTGTTTAAATTCGTAAAAACACTATTCACCCCCCTCTAGTGTTGGTTTTGCCTTTATGATCCATTCCGCAATCCATAACAGAACTTATTAGTACCAAAGGCTTAGCATCGTAACAGAGCTTAACCTTTCCTATATCAGTTTTTGACCTCGAGGATGTGTCAAGAGACAAATGAAAAATCCTCTGTATCAGTGTTTGATGATGTTAAGCCTTTTCTTACCATCGAAGTTTGTTTTGATAAAGAATCAAAAACTGATGAAAACTGAGCATCCAGTAGTCGAACTGGGGAGTTAATTGTAAAATAATAATCTCGATTGATCTAAATACCCACAGTGGTAAAAATAAGTGTGATACTTCGAAAGATTCGCAAGAATACTGAAGGAGTATTAATTCTTGCTTGAATTTGCTTTTCATAAGAGAAGATTAACGAAAAGGGAAGAAGAAGAAAGGTTGCGCTGAAAGATTCCCCTTTATCCGGGCCACTCAGATAATTGTGAATCAACGGATCAGATCCTTCCCAAAAAGACTCAAAGGCGGAAAGCCAGCGCACTCAGGGTAGTACAATATGAAGACCAAAAGGTGTTAACTTTTAAAGTCGAAATTACCCCTTCACTAGGGGGGAGGGCAAATGTTGTTACCAAATTCAACACCGAAACCCGTTGCCGGTGACGAGGTATCGGACCACAACCAGCTCAAAAGAATAATCTAAAAGCACGGAGTCAACATCAAGCTAAACCCGAAAGCCTAAAAGAGATGATACCGCCAATAGGCTATCGACACCAATACAAGGAGGGAAAGTGTAACGATCAGGAATCTCGCTCGATCCGAATCAGTTGCTAAACCGACCAAGACTGTTCGAAACCCCTGATTATTTTGAGAACACGACAAACCAGAACACAAACAGAAGAACATTTCATTGTTAATTACAACAATTCCATCAGAATACAAGAATATACAGAGTATGAATAAATATTACACATCATAAAATATCAGAGATTACAATACATTACATAGCAGCGAAAAATAATACAATACACAACTAGAAGTAATACACGGATACAGAGCTTTCTGATTATCGTTCCGGCTATAAATCAGGATCCTGTGAATATAAATCTGCAAAACCAAAACTACTAGCTGCCCGTGTCAAAATAAGGGCAACCCAGAGTTTAGGTTAAAACAATAAACTCCAGGTCAGTCATGGGACTGGTGTGAGAACTAAAACAATTATTAATCTTTACTTTAGAGTTAGGTAAATCAAGGGACCACGCCGTATAACACAGAACGGGTTTCCTCCCAAGAATACCAGTGCATAAAACAAAGAGTGCAATGCTAAATAAATAAAAATGAAGCTATTACAAGACCCAGGTCCCATCACACAATGCAACACAAGCCGGAGGATAGGTTTTTACCTTATAATAGCCAAAGAATGCTTGATACGCTAAATTTCATCTTTTATTATTACTATAAGTGTATAGTGTCAAAACAATTTCAATCATAAATATCAATCATAGACGGCATGGGTACCATATATCATGTCGCCATACTAGGCTCTACAATCAAAACCGCAAATGTCACGTATTGGAAGTTGGATTTCCATCTATGAACCGAGGCCAGGGATCATCCTCTACCGATTCGAGACTGTCTAGCCCGAGCCTCAGGCAAGCCTTGGATCGTCAGGGCCAGTCCACCGATGTGGATTATTATGCCTGAACACTACGTTTCCCCGCCCTTTGGGGCGTAAATGAGCCAAATGACTCCATCGGCTCCACACAGTCACCGAGATATCTGAGGCGCCTCGCAACAGCAACAACCACATAAGTCAAACTCGTCAGGGCGTGTAAAACCACTGACGCCACTTCTAACTAGAAAGAAACGCATGCCCTCCCTGATGTCCTCTCCCGTTTCTGGTTCACAACCGGGGTGTGAGGCTCGCAAATCAACGTTACACAAAGCTATGCCACACAGGCCGTGCTTTGATCATCAACCACAAGTCTCTGCTTTTCAACAAAAGCCTTGATCATATTGCCACTTAGGCATGCCACACAGGCAATTCACTCCATGCGTTTGATATCCATCAATGTATAACCTCTGAGCTCGTACGTCTCAGAGAAGGGCGTTAAGCAAGAGAATAAATTCTCCGCCGCCAAACAGATATATACTTAATAGAAATCAATCAAACAAAATAAAATCCAATGTCAGACACACAGTCCATTTACAAGTTCATTCTGGGTCTGAATGAAACCGGAGGCACCTAGTACCGCGCATATCCATCGATCTCCAAGTACGTCTGGACGATCACTAACTGATTCCCTCCTCTTGGGTGTACGGCCCAATCAAGATCATCAGTAATCACCCAAACGACGTGAAGGCCTCCGGTCTTCGACCACCGTCTTCATCCTCGACACCACGCCGAATCAGTTATTCAGAATGGGATAAACCCGATCTTTCTGAATAACTCACGTATATAATAAACAAGTGTTACACAAACACAACATACGCCTCATTCCAATTCAGAATATTCTTTTATTCAAATATTCTTATACTTTTGGAAAGGTTCCCATTAATTTTATCAAAGATAAATTCTTTAAATTTATTCTTTAATCTTCTTTTGAATATCAATTCAAACTATTCGGGATTAGCGAACCACATCGAAGTAATCATTTATTTTATTTCCCAATCCCAACCTATTCATCCCATGAAGTAAAACTGGTAATACTTCATATCTAACACCACGGTGTTATTGGTAAATTCAATTACCATTTCACGTTCAAATCTAATTAAAGATTTAACTATCGCCTGGAGCAAAACTGGTGATACTCCATTCTCGATCACTTCAATCTAATTAAAGATTCATTAAAACTCCACTTGGTTTTAATCTTCCCAAAAATCAATATTAATGATTATTTAACTTGGGAAATCACATCCTGCCTTTAACTGAGTTAAAGAACCAATGTCATTTAAAACACGGTTCACGATAAACACAAAATCACATTTCATTAATTATTGGGTTAAAGAACCAGTGTTATTTAAAATACCGTTCACGATAAACCCAAAAATCAATCCCAATTCAATTCCAATTAAATACCATTTAATCGGTACACTTCATTAAATCTAAATAAAAAGATTTAATCTTTTTCTCAACTAGTTTTAAGAATAGTGTTAATGAAGACACCATTCACGACAAACCCAAACCCCATTCAATATTAAATACAAGGCTCTGAATAGAAAATATATCGGCTTATATTCAATATCAAATTCTACGACCAACAAATATCGTATTGGAAATAATGATATAAATATATCTTTCAAATTTCCATAACAATATCTGTATAATCACGAAATCCAACATCGAAATATTCCAAAGACAATTTCGATTCAAATCCATTCCAATTCAATTATTGGAAATTCTGGTTACTTTTAAAACCCTTTCAAATCCAATTTATTTATTTTAAAAATAAATGGATTCTAATTCTAGTTCAAAACTAGTTCATTTCGATAAAAATCTATTTTTATCTTTTCAAATATGGAATTTTTCATCCCACTTCTTCACAAATCATTTCTTATGATTTTACACAAATTATTACTATTTTTAATAATTTTATCAAGGCCCGTACAGTCGATTTCCATCAACGGCCATCGAACTGCACTTACAGCGACCTTTTCCAAATTTGATTTGGACATAATTCCAAATCCAACCGTTAGATTTCAAATCTCTAATATTCGTTAGAAAGCTCTTTTCGATACGAACCCAACTGTTCCGGTTTTAGGAGAATCCGACGATCGGATCTCCCGTAATATCCATTCGAAGTCGATGGTCGAAATTCGCGAACTGCCGCGGCGCGACGCATTATATTCAGGCCATTATATATATATATATATATATATATATATATATATATAATATTTCGTCGATTTCCTTTATAAATTGTTTTAAATTCGTTTTCGAAACGATTTCAACTTCATATTCAATTTCGAATCAAAATTGAATATTCCACATCATCGATATACAAATGATAATATTTTCAAAACGTTATATTTTGAAATCACTTCCTTTTCTGTATTCATTATAAAAACAAATAAAATCGATATAAATATCGTTCACATCAAAATGGCATCAATCTAATCAACACAGCTTTTATTCAACACATGAATTTATATTCTATTCAACACATGAATTTATTTTCTATTCAACACATGAATTCATTTTCAATTCAACACATGAATTTATTTTCTATTCAACACATGAATTTATTTTCTATTCAACACATGAATTTATTTTCTATTCAACACAAGAATTTATTTTCTATTCAACACATGAATTTATTTTCTATATTGGAATGAGGCCCAATCAATTACCATATAATGTTAATTATATGGATTTTCTACAACACATGTATATAATAGCAACGATAAATAATCAACCATCATCTAGAGTGCACCACGCAACTACATAAGCATTAAATATAAAATTAACGCTTACACAGTCTGTCAACGCATCGATTGACATACAACTAAATGATTAATGTACGTCAAATATCATCCCAATACCCGTGTGGGGTTTCAAATCAACAAACACATATTTTATTTGTGCGGTTGGGCGATGTGTAAAATTTATCGTCCCAATCAATATCAGTGTATATAAACAAATCGTCCGATTTGTTTATTACTATTTATTTTATATACATGTTAAAAATTATATTATTAACTATAAAATATTTTATTTCATTCACCATCACACAATCAAATTTCACTACACAGCAATCAAACAAACAAGTCATTCATGGTCTATGGACGACGGGTGTCGGGTGCTACTAAACATCGTCTGCATCCTAGTATATATTTCAAACTAGAAATAAATTAAAGGTGAGGAGTTCTCACCGACTAGCTAAACCAAACGCCACGACTCTTCACACGTAGAAATCTTCGTCGTGCTCGCCTTTTGTCAATTTCATTGTCCGTAGCCACTACATATATAAAAATCACATTTTTATATTATTGCCATGTATATAAAAATTCTATTTTTACACTGCTACTATATAGATAAAAATTCTATTTTTATCTTGCTTCCATATAGTAAAAATTATTTTTTTATCACGCTATTCTCTATATTAAAATTATATTTTTATATCGCTCTTCTCCCAATAAAGAATATATTTTTATAACGCTCCTTCCTATATAAAAATTATATTTTTATATCTACTTCTAATATAAGGTTCGAATTTTTATTTCATCGCTATAAAAATCACATTTCTATTTCAACGTATATATAATAAAAATCAGATTTTTATTTCGCTATATATATAAAGATCAAATTTTTACTATCTATATAATATAAAAATCATATTTTTAATCTTCCCATCATATAAAAATCATATTTTTATTGTCTCTACTATATAAAAATTATATTTTTACTTTGCTACATACATGGAAAAATTATATTTTTCTTCGCTACTTCATACGATTAAAAATCCCACCTTTTCACGATTAAAAATCGAATCTTTATATTTTATACATCATAAAAAAAATCGAAACTTTATATTTTATACATCATAATATATATACCACTAATTTTTCTAATCATTTTGAAGTTTATTTACATTAAATAAATAAAGAAGAATAATAAATAAAAGAAAAGAAAACTTACAGTTGAAAATCAGAGGGGGGGTTCGTCAGTGCGTCGGAGGAGCTGAAGGGGAGGGGTGCGAGGCTCGCGCCGTCGCTGGCAGTAGCGGATCTCGATGAGGGGAGGTGCGTGGCGGTTTGGGGGTTCATGAAAGGGGTTCGGTCTCGCGTGGAGGAGGAGGAGGTCGGTTTCAATTAGAGAAGGGGAGAGGAGGCGCACGCCAGGGGAGGCGGCGGCGAGCCCCCCCCCCTTGCGATCGTCGATCGCGATTGCCCCCCCTCCTTTTTTTATTATTACTGAAAGTCAGGTTGACCAATTATAGGAGAATATAAGGGGGGTTTATATAAAATATATATATTTAATTATTTATTGATTTAAAAAAGCAACTTTTTATTTCGAACTCGAAATCAAACCCACCGACTGTCGTCCCTAGCTAATTAACCCCATTCCGAACACAATGGGATATGTATCGTAAGTCAATTCGACCTTTACGATCAGTTTTCGTCAAAATCAAAATATAAATCCATATATTGAATTTGAACGCACATTTCAATTTAACGGGGCCACATACGGACTCTAAAAATTCCCGAAAAATATTTTCTAACTTCGTATTGACGATACGGTCCTAACAAAACTAATTTCGTCAAATTCCGAGATCGTTTGAAAAATGGCCATTTTCCAGTCGTTTAAAATCAACTAAAACTGGTCAAACGCGTTTTCCTTTGCCACGCTCACATATTGATTCGAAAAATTACGAATTTTGGAATCTAGCAATAATTTGACATCACGGATCCAACAAAAGTGGTTTCGTCGAATTCTGAGGTCGTTTGCAAAATTTCCATTTTTAAGGGCCGGAATTCCATAGCGACTATTCTGAATTTTCAACTGGGCGTATCTTTTGATTCCCACTATGAAATTTTGATTTTTCGGATTCGTTGGACAGATATTCTCAAATAGATTCGATTATTTTTGGTTTCACTAAAATCCGGTTTATTTTGAGTCCTGTACATCCATTTGAAATTTGAAATCGAATTATCGAACTATCGCGCCATTTTCAATTCCTTTTATAATTAAAATAAAATATTTATATTCTAACGACGATCTATATAAATATATGCGTTCTAATTCTATTCAAAATAAATTTCCCATCGTTATTATTTAAAATAATTCATTTTAAATGTTCAAAATTCGCTAAAATTGCCAAAATAAAATTTTTAAATTGGCTCGGATTTCCGGGTTATTACAGAAAGCTTGGTACTAATATGAAAGGTTACAACGACAAAGCAATGTCGACACTAAAAGCCATCGATATGGACTCGGTTCTAAAATCATAACGCGTGGAGTTGGAGGCAAGCAAAGAAGAGCAAGAATCAAAAGCTAATGACCCGAGACCTGACACCAAGAGAGAATTCTATATTATCCGAGACCCAACCAGAATCACCAAATCAGGTAGAGTGAAAGGAAGTGTTATTGGCACTAATTAACTTAGTGCCGATACGGAGGGATATAAAGATGTCAAGCTTAAGGATAGCACTCTGAAAGCTAGCTGTCGGAGTCAAAGCTTGTCGAATACCAAGACACAACATCTAAAGCCATCAGTAGATGTACCAAGAACATGCTTCCGCAAGATCAAAACCAGTTCCAAAGACTCACCAAAAGTAAGCTGAAGCTTATAAGAGGAAAAGCTACCCACACTAATTTGCTTAGTGTCGACACCAAAAGAAGTGAAAGTTCTGAGGCTCTAAGAAATGAAAGCACAAGAGTAGTGTTACAAAAGCTCGAAGTCGATACCAGAGCTTGTCGTTGAGAACCAAGAGCTATTCCGGAAGCTATCCATACCAATGGACTTAGTCGATTCATATGAAAAGCAGCGTCAAGATTAAGCTCCTACAGCCGAAACCTACACACTGAAAGCAAGGTCTGAACCAATAGCATTGTTAATAAGAAAGAAACGCGGCCGAAATCAAGACAACCGGAACTGAAAGGTGTAAAGCGGTCGACACCATGCTACCGCACCCGAAAGGGGATTCTGTTGAGCTAATGACAAAAAAGAGCTTGATTTGTCTATAAATAAGACCCTAAGGGTCACATTTTAGGGTACCTTTTCTCATTTCCCAATCTCGTACTCCTTTCTTAGAGAGTAAACCCTAATTTCTAAATAAATTTGGGGATTTCCTTTGTAAACACTTATGTACTCAAATCAGTGATCCATAAAGAGTGAATCGACACTTAGCATAATTTCTATGATTTGCCTTTCTACTTATTTCGTTTACATCATTATGCTTTCTCCACAACAAAGGATTCATTCCTAAGCCTTACGCTTAAGCCTAGTTTACTGAAATACCCTTTTACTAGCCGTTTAGCTTCCTAGCTTTTGTTGCGCTTAGAGAACCCATAGCTCAAGGTAACTATTAGTTGTTGAGTGTCATGAGCGTGATACTCACCCCTTAATTCCTTAATATCTATGAAATGATGAACTAACTCGAGCTTGTAGGAACTAAATAATCTCTTAATTCCTTTAGGTCCAAATCCTTAGATCTATCTCCGTTGTTGACAAAAAATATCGTTAACATTCTTAACAACTATTTTACATTTAAAAACTTATATTTTATAATTTAGTTTACATAGCTAATAAGTTCTACCAACTTATGTTCAATAATTTACACCATATCAATTCATTTAAAATATAGCCAGGCATTGTTGTCTTGGGAAAAGTCAAGAAAATACCGACTAGTAGGTTAAGAGATCGTGAAACGAGAAAGAAACCAGAAATGAATGAAAATTTGCCTTTCATAATATCTACCATCAATAATGGATTAATATGAATTAAAAAAGAAAGTGCAAAAAGACATGAATTACCCATGCTGCCAAGCGCTTGACGTCCAAATAAATACGTCGGCAAACATCAGCTATAGCGAATCATGAAACCCATCCTCCGCCGCCATTACGCGACAAAATACGCAGCAGTGGTAACGAACTCGAAGCTAACCTCGAACACAATCTCCATCAAAGTTCCTACACTCCCTCTTCCATAGGACCCTACGGCTATATCCTCCCTCACTGTGACCTCGTCTGCCTCGTCGTCCAACTCCTCTCCCAAAACCCCCAACCCACCCCCAATTTCCGTAGAAATTACAAGTATACCCCTGACCCTTTCCTTGACCTTTCCAACTACCTCCAAACCCTTTCTGTGACCCTAAACCCTTCCGAGTGCTCCGAAATCTTGAAATCTATACGGAGCCCTAAGCTTGCCTTGGAATTTTTCCTTTTCTACAAGACATTGGATAGGTTTAAGCACAACTGCTTCGGCTATAATCGAAATGTTATGATATTGGGGTGGGCAGGGATTGAGGAGAGTGTGATTAGGATTGTGACCGACATGGAGAAGGAAGGGGTTAGAGGGAATATTTTGATGGTTAATTTGTTGATTGGGATCATTGGCAGTGGAAAGGAGTTAGGGAGAAAGTGGGGGCTAAGTGTCTCCTGTAGGCCCATTTGAGGTAATTAGGTTTCAAATTTTTCTCATTTTTTTTAATTAGAAAGCCATTCAAACAGCCTAGTTTATCTTATCGGTGCTATTAATTTGATGATTGACATTTTTTTCTAGATAGATTAAGAGATGTTGAGAAAGCTAGTAGGGTTTATAATGAGATGCATAGGAAAGGCCGTGGTTTGGATATTTTTGCGTATAATATGTTTATTGATGCATTGGCGAAAGCTGAGAAGGTACATATTCAACATTTGTTTGTTTAAGTTATGATTTACAATTAGCCAAAAGTTTTTGTATGAAATAGTATCTTATTCATATGAGTGTTAGAGGGAAAAACCTTTTTTTTTTGATAAGAGCCATCAACTAATTAATGTTTTAGAGGCAAAATATAAATTGATAAGGGCAACTTCTCTCAATACGAATAGTTTAAAAAGATTTTTTTATCCATTTGGAAAGATTGTTTTTTATTATTAGTTTTGGTTTTAGATATGAATAAATTCAACCTTTCCTAATTTCTAAATGTTTTAAGAACTTTAAAGTTTTAAAATTTTGGGTTCTTGAGATTGTAAGTTATTTAGATTTTATTTTATTTTTGAAATATTATGGGTTGAAACTTGGGAATTTTCGAAGTTGAAAAATGTCCATTTTGAATGTTGGTATGATAGATTCGCATTTCATTCTTAAATTAAATGAAGCAAACATCAAGGCTAATGTTGGTAAGAAATAATATTAGATAATATAGCCAGATTTACTTTGTTTCTCTTAATGATAATTCTATTTTTAAAGTTCTCCCCTTAACCAATCATCTTATCTAATTTGTTTTTTCCTTTAACAGTCTTCTTATTTACGCCAATATATTGTTGCTCTCCTACAATTTGACTGAAATGTTGCACTCACATCCTTCTGTACCTCCATTTTCCATTCTCAAACCCATTTCTCTGCACCCCAAGATGATTGTGTTATATTTATGAATAAATTTTGCTTTATTTACTAACTTTCTCAAATGTTTGTTGTGGTCTCATTATTCCTTTATGTATGTTAAACATAATTGGTCTCAAGTGTTTTTTTTTGCTATCTTCTGTTAAAAGATGTAAATTTTGTTTCATTAATTTATGATGTATAATAGTGAAACTAATTGTATAACTTGGTTTTGAATAAATATGCAGTATTTCAAATAGATGTTTTTATGATGTACAGTGTATTAAAAAACGCGCCTTGAGGCGAGGCATAGGAAAAAACGCCTTAAGGCGCATCTCATGAGGCGTTTTACCTCTGAGACTTAAGCCTCAACCAATTGAGGCGTGAAAAGTGCAAAAAATTACGCCTTAGAGCCTCAATTGGCTGAGGCATACATATATAAAAAAAAATCTTACTTGTTTATTTTTAAAATATCGTATCTGCTTCTCACTACTTCACTGCTTCTTTTCTAGCCAATCGAGCAAATATTCAAACTTCATAACGGAAAAAAAAGGTAACCAATTATTGAAATTTCGAACTGGAATCACTTGATTCAACTGGAATCGAGCTCGATTTCAGTTAAGGAATCGAGCTCGATTCCAGTTAGCCATTTTTTTTGTCTTTTTTATACTGTATTTTTTTTGTTTTTTGTTTTATTGTTTTTACTTACTATTTGAGTGATGGAATCGAATGCTTTATGGTTTTTACTTACCATTTGACGCTTAATGTTATTCCATATTAAAAATTAAGTATATGTGTTGCGTTTTTTTTAACCCGAAAGGCTTACGCCTCAACGCTTCGAGGCTTACGCCTCGCCTTATGAACCCAAAAATGCCTCACATACCCCTTTTGCGTTTTTAAACATTGATGATATATGCCACGTCCGTGTACCAAGACTCTATGAAAATTTTGCGCTGTTGTATGCTATGTGACAATGATGAGTTAACCTCACCTGTTATTATAATAGATCTATAGAAGCACGACTACAATTACGTGGCATTCATTCTATTAGTAGATTGTTGAAAATTGGTGTAACGACCTGCCTTTTTGACCGCTTCGCATCGGTAATTAAACCAACACAAACCACTCAAAACGACAGATTGTTATTCAGCTTACGGTGTTTAAACAGAATCAAACACAAAAATCACATAATAAATAAACTACAATATATCACAGTGGAAGCATTTTACACAAAATATCTGAGTTGTATAATAAATTTTACACAGCGGACATATACATAGATTTTTAAATAAAATTTTAGAATTTTTGATCCAAAGCGCGCGTCTCTTCACGTGTCTCTAACTTAGATAGCTGAAATCTATAGAATCTGCAACACTCGTGTTTGACCCGAGCGTTCCATGCAAAACACAAAACACTCGAGTCAGGATTAATATTCTTATGCATGTAAACTAACTCAAGTGAAATGTGCAAGTAACTCAATAAATGAAATGCTCAAATTTCAATAAACGTCATATTTATATTGTAAGTCGATTTAATTCAAACACAGATTTTCATTATTATTCCAAATTCCAATCTAAACCTCATGTCAACATTTCCAAGTTTCAACTTAAAATTTCAGATTCAAATTCTAAATTTCAAATTTCAACAGAGTGTTATATTAGTTTACAATATAAATTCCAATATAATCCGGTTTACATCAAAACTAAAATTCTAAATTTAAATTTCATTTCGCTAAATTAAAACACCATTCAAAGTTTAATTATTTATCACTTAAATCAAATTCATAATTTATCCTTAAATCAATCAAACAATTAACGTTAATAACA
Organism: Allium sativum; assembly: GCA_030737875.1. NCBI lineage: Eukaryota > Viridiplantae > Streptophyta > Magnoliopsida > Asparagales > Amaryllidaceae > Allium > Allium sativum. The sequence continues at coordinate 400,298,617 of CM060923.1, read as the reverse complement.
ATTTTATGTTAATTTAATCTTTAACTTAAATTAAACCAAATCAACCCTTTACCTCAATGTTAACAAAAATATATTTAAATTTTGACATTAAAAATTAAATCAAACAACAAATTTTAGCTTAAAACTTAATAATAACTTTGCATTAAATTAAATTTCAATTTCATAATTTTAGATCAAATATTTCAAACATTATTTAAACTTAATATCATTCAATCCAATGTCAACAAGGTTCCGTATACAATATATAATATTGAGAACATACGGTGTTACGTAAGGATGAAGACAATGCAACAAACATACATATTATGAATTAATCACTATCATTTCATGCGATGAACAAGTATGGTTTCAAGTGAATTATCATTATCATTTCATGTAATTTACACATAATATTTCATGAAATTTTCAATTAACAATTCATGTAAATATCAACTAACAATTCGTATAAATATTGGGAACTTACAGTATGATAGAAGGATGATGACAATACAAACATAACATATTATGCCTCAATCACTATTATTCCATGCAATGAATAACTATGATTTGATGTGAATTTTTACTATCATTTCATTAAACTAAAAACTATCATTTAATATAAACAACCACTAACATTTCATGTAATTTACTATCAACATATTACGTAAATGACAAATAAACATACATTTAATAGTTGATTTAATGTCATGTGATAAACAACTAACAATCAAATTTGTTTTATCACAATATTATCATCATTTCATTCGATCACTGCAAGAAACATTGTCAGTAGCGATGCCTAAACGCCAACGGAAAAAAACATCGGAAATCGCGACACAATTCCGACGCAATAGTGATGGTTAATACCATCCAAATAAATTGAGAAAAAGCATCGCAAAAACTGTTGGTATCGTGATGTTTTTCCCGCCTGACTACAAGAAACATCGTCGATAACGACGCCTAAACGCCGACGAAAAAAAATGTCGGAAATCGCAACGCAACACCAATGCATTAGCGATGGTTAATACCATTCTAATAAATTGAGAAAAAGCATCACGAAAACTGTTGGTATCGTGACGTTTTTCCCGACTGACTACAAGAAACTTCGTCAATAGTGACGCCTAAACGTCGACGAAAAAAATATCGGAAATCGCAACGCAATACCGACACCAACTCTATGTAAATAGAAATAAAATTAGTTAGTGTTATTTTAATTTATTATAAGCTTGAATATAATTAATAATACTAATCAAACCGACGTAATGACACCTTAAGAATAATTAAGATTAATTTTAATATTAATAGTTATCAATTAGTAATTACTATTGAATAATTAAATTTTAATACTGATGTAATAATTAGGACTAATTTTAAAAAATTAATAATTAAAGTTAATAATTATAAAGTAATATTTTGCATTTAATAATAAATTTTAATACACTTAGGGCTTACCGCAGCGTTTACTGCTTCTAAAACATGGTCATCCAATAGCTTAAGTAGACAACATATTTAATGAGAGCTGGTTAGACGGACCTTGACAAGTAATGGTCATAAAAATAATAATCTGAAACACCTGGTGTTAGCCAATAGGAATGCAAATTCATTGCATCCAACGTTCCATATGTTTAGGAATGGATTTACTCGGATCGATGTAAATCCAACGGTTTGTGACAAAAAGTAGAAAGCGCACTTCGTGTCATGGAGAAAAAAACGAAAACCACCTCAAATTTTACTAAATTCCCAAATACATCGTAGAAATCCCTGAATCGTAAATCGCAAGAGCATCGTCACTTTCTTTCATTGGGAGATAAAATCATTGTTGTCTATCTTCCAGTCCACTTCATTCCTAAATCTTCTTTTCCACTTCGCTCCAGTTATTTCATTAATGCTCTTACAACCGGATCTAACTGCAGAAGATATGGTCTCCAAAGACTACATCTTGGTTTCCTCTGTTGAACGCCCAATCCTTTCTTCTCGCACTTCACTTCGTTGGTCGTTCTTGCAAAGCTCTAATCGGTTTTCATCGAATTATTGAGTATCGATGCCTCCACATCAGGTTCGTTTGTAGATCCATTCGATTTGGCTCTATTGATCCTTAAAAGTTATTTCCTTTTTTATTTTTTAAGTTTTTTTGGTTGCTTATTTTATTTATTATTTTTATCATCCAAACCGCGGTTGATAATTTATTGCATTGTTATCGCTGCTGTATAATCATGATGGAGCATATGGCGCAATTCCTAATTCGCTAACAGTCAAAAAAAATATCATTGCTGTCTTTGCTCTTTTTTTAATCATTGTTGTATAATCATTGATGGAGCATATGGTTCTTTGCTCTAGGTCTTCTCCTTCTATCTCTATTGCTTTATATCCTACTTCGTCTGAGTTTATGTTACAGTAGTACGTAAACCAAGTATACTACCAAACTTATAAGGGACCAAACTTATAAGGGATGTAGGAAAGCAGAGTTTATATACATATAGGCTAATCTAGTTCAACTGTTGATAGTATACCAGTCAATGTAAACATATGTCCATCCGCTTGTAACACTTCCTTTTGATGGACTCTTTATGATAATTGGAGTTGTAACCTGACTAGGAAAGCTTAGAGGAATCAAACTTAGATGAAGATTAGATTGTAGATTTTTCATAATAATCACTGCTTCCTTGATTAAGCGTTAGTTGGTAACAATAATTGATAGCGGACTCTTCATATGCTATTGCCTTAATACTCTTATGAATATATCAGCAACATTACTGTCTGATCGTATTTTCATTAACTTTAATCATATATTTGTAATTCATGTGTGTGAAAGAATATCAATGATGTATGCTTTTGTTTTACTCCTACTTTGTTTTGAACGATACATGCAGCATTGTCTTCATATACTGCAGTTAGACATTCAGTAGCAGTAGTTTGTATCTCACAGCTTATATGTTTGATAAATGATCTTAACCACGCCCATCCACGACTTGTTTCGTGAAGTGCAAATATCTGAAAATTCAAGACAATACATTTTCTTTAATGTTTTTTGGTGCATGTAGGCTCACATGGACTTCTGGGAATCTTGCTACTGCGGCTGTAGTATGCATCAACTTAAAGGAATTTCCAATACCTGGTGACGTAGCATTTGTTGGATAGGATTAGGTGGCAAGCTTTGCATAGTAAACTTACAACACTACGTACGGGATTAAGTTCATTATATATCTATTTTCTTTTGCTGCAATGATTGTCATGTTTATTCAATTTAGTTATATGACATACAAATAGATTTGACGGCGAAGATGGAGCCTAAGCTTACTTCGAATAAGCCTTTATGGCTCATGCAAATGGAATACTTTTACATTTCATTTATTGCACTAATTCCGCCTGCTGTTCAATCCTTAACATTAACAACGTATGTTTCCAAAAATAAATTCTAAATTATACATGTTATACTAGGTATTTTTTATACATTCTTGTAATCTTTCTGAGGCAATTATTTAGTTGATCAAAACGTGCACTACAACAAAATATGTTATTTATAACGCTATTTAATAACACGTTATTCTGAACGGTTATCTTTTATACCGCTCCCTCCTAAAAATTATTCACGTCTCCCTTGACTTTACGTGTAACGCTCCCCCTCATCAAAATTTTCACGGTCTCCCTCAACTTTCCAAATTATTGTCTCTCTCCCTCCAAAATCATTTCACCTCCCTCCAAAACTATTTCGCCTCACAAAAACTAGGTTGTTTATCTCCGATCTCCTCACCTAATCGAAGAAAGAAAACTTTTTTGTCTCCAATCTCCTCAATCGATCTAATGAAGCTAGGGCGTGTTCTCGAGTTTCGGATTTGCTGCTGAGTAAGTGGTAAATAAGTTAATAGTTTCGTCAAGAAAACCCTAGTTTTTCAAATCAAATTTCAAATTTCATATAAGTAGTTGTTTACTTGTGAAATGTAAGCAGGATTATCATATGAAAATCAATTTCATATATACTAGCACTTAGAATGGAAAATCGATCCAAAACGACAAAGTGTAGATTGAGTAAAAAAGTAGATGCGAAAATATCGGCCAAATGAAACGGAATTGTGAAAATCAGGCAAATGATTTCTCCTTATTATTCTCCTGCCTCGCTAGTTCACTCTTCTGTCGTTAAATATACGAGATTATAAATTGATTATGGAATTCGGATCGGGCATGGAGTTATCATGTCTGCATAAAAAGTGGATTAAATATAAACCTGAACTACCTCCTTGCCTTCAGGTTCTGTTTCGTTCATCTCTGTCATTCTGATTGTTATAACGAGAATTTATTTATAATTTGGAATTTCTATCTTTTATTGGTCGAATTTGGAAATTGAATTTGAAGAAGCAACTACTGTGACAGATCCTTTAGATACACCGTCAATTCAGAGATCGTTTCCTTTAACTTATGGAAAGCCATTGGTACATTTTGTGTATCCAGTTAGTAAAATATATGGAAAAAGGCCTAAAGAAAAAGCTCCTTTAAGGTTTAAAAAAATTGGAATTTGAGAAAAATGTTAGAACCTTTGGATTGAAAATATAACTTCAGAACATAACATATTTTGGAGTGATTTATGCATTACATTTACTGACATTTTTTTTAAGAAAACAAGAAAGCATATATTTAACAACTTATATGCATTTTATTGTAAAGTAGATTACAGATAGGAAAAAATCGACATTGCTTAAAAGCAGAGGTTGAATTCTTTTGCCATTTTTTTCATTGAGTGATGAGAATTATATTGCTTTGAATTTCTATCAGCCTAATTTGTTAATGTATTTGTTAAGTTAATATCATAGCCTTGTTTTACGGTGATGATCAGGGTTGGAGTAGTATTCTGGAGTCGTCAATCTCCTGGAGGACACAATGTTATTTGTGGACTACTTGATGCACATAATCCTAAAAGCAACTTGACCGGATTCTGCGGTGGGAACTGAACCTGATATGCTTCTTTGTTGTATAAAATGTTATCTTCTTCTGCATATACAGGCTACTTTTTTTTCCGTTATAAATTGTCATCTTTTGGTTTAACAATTGCTCTTGATCCCTGGTTTCCAACAGGAGGAACTGAAGGTTTATTTGCACAGAAGTTTACTGAGATCACAGAAGATCTTATCTCTAATTATCGCAACCAAGGTGTTTAACATTAGTTGTACTTTACTGATGTAGTAATGATGCATCTGTTATTCTCTTTTTTAATAATCCCAGAGTATTTTCTGTAAATAATTATACTGCAGGCCTTGTTTCATAAATTATGATGTCATGTTACTCAGTGACATAGCAATTAATGTAAATGTTGCCTTGTTAGAGCTTATATAACTTTTGAATCTGAAATAAAATTAATTTTCTTCTTCTAAACCAAGGCCTGGAATGACTTGAATTTCTTCAGTTTGGTTTAGCACATATTTATTTATTTATTTTGGGAATGACTGGAACAACCTTTACCTTGAAATATTTTAGGCATCTCCCTTAAATTTATTTTGAGATATGTTTTTACATGTATTTGTATCAATTTTTTTTTGTTGGAGCTTAGTCCTTCATGTTAACAATCAGGGGGTTATGGCTTTCTTGGGAGGACAAAAGATCAGATAAGAACAACTAAGCAAGTGAATGCGGCATTGCCTTCATGCCAAAAGCTTAATTTAGATGGGCTGGTGATTATTGCAGGTATACTTAGAAGAGTAGTATCACTTTGTAGAAGATCTGTTTATGTATCTTAAATATGTTTATTTTTCTTATGCAGGTGTGACATACAACATTGATGCAGCTCAGCTTGCTGAGACATTTGCAGAAAAGAAATGCTCCACAAAGGTGCGTAGTTTTTCTTTGCAAGTTGTTATGCCTCATATTTGCAAATGCAAATTTCATCACATATTCTTATGTAGTTATCTATTTGAATTAATATATGAATAAGAATGTTTGCACATATACTGCATTTTAAAATAATGTATGAAACAGTGTATTGATATCACATTTTTGATTATTTAGGTTATTGGTGTTCCAGTAACATTTTATGGAGACCTAAAGAATCAATTTGTTGAAGCTAATGTTGGATTTGATACTATAAGCAAGGTGAATATCTGTAGTTTATACTCTCTACTCTTTATAGAGATGTGCACAAATGCTTCAATCTGTTGAAGCTAATGTTGGGTTTGATACTACATGCAAGGTGAATATCTGTAGTTTATACTCTATCTTTATAGACACGTACACAAGTTCATCATGCGTTGCATTTTTGTAGGTTAATTCTCAGCTTATCAGCAATATGTGCACTGATTCCCTTTGTGCTGAGAAGGTACCGTGAACTCCAAACAAAATATTCCTAGTGCATTTTTCGTGAGAGTAGCTTACTGCACCTTTTTTTTTCTAGTGTTTACCACAGATGGAATTTACCACATAAATTCAAACTAATACTTAAAATTACGCTAATTAGACCACATTATATTTACGCTAATTAGACCACATTATATTTTATTATACTCTACAAAATATCAAAAATGTCATCTCTTGTTCTGTTTAAAAGAATTTATATCAATCAACAATTGCTTAATAAAATGTGCAAACGGCCATAAAAATCAAAACAACCAACTCCACAAAAGATTATCTATTCATAAAAAATACCATAAAAAAATCAATGCGTTTACAAAGCCGAAGTACGCATAAAGAATATGTGTTTTGATATTCAATTTTGTATATCTCGGCTTTTCAAATCCGGCACTAGTAACAAAAATAATTCAAAAGTACACCAAATAATCATTCCTAGTACGACGACTTTCTACATCCGTTGGTTGTGGTGGATTTCAGTATGACAGAAAAAAAAAGAGCTGAATAAATGGAAGTTGGGAGCAGCAAGTGCATCTCTCATGCTAGTGCCAAATTTTGCTTTAAGTTGGGAATTAAATTTAGCAAACACCAAATCTCTAAGTTTATCAGCATCAAGGTTTGTTTCTCTTTTTTGTATGAACCTGTAATTGTTAAAAAGACAACATATGTTATCAAATATATTAATGTATACATATAAACTATAATTGAACTCTTGAAAAAAAAACTATAATTGAACATGTTAACAGAAAAGGGACATTAATCTACAAATCTGCATATACAAAAGGACAAATAGACTTAGCTATAATATATGTTGTCCAAGTATACTTGTTGTCCAGGTATAAGATTTACTTGTCCAAGTCTAATATGCACAAAAAACATTAAATTTATGTACAAACTACAAAAACGGACTTGCTGTAATATTTGCTATCCAGGTATGCTTGCTGATAAGAAATACTTGATGTCCATGTATATTATAACACATTAAATTGATGTACAAAATGAACTTGATATTTTTTGCTTACCATCTCAAAAGCACTCCATGCTTTCTCACATCCCGAAGAGCTAGTAGTTAAGCTTAAAACACTGATAGCCATTTTCTTCAAACCTGGTGCGGATCCACCAAGCATTTTCTACCAAGTAACTACAAAAACAAATTGTTTTATTAAAAATTAAAATGAGAAACCATTGCAGTGAAAAACTTACCCGGATTAAAGGAGTGGCTCTTTCTTTGCATTATGGCATGCCCAGTTCCAAAAGACCCTTCTTGATTTTGATAAATACCCAATTGTTTAGTGATATTGTCCTGAGTAGCATGGTCAATTTTGTACATTTTAAACATGCAGGAAGAAAATCCATCCATAAAATCCATTTTGTTCTCTGTTTCTTCTCTTTTATTGTAATAGTAAAACGGATTCAAGAAGTACCCACACAAATGCAACTCATTTTTTAATTTACTATCCCACCTTTTATCAATTATTGCCCAAACCGCTAGGTATTTCTTTTCCATATGATTAACCGCTTCAGCAATCTCATTCTTTGCATTCTCTAAATCTCCATAAAGCCATACCATTGAAGGTATATCACCATCTGCTCTTCGTAGGACTTTCACTAGTGGTTCAAATATTCTAACTGCAAGCTCGACGTGATCCCAAAACCTAGAATTTTTTATTATTTTAGTGACCAAGAAATAAAACAGATAAACTGAATTGCATGCATATTTAAAATGAAACACAAAACTTGCACTAGTGGTTCATTATGATATATTATAACTATAATAAAATAGATAAATAGAAGCATTGCCTTTTTTAAATTAGGCATAAACTTGCATTGTGGACTCCTTTTTTTTATTTTTTATTTTTTAATGTTCAAGGTTGCAGCTTGCTGGTGCAAGCTTGCACCAGCAAGCTAACATATTGGGATTGCTGATGCATGCTTGCACCAGCAAGCCAACACATTGGCTTGCACGGATTGCTGGTGCAAGCTTGCACCAGTAATCCCACATTAGGCTTGCTGGTGCAAGCTTGCACCATCAATCCCACATTGGGCTTCCTGATGCATGCATGCACCAGCAAGCCAACACATTGGCTTGTTGGTGCAAGCTTGCACCAGCAAACATTGAACATATTTTTTTTTTAAAAGAAAAAGGTCCATAGAAAAAAAAGTCTGCAAAGTAGAAAAAAAGAAGAAGGTCCGCAAGCAGGTTCTGTCAAGCAGATAATGCATTCATCAAGTTTTTGAACTTCTTTTTTTTTTAAAAGAAGAAGAAGAAGGCAATGCTTCATCTCGTGCAAGTGCAATTGCACTGGAACATCAAGCTTAGCTTGTTGTTCCAGTGCAACTGACTGTACAATTGCACTCGAACAACAAACTTAGCTTGCTTTTCCGGTGCAACTAATGATGATATTTGTTGTTCCGGTTGCGGGTCAGGTATTTAAGCATTAACTGTTGCTAAGAAAAAAACGTGAAATATTGGTGATTTTTGAAGATCTCGCATTGGGCGATATATCGGGCAATATCTCCAAATCTTGGCCAATATTTTCCAAACGAGATTTTTGATGATATTTGTTGTTTCGTTTCGGGGGGAGATGAAAACGAGATACCGGTCGAGATATCGGCGACATTTCCGATATCTGAAACAGTGTACGTATGTATGTATGCATACTAGATAATTGCTCATATTTTTGCTCCATGACTTTTCCATTGATCATACACAGATGTATATTCTCCTCCTAAACCAATTTTGACCTTCCAATATCGTTTGGACATTGTTTGGATCACATATGTTACATACATGCTAGAGTTACAAATCAAATAGGAATACAAAGTCACAGACATCGTTGTAATAATAAATTTCAGGAAGATGCTCAACTGTACAAGTTACCTTCTATAAACGTGCCTCCTCCAGTAAAGGAATCTTAATTGAACCAAGATATTTCACAAACTTACAGTTATCATCTTTACACACTTTATTTATTCATCATGTCTGGCTGCTTGAAATTATTTCGATTTCAAACAAATATCATGGAGTTATTTTGCTGCTAGAGGGTCTTATCGAAAGTATACCTGAAGTATATGCCCTTTTACAGGTAATTGCAAAACAGACTAGCACTTATTCTACAGTTATCCAATTAAAGCTGGCAAAATCCCTTCTACATTAGGACTAAACTGCTTAGCAGTCTTAGACTGCTATGTTTTTATGGTTTACCACTCTTAAATAGCGGACCTGCTGAAAAACCACTTTTATAGCTAACCCACTACATCTCAGTTTTTTGGCATCTATTTTGGTAGTTTTAATATTAAAAACATTAATTTGACCAATTTTCTTATATGTCCGAATAACAAAAGTGGGCTACATGTTCAAGTTTTAATTCCAAACACCCAACATAAATTAGAGTATTATTTATAGTTCCCAAATCTAAACAGCATGAACTAATGCATTTTTGGATCAAGAGTGAATGATAATTCTTTTTTCTACATCAAACGTGTGGAACTAATGATGAATCCATTTTGACAATTGAATTTTATATCTAATATAACATTTTTCAACTCCATTATTTTTCACCACATCCCCATCGTAGTTTTTTTTCATTTTCACCACCATGGAATTATTGAATGACTGTCTTAACTGCACAGTTCTAAATATGTCATTTTCACATGTTCATTGACATATTTTGTGCATTTCTGTATGTTTCATTGTTGTGCATACATGCTAAAAGGTATCATCACATGAATAAATTTTCTTTTTGTCTGATACGATGAGTAACCATGTCTGTATTTCAGGAAATACATGTCCTTTTAATGAATGGAATAACGTATGAGAACATCTCAACAAACTTATCTCCTTGGGCATCTGCGCTTTTCGAATTTATGCCTCCATTCATTAAGAAACAGGAATGTCACTAGTTTATCATGTAAAGCTCGTTTACTTTGGTTAATCAGTAAACATAATGATCTCGATGAACCTTCGTTTCTGCACTGTTTCTTGGTTAGCATGTATTTTTCTGCATTGCTTCCATTTGTCAGAAATAAAGCATTCCTTGTATAATTGCTATTCGACTCTTTTTTTGAAATTTTAATCTCGTCTGTTCTATACATCTATTTCTTTTCCCACACTCAGATGAATCTGCCCAGTTATCACAGGTATTACTGATAAATTCTTTGTCCTTGTTTTTAACCCGTACCATTTAATTTACTGAGTTTTAAAATAATTACAGATTGAAACTAAAAAACTTTTAACACAACTATGGGAAATAAAGATGTAAATGCAAACTGTTAGTAATCCATTATCCAAAATAAGTGCTTTGAGTATACACTGTTCTACCATCTATATACTAATTCGTTGTATGACATCAACTGCTGACAGAAAAATGGCATATACAAAGGGAAAAAATTCAACGCATTCTGTCATTTCTTTGGCTATCAAGCATGAGGTTCTTTTCCTTCTAAATTTGATTGTGACTATGCAAATGTGAGAAACTTCATTGTTTTAATTACTCTAAGTAATTCACAGTTTTTCGTCTAAACATGAACCATTTGAATTTATTGTGGTAGACTATTGGGCGTGTTGCTTTTCATCTTATTGGAGCGGGTGTTAGTGGCTACATGGCCACGCTAACCAACCTTAATTTGGTCAACATACAGATGTCGGATATTTGTACCTCAATGGTGAACCATTATCATTCACTTCACTTACTGTGTCAACATATAGATGTAATTTTTTCCCCTCTACATTAGTATACATATATATATTTACCACCATGCTAATTAATATAACTTTATTAAGGTTCTTTCACCTTTGGATCTACTAAGGTTACAATGATATATTTGGATATTGTCTCACCTTAGCTAGAAGATATTACAAACAAGTGATTCTTTATCCCTTATTTTTAAATTACTATCCACTAATCATGTTTTGTTGATGTTATAACTTATATTTGTTAGTACCCTATTTGTTATAATAGGGAAAAGGGTGACGAAGCAAACAAGGTTCTTTACATCGACAACCGCATTGACCATGCTGTTAATGTTCAGAAGATTGACTCAACACTATCGCAGCTAATTAACGACGTGCGAACTGCTAGTTGTCGAGTATGTGTGCTATTTTTTTTTTCTCATTCTAATAACCATTTACGTTTACATACCCAAATTTAAGTATTTATTTCCTGTACTTTAACAATAGCATGTCAAATCTACACACCAACCAAAACTTATAAATAATTATGCTTCAAACTTGAATCAGTTGCCATATGTTTACTACTACCTTTCCATCTTCCCCTATAAGTCCTGCTATCGTTTCTGCTTATGCTTTTTTTTTAACCAATCTATCGATTGTCCTCCCAGGGTAAAAGATATATTGTTCCGGCGACCATCGTTAGAATTAACATTCAGCCTCATGGAGCTATGTAGTGTGCGTTTTCTATTAATCGAGATCTGAGTTTAGTGGGTCACGTTATGTGTACACTAAATGTGAACAACCATATGTCCATATAACAGGTACACTAACTTCTTGGCTTTCTAAACCTATGCGTATACATCTCATGTTCTGACTAATGTGACTTAATAGATATTGAATGACTGTTGACATACTGGACCAAAAAATGCATTACACTATTAATGCTTTTGACAAACAAGACGAGGAGCTTAGTGGTCACAGCGTTGATGATCTGCTTATCATATATAAAACAGTAACAATTGAACTTTTTCCGCTCCTTTTACTTGTCATTTCACGTAATTACATTGACAATAAGTACTTTATATAAATATTTTATGTTACCGTCTTTCAGCTCACCACACTGCAATGCTAACTAACGGTATATGTGTTTGTAATTCCAGGTTATGAACAATTTAGTTGGACGATGCCACCTCTAATATTCTGCTTTGCCAAATCTCTATAAAATAACATTATTACCACATATAAACACAAACATGTTTTAGATCGGGATCAAAAATGCATTTAGAATTCTCTTTCCTGCCTTCCGCTCATATTCTTCCTTGTCCATGTCTCTCACTATTAAAGCAAAGCATACCTCTTCCTAGCTTTTCCTATATTTTCATCATTTTTTTTTTTTTTTGAGTTTTTGGTCTTTGGTTTTGGATGTGTCATCCTACGGTTGGGTTTTAAGGTGCTTATTTTTGGTTTGGAGCTATTTGAGGTAGTTTTGTTTTCTGGCACGTTTTTTTGGTTTTTCTATCTAATTGGTGGTTGTTTTATCTTCTAGGAAGGAAGTAATATTGCTATTTTGCTTGTGGTCAGTTGAAGTTTGGCAAAGGAATGTTTCAAGTAGCTGCTTATATCTGAGGTACTCCATTTGATTTCTCAGTTTTCTCATTCTTTTGAAAATTCTATTTGCTTTGATCTGGAAGTCAAAGATATTTGTATTTTTGACTCCTTTTTTCTATTTGTGCGTACGCGTGTTCTGAATATAGCATTCAGTTTGACAACAGGAATCACATAATGGAACATAAATATATATATATATATCTTTGTTGGATATATCTTTGCTTCAGATGAAAATTTACATAAGTATACATTTTTCTTGGATATACCTGTGTTGCAAAAATCTCTTCGTCCAACTCCAGAAAATTTACAGTTATAAATATGAACTAAATACAAGTTATATATCAGTGTTTAGTTATCCTATAAACGTAGTAGAAGGCAAAAATAAGACCGTCAAGGCGGCATTTTATAATGAGGGGTTGGATGAAGAGATTTTGCCAATGGGAACAATGTTAGTTTACTTCAACGACATTTTTTTCATCATCGTTAAATAACTTTTTTCTTGTAGATGCATACTAAATATACTACTTACTTTGCAAGTGTTTGCACTCCACCGACTATGTTGTTTAGCGCACCGTTGGTTGGCTGTTTATATATGGTTCTGTTTCCGGTATCAAAGGCAGAACTTATTGGTACTCAACCTATCCTGTTCAATTTGTTTCACAGGAACAACTTTAAGAAGTAATATGTGTAATGAACATATTGAATTATTTTTTTGTTTTAATAATCTGTTTGGACTTGTTATCTTAACTTTGTTGATATGTTGTATGCACGCACATCTACCTGAATGTATGCGTTATTATAAATTGATTAGTTTATCATTTGTGTATTGTTGTTGGATACTATGAAATTTCTATATAATATTGAATTTGTTTTGGTATGTATGAAATTGTGATGCTTATATATTAAGTTCCTTATGATGATTCTAATTTTATTATTTTGGATATTGTATATGTTTCAATTATGCTAATTTAAGATTGATAAAAGACAGAAATTTTGTCCTTAAAATTCAGTTATATCAGTCTTTACATTTTGAGACTGAAGTGTCGGTAAGGGATTAAAAAACATCGTAAAATCGTCGGTAATTTACATACTAAAAAATACATCGTAAAATCGTCGGTAATTTACATACTTAAAAAATATCGTAAATCGTCGGTAAGTGATGAAAAAAACATCATAAAATCGTCGGTAAGCGAAAAAATACATCGTAAAATCATTGGTAATCAAAAACAAAAACTTAGAAAAATCGTCAGTAAAATCATTGGTAAGCTATGAAAAAACATCGTAAAATCGTCGGTAATCAAAAATAAAAACATAGTAAAATCGTCGGTAAAAGCATTTGTAAGCTATGAAAAAAACATCATAAAATCATCAATAAAGTCATTGGTAAGCTATGAAAAAAACAACATAAAATCGTCGGTACAATTATTGGTAAGCTATGAAAAATATCGTAAAATCGTCGGTACACGTTGACGTTTCCAAAGATAAATCATCGGAAATTTCGTCGGAAAATTTAATGACGCTAAATGTAGCGAAGTTTTTATTTCGTCGATAATTACATCGGGGATTGCTTTTCCCGACGAAATACCGACGTTTAAGAGCGTCAGAATATAAAGTTTTTCTTGTAGTGGATGTCAATACTTGCAAAAAGAGTGTTAATCGTGAGTTGAAATTCACCTTGCGTAGATTTGATGATGGATACAAGAAGATACAATATTGTCAATAGAAGGTAGCAACAAAAGATTTTTTTTTTGAAGATTTCCCTTTTTTCTATCTCTTATTTTTTGTTCGAGAAGACGAGGGAAATAGATTAGGATTTTAGGAAGAAGATGGTGACTTACTGAGAGAAATAAGGATTTACAGAGAGAGATGGAGATTTGCAGAAAGAGAGATCTAGGTTTGGGAGAGAGAAGAGGGATTAGAATTTATGTTTTGAAAAAGGAATAAAGAGAATACGTGGTTCCTTTTTTTTTTTTTTTTTTTTTTTTGAAATAAACTGAATGAATGAGGGGAACGTGAGAAAAAGGAATATTTTAAGAGTGCAGGAATGTGAACAAAATGAATGTTGGGTACGTGATTTAAGATAGATAGCAGAATAGAGGGAACAAAAATAAAGAAGGGAAGACTACATGCTATATTTTTTGAAATTAGATGCGTGAAAATAAGGTAAAGAAATTAATGTGCGATTAATGATAAAATAGAGTAGAGAGAAAATACGTGATAAATTTTCCTAAGATGTCTCTTCTAATTAGATTACATTACGCAGAAATTAAATTGATTGAATAGGCATGACATGTAAATCTAATCTACTATTTATTTTCCTCAATTGAAAACAATTTACAGATAGAATGGCTAAAGTTATACATATGTTATTTTGAAAGTTTTACGAGTTTTTTTTCAATTTTTGTTTTGTTTTGAATATAACAGAAGCAATATATATATATATATATATATATATATATATATGTATATGTATATATATATATATGTATGTATATGTATATATATGTGTATATATACATACATACATATATATATATGTGTGTGTGTGTGTATATATGGAGATTGTTTTTAACAACCTCTCCTTTCACTACACCAGAAAATGCCTTTAGTAGCGTTGGAAAAACGCTACAATAACTTGTAGCAGCGTTTCGATAAACGCTGCTATAAGACATGCAACTAAAAGTCTGAAATTTTTTGTTGCGTTTTAGTAAACGCAATCGAAAATGAAAATACTGTAGCGTTTTTGAAACCCTATAAAAAGTTTTTTTGGCAGCGTCTTAAAAATGCTACTAAAGTGATACTTGCATCATTTTTCAATTTCTTTGTAGTGGTTTTTGAATCCTACTATATGCTTTTTGTGGCGGTTTTTCAGTCCTACTATATGTTTTTTGTAGCGGCTTTTCAATTCTACAATATGTCTTTTGTTGCGTTTCATTTCAGCAATAATATCTTTTATAAATTACATTTGTAGCACTTTTTCAACGCTACTAAAACTTACTGATGTGCCACATTCGGTTATTTACTGTTAATAGCTTCTAATATTACCATCAATCACTTATATATACTAGAAATATTAAAACAAATAATTATATGAGTACTTTTCAAACTAAAATCAATAATCGCCATATTTAAATACTTAAAAAAGACATTACTCGCAATATCGAATATAACACCCATGATCATCTCAAATATAGTATTTCGAAAAAATAAGTGAATCCACATACCACAATTGCTTACAAACAAGTCTACCCGACTAATACAAACAAAATTATAGTTGAAGTCTTCTTCATAGCTTAATAACCACTGGTTCTTTGATGCGGGCGTTCTTCACTTGAAAATCTAATTATGCGCACATAAGTATAAGGTAAGAATTACATACAAATATAACGGTCAACAGATAGAATTACATAAATGTGTAGAATGCATAAATTATATATACTGACGGGTGGTCAAATAGGTTTTATTTGCATGCATAAATTGAAGAATACTTGCAAGCAGATGAAGTTGTGTGCTTTAAGCAATGTGACCATCAGGTCTGAAAAAATGGCCCCTCTATTAAACAGTTAACACATCTCTGATCAAATGATCCCTCCCACTTCAGTTTTTTGGCCCTGCCACTTCAGTTTTGTTGACTGAAGCTAAACTTGGGACTAAAGAAACATAATATTGCCAATACTTGGTTAAAAAAAACTGAACCGTCACTCTTATCAAAACCAACAGCTGCCACTGCAGGCATAGGCCTCCGCCCAGTCATCAAGAATCAAACTCTGTTCATATCATTGAATGGGCCATAGTTTCTAAACTTCAAAATGATAAATTCACCGTATGTTTTGTCATAATATCGAGAAAAAGCTAGAACTATGGTAAGAACACTAATGATTGTAAATGGCAAGAAACTAAAACTGTGTTTAACACTTAATAGGGGAAACTAGAGTTTACTACTACGTAAAATTTCTAAACAGAACAAAATTAAATTGTTCTTATATTTTGTTAATAGAGAGAAACAAGGTATTCCCACTTTAAGAGATTTGCAGTTGAAATAATGATATATTACTAATTTATAACTCAACCACACTTTTACAAGCAATGCCACGGGCTTTTAAGGTATATAAATGTCAAATTTATTCAACGTATTTTCTGAATACTGTGCAAGTGATGGTGAACTTCTATATTGAAACCACTGCCTCTTTCTTCTCCTCCTCAACCTTCTCAAAACTGTCCCCTTCCATGACCTCTCTTTCCAATGCCAACACAACATCAAACTCTGGAATGTTCACAATCTTCAAGAAACATCATAACACTTGGAAATTTTGAATAATAAAACATACGACGATCCAGTTTTATACCAGGTTTGACTCAGCTAAGACAAGAGGAATCAACCGTTGAAGCCTTCGCATGCAGGTTTGATTCCCATCTTATCTCACTGCACTTTGGAAAAAAATGAAGGCCAACTACACTTTAAGTTTCACTATTGTGAATTATTTTCACGCACACAATTTCAATTTATGCAGGCATATGTAAATATAATAAAACCCGTGCTAGCTGAAAAACTAACAAAAAAAAAATCTTAAGACCACAATTTAATGCGAAGTACATACACAAGATTACATTGGAAAATATATTTCAACTTTAAGCATGGTTGCAAACTTATTCTAACGATATGCATCTTGTTTTCACTATGATAGATTTTGTGCTGCGTGATAGCTAAATTAATCCGATGAAAACTAGATCTATTTTGCAATTAGTTTGAACTTGCTGTTGAAATAAGTTTACAACCAGACAATATAACAGTGGTACCTTATTCCTCTTACAACTGCAAGATATGCATCACACACAACTCCAACTAGCTCTACCCTGTAAGGCTTTCTATTTATACGATCATCACTCCCCTTATTGTCGACATCTTATACTTGTTCCCAGTAATTTTCAGTAACAGACCCATTTTCATTTTTACTGTAGCCAGGCCCTATTCTATACCTGCGCAGATGGACATTCCTAGCCATTGCAATTGTTTGCTCCACAAATGGTTCCCACGAAAGTGTGCCATCCATTATTATGTCTCGACCTTCATTTAGCGCCGTAACTAACAATGATGATGCTGCATAAATTGATGATTGATGTACCTAAAATAATTCATCATGTCATTAATCAAATTAATTACCGAAACATACTAACAAATAAGGTAGACTGTAATTGTCTGCTCTTATAAGCAAATTGTCTGCTCTTATAAGCAAATTAGTGACGAAGTAGTTTTTATGCGTAGCCGTGCATAAAACACACAATCCAAAAAAAGAAGAAGAAGAAGACGGAATAGAAGTATCACTTACAATTGCTCATAAGAGCAGACAATTATAGTCTAATGATTAAAACCTGCTTAATTTGATGATTAGTTTGAAGTGCAGCATGTTATTTGGGTCTACTACATCTGTTATTAAAGATCCAGCAAAATCAGAAGTTTGCTCAGTAAAATGAACCTCCGAATCAAATGATCTGGTGTTATCTTAATATATTTAAGATCTCACACGATACTAAAATGTTTTTCATTTCTACAATTGGGTCTTTTATCTGGCAACCCTTTTATGAGTAAACCTCGTCTTCTATTTTCAGTTGGAATAGATGATACAAATTCTTTTCACTATATGACCAAAAACAAACAAACAAAAAAAAAATTTGAATACAATGTTGATAGAACTACCAATTCAGCAGTTTGGAGCATGTCATCAAAATGGCCCTTGGAGCTCAAAGCTCTATAAACAATATCAGTCTCCTTAAAAGTATCTACTTCAACCACCACCGCTTTCGATGAAGCCTCAGACCAGAATGCACTAATAAATCAAATGCATTAAATATATTCCACTTTTAATATATCATACACTTTTAATATATCATACTGATTAACATACATCAAGAACAAAATACATCATATTCTTTTAATATGTCTTTAAGGACAGTGCTCTTGCCGGTGCCCGTACCTCCACCCATTAGTAGTAGGACAAGACTCCTATCGCAAAGTGCTGCTGGAACCATTATGGAATTGGTATGTGAATTCTGTTGTGATCCTAATCCTATCGCCTTCATCTCCTCTATTAATGTAGAAAATACTCTTGCTACTTTTAGGTGTTATGTAATACTATCAAATCTTTGCTTCCTATTTCATTTTTTAAAATAGCAATATTAAATACAAATTTAAATTAGGTACAGATCTATAGGCAAACTTGCAGTCACTCTTTATTCACCATGGTCCATGACTACACATAAGATGCACATGTATGAAATTGTCTGCGAAACTTAAGATAAGCTTTTGATAAATTTAGAGCTATCATTAAATTGAGGTACAACTTGTTTTTTCCTTATCTTCTCCCATCATTGACTCATGGTTGCTGACTAAAGAGTAAAGATCAAAAAGAACATTGTTGTGGTCCTCACGTACTGACATTTTGACAAATATTATTCCATAAGCAATGACGAAATTTAATGTAAGCCATAAATTAAATAATAAACACATGATTGTGGGCAATAAACTAATAGCACAGATGAATCCAAAAAAAAAAATTGTGTTTGTGTGTGTGTGGGGGGGGGGGGGGAGGGGGTGGTGGACAAGAAGTATGTTCATTCAACCTTGTACTGGTTCAATTTTGAATTATGGCGCAGATCAATTTAGACAAGAAAACAAATATAACTTTGTCCCTTCAGGTATATTATACTTCAGTTAGAAAAAATCAAATACGCACCTTGTAGCTTCCATCACCATATCCTTCAGTCTTCTTTTCGGTTTACCATCATTAGCACTCAAAACCTTTATAACTAGTATAACCGCACAACTGTGGAAAAACCGACCGTTTGATTATATAATTTTAAAAAAAATATATTTTAAAGTAATCAATAATAATAAGATTGATTTAAGAATATACTGCATTTTTTAAATTTGTCCCATTTTTAAATTAATACATTTAAATTTACCAAATGATATTGTAGTAAAAATAATATATTAATGGACATTTAATATTGTATCTCAAGGCAGACTCTAACGCAGTCACTTAGTACTTAAATGAAGCAGACCATCGCAAAGATTATCGATCTCACACTTCATATTTATAGGGTGGCGAGCTATCCGATCACTTAATACTGATTTGTTACATTTGCAGATACTGATTTGTTACGTTTGCAGTTGCACCGTTGCACATCTTACAACGGCCTTGAATCCGTGAAGATTGGAAATTTGGATTAAAATGTTTTCGACATCAAATTACATAACAACAAGATTAAGGTCATCAAGTTGTTCTAGGGTGCATTTTAAATGCATCAATATAAAAACCAGACCAAAAATAACAATTTATGACTAAGATTCATTGTTCAAGGCACGTTACATTCAAAATCAAATTGCAAGCTTGCGTCAGGCTCAACGTTTATTCAAAACTGAATTCCAAAATAGGTAATACAGACCCATATGATATCACTTTCACTATTAAGCAGGTATACAACAAATTAGCAACAGTGTACATTCTCATAGTAAGTATATGAAGTTTGATATCATATCAATTATACCATGGAAAATGGAAGGCAATAAATGTCACCATTGACCCCTTTGTCTTTGCATCTCTTCAGAAACATTAGTTGCCTGGGCAGGTGTAGAGCCTGCAAAATCCTATTAGACAATATAAATTCATTCGAAATTTGGTTTATAAATCACATATAAAATCAAGCTAAAGTAGTACATATGTTAGGAGAACATAAACTGAGTTTCAATATGAATCATAAGTATTGCATGCATCATTTCAACTTTAAGGCTATAAAATCCTACTCTGAAAAAAATACCACCTTTCTCTCTTTTTTGGCCTTAAATTGGAACTACATTCTTCTTATGTTATGTAAAAGGGAAAATTAGGACAGTTTCAGAAACCATATACAAATATGAGTTTTTTGACAACTTAAACTAATTGGCTGCATTTTTTTTAAAAATCATCGTATGGCCGCAATAGTCAATTGCGGTATTGAAATAATTGGAAATCGCCCTTTGCATTTTTGTATTAGAGCAATCCACAGATGCAAAAAACAATTTTGTATTGAAGCAGCAGCTGTTGCAACCAAAAAAGTGGTTTTATAAAGATTCAGCAAAATGGCTATGCATATAATTTTAAAAATGGTCTTTCTAATAATACCTTTACAGATAAGTCTAATATGATATTTCTTCCATGTTAGACTGCAGTTAAAACTGAAGGGACGACAAGAGCTAACATGTTTTTACTTCAAAATCTGAATGTACATGGAAATATTTTAAATAAATAGGCTTATAATCTAATTCCATTGATTGGCCAGAACAGGAAAAAACGTTATTTTTGAAAACAGTGAACACTAACCTTCTCCTGAAGTACATCTGGCATATTCTAAAATGAAACAAGAGCATGAATTTCATCAAGCAGCTTCTTATTGCTAATATCGAATCAAGAGTTGGTAAACAAGGCTAGTGAAATAATAGTTAATACATCACCATGTCCGGGTGAGCTACAGCACAGGAAGAAGAACCTGCATTGCAACCATGTGATTTTGATGGCGATGTGGGTACCAAAATATCAACTACTTGCTCACCACCCTCTAACACTACAGTTATGCCGCCACCTCAACTGGATTTCACATTGTTAACGCGTGTCGCTTCAAGGCATGATTTATTGTCCCTACCTAAATTTCCAGCCAACAATAAGGCACCCTAGCAACATACACTGGCTGCAATATCAGTTTAGGAATCTTTTCCACTGAAAGATGATGTGCCACTACAACATGACCGCATATCAGACAGCCATTCCAACTCATACTTATACAGTTTGGTTTCACGAATTTGTAGCAGTAAGATTTCCTGAAAATTGATATCGGAAATGAATGAGGAACTGAGTAAAAACCCAATAATTTGATAAGGGATTGTCCCCCAACACAAATAGTAATCGTGCAAGTACAATGCGTGATTGTATTCTCAACACACAAGGCAAATTGTCGTTAGAGTTGGGTTAAGAAATCAACCATGGAGGCGTTTGTTTTTGCACTATATACTGCTTATAATTCTAAAATTGTACAGTAAGTGTAAATTTTACAGATTATGTTGTTCGTTTCTAGCACTGTATAGTATACCTCCATGAAGTGCATGATAAGAAAACTATCCATCAGCAAAGAAACCAATAACTAAAACAATACATATTTGAGGAAATAAAACATAAATAAAGACCAGGTTCAAAACAAAATTAAGAATCTATCATTGTATATCAATATTTATATTTATGTTAATATTCAATGAATAATCAAAACAGATGTACTAAAAAAAACAAATGACCAGTCTTAAGTAGTAGAACTTCTAGCTTAAGTTGTTGTTGGAGGCCTTTAGTTCGATATCCTAAGCATATACTAGAGCCAATATTCGAATAAAATAGAAGTTTTCAAAAATAAAATAAAGATTAAGCATGCAAACATTTAAAATAACTTTTCTAGCACTAAAAGAAAAAACTTCAAAGACAATGTAAATCTAAAACCACTATAATACTTTTTTTTATATAAAATGTTACTTTATAGTAAAAAAATTGGAATTGAAACCTGTATTTTAAATTGAAACAAAAAAACAAAACCTAAAAAAATAACCGGTTTTACTCATGGAGGCACTAATGTTTTCCAGATTCCTTAATTTTATCATTCTAAATGTTACTATTTTTACTAAATATTAATAGTAGTTCCTTCAATACTATGGCCATCTTTAGAATCGATATTCATACTTCTATAAAGCTTGTATATTATGAAAGCTTTGGAACACCATTTACACCCAAACACATCAAGAAAGGACACGCTAAATAAGCAATAGTTTGCACTCATATTATGCTAGCACATACTCATGTTTTCAAAG
Organism: Allium sativum; assembly: GCA_030737875.1. NCBI lineage: Eukaryota > Viridiplantae > Streptophyta > Magnoliopsida > Asparagales > Amaryllidaceae > Allium > Allium sativum. The sequence continues at coordinate 400,276,148 of CM060923.1, read as the reverse complement.
CTTAACGAATCCAAGATAAAAGGCTATTCAGCCGAACTGCATTTACCAAGTGCTACTTAATATTTCAACTCTTTTGGAATAAGAATGTAATTGCATTCTATTTCAGTATTGAGAAGTACAACTTCGTAGTACACCAGCACAGGAAGTGCTACCTTAGAAAATACAGTGTATGGGTTTCACACACAATCGTTCATTTCTACCATAGGTTTTTGAAATTACATCATAAATCAATACAAAAGTTACATCTCTTCATGATAAAAGGCTTTTGTAAAGACCAAGCCGCTTTAATAAATCCATGCGGAAGCAAGCAAAACTAAACTAAATCATAACCGAATTAAAAATTCAAGAGTGAAAAAAGAAAAATTAAGCATACCTAGAGGATCAAAAATCCAAAAACAGAAGTAGGAGAAATCCAAGCGACAGTTAGAATATGTGAATTCATGAAAAGATGCTTTTGTGGAGGCCTTGCAAATAGAAAATTGACCGATCAAATGGGAATGATGAGAAAAGAGAAGGAATTTGCGCGTTGATTTGGACTGCGGAGGAATTAGCGTAGATTTGTGTAGCGGTGGAAGAAACGGAGGAACAACCAACATGGTCTGTGGATGGAAAACAATTAAAAGATGACACAAAATGAATGTTGCAAAATAAAAAATTCAGAAAAAATAAACAGAGTAGATAAAATATCTTACATTCATGCTTGTATGAAGAGATGATGCAACAACCCGAATTTTAACAACGTGTTAAGACAAGAATCAAGGCAGAATTAAATGTTAAAATTTGAATCAGGAGAAACGGGTTGCTCCATTACGTTCGTCTCGGAAAAATACGCGAAATAGAGTCCGAAATTTCGTAAATCGGAGTCCGTATGACCGAGATATGGCCTCGCGAAGTTTCACGAAAAATCAGAATTCAAAACAGATTCAAATTTCAGAAAATCAGGGTAGGCGGGAAAAATCCCGCCCAGACCAGGTCGACCAGAGGGTCGACCTGGGTGTCGACCTGGGTGGGACCAGGTCGACTGGGGAGTCGACCCCAGGGTCGACCTGGGGGTTTACCTGTCTGGTCGGACCCAGGCAGCCTGGTGCACCTGTTTTGCTATTTGGCTCGGTTTTGGAGGCTTGTGACGATTTTTGAGGGCTTGGATCTATCCTAGGGTTAATCTAACGGCCTAAACTACTCCTAATCTCTATAAAAAGACCCCTAAGCCTACCCTAAACCCTCACAAATCACTCATGCCACGAAGTGCTGCCCAAATGCCAAGTGATTATGGCCTCCATCTCCAATTCCTAGAGACTATGCATTCAAATCGGGTTCAAATCAAAAGGTGCAAGCTTGCTACACCAAATAGAGGCCAAATCAACGTTGCTATGCGAGTTTCATGACGGTTCTTCGACAAAGGAGCCACCTTTCTTCATCAAGATGATGCATGATCCTTTTCCTAAGCCTCGCTATGTAAGTTCTAGCTACTTCGAGATGTTAACGGTAGTTTAATCATGGCATGGAATAAAATGTGGTTAAACATGAATGCTATAACCTACGCGAGCCTAGTTTGCCCCTTTACCATGTACATATGACTTTGGGTTATGTTTTAGCGACTAAACCATGCTATTTGAAACACCCCACCTCCGTTAGGGTCACTCTCAAAGGGAATGCCCTAATTTTGGTGGAGGTTTATAAGTATAAGTTCACAGATATACAAGACAGATATAAGAACACATATTTGTAAACAGCGGAAAAACAACAAACTTTTATTTCATAAAAGCAAATACGTGTTACAAAACATCACCATGATTGTCTTACATCTTTTCCAAAAACATAACATAACACTTTCATAATCTGTCTTGATTACATTATTTAAAGAAGCATAAATAAAACATAGATAAACTGCAAAAGCCCCATAGTGGATTGTCCAAAGCCATAGTTCAAAGCGAAAAAGTCCAAGCAATACATTTCTCTTCTTCAAGCTGGATGTTAAGGTTGGTCAAGCTGCTGTGTTCCCTCCCTGTGGACCTGGGGGGGGGGAGGGGGGGAACGGAAGAAAAGAAGACGAAAGAAAAGTAGAGTCAGACATAAAGCCTGAGTAAGTCTAGTACTATTTTGTCTATGAATAAAGAACTGGGTATGATAAGTATAAACAAGAAGTGGGCAAGCACTATAAACTTGGTTAAGTTGTCTAGGGTCGAATATACTATCGTACCCCATGTTAATCTCTGAACCCATATAAACTAGTTCCCAACTGGCACCCCATAATCAGGGTGATGTGATCCATTCCATGATGATCGGCTCCTACTCGCATAGTTACATGTGTCTTACGGCCCCCGATGTTGTAGTTACCTATGCTGGTCCCACCATGGGGTGTATCAAGTCCCATAGTGGCGGCCCGACACAACCTTAGAGTGCACAGGTATGCTACTGGTGTCCAGTGCCTTATTTTTCTGCGCCGGAGTGTGTGCACGCCCGCACCCCGTTAGAACCTACACTGTTACACCACCGCCGTCGATTTGACCTCTTACAATCAGCCCAGTAATCGTGCCCCACCCTGCCTAGTTTCAGGGTATCCTGATACACCTTCTAGGGTTACTGCTGAAAAGGGTCCCCCGTTACTAGGTTTTCTATCTCTAGCCAACATGCTAATTTGTTTAGGTGTTTTCTAACCTAACCCCCACCAGTCCGTTTAGTTTAGCATGTTCCATTTTGATTAAGTCTTTAGTTCACTTAATCCTAGCAATCATGACTCAGCCTTAATTGTCTTATTAAGGCCCTGACCTCTCACATTAGACAGGTATTGTTGTGGCTGCCTGTTGCCGGTTGGTTCCGGGCAGTCTTACGCCACAACTCAGTCTAACCTCGGGTCCTTGTTGGGCTCCATGTTTAACCTCCCACATTGGATAGGTATTGTTGTGACTACTGGACAGCAGGGCGGTTCCGGGCAGGTTTACATCACAACTCAATCCAACCTCGGGTTAAACACATCGTATGTTCTACATTTACATATTTTGTCTTTCTTCTTTATTTTCTTATATGTAAATATTTGCGGCCAATTATTAAGTTAATGGTGCAAAGGTTACACCAATCATGGGCCCAACCCATACTTGAATTTGGGCCCTTCTATTTTATATTTTTATTCATTAGTAATTTTAACCCAACGTTATTTTCCCCCGTTTTACACGTCCGTTTATTATATATATATTGGGCTTGGCCTTTTAAAGCCCAATTTAGCCATGCAAAAAGGGGAGGCTTAAAGCGTGATTACATACACCAAAAAGGGGAATGTGAGCGCATGAACTTGCAATATGACGTTGGAAATACAAAATAGAAACTGGTGTACTTGCATAGTGGTAACATATACTTTGGTCATAAAACATAGGTGACATGAATCAAAGCATGTAAAATCACATAGTCATAACTACAACATGAACCTATATTTTTATTTAGGCATAATGTCAAACATAAGCAAATCATGTTCATAAGACTACTACATGCTTACAAAGGTGTCTACTTTTGTGACTAATACTAAAGTATAATTAAATTTGTTCACATAACCATGGCATAAATGTTTCTAACATGAAATCATGATTTTTACTTTAGTCATGTAAACTTGCAAAAAGGGATTTTTGAATCTAACCTAGCTATGTACCACATATGTCATCATATAATTCTTGTAAACAAGATAGACTTAATCATGGATTTCAATTATGCCAAATATCATTCATAGCCTAGCCATATTCATAAGTTTGCAAATAGGTTTTCTAGTACAAAAGCATGGCTTAATACATGATGCCCAATTTTCAACATAATTTCATATGGATTATGATAACCCAAACCTATTCCAATTACTTCATAAAAATGACGTTTTTATAAAAATACACATTATGATGGCATAGTAGCAAAGCCCCAAACTTGCATGAATTTAAATCAACTACATACATGTAGCTTCAACATGGATTACATAATTTGCGAAATATTCCAAACGTATACTTGCATAGAACTACCGCATGTAGTTCTTTATAACATGAATAACATAATTCAAGAATATCCAAACGTATACAATATTCCAACGCACAAATATGAATTACTTTATCGCCACAAATCAAGTATACATATCTACACAATCATTTGTTCATACCAAAGTAATACTCTACTTACAATCGTTGCGGCGAATTCTCTAATTTAGGAATTTAGAGATGCGACTCCTTTTGACGTGGGCGTTGATTTGCTTTGTTTGAATTGCTTTAGGCTTTAGAATTTTCCTCCTAATCTTCTCTCCAATTTGGTGGCTACCCCTAGTCGTTCCTCAGCAACATGGCGGCTTTGTTCTTATTTTTGAATGAATAGATTAGGGTTAGTCTAGGGTTGTTTTTATAGGGGTAATGAACTGATTAGAACCATTGATGTTGCTTGGATTGATCGTAGCCATTCATCCTAAGGAGAGACCAATTAGAGCTTGCCACCTAGCCCTAATGACAAAGCAGACCACAGAAAATCGACCAACAGAGAATAGGCCAGCCTGGTTAGACTGGGTTCGACCTGGTCTGGACCAGGTCGACACCCCTGTCGACAGCCCTGTCGACAGGCCTGTCGACCTGGTTAGACCAGGTCGACAGCCCAGTCGACCTGGGTGCGTGAGGCGGGTGTTCTTCCGCCCTGGCCCATTGGGCCCCACTTTTAATTTTTTAAACTGTTTTATTCTGTTTGAATTTTAAATTTAATTCAGAAACTTCCGAAGGCCATATCTTCTTCATACGGACTCCGTTTTTCGAAAACTCGGACTCTATTTCGCGTATTTTTCCGAGACAAACGCAATGGCGTATCCCGTTTCCCTTAGTTCTTTGATTTGAAATTAATTATACTTTAATTTGTTAATTTCACAGTTATAGAATTTGCGGGGTGTTACACTATTCATGTTGCATTGGACTTAGTTTTCCATGCAAGATCGGACCTTTACTTGTAGTATGATAGCATGAACACTTAGAGCCACTTTGACTTGTGAAATAATGGCATAAATTGGACTTTGGGGCTTATGCATGTAAATGAAACCAACCCCTTATGATATCATGTTTATGTAAGGTCAAATCCCGTTATGACAACATGCACGTTTGTGGCCAAATTTCCTATGATAATATGCAAGTTTGTGGCTAAATTTCCTATGATAATATGTAAGTTTGTGGCCAAATCCTTTATGACATTGTGCATGCTTGTGGCCAACCCCTATATGATAGTATGCATGCTTATGGCCAATCCCTATATGACACTATCATTCGTGTTTTAAGGCCAAACCCCCTTATGATACCATGCATGTTTGGAGCCAATCCCTTTTGTGGCATCGTGCATGTTTTGGGGTCTACATGTAGCCATAGTATACCTACTATGTTGACTCGCTTTTACTCAAGTGAAAACACGATTTTGGGGTAGTTAGATAAACATGAACATGACGCGAAATATTGACTTGAATATGACATGAAAACTTGACTTGAGGTTACATGTGAACACGACATGTAAGTTGAACCAAAATGAGGGCATGACACATGGGGTAAACATGGGACTTGAAATTAGACACGTATGGGTTGTAAGTGTAATATAACACTAGACCAAACATGAAAGTGGCCAACTCGAGGTTGGGTTGAGTTTGTAGCATAAATCTACCCGGACCCGCCCGGCTTAACTAGTGGCTACAAACAATAGGATCCAATGTGAGAAGTTGGTCATGTCGCGCTTAAGACCCGATGTTAGACTAGGTTGTGGTGTAAAACTACCCGGACCCGCCCGGCTTAACTAGTAACCACAACAAGGTTTAATGTGAGAGGTTGAGAGTGCATTAATTAAATTAATGCCACATGATAAGGTTAAGTAAATTTGACTAATGACACTTAACCGATAGGACACGAATGGGTAGGTTAAGTGGGACCAGGCTTGATTTCTTAATGACACTTAACCATACAAGACAATTAGGGGATGGGGTTAAGTAATTTACGCTTAACTAATCCGATTTGGTAATTAGATGGGGTTAAGTAATTAAGACTTAACTAATCTAAACACGGTAATTAGATGGGGTTAAGTAACCTATACTTAACTAATCTAAACACGGGAATTCGATGGGGTTAAGTTAAACACTTAACCAATCTAAACTTGGTAATTCAATGGGGTTAAGTAACCAATACTTAACCAATTTAACATGATAATTTAATGGGGTTAAGTAACTTATACTTAACCAATTATACGTGATGATTTGATGAGGGTAAGTAACCTATACTTAACCAATCTAATAGGTGGACCTGATAGGGTTAAGTCATAAGACCTTTTAAAAGTAGGCTTAACCATTGTAATACGATTAGTGGATGGGGTTAAGCTAACCCATACTTAACCAATCCGACTCGATAATCTGATGGGAATAAGATAATCTATGCTTAATCAATCTAACATGATAATCTGATAGGGTTAAGACAAATAAATACTTAACCAGTTTGACTTGATAAGGTTAAGTCATGAGCTTCTTGGTACACTTAACCAACCTGTAGGGCTAAACCTTGAATTTGAGTACTTAGCCAATCTTGACATGATTCGTAGGCGGGTTAAATCATGAACTTGGATAACAACACTTAACCCAGTTGACAAAACCCTAGCTCAGGGGACTAGGTTGGAAATCGTAGTTAACAAAGATAGCGGAAAGAGGGGATAAGTGGTAAACCTTAGTTAAGGGTAACTAAGTAATAATTCTTAGCTAAGGACATGGGACTAGTTCATAAAGAGATGAGTAACCTGGTACGGTAGGTCATCGCTTAGTATACGACGATGAGCAAATTATCTGACTTGGATAAAAGCTCCAGCGAACTGGGTGACGAAGCGGAAGCTTCGGGGAACGCGAGGGTACTCTTGGTATCCCTCTGTGAGGTGGCAAGTGGTCCATGTAACCCGGCCTCACAGAGGTTAAGGTCTGCGGTAGAAGAGCCAAGAGTATGCCTTGGTTGCTATGCGAGCGACCTAAAGACAGGGATGGATTAGCGTGGAGTCGACGATACTTGATTTTTGCCCTGGATAGCATGTCGCCGACTACCTACCATCTTTAGTCAATCGTGTACGTACGGAAAGGCAGGGAACTCCCAACAGACCATATACTTGCTATCGAGTTATGGGTGAGGTTGGCTATCTAGAAGTGGGCATCGATGGGCCATAGTGTAGTTCTCATACATGATTTTTCTTGGGTTGCCTTTCAGTAGTTGAGGGAGGGGTCACGTGGGACCATAGCCACGGGTACAAAAACAGACCTTGATATCTGCATCAGCAGACGACTTAAAGCTCCCGACCGAGTTCCGTATTTCTTGATTTGCCCTGGCGCGGAACTCGGATGGCACATTGAGGAACATGTGCGTCTAGACATGGAAAACGGTTCACGATACATACGTGGGATAAAAGGGCGCGGTTGACGGGTGGCATAATCCCTAGTGGTCCTAGGTGGCCAAAACCTAAACCGAGACACGGAAATGTTCATTAGGTAGCATAATCCCTAGTGGTCCTAGGTGGCATAAATCCTAAGGGAACGCGCGATAGTTCATGGTAAGGAAACATAACAAGATCAAGGGTAGCAGTCCAAAATAACCTCAAGGATAAAACGTTTACATGGGAAAGCCCGTATGGCCTACGGCAAAGGACTGAACTTATACATGGAAAGAAACATACGAGTTGGGAAAACCTATATATTAGGTTGACATGGGCCATTACATGACATTGGGCAAGGGACATTCATAGTTAACACATGACGCAGGTTGGGATACTAGTACGAGAGGTGCAGAGCAAGTATACATGTTAGAACCATGAGAAATATACATGATAGATATCGTGGGATGTTATACAGGATAGATACCTTAGGATATTATACTTGATTGAAACCTGACGATGTGATACCGTGATTTATCATGACACCGTAGTTTATCATGATATCTTAGTTTACCTTGCTACAGTAGTTCAGCCTGTTACCCTGGTTTAGTTTATCTATCTTGTCGTCATCCTTATGTTTACTTTCAGTTTATGCATGTCATGTTACCTTTACCTGTTTTTATACTGGAAGTAGATAGGACTTACCAGTCTTTATCACTGACCCCGTTTTGTTTCGCCTCTTTGTCTTCCGTTCCCCCCCCCCTAGGTTTTCAGGGAGGAAACACTGTTATCTAGTTCGGACTTCTTCTGCTTGAAGGTCATCGCGTATGACTTGGACTTTTCTTGGCTATGGCTACTTTGCTGTTTTACTTGGGGAATAATTTATGAAAAGGTTTTATGCTTCTTTACTATTGCAAGACAGGTTTTGATGTATTCTGATGTAAAAGGCTTTAGACCTTATTTTATAAGGTAATGAAATTTGTTTTATTTCCGCTGTTTTATGTATATGTTCTGTCTTGTAATATTTCTGTGCATGTTTACCTCGATAATGCTTCACCAAACCTAGTGCATTCCCTTTGTGAGTGACCCTAGCGGAGGTGGGGTGTTACAGATGAGTTTTCCTAGTCCTAACAGACACAAGTAATATTCATAACTTTTTATGAGCAATTCATGAAGATTCAGATTGAGCACTTAAAAAATGGATACATAAACCTTTAAAAACACATGCATACATGCAATTGATATATATAATGTGAAAAAATATAACAAAATCATTACTGAAAGTTTAAGTAATTGTCAAATATACTAAGGTATGATACACTTATCACAGTCTATGACAGTAATACTCATTAGTGTTTTCATATGCAAATGAGTATCTTTATCACCATTAGTGATATCTACACATAGATTCATATATTGATGAGTTTAGATTAATTTTCTGAAACGAGATTACTAAAACAGAAGCTTGTGTTCAAGCAAAAATATGTTCTTAAATGAAAAAGGGAAGAAATAAACCAAATTAACTATTAAAAATACCAAAAATGCAATTGTTATTTTATTTTATTTTAAATACTATAAGATATTAAATAATTATTCAAAGATCATTGATCAAAATTATAAAATTCAAGGGTTAAATGAGTACATAAGTAATAAAATAACAATGAAGAACATCATATTCATCCAGAAATAATATATTGAGCAATCTGCTCTAATTTAGACACCTCAACCAACGTGAAATCATAACTCAATCAAGTACCATGTTTCTCATCACCTCAACCAATGTTCATTTCTACCATAGGTTTTTGCAATTACATCATAAATCAATACAAAAATTACATCTCTTTATGATAAAAGGCTTTTGTAAAGACCAAGTCGCTTTAAGAAATCCATGTGGAAGCAAGCAAAACCGAACTAAATCATAACCGAATTAAAAATTCAAGAGTGAAAAAAGAAAAATTAAGCATACCTAGAGGATCAAAAATCCGAAAATAGAAGTCGGAGAAATCCAAGCGATAGTTAAAATATGTGTTTGAAAACTCCCTATAAGTAGTCCAACCACCTTATTAGCAAAGTTGTGTTCAGTTGTTTTGAGAACCCTTAATGAAGGGATCATAAGTTTGTTAGTAGTTGTAATTTACAAATCAACTATTTGCAGATTTAACTTATGAAAGAATTTGGTAAATATTTTTGACCAATTGCCAAAATGCTCGTCTTGTTTCAAACAAATTACAAAAAGTACTACTATCTTTTTATCTTTCACTCTCAGTCTTTTGTTGCTCTTTCCTTCTATGCAGCTTGATGCATATTCATTTATTACAAGTCATAATAGTCAAAAACTAAAACTAACTTATTTTATCATAAACTTCAAATTTAATCCAAACACTTCTACAAAGATAAATTTGTTGCTCTTCCTTTTTTTTTTGGATTGTGTGTTTTATGCACATCTACTCATAAAAACTACTTCGTCACTAATTTGCTTATAAGAGCAGACAATTACAGTCTACCTTATTCATTAGAATAAGTTTGCAACCAGGCTTAAAGTTGAAAGATACAAAAAACCATTAATTGCTAATCTCTATTTAAAAATAGAAATTGCATCAAAATTTAATAGGCAATAAATTGTTGAAAAACTGTATGATAACTTTGCTTTACACTAGATCAAAAAACTGTAAATTATTTACAAAAAAAATAGTTCTTAAGAAATCAGGACATTTTCTAATTGATTTGTAGACGTTATCCAACTTTAAGTGACTAATAGTTAACGTACTGGAATCAACTATTTAATAGCAACTTTGTGTCAATATATAGATTGCAAAAATGAACTTCAATTTAAAATTGATGTGGATCCAACTTTAAGTAATGCCTAGAGAAGAGATACTTTGTTGTGATGATGCTGGAAGGTTTGCAGATAGAGTGTTTAGGGGTAGCAAGTATAGACATGGTTGGTTAGGTTTAAAATGAATAAAAAAAATTAAAACCAGATGAACCATTCAACAAATAAGACAAAAAACTGGACCAAATAGATATATTTTTCTCTGTGGTTACACATTAAAATTACAGAGTGATATAAAAAAAGAATAAACTTTGTAAAAGTAAGCAGCATCGTAAAAGTTAGCAAAGAAGACAGTACGACTAATGATAGAACTAGCAGACATGTATCGGGTGATGAAATGATTATCCTACCTCACTGGCAAACAAGATGAACCCGAGAAGTTGAGTCCATCTTCGAGCCTGAAGCTACAACATCCACAGATGTTGCTGACCACCCTATGGAAAATCTGTTCATAACATATATATTATTTTATGAATCAAGATGAACCTCCAATTTGATAAACAAGACAGCATAAAAACAAGAAAAAAATTACCCTGCCAGTAGGATCAAATGCAACAAATTTTGGGATATATGAATCATCTGAATGAAGACTCATCACTCTGTATATTAAATCGAGCTATAACTAGTGATACTTAGTGCTTTTCCAATGGATTAGTAGATGATAATCCAGAGAAGACCTGTGTTGAAAAACAGGAAGAAGGCAGAGTAACAAAGATAAGCATTCAAGAATCAAGGGCTAATTTTGGCAAATACATGTATTTGTATTTATACGTGAATGATAAGCTAAATTAAAATAATAGGAAGAAACAAAGCATTGAAAATGCAGAAAAAAGTATGTGAAGGTGGCTAGTCCTTTTACCTTTATTTACCACATCTAATTCTCTGTCTTTTATATTGGGCATGTTAAAACTTATCCCGCAGCCCCAAATGAAAAAACCTTCCAACATGGTATTACTTGAATTGCAATTTTGAAAATTTTACAAAGCAAGATATCCTAGCTGTATGCGTTAAGCTCAAACTTACTGCAGAATAATCACATTCATGCAAATGGATTTGAAGACAATAAGATTGTATTTGCATAAAGGACAGCTTGAAAATTATCCCGTTTGCGATAACATACATAACAACACAGACAAATTCTATTCAAACTTTCGCTGACAATAGTATCTTAATATCAAGAAATAAGTATATAAAACTGTTTCAAGCAAATGGTTTTCTCATGGACTAGAATTGAATATATAAAATCATATCATGCTTGCGAAACAATAATTATATAATAATTTTAGACTGACCTTTATATGTTTTGAAGAGAAATAGAAAGACAACTGTTTTAGGCTAACTATTGCTTCAGGAAAAACTTTCTTTCATTTTGTTTCTATGTAATGAGAATACAACTTAACTACATCACTTCAGGTGACAGGCTGGACTTGCTCTTACTCGTTACATCAACTGTTTTAGGTTATATATTACTTCACACTTTCTTTCATTCAACCAGTGTGAAACATCATGGCAACACTGTTGTATTACTCTATGCTTCCTTTTGTTCAGTTAACGTGACACATTGTGGCAGATGCTAAATTTATTTTCTTATGTTTCAATTAACAAATAATAGTGTCTACTCACTGTCAAATAATATGAAAGCAATTCATCAAGAAGCTAATCAGAGAGGTCATTGTGCAAAACACAGCCGAGGCTGGAGACTGATCCATTTAAAAAATCACAGGAAGTTCTGCCAACATTTCCAAAAACAAATGCAAGAATGAAGAACCCTGAATGCTGCAAACCTGAAAGCCATGGTAGACTACAATGTCAAAAAAAAAATATTTGCTATTGGAGTAAGATAAATGTTGCACTTTATAGACCATCATTTGTGAGCATTAACTACGTGAAAGTAACTTTTTCTAACTCTCTCTGTACATGTAATGAGCATTTAAACTACAAAGAAATTACTGCAAAGCTGTGAGGGAAAAAAGGGAGCACTGCATCAAGACTCAAATGACGATATCTACTGCATATCTAAGTTGTATAAAAAAATAGTGTAAAATTACAGACATCATTAAAATATCTAAATTCTATGACTTCATGATAGATATAAACTATAGGACTTCAACAGATTATAAATATCCAAACTTGATTTAATATCATATCCTAGAATTACGAATATAATAAAAGAGATGTATTGCCTGCAGTGGTGGATCATCACAAAAATATTTACAAAGTTAACTGTTTATGCTCTTTTTGAATCAAAATATAATAAAATCTTCATCTTCATAGTGAATCATCTTGAACAAGTCATATGTGTCAAACGAATTTGTTTTTTTATCTATATTTTTTAGCTTGCCATGGCCATACCATCTACTAGTCTTATATATATTTAAAAAAAAAATGGTTCACTTTATTACTAAAAAAGATGGTACAAACGATCGGTTAGCATACTAACCGTTACAAATATAAAACAAAAGAAGAAAAAACAAGAAACAGTAAAAGCAAAATAAAAAGAACCATCCCGCTACATTGCAAACTTGATGCAATACCCCCAAGCCTGACTGCCCTTTTAAATCTTCAGGAAAATATCAACCATAAGAAATTCCCGTTCCTTAATTCGAGACAGCTCATACATCCATACTAAGTTGAAACTCCAAATCAGCCCATACAAGAAGAAATAGATGACACAAACATCCACTAGAAATCCTTGTTAATGAAATCCCATAAGATATACAACTCCAATCACTAGGTCTGGTTGATGATTCATAAACAGCTATGAATCAATCCTAGGACCAAAGTCAATAAGTGGATATTTAGATTTCATTAAACCTATGAAATTCTCTGTGCCACCAACTAATAATAATGCGACTGCACTGTTACTTCAGTCATAACAGGATACAAAATCAACAGGGTAGGATGTCATGATTTTCAATTTCTAAATTGCAAAAAACTAGCTTAAATCACATCTGCTCGTAAAAATATCACCAAATCCATCTATAAACCCAAGCAATATTCTGCTTGATAAAACTTTAGGAACTAGATGATAGCAGAAAACCATTTAAGAAAAGACATATGGATCCAGGACCTCCTTGCTGATCTCCAACATCTTAACTTCTATAAACCCATATATATCTACTAATCATCTCATTGATGAAAATTGGGACTACCATAAATCTGAGCATCAAGTAACGCAAATGCTTCTATAGAATAACGAAGCAAATCTAATGTAGAAAACTAAAATAAACTTCCGAACGAGAATAACTATGATCGGTAGATTTCTTAACTTCTTACCAAAGTCTGAATGAAAATCCAAGAAACACCAAATCTATTTCCCCAAAACCATAACCGCAGAAATCTTACCCAATAATATTCAAACACCATCTAGCTCAAAAATAGAATTTTGGTTGGAAAACTTGGAACTGGATCTATACAGTTGCGCCGGCCATGCCGAAACCCAAGTTAGCGATGTCTTGAATATCCATATTCAAACTACACAGATCCGAAAGTATCGAGTAGGTAGACATTAAAATAGATCTCGAGGGAATAGATCTAGCTTTTGAAGGGCTGTAAAGATTGGGGAAATCGAAACGGCCAACACATCTAAGTAAATAGATCTGGCTCTTATTGGGAAAAAGGGAATATTTGGTAGGTAAGGGATCTGGCGATTGTGGAGGATAGGGTTAGAAGGCGAGATAAAAATTTCCGATCTAAGTTTGGTGGCGAAAACCAGATGTAAAAAGGATTAAAAACGTAGATAACGAATGGTTTATCAACAAGAAAATCTCGTTGAAGGTTTCAGATAGAAAGTGATAATAAGCAGATGAAAAAATGATAGAAATTTAGAATCGCTCACGCATGGCAAAAACAGGAGGACCTTCTCCTGTCGCAATTAACGGGAGATCATTCATAAAATTCCTGTCAAAGTAGAATTTTTACTAGTCTTATATTTAGAATCCATTCCTTTTATAGTTAAATGCTCAACGATGATGTGGTCATCTTGCCGGCTAAGATTTCGACAATCTGTACATGGACACAAAAGTTTCTCCATTGGTAATACACCCAATCCTTTTCCATTGGTAATACAGGCACTCAAATAAGTTTTCAAACTTTGATGTAGAATTTGATTTCCTGCTATAATCAGACAACAAAATACTTCAAAAGCAAAAATACATGAGATATAATATAATATCTCTTTTCCTAAGCTACAAAATATAGATAACCAATCATCTTTTCAGCCAATTCTTTTTTTTAATTCTTATCTAAAATATATCATATTAATATTACTAAAGACTAAATATGTTAACATCTTCATTTCCTAAAGAAGAAGAAAAGTCCTTGCTCTCAACATAGTGCATAGTCCACTGCACGTAACGAAGGGAAATAGAATATTTTTTCCAGACATACATACGAAAACGTTGACAACCCCATAATTATTTACTAGTAGTTAAAGAATAAAAAAAATGATTAAAAGTGAGTTTCCATATTTATGCATTTTCCAAAACACATAAGTCATCACACTATTTTAATTGACTTCTCAAAGGAAATAAATTAAAATTACAACTAGCAATAAGAGTTACTAAGAAAAATATTTACATCTTCGAAAGTAAACCAGCAAACAGAACAAGAAAACCAAAATAATAAATAAAAATAAGCAAATGTTAAAGCCTAAACGATCGACCGCGGTCTCAATAGTTGTCTGAATATTAGTAACTATTAATTGAATTAGCATCTCAATCTCTACGCTGAAATATAATTGGAGTAAAAGCCAACATGAGTGGATGCTAACCTACGTAGTTCTTACCATTTTATTTTGTTTTATCACTTCCATTACAGCTCAATCATTATGCAATAATAATTACAAAAAGCAATATAAACCACTCAATCATTCTTCACTTTTATCCGCTCTTCTAACTATCATAACATAACAAAATGATAATATAACAACAACAAAAAAGGTAAAAGTTTCCCATATTAGCATGGCATTCATGCATTAAATTCTAGCCCGATGTACATTTAAATTGAGATTGTGATTCTAAATAAATAAATTATCATTATTAAATTAAAATTTAGTTAACAACCAAAACAAAAGTGGAATATTTAACCTCTAGCTTTCCCCAATCTTTTTTGATCTAAGATATTCGTTCCATCTCATAATTCACCCCTGAAGATTTCCAAATTTTCTCAACCGCTCCTATAAATACATACAACTTTAATTTTCTGTTTTTTAAGAAGTTTAACTTAAACCTGGACCTTTTATAAGTATTCGAAAATGCCTAATAATTAAAGTGCCATCCCAATCATTGTGTCGATGTTATCTAAATAACAATAAACAACTTGGCATAAACACTATTTTAAGAAACATGTTTAGGATATAAATATTCTTTCCTTCACCAGTGCGCAACAAGGCCACATGATGCACCATCAAAAGAAAGGATTTTACCTTTATGCAATGACTATACACAATATATTTTGATTAAAATTTAAAGATTGAAAACTTCAATTGTTTTATTATGGGCTTTGAGTCTTGATTTGTTTAACGGGTCCAACAATAAGTTTAAAAATAAAGAATCAATTTGTTGTATCATTACTTCAAATTCACTATACAATTAATGAATTTAATAATTACAAAACTCCTAACATGAAAATTAAAACTATACAAACTTCCAAATGCAATTTAGACATGGAATTATAAATAACAAATCAAGTAATTATATCACCACACTAAATAAAATTATAATTATTACTTGAAATAAACTATCACATGCATGCTTAAATATAAATTTATAGTATTACATAAAATAAACATGTATGCAGTTCATGACTTAAAAACATTGGCTGTTAATCAATTCTTTTCGTTGGTTGTTAATCAATTCTTTTCTTCTCTCGCTATAGCATCTAACAAGTATAGTTTTTTCCAGTCATGCCCTCAAGATAAGCAATTGAACATTAACATGACATATCAACAAAGCTAAACTCAAAAGCACAAAATAACACATTTCATAATTTTTCAACTTACCAAACTTGACTTGCTCTTAAGCACGATGACAATAATTAACATGACTTTTTGAAATGAAAAAGCTGGGCAATTAACACAAAAAATTAAATTCCATCACAACATGCACTCATAATGGATTTCCCTATACTAACAAAAACCCATCTACACCTCCAATTTATATGCTCAGACTTTAATTTACCATATATGAACAAAATCTGTCAGCTCTTAAACTTAAAGAGTCCTCCCCCTCTACAGCTCCATTAATACGTATTTACCATTTATAATATGGTTCATAGCATGACAATAGCCTTTTATGTTTTACAAATCATATATCATAACAGTTTATAATTGGGGGCTTTTAAGGCACTTGCACAGCTCAAACACATTATACGTCAACTATTTCTTACTTGATAGGATTACATTACCGATCATACTTAATAATTTAAGTCATCAAATGTAAAATTACGTATTCATTGCTTACATGTAGTCACATCTGATAGTATTCAATAATCCAAATAATTACAAACATGAACATAAAGCCTTAGTGATCCTAAGTATCTAAAATTTGGATCAATCTACAACCAAATAAATTTACATTGCTGTACAAAAATGCTGCCTAACAACTCTATACTAACCCAGTACTAACCAGTAGATCTCAATGACAACAACAAACATTTTCAGATCTCAATGTTAACAAATCATCACAAACTTATCACCGACATCTCAATGTCAACAGCATATGACATCTTATCTGAACTTAACAACAAGAAGCATTTTCAGATCCATCACGACGCTGGGTCAGAGATCTAAGAACATACAGTGAAATCAATTGATTCATCAATGACAAAGGAGACTTCATAACTCAGGCGGTAGTTGTTCGAAGAGGAGTTAAATCAAGTTTTTAACTGAGTAAAAGGTGGATAGGGCAAAGTTTTTATGTGATAAGGATCCACATGAAACACAATCTCAATTAAATTCTAGATCTAAAAACAATAATTTGTAAATATGAAATAATTTTTAATAAATCATACCGCAATCTGAACTAAAATCGCAGTTGATTTCTAGACATAAACCGACCCGAATTAGCAAGCTCAGATGTCAGCTCTTCAAGAGATTGGAGGGCTTCTGACCGAAAACCACTGGAAAGGTGAATGAACGATTGGAGGGCGAGATCAAATCGTATGCGAAGCGGAAGAAAATTTTGAGAGGGAAAATTTTTGGGAGGAGGGAATTTTTTTAAGGAACAGAGAACGAATTCTAAAGCGAAAGAAAATTTTGAGGGGGAAAATTTTCACGAGGGTGGAATTTTCAGCGTAAAGGAAATTGGTAAACGTGACAAGATAAGTTTTCCTGTATGTGTACATTAATGAATAAAAAATGAACGGAAAAATGGACTAACATAGAATTTGACTGCTTTCACACATGAGCGTTGCAAATAAAAGAAACAAAATATATATTTTCTTGTAGTGTTTTCAACATCCAGTGAAAATACTTGAAAACATTAAAATAGATAAAAGATTTTTTTCAAAGAACATTCTTATAAACTTTAAAATTTGTATATAAATCGAAGACATTTGAATGAAACACATTGGCATAACAAAAAAAAATTAATGAACTATAATGCGTCAGTGCGAACCATTCTATTCGCATAACAATTTTGATTTAGTTTGAATTCACAATTTTGTTTCCAAATAGAATAGTTCGCTCAATTCTCGACGATGGACACTGACAAGAGTTTTTGATGTGAATCTGAAATATTCTATCATAGTTTATTGCTATGTAAGGAGAATAGAAGTTTCTGATCAATAAGTCGAATCAGAAGCTCGTACTAGAGTGATCGCTGTAACATAATCTAATTAGAAGAGACATCTTAGGGAAATTTATCACATATTTTCTCTCCATTCTATTTCATCGTTAATCACACATTAATTTCTTTACCTTGTTTTCACGCATCTAATTTCAAAACTATAGCGTAGTCTTCCCTTCTTAATAATGTGAAATAAAAGGAAAAAAGAAAAAAATAAGGAAATGGAAATAAATTTAAGGAATGAGAATAAGTACATGACCTAAGATGCATGAAAATAGAATAAAGGGAAAGAAATTAATAGAATGAAGGGAAGTAAATTAATATAATGAAGGAAAGAAATGAGTGCGTTATTTACATTGCAAATTAAATTTTTTATTATAGAATTTGTAGTTTAACGATTGATCTAATTTATTTTAATTAAACTAAACACACACAATTCAAAATCTAATTCGAAGTCAAAGTTTTTAACTTTAAAGTCAAAACCGTTTCTATATCGTTTACAGCTATTATTCAATGACCACAAAATATTGTTTTAAGATTTTTTATTTATTTATTATCTTTGTAAAATTATACTTATATTTAAAAATGAAAAATGTATAATTTAATATTATAAATGTTAACATTAGTTTTCATTAATTGCGATAGTTAAAACGTACATTATATATTGTTGACACTCTGTTTAGTTATAATTCTTCCTATAGAAAATTAAACCGGAAACATTCATAAATTTATTTTAAATTATCGCATTAATTCCTGTATTGAACCTTTAAAACAAAATCAATGATTCAACTGCTATTTTTTTTATCAACAATTGTTCAAAGTTAGCTAGTCCAAATGCATAAATAATTTAATGATTTCCATTATTATCAATTACAATTCATCTCAATGTAAATTATTGTTTATCAAAAATAAATTTTGAAGTCATAAATTAATGAATAATAAATTAGGTTTAATATCATTTTTAATTCAATAATTAAATTTAATTCTATATTTAAAGGGTTGAAATTTATGGGATGTTACAATTGGTATTAATTAAAATGGATTATTCTGTATGAATTGCACATATTACATTGCATTTTATATTATTTACCCATTTTTTGCTTCTTGTTCTTGAAAATGTCCATGTTTAGCTTAAATTTTTTCTTCTTATATGCTTATACAATGATACAAAGAAACTCATTGTAAAAAGATAATATTTGAAGGCATACAAACATATATGGTTCAAAAACTCATCTGATATCTCATATATCGTTTGGAGTTATTTGGGCCTACTGATTGAAGTTGATTAGTTTCAAACTGGTTTAAATTTTGGACTTAATAAGTAAATCTCATCTCATATATTTTTAATCTCGATTTTGGAATTATCTTCATTTTCAGTTCCATTTTTTTAATTTCATCTTTAGTTTTGCAAGTTAAGAAAAAATATTTGTAGATTTGATGCAAAACTTTACGAAGATTTTGGGTTACCAAAATTTCTGATATTGATCTTTACAGTTATTTGAAAATGGTGAGCAAAAGATTCATCATATTTTGGTCGCTAATAATTACGAGGCTTGAACGGTAGAATTAAGCGATCAGATGCAATTAATATGATCATTGAACTATCAAGTAAATCAATACAATATGGTAGCTAAACGAGCATTAAAAATAAATACAAGTTCAATAGCGTTCAGAATTATCTTGAACTTTGCTAGAAATATTGTGAAATAGTCATGATTATGTACTGACTTTTATAATCCATCTCTTTATGTTATGTAAGACAGTTGAAATAATCATGATTAGGTACTTACTTTTATGATCCATCTCTTTATGTTATGTAAGACAGTTGAAATATTCTCCCAAATCTTGCTTTAAACCTTATAGACCTTTGATATATGTAATTTGAACAGGTAGATGAAGCTTACAAGGTTCTTGGGGATATGAAGCGTAAATTTTGTGAACCAGAGGCATACACATATATGATTCTCATAAGAATGGTAGGAAAACTAGGGAAGACTGAGGATGTCCTTTCTTTTTTTACAGAAATGATCGATAAAGGCCACTGTCCTTACTTAGTTGCGTATAACACCATCATTGAAGCACTTGCAAAAAATCACATGGTAGATAAAGCTATATTTGTTTTTTCAAGATGATTGAAAATAATTGCCGCCCAAACGAGTTTACATATAGGGTCCGTTTGATTTTGAATGAGAAGGGGCATTTGGAAGGAGCAATTGAAGGGGAATTGTTAGGAATGGGGAATGTGTTCTTTTTACGAAAGGGGCATTTTGGAAGGGGCAGAGTTATTATTTTATTGTTTTTGTATATATTATTTTTAATTGTTTTTGTGTGTGTGTGTTTATTGTTGAACAGAATAATAAAACGCAGAATACAAATTACAGAATTCAAATTGCAGAATACAAATTGCAGAAATAAAAATACATAATTGCGGAATACAAATTACAGAATTTAAAATGCAAATATAAAATACATATTACAACGAAACTTCTTAATGCATTCCCGCGGCAACTAGTTCGCTTCGTATATTGTCTCGTACAATCGCCATGGTGGATGTTGTTCTGGTTCTTTGAACTGGTTCTCGATCTCTGTTTCGGCGATTTGATATATTATAATATTCTTCGAGGTATTCGTCTGGCACTAAATCAGGGTCGTCATCATACGGCATAAAATCTAGATCGCCAGCATTGTATTTTCTGATGTAGTTGTGAATAGCCATTGTTGCAGTAACAATCTGTACTTGAACATGATATGGATACGTCTGCATGTTACGTAAGATGACAATTTTTTTCTTCCAAATACCAAATGTCCTTTCAATAGCCATACGCAAACTAGAGTGATAGTAGTTGAAAATTTCATTTTCTGACTTCGGTTCATTCCGTGTGTCATTAAAGTCTGGTTTATGATACCTCACGGATCGGTAAGGAGTTATATATCCTTCCATTAGTGGATATCCTGAATCCACTAAATAACACTGTCCAGCTGGAGGATGAGGGAAATTAAGATCCGGATTATTTATAACTTCCCGAAATACTTTAGCGTCGTGCGCAGTTCCTTCCCATCCCGCTCTTACAAACGTAAAAGTTAAATCAAACGCACAAACAACCATAATATTTTGTGTAGTAGATCCTTTCCGCCCTACAAAACGTTGCATTTCTTCTTGACCCACGTGAGCCATCACATGTGTCCCATCAATAGTCTCAATACAGTTTTTAAAGAAAATATAATATCGGGGTGAAGAACAAATTTGTTCTGGGATTCGATTAAAATGAGAATCGGCCGGTCTAATAATATCGACTACCAATAAGAGAACTAAATCCAAAAAATTATGAAAAATAACATTAATCGTACTGTTTGATCGTTGAAACTGCTCAACAACCTGCCTTGTAGAGAGGGCCAATGTAATAGTATATAGGAATACAGCCACCATTTCTTTGACCGTTGTGTGCATTGAGCGCTCCAATCCGTAATTTTCTAACCGTTCACACAAGGATCTGAAACATAATCGCTTCATTCGAAAATTGCTATGACAACGATTTGCGTGTCCCTCTAGTATTTCATGAACCCAAGCGAGGCCGGAACTTAAGGAATTGTGTATTCTTCTCCTTTCTTGTGTTTGATTAGCCATAATTTCTTGAATATCTAGCACATCTTACAAATCTTCAATATCAGATTCGGCACTATCTGCCATAATTGGTTGAAGAACTAGAGGAAAATGAACAATCAGTATGGTGATGTAGTGTTGATATGGGTGGAATATATATAGGGAGATGGAAGAGGGGAGGAGCAAAAAATATCTGTCGCGTCGGACGCGTCTGACGCATCCGACGCAAAAGCTAGTTTTTCAGCCGTTCACCTGGAAGGGGCAAATGCGTGGGTACCACTTTTGACGCGTCCGACGCAGATGCGAACTTCAACTGCCCAGTTGGAAAATCAAACGCTACCATAGTGTTATCTTAGACGCGCTTACATCATAAAGGAGATTGGATAAATTATCTAATGTTCTGGAAATAGCAAATAAATACATAATAAAATCTATTTATTCCTTTTTGGTGAAAATGTTAAGTAAATCAGGCCATGCAAGCGAGGCCCGTAGCTTATTCAGGGCCGGTCCTGAGTATTTATGGGCCTAGTGCAGACCCAAAATTTTGGGCCCTTAATTTTTTATTTTTTTATGAAATTGAACTTAAGTGAAAATGTGCTTTTTCTACTGTGCATCTCCATTGGGAAAATTGCTTGTTTCAGCAAATTCATAAAGTTTTTATCCACATTTTCAATCTGTCAACTACAGGTCCACACAAGCCACATCTCCATTTTAATATATTGATTGATGTCAACAAAGCATACAATCATATCTACTTTTGCATAGATAAATTACTATCAAGTACACACATCTTGACAAAAAAAAGCAGCTCTAGTAAAGGCAATACAGTTTTTTTTTGGGCCCCCTGACCTAATGGGCCCTGTGCGGTTGCACGGCTCGCACTAGGCTAGGGCCGGCCCTGAGCTTATTTTGTAACATGTGGATGCACCATAATGGAGATAAAGATGCTTGCATGTCTATGCTAGAAATCTTACGTGATGCTGAAAAAATAGATGAGGCATTGGATCTGTTAAACAAGGTTCATGAGAAAGGGATATCTACTGACATCATTATGTACAATATGGTTTTATCAGCTTTGAGTAAACAAAAACAAATGCAAAATATGTGCAACCTATATGAAAAAAATGAAGCAGAGTGGTCCATCACCAGATATATTTACTTTCAACATTCTTATATCGAACTTTGGTAGAGCATGATTAGTCAAGAAAGCTACTGAACTCTTTGATGAGATGGAAAGTAGTAATTGCAAACCTGATGTTGTTACTTATAATTCCCTGTTGGAAATTTTATGAATTAGTTAAAATATGAAATAAGTTTATGATGCCTCCTATTTGTGAATAGTCCCACATCATGGGATTATAAGAAAGATGCAAGTATTTATACTTGTTTCTAAGAAGTCATATTGGGGCCTTGGGCTCCTAATGCATGCTTTGTTGTGAGGAGGGAGACCATGCATCATGATCACCACACACACGCGCGCGACCGACCGACCGACTCGACTCGACCCGGCCCGGCCCGGCCCGGCTCGGCTCGGTTCGGTTCGGGATTGGGCTTGGGCCTTGGGCCTTGGCTATGTGGTGTAGACACTTATATTTTTGGTCCAGAAAATACTGCATTTTTCGAACCAGTTTTTAAATATGGAAAATATTTCTGAGCCAACTTTTATATGAAGCGGTAAACTTTTGACCAAGTATTTCGCAGATCCTATTTTCCTCTACTGACCAGTATTTTCGTTCAGCCCTAATCCCGTCTATATAGTATCTTCAGTTGTAGACGATATTGGTACAGAAAAAAATAAAACTGTTTTCTCTTCCTCCGCCATTACAAAAATATTCTTTCAGAAATTTTCGAGCAGTTAAATTTGAAAGTGCAAATCTGCACTGATTTGTTTGTGCAAAGCAAATCAGTTATTCATTTTAGAGAGGCTGTTTTATCCTAGAGGCGGTGGCGGAAGTATGAACTGGTTTTGCACCACCGACCAGATCGTCGAATCGTCTTCAAGAAAGCGACAAAGTACGTGACTCAGCCATTGTTTTCCAACAATTTGAAGACGAACAGAAACAATGGCTTCGACAACAACCATAGATGATGATGCTCCTCCCTCTGCATTCCAGATCCCATTGGTGACTGCTGCCCCGTTTCGTTTCGAAGGTCTACACTTCAAACGATGGTGTCAGAAGATGGAGTTCTACCTGACGATGAGGAAGGTGGCTGCTGCTCTGACCACCGACAAACCGCAGTTGCCAGACAAGCCTGACGGAACTGATGAAGCGCAGATGACATCCTGGACTGAACAATCAAAGCAGTTGCAGACCTGGACTGAATAGGAATATCTGTGCAAGAATTTTATTCTGAACGGATTGAGCGATGATCTGTATGATTACTATAACTCAGAGGACAAGACAGCGAAGCAGATCTGGGAAGCGCTATAGAAGAAATACGATACAGAGGAGGCAGGGGCAAAGAAGTATGCTGTAAGCCGCTATCTCAAGTACCAGATGACAGACGATAGGTCAGTAGAGATGCAGTCACATGAGCTGTAGAAAATAGCTCATGAGATCATCTCTGAAGGTATGGTTTTGGATGAACAGTTTCAAATTGCTGTTATTATTGACAAACTGCCCCCAGATTGGAAAGATTTTAAAATTTTCTTACGGCATAAGACTAAGGAATTTTTCTTAGAGAGTTTGATCACTCGCCTTCGCATTGAGGAGGCGGCATGCAAACAGGACCAGAAAGAGGAAGTGTTATTTGTTTCAAACAACAACACTAAAAAGACCAAACCCGTAGTTCTGAAACCAAACCAGAACTCTTTTAAGAATCAGAACAGACACAACAAACATAATGGGAATCCGCAAGGAAACCCAAAAGGACAGCAAAAATCAGCCCAAAAGAATGACTCTGGACAATTGTTTCTATGTTACAACTGTGGAAAACCAGGTCATATGGCACGAAAGTGTCGGAACAAGCCTAGCTTTGTACCATAGGCTAACTTGACTGAGGAGGATCCTCTTATGGCTATGATTACTGAGATTCACCTTGTTGGTGGATCAGAGGGTTGGTGGGTAGACACTGGTGCTTCTCGCCATGTCTGTTATGATCGTGCTATGTTTTCCACATACACGGCTGCTGATGATCAGAAAGTGTTGCTGGGAGATTCTCACACCACTAAAGTTGCTGGGAGATTCTCACACCACTAAAGTTGCAGTGTTGTGGGTAGACCTCTGGAAAGACTGTGATCCTCAAAGATGTTTTGCATACTCCAGAGATGAGGAAGAATCTTGTGTCTGGCTATCTCCTTAATAAGGCAGGGTTTACTCAATTTATTGGGGCTGATTTGTATACCATAGTGTATAAGGGAAACTTTGTAGGAAAGGGTTATGCTTGTGAGGGAATGTTCAAATTAAATGTTGAATCTAATAAAGTGAATAATTATGCTTATATGTTGTGTGATTTTAATATTTGGCACTCTAGATTATGTCATGTTAATAAACGGATAATTCATAAAATGAGCACTCTAGATATGATACCTAAGATAGCAGAATCTGAATCTGATAAATGTGAATTTTGTACACAAGCAAAAATCACAAAGAAACCTCATAAAGCTGTTGATAGAGAATCTGAACCCTTAGACTTGATTCATTCTGATATATGTGAACTTGATGGCACATTGACTAGACATGGACATCGTTATTTTATCACTTTTATCGATGATTGTTCTGATTTCACATATGTTTATCTTATGAAAAATAAAAGTGATGCTTTTGACATGTTTAAAACATTCAAAACTGAGATTGAGAATCGAACAAATAGGAAAATCAAGAGATTTCGTAGTGATAGAGGAACAGAATATGAATCTAATTCAATTCTGGATTTCTATAAAGTACATGGTATTGTACATGAGAGAACTACACCCTATTCACCTGAAATGAACGGTAAAGCTAAAAGAAAAAAATAAGACTTTTACCGAATTAGTAGTTGCCATCCTACTAAATTTTGGTGCAGCAAAACATTAGTGGGGGGATATTTTATTGACTGTATGTTATGTTCTAAATAGATTCCCTAAATCTAAGAATTAAATTTGACCTTATGAAACTTTAAAGAATCATAAACCCAATGTCTCATACTTTAGAACTTGGGGTTGTCTAGCATATGTTCGCATTCCAGACCCTAAGAGAATAAAATTGGCAAGTATAGCATATGAATGTGTATTTGTAGGCTATGCTACTAATAGCAAAGCATATCGATTTTATGATATAAATGCACATAACATAATTGAATCAAATGATGCCGATTTTTATGAAACTAAATTTCCTTTTAAATTAAGGAATAGTGGGGGCATATCAAGTACGCCTATTAGAACAGAACTTAATAAAAGTTCTGAAGCTGAACCTAGAAGAAGTAAAAGAGCAAGAACCGTAAAAGATTTTGGTTCATATTTTAGCGCTTTTACTATAGAGGAGGATCCCTCAAACCTCCAAGAGGCCTTATCTTCTTTAGATGCCGATTTCTGGCGAGAGGCTATAAATGATGAGATGGATTCTCTTGAATCCAATAAGACTTGGCATTTGGCAGATTTATCCCCTGGTTGTAAATCTATAGGCTGTAAATGGGTACTTAAAAAGAAACTAAAACCTGATGGTACTATAGATAAATACAAAGCACGACTAGTAGCTAAAGTTTTAAGACAAAAAGAAAATATAGATTTCTTCGATACTTTTTCACCTGTAACTAGAATAACATCCATACGAGTATTAATCTCACTTGCTTCCATTCATAATTTACTAATACACCAAATGGATGTTAAAACCGCTTTTTTGAACGGTGAATTAGACGAAGAAATTTATATGGACCAGCCTGAAGGATTTGTAGTACATGGTCAAGAACATAAAGTATGCAAATTAGATAAATCATTATATGGTTTAAAACAAGCACCTAAACAATGGCATGAAAATTTTGATATCTTAATCATTTCAAATGGTCTTAAAGTTAATGAAAGTGACAAATGCATTTATTACAAATTTGAGAATGACATTTGCACTATTATATGCCTTTATGTAGATGACCTATTCATCTTTGGGTCAAACATTCATGCCATAAATTCAGTCAAATCCTTATTAAGTGCCAATTTTGACATGAAAGATCTAGGTGAGGCGAGTGTAATCCTTGGTATTAAAATTACTAGGTCAGAAAAGGGAATTTCTTTGGATCAGTCTCATTACATTGAGAAGATACTAAAGAAATATAATTACTTTGACTGTAAACCTGCATGTACACCATACGATCCAAGTGTAAAGTTATTTAAGAACACTGGTGAAGGTGTAAGACAGTCTAATTATGCGAGCATCATTGGAAGCCTTCGGTATGCCACTGATTGTACTAGACCCGACATTGCCTATGTCGTGGGATTATTGTGCAGGTTTACCAGCAGACCTAGTATAGAGCACTGGCATGCTATTGAAAGGGTAATGAGATACCTTAAACGAACTATGAACCTTGGATTACATTATGAAAAGTTTCCAGCTGTACTTGAAGGATTCTCAGATGCAGTATGGAATACTTTATCAGATGATTCTAAAGCGACCAGTGCCTATATATTTAGCATCGCTGGAGGAGCTGTTTCTTGGAAATCCAAGAAACAGACTATTTTGGCTCAGTCCACTATGGAGTCTAAGATGATAGCACTAGCTACAGCTAGTGAAGAAGCAAAGTATTTGAGAAATCTGCTAGCAGAGATTTCTTTATGGGAAAAACCGATACCGGCTATGTTGATACATTGTGATAGTACCGCGGCTATTGCAAAAGTTCAGAACCGTTATCATAACGGTAAAAGACGACAAATACGTCGTAAGCACAGAACGGTTAGAGAGCTAATCTCTATAGGTACCGTTAGAGTAGATTACGTACATAGCGAATAAAATTTGGCAGATCCTTTGACGAAAGGACTGTCCAGAGAGAAAGTCCATAATTCTTCTAAAAGAATGGGACTATTGCCCTTAGATTGTTGAGTCACGCACAATGGTAACCCAACCTAAATGACTGGAGATCCCAAGAAATAGGTTCAATGGGTAAAAACAAGTTGTATAGTGATAGAAGTTGAACATGCTATATAATAAACTAAGAAGCATGTATTCCTGAAGTGATAGAGGATGAGTTAATAGAAACTCTTAATGAGATCTATAATCTATTTGGAGTGGAGTACCTACCTTCAGGAGTACTCTTGATAGACTCACCTATGTGAATGTGGAAATGTGGTCGTTTCCTATGGAGTTTTGGGCAAAACTTCTAGAGCGTTCACTAAACTGGGATAGACGTGTATGGCCATAAATGCACGGGCTTAATTGATTGCACTATAAAAGAGATTGTGTGTGGTTTGATGTCAGGAATAGAGTTCAAAACTACGTGTCACTCTAGTAAAAACTGAATCTTATTCACTATGCAAAGGTTCAAGTCGGATGACACCTTTGTTTATGCACGGTCTTATATTTTTAGAAACCGCTCGATAATATTTTAAAAAATTCAAGTGGGGGATTGTTGGAAATTTTATGAATTATTTAAAATATGAAATAAGTTTATGATGCCTCCTATTTATGAATAGTCCCACATCATGGGATTATAAGAAAGATGCAAGTATTTATACTTGTTTCTAAGAAGTCATATTAGGGCCTTGGGCTCCCAATGCATGCTTTGTTGTGAGGAGGGAGACCATGCATCATGACCACCACACACGCGCGTGCGACCGACCGACTCGACTCGACCCGACCCGACCCGGCCCGACCCGGCTCGACTCGGTTCGGTTCGGGATTGGGCTTGGGCCTTGGGCCTTGGCTATTCGATGTAGACACTTATACTTTTGGTCCAGAAAACACTGCATTTTTCGAACCAGTTTTTAAATACAGAAAATATTTATGAGCCGACTTTTATATGAAGCGGTAAACTTTTGACCAAGTATTTCACAGATCCTATTTTCCTCTACTGACCAGTATTTTCGTTCAGCCCTAATCCTGTCTATATATTATCTTCAGTTGTAGACGAGATTGGTACAGAAAAAAATAAAACTGTTTTCTCTTCCTCCGCCATTACAAAAATATTCTTTCAGAAATTTTTGAGCAATTAAATTCGAAAGTGCAAATCTGCACTGATTTGTTTGTGCAAAGCAAATCAGTTATTGATTTTAGAGTGGCTGTTTTATCCTAGAGACGGCGGCGGAAGTACAAACTGGTTTTGTACCACCGACCAGATCGCCGAATCGTCTTCAAGAAAGCGACAAAGTACGTGACTCAGCCATTGTTTTCCAACATTCCCTGATTAACTGTTTAGGTAAAAGTGGAGAACTAGATGAAGCACACGTGAGGTTTAAAGAAATGGAAGAGAAAGGATTGAATCCTGATGTGATTACATATAGTACATTGGTTGAATGCTTTGGTAAATCAAGGTGAGTTGAAATGGCTTGCAGGTTATTTGATGAAATGCTTTCTGAAGGTGGTTTCCCTAATATCGTTAGGTACAACATTCTTCTTGACTGCCTTGAAAAACATGGCAAAGTAGAAGAAGCAAGGGTTGACACTGGATTCAGTCACATATTCGGTTCTTGAAAGGTAAGATAGTGGAGTGCATAGAACAGTAAGGACTAAAGATACACAAACAAAGTCATATCTCTGGTTGGGTTGTGAGTCCTCTTCGAGGATAGAGGTAACATTTTTATTATTCTTTTGAAAATTATGTTTTCCTCCTTATCTATACTCGAAAATGCTCAAAAACACTTTAGACTAGTTAACATTAAAATTGATCCACTGTGGTTTTTCAAAATACAAAGAGGTCTCTGGACTTTTATGAAAATATAAAGCTACATTTTTTATTATTCTTTACGTTGAAACGGACATGTGTTAGTATGTATTTTTTAAATTAACTTTTATTATATTATGTAAGAAAAAAATTACGATGATAAATTATAAAAAATCTGAGTTCATATCGTGCTTTAAGTTTTGTGGCTTCTTTCTACATTGCATTTTTAAAATACAGACTAATTAAAACTTTTAATTTTTATTTTTGCAAAAAAAAAGTCAACCATTGTTTGATTAAAATAGCGTGTTAAAGGAGGGTAAATATCTTGAACTTCAATGTGTTCATTGTAACACCCCGTAATTTTATAACATTAAAATTCACAAATTAAAGTATACTTAATTTTTAGAAAAGAATTAAGTGAAATGGGTTGCACAGAGAAATATATATATATATATATATATATTGATATATATATATATAAACATTAAAAAATAAATAAATAAATATGCGAAAAAGTTCAAAACAGCGAATTGGGAGGGGAAATAACCAAACCGGCCCATTTTTGAGGTCGACCTGAGCCCCGCTGGGTCGACTAGGGGTTAATCCAGGGTGTTTGGCTGTCAACCCGTGTGCCGATTCGCTCAAAGGCAGATTTTGCATTTGATTGGTTCTCATGGTTCAGGGTTAATCTAATGGTCCTAAATAACTTCCTACACCTATAAATACATCCTAATGCTAACCCTAAACCTAATTAAAATAGAATAGTTACCGTCGCCATGGAAATCAATGGAGCCGCCGCCAACTAAGAAAGAAGAAAAGCAAATTCAATTCTAATTCTCTCAACCCTAAAGCAAAGCAAAACTCTCTCTTTTCTTCTCTAAATGGTGAGTATGATGATCTTAACAAGATTATTATCATTTTAATTAGGTTGAGTTACGAATGGATTATGAGTAGATGATGTGAATTATCTTATATGTTGTTGTAAACCCCTTTTGCTATCATGTATATTGTAAATCCAATGTTATGTGATGATGATATCTTATATGTTGTAAATCATGCTATGATGATGTTATGTATGTTGAAAGTTTCTATGCTAAGTTGTGATGAATCATACATGTTAAAAAGGCCATGATGTTACCATCTATGCTAGTTAGTTCATATTAATTAAATCATGTTTGGGTTATGTTGATCTATATGACAAGTCACATATGCAAGTTGGATTGATTAGAAAAGTTATGAACATATGCCAAGACATCTATTATGACATCTAGAATTATGCTATGACATATGTGATATCCTTTGCTAGTTCACACCATCATTATGTTGCCTAAAAACCCCATATGCAAGTTTATGTATAGATTTGGGCTATGATCATATCATGTAAATTGAGACAGTTAACAAGTTGACACCTTTTGATCCTTAACATGTGTAGTTTATGAAAGTTTCACCCCTATTATGATTAGATTTATTTTAATTGTCTATATGTTGTGATAATTTATCTTTGTGCTAGGTGTTAGACTATACAAGTCTAGCATATATTATGCGTTGAATAAGCGAACGTATAAACGTGGGGTAGGGGTAATATTAAGGATTTAATATTAAAAAGTTGGGGTGCAATTGATATGATTTTGCATGCCATAAGTGGATGGCCATAATTGAGTCAATTATGGACATCATTAAAAGTTGACTTAATTAATAATTTGAATAGGGAATTATTAAAACTGCGGTAAAAGATTTTAAGTGTTAATCAATGCTTAGGACACGAGGTTGGACTCGTTTGTGACGTAAACCTGCCCGGACCCGCCCGACAAATCCAGTGGTCACAAATGTCAGCCCAATGTGAGAGGTCCTAGGCCTAAACTAAAGCATAACGGTTGTAAAGACACGAGGTTAGACTCTTTTATGGTGTAAGACTGCCCGGACCCGCCCGGCAAATCCAGCTGCCATAAATGCTAGTCTAATGTGAGAGGTCTTTATGAGGTTATAGCCTGAATTAATTAAGAAATACTTAACCAGATAAACATGTAAGGTGGGACATGGGGGTTAAGTAGGTGCCTTGGGTGGCATGAGGAATCTAGGGGGTGCCCTTAGTGGCATGTGAAATACGATTAGTAAGACTTAACCAAACACAAATGTAAATGAACATGACTAAGAGGGTTAAGTGGGATATACTAGTGACAAGCTTAGATGGGTAGCTTGTGGGGGTCCATTTCGACTAGTATCCCAAATGTATCTTTGTGGGCTCGACCCAAGTCGAGGACGGGACACGCATTCTGGGTTCGACTGTAAGAGGCCAAAACGGGGAGCGGTGGCAACGCAAGTCCAACGGGTTTCATATGCGTGTGTGGACCCGGGCTGGTAGGTAAGACGTTGTTGCATCATGTAGGTATAAGCCGTGCATTCTCAAGTTGTATCGGGTTGCCACTTTAGGGGAGTGATACACCCCACTGTGGGGCCAGCACGGGTATCTACGAGTAGGGAGCCGATCGAAAGTGGGTAGTGGGGTACACCTAGTGGAGATAGGGGCAGACAGCACCTATGTAGTCAGCTAGGGGTACGTAAGGCTATTTATAAAGTTTCTATGTGAAGCAAGGGGATCAAACAATAGGGTGACTGGTGTGGTGCAGTGTAGTAATGTGCGGTGCAGTGTAGTAATCATTCGTTAGTAATTAGGTGTGCCTTTACCGTTATCTTTAACGTTATCTTAAACGCTATCTTTATCTTCCTAAGAGTTCATAGACATTTACTTGTCTTCCAGATTATGCTTTAGTCTAGTTGTTTTGATAATAGTATTGTTAGAATTATCATACTCGCCAGACTTTATGTCTGACCCCCTCTATTTCTATCCTTTTTCCCCCTCCAGGTCCTCAGGTTGGGCCCAACTCTAGTGGAGTTTGATTGAATTGCTTCATCTCTCTTTGGAAAGCTTGGACCGTTGAAGTAAAGTCCAGCTTGTTATATTTTTAATGGCTATTTATGTAATGGGATTATGTATTTTGTTTTTATGAAGATGGATATTGTACTTGGTTATGATCTATGGTTTTATGATGTAACAAACATGTTTAATTTCCGCTGCAATAAAATGAAGTTTTAGATTTCCAAGTACTATTTACTATCTGTCTTGTTGTAATTTTTCTGTTCTATATTCACTTATAACCTCCATGGAAGTTAATGCATTCCCTTCGTGAGTGACATTAATGGACGTGGGGTGTTACACGTGGTATCAGAGCTTAAGGTTACCAGAACAGATAAAAATACTTTAAAAAAATAGTTATTTTTGGAAGAAGTGCTTTCAAAAACATGTTTTAATGAGAAATTTAAAGAGAAAAGTTTTTAAGAAAAAAAAAACAAATCCCCAATAGCCCATATCTTTATCTTTCGAATTCTCCATTCTGAATCTTTCCTTTTTCGTTTCAGCATGGCTGAAGATCTTAATCTACCCGACGGTGTAATGATACCAGGATGGTATATGATGTTATTAGAGGCTAGGGCCGCTGCAGGTCCAGCCAATGTTCCTCCACCACCAGTTGCACCCGTTCCTCCTCCTCCTCCTCGCGTAGATACTTTTGCAAAGACGTGCAAGGAATTCAAGGCTATGGGTGGAAAACCATTTCAAGGGTCAGAAACGTTTGTGGAAGCTAGAGATTGGCTTAAGGAGGTGGAAGAATTGCTAGAAATCTTCGAAGTAGAAGAAGGGAAGAGAGTTCGTTTAGCAGCTTGGTTGATGAAGGGAGAGGCCTCGTTTTGTTGGGAGGTCACTAATGGGGAGCGTCCTGTTGACTCTTGGGCGGATTTCAGACGTAGGTTCGAGGCGAAGTTTCTCTCAAGGGCGGAGGAAAATCTATATATGGAAAGGTTCTTGACATTGAAGCAAGGAAGCTCAATAGTGAAAGAATATGTCAATAAATTTAATCAGTTAGCAAGGTTTGGCTTGGACTTAGTAAACACGCCGGAGAAGAAGGCTCTAAGGTTCGTGAATGGCTTGAATGAACCATTGCAAGGGTTGGCTATGACCCACATCCCGATGGGTGCCACCTTTGAGAAGTTAGTAGAAATGGCGCTTACGCATGAGGAGAAAAGCGCTAAAGCTGATAAGGCACCCGAGAAGAAGGGGGATCAAAAAAAACCACAACAGCAAAACAAGAAGGGTGGTAAAGACAATAACGGCAAGGGAAAGAAGAAATGTTTTAACTGTGGGACACCAGGCCATCTCAGCAAGGATTGCCGAAAGAAAAAGAAGACAGGCTGTTTTCATTGTGGTGATGCGGGACATTTAGTGAAGGACTGCCCAAAGAAGGGGCAGAGGGCAGGAGCTACCTCGGGAGGACAGGTGCAGGCTCTTATGGCACCAGGGCAGGCAAGGGGAGAAGTTCAGGCTCTCGCGGTCCCACCGCTGCAAGAACGAGGTAGAACCATTTCTGTTGAAAGCTTAGTTTTTCTGTTTGATCATCCTGTCAGTACCTTATTCGATTCGGGCGCACCACATTCGTTTATCTCTACATCATTAGTTGAATCACTGCACTTAAACACCAGTTTAGTAGAGGACCCCTTAGTTGTTTCGAATCCAATTGGGGGCTCAGCTTATTTGTCTATGATGTGTTTGGATTTGAAAATTTCCATACTTAGCGTTGAATTTAGATGTGATGCTTATGTGTTGGGCTTCACGGGCTATGGGCTAATTTTAGGAATGGATTGGTTATCCAGAAATGGGGCCGTTCTTGATTGTGAAAGGAGAGTAGTTAGGCTCATGACTCGCCTTGGCAACACTCTCGAAATCTTTTGTAATCCCATAAATTCGGTTATGCTAAGTTATCTAGAATCGCTTGACGCGTGTGAGGAAAATCTACGATCTGTTAGAGTGGTCCGAGAATATTTGGATGTGTTTGAGGAGGTGAAGGGATTGCCGAGTGGTCCGAGAATATTTGGATGTGTTTGAGGAGGTGAAGGGCTTGCCTCCGAAGTGGGAGATAGATTTTCGAATATATCTTGTGGATAATGCGAAACCAGTATCTTTGCCAGTACGCCACATTGCTCCACGTGAAAGGAGGGAACTCGATAAGCAAGTGAAGGAGTTGCTTGAGAAGGGGTTCATAAGACGAAGTATATCGGAGTGGGGTGCTCCAGTAGTATTTGCCACGAAGGCGGATGGGTCCCTTAGACTTTGTGTGGACTATAGAGAACTTAATAAGCTTACTAAGAAGAACAGACACCCACTGCCGAGGATTGACGATCTCTTCGATCAGTTAGTTGGCACCTCAGTGTTTTCGCAGTTGGACTTAGCCACTGGTTTCCATCAGTTGAGAGTGGCTGAGGATAGCATTGACAAGACTGCCTTTAGGACTCCGGACGGTTTCTATGAATGGCTAGTGATGCCCTTCGGTTTGACAAACGCCCCCGCATACTTTGTTGATTTGATGAGTAGGGTGTTTAGGGAGTACCTAACAAATTTGTGGTAGTCTTTGTAGATGACATCTTGATCTTTTCTAAGGATGAAGAAGAGCATGCCCTACATCTTAGGGAAGTGTTGGAGACTCTTCGAGCGCATAAGCTTAAAGCTAAATTTTCTAAGTGTCACTTTTGGAGGAAGGAAGTACGGTTCTTGGGGCACGTGGTTTCCAAAGAAGGGATAGTTGTGGATCCCGCGAAGGTGGTGGCCATCCAAGATTGGAAGGTCCCTAAAAATGCTACCGAAGTAAGAAGTTTCTTGGGGTTGGCTGGCTACTATAGGAAGTTTATCAAAGACTTCGCAAAGATATCAGCTCTATTGACACGCTTGACGAAGAAGAACCAAGTTTTCATATGGGACGTAGATTGTGATGATGCGTTCCAACGTTTGAAGAGAGCTTTGGCTTCAGCCCCAATCTTAGTATTGCCAGACGGGAGTAAGCCGTTTACCGTTTATACTGACGCTTGTGGGACAGGACTAGGCGCAGTCTTAATGCAAGAGGGTAGGGTAATAGCCTATGATGGAAGGCAGTTGAGAGCGCATGAGAAAAATTATCCTACACATGACCTAGAATTGGCCGCTATTGTTTTCGCGCTTAAGTCTTGGCGTCATTATCTTCTTGGCGAGAAATTCGAATTATTCACTGACCATAAGTCTTTAAAATACGTATTCTCTCAAAAGGACTTGAACTTAAGGCAGCAAAGGTGGATGGAGTTCTTAGCGTCCTACGACTTTAAGATAGCATGTACCCCTGGCAAGGGTAACGTGGTGGCCGATGCCTTAAGTAGAAAAATATTATCCTTAAGTCCTTTGTTTGTTGAGCGGCAAAGTTTAGAATTCATTTCGATGTTTGACTTTAGACCTTCCGTTGACTTCGTACCCGGTTTGCTAGCATCCTTGGAGGTCAGACCTACGCTTTTGGGACGGATTGGCGAGGCACAGCGAGACGACCCACAGTTAGTTGAGTTAGTAGAAAAGCTCAAAGGAGGGGAGTCATCAAGCTATCTCCGTAGGTATACCCTAGATGATAAGGGTTGGTTACGTAGGGACGGTAGACTTTGTGTACCAAAAGACGATGACCTAAGGAAGACTATTCTTGATGAAGCACATCATTCGAAGATGACCATTCATCCCGGCGGGGACAAGATGTACAAAGACATGAAGAGAGTTTACTTTTGGGCCGGCATGAAGAAAGACGTGGCCGAGTATGTCGCTAGATGCTTGGCATGCCAACAAGTAAAAGCGGAGCAAAAGAAACCCGGTGGGTTGCTTCACCCATTGGAGGTTCCACTATGGAATTGGGAGAGTGTCTCGATGGATTTTTTGGATGGATTACCGCGATCGAGGAGGGGTAATATGGGGATTTGGGTTATAGTAGATAGACTTACTAAGAGCGCCCATTTCATTCCCGTGAAGAGTAAGAGGACTGCTCCATGGTTAGCTTCTGTATATGTCCGAGAAATAGTTCGTTTGCACGGTGTTCCTTCTAGCATAGTGAGTGACTGCGATCCTATTTTCACTAGCGAATTTTGGAGAAGCTTACAAGAGGCGGTAGGGACTCAGTTATGTTTGAGCACTGTAACAACTCATATTTTCAATAACCTGTTATAACATAAATGGAGGCAGAATTAAACTGTAAAATCTGAATCAAGGGAAACGGGCTATGCCATTGCGTTCTTCTCGGAAAAATACGCGAAATAGAGTCCGAGTTTTCGAAAATCGGAGTCCGTATGACCAAGATATGGCCTCGCGAAGTTTCACGAAAAATTCCCAAATTAAAGTATACTTAATTAAGTGAAATGGGTTGCGCAGAGAAATATATATATATTGATATATATATATATATATATAATTGAAAATTAAATAAATAAATATGCAAAAATGTTCAAAATAGCGAATTGGGAGAGGGGAATAACCGAACCGGCCGATTTTTGAGGTCGACCCGAGCCTGCTGGGTCGACTAGGGGTTAATCCAGGGTGTTTGGCTGTCAACCCGTGGGCCGATTCGCTCAAATGCAGATTTTGCATTTGGATGGTTCTCATGGTTCATCTTTAATCTAAAGGCCCTAGATGGTTCCTACACTTGACTTCTTCCCCAAGACATGCTTTGATGGCTTGGATTGAATCTAGGTTTAATCCTATGGCCTAAAACACTTGCCTAATCTATAAATAAGACCCTAACCTATCCTAAATCCTCATTATTCATTCATGCAACTAAACTATGGCAAAATTTCTACTCTCATGGCCTCCACTCAACTATCCTAGCCTCCACTTCATTTCTATGAGAGGTTTCATGAACATGAGAGTATTAGAGAGTCCCTATGTTAGTATGAGAGCCCCTCAAGTTGATTTCAAGACAAAAGCTTTGATCTTTGTTCATAAAGATGGTGTTTTTAGTGATTTGGAGCATCCATCTATGGGTTTTTGGGTGATGGCATGCATAGGCTTCATCACAAGCTTTAGTTTAATCGATTTAGGCCTTCATAGCAATGTAAGCCCTTCCCTACTCTTAGATATTAACTATGAAGTTAAAAATGCATGTTAAAAGTTTGGGTTAGATCATTGAGAATGATGCATGATATCATGTTATGCAAGTTTATGAAGTCATTATCTTGATCCTATGAGCTAAAAGCCACAACCTTTATGTTGAAATGTTGCATTATGCAACATGAGAATCTTCATAATCATTATGTCAACTTTCATATGAAGTCATAATCCGTATATGATGATATATGTGAGTTTCTAGCCATCATTCCATGTCTTTTGTCACCATGATTCGCTTATGTGCCAAGTTTGGATTTATGCATGTTTTGAGGCTTAAGAATGTAACATACAAGCTAATGAACACATTTGTGCCTCATTTGCTACCATGATTAACTTGTGGCTTAATACC
This sequence comes from Allium sativum, assembly GCA_030737875.1. Lineage (NCBI taxonomy): Eukaryota > Viridiplantae > Streptophyta > Magnoliopsida > Asparagales > Amaryllidaceae > Allium > Allium sativum. Next base: position 400,238,429 of record CM060923.1, on the reverse strand, counting down.
CATTTTTGTCATTCCTTTGCCAAGTCTCTTCTTTTAATCCATTACGTTGTTGCGAACGTATACGCGAGTTTAAAAGCGTTGGGTTATGTTATGGTTAATTTCTAATGACATGAAAATACAACTTGAAAACATGGCTTGAAATATAACATGGAAGTTGACATGTAAGTATGCATAAAAACATAAGCTTGGGAATTTACCTATTAAGTTAGGTCTACCCTTTGGGAATTTACCTATTAAGTTAGGTCTACCCAAATGCTTGAAAAACTTGTAACATGTTTTGGAAACATGATGAACATGACACTTAGATAATATAAGTGTGGCCAACTCGAGGTTGGGTTGAGTTTGCAACGTAAAACTACCCGGAACCGACCGGCCTAACTAGTAGTTGCAAACAATAGGACCCAATGTGAGAAGTTGGTCATGTTGTGCTTGAACCCGAGGTTAGACCAAGTTGTGGTGTAAAGCTACCCGGAACCGACCGGCTTAACTAGTAACCACAACAAAGTCTAATGTGAGAGGTTGGGGTGCATTAAGTAATTAATGTCACATGATAGGGTTAAGTTAATTTGATTAATGACTCTTAACCAAATATGACATGGATAAAGGGGTTAAGTAAATTGATTAGGCTAATGATACTTAACAAAACATGACAAGGTTGGGTAGGTTAAGTGATTTGATTTGCCTAATGACACTTAACCATTTTTATACGGCTAGTGGACGGGGATTAAGTTAACCAATACTTAATCAATCCAACATGATAACTTGATAAGGTTAAGTGGGATCGGGTTTGATTTCTTAATGACACTTAACCATGCAAGATGATTAGGGGATGGGGTTAAGTAATTTACACTTAACTAATCCGACTTGGTAATTAGATGGGGTTAAGTAATTAAGGCTTAACTAATCTAACCACGGTAATTAGATGAGGTTAAGTAATCCACACTTAACTAATCTAAACACGGTAATTCGATGGGGTTAAGTTAAACACTTAACCAATTTAAACTTGGTAATTAGATGGGGTTAAGTAATTAAGGCTTAACTAATCTAACCACGGTAATTAGATGAGGTTAAGTAATCCACACTTTACTAATCTAAACACGGTAATTCGATGGGGTTAAGTTAAACACTTAACCAATTTAAACTTGGTAATTCAATGAGGTTAAGTAACCAATACTCAACCAACTTAACGTGATAATTTAATGGGGTTAAGCAACTTATACTTAACCAATTATACATGATGATTTGATGAGGTTAAGTAACCTACACTTAACCAATCTAATACGCGGACCTGACAAGGTTAAGTCGCAAGACCTTTTTAGAATATACTTAACCAATCCGACTCGATAATTTGATGGGATTAAGATAATCTATGCTTAATCAATCTAGCAAGATAATCGGATAGGGTTAAGTCATGAGCCTCTGGGTACACTTATCCAACTTGTAGGGCTAAGTCTTGAACTTAAATACTTAGCCAATCTTGACGTGATTCGTGGGCGGGTTAAGGCATGGGCTTGAACGATAACACTTAACCCAATAAGACCAACCCTAGTTAGAGGAACTAGGTAGAGACTCGTGGTTGATCAAGGATAACGGGAAAGGAAGCTAAGTGGTAAACCTTAGTTAAGGGTAACTAAGAAATAATTCTTAGCTAAGGACATAGGACTAATTCACAAAACGATGAGTAACCTGATACGGTAGGTCATCGCTTAGTATACGAGGGGGAGCAAGTTATCTGACTTGGATAAAAGCTCCAGCGCACTGGGTGCCGAAGTGGAAGCTTCGGGGGACGTGAGGATATTCTTGGGATCCCTCTGTGGGCTGCCAGGTAATCATACTAGGCCCATGAAAGGTTAAGGTCTGCGTTAGAAGGACCAAGAGTGTGCCTTGGTTGCTATGCGAGCGACCTAAAGACTGGGATGGATTAGCGTGGAGTCGACGATTCTTGGTTTTTGCCCTGGATAGCACATCGCCGACTACCTACCATCTTTAGTCAATCGTGTACGTACGGAAAGGCAGAGAACCCCCAACAGACCATGTGCTTGCTATCGAGTCATGGGTGAGGTTGGCCCGTAGGGAAGTGGGCTATAGTGGGGCCGTGGAGTGGTTCTTATACATGATTTTTCTTTGATTGCCTTTCAGTAGTTGAGGGAGGGGTCACGTGGGACCATAGCCACGGGTACAAAAACAGACCTTGATATCTGCATCGGCAGACGATTTAAAGCTCCCGACCGAGTTCCGTATTTCTTGATTTGCCCTGGCACGGAACTCGGATGGCACATTGGGGAACATGTGCATCTAGACATGGAAAACGATTCACGATACATACGTGGGATCAAGGGCGCGGTTGACGGGTGGCGTAATCCCTAGTGGTCCTAGGTGGCCAAAACCCAAACCGAGACACGGAAACGTTCATTAGGTAGCATAATCCCTAGCAGTCCTAGGTGGCATAAATCCTAAGTGGACGCGCGATAGTTCATGGTAAGGAAACACAACTAGATCAAGGGTTGCAGTCCAAAACAACTTCAAGGATAAACCGTTTACATGGGAAAGCACGTACAGCCTACGGCAAAGGACTGAACTTATACATGGAAAGAAACATATGAGTTGAGTAACCTATATATGCGGCATATTAGGTTGACATGGACCATTACACGACTTTTGAGTAAGGGTCATTCACGGATAACACGTAATACAGTTGGGATACTAGTACGGTAGGTGGAGAGCGGATATACATGATAGATGTCATGGGACGTTATACGTGATAGATATCTTGGGGATATTATACTTGATAGAAACCTGACGATGTGATACCTTGTTTTATCTTGACATTGTAATTTATCATGACACCTTAGTTTACCTGAGTTCAGTAGTTCATCCTGTTATTTTGATTTAGCCTATCTATCTTGTTATCATGCTTATGTTCATCTCAGTTTCTCATGTCAGTTAACTTTACTAGTTTTATACTAATAGTAGATAGGGCTTACTCAGTCTTTTTGACTGACCCGTTTTGTTTCGCCTCTTTTCTTCCGTTCCCCCCCCCCCCAGGTTACAGGGAGGAAATACTGTTGTTTAGTTCGGACTTCTTCTGCTTGAAGGTCATCATGGATGGCTTGGACTTTTCCTGGCTATGGCTACTTTACTGTTTTTATTTGGGGAATAATTTATGAAAAAGTCTTTATGCTTCTTTACTATTGCAAGACAGGTTTTGATGTACTCTGATGTAAAAGGCTTTAGACCTTATGTATTCATGTTTATGAAAGTTCGATTTTACTTCCGCTATTTTATATGTTCTGTCTTGTGATATTTCTGTGTATGTTTACCAATAATGCCCCTCTAAAGCTAGTGCATTCCTTTGCGAGTGACCCTAGCGGAGGCGGGGTGTTACATTTGGTATCAGAGCAGAAGGTTACCAGACTGGGCAAAAGTTTTTAAAGATCTTCTGAAAACTATTTGAAAATTGTTTATAAAGAAGCATTTTCAAGAAAGTTTTCTTTTAAAAAGAAAAGGCTATTCCCCAAAGGCCATTAGCATTATCCTTGTTTCCTTGATTGAATCTCTTTTCCTTTCTTTCCTCCATCTGTAGTCAGAGTGGTTTTAACTGCGACTAGTCTTTTCTATCTACGAAAGTGCTTTCCATGCGGTGGAGGTGGTTCTCGAGAGACCAGTGGCCCCGTTATAAGAAAGGATAGTGAGAAAGAGGATAAAGGATGCGAGTTTAAGGATGAACAACTGGTTGGTATGGCTCAACCCAGAATGAGCGAGAAAGATGAACAATGAAACCCATGACGAGAGAGTACCTTTGGCATGATGGAACGGGATGGATAGTTGAGTATCATGGGACAAGGACAAGATCATCGGGAGGGCAGTAGTATGCTCTCATTTCTAGAGTACCTCGGAAGGAGGGTAACGATCTTGTTAAAGGTTTAGCTTTTCTTCTCTATCATCCCGTTAGGACTTCGTTGTTCGTATCATTTAAGTCTGCTTCGATAGTTGAGTCTCTGCACCTTAAGTACTAGCATAATAGAGAATCCCATTTTTGTCTCAAGTCCTATGGAGAATCAGTCCATTTATTCATGACTTGTTTTGGATTTGAGAATGACATGCCTCGGTTATGGATGGATTCTAGGGATGAAGTGGTTATCCAGTAAGGGGTGCCACTCTCGGTTTTGATAGGAGGGTAGTTAGACTCTTGACTAGCCTTGGTAATACCCTCGAAGTCTCGTGAAACCTTTTGGGTTTGGTCATGATTAGTTACCTAGAATCCCTTGATACCTTTATTGGAAATTTGAAGCCCGATCGAGTGGTGTTCGCCGATAAGACGGATGGTTTATTTCACTTATGCATGGGTTATGGAAATCACCCTAGTAAGTGCACTTGATAACCCGGTTGGCATCTGTTTACTTCCAAGAGAAAGTGCTACTACGTGGAATACCTTATGGTACGAGGTCCGAGATTCACTAGTGAATTTTGGAAAGCTTGCATGAGAACATGAGTACGCAGTCATGTTTGCGCTAAGTGTGCGAGTGGAACGAGAGGCGACGAAGAAATGAGTTCCAGCTCATGTTATGGAAACAGGAAATAAGAAGCTACGAAATCGCGAAGTTAAAAGACGGTCAAGGCACAATGGAATTGAGCTCAAGGAAGTACGACTTTGATGGTCAAAGACTGGATACGCGCATGATATCTCTTTTTGGGAGTATCTCCTTGATCCCTGTTTCTGTAGAGCTTACTTGTAGGCTATCTGTTGTGGACACCCTCTCGGTCCTATTTTCTGTTACAAACCCCGTAAGGAGTTTGCCTTGTTTATCTTCTCGACCCTGTTTCAGGGAATCCTCGGTAGAACCCTATGGATGCAAACATGTATTTGAAACATGTTATGATTGATATGGTTGCAAGTGGTTGCTCGTGGATGCGCGAATACACATTAGATACTAGCTCGACTCGGTCACATTTCATATTGCATATGCACGAGTATTTATACTTGTTTATGGATGAAATCGAATGTATTATCATGCCGTTGTTGCATATGAATGAATGATTGTGCACGCATATAGTATCTATATGACTAGGACTATTTGCATACATGTTGGATTCGTGGCACTATACATATTTTGCATTAGAAAGATTATTCAGGCCTGATCATTAGCATTAGCTAAGGAACATGTACACACACGTTTTGCATATATTCATACAGCATTAGAAATCATCTAAGGACAATGGTTGCTTGTGGATGATGTTTTGAGTAGATGGATGATGGATGGTAGGATATGTTCTTCCTAACTTGGAGGTTTCGGGGACGAAATCCTAAAAGGTGGGGAGAATGTAACAACCCATATTTTCAATAACCTGTTATAACATAAATGGAGGCAGAATTAAACTGTAAAATCTGAATCAAGGGAAACGGGCTATGCCATTGCGTTCGTCTCGGAAAAATACGCGAAATAGAGTCCGAGTTTTCGAAAATCGGAGTCCGTATGACCAAGATATGGCCTCGTGAAGTTTCACGAAAAATTCCCAAATTAAAGTATACTTAATTAAGTGAAATGGGTTGCGCAGAGAAATATATATATATTTATATATATATATATTTATATATATATATAATTGAAAATTAAATAAATAAATATGCAAAAATGTTCAAAACAGCGAATTGGTAGAGGGGAATAACCGAACCGGCCGATTTTTGAGGTCGACCCAAGCCCGCTGGGTCGACTAGGGGTTAATCCAGGGTGTTTTGCTGTCAACCCGTGGGCCGATTCGCTCAAATGCAGATTTTGCATTTGGATGGTTCTCATGGTTCATCTTTAATCTAAAGGCCCTAGATGGTTCCTACACTTGACTTCTTCCCCAAGACATGCTTTGATGGCTTGGATTGAATCTAGGTTTAATTCTATGGCCTAAAACACTTGCCTAATCTATAAATAAGACCCTAACCTATCCTAAATCCTCATTATTCATTCATGCAACTAAACTATGGCAAAATTTCTACTCTCATGGCCTCCACTCAACTATCCTAGCCTCCACTTCATTTCTATGAGAGGTTTCATGAACATGAGAGTATTAGAGAGTCCCTATGTTAGTATGAGAGCCCCTCAAGTTGATTTCAAGACAAAAGCTTTGATCTTTGTTCATAAAGATGGTGTTTTTAGTGATTTGGAGCATCCATCTTTGGGTTTTTGGGTGATGGCATGCGTAGGCTTCATCACAAGCTTTAGTTTAATCGATTTAGGCCTTCATAGCAATGTAAGCCCTTCCCTACTCTTAGATATTAACTATGAAGTTAAAAATGCATGTTAAAAGTTTGGGTTAGATCATTGAGAATGATGCATGATATCATGTTATGCAAGTTTATGAAGTCATTATCTTGATCCTATGAGCTAAAAGCCACAACCTTTATGTTGAAATGTTGCATTATGCAACATGAGAATCTTCATAATCATTATGTCAACTTTCATATGAAGTCATAATCCGTATATGATGATATATGTGAGTTTCTAGCCATCATTCCATGTCTTTTGTCACCATGATTCACTTATGTGCCAAGTTTGGGTTTATGCATGTTTTGAGGCTTAAGAATGTAACATACAAGCTAATGAACACATTTGTGCCTCATTTGCCACCATGATTAACTTGTGGCTTAATACCCATTTTTGTCATTCCTTTGCCAAGTCTCTTCTTTTAATCCATTACGTTGTTGCGAACGTATATGCGAGTTTAAAAGCGTTGGGTTATGTTATGGGTAATTCCTAATGACATGAAAATACAACTTGAAAACATGGCTTGAAATATAACATGGAAGTTGACATGTAAGTATGCATAAAAACATAAGCTTGGGAATTTACCTATTAAGTTAGGTCTACCCTTTGGGAATTTACCTATTAAGTTAGGTCTACCCAAATGCTTGAAAAACTTGTAACATGTTTTGGAAACATGATGAACATGACACTTAGATAATATAAGTGTGGCCAACTCGAGGTTGGGTTGAGTTTGCAACGTAAAACTACCCGGAACCGACCGGCCTAACTAGTAGTTGCAAACAATAGGACCCAATGTGAGAAGTTGGTCATGTTGTGCTTGAACCCGAGGTTAGACCAAGTTGTGGTGTAAAGCTACCCGGAACCGACCGGCTTAACTAGTAACCACAACAAAGTCTAATGTGAGAGGTTGGGGTGCATTAAGTAATTAATGTCACATGATAGGGTTAAGTTAATTTGATTAATGACTCTTAACCAAATATGACATGGATAAAGGGGTTAAGTAAATTGATTAGGCTAATGATACTTAACAAAACATGACAAGGTTGGGTAGGTTAAGTGATTTGATTTGCCTAATGACACTTAACCATTTTTATACGGCTAGTGGACGGGGATTAAGTTAACCAATACTTAATCAATCCAACATGATAACTTGATAAGGTTAAGTGGGATCGGGTTTGATTTCTTAATGACACTTAACCATGCAAGATGATTAGGGGATGGGGTTAAGTAATTTACACTTAACTAATCCGACTTGGTAATTAGATGGGGTTAAGTAATTAAGGCTTAACTAATCTAACCACGGTAATTAGATGAGGTTAAGTAATCCACACTTAACTAATCTAAACACGGTAATTCGATGGGGTTAAGTTAAACACTTAACCAATTTAAACTTGGTAATTAGATGGGGTTAAGTAATTAAGGCTTAACTAATCTAACCACGGTAATTAGATGGGGTTAAGTAATCCACACTTAACTAATCTAAACACGGTAATTTGATGGGGTTAAGTTAAACACTTAACCAATTTAAACTTGGTAATTCAATGAGGTTAAGTAACCAATACTCAACCAACTTAACGTGATAATTTAATGGGGTTAAGCAACTTATACTTAACCAATTATACATGATGATTTGATGAGGTTAAGTAACCTACACTTAACCAATCTAATACGCGAACCTGACAAGGTTAAGTCGCAAGACCTTTTTAGAATATACTTAACCAATCCGACTCGATAATTTGATGGGATTAAGATAATCTATGCTTAATCAATCTAGCAAGATAATCGGATAGGGTTAAGTCATGAGCCTCTGGGTACACTTGTCCAACTTGTAGGGCTAAGTCTTGAACTTAAATACTTAGCCAATCTTGACGTGATTCGTGGGCGTGTTAAGGCATGGGCTTGAACGATAACACTTAACCCAATAAGACCAACCCTAGTTAGAGGAACTAGGTAGAGACTCGTGGTTGATCAAGGATAACGGGAAAGGAAGCTAAGTGGTAAACCTTAGTTAAGGGTAACTAAGAAATAATTATTAGCTAAGGACATAGGACTAATTCACAAAACGATGAGTAACCTGATACGGTAGGTCATCGCTTAGTATACGAGGGGGAGCAAGTTATCTGACTTGGATAAAAGCTCCAGCGCACTGGGTGCCGAAGTGGAAGCTTCGGGAGACGTGAGGATATTATTGGGATCCCTCTGTGGGCTGCCAGGTAATCATACTAGGCCCATGAGAGGTTAAGGTCTGCGTTAGAAGGACCAAGAGTATGCCTTGGTTGCTATGCGAGCGACCTAAAGACTGGGATGGATTAGCGTGGAGTCGACGATTCTTGGTTTTTGCCCTGGATAGCACATCGCCGACTACCTACCATCTTTAGTCAATCGTGTACGTACGGAAAGGCAGAGAACCCCCAACAGACCATGTGCTTGCTATCGAGTCATGGGTGAGGTTGGCCCGTAGGGAATTCGGCTATAGTGGGGCCGTGGAGTGGTTCTTATACATGATTTTTCTTGGATTGCCTTTCAGTAGTTGAGGGAGGGGTCACGTGGGACCATAGCCACGGGTACAAAAACAGACCTTGATATCTGCATCGGCAGACGATTTAAAGCTCCCGACCGAGTTCCGTATTTCTTGATTTGCCCTGGCACGGAACTCGGATGGCACATTGGGGAACATGTGCATCTAGACATGGAAAACGATTCACGATACATACGTGGGATCACGGGCGCGGTTGACGGGTGGCGTAATCCCTAGTGGTCCTAGGTGGCCAAAACCCAAACCGAGACACGGAAACGTTCATTAGGTAGCATAATCCCTAGCAGTCCTAGGTGGCATAAATCCTAAGTGGACGCGCGATAGTTCATGGTAAGGAAACACAACTAGATCAAGTGTTGCAGTCCAAAACAACTTCAAGGATAAACCGTTTACATGGGAAAGCCCGTACAGCCTACGGCAAAGGACTGAACTTATACATGGAAAGAAACATATGAGTTGAGTAACCTATATATGCGGCATATTAGGTTGACATGGACCATTACACGACTTTTGAGTAAGGGTCATTCACGGATAACACGTAATACAGTTGGGATACTAGTACGGTAGGTGCAGAGCGGATATACAGGATAGATGTCATGGGACGTTATACGTGATAGATATCTTGGGGATATTATACTTGATAGAAACCTGACGATGTGATACCTTGTTTTATCTTGACATCGTAATTTATCATGACACCTTAGTTTACCTGAGTTCAGTAGTTCATCCTGTTATTTTGATTTAGCCTATCTATCTTGTTATCATGCTTATGTTCATCTCAGTTTCTCATGTCAGTTAACTTTACTAGTTTTATACTAATAGTAGATAGGGCTTACTCAGTCTTTTTGACTGACCCGTTTTGTTTCGCCTCTTTTCTTCCATTCACCCCCCCAGGTTACAGGGAGGAAATACTGTTGTTTAGTTCGGACTTCTTCTGCTTGAAGGTCATCATGGATGGCTTGGACTTTTCCTGGCTATGGCTACTTTACTGTTTTTATTTGGGGAATAATTTATGAAAAAGTCTTTATGCTTCTTTACTATTGCAAGACAGGTTTTGATGTACTCTGATGTAAAAGGCTTTAGACCTTATGTATTCATGTTTATGAAAGTTCGATTTTACTTCCGCTATTTTATATGTTCTGTCTTGTGATATTTCTGTGCATGTTTACCAATAATGCCCCTCTAAAGCTAGTGCATTCCTTTGCGAGTGACCCTAGCGGAGGCGGGGTGTTACAAGCACCGCATATCATCCTCAGACGGACGGCCAGACTGAGAGGGTGAATCGCATTCTAGAGGATCTGTTGAGGCTATGTATCCTAGACTTTGGGGGTACATGGGAAGAGCATCTTCCATTGGTTGAGTTCGCATATAATAATAGCTTTCAGTCCAGCATTGGTATGGCACCATTCGAAGCTCTATATGGACGACCTTGTCGTTCACCTACATGTTGGTGGGAATCTACGGATAAGATCTTACTTGGGCCCGATATGATTAGGGAGACTTCGGAGAAGATCGACTTGATTCGAAGGAGGATGAAAGCAGCGCAAGATATGCAGAAATCTTATGCGGATAAGAGGAGGACAGATCTCGAGTTTGAAGTTGGGGACATGGTCTTTGTCAAAGTGTCTCCATTACGAAACGTTGTTCGCTTTGGGTCTGTTGGGAAATTAGCACCAAGGTTTGTAGGGCCGTTTCCTATTAAGGAGAGGATTGGACGGATGGCGTATAGAGTGGAGTTGCCCGAGAGACTTAGTGGTGTACATGACGTATTCCATGTGTCACATTTGAGGAAGTGCTTGCACGAGACCGCGGAAGCGGTAGAGCCGAGCTTGCTTAGAGAGGTGGAGATAGTGCGTGATGCGACAATTCGACGAGCTCCTACGCGCATTCTTGGGTCGGAGATCAAGAGGTTGAGGAATCGAGAGGTCAGACTAGTCAAAGTGCAATGGGGAGATGATGAGAGCAACGCTACTTGGGAGACGGAAGAGAAGATGCGTTCACGATACCCTTTTCTTTTTGAGGGTATGTCCTTTAATTTCTCCTTTATCGCTTAGCTTGTACTTATCTTATCTTTAGTATATCCTCTCGCTAGTATCTTTGACCTTTAGTTAGGATAATCCTATGATTGAAACATGTGTTTGAGACATGTTATGTATGGTGGATGCAAAGTGGATGCAAGTGTTTGCTAGTGGTTGCTCGTGGATGCATATACACACACTATTAGGCACCAGATCGGCTCAGTCACTTCATATTGCATATTGCATATATATGGATGTATTTATTAAAATGGATGTATAATGGTTGTATTATCATATAGTTGCTGCATTCGGGTGGATGGTTGTGCACGCATATAGAATTAATATGTATCATTAGGAATCTTTTGCATACATATTGGACGCATGGCACTATCGTGAATTGCACTAAGGAGGTCGACTGAATCAGTAGACCGCCTAATTTTGCATTATATATGGACATATACACACACTGTGCATATAAACATTAAAGCATTAGAAGTCTTTTAAGGACAATGGATGCTGTTGTTTGATGGTTGAGTAGATGGACGATTAGATGGTAGGATATACATTCTTCTTGACTTGGAAATTTCGGGGACGAAATCCTTTAAGGAGGGGAGAATGTAACACCCCGTAATTTTATAACATTAAAATTCATAAATTAAAGTATACTTAATTTTTAGAAAAGAATTAAGTGAAATGGGTTGCGCAGAGAAATATATATATATTGATATATATATATAAATTAAAAATTAAATAAATAAATATGCGAAAAGGTTCAAAACAGCGAATTGGAAGGGGAAATAACCGAACCGGCCCATTTTTGAGGTCGACCCGAGCCCCGCTGGGTCGATTAGGGATTAATCCAGGGTGTTTGGCTGTCAACCCGTGGGCCGATTCGCTCAAAGGAAGATTTTGCATTTGATTGGTTCTCATGCTTCAGGGTTAATCTAATGGTCCTAAATAACTTCCTACACCTATAAATACATCCTAATGCTAACCCTAAACCTAATTAAAATAGAATAGTTACCGTTGCCATGGAAATCAATGGAGCCCCACCAACTAAGAAAGAAGAAAAGCAAATTCAATTCTAATTCTCTCAACCCTAACGCAAAGCAAAACTCTCTCTTTTCTTCTCTAAATGGTGAGTATGATGATCTTAACAAGATTATTATCATTTTAATTAGGTTGAGTTATGAATGGATTATGAGTAGATGATGTGAATTATCATATATGTTGTTGTAAACCCCTTTTGCTATCATGTATATTGTAAATCCAATGTTATGTGATGATGATATCTTATATGTTGTAAATCATGCTATGATGATGTTATGTATGTTGAAAGTTTCTATGCTAAGTTGTGATGAATCATACATGTTAAAAAGGCCATGATGTTACCATCTATGCTAGTTAGTTCATATTAATTAAATCATCATGTTTGAGTTATGTTGATCTATATGACAAGTCACATATGAAAGTTAGATTGATTAGAAAAGTTATGAACATATGCCAAGACATCTATTATGACATCTAGAATTATGCCATGACATATGTGATATCCTATGCTAGTTCACACCATCATTATGTTGCCTAAAAACCACATATGCAAGTTTATGTATAGATTTGGGCTATGATCATATCATGTAAATTGAGACATTTAACAAGTTGACACCTTTGGATTCTTAACATGTGTAGTTTATGCAAGTTTCACCCTTATTATGATTAGATTTATTTTAATTGTCTATATGTTGTGATAATTTACCTTTGTGCTAGGTGTTAGACTATACAAGTCTAGCCTATATTATGCGTTGAATAAGCGAACATATAAACGTGGGGTAGGGGTAATATTAAGGATTTAATATTAAAAAATTGGGGTGCAATTGATATGATTTTGCATGCCATAAGTGGATGGCCATAATTGAGTCAATTATGGACATCATTAAAAGTTGACTTAATTAATAATTTGAATAGGGAATTATTAAAACTGGGGTAAAAGATTTTAAGTGTTAATCAATGCTTAGGACACGAGGTTGGACTCGTTTGTGACGTAAACCTGCCCGGACCCCCCCCCCCCCGGCAAATCCAGTGGTCACAAATGTCAGCCCAATGTGAGAGGTCCGAAGCCTAAACTAAAGCATAACGGTTGTAAAGACACGAGGTTAGACTCTTTTATGGTGTAAGACTGCCCGGACCCGTCCGGCAAATCCAGCTGCCATAAATGCCAGTCTAATGTGAGAGGTCTTTATGAGGTTATGGCCTGAATGAATTAAGAAATACTTAACCAGATAAACATGTAAGGTGGGACATGGGGTTAAGTAGGTGCCTTGGGTGGCATGAGGAATCTAGGGGGTGCTCTTAGTGGCATGTGAAATACGATTAGTAAGACTTAACCAAACACACATGTAAATGAACATGACTAAGAGGATTAAGTGGGATATACTAGTGACAAGCTTAGGTGGGTAGCTTGTGGGGGCCCATTTCGACCAGTATCCCAAACGTATCTTTGTGGGCTCGACCCAAGTCGAGGACGGGACACGCATGTTGGGTTCGACTGTAAGAGGCCAAAACGGGGAGCGGTGGCAACGCAAGTCCAACGGGTTTCATATGCGTGTGTGGACCCGGGCTGGTAGGTAAGACGTTGTTGCATCGTGTAGGTATAAGCCGTGCATTCTCAAGTTATATCGGGTTGCCACTTTAGGGGAGTGATACACCCCACTGTGGGGCCAGCACGGGTATCTACGATTAGGGAGCCGATTGAAAGTGGGTAGTGGGGTACACATTGTGGAGATAGGGGCAGACGACACCTATGTTGTCAGCTAGGGGTACGTAAGGCTATTTATAAAGTTTCTGCGTGAAGCAAGTGAGATCAAACAATAGGGTGACTGGTGTGGTGCAGTGTAGTAATGTGCGGTGCAGTGTAGTAATCATTCGTTAGTAATTAGATGTGCTTTTACCGTTATCTTTAATGTTATCTTAAACGCTATCTTTATCTTCCTAAGAGTTCATAGACATTTACTTGTCTTCCAGCTTATGCCTTAGTCTAGTTATTTTGAAAATAGTATTGTTAGAATTATCATACTCGCCAGACTTTATGTCTGACCCCCTCTATTTCTATCCTTTTTCCCCCTCCAGGTCCTCAGGTTGGGTCCAACTCTAGTGGAGTTTGATTGAATTGCTTCATCTCTCTTTGGAAAGCTTGGACCGTTGAAGTAAAGTCCAGCTTGTTATTTTTTTAATGGCTATTTATGTAATGGGATTATGTATTTTGTTTTTATGAAGATGGATATTGTACTTGGTTATGATCTATGGTTTTATGATGTAACAAACATGTTTAATTTCCACTGCAATAAAATGAAGTTTTAGATTTCCAAGTACTATTTACTATCTGTCTTGTTGTAATTTTTCTGTTCTATATTCACTTATAACCTCCATGGAAGTTAATGCATTCCCTTCGTGAGTGACATTAATGGACGTGGGGTGTTACGTTCATAGTAATTTATTTTATGTGACTTTGGTTGTATTGTATGTTGTCTTTTTTACACCACAATGTCCATTACTGCTTGCATTATTATGATGCAAATTAAGTAAGAATATTTCAAATGTATTTTTTTGCTAAAATAAGCGATTATATTTGTAGAAATGCTATATTAGGTGTTCCAAGATGATATAAACAAAAGTTTGAGATCTCGGTTTCAATCTTTTGTAATTTTAGGAAATTCAACCTAATTTGTAAATTTCGAAAATTTCGGTTCTAGTTTTGATTTCGAATCTCGTCATTTACTTTTCATATATATATATATATATATATATATATATATATATATATATATATATATATATGAAAATTAAGATATACACGAAGAATATTGATTAAGTATGAATATTTTAAAACACAAAAAATGTGTATTCATTAATTCTTTTTGAACTTTTATAGTTATATCATTTATATCTTTTTTAATCTCTATGTTTCCTAAGTTAAAATTTCAAAGTTTGAATGTTCATATACCGAAATCTAAACGGAAAGACAAGATTTTTGGTATTTCGGTTGAAACCTCAAACCTTGATGTAGACATGCTAGATGTTCGAAACATTAGCAATTGTGCATTTTATTTGATTCATTTGACAGTGCATTTTAAAAAGTGTGAGGAACCTGAATCTCGCTGTTGCATTTGATTTGAAGATTTTAAGTTTAAATTTTTGACACAGATTACTTTTCATTGTGTTGAATTTGTGTGTGATTTTATTTTTGTAGATATATACCAGTTATAATAAGTAAATCCAAACCTACCGAAAAAATTATAGGAGATAAATGGTCGAGGTGGGAAGAATTTAGGGTTGATAATTAGAATCAAGATCCAAACCTACCTGACAAAACATGATTTCGGTTTGATTGGGTATGGAAGCTGAAAATACCATAAAAAATTGATGGGCTGTGTACAATTAATTTTTTATATAGCTTTCATGTTCTTCAATTTCAACTGGGATTAACTAATGTAAATAGGGAGGGACAAGCTAGTTACACACGCACATATGCTCTCAACTGGAATTAACATGATTTGGGTTTGATTGTGTGTGCGCGCGCGCTCTCGCATATGCTTTCATCAACTAATTATTATTCAAACTTAATTTACTTTTGTTTCCCTTCATTTCAGGCCATTGCTACATGTGTGTGATCTGCATGTACAATGTGCGCGTAGCATCTTAAATTTGTTCTACTCGGCTGTTTTTACAAATTCTTATTGATCAGAAGAACATCTTATCCAAGCACACATCGAATGGTAGGTCCTAAATATATTCTATTTAGATGTCTTTCTTAAAATTTAAAATATATCCTCCAGAATAGCCTTTTTAGACATCCATCTTAACTTATAGCCTGATTAAATTTGATATCAAACCTTGGATTTGTAAACCCCAGAGTACAAATTTGTAGATTGTGGTGTTTATACAGGTGCTGCTATTTAATTTCAGAGCTCTTGGTTTCAACTAGAAACTCTAGCTTTGACTTGTTCAACTTATTTTGAAGAATTCTGGTTGATTTGTAATTTCGGATTTGATTCTTTTCCATTGATCTCCCGTCGGGCCTTGTGGTTGCTTTTTTGGTCAATAAGTGAAGATTTTCTGTTAAGGATCTCCCAATTGGCCTTGAGGTAATCTTCTGAGGCTTTCTTATCAAATTAAATACCATGCCATGGGGCCTAATTTTCAACTGTAACACATTGTAAGTCATGTTTTCTTGACTTATTTTTAACTCAAGTATCCAAAGTGTAATATCATACGTAAAATATGTAATAATGATATTGACACAGAAATTTAATGAAAATTTTCTTCTTTGACATCAATCTTTTATCAACAAAATTATCAAGTAACGAAGATACCAGTAGAAGTCAAGTAGGACCATTTAATAATACCTTTGTACTAATAGTAATTCAACGAGGGATCAAAGGACAAAAGGAATACATAACACAATAATCTTATATAATTCTAAGGGTGAACCATTTTTTAGTAAGATAGATGTATTCTTCAAGTTTATAAGCGTATGTAAACCAAAAATTAAGTATAAAACAGTGAGCTAAATCGGGGAGGACACAACACAAAAACATCTGCTTATCTCATTGGAAAACAGTGAGCTAAACTCGAGAGTGATGGAAATGGTATGGGAGCACAAAACTATGAATTGTGATAGAATATGATCAAGTTGCACCAAACGCACATCAACACCACCATTGACACGTCGATGTGATCTTGTTGATTAGCATCTGGGGCAACTTGATTATATTATGTCAAACTCGGTAATTTTTGGACTTTTATATTGTTTGCGTCACTATAGAATTATTCAACCATGTTATGTCTCCATCCCTTTTGATCATTTATAATACTTTCTTTTTTTACTATTTTGATTTTCTCTGACTAACTATGAATAATCTGTTTTTCTTTATTATTAATCCAATTATAATGTAACCTTTTTGAAAACTTAAAAGTCCAATGTTAGTTAATTTTACAAAATGTAAAAAATGAATTAGATGTCTTATTTTTTTATAAGATAGACATGTGTTTTGTGTGGTGTCTCCTTCTATTTAGCTTGTTGTCTTATATTTTATTTTTAGTTTATACCTTCAAATTTTGAAAATATTTAGAATATATTACTAAAAAGGTTCTTATCATTTTGCGTTTCTTTGTTGCAAGCTATAGTGTGTCATGCTATATTTTAGTGTAATGAGGTTAACTTCTATTTTCAATATGTTGTCATTGAAGTTAGGTTTGGTTATTAATTAGAAGATATTTTATTATAGGCGTCTTTCCTATTTTAATCATGGAAATAGTTTCTTGCACTTGCATTAAGATTTAGGAAATATTTGTATATTGGTAGTTTCCGAGTGGTTATTGGTTACTGGTCTCATTACCTGTTTATCAGTAAGGTAATTAAATATTGTGAACTTTCAGTTTAGTTTCATGTGTGAGTTTTGTTCGTAGACAGTGTATAATGTGACGCTTGCAAGGATACCATAACTGACGTTTATGGCTGCCATTTGTTTGGTTGATTATTTTTACCCAGCCCTACATTGCATGGACAAGCAGTACAAAGTATATAAGATGCACAGAAATTATTCTGAGTATAAAACAGATCACAGTGTTTCTGATCTTCACTCTTAATAATTTACAGTATGTTTCCGACCTTCACCATCAATTATAGCTAACAAACATTGACAAAATGCTATATATTCCAGCTTATACGTTTAACCACCTTAGTTTATGCTTGCCATATAACAATACTTTTTACCTATTTATATCTTTACTAGCAGTCAGAATAGAGTAACAATATTTTTGTCCGATACCATGAAGCTTCAAAAATGTTTTTAATGAGGACCATAATGTCACAAGTTCAAATGCGGCTTAGTGCAATTATTTTTTGTAAATTATTGTTTGTAAAGTTTGGATAATTTTTACGTTATAAATACAAGTCGTCATTATGAAAACCTTTCACACGTATTCTTTCTTCATTTATTTTTATATTTAGTCTTTTCCATCTTAGTACCAATATGAATAAGTATCCATTTTTCATTTATTCCAAACCTATATAAAAGCATCTTTTATTTATATTTTTTGTATGCATTTAGCGTACTTTATGAAGAACATAAAGTCTTTTCTTTAGGCAACATTTTGCATAACATTCAATTTTTTTACTCATACTTGAAGGATTATTGAAAAGAGTTACTACAATAAAATTAAAATTATACATGCATATACAGACATACATACATATATACACAGTAACACAGACACACATATGCACATGCGCGCATACACACATATGTTCTTTTCCATTAGTTTATTCTAGAATTCAATATTGAAATCATTAATCTTACTGTACATTTTTCTATTAAAAAAATCATACTAAAAATAACTAAAGCTAAGTGTAACTGTTTGGTTATTTCAATTAATTATGTATTTTATTTGAGGTATTTTTACATGCATGCTCGTTGCACGTTTCAAATTACTCACAACCTAATAGTGAATAGTAGCATATTTTTTTCAATACCATTTGTAAATAATTTTCGATCAAATTGCGTTCACATTTATAGTTAGTAAACAATTATTAACGGTGGGTTAACTATAATAATAAAAAATTGTGATCAAATAGTCTAATTAGCATCATATATTCCATCAGAGTAATATTTAATAATGTTCTAAACTCTACCATATAGCTATTGACATTTAAATGAAGTTTTGGATCTCGAACTTCTATGTCCTCGTGTGTCTCTTAGACCAACTCAACTGTTCCGGAGTGTGAAAATTCGATATTCGATTTTCCACACTGCGAAAAGTCGGGGAGTCCAACAGTTTTTGATAATAGGTGCTTGTTCAACAAACGCCTGTATTCTAGCGTTTGTTGAACAAACACCTTGAATTTTTAAAAACCGGCCTCGTATTAAATAATGTGGGTATTTGTTCAACAAACGTCTACACCCTAGGTGTTTGTTGAACAATCCATGGATATTCCGCCTATATCAGGCGCAAATAGCCATAATTTTTATCTATAACCGACGTTAATTTTCCTTTTTAATTTTTTTTTATATTATTTACTATGTCCATATGCCGCCACATCAAGTTAAAACTGGTAGATGCGTCGTTCATCCTCCGACAGATCCAAATGTCGGATCAGCACATGTTCCACCTGATCCCACGGTCATTACAGCTAGTCTACGAGTATTGCACGACCTGCCTGAGACTATTACACATCGAGCGTCCGTTGCTGTTGTGACGCCTCAGGTATAATATTTTATTTTCAATCATTAGATGAGCAACTGTTTTACTAGACACGAATGTTATTTAGTAGTTTTTGTTTACGATAAATAATCATATGTTTAGGTACGACATATTGTTATGCGAGTTAGTAGGGCACGTTGTATGATACATTTTGATCAGTTACCTGATCCGATATCAGTTAGGCTTCGTGCATCACCATTTGGGTCCTTTTTAGACTTACCTAGGTTTGCTTATGTTGACCGATGCCTAGTTGAGGCTCTTACTGAGTGATGGTGGCCTAGTATACACACTTTTCACTTCATTGATTATGAGTTAGAGCTTAATCCTTTAGATTTTTACATGCGCACGGGCATTGAGGTTGGTCGTCCAGACCACGGCCCCGTCCCCTTTAATGGTTCATTTGAGGAGGTTGATGGGTTTTAAGATCAGTTGTCGGGTTTAGACCCTCAGTCCGTTGTTTCAGGTGATGTTACCCTACCTACTCTACGGGACTATATAACTTCCCATCGGACCACTGAGGATATGCACACTCCAGTTATCAGGGCTTTTTTATTATATCTTTTTGGCGCCATCTTTTTTAGCAACAACAAGGGGGCTATTAGACTCGATTTTTTGGCTAGACTTGTAGACATGGAGTAGTTACATATGTTTGATTGGGGTACATCGATATTGGGATATTTGTATGTAGCTTTGGATATTTACGCCGTACAACGCTTCAAGCAGTTGTACGTCATGTGGTACATTCTGCTTTGTATTACGAGTACATGGCGAACATGCACCCCAGACTTATCCCAGAGGCCATCGCTACACCTTATATATACTTTCCTAGACTACGTCGTTGGGGTTCGACTATGAATCTAGCTTGTAGACCATAGGGTGTGCATAACGAGGTTATGGAGGCGTGTACGTAGATGGATATGAGGAAGAGGGATGGAATTATCCAGCGTCCATGGCAGTCATACATAATGTTCATTGCGCTTGAGCAGGACCATCCATTATTGTTTCAGCAGAGTAGGTGTAAGGTGTGCGGTGCGCTTTCAGGTTCCTACATGCCCTTTCAATTGGTATTTGGGGGAACGTTGTTGGTTAAAGCTATACGGTATAGTGTGCATTCCTTCTGTTCCGCTCCTATGGGCAGAGATGTTCGGCAATATACAAATAGGATCGTCATATATTGAGGGTATGAGGGCTGCAGGATGGGATGATGGCGAGCCTTTTACAGCGCCTAGATATTTTGATTCATATTGGGTTCGAGTTGCACCACGCGCCTATGCTTTACCAGACTATATTCAGGGTTTGAACTCCGACCATATAGGCCCATATACAGCAAAATGTAGAGTCTTGGTCCATCCCCTACCTTTGAGCCTGTATCGTCGCAGTACACGTAGAGCGGATTGTTGTACCCTCCGCCACACACTTTTAGGGTGTTTGATGTATAGGGTCAGATAGTTGAGATTCCATTGCAGTATCCAACCGTTGACCATCCCGGCGTACCGTCAGCTGGTTTGTACCATTCACACGAGGTACAAAATAATAATAAAATACAGTGGTATCTGTTTTTATAAAAGTTGCATATTGTAATACAACTTGTTACATTATCAGTACTCACTTTATATGGACAACGATAAACGGTTATTGGCTGCTTTTGAGCGTATGACGTTGGAGTACACACAGGTCATGTACCAGAGTATGCATATAGCTATGGCAGAGCAACAGGCTCATTATGAGGCTCGAATAGCTTCCTTACAAGCTTAGATTCAGCAGCAAGGTCCTGGTGCTGATTCATCTGCTCTGGATGATTATGATGATGTAGATGATGACATTTCTGATGGGTCTGATGGTGATGCTATGCCTATTGACTGATGGTACATGTACTGACACCGGTACTTGTTTTATTTTTATGCCTGACATGTTTTAGATTACATATTATGGGACATGTAGTGATGGCAGGATTGATTCTGTGATTTTGGTATTTTCTGTAGTGTGACATTGGTGTATGTTTTTGTTTAGACCGGTATGCCGATGATGATATTACTGTTTATGTGGTGTTCTATATTTCATGTGACGTTGGTATTTTTTATGTATGTATGCCAAACTATTTATATGGTGTTCTATATTTCATGTGACATTGGTATTTTATGTGTATGTGTCCCGAATTGTTTATGTAGTGTTCTATATTTAAATGGCATTGAGAAATAATGGTTTCATCTTCAAATTTGCAATGTACGGCCAAATTAAAATTTATAAATAGTCGTTATGGATTCGTATTAAAATAATAATATGATTAATTTAATCATATAAAAATAAATTGGATTCAAAATGAACAGACGGATTTCCAAACTGCCTAGATTACCAATTCATTAGTTATGTTAGCGTTGGTCGACTCTAATTATGATTTAATCATTACACAAACTAAACAATTCGTCGAGTATCGTTAATAACGACTATTAAATGGTTCGAAAACGAGCTCGCAACGGCGCGGTAGTTGATCGATTTCCGAGTTGAAGATCAATTGATTGTACCGGGTTCTATATAAACCCGATCTACGTGCAACGAGTCACGTTGGGACCCGAAGAGTAAAAACTTTGCAATGGCGTTGAGAAATAGTGGTTTCTTCTTCAAATTTGTAATGTACGACCAAATTAAAATTTATAAATAGTCGCTATGGATTCGTACTAAAATAATAATACGATTAATTAAATCATATAAAAATAAATTGGATTCAAAATGAACAAACGGATTGCCAAACTGCCTAGATTACCAATTCGTTAGCTACGTTAGCGTTGGCTGACTCAAATAATGAATTAATCATCACAAAAACTAAACAATTCATCGAGCATCGTTAATAACAACCGTTAAATTGTTCGAAAACAAGCTCGTAACGGCGCGGTAGTTCGTTGATTTTCGAATTGATGTTCGATTAACTGTACCAGGTTCTATATAAACCCGATCTACGTGCAACAAGCCACGTTGGGACTCGAAAAGTTAAAACTTTTCAATGGCGTTGAGAAATAATGGTTTTGTCTTCAAACTTGCTATGTACAGCCAAATTAAAATCTTGTAAATAGTCGCTATGGATTCGTATTAAAATAACAATACGATTAATTTAATCATATAAAAATAAATTGGATTCAAAATGAACAAAAAGATTTCCAAACTGCCTAGATTACCAATTCATTAGTTATGTTAGCGTTGGCCGACTCAAATTATGAATTAATCGTTATACAAACTAAACAATTCATCGAGTGTCGTTAATATCGACCGTTAAATGGTCCGAAAACGAACTCGTAACAGTAGTTCGTCGATTTCCGAATTGAAGTTTGATTGACTGTACCAGGTTCTATATAAACCCGATTTACGTGCAACAAGTCAATTTGGAACCCGAAGAGTTAAAACTTTGGAATGGCGTTGAGAAATAATGGTTTCGTCTTCAAATTTGCAATGTACGGCCAAATTAAAATTTATAAATAGTCGCAATGGATTCGTATTAAAATAACAATATGATTAATTTAATCATATAAAAATAATTTGGATTCAAAATGATCAAACGGATTGCTAAACTGCCAAGATTACCAATTCATTAGTTACGTTAGCGATGGCCGACTCAAATTATGAATTAATCGGTACAGAAACTAAACAATTCGCCGAGTATCGTTCGTTAAATGGTTCCAAAACTAGCTCATAATGGCGCGATAGTTCGTTGATTTCCGAATTGAAGTTTGATTGACTGTACCGGGTTCTATATAAACCCGATCTACGTACAACGAGTCACGTTGGGACCCGAAGAGTTAAAACTTTGCAATGGCGTTGAGAAATAATGGTTTCGTCTTCAAATTTGCAATGTAAGGCCAAATTAAAATTTATAAATTGTCGCTATGGATTCTTATTAAAATAATAATACGATTAATTTAATCATATAAAAATAAATTGGATTCAAAATGAACAAACGGATTTCCAAACTGCCTAGATTACCAATTCATTAGTTACGTTAGTGTTAGCCAACTTAAATTATGAATTAGTCGTTACACAAACTAAACAATTCGTCGAGTATCATTAATAACGACTGTTAAATGGTTCGAAAACGAGCTCATAATGGCGCGGTAGTTCGTTGATTTTCGAATTGAAGTTTGATTGACTGTATCGGGTTCTGTATAAACCCAATCTAGTGCAACGAGTCACGTTGGGACCCGAAGAGTTAAAACTTTGCAGTGGCATTGAGAAGTAACGGTTTCATCTTCAAATTTGCAATGTACGGCCAAATTAAAATTTATAAATAGTTGCTATGGATTCGTATTAAAATAATAATATGATCTGCTAAATCAAAAAAAAAAAAAAAAAAAAAAAAAAAAAAAAAAAACTGGGTTCAAACTAAACAAACAGATTTCCATACGTATGTAACCCAAGTTTTAACGATACATACAGTACATCGACAACTTAACTTTTAACCATACATATTGTACAAACACAAATAGCCTCTAACACCATATCGGCGCATACATAGCGAACCAAAGATTAAACCGAAGTAACGTTACGTACTCGTCTACACTCAAAAACCTTCTTGTTGATGACTTGATCTACGATACTCGGTACACTCTTTTCGTTAGTTAACCTCAACTAGTTGATGAGTCCTTTCTTATTGATGACTTGATCTGCTCTCAAGTGCATCGACATCAAAATCACCCATCATTTTAGTTTATAATTTTAGATTTGTGGTAGAAGATTTGATGTTGTGGATAATAGAGGAGTGGTATATTTATAAGAGAGTTTGAATTATAGCCGTTATAAATTTATGCCATGGGAAATATAGTTGTTGGTCTCCAAGCGTCTGTTCTACAACTGCTACGAATAATAAAGTCGTTGGATTCTAAGCGTTCGTTCAACAACCGCTAGACTATAGGTGCATGCTCAACAACCGCCTCATACCAAGCGTTTGTTTAACAAGCGCTTTGGCAGTTTACTCATTCCGAAACTTTTCCCCTCGTAATTCGAAAAAAATGGAAAATGTATACTCTATTGGGTGAAGATTTCAGTGTACATTTCCAATTTTCTGAAATCGGTGCTTTTGTTGGAGTTTCCCTTATGATTGTATTCATTTGTCACCACTGTTTTATTGGAGTGTGTTAGAATTCAAAAGATGAATGACATATACTTTAGTCCCACATTGGCAAAAAGAAGATTAAATCTATGTATATATATATCTATTCCTCATTCCCTATATTAGCCATTAGGGTCAGGTAATTTTATGCGAGGGAGAGGATCTATATCATATGAACCAAAAACACGCGCGCGCGCGCCGCCCGCCTGTCCCATACCGAACCGGGCCGGGCCGGGATTGGATTTGGGTTTGGGTTCGGGTTTGGGTTCGGGTTTGGGTTTGGGTTTGGGCTTGGGCATGGGTCTAGAATGAAATCTTATTTTTGCTACGAAAAAGTTAACCAATTTTGACGGGTTTTTCTTTTGGATGCGGCAATGACTATGGGCGCGGACCAACAGAAATCAAACGGGTTTACAGCCCGTTAAACAGATGAAGAGAAACGGGTGCAGCCTGTTCTAAATAGATGCGATGGTTTCAAATCAAAATCAAACGTCAAATAGATGCGGCTATTTGAATTATAATGGTTCGAAGATTATAAATAAGTGGAGAATCCTTATCACATTGTTCACCAATTTTCTAATCTTCTTCCTCTACCGAAATATAAGCCGCCATTGTTGCCAAATCTCTATACTCAGACTGACGTGATCATCACATACTCAAGCAATTTCATCTGTTGTATCCTCGGAGACTCTGAATAAAGTCCTAAGGAAATCGATAAGCCGAGCCTCAATCGATTTATCTACTCTTTTGCTATTTACTTCTTCATTGCCAATATACAGTATACTTGATTGCAACTGATTCTTGTTTTGTTTCACTGAATCAACCATCTTGTACGCAAGATCGAGTTCTAACGCTTAATAGTGTTGCTGTTTGTGCGTTTTATACAAATGCGTGGGGCTGTTGCTTCTGTTGTCTGTTGTTTTGAAATAACATCTTAAGACTTTTCTGTTTTCATGAAAACAGAGATGGAAGCAGAACAAATATCGATAAAGACAGCCAACTTGAACAAACCAGACCTGTTTAAGGGAGAGGGTGATGATTTTTTGACATGGCAAAGTCAGATGCTTTTTTATCTCACTACTCTCGGTGTACAAAAGTATCTTGAGGTAGATGAACCAATGCTGCCTACGCTAGGCAAAACCAAGGAGTCAGATAAGATTCCGAACATTGATGCATGGAGGCACTCATATTTCCTGTGCAGGAATTACATCCTTAATTGTTTGGACAAAGTTTTGTACAAAGTGTATCGGCCAATCAAGACTGCAAAAGCCCTCTGGAATGCGCTTACCACAAAGTACAAAACACAAAGCGTGAGCCTGGGGAAGTTTATAGTTGACAAGTTCATGGAATACAAAATGGTAGATTCAAAACCTGTTCCTACACAACTACATGAACTTCAGAGCATTATCCATGAAATGGAAGCGGTAGGCTACAAAGTTGGTGAATCTTTTCTGGTTGAGGCGATAACTGGAAAGTTGCCACCATCTTGGAAGGACTACCGCAACTATTTAAAGCACAAGAAGAAGGAGATATCCTCACAAGACCTAATGGTTAGATTGAAGATTGAGGCAGATAATCGCGGAGTCACTAAACCAAAAGGTGAAGAGGCTTTTGTTGTCGAAGGGTCAAAGAAAAAAGGGCACCCTAACAAAAATAAAAAGAAAAGGAAGGCACCAGAAAACAAGAAGCATGATCAAAAGCAGTCCAAGAAATTCAATGGCGAACGTTGGGTTTGTGGAAAAACTGGTCATCAGGCAAAAGATTGCAGACACAAGAAACAGAAAAATTCAGAAGCGAATGCGGTGGACAAAATGGACATCGATGGGCCTAACTTTTCTGGAGTTATGTCAGAATGCAATCTAGTACAGAATCCTTCTCAATGGTGGTTTGACACAGGCGCTACACGACATGTGTGTTCTGAAAAGTCCATGTTATCCACATACAACAAACTGGATCATAGAGAAAATTTGTACATGGGTAACTCGGCAGTGTCAGTGATTGAGGGCAACGGGAAGGAAATCCTCAAATTCACATTTGGTAAAACAGTTACACTAAATGATGTGCTTTATGTTCCAGATATCCGGAAAAACTTGATTTCTGGACCTATACTCTCGAAGAAAGGCTTCTGAATGGTCTTTGAATCAGATAAAGTTGTTTAGTCCAAGGCTGGGGTCTATATAGGGAGAGGATACTTGTGTGATGGCTATTTAAGGCTAATGTAGCCGTAATCGGAAATAATAATGTATGTTGTTATTCTGAAATGAATAAAAAGAAAGTTTCTTATGTTGTCGAGTATGATGTTCTATTATGGCATGAAAGATTAGGACACATAAACTTTCAGAAAATAAAGAACTTGCAAATATGGATTTAATTCCAAAATTTCAAGTAGATAAAAAATATAAATGTGAGACTTGTGTAGAAGCAAAAATGGTTAAGAGACAATTTCATACTATTGAAAGAAATACTGAACCATTACAAATGATTGATACTGACTTATGTGATTTCAAAAACTTACCTACAAGAGGTGGGAAAAAGTATTTCATCACATTTAGTGATAATTATACTCGATATTGCTATGTATATCTTTCAAATAGCAAAAATGAAGCAATAGCATCGTTTATAAAATATAAGGCTGAAGTAGAAAATCAGCTAAATAAAAAGATCAAGATACTAAGATCTGATTGAGGTGGAGAGTATGAATCACCATTCAAACAATTTTGTGTAGAGAATGGTATAATTCATCAAACAACAACTCCATATTCACCACAACAAAATGGTATTACTGAGAGAAAGAATAGAACGTTAAAAGATACGATTAACGCAATGCTAATAACCTCAGGTCTACCAACGAACTTGTGGGGGGAAGCCTTAAATATATCTAATCACATTTTAAACAAGGTTCCTCACAATAAAACAGGAGCGATTCCATATGAGTTATGGAAAGGACATAAACCAAGCTTTAAATACTTCAAAGTGTGGGGGTGCTTGGCAAAAGTTCCGGTTCCTCCTCCTAAAAGAGTCAAACTTGGACCAAAAATAGTTGACTACTACTACCTAGGGCTAGCCCAAAATAGTAGCGCCTATAGATTTTTGGTATTCAAGTTTGATATAGCTGATATTCAAATAAATACAATCATGAAATCAAGAGATGGCTCATTCTTTGAAGATGTGTTTCCACATAAAAGGAATGAAGGAACTTATGTCCCTAAAAGGACAAGAGAAGAATCGACCAATTCACATGAAGATGAAAAACATAGTGAAGTTGAGGAAATAGAACCCAGAAGAAGTGTAAGGGCTAGAACTTCTAAGACATTTGGTCCGGAGTTTTTAACATATATGTTAGAACTTGAATATAAAACTTACAAGGAAGCAATGTCATCTTCTGAATCTGCTTGTTGGAAAGAAGCAACCCAAAGTGAGACTGATTTAATTCTAACCAATAAAACTTGGGAAATTGTTGATATTCCACCAGGAATAAAAACAATTGGCTGCAAATGGATTTTCAAAAAGAAAATGAAAGCAGACGGCTCTATTGACAAGTATAAAGCCATATTAGTAGCTGTTAGCCTACTTTGTGAACTAGGCAACACAAAGTTGAGATGTCAAGCGTTGAAGAACATTTCTTCTTAAAAAGCATCGGGTTGGATCAGAGGGCTACTACCCAGTCGGATCGGAGGGCTACTACGCAATCGGATCGGAGGGCTACTACGCAATCGGATCGGAGGGCTACTACGCAATCGGATCGGAGGGCTACTACCAGTTCAGGACGGAACAGAGCAAAATGGACAAGGACTCAGGTTCAGCTCAGGTCAGGTCGGATCGGATGCCCCGATCCGAACCCCTTCTGCTCCCTCTTCCGAACCGAACCCAACATACTATATCACTTCATCCCACGATCTCCAGGATGTTCAGGGTAGTTATAACCATTTCCAACGCATGATGACCACTAATCTGGTGCGCTGTCAACACTGGAATTCATCTAAACCCGAGAACGATGGGATGAAGGCCACGTAGCTCCGACCCGAACCGGATTCTGTGTGAATTTCCACCTATAAATACCCCGTCAAGAGACATTTGAAAGGATCTTTTGAGCATTCTGAGAGTTCAAACACCTTTGAGAACCAAATTCCAGCATTCCCAAACAATCCAAATCGTCATTCAAAGTATTTTTTGAGATAATTGAGTGAATGTACATGAAAAGTGAGTGAAATTGAGTGAATATCTCATTGTATTTACATCTATATCATCGAGGAAAGTGATTATAAAGTGGACGTAGGCTTTCCGACGCCGAACCACTATAAATCCTGTGTCTCCATTTTATTTTTGATCTTATTTTATTTCGATTTTAGTCAATTTGGGTGTTATAACCACTTTTTAGTCTAACATTTTCGTGCTTTCGCTGAGAACCATTTGAATTCTCTGTTTTTCTGGATTATCGTTCTACTTTTTGGACCGTTGAGTTCAAAGAAGTTAATCCTCAAATTTCGACGCTTTTGAATATTTGTTGTTTGATTATTGAAAAGCTATAGCCAAAGGAAAAGGCAAGGAAGTTCAAACCAGTCGAGGGAACGGAGTTGGCGAAGATCAGCAAAATCCGGTTGTGACAAGGACTCGGGGGCAGAGCTCAGGAGCGGATCGGACAACATCAGGAAATCCGAACCAAACCAAACTCAAGGAGAGAGCTCCGATCTGATCCGAGTAGGAGAATTTGAAGAAGTGCACTCCCCTAAACAGAACCGATCCGAACAAGTTGCTCTGCTCCGATCCGAACAAGTTTCCCATCTCCTACCCGATCAGGTTGCTCAGCTCCGATCCGACCCGTCACTAGGTGATACTGGAACCTTTACTCGAGCTCCCCCAAATGCTCCGACTCCAGCCAACAGGATCAACGATCAGATCAATCCACATGCGCCTATTACCCAAGGAGATTTTTCGCGCCTTCTAGACATGCTTGAGAGCACTACGGAGGCTATGAAAATCCACGAGCGCACCAATCTTATGATGCAAGAGAATATGAGAATCATGAGCAAGGAAATTGGCGAACTCCGCAGACAAAGAACTCTGTCCCCGGTTCATCACACTGCAATGGATCAGTCTTCTTCTTCTGAGGAAGAACGGCCCCGTGAAAGAAGGCCGCTCGAACGACCTCAGAATTTGGAGCAAATGACGTTCGGATCTTTGGGGTCCTGCGAGGACGCTGCACGGGTACTAGGACCCAATGATCCGAGCTTGAGAGATCAAATGCTATTACCAATGCGAGGATCCCATGTATTGCCTAGAGACCCTAACCTTACCAATCCCACTCAGGGACAAATGCTCCAGCCCCTTCCTCCCGAGATCGACTGGGAACGTAGGGAACAAAGCAGAGCAGAAGCGGCTAGAAGAAGGACGGCGTCCCCTGATCAGCAGCCCAGAGGAAACCCGAACATCAAAAGGAGGGCGTCCCCTGATCAGGAGCCCAGAGGAAACCCGAACATCGGAGCCAGGGAGCCTGAACGGCCTTTGACTAATGCTGACGTATGGACTATGGCACGCCAGATCATGTCTGAGAGTCGGAACTACACCAATGAAGATTATGGCATTGAGCGAAGACATACTCCCTTTAGTGATGACATCCTTAACTTTCAGTTCCCCCGACGTTTTAAACTACCACAGATGGACTGGTACAACGGGAGAACCAACCCGGGACAACATTTGATGCGATACGCATGGCTTATGAATGCTGTTGCTGCCCCTGACGCAGTGAAGTGTAAAGCTTTCCCGATCTACTTAGAAGACGTGGCGTTATTATGGTTTACCCGACTTCCTCCTCGGTCGATATTGAATTTTAGGGAATTAAGCGAACGTTTTATGAATCAATTCCGACTTCACGCCCGAAAGTCTAAGAATGTTATTGAATTATCAAGAATTAAGCAAGCGCCGGGTGAGTCTTTGAAGTCATATCTCGACCGTTTCAACTTAGCTGTAACAGAAGTCAGTGACCCGCACGAGCCCACCATCTTGATGGCTTTAATGGAAGGAGTCGATACTGATTCCGAGTTTGGAGATTGTCTCTCTGGGAAGCCACCTCCCACAAGAGAGTTATTTTATGAAAAGGCCGATATTCATTTAAGACGAGAGGAAGCAAGGGCAAACAGAAAGAGAAAGTCCGGAGCGGCTTCAAAAGAAACTATTCAGAATAATGTCGCCGTGAAGCAGTCTGGAGAAAGTTCTGGGAAAGTCGAAGTGAATGTGGGAAACAAGAGTGGAAACGATAATAATGGAAAAAGGGGCAACAACAACCGTAACGCGAATGGTAACAGGAGAAATAGGAACCGACGAAGTAATTCAAACAAAAGACCCCGGTTCCAGACCTATGAGAATTATTCACCGCTGAACGACACTCTGGAGAACATTTACCTGGATACATACAATGTTTTGCAATACAAAAGACCACTGCCTCGAGACTCAACGGAGAAAGAAATCGCAACTGGAAAATTTTGTTTATTTCATGGAACTCATAGGCATTCAACGAATGAATGTCGACAATTGAGAGATGTGATTGAGAAGCTATTGCGCGAAGGAAAATTGGATAAATATAAGGCTGCCCCATGAGACAGGGGGAAAGGAGAACAGGCTCCAAACTAGAACCAATCTGCTCCCAAGCCTACAGCGCAGTAGAAAGGCAAGGGAATTGTTATTAACAACATATTAGGTGGACCCCACCCAGCTATCCACAGTTTTAGAGCAATGGACCAGTACGTTAATGCAGCTAAGCACGTAGATGTGGAAGAGTGTGATGATTTGGAAGATATCGCCCCTATGAAGCAGCAGAGGACAATGTTTGATGACGTGGTGTTCCATAGCAGAGACGATACCGGAATCCAGTCACCCACCGAAGATCCGTTGGTCATTACCACTACCATTGGACCGGCATTGGTTCATAAGGTGCTAGTGGACAATGGAAGCTCTGTTAATATTTAAAAAGTCATTTGATCAGATGATACTTGAGTCTGAAGATTTGAAGCCATGCGAAGGTTGGACTCGAGGCTTCGACGGAGCATCGACAGCTCCAATGGGGTATATAGAATTTCCTGTAACATTGGGGAAAGGGGAACGTCGAAGAGTACGGATGCTTCAGTTCGTAGTGTTGGACGTAGATTCGCCCTACAACGCATTTTTGGGAAGGCATGCCCTTGCAGAGTTCAGGGCTTGTATCGCCCCATGGTGTTTATTGCTTAAGTTCCCAACTGAAGCCAGAACAGGAGTAATGAGAGGAGATCAAGTCTCCGGAAGGGCTTGCTATGTTGCCGAATTAAAGATGTTGATGAAGGGACTCAACATCGAGAGCAAAGGTGCCTCGCCTCCTCCCAAGGAGGGTTCGGCGTAGCAATTAGAAGGATCAGTCCCGAAGGAGTTGCCCAAGGGAACGCCTGAAGACTTGGATCCCAGAAAAGATGAGGAACCAGAGGCTAGAAATGCAACTCCTAACGAAGCGATAGTGGATATACCCATTGACGAAGCTGATCCAACAAGAGTTTTGAAGATTGGATCCCAGTTGGATCCACATCGAGCCAAAGAACTAACTGACTTCCTGAAGGCAAACCTGGATGTGTTTACCTGGACCCACGCCGACATGTGTGGGATATCGCCATCCATCATGAGTCATTCACTGAATATAAACCCAAAACACCCACCTGTAAAGCAAAAGAGACGTGTGCTGGGCCAAGAGAGGTCGGCAGCTCTGAAAGAGGAAGTGGAGAAGCTGAAAGAGAACGGATTTATTAGAGGTTTGACATATCCCGAATGGATATCGAATCCTGTTTTAGTAAAGAAGCCAAACGGAAAGTGGCGGACATGCATTGATTTTTTAGACTTGAAGAAAGCTTGCCCGAAAGATAGCTTCCCACTCCCCAGAATTGACCAGCTTGTAGATTCGACAGCGGGACACAAACTTCTTTCTTTCACGGATGCATATTCTGGGTACAACCAGATTCCTATGCACGTGCCAGATCAAGAACACACGAGCTTCATTACAAATTTGGGGTTGTATTGCTATGTGGTCATGTCGTTCGGATTGAAAAACGCTGGAGCTACCTATCAACGCTTGGTGAACAGGATGTTTTATAACCAAATAGGGAAGACTATGGAAGTTTATGTCGATGATATGCTTGTCAAATTGAAACAGTCTTCCAGCCATACACAAGACTTGGCAGAGATGTTTGGTATCCTGCGAAAGTATCGGATGAAGTTAAATCCTTTGAAATGCTCATTTGGAGTGGCATCGGGAAAGTTTCTAGGTTTCATTGTGAGCTATCGAGGGATTGAAATCAATCCCAACCAAATAGCAGCGATAAGAAACATTGAAGAACCGAGGAGAATCAAAGATGTCCAAAGTCTTGCAGGGAAAGTAGCCGCGTTGAGTAGATTTATCTCCAAAGCAACGGACAAATGCGTCCCATTTTTTGACTTGATTAAAAGGGGAAAGAAGAATTTCGAATGGACTCCGGACTGTGTTGAGGCCTTTCGAAATTTATTGGAATTACTAGAGAAACCACCGATTTTGTCAAAGCCAGTGGATCATGAAGACTTATTTGTTTACCTGGCGGTTTCGGCTCACGCTGTTAGCACAGCCTTGGTCCGAGAAGAAGACAAAGTGCAAAGGCCGGTATTGGCAGCTGCAGAACGCAACTACCCAAGGATTGAGAAGCTTGCATACAGCCTCCTGATCGCCTCCCGAAAAATTTGCCATTAATTCCAAGCTCACCCAATAACCATATACACTGACCAGCCTCTGAGGTAGGTGTTGCAGAGACCCGAAGCATCGGGGCGTTTGATCAAATGGAATATTGAATTAAGTCAGTTTGATTTAAATTTTCAGCCGTGGAGGTCGATCAGGGGGCAAGCTCTGGCTGACTTTATAGCAGAGTTCACAATTCCAGAGGAGGAAATGATCAATGACAAGGTGGTCAAGTCAGAGGAAGAGTTAAAATTAGATCCATGGAAGCTGTACACAGACGGAGCCAAGAACGACCGAAGGTCCGGAGCTGGAGTCGTCTTAGTTACTCCTGAGGGACGATCGTTATATTATGCTCTACGATTATAATTTTCAGTGACTAATAACGACTCTGAATATGAAGCCCTGATTGTCGGGCTGAAACTTGCTAAAGAACTCGGAATAAAGACATTGGATATATTCTGCGACTCCAAAATAGTTGTCTGCCAAGTGCGAAAGGAGTTTGTGGCTCGGGGACCTCGACTTATCGCCTATCTCGGGAAAGTGGAGGAGCTGTTGAGCAACTTGGAACAGTATAACATAACACATATCCCAAGAGCCGAAAACCAGAAGGCAGACAGGCTAGCAAAGCTAGCTAGTTCCGACAACCCGGAAAAAACCGAAATGATTCCAATTGAAACGTTGGGATCGCCAAGCTTTGAGTCGATGGAAATTGAATTTGCTTTCGAAGCAGAACCGGAGAAGGAGTCGTGGATGACCCCAATTAAGAATTTCCTTAGAAATGAGATACTCCCGTCAAAGAAGAGTGAGAGGCGGGCCATAGTTCGCAAGGCCACCAGATACATCCTTCAAGATGATACTCTTTATAGACAAGGATTTTCTATGCCTCTGTTACGATGTATAACACATAACGACATCAAGCGTGTACTAAGAGAAGTACACGAAGGTGAG
This sequence comes from Allium sativum, assembly GCA_030737875.1. Taxonomy (NCBI): domain Eukaryota; kingdom Viridiplantae; phylum Streptophyta; class Magnoliopsida; order Asparagales; family Amaryllidaceae; genus Allium; species Allium sativum. Next base: position 400,204,597 of record CM060923.1, on the reverse strand, counting down.
TGTGGAGATCATACAGGAGGTCAGACCTTAGCAAAGAAGGTATTGCGGTATGGATACTTCTGGTCCATAATTAATAAAGATGCAGCTGATTATTCACGACGCTGCGACAAGTGCCAGAGATTCGCCAAAATCCCCAGAGCACCACCGACCCAACTCAAATCGATGGTGAGTCCTTGGCCGTTTGCCATGTGGGGAATTGACATCATCAGAGTTCTACCAATTGTTAAAGGAGGAGCGAAATATGCAATAGTCACCGTGGACTATTTTACGAAGTGGGTGGAAGCTGAGCCCTTAACCAAAATCACAGCGAGAAAGGTGATAAGTTTCGTGGTTAGAAATATTATATGCCGATTTGGGATCCCAAGGACCATTATAACTGATAACGGAACCCAGTTCGATGGTGCCGAATTCAAAAATTTCTGCCAGAAATATAAGATCGACAAACGGTACACTGCAATCGCCCATCCGCAGTCAAACGGGCAAGAAGAAGCAATAAACAAAGTCATAAAGTCCATCCTCAAGAAGCGATTAGAACGTGCAAAGGTAAAATGGTAAGATGAATTACCCTTAGCTTTGTGGGCATATCGGACAACGTTTAAGACAGCTACCGGTCATACTCCTTTCTCTCTCTCATTTGGTTCAGAAGCGGTAATTCCAGTAGAGCTTGAAGTTCCCTCTCACAGGGTAACATATTATGACCCGATGACAAATCGGGCACTCCTACTCGAGTCTCTTGATGAAATCGAAGAAAAAAAAAGGGAAGAGGCAGACTTGCGTGCGTCAAGACATAGATGTCAAATGGCACGCTATTATGACAAAAAAGTTCGTTTTAGGACTTTCGAACCGGGAGATTTGGTGCAAAAGCGAGTTTTTCCATCCCTTCCTCACCTCGGTCCAAAGTCGGAAGGACCCTTCGTCATCCAACGGAAACTTGAAACAGGAGGCTTCAAGTTAACGACCGTAGATGGCGAAGAGGTACCTAGGGCTTGGAATGCTCAACACTTGATGCGATATTTGAATTAGGGATGTTGTACTCTTTGCTGTTTTCCTTATGAACTCTGTAAAAAGGCACGACTTGCCTTAGAAAAGTCTGTTGATATGAACAAAGAACTATAAAGTGGATGTAGGCTATGACTTAGCCGTACCATTATAAAAATATCGTGTGTCATATACTTTCCAGCATTATTTATACCTCCAACTACTATTCCGTTATGATTATGGAATATAAGATGATTTGAAACCTGAAAAGTTGAAAACAACTTATATGCAGGAACCAGCACAACGACTGTTTGTGCAATAAGACATGAAAGAATGGGAAGACGACATTCTTAACTCTAACTCTCAAGAACTGAGAGAGAGTATAAAGGATGGGAAGATGACTTCCTCTGAGGCGTGAAGGTGCACCCAGACAAGAGACCGCCTCAGTGAGAACTCTAACCTGAATACAAGACAGGAGAGTATAAAAAATACCAGAAAAAAGGACAGGCATCAATGACACAAAGAATGTGATCCCATCGGAGAATCGGGGACATTCAGACCGTTTGACTAAATCTTGAATAGTTTTTCAAGATTGATTGGGGGCATATATGTACACACATATTTCCCCCCACCATGACTTCATTACACAACTATAATAGAACATGCATTTTTACATAAGTACATAACTGATAACTAACAGATATTGCAGGAAACGAATTATTTTTATTTACAAATGACCGAATTTGTACAGTAAAACATGCAAAAAGAAGGTGCAAGGGCCACACTTGCAGCAAAAATTATGGTCCAATCAAATGCTAAAATAAAGCAAGACACTCCATCATTTAGACTTTGAAGCGGGCTTGGACTTCTTAGCAGCTTTCCCCGCATCCCTCGCCTCTTTTTCAGCCTCCATCAAGATGCGCTTTGACTTTTTCTTCCCTGAAGCTGAAGCGCTGGAATCAGTTGGCTTTTTCCTGGAAGGCGGAACGCTGGAATCAAGAGAAGACTTTTTAGCAAGTTCTTCTGTAATAGATCTAGTCGAAATCTTAACAACTAACCTTGATCCCGCATCCACTACTGCGAGGGGCTTAAGGCTTTCGGGGTCTAAGTCTTCAACTTTAAGCTGCATGCGTTTATCTTGTTCGGCTTTCAGTGCAGCTAAAGTAACATCATCGGCGCTTTTCGACTCCCCGACTATAGCCACCTCAGGGTCTTCCTCATGTCCCCCGTTGCCGCCATCATCTTTTAAGGCGTCTATCATCTCGTCATCATAAGGAGTATTAGCCTTAGACGGTTCAGCTCCTTCTCACGAATCTATGGGGGCAGCCTTGTCTTTTCCCCCTTTAGCCTTCTCCGTAGGTTTTGCTCCAGTGGCAGTTCCTTGGGACACGTCTGTCTTTTCGGACGGTTCAATACCTATAGAATGAGAAGCAACAGTTATCAACTCAAAGGAAAATAACGGGTTCTTCATCGATTGCCCAATTACGTGATGAAAGGTAGAGATAGCTTTGACGAATTGAGGTGAAAAGGTAGAGATACCTTCCGACGACTTCTAAGCTGGAGTGACCGCTGTCTCCGACGCTGTTTCGGGTATGGGGGACAAAAGAGATGCCCGAGAGATCCCCGGGTTTTCGGGATCATACCCCTCTACTTCAGAAGTTTCAGAGGCAGTGGAGTAAGAACCAGCCTCATGAATGTTCTTTTGTTTAGCCTTCCACCTCTCTTCGTCCATAACCGCAGCAATAAGGCGGCGTTCTTCGGCTAGGCGTTCTGGTTCATCATCTCGTAGATATTTCTCCATAAGCTTGTCCTCGTCAATGGAATCAACTTTGAGCTCCTCTTTCTCCCATTCAACGATCTGACTCCATACTTGGACTAGAGTAGATGGATAATCCTCAATCCAAGAGATGTTTCGGCAGCGAATGATATGCGCAAAGAATTCAATCATTAATTCGCCGAAACCATGCACCTCTCCCTCAGCCTCTGACAGTTGTTTGCGGGCCTCTTCAGCGGACTTGATAGCACATTCGACGTTACCCTCCGCTAGGGCAGCCCTGTTCTCCGCCTCCACCAGCTTAGAAGCCAAGTCAGCGTTTTTCTTCTCCAATTCAGCATGCTTCCTCGCTAACTCGGCCTTCTCCCGCTCAAGGTCAGCGTAAGCAAGTCGCATTTTGGCAGCATCTGACTTGGCATCTTCGGCTTGTTTTTTCAATTCCGAACGTTCTTGGGTATGGGACTCAAGAAAATCATGGTAGCGTTTTTGCAGATCTTCAAATTGTTGCTTGAAGCTAGCGGCATCCCGTTGAGCAACAGCGAGTTGAGCCTGTGTATCCTCCAAGTCTTTCCTTAAATTTTTTAAGGCCATTGCATCGTCTTCTGCGGTTTTTTGCATCGAGTCAGCATTCATGATTAAAGTGCGGATGATTCTGGAAAGGCTGCGCGAATACTTGAACATCTCTGAATACTGTTTCTCGACCGCGTCTATTTTTGCTTTGGCCTCATCTGCCCACCTCGAAGAAATAGGCTCAAGAGCAGGTAAAAAAGTCAAGTTTTCGAAGTAATGTATAGAAAATTGCTCCTCCTGATACGCCCGCTTAACTGCAGTTTCAGCATCTAGCGGTGGAGGTGCGGGGAATGTTAGCTCGGTATCCCTATGCGTGGAGGGCTCAATGGCCTCTTCATCCTTTCTAGACCGTTTAGCGGGAACCTTACGCTTGCTTCGTGATTCGGTATCTCTTGGCGGGCTCCTCTCTCTACTGCGCTTTTCTTGAGAAGAGGTTGAGTCTTTTGATTGCGGCCTGTCCTCTTCCCGACGACCTTGGTAACCTTTATATCGCTATGGATCTGTCTGGACAGGAGAGCGAGAGCGCGAGGACCGCGAACAATAAGAATCATACGGCCTTCTATCCTCCCTACTACGATCTTTGCGACGATCATACTCAGTATCGTGGGGCGGATTAGACATACTACGACGGAGTTTCCTGATATCATAATAGGATCGGGACATCGTACCTGCACAACAAGACAAATGAAATTCAGGATCAGTATTTTCACAAAAAGAAAAATGCTGTGAATTGTGGTGCTATTGTGTTAAGTGCGTCCTAGGTGGTGTTTTCCCCCCGACAAACCCGAGTCCGAAGCCAGACTAGTACGAGTGGGCTCTTTGGCCTTAGCAGGAGTGGTCTCTTCGGAAGAAGTGAAAATTAAAGGATTCTTCCCAAAATCCTCTGAAGTGTAAATAGTTTCAGGTAAGGGGAGATCCCCCAAACCCTGAAATAGTGGGTCATCGGTACTAGCGACATCTCCCTCAGAAGCATCAATCGGCAGCTCTTTGGAAGACATTGACCTTTCCGGAGAAATGGCATCCTCGGGAACAATATACTCCTCGCGGTGCTTTTCGGCCATGTTAGCCAATTCATCATCTTGAGTCGAAGACGGAGATGGTGAAGTCTGAAGAGGCACTGTAGGAGCTCTCGAACCTTCGCCCGTTTCTGGGATTACATCCACTGGGGGGATATATACATATGGACCCATCCCGTGACCAATGCTACGGGTAACGGACAGCAACCAATGAAGATGAAGATATTCGTCCTTAAGGACTTCATCAATAGTTAAAAACTTCTGATCACCATTAAGGAGCCGGTGCACCCGATCAAAGAACGCTTGATCCGATATTTGTTTTGGGTTATCAACTGCAAACAAAAAGAAAAACGGATTAATGCGGTGGTTTGGATGTGCAGAGTCGAGATTTAGAAAGCCAGTGCTTTACTTGATTTCGTCCATCTCCTAGCACACCCTGGCTGTTGCTTTACGTAAAACCATTCCAGCTTGGAGTCACCCGCTTTACTACTGAACGGTGCTGGAATTATTTTCCTCTTAGGGACAGACCCGAAGTAACAGAAAGAAGGAGTTTCTCGAGTCCGGTGCTTGAAGTTATAAAAGAAATGAACGTCATCAAAAGTGAGCTCTATGCCTAAGATCTCACAGTACGCTACATATAGGGTGTACAAGTAAGCATAGGAATTGGGATGCAGCTGCATGGGGGCAATCCGCATTTGTCTTAGAAAATCGACGACGAAAGGAGAAAATGGAGGAATAGCCCCGACCATGCACATCAATCGAGTGACTGCCATAAATCCCTCCAGAGGGTTGTGAGGACGATCAGTTTTGATGGCAACAAGGTATCCCCTTTGGGTATCCCGTAATTCAGGCGTATTCGAATAAGTCTGTCATTGTCGGTCGTCGATTCAACAGAATCTGGAGGTGATTCCAATATAATGGCCCACTCACACTCGTCAGGAGCTCGATTATCTCCAATCCCTCCTTCCTCTTCACAACCCAGGGAAACTCCACCCTCAGAAGACGCATTATCGCTTTCATGAGTTTCTACCTCGTAGTCTGGGCCCTCATCATCCCATTCTGGATCTGAGGAAGAAGATATGTCTTCAAGAGTAATTTTGTTGGATGTCTCTGGGATCTCTTTCTTTTCTGCTAATCTAGATGAACTTCTGGATGTCATGGTCACTAAACTATTGAAGAAGCAATAGCATAAGTTAGAGTAAATTAGCCCGTATCCCCCCGTGCATGTGTATAAACTAAAGTGTGAACAGTGTATGAAGAAAATGTAAAGTTAACGCTCGAAAGTGCGACGCAAAATCTTGGCAAAGTAATAATGTTCAACGCAGTTCTTGATGTTCATTTATGTTCGCAGGCACTATCCTAACTGTTCATGAAGTTGGAAGTTATGTCAAGTATTAATTTGGCCAATTAGACAAACTCTTGTGTATTAAGTTGGGGCTGCTTCGGATCGGTTCGAGTATAAATGATCGGATTGGATCGGAGGTAAGGCTTTGTTTTTGTCAGAAGTGGGTATCTAGTCGGACCGGTTCGGGATTATGTGTTCGGAGCGGATCGGATGGACTTGAGTCCCAACACCCCTTCTTCCTTGATCCACATTCCGACCCGATCCGGCTAGGTAGACTTCGCCTTCCATCTTTCAAATTTAACTCCGACCCGATCTGGTACTGAAAACCTCGTATCCTTTTCTTCTCCTACATCCCCCATACTTCTCCACCCGAACCGATCCTCCACGTTTTGTATTTTCTTCTTCATCCTCAACCACAGTTGAACCCAATTCGATTTCCAAAACTCCATATAGGGATGAGCATATATCCTCTCCAACCACCCAGGGCCTCGAGGCGGTGGCGGAGCCACCATCGACGACGGCGAGGAAAGAGGTAACCACGGCGTCGAAGCCATGCCATGAATATGCCCAATTTGTTCAAATTAGCCGTAAAATCTTAATTAAAGGCAGTTACAACGATAGGATTCAGGGTTTCGAGACTACCTATATGTTTATTTCAAGAATCGAAGTGAGAATTTTGGGAATTTTTTTTTTGAGGATTAGGGTTTCGGTATGAGAATTAGGAAACGAGAATAATAGAAAAGAAAGACAGAAGAAGGGTGATGGATTTATATATATAATAGCACCGACCCCTTGTATTCCTGCCCTATCTTCCCGCTCGGACCGGAACAAGAGCCCAACAGCGCAGTTTGGCCTGCTAGCCCAATACGAAATAGAGAAAGAGGGGAGCCATTCGGGTCGAAGCCCGAACCGAACAGAATTTCATATGTCAACTTGGCATTTAAATTGAGTTAAAATTCGAAGAGGAAATAAAAGCACAAGAAAAATCAAAAGGAAAATTACCTGGAAGGATAATCGAATGTTAACAAGAGTTCCCCAAGCTGTTTGAAAATAAAGAAAGGGATTTACATACTATGCGAAGTACATATATAAACACCAAAAGGTGCAACTCCCTAAAGCAACGTGTCTCTATATGTCAATAGGAACAACTTTTCAACGGTTCAACTTCAGGAAGGCACTGTGCAATGACAATCAAAGCATGCTCCGTATCCAACAGAAGCATCCTTTGAGGGGGCAAAATGTTAGCCTACTTTGTGAACTAGGAAACACAAAGTCGAGATGTCAAGCGTTGAAGAACATTTCTTCTTAAAAAGCATCGGGTCGGATCAGAGGGCTACTACCCAGTCGGATCGGAGGGCTACTACGCAATCGGATCGGAGGGCTACTACCAGTTCGGGATGGAACAGAGCAAAATGGACAAGGACTCAGGTTCAGCTCAGGTCAGGTCGGATCGGATGCCCCGATCCGAACCCCTTCTGCTCGCTCTTCCGAACTGAACCCAACATACTATATCACTTCATCCCACGATCTTCTAGATGTTCGGGGTAGTTATAACCATTTCCTACCCATGATGACCACTAATCTGGTGCGCTGTCAACACTAGAATCCATCTGAGCCCGAGAACGATGGGATGAACGCCACGTAGCTCCGACCCGAACCGGATTTTGTGTGAATTTCCACCTATAAATACCCCGTCAAGAGACATTTGAAAGGATCTTTTGAGCATTTTGAGAGTTCAAACACCTTTGAGAACCAAATTCCAGCATTCCCAAACAATCCAAATCGTCATTCAAAGTATTTTTTGAGATAATTGAGTGAATGTACATGAAAAGTGAGTGAAATTGAGTGAATATCTCATTGTATTTACATCTATATCATCGAGGAAAGTGATTATAAAGTGGACGTAGGCTTTCCGACGCCGAATCACTTTAAATCTCGTGTCTCCATTTTATTTTTGATCTTATTTTATTTCGATTTTAGTCAATATGGGTGTTAGAACCACTTTTTGGTCTAACAGTAGCCAAAGGCTATCGTCAAAAAAGAAGGAGTAGACTTCTTTGATACATATTCGCCGGTAACACGAATAACCTCCATAAGAATGATGTTAGCAATTGCATTCATCTATAACTTAGAAATTCATCAAATGGATATAAAGACATCATTCTTAAATGGAGATCTCGATGAGGAAATCTACATGGAGCAACCAGAAGGTTTCATTTCCAAAGGAAATGAAAATAAAGTCTGTAGGTTAGTAAATTCATTATATGGACTAAAACAAGGTCCAAAACAATGGCACGCAAAATTTGATAGTGTCATGATGTAAAATGGTTTTCGTATAAATGAATGTGATAAATGTGTTTATTGTAAACAAATTGGACAATCATATGTGATGATTTGTCTATATGTAGACGGTATGCTAATTTTTGTTCCGAATACCCGAGTAATAAAGACCATCAAGAAAAATGTTAGCCTACTTTGTAAACTAGGCTATACAAAGTCAAGAAGTCAGAAGATCAAGTAGACAAAAGACACTCTGTTATGCATTCGGTTCGGATCGGAATCACAGGAGTAGGAACAAAAACAAGACAAAGGAGGAAGGAAAGTATTCAGATCGGATCGGATGTAGCAGGGCCGATCCGAACCCCATCTGCTAGCACATCCGATCCGAACCTAGTGCACTCTGCTACTCCGCTCCACGATCTCCTGGATATTCGGGGCAGTTACACCCATTTTCTACCCACGATGGCCACTAACTTGATGTGCTGGCGACACCAGAACTCATCCGATCCCGAAAGTCATGGAATGGAGGACACGTGTACTCGATCCGACCCGAATTCATGAAGGATTTTCACCTATAAATACCCCACCAAGAGGCATTTAGAAGGGACTTTTGGCACTCTGAGAGTTTGAGTATCTTTGAGAACCGAATTCCAACATTCCGAAACAATCCAAATCATCATTCAAAGTGTATTTTGAGTATAATTGAGTGAATGTATATGAAAAGTGAGTGAGATTGAGTGAATATCTTGTTGTATTTCCATCTACATCATCAAACAAAGTGATATAAAGTGGACGTAGGCTCTTTAACGCCGAACCACTATAAATCTTGTGTCTCTTTTCCGTTTTTTGATCTCATTTTATTGTAATTTTAGTCAATTTGGGTGTTAGAACCACTTTTTGTCTAACATTTTGGTGCTTTCACTGAGAATCATTTGAATTCTCTGTTTTTCTGGATTATCGTTCTACTTTTTGGAACGTTGAGTTCAAAGAAGTTAGTCCCCAATTTCCGATGCTTTTAAGTACTTGTTGGTTGATTGTTGAAGAATTATGGCCAAAGGAAAAGGCAAGGAATTTCAAACCAGTCGAGGGAATGAAGTTGGTGAAGATCAGCAAAACGCGGTCGTGACGAGGTCTCGTAGGCAAAGCTCGGGAGCGGATCGGACTGGCTCTGGAAATCCGAATCGGTCGCAGAGGGAAAGCTCTGATCCGACCCGAGTAGAAGATGTTGAAGAGGTGCACTCCCCCAACCCGAACCGATCCGGCCAGGTCACATTGCTCTGATCCGACCCGACTCTAGGTGATGCTGGAACCTCTACTCGAGCCCCTCCAAATGCTCCGACTCCAGCCACTAGGACCAATGACCAGATCAATCCATCTGCGCCTGTCACCCAAGGAGATTTTTCGCGCCTTCTCGACATGCTTGAGAGCACTAGGGAGGTTATGAGAATCCATGAGAGCACCAACCTTATGATGCAAGAGAATATGAGAATCATGAGTAGGGAAATTGGCGAGCTCCGCAGGTAAAGGACCCCTTTCCCAGTTCATCACACTGCAATGGATCAGTCTTCTTCTTCTGAGGAAGAACAGCCTCGTGAAAGACGGCCGCTTGAACGACCTCAGAATTTGGAACAAATGACTTTCGGATCTCTGGGATCCCGCGAGGACGCTGCTCGTGTGTTAGGACCCGATGACCCGAGCTTGAGAGAGCCTATGTTGTTACCAGTGCGAGGATCTCATGTTCTGCCTAGAGATCCTAATCTTACTAACCCCACTCAGGGACAAATGCTTCAGCCCCTTCCTCCCGAGATCGAACGGGAACGTAGGGAGCAAAGCAGAGAAGAAGCCACTAGAAGAAGGAGGGTGTCCCCTGATCAGGAGCCCAGATGAAACCCGAACATCAGGGCCAGGGAGCCTGAACAACCCTTGACCAATGCTGATGTATGGGCTATGGTACGCCAGATCATGTCTGAGAGTCGAAATTACACCAATGAAGATTATGGTATTGAGCGAAGCCATACTCCCTTTACTGATGACATTCTTGACTTCAGTTCCCCCGACGATTTAATTTGCCGCAGATGGACAGATATAACGGGAGAACTGACCCTGGACAACATCTGATGCGATACGCATGGTTTATGAATGCTGCAGCTGCTCCTGACACTGTAAAGTGTAAGGCTTTCCCGATTTAGGTAGAAGACGTAGCATTACTATGGTTTACCCGACTTCCTCCTCGATCGATATCGAATTTCAAAGATTTAAATGAACGTTTTATGAATCAATTCCGACTTCACGCCCGAAAGTCTATGACTGTTATCGAATTATCGAGAATTAAGCAAGCATCGGGTGAGTCCTTGAAGTCGTATCTAGACCGTTTCAATTTAGCTGTAACAGAAGTTAGTGACCCTCATGAGCCTACCATCTTGATGGCCTTAATAGAGGGAGTTGATCCTGATTCAGAGTTTGGAGATTATCTTTCTGGGAAGCCGCCTCCCACAAGAGAGTTGTTTTATGAGAAAGCCAATATTCAGTTAAGACGGGAAGAAGACAAGGTGCAAAGGCTGGTATATTACGTAAGTAAGAAATTGGCAACTACCAAACGTAACTATCCAAGGATTGAGAAGCTTGCTTACAGCCTTCTGACCGCCTCCCGAAAACTTCGCCATTATTTTCAAGCTCACCCAATTGTCATATACACTGATCAGCCTCTGAGACAGGTGTTGCAAAGACCCGAAGCATCAGGACGGTTGATCAAGTGGAAGATTGAATTAAGTCAGTTTGATTTAAATTTTCAGCCGCGGAGATCGATCAGGGGGCAAGCTCTGGCTAACTTTATAGCAGAGTTCACAATTTCGGAGGAAGAAACGATCGATGATAAGGTGGTCAAATCAGAGGAGGAATTAAAATTAGATCCATGGAAGTTGTACATAGACGAAGCCAAGAACGACCGAAGGTCCGGAGCTGGAGTCGTCTTAGTTACTCCTGAAGGACGATCATTATATTATGCTCTGCGACTAGAATTTTCAGCGACCAATAATGACTCTGAATATGAAACCCTGATTCCCGGGCTGAAACTTGCTAAGGAATTCGGAATAAAGGCATTACATATATTCTGCGATTCCAAAATAGTCGTCTGCCAAGTGCGAAAGGAGTTTGTGGCCCGGGGACCTCGACTTATTACCGATCTTGGAAAAGTGAAGGAGCTGTTGAGAAATTTGGAACGGTATAACATAACACATATCCCAAGAGCTGAAAACCATAAGGCGGACCGGCTAGCGAAGCTGACAAGTTCCGACAATCCGGAGGAAACCGAAATAGTCCCAATTGAGACGTTGGGATCGCCAAGATTTGAATTAATGGAAATTGAATTAGCTTTCAAAGCAGAACCGAAGAGGGAGTCGTGGATGACCCCAATCAAGAATTTCCTTAGAAATAGAGTACTCCTGCCAAAGAAGAGTGAGATGCGAGCCATAGTTCGCAAAGCTACAAGATACATCCTTCAAGATAATACCCTTTATCAGCAAGGATTTTGAATGCCCCTGTTATGGTGTATAGCGCACGATGACATCAAGCGTGTACTAAGGGAAGTACATGAAGGTGAGTGTGGAGATCATACGGGGGGTCAGACTTTAGCAAAAAAGGTATTGCGGTATGGGTATTTCTGGCCCACAATTAATAAAGATGCAGCTGATTACTCACGACGCTGCGACAAATGCCAGAGGTTCGCCAAGATCCCCAGAGCACCACCGACCCAGCTCAAGTCGATGGTGAGTCTGTGGCCATTTGCCATGTGGGGAATTGACATCATCAGAGTTCTACCGATTGCCAAAGGAGGAGCGAAGTATGTAATAGTCTCCGTGGACTATTTTACGAAGTTGGTGGAAGCTGAGCCCTTAACCAAAATCACAGCGAGAAAGGTGATAAGTTTCGTGGTTAGAAATATCATATGCCGATTTGGGATTCCAAGGACCATTATAACTGATAATCGAACCCAGTTCGATGTTGCCGAATTCAGAAATTTCTGCCAGAAATACAAGATTGAAAAGCGGTACACTGCAGTTGCCCATCCACAGTTGAATGGGCAAGTAGAAGCAATAAATAAAGTCATAAAGTCCATCCTCAAGAAGCGGTTGGGACGTGCAAAAGCAAAATGGGTGGATGAATTTCCCTTGGCTTTGTGGGCATATCGGACAACATTTAAGACAGCTACCGTCCATACTTCTTTCTCTCTCTCATTTGGTTTAGAAGCGGTAATCCCGGTAGAGCTTGAAGTTCCCTCTCACAGGGTGACATATTATGACCCGATGACAAATCGGGCACTCCTCCTCGAGTCCCTTGATGAAGTCGAAGAGAAAAGGTACGAGGAAGACTTGCGTGCGTCAAGACATCGACGTCAGATGGCACGCTATTATGACTAGAAAGTTCGCTTTAGAACCTTTGTGCCAGGGGATTTGGTGCTAAAGCGAGTTTTTCCATCCCTTCCTCATCTCGGTCCAAAGTGGGAAGGACCATTCGCCATCCAACGGAAACTTGAGACAGGAGCCTTCAAGTTAACGACCGTAGATGGCGAAGAAGTGCCTAGGGCTTGGAATGCCTAACACTTGATGCGATATTTGAATTAGGGATATTGTATTTTTTTTATGAACCCTGTAAAAAGGCACGACTTGCCTTAGAAAAGTCTGTTGATGTGAACAAAGGACTATAAAGTGGATGTAGGCTACGACTTAGCCGAACCACTATAAAAATATCGTGTGCCATTTACTTTCCTGCATTATTTATATCTTCAACTATTATTCTATTGTGACTGTGGAATATGAGATGTTAAATTAAAATCTAGAAAGTTGGAGATGGCTTATATGCAAGAACAAACACAATGACTGTTTGTACAATAAGACATAAAAGAATGGGAAGACGACATTCTTAACTCTAACTCTCAAGAATTGAGAGAGAGTATAAAGGACGGAAAGACGACGTCCTCTAAGGCGTGAAGGTGCACCCAGATGAGAGACCGCCTCAGCAAGAACTCTAACCTGGATATAAGACAGAAGAGTATAAAAGATGCCAGAAAAGAACAAGCATCAATGACGAAAGGAATGTGACCCCCGTTAGAGAATCGGGAACATTTGGACTTTTTAATTTAATCTTGAATAGTTTTTCAAGATTGACTGGGGGCATACATGTACACTCATATTCCCCTCTACTAAGACTCCGCTACATGACTTTAGTATGACAGGCATTTTATTTTTACATAAGTACCGAACTAATGACTAACAGGCATTGCAGGAAATGAATTAGTTTTATTTACAAACGTATAAGTTTGTACAGGAAAACAAGCAAAAAAAGAAGATGCGAAGGCCACACTCGCTGCAACAATTGTGGGCCAATTAAATACTAAAATAAAGCAAAACTCTTCATCACTTAGACGTTGAAGTGGATTTGGATTTTTTTAGCAGCCTTCTGAGCATCCTTCGCCTCTCTTTCAGCATCAGTTAAAATGCGCCTTGGTTTTTTCCTCCCTGAGACTGAAGTGCTGGAATCGGTTGATTTTTTCCTAGGAGTCGGAACACTGGAATCAAGAGAAGACTTTTTTGCAAGTTCTTCTGTAATAGATCTAGTCGAAAGCTTAACAACTAACCTTGAGCCAGCATCTACCACTGCGAGAGGCTTACGGCTTTCAGTGTCCAGGTCTTCAACTTTAAGTTGCATACATTTTTCTTGTTCGGCTTTCAATGCAGCTAAAGTGATGTCATCAGCGCTTCTTGGTTCCCGAACTATAGCCACCTCAGGGTCTTCCTCGCGCTCCTCGCCACCGCCATCATCTTTCAAGGCGGCTATCATCTCGTCATCATGGGGAGCATCAGCCTTATCTTTTTCTCCTTCGGCCTTCTCTGCGAATTCTGTTCCGGCGGTGGTTCCCTGAGGCACGTCTGACTTCTCGGACGGTTCAGTACCTGCGGAATGAGAAGCAACTGTTATCAACTCGGGAGAAAATAAAGGGTCCTTCATCGATTGCCCGACTATGTGATGGAAAGTGGAGACAGCTTTGATGAATTGGAATGAAAAGGTAGAAATACCTTCCGATGATTTGTCAGCTGCAGTAACTGCCGTCTCTGACACCGTCTCAGGAATAGGGGATAGAAGAGATGCCTGAGGGATCGCCGGGTTTTCGGGGTTATATCCCTCTACTTTAGAAGTTTCTGCGGCAGTGGAAGAAGAACCAGCCTCCAAGATGTCCTTTTGTTTAGCCTTCCTCTTTTCCTCCTCCATGGCAGCAGCAATCAGGAGACGACCCTCAGCCAGACGTGCCGGCTCGTCATCTCTTAGATATTTTTCCATGAGCTTGTCCTCGTCGATGGAATCTACCTTGAGTTCTTCCTTCTCCCATTCAACAATTTGGCTCCACACGTGAACCAAGGTAGTCGGATAATCTTCGAGCCAAGAGATGTTTCGGTGATGAATTATATGTGCAAAAAATTCGATCATTAATTCACCGAAACCCTGCACATCCTCCTGGGCCTCTGCCAGCTGCTTGCGGGACTCTTCGGCCGACTTGATGACACTTTCAACATTACCCTCCGCTAGGGCAGCCCTGTTTTCAGACTCCATCAACTTGGAAGCCAAGTTAGCATTTTTCTTCTCCAATTCGGCGTTCTTCCTCGCTAACTCGGCCTTTTCTCGTTCAAGAGCAGCGTAAGCAAGCTGCATTTTGGCGTTATCTGACTTAGCGTCTTCTGCTTGCTTCTTCAGCTCCGAGCGCTCTTGAGTATGGGACTCGAGCAGGTCATGATAACGTTTTTGCAGATCTTCAAATTGTTGCTTGAAGCTAGCAGCATCCCGTTGAGCGATAGCAAGTTAGGCCCGTGTATCCTCAAGGTCTTTCCCCATAATTTTCAAGGCCTTTGCGTCAGCTTCTGCAGTCTTTTCATTGAATCGGTATCCGTGATTATAGTTCGGATAATTCTAGAGAGGTTGCGCGAGTACTTGAACATCTCCGAATATTGTTTTTCGACTGCATCAATTTTTGCTTTGGCCTCGTCTGCGCACCTTGAGGAAATATGCTCAAGAGCAGGTAAGAAAGTCAAGTTTTCAAAATAGTGGTCGGGGAACTGTTCCTCCAGATACGCCCGCTTAACTGCAGTTTCAGCATCCAATGGTGGAGGTGCGGAGAATGTTAACTAGGTGTCCTTATGAGTAGCGGGCACAACGGCTTCTTCGCCCTTCCTAGGCTGCTTAGCAGGAACCTTATACTTGCCTCGTGAGTCTGTACCTTTCGACGGGCTCCTTTCCCTACTGCGATTTTCTTGAGAAGAGGTTTGATCTTTTGGTTGCGACGTGTCATCTTCTCTAAGACCTTGGGAGCTTTTGTATCGCTCTGGATCCGACCGAACAGGAGAGCAAGAACGCGAGGTCTGCGACTGATAAGAGTCATAAGGCCTTCTATTCTCCCTACTGCGACCTTTGCGGCGATCGTGCTCAACATTAGAAGGGTGTCTGGTCATGTTGCGGCGTAGTTTCATGATGTCATAGTGAGCACGAGACATTGTACCTGCACAACAATGTAAGTGGAATTCAGAATCAGTATTCTCATAAGAAGTAAGTGTTGTGAAGTTGGGTGTTATTGTGTTAAGTGCATCCTAAGTGGTGTCCCCCCTCCAAGAAACCAGAGTCTGAAGCCGAGCCAGTGCGAGTGGGCTCTTTGGCCTTAACAGGAGTAGTCTCCTCTAAAGAAGTAAAAACTAAAGGATTTGTGCCAAAATCCTCAGGAATGTAGATAGTTTCAGGTAGGGGGATATCTCCCAAGCCTCGGAATATAGGGTTATCAGTAGTAGGGGCATCTCCTTGGGAAGCGTCTACTGGCGGTTCTTTAGGAGACACTGATTTTTCAGGAGAAATAGCATCCCCAGAGGTGATGTACCCTTCTCGGTGCTTTTCAGGTATGTTAGCCAGCTCATCGTCTTGAGTCGAACTTGGAGAAGGTGAAGTTTGAAGTGGCATGGTGGGGCCTTTGGAGCTCTCGCCCATTTCTTGAATTACATCCACCGGAGGGATATATACATATGGACCTGACCCGTGACCTATGCTACGGGTAATGGACAGTAGCCCGTGGTGACAAAGATATTCGTCCTTGAGGACCTCGTCGATAGTTAGAAATTTTTGGTCACCATTGAGGAGCTGATGCATCCGATCAAAATATACTTGACACGATATTTGTTTTGGATTATCAATTGCAAACAAAAAGAAAACAGATTAATGTGGTGGCGTGGACATTCAGAGTCGAGATTTAGAAAACCAGCGCCTTACTTGATTTTATCCATCTCCTAGCACACCCCGGCTGTTGCCTTATATAAAACCATTCCAGCTTGGAATCGCCGGTCTTGCTGCTGAAATTATTTTCCTTTTTGGGACAGACTCGAAGTAAGAGAAAGAAGGAGTTTCTCGAGTCCGATGCTTGAAGTTACAAAAGAAATGAACATCATCAAAAGTGAGCTCTGTGCCTAAGATCTCGCGGTATGCTACATATAAGGCATGCGGGTAAGCGTAGGAGTTGGGATGCAACTGCTTGGGGGCAATCCGCATCTATCTTAGAAAGTCGACGACAAAAGGAGAAAATGGTGGAATAGCTCCAACCATGCACATCAATCGAGTGATTTCCATAAATCCCTCTGGAGGATTATGAGGACAGTGGGTTTTCGATGGCACCAGGGTATCCTTTTTCAGTATCCCGTGCTTTAAGCGTATTCGAGTAAGTCTGTCGTTGTCAATCGTCGATTCAACAGAATCTTGAGGTGATTCCAATATGATGGTAGATTCAAATTCGTCAGGAGCTCGATTATCTTCAACCCCTCCTTCCTCTTCATAGCCCAGAGAAACTTCACTGTCAGAAGGCGTTTCACTGTTATGCGCCTCTACTTCATAATATGATCCCTCGTCGTCCCATTCAGGGTCTGAGGAAGAAGATATGTCGTCAAGAGTGACTTTATTGGATGTCTCTGGGGCCTCTTTCTTATCTATCAATCTAGAAGAATGTCTTTCGGCCATGATCACTAAACTATCGAAGAAGTAATAACAGAAGTTAGAGTAAAATTGCCCGTGTCCCCCTATGCACATGTGTGAACTAAAGTGTGTATGGTGTGTGCAGAAGATGTAAAGTGAACACTTGAAAGTATAATGGAAAGTTTTGGCAAAGCAGTGTTCAGAATAGTCCTTGATGTTTGTTTATGTTTGCGAGGCACTACCCTAACTGTCCATTTAGTTGAAGATTATATCGAGAATTGATTTGGCAAGTTAAGCAAGTGCTTATGCATTAAGTTGGACTGATCTTCGGTTCGGATCGGAGGCCCTCATCGGGATCGGATTGCGGGGAAACGGCCTAGTCTTGGCCTCAGACAAATATTAGAGCTGAGGAATTAAGCTCGGATCGGTTCGGACTTGGATTCCTTGATCGGTCCGGATCATATTAAGCAGCCATGCCCTTCTCCTCCTTTGTTTCATTTTCGGTCCGATCCGGTTGGGAGAGCCCTGTCCTCTTCTTTGTTTGCAAGTCCGACCCGATCCGGTCACGTGAGCTCTGTTTCCCTTTTTGACATTTTCTCCGACCCGATCCGGTCTTATGAACCTCTCCACCTTTTCTTCTCCTCCATCTTCCATGCTTCCTCATCTGAACCGGCCCCCCACACTCTTCATATTCTTCTCCCTCCTCAACCAACACCGAACTCAATCCCGTCTCCAAAACCCCAGTTAGGACCGAACAAATACCATCTCCCACCTCCCAACGCCTCGACGTAATGGCGGAGCCACCGACGACGATGGCGAGCGAGGAGAAAGCCGCGGCGTCGAAGCCGAGCAATAACCATGCCCAAATCACTCAAATTAACCACAAATCCTAGCTGAAGACAACTATTGCGAGGTAAATCGAGATTATAAACTTACCTAGGTATTTGATTCGAAGATTGAAATGAGAAGGATTTATGAGTTTTTAAGAAATAGGGCTTCGGTATAAAACTGAGAGCACGGGAATTGTGAAAGTAAAAGGGATAGATGAAGAAGAGTGGCGGATTTATATAAGGTGTGAGATGACTCTTAGTATTCCCCCTCTTTTTCTCCGCTTGGATCGGGATAAAAGCCCACGAGTTGCTCCTGGCCTGCTAGTTCAGTATTAAGCAAGACAAGAAGGAATTTCATTCAGATCGAATCCGAACTGAATGGATTTAACACAAAGGCCTAACAAGCAAGTTAAATTCGAAATAAAAACAAAGATAAAGATAGAGATTACCTAGAGAGGTCGCTGGAGATCAAGAAAAGCTCTTAAACTTGTTAAAAAATGAAGAAAGTAGCCTACACGCAACGTGATATATATAAACGTCAAGAGATGTGACTATCTGAAGCAATATATATCCCTAAACATCAACGGAAACAACTTCTCAGCGATTCAAACTCAAAGGCCAATGAATAGATAACATCAAAGCATGCTTTGTCTCCAACAGAAGCATCCTTTGAGGGGGCAAAATGTTAGCCTACTTTGTAAACTAGGCTATACAAAGTCAAGAAGTCAGAAGATCAAGTAGACAAAAGACACTCTGTTATGCATCCGGTTCGGATCGGAATCACAGGAGTAGGAACAAAAACAAGACAAAGGAGGAAGGAAAGTATTCGAATCGGATCGAATGTAGCAGGGTCGATCCGAACCCCATCCAATCCGAACCCAGTGCACCCTGCTACTCCGCTCCACGATCTCCTGGATATTCGGGGCAGTTACACCCATGATGGCCACTAACTTGATGTGCTGGCGACACCAGAACTCATCCGATCCTGAAAGTCATGGAATGGAGGACACGTGTACCCGATCCGACCCGAATTCGTGAAGGATTTTCACCTATAAATACCCCACCAAGAGGCATTTAGAAGGGACTTTTGGCACTCTGAGAGTTTGAGTATCTTCGAGAACCGAATTCCAGCACTCCCAAACAATCCAAATCATCATTCAAAGTGTATTTTGAGTATAATTGAGTGAATGTATATGAAAAGTGAGTGAGATTGAGTGAATATCTTGTTGTATTTCAATCTACATCATCAAACAAAGTGATATAAAGTGGACGTAGGCTCTTTAATGCCGAACCACTATAAATCTTGTGTCGCTTTTCCGTTTTTTGATCTCATTTTATCGTAATTTTAGTCAATTTGGGTGTTAGAACCACTTTTTAGTCTAACAAAAATGTTAATCAACAATTTTGTCATGAAATATTTAGGATTTGCAGATGTTATTTTGGGAATCAAAATAATAAGAACATCTAATGGAATTGAATTGTCTCAGTCGCACTATATAGACAAAGTGATTGACAAAATTATTTTTTTTTGGAATAAAAGGAGTACGAACACCTTTTAATCCATCTGAATTACTGCATAAAAACACAAATGAGATTGTCATGCATCTGGAATACTCTCGTGTAATAGGATGTCTCATGTATCTAAAATTGCACAAGACTAGATATAGCTTATGCAGTAAGTCGATTAAGCAGGTACGCAAGCAATCCAGGGAAGGAACACTGGAAAGCACTAATGATAGTGCTAGGATATTTGAAAAATACTACAAACTATTCCTTACACTATGGAAAATATCCAGCCATATTAGAAGGATATAGTGATGCAATCTGGATTGTTGATTCAGAGGAATCAAAATCAACGAGTGGTTATGTATTTACCCTAGTAGGGGCAGCAATGTCATGGAAATCTTCTAAACAGACATGCGTAGCTCGATCCACTATGGAATCAAAGTTCATAGCATTAGATAAAGCAGGCGAAGAAGCAGAATGGCTTCGTCATTTTTTAGAAGATACCCCATTCTGGCCTAAACCTGTACCGGCCATATGCATACACTGCAATAACCAAGCAACGCTAAGTAGAGCGCATAATTTTGTGTATAATGGAAAGTCATGACATATTCATAGACGCCATAACACAGTTCAGCAGTTACTCTCAAATGGAACTATTTCCATAGATTATGTGAGAACAAATGATAACCTAGCGGATCCGTTTACTAAAGGTTTATCAAGAGAGAAAATTGGCTGCGCATCGAGGGGAATGGGTTTAAAAGCCTAAACCAACAAGAGTTATCTTATACGGAAACCTATCCTAGCGACTGGAGATCCCACGGACTAGGATTAATAGGCGAAACAGTTATGAATAACTCACGACGTAATGCATTTTGGATACATTCCTACTCCATTCCTATGGTGCACACTATAAATGCATGCCTACAGAAGTATTACAAGGTTAAATCTATGTTTTTTAATGATGACCATATCTTGAAAATAACAAGTGGGGTATATGTAGGATACTCTTAATGGTTGCGATCGCCTATGTTAGTGTGAGCTGAGTCGGCTCTATGAGAATTTTAAAAGGCTTGAATTCTCTATGACACTCACAGAACCAGAAAGTGTTCAGGGCCAAAATGAACACAATCAGGAGATTGGATGAGAAGGGAATCAATGCTTCGTAAAGCTTATTGTTTGGATATACAATAAAAGCTGAAGGTTCAAGATGAAATAATTCATCGATTAGCCGAGTAGATCCAATAAGTTTTAACCAGGGAAAGTTCAAAGTGAAATATCTACTTATCCATGATAAAGCATTATTGCATATGTATTCTGAGATATTACACTTTGTGTGGGGGGAAAGTATATTATCATTCATGTAGGGGATTGTTAGAATTCAAAAGATGAATGACATATAATTTATTCCCACATTGGCAAAAAGAAGATTAAATCTATGTATATATATATATATATATATATATATATATATTCCTCATTACCTATATTAGCCCTTAGGGTTAGGTAATTTTGTGCGAGGGAGAGGACCTATATCATATAAACCAAACACACACGCGTGCGCGTTGCCCGCCTGTCCCGTATCCAACCGAACCGGGTAGAGTCGGGTTCGTGTTAGGGCTTGGGTCTAGAATGAAATGTTATTTTTTCTACGAAAAAGTTAACAAATTTTGTGGATTTTTCTTTTGGATGCGGCAATGACTATGGGCGTGGCCCAACGGAAATCAAACGGGTTTACAGCCTGTTAAACAGATAAAGAGAAACGGGTGCGGCCTGTTCTAAATAGATGCGACGGTTTTAATTCAAAATCAAACGTCAAACAGACGCGACTCTTTGAATTATAATGGTTCGAAGATTATAAATAAGTGGCGAATCCTGATCACATTCTTCACCGATTTTCTAATCTTCTTCCTCTTCCTCTGCCAAAATAAAAACCACCATTGCTGCCAAATCTCTATAATCAGACTGACGTGATCATCACATACTCGAGTAGTTTCATCTGTTATATCCTAGGAGACTCCGAATAAAGTCTTAAGGAAATAGGTACGCCAAGCCTCAGTCAATTTATCTACTCTTTTGCTATTTACTTCTTCGTTGCCTGTATACAGTATACTTGATTGCAACCGATTCTTGTTTTGTTTCACTGAATCAATATTCTTGTACGCAAGATCGAGTTATAACACTTAATAGTGTTGCTATTTATGCGTTTTGTACTAACGCGTGGGGCTGTTGCTTCTGTTGTCTATTGTTTTGAAATAAGAGAGTGTGAATCATTTATTATTATCTTTCACATGCATGTTATTTGCATGATTGATTTTGCATTTTCCCCCAGTGATTATCTGCTATTTGGACCAAGAGTTTTGTCCTTACATTAGACCTCGTATAGACAGCAAATACCTGCCACACAACAAATGGTTTGAACATACTTATATGCATGCTTGACCTAGTTTTAATCTAATCTTGCAAAAAAAAAAAAATCGTTGAATTTTTGTTAGATATGTTAAATGGGTTAGGTTGGATCATAAGCAGGCTGGGTAAGAATTTACCCATTCTGTTTAAAACATAATTAAACACAATTTTTGATTAGTGATTCAACCTAGCCTAACTCATGATTAAATAGATCAACCCAACTGAACCTGTTTGAAACAAGTCATAAAAAAACAAAATACCACAGTTCCAAACAATTAACTGTAGTACGTAATATCCTTAACAATAAACCGTTAGGCGTATCATATATAAGTTTGGTTGATGTCGTAGATACCACATAATTACTCTGCAAGCAAAAAAGCCATTCTAAAAAACAAACACTGATTTAATGAGAGCATCCAATTTAACATCCACATCTTACCTACTCCATTTATGCACGCATAGAAAGAAAAATACCCATGACTTACTTACACATAGCAAAAATACAACCCTTAGCGGGAAAAAGTAACAATACAGTATCATTCACACCACTTTATTTACCATAAAAACAAACATAACACTAGTCAGAAACACTACAAACATCAAGCAAGCATATATATCAACTTATTCAACAAAAAGACGACATTAAATCTATCATTATTACCCAAGTTCAAATATTATAGAATCAAACTAACATCAAACAAGTTCTCATATGTTTACAAAGCAAGATAATATACATAACATCATTACATCATAAAAATCCCCCAACCCTCTTGCCATGATGACTATTCAACTTCACCAAATCGTTGAGGCATCTTACATAATTGCTCATACTACGTCGTTAACCTATAAATATTTGCTTCATGATGCTCTAACTTCTCCTTTAGCTTGGCTAGTCATTGTGTCACTCTTGTTTACAATGTAAGCATCATCTTTGTATTTCTGCATTTTATCAAATACTGTATCAATTTCTAAAATTCAAACTAATTAAACCAATGTTTACTAAAAGTCTAAATGCTTACCACAATGACAGTGATAGTACAACCTATGATTCTTCCTTTTAGCTATGACATTGGTAAGCATATCAAATATTTCTTCCTCGACTACAAACTTGCTTTCTTATTCCACATTTTTTGCACAATAGCCGAAGAAGCATGATCAATCCGGATTTTTTTTCAATTTGGCCACCTTTTATAAACTTATTACACATTTAGCCTAGTTTTAAAACTTATTACATTCGTAGCCTGGTTTATGTCACATCAGCCAAAAACATTATTTATTACTAGCGGCATTTCGAATGACGCACGCTGCGTTATTTAAGAAGCCGCTCAAATCATGCATGTTTTCAATTCTGAGCGGCATTCCAAAAACCGCTCGCTGTGTCATCCGAAATGCCGCTACGCTTTTTGCTGATGTGGCTAAAACTAGGCTACATCCGTAATTAGTTTTAAAACTAGGCTAAATGTGTTATAAGTTTTTGAAAGGTGGTCAAATTGGGGGAAAAAAATCCAATCTATCCATTGATTGAATCATGTACATGTAACAGAAAATATTATGATCAAAAAGGTAAATTTAACAAACACGCATATCATTCCTTACCTAAATTTGTTTACCAAAATCTCCTAAGCATCACTTTCTTAACACTATCGGCGATGCTTTAAAATGTGGACCAAAAATCATTAACCTTATTTCGCTGCAGTTTTTAACATCATCTAAGAGGAGATCATCATGTCACATGTTGTACTTGCAGTCCAACATCGGTTCTGAGTCTTCACACCATATTAACACGACGCCCCTTCAACAACTTTTCAGTGTTATTAGCAATCTCTGTACAGGTTATTGATCAAACACGATCTCCGACAACAACTGTAACATCCCGGATTTGACAAAGTTTCAATACAGTTTATTTTGGATTAATTTAATAACTGAATTAAATTAAATAAATTTATTATAATAAATATTGGGGAAAATTCAAGAATAGCTTGAAATATTTTGATCATTGTATGTATATATGTATATGTTTACAAATCAAGTAAGAAATGTTTATTATATTGTTTCATTTTAAGATCCTGTAAAGATATTGTTAACATTGAATTTGAAAAATATTATAGCAAACAAAAATTTATAAAATCCTATGTATATATTTTTATATACAAGTTCACTTAAATGTATATGAGACAAATATGAAATTAAATGGTTATGTACATTTCCTATAAGCCCAAATATGTGTTGTATTATACATTAACAAAATAAAAAAGGGGGCAAACATATAAAAAGAGCTTGAAAGAATCTAAAAGCCTAGAGTTAGTACTATTATTAACTTAAAACTAAAGTAAACAAGTCAAGACAGAAAGTTATAGAGCAGATGTGCATTGAATATAGACTAGGGCCATTGGAAATGAAAACTAGAATGAATGACAAGCTGAGAAACAGTCTATATTTTCTAGTCATACTATTAAACAGTATGAATTACTTTGAAGCCAAGTATGGACTTTAATTCATTAAGTATAGAGGCTGTATAAAATATAACATGGACTTAACATCCACTTTCAAATCAAAAACATATAGACAGGGACATTTGAAAAGCTTGAAGCTACTTGAAAGCTGGGAACTAGACAAGTTTCCAAACATTTAGGTATAGGCAGCTAGATCATACGTCCCTTTCATCCTTGGTAGATAAAGTTAAGTAAAGCAACTTGTACATGGGTTTGTACATGCTATGAAGAGACTGGACATGCTGAAAACTATGTGAACATCAATTAAAACCTACACACACTAGCGCACAGCTAGAACATATAGCTAGCCTAAACAAATTTTAAGCACATGGTTCATACACACTTATGCACATCAATTCAATACTACCAGCATAGCTTAGTTGTTCATAGCTAGAAGAATTGAATTGAAGTGTACCCAAGCTCAAATTTTCTTCACAGCAAAGTAAAGAGAGTGGCCATCCATGTGCAAGTTGAAAATGAGTATGCATAAACATCTCTTTCAATAACTACGATAGCTAATGTTAGAAAAAAATTGATTTTGTGGAGAAAGGAATTGAAGAAGATTAGGATTGCCTAAACCCTAATTAGAGTAATTTTAGATCCAATCTCTTGATTTTTGATCCCCCTCCTTTTGTATTCGATGTAGCTTATATAGGCATAAAGAAGTATATGGAAATTCCCAAAATTTCCTCCAAAATATCCTCTAGATCCAAAATATCCTCTAGATCCAAAATATCCTCTAGATCCAAAATATTCTCTAGATTCAAAATATCCTCTAGATTCAAAATATTCTCTGGATCCAAAATATCCTCCAGATCCAAAATATCCTCTAGATCTAACACATAGTATCGCATACTTCAACACTCCACCTCGATACTATATCCGTCTACATCACAAACTCCAATGCACCCAAGCATTTACATCTATCTTCAATCTAGAAAGCTTGAATGTTTCCCCAATGAACTCCGGCATAGCCACCGCCCAATACACTTCACTAACGAGTTCAGGCATAGCCCCCACCCGTCAATGAAGTGTTGAAACATCCAACTCCTAAACCAGTCTTACCAAAAGACAATGTACTCAGGAGTGAAAACAAGTACTTACCATGAAGATAGAACACCAACCTCTCACCGATACTCTTCTACATCCAAGTTTCTCTCTCAAATGTGCCACCCTATGGCACCTAGCATCTCTCCAAGCGAATTAAGCTCGAGCAATGCTCGAACTTCCTAAACGGTAATGCCTTAGTGAACATGTCCGCAACGTTATCCTTTGTGTGCACTTTCCAAAGGCATACTTGCTTGTCTTCGTCCATGGCTGCTAGAAATGACTCCCTCACTTCAATATGCTTCGTCCGTGAGCTAAATGCCAAATTCACAGCCAAGTGAATAGCGCTTTGGCTATCACATTGAACATCAACACTGTCATGTTCAAAAACAAAGTCACACAACAGTCGCTTCAAATAGAATGCTTCCTTTGTTGCCTCTACCGCAGCTATCAACTCCGCCTCCGTAGTGGATAAAGCGACTACGGTCTGCAATCTCGATCTCCAACTTATGGCTGTACCACCAAGAGTGAAGACATATCCAGAAGTTGATTTTCTTCGATCCCTATCACCAGCGTAGTCCGAGTCACAGTAACCAACCAACATGCAATTATTCTCTTTACTACCCCAAAAACAAGGCTATGACATGCTGTACCTTTCAAGTATCTCAAGATAAGCTTCACTGCTTCCCAATGCGATTTCCCCGGATTAGCCATGAACCGACTAACCACCCCGACGGCATTTGCAATATCGGGTCTTGTACACACCATGGCATACATCAAACTTCCAACCGCACTAGCATATGGCACCTTTGCCATGTAAACCTTGTCTTTCTCCTCGATAGGTGATCCCTTACTCGAAAGCTTTATATGCAAAGGTAAAGGTGTATTTGACGCGTTTGCATCCTCCATGCTAAACCGACAAAGCACTTTCTTAATGTACTACTTTTGAGTCAATCTCAACTCAAAACACTTTTGGTCCCTTACAATCTCCATGCCCAAGATTTTCTTTGTTTCTCCAAGGTCTTTCATCTCGAACTCCGCCTTTAATTTCTCTTTCAATTTGTTGATTTCTGCCTTGTCCTTAGAAGCAATGAGCATATCGTCCACATACAAGAGTAAATACACCCAACAATCATTTCCTAACCTCTTGAAATAAACGCAAGCATCCTTTATGCTTCGATGGAAGCCACTTTCAAGCATGAAATGATCAAATCTCTTGTACCATTGCCTAGGTGATTGCTTCAAACCATACAGTGATTTCTTCAACTTGCAAACTAGTTCTGACTTACCTTCTACAACAAACCCTTCTGGTTGCTCCATGTAGATGTCTTCATCCAAGTCTCCATGCAAGAAGGTGGTTTTCAAATCTAGTTGCTCCAACTCCAAGTCGTGAATAGCAACTATGGCAAGTAATATTCGGATAGAAGTATGTCTCACAACCGGTGTGAAGATCTCATCATACTCCTTTCCTTTCCTCTGTGAAAAACCCTTAGCCACTAGTCTAGCTTTGTATCTTCCATTGTCCTTCACCTTATATATCCATTTGCACCCAATAGCACGGTTTCCTTGAGGAAGTGGAACCAACTCCCAAGTCTGGTTCTTCATCAACGATTGCATCTCTTCCTCCATGGCACAAATCCACTTCGAGCTATCACTCGAATCCATGACGTCATCAAGGTCCATCGGCTCATCTTGGACTACATGAAGAGCATAGTCCAAATTATCACAAAAGCTAAGATAGTTCCAATCACCATATCTTTCGGGTGGCCTTATAGCACGATGACCAACCTGAGTAGCAGTACCATCACCCGGTCTTCCTTCGGCTCCGCCTTGAACCGAATCTTCTCTAGGCTCGTGCACATCACCAACACTACTAGAGGAATCCTGTGGACTATGTGATGTAACGTCAACCGCATTCACCTCGTAAGCACCTCCAACAACTCAACTCTCTCTAGGTATGAAAGTGGAAATAACTACCTTCTCCTTTGATACACCATGAACCAAATCCGGAACATCCGATGAGCCTTCATTTTCCTTGAACATAGCCGACTCATCAAAAGTAACATGACGAGAAACTGAATCCTTCTTCGTTTTCGGATTCCAAATTCGATAGCCTTTGACTCCATCCATATAACCAAGCAAAATCCCTTTGAAATCTCTAGGTGAGAGCTTATCATTCCCCGGATCATGCACATAAACAGGACTGCCAAATACACGAAGATAACTCAAGTCAATGCTCTTTCCCTTCCACACTTCCTCCGGAATTTTGTTATCAATAGCCGAGCATAGAATTCGATTAATAATATGCACCGCGGTTGACAAATCTTCGGCCCAAAATTCCTTAGACAAAGCCGATGTCAATCTCAAGCATCGAGCTATCTCTAATATAGTTCGGTTCATTCTCTCCGCCACTCCATTAGATTGCAGATCTCTCGGCGTAGTAAAATGCCTCCGAATACCATGATGCTTGCAAAAATTCAGAAATTCTCCGGAAACATATTCGCCGCCATTATCGGACCTAAGAACCTTCAAAGTCTTTCCACTCTCATTCTCAACAAGAGCCTTCCATTCTTTGAATCTTGCAAATGCCTCCGACTTGGCCTTCATTACATACACCCAAACCTTTCGAGAAAAATCATCAATGAGAAATATAATATCTTGCTCCTCCCAAAGAAGCTACAGGTGATGGTCCCCAAACATCTGTGTGCACATACTCAAGAATCCCTCTTGAATCGTGTTTTCCTTCACCGAATGACACTCTAGTTTGCTTCCCCATGACACATTCCTCGCAAAACTCTAACTTGCTGAAACTCTCACCATCAATCATCTCCCTTTGACGAAGAACATCTAAACTCTTCTCCGAGACATGATCCAATCTCAAATGCCACAGCCGTGTCGCATCTAAGCCACGAGAACTATCAACACTGACACAAGTTTCGCCTTCCATGGTAACTCCTTGAAGCAAATAGATACCATGAGTTCTAGAACCCTTCATAACCATAAGCTCATCCTTCTAAACCCTCAAGCTATCACTCTCAATGGTGATCTTGCAACCTAGAGAATCCAACTGTCCTAAAGAGATAAGTGACTTCTGTAGTCCCGGAACATAGCGCACATTAGTGAGTGTACGAACCACTCCGTCAAACATCCGAATTTGCACGAATCCAATGCCTTTCGACTTGCAAACTGCACCATTTCCCATAAAAATTGAATTTCCTTCTCGATCAACATAAGAAGAAAAACAATTCCTATTAGGCGTCATGTGATATGAAGCCCCCGAATCAAGCACCCAGTCGCTGCCCGAAACATCCGATGCTACAGCCGACAAAACATCTACGTCTTCCTCACCAACATCTCTCTCCACCGCAACTGGTGAAGATGCTACTTCCTTCTTCCCCATGTCTGGACAACAATTCTTCCAATGACCAGGTTTCTTACATATAAAGCACTTGCCATTTCTTTCTTTTGATTTTCCTCTTCCACCGGGCTTCTTAGACTTAGAGCGCCCCCGGTTTCCCTTCTTCTCTGACTTTTCTTTCTCCGCAAATAAACCTTGACCATTACTAGCACCACTACTACCATCACTCAGCTCCTTCATCTGATCTCGTAATTCCTCACTAAGAAGACCCGTCTTGACATCATTTAGTGTCAATGTATCCCGGCCATAGACCAAACTATTTGAGAACCCAGTATAGCGTTCAGGCAACGAACATAGCAATATCATCGCCTTCTGCTCCTCCTCAATCTTCAAATCTACCGACTTCATCTTCATTAGCAAATCATCAAACACATTTAAGTGCACCTTTAGCGAAGTTCCTTCCTTCATCTTGTAGGCAAAGAAAGTCCGCAACAAGATCAGTCGATTTGTGAGTGACTTCTTCATATACAACTCCTCCAACTTGTTTCAAATACCTTTAGCAGTCGTCTCACCACTAATTTCGGAAATAACATTCTCCCCCATGGCAAGTTGAAGTGTAGTGAATGCCCACTCTTACATTTCTTCTCTCTCTACATCTAAGATGTCCTCTGGCAATAAATGTGTATCAAACACCACCCGATGTACCCGATTCCGCCTAAGAACCGCTTTCATCTTCCAATGGCACTTTTCGAAATCATTATCGCCATTCCACTTATCGATAACCAATTGTGAACCAGCAGCTGCGTACGACCCACATACATAAGGAGCTACACCATTTAGACCACTTGTTGATGGATTATTTGAACCTGATTCCGGCATTTCTACAACTATCTACCAACACCAATGCTCTGATACCAAATGTTATGGAAAAATTTTGATTCAAGACCGCTTAAATCAAAAATCCCCAACGCCGCGGAAAACGAGATCGTGGTAATAGTGCAAAAACAACAAATCGAACAATCTCAATCTTATCCAAGCCAATCACAATCAACAAGCAATGGAAATAATAGAGCAATAACAATAAACTAAATCACACAGGGATTTAGAGTGGTTCCATCGATGTCTTGTCAATGTACGTCCACTTTGAGAGAGAAACCTTTACTAATATCAATAGAAGAGTACAAGAGATTAATTACAATTATCAAATTTACTAAAAAAAATTGATTTTGTGGAGAAAGGAATTGAAGAAGATTAGGATTGCCTAAACCCTAATTAGAATAATCTTAGATCTAATCTCTTGATTTTGATCCCCCTCCTTTTGTATTCGATGTAGCTTATATAGGCATAGAGAAATATATGGAAATTCCCAAAATATTCTTTAGATCCAAAATATTCTCTAGATCCAAAATATCCTCTAGATCTAACACATAGTATCGCATACTTCAACAGCTAGCACATCAGCTATAAACTTGTTGTGTTCCTCATCAAGCTGTGCAACTGCATGACTTCTCTAAATCAGTCATGACAACAAAACAACCTATAAGACTACTCTGCCAAAACAATTGAACCATGCACCATTTTCCATCTATAAATACCATGTTACAGCTGTATGATTTCCATAAATTAAAAGCCATATTCAACACTCTAAACTAAAAAAGAAAAATGGCCGAGACAACCATATGAACAGAGGGGTGAAAATGGGAAATGGCAGAGCAAATGTGGTGAGTAAACACTGATTTATTTCAATACTACTAATAAGGCACATATAGATGTTTGTTTAATACGCTTAAATCGTGTTTAATGATGTCTGGATTTGATGAGATAGCATGTTTAATATAATGAGGATAAACCTGACAGTTAACATTTGTGAGAAAACATCACTTATGTTTCCCTTTAAAATATACCCTGTTTGATGTAGCTCATATATGTGTTCATACATGTATTAAATGTATCATTTATGAATCCAAGATCTGGTTTGTAAACTCGATTAAATCATCGATTAATACTTTCGAATCATGACTGTATTTGAGTGAGTAAACCCCTTTTTCTATTGACTTTATAAAAATCTAACCTTGAATGTTGACTATATATCGTAAGTATATATGCTAATGTATGATAGATTACATTACACTGAATAAAACTCTAAACCGGAACTTATGTGCGGGCAAGAACATAAAAGGGAAGAAGAAAAACTGATAATAATTAGAAACAGAGGACCCATATATATACTGTGATATCCTCTTTGGAAGTGAAGTGAGAAACTGATAAATAAGGTTAAACAGAAGAATAAAGATGGAGACAAATTTACTGCACATATATTATAGGAAGTAACTAACAATAAAACTAATGAAGCTTGAAGATCCAAAAGATTTTGAAGCACTTGGCACATAGAAATGACAAATAGTAGATAAACCAAGGACAAAAGAAAAAAATATCAAGTTAGTAGCTGGAAACTTTCTTTGGCCATTTTCCGGCGATGGTAACGATCAGAGAGGACGGTGTTTGGTGTGGAGCTGTGGGACGACATAAAGAGTCATGGAAAATACTAATTAAAATTTCCCATCTACTAATTTGAGCGAACGAGCGGATTCAAGGATTTCAACTATTTTTGTTTACCGCGGTTCACCATGGAACTGCACTGCCGAGGAGTCACCGAAGAATGCCGCACCTGGACGAAGACGTCGGGCTTCGAGTCGGCAACATGTAAATGAAGTTAAAGAGGGTCCTCGTGTGTTGTGCTGATAGCAGGAGGAGGAAGGTGAACAGAATTGTTTGTGCATTTTTGGTTGAACAGTGACAGTTTGGTCCAGATGATCAGATTTTGATGCACCTGGTTGAAGCAAGAACTGAAGTTGCAGATGGATGCTAAGAGTAGAGATACATTTGTGGAGGCGGTCGCGATAAGTGGATGATGGGTCGAGCGTCGGCGGACGTGCACAAGTGCATTGTCGTGCACTTCAGTGGAAACCAGAAGGAGAAGGGAAGAACAGACTACGCAAAAAATAAGAAAGTAAAGACACAAGCAAATAAAGGAAAGGCAGCAGTAAAGAAAACAAGAAAAGCAGCAAAACATTTCAAATTTTATTCAACTGTTTTCGGCATATAAAAAGAAACAAAGGAGTAAATTAAGGGAAAGGGGAGGGCAGTATCGCATGGTATACAGCATGTGTGTGCAAACCGATTGATACTGAGAATGGGAAGGGGAGTAACAGATTGAAGAAAGGGGATAGAAAGGAGAAGTGTGTGCGGGCATGCAACATCAAACTGGAAAACAAAGAGAAGGGCACGGCCCCTGTAAGGAAGAAATTGGAGTAAGAAGCAAAGAAGAGAAGAGGCCTTGTGCTGCATAGAAAATAGAAAAGAACAAATAAAATTAAAATTAAAAAAAGGAGTGGAACTGGTAAAATGAAAGAAGCGGGACTGGTAGACTAAGGGTAAGAAGATATGAACATATATATACACTCAGTTTTGGCATAAATACATGAAAGCGGATGCCATTTTCAGTTTTGACAAGAAAAGAAAGTAAAGAAATGAGAGGCAGAACCAACTGTAAAAAAAGAAAGAAATGAGAAGCAGAAAATAATAAATACTGTAAATATGGTTCATAAAAGTAGCGGGTTAGATGACATACATGATTTAACAACTTTCAACAAATTCACTTCGGGTAACTGTCGCATGAAACAGTTCACTGTTTGACCATACACTTAGATTGTAGGTTTGTTATTTGCGTGAAATTTGAAGTAACAAGGTGAGAAAGAAAAGAACAGTAAACAAAGAAAGGCAGAAGGTGTTACGACTATAGGATTTGGGCCTATAGACTCAAAGGGAGAAAATTATATATAAAGTAAAGCAGTTGGCCGAAATAATAACTGTAGAAGAAACCAAAGGGATAAGAAGAGAGGAATGGTATGCCTATGCGTGTATAAGAGAGGAGTAGGTGGAAAAAAAAATAAAAAATAAAGAGGTTATAGGAACTTATGAACAATATGAATGGGTGTATACATGCATTTTTATATATTAAGTTAAGCTTGAACGAAAGACGAGATTAGAAGTTGAAATTTTATGCCGAGTTGAGTGGTCGGTAGGCTTGGACTCGTATTGGTATATAGTAGTTAAAAATTTATAGACCCATGTGGTATTATTTAATTTAATAATAAAGTAGTGTTAATTAAACTTAATTGCAATTATAATTGATATATGTTAGCGGAATCAAAACTCGTTCCGCTACAAATAAGTTGAGCTGATTTTATTAAACATCTTTTAGTCGAACACAAACATCACCATGCTACTCTATTAGAAGTTGACATTGATTGATCTACTTGATGTTAATCCTTGTTCGACAAACCATATTTAGTTTGAAGTTAAAATAAAAAATCGTCATTGATAAAACCATACTGGGTTGAATGGATGTTGATAAATTTTTTGTTATGTAATAGTCAAAACGAATATTAATATTAATAAACGTTGACATGATTGATGAAAATTAAATCGTTTATATTAACTATTGTTTGGAATCGGAAATACGATTTCGTTTTAATTAAATATATATGAATTATCAAACTAGAGTTATCTTGTGATAATTGATTATTGATGGATTGATAGTTATATTATGATATGATCATTTTAATTGGAATAGTTTAAAGTAAACGTTTACATGTTAAATCAGCCTGTGTTAGATAACCATTTAGATCTGTATGTCGAATCTTATATGTCAAATAATTTTATCAAATAAATCCTGATAATCAATTAGGATATAGAAACCACATGAAATATATTGACTTGGTTGCTATTAAGTATCACTTGACCTTAAAAGATATTAACGTTGTTGTATCGAAGAGTTCAGAAACTATATTCCACTTCGATTCGATTTATATGAGTCAGAGATTATTGAAGACGATCGAAGACGGAGTTTATGCAAGGGTTGTTCTGTTTACAGAATAGTGCCTTCGGTTTGTCCAGACCCAAGACAACTTGTATGGACGAATGTCTGACACAGTAAACCTAACAGATCGCGTAAGTTGATCTCTTCAAAACTATGTTTGGTGGAGGAGGAATTCGTTCGTCTTAGCTTTATACCCGTGGTTTTGGGGAAATCAAATTGTGATTTGACGGGTTTGACAATGTGGCATTCAAAGTGGAAAAGACGTGATATATCTAAAGGTAGGTTTTAACCTCAAGCCTCACAACCGGGAAATGATACAAATTGAGCAGGCAGCATGGCTATGTGGGTCACTCCCATTAGGGTGTATAATCACCTATCTATAGAAATTCCATTTCCTTCTTTAAACTATTTTGATGCTGTCCCTTTTAGGGAAACGGTTGCTGATCGCAACCGTTGGTGATATACATTCGATACGCTCAAGCGAAATGAGTGGTCGGTCATGTGTGGACCGGGTTGCAAGAAGTTCTTGTTGAACCCAGTGTATTCCCCTCTAGAGATACACTATCGGCAGGTGGTTCCATACCTTGTCATGGTCGGAATCCAATCTCCAATAAGCGCCCGCGGTTTTATTTGTATACTATATATGTGGAGCATGAGATGCAAGCGTTCTGCTAGATTCTAATTTATTTGTGGAAACCCTAGACATTATTGTAATATCAGAATAATTATGATTTCAAAATGTTTTGGGTTATCGTAAGGTAAAAACCATCTGTGTTTATGTGTGGATCGGTCTTACGATTATCTTTTCTTTCAAAAGATTCTTTTATAAGTTAAACAAGCTGTTTGAAATCGTTTACTCACACCAGTCCCATGGCTAACCCAAAGTTTATTTTTCGATGTTTTCCCTAAACTCTTGGGTGCCCAAATTTGTATGGACAGTCGGGAAGTTCAGGATTTACAGAGAATTTGGAAGGAGCTTGGAGCAGAAGACTTCAATATTTGATATATAGAGTTTATTTCCGTTGTGATGTATATATGTTACACTCTGATGATGTATTCAAGTAAAGATACAGTTTTGTATTTCCCAAAGCTTATATATAAATATACTTTATTCCGCTGCGATTGTGAGATTCTGTGTTCAGTTTTTTCTTCTATCATTTTTCTTTTATTCTAATTTTCTATCTGTCTATTTCTCACCCTCTAACATCTTCTATTAATGATCTGGTATTTCCGATACTTGAATGGTCGACATGTTATACAAGAGACATATGTATGTCGATTTTCGAGGTCGAAAATCCTTGGGTCATTACAACAACACACACCATTGTATCTTAATTCCTATTAAAGAGGAACTAAAAATTAATATAGTGTAATAGGCTGTTTTAGCCTAAGCTTGTTCGTTGCTTGTTCCTTTGTCAGTTAATAGCCATTTTTGTTATATTAGGGGGCGTGAACAGAAAAAAGAAAAATCCTTTACACACATCAATCATGCAATTATAAATTGTTCCGTGCATCCAGCGAAAAACATATGCTATCAAAATCAGATTCCGCTTTGGACTTTTTCTTTCCTGTTCAGATTATATAATACAAGTCGTCTTGACCCATAGACTAGCAAAGAAAAACACATGTAATTATTAATTAATGAGTCAAGTCGATAGAAATCCAACTAGTCGACTAGTCAGATTAGTCATAGACTAGTCGATAAATAAATATACACGTATATATTAATGCATAATTTCATTATATAAGTAAATATATACGTCTACGTGGTGTATTAATAGATAATTGTTGTTTACAATAAACAACTAGGGTTCAACTTCGGTTTAATTCTTCTCCAGTTTAATTCTCTTCTTGAAATTTTGACTTCGTGTTCGACTTCGTAAATGGGTTCAACTTCGTGTTCGTGTTCGACTTCGTAAACTGGAGTCAAATTTTAAATTTCCGAATCAGTTTGACTTCGTATTCGACTTCACTTCGTGATTTGGGGTCGACTTCGACTTCGTGATTTAGGGTTCAGGTTCGTGATTTCGACTTCATGCTTTAGGGCTTGAGTTCACTTTCAACTTTATGATTTAGGGTTCGAGCTGGACTAATGGCAAGTCGACTTTTCCAGTCGATGCTCTAATGTCGACTGATCGATTAGTCACGACTAATCGAGCATCGTAATAACAGTGGTTGTGTAATGATATAACCAAATTATTTTATTTGAAGAAATATATGAGTGAAATGCCAAAATGGCCCAACGTTTAAGTGGATCAAAATAGCTGGGTTGACAATCAAACATGGATTACACCAATGATGCACACATTTTTATTATATTGAATATAAAGAAAAAGGAAATGACTTCTTAGGCTGATTTAGTACAATGTGTGAACATCTTACATCGGTTCGATATACCTGAACAACCAGCACCGTCCGCTTCAAAATCATTAGAACCAGATCTGACCAACAATGAATTATCGAGTAAACCTAGACTTAGCAACTTTGGTCATTTCTTCATCACCTTATTTCCTTTTGGCTCCATCTCCAAATGTCAGTCATGGAAGCATTTCAGTTACGATGATCTCATTTACAGGTTCGACACTTCAAATCTCAAGGCAACATCGTAGTAAAAGCGGATTCTATCCGGGTTACGACATCGGATCTAAGGGATGTGAGGCGTTAAATGATTGTGGAGTTGAATATTCTAGTGGGTGTTAGATATGTGGGTGTTGACACGCTTTTTGGTCGAAGCTGTCACAAGTCAAGATTTTGGTTAGTGACGCGCTCAAGCGTTAGTAACATCATTAGAAAACACAAAGAGATTTGGATGAAGTCGCGACGTAAACATAAAAATGGCCTGAAACCCCTTTAAATGACCTCTTTTGGGTCCAAAAACATGAATTACGGTGTTTTGCAACGTAATTCTTGCAGCCCTTTGAGTTAGCTTCATGTACAAATTTCGTTTGGCCCAAACAACCTTACATTTGAAAGTTTCCCACATTTTCGTGAACATGTGCAGAGATATCTTCGCTGTCTTTAGCAGATTCTTGGGCTTATTGGGCTGCATCACGCATACTAGTCATTCAGAAAAGTTTGCATGCATCACGTCGATCATTCAAAACTGCTCGCGCAACTAAACCTTGCAAAGTTAAGAATCGGTCGGAAAATCTCATGATTTTGGCATCCCTTGGGATGCAAAAAAGAATACTTCATATCCCTCACGGGATGCAAAAATATGCATTTCGCATCACCAGGGATACGATCTCTGTTGGCCTTGCCCAACATTCCTTTCCACTTCGAATCCTTGCATCATCGAAATTTTGAATCCCTTCCTCGCCTCACCTTGCTTCGACTCCTTCCTCGCTTAGGATCTCATCTGGAGCTTCAACTCCCTCCGGTTCGCCCCACGTATGTGTTTTCGCATCCCCCAGATACCCATGTCTGAATTTCGAATCTTTCTCTCACTTCGTATCCTATCATGGACACGAGATTCCGTATCCCTCCGAAGGTTGCGAAGTTCTCGTACCCTCGGGATCTGAAATTCGTATCCCTCAGAGGGATACGAAATTTCCCTACCATAACATGAGGGATAAGAAACTTCCATAATGGCCTCTTATGGGAGACGAAAATTGCTGTGGTGGTCCCCAAATCTTACATACTCCCACCTAACTCATTTCCTAAAAATAACCCCAAGTTTTGGCATTCAAAGGGGTTGGATTTTCTTTGGATATTGGACCTTTGGAAGCTCTCAAGCACCACTAATGGCTTCCATCTCCTTCTCCATGACTATTGGACATAGCATGGACCACTAAAACATTGCATACACGTTTTCCATCAACTTTTAGACATTCACAAGGACATTTACACTGCTTTTGGACTGTTTTGGACATTTCTTGGATTTCTCAGACATTGGAGCTATTTTTTGGACACTGTTGTCCTAGTCAATACACTTTTCACTCGACGAAGAAGACGAAGGGCACTTTGGTAAAAGCTTATAATTAACCATTATTTTGTTGTTCTATTGTAACGCTTTGTACTCAAATACTATCGGAACTTGTACAATTCTTGTAACCAACAAATACACGATGATGATTACTATAAAGTGGACGTAGGCGTTAGTGTTGAACAATTATAAAAAGTTGTGTTCTCCCTGCATCACTTTAGATTACCGTGTTTCTACAATACATACACTCGAGGGTTGGCATGTGTTGAATCGACAGTAATTCACCACGTCAACACTCTGGCGCGCCAGGAAGGGGCGATGCACAACTTCAGCTTCAGTCTCAGTTCTCGACTTCATTTTTCAGCTTTAGTTCTCAACCTCAACTCTCGATTTTGGTCTTCAGATCTTGAGATTCAACATTAACTTTATTTTGGAAACGAATTTTACTTGTTACCCACCATGGTTAAAAGAAAAAAGATAATTCGCTCAAAAGGAACAAATGTAGAGGAGGGGCAAGAACTCTCCTCGACTGGGCATCTCTTTAACTTTGTCACCTGAGATGACATCGACGGAGTCGTCAAGGAATTAACTAAAGATCCCACTGTTCGCTTGGAACAGCAAGAAGAACATTTCCATCGTAAAGAGGCCTTAATAGCTACTCTTCTCATCCGACTCAAAAGATTTATGAGGCAGTCGGGCCAAGGGAATCTTGTCAGAACAAGTGCTAGTGTTCCTCAAGGCTTGGCTTGGGGCTTAGGGGCAATTCCTGAAGAACAACCCCATGTTGATACCCATCCACAAGAAACTACAGGACCAACTAGGCTCGAGGGTAATACCCCCAACCTCATTCAAGGCTCAGCTCAGGCTATTGCCAATCAGATCTCAGGATCATGCATTGGAAATGCTGCTCAAGCGCCAATGCGTGCAGCTTTAGATAGGAACTCTCGTAGTTTCTAATCTTGGATTTGTGCCCGTCGAGGAACCTAATGTCCGGATCGAGCCGGATATTTTGCATGGTGCTCGATCTTTTGGTAATGTTGGACTAGATGCTGGGGGCACCGACGTCAACTTACATAACTTGAATCCATTTCTTGGCATGGGCAGTGAAAGTCAAGTCGCCGATGTCATTTGACGTTACGCCCGTGGCGGGACACATCATGCCAGCTTGGACTGCATTACTCGCAGCCCCATCACTCCAGACATCAGAAACTCTCAGAACCCACTGGACTTCAAGTTACTGGTGTTAGAACCTGTTGACAGTAGGAAAGATCCTACTGTCCATCTCAAGCGCCACATGGAAGTTCATTCAGCCTCAAAAGGCGTCATAGCAAAGTGCTTCCCACTTTACCTCACATACACAGTTGCTTTATGGTTTCAAACGATTAGAGCGAGAATCTATCAACAGTGGAGGATCCTAGTCGTAAGATTCGTAGAGCAATTCAAAGTTCACATTGCCCAACCAAGGAACTTCATGACCTTAACATCATTCAGGCAGAGAGAAGGCGAGACTCCGTAAATTTCTTGAGCGATTCAATGCGGCGGTGGCCACTGTTGACATGTCGGATCCATCCATGGTCTTAATGGCCGCCAACTCTGGCATTCTCAACAATACAGACTTCAAGGTCTTATTGCGATGGGATCCACCAAAGGACCTCACCGAATTTTACTTCGAGGCCGAAAGATTTCTTAGGGAGGACTCCCATGACGAAAAGCCCGTTCATCGAATCAACTCTTTGGTGGACTCAGGGCCATCTACGCTCTAAAAGGCAAGGATAAACCTTGGAACAATCAAAACTTATGGTCTCCTTCGAGCCAAAGTAGCCTACACTAAGCTCACTCATGGCCTGAAGAGGACTTACCTCA
Organism: Allium sativum; assembly: GCA_030737875.1. NCBI lineage: Eukaryota > Viridiplantae > Streptophyta > Magnoliopsida > Asparagales > Amaryllidaceae > Allium > Allium sativum. Next base: position 400,165,334 of record CM060923.1, on the reverse strand, counting down.
ACACACATAACTACACCTTTTCAGAAGCCTCCCAGGAGAGACCCAACTTCGAGGCAAGCAAGCTCTAACAGGTACTGCTTATTCCACGAACTGTCAGGTTATGACACTGACCACTTCAGGTAGTTCTGTGATTTCATTAAAGCCTGCATTAGACATGGCAATCTACAGTAGTATGTCCTTAACCCAGCAATAACTGCTCCACATTCTCTACCCCCTACAACATCCCAGGATAAGGGCAGAGCTGGTCAACCCAGGGCATTGTCATCAACTGACCCCGCATAACGGCTCTTCCTAGCTCTTCGGATCCCTATCCATTATTTATGTTTTTTTTGTTATTGGCGACTTCTCGCCTTTTAATTTTCTTTCCATGCAATTAAAGCGTCAATGTCGGCCAACACTCACAGAACCGACCTGTGGTCTCCAGTCGTGTTCGAGGTTGGACTAACGCCCATTGTACACATGTGGAATTAATAAAACACTAGTTTAGGGATTCGGCTCCACACTGGACTAGTCCAGTATAAAATTCGGGCTTCGACTCCGCATTGGATCAGTCCAGTATAAAATTCGGGCTCCGGCTCCACACTAGACCTTTCCAGTGTAAACATAGGGCTCCGACTCCACACTAGATCTGTCCAGTATAAATATAAGACTCCAGTCTCCCACACACTGGATCCGTTCAATATAAATATAAGACTCCGGTCTCCCCCTCTCTAATCAGACGGCCAGAAACTTTGGACCTCAGTTCTTAGCTTTGGACTCCGGTCCATGACATCCCCCAAAGATTGGGCCTATCAGATGTTAGGATTCTTTGAATAAGTCTGCCAAACGTAAGAACTACCCAACGTGGTCGGCCAAACAGAAGAGTTCCTTATCGCAACCCTCTTATCACAAGAATCTTGACAGTCTGACTCTTTTTCTACCTATAACATTGTATAACTTGGTCCGCCAAGTGCAAAAACCTCTTTTTAAGGTATATACTTTCTCCTGGGAGACTTAGCAATCCCATAACTTCCTATTTTCTGGGCTTCAAGCATCCCTGGTTTAGCACTCCATTCTAATACGATTCCAGTGATCGTTGGATTTCCATTCTAATACGATCTTAGCGATTGTCATACTTTTATTCTAGATATGATCTCGGTGGTCGTCGATCTTCTACTCAAACACAAAGTTCATGGTAACTGGCCTGTTATGGCTACCCTAGAATTTCTGGACTTTCAGGCTATTTGACTCCTGTAGTCATCCGATTGTTTGGCTATTCTAGTTATGTCCAAACGATCCAAATCGATCGTCGGCTCCCAACAGATTTCTAATTAATACGGTCCAACGTGATCGGTTTTCTAATTATGGGAGTTCATTTTGGACTTCTCCTAGCTTTGGTTTCTGAATTTTTGGTTTTCTCGCAAAAGACATGAATTAAGGGGCAAAATGTTGACTCGTTTTTTGGTTGAAGCTATCACACGTCAAGATTTTGGTTAGTGACGCGTTCAAGCATCAGTAACATCGTTAGAAAACACAAAACAATTTGGTCGAAATCACGATGTAAACATAAAAATGGCCCAAAACCCCTTTAGATGGCCTCTTTTGGGCTCGAAAACATGGATTACTATGCTTTGCACCGTATCTCTTGTAGCCCTCTGAGTTAGCTTCAGGTACAAATTTCGTTTAGCCCAAACGACCTTACGTTTTTAAAGTTATGCCCGTTTTCATGAACATGTGCATAAATGTCTTCGCGGTCTTCGGTAGATTTTTGGACTTCTTGTGCTGCATAAGGCATACCAGTCATTCAGAAAAACCTGTGTGCACTGCGCCAATCACTCAAAACTGCTCGAGCAACTCAACCTGGCAAAGTCAAGAATTGGCAAGCAAATTTCATGATTTATGTGTCTCCTGGGATGTTAAAATGCTTATTTGTATTCCTCACAGGATGCGAAAATATGCATTTCGCATCTCTAGGGATACATAATCGCATCCCACTAGGGATGCGATCTCCATTGGCTTCGCCATAAATTCCTCTGATGGCCTCTCCATAAATTCCTCTGCACTTCGAATCCCTCCACCATAATTTCGAATCCCTCTCCTTGCCAAACCTTACTTCGATTCCTTCCTCACTTCGCATCACATCCATAGCTTCGACTCCCTCTGGTCAGCCCCACGTATGTGTTTTCGCATCCGTCAGATCACCACATCTGAATTTTGAATCCCTTTACCTTACTTCATATCCTATCATGGATACGAGATTTCGTATTCCCCAGGTCAAATTTCGCATCCCTTAGGAAGCGTAATTTGTATCCCTAGGATACGAAATTTCCTTATCATAACATGAGAGATGCGAAATTTCTAGAATAGCCTTTTCTGGGGTGCGAAAATTTCTGTGGTGATTCCCAAATTTCATCTACTCTCACCGAACTCAATCTTATAAATACTCCCAAGCTTGACATTCAAAGGGGTTGGATTTTCTTTGGATCTTGGACCTTTGGAAGCTCTCAAGCACCGCTAATGGCTTCCATATCCTCCATGGCTATTGGACATAGCATGAACCATTAAAATGTTGCATACATGTTATCTGTCAACTTTTGGACATTCACAATGACATTTACACTGCTTTTGGATTGTTTTTGACATTGGATTTCTCGGACACTGAAGCTATTTTTTGGACATTGTTGTCCAAATCAATACATTTTTCACTCAACGAAGAAGATGAAGGGCACTTTAGTAAAAGCTTACAATTAACAATTGTTTCGTTATTCTATTGTAACGCTTTGTACTCAAATATTGTCTGAACTTGTACAACTCTTGTAATCGACAAATACACAATGAATGATTGCTATAAAGTGAACGTAGGCGTTAGTGCTGAACCACTATAAAAAATTGTGTTCTCTTTGCATTTACTTACAACACTTTGGATTACCGAGTTTCTACGGCACATACTCTCGAGGGTTGGCGTGCGTTGAATTAATGATAAATCCCCATGTCAACAACGGCCATGCGTACAATCTTTGATTATAAGGGATACAACGGTCGAACAAAATGAAGAGAAAACCGATAACTGAAATATGGTAGAAAATAAAATGATTAAAATTGAGGGAATAAATTATGGTCTACGGCTGTTGGAATTGGGATTTAGGGGTGGTGGATTTTGTTTCTAGGGCTATTGGTGAAGAACATGTGAAGGTGCTCAGATCCAAAAGTTTGCAAGTAACAGGAAAGGAGGACAAAAAAGATGGTCAATAATTTAGTTATCAATCCAATGGTCGATAATTCTAACCTTAAGACTGAACCATATGGATGACAATTTTTTACACCTCTCCTACGTCGGTCTATATTAATATGAAATTAAAGAGATCGTAAATACCGTTGAAAATTGTATAAATCTTTCATAAATCAAAACTTTCAGCGTATTAGATTTTCCTACGTCTTTGAGCACTATGTATTTTAACATCACTAAAAAAGGATAAATTAAATAATAATTAACATAATTATCAGAATTAAGGGAAATGAACTGCGCCATTGCGTCCGTCTCGAAATTCTGGTCAAGATAGACATTTGGTTCGCGTAAAACGGACACCATATGAAAAGTTATGAGGGTTTGAAGTTTGTATACGCGTAGGAGAATTATATATATATAATAAATCAGAAAACCAGAAAATAGCTCAAAATTAAAAATTTAGGTGAGCGGTAAAAATCCCTCCTAAGGGTGTCGACCCCTGGGTCGACCCTGGGGTCGACACCCTAAGGGGTGGGTCGACCCCCCTAGGGCTGAGGTGGCAGGTCGAATTCTAGGGACTGGTAGCTATAAATAAAGGCTCATTTCTCTTGTTTTCTTCACTGAAAATCAATGGAGGCCTTAATTGTGTTGATGCCTGGACTGAATCAAATCCCTTTCTTCTTTTGCAATAAAAGTTTGGAGAATCAAGTGTAGATCTGAGATTCAACCTTCGCTATACTCCTTCTATTGTTCTAGATCTGAACACTTTGAGTGTTAGGTTACTTTTAGATTTGAATAATTAAAATAAAACATGATATGGCTGTAATTTGGATCTATCCCTGTGACTGAATCATATCAGATCTATTGTAAATTGTGAATCTATAACTGTAACTTGGATTTCAACCTTTGCCATCTCAGATCTAATTTTGATTAGGGATCTAATTTTGATCATCTTATGCCTTGGTAATTTAGATCTGTCATTAGTTGAACATCTAAACCCTTATTTAGATCTAATCATGCCTATTATGACATCCCAACTATGTTAGAACTTGTTTTATTATCACAAATTCACTGATCTGTTCTTATATGTCCATCTTATCACTATGCCATCATATGCTTATGTCTGTTTTGTTAGAATAAACATTTCTGTCATCTTTCCTTCACCCTTTCCCTTTTTGTTTTATATTGCCAGGCTATTATCGAGCCTAGGCGTGCCGCTAAAATTATGCGAATACGCTAGTGTGGGAACGGGAGAAAAATGTAAAATTTGGCATAACTTGAATAGTGTTTATATATATGAATTTGGACATATAATTCACTGTGAGCATAATTGGGGAAAAAGGGGCATGAAACCTATAACCTATAACGACATAGGTAAAAATTGGCTATAATGAAATGCCTAGGATTACTGAATTAGAACTGCAACTGCGCTTAGACACGAGGTTAGATTACACTTGTGGTGGAAGTCTGCCCGGAACCGCCCGGCATATCCAGCGACCACAAGTGGTGAGTCTAATGTGGGAGGTCTAGGTGCACAAATACGAGACGTGCTAAGACACGAGGTTAAGCCCGACTTGTGGAAGAAGTCTTCCCACAACCGACCGACATATCCAGCATCCACAAGTGGCAGGCTTAGTATGGGAGGTCTAGCATATTGTAACCATAAACGAAAATATGGTAATAAATCTTGAATACTTAACCTATTTGAATCCATAGGGATTGTATGAACATAAACATAAATTGGGGTTAAGTAAATTTGGTTGAATAGTGGGTGGGTTAAGTAAATCTAAGAGGGTAAGTAATATTTACATATAGGCCCACAAACTTAACCTGATATGGTTATGTAATTAAAGACGCCTAGTGGTAAGCATAACCTGTGAAAACATTGAAGTTATGTAATTAAAGAAACCTTTTTAGGGTAAGCATAACTTGTAGAAATGATAGGGTTATGTAATTAAATACATCTAGTGGTATACATAACCAATAGAAATCCTAGTGAGGACAAAAGGCAAGAGGGGAGCTTGTATCATATTGTGTGAGACCCATTTCAGTCAGTAACCCTTAATAGGTATCAAACGAGTACTTTGAACTGGGTCGGAGTTGGAGCACGCTTACTGGGTTGATTGTAAGAGATCCAAACGAGGAGGACGGTGTGGACGGTGCAAACCGACCGGGGACATGTGCGTGCATGGGCCGGGCAGAGGGGGCTAAGATGATCGTGACACCGATAGGTATGGCTGTGCACATCAACGAAGGGTTGCCACTTTATGCAGTGATACCTCATACCGTGGGGTCGGCACAGGGTATCTACGGATTAGGGAGCCGATCGATTAGGGTAGTAGTTAGGGTACATCTGGACGTATGCCTAAGTCCACCATTTGATAGTTATTGGGATCATCTCATTCTAGTTACTAGCATTAGTGCAGAGAATCAGAGTAGTCATTAGAGAAGCGTACACACTCCATCATGTTTACCTTGTTATATTTACCTTTTTTGGTGTTACCTTTCTTATCCACCTTATATGCCTATCATGCTACTTTTATTTATTTACTTGCTAAAAGTAACTAGACTCGCCAGACTTTATATCTGACCCTTTTTGTTTCCTATTCTCTCTTCCCCCGTCCTTCCCCTCCCCCCCCCCCCCCCCCCCAAGTTCTCAAGGTGGGAATACTCAGGCTTAGTCAGGACGCAGTTATCATCTTGCTAGGAGCTGCTTTTGAAGTATGGCCCAAGTTCTCTTCTTTACTACTAAGGCTTTGTCTCTTTTGGGGAATTATGCCTTTTATGTATTTATGTACTTTGGTGGTACAAGACAGAATTTATGTTATTGAAATGGTTTTTATGTAGCTTCAGACTTGTGATATTTTGGACCACGATGTTATGAATTATGTTTGAAATAAAATTTTAAATTCCGCTGTTATCATTTATATCTGTCTTGTAATATTCTTTGTCAGTTTACCTATAACGCTTCATGAAACTTAATGCATTCTCTTAATGAGTGACATTAACGGATGTGGGGTGTCACACTTGGTATCAGAGCTGAAGGTTACCAGATTAGATAAAAGTTTTTGAAAATTATTTTCAACACGGTTTTAAGAAAGCATTTTTCAAAACGAAAAGTCTGTTTTGTAAAAACATGTTCCCCAAATCCATATGTAATATCCTTTGATCCTTTGCCTAAATCTCTTTCCTTTTCTTTTTAGCATGTCTAGGGAACCTAATATCTCAGAGGGCGTTACAATACCAGGCTGGTTCCATAGGTATATAAAGGCCACGACGCCTGCCGAAGGTCAAGCTGATATTCCTCCCCTAGCTGCACCCGTCGTTCCTCCTCCTCCTACTCCAAGAGCAGATAATTTTGCTAAGATCTACAAAGATTTTTGTACCATAGGAGGGAAGCCACTCCATGAAACCGAAACATTCGTGGAGGCAAGGAATTGGTTCAAGGAGACTGAGGACTTGTTCGTAATCTTTGAAGTGGAAGATCGAAGAAAAATTCAGTTAGTTGTGTGGCTACTGAAAGATGAACCTTCTTTCTAGTGGGAAGTTACCCATGCTGGACGTTCGATGGAGACATGGGATGATTTTAGGCAGAGGTTTGAAATGAAGTTTCTTTCTCAAGATGAGAAAATCATGCAAATGGGGAGGTTCTTGGCGCTCAAAAAAGGAAATATGACTGTTAAAGAACATGTGAACAAATTTAACCAACTGGCGAGATTTGGATTAGAGCTGGTAGACACTCCGCATAAGAAGGCTTTGTGGTTTGTTAAAGGACTAAATGAACCCCTTCATTGGTTAGCTATGTCTCATATTCCAATGGGAGCTACTATTGAAAGGCTTGTCGATATGGCCTTGATGCATGAGGAAGACAAAGGAGGGAAGAAGGGAGTTAAAGTTGAGGAAACAACTTAGAACAAGAAGGTATGGCCCTAGAAAGGACAACAACAACAACAACAAAATAAAGGCGGAAAAAATGACAAGGCTAAGCATAATAGGAAGTGTCACAGTTGTGGATGAGAGGGTCACTTGGTCAAAGACTGTAAAAGAAGGAAGAATACCTACTTCAAGTGTTCAGAGGTCAGACACTTTGCTTGGGATTGCTCGAAGAAACAAGGACCATAGGGACAAGGTCAAAGGGCAGGAGATTCTGGAGGGTAGGTGAATGCTCTCGCGACCAGTGCTATGGATATATGTAGGAAAATTTCCATGGAAGGTTTTATTTCTCTTTCCAGTCAACCTATTAGAACTCTTTTTTATTCTGGCACTTCACCTTCATTTATATCTAGCTCTGTGGTTGAATCTCTAGACTTAAGTACTAGTATGGTAGTGAATCTCGTTGTTGTCTCAGACCCCATTGGTGGTTCGGCTCATTTATCCATGATTTTTTGGGGTTTGAGAATATCTATGTTAGGCGTCAAATTTGAATGCGACACGTATGTGCTTGGGTTTATGGGCTATGGGTTGATTCTACGGACGGATTGGCTTACCATGTATGGTGCCATTCTGGATTGTGAGAGGAGGGTCGTTAGGCTTCTGACTTGTCTTGGGAAGACCCTTGAAATTTCTTGTGAACCAGCAAGGGTCTATCATTCTTAGTTTCCTAGAGTCTCTTGATGCATCTACCAATGATTTGCGATCAATACCTGTAGTCTGTGAATATTCTGATGTCTTTGATGAGGTTCGGAGTTTACCCCCAAGGCGTGAGATTGATTTTCACATATATCCAGTGGTTAATGCAAAGCCAGTTGCATTACTTGTGCGCCATATGGCTCTAAGAGAGAGAAGAGGGAGCTTAGCAAACAAGTTGGGGAGCTACTTGAAAAAAGGGTTTATTAGGCGAAGCATATCTGAATAGGGTGCTCCAGTGGTATTTGTAACTAAGGCGAATGGTTCGCTTCGCTTATGTGTGGACTATAAGGAGTTGAATAAACTCACCAAGAAGAACAGGCACCCACTTCCGAGGATAGATGACCTGTTTGACCAGCTTGTTAGCGCCATGGTATTTTCTCAGTTAGACTTTGCCACGAGGTTTCATCAGTTGAGGGTGGCTGAGGATAGTATAGATAATACCTCTTTTAGGACTCTAGATGGTTTCTTTGAATGACTTGCAATGCCTTTTGGGTTGACGAATTGTAATGACCCGGTTTTTGTTGACTTTGATTATCGCCATAAACTCGATGACGACTAACCAAACATCGAAAAATACCGGTAGTTAATGAAAGAAATTAGAGGGTGAGAAAACATAAGATAGAAACTTAGAATAGAAGAAGAAGAAGAACACACCATCAGAGTAACATGAACCTCACAGCAGAACGAATAACATATAATAGATAACATATCCTTGAAATAAAAGATTTTACTTGAATATACATATCATTATCAAGTACAACACTTACAACACAGCGGAAATAAACAATAGCTATATGATCCTGAAGCCTCCTACTCAAGCTCTTCAAGTATCTGTAAATCCCGACTACTTGACTGCCCGTAAAAAGTTGGGCACCCAAGAGTTTAGGGAAAACAAAAAAAATAAACTCTGAGTCAGTCATGGGACTGGTGTGAGTATAACAGTTTAAAACAGTTCAAGCAAGTAAATGATATCTCATAAGACAGCGTCGTACAACGGAACGGGTTTTTCTCTTATCAGAATCCAAATGTCTTTATATCAAAAACCTTTTGATATTATAATAATGTCTATCAACCACAATATAATAATCATCCAGCAGAAACGCTTTCATCTCACATTCTACATATATAGTATACAATCAAAATCGCAAGCACGTATTGGGTAATGGATTTCCGACTATGACAAGGTATGGAACCACCTTTCGCTAGTGTACCTCTAGAGAGGAATACACTGGGTTCAACAGGAACATCTTGCAAACCGGCCACACATGAGCGACCACTCATTTCGCTTGAGTGTATCGAATGTATATCACCAATAGTTGGGATCAGCAACCGTTTCCTGAATGGGACAGCATCGACAATAGATTTTTAGAAATAAATGAAACTCTATATCAGGTGATTATACACCCTAATAGGTGTGACCTACATAGCCATGCTGCCTGCCCGATTTCTGTCATTTCCCGGTTGTGAGGCTAGAGGCCACGCTTATCTCTGACAGATCACACGTTTATTCACTTTGAATGTCACATCGTCATACCCGCCAAATCACAAATTGATTTCCCTAAAAATACCACGGGTATACAGCTAAGAGAAACGAATTCCTCCGCCACTAAACGTAAATACGTTTGAAGAGATCAACTTATGCGATCTATTAAATATACTCTGTTCGACATTCTTCCATACAGGTCGTCCTGGGACTGGACAAACCGAAGGCACTATTCAGTATATCCATCCTAGGCAATCTTTACCAAAGATTTATACAATAGCCCTTGCACTTAACTCCGTCTTCAATTATCTTTGGCATATATGATTCGCAACGCTTATGCAAATACGGAGTGGTTCTTCAGATAATAATCCAACCGGTCTCTCCATATTAACAACGTTAAAATGGTCAAAAACTTTGATAGTCGGTGATTTAACTATCAAAGAAAAACATGTGTGCAAACAACGATATTATTCCCAGATGGAAATTATATCGATCAGTCATCATTCAACTTTTATCCTTTAGTTCATTAATTTGTTTATCTCCTGTTTCCATATATTCAACATTTCTTATTTTCTAAATTAAGAAAATATATGTTATTAACACTGGAAAACATTTCCATTTCCTGTTTCCTATATTAGAAAACATTTCTGATTTCTTATTTGGAAAACATTTCCGAAGTTCCTTCATTGGATTTAAACAGATGTTTAAATAAAACCATCGCTCTACCAACTCCAACCATTTACTAAATTCACTTAACCATCATTCACTATCAAACCTTAGCATTCCTTAGTTAAGAAGGAATTCAATCAAGTTGGGGTATAATTAAATCTCAGACCTTAACTGAACAACGTTTTAACTTCGAAATAGTCAAAGTTTATCTTTTAAACCTTTAACAAACTTCCTTACGTAACTCTCTTTCGAATAATCTCTATTCGATAACTCCTCCCTCCAAATAACTATATTTGATAATCTCTTTTATGAAAAACTAGATTCGAAAACCTTTCTTCGAATAAACTATATTCGATTAACTTTATTCAATTAACTCTATCAATTAACTCTATTAGATTAACTCTTTTTGATTAACTCTTTTCACTTAACTCCTTTCGAATAAACTATATTCGATAACTCCTTTAATTCTATTCGAATAAACTATATTCGATTAACTCCTTTAATTCTATTCGAATAAACTATATTCGATTAAGTCCTTTAATTCTATTCGAATAAACTATATTCGATTAACTCCTTTAATTCTATTCGAATAACATATATTCGATTAACTCCTTCCGAATAACTGGATTCGATAACTCCTCTTCGAATAAATTATATTCGATAACTCTTCTCAAATGAACTATATTCGATTACTCTTCTCGATTTACTCCATTTGAATAACTCTAACTGGTTAACTTTAACTCTAAGTGGTTAACTCTAACTGATAAACTCTAACTGGTTAACTCTAACTCTAATCGAATAACTAATATTCGATTAACTCATTTCGATTAACTCTTTTGATTTATTCCTTTGAATTATCTCCTTTGATTAATTCCTTTGAATTATCTCCTTTGAATCATTTCCTTTTTAATCATCTCCTTTGCATTATCTCCTTTTCTATTTGTTTACTTAACAAATAACTATTCCCTTTTCAATTCTATTTATTTAACAAATAAATATTTACTTTTACCTTTTCTATTTATTTAACAAATAAATATTTCTTTTGATTTAATTCTATTTATTTAACAATTAAATATTTACTTTCAATTCTATTTATTTAACCAATAAATATTTTCTTTTTATCGTTCTATTTATTTAACCAATAAATATTTCCTTCTTGTCTTTCTATTTATTTTTTAAATAAATATCCTATTTTAATTCTATTTATCCTCTAAATAAATATTCCTTTTATAACTATATTTATTTTTATAAATAAATATTTCTATTTAATCTATTTGTAAATGTTTTACAAATATTCCCTTTTCAATTCTGATTGTAAATGTTTCACAAATATTTTCTTCCCAATTCCATTTGTAAATGTTTTACAAATGCTTTCCTTTCAATTTCATTTGTAAATGTTTTACAAATATTTCCCTTTTGATTTGTTTAACAAATATTTACTAAATAAAAGATCCTTTTATACTTTTATTTATTTATCAAATAAATATTCCATTTCAATTCCATTTATTTAACAAATAAATATCCCTTTATCATATCTTATTTATTTTCCCAATAAATATTCCTTTATGATATTCTATTTATTTTCTAAATAAATGTTTCCCTTTATAAAATCCTATGATTTTATAAATACTTTATTTTCAAAATATTTCCTTTTATAAAATCGGTTGATTTTATAAAATTCCTTTATTTCAATATACATTGAAATATTTCTTTTTACATCCCAGGGTTTTATATGATATTAAAAATATCAAATAACAATGTTCAACATCATTCTAACACACATAATCCATAACAGATTATATATCACATTATATATCAAAATATATGAAAAGCAGTAAAATAAATGTTAAGGAATCCAGTCGAATTCCTCCAACCTGTTTCCCTGCATCCACAGATGTTAAACAATATAATTAACATCGATACTATTTCACTGTGAAATATTCTACTAAACAGAATTGATATCAGATTAACGATTTATGTATATATATATCGTTATCTATAATTTCAACCCATACACAAGCAATTCAACCAAACAGTTAACGCATAACAATCAACAAATGATTAACAGTTCTAAGAATATGTTATAAAAATATAACTGTTCAGAGTTGGTGAGTTTTACTCACATTGGCAGTTCATCGTTAAAGAACGATAACTGTTGTTTGATTCGAATCGAACAATTTATTTCTCCATAAATTCAAACGAGCTCCACTCCACTCCCAGTCAGTTCCATTGGGTAGTGTCCGTCCATACGATCCCGAGGGATCCTGTTTTGTTCGATTTCGTTTAAGTATGAATTAGATATGATATAAACAAGTTAATACACTTTAATTTAAAATACATTTATTTAAATGGTAGGCTTTAACCTTTATTTCGGGCCCATTATCACCCAAAAAGCCCACACCCGCACAGTGGTCTTCCTCTCCAAACACCGAAACCGATTACCTTTTTTCCATGGCCATCTCAAATTGCTTCCATCGACCATTCTCCCTTTACACTCCATGATTCTCCAATTCGTCTTCACTAATATGATGCTCATCTCACACTCGACTTGCTCATCACCACAACTCTTCCCCCAACGGTCCCCCTCCAGTCGTGATCGTGCTACCCCCCTGTAGCTCGCTTATAGGTACCAAATTTTTTTGTTTTGAAATCCTTCCAAACTCTCACCAACCGAGCGCCTCTCCCTCCTGATCACCCTGCTAACCCCCGTTCCCCACCTCGTTGCCAATAATCACCGTACGATCTAGCCCTAGCCTTATTGCTTCAAACTGTCGATCTCCAAAAGTGGATCGCACCCAACGTTTTACCCACCAGTGAGAAGCACTCGAGCTCAGCAATCCAATGGATCCAACCTCACTAATTTCTATTTAGTATTTGATTTTCCTTTGAATTTTTGTTGCTGCGTTTTTGTTTGAGGAATGGGATGTTGTTCTTGTGTTTTAATCATTCAGTTTGCGGTTAGAAATAGAGGTGGCGTGGATTCCTTTTGATCAGAGAAAGTAATTAGGATATTTTTGTGTTAACTATTATTGATTTTTTAATTACTTTATAATGTAATTGTGTTCTAAAAATCGGTACGATCCCATACGATAGCCAAAAATCATGAAACTGGGCATGCAGCTACCGTTCGACATTACAAACCCAACAAAACTGGTTTCGTTGAATTCCGACTTTGTTTGCTCACACAGCGTATTTTAAAAGGTCAATTTATCAACTATTTTTCACATAAAATTACCATACGACCACATACTGACTTCAAAAATCATGGAAATTGAAATCGAACAATAATTTAATATTGTGGATCCAACAAAATTAGCTTCGTCGAATTCTGAGGTTGTTTGCAAAACTGACTATTTTTAAAGCTCTAAATAACCCTTTTAAATATATAAATATATTTAAAAATAATTAAATTTAATATTTAAAAATAAATATTATCGTATATATATTCACAGTGGAATACTATACAGCTCCACTTTGATTTATAACTCGATATTTCAAAATTCCCAGTTATAACGATATTCGATTTATATTAAAAATCCTTTTATAATATAAATAAATCGATATAAATTATAAAGGAATTCCACAACGACTTTTCTAAAATTTGATTTGGACATAAATAAAAATCTACACGACGAAATCCCAATTTTTCTCTTCCACTAGAAAAATATACTTCACCAGCTCCTAACGTTTCTTGTTTCACAGAAATCCGACTTAAAACAAATTCTGTATTCCCAATTGAAGTTCGAATCGCCAAATCGCGAACTGCCGCCATTTCGAGCTCGATTTTAATTATAATATAATTTCTACCTTCAACTGACGATTATAAATATATTCATCAATATAATTCAATATAAACTGAGTTATATATTTTAAATTGTCTAATTCACACCATAACATGGATTCTGTTATTTTCGATTATTCCGAAAATATATTATTTTATTATTTATATTAATTAAATATAAATATTATTTAATTTGAGTTATCGATATCGTTAAATCGATATTTAATAATTAAATTAATTAATTATTCAACATTAAAAATGCGGGTCATTACAATCTTTCCCCCTTAAAATAATTTCGTCCTTGAAATTGCTAAGGTAGAAAACAAACCCTATTAATTGGGTTAAAATTACTTGTTTACTTCTTAACTCCAGTTTCAATAAACCAATTTATTTCAATTAAATATTAATTAATTCTTATCAATGAAAATTTTCAAAAATCCTAAATTTTTTTTAATAACTTAACTTTTTGAAAAATTTCGCCAGCACCTCCTTTGTACTGGTCAATAGGTCAAACTCCAACTCGCCTCTCTGGGCCATCTCCAACCCAAAAGAAAATCAAACAGCCAAGCGGCTTGCCCATTCGGCTCATCAAAATCTCAAACCCATATATAATATAAACTGGTACCTTTTCGTCGGGCATATCATTATATCAGCATATACCCATGTCATGCCATTCAAACTCCAAATCTGTTTTATCTCCAACACAACCATTCGTTTCTAACCAAGCCAAATCCCATTTCAACTCAAGTTCAATTCTTGATTTCAAATTCTGACTCACCAATCCAATATCATTTCAGAATTTCTATCTCACAAATCAAAAATCTGATTCTACTTGATATGCTATATTCCAATTAAATTTCCAGTTAATTGGTTTCAATTCATATCCAATTTATTTCCATAAATTTTTATTTAAATTTGTTTTTAATTCAAACAGTCTTTCTTGGGAGTTTTAAACAGTTTATCTTATTAAAAATATAACTTTCCTTTTCAAGATTATAAACAATCTTGTTTCCTCAAAACAATTCAAAAACAAAATCTTTGGTAGTAATCCGTCACTTAGAACTCGAAAATGAACACTGATTATGCTGCAATCATTATCAGAATTATTTTCCTGTTATCGAAGTGAGTTCAATACTATATCACTTTCAAAATCATTCTTAAACACTTTTATTTTGAAATCAGCTCAAAATATCATTCACAAATGCTTAGAACACAATTTAAAATCTCCCAAGATTTTAAAATTCTCATATATTTAATTCAAGTCCATGTACAAACACTTATTCAAATTTCTCGAGTTATAAATTTCAATTCTGATTTAGTTTCAGATTTAACTCTTTCGTAACACTTATACGAATCCTGATTGGTTATTTACATAACCGTTTCACTTTTATAGTCTTACTCAATTATAATAACAACCAATATATCCAATATATTATAATCATTTCAATATAATTCCTTTATATCAAAAATATAATTTGGGTAAAATTATTTCGTTTACCCTCTTTTCAAAACATACCATGTTGGTTCATCGTATTCGAGTGTTTATAAACTCCTACCGATACAGTGGATCAAACTGATCGACCAGAACCCATAAACAACTCAACCAACAAATCTCCACAACATAAAATCATTTTTACATCAAATAACAAATACGTTCACTCGTATATATACACTCAACTCAATATAGGGTATTACTAACCCCATCTCTACTTAGTCACACCACAAAGCCAAGGTAATTACTTAACCTTAAGCTCTAATACCAACTGTAACGACTCGGTTTTTGTCGACTTTGGTTATCGCCATAATCTCGATGACGACTAACCAAACATCGAAAAATACCGGTAGTTAATGAAAGAAATTAGATGATGAGAATAGATAAGATAGAAACTTAGAATAGAAGAAGAAGAACACAACATCAGAGTAACACGAACCTCACAGCAGAACGAATAATATATAATAGATAACATATCCTTGAAATAAAAGATTTTACTTGAATATACATATCATTATCAAGTACAACACTTACAACACAGCAGAAATAAACAATAGCTATATGATCTTGAAGCCTCTTGCTCAAGCTCTTCAAGTATCTGTAAATCCCGACTACTTGACTGCTCGTAAAAAAATGGGCACCTAAGAGTTTAGGGAAAACAAAACAAAATAAACTCCGGGTCAATCATGGGACTAGTGTGAGTAAAACAGTTTAATACAGTTCAAGCAAGTAAATGGTATCTCATAAGACCACGACGTATAAAGGAACAGGTTTTTCTCTTATGAGAATCCAAATGTCTTTATATCAAAAACCTTTTGATATTATAATAATGTCTATCAACCACAATATAATAATCATCTAGCAGAAATGCTTTCATCTCATGTTCTACATACATAGTATATAATCAAAACTGCAAGCACATATTGGTTAATGGATTTCCAAAAATGACAAGGTATGGAACCACCTTTCGCTAGTGTACCTCTAGAGAGGAATACACTGGGTTCAACAAGAACATCTTGCAACCCGGCCACACATGAGCGACCACTCATTTCGCTTGAGTGTATCGAATGTATATCACCAATAGTTTGGATCAGCAACCGTTTCCCGAATGGGACAACATCGACAATAGATTTTTAGAAACAAATGAAACTCTAGATCAGGTGATTATACACTCTAATAGGTGCGACCTACATAGCCATGCCGTCTGCCTGATTTCTATCATTTCCCGGTTGTGAGGCTAGAGGCCACGCTTATCTCTGAAAGATCACATGTTTATTCACTTTGAATGTCACATCGTCATACCCGCCGAATCACAAATTGATTTCCCCAAAAATACCACGGGTATACAGCTAAGAGAAATGAATTCCTCCGCCACCAAACGTAAATACATTTGAAGAGATCAACTTACGCGATCTATTAAATATACTCTGTCAGACATTCTTCCATACAGGTCGTCCTGGGACTGGATAAACCGAAGGCACTATTCAGTATATCCATCCTAGGCAATCTTTACCAAAGATTTATACAACAGCCCTTGCACTTAACTCCGTCTTCAATTATCTTTGGCATATATGATTCGCAACGCTTATGCCAATACGGAGTGGTTCTTCGGATAATAATCCAACCGGTCTTTCCATATTAACAACGTTAAAGTGGTCAAAAACTTCGATAGTCGGTGAGTTAACTATCAAAGAAAAACAAGTGTGCAAACAACGATATTATTTCCAGATGGAAATTATATCGATCAATCATCATTCAACTTTCATCCTTTAGTTTATTAATTTGTTTATCTCCTGTTTCCATAAATTCAACATTTCTTATTTTCTAAATTTAGAAAATATATGTTATTAACACTGGAAAACATAACCATTTCTTGTTTTCTATATTAGAAAACATTTCTGATTTCTTATTTGGAAAACATTTCCGAAGTTCCTTCATTGGATTTAAACAGATGTTTAAATAAAACCATCGCTCTGCCAACTCCAACCATTTACTAAATTCACTTAACCATAATTCACTATCAAACCTTAGCATTCCTTAGTTAAGAAGGAATTCAATCAAGTTGGGGTATAATTACCTCTCAGACCTTAACTGAACAACGTTTTAACTTCGAAATAGTCAAAGTTTATCTTTTAAACCTTTAATAAACTTCCTTACCTTCGAATAAATCTCTATTCGATAACTCCTCCCTTCGAATAACTATATACGATAATCTCTCTTACGAATAACTAGATTCGAAAACCTTTCTTCAAACAAACTATATTCGATTAACTCTATTCAATTAACTCTATCAATTAACTCTATTGGATTAACTCTTTTTGATTAACTCTTTTCACTTAACTCCTTTCGAACAAACTATATTCGATAACTCCTTTAATTCTATTCGAATAAACTATATTCGATTAACTCCTTTAATTCTATTCGAATAAACTATATTCGATTAAGTCCTTTAATTCTATTCGAATAAACTATATTCGATTTACTCCATTAATTCTATTCGAATAAACTATATTCGATTAACTCCTTTCGAATAAATTATATTCGATAACTCTTCTCGAATGAACTATATTCGATTACTCTTCTCGATTTACTCCATTTGAATAACTCTAACTGGTTAACTCTAACTCTAAGTGATTAACTCTAACTGATTAACTCTAACTGGTTAACTCTAACTCTAATAGAATAACTAATATTCGATTAACTCATTTCGATTAACTCTTTTGATTTATTCCTTTGAATTATCTCCTTTGATTAATTCCTTTGAATTATCTCCTTTGAATCATTTCCTTTTTAATCATCTCCTTTGCATTATCTCCTTTTCTATTTGTTTACTTAACAAATAACTATTCCCTTTTCAATTCTATTAATTTAACAAATAAATATTTACTTTTGTCTTTTCTATTTATTTAACAAATAAATATTTCTTTTGATTTAATTCTATTTATTTAACAACTGAATATTTACTTTCAATTCTATTTATTTAACTAATAAATATTTCCTTTTTATCTTTCTATTTATTTATCCAATAAATATTTCCTTTTTATCTTTCTATTTATTTCTTAAATAAATATCCCATTTTAATTCTATTTATCCTCTAAATAAATATTCATTTTATAACTTTATTTATTTTTCTAAATAAATATTTCTATTTAATCTATTTGTAAATGTTTTACAAATATTCCCTTTTCAATTCTGTTTGTAAATGTTTCACAAATATTTTCTTCCTAATTCCATTTGTAAATGTTTTACAAATGTTTTCCTTTCGATTTCATTTGTAATTTTTTTACAAATATTTCCCTTTCGATTTGTTTAACAAATATTTACTAAATAAAAGATCCTTTTATACTTCTATTTATTTATCAAATAAATATTACATTTCAATTCCATTTATTTAACAAATAAATATCCCTTTATCATATCTTATTTATTTTCCCAATAAATATTCCTTTATGATATTTTATTTATTTGATAAATAAATGTTTCCCTTTATAGAATCCTATGATTTTACAAACACTTTATTTTCAAAATATTTCCTTTTATAAAATCGGTTGATTTTATAAAATTCCTTTATTTCAATATACATTGAAATATTTCTTTTTACATCCCAGGGTTTCTTATGACATTAAAAATATCAAATAACAATGATCAACATAATTCTAACACACATAATCCATAACAGATTATATATCACATCACATATCAAAATATATGAAAAATAGTAAAATAAATGTTGAGGAATCCAGTCGGATTCCTCCAACCTGTTTCCCTGCATCCACATATGTTAAACAATATAATTAACATCGATACTATTTCACTATGAAATATTCTGCTAAACAGAATCGATATCCGATTAATGATTTATATATATATATATATATATATCGTTATCTATAATTTCAACCCATACACAAGCAATTCAACCAAACAGTTAACACACTGCAATCAACAGATGATTAACAGTTCTAAGAATATGTTACAAAAATATAACTGTTTAGAGTTGGTGAGTTTTACTCACATTGGCAGTTCATCGTTAAAGAATGATAACTGTTGTTTGATTCGAATCAAACAATTTATTTTGCCATAAATTCAAACGAGCTCCACTCCACTCCTAGTCAGTTCCATTGGGTAGTGTCCGTCCATATGATCCCGATGGATCCTGTTTTGTTCGATTTCGTTTACGTATGAATTAGATATGATATAAACAAGTTAATACACTTTAATATATTCATTTAAATGGTAGGCTTTAACCTTTATTTCGGGCCCATTATCGCCCAAAAAGCCCACACCCGCACAGTGGTCTTCCTCTCCAAACACCGAAACCGATTACTTTTTTCCATGGCCATATCGAATTGCTTCCATCGAGCATTCTCCCTTTACACTCCATTTTTCTCCAATTCGTGTTCAACAATGTGATGCTCGTCTCACACTCGACTTGCTCATCATCACAACTCTTCTCCCGACGGCCCCCCTCTAGTCGCGATCGTGCTACCCCCTGTAGCTCTCTTATAGGTACTGAATTTTTTTGTTTTGAAATCCTTCCAAACTCTCACCAACTGAGCGCCTCTCCCTCCTGATCACCCTGCTAACCCCCGTTCCCCTCCTCGTTGCCAATAATCAGCGTACGATCCAGCCCAAGCCTTACTGCTTTAAACTGTCGATCTCCAAAAGTGGATCACACCCAACGTTTTACCCACCAGTGAGAAGCACTCGAGCTCAACAATCCAATGGATCCAACCTCACTAATTTCTATTTAGTATTTGATTTTCCTTTGAATTTTTGTTGCTGCATTTTTGTTTGAGGAATGGGGATTTGTTCTTGCGTTTTAATCATTCAATGTGCAGTTAGAAATAGAGGTGGTGTGGATTCCTTTTGATCAGAGAAAGTAATTAGGATATTTTTTTGTTAACTATTATTGATTTTTTATTACTTTATAATGTATTTGTCTTCTAAAAATCGGTACGATCCCATACGATAGTCAAAAATCACGAAACTGGGCATGCAGCTACCGTTCGACATTACGAACCCAACAAAACTGGTTTCGTCGAACTCCAACTTCGTTTGCTCACACAACGTATTTTTAAAGGTCAATTTATCGACTGTTTTTCACATAAAAATACCGTATGACCACATACTGACTTCAAAAATCACAGAAATTGAAATCTAGCAATAATTTAATATTGTGGATCCAACAAAATTAGTTTCGTCGAATTCTGAGGTCGTTTGCAAAACTGTCTATTTTTAAAGCTCTAAATAACCCTTTTAAATATATAAATATATTTAAAAATAATTAAATTTAATATTTAAAAATAAATATTATCGTATATATATTCACAGTGGAATACCATACAACTCCACTTGGATTTATAACTCGATATTTCAAAATTCCCAGTTATATCGATATTCGATTTATATTAAAAATCCTTTTATAATATAAATAAATCGATATAAATTATAAAGGAATTCCACAGCGACCTTTCTAAAATTTGATTTGGACATAAATCAAAATCTACATGACGAAATCCCGATTTTCTCTTCCATTAGAAAAATATACTTCACCAGCTCCTAATGTTTCTTGTTTCACAGAAATCCGACTTAAAACGAATTCTGCATTCCCAGTTGAAGTTCAAATCGCCAAATCGTGAACTACCGCGTCATTTCGAGCTCGATTTTAATTATAATATAATTTCTACCTTCAACTGATGATTATAAATATATTCGTCAATATAAATTGAATTATATATTTTAAATTGTCCAATTCACACCATATCTTGGATTCTGTTATTTTCGATTATTTCGGAAATATATTATTTTATTATTTATATTAATTAAATATTATTTAATTTGAGTTATCGATATCGTTAAATCGATATTTAATAATTAAATTAATTAATTATTCAACAGTAAAAATGCGGGTTATTACACGAATGCACCTGGTTATTTTGTTAATCTGATGAGTAGGGTGTTTCGGGAATTTCTAAATAAAATTTTCGCAGTCTTTGTTGATGATATCTCGATCTTCTCAAAGAGCGAAGAAGAGCATGCCCAACATTTGAGGGAAGTTTTAAAAACTCTTCGTGCGCATCAGCTTAAGGCAAAGTTCTCCAAATGCCATTTTTGGAGAAAAGAGGTGAGATTCCTAGGGCATGTGGTTTCTAAAGAAGGGATAGCAGTAGATCCCGCAAAGGTGGTTGCAGTTCAGGACTGGTAAATTCCAATGAATGCAACGGAGGTGAAAAGCTTTTTGGAGTTACCAGGCTATTATAGGAAGTTCATTAATCACTTCGCAAAGATATCAGCCCCACTCACCAGACTGACGAAGAAGAACTCGGCATTTTCGTGGGATATAGATTGTGATGTTGCTTTCCAACGACTAAAGAGGGATCTGACAACAACCCCAGTCTTGACCTTGCCGGATGGGAACAAAGTGTTTACATTATACACTGACGCATGTGGTACAGGACTTGGTGTGGTTCAGATGCAAGAGGGAAGGGTAGTACGTTATGGAGGAAGACAGCTAAGGGTTCATCAGAAGAACTACCCAACCCATGACTTAGAGCTAGCTGCCATAGTATTCGCACTTAAGATGTGGTGTCATCATTTTCTTGGAGAGAAATTCGAGTTATACACTGATCATAAATCTCTCAAGTATTAATTTTCGCAAAAGGAATCTAAGGCAACGAAGGTGGATGAATTCTTAGCATCTTATGAATTTGAGATTGTTTATACCCCTGAAAAGGGTGATGTAGTGGCAGATGCATTGAGTAGATAGAGTATGTTCTTAACTCCTTCGTTTGTTGAAAGGAAAAGCTTGGAGTTTATATCGACTTTTGATTTTAGACCCTCCATCGAGCTTTTTCCTGGTTTATTTGCATCACTAAATATACGACCTACTCTTATGGATCAGATAGGAGCTTCACAACGAAATGATCCACAGATTTCAAACATCATGGATAGGTTCAATAAAGGGGAGGCTTCTAGTCACCTCGGTAGATACTCCACAGACGATAAAGCGTAGTTACGACGAGATGGATGGCTCTGTGTTCCCCGAATTGGGAGCTTGATAAAGACAGTCCTAGAAGAAGCCCATCATTCTAAGATGATGATTCACCTAGGTGGCAATAAGATGTATAAGGAAATGAAGCAGGTTTACTTTTGGGCTGGATGAAGAGAGATGTGGGAGAATTTGTTTCTCAATGTCTGATTTGCTAGCAAGTTAAAGCTGAGCAAAAGAAGCCCGATGGTCTACTTCATCCTTTGGAGGTTCCGCAGTGGAAATAGGAGAGAGTCTCCATGAATTTCATAGATGGATTGCACAGATCAAAGAATGGCAACACCAGTATTTGGGTTGTAGTGGATAGACTTACAAAGAGTGCTCATTTCATTCCGGTTAAGCGTAAGAGGACGACAGCAGTTTATGTCCGAGAGATAGTCCGTCTTCATGGGGTACCTTCCAGTATCGTAAGCGATCATGACCCCATCTTCACTAGTGAATTTTGGAAGAGCTTGCAAGAAGCATAAGATACACAGTTACGGTTAAGCACTGCTTATCATCCTCAGACCAATGGACAGACGGAAAGGGTGAACAGAGTTCTAGAGGATCTTTTGAGACTGTGTATTCTAGACTTCGGAGGTACTTGGGAAGAACATCTTCCTTTAGTAGAGTTCGCCTACAACAACAGTTTTCAAGCAACCATTGGCATGCTATCTTTTGAAGCCTTAGACGGACGACCCTATAGATCACTGACTTATTGATGGGAATCTACAGAAAGACTATTATTTGGGCCAAATATGGTTAGAGAAATGTCCGAGAAGATTGACCTTATTAGGCGGCGAATGAAGACTTCTCAGGGCAGGAAAAAGTCCTATGTAGACAAGAGAAGGACTGACATTGAATTCGAAGTAGGAGATATGGTTTTCATTAAAGTGTCACCTCTAAGGAACGTGGTTTGCTTCGGATCTGTAGGGAAACTAGCTCCAAGATTTGTTGGGCCATTTCCCATAACAGAAATGATTGGCCAAATGGCCTATAGAGTGAAGCTACCTGAGATATTATCCGACGTTCATGATGTTTTCCATGTTTCTCATCTGCGGAAGTGCTTACATGATACTATAGAAGTTGTTGAGCTAAGTATATTAGAGGAAGTGGAACGGGAGGCGACAGTCAGACGAGTTCCTTCCCGTATTCATGGATCAGAAGTTAAGAAGCTACGTAATAAAGTAATCAAGTTGATGAAGGTTCAATGGGGAGATAACTCGGAGGATGCAACATGAGAGACCGAGAACAATATTTTTGCTTCGTACCCTTTTCTTTTTGAGGGCGCGTGGGTAACTCCTTTTCCAAAGCTTTTATTTATGCTTGTTTCTATCATCTAAGTATGTCCTATCGATCGAATCTTCGACCTTTAGGTAGGAATCCCATGGATGTAAACATGTGTTTGAGACATCTTATGTTTGATGGATGTGAGTGGATGCTTGTGGATGCATATACACACATTAGGGACTAGATCGGCTCAATCACTTTCATACTACATATGGATGTGTGTGCATTTTTCTTCTTTTAATGGATGGAAATGGATGTATCATCATATGGATGTTGCATTTGGACGGATGATTATACACCCATATAGAACTTACATGATAAAATAGGATTATTGCATACATGTTGGATTCATGACACAAACATACATTGCATTAAGGAGGTCGACTGAATCAGTAGACCGCATGATCTTCGCATTAGTATTGGGACATACACACACACCTTTGCATATGTTCATTTAAGCATTAGTAGTCTATAAGGAAAATGGATGCATGTGATTGATGGACGAGTAGATGGATGTTGGATGGTAGGATGAATATTCTTCTTAACTTGGAGATTTCAGGGACGAAATCCTTTGAGTAGGGGAGAATGTAACACCCTGTATTTTAACATCAGTAAAAGAGGATAAATTAAAAAATTATTAATTTAATTGTCATAACTAAGGGAAACAGACTACGCCATTGCGTCTGTCTCGAAATTCTGGTCAAGATAGACATTTGGTTTGAGCAAAATGGACAGCGTATGAAGAAGTTATGGGGGTTTGAAGTTTGTATACGCGCAGGAGAATTACATACATATATAATAAACCAAAAAATCAGTAAATAGTTCAAAATTCGAAATTTAGATGAGGGACAAAAATCACGCCTAGGGGTGTCGACCCCTTAAGGGTGGTGTCGACCCCAGGGTCAACCCCTCTAGGGCTGAGGTGGCAGGTCGAATTCTGGGGGTTGGTAGCTATAAATACAGACTCATTTCTCTTGTTTTCTTCACTGAAATTCAATGGAGGCCTAAATGCTGTCGGTGCCTGGACTGAATCAAATCCCTTTCTTCTTCCGCAATCAATGTTTGGAGATTCAAGTTGTTGTTCTAGATCTGAACACTGTGAGTTTTAGGTTACTTGTAGATTTGAATAATTAAAAGTAAAACATGATATGACTATAATTTGGATCTATCCCTACGACTGAATCATATCAGATCTATTATAAATTGTGAACCTATAATTGTAACTTGGATTTCAACCTTTGTCATGTTAGATCTACTTTTGATTAGGGATCTAATTTAGATCATCGTATGCCTATCAGGTTGTGGTAATTTAGATCTGTCATTAGTTGAACATTTAAACCCTTATTTAGATCTAATCATGCCTATTATGACACCCTTACTATGTTAGAACCTGTTTTATTATCACAAATTCACCGATCTGTTCTTATATGTCCATCTTATCACTATGTCATCATATGCTTATGTCAGTTTTGTTAGAATAAACATTTCTGTCATCTTTCCTTCACCCTTTCCCTTTTTGTTTTACATAGCTAGGCTATTATCGAGCCTAGGCATGCTGCTAAAATTATGCTAATACGTTAGTGTAGGAACGGGGGAAAAACGTAAAATTTGGCATAACTTGGATAATGTTTATATATGTGAATTTCGATATATAATTCACTGTGAGCATAATCAGGGAAAAAGGGGCATGAAACCTATAACGACATAGGTAAAATTGGCTAATAATGAAATGCTTAGGATTACAGTAATTAGAACTTTAACTACGCCTAGACTCGAGGTTAGATTACACCTGTGGTGGAAGTCTGCCCGGAACCGCCCGACATAACCAGCGACCACAAGTAGCGAGTCTAATGTGGGAGTTCTAGGTGCAAAAATACGAGATGTGCTAAGACACGAGGTAAAGCCCGGCTTATGGAAGAAGTTTGCCCGGAACCGATCGGCATATCCAGCGTCCACAAGTGGCAGGCTTAATATGGGAGGTCTAGCATACTGTAACCATAAATGAAAACATGGTAATAAACCTTGAATACTTAACCTAGTTGAATCCATAGGGATTGTATGAACATAAACTTAAATTGGGGTTAAGTAAATTTGGTTGAATTGTGGTTGGGTTAAGTAAATCTGAAGGGGTTGGTAATATTTACATATAGGACCACAAACTTAACCTGATAGGGTTATGTAATTAAAGACACCTAGTGGTAAGCATAACATGTGAAAATATTGAAGTTATGTAATTAAAGACACCTTTTTGGGTAAGCATAACTTGTAGAAATGATAGGGTTATGTAATTAAAGACACCTAGTGGTATACATAACCGATGGAAATCCTAGTGGGGATACAAATAAGGGGGAGCTTGTATCATATTGTGTGGGACCCATTTCAATCAGTAACCCTTAATAGGTTTCAAAACAAGTACTCCGAATTAGGTCAGAGTTGGGGCACCCTTACTGGGATGATTGTAAGAGATCCAAACAAGGAGGACGGTGTGGGCAGCGCAAACCGCCAGGGACATGTGCTGCATGGGCCGGGAGAGAGGGCTAGACGGCCATGACACCAGTAGGTATGGCTGCACATCAACAAAGGGTTGCCACTTTAGGAAGTGATACCTCCTACTATGGGGTCGACACTGGGTATCTATGGAGTAGGGAGCAGATCGATTAGGGTAGTAGTTAGGGTGCATCTGGACATATGCCTAAGTCTACCATTTAATAGTTATTGGGATCATTTCATTCTGGTCATGCTAGTATTAGTGCACAGAATCAGATTAATCATTAGAGAAGTGTACACACTCCATCATATTTACCTTGTCATATTTACCTTTTATGGTGTTACCTTTCTTATCCACCTTATATGCCTATCATGCTACTTTTATTTATTTACTTACTAAAAATAACTAGACTCGCCAGATTTTATGTTTGACCCTTTTTGTTTCCTCATCTCTCTTCCGTCCCCCCTCAGGTTCTCAAGGTGGGAATACTCAGGCTTAGTCAGGACACGATTATCATCTTGCTAGGAGCTGCTTTTGAAGTATGGTTCAAGTTCTCTGCTTTACTACTATGGCTTTGTCTCATTTGGGGAATTATGCTTTTTTTGTATTTATGTACTCTGATGGTACAAGACATAATTTATGTTATTGAAATGGTTTTTATGTAGTTTCAGACTTGTGATATTTTGGAACACGATATTATAAACTATGTTTGAAATAAAAATTTAAATTCCGTTGTTATCATTTATATCTCTCTTGTAATATTATGTGTCTGTTTACCTATACTGCTTCACAAAACTTAACGCATTCTCTTAATGAGTGACATTAATGGACGTGGGGTGTCACAGTCTTTCTTATGTCTTAATTAATTTTCTACATATTTGGTTAGACGTAGGGAAGACATTGAAAATTTCTTATGTTTTTGGTATTCATATCCCTCTTTTACCTATTTCCTGCTTCTTTCCTACGCCCTACCTTGTGGCATAGGAAAGATGTAGGAACTTCTACGCAGAAAACTATAGCGTTTTCTTGTAGTATATGCATAATCAAAAGTTATAAAAAATAAAAAGTTTGCTCTTCCATAGAATTGGTCTACAATAAGAACCAACTACCAAATGATAAATTGGTGTTAGTACCTTAGTACCGAACAACAACCAATATAACACAAAAAAGATCAAACTGAAATGTAATGTACACACGTTCCAAGAGTAGAGTGGTTCTTTTTTTTGGGGTAGGGGGTGGAGTAAAGATTTCTTCTGTTTAATCTGTAACTCTAATGTGTACACATTCTCCAAGTTCTACATAGCAACATCATCGTTCTCAACTAAATCCAATATCAACCACCTAAAATTGAAATAAATATTAATAATAGAATTAATTTTTCAAGTACTCAAATAATAAGAATTAACTGAAGGTATGGTGATATTTCAAATTTTTAAATTTGGATTTTGGAGAAAATTCTGGACTAATATCTTGGTTGAAATAAGGAACATTTAAAATTCAGATAATTAATGAACCCATCAAATCTCGGATTTCTAATTTGGTTGAGATAAAGGAGATTTAAAGCCTTGACACATTTGCTTGTGTGCATGTGAGTGTTATATATATATATATATATATATATATATATTTGTGTGTGTGTGTATATGTCGGTGCACCCTTAGCTGCACATTTAGCAACAAATTCCAATCAGACTATTTACCGACTAGGAAACAAAGTTTCAAATCTCGAGGTCCAGTTGCTTTTAATCTTGGAAATTCTGCACACAATATCTCATATCAGACGAAATCAGATTTGGAAGTGCATCTTGGAACGGTCTAGGAGTAATTTAAGCATAAAAAAATGACACGTTAACTATTTTTATGATAATTGTTATCTGGATAAGAACTTTTATACAATTAATAAAATCAATTAAAAATATATATGTAAATAAGAAAATATTTTTGAATGAGAATTTTTGTTAAGATTATATCAAAATTCGCTTGTGATATTAATAGCTAGGACAAGATGAGTGTCAAATATAGTATAAACAAAATTTATTATCCCGTTTTGCTAAATATTCAGTCGTCCAAATTCAAAAACGAGATTTTGTAAGAGACCTCGGATAAGATAAATGAGTTCTGAAATAGTGCTAGGTAATAAAATATTTTGTACGATGCAAAACTGCAGATGTTTAAGCCAGTTTAACATCATAAAATCGTTGTTGTTAAGTCCCCAGTGAGGAGCATAAACAATGAAAATCCACTTTTTTCTTCTGTTAACTTGCCTATGGTAATACATAATTGATTTTGTACCAAAAGATCAAATGTTAATTTGTATTTGAGTTGTAAAATAAAGAGTAGCGAACTGGAAATGTTATTGATGTAATTGTAAAAACTGTACAATAGGTGGTTTGTACGCAACTATATATGGTTGCATATTATACCATTGGTTATAGAAGATGGCTGAGCCTATAGGCCCAATGTATAATGTAATAAAACAAGTCACAGCCGACATATGTAAACTCTTCATTTTCTAATACTTTCCCTCAATTGAAACTAGGGTTTCATCCGATCTCTGTCCATGGCGGCTTGAAGCTTTAAACTTGAGAGAAAACATTAGATCTGGTTCGCATAAGGCTTGCCAGTGAGACAAAGATATACGGATGAGTGAATTTGAGAGGGACATAATGGAAGTAGATCTCAAAGAATGGAATAACCAGAGAATCAGTAGTTCTACTTCCCCATGCTTCAGGTCTGCTTTCCTTTGATGATTTTCTGCTTGTTTTGGGATGAGTTAGCTTCAGATCTGGATGCGGAATTCGAGGCAGTGTTGCTGATGGCTTCAGCATTTTCAATGCAAAGTTCTTTCTTCAGTCTGCTGAAACTCGATGCAGACAAAGCCTTGGTAAGTATGTCTGCCTTCTGGTAGGCACCTGATAAGTGATTGATGCAGATTTTTCACTTTAGTACTTGTTCACGTATGAAGTATAAGTCCAGTTCAATGTGTTTTGTCCTGGAATGCTGATTAACATAGAAATGTGATTATTTTATGCTCTTATATCTTATCTTTTGTATATAAATAAATATTACTTGGGTATTATTTTGTCACTTTTACAGATATGCCAACTAAGCCACATGCTGCTATAAAAATAGAAAATAAAGATCAAAATGTTGTGTATATTGCATATGAAGATCTGCAGATGAGGACTTCGCATTGTGTTTCTTTTGGAGTTTATGATATGTAGAAGAAATCTCCTGAAATCTTATCTCCCTTCAATTAGTCAGATGCCAAACAAGGAAGATATGGGAGGAATAATGGCTAATTAAGAGGGGAGGAATAATGGCCAATTAAGAGGAGAGGAATAATGGCTAATTAAGCGGAGAGGAATAATGGCTAATTAAGAGGGGAGGAGTAATTGCTGATTAACAGACCCATATATGCATAGATTGAATTAGGGTTTAGGTTGGCTATGTATCCTATAAATACCCTTGTATTCTCATTGTAATTGGTCATCCTAGAATTAATAAAGTCTTCTTTTTCTCTTTTCTGCATTTTTTAGTTTCTTAACAGTTAGTGTTGTCTACGAAATTAGATTTGGTAGAACACTATTTGTCTTTTTCATTTATTTTTCATTAGTGATTAACCGTCTAATTAGATTCAGCAATAATACTAATTTTATTTCCTGTTTGTTATTTTAATTTCTGCAATTTCAATTTTTGTTCTTTTTACTGCTTCCTTAGGTCAATTGGACTGAATACAGATTTGATTAGATTTAGATCTGATTCAATTCAATAATAGTTTAATTGCAGTTTCAATTTCGTTTGCTTTCAAAACCAACCTCGAAGATTTGTCTAACTCGCCCAAGAAATTTTATAAATAGTTTAATTTAATTTACCTCCCTGTGATTCGACCTGCATACTACACGATCTGTGCGCTTGCAATATTTATTTTAAAATTCGCGCTTCTCTATTTATTAGAAAGCGTCGATCAAGTTTTTATCGCCGTTGCCGGGGAGGTAAACGCTGAATTTTATTATTTATTTAATTTCTGATTCGTGTTAGTTTTTATTTTTATTTTTATTTTCCTTTATTTCCTTGTATATATAAAAAAAATCTTGATTAAGTAGATTTGGTATTATTAAATGATACCATAATCTTCTATGCAAGAGAAAAAAATAACAATAACTTGCCATTCTCATTGATTTTTTGCCTTTGCCATTTTTTTACTTCTTTTTTTCAATCATTTCCCCTCTTTGTACAAGTTTCTTTCTTGTTTTACAAGCCAAAAAAACTTTTAATTTTCCTTTATTATTTCCATCTTTCCACTTTCTTTCCAATCGTCTACATTCTTTTTCTTTGTACAAAATTTAAAAAAAGATTCCTCTTTTGCAATTTTTTTCCTTTCTTCTTTTGTCTTTCTTGCTCTCAATACATTTGATTTCTTTTCTTCTCTTACAAAATTCCTTTTTTTCAAAATAAAAATAAAAAAATAAAGTAAAACTCTTTTAATTTCTTTCCTCTTTTCCAATTTTCAATACAATTACTTCTCATTCTTCTTTTACAAGTTCAAAAAAAAAAATCTTTTCATTTTTCTTTTATTTCTTCCCTATTTTCAACTTCTTTCTCCTTTCTTTCGTTTGTTTCCACTCTTTCTAATATCTCGCATCCTTTCTTCTTTTACAATTTTCTGAAGAAAAAAATTCCTTCTATAAATTTCTCCTCTGCCTTGTAATTAATTCTCTGCTTTGCCATTTATTTCATCCCACTTCTGCAATTTCCTTATTTCTTTCCATTTTTCTCTCCATTGCAATTACAACAACAATCTCATACCCGATCTCTCCGCATCTTCCTACCATCAACCTTCCATTTATCATTCACCACAATTTCATCGTATCATTCTCTTCTTCAAAAAGTCTAAAACCAAAGCAGTCTCCCATCATCAATTACATCCACCTTGTCATCCCCTGCTGAACACCATCCATCATATCACGAAACAACCAAACCACCATCAATTCCACAACTCATACATCGTCCTCCACCTCTCTTGCCACAAACCCGTCACTATTCAAATCTTACCACCACACCTGAAGCCGCCCATCCACCTCGTCACAACCCAACACGTAGATCCACGCAATCAAAAGATCGAACCTCTAAGTCGAAATCAGACCCCAAATCACAA
This sequence comes from Allium sativum, assembly GCA_030737875.1. Taxonomy (NCBI): domain Eukaryota; kingdom Viridiplantae; phylum Streptophyta; class Magnoliopsida; order Asparagales; family Amaryllidaceae; genus Allium; species Allium sativum. The sequence goes on along the minus strand of CM060923.1, from coordinate 400,134,110 downwards.
AATCCCAATCTGATTCGAATTGAATCGATTCCAGAAAGAAAAAAAAGAGAAAAAAAGAGATGGAAGAGTAAATTGTTTGGGGATGGTTCGATTGTGAGAGTTATAAAAGGATCTTGATTGTATTCAATTGGTATTGAGAAGGCAAGAAATTTTTATTTAGTAGTGTGAGTATTTTGGGTTTGATTCCTTGTGTTTTTGAGGTGTTCATCATGCATTTTATTACCCGTTAAGTTTGTGGGTTCTGAGTAAAAGGGTGCATGGTTTTATTTGGTATTGAGTAAAAGGGTCTTTTTTTGTGAGAATAGATAATAAAAAGGGGCGTGATTCTTTCATTTGACACTCTTTGGGAAACTTGTTTCCATTTGTTTGGAACACAATTGCAGTGCGTTGTTTCTCAATTTTGAGTGCCTAACCATTTTTGATGCACTAGGCTATTTTTGTTGAGTTTTAGTTTTGTTAAGTCTAGTTTGTTATTAGTTGTCCTTGTTTATTTTTTTATTTTCCTTTTTGCTTATTTTCCTATTTGATGAACTTAGCATAGTGTTTCTTTTTGTTCTTTTTTTTGGGAAGTGTCATTTGGCTTAGTAGTGTTTTACTTTTATTTTTTTTCTTCCTAGTCTTTTTTTTTGTTTTAGTTTTTTTCCTTTCTTTCTTTCGTTGTTTTTTTTTTCAAAAAAAAAAATCAAACATCAGAGCCAAGGCAAGAAATCATTCAAGTAAAGGTTTCGAAAGTCAAGCAAAGCAAAACAGTGGAGTTGAATAGCTAGCACAACTCAAATTTTCTGGATGGACTGCCACACCTCATTGTAAAATTTTATGAACTCTACAGGTGCTCTGCTGCAAAGCAAAAAAAATATAGAAATTACTTGTAAAAAAATTCTGCAGGGGCAGCGGCTTGCTTGTACAATATTTTAATTTTCTGCAATTATTGTCCAATTGTTGTGTGGTCATAATTTCTGAATCTGTTTGTGAGGAACGAATTTCCATCACCAGTCTCATTGTTTTCAACAATAAAAATAGACATTGCAGAATAATATAATTGAAAAGTGGTGCTTTGTGAAGTTGATTGTCTCGTATAATTGGATCGCGGATATATAGTAGTTCAAATTATTGAACTATTATCAAAAGAGGTTGCATACTACCCGTAAAACATTGGTCGTATCCCTTAGTATTTATACTATACGTGAACGGCCATAAGACCCTCTTCCCCCTTCTAATTGAGTTAGTTAATTAATAGAGCACAACTTAGTATTTTATACTATTTTGAAGTGAGAATAATTTCTGTTTTGCCGTGATTTCTTTAAAATGTCTGATTCAAAAAAAATCATTGAGAGAAATGTGGGATAATAATCGTAGTAGACGTCCTCTTGAAGATTATGAGTATGAAATATAATTCATGAGACAAGATTTTCCAAAATTTCGTGAGTCCAATGCCAACAATTTTCAAAATTTTCCAACTGACCAACATTTTCAAAATCTTAGAAATAATCGAAATTGTGATTTCAATTCAAACTTCAATAATTTCGATTATGAGCCACATCCTCACCAAAACAACTTTGAATCCCAATATAGCTTTGATCAACATCAATACGGGGTCGTAAACCAAAATTTTCAAAGTTATAGCTCATATCAACATCTTGAAAATAACCAAAATTGCAATTTTTCCTCAAATCTTAACAGTTTTGGTTACGAACATAATTTATATAATCAAAATGATTTCCAAAATCATTGTCATTTTTTTTGAAAATTCAAACAACCACCACATTGGAAATAATATTGATTGTGAAATTGATGTGGACTATAATTTTGAGAATCAAGAAATCCAAAACGAGAGCTCTCAAATCAACGATTCTGAAGAATATCATCTTAACATTCTTAAAGAGAGGAAAGAAAGGCTAAATGAAAAAGATAGATAGCTTGATGAACTTCTTTGTTTAATGACGTCTTTTAAAGAACAACTCGAGCAACAAAATCAAATTCAAACATGCGATGAATTAGGAAATAATCCATTCTTTATTGATAGTGAAAATTTTCAAATAACAACTTTGGAAATTGAGAATAACAATCTAAATGAAGTTGTTCACAATTCAGTAAATGATTTGGACTTCAACTCTTTTCAGGAAAAAGATTTAAGCTCAGATTTTGATCTTCCTCTTTCAGGCTGTGAGAAATTTGAAATTCTAGAAATTGAACAGATTAAAAATGCTGAATTTTTCAATTCAAATTTGGAGAAGGATTTTAATGAACATGAATTTTTCGGAGTGTACGAGGATGAGTTGAAAAATGAGGATGAAATAGAATCAAGCCACGAATCCAAGTTTGAACATTTTAACTTTGGAGAAAATTCCAACGAACTTGAAGTTATCAGTGTTGAAAATGCGTTGTCAGTGAATAAAATTGAGAAATGTGATCCCATAGTCTTGAACAACACTCAGAATTTAAAATTCACGATTGCAACTGAGTTTATATACGATCATAAATTTTTGGACAATTACACTGATAAATATGTTGAGCACATGAATTGTTTTTGGAATGTTAGCTTGAGTGAAGAACTTCATGTTAGGACAACCCTGGATATTTTTCTACTGTACTACAAATCTAGGTATAAAGATGGGATGGTTTTCAAAAACCTTTGCCTATTAAAAAACATGCCTAGACATAGTGGGAACGGGATTCATCGGGCTAGAACCAAGTGTGGGGGGAAAGTTGGTGGCATTCTTTGCATCGCATGCATCGTAAATACATATATCATTGTACATATGATCCATTCTTACATATAGTTAGGCTGCATTTCATTCTGCAAATCATTTTGCATTTAATCCATCTGCGGATATTATCTTCCAAATTCAAGAAACGTGTGGACACTGTTTAGATTAAGTGTTGGGGGAGTCTGCATTGCATTCTTTTGATTTTTCTTTAATTTTTCTTTCTTTCTTTTCATGTAGGACCATCATGCATTTAGATCGTAGTAACATGCCATTTATTTTTTTATTTTTTTTAAATACGACTCACTTTAGATTGATAAAACAAAATAAGTCAACAATTGTTAGTCAGTTGATAGTATTTTTTTCTCTCAACTAAGATCAAATAAGAAATATGATGAAAAGTTGAATTTTGAGGGATAATAGTGTAACCGGTACATAGAGAGATTCTTAGGTGACGGCCATGAAGTTTATTCTAAATTGTAGTCGTTGTTTAATGAGTGGAGGACATAAAATACTTATATTAGCTTTTCAAATCTTTGAAACTAAGTTATGTTAAGCTGAATTCGTGTAATTTCTCTTGTTCTTATATTTTCAATAATAATAATAATAGCAATCCAAGGGTATCCACCATTGCTTGTATATCTAGCGTTGGTGTGCAAACCCGCCAAGCTCTATCCGACATGTTGTTGACAAAGTCAGCGTTGGTATATATTGGTCTCATTTTATGAGTTGGACACCTAAGGATTACCGACATGTTGTTGACAAAGTCAGCGTTAGTCTGCACAATCCGCCAAGCTATATCCCAACTCTCCGTCAGTCCGCAAGGCAGTGTATGGGTGGTATACCATGGTTTTTTAAGTTAGGTGTATGGAATTAATCATAAATTTCAATTTTTATAGAGATAGAGAATAAGCGATGAAGCCCAAGCACTTCTTGACCATATTGATTTGACTAGTCATACATAAGGAAATTAGAATACCACTTTACAAACTGTGACAAGCAAACTAAGAATTTATTTCGTGGCTGCACTATGTTCAACCGAACCAACTAGCCAAACTGGAATTTAACATTTGAAAACTTGAATTATATTGAAAATTTGTGACAGGTTATCTAAAATACAATCAACTAACTAGAAATTATTAACTTAATTTGTTTACCGCTTTTCTGAAACAAGTCGTGTTTTCAAATATTTTTTTCATTTGCATATGTCCATTGCATTCATGTAGTTGCATTAGAATCACAACATACTGCATTCGGATTTTGTGGGTAGTATCCACCGAGAACCCTCACGAGACACCACTCGTCCTACTGGGGACACCTAGAGATTTAACGGCTTGTTGCATACGCTCAATGCAATCGTGTTTCCTACGAAAGTGTGACCTACCTAATTTAATTTTTCATTTTTTCCTCGAGGACGAGTAAAAGATAAGTGTGGGGGTATTTGATTAACATAGAAATGTGATTATTTTATGCTCTTATATCTTATCTTTTGTATATAAATAAATATTACTTGGGTGTTATTTTGTCACTTTTACAGATATGCCAACTAAGCCACATGAAGCCATAAAAATAGAAAATAAAGATCAAAATGCTGTGTATATTACATATGAAGATCTGTAGATGAAGACTTCGCATTGTGTTTCTTTTGGAGTTTAAGATATGTAGAAGAAATCTCCTGAAATCTTATCTCCCTTCAATTAGTCAAATGCCAAACAAGGAAGATATGGGAGGAATAATGGCTAATTAAGAGGGGAGGAATAATAGCCAATTAAGAGGAGAGGAATAATGGCTAATTAAGTGGAGAGGAATAATGGATAATTAAGAGGGGAGGAGTAATTGCTGATTAACAGAACAATATATGCATAGATTGAATTAGGGTTTAAGTTGGCTATGTATCCTATAAATACCCTTGTATTCTCATTGTAAATGATCATCCTAGAATTAATAAAGTCTTCTTTTTCTCTTTTCTGCATTTTTTAGTTTCTTAGCAATTAGTGTTGTCTACAAAATTAGATTTGGTAGAACACTATTTGTATTTTTCATTTATTCTTCATTAGTGATTAACTGTCTGATTAGATTCAGCGGTAATCCTAAATTTATTTCCTGTTTGTTATTTTAATTTCTACAATTTCAATTTCTGTCATTTTTACTGCTTCTTTAGGTCAATTGGACTGAATATAGATTTGATTAGTTTCAGATCTGATTCAATTCAATAATAGTTTAATTGCAGTTTCAATTTCGTTTGCTTTCAAAACCAACCTCGAAGATTTGTCTAACACGCCCAAGAAATTTTATAAATAATTTAATTTAATTTACCTCCCTGTGATTCGGCCTGCATATTACACGATCTGTGCGCTTGCAGTATTTATTTTAAAATTCGCGCTTTTCTATTTATTAGAAAGCGTCGATCAAATGCATAATAGAGTTTGCAGTTAGTGCTACAGTACTTAGGTTATCACACCATAGAACTGTTTTGTTGACGTTGATTTTAAGTTCACTTAAGAATGACTCAATCCACATTATTTCTGCTACTGCACTTGCAACACTTCTGAACTCAGCCTCAGTGCTTGATCTTGAAACTATAGTCTGTTTTTTTGAACACCATGATACTGGGTTTTGTCCTAAGAAGATACAGCAGCCACTTGTAGATCTTTTGTCATCTGGGTCACTTCCTCAGTCAGCATCTGCAAAGCTAGTAAGATTAACATTAGTATTAGATTTCAAAATTAAACCATGATTTAGGGTACCCTTTAAATATCTCAGAATCCTTTTGATAGCTTTCCAGTGTTGATTCAAAGGATTCTGCATAAACTGGCTTGCTTTGATTGACAATATATGAAATTTCTTGTCTGGTTATGGTCACATATTGAAGAGCACCCACTATATATAGTTGCATATTATACCGTTGTTTATAGAAGTATGCTGAGCCCATTGGCCCAATGTATAATGTAATAAAACAAGTTATAGCCGACATATGTAAACTCTTCATTTTCTAATAATACAACTACCTATTTAGTCTACTAATATCAGTGCATATACTTCTTGTTTCAATAAAAAAGAGAAGTTATATATATAATATACATATGAAAGCTAGACATGTCAAATCCAAGCCACCCCAATTACCCTACTGTTTGGTGAGTTAGGTTCGGCCTTACCTTATTTTACTAGTTTTTGGGCCAACTCATTATCCTTCAGGAAAAATTAAGATACAAATACATAAACCTCAACAGATTATATAACACAATTTTTAAACCCACAATTCTTTTCCTTCTTCATCAACTAGGAATGTGACTGCCAATATACATTCAAATTCTCCTTTTTATACTAGTCCTATGTAATATGAATGAACACGATGAAGAAAACCATCATTACATTGGCAACTAGCCGGCTTTGCACCTATCCTCAATTTTTCAAAACCATAGATTACAATTTTGTATGTTGTAGTTGTGTTCGGGTGTTAATTTCTATTGAGTTTAATTCAATTGACATTTGAATTCATCTTTTAAGAAATCATGTTAATTTCAATTGAGTTTAATTCAATTCAATTTCAGTTGAGTTTAATTCAATCTTAGGTGATTTTAGGTTTAGATTCTTTTGTTTAGGAGCTGCTGTTTGTTCGTTTGGTGCTATTATAGGTAGCAGGAGGCGAGTTGCATTATCCTTCGATTAGTAGAAGTCATCAGAATTATTTTATGTTTATGTTATGTACTAAAGTCATTGATAATGTCACAAGAGGGCAATTTAAAATCAAATTAAAAGAGCAAATGGCTGATTTTAATGATTTGACCCAAGAATGGTTTTTTTCCTCTAGTGCCCACTGCTCTAATGTACCACTATATAACTACCTTATATGTAATATTAATTCATATACTTGAAATCGAAGTATACATTAAAGGGGTAAAAAGCTTCAACAAAGATTATACTTGCCACAGTTTAGGTGACAAGCTATTTTGATGAGTGTTGGTTGCCAGAATTGGAGTATCTCAATTGAAATTTTATTTAGAAAATATATTCTGACAAGTAGTCTATATGGCTGATTATTACTTCAAGCAACATCTCAAGTTGCTGATTGCCATATTGAAGGATTTTTGAGAAAATAATTATAATGAGATAAGCTGATCATCCATTTATAAATTGCACTAATAATTTAATATACATAAAATCGAGGATAGAAGATGCCTACCTCAATTAATCTGCTATAATAACTGACAATGTATCCAATGAACAGTGTTTATTGGTCTTCACTCACAACCAGATAATCTTAACATGTTAGCGCAGGAATTGGTTAAATGGTAGCTCAATAAAATTGTAGAAAAATCTAGAACATGATGGTGCAAGCTAACAACTTGATCAAATATAGATTTGATGTGTTTGATAGTTCATGTTTATTGTTTAATGAGTTCCTTCACTTCCAGCGGCCAAAATTGTGTCTTACAAACTATTTATCATACCTCACATGTGCGCACGCATGAAAATTCGTTTTCTATTCAATTAACATGTTGTTTTGAGTTTATTTATCAAATAAGTGCATCTTGGATTTAAATCTTCGCATTCAATTTCAAATGATGTCCGTTTTGTAGTGAATGTTGTAATTGCAACACCTTTACTCAGATACAATGCCACTACTTATATATATTGGACTATTTTTAAGTTGAAAATTGAATTTTCATTCAGTGAAAACTTGATTACATATGTATCCAGGAAGGCATAGAGAAGGTAGAATTGCACGAAGAAGGTGACTATACAAAATGGGATCAGGTAATGAAGATTTGATGGATTGCATTTTAGCAGAATAAGGTATGCATTACATGTTCGTTTTTATGATTCTTTATCTTTTCCCATGTAAATATCTTTCTACAGTATTGTTACTTAGTTGCATGAGAATATCATCATATGAACATCTTAGATTCAAATTATGGTCACATTATAACATGTAATCTTATTAAATATAAAATTTCTCGAGTAATTTAAAATGTACCCAATATCAATATAGTCATCAACAAGTTTTGGTAGGAGAATAAATATATGGAAGGGGAATAAATATGTGGTCGTTGTTTATAAATTACCTCAAATAATTTAAAATGTACCCAATATTAATATAGTCGTCAACAAGTTCTAAATTTTTTGTACAAATTACATTTAATGCAAAATATGCCATGCTGAGCTAAGAATTTGAAACCATTTCAATGATAGAATGCAACGTTGCAGACTACTTGTTAGGTGAATGCACGTTGAATGAGTGTGTACTGACTGGCTTAAGCTGTTAGGAGTATTTATCAAAAAATTGAGAAGCACTCATGGCACCTTATTTTGCAGCATTCCTCTAGCACTTGATTTCCGCCGCACAATTCGAATTAGTATATATGACTAGCGGGGAGATAAAAATTGTATGATTTCCACCATACAAGCTGAATTATACTAGTACTTTTAACCCATTTAGGCCTGTTTATAAATAGTATAATAGCTTTAACCATGTTTCAGATTTATTTACACATACAGACCTGTTTTATTTTACATTGGCTACTTTTGAAACTCGCCTTTGCATTTTAACATTTCCTGTACAAAATGCATTGGCTTCTTTTGAAAGCTCGCCTTTGCATTTTAACATTTTATGTACAAATATAGTATTATTAAATATTTGATACTTACAATATTAATAAACAATAAAATAATATTACAATCTAATATGTATATTCTTGTACAATAATTATTTAAGTCATATAGTATATAATTTTTAAAATTAAATTTTTATAAATGTTTAAAATATATATTTTATCTAATGTATATGTCATAATTAATATATATTTTATTTAATGTATATGCCATTGCAACATATATTGAAACACCCCACCTCCGTTAAGGTCGCTCTCAAAGGGAATGCCTTAATTTCGGTGGAGCAATATAGGTAAAAGATGCAGGAAAATTAAGACAGACAATTAAAGCAGCGACAAATAAATAAAACTTTATTTCATTGATAAACAGCTTGTACAAAGATTTTTTTTTCACAATACCAAAGGTATCCTGTCTTGTTTACATGAGTAAAGAAGCATAAAATGATTTCCCCAAATAAAGCATGAGCCAACAATAGCAGTAGAAGAGAGAGTCCAAGGCAACATGTCAAGAGTCTTCAAGCTTGGAAAGAGTAACGGTCCAAACAAACCTGAGCTATTCCCTCCCTGACTACCTGGGGGAGAAACGGAAGAAAAGAGGCGAAAGCAAACTAGGTCAGACATAAAGTCTGGTAAGTCCAGTGATTCTTAGTATTTAAACGAGGAAAAGGGTCATGACATGAATAAACTAAATATAAGACTAAACCATAGTAACAATATAATATGGGATAAGCATGGGATATGGCAAGATAAACTGAATGTACTGATAAACTGAATGTACTGATAAACTGAATGCGCTTCTAATCCTTCTCTGCTTCGCAACTACCCTGTTTATACAGATTTCTATATCTCTGCACTACCTAACTGGTGCCCAAACTAGTAATCTATGATCATATGATAACGTGATCCCAATCCCCGTATTTGCTGTTGCCTTCAGGTGTACATCTATTATGGGGATTCCGTTTATTACCTAGATCTAATCTAGGGTTTACTATCGAGTGCTTACTAGATTCAACCAGAGTTTACGCTACCCAGGGCCACTGCGGTTTATGCTAGCTATTGAACGCTTCTCGGATTCAAGGTTTACGCGACCTAGGTCCAACAAGGGATTATGCTACCTACTCGTATTAATTTTCCATGTGTCTGTGTCAGTCGGCCCTCTCTTGCGTGTAGATACTCTGTGTTAGCCCCACCATAAGGTGTATCTAGCCTTATGATAGGGACCCGACACGATTCAAGATGCACAGTGTATAACTACTAGTACCCAGTGCCTGCTTTTTCCCACTCCGGAGTACGTGCACGCCCGTAAACCATCGGAACCTACACTGACGTACCCCCTGAAGTTATCTTTGACCGCTTATAATCAGCCCAGTAATCGTGCCCCACCTTACCTAGTTTCAAGGTACCATGATACGTCTATGTGGGTTACTGCTGAAATGGGTCCCCGTTACTAGGGTTTTCTGCTGGTTAAGTTTGTGGGCCTATATATACAAATATTACCCACCTATACGAGATGTGCTTAACCCTCCCACCGATCCTAGCATGTTTTCTTAACGGTTAAGTTTTGTGGGCCTATATTTACTAATATTACCCACCAACCCGACGTGCACTTAACCTTCCCACAGATTCAAGCATGTTTATTTAATGGTTAAGTTTTGTGGGCCTATTTTTACTAATATTACCCACCTACCTGACGTGTAATTAGCCTCCTACTCGTCAAGTCGTGTTGGTTAAGTGGTTCTTGTTAACTTAACCTATCTTGCTTATAATGTTGGATTGGTTAAGTGTGATTTATTTACTTAACCCCGTTCATTCATCAGGTTATATTGGTTAAGTATTTCCCATTTAACTTAACCCCATTCGTTCATCAAGTTATATTGGTCAAGTGTCGATAATTAATTCAAGTTAACTCAACCCACCCACTCGTCATGTCATGTTGGTTAAGTGTTTCCTTCTGGTGTTAACTTCACCCTACCTCAAACCATGTTATATTGGTCAAGTGTTGCCTTCTCGTGTTAACTTAAATCTTCACATACATCGTGTTATATAACAGGTTAAGTGTTTTCCTCTTGTATTACCTAACCCCACCACATGTCATTATATATTGGTTAAGTGTTACTTTAGTTAACTTAACCCTATCATTTGCTTAATTAACATGTTACAACGGTTAAGTGTTCTAAATTTACTTAACCTCACCCACTTGCCTAGTTAACAGGTTACAGTGGTTAAGTGTTCTAATTTTACTTAACCTCACCCATCAGTTTAGTTAAAATGTTGAATTGGTTAAGCGTTACCTTAATTAACTTAACCCTATCAAATCTTGGCTTAGCTTTGATTCATTTATTAAAGCACCAACCATTCACGTAAGACAGGTATTGTTGCGATCACTGGATGTGCAGTCGGTTCCGGGCAGCTTTACATCGCAACTCAGTCTAACCTTGGGTTCTTATTGGGCTCAATGCCTTAACCTCTCACATTAGATAGGTATTGTTGTGGCTACTAGACAGCCGGGCGGGTCCGGGCAGTTTTACACCACAACTCAATCTAACCTCGGGTTAGACATATTCATATTTTCTACAATGTACACATATTTAGGACAAATTCTATATGTAAATTATTCCTAATTTACTTATTCCATAATTACTCTTTTAATGTGCTTTATCAACACATATTATTATGGCCCACTTTCCCTCTAAATCGTGTCCATAATTTTTGGTATGTAAATTATAAAATTAAGTGTCACTAACTGTAATATCCCGCGTTTTTGGCCGTCAAATATTTAATTTATTTTATTTATTCTAAATATTTTATTTAGAAAATAAATGGATTTTAATATATAATTCGTTATTTAAATGGAGTTTGAACATTAATTTATTTATATATTTATAAACGAGCTCGAAATGGCGCTGTAGTTCGCTATTTGGCGATTTGAACTTCAACTGAATGTACAGAGTTCGTTTTAAATTGGATTTCCGTGAAACAAGAAACGGGTGGAGCTGATGGAGTATATCTTTTTAGTGGAAGAGAAAAATCAGTATTTCGTCATGTAGATTTTGAGATATGTCCAAATCAAATTTTTGAATAGTCGCTATAGAATCGTTTATCGACCGTATCGGTTTATTCGATATAACTAGAGATCGGGTTTGAATTTAGACAAGGTCCTTTTGGGAAGTAGCGATAATTTAATTTTTAGAATTTTACTGTAATTTTTAATTAATTTAATAAGCAACTTTTTATTTGGAGTAGGTGGCACCCTGTATCGACATTTCGGGATTTCACAATATGAGTCCATCTACCGGTATTATTACATTTTTGGGACCAGAGCACATCACTCAATTAAATGGTATTTTTGTTTCTGTCCATAACAGTCCCTACGTGAACAGAATATTTCATAGTGGGGTACGCTATGTTTTTAACTTAAAACAAACTAAACTGAATGGTTAACTGGTCAAACGGACTCAGAATTCAACGAAACAAGTTTCATACGAAACCTTAGGAAGAGGTCTAGTGAAACGTCAAGGCCTCATATTTTTAGGATTTTATCTGGAATTGTTAGGAATTATTGCTCGGTGTTTTTCATCGATATTTTCTAAGGTATTTTCGCAAACGGTGTCGGAATTCGACGAAACCTGTCCCATTGGGTCCGGAATGTTTTTTTATGCTAGGATTGCCTATTTGTTTGGCAAAAACGGAGGATTTATGTAGGTAACTTGACGAATTTCTCTATGCAAAGCATGGAACAATAAAATAATATATATATATATATATTTGGGTTGTACTTACAAATGTATACTGTAAGTGTTCAACGTTGCCTTGCCTTGGTTGATGGGAATGCATGCTGCCTTTAAGAACGTGTATCATGTTCGGGTGGGGAAATTTTGTTAAAAATATATTATATATGAAATACAATACACGGAGCAGGCTACTGTATATGATAAGAGTATACACTGCACTCCTACCCATAACACAGCTATTATTTCACATGGCATCATTCCTTATTTATATATTTTAATTGCCTTGGCCACCACACTTTCACACCCCGTGCCCATCAAGTAACCGAATAAAAAACTGATTTCCAACACCGTGCTCATCAAGGCATTATCTCCTTTAAATAACGAAGATACTCCACTATTTTTTTTCTGCCTTCAGATCCATACCGCACCGCAACTAAAAAAAAAAGGGCGGAAGTGGCTCCTGCAAATAAAGGAGGCGTGAGCAAGGATTGGCAAAAAGTGGTGTACAGGAGGTTTTGTGCATGGGTGTATGGGGACTGGCCGGTTCTTTGGCAAACTACTGGTGATGGGAGGTGTGTGCATGTATTGTTGGGGTTAAAGGCAGGACCGTGATTTGTGTGGAAGCTGAATTGCGTTGGTGAAGGGCGTGAGAACAAACAAAGGGGACGAGCCATTTTATTGAACAGGGAGCGTTTGACGATGCAAGAACGAAATGGGAGTGGATTTATTTGAGAAGGGGAACCATGAGGTACAAACTGCCTCGGTATTTCTGAACGCCGTGAGTAACAAAGAAAAATTAGTTAGAATAAATTTTAAAGATTTACTGTTAATCATTTTAACTAAACTCCTATATGCCAAAATGAAAATTACTTGCAGGGTCATAATGAGGACCCGGGATTGAAAGTTAGTTTGACAAAAACATATCAGTAAATGAACAGACATAGGGAAGCAGTGAACTATCTAGGGAGCGCAAATACTGGAATAAATGATGACAGACTGTAGCAAAGAGTGGCTAGAACTCTTGAATGGAAACGCTATTTCCAGTGCTGATTCTAGAAGGTAGTTGGATCGGTTAAGTAACATAAGTAATCAAATTAATTTAATTAAGTGGTACTTAAGTATTTTTAGTAAATCCTATAACTATAATATTCCATTCCTGTGTAGGTTTTGGTTCAGTGACGAAGACCGCATGTTGAAGCATGCATTGGGTTACCGGAAAGAAACAACGTACTAGGACCATTGTGAAACAAAGTAATTAGTTAATTATAATTAAGAAATTTGTTGATTAATTAAATCGCATCATTTTATTTATAACTATTTCCTCCGTTATCAGAATTGGATAAACAAAGTGGCATTTGAAACATCTTGACTCGATCTACGCTATGGAACCGAAATGGATACAACTGGAGTCAACCGGGATTTTTAATTAAATTAAACTTTCGTTTAATTTAATTAAAACCAACCGTTCAAAACAACGGTATCAACTCAAGGTGAGTTAAACTCACTCAGTTTTCCCATTTATATTTTATATAAATTGGGTTCTTTATTTTGTGTGCTCTGTTTGCTGATGGTTGCCTGTTTGCTGGTTATACCTTTGTTTGTCGATTTAACTGATGAAATTAAACTGTGTTTAATTTCAGTGAAATACCAAATCGTTATTTTTAATGATTGGTTCCAGTAAAGGTAACTCGCCTTGGTTGGTCACGTTTATTTATAAACGTGTTTAAAGTGTTGAATTGTTTGCATTTCTTGCGGTTGATATTAAATGGTCGTTATTCATTTCAGTTAAACAAAACCGAATGGTCTGATTTGAGATAACCGTTGTGATTACAGGGAAGAACAGGTTGGAGGGATCCAACCGGATTCCTCAAATACATTATTTATTTTCATATTATTCTTTATGAACTGCATGTTTGTAGTGTTTGATTTGATTGTTGATTTTGAATATTCAACATCTGTTTGTTTAAACCAGTGGGCGGTATGGGTTTAGTATTTGGCAACATATGGCCTATAAAATCAACCGCTTTACAAATATCGATTCACCGTCAGGCGAATCGATAGAGATGAAGTTATAAAATTTATTTTATAACTGGAGTTAGATTTTGAAGTATATTATTTTGAATAAAGTTATAAAAGGGAATTAAATAAATATTTTATTTATTTAAGACCTTGATTTGTTTTTAAACGATTTTATAAAGTAATTTCTGATGTAAATCAGATTGATGAGTACAAGGTTAAGAAATAAATCAAATGATTAAATTTGGATAGTTGTTTTGTCAAGAAAACAATTAATGGAATTTATTTAAATTAATTATATTATCAATTAATATAAAGTGAGAATTTATTTGGAATCGGTTAACGAGATAATCAAGTTTGAGTGAATTAAATCGACCATTTTGAATTTGAATTGATTATCAAATTAATGCGTTTTGGATTAAATATCGTTTAAATTTAGATAAAGTTTTGAAAAAGGGTTTAAGATAAACCAGAATATATAAATGAGTTTCAAAGTGTAAATCGTTAATATTGAATTAACGTTATTTGAAAATGAGATCAAGTAAAAAGGGAAATTTGAAATAAGATTTCAAAAGTGGGGAATGGTCGAACAGATTTGAAAAAAAAAGATTGGAAATAAATGAATCTGGTTAAAGAAGTGGGTTATAGGGTTGTATAACTTAACCCAAGTTATAATGGAATGTATTTCAAGACTGAAATGGGAATATTGATTTTGTGATTACAACTTATATTCATCTGAGGATAAGAACGTTGTTTGATCAAGGTATGAGAGGTAATTAAAATACCCCAACTTGAACAACATTGGGATTATCTGAAGATGATATTAGTTGGCGATCATAAAAGAGGTTCATGATAATGCAACGAATGTTTTGAAAGGGGAATTGAGTGGAAATCATATATGATTATAAGTTATTTTACTAAGTATTATAACGTAATGGTTCTGAGGACATTAGTATATAAGAATATAGTTATTCGAGATAGAGTTAGTCAAACATAGTTATCCAGGATGAGTTGCCATTTCGTACGACTGCTAGCGAAATTCGCAGGCTGCAGATAGCCTACGGCGGTCGGATGTTTCCTGAGGGAATCAGGCGTAACCATTGTGATCGCTGTGATCTAGAGTCAAGCGAATGGATTTAAGTCGAGTATTAGTTAATCGATAGGAGTTAAATAAGTTGAGTTAATCAATCAGAGTTAACCAGTTAGAGTTAATCAATTAGAGTTAATCCATTAGAGTTAAATCGAATTAGAGTTATTCAATTATCGTATTTTTTGAATATTAAAAGAGTTAGAAGTTTTAATTTAACCAAAAGTAAATCAGTTGTTAAAGGCCAAGTGATGATGAATACTGAATCAGTGAACTCATTTGATTGTCATGGTTGAAACACTGTATATTTTGATAGTTAAAACACCGACTATCAAATCTGACCAATACGATTGTTGGTATGGAAAGACCGGGATCGAATTTATATTCGAAAACCATTCCGACCAACAAATACGTGAAGATACCAGAAGATGGTCGAGATGGAGCATTGAAGACCGTGGATTTTCATAAACGGAAGAACCACTAATCTTCTCTGCCTGGCAAGTAGAGATAAGTTGTGATTCGGTCGTGGCTGGAATCTACGGGTTGCAAGGACTTCTCGCTACTGATCCATGGGGTGATTCCTATATTGGATGCGGTAGGAAAGTGCCTTCGGTTCATCCTGTTCCTGGATGATTTGTATGGACGGATGTCTGACGGAGTATTTCCAAAGGGTCACGTACGTTGATTTCTTCAAACGTGCTATAGTTGTTGGCGGGGAATCGCCGTTCTCTTAGCTTACTGCTAGAGTATTTTTGTGGATGTCAATTAGTGATATCTGACGGATCTGACGATGTGGCATTCAAGTGAATGACGACCAGATGATCAAAGGTTAATTCTGTCCTCAAGCCTGATCAACCAGGAAATGACAAAAATCGGGCAAGCAGCATGGCTATGTGGGTCGCTCCCATTAGGGTGTATAATCACCTATCTAGAGAAATTCCTATTTGTTCTTAAATCTATATTTCGATGCTGTCCCATTTCGGGAGACGGTTGCTGATCCCAACCGTCGGTGATATACATTCGATACACTCAAGCGAAATGAGTGGTCGGTCATGTGAGGGCCGGGTTGCAAGACGTTCTTGTTGAACCCAGTGTATTCGTCTCTAGAGATACACTATCGGCAGGTGGACCCATACCTTGTCAAGTTGGAATCCAATCTCCAATAAGCGCCCGCGGTTTTTGATTGTATACTATATATGTGGAGCGTGAGATGCAAGCGTTCCACTAGATTGTTATTTACTTGTATTTAGACATTATTATAATATCAGATAAGATATTGGTTTCAAAGATGTTTTGGGTTATCGTAAGGTAAAAACCATCCGCGTTTATGTGTGGATTTGGTCTTACGATTATCCTTTTCTTTTGAAAAGATTTTTGAACTTAAAAATCATGTTTGGATGATTTACCCTTATTACTGTGCGAGTTTATCTCACTCTGGTTCACCAGACTGACCCGGTGTTTTGTAAATGCTCGGGTTAGCCCGGAGTGTACAGGTTTAGGTTATCGAATGTTGTGAAGTCCAGAGATGAGCTGGGGATGTTTAGACGTATGATATTATATAGCTACTATTCCGCTGTGTGTTGTATATGGGAACAGATCATTATAACTGTTCCATTGTGTGATGTACTCTGATACTGTAAGTATTTTTAAAGCTCTCAATAAAGATTTATTTCTGTATTATATTTTATTCTGCTGCGATGTGAGACTCTGTGTTGTGGTGTTTCTTCTTCTTCTATTCTAATATTTCTTTCTTTCTTATCTCACCCTCTAATTTCTTTCATTAACTATCCAGTGTTTTCGGTGCTTGGAGGATCGGCATGAGTTACGGTAAAGGTATTTATGTCGATTTTTGAGGCCGAAATCCCTGGGTCGTTACACTAACCATGATTATGCTAAACATGTCAATTACAAGTAATTTCAAATTATTAATCAGAATAGGCTATACCCCACCTTCCCAAACTCGCCATAAGAGTCATGCCCAAAATCACTATGTCATATATTCGGCGTTCCACATCTAGATTTAGTATCCAAATTTACAATTCATGTTAAAACTAGATTTGATATTCTAGTTTACAGTTTACGCCCAAAACTTGGTTTACATGCCAATTACATACTTTGCGGCCAGTTAACAATTTACCATTTACGCTCAAGTCTAATATGCATGTAAATTATTTACTATTATAGCCAATTCAGATTATGCCAACATATTTACTATGCCAAATTAACTTAATTAAGCTACGCCCAAAATCCCGCGCCTTAATCGTACGTATAACATGATTTCACAAGTTTCTAAGAACACATGAAATGAAACTAACCATAGGAATATGGGATAAGCACGAGAATTGACATGAAAGAATAGTCATGCAAAAATGAACTAAATACAAAAATAATGGTTCCAATAGGCTGTACGTACATAACAGTGAATAGGAATAAACTAGACAAGTTACACCCTAAATATGAGATCCAACATAATCAAGGGAGACATAGGTGATTTGATCCAACATAATGCCAGTTCGGTGTACAACCATGATTTGTAACTATAGTGTTATGGGCATAAGAAACTAGCCATAATAGTTATAGGCAATTAACTACAATAGTCCTAGGTAATTAACCACAATAGTCCTAGGCATGGTCATAGGTGGTAGTCTCATAGTTATGAATCATAGTCATAGGCAATAGTCTTATGTTCGTAGTCATAGGCAATAGTCTTATATTCGTAGTCATAGGCAATAGTCTTATGTTCGTAGTCATAGGCAATAGTCTTATGCTCATAGTCATAGGCAAAAGTCCCATAGTCATAGTCTTTGGCAATTAGCCATAATAAGTTCTAGGCCACAATCGAGAATCAGATCCAAAGGCATAGATACACTACAAGAAATTTGACCTTTATCTACCAATAGATATAGGTAGGTAAAGAGAACCTTTATCTACCAATATTTAATGGTAAAATTCACTGGTAGGTAAATGTTGTCAATTTTGTAAAATTGTTAAAGCATGATTATCTACCAGTAATTATAGGTAGGTAAAATGTATTATCTACACATATACAGAAGGGGATTTTTTTTTTGCGATTAACCCCTACATTTTTCTCATATCATTTTAAACTTTCATTAAAAATAATGCTGATTCATTCGATGATGTGTCAAAAAAGTATATTCTAGTATTCTTTTTTGAATTGAAGATTTTGCTTATATATCCTAGCAATATTTTTCATAAAATAATTTCTTTATTAATTATTAATAATTATTTTGAAATATGAAATAATTAACAATTAATAAATTGATAAAAAATAATTAAATTGTAAATAATTAATATTAAATAATCATTCGTTAATAACTTATCATACATTCTTAATTTTTTCCAAACATTTGATTAACTTTAAATTTTTCGCAAATGTTTCACAATTTCACGCTAATATGTCATCATTTGAAATGATCAAAATATATTTTCTCTAGTTTATTCAGAGACAAAATTTATACCATCCTCTCCGACTATAAATTTAACAGTTTATTTTAAATTAAATCTAACGGTACAAATCTCAATCCACGTGATCTCTTTTGTAGCCTCAATCTGCATAGTCTCTTCTGATTGGCCACCATATAAAACACCAAAACTGACACTACAAATAAATACCAATAATCTTGATGACAACTATTTATTATAAATGCTATGTTTACATCCCTTTCTGAAGCAAGTGAGGCATTCTTACTTTAAAACTTAATTGATTTTCTTCTCTTTCTAAAAATATGTTTCATGAAATACCCTAATAACTATATTTTTCAACCTTTTTATTCACACATGAATCTGCACAATAACAATAAAATAACAAAATAATAATGATGTGGGCATCTGATAAATTTGCATCTGTGTATTCTACAGGCCAAATTAGTATATTTTCTAGCTCCAGCTCCAAAATAACTATCCAAATCAATTACATTCATGCATAAAACAAATAGATTCAATGATATAAGGAAGAGATTCATGCATATAAGGGAATTAATTACATTCATGTATATCCTCTTATTCTTCTTTTCTTTTATTCTCTGTTATTCTTACACATAATGTTTGAGTACATAATATACATTCAATTCCATTTTAATATTAGATCTGTATTTACAGACAAATGAATCAATTCAATTTTGTTTGTATGTATATATGTGTGTATATATATGTATATATATGTATATATATCAAGAGTTTATGTTAATTAGTGTACATCTTTTTTCTTTGATTCCTTTTACATTTATTTCGTATTTGTTTTGTTAAAACATGGTTGACATTAGCCTTGGTTAACGTTTGTGCTAATTTATCAAGAGTTACCATATAAAATTTGTATGAAATAGATGGTAACATATTAATGTTGATTAATTTATACATGATAGACTCAATACTTGATATAAATGGCAACATATTAACATTTGTGTTAAATTATTTCATACCTGTATAAATTAATTGCAATTGATTAATGTTAATTTATACATGGTAGCATGTATAAATGGTAAAATTTGTATAAATTAATTTATTAAATAAATGGTTAACATTAAATGGTACCAAGTTAATTTACATATTAAATGGCATGTTAGTTTGAATATAAATTAACATAAACTAATATGGTACCATTTTTTACATGTTAACATTATTTGTATAAATGGTTACATGGTAGCATTTATTAACGTTAATAACTGCTTACTGACGCTAGTATTCACCACAATTTTAATGCATAGAAAACCTTTTATTTTCATCCTTAGAGGTAATTTATTTTTTCCTTTTTTCCTTCCTTCTTTCCTATCTTACGTTATTTATTTATTTACTTACAGATGGCTAGAAAAATGGATCTGGTTTATGGGGATGGTAGCGTTGGGGTCATGGATTCAGTTTCTGAAGCTATTCACAATGCTAATGGTCATGCTACTGGGTAATTAACTTGTATTTTTTACATCCCTTTTTTCTTTTCTTGTTTTACAAATTTCTTACCTCAATCAATTTTCTTTATTTTATGTGTGGAAACATTAGGATCATACCAAGGACTCTAATGGCTAAAGAGGTGATCTTGGCTTAAAATTCATATCTGATAAAAGTCAAGGGTTTCATTCTCATATTTGGTTTATTATGTAGTTAAGTGGAGAAACGTATGTGGTAGTGAAAGAAGTGAGCGACATGCATCAAAGAAAGGCAGAAATGGCTAAGCACTCTGATGCATTCATTACATTATCTGGTTAATCTTTATCCGTTATGTTACAAATTTTATTTTATCTTTCCTTCATTTTATATTTTCTGATATTATTCTAATACATTCCTAGGTGGTTATGGAACATTAGAAGAGCTACTTGAAGTTATAACATGGGCTCAGCTTGGCATCCATAAAAAACTGATTAGTGATAATTGAAGATATATTAACATTTGTATTAATTTATTTCATACCTGTTTAAATTAATTGCAGTTGATTAACATTAATTAACCTTAGTTTATACAAGGTAGCATTTATAAATGGTAACATTTGTATAAATTAATTTATTAAATAAATGGTTAACATTACATGGTACCATGTTAATTTACATTGATTTACATATTAAATGGTACCATGTTAATTTACATATAAACTAACGTAAATTAATATGGCATCATTTCTTACATGGTAACATATTATTTGTATAAATGGTTACATTGTAGCATTTATTAACGTTAATAACTGCTTGCACTTATAAATTAACGTTACTCAACTTCATACTTGTATAAATTAACGTAAATTAACATGTTACCATTTAATGTTAGTTAATGTTAAAACAAGTATGGAATAAATGGTAACATATTAACATTTGTGTTAATTTATTTCATACTTGTATATATTAACGTTAATATGTTACCATTTAATATCTGATCCATATCAATGTTAATTACTTCTCATATATTTGTTTCATTTTCAATGCTAATTTAGTTTGATTTGATGTTGATCTCATTTGATAACCTTCTACTAATCTCTAATTTTATTTGGTATAAAAATAATTGATTGGATTTTAAAGCTTGTATTTATGTTTTGCCTTATATTGGAAGGAAAAAGCTAATAAATCTATTATGATAAGTACACACACTCGTTTCACCCTATCTAGAAAAATTGTGAGAAACAACCCAACTTACTGAGATAAATAAATTTATATCAAATTTATATTTGCGAATTAAATTGTTTCTTTTCAATTTACTATGCTATTTTATTATGACAGGTATGATAGACGACTGAACAAATTGTGGATTAAGAAGCCGACGATTAAAACTAGAGTAAGAGTATGAGTGACTGATTGTGTACATGTATATGAGTGAATTAGTATGTAGTAAGGAGCTAATGTATACGAGTGAAATGTAGCAAGGAAGTGTATGTATAATAGTGAGGAAACAGTATGTGTACAATTCGAAAGTGTAGTAAATATTTAATTGAATAAATATTTGTTATTTTTTTAAAAATAAATTCTGTGTAAATATTCAATACGTGTAAATATTTATTTATAGCAAATAATGCCATATGGCCTAAAAAATGATGTCATATGCACTAATCAAATGATGTCACATGGACAAATTATTGTTTGACACATGAACCAACCATTAAATGCCAAGTGTCGGCATTAATATATGCTATGTGTATACTATTACGACAACCACGTCAGCATTCATGTAGGATGACACATCACCAGCCATGTCAATGGCCATCTAGGATAACACATCATCAAACAAATCAGTTGGTGACTCATTATTCGAGTCATAAGGTAGTGGGGTCCATTGATTCTTTTACCTACCAATATCAATAAGTGTAGGTAAATATCTTTCTCTACTAAGCTTTACCTACCCAATTTCTACCAATTCAATATTGGTAGCTAAAATATATTACCCACCATTATGTTAGTATTACCTACGCTTACAATTGGTAGTTAAAGACCTTATTTTCTTGTAGTGATAACGTTAGATTTGACATAAGCATGAATCAAAGATAATTAACTTGCCAATAGGCACAGTTCTATATTTTAATTTATTACATTCACGAGTCCAATTACACGTTCATATCTAAGGAATAACCGAACTTACAGTGATCGATTTAGAAGAGGATAATAAGACAGCATTGTGGCGATTTGTTATGATTCGCGTGACGTTGCTTGAAGTTGAATGCCTACGGTCCAACTTGAAGCTTTAATTTGATTCTCTTTTAATTCTATTCAGTTTGGAAGAAGATGCATTAATCCTAGTTTTGATTCCAACAGAGCAGCGATGCCATTTTTTTATTTTTAATTAGAATTGAGGCAGAGTATAGGCAGAATAAAATTGTGTGGAGAGAAATCTAGGTTTGGGGGTGTTTAAATAGCATTGGGGTCACGAATTTGGTCAGAAAGGCGTCCAGGTGCAGGAAAATGAATCTGTCTGCAGATCTGGAAAACAGGGGAGAGGTCGACCCTAGGTTCGACCCTAGTGTCGACCTGTATACCCAGGTCGACCTTAGTGTCGACCTGTGTAGGTAGGTTGACCCCCAGGTCGACCCTAGTATCGACCTGGGTCCTGTCTGTTTTGAATTTCGGGCTGAAATTTATGAAGGGCATATCTTCTTCATACAGAGTCCGATTTATGCAAACTTGGACTCTATTCCAAGCAGAATTTCGAGATGAACGCAATGGAGTAGCCCGTTTATCTTAATTATTCTGTTACAATTTAATTATTCCCTGATTTGTTATTCTTATGAACATAGAAAATACGGGGTGTTACATATATATTCATTATTTATAAATATATATTAAGCAATATATTTAATGGTTGATAATTTATAAATAAAAAGAAAATTTTAATAATTTATTATTTAATAGTTATTATTGACTAGGAACTATTTATTATTGACTAGTAATTATTTAATAGTTGTTATTTATTAAATACTACTTGTAATATTACTTATACTTAATAATTAAAGACTATATTATATATTTTTTATAGTATTATATATTTTATTTGATTTGGACATAACTTACAATCTATTTGATGAAATATTATATATATTTTTTATAATATATTTGGATTCTATTTGGATGTATGGTATTGATATTCGTATTAATTAAACAACATTTGAACGTATAATTTAAAATATAATTAAAAATGAGCTCGTAACGTCTTGGTAGTTTGTATTTTTAAGTTTTGAACTACAACCAAATATATATAATTCGTTATAAGTCGGATTTCTTTGAAAAAAGAAATGTTTGAATCTATTAAGCTATATTTTTCTAATGGAAGAGAAAAATAAAGATTTTATATTATAGACTTTGAGTTATATCCAAATAAATTTTCAAAAAATCGCTATGGAACTGTTTATTAAATAATATATATTATAATATAATCTATTAATAATACAAAAATGATAATATTATAATATTATTATAATTTATTATTTAATATATTAAATAATATAATATATTTTTATAATATTGGTTTGCTTTACTATTATATTATTATAAACATAATATATAACAATTTTGGTGTAAAATAGGAAATAAATTGTAATTAATTATAATTATAATTAAAATATATATTCATAAATTATATTTATTATAAACTATAGATTTTGTAATTAATTTAAACATGTGGACATAAATATAACATGTTAGGAGCTAATAGTTAACAAATTTTTTATACTACTGAGTACATTATTTATTAGAATTTTAAACTATAAATATATATGTTGCATTTAATTATTTTAAACATCTTTAAAATTTAACTATATAAATTATATATTATATAACTTTAATAATTATCGTATAAGAATACACAAATTACATAGTACAATTTATCACAAGTCTATATTTAATTTTAGTTTAGTAGAATTTTAATTTAATAAATTTATATTTAAATTTATACCATTATACAAAAATTATAGAGTCATTTATTATAACTATATCTATTTAATTTGATATAAATTATAATTTATTAAATTAATATGAACTATAATATAATATAATATAATTGCATGTTATGTGTTTATGCATTATAATATATATTATTAAATAAAAGTAAAACTATGAAAATTATATTATTTAATAATTATAAAATTATATAATATATAAATGGGTCGTATATAAATTATTTTAATATATTATATAAACTATAATATATTTATGTCTATTTAACAAATTTAATTTATAGTTAATATTTATAATTAAATTAGTAAACATATTACATAATTATAATATAATTTTATATTAAATACTATTATATTATTTACTATAACAAAATCGTTATTAACTATTGAGAATTTTTATATAACAAATAATATTGTAAAAATTTATACTATAAAATATATATATTAATTATGGCATGTACATTAAATAAAATATATATTAATTATGGCATATACATTAGATAAAATATATATTTTAAACATTTGTAAGAGATTAATTATAAAAATTATTTTTCATAATTTTATCTATTTAACTTAATATAAATTATAATTTATTAAATCAATATGAATTATAATATTATATAATACAATTGTATGTTATATATTTATACATTATAATATATATTATTAAATAAAAGTAAAACTATGAAAATTGTATTTTTAAATAATTATAAAATTATATAATATATAAATGGGCCCTATATAAATTATTTTAATATATTATATAAATTATAATGTATTTATATCTATTTAACAACTTTAATTTATAATTAATATTTGCAATTATATTAGTAAATAAATTACATAATATTATATTATTTACTATAACAAAATATTTATTCACTATCGAGAATTTTTATATAACAAATAATATTGTAAAAAATTATATTATAAAGTATATTAATTATGGCATATACATTAAATAAAATATATATTAAATATGTCGTATACTGTAGATAAAATACATATTTTAAACATTTATAAGAATTTAATTAAATAAATTATATATTGTTTAATTTAAATAATTATTGTATAAGAATATACATATTAGATTGTAATATTATTTAATTATTTGTTATTATTGTAAGTATTTAATTATTGTTATATTAGTATTTAATTATTAATAATATTTAATTATTAATTATGATGGTATACAAAAATATCAATTATTGACAAAGAATATTAAATATAGTATCAAATATTTAATAATACTATATTTTGGACAAAAATTGCATTTGCTCACTTTGAAAGTGAGCCAATGCATTTTGTACAGAAAATGTTAAAATGCAAATGCGAGCTTTCAAAAGTAGCCAATGCATTTTGTGTAGAAAATATTAAAATGCAAAGGCGAGTTTTCAAAAGTAGTCAATGTAAAATGAAATAGGTCTATATGTGTAAATAATTCTGAAACATGGTTAAAGTTGTTACGCTATTTTTAAACAGAACTAAATGGGCTAAAAGTCTATTCCAATATATGGCTAGCGGGGAGAGAGAAAATCATACTACTTAATTTGGATTGTTTGGCTGAATGTGGTTGAAGGGGTGTTGCAATCTTTGGGATGCCATTGAGCGCTCCTTCTATATAGACTCGTCAAAACTGACCCTAACCTATTTACCCAACTCATTTACCCTAAAATTTAAAGGGTTGGGTCCAACCCACTTAATTTTTATTTTCCTCAAACCAACCCGTTTATAACTGCTAAACCAATACTCAAAAACCGACCCAAACCGCTTATACCCATAGAACCCTAAAATCACAGTAGTAAAAATCAGGTGATCTGTCTACCTTCGTATTGCAACCCTTAATTCCAACTTTAATCATAATTTAAAGAGCGTATCGGTTTCTTCGACAACCCTAACTTCGTATTTCAGTTACTCTTCTTCACCGTAAACTTCACTGTTGTTTGTATTTGCAAACCCTAGGTAATTAAATTCTCGCAATTTCGGTTTTTAAAATTTAATCGAACATTTAGCATTTTAGCATTTAAAGTTTTATTGAACACCTAGCCTCTCCTTCCGCTTGAAGTAAGTGTTAGTATCAGGTGATGAATTCCATTGTGCTTTTTTAATATTAGCTTCAATCGGTATGAAAATATAAGGCTTTTGATCTGCTGCGTTTCAGGTGCATTTTTGCAATTCTCGTTGCTTGATTGTTGTTGCAATTATCTTCGTTCGATTGTTGCTTTTATTGTTCCACTTTCAGGCATGATGTTGTCTTCTCATTGCTGCTACCTTATGATTTTCATTAATGTGCTCTTTCAAGTACGATGTTGCTTTTCCATTGGTGCTACTTTCTGCTTTTTGTTCATGTTCTCTCGATTTTGTATTTGATTTGTTGTGCTTTGTTACTTTTTATTGTTCTTGCATTCTATTTTTTTTTATGTTCTTTTTTTAGTAGTGCCATAATTTTATGGTTTACTGGAGCATTATGGTATATGATTTGATAATCTAACTGTTACTTGCTATCTTTTTTTGTCTATATTTGTTATTTTTACCAGTACAAGAATTTTACAGCTAGAGTACTGTCTGAGGAACCAAATGAGTATATAACCATGATATATAACAACATGAATAATCAGCCTTGGCGCAAACAACCTCGTTAGACATTAGAAACATATGCCTAAGAGTTGAAATTATAGCTGTCAGATATAGAGCTTAAGTAAAGAGTAACACGCGTACAGACTACAGAGTAACAACCATCGATATCTTTGTAAACACCAACTACATACAAGCAGTCAAAACACAAAACAAAAATAAAAAATCACACCATCTTATGTGGTTCTCTCGTTTCCCTGTATCAAATTCAGGTTAATTAGTCACTCAAACCTTATATTCCAAACACATGAGTCTTTTCTACAAAAAATAAGAATACATGCATGCATGTTTTTCTTCTACGTTTCTACTTGGTGATGATATACATGACATAGACAATAACGGGTAAGTATCCAAGAAGAGTGAGTACCAAACATAACCAAAACTCTGCTTGAAAAGGAGAATAAAAAGGAATGAATACATGAGCAATATAGTAATAATAAATGAACTCTATACTGTAATGGCACATACTCTGCAAACAACTTGAGAAAAACTCCAAGAGGAGGCAAGAAGTTATAAATAGAACCAAGGAAAACATACATTTTAGTAAGTTGGTACTCCAGGTCTGATAAATGAGTGTTGAAAGGATGCAAATATTGTATACTTTAAAGTTCATTTACCACGTTTCTTAAAGTTCTATAGCGTTTGGAGCCTTTACTAAAGATGTCAGTAACCCCCATGTTTAAAGGTTGGCCTTAAAAACTTTATGTTTGTTAAGGAACGAGTGAGCATGATTGCTTTCTTCTTAGTGCTACAAATGTGTAAAAGAAGAGATAAAAATTCAGTATGTTTTAACCAATGGTTAAAAACTTCAAAAGTGCTTTTGTAACTACTATTTTCTCGTGATTTGCATTGAGTAGCTAGTAGTATGTTTAGTGCTTATACTTGTAGTCATTTAAATAAAGGTTATTAGCATATTGCTAATTTTGTTTAAAGAGTGAGGTTGCTAGTAGGATGGTTCTGTTTGACAACCAGAGTTATAACGACATAAAAGTTGGTAATCGTAAAGTGGTCATATATTTTGCTTGATTCACAAACTATTTTATATTCTATTTTAAGCATACTCCATGATTGATTTGTTAAGCCTTAAAAATAATTTTGAAGAATACCATACTATAATCCAGAATAGTAAGTATAGTCAAGCCGTCCTGGCTACCCCGTAAGTATAGTCAAGCCGTCCTGGCTACCCCGTAAGTGACCACTTCTAAAATCAGGCTAAAACAAACAAAAAGTAAAAGTGTTTGAAATCTGATCGCCATAAAGACGTCTTGAATCTTTTACGTTCGAAGAAACCCGTTGAAGCTACTTTTGCAGCAGTTTTGTGGGAATGTGATCACCATGGTGATTTCGATTTCTTTGAATAATGCGGTATCCATTACCACCAATACATGTTTCCTTTTTCCTCCTTCTAAAATAATAATAATGAAAAATGAAGTAAAAATGAAGGGAGAAAGAAAAGTTCATTTGGTTGATACATTATGTTTTAATTGGCTTTGCTTTGGCCCTGTTATATTTATTTATTTTTATTTTTTCCTGATCAACATTTTACTTTATCAATTACTATAAATTGTTGAATATCTATTTTAAATTATTAAAACACATCCTTTTATTATCAAGTGCCCCATGACAGTTAAGCTGGTTATGTTTCAATCATATATGTTTATAGATATGAAATTTTATTACCATGAATACGTTAAGAGCTAGCACTAGCTAACAAATGCTAAGGAAATAGTAAAACATTTCAATTTGAGAAGTTCCATTGTGATGAAGTGAGTCTTAATAAAATCTCATGCATACATAACTAGATATTAGCACATTGTTTTATAATGTAGACAAGTCTTTCCTATTACCAAAATTGAAGTGTAGATCCAATCTCATTTTGTTGACGGCATGGGAGCTTTCTGTTTATATAAAAACACAAAACATAATTGACGTGGTCAATGTACATATGTTGCTGTTATATATAACCTTTGATATGAACTATTAGTCAAATTTACTCAGGCCCATGTAATGACCCAGAAAATCTGAACCAATTTAAAAATTTTAAATTGGCTAAAATAATGGATTTTAAATATTTAAAATAAATATTTTAAATAATAGCGATGAAAACTGAGTTTGAATCGACAATTGAAAACGAATATAATTAATTCTAATTATAAACAAGGCCTGAAATGGCGCTGCAGTTTCAAAAATTGAATTCAAACTTTGTCGGACTGTACCGGGTGCAAAACAAAACGGATTTGAGTGAAACCAAAAATTTAAATCTGTTAGTGAATACCTTTCTAACGAATCTGAAAAATCGAATTTTCATAGCGGAAAGCAAAAGTTATGTCCAAATGGATTTTTAGAAAGGTCGCTATGGAATTCATATAGCCCGTGAAATTGGCCGTTTTGCATACGACCTCGGAATTCGACGAAACCACTTTTGTTGGATCCGGGATGTGAAGTTATTGCTAGGTTTCAAATTTCATAATTTTTGAAGCTAGTATGTGAGCGTGGCAAAGGAAAATGTGTTTTGGTCATTTATAGTTAAATTGGATCGACCAGAAATGGGCCATTTTACAAACGGTCTCAAAATTCGACGAAACTAGTTTTGTTGGGACCGTATCGTCAAAACATAGCTAGATTTATTTTTCTGGAATTTTTCGAATCAGTCTGTGGCCCTGGCAAATTGAAATGTACGTTCAAATCGAATATTGAATGTTATATATTTTAATTTGAAGAAAAACTGACTGAAACAGTCGAATGGGCCTTCGAAACATATCCCATTGTGTTCAGAATGGGGGTAAAATGCTAGGGACGACAGTCGTTGGGTTTGGATTGGGGTTCGTGAGAGAAAGAGGGTATTTTCGAAATTTAAAAATATATAAATAAATAAAATAATCTGATTAGTCAACGCATTCCCCTTCTTCCCCGATACCCCCCTGAAGCGACGACGGAATTCATCGCGACCTTCCCTCCTCTTTTTCTCTTCCATCTCGCAACGAAACCCAGTGACCCTTTGGAGGATTTTGTAGCCTTCTCCACCACCTTCAAATCCAACCCCGCCTCGCCACCTATCGCCTCGCCATCGTCGAGCATGACCCCTCGAAAATCGCGCCCTTTGAAGGCCCGCCGCCGCTCAGATCTGGGCTCGAACTCGATGTGGTGCACCTGCGTGGGAAGCTCTCTCCAAGGGCGACAACGTGACACCCTCCGATCGTCACCACGCTGCTCGGATTTCGCGAAATTCCCAACCCTAGTTTCCAACCAAACAAGAAGGTAATGGTTTTAATATATATAAACTATATTATAGCATTTTAAAAGCGCTACCGTTTATGATTTAACTGTAAAAATCATATCTTTTTCGTTTGTTGACGAAATTCAGTGAAACAAGAGAGTGGACTCGTGTGGACGTCTTCTACATTCTAGAAGAGACCGCGTATTTTTCTGAGCCTTCTGCTATTTTTGGTGGAGTGGAACCCAATGTGAGATTTCTAATTTATAAACGATATGGAAAACGACGATGTATAAATTATATAGTCGATGTATGAGTTATATAAGCGTTGTACACCTCATGTATAAGCGTTGTATAAGTTGTGCGTTCGATGTATAAGTTATATATGCGTTGTAAAAATTATATATGTGTTGAAATAGAAGTGAATTGCTATATATATATATATATATATATATATATATATATACGCCCCTCTTCCACAAACCATGGACGATATTTATTGGTTGTGATTGGTGTGAAAATTGATTGATAGCGAATGGTAGATTGTGATTATTTGTGGTTGATATTGATTGATTGTGGTTGAAAAATACCCGTTTGTGGTTGAGAAATAATTGGTTGAAACCACATAGGATTAGTTTGTGGAAATGAAATAAATATATACATGCCGCCTGCGTGCGAACTAGATGCATGATCCACATTGTCAAAAACCGCGAGGTTTTAAGGTAGAGCTAGGAGCCGTACTAGGGACGGTCCCGGTTTTAACTACCCTGCCGTTATGCTGCCGAAATTTTGAAAAATATTCATGTGTTTGAATTATTTTCATTTGTTGAAACTACATTTATTCGTTGAATTGAAATTCATGTGTTGAATGGTGTTCGTGTTTTGAATATAAAAATCACCTTTTTATCATCTATATGAACTATATAAAATAGTCAAGTTTTGAAATAAATTGTTTTATAAAAAAAATCCCATTTTTATCACCAATATGAACTATATAAAATAATCTGGTTTTGAAATGAATTGTTTTATATTAAAAATCACATTTTTATTATATAAATGAATTGTTAAAAACAGTGAAGTGTTGAAATAGAAGGCAGTTAGATGAAAATATCATTTTTATCAAAAGTGTGAAATTCCTATGGTTTTGAAATCGAAGAATCGATTTATATATTTAAATAGAATTGAAATATATTGAAAAACGACGCTGCAGTTCGATTTTTGAAACCGTGATTTCAAACGATTAGTACGGGAGATCCGACCATCGGATTTTCCTGAAATCGCAACCGTTGGGTTCGCTTTGGAAATATCTTTCCAACGACACCAACTTTGTAAAAATCCAACGGTTGGATTGTCTGGAATGTTTAATTCAAATCTAAAGAAAAACAGCGCCAGAATCGATTATATTTATATATATATATATAATTATAGTTAATCAAATAACGACGCTGCAGTTCGTATTTTGAAATCGAAATTTCAAACGATGATACCGGGAGATCCGACCGTCGGATTTTCCCGAAACTGGAACCATTGGATTCATTTCGAAAAGATCTTTCTAATGATGTAAATTTGGTGAAGATCCAATGGTTAGATTTTCAGATATGTGTAAATCAAATCTGAAGAAAAACAGCGCCACGGCCACGTTATGGCCCGAAGCGTCGTTTTGAATAAATTGGCTATTTTAAAATAAATAAAAATAGCGATAAATCGTTATAAAATATCATAAACGATATGGAATGGAAATAAACTGAATTTGCTCGATTTATGTGGTATTTGATGGTTGAATGTGTTTGGTGTGAAAATTACATTAAAGAACAAAATTGGTGTTGTCGAATGATTTAACCATTGAAATAAATTGATTTGAAGTTCTAGATATACGTGAATTATTTGAAAAGGCCGAGTTAATTCTCATTTCAAATAATTGATCGACGATTGAAAGTCGAAGATGAAGACGGTGGTAGAAGACCGGAGATCTTCACCTCGTTTGGATGGGAACCGAGGTCCTGATTGGGAGGCATCCCGAAATATGGATGATGAGTGGTGATCGTCCAGGCGTACGTGGTGGTCGATGGGTTTGCGAGGTATTCAGTGCCTCCGGTTTCGTTCAGACCCAGAACGGACTTGTAAATGGACTGTGTGTCTGACATTGGATTTTATTCTATGTTGATTGATCTCTATTAAATATACATCTGTTTGGCGGCGGAGAATTTATTCTTTTGCTTAACGCCCTTCTCTAGAACGCACGAGCTCAGAGGTTGTATATCGGTGGATATCAGTTGCATGGCATGAATTGCCAGTGTGGCATGCCTAAGTGGCAAACGATTAGGGCTTCTGTTGAAAAGCAAAGTCTTGTGGTGATGATCAAAGCACCGCCTGTGTGGTGTAGCTTTGTGTATAATGTGAATTCGCGAGCCTCACACCCCGGTATGAACCAGAAACGGGAAAAGGACCTCAGGGAGGGCATGCGTTTCTTTCTAGCTAGGGTGGTGTCAGTGACCTACCAGCCCTGACATTTATATACTTTTCACATGTGTGGTTGTTGCTGTTGCGAGGCGCCTCGGTTTGATCGGACGATCCGGGTCCGATAGAGTCATTCGTTGGCTCGATTACGCCCCATAGGGCGGAGAAACACAGTGTTCAGGAATTTTAATCCACATCGGTGGACCGGCCCTGTCGCTCCAAGGGCCCACCTGAGTCTGGGCCCTGAGACATGGGCTAGATTGTCTCGAATTCGGTAAGGACTATCTTTTGCCTTGGTTCATGGCGGAAATTCAATTTCCAAATACGTGACTGAGTGGTTTCGATTGTATATATATATTTGGCGACATAGTGGCATGGGACGCTCATGTCGTCTATGATTGATAGTTATGATTTGAAATTGTTTTTTGAAACTTATAAACACTAGCAATAATATCAAATGCCTTTGTTTTATTCGTATCAAGCATATTTTGGTCGTTATAAGGTAAAAACTCTATCCTTCGGTTTGCGTTGCATTGTGTGATGGGAACTGAGTCTTATAATGGCTTCATTTTTATAAAAAGCATAGCGTTGTTTCAAAGAATGATTTGTTTTAAAGCACTGGTAATCCGATGGAGTAAACCCGTTCCACGAAAGTGGCGTGGTCCTGTGATTAGCCATATTATAAATGTGTAGAGTAGATTTCTCATACCAGTCCCATGACTGACTCGTAGTTTGTTTCACTTTCAAACTCGGGCGCCCCTTTTTCTACACAGGCAGCCTTGTATTCAGGTTTAGCTGGTTCTTTCTGGATGGCTGGAGCTAAAGATGGATTCTCTTATTTATCTCTTTTTATGCTGTTCAGCTCCTATTGTACATATTTTGTTTATTTCCGTTGTAGACATTTATGTATAGCTGAACTGTATTTGTACTAAGTATGATCCTGTATACTGTGTAACTCTGATGATTACGTTTATCCAGTATATTCTATTGTTCATTATCTGGTGTATTTATTTAATTTTGTTCTGCTATTATCTGTTTCTGTGTTATATTCCAAAGATTACCCTTGTCTCCGTCAACACGGGAAATGGGGTCGTCACACCGTGGTATCAGAGCTTTGGTTAAGCTTAGTTCTGGAATATAACATATTAACGAACTCGTCAGAAATAGAACCAGTAGTGTTCTAGGACGAGTAACTCATTATAGATAGGATCAGTAATATCCTAGTATGAGTAGCAGAATGAAATAACACCTCGATAGACGTATTTACATTCAAGTATTTGTCTCTATATTTTGAAATATCTTTTCTGTTGACCTGACACTTTGTCTGCTAATCGCAGACACTCTAGAAAATGAGTGCCAGAAACAGAAGAAGTAATACTTACCTGGACATAGAAGCTCTATTTATGAAATATAGAAATCTGGATGGAAAACCCTTCACGGGTGAAGAGTCAATTATGAAAACACAAGCTTGGATTCGTTCTGCTGAGAAAATCTTCGAAGCATTAAAGCTGAGGGATGACCAGAAAAGATTACTAGCATCCTGGGCTCTAAAAGATGAAGCTTTGTTCTGGTGGGATTCAGTTATCAAGGATAATCCAGAAGGTGATATCACCTGGGACAGATTCAAAGTGATTTTCCTGGAAAAATTTACTCCTCCAGAAGCAATTGAGCGACTATGCGATGAATTTTCTTATCTAATACAAGGAGATATGACCATCCCAGAATATCATAAGAAATTCAACGAACTTTCTCACTTTGCTCCCCATATAATTCAGAATACGAAGAGAAAGAATTTGAGATTTATCAACGGGCTTCAAAGGAAATACCAGAATAAAGTAATGGGGCATGTGAAGCTTCCTTTTTCAGAAATGATTTATATGGCTTATCAGTATGAAGATCTCCATAAGAAAGGCATGTTGCACGACGAAGAGGAACCCAGTTCTAGTAGTAGAGTTGAGTCTGAAACTGATCGCCCGGAGGTCAGTACGATGTCTGAGGTCAGTAAGGAGCCCAAGGTCAATCGAAAAAGGGCCAGACCTGGAAAAGAGCCAGTAACAACTGCCATATGCAATAACTGCCATAAGCAAGGTCATCTGCAAGGAAAATGCAAATCTTTAAAGAAGCAAAGAAAGGAGGGATCCAACTCTAATAAGAGGGTTAATGAGGGCAGAGGATGCCATAAGTGCCACCAGACCGGCCATATTGCGAAAAATTGCCCGTTGTTCATAAAACCTGAAGCAGTACAAGTAAGTGAAGTGGCAGAAGTGCCTGCATCTTCGTCTGCTCAGGAGAGGTCTGATGTTTTAGAAGGCACGCTCAATGTCAAAAACATTCCAGTTAAAGTACTGTTTGACACAGGCGCGTCACGAAGCTTTATTGCAAAGAGTGCAGTCAAGAAGTTGGATTTAAAATTGAAGAAGCTCAAAGAATCAATGACTGTCCGAAATCCAGTTGGGGGTTCCATCGATCTTAGTTGGGTTTGTGGGGTGCCTGTCTCTTTTTCCTGCTATAAATTCCCTACTATCTCTATCGTCATGAATTTTAATGAATTCGATCTTATTCTGGGATTGGATTGGCTAACCAGATATGAGGAAGAGGTTAGATGCGCCGAGAGAGTTGTTAAGGCAAAGGCACAATCTGGGAATTATATAACCATACCATGTGAAGGCCCGACTTCAAATAGAAAGGACTTCTGGGCAGCTTTGGATGTTTCTCCAGCTCAAATAGAAAATATCCCTGAAGTCACAGAGAATATTCCTGACCTCATCAAAGACATTCCTGTCGTCAAAAATTATGTGGATGTGTTTGAAGAAGTTGTTCGCTTACCTCCGCAGAGAGAAATAGATTTCAAGATCGCTTTGATTCCTAATGCAAGGTCGGTAGTTCACGCTATTCGAAGAATGTACTTGAAAGAGAAAGAGGAATTAGATAATCAAACATGACAGCTCATATGGAAGGGTCTGATCAGGCCTAGTTTCTCTAATTGGGGAGCAGCAGTGGCGTTTGTCCCAAAATCTGAAGGTACTCTACGGCTATGTGTGGATTAACATTATTTGAACAAGCAGACCATAAAGAAAAAATATCCATTGCCGCGAATAGATGATTTGTTGGATCGATTAAATGGCGCACAAGTATTTTCACGAATGGACCTAGATACAGGCTTCCATCAACTTCGAATTGCCGAAGAGTGTGTTCCAATGACAGCATTCAGAGGTCCAGATTTATTCTACGAATGGTTAGTAATGCCGTTCGGCTTATGTAACGCTCCAGCTTACTTTGTCGATCTGATGAATAGAGTGTTCAGAGGAGTTTTGAATAAATTCGTTCTGGTTTTCATTGACGATATTCTAATCTTCTCTAAATCAAAGGCCGAACATGAAAAACATCTATAACAGGTTCTAGAAATTCCGAGACCGAATGTATTGAAAGCCAAACTGTCCAAATGCATATTCTGGCAAGATGAAGTAAAATTTCTAGGCCACGTCGTATCGAAAGAAGGAATCGCTGTGGATCCAAGTAAAATCACAGCTATTCAGAATTGGAAGCAGCCCAGTACCCCTACTGAAGTCCGCAGTTTTCTCGGATTGGCTAGTTATTACCGGAAATTCGTTAAAGACTTTTCGAAGATATCTGGTCACTTAACGAAGCTTACAAAGAAGCATTCTAAATTCAAGTGGACTCCAGAATGTGAAGAGGCTTTTGAAGAGCTAAAGTTAAGATTAACGACAGCTCCAGTGTTAACCATCATCAATGGCAATCAGGATTTGAAAGTCTGGACTGATGCTTCTAGAGAAGGCCTTGGCACAGTGTTAATGCAAAGGGGTCAAGTGATTGCGTATGCTAGCCGTCAGTTGAAGCCGCATGAAAAGAACTACGTAACTCATGATCTTTAGTTGTTGGCTATAGTATTCGCTTTGAAAATCTGGAGACACTATCTGCTAGGTGAGAGATTTGAACTGTATACAGACCATCAGTCGTCAAAGTATCTGTTCACTCAGAAAGACCTGAATTTGAGGCAGCAACGTTGGCTAGAGTTCCTTGCAGCCTATGATTTTGATATTCTATACACTCCAAGGAAAGAAAATGTTGCGGCCGATGCGTTAAGCCGAAAGAATGAAATGATCGCCTGTTTTATCATTGCGACTTCGTTGATTGACAAGATATCGGCTCTCCAAAAAGACGACCAATTTATCAAAGGAATAAGTCAGCGAATTCGTAAAGGCAATGCTTCGGATTTCCAGCTCGACAGCGAAGGGATTCTAAGGTTAGAAGAACGAATTTGTGTTCCAGAAATTCCTGAACTCAGAAGGGATGTGCTTGATGAATTCCACAAATCTAAGCTCAGTATCCATCCGGGTGTGAGTAAAATGTATAACGATATAAAGCGCATATTCTGGTGGAAGTCGTTAAAAAGAGACATCTCGATATATGTTAGTCGATGCCCTACTTGCCAGCTAGTCAAAAGCGACCAACAAAAACTTGCTGGATTGTTACAACCGCTGGACGTTCCAGGCTGGAAGTGGGAACATATTTCTATGGACTTCATTGATGGTTTGCCCAGAACCAGAAAAGGAAATGACAGTATTTGGATGATCGTAGATCGCTTCACAAAGACCGCCCATTTCATACCTGTCAGATCAAACAGAGCTGCTCAGAGTCTAGCACAGATATACTTCAAGGAAATAGTTAGACTCCGTGGAGTGCCGCTCAGTATAGTCAGTGATAGAGATACAATATTTACTAGTAAATTCTGGGAGGCATTTCAAGTAGAGCTGGGAACAAAGCTGAATCTAAGCACCGCTTATCATCCTCAGACAGATGGTCAGACTGAGAGGGTAAATCGTATACTAGAAGATCTATTGCGGGCTTGTGTTCTAGATTTTGGTGGATCATGGGAAGACCATCTACATTTGGCTGAATTCTCATACAATAACAGCTACTAGGCGAGCCTGACAATGTCGCCATTCGAAGCATTATATGGTAGACCATGCCGATCTCCTGCTTGTTGGGTCGAACCCGGTAATAGACATGTGTTGGGGCCTGATATGATCCGAGAAGCTGCCGACAAAGTCGATTTTATTAAGAAGCGATTACTCGCTGCTCAAAGCCGACAAAAGAGCTATGCCGATAGGAGAAGAAGAGATATATCCTTTGCTGTTGGCGACTACGTATACTTGAAAGTATCGCCGATGAGAGGAGTTATCCGGTTCGGTAAGACTGGAAAGTTGGCGCCTAAATTCATTGGTCCGTTTCCTATTCTTGAACGGATCGGAACTCTCGCTTATAGGGTCAAATTGCCTGATTGGTTGCCCGGAGTGCATGATGTATTTCACGTATCTCAACTTCGAAAGCATGTTCATGATCCAGACTTGATCGTGGAAGAAGCAGCTCAACAGGATATTGAAATTACTCCAGAATTAGCTGTGAGGCGAGAGCCGCTCAAGATCATTGGCAAAGAAACCAAAGAGCTGAGGAACAAGAAGGTTCACTTAGTCAACTTGCAATGGAGTGGAGATCCGCGAGATTGTACTTGGGAAACTGAGGAGAGCATTCAGAAAGCATATCCTAGATGCCGAGTGGATATCTCTGATTGACTCCGGTGCAAGGTACATTTACCGTACTTCGCATTACCAATTAGTTCTCTACTCTGTTGTTATTTTCTTTTCATGGATGTGCACTT
This sequence comes from Allium sativum, assembly GCA_030737875.1. NCBI lineage: Eukaryota > Viridiplantae > Streptophyta > Magnoliopsida > Asparagales > Amaryllidaceae > Allium > Allium sativum. The sequence continues at coordinate 400,096,096 of CM060923.1, read as the reverse complement.
TTAATTCTATAGTCTAAATGATTTTAAAAGAGTATAGAAATTGATTAGTAATTTTTGAAAAGCTAAAAACAATTTGATTGATTGGTTGTGTTGTGTGATTGTAGATTTGATTAATTAAAGTTATTAAATCGATAGTTAATTTAATCAACAATAGAATAATGGTAGGTTTTATTCATTTAAATCACACATTGAACTAATTTAAAAATAGATAGAAATATATATACTTGTGTATTATATATGTTTGAACAGGTAAATGGATTAGCTGTTGAGTAAAGATTTTGTTTGCATGCCCGACAAATAGGTAAACCTTAATGAGTTGGATGCGAAATATTATTGTATCAACTCCTGTGAATGCCATTGGATGCGGAGTGCTGGTTTTTCTGTGTGAAATAATAAACGTCGCCATAGGATAGTAACAATTAATTTTGAACTACATTACATGGCATACTTTTGAAGATAGGCATACTTCATCATATACCACATAAGCATTTGGAGCTTGTGTGACGAGGTGGAAGATTTACCATACGAGCGAGAGACTTGTATGGCGATGACTATATTTTACAGGTTGAACTGATGACTGATATGGACTATTTAAATTGTAACGATAAAATTGCCAGATTAATAAAAAACCCACATGGGTCTGGAGTTGACAATAATCACTTCTCTCTAGTTATTAGATACGGCACATGGACTATTTATTTCCCACACGGGACGAGGTGACGAGGATTTATCCTCTGGAGCATTTAAAATACACACTCCCTCAGGCTTTGACAGGGTGACGAGAATTTATTCTCTGGAGTTATTATCAATACACGCTCCCCTGTAAACACAAGAATATATCACTATAAATATGTGTATGCTTATTAGGATTTATTGGGTACCTAAAACGGCTCAATAAATTTCCAAACCCCTCCCCGTACAAAGGAGGTTATGGCGAAATTTTTCGAAAATTCCGGGTGTTAGCCAAATTTTTGAAGAATTTGAAAATTCTCAGAAACTGAAAAGTTGGAGAATGGAAGCCAGATCGAATGTAGAGTTGATTAATCAAACGACTTTCGACTTTGTTCCTTTTCGGGGACGAAAAGTTTTAAGTGGGGGAGATTGTAACGACCCAGAAAATCTGAACTAATTTAAAAATTTTAAATTGGCTAAAATAATGGATTTTAAATATTTAAAATAAATATTTTAAATAATAGCGATGAAAACTTAGTTTGAATCGACAACTGAAAATGAATATAATTAATTCTAATTATAAACAAGGCCTGAAATGGCGCTATAGTTTCAAAAATTGAATTCAAACTTTGTCGGACTGTACCGGGTGCAAAACAAAACGGATTTGAGTGAAACCAAAAATATTTAAATCTGTTAGTGAATACCTTTAAAACGAATCTGAAAAATCGAATTTTCATAGCGGAAAGCAAAAGTTATGTCCAAATGAATTTTCAGAAAGGTCGCTATGGAATTCATATAGCCCGTGAAATTGGCCATTTTGCATACGACCTCGGAATTCGACGAAACCACTTTTGTTGGATCCGGGATGTGAAGTTATTGCTTGGTTTCAAATTTCATAATTTTTGAAGCTAGTATATGAGCGTGGCAAAGGAAAATGTGTTTTGGTCATTTACAGTTAAATTGGATCGACCAGAAATGGGCCATTTTACAAACAGTCTCATAATTCGACGAAACTAGTTTTGTTGGGACCGTATCGTCAAAATATAGCTAGATTTATTTTTCTGGAATTTTTCGAATCAGTCTATGGCCCTGGCAAATTGAAATGTACGTTCAAATCGAATATTTAATGTTATATATTTTAATTTGAAGGAAAACTGACTGAAACAGTCGAATGGGCCTTCAAAACATATCCCATTGTGTTCGGAATGGGGGTAAAACGCTAGGGACGACAGTCGTTGGGTTTGAATTGGGATTCGTGAGAGAAAGAGGGTATTTTCGAAATTTAAAAATATATAAATAAATAAAATAATCTGATTGGTCAACGCATTCCCCTTCTTCCCCGATACCCCCCTGAAGCGACGGCGGAATTCATCGCGACCTTCCTTCCTCTTTTTCTCTTCCATCTCGCAATGAAACCTAGTGACCCTTTGGAGGATTTTGTAGCCCTCTCCACCACCTTCAAATCCAACCCCGCCTCGCCACCTATCGCCTCGCCATCGTCGAGCACGACCCCTCGAAAATCGCGCCCTTTGAAGGCCCGCCGCCGCTCAGATCTGGGCACGAACTCAATGTGGTGCACCTGCGTGGGATGCTCTCTCCAAGGGCGACAACATGACACCCTCCGATCGTCACCACGCTGCTCGGATTTCGCGAAATTCCCAACCCTAGTTTCCAACCAAACAAGAAGGTAATGGTTTTAATATATATAAACTATATTATAGCATTTTAAAAGCGCTACCATTTATGATTTCACTGTAAAAATCATATCTTTTTCGTTTGTTGACGAAATTCAGTGAAACAAGAGACCGTGGACTCGTGTGGACGTCTTCTACATTCTAGAAGAGACCGCGTATTTTTCTGAGCCTTCTGCTATTTTTGGTGGAGTGGTACCCAATGTGAGATTTCTAATTTATAAACGATATGGAAAACGACGATGTATAAATTATATAGTCGATGTATGAGTTATATAAGCGTCGTACACCTCATGTATAAGCGTTGTATAAGTTGTGCGTTCGATGTATAAGTTATATATGCGTTGTAAAAATTATATATGTGTTGAAATAGAAGTGAATTGCTATATATATATATATACGCCCCTCGTCCACAAACCGTGGACGATATTTATTGGTTGTGATTGGTGTGAAAATTGATTGATAGCGAATGGTAGATTGTGATTATTTGTGGTTGATATTGATTGATTGTGGTTGAAAAATATCCGTTTGTGGTTGAGAAATAATTGGTTGAAACCACATAGGATTAGTTTGTGGAAATGAAATAAATATATACATGCCGCCTGCGTGCGAACTAGATGCATGATCCCCATTGTCAAAACCGCGAGGTTTTAAGGTAGAGCGAGGAGCCGTACTAGGGACGGTCCCGGTTTTAACTACCCTGCCGTTATGCTGCCGAAATTTTGAATAATATTCATGTGTTTGAATTATTTTCATTTGTTGAAACTATATTTATTCGTTGAATTGAAATTCATGTGTTGAATGGTGTTCGTGTTTTGAATATAAAAATCACCTTTTTATCATCTATATGAACTATATAAAATAGTCAAGTTTTGAAATAAATTGTTTTATAATAAAAATCTCATTTTTATCACCAATATGAACTATATAAAATAATCTGGTTTTGAAATGAATTGTTTTACATTAAAAATCGCATTTTTATTATATAAATGAATTGTTAAAAATAGTGAAGTGTTGAAATAGAAGGCAGTTAGATGAAAATATCATTTTTATCAAAAGTGTGAAATTCCTATGGTTTTGAAATCGAAGAATCGATTTATATATTTAAATAGAATTGAAATATATTGAAAAACGACGTTGCAGTTCGTATTTTGAAACCGTGATTTCAAACGATTAGTACGGGAGATCCGACCATCGGATTTTCCTGAAATCGCAACCGTTGGGTTCGCTTTGGAAATATCTTTCCAATGGCACCAACTTTGTAAAAATCCAACGGTTGGATTGTCTGGAATGTTTAATTCAAATCTAAAGAAAAACAGCGCCAGAATCGATTATATTTATATATATATAATTATATTTAATCGAATAACGACGCTGCAGTTCGTATTTTGAAATCGAAGCTTCAAACGATGATACCGGGGGATCCGACCGTCGGATTTTCCCGAAACTGGAACCGTTGGATTCGTTTTGAAAAGATCTATCTAATGATGTACATTTGGTGAAGATCCAACGGTTAGATTTTCAGATATGCGTAAATCAAATCTGAAGAAAAACAGCGCCACGGCCGCGTTATGGCCCGAAGCGTCGTTTTGAATAAATTGGCTATTTTAAAATAAATAAAAATAGCGATAAATCGTTATAAAATATCATAAACGATATGGAATGGGAATAAACTGAATTTGCTCGATTTATGTGGTATTTGATGGTTGAATGTGTTTGGTGTGAAAATTACATTAAAGAACAAAATTGGTGTTGTCGAATGATTTAACCATTGAAATAAATTGATTTGAAGTTCTAAATATACGTGAATTATTTGAAAAGGCCGAGTTAATTCTCATTTCAAATAATTGATCGACGATTGAAAGTCGAAGATGAAGATGGTGGTAGAAGACCGGAGATCTTCACCTCGTTTGGATGGTAACCGAGGTCCTGATTGGGAGGCATCCCGAAATATGGATGATGAGTGGTGATCGTCCAGGCGTACGTGGTGGTCGATGGGTTTGCGAGGTATTTAGTGCCTCCGGTTTCGTTCAGACCCAGAACGGACTTGTAAATGGACTGTGTGTCTGACATTGGATTTTATTCTATGTTGATTGATCTCTATTAAATATACATCTGTTTGGCGGTGGAGAATTTATTCTTTTGCTTAACGCCCTTCTCTGGAACGCACGAGCTCAGAGGTTGTATATCGGTGGATATCAGTCGCATGGCATGAATTGCAAGTGTGGCATGCCTAAGTGGCAAATGATCAGGGCTTCTGTTGAAAAGCAAAGTCTTGTGGTGATGATCAAAGCACCGCCTGTGTGGCGTAGCTTTGTGTATAATGTGAATTCGCGAGCCTCACACCCCGGTATGAACGAGAAACGGGAGAAGGACTTCAGGGAGGGCATGCGTTTCTTTCTAGCTAGGGTGGTGTCAGTGACCTACCAGCCCTGACATTTATATACTTTTCACCTGTGTGGTTGTTGCTGTTGCGAGGTGCCTCGGTTTGATCGGACGATCCGGGTCCGATAGAGTCATTCGTTGGCTCGATTACGCCCCATAGGGTGGAGAAACGCAGTGTTCAGGAATTTTAATCCACATCGGTGGACCGGCCCTGTCGCTCCAAGGGCCCACCTGAGTCTGGTCCCTGAGACATGGGCTAGATAGTCTCGAATTCGGTAAGGACTATCTTTTGCCTTGGTTCATGACGGAAATTCAATTTCCAAATACGTGACTGTGCGGTTTCGATTGTATATATATATTTGGCAACATAGTGGCATGGGACGCTCATGTCGTCTATGATTGATAGCTATGATTTGAAATTGTTTTTTGAAACTTATAAACACTAGCAGTAATATCAAATGCCTTTGTTTTATTCGTATCAAGCATATTTTGGCCGTTATAAGGTAAAAACTCTATCCTCCGGTTTGCGTTGCATTATGTGATGGGAACTGAGTCTTATAATGGCTTCATTTTTATAAAAAGCATAGCGTTGTTTCAAAGAATGATTTGTTTTAAAGCACTGGTAATCCGATGGAGTAAACCCGTTCCACGAAAGTGGCATGGTCCTGTGATTAGCCATATTATAAATGTGTAGAGTAGATTTCTCATACCAGTCCCACGACTGACTCGTAGTTTGTTTCACTTTCAAACTCGGGTGCCCCTTTTTCTACACGGGCAGCCTTGTATTCAGGTTTAGCTGGTTCTTTCTGGATGGCTGGAGCTGAAGATGGATTCTTTTATTTATCTCTTTTTATGCTGTTCAGCTCCTATTGTACATATTTTGTTTATTTCCGCTGTAGACATTTATGTATAGCTGAGCTGTATTTGTACTAAGTATGATCATGTATACTGTGTAACTCTGATGATTACGTTTATCCAGTATATTCTATTGTTCATTATCTGGTGTATTTATTTAATTCTGTTCTGCTATTATCTGTTTCTGTGTTATATTCCAAAGATTACCCTTGTCTCCGTCAACACGGGAAATGGGGTCGTCATAGCCCACGTCTCAATTATGACGTGGTTGCTGATCAAATTTGTTCTGAATCCTACAGTGACATTTGCTAGTGCTTTAGAGTGTGTTTGTTTTAGGAAAGAATGATTGTATTCATTTTTTTAGCTACTAAATTTGTCTGTGTAGAGCATGTTAAGAATAAGGATATGTATGCTTGGTTAACTGATATTTTAGTAAATAGTTTCTTACTGGTATATCAGTAGTTTACATTTAGTAATATTATGAATTTTGTTTTATTAGAGTTTTAAGTTATTTTGTGAGAACTACATTCATATATCTTGTCTGCATTCTTTGATCATCTATTGAAAGCTCTAAAATAAGAGTTTTAAATTATAACTTAATGACTAACCCTTTATGTACTTGAAATGTGATTTTATTTATCTGTAGTATTTTGCTTGTTGAACCTTTGGTGTAGTATCAGCATTCTTATTTACATGTTACTGCCTTGCTATTGCTGCTGCTTGAAGCATTGAAGGAATTGTATTTAGTTATATCATTTTTTGCAGTATTTGATTTAGTGTATGTTAGTTTCTATATGCTCTAGTTTGTAATCATATTCAATTGGACCTTCAAACATTTACTATTTTGTATTATTTAGTTCAGTTTTAGTTAAAGCTTAGTTTTTTATTACTACATCAGTGTTTTTATTGTTTATAGCGGTCTTTTTCTGTTTTTAGTGCTTTTTTGGTTAAAATGGGTCGGGTCGGGTTGGCCCATTATATATATATATATATATATATATATATATATACACACACACACACATACACACACACACACATGCACACGCGAGCATGTGCGCAACTCACTAAGAGAAAATCATATAATTTTTGTATGATCTTGGCTTAAGCGAACGTCACTACCTAGCGTTGTAAGCGTACCACATAAGATTAAAATAAACTACAAAGAAACAGCTAAGGGTCGGTTTCTTAATATTTTCGATTGACAGATTCTGTAATTAATTTTACCCCATGTACTACTATTATTTATTTTATTTTAAGAGTTAAAAACATGTACAAATTCATTAGAATTGTTTGAAATTGTTACATAAATACTTCAGACCACTGAGATTACGTTATCACTTAATAATAACTACATTAGCACTACAAAATATAGGGATCAAGCTTCAGTGAAACCATATGAGTTAAGAAGATGACACACTAGTGTATGTGATGATTTCGAAGCTAGAAGATACTGAATCAAAGCACAATACTAGATTTCACCTTTGAAGGTTTCTCCATTCCACAGTATGTTCATAGGAAGGACATGTCATTTTCTAATTTCCGAATATCGGTCCAAGTGTGGTGGAACATCTCATATTAAATTTTGTAATGTACCATTTGCTTATCTGTAACAACCTCAATTTTAGAGTATTTTAATTAATGGTTTAATTTAAAATTTTGGTTTATTTATTTTATTTGTTTGCATTTTTTATGGAAACAATTTTTATTTAGATTATTTAAAACTAAATTTGTTTGGATTTTATAAAACAAATAAATTTTATTTTTATTATGAATACAATTTAATATTACAATTCAATATTTGCTATTTTAGAATCTTATTTATGGTCAATTTTCATTGAGTTAATTATTTGCATTCATTCTTGAATTTTTATATAAATATTTAATTTGTATAATTATATCCTCCATTTTCAATATGGAATTATATCTTTAATTTAATTTCAATTCGTATTAATTTTTGTTGATGTAAATATTGAATTTTTTTAATTGTTCTTTAATTTAATTTTTGTTTGTATTTATTGTTGTTGATGTAAATATAGCAAAATTTTAATTGTCAGATTCTTTTTCTTTGATATCGTTTATTTTATATTTGATTTGCAAAATTATTGTTAATTTTATATTGCCAAAAAACCGTTGGTTCCTTTGTATTTAATTTTTTTTTTTTTTATAATCAATTCTACCATTTAAAGAAGACGTCCATTAATTAGTTTAATTTCTTTCCTTGCATGTTCGTTGTTTTCAAAATTAAATCTGTTTGTTCTCCAAATTCATGCGTATACATTCTATTTGTTGCTAAGCGTTAATAAAGCTCCACCAATTTCTTTCCTTATTCTTACCATTTTACCCTTGATTCTTCCCATTATTTAATTCTTTATGTTCAAAAAAATTCAAACCGTTCATTTTACTTTCCGTTTCTTCAACACCGATGCACGTGAAATCTCTACTTATTCGTCTTCAATTCTGGAATGAAGCAACGCATGGATTCTTAATAAAAATAATAATTAAGTAGTCTATTAAGCTAAAAAATAGTGCGTTTCCCCTTATCCTTCATGAATTGAAGTGTAACGACCTGGAAAAAGTCGATCTTGGTTATCCGATATACAACACATATCGAACATCCAAGGATCGAAAATACCGGTTGTTAATGAAAGAAATTAGAGGGTGAGAATAGATAAGATAGAAACTTAGAATAGAAGAAGAAGAACACAACATCAGAGTAACACGAACCTCACAGCGGAATGAATAACATATAATATATATCATAACCTTGAAATATAAATCTGTACTTGAATATACATATCATTTCCAAAGTACAACACTTACAACATAGTGGAAATAAACAATAGCTATATGATCCTGAAGCCTCCTGCTCCAGCTCTTCAAGTATCTGTAAATGCCGACTACTTGACTGCCTATACAAAATTGGGTACCTAAGAGTTTAGGGAAAACAAAACAAAATAAGCTCTGGGTCAGTCATGGGACTGGTGTGAGTAAAACAGTTTAAAACAGTTTGAACAAGTAAACAATATCTCATAAGACCACGTCGTATAACGAAACGGGTTTTTCCCTTATGAGAATCCAAATTATCTTTATATCAAAAACCTTTTGATATTATAATAATGTCTATCTACCACAATATAATAACCATCTAGCAGAAACACTTTCATCTCACGTTCTACATATATAGTATACAATCAAAACCGCAAGCATGTATTGGGTAATGGATTTCCAACTATGACAAGGTATGGAACCACCTTTCGCTAATGTACCTCTAGATAGGAATACACTGAGTTCAACAAGAACATCTTCCAACCCGGCCACACATGACCGACCACTCATTTTGCTTGAGTGTATCGAATGTATATCACCAATGGTTGGGATCAGCAACCGTTTACCGAATGGGATAACATCGACAATAGATTTTTAGAAGTAAATGAAACTCTAGATCGGGTGATTATACACCCTACCAGGTGCGAGCTACATAGCTATGCTGCCTACCCGATTTTTTGTTATTTCCCGGTTGTGAGGCTAGAGGCCACGCTTATCTCTGACAGATCGCACAATTATTCACTTTGAATGTCACATCGTCATACCCGCCAAATCACAAATTGATTTCCCTAAAAATACCATGGGTATACACCTAAGAGAAACGAATTCCTCCGCCACCAAACGTAATTACATTTGAAGAGATCAACTTATGCGATCTATTAAATATACTCTGTCAGACATTCTTCCATACAGGTCGTCCTGGGACTGGACAAACCGAAGACACTATTCAGTACAACCATCTTAGGCAATCTTTACCTAAGATTTATACAACAGCCCTTACACTTTACTCCGTCTTCAATTATCTTAGGCATATATGATTCACAACGCTTATGCCAATACGGAGTGGTTCTTCAGATAATAATCCAACTGGTCTCTCCATATTAACAAAGTTAAAATGGTCGAAAACTTCGATGATCGGGGAGGTAACTATCAAAGAAAACACGTGTGCAAACAACAATATTATTTCCAAATGGAAATTATATCGATCAATCATCATTTAACATTTATCTCTTTAGTTCATAAATTTACTTATCTTCGGTTTCCATATATTTTAAATTCTTATTTTCTATTATCAGAAAACATTTCTGATTCTTATTTGGAAAACATTTCCAAAACTCCTTCACTATCAAACCTTACCATTTCTTAGTTAAGAAGGAAGTCAATCAAGTTGGGGTATAATTACCTCTCAGACCTTAACTGACAAACGTTTTAATTTCGAAATAGTCAAAGTTTATCTTTAAATCTTTAACAAACTTCTTGACGACTCTCTCGGATTCTACTTACGAATCCACTTCTTTATTGAAATCATTGGTTATAACGATAACGTTATAATCCCTACTTTCGAAATATCTAACTTCAATTATAACTTTTATTCTTTAATGTGAATAAATAAATAAACCCTTAATTTATAAATAAATAAATCTTGATTTAAACACCGGAAAGTATAAGTACTTACCCGAATCCGATATAATCGAATTCGACGATTAACTCTCTTCGAATAACTAATATTCGATAAACTCACTTCGAATAACTAATATTCGGTTACACTTTCTTTCGAATAAACGATATTCGATAATCTCTCTTTTAGAATACTATATTCAATTACTCCTTTTCGAATAACTAAATTCGATTAACTCCTTTCGATTAAACTAATCGATAACTCCTTTCGAATAACTAAATTGGATTAACTCCTTTCAATTAAACTAATCGATAACTCCTTTCGAATAACTAGATTCGATTAACTCCTTTCGATTAAACTAATCGATAACTCCTTTCGAATAACTAAATTCGATTAACTCCTTTCGATTAGACTAATCGATAACTCCTTTCGAATAACTATATTCGATTAACTCCTTTCGATTAAACTAATCGATAACTCCTTTCGAATAACTAGATTCGATTAACTCCTTTCGATTAAACTAATCGATAACTCCTTTTAAATAACTAAATTCGATAACTCCTTTCGAATAACTAGACTCGATTAACTCCTTTCGATTAAACTAATCAATAACTCGTTTTAACTCGATTCGAATAACAAATATTCGATAACCACTTTTAACTCGATTTGAATAACTAATATTCGATAACTCCTTTTAACTCGATTCAAATAACTAATATTCGATAAATCCTTTTAACTCGATTCGAATAATTAATATTCGATAACTCCTTTTAACTCGATTCGAATAACTAATATTCGATAACTCCTAATTCGACTAAATCTAATCGATTTATTCTAATTCGATTAGCTTTATTTAATTACTCTATTGGTTAACTCTCACTCTAAATGGTTAACTCTAACTGATCAACTCTAGCTGGTCAACCCTAATTGATTAACTCTAACTGGTTAACTCTAACTGATCAACTCTAACTGGTCAACCCTAATTGATTAACCCTAACTGGTTAACTCTAACTCCTTTACTCTATTTGATTAACTCTAATCGAATAACTAATATTCGATTAACTCCTTTAATTTATTCCTTTTCTATTTGTTTACTTAACAAATACTATTCCCTTTTCAATTCTATTTATTTAACAAATAAATAATTCATTTATCTTTTCTATTTATTTAACATATATTTTCTTTTATATTTGATTTCACAAATATTTTCCTTTATATTTGATTTCACAAATATTTTCCTTTATATTTAATTTCACAAATATTTTCCTTTATATTTGATTTCACAAATATTTCTCTTTCTATTTTATTTATTTAGCAAATAAATATTTTCCCTTCAATTCTATTTGTAAGTGTTTTACAAATATTCCTTTCAATTCTTATTTGGCTTTCCAAATATTTCCTTTATAAAATCCTTTGATTTTATAAATAGTTTCTTTTATAAATTCTGTTTATAAATAAATATCCCTTTTATAATTCTATTTACCTTCTAAGTAAATATTCTTTTTATCCTTCTATTTACTTTCTAAGTAAATACCATTTTATAAAATTCTTTTCGTTTTATAAATATTTTATTTCAATGCACAGTTTGAAATCTCCCTTCTATATAAAATCTTTCGATTTTATATAATATTTTATTTCAATATTTCTTCTGGTATTTAATAGTACCAAATAACAAAACCATTGTCATTGTAATCAATCACAGATTATACATCACATCATATAACACAATATATGAACAAAACAGTATTATAAATATTGAGGAACCCAGTTGGGTCCCTCTAACCTGTTTCCCTGCGTCACAGGTGTTAAACAACACGAATGTAAAATTATTCTGATAAAAAGAATCAATATTCGATTAACGATTTATATATATATCGTTATCTATATTTTTAGGCAATACACAAGCAATTCGACCAAAAAGTTAACACACAACAATCAACATATGATTAACAGTCCTAGAAATACGTTATAAAAATATAATTGTTCAGAGTTGGTGAGTTTTACTCACATTGGTAGTTCATCGTTAAAGAATGATAAACTGTTTTTGATTCAGACGGACAATTTACTTTGCAATAAATTTTAACGAGCCCCAAATTTCTTCCAGTCAATTCCATGGTGTAGCCACCGTCTATACGATCCTAACGGATCTTGTTTCTTCCAATTCTGATATCGTATGGTCAAGTTATGATATCGACAAGTTAATATACATTGAAATAAAATAAAAACTTGGGTTTAAATTAAAATTGGGCTTTAACCTTCACTTAAGGCCCACCACCCATTGTGCAAGCCCATATCCGTTTGTCTACAACGTATTCTCCTTCCCTAAAAACTTCGATCCTAAATCACCTCTTTTTAGAAATCAAATCCAAACTCACTTCCCTCTCTGAACACCACCTCACCGACGCTGGAGCTCACCGGAGACCGCACCAACCCATCGTCACAACTTCCAGTACCTCCACCCAAAGCAACATGGTCAGTCCCTTCTCTGTTCTTCAGCAATCAATTGATAACCGGAAATACTTTTACATTGAACCACGACCAACTCCGACGATGACAGAAAAATCGGACCGGCATCATACCCTGTGCCTCCTTCTCCTCTTGGCCTGACTTTCACATAACATCAGTCAATACTCCCTCCACCTTACTTCCTTTCAACTCACGCTGGAACATTCAGCGTTCATGTCCAATACTTGTGGTCTCCTCACCGCAAGTTCCATGATATCCCCTCTCTACTAGTTTGAACTGCTACCCATTTACACCATTTCTCCACAAATGACAAACCTACAAACACATTTCACCATTTTTGTCTAAACAAAACCCACCATGTTGCTTCTCATTCGATCCACTTCTCGCCTATAAACTCCCCTTCCACTCGCATGCACCATAACAGCTCACAACACCCAAGAGAAAATCGGCTTCAACCATCCGACGCTGCTCCCTTGTCTTACCAATTGCCAGAAAACCAAAGCCCTAAGGCTTCGCTGCTACCATCCAGTTCCCGAAACTTGCGCTGTGTCATTTAATGTGTGCATTTGGTTTGTTTCAGAAAAGTAACTGCAGCGGTTTTTGGTTGTTGAACAGAGAATGGAAAGAAAAGGAGATTCACCTTATTAACGATTATATATAGGCAAGGATATTTAACGGCTAAGGATACTAATTGGTGTGAAGGAAGACACCGTGCAGTTGTTATGGTAGGTAGCATGTGTGGATTTTCTAAGGACCAAGTATTTTGTTTTGAACCAAAGGAAACGGCCGGTTGAAATGATTGAAACGTGGACCTTTGTTTTATGTTATAACTTTATTATATAGTGCATATCGTAAACTTCATTCAAGTACGAACAACAACAGACAGATATAAAGATACCATTGTGACCAGTAAGGTACCACGATTTCAAAAATATAAAAATACTAGTAGATTAACTCATATTGTGAAACCCCAGAATCGCTGATTAAGGGTGCAAAATACTCCAAATAAAAAGTTGCTTATTTAATTAATTAAAAATTTCAGTAAAATTCTAAAAATTAAAATATCACTACGTCTCAAAAGAATCTTGTCTAAATTCGAAACTGATACCTAATTATATCGAATAAAACGTTACGGTAGATAAACGATTCTATAGCGACTATTTTAAAATTTGATTTGGACATAACTCAAAATCTACACGACGAAATCTCGATTTTTCTCTTCCACTAGATAAATATACTTCACCAGCTCCGAACGTTTTTTGTTTCACAGAAATCCAATTTAAAACGGCTTCTGTATATTCGTTTAAAGTTCAAATCGCCAAATGGCGATCTGCCACGCCATTTCGAGCTCGATTATAATTATATTATAATTATACGTTCAACTGTCGTTTATATAAATATATTCATTATTCAAATTCAATTTCAAACTGACTTACATCTTTTGAATTCGCCCAATTCACACCATATCGCCATTTCAGCCAATTCTGATTATTTCAGAATTAAATATATTATTTAATTGTTATATTAATTAAATATTCAAAGTTATTTAATTAAACGACCATTTAAATCTCTTAATCACTATTTAAATAATTAAATAAATTAATTATTTTATCACTGAAAATACGGGTCATTACATTCTTCCCCACTTAAAATAATTTCGTCCTCGAAATTGCTAAGGTATAAAACAAACCCTATCGACTGGTTAGAACTTATTTGTTCACTTCTTAATTTCAGTTTCACTGAACCAATAAACTTTAATTAAAATATTAATTAATTCTTATCAACGAAAATTTTCAAAAATCCTGAAAATTTTATAATGCCTTAACTTTTCGAAAAAATTCGCCAGCACCTCCTTTGTATGGCTCAATCGGTACAACCACAACTCGCCTCTCTGGCCCTTCTCCAACCCAAAAGAAAATCAAACAGCCAAGCATCTTGCTAACTCAGCTCATCAAAATCTCATACCCAATATATAATATAAATTGGTACCTTTTTCTGGCATATCATTATATCCTTTTCATCTGCTGCTAATTCAGCATATACCAATGTCATCCCAATCAAACTCCAATCACTTTTATCTCCAACACAACCATTCTCTTATATCCAAGCCAAATTCCACTTTGACTTGATATTATTCCATTTCAATACAGCTTCCACTTAACTGGCTTTAGCTCACTTTCAATTTGCCTTCACAAGTTTCTATTTAAATTTGTTTTTAATTCAAACAGTCTATTCCTAGGGAATTTTAAACAGCTTTGCTTTTCTAAAACCAAATATTCCTTTTTGGATTTCAAACAACTTGTTTCTCTCAAAACAATTCAAAATGAATACCTTTGGTAGTAATCTGTCACTTAGAACTTGGAAATGAACACTGACGATGTGGCCAGCATCATCAGAGTTATTTCCCAGCTATCAAAGTGAGTTCAATACTATATCACTTTTCAAAACCATTTCTGAATAATTCCACTTTGAAATATACTTCAAAATACCGTTCACAATGCTTGTAAAACAATTTAAAATCTCCCAGGATTTTAAAATTCTCATATATTCAATTCAATTCATAATGCTTATACGAATTCTACTTGGTTATATATATAATCATTTAATTTATAATCTTACTCGATTATAATCACAACCAATATATCCAATATATATTTTCTTTATATCAAAATATATTTGGGTAAAATTATTTCATTTACCCTTTTTTCAAAACATACAGTGTCGTTCCATCGTATTCAAGTGTTTATAAACCCCTACCGATACAGTGGATCAAACTGATCGACCAGAACTCATAAATGACTCAACCAATAAATCTCCACGATATAGAATCGTTTTATATCAAATAACAAATACGTTCACTCGTATATATACACTCAACTTAATCTAGGGTATTGCTAACCCCACATCTATGGAGTTACGCCACAGAGCCAAGGTAATAACTTAACTTGAGCTCTAATACCAACTGTAACGACCCGGAAAAGTCGATCTTGGTTATCCGATATACAACACATATCGAACATCCAAGGATCGAAAATACCGGTAGTTAATGAATGAAATTAGATGGTGAGAATAGATAAGATGGAAATTTAGAATAGAAGAAGAAGAAGAACACAACATCAGAGTAACACGAACCTCACAGCGAAATGAATAACATATAAAATATATCATAACCTTGAAATATAAATCTGTACTAGAATATACATATCATTTCCAAAGTACAACACTTACAACACAGCGGAAATAAACAACAGCTATATGATCCTAAAGCCTCCTGCTCCAGCTCTTCAAGTATCTGTAAATCCCGACTACTTGACTGCCCGTACAAAATTGGGCACCCAAGAGTTTAGGGAAAAAAAAACAAAATAAACTCTGGGCCAGTCATGGGACTGGTGTGAGTAAAACAGTTTAAAACAATTTGAACAAGTAAACGATATCTCATAAGACTACGCCATATAACGGAACGGGTTTTTCCCTTATGAGAATCCAAATTATCTTTATATCAAAAACCTTTTGATATTATAATAATGGCTATCCACCACAATATAATAACCATCTAGCAGAAACGCTTTAATCTCACGTTCTACATATATAGTATACAATCAAAACCGCACACACGTATTGGGTAATGGATTTCCAACCATGACAAGGTATGGAACCACCTTTCTCTAGTGTACCTCTAGAGAGGAATACACTGGGTTTAACAAGAACATCTTGCAACCAGGCCACACATGACCGACCACTCATTTCGCTAGAGTGTATCGAATGTATATCACCAACGGTTGGGATCAGCAACCGTTTCCCAAATGGGACAGCATCGACAATAGATTTTTAGAAGTAAATGAAACTCTAGATCAGGTGATTATTCACCCTGATAGGTGCGAGCTACATAGCCATGCTGACTGCCCGATTTTTTGTTATTTCCCAGTTGTGAGGCTAGAGGCCACGCTTATCTTTGACAGATTACACAATTATTCACTTTGAATGTCACATCGTCATACCTGCCAAATCACAAATTGATTTCCCCAAAAATACCACGGGTATACAGCTAAGAGAAACGAATTCCTCTGCCGTCAAACGTAAATAAGTTTGAAGAGATCGATTTATGCGATCTATTAAATATACTCTGTCATACATTCTTCCATACGGGTCGTCTGGGACTGGAAAAATCGAAGGCACTATTCAGTACAGCCATCTAAGGCAATCTTTACCTAAGATTTATACAACAGCCCTTTTACTTTACTCCGTCTTCAATTATCTTTGGCATATACGATTCACAATGCTTATTCCAATATGGAGTAGTTCTTCGGATAATAATCCAACCGGTCTCTCCATATTAACAACGTTAAAATGGTCGAAAACTTCGATGGTCGGTGAGTTGACGATCAAAGAAAACACGTGTGCAAACAACGATATTATTTCCAAATGGAAATTATATCGATCAATCATCATTTAACATTTATCTCTTTAGTTCATAAATTTACTTATCTCTTGTTTCCATATATTTTAAATTCTTATTTTCTATTATCAGAAAACATTTCTGGTTCTTATTTGGAAAACATTTACAAAACTCCTTCACTGTCAAACCTTACCATTCCTTAGTTAAGAAGGAAGTCAATCAAGTTAGGGTATAATTACCTCTCAGACCTTAACTGAACAACGTTTTAACTTCGAAATAGTCAAAGTTTATCTTTAAATCTTTAACAAACTTCCTTACGACTCTCTCGGATTCTATTTACGAATCCACTTCTTTATTGAAATCATTGGTTATAACGATAACGTTATAATCCCTACTTGCGAAATATCTAACTTCAATTATAACTTTTATTCTTTAATGTGAATAAATAAATAAAATCCTAATTTATAAATAAATAAATCTTGATTTAAACACCGGAAAGTATAAGTACTTTCCCGAATCCGATATAATCGAATTCGATGATTAACTCTCTTCGAATAACTAATATTCGATTAACTCACTTCGAATAACTAATGTTCGATTACTCTTTCTTTCGAATAAACGATATTCGATAATCTCTCTTTTCGAATACTATATTCGATTACTCCTTTTCGAATAACTAAATTCGATTAACTCCTTTCGATTAAACAAATCGATAACTCCTTTCAAATAACTAAATTCGACTAACTCATTTCGATTAAATTAATCGATAACTCCTTTCGAATAACTAGATTCGATTAACTCCTTTTGATTAAACTAATCGATAACTCCTTTCGTATAACTAAATTCGATTAACTCCTTTCGATTAAACTAATCGATAACTCCTTTCGAATAACTAGATTCGATTAACTCCTTTCTATTAAACTAATCAATAACTCGTTTCGAATAACTAAATTCGATAACTCCTTTCGAATAACTAGATTCGATTAACTCCTTTCGATTAAACTAATCAATAACTCCTTTTAACAGAATTCGAATAACTAATATTCGATAAATACTTTTAACTCGCTTCGAATATCTAATATTCGATAACTCCTTTTAACTCGATTCGAATAACTAATATTTGATAACTCCTTTTAACTCGATTCGAATAACTAATATTCGATAACTCCTTTTAACTCGATACGAATAACTAATATTCAATAACTCCTAATTTGACTAACTCTAATCGATTTATTCTAATTCGATTAACTCTATTTAGTTACTCTATTGGTTAACTCTCACTCTAACTGGTTAACTCTAACTGATCGACTCTAACTGGTCAACCCTAATTGATTAACTCTAACTGGTTAACTCTAACTGATCAACTCTAACTGGTCAACCCTAATTGACTAACCCTAACTGGTTAACTCTAACTCCTTTACTCTATTCGATTAACTCTAATCGAATAACTAATATTCGATTAACTCCTTTGAACTAACTCCTTTTATTTATTCCTTTTCTATTTGTTTACTTAACAAATACTATTCCCTTTTCAATTCTATTTATTTAACAAATAAATAATTCTTTTATCTTTTCTATTTATTTAACAAATATTTTCTTTTATATTTGATTTCACAAATATTTTCCTTTATATTTGATTTCACAAATATTTCTCTTTCTATTTTATTTATTTAACAAATAAATATTTTCCCTTCAATTCTATTTGTAAGTGTTTTATAAATATTCCTTTCAATCCTTATTTGGCTTTCCAAATATTTCCTTTATAAAATCCTTTGACTTATAAATAGTTTCTTTTATAAATTCTATTTATAAATAAATATCCCTTTTATAATTCTATTCACTTTCTAAGTAAATATTCTTTTCATCCTTCTATTTACTTTCCAAGTAAATACCCTTTTACAAAATTATTTTCGTTTTATAAATATTTTATTTCAATGCACAGTTTGAAATCTTCCTTCTATATAAAATCTTTCGATTTTATAGAATATTTTATTTCAATATTTCTTCTGGTATTAAACAGTACCAAATAAAAAGACCATTGTCATTATAATCAATCACAGATTATACATCACATCATATAAGACAATATATGAACAAAACAATGTTATAAATATTGAGGAACGCAGTTGGGTCCCTCCAACCTGTTTCCCTACATCACAGATGTTAAACAACACGAATGTAAAATTATTCTGATAAACAGAATCAATATTCGATTAACGATTTATATATATATATATATATATATATATATCGTTATCTATACTTTCAACCAATACACAAGCAATTCAACCAAACAGTTAACACACAGCAATCAACAGATGATTAACAGTTCTAAAAATACGTTATAAAAATATAACTGTTCAAAGTTGGTGATTTTTACTCACATTGGTAGTTCATCGTTAAAGAACGATAAACTATTTTTGATTCACACGGACAATTTATTTTGTAATAAATTGTAATGAGCCCCAAAGTACTTCCAGTCGGTTCCATGGTGTAGCCACCGTCCATACGATCCTAATGGATCTTGTTTCGTCCAATTCTGATATCATGTGGTCAAGTTATGATATCGACAAGTTAATATACATTGAAATAAAATAAAAACTTGGGTTTAAATTAAAATTGGGCTTTAACCTTCACTTAAGGCCCACCACCCATTGTGCAAGCCCATATCCGTTTGTCTACAATGTATTCTCCTTCCCTAAAATCTTCGATCCCAAATCATCTCTTTTTAGAAATCAAATACAAACTCACTTCCCTGTCTGAACACCACCTCACCAACGCTAGAGCTCACCGGAGACCGCACCAACCCCCTTGTTGTGATTGCCACTACTTCCAGCGCCTCCACCCAAAGCAACATGGCCAGTCCCTTCTCCATTCGTCGGCAATCAATTGAATAACCAGAAATACTTTAACATCGAACCACGACCAACTCCGGCGATGACAGAAAAATAAGACCGGCATCATACCCTGCCCCTCCTTCTCCTCTTGGCCTGACTTTCACATGCCATCAGTCAATACTCCCTCCACCTTACTTCCTGTCAACTCACGCTGGAACATTCAGAGTTCATGTCCAATACTTGTGGTCTCCTCACCGCAAGTTCCATGATACCCCCTCTCTCTACTAGTTTGAACTGCTACCCGTTTACACCATTTCTCCACAAATGGAAAACCTGCTAACACATTTCACCATTTTTGTCTAAACAAAACCCACCTTGCTGCTTCTCATTCGATCTACTTCTCCTCCATAAACTCCTCTTCCACTCGCATGTACCATAGCTTCTCGCAACGCCCAGGAGAAAATTGGCTTCAACCATCCGACATTGCTCCCTTGTCTTACCAATCGCCATAAAACCGAAGCCCTAAGGCTTCGCTGCTACCATCCAGTTCCCAAAACTTGCGCTGCATCTTTTAATGTGTGCATTTGGTTTGTTTCGAAAAAATAACTACGGCGGTTTTTGGTTGTTGACCAGAGAATGGAAAGAAAAGGAGTTTCACCTTATTAAGGATTATATATAGGCAAGGATATTTAACGGCTAAGGATACTAATTGGTGTGAAGGAAGACACTGTGCAGTTGTTACGGTAGGTAGCATGCGTGGATTTTCTAAGGGCCAAGTATTTTGTTTTGAACCAAACGAAACGGCCAGTTGAAATGAATGAAACATGGACCTTTGTTTCATGTTATAACTTTATTATATAGTGCATATCGTAAACTCCATTCAAGTACGAACTGCGACAGACAGATATAAAGATACCATTGTGACCAGTAAGGTACCACGATTTCAAAAATATAAAAATACCGGTAGATTAACTCATATCGTGAAACCCCAAAATCGATGATTAAGGTTGCAAAATACTCCAAATAAAAAGTTGCTTATATAATTAATTAAAAATTTCAATAAAATTCTAAAAATTAAATTATCACTACGTCCCAAAAGAATCTTGTCTAAATTCGAAACCGGTATCTAATTATATCGAATAAACCGTTATGGTCGATAAACGATTCTATAGCGACTATTTTAAAATTTGATTTGGACATAACTCAAAATCTACACGATGAAATCTCGATTTTTCTCTTCCACTAGAAAAGTATACTTCACCAGCT
The DNA here is from genome assembly GCA_030737875.1 of Allium sativum. Lineage (NCBI taxonomy): Eukaryota > Viridiplantae > Streptophyta > Magnoliopsida > Asparagales > Amaryllidaceae > Allium > Allium sativum. Next base: position 400,075,081 of record CM060923.1, on the reverse strand, counting down.
CTGAACATTTCTTGTTTCATAGAAATCCGATTTAAAACGGCTTCTGTATATTCGTTTAAAGTTCGAATCGCCAAATGGCGAACTGCCGCGCCATTTCGAGCTCAATTATAATTATATTATAATTATACGTTCAACTGTCGTTTATATAAATATATTTGTTATTCAAATTCAATTTCGAACTGACTTACATCTTTTGAATTCGCCCCATTCACACCATATCGCCATTTCAGCCAATTCTGATTATTTCAGAATTAAATATATTATTTAATAATTATATTAATCAAATATTCAAAGTTATTTAATTAGGCGACCATTTAAATCTCTTAATCACTATTTAAATAATTAAATTAATTAATTAATTTATCACTGAAAATACTAGTCATTACACGAAGTAGTCAAGAACTCCCTACCGTTCAAATTTTGAAACCTCAACTGCCGCTATTTATTGCTTTATTTATATTCACATTCCCCTTTTAAAAGCTGCTCCCTTTTTGTATTCATCTGTCCATTCAAAATAATAATATATAAGTGGCATTTGTTTTTCTTTTCTCCCATCATCGCATTTTTCTTTTAAATCCATCGCCTCTCCACTTCTTATTTTAGATCTGGACAAATCTTACCATCGTGAAAAACAAGTCTGCTTTATTCCCTTTTGCCCGCAAGCTTCTACACCACGATGTCTTCTTCCGCCGAGTCTCACATCTGCCAACCCCGCAACCTCCGCGTTCGAAACCCCTGACTGCCATCGTCCTATGCTTTCGCTGCCAGGACCACCGCATGCCAACCCAAGTTCGCCCATGTCCTCCAGCCTCCGACCTTCACCCGCCCATACCTCTCCACCAAAGCCTCCAACTACAGCTCCACCCAATCCCCTTTATGTCTTTTGCATGCGTGAGTTTCTTATTATTTTTATGTGTGAGCGTTGAATGCATATTATGTATATATTTAGTACATGTTTGTGTGTGAGTTTTATTTAGTGCGTGCTGTATTTTTTTTCTTCTGTGTGTGTTTGTGTGATTTGTATGAGGGAAAGTCTATATATACAAAAAGATTTGAGACAAATTGAGTGACACAAAAATCTAAACCATATGATTACCTCATGACTTGCATCCCTCACATAAAGACAAATTAATCATGTGGTTGAGATTTTATGTCTTCTGATTTGTGTCAAAATTTTGGGTTCATATAGTTGCTCCCTTTATTTAATATGTTTGTAGTTGTTGTGTTCGTGAGTTTGGTGAGCTGTGTAAGTTTTTGGGGTATGTTTTACGTGTGTGTTCATGTGTCGAGGTATGAGTATTAACATGTCTGTGTGTTATTTTGTTTGTGTGGTGTGTTGACAGTGTGTGTTTGTGTTTCTGTGTGGCGTGAGTGATCTTGTTTATGCATGAAAGTGATTTTGTGTGTGTCCACTTTTTTTGAGTATGTATATTTTTGTTTAAAAATTTATCATTTTTGAAGTATATATATATATATATATATATATATATATGTATATGTATATGTATAGAGATATAGAGAGATCTATACATAGTTTGGTTGTGTGCATCAATTTGTATAAAATATTTATATATGGTTTTTTGTGGTAAATGTTTGTGTACATTTATAAATCTAAGATTATGTAACGACCAAGATTCAGACTTCAATCCAGGATCCTGTTTAACTATCTCTGCAAAAAGCTACTCGACTGCCCGTGTGGAAAGAGGGCACCCGAGTTTGCAAAGTGAAACAAACTACAGGTCAGTCGTGGGGCTGGTGTGAGAATTATTAACTTAACCTATCTAATAAGTAGGCTAATCACAGGACCACGCCGCTAACGCGGAACGGGTTTACTCCATTGGATTGCTAGTGCATAATTAAAGTAAATCGTAAAATAACACAATGCTTTTTAGAAAAATGAAACCATTATAAGACCCAGGTCCCATCACACAATGCAACACACACCAGATGATAGGGTTTTACCTTATAATGGTCAAAAGATGCTTGATACGTAAAAACGATATTATTATTAGTGTGTGTATATATATATATATATATATATATATATATATATATATATATATATATATATTTAAAACATTTCAATATAAATGTATTAATCTTAGACGGCATAGTACCCCATCCTACTATGTCGCCATATATAAGTTTACAATCAAAACTATGATGTGGTATTGGAAGTTGGTTTTCTATCATGAAATCGAGGCTAGGGATCATCCTCTTCCGATTCGAGACACTCTAGCAAATGTTCAGGAATTGCCAATCCACTACCGTTAGGTGGGGACCGGCCCTACCGCTCCAAGGGTTACCCATAGGTGCGGAAGACCATCAATATTCTGGACCCTGATGTAACATTTATTATTGATGTTATAAAAGTCTGTGTTGTTGTTCTGATGTGTTGTATGCCCAAAGTTAATGTACGAGGGTTTTGAACGGTCTTGATCGATCTTGCGATCGATTGAGGACGGGCGAAATCTAGGTCGTTACAGATTATATATAAAAGAAACATATATTTCGGTGTTGAATGCATGGCATTGAGTCACTTTGGAAATTTAATTATTTTGAAAAAAATAAATATATATATATGTTGTAAATATTTATTTATATATACACACCTTTTTACTGTTTTATTTGGGTGTGTTTGCGTTGTATGTAATTTAAAAATATATATGGTTTGTGCTATATAATTTAATATATATATATATATTTATAAGTGATTTGGAATGTCTCGAATTTTAAATATATAGGTATATATTAATTTTATTGTGTATACATTTATATTAAATATATATATACACACTATTTTGAAAAAGGATTTGTTGTGTGTTTATGTATGATTTATAATAAATATATACTATTATAATCCGTGTTGTGTGTACGGTGTGTGTGTGTACGAGTTTATGTTTCAAATTTTATGTTATATATAAGTATATATGATTTAGTATGCGTTAGCGTTGTGTTTTATTTAAATGTATAATTTATAAAATATATTTTTGTGCGATGAATTATATATATATATATATGTTAATAATTTCTGTGTGTTTGTATATAAGAAATATATATATTTTGTGTAAAGAATTTATTGGGTTTATTTTGAGTCATGTTTGGTGTTTGAGTTTGAGAACCGTTCCAAAGCCCAAATAGTCATACTGACCCATTGATAGTTCACTAGCCTCCTCTTATAAAATAAAATAAATTATTGAGCGATCATCGAGCTAAAATCCATTCTGAATTGTGCCTACAAGTCGTCATTTCATTTTGGGCCATGAAAGGTGAGTTTATCTCACACCTGACTCACATTATTTCATAGATGTTAGATCAACTAAATGAACTGTTATGAAATGTATAGGATTGCCAATAGAAATTTTTTGTTTAAAATATGCACTTTCATATGTGACACAATATTCATATGACATGTATGTACACTAATTATATATGACTATGAAGTGATTAATGATATGTGATGATTTTTTATGTTGTAGATACCCCTAGTTTAGGAAAAATCACTAAGGGTTGAAATGATACATACCCGAATGGACAGTAAATTAGGGGAAAATCGTTATGGGTTGAAATGATAGACCTGAATGATTTTAATTGAATTTTGGATTACGGGTTGAAATGATAAACCCTTAGAAATTTTATAGATTGCGGGTTGAAATGATAAATATCCAAATCACTTGAACACAGGGTAGAAAACTATTTACGGACACCATTTGTCAAGTTTTCGAATTAAAATGATTTGGAAAAATCATATTAATTTAAGATCTTATATTTATATTTTAAAGATTTATACTTAAATTTTGTAAATTATAAATTATATGTTTAAAATGATTTTATGAGTAAAAATGTATTTAAATGCTTATTTATGATTTTACTTATAATTTATTTGTTTTAAACATATAATTTAATCATATATGTATTTTTTAACTTTAAAATTAATTTATTATAATAAATTATTCTTTTTAAACCTATTTCTAAATTATTTTAAACATATATATTTTTATAAAGCTATTTTCTAAATAAATTTATAACTTATAAATATATTTTTTGTGCTTATTTTATATATATTTTTATAAACTTTAATAATAAACTCAATAGGTGGATAAGTTTTGATTTTGCGATTTAAATTCGAGTTTTAAAGATTTAAGTTTATATAACGATACTTGATTCAATGAATTTGATTTTAAATAAACTAAATGTGAATTTTGAATTGACTTAAATATTGAACTTTATAGTAAATGAATGTGAATTACGTAATTGATTTAAGTTTTAATTTATAATTGATATGGATATATGAATTCGGTTATAAATTGACTGAATATGAATTGAAATAATTTTATATATGGAATTGATTCATAAACAGTTTTTTTTTTGAATTAAAGAAATTTCTTAAGTCAATTTATTTCAAGATATGATTTTATAAAATGGCCACGGTGTGAAAAATGTAAACGTTTGGTTGTTAAAGAGACTGGGATCGGATATTGTCATACTCTCTGCCGATACCGAAAATCACTTTAACAATTGTGTACGCGGTGGAGTTCCAGAATGAAGTAGGTTGGTTTGGAGGTGATTACTGGATTTGAAGAAAGAGAACGATGGTGGATGTCCTTGACCTTCGGGTCATAATTAAAATGACTAAAACAGGGCTTTACCGGACCAAGTGGGGTTAGCTACCTCCATTGGCAACACTTCTTCTTTTATTACTATAGTCCCTCGGTTTGATTGATTTGATGTGTATCCTTGGTTTGGGAGTGTTGTTCGAGGTGGGAGGTAGTCGCGGTTATGCGTTACCACCAGTCTAGGCATGCAACTGGTATATTCCTACTCTGGGCATTCCTCGTGTGCCTTGTCATATTATCCTGATCGAGACCGCTACGACTTTGATTTGACGTTGTCGTATAGCGGCGCATCCCTATCCACCGACCGTTACTGGTGTTTTATATGCAATGTTTACGACAATGTTTATAAACAGTGTAAGGATAAAAATGTAATCCCGCTTACCCTATTTTCAATAGTATATTTACTGTAGACACTATTATAATAGCGTATTACATTATGTGATATTAGTTTAACGGATTCTTAGAGAATGGTGATCGCAAACATCCTTTAAGTTATTGATGCATTTTATTGAATATTTCATTTAAGTTAATTTACTTCCATGAGAATGTTAGTCCTGATCCGAGCTGTTTTGTTTTGCATTATTGCTCGGGTCAGATCAAGTATTGCAATGTTGAGATTTCACCTTTTGAAGCTAGAGACTATTGAAGATATCACCTCTACCTGTTGATTCTGGCTATTTCTCCTTTGTATTAGAAATTCTTGTATTTAGACTTCCGCTGTATTAAATTTTGTAACTCTAATATTATGTATAAATTTTGATTTTTATTTAGTTGCTTCATGGACCACTATTGTACAATTTAATTATTCTGCTGCGAGATATTCTATTTTTCTGTGTCTCTGATTTATTCGATTTAGCTCAGAAGCTAATAAATTTTTGTCATTTCGAATGGTTCAAGTTAGTTTAATTACTAGCTTGAAGTGGACGAAAGACAGTATGTTATATTGTCCTTTTTATTTCTTTGGGGCTTTTAACAATTGTTGTTGAAGCAATATTCGCTGAAGTAAAATATTAGAATTTACGAATAGGTGACAACTTTAAAAAAAGAAAACTAGTTTTTGTTACATTGAAAAAAAAAATTGTTGGAATGTGTACACATTTGATCTTTGCTTCATTTTTGAGTATTTATTGGTTGTTGTTCAGTATTAACTTTGGTTTATCACTTACTAGCCCTGTGTTTTTGTAGGACCAATTCTCTGGAAGAATGAACTGCTTGGAAATTGGGATATTTAAAAGATGAACATGATTATGTTCTGATATGACCAACTCTTTGGAAAAGCATCCTATGGACGACGTTGAACTTGAACATCAGCCATTTTCTTATGGTATGTTATGGTGATAGTGTATTTCTGTTGCTAGGATTTTCACGAAAAATTATTAATGTGTTTCTGTTGGGATTTTCATGGAAAATTATCAGTGTGTTTTTATTGTTGCAATATTTAGTGAAAAATCTTGGACTAATTAATAATGTTTGATATGCTTTATGGTTTATTGTTAACAATGCTTGAGCATCTCCAACAGTTTTAAGTTTCCGGGTTGAATATTCAATTCTTCATATTTATGGAAGCCCAACAAATGGTGGTACCATCCATTTAATAGATGTTTAAGATTAGAATTCTGTTTAACAGACACTTAATGTTGAACGTCTACAAATGCCGCGTTCAACCCATTTTCCTTTATAACTTAAATTTACTTTTCTAATGACAAACGATTGAGATGCCATTGTGAGTCACTAGAAACGATTGTACTACATTGGATACAGTCTATTTATAATTCTAAATATAAAATGGCTATTAGTACCGAAATGTTAAGATAATTGCATACTGATCATGAACTGTTATTTTATAGGTCCATTACATACTCAATATATTAGTCGATCTTATGTTGATCGTACATTAATCACGAACTGGTGTTAATTTTATAGTCCTTGTAAGTTATTTGTCAGCGTTGTTGGTCTTAGTTTATAGTACACTACCATGATATACTCCTATAGTTGGTAAATATTCTGCATATTAAGTTTTTTCGTTTAGATGCGACCTTCTTGGTCATTCTTTCGTACTTGCCATAGTGCAGGTTACCCTTATCGAATTTTAGCCCTGCCCTTTGTAAATTGTGATCGAGATTGAGATACGAGGCCCATAAAGGTTATTTTTTCTTTGTTTGATCATTCATATGAGACTTCTAAGCTTTTCACCACATATCATCCCATTTTGAGGGTGATTATGTTTATTGGGACGTTGTTCGCTTGACATGTTTTCAGAAATAATTTATAGCGTATATGAGCATCGAAGCTATGAGTAATGATGTCTTTAGGGCATTTCTTTTATATAAATATATGGTTCAACCTTCTTTCTTAACTAGAAGGACCAATAGATTAGAGTATCTTGTAGAGACAGTAGATATGGATCAACTTCATACTACAGATTGAGTCGTTTGTACTTGGATGTTTGTACACTGCTCTTTGTTATTACATCGATATGGATCAACCTCATACTGTAGATGAGTGGTCTGTACTTGGATGTTTGTACACCGCTTTTTATTGTTACATTCTAAGGAAAATGAGGAAGATGTTTGGCTTCTGGTATGTTTGTTATGTTGGTATTTTGAACACATGGTAAAATTGCATCTTGCATGATTATAACTGCTAATCAGACAACGGAGACATATCTTCCACTTATCAGACTAAGAGCGTCGTCGTTATATTTCTCATTTTCCTATGAGAGCTAGGCATGACTTAGTGGGGGTTCGATATCATGTTGATTTAAGATGCATGACTATTCTTCTATAGGCACCATGGTTGCAAGCTGAATCGCCTTGACAGAGACTGGTCAGATGTTTGATGGTTATTCGCTTGCTATTACATATCATCTGTACAGTCAAAGGATTAATTTACAAACACCGGTTTTTCTTCCTATTTGTTTTTTTGGTAGGGCTGACCGATTTTTATAGTGTCCCGTAACACTTATTATTATAACAAATAATAATTACAATAGTTGCAAGAGTTTGGCAGTTCGTCAGACTACTATTTCGGTTTTTAAAGTGGACCGTCCAATACATACGACATATATAGTGGATCGTCCACTATATCTATTCTTTATTATAATATAGGAGCAAGCTAAAATAATAGACTACTTTGGATTACCTAGCACACCATGCAAGGGGTTGTACAAACAATTTATCTAGGCATTACATATGACATTGTACGAATAACCCTAGATTAAAAAGGTACAACATCATGTTCCTTCCAAGGCAAGTAAAAGCACACAGTAAGGGAAAGAGTCCCTTACAATCAATACTATTCAACAGCAAGGCATGATTCCGTATTTGCTGCAGAAGCAACCAAATCATTTTATTTTTAGGCCCAACAACCAAGAAAGCATTAAGAACAGGAGGATTATTAAAAATGACATCCCAAAACATGACTTCTTGTGTAACAACCTGAATTTTGACAGACCGGTTTTTTTCTTCAAAATCCCAATCTATCGTAGCTTGGATTGGCTTGTCTGGTATCCTGCAGAAAAGACAGAGATATTAAATTATCAAATACCAGAAAACATCTCATAGCGGAATGGATAAAATATAATATAATCAAATATGGCCTTACCGAAGTAATAATACTGTTTAACCAGTATTTAAAGCTATTATATCTCTGCCACAAACCTACATGCAAGTGTTATGAGGAGGGGGTCAGAACATAAATGTTCTGGTGACTGGACAAATTATACATTCTGAAACAATCCTACATATACCGTTCAGTTATGTTTTCTTATTTATTGGGTTGTTTGGGTTAATAACACTCAAGGCTCTATACTCACGTCGTATCCATCTACATCCCAGCAGATTAACCTAATATAGTATATATGTAGCTACCCCCAACATGCCAAGGTACTTATCGTAGTACCTGTAACAACCCGGAAAATCGGAGCTAATTCAAAATTTTTATTTTGGTAATTTAATGAATTTTGAATATTTTAAATGATTTATTTTAAAAAATTACGACGAGAAATTTATTTTGAATAGAATTAGAACGTATATATTTATTTAAATCAAAGTTAGAATATAAATATTTATTTTAATTATAAAAGGAATTGGAAATGGCGTGGTAGTTTGAAAATTCGATTTCAAATTTCAAATGAATGTACAGGATTCAAAATAAATCGGATTTTAATGAAACCAGAAATATTTGAATCTATTTGTAAATATATTTCCAACGAATGTGAAAAATCCAAATTTCATAGTAGGAATAAAAAGTTATGTCTAGTTGAAAATTCAGAATACTCACTATGGAATTTATATAAAATATAGCCCTTAAAATAGAGATTTTGCAAACGACCTCCGTTTTGAACGAGACAACTTTTGTTGGATCTAAAATGTCAAATTATTGCTAGATTCCAATTTTCATAATTTTAGGAATAAATATGTGAGCATGGCAAATTTAAATGTGTTTGGTCAATTCAGCTTGAATTTAATCGACTGGAAAATGACCATTTTTCAAACGGTCTCCAAATTCGATGAAATTAGTTTTGTTAGGACCATATCGTCAAAATATGGCTAGATTTATTTTATAGGAATTTTCAGAGTTCGTATGTGTCCCCAATAAATTAAAATGTACATTTAAATTAAATATATATTGATTTATATTTTAATTTAAATGAAACCTTATCGAAACAGTCAAATTGGCTTTCGGGACATATCCCATTGTGTTCGGAATGAGGGTATTTGGTTAGAGACGACAGTCGTTGGGTTTGATTTGGAGTTCGAAGTTTAAAATAGTAAATTCACGATTTAAATATATTAATTAATTTATTATATAAACCGCCCTACAACCCTAAGTCAACTATTATCCGCGGTCAAACTTTCTTCACCGCGCCTCGAGGAAGGAAACTGACGCTCCAAACCTCTCAAAATTTCCTCCTGATTTTTCTCTCAAACCTTTGACAATTTGACCTAGCTGGTATTAAACGAATTATAGAAGGGAAAGGGGGCTTTCGATCTAAAGTGGTTGGAGGTGGTGTCGAGTTGTGTGGAGCTCAGAAATGGGCACGAAACTGCCACCGTTCAACCGGCGATTCCGCCATCGTGGGGCCGACGAGTTGGCCACCGCGCCTGGCACAGGGAGGCGGCGCCGCCTCCGTTCATGTGGCGCCCTCCGATCGGGTTCCGCTCCCTCCAGTGATGAACGACGGCAACCCTAGGAGGCGAGCTCGAAATGGAAATTGCAGCCTGGAGTTTAAACGAGAAGAAAGGTAGTTCTTTTACTATATTAATTGTTTAAAAATCATTATTTTGAAAATCAGTTTTGTTTTAAAAATCATTGTTTTGAAAATCATTTTTGTTAAAAAAATGAAAAATAAAAATAACATTATTTTTGAAAAAAATATAGATTGTAAATGAAAAATAAAAATAGCATTTTTTAAATAAAATATAGATTATTTTTGAAAAATAAAAATAGCATTATTTTTGAAAAGAAAATATAGATTGTTTTTGAAAAATAAAAATAGCATTATTTTTGGAAAGAAAATATTGATTGCAAATGAAAAATAAAATAGCATTTTTTTGAAAACAAAATATAGATTGTTTTTGAAAAATAAAAATAGCCTAGGATAAAAATCTGATTTTTAATTTAAACCGCGTGAAACAGATTGCGATGGGACTAACGGGAAGAGAACGAAAATTCAGATAAAAACTGACGGAGTGGATCCCAATTTGAGAACTTCTCACTAAAATTATTTTTGTAGAGTTATTTATTTTATAACTGCATATATGAACTGCTCCCCATTGTCCACAGACCACGGACGACTTGTCTGATTGTATTGTGTTGTGGAAATGGACTGTATTGTGACTGTTGATTGTATTGTATGGAATAAAATATTTGAATTATAATATTATCATATTTATTGTATATATGAACTGTATAACATAGTCATGTGTTGAAATGAATATTCATTTACAAATCGGACAATTTGTTTATTTACACCGATTTATTTGATACTGATTGGGACGATATATTTTACACATCGCCCAACTGCATAAATAAAATCTGTGTTTGTTGATTGAAACTCCACACGTGTATTGGGATGATATTTGACGTACACTAATCCCAATTTTTTAGTTGTATGTCAATCGAGGGGTTGACAAACTGTTGTGAGCATTAATTATTTATATTTAATGCTTATGAAGTTGTGTAGTGCACTCTGGCTGATGGATGATTGTTTATCATTGTTGATATATACATGTGTTGTATGAAATCCATATAAATAAAATTATAAGGTAATTGACTGTGTCTGATTCCAATTCAGAAAGAACAGATATTTTAAATTAACGAATATTTTAAAGTGGCGAATAATGAATATTTTAAGATAATTAATATTTTAAAATAATATTCAGTAGTGGATCAAAACATGATTTTGATGTACGATTTGGGATGGACACGAAAGTATTTAAAAATATGAAGCGTGTTGATTAGATTAACGTCATCTAGACGTGAACGATATTTATATCGATTTTATTCATTTTTATAATGAATATCGAAAAGGAAGTGATTTCAAAATCTATTATTTTGAAAATATTATCATTTATATATTAATGATATGGAATATTCAATTTTGATTTGAAATTGAATATGAAGTTGAAATCGTTTTGAAAACGAATTTAAAATGATTTATAAAATACGTTTTAAATGGAAATCGATGAAATATATATTAAATAGATATATTATATATATATATATATTATATAAATTTAATGGCCTCAATAGAACGCGCTGCGCCACGGCAGTTCGCGAATTTCGACAATTGACTTCGAACAAACATTACAGGAGATCCGACCATCGGATTCTCCTAAAACCAGAACCATTGAGTTCGTATCGAACATAGCTTTCCAACGAATACAATAAATTTGAAATCTAACAGTTGGATTTGGAATTATGTCCAAATCAAATTTGGAAAAGGTCGTTGTAAGTGTAGGTCGATGACCGTTTAAGGAAATCAACTGTACGGACCTTGATAAAATTATTAAAAATATCAACAATTAGTGAAAAATCATGATAAATGATTTGGAAAGAATTGGGATGAAAAATTCCATATTTGGAAACATAAAAATATTTTTTTATCGAAATGAACTAGTTACGAACTAGAATTATGAAATCCAATATTTTTAAATAAATAAATTGGATTTGAAGTGGTTTTAAAAATAACCATAATTTCCAATATACGAATTGGAATGGATTTGAATCGAAATTATCATCGGGTTATTTCGATGTTGGATTCGGGATCATACTGATATTGCTATGGAAATTTGGAAGATATATTTTATATCGTTATTTCCAAAGCGATATTTGTTGGTTTCAGAATTTGATATTGAATATAAGCCGATATAATTTCTATTTAGAGCCTTATATTTGATATCAAATTGGATTTTGGGTTTGTCGTGAATGGTGTCTTAAATAACACTGTTCTTGAACCCCGTGTGAAAAAGAATAAATCCTTTAATTAAGATTATTAGTGTTTCCAGTTAATTAACATTTAATTGGAACAAAATGGGATGTGAATTGGGTTTATTGTGAACTGTGTTTTTAACAACATTCGTTCTTTAACCCGATTTACAGAGAAATGGGATTTGGAATTTATAAATCTTTTTATTAAGATTTAGTGAGAATTTTCCAAAGTAAAGTTTTCCTATTTAGTATATTAAATTGGAATTGAATGGAATTCGATTTGATAATAATCGAAATGAGCTTCTGTGGAGGAAGACTGTTAATATATATGGAATTTAAAAGGCTTCGTCATTATTCCATTTATATTATTAGTCGGATACGGAAATTGATGTCAATTATATAAATTGATCTGTTTTCCATGAAGATTCCATGATTAATGGAATGTGATTTTGGGTTTATCGTGAACTTCGTTTTAAAAGACATTAGTTCTTTAACCCAGTTAAAGACATGATTACATGTCTAATATTGTATTTCGAACTGTATGGTTGATCTCTGCAAAATGTATATCTGTTTGGTGGCGGAGAATTTATTCTCTTGCTTAACACCCTTCCCTAAGACGTACGAGCTTAGAGGTTATATATCGGCAGAAATCAATAGTACGGTATGGATTGTCGATGCGACGTGTTTGTGTTTCCAAAGTTAAATAATCATTATTGATTTTTAGGAAGATTAAAACTAAGCGAAATTTTAATCAATCTTTAATTAGATTGAAAAGAGAATGTGATAATTTAAATTATCAAATTTGGGAAATGATCGAGAATGTAGTAGCACCAGTTTTGCTCCAAGCAATAGCTAAATCTTTAATTAGATTTGAATGGGAAATGGTAATTAAATTTACCGATACCACCTTGGTGTTAGATATGAGGTATGACCAGTTTTGCACCACGGGATCAATAGGTTGGGATTGGGAAATTAAATAAATGGTTACTTCGGTAAGGTGCGTTAATCCCAACTAGTTTGGAAAACCATAATATGGTTTGAATGATATCCAAAGGAAGATTAAAGAATAAATTTTAAAGAATTTATCTTTGATAAAATTAATGGGAACATATCCCTAAGGATGTGGATATTTGAATAAAAGAATATTTTGAATTGGAATAAATCGTATGTTGTGTTTTTTATAGCACTTGCTTATTATATACGCAAGTTATTCGGAAAGGCCGGGTTTATACCCATTCTGAATAACTGATTCGACGATAAGCCGACGATAAAGATGGTAGTTGAAGACCGAAGGTCTTCACATCGTTTGGATGATTACTGATGTCTTGATTGGGTCGTACACCCAAGACAAGGTAATAAGTGGTGATCGTCCAGACGTACTTGGAGATCGACCGGATATGTGAGGGCCTCTCTCCTGTATTGGACATACGGGAAAAGGAATAAGGTGCCTTCGGTTTCGTTCAGATCTAGAACGAACTAGTAAATGGATGTGTGTCTGACATTGGATTTTATTCTGTGTTAATTGATCTCTATTAAATATATATTTGTTTGGCGGCGGAGAATTTATTCTCTTGCTTAACGCCCTTCTCTGAGACGTACGAGCTCAGAGGTTATATATCGATAGACATCAGTTGTATGGCGTGAATTGCCAGCGTGGCATGCTGAGATGCAGATGATCAAGGCTTCTGTTGAAAAGTAGAGTCTTGTGGTTAATTATCAAAGCACGACTTTAATATAGCATAGCTTTGTGTATAGCGTTAATTCGCGAGCCTCACACCTCGGTATGAGTCAAAAACGGGATCAGAACGTTGGGAGAACATGACATTTCTTTCTTGCTGTGGGTAGTGTCAGGGTTTTGCAAGCCCTGGCATTTTTATATTTTTACCTATGTGGTTGTTGGATTGCGAGGAGCCTTGGATATATCGGTCTCTACGGAGCAATGGATATTGAGTTATCTGGCTCATGGATGCCCGATAGAGCGAGGAAACGTGTGTTCAGGAATTGCCAATCCTCAAACGTAAGGGAGGACCGGCCCAACCGATCCAAGGTTTCTCTGCGGGGAGTCCTGAGGCATTTGCTAGAGTTTCTTGAAGTGGTAAGGAGCCATCCCTGGCCTCGACTAATAGATGGAATCCAATTTCCAATACGAGACATTTCGTTTTTGATTGTAGAGCCTAGTATTGGCGACATGATAGATGGTATCCATGTCGCCTATGTTTGATACATTTATATTTGAAGTTGTTTTATACACTTTGCACTTATAATAGTATCAAATGATTTGTTTTAAACGTACCAAGCATTTTTGGCTATTATAAGGGAAAACCCTATCCTCCGGCTTGCGTTGCATTGTGTGATGGGACCTGGGTCTTATAATAGCTTCGTTTTTCCAAAAAGCATTGCGCTGTTTATTTTATGCACAAGTATTCTTGGGGGGGAACCCGTTCCATGTTATACGGCGTGGTCCCTTGATTTACTTTATTTTAAAGTTAAAACTGTTTTAGTTCTCTCACCAGTCACATGACTGACCTGGAGTTTATTGTTTTAACCTAAACTCTGGGTGCCCCTATTTTCCATACGGGCAGCTAGTAGTTTTGGTTTTGCAGATTTATATTCACAGGATCCTTGTTTACAGCTGGAACGATATTCAGAAAGCTCTGTATCCGTTATCACTTTCAATTGTGTTTTTGTATTATTTTCCACTGCATTGTAATTTGTAAATCTATGATATTTATCAAATGTATATTATTTGTTCATACTCTGTATATTCTTGTACTCTGATGTAAATTGTTGTAATAAGCAATGAATTGTTCTTCTGTTTGTGTTCTGATTTGTCATGTTCTTAACTCAATCCGGGCTTTCCTTTACTGGGAAGTTCGGGTCGTTACACGTGGTATCAGAGCTTTGGTTTTACAGAGCTCGAGAACAAGACATAGTAGAACCAAATGAAAGAACTCATCAGAGATTGGATTAGAAATATCCAATAAGAATGACTCGTTAGAGATTGGATCAATAGTATCCTAGAACGAGCATGAAGAGTGTATTTTTTAAAATAAAAAATGAAAACAAATTTTGCTTTGAAAATTTAAATCTTATTATACATATTTGAATATTATTTTTATACTGAATTTGGACAATCAAGTATATGGAGATTTTGCATATATGCTGGCTAGTGTGTATACGAAGCCTCAACTATACTAGATTGATATTGAATCATGCTTTAGTCGCCCAGACATGATTCTGATGATGGTGCGCCATCATCGGTATTTATGCTCGAGTTTCAAAAGTGAGATTTCTATATATTTCCAACTGACTGGTATGAGAACCAAAACTAAATAGGGATTGTTGTTGTGAATTGGCATCAAAAACATGATTTTGTTATATATATCGAAGTTATGAATTTGAAAATTTAATGAACCAATTAATTGTTGGTTGTGTTCTTTGATTATTAGTTTAACTAATAAAAATATTGTAGTGATCAAACCAATAGGAAAATGTATGGTAAATTTTGCCAAATTGAATCAAATTATTGAACCGAATTGAAAATTGTTTAGAAATGCATACATGTATATATACACATTATTGAACAGGTTATGGATAAACTGCTAAGAAGAGAAATAAAATTTTATGCTCGACGAATAGGTACGTGTTTACTAATTTTCTTTTTCTTTTAAAAGGTTTATGAGCCTAAGGCTGGTCGCTTGGCAATTTTCTTTTCTTTTAAAACGTTTATGAGCCTAAGGCTGGCCGCTTGGCAATTTTCTTTTCTTTAAAAAGGTTTATAAGCCTAAGGCTGCCCGCTTGGCAATTTTCTTTTTCTTTTAAAAGATTTATGAGCCTAAGGCTGGCCGCTTGGCATTCTCTTTTTCTTTTGGATTGATGAGGGCCCTGCGAGGCAGGTTGCGGTTTTAAATGTCTCCCTAAGGTTATGGCGAAATTTTTCAAAAATTTAGGGTGTTAGCCAATTTTTTGACGAATTGGAAAATTATTAGAAACTAAAAAGTTGAAGAATGAAAGCCAAACTGAAAGTTGAGTAGATTAGTTAAACAACTTTCAGCCTCGTTCCTCTTCGAGGACGAAAAGATTTTAAGTGGGGGAGATTGTAACAACTCGGAAAATCAGAACCAATTTAAAAATTTTATTTTGGCAATTTTAATGAATTATGAATATTTAAAATGATTTATTTTAAATAATCACGACGAGAAATTTATTTTGAATAGAATTAGAACGTATATATTTATTTAAATCGAAGTTAGAATATAAATATTAATTTTAATTATAAAAGGAATTGGAAATGGCGCGGTAGTTTGAAAATTCGATTTCAAATTTCAAATGAATGTACAGAATTCAAAATAAATCGGATCTTAGTGAAACCAGAAATATTTGAATCTATTTGAAAATATCTTTCCAAGAATGTGAAAATTCCAAATTTTATAGCGGGAATAAAAAGTTATCACCAGTTGAAAATTCACAATAGTCGCTTTGGAATTTATTTAATATATAGCCCTTAAAAATAGAGATTTTCCAAATGACCTCCGTTTTCGACAAGACCACTTTTGTTGGATCCGGAATGCCAAATTATTGCTAGATTCCAATTTTCATACTTTTTGGAATCAATATGTGAGCATGGAAAATTTAAACATGTTTGGTCAATTTAGTTTGAATTTAATCGACTGGAAAATGACCGTTTTTCAAACGGTCTCCAAATTCGATGAAATTAGTTTTGTTAGGACTGTATCGTCAAAACATAGCTAGATTTATTTTACGGGAATTTTTGGAGTCAGCATGTGGCCCCAATAAATTAAAATGTACGTTTAAATTAAATATATATTGATTTATATTTTAATTAAAATGAAACCCTATCGAAACAATCGAATTGGCTTTCGGGACATATCCCATTGTGTTCAGAATGGGGGTATTTGGCTAGGGACGACAGTCACTGGGTTTGATTTGGAGTTCGAAGTTTAAAATGGTTAATTCACAAATTAAATATATGAATTAGTTTATTATATAAACCCCCTACAACCCTAAGTTAGCTATTACCCGCGGTCAAACTTTCTTCATCGTGCCTCCAAGAAGGAAACCGACGCTCCAACCCGCTCAAAATTTCCTCCTGATTTTTCTCTCAAACCTTTGAAATTAGACTAGCTGGTGTTAAACGAATTATAGAAGGGAAATGGGGCTTTCGATCTAAAGTGGTTGGAGATGGTATCGAGTTGCGTGGAGCTCGGAAATGGGAACAAAACTGCCGCCGTTCAGCAAGCGATTCCACCGTCGTGGGGCCGACGAGTAGGCCACCGCGCCTGGCGCAGGGAGGCGCCGCTGCCGCCGTTCATGTGGCGCCCTTCGATTGGGTTCCGCCGCCTCCAGCGATGAACGACGGCAAGCCCTTGGAGGAGAGCTCGAAATGGAAATTGCAGCCTGGAGTTTAAATGAGAAGAAAGGTAGTTCTTTTACTATATTAATTGTTTAAAAATCATTGTTTTGAAAATCAATTTTGTTTTAAAAATCATTGTTTTGAAAATCAGTTTTGTTAAAAAAATGAAAAATAAAAATAGCTATATTTTTGAAAAGAATATATGGATTGTAAATGAAAAATAAAAATAGCATTTTTTTTAAATAAAATATAGATTGTTTTTGAAAAATAAAAATAACATTATTTTTGGAAAGAAAATATAGATTGTTTTTGAAAAATAAAAATAGCATTATTTTTGAAAAGAAAATATTGATTGTAAATGAAAAATAAAAATAGCAGTTTTTTGAAAATAAAATATAGATTGTTTTTGAAAAATAAAAATAGCATAGAATACAAATCTGATTTTTAATTTAAACCGCGTGAAACAGATTGCGATGGGACCGACGGGAAGAGAACATAAATTCAGATAAAAATGACGGAGTGGATCCCAATGTGAGAACTTCTAAATTATTTTTGTACAGTTATTTATTTTATAACTGCATATATGAATTGCTCCCCGTCTTCCACAGACCATGGACGAATTGTTTGATTGTGTTGTGTTGTAGAAATGGACTGTATTGTGACTGTTGATTGTATTGTATGGAATAAAATATTTTAATAATAATAATATCATATTTATTGTATATATGACTGTATAACATAGTCATATGTTGAAATGAATATTCATTTTCAAATCGGACGATTTATTTATGTACACCCATTTATTTGATACTGATTGGGACGATATATTTTACACATCGCCCAACTGCACAAATAAAATTTGTGTCTATTGATTGAAACCTCACACGAATATTGGGATGATATTTGACGTA
This sequence comes from Allium sativum, assembly GCA_030737875.1. Lineage (NCBI taxonomy): Eukaryota > Viridiplantae > Streptophyta > Magnoliopsida > Asparagales > Amaryllidaceae > Allium > Allium sativum. The sequence goes on along the minus strand of CM060923.1, from coordinate 400,056,746 downwards.
CACTAATCCCAATTATTTAGTTGTATGTCAATCGAGGGGTTGACAGACTGTTGTGAGCGTTAATTATTTATATTGAATGCTTATGCAGTTGTGTAGTGCACTCTGGCTGATGGATGATTACTTATCATTGTTGATATATACATGTGTTGTATGAAACCCATATAAATAAAATTATATGGTAATTAACTGTGTCTGATTCCAATTCAGAAAGAACAGATATTTTAAATTAACGAATATTTTAAAGTGACAAATAATGAATATTTTAAAATAACTAATATTTTAAAATAATATTCAGTAAAGGACCAAAATATGATTTTGATGTCCGATTTGGGATAGACACGAAAATATTTAAAAATATGAAGCCGTGTTGATTAGATTAACGCCATTTAGACATGAATGATATTTATATCGATTTTATTCATTTTTATAACGAATATCGAAATGGAAGTGATTTCAAAGTCTAATATTTTGAAAATATTATCATTTATATATTAATGATATGGAATATTCAATTTTGATTTGAAATTGAATATGAAGTTGAAATTGTTTTGAAAACGAATTTAAAACAATTTATAAAATACGTTTTAAATGGAAATCGATGAAATATGTATAATATATATATTTAATGGCCTGAATAGAATGCACCACGCCTTGGCAGTTCGTGAATTTCGACCATTGACTTCGAACGGACATTACGGGAGATCCGAATGTCGGATTCTCCTAAAACTGGAACTGTTGGGTTCGTATCAAAAAGAGCTTTCCAACGAATACAAGAAATTTGAAATCTAGCTATTGGATTTGTGTCCAAATCAAATTTGGAAAAGGTCATTGTAAGTGTAGTTCAATGACCGTTTATGGAAATCGACTGTACGGGCCTTGATAAAATTAATAAAAATATTAATAATTAGTGAAAAATCATAATAAATGATTTGGAAAGAATTGGGGATGAAAAATTCCATATTTGAAAAGACAAAAATATTTTTTTTATCGAAATGAACTAGCTATAAACAAGAATTATGAAATCCAATATTTTTAAATAAATAAATTGGATTTGAAATGGTTTTAAAAATATCCAGAATTTCCAATATATGAATTGGAATGGATTTGAATCGAAATTATCATCAGAATATTTCGATGTTGGATTCGGGATCATACAGATATTGTTATGGTAATTTGGAAGATATATTTTATATCATTATTTCCAAAACGATATTTGTTGGTTTAAGAATTTGATATTGAATATAAGCCAATATAATTTCAATTCAGAGACTTATATTTGATATCAAATTGGATTTTGGGTTTGTCGTGAATGATGTCTTAAATAACACTGTTCTTGAACCCCGTGTGAAAAGAATAAATCTTTTAATTAAGATTATTAGTGTTTCCAGTTAATTAACATTTAATTGGAATAAAATGGGATGTGAATCGGGTTTATTGTAAACTGTGTTTTTAACAACATTCGTTCTTTGACCCGATTTACAGTGAAATGGGATTTGGAATTTATAAATCTTTTTGTTAAGATTTAACGGGAATTTTCCAAAGTAAAGTTTTCCAATTTAGTATATTAAATTGGAATTGAATGGAACTCGATTTGATAATAATTGAAATGAGCTTCTGTGAAGGAAGACTGTTAATATATATGGAATTTAAAAGTCTTCGTCATTATTCCATTTGTATTATTAGTCGGATAAGGAATTGATGTCGATTATATATATTGATCTGTTTTCCGTGAAGATTCCATGATTAATGGAGTGTGATTTTGGGTTTATCGTGAACTGTGTTTTAAAAGACATTAGTTCTTTAACCCAGTTAAAGACAGGATTACATGTCTAACATTGTATTTCGAACAATATGGTTGATCTCTGCTAAATATATATCTGTTTGGTGGCAGAGAATTTATTCTCTTGCTTAACACTCTTCTCTAAGACGTAAGCTTAGAGGTTATATATCGGTAGAAATCAATAGTATGGTGTAGATTGTCGATGCGACGTGTTTGTGTTTCCAGAGTTAAATAATCATTAATTTTGATTTTTGGGAAGATTAAAACTAAGCGAAATTTTAATGAATCTTTTGTTAGATTGAAAAGAGAATGTGATAATTTAAATTATGTAATTCGGGAAATGATTGAGAATGGAGTAGCACCAGTTTTGCTCCAAGCGATAGTTAAAACTTTAATTAGATTTGAACGGGAAATGGTAATTAAATTTACTGATACCACCGTGGTGTTAGATATGGGGTATGACCAGTTTTGCTCCATGGGATGAATAGGTTGGGATTGGAAAATTAAATAAATGGTTACTTCGGTAAGGTGCGTTAATCCTGACTAGTTTGTAAAACCTTAATATGGTTTGAATGATATCCGAAGGAATACTAAAGAATAAATTTTAAAGAATTTGTATTTGATAAAATTAATGGGAACATATTCCTAAGGATGTGGATATTTGAATAAAAGAATAATCTGAATTGGAATGCGGTGTATGTTGTGTTTTTTATAGCACTTGCTTATTATATACGCGAGTTATTCGGAAAGGCGGGGTTTATAACCATTCTGAATAACTGATTCGATGATAAGTCGATGATGAAGATGGTGGTTGAAGACTGGAGGTCTTTACATCATTTGGATGATTACTGATGTCTTGATTGGGTCATACACCCAAGACAAGGTAATAAGTGGCGATCGTCCAGACGTACTTGGAGATCGACCGAATATGCGAGGGCCTCTCTCCTGTATTGGACATACGAGACGAGGAATAAGGTGCCTCCGGTTTCATTCAGACCCAGAACGAACTAGTAAATGGATGTGTGTCTGACATTGGATTTTATTCTGTGTTAGTTGATCTCTATTAAATATATATCTGTTTGGCGGCGGATAATTTATTCTCTTGCTTAACGCCCTTCTCTGAGATTTACGAGATTAGAGGTTATATATCGATAGACATCAGTTGCATGGCGTGAATTGCCATTGTGGCATGTTGAGATGCAGATGATCAAGGCTTCTGTTGAAAAGTAGAGTCTTGTGGTTGATGATCAAAGCACGGCTTTAATATAAAATAACTTTGTGTATAGCGTTAATTCACGAGCCTCACACCTCGGTATGAATCAAAAATGGGATCGGACCATTAGGAGAACATGACGTTTCTTTCTAGCTATGTGTGGTGTTAGGGTTTTGCAAGCCCTGGAATTTTTATATTTTTACCTATGTGGTTGTTGGATTGTGATTCGCCTCGGATATATCGGTCTCTACGGAGCCGATGGATATTGAGTCATCTGGCTCATAGACGCCCGATAGGGCGGGAGAACGTCTGTTCAGGAATTGCCAAACCTCAAACGTTAGGAGGACCGACCCAACCGATCCAAGGGTTCTCTACGGGGAGTCCTGAGGCATTTGCTAGAGTGTCTCGAAGCGGTAACGAGCCATCCTTGGCCTCGACTCATAGATGGAATCCAATTTCTAATACGAGACAGTTCAGTTTTGATTGTAGAGACTAGTATTGGCGACATGATAGATGGTACCCATGCCGCCTATGATTGATACATTTATATTTGAAGTTGTTTTATACATTTTTCACTTATAATATTATCAAATGATTTGTTTTAAACGTACCAAGCATGTTTGGCTATTATAAGGGAAAACCCTATCCTCTGGCTTGCGTTGCATTGTGTGATGGGACCTGGGTCGTATAATAGATTCATTTTTCCAAAAAGCATTACGATGTTTATTCTATGCCCTAGTATTCTTGGGAGGAAACCCATTCCGTGTTATATGGCGTGTTCCCTTGATTTACTTCATTTTAAAGTAAAGTTTTAATAACTGTTTTAGTTCTCACACCAGTCACATGACTGACCTGGAATATATTGTTTTAATCTAAACTCTTGGTGCCCCTATTTTCCACACGGGCAGCTAGTAGTTTTGGTTTTGCAGATTTATATTTGCAGGATCCTGATTTACAGCTAGAAAGATATTCGGAAAGCTCTGTATCCGTTTATCACTTTTAGTTGTGTTTTTATATTATTTTCCGCTGCATTGTAATTTATAAATCTCTGATATTTATAAAATGTATATTATTTGTTCATACTCTGTATATTCTTGTACTCTGATGTAAATTGTTGTAATAAGCAATGAAATGTTCTTCTGTTTGTGTTCTGATTTGTCATATTCTCAAATCAATCCAGACTTTCCTTTATGGGGAGTTCGAGTCGTTACAATACTCTCCTCGCATAATCTCCATCGTTATGCCATAGAAGTGTATCCTATGTCGAACGACGTACGGAAATCCAAATCATAATGCCGCATTAAATCACAGAACTCTCCTCGTTTTGCCACACAAGCGTACTAAGTAATGTCCTAGCGTCTACGATACACCAACCGGTGTGTGTACCTTGGCCCTCACACGTATATACTGTCTACTGTTACCCGAGTCTCGTAATTGGGCTGCATCCAATGCACCGAACTCGGTTGGGAGCTTTTCCAGATCTGTATAGGCCAGCCTTTAAGGACTTACAATACATATATCAAGTATGGTCTGCTTTTCACGGTGGCTATGGCCCCACCCAAGCCCCTCCCTCATCTAGTGAAAGACTCCATCAAGAGCTAACGACGTGCCACTAACAATCAATCTAGCATCCAATTTGGCGTGTCCCTCAACCATGTCTCGATCGTGAATGGACAATGGTATCTTGGTTTATCTCTAGTCTTTCTGCATCCTACTGACTGCCGATGATAGATATCCGACAATTACTATCCTTATTTTGGTCCTGACCAACCACTCTCCATGAGCATGGCAAACCTCTGAATGCCAAGCTACTATTGCAGTGAAGGTATACCCACTGGGTGATATCGCGTAGACCCCCACCTCTTCGTGTACAACCTGAGCATGTACCGCAACAGAGGACCACCACGGAGTACCTTACCACATCCCTCAGAAGTCACGTGCTTCCATCTAGTCCCACCAAGAAATCAGACCGCATGTTGAGTAGAGTAATAATGTGGAGGTGCCCCTCCTGTGTCTCTTGACACCCCGATGATCTACCTCGTTGGGTTCTTCACCTTCGTTCGTGCGGACTGGTCCAAGTGCATCACGCAAACGTGTTATTAGACCCTATGTCTAATCTTTTAATTGCGCTCACTTTAATGACAGTAATCTACACCTTTTACCCCAGATTGTAATTAACGAAAGTAATCTACAGCACCTTTTGATTACCATGTCATTTACTGCCAATTACATGTTTATATGTTCCAATGACATGTTCTACTTTATGTATGTGACGATCCCAAAACCCCGTGCCACGGTGTTAAGGATAATCATTGGAATATAACACATTAATCATCATTAGCAGAGTACAGATAATAGCATAAACAAGAAATAGAATAATTTACACAAATATGACAGCGGAATCATATATATATATATATATCACCACATCAGAGAGCACAGTGCAGGATACAACTTAGTGCATAACAGTACATAATCATTCTACATCGCCTGTGGCGGAATCATACATAGAGAATACATAAACTAAACATCAGTCTACATCGACTGTGGCGGAATCATAATACATATACAATAATGGTGGAAAAGTCACAGTTATCACAATGTAGTCAAGCCTCGCCATGAGTCCAAAAGTGCACCTCTACTTCGGTGCCAAGCCAAAATATGTCAGTTACCTGTAACTAGGTTGCCCGTGTGAAAATGAGGGCACCCGAGTTTGCAAGGTGACACAAACTACGAGTCAGTCATGGGACTGGTATGAGAAATCTACTTAACTTATTAAACAACAATAATAAGGAAATTCAAAGGACCACGCCACTTTCGCGGAACGGGTTTACTCCAATGAGTGCTAGTGCATGAAATAAAGTAAATGATTAAATCATCGAAATGCTTTTTATAAAAATGAAGCCATTATAAGACTCAGGTCCCATCACACAATGCAACGCAAGCCGGAGGATAGAGTTTTACCTTATAATGGCCAAAAATTCTTCATACGTATAAAACAAAAGTGTTTGATATTATTACTAGTGCATATATGTTTCAAAAGCAGATTCAATCACAAATATCAATCATAGACGGCACGGGTACCATATATCATGTCGCCATACTAGTAATACAATCACATCCGCAATTTCGTATTGGAAATTGGATTCCATCATGAGTTGAGGCAAGGTGCAAGCTCCTCTCCGTTCGAGGCACTGTAGCAAATGTCTCAGGACCGCACGCAGCAATCCCTGGATCTTCAGGGCCGGTCCTCTCTTACTTTTGAGGATTGGCAATTCCTAAACACACGTTTCCCGGTCCTTACAGACCTATAATCGAGGCGCCTCGCATTCCAACAACCACACAGGTGAAAAGTAGATATAAATGTCAGGGCTGGTAGGTCACTGACACAACCATAGCTAGAAGGAAACGTCGTGCTCTCCCTGCAGTCACTATCCTGTTTTTGACTCATACCGATGTGTGAAGCTCGCGAATCCACGTTATACACAAAGCTATGTCACAAAGACCATGCTTTGATCATCAACCAAAAGACTTTGCTTTGCAACAGAAGCCTTGATCATATGCCACTTAGGCGTGCCACACAGGCAATTCACTCCATGCGACTGATTTCTATCGATATATAACCTCTAAGCTCGTACGTCTCAAAGAAGGGTGTTAAGCAAGAGAATAAATTCTCCGCCGCCAAACAGATATATATTTAACAGAGATCAATCAGCACAGAAAAAAATCCAATGTCAGACACACAGTCCATTTACAAGTTCGTTCAGGGTTTGAACGAAGCCGAGGCACCATATTCCTCGCATATCCGCACAATCAACAATACGTCTGGACGGCTACTACTTCAGCTCCTTCAAGGTAGCTACTCCAATCACGAGCATCAGTAGCGCCCATCCATCCAATGTGAAGATCGTCGGTCTTGAACTGTCTTCATCTCTTCGACTTCTCACCGTCGATCGATTATTTGAAATGATAATTAACTCGGCCTTTTCAAATAATCCACGTATATTTAGATTTTCAAATTGATTCTTCATATGGTTAAATTACTCAACATTCACATTTCAGTTCCTTAGTATAATTTTCATGTTAAATACATTCAACCATCACATACCAAGAAAACACAACAAAATTGGTTTATTTCCACTCTACATCGTTTATAATATTTTATAACGATATATTGCCATTTTTATTTCTTTAAAAATTGCCACATTTAATTAAACGACGTTACAGGTCGTGCCGAGGCACTGGCATTGTTTTTCACTAAATTTGTTTTACACATATCTGAAAATCTAACCGTTGGATCTTCACAAATTTTACTTCATTAGAAAGATCCTTTCAAAATGAATCCAACGGTTTCAGTTTTGGGAAAATCCGACGGTCAGATTTCCCACACTCGTCGTTTGAAGTTACGATTTCAAAATACGAACTGCAGCGTCGTTATTCGATTTAATTTAATTATATTTATATTTATATATAAATATAATCGATTCTGGCGCTGTTTTTAGATTTTAATTAAACATTCCAGAGAATCCAACCGTTAAATCTTTACAAAGTTGCGGCCGTTGGAAAGATATTTCCAAGGCGAACCCAACGGTTGCGGTTTCGGGAAAATCCGATGGTCGGATTTCCCGCACTAGTCGTTTGAAATCACGGTTTCAAAACACGAACATCTCGGCCACGATTCGTTTTAATTTTATATATATATATATATATATATATATATATATATATATATATATATAAATATAGTTTATTCGAAGATTTCTATATCGTTTTCACTTCAGATATTTCACTAACGCCTTTAAATTTTGGAAAATTTCGCCACAACCTCCTTTGTACGGGAGGGGCTGGGAAAATTCCCAAATAGCCATACGGGCGTCTCATCTCAAAATGAGAAAGAAAAAGGCCAAGCGGCTAGCCAATAGGCTCATAAAATCATCACCCAAGCAAAACAGTAAACATGTACCTATTTGTCGGGCGCACAACTTTATTCCTCTTCTCTAGCCTCTTTGCTATAACCTGTTCAATAAATATGCATGTACATATGTGCAATTCTTATCACTTATCATTTTCCATTCAACTTCATATTTGATTATTTTGGTTTAAAGTCACCATTCATTCTAATGTTGCATACACAAGCAAAAATCATATCATTAGCTAATTAATGAATATTTCAACTCATGCATATTTATTTGAACAAGTGGTTATTTTTAACACTTCACATTTCAAAAATGATATTTTTGGCGAAATAAAATATATTTCAACATATGACTATTTTATTTAGTTCCTATACACGTTAAAAATAATATTCATTTCACAAATATTTATTTCAACACTCGTATATTTTTAGCAAATCACATATATGATAAAAATGGTATTTTTATCATCTAAAATATTTATTCAACACATGAATGTTTTTAACACTTCATAATTTAAATAAAAATGTAATTTTTATTGTTCGATCTTTTTATTCAACACATGAACTTTTTCAACACACGCGCTTCTCAACACATGAGCATTTCCACCCATGGATATTTTATATAGTTTGTTCATATAAGAAAGATGAAATTTTTATTGTTGAAACAATTTATTTATAATGCGAATATCTCACATACTTCATATACATTATAAAAATGTGATTTTTATTGTTTAAACACTTTATTATTCAACACATGAATTTAATTTTCAACACATTACTTCTCAACACACGAGCATTTCCACACATGGATATAGTTTCAACACATGAATGTAATTTCAACATATGAAAATAATTCTAACACATGAATATTATTGAAAATTTCGGCAGCATAACGGTTGGGTAGTTAAAACCGGCACCGTCGCGAGTACGGCTCCTCGCTCTACCTTAAAACCTCACGGTTTTTGACAATGGGGATTTCATGCATCTAGTTCGTACGCAGGCGGCATGTTTTATTTTCATTTCCGCAATTATTTCCAATTTGTTTCAATCACCAATGGGTATTTTTCAACCACAACCAAACAATATCAACCACAAACAATTCTATCAACCATTCGCATTATTCACCAAATTTTTCACACCAATTCACAAACAATAAATATCGTCCATGGCTTGTGGACGAGGGGAGTGTATATATATATATATATATATATATATATATATATATATTATTTCTATATTCCACTTGCATTTCAACACACATATCATTTATACAATGCATGTATAATTCATACTTTGCTCATATAGCTTACACAACGCATGTACATGAGGTATACGACATGTGTATAATTTATATTTCGCTTATATAATTTATACATGACATTTCCATTCACATTTTCAATTTAGAATTCTCACATTGGTTGTCGAGGTGCTAAAAATCCTAGCGAGCTCAGAAAAATCCGCAGTCTCTTCTAGTTGGTAGAGAGCCTCCTTGCGGTCACAATGTTTCCTGTTTCATCGAATTTCGTTAACACATCATAAAGATATGATTTTTCAAAGTTTGCAACACTTAAAAGTGTTATTTTCAATTCAATTAAACTAAAGCTGATACCTTTCAAAGATGTTCCAAACTAGGTTTTGAAAATTCGTGAAATCCGTAGAACTTCGTCCCGATCAGGTTGTATGACGTCGAAGAGGGTGGAAAGGGCTTCAGGCGCGGGGGATTTCGTCGGGATCGGTGGTCAAATCTGGCGGTGGCGGCACTGGGAAGTCGCCGACTTTGAGGGTGTCATTCTCGTCGATGGGGCGACGAGGGGGGTCGAGGGTTGGTCGGATTTGAAGAGGGGAGGCGGCGCTGTCGAGTCTGGGTGGTGGCGAGGTTGGGCATGGGCTGTGGTGATCGTAAACTGCCTGGGAAGGGGGGAGCGACGTGCGTCGTCAATGTCGAGGGGTTTCTGATGTTTTTTTTAATTTTATGAATGGAGAGATTCTATTGGACGAGGGTTTTATTAAATTTTAAAATAACGTTTCTCCACACGGACACCAATTCAAACCCAATGACTGTCGCCCCCAAGCTAAATACCCCCATCCCGGACATAATGGGATATGTTTCGTAGGACAATTCGATCGTTATAGTTAGTTATTTTCAAATTAAAGTATAGAACATTTAATACTCAATTTGAATGTACATTTCAATTTGCCAGGGCCACAAACTGATTCGAAAAATTCCAGAAAAATAAATCTAGCTATGTTTTAAATCTACGGTTCCAACAAAACTAGTTTCGTCAAATTCTGAGATCGTTTGAAAAATGGCCTTTTTCTGGCCGATCTAATTTAACAGAAATTGACCAAACACAATTTCTTTTGCCACGCTCACATACTAGCTTCAAAAATTACGAAATTTGAAACCTAGCAATAGTTTGACATCCCGGATCCAACAAAAGTGGTTTCGTCAAATTTCGAGGTCGTTTGCACAATGTCTGTTTTCAAGGGCTATATATTCTATATAGCGACCTTTCTGAAAATTCATTTGGCCATAACTTTTGATTCCCGCTATGGAACTTTGATTTTTCAGATTTGTTAGAAAGATATTCATAAACAGATTTAAATATTTTTGGTTTTACCAAAATCCGTTATATTTTGCACCCGGTGCAGTCAGTCAAAGTTTGAATTCAAATTTTCAAACTGCCACCCTATTTCTAATTCACTATTTTATTGAAATATTCTATTTCAATTGTTTAAATTCCTTTGAAATAACCAATTTAAAATTTTTAATTTGGCTCGTATTTTCCGGGTTGTTACAATCTCCCCCATTTAAAACTTTTCGTCCCCGAAAAGGAAACAACAGCATAGTAGGAAACAAAAATGTAAATGCAAAGTATTGTGAAGGTACCTTGCACCGGAGTTAGTCAGAGATGTCCACTCTGCATTTGGGATAAGATTGCTTAATGCTTTCCTCTATCTCCCAAGTACAGTCTCTAGGATCACTACTCCACTGCACTTTAACTAAATGAACCTTCTTGCTCCTTAGCTCTTTAGTTTCTTTGCCAACAACTTTTAATGGCTCTCTTCTGACTGCTAATTCTGGAGTAATTTCCAAGTCTTGTTGCGCTGCTTCTTCTACAACAAGATCCGGATCATGCACATGTATTCTAAGTTGAGATACGTGGAATACATCATGCACTCCAGGCAACCAATCTGGTAATTGAACCCTATATGCAAGAGTTCTAATTCGTTCAAGTATAGGAAAGGGACCAATAAATCAGGGTGCTAACTTCCCAGTTTTTCCAAATCTGATCACTCCTCTACTCGGAGAAACTTTCAAATAAACATGATCACCAACAGCAAATGTCAAATTTCTTCTTCTAGAATATGCATAACTTTTCAGTCGGCTTTGTGCGGTTTTCAATCGCTTCTTGATAAAATCGACTTTATCAGATGCTTCCCTAATCATATCGGGTCCCAACACAAGTATGTTGCCAGGTTCTACCCATCATGCTGGAGAATCGCATGGTCTATCGTGTAATGCCTCAAATGGCGACATTCCCAAACTTGCTTGATAGCTATTGTTATATGAGAATTCTGCCAAATGCAAGTGATCTTCCCATGACCGACCAAAATCAATAATACAAGCCCGCAGTAAATCTTCTAGAATTCTATTCACACACTCAGTTTGGCCATCTGTCTGAGGGTGATAAGCGGTGCTCATATTCAGTTTCGTTCCCAATTCTGTCTGGAATGCCTCCCAGAATTTGCTAGCAAATATTGGGTCTCTATCACTGACTATGCTGATGGGAATTCCATGCAGCTTAACAATTTCTTTGAAATATATCTATGCCAGACTTTGAGCGGTTCTATTGGATCTGACAGGTATGAAATGGGCAGTCTTCGTGAAGCGATCCACGATCACCTAAATACTGTCATTACCTTTCTTGGTTCGGGGTAAACCATCTATGAAATCCATGGAAATCTGTTCCCATTTCCAACCTGGGACTTCCAACGGTTGCAACAATCCAGCTAGCTTTTGTTGGTTGCTCTTAACTAATTGACAAGTAGGGCACCTGCTAACATATAAAGAAATGTCCCTCTTCATCGCCTTCCACCAAAAAGTGTGTTTGATATCGTTGTACATTTTACTTACTCCAGGATGAATGCAAAGTTTGGATTTATGGCATTCATCGAGCACCTCTCTTTTGAGCTCTGGGATGTTGGGAACACAAATTCTCCCTTTCAGTCTCAGAACTTCTTCTTTATCTATCTAAAAACTTGAGGGCTCGCCCTTCTGTATTCTCCCTCTGATCCTTTGAATGAAGTGATCGTTTTTCTGGAGAGCGGATATTTTATCAATCAATCCTGGCGTAATTATAAGAATGGCAATGATTGCGGTTTTTCTACTAAGCGCATCCGCTATAACGTTAGCTTTTCCTAGCGTATACAAAATATCTAGATCTTACGCTGCAAGAAATTCTAGCCAACGCTGCTGCCTCAAGTTCAGATCTTTCTGGATGAACAAATATTTCAATGATTGATGATCTGTATACAGTTCGAATTTCTCACCCAATAAGTAATGCCTCCAGATTTTCAAAGCAAAAACGATGGCTAGCAACTCAAGATCATGAGTTACATAATTCTTCTCATGCGGTTTTAGCTGGCGGCTTGCATAAGTGACTACTTGGCCTCTTTGCATTAACACTGCACCAAGACCTCTAATAGAAGCATCTGTCCAAACCGTCAAATTCTGATTGCCATCGATAATGGTTAACACTGGAGCAATTGTCAGTTTCGATTTCAATTCCTGGAAAGCTTCCTCACATTCAGAAGTCCATTTAAAATTCTCGTGTTTCTTCGTAAGCTTCTTTAACGGACCGGATATCTTCGAAAAATCCTTAACGAACTTTCGATAATAACTAGCCAATCCCATAAAACTCCTGACCTCTGTGGGTGTGGTAGGCTGTTTCCAGTCTTGAATTGCTGTAATTTTGCTCGGATCGACAGAAATCCCTTCCTTTGACACGACGTGGCCAAGGAACTTCACTTCTTCTTGCCAGAAGACACATTTAGAGAATTTGGCTTTGAATACGTTCTTTTTCAGAATCTCCAATACTTGTTCTAAGTGTTTTTCATGCTCAAGTTTTGACTTGGAGTAGATTAAAATATCATCGATGAATACAAGGACAAATTTATTCAGAACTCCCCTGAACACTCTATTTATTAGATCAACAAAGTATGCTGGAGCATTGCATAAGCCAAACGGCATTACTAACCATTCATAAAATATGTCTGGACCTCTGAAAGCTGTCAAAGGAACACACTCCTCTGCAATTCTCAATTGATGAAAACCTATAGCTAGGTCCATTCGGGAAAATACTCTCGCCCCATTTAATTGGTCTAGCAGATCATTGATGCGGGGTAATGGGTATTTATTTTTGAGCGTCTGTTTGTTGAGGTATCGGTAATCAACGCACAATCGAAGAGTACCGTCTGACTTTGGGACAAACACTACAGCTGCACCCCAACTAGAAAAGCTAGGTTTGATCAGACCATTCCATAGCAGTTGACGAGTTTGATCGCCCAATTCTTCCTTTTCCTTTGGAGTCATTCTGCGAATTGGATGTACTACTGGTCTGGCATTGGGAATTAGATCAATTCTGAATTCTATTTCTCTTTGCGGAGGTAAGTTTTCGACTTCTTCAAACCCATCCATATAGTTTCTAACAACAGGAATCTTTTCTAAGGAAGTGGGGATAACTTCTAACGCATACTAAAATTCCTTTCTATCTGGATTCGAATCATGGCATGGTACAGTAATATATCCAAGCTTCGTTCGAATTTTTACTATCCTTTCCACACACTTTACTTCAGCTTCGTACTTCGTTAACCAATCAAGCCCGAGAATGATGTCGAACTCAGGGAAGTCCATGGTAATCAAATCAAAAGAAAACTTGTAGGAAGAATAAGAGACTGCACTCTAAAATATGAGCTGAGAATAAGAGATCCTCCTATCGGATTATGTACTTCAATCGATTCTTTAAGCTTTCTTTGTTTTAACTTTAATTTGTGAACTGTGTTACTAGCAATAAAACTACGTGATGCACCCGTGTCAAACAATACAGAGACAGGAATATTTTTAATTGTAAGGGTACCTCCCAAAACATCGGATTTACCTGCTCCGTCGGAAGCAGTCGGCGGGTTCGTCCCGTCATATACGTGAGCAACCCCGACCTTCTTAAGCAAGGGACAGTCTCTCACTAGATGATCTGTCCTGTTGCAGTTAAAGCATGAGCGAGGGTTCTGAGAGCCCTGGCTTGAACCTTAAGAGTCGGTCTTCTACCTTTTCGGGGCTGTGCAAACATCTGAGTAGAGCCCCACCTTGCCACAATTGTTCAGATAGTCTGTGACGGCCCGCCCCACACTAGCCTGCATTTCCTCTGAAGGTGCGCTGTACACATGCCCGACTAGCACGGAACGGTCGCCATAGAAAGGAAAGAAGAGGATGACCTAACAAGGAACCTGTAGAATGTCTCACAGCGCATGGAACAAAATATAATAAAAACATAATCTTGACATAAAACAGGTGAAACAGTGCATAAGCTGAAAATTAAACCAATATAGCAGCGGAAATCCAAATACAGCTTATTACAACTTTCCAAATTTACCGTCTCTAAAACAAAAGAAAGCTAAAGTAGAAGATGCACTACTAATGCCCAAGCAGTGATCTTCAACAACATAGGGAGAATACTATATATATCATACGTGGAAGCCTCCTGCTCGTCTCCGAATCAGCTACCCGTGCATACCCAGCTAAACTGTCTCTAGTCTGCTCGTGAGAGCACCCAGAGTAATAAGAAGAGACATAAAACTCTGGGTCAGACAAAAAGCCTGATATGAGCGATAAGCATCTAAATAGAACAATAACAGGTATACTAAACCGTACCTGAACCTGGACTTGCAACCAAAGAGTTAGCACTACATACCGTACAATACTCTAAGGTGCCACTGAACAGATGGTGTAAAGATAACGGGGGTGGGGGTGTGCATGTCATGATGATGGAAAACAAGTTAACCATAACAACCATCCTCACATCTCTTACTCAGTGCGTAAAGCATACGATGTCCACCACTGTCAATCACTAGACCCATCGAAGTAGTGACAGAGTTCGACTTGTACAACTACTGCTATACCAAGCTTACCGCATGGAGTCATGACCAAATCTTTACAAATGACCCCACTTCATTGGTCTACTAGCTCTTTAGTCGTACCTAGGCCACTGTGGCCCTGAATCCACTCACGTACTCCCTACACATAGTGATTCAAAGTTACAGACATCGACAACCTCTTAGCACACGTCCCGCAGCAAAGCCCAATCATGAAGCTCACTCATTGGTTCCCAACTAGATCCTGAGTCAAAGCTCCTCATTTGGACTCCCTTTACATCTCGAGTTTTGGTCGAATTGGAGTTGGTCTTCAAAAAGAGTCGTCGCGTAGTAGTAATAACACACGTACGGTTCGGTTTTCCCCTTCTAGCTCGGTTCGGTTCGGTGTAACCTTCTAGCTCGGTTCGGTTCAGTGGTCCTAGTCCATGCCTGGATCAGTGCTCCATCCCTCCTCGGTTCGGTTCGGAAGTATAGTGCCCATTCTCTGTTCGGTTTGGTGGTTGCTCCCCTCTAGGTTTCCCGATCCGATCCCATCCTTCTCCATTCGCCCGATCCGATCCCCTTTCTGGTCTTTCCGATCCGATCCCACTTTTTGTCTCTCCGATCCGATCCCCTGCCCAACTCCAACTCTAAGCAAATGGCCTTCCTTCTTGCCAAGCTCCTTATGCCAGGTTCCAATTCAAACCAGGTCCCCTTGCCCAGTCCTCCTATCCGATCCGAGCCCAATTATCCGATCCGATCCGGTTCGAAACCCTGCATATTTCCTGCGACTTTCCAGCAACTGTTTTACGCTATACGACGGCGTTTTCGACCAATCTATCAGTTCTAATCAATCATAAAACATGTCGTACAGTCATAGCAACATGTATAATCAACCACAAACACCAAAACAACAACCATAACATGTTAAAATGGATCAAACATACCCAAAATCCCATATTTTCCCTTAAGCATGTTTAGGCAAAACTAATGATATGGTTAGCAAAACTTAATCAAATCAAACCAAATTTCTAACAGAGGTCTAAAACATTATTTAAGAATTTATAAATATTTTTCCAGAATTTATTAGTGTATAAATTCGCTAATCTTCACTAATTACCCTTAATTAACTGTAGTTAGTGTCAAACAATGCTAATCACTCAACTTGGCCACAAATAAAATTTTCAGAACCAAAACCTCGCTGATTTGGGGGAATACCAATGTCTAACAGCAGCTCTAATGCTGATTTGGCGTAGAACTTCCTTGATTTGACGTAGATTAGGCCAAAACTTGACTAGAAAGTGATTAGAAGTTGATTTGGGTGTTGGAGGCCATTGCTAGGGTTCTAAGAATGAAAGTGGCGGCTGAAAGAAATGTTTTCTAACCCTAATCAGCCTCTATACATCTCTAATCCCGAAATGGGTCATGGGCCCTCTTGGTAATCACCATAATTAGGCCCGGTTAAGTTGTTTTTCACCTTCTAAACCTTGTTTCAGCCATATCTCCCAAACGGTGAGTCCGTTTGGCTAATGTGACCACTCTACAGAAAGGTAAACCATCACCCGGAGTTAATGAAAGTGATTTCAGGTCAAAATTCCTTTCCAATCAAAAGTTATGGCCAAGACAGTACGAACTAGGGGCAAAATGGTCATTTAAAAATCGGGAAAAATCATGAACATGGGAAATGGCCCCAATAGTTGTATCCCAAAGTTACATGACCATACGACTTCGTATGTGAAAGAAATAAATGTTCTACGATCCTGCGATGCGTAGAATGCAGGTTGTTACATTCTTCCCCCTTAAGAAATTTCGTCCCCGAAATTCCTTAACCCATAACATACAAAAGATCTCGCATGCCTACCAATCATATACAACTATCAACCACGCAAAACAAACAAAGCAAACCTATCCTAGCATGCGGAAAGACTAAATCGAAATTGAAATCTTACCAGGCGAAGAGTTCTGGATACGTCTTTCTAATGTTCTCCTCTGCCTCCCAAGTACAGTCATTCTCATTCTCGCCCCACTGAACTTTGACTAGATTCATCGCTTTCCTCCGAAGTTGCTTCGTATTGTTCCCAACAATACGCATAGGCTTGTGGTTCCCAACCGCCTCGGGTTCAACTTCGATATCATCCAACTGATCAGGTCAAATAGTCACATTTGGGACGTGCACGAACTTTCTTAATTGGGAAACATGAAATACGTTGTGAACTCCTGCCATCTTCTCTGGTAATTCAACTTTGTATGCCAAATTCCCAATTTTCTCAAGAATTGGGAATGGACCAACAAATCTTGGTGCTAACTTGCCTCTCCTGCCAAATTGTATCACACTCTTCAACGGAGAGATCTTGACAAACACCAAGTCACCAATGGAGAACTTTAATTCTCTTCTCCTCTTATCAGCATAACTCTTCTGCCTATCTTGGGCAGCCTTCATTCGCTGTTGGATAATCTTAATCTTAGCTGAAATTTCTCTTATCACATCGGGTCCAAGCACAAACTTCTCACCAGTTTCTACCCAACATGACGGCGAATTGCACGGTCTTCCGTACAAAGCTTCAAATGGAGCCATGCCAATACTGGATTGGTACCTATTATTATATGCAAACTCTACTAGATGCAAATGGTTCTCCCATGATCCACAAAAATCCAATACACAGACTCTCAAGAGGTCTTCCAATATATGATTCACCCTTTCTGTCTGTCCGTCAGTTTGAGGATGACACGCGGTATTGAGATGTAGTTCTGATCCTAATGCCTCTTGTAAGCTCTTCCAAAATCCACTAGTGAACAACGGATCTCGGTCACTCACAATGCCTTTGGGTATTCCATGAAATCTCGCTACCCACTTTATATACAGTTCCGCTAACTTAGCCGCCGTTCTGTTTGACTTGACAGGTATAAACCTTGCACTCTTGGTCAATCGATCCACAATCACCCAAATGTTATCATGGCCCGTTCTAGTCCTTGGTAATCCATCAATGAAATCCATTGACACTTGTTCCCATTTCCATTCTGGAATTTCTAATGGTTGTAGCAAACCACTAGGTTTCTTTTGCTCAGCTTTAACTAGCTGGCAATTCATGCATTTGGATATAAACTTCCCAATGACTCTTTTCATCCCTTCCCAGTAGTAGGTCTGCTTCATGTCTCGATACATTTTGCTACCACCGGGGTGTATAGTTATTTTTGAGTGATGACACTCTCTAAGCACTTCAACTCTCAATCCATTGACACTGGGTACAATAAGTCTTTCATTATTTCTAAGCCATCCATCTTGATCGAGCCCATACTTATTCATCTCCTCATCGATACCCATCTCTAACTTGGAGATGATTTCCAATAGGTCAGGATCGTCTCTCTGACTAGAGCTGATCCGCTCAATCAAAGTGGGTCTGATCGTCAAACTTGCTAACATTTCTGGATCCAATTCGCACTTTGGTCTGAAATCATACCCAGCGATATACTCCAGTTGCTTCCATTCAAGAAACATAGCCCCTAAACTGGCATGTCTTCTACTCAATGCATCAACCACCGCATTGCCCTTTCCTGGTGTATATGCGATATCGAAATCATAGGAAGCTAAGAATTCTAACCACCTTTGCTGCCGGAGATTTAGATCTTTCTGAGAGAAGAGATACTTTAACGATTTATGATCGGTAAACAACTCGAATCTTTCTCCCAAGAGATAATGTCTCACATCTTCAATGCAAACAAGATTGCTGCCAATTCCAAATCATGTGTAGGGTATCTTCTCTCATGCGGTTTCAATTGCCGACTTGCATAAGCTACAACCCTACCTCTTTGCATCAATACAGCACCTAGCCCCGTGCCACATGCATCCGTATATATTGTCATCTCTTCATTCCCCTTAGGAATGACTAACACTGGTGCACATGTCAACTTGTCCTTTAGACTCTTGAATGCATTCTTACACCTTTTGTCCCAGACAAAAGCTTGATTCTTCTTAGTCAACTGGATCAACGGTGCTTCTATCTTGGAGAAGTCCTGAATAAACTTACGATAATATCCAGCTAAACCCAAGAAGCTTCTTACGTCTGTTGCATTCATGGGCGTAGGCCAATCCTGTACCGTAGCCACCTTCGCAGGGTCCACGGCAATACCATTCTCTGAAACAACATGCCCCAAGAATCTCACTTCCCTCCTCCAGAAGTGACACTTAGAAAACTTTGCTTTCAACTAGTGTTTTCTCAACACCTCCATCACTATTCACATGTTCCTTGTGTTCTTCCTCTGTCCTCGAATAGACCAAAATGTCATCCACGAACACAAGGACAAACTTATTCAACTGATCTCTAAATTCCCTATTCATAAGATCCACAAAATATGCTGGGGCATTGGTCAGCCCGATTGGCATGACCAACTACTCATAAAACCCAGACGGCGTCCGAAATGCTGTTTTAGCTATACTCTCAGCTTCCACTCTAAGCTGATGAAAGCCTGTCGCGAGATCCAACTGAGAAAATACTCTCGCGCCACTCAACTGATCAAACAAATCATCTATCCGCGGTAGAGGATACTTGTTCTTCCTCATCACTTTATTCAACTCGCGGTAGTCTACACACAAACGAAGGGAACCATCCGCCTTGGTAGCAAACACAACTGGTGCTCCCCATTCAGAAACACTCCTTTTGATAAATCCCTTCTTCAAAAGATCACTGACTTGCACCCCGAGCTCTCGCTGCTCCCTGGGTGCCATACGACGAAGTGGCATCACTATAGGTCTGGCATCTTTCACCAAATCAATACAGAACTCAATCTCTCGATGTGGTGGAAGCCTGGTCACTTCCTCGAAGACATCCGGATACTGGCCAACCACAGGCAATCCTGACAACTCACTGTGCGGAATGTCGAGCGAATTTAGAAAACTAGCCATTACCCCATCACCGGGTAGACCACCAAACACTACCCTCCGCCCATCATCCGCTCTAGCTGTCACCAAAAAGCCCTCACAGTCTACCACCACCCCGTATCTTTGGAGCCAATCGACTCCCAAAATAATGCCAAACCCAGTAAAGCCCAAAACAAAGCAATCACAAACAAACATGCATCCATGACTCGATAAGACAACATTACGACAAATCATGATAAGGTTAGTCGAACCACCAATCGGGTTCGTCAATACTAAAGGTCTATCGACAATCTCGGGCTCCAATCCCATCCTATCTACCAGGTCTCTAGATATGAAAGAACTGGAAGCTCCGGTATCAAACAAAACACTAACAGGAACATCATAAACAGAAAGCATACCTTGAATAACAACATTCTATCCCTTGTCCACCGCAGTTGGGGCATTCGACGAAGAAGGAATAGCATTAAGGGCATATGATTTCACCATTTGCTTTTCTTTAAGGGGTTGCGGACACTTGTCCTTGTGATGTCCCACTTGGCCACAGTTGAAGCACTTCCTATCCGCTGGCTTAGCCCGACAATTACTAGCATAATGGCCCTTCTTACCACAGCTGAAGCACTCAACATCTTTCTTATTCTTTTTCTGGCCATCCTTTTTCTGATTCTGCTTCCTCTTATTCTAAGAACTACTCTTGCCTCCACCACTTGCTTACGGTTTTGGCTCCTATGTAGATGCAACCTCAGTCTTCGGCTTAGGGTAAAGACTCTCTGACCTCAATGCTTTCCCCACAATTGATTCAAAAGTCTCATCGATGTGGTTGATAAGCCTTTCCCCCAAAAACTGATCCAAACCAGTTATGAACTTCTTGTTCTTCTTCTCGGCAGTATCAATAAGAGATAACCCATACTTCGACAAAGTGTCGAATTCGGCAATATACTCTGAGACAGCTCTGACATTCTGCTTGAGTTCCAAGAATCTCTTAAACAACACTGACTTCTGGGCAGCTGTAATGAACTTCTCGCTAAAGCGAACCTTAAACTGCTCCCAAGTAATCTGATCCTCGGGAGTAGCTACCTTTATAGCATTCCACCAATTCATTGCCCGTCCTTGCAGCTGACGGGATGCTAGCCTTCTCTTTATCGCATCTTCGATACCCAAATCTTCAAAGATACGCACACAGCCATCCAACCAATCCTGAACATCCGTAGCCGACTCCGTTCCGTGGAACGGCTTCCCACCAAGACTAAAATAATTCAGCTTGCGAAATCAGTCCTAGGCACCTGCACTATTGGACCACCACCATTGGGAGCTGCCCTCTGCACATCCCTAAGCATCTCCCTCATGAGGTCAGTAAACATCGTCCTCATGTCAGCAGCATTCCCATTATTGGCTCGTCTACCGACACCTCTTACGTATCGGCTCATCGTTCAATCTGTAAAGAGAAAATGATTAACCATCTCCATAGTGGTGCTAGTGCAGTGCGACTTCATCCTTAACTATACTAATAGTATATATATATAGCTTTTGAAAACCAAAATAATCACAAATACACGCTCTCATAAACGTATACTATCTCTCCCTGATAACTTCCCTAGGTTAACTACGCAACCTAGAGCTCTGATACCAAATGTGACGGCCCGCCCCGCACTAGCCTGCATTTCCTCCGAAGGTGCGCTGTACACATGCCCGACT
The DNA here is from genome assembly GCA_030737875.1 of Allium sativum. Classification (NCBI taxonomy): domain Eukaryota; kingdom Viridiplantae; phylum Streptophyta; class Magnoliopsida; order Asparagales; family Amaryllidaceae; genus Allium; species Allium sativum. Next base: position 400,035,139 of record CM060923.1, on the reverse strand, counting down.
AGCACGGAACGATCGCCAAAGAAAGGAAAGAAGAGGATGACCTAACAAGGAACCTGTAGAATGTCTCACAGCGCATGGAACAAAATATAAGAATAACATAATCTTGACATAAAACAGGTGAGACAGTGCATAAGCTGAAAACTAAACCAACATAGCAGAGGAAATCCAAATACAGCTTATTACAACTTTCCAAATTTACCGTCTCTAAAACAAAAGAAAGCTAAAGTAGAAGATGCACTACTAATGCCCAAGCAGTGATCTTCAACAACACAGGGAGAATACTATATATATCATATGTGGAAGCCTCATGCTCGTCTCCGGATCAGCTACCCGTGCATACCCAGCTAAACTGTCTCTAGTCTGCTCGTGAGAGCACACAGAGTAATAAGAAGAGACATAAAACTCTGGGTCAGACAAAAAGCCTGATATGAGCGATAAGCAGCTAAAAAGAACAATAACAGTTATACTAAACCATACCTGAACCTGGACTTGCAACCAAAGAGTTAGCACTACATACCGTATAATACTCTAAGGTGCCACTGAACAGATGGTGTAAAGATAACGGCGGTGGGGGTGTACATGTCATGATGATGGAAAACAAGTTAACCATAACAATCATCCTCACATCTCTCACTCAGTGCATAAAGCATACGATGTCCACCACTGTCAATCACTAGACCCATCGAAGTAGTGACAGAGTTCGACTTGTACAACTACTGCTATACCAAGCTTACCGCATGGAGTCATGACCAAATCTTTACAAATGACCCCACTTCATTGGTCTACTAGCTCTTTAGTCGTACCTAGGCCATTGTGGCCCTGAATCCACTCACGTACTCCCTACACATAGTGATTCAAAGTTACAGACATCGACAACCCCTTAGCACACGTCCCGCAGCAAAGCCCAATCATGAAGCTCATTCATTGGTTCCCAATTGGATCCTGAGTCAAAGCTCCTCATTTGGACTCCCTTTGCATCTCGGGTTTAGGTCGAATTGGAGTTGGTCTTCAAAAAGAGTCATCGCGTAGTAGTAATAATACACGTACGGTTCGGTTTTCCCCTTCTAGCTCGGTTCGGTTCGGTGTAACCTTCTAGCTCGGTTCGGTTCGGTGTAACCTTCTAGCTCGGTTCGGTTCGGTGGTCCTAGTACATGCCTGGATCAGTGCTCCATCCCTCCTCGGTTTAGTTCGGAAGTATAGTGCCTATTCTCTGTTCGGTTCGGTGGTTGCTCCCCTCTAGGTTTCCCGATCCGATCCCATCCTTCTCCATTCGCCCGATCCGATCCCCTTTCTGGTCTGTCCGATCCGATCCCCTTTTTTGTCTCTCCGATCCGATCCCCTACACAACTCCAACTCTAAGAAAATGGCCTTCCTTCTCGCCAAGCTCCTTATGCCAGGTTCCAATCCGAATCATGTCCCCTTGCCCAGTTCTCCTATCCGATCCGAGCCCAATTATCTGATCCGATCCGGTTCGAAACCCTGCATATTTCCTGCGACTTTCCAGCGACTGTTTTACGCTATATGACGGCGTTTTCGACCAATCTATCAGTTCTAATCAATCACAAAACATACCATACAGTCATAGCAACATGTATAATCAACCACAAACACCAAAACAACAACCATAACATGTAAAAATGGATCAAACATACCCAAAATCCCATATTTTCCCTTAAGCATGTTTAGGCAAAACTAATGATATGGTTAGAAAAACTTAATCAAATCAAACCAAGTTTCTAGCAGAGGTCTAAAACATTATTTAAGAATTTATAAATATTTTTCTAGAATTTATTAGTGTATAAATTCGCTAATCTTCACTAATTACCCTTAATTAACTGTAGTTAGTGTCAAATAATGCTAATAACTCACCTTGGCCAAAAATAAAATTTTCAGAACTGAAACCTCACTGATTTGGGCGAATACTGATGTCTAACAGTAGCTCTAATGCTGATTTGGTGTAGATCTTCCTTGATTTGACGTAGATTAAGCCAAAACTTGATTAGAAAGTGATTAGAAGTTGATTTGGGTGTTGGAGGCCATTGCTAGGGTTCTAAGAATGAAAGTGGCGGCTGAAAGAAATGTTTTCTAACCCTAATCAGCCACTATACATCTCTAATCCCGAAATGGGTCATGGGCCCTCTTGCTAATCACCCTAATTAGGCCCGGTTAAGTTGTTTTTCACCTTCTACACCTTGTTTCAGCCATATCTCCCAAACGGTGAGTCCGTTTGGCTAATGTGACCACTCTACGGAAAGGTAAACCATCATCCGAAGTCAATGGAAGTGGTTTCAGGTCAAAATTCCTTTCCATCAAAAGTTATGGCCAAGACAGTACCAACTAGGGGCAAAATGGTCATTTAAAAATCGGGAAAAATCATGAACATGGGAAATGGCCCTAATAGTCATCTCCTAAAGTTACATGACCATACGACTTCGTATGTGAAAGAAATAAATGTTCTATGATCCTGCGATGTGTAGAATGCGGGTTGTTACATAGTCATGCACCGAGAGATCCCCTTGCTGGAGGTTTGCGAATTCGTCGTGCATGCGCTCAAGGGCTTGCTCTGGGACATACTTCTCTTGGAATAATTCTTTGAATTTGTCCCATGTCCTACCAGCATTTCTGTTCGTTGCAGTAAGAGCTTCCCACCATAATTCGGCTTCTTCTTGTAGAAACCAAGCACCCATGAAAGCTTTGTCTTGATCACCCAGCCTTAGGCCTCCTAGTATCTTCTCGCATGTTTTCATCCATGCCAGGGCCTCAATTATAGTGCCCATTCCAGAAAAGGTTTTGCCTCCTAGGTTCTTGTACCTTTTAGCCACGCGGTCGAGCTCGAATTGTTGAGCGGCTGGGGGTTGTATTAATGGCCATCTTCACCTGGGACTTCACCTCTTCCTCTGCCACGGCCAGCTCGGCCTTCTCTACCAACAGCTGCTCGGGTAGCCATTGTTCGAGTTCTGTATAAGCAAGAAAAGAGTCAGCCTACAGAAACGATAATTTTATTGTATGGTAAAGCAGAAGAACTTAAAGAAAGACAACGATGTACTGATCAAATTATTTTTGCTATTCTGCTTAGCTCATTCTAGGACATTACTAGTCCTATCTCTAATGAAATACTCACCTTAGAATACTACTGATTCTATTTTGACGAAGTGTTTAATGTGTTAAATTCCAGAACTAAGGTTAACCAAAGTTCTGATACCAGCTGTGACGATCCCAAACCCCCGTGCCACGGTGTTAAGGATAATCATTGGAATATAACACATTAATCATCATTAGCAAAGTACAGATAATAGCATAAACAAGAAATAGAATAATTTACACAAATATGACAGTGGAATCATATATATATATATATATATATCACCACATCAGAGAGCACAGTGCAGGATACAACTTAGTGCATAACAGTACATAATCAGTCTACATCGCCTATGGCGGAATCATACATAGAGAGTACATAAACTAAACATCAGTCTACATCGCCTGTGGCGGAATCATAATACATATACAATAATGGAGGAAAAATCACAGTCATCACAATGTAGTCAAGCCTCGCCATGAGTCCAAAAGTGCACCTCTACTTCGGTGCCAAGCCAAAATATGTCAACTACCTGTAACTAGGCTGCCCATGTGAAAATGAGGGCACCCGAATTTGCAAGGTGAAACAAACTACGAGTCAGTCATGGGACTGGTATGAGAAATCTACTTAACTTATTAAACAACAATAATAGGGCAATTCAAAGGACCACGCCACTTTCGCGGAATGGGTTTACTCCAATGAGTGCTAGTGCATGAAATAAAGTAAATGATTAAATCATCACAATGCTTTTTATAAAAATGAAGCCATTATAAGACTCAGGTCCCATCACACAATGCAACGCAAGCCGGAGGATAGAGTTTTACCTTATAATGACCAAAAATGCTTCATACATATAAAACAAAAGTGTTTGATATTATTACTAGTGCATATATGTTTCAAAAGCAGATTCAATCATAAATATCAATCATAGACGGCATGGGTATTATATATCATGTCGCCATACTAGTAATACAATCACATCCCAATTTCGTATTGGAAATTGGATTCCATCATGAGTCGAGGCAAGGGGCAAGCTCCTCTCCGTTCGAGACACTCTAGCAAATGCCTCAGGACCGCACACAGCAATCCCTGGATCTTCAGGGCCGGTCCTCTCTTACTTTTGAGGATTGGCAATTCCTGAAAACACGTTTCCCGGTCCTTACAGACCTATAATCGAGGCGCCTCGCATTCCAACAACCACACAGGTGAAAAGTAGATATAAATGTCAGGGCCGGTAGGTCACTGACACCACCATAGCTAGAAGGAAACGTCGTGCTCTCCCTGTAGTCACTATCCCGTTTTTGACTCATACCGAGGTGTGAGGCTCGCGAATCTGCGTTATACACAAAGCTACATCACACAGACCATGCTTTGATCATCAACCACAGGACTTTGCTTTGCAACAAAAGCCTTGATCATATGCCACTTAGGCGTGCCACACAGGCAATTCACTCCTTGCGACTGATTTCTATCGATATATAACCTCTAAGCTCGTACGTCTCAGAGAAGGGGTTAAGCAAGAGAATAAATTCTCCGCCGCCAAACAGATATATATTTAACAGAGATCAATCAGCACAGAACAAAATCCAATGTCAGACACACAGTCCATTTACAAGTTCGTTCTGGGTTTGAACGAAGCCGGAGGCACCATATTCCTCGCATATCCGCACAATCAACAATACATCCGGACGGCTACTACTTCAGCTCCTTCAAGGTAGCTACTCCAATCACGAGCATTAGTAGCGCCCATCCATCCAATGTGACGATCGTCAGTCTTGAACCGTCTTCATCTCTTCGACTTCTCACCTTCGATCGATTATTTGAAATGAGAATTAACTCGGCCTTTTCAAATAATCCACGTATATTTAGATTTTCAAATCGATTCTTCACATGGTTAAATTACTCAACATTCACATTTCAGTTCCTTAGTATAATTTTCATGTTAAATACATTCAACCATCACATACCAAGCAAACACAGAAACATTGGTTTATTTCCACTCTATATCGTTTATAATATTTTATAACAATATATTGCCATTTTTATTTCTTTAAAAACGGTCACATTTAATTAAATGACGTTACAGGTCGTGCCGAGGCACTGGCGCTGTTTTTTACTAAATTTGTTTTACACATATCTGAAAATCTAACAGTTGGATCTGCACAAATTTTATTTCATTAGAAAGATCCTTTCAAAACGAATCCAACGGTTTCAGTTTTGGGAAAATCCGACGGTCGGATTTCCCACACTCGTCGTTTGAAGTTACGATTTCAAAATACGAACTGCAGCGTCGTTATTCGATTTAATTTAATTATATTTATATATAAATATAATCGATTCTGGCGCTGTTTTTCTTTAGATTTGAATTAAACATTTCAGAGAATCCAACCGTCGGATCTTTACAAAGTTGGTTCCGTTGGAATGATATTTCCAAGGCGAACCCAATAGTTGCAGTTTCGGGAAAATCCGATGGTCGGATTTCCCGCAGTAGTCATTTGAAATTACAGTTTCAAAACACGAACTGCACGGCCACGATTCGTTTTAATTATATATATATATATAGTTCATTCGAAGATTTCTATATCATTTTCACTTCAAATATTTCACTAATGCCTTTAAATTTTGGAAAATTTCGCCATAACCTCCTTTGTATGGGAGGGGCTGGGAAAATTCCCAAATAGCCACACGGGCGTCTCATCTCAAAAAGAAAAAGGCCAAGCGGCTTGCCAATAGGCTCATAAAATCATCACCCAAGCAAAACAGTAAACATGTACCTATTTGTCGGGCACACAATTTTATTCCTCTTCTCTAGCCTCTTTGTTATAACCTGTTCAATAAATATGCATGTACATATGTGCAATTCTTATCACTTATCATTTTCCATTCAACTTCATATTTGATTATTTTGGTTTAAAGTCACCATTCATTCTAATGTTACATACACAAGCAAAAATCATATCATTAACTAATTAATGAATATTTCAACTCATGCATATTTATTTGAACAAGTGGTTATTTTTAACACTTCACATTTCAAAAATGATATTTTTGGCAAACTAAAATATATTTCAACACATGACTATTTTATTTAGTTCCTATGCATGTTAAAAATAATATTCATTTCACAAATATTTATTTCAACACTCGTATATTTTTAGCAAATCACATATATGTTAAAAATGGTATTTTTATCATCTAAAATATTTATTCAATACATGAATGTTTTTAACACTTCATAATTTAAATAAAAATGTAATTTTTATTGTTCGATTTTTTATTCAACACATGAACTTTTTCAACACACGCACTTCTCCACACATGAGCATTTCCACACATGGATATCTTATATAGTTTGTTCATATAAGAAAGATGAAATTTTTATTGTTGAAACAATTTATTTATAACGCGAATATCTCACATACTTCATATATATTATAAAAACGTGATTTTTATTGTTTAAACACTTTATTCATTCAACACATGAATTTAATTTTCAACACATTACTTCTCAACACATGAGCATTTCCACACATAGATAAAGTTTCAACACATGAATGTAATTTCAACATATGAAAATAATTCTAACACATGAATATTATTCAAAATTTCGGCAGCATAACAGCAGGGTAGTTAAAACCGGCACCGTCCCGAGTACGGCTCCTCGCTCTACCTTAAAACCTCGCGGTTTTTGACAATGGGGATTTCATGCATCTGGTTCGCACGTAGGCGACATGTTTTATTTTCATTTCCACGATTATTTCCAATTTGTTTCAATCACCAACGGGTATTTTTCAACCACAACCAAACAATATCAACCACAAACAATTCTATCAACCATTCGCATTATTCACCAAATTTTTCACATCAATTCACAAACAATAAATATCATCCATGGTTTGTGGACGAGGGGAGTGTGTGTATATATATATATATATATATATATATATATATATATATATTATTTCTATATTCCACTTGCATTTCAATACACATATCATTTATACAATGCATGTATAATTCATACTTCACTCATATAGCTTACACAACGCATGTACATGAGGTATACGACACGTGTATAATTTATATTTCGCTTAAATAATTTATACATGACATTTCCATTCACATTTTCAATTTAGAATTCTCACATTGTGTAATAACCCGGGAATCTGGGCCAGTTTAAAATTTTTATTTTGGCAATTTTAGCGAATTTTGATTATTTAAAATGAATTATTTTAAATAATAACGAAGAGAAATTTATTTTGAATATAATTCGAACGTATATATTCATTTGAATCGACGATGGAATATAAATATTTGTTTATCTTTATAAAAGGAATTGAAAATGGCGCGGTAGTTCGATAATTCGATTTCAAACTTCAAATGAATGTACCGGGTGCAAAATAAACCGGATTTTAGTGAAACCAAAAATATTAGAATCTTTTTGTGAATATCTTTCCAACGAATCCGAAAAATCAAGATTTCATAGCGGGGGTCAAAAGATAGGTCCAGTTGAAAATTCAGAATAATCGCTATGGAATTCAGGCCCTTAAAAATGGGAATTTTGCAAACGACCTCGAATTTTGACGAAACCACTTTTGTTGGGTCCGTGATGTCAAATTTTTGCTAGATTCCAAATTTATAATTTGTCGAATCAATATGTGAGCGTGGCAAAGGAAAACGCGTTTGACCATTTTCAGTTGATTTTAATCGATTGGAAATTGGCCATTTTTCAAACGGTCTCAGAATTCGATGAAACTAGTTTTGTTAGGACCGTATCGTCAATACGAAGCTAGAAAATATTTTTTGTGAATTTTTCGAGTCCGTATGTGACCCCAGTAAATTGAAATGTACGTTTAAAATTCAATATATAGAGTTATATGTTGATTTTGACGAAAACTGATCGAAACGATGGGTTTCGTTTCGTTTCGTGTTCGAAATAAAAAGTCAACTTTTCGGGAGAATAAATAAATAATAAAATTTTAATTTCCCCCTTTTCATCCCTTTATACCCTATCCCTTCCCCACGTTCTTCATTTCAGATCGAAAAAAAAAATCGCGCCCCCCATCGCAGTCGCGCCGCCGCCCACGTGCCCCCCTAGTGGCGCCAACCACCGCGAGAACCCCCCTCCTCCGCGGTCCCTCCTTCTTCCCCCCTTCTCCAATCGACCGCCCCCTTCTTGACACGCGCACCACGAAACCCCCCCTCCCCCGCCTAGCCGTCGCCCTCCCCTCAGCAACCGCCCCTCCTTCCTACGACGTGGCCCCCCTGCAAACGACGCGCCCCTCCGACCACCTGGAGAGCCCGACACCCCCCTCCTTCAGCCTCCGCGAGCACAGCAGTCCCCTCTCCCTCTCCACTTCAAATTCGCAGCAACCCCCCCCATTTGCTGTGATTTCTTCTTTCTTTTATTTATTTATATATTTATTTATTTTGTTTTGTTTTGTTTTAATTTATTTTAAATGTTTAGCTTAGTTTAATTAATTTAAAATCAGATTTGTATATAGGTAGATTAGGTTAAAAATATAATTTTTATAATATAGAAAGGTTAAAAATATAATTTTTTATATAATATAGATAATAAAAATTCGATCTTTATTATGTAGGAGGTATAAAAATATGATTTTTATAAAGTAGAAGTAATAAAAATATGATTTTTATATAATGGGGAATATAAAAATATTATCTTTATATAGTAGAGATAATAAAAATACGATCTTTATATGTGTTGTAGCGAATTAACAATATAAAGAAATGATTTTATTTAAAATATAAGTTGTGATTTTTATAGCATCAAAGTAAAAATTCAATTTTTATATATTGAATAGCAAAGTAAAAATTCGATTTTTATATATTGAATAGCAAAGTAAAAATTCGATTTTTATATATTGAATAGAAAAGTAAAAAATTCGATTTTTATATATTAAATAGCAAAGTAAAAATTCGATTTTTATATATTGAATAGCAAAGTAAAAATTCGATTTTTATATATTGAATAGTAGTATAAAAATGTGATTTTTATATATGTAGTGAAAGCGGGCAACGAAAGTGAAAAAAAGGCGAGAACGATGAAGATTTCCTACATAAGAAGAGTCGTGGAGTTTGGATTAGCTAGTCGGTACTTCTCACCTTTAACTTTCTTTTTCTAGTTAAAAATATATACTAGGATGTAGACAGTGTTTAGTAGCACCCGACACCCGTCATCCACAGACCATGGATGGCTTGTATGTTTGATTGTTTGTTGTGGTGAAAATTGATTGTGTGATGTGATGTGAAATGAAATAAAACATTTATATAGTTGAAATAAAATATTTTATAGTGGAAAATATTTAATAGTTAAAAATAGAATTTTTAACGTGTATATGAAATGAAATAAGAATAAACAAATCGGACGATTTGTTTATACACACACATTTGACTGATATTGATTGGGACGATAAATTTTACACATCGCCCAACTGCACCAATAAAATCTGTGTTTGATTGTTTGAAACCCCACACGGGTATTGGGATGATATATGACATACACTAATCCCAATAATTAGTTGTATGTCGATCGATCGATTGACAGACTGTTATAAGCATTGAATATTTATATTTGATGCTTATACAGTGTAGAACGCACTTTGGATTATGGTTGATGATTTATCGTTGCTGTTATATACGTGTGGTAGAAAATCCATATAATTAACATTATATGGTAATTGATTGGGCCTCATTCCAATTTTGAAATATAATACTGGAAAATAAATATTGAAATACAAATATTTGAAATAGAATATTTGAAAATAGAAATATATGAAGCCGTGTTGATTAGATTTACGCCATTTTGACGTGAACGATATTTATATCGATTTTATTCATTTTATAATGAATATCGAAAGTGATTTCAAAATCTGATATTTGGAAAAGAATTGAAATTCGAATTGAATTGAATATAAATGAATTCGAATTGAAATTGAATATAATTGAAATTCGAATTGAAATTGAATATAAATGAATTCGAATTGAAATTGAATAAATGAATTCGAATTGAAATTGAATTGAATTGAAAACGAACTGAAATTGAATTAGAAATCAATTTGAATTGAAATCGATTTGAAATGAATTTAAAACGAATTTATATTGGAATATTCAATTTTGATTTGAAATTGAATATGAAGTTGAAACCGTTATGAAAATGAATTTAAAACGATTTATAAAGCACGTTTTGAATTGAAATCGACGAAGTATATATTATATATATTATATATATAATATAATGGCCTGAATAGAACGCGCCGCGCCGCGGCAGTTCGCGAATTTCGAAAATTGACTTCGAATGGATATTGCGGGAGATCCGACCGTCAGATTCTCCTGAAACCGGAACCGTTGGGTTCGTATCGAAAAGAGCTTTCCAATGAACATTAGAAATTCGAAATCTAACGGTTGGATTTGGAATTATGTCCATACCAAATTTGGAAAAGGTCGTTGTAAGTGCAGTTCGATGGCCATTGATGGAAATCGACTGTACGGGCCTTGATAAAATTATTAAAAATAGTAATAATTTGTGTAAAATCAGAAGAAATGATTTGTAAAGAATTGGGATGAAAAACTTCATATTTGAAAAGATAAAAATAGATTTTTATCGAAATGAACTAGTTTTGAACTAGAATAGTAATTTATTTATTTTTAAAACAAATAAATTGGATTTGAAATGGTTTTAAAAATAACCAAAATTTCCAATGATTGCATTGGAATGGATTTGAATTCAAATTGTCTTCGGAATATTTCAATGTTGGATTTCGTGATTATACAGATGTTGTTATGGAAATTTGAAAGATATAGATATATATATCGTTATTTCCAATACGATATCTGTTGGTCGTAGAATTTGATATTGAATATAAGCCGATATATTTTCTATTTAGAGCCTTGTATTTAATATCAAATGTGATTTGGGTTTGTCGTGAATGGTGTTTTCATTAACACTGTTCTTAAGCCCAGTTGAGAAAAGATTAAATCTTTTTATTTAGATTTAATGAAGTGTACCAATTAAATAATATTTAATTGAATTGATATTGATTTTTGGGTTTATCGTGAACAGTGTTTTAAATAACACTTGTTCTTTAACCCGATAATTAATGGAATGTGATTTTGGGTTTATCGTGAACCGTGTTTTAAATGACACCGATTCTTTAACCCAGTTAAAGATTAAAACTAAGTGGAGTTTTAACGAATCTTTAGTTAAATTGAAAAGGTGTTAGAATGGAGTATCACCAGTTTTACTCCAGGCGGTAGTTAAATCTTTAATTAGATTTGAACGTGAAATGGTAATTGAATTTACCGATAACACCGTGGTGTTAGATATGAAGTATTACCAGTTTTACTTCATGGGATGAATAGGTTGGGATTGGGAAATAAAATAAATGATTACTTCGGTGTGGTTCGCTACTCCCGACTAGTTTGAATTGATATTCAAAAAGGAGATTAAAGAATAAATTTAAAGAATTTATCTTTGATAAAATTAATGGGAACCTTTCCCAAAATATAAGAATATTTGAATAAAAGAATATTATGAATTGGAATGAAGCGTATGTTGTGGTTGTGTAACACTTGTTTATTATATACGCGAGTTATTCAGAAAGACCGGGTTTATCCCATTCTGAATAACTGATTCGACGTGGTGTCGAAGATGAAGATGGTGGTTGAAAATCGGAGGTCTTCACGTCGTTTGGATAATTACTGATGATCTTGATTGGGCCGTACAACCAAGAGGAGGGAATCAGTTAGTGATCGTCCAGACGTACTTGGAGATCGATGGATATGCGGGGTACTAGGTGCCTCCGGTTTCGTTCAGACCCAGAACGAACTTGTAAATGGACTGTGTGTCTGACATTGGATTTTAGTCTTTGTGATTGATTTCTATTAAATATATATCTATTTGGCGGCGGGAATTTATTCTCTTGCTTAACGCCCTTCTCTGAGACGTACGAGCTTAGGGGTTATATATTGATGGATATCAAACGCATGGAGTGAATTGCCTATGTGGCATGCCTAGGTGGTAATTGATCCAGGCTTCTGTTGAAAAGCAAAGTCTTGTGGTGATGATCAAAGCACAGCCTGTGTGGCACAGCTTTGTGTAACGTGAATTCGCGAGCCTCACACCCCGGTTGTGAACCAAAAATGGGAGAGGACTTCAGGGAGGGCATGCGTTTCTTTCTAGCTAGAAGTGCAGTCAGTGGTTTTACACGTCCTGACGAGTTTAACTTATGTGGTTGTTGCTGTTGTGAGGCGCCTCGGTTAGATCGGACGATCCGGGTCCGGTGGAGTCATTCGTTGGCTCATTTACGCCCCATAGGGCGGGGAAATGCAGTGTTCAAGCATTTTAATCCACATCGGTGGACCGGCCCTGACGATCCAAGGCTTGTCTGCGCGCTTGCCTGAGACATGAGCTAGAGCGTCTCGAATCGGTAGAGGACGATCCCTGGCCTCGGTTCATAGATGGAAATCCAATTTCCCAATACGTGACATTTGCGGTTTTGATTGTAGAGCCTAGTATGGCGACATGATATATGGTACCCATGCCGCCTATGATTGATTCTTATGATTTGAAGTTGTTTTATACACTATGCACTTATAATAGTATCAAATGAAATTTAGCGTATCAAGCATTCTTTGGTTGTTATAAGGTAAAACCCTATCCTCCGGTTTGTGTTGCATTGTGTGATGGGACCTGGGTCTTATAACAGCTTCATTGTTCTTTATTTAGCATTGCGCTGTTTGTTATATGCACTGGTATTCTTGGGAGGAAACCCGTTCCGTGTTATAGGCGTGGTCCCTTGATTTACCTAACTTTAAAATAAAGATTTGTAACTGTTTTAGTTCTCACACCAGTCCCATGACTGACCTGGAGTTTATTGTTTTAACCTAAACTCTGGGTGCCCTTATTTTGACACGGGCAGCTAGTAGTTTCGGTTTTGTAGATTTATATTCACAGGATCCTGGTTTACAGCTGGAACGATACCCGGAAAGCTTTCTATCCGTATATCTCTTCTAGTTGTGTATTGTATTATTTTCCGCTGCTATGTATTTAAATGTAATTTAAATCTGATATTTCTATGTAATATTCATTTATACTCTGTATATTCTTGTATTCTGATGAATTGTTGTAATATACATGAAATGTTCTTCCGTCTGCGTTCTATTTTGTCGTGTTCTCAAAAAAATTCGTTCTTTCTCTTCTCTTCGGAGACCGGGGAAGTTCGGGTCGTTTCATCGTGGTATCAGAGCTTTGGTTTACAAAGCTCAGAGAACAAGGCACCTTAGAATCATACGAAAGAATTCATCAGATATTGGATTAGTAATATCCTGTGGGAATGACTCGTTAGAGATGGGATCAGTAGTGTCCTAGAACGAGTGTGAAGAGTATATTTTTGAAAATGAAAACAAATTTTTGTTTAGAAAATTTAAATCAATTATTCGTATTTGGTTATTTATTTATATTGATTTGGACTATCCAGTATATACAGATTTTGCGTATACGTCTGATCCGCATGTGTTTGAAATTTTAATATATTGGGTAGATATAGAATCACATTCTAGTCGCCCGGAGATGATTCTGATGATTGATCGATCATCGTTAGAATTTATGTTCAAATGACGAAAATGGGATTTCTATATGTCTCCATTGGACTGATGTGAGAACCAAAATTAGATAGGGCTTATTGTTATGATTTGGCATCAAAAATCTGATTTTAGACTATATATCAAAGTTATGAATTTGAAAAGCTAATCAACTAATTGATTGATGGTTGTGTTGTTTGATTACTGTTTTGATTAATTGAACTTTTAACCATATAGCCAATTTGATCAAATAGTGAGTTGTATTGGAAATTTGGTCGCATTTGCTTGCATATACATGTACTTACATTGAACAGGTCATAGCAAGGAGGCTAGAGCAGAAGAATAAAATTTTGTTTGCCCGACAAATAGGTACATATTTATCATAATTTACTGTTTTGTTTGGGTGATGATGATTTTATGAGCCGATTGGCTAGCCGCTTGGCTTTTTCTTTTTCTTTTTGAGATCAGAGGGCCTGTATGGCAATTTCGGGATTTTCCCGTGCTCCCGGTGCAGGGGAGGTTATGGCGAAATTTTTCGAAAAATTTAGGGTGTTAGCCAAATTTTTGAAAAATTTGAAAAGTTCTTAGAAACTGAAAAGTTGAAGAACTTAAGCCACAGTGAAAATAATGAAAGTTGAGTTGATTAGTAAAACAACTTTCGGCTTCGTTCCTTTTCGGGAATGAAAAGTTTTAAGTGGAGGAGATTGTAATAACCCGGAAATCTGGGCCAGTTTAAAATTTTTATTTTGGCAATTTTAGCGAATTTTGATTACTTAAAATGAATTATTTTAAATAATAACGACGAGAAATTTATTCTGAATATAATTCGAATGTATATATTCGTTTGAATCGACGATGGAATATAAATATTTATTTATCTTTATAAAAGGAATTGAAAATGGCGTGATAGTTTGATAATTCGATTTCAAACTTCAATTGAATGTACCGGGTGCAAAATAAACCGGATTTTAGTGAAACCAAAAATATTAGAATCTATTTGTGAATATCTTTCCAACGAATCTGAAAAATCAAGATTTCATAGCGGGGGTCAAAAGATAGGTCCAGTTGAAAATTCAGAACAGTCGCTATGGAATTCAGGCCCTTAAAATGGGAATTTTGCAAACGACCTCGGATTTCGACGAAACCACTTTTGTTGGGTCCGTGATGTCAAATTTTTGCTAGATTCCAAATTTCATAATTTGTCGAATCAATATGTGAGTGTGGCAAAGGAAAACGCGTTTGACCATTTTTAGTTGATTTTAATCGATTGGAAATTGGCCATTTTTCAAACGGTCTCAGAATTTGATGAAACTAGTTTTTTTAGGATCGTATCGTCAATACGAAGCTAGAAAATATTTTTTGTGAATTTTTCGAGTCTGTATGTGACCCCAGTAAATTGAAATGTACGTTTAAAATTCAATATATAGAGTTATATGTTGATTTTGACGAAAACTGATCGAAACGATCGAATCAGCTTACGATACATATCCCATTGTGTTCGGAATAGGGGTAATTAGCTATGGGCGACAGGCCGTAGGTTTCGTTTTGTGTTCGAAATAAAAAGTCAACTTTTCGGGAGAATAAATAAATAATAAAATTTTAATTTCCCCCTTTTCATCCCTTTACACCCTCTCCCTTCCCCACATTCTTCATTTCATATCAAAAAAAAAATCGTGCCCCCCATCGCAGCAGCGTCGCCGCCCACGTGCCCCCCTAGCGGCGCCGACCACCGCGAGACCCCCCTTCCTCCGCAGTCCCTCCTTCTTCCTCCCCTTCTCCAATCGACCGCCCCCCCTTCTCGACACACGCACCACGAAACCCCCCCCCCCCCCTCCCGCCTAGCCGACACCCTCCCCTCAGCAACCGCCCCCCTCCTTCCTGCGACGTGGCCCCCCTGCAAACGACGCGCCCCTCCGACTACCTGAAGAGCCCGACACCCCCTCCTTCAGCCTTCGCGAGCACAACAGTCCCCTCTCCCTCTCCACTTCAAATTCGCAGCAAAACCCCCCCTTCCCATTCGCTGTGAGTTCTTCTTTCTTTTATTTATTTATATATTTATTTATTTTGTTTTGTTTTGTTTTAATTTATTTTAAATATTTAGCTTAGTTTAATCAATTTAAAATCAGATTTGTATATAGGTGGATTAGGTTAAAAATATAATTTTTATAATATAGAAAGGTTAAAATTATAATTTTTATACAATATAGATAATAAAAATTCGATCTTTATTATATAGGAGGTATAAAAATACGATTTTTATAAAGTAGAAGTAAAAAAATATGATTTTTATATAATGGGGAATATAAAAATATTATCTTTATATAGTCGAGATTATAAAAATACGATCTTTATATGTATTATAGCGAATTAACAATATAAAGAAATGATTTTATTTAAAATATAAGTTGTGATTTTTATAGCATCAAAGTAAAAAATCGATTTTTATATATTGAATAGCAAAGTAAAAATTCGATTTTTATACATTGAATAGCAAAGTAAAAATTCGATTTTTATATATTAAATAGCAAAGTAAAAATTCGATTTTTATATATTGAATAGCAAAGTAAAAATTCGATTTTTATAAATTGAATAGTAGTATAAAAATGTGATTTTTGTATATGTAGTGAAAGCGGGCAACGAAAGTGAAAATAAGGCGAGAACGGTGAAGATTTCCTACATAAGAAGAGTCGTGGAGTTTGGATTAGCTAGTCGGTGAGAACTTCTCACCTTTAACTTTCTTTTTCTAGTTAAAAATATATACTAGGATGCAGACGGTGTTTAGTAGCACCCGACACCCGTCATCCACAGACCATGGATGGCTTGTATGTTTGATTGTTTGTTTTGGTGAAAATTGATTGTGTGATGTGATGTGAAATGAAATAAAACATTTATATAGTTGAAATAAAATATTTTATAGTTAAAAATAGAATTTTTAACGTGTATATGAAATGAAATAAGAATAAACAAATTGGACGATTTGTTTATAAACACACATTTGACTGATATTGATTGGGACGATAAATTTTACACATCGCCCAACTGCACCAATAAATTCTGTGTTTGATTGTTTGAAACCCCACACGGGTATTGGGATGATATATTGTAACACCCCACCTCCACCAGGGTGGCTCTTGCAAGCACTCTGACTTTGGAGGGGCGTTTGAATCAGGTAAACATGCATAATGATATATCAAGGTAGAACAAGAACATATGTATATATGTAAACAGAGTAAATAACATAGATAAAACAGCGGAAGATTTCAAAACATTTCAAAACAAGTCTGGTACAACATAGCTTTCCAAATAAACAAGTCTAGATAAAACAACATCAACTGAAAAACTGAAATAAATAAGTGCTATCCCCAATTAAGTGGTAACCATAGCTAGCTTCATGTCGAAACCGTACATGAGCTGAAATCCCACAAGCAAGCAATCCGAAATCCAAGCTAAGCTCCAGTATTCCCTCCCTGAGAACCTGGGGGGGAAACGGAAGAAAAGAGGCGAAAGAAAACAGGTCAGTCAAAAAGACTGAGTAAGCCCTACTACAATCAATGTAAACTGATAAAGTTAACTGGCATGAGCAGCAGGGATGAACATAAGGATAACAATATACTAGCATGATGATTAACTAACAAGGTAGATAAAGGTGTCATCGCATAATCAGGATTAAGGTTTTGCACCACAGGTGTACTAGCAAACTAACATGACTTGAATAAACAAGTATTGATCCCTTGGCCCAAGCTTTGGCCCAATAACATGAAATGACCCTAATACAAGGTCCAACCAAACGGTCTAGTCGATCGGCTCCCTAAGCCTAACTCGTCACGTGTTGGTGTCAATACGGCCCAATCATAATTGTAGTCGAACTGTGCCGGGTCCACCCTTCGGGCGTATCAAGCCCTAGGGTGTCAACCCCTGGACACCATGAACATGAGTGCACAGTCCCGATCTACTGGTACCCGTGCATGTTTTCTCCAGCTACGGACTATGTGCACGACCAGAGTCCGCCCGGAACTACACCGGCGTACCCTCTGCCGTCGCTTTTGGTCACTTACCTCCAGTCCAGTAATCGTGCCCCCACCCTAGCCTAGTCCCTAGGGTCATGATGATACTAACTTGGGATTACTGCTGGAGTGGGCCCCCATTGCTAGGATTTTTCTAGTGGGTTAAGTACGGTTTAACCCCTTGCTAATCATGGATTAACTTGGTTAAGTGTAACGATGAGTTCACGACTTAACCCCGATTAATCTACCGAGCCCAAATTGGTTAAGTACTAAGTGGACCATGACTTAACCCTAATCATGAGGCATTAAATTAATTTAATGCGCCTTAACCTCTCACATTAGACTTTGTTGCGGTTACTAGTTAAGCCGGGCGGGTCCGGATAGCTTTACACCACAACTTGGTCTAACCTCGGGTTCAAGGTACAACATGACCAACTTCTCACATTGGGTCCTATTGTTTGTAGCAACTAGTTAAGCCGGTCGGTTCCGGGTAGGTTTACGCTACAAACTCAACCCAACCTCGAGTTGGCCACACTTATCTTTTCTAAGTGTCATGTCCATCATGTTTCCAAAACATGTTACAAGTTTTCAAGCAATTGGGTAGACCTAACTTAATAGGTAAATTCCCAATGGGTAGACCTAACTTAATAGGTAAATTCCCAAGCTTATGTTTTATGTCTTTTAAGTTTACCCAACCCCAAACGCAATCCCATCGCTTACATATCGCAATAGCGCATAAAGGATAGAAAGAGGGAACTTGGAATAATCATGACATAAAGGTATTGAAGCCACAAGCTTAACATGGTGGCATATGAAATGTTCATATGTTCATACACTTGCATATTACATTTTTAGGCCTCAAAAGCATGCATAAAACCAAACTTAGTATATTGGTGATACATGGTGCTAAATGACATGTAGAGATGGCCATAAGTTCGCATTTAGCCTCACATGCAAGTTATCATAAGAGATATGATAACTTACATGTTGCTAAAATGCAACCTTTGGCATAAAGCTTAAAGCTTTATGTTCATAAACCCAAAATAAGCTTGCATAACATGATAGCATGAACAACATGTTCAACCCAAACTTGCATAACATAACTTGGCATACTTGCATATAAACTTGCATATCACAACATGATAAACTTGCATATAAACTTGCATATCACAACATGATAAACTTGCATATAAACTTGCATATCACAACATGATAAACTTGCATATAAACTTGCATATCACAACATGATATACTTGCATATAAACTTGCATATCATACATTTAACTTTAGAGTTTAAGTATGAAAGTAGAATAGGGCTTACAATGCTTAAGAAGTCACAAAAATATGACAAAGCCCTTATGAAATCAATTAAACCCAAAATGCAAGCAAAACCCTTGAGCCAAAATGATCAAGACTCTTTCTTTATGATGCAAATATATAAACTTGACTTGAATGCAAGCTAATGATGCTCATACAAGTTTGAAAACACTTGTATGCATGGAAAATCACTTAGGAATTTATTTAGGAATTTTATGAAGAGAGTGGAGGCCATGAGAGGATTGATTTTGCCATAGTTTAGTTGTATGAATGAATAATGATGATTTAGGGTAGGTTAGGGTCTTATTTATAGATTAGGCAAGTGTTTTAGGCCATAGGATTAAACCTAGATTCAATCCAAGCCATCAAAGCATGTCTTGGGGAAGAAGTCAAGTGTAGGAACCATCTAGGGCCTTTAGATTAAAGATGAACCATGAGAACCATCCAAATGCAAAATCTGCATTTGAGCGAATCGGCCCACGGGTTGACAGCCAAACACCCTGGATTAACCCCTAGTCGACCCAGCAAGCTCGGGTTGACCTCAAAAATCGGCCGGTTCGGTTATTCCCCTCTCCCAATTCGCTGTTTTGAACATTTTTGCATATTTATTTATTTAATTTTCAATTATATATATATATATATATCAATATATATATATTTCTCTGCGCAACCCATTTCACTTAATTAAGTATACTTTAATTTGGGAATTTTTCGTGAAACTTCGCGAGGCCATATCTTGGTCATACGGACTCCGATTTTCGAAAACTCGGACTCTATTTCGCGTATTTTTCCGAGACGAACGCAATGGCATAGCCCGTTTCCCTTGATTCAGATTTTACAGTTTAATTCTGCCTCCATTTATGTTATAACATGTTATTCAAAAATACGGGCTGTTACATTCTTCCCTCCTTAAAGGATTTCGTCCCCGAAATCTCCAAATTAGGAAGAACGTATCCTACCATCCATCATCCATCTACTCAAAACATCATCCACGAGCAATCATTGTCCTTAAAAGGTTCTAAATGCTATATGATCATATGCAAAGGTGTGTGTATATGTACTTATCTAATGCGAAAATCAGGAGGTTACTGATTCAGTAAACCCCCTTAATGCAAAATATGTTAGTGAAATGAGTCCATATGTATGCAAATTCCTAACATAATTTATAATCTCTACATGAGTGCACATAACATTCATCCATATGCAACATCCACGTGATAGCATAACAAGTTTTCATCCATGAATAAGCATAAACACTCATGCATATGCGGTATGAAAGTGTGTGAGCCGATCTTAGTGCCTAACGTGTATTATGCATCCACGAGTATCCACTTGCAAACACTTGCAACCACTTGCAACCATCAAGCATAACATGTTTCAAACACATGTTTCATCCAAAGGGTTTCTACCTAAGGTTCTCATGACAAGATTAACACGATAAACTAGATAAACATGGATAGCAAAGAGAAAGATATGCTAACAAAGAAAAGAGATTGTGAGTGTACCCTCAAAAAGGAATGGATAAAGCCCACGCATCTTCTCCTCGGTTTCCCAAGTTGCGTCTTCTTCGGCTTCACCCCATTGAACTTTCACCAATTTGACCTCTCGATTCCTTAGCTTCTTGGTCTCCGTCCCCAAGATACGAATCGGAGCTCTCCTCAAGGTAGCCTCTTTCTCTACTTCTACATCTTTCAGAACACTTGGCTCAACAACCTCTGTTGATTCATGTAAACACTTCCGGAGATGCGAGACATGAAAAACATCATGTACTCCGGCAAGCTTCTCGGGCAACTTCACTCTATAAGCCATCTGCCCGATCCTCTCTATAATAGGGAATGGTCCAACAAACCTCGGTGCCAACTTCCCAACAGCTCCAAATCGGACCACATTCCGCAAAGGAGAAACCTTCACGAAAACCATATCCCCAACATCAAACTCCAAATCCGTTCTTCGCTTATCAGCATAGGATTTATGTCCGTCTTGGGCCGCTTTCATCCGTCTCCGAATCAACTCGATCTTCTCGGATGTATCTCTGATCATATCAGGCCCAAGTATAAGCTCATCTGTAGTCTCCCACCAACATGTAGGCGACTTGCACGGCCTCCCATATAAAGCTTCAAATGGTGCCATCCCTATGCTTGCCTGATAACTGTTATTATATGCAAACTCAACAAGAGGAAGATGGTCTTCCCAAGTACCACCAAAATCCAGAATACAAAGCCTCAACAGATCCTCGAATATCCTATTCACCCTTTCGGTTTGACCGTCCGTCTGTGGGTGATAAGCCGTACTTAGATTCAACCTTATGCCCATAGCTTCTTGCAAGCTATTCCAGAATTGACTTGTAAAGATTGGGTCACGGTCACTGACTATACTAGAAGGGACTCCATGTAGTCTCACAATCTCACGAAGATATACAGACGCTAGCCAAGATGCGGTCCTCTTGCTCTTCACCGGAATGAAATGAGCACTCTTCGTAAGTCTATCCACAATAACCCAAATGCTCGTATTCCCTTTCCTTGACCTTGGTAGCCCATCGATAAAATCCATGGAAATACTCTCCCACTTCCATAGTGGAACGTCTAGAGGAAGCAATAGCCCACCGGGCTTCTTCGACTCGGCCTTAACTTGCTGGCAAATGATACATCTAGAGACAAATTCTGCCACATCCTTCTTCATCCCAGGCCAAAAGAAAATGCGCTTCATATCTTTATACATCTTATCTCCGCCCGGATGTATAGTCAGTCAACTTAGAGCGATGCGCTTCCTCAAGAACTCTTCTTACTAGATCTTCTACCATTGGAACACATAACCTTCCGTCTCTCCTCAGCCAACCCTTGTCATCAATAGAATATCGAGCGAGATGACTAGACATCTCTCCTCGAATTAGCTTATCCATAATCTCAACTATCTGAGGGTCTTCTCTCTGCGAAGCCCCAACTTGATCAAGAAGGGTAGGTCTGAGTTCCAGAGATGCTAAAGAACCGGTCATTGACTCAACCGCCAAAGAGAAATCAAAGGTTGCCACATACTCTAAATTCTTCATCTCAACGAATAGAGGACTTAGGGTCAACCTTCTTCTACTCAATGCATCTGCTACCACATTCCCCTTGCCAGGGGTATAAGCTATCTCAAAATCGTAGGACGCCAAGAATTCCATCCATCTTTGTTGCCTCATATTTAGATCCTTCTGAGAAAAGAGATACTTCAACGACTTGTGATCGGTATAAAGCTCAAATCTTTCTCCCAGAAGATAATGGCGCCAAGCCTTGAGTGCATATACTATTGCTGCCAACTCTAAGTCATGAGTGGGATAATTCTTCTCATGCACTTTGAGTTGTCTACCGCCAAAGCATATCACTCTTCCTTCTTGCATAAGAACAGCTCCTAACCCCGTGCCACATGCATCGGTGTATACGGTAAATAACTTCCCTCCATCGGGCAAAGCTAGAACAGGTGCTGATGTGAGGGCTCTCTTGAGCTTCTGAAAAGCAAGCTCGCATTCTATGCTCCAAGCAAAAACTAAATTCTTCTTCGTCAATTTAGTGAGAGGAGCGGATATCTTTGCGAAGTCCTTGATGAACTTCCGGTAGAAACCCGCAAGACCTAGAAAACTTCTCACTTCGGTTGCATTCCTTGGAGTCTTCCAATCCTGAACTGCCACTACCTTAGCGGGATCCACCGCTAAGCCTTGCTTAGATACTATATGCCCAAGGAATCTAACTTCCCTTCTCCAAAAGTGACACTTGGAGAACTTGGCCTTCAACTGATGTGCTCTAAGCGTATCCATCACCTCCATGAGATGCCTTGCGTGCTCTTCCTCATCCTTAGAGAAGATCAGAATATCATCTACGAAGACCACGACAAACTTGTTCAAGAACTCCCTGAACACCCTACTCATCAAGTCCACGAAATATGCGGGTGCATTAGTCAAGCCGAACGGCATGACAAGCCATTCGAAGAATCCATCTGGCGTTCTGAACGCAGTCTTGTCTATACTATCTTCAGCTACCCTGAGCTGATGGAACCCCGTAGCAAGATCAAGCTGAGAGAAAACAGAAGCATCGACAAGCTGGTCAAAGAGATCATCAATCCTCGGTAACGGGTGTCTGTTCTTCTTAGTCAGCTTATTCAACTCTCGATAGTCAACGCAAAGTCGGAGAGAACCATCCGCCTTGGTAGCAAATACCACAGGCGCTCCCCATTCAGATATACTTCGTCTAATGAAGTTCTTCTCAAGCAACTCTTTCACTTGCTTACTTAGCTCCCGCCTTTCACGTGGAGCCATGTGCCGAACGGGCAAAGAAACAGGCTTTGCATTATCCACCAGATAAATGCGGAAATCAATCTCTCGCTTAGGGGGCAACCCCCTAACTTCATCGAAAACATCCGGATACTCTCGAACCACTCTCACAGACTGAAGAGTTTCCATTGACGAGTCGAGTGATTCCAGATAGCACAACATGACGGGACCTCTCAGATCACAAGAAATCTCCAGGGTGTTTCCGAGGCGAGTCATGAGCCTCACAACCCTATGCTCACAATCAAGGATGGCTCCATATCTAGACAGCCAATCCATGCCCAATATCAATCCGTATCCCCTGAAACCAAGAACATAAGCACTGCACAAGAACTCTACACTCAGTATAGAGATCCTCAAATCCCCACATATCATAGACAAATGGGCGGAACCCCCAATAGGATTTGAGACACAGACGGGATCATCTACCAAGCTAGTACTAAGGTGCAAACTATCAACAAGATCAGATGAGATAAAGCTATGCGATGCACCAGAACCAAACAAGGTACGAACTGGAAAATCAGAAATATATACAAGGCTCTCAACAGAAATACTACCTCGATCGGGAACTGGAGCGACATTGAGAGCATGAACTTGCCCTCCTGAAGGTCCAGCACGCTGAGTCTGACCCTGGCCTTGCCCTTGCTTCCTCGGGCAATCCTTACTGAAATGTCCAGTCTCACCGCAGAAAAAGCATTCACCATTCTTCCTTTTCCTCTTCTTACAATCCTTAATAAGATGCCCAACTGAACCGCAATAATGGCACTTCCCCTTGTTGTTCTTGCCCTTGTTGTTATTGCCCTTGTTGTTGTTCCCCTTGTTGCCTTGACTCTTGTTCTTGTTCTGATTGCCTTGACTGCTCTGACCACTTGGATTACCCTGATTTCCTTTCCCCTGGGAATCAGTCTTCTTGGCTTGAGTATCATTCACCTTGATCTCCTTCTTGACATCTCCCTAAAGTAATGCCATATCAACCAAACTCTCAAACGTGGCCCCATGGGGAATATGTGACATAGCCAATCCCTGCAACGGCTCATTCAATCCTCTAGCAAAACGAAGAGCCTTCTTCTGAGGAGTATTCACCATATCCAAGCCAAAACAAGCTAACTGATTGAACTTGTTCACATATTCTTTGACAGACATATCTCCTTGTTTCAAAGTTATGAACCTCTCCATTTGCAGATTCTCCTCAGCAGAAGATAGAAACTTAAGCATGAACCTTGCCCTGAAATCGACCCAAGTCTCAACAGGCCTAGTACCATTGGTGACTTCCACCAATAAGCGGCTTCATCCTTCATAAGCCAAACCGCCAACAAGAGCTTCCTCTGATCGTCTAACCCAAAGATAGCAAATAAATCCTCGGTCTCTTTCAACCAATTTCTGGCCTCTACAAAATTCTCAGTGCCTTGAAAGTTCTTGCCACCCATTGCTTTGAAATCATTGCAAGTCTTTGCGAAGTCCACTTGAGGATGCTGAGGGGGAGGAGGAAGAGGAACCTCAGCGACAGGAGGAGGAGGAACATTAACCACCGGAGGAGGAGGAGGAGGAGGAACATTAACTACCGGAGGAGGAGGAGGAGGAACATCTGCGGGGCCGGCTTCGGTCGCCCTAGTCTCCAAAAGTCTCCTATACCAAACAGGTACGTGTACTCCCTTCGGAATAGAAAAGTTATCGGCCATACTGAAAACGAAGAAAAAGACAGATTCAGAATGGAGAAAAACGAAGGAATTTTGCTAATGGCTTTTTGGGGAATAGCCTTTAAAATAAACTAGACTTTTCTTTAGAAAATACTTTATACTTGGTTTTGAAAATAGTTTTCCAAAAGTTTTCTAAAAGCCTTTTTGTTCCTTCTCGTACCATACGCTCTGATACCAAATGTAACACCCCACCTCCACCAGGGTGGCTCTTGCAAGCACTCTGACTTTGGAGGGGCGTTTGAATCAGGTAAACATGCATAATGATATATCAAGGCAGAACAAGAACATATGTATATATGTAAACAGAGTAAATAATATAGATAAAACAACGGAAGATTTCAAAACATTTCAAAACAAGTCTGGTACAACATAGCTTTCCAAATAAACAAGTCTAGATAAAACAACATCAACTGAAAAACTGAAATAAATAAGTGTTATCCCCAATTAAGTGGTAACCATAGCTAGCTTCATGTCGAAACCGTACATGAGCTGAAATCCCACAAGCAAGCAATCCGAAATCCAAGCTAAGCTCCAGTATTCCCTCCCTGAGAACCTGGGGGGGGGGGAACGGAAGAAAAGAGGCGAAAGAAAACAGGTCAGTCAAAAAGACTGAGTAAGCCCTACTACAATCAATGTAAACTGATAAAGTTAACTGGCATGAGCAGCAGGGATGAACATAAGGATAACAATATACTAGCATGATGATTAACTAACAAGGTAGATAAAGGTGTCATCGCATAATCAGGATTAAGGTTTTGCACCACAGGTGTACTAGCAAACTAACATGACTTGAATAAACAAGTATTGATCCCTTGGCCCAAGCTTTGGCCCAATAACATGAAATGACCCTAATACAAGGTCCAACCAAACGGTCTAGTCGATCGGCTCCCTAAGCCTAACTCGTCACGTGTTGGTGTCAATACGGCCCAATCATAATTGTAGTCGAACTGTGCCGGGTCCACCCTTCGGGTGTATCAAGCCCTAGGGTGTCAACCCCTGGACACCATGAACATGAGTGCACAGTCCCGATCTACTGGTACCCGTGCATGTTTTCTCCGGCTATGGACTATGTGCACGACCAGAGTCCGCCCGGAACTACACCGGCGTACCCTCTGCCGTCGCTTTTGGTCACTTACCTCCAGTCCAGTAATCGTGCCCCCACCCTAGCCTAGTCCCTAGGGTCATGATGATACTAACTTGGGATTACTGCTGGAGTGGGCCCCCATTGCTAGGATTTTTCTAGTGGGTTAAGTACGGTTTAACCCCCTTGCTAATCATGGATTAACTTGGTTAAGTGTAACGATGAGTTCACGGCTTAACCCCGATTAATCTACCGAGCCCAAATTGGTTAAGTACTAAGTGGACCATGACTTAACCCTAATCATGAGGCATTAAATTAATTTAATGCGCCTTAACCTCTCACATTAGAATTTGTTGCGGTTACTAGTTAAGTCGGGCGGGTCCGGGTAGCTTTACACCACAACTTGGTCTAACCTCGGGTTCAAGGTACAACATGACCAACTTCTCACATTGGGTCCTATTGTTTGTAGCAACTAGTTAAGCCGGTCGGTTCCGGGTAGGTTTACGCTACAAACTCAACCCAACCTCGAGTTGGCCACACTTATCTTTTCTAAGTGTCATGTCCATCATGTTTCCAAAACATGTTACAAGTTTTCAAGCAATTGGGTAGACCTAACTTAATAGGTAAATTCCCAATGGGTAGACCTAACTTAATAGGTAAATTCCCAAGCTTATGCTTTATGTCTTTTAAGTTTACCCAACCCCAAACGCAATCCCATCGCTTACATATCGCAATAGCGCATAAAGGATAGAAAGAGGGAACTTGGCATAATCATGACATAAAGGTATTGAAGCCACAAGCTTAACATGGTGGCATATGAAATGTTCATATGTTCATACACTTGCATATTACATTTTTAGGCCTCAAAAGCATGCATAAAACCAAACTTAGCATATTGGTGATACATGGTGCTAAATGACATGTAGAGATGGCCATAAGTTCGCATTTAGCCTCACATGCAAGTTATCATAAGAGATATGATAACTTACATGTTGCTAAAATGCAACCTTTGGCATAAAGCTTAAAGCTTTATGTTCATAAACCCAAAATAAGCTTGCATAACATGATAGCATGAACAACATGTTCAACCCAGACTTGCATAACATAACTTGGCATACTTGCATATCACAACATGATAAACTTGCATATCACAACATGATAAACTTGCATATAAACTTGCATATCACAACATGATAAACTTGCATATCACAACATGATATACTTGCATATCATACATTTAACTTTAGAGTTTAAGTATGAAAGTAGAATAGGGCTTACAATGCTTAAGAAGTCACAAAAATATGACAAAGCCCTTATGATATCAATTAAACCCAAAATGCAAGCAAAACCCTTGAGCCAAAATGATCAAGACTCTTTCTTTATGATGCAAATATATAAACTTGACTTGAATGCAAGCTAATGATGCTCATACAAGTTTGAAAACACTTGTATGCATGGAAAATCACATGGAATTTATTTAGGAATTTTATGAAGAGAGTGGAGGCCATGAGAGGATTGATTTTGCCATAGTTTAGTTGTATGAATGAATAATGATGATTTAGGGTAGGTTAGGGTCTTATTTATAGATTAGGCAAGTGTTTTAGGCCATAGGATTAAACCTAGATTCAATCCAAGCCATCAAAGCATGTCTTGGGGAAGAAGTCAAGTGTAGGAACCATCTAGGGCCTTTAGATTAAAGATGAACCATGAGAACCATCCAAATGCAAAATCTGCATTTGAGCGAATCGGCCCACGGGTTGACAGCCAAACACCCTGGATTAACCCCTAGTCGACCCAGCGGGCTTGGGTCGACCTCAAAAATCGGCCGATTCGGTTATTCCCCTCTCCCAATTCGCTGTTTTGAACATTTTTGCATATTTATTTATTTAATTTTCAATTATATATATATATATATCAATATATATATATTTCTCTGCGCAACCCATTTCACTTAATTAAGTATACTTTAATTTGGGAATTTTTCGTGAAACTTCGCGAGGCCATATCTTGGTCATACGGACTCCGATTTTCGAAAACTCGGACTCTATTTCGCGTATTTTTCCGAGACGAACGCAATGGCATAGCCCGTTTCCCTTGATTCAGATTTTACAGTTTAATTCTGCCTCCATTTATGTTATAACATGTTATTCAAAAATACGGGTTGTTACATATATGACATACACTAATCCCAATAATTAGTTGTATGTCGATCGATCGATTGACAGACTGTTATAAGCGTTGAATATTTATATTTGATGCTTATACACTGTAGAACGCACTTTGGATGATGGTTGATGATTTATCGTTGCTGTTATATACGTGTGGTAGAAAATCCATATAATTAACATTGTATGGTAATTGATTGGGCCTCATTCCAGTTTTGAAATATAATATTGGAAAATAAATATTGAAATAGAATATTTGAAAATAGAAATATATGAAGCCGTGTTGATTAGATTTACGGCATTTTGACGTGAATGATATTTATATCGATTTTATTCATTTTATAATGAATATCGAAAGTGATTTCAAAATCTGATATTTTGAAAAGAATTGAAATTCGAATTGAAATTGAATATAAATGAATTCGAATTGAAATTGAATATAATTGAAATTCGAATTGAAATTGAATATAAATGAATTCAAATTGAAATTGAATAAATGAATTCGAATTGAAATTGAATTGAATTGAAAAAGAACTGAAATTGAATTAGAAATCAATTTGAATTGAAATCGATTTGAAATGAATTTAAAACGAATTTATATTGGAATATTCAATTTTGATTTGAAATTGAATATGAAGTTGAAACCGTTTTGAAAATGAATTTAAAACGATTTATAAAGCACGTTTTGAATTGAAATCGATGAAGTATATATTATATATATTATATATATAATATAATGACCTGAATAGAACGCGCCGCGCCGCGCCGCGGCAGTTCGCGAATTTCGACCATTGACTTCGAATGGATATTGTGGGAGATCCGACCGTCGGATTCTCCTAAAACCGGAACCGTTGGGTTCGTATCGAAAAGGGCTTTCCAATGAACATTAGAAATTCGAAATCTAACGGTTGGATTTGGAATTATGTCCAAATCAAATTTGGAAAAGGTCGCTGTAAGTGCAGTTCGATGGCCATTGATGGAAATCGACTGTACGGGCCTTGATAAAATTATTAAAAATAGTAATAATTTGTGTAAAATCATAAGAAATTATTTGTGAAGAATTGGGAAGAAAAACTCCATATTTGAAAAGATAAAAATAGATTTTTATCGAAATGAACTAGTTTTGAACTAGAATAGTAATTGGAATTGAAATGGTTTTGAAAATAACCAGAATTTCCAATGATTGCATTGGAATGGATTTGAATCGAAATTGTCTTCGGAATATTTCGATGTTGGATTTCGTGATTATACAGATGGAAATTTGAAAGATATAGATATATATATCGTTATTTCCAATACGATATCTGTTGGTCGTAGAATTTGATATTGAATATAAGCCAATATATTTTCTATTCAGAGCCTTGTATTTAATATCAAATGTGATTTGGGTTTGTCGTGAATGGTGTTTTCATTAACACTGTTCTTAAGCCCAGTTGAGAAAAGATTAAATCTTTTTATTTAGATTTAATGAAGTGTACCAATTAAATAATATTTAATTGAATTGATATTGATTTTTGGGTTTATCATGAACAGTGTTTTAAATAACACTTGTTCTTTAACCCGATAATTAATGGAATGTGATTTTGGGTTTATCGTGAACCGTGTTTTAAATGACACCGATTCTTTAACCCAGTTAAAGATTAAAACTAAGTGGAGTTTTAATGAATCTTTAGTTAAATTGAAAAGGTGTTAGAATGGAGTATCACCAGTTTTACTCTAGGTGATAGTTAAATCTTTAATTAGATTTGAACGTGAAATGGTAATTGAATTTACCGATAACACCGTGGTGTTAGATATGAAGTATTACCAGTTTTACTTCATGGGATGAATAGGTTGGGATTGGAAAATAAAATAAATGATTACTTCGGCATGGTTCGTTAATCCCGACTAGTTTGAATTGATATTCAAAAAGGAGATTAAAGAATAAATTTAAAGAATTTATCTTTGATAAAATTAATGGGAACCTTTCCCAAAATATAAGAATATTTGAATAAAAGAATATTCTGAATTGGAATGAAGCGTATGTTGTAGTTGTGTAACACTTGTTTATTATATACGCGAGTTATTCAGAAAGACCGGGTTTATCCCATTCTGAATAACTGATTCGACGTGGTGTCGAAGATGAAGATGGTGGTTGAAGACCGGAGGTCTTCACGTCGTTTGGAAAATTACCGATGATCTTGATTGGGCCGTACAGCCAAGTGGAGGGAATCAGTTAGTGATTGTCCAGACGTACTTGGAGATCGATGGATATGCGGGGTACTAGGTGCCTCCGGTTTCGTTCAGACCTAGAACGAACTTGTAAATGGAATGTGTGTCTGACATTGGATTTTAGTATTTGTGATTGATTTCTATTAAATATATATCTGTTTGGCGGCGGAGAATTTATTCTCTTGCTTAACGCCCTTCTCTGAGACGTACGAGCTTAGGGGTTATATATTGATGGATATCAAACGCATGGAGTGAATTGCCTGTGTGACATGCCTAAGTGGCAATTGATCAAGGCTTCTGTTGAAAAGCAAAGTCTTGTGGTGATGATCCAAGCACAGCCTGTGTGGCACAGCTTTGTGTAACGTGAATTCGCGAGCCTCACACCCCGGTTGTGAACCAAAAACGGGAGAGAACTTCAGGGAGGGCATGCGTTTCCTTCTAGCTAGAAGTGGCGTCAGTGGTTTTACACGCCCTGGCGAGTTTGACTTATGTGGTTGTTGCAGTTGCGAGGCGCCTCGGTTAGATCAGACGATACGGGTCCGGTGGAGTCATTCGTTGGCTCATTTACGCCCCATAGGGTGGGGAAACGCAGTGTTCAAGCATTTTAGTCCACATCGGTGGACCGGCCCTGACGATCCAAGGCTTATCTGCGCGCTTGCCTGAGATACGGGCTAGAGTGTCTCGAATCGGTAGAGGACGATCCCTGGCCTCAGTTCATAGATGGAAATCCAATTTCCCAATACGTGACATTTGCGGTTTTGATTGTAGAGCCTAGTATGGCGATATGATATATGGTACCCATGCCGCCTATGATTGATACTTATGATTTGAAGTTGTTTTATACACTATGCACTTATAATAGTATCAAATGAAATTTACGTATCAAGCATTCTTTGGTTGTTATAAGGTAAAACCCTATCCTCCGGTTTGTGTTGCATTGTGTGATGTGACCTGGGTCTTATAACAGCTTCATTGTTCTTTATTTAGCATTGCGCTGTTTGTTATATGCACTAGTATTCTTGGGAGGAAACCCGTTCCGTGTTATACGGCGTGGTCCCTTGATTTACCTAACTTTAAAATAAAGATTTATAACTGTTTTAGTTCTCACACCAGTCCCATGACTGACCTAGAGTTTATTGTTTTAACCTAAACTCTGGGTGCCCTTATTTTGACATGGGCAGCTAGTAGTTTCGGTTTTGCAGATTTATATTCACAGGATCCTGGTTTACAGCTGGAACGATATCCGGAAAGCTTTGTATCCGTATATCTCTTCTAGTTGTGTATTGTATTATTTTCCGCTGCTATGTACTTAAATGTAATTTAAATATGATATTTCTGTGTAATATTCATTTATACTATGTATATTCTTGTATTCTGATGAATTGTTGTAATATACAATGAAATGTTCTTCCGTCTGCGTTCTATTTTGTCGTGTTCTCAAAACAATTCGTTCTTTCTCTTCTCTTCGGAGACCGGGGAAGTTCGGGTCGTTTCACATTGGTTGTCGAGGTGCTAAAAATCCTAGCGAGCTCAGAAAAATCTGGGTCTCTTCTAGGTGGTAGAGAGCCTCCTTGCGATCACGATGCTTCCTGTCTCATCGAATTTCGTCAATACACCATAAAGATATGATTTTTCAAAGTTAGCAACACTTAAAAGTGTTATTTTCAATTAAATTAAACTAAAGCTGATACCTTTCAAAGATGTTCCAAACTAGGTTTTGAAAATTCGTGAAATCCGTAGCACTTCGTCCCGATCAGGTTGTATAACGTCGAAGAGGGTGGAAAGGGCTTCAGGCGCAGGGGGGTTTCGTCGGGATCGGTGGTCGAATCTGGCGGTGGCGGCGCTGGGAAGTCGCCGACTTTGAGGGCGTCGTTCTCGTCGATGGGGCGACGAGGGGTGTAACACCCCACCTCCGCCAGGGTCACACTTAGGAGTGCTGGCACTAGCTTTGGAGGGGTGTTGTCAAGGTAAACATGCACAGAGATATCACAAGACAGAACATAGATGAATAAATAAGTAAAGCAGCGGTAGAAATTTAAAAACCATGTCTAAACCATTTCAAAACCAAATAGTCAACTTACATCAAAGTACTTAGTAATTATTTTCCAACTACCACAAGTCTAGAAAACATAAACTGAAAATAACATAAAGTAAACTATCCCCAAGACAGATGTGGTGAAGCCATAGCAAGCTCAAGTCCAAACTGTACATGAGCTGTCAAGAAAAGCAAGCCAAGTGTCCAAGCTAAGCACTGGTGTTCCCTCCCTGAGAACCTGGGTGGGGGGGAACGGAAGAAAAGAGGCGAAAGAAAAGGGTCAGTCATAAAGACTGGTAAGTCCTACCTACTATTAGTATAAGAACTAATGAAGTTAATTAAACATGAGAAACTGAGATGAAACATAAAGGTGGTAACTAACTGGCATGATAAATAGATAATCAAGGTATATCAAGTGTGGCATCGCATATACAAGGTTTAGTTTTGCACCAATAGTACTAGTAATCCAACCCATGTCAAGTATAAACAAGAAATGATCCCTTGGCCCAATATCATGAGATGACCTAAGTCGGGGTCCGACTACACGGTCTAGTCAATCGGCTCCCTATAAGCCTAACTCGTCAAGTGTCGGTGTCATACGACCCAATCACGAAATGTAGTCAAACTGTGCTAGGTCCACCCTAGGGTGTATCAAGTCCTAGGGTGCCAACCACTGACACGAATCAAGCACGCACAGTCTAAACCTACTGGTGCTCGTGCCTGCTTTTTCAACTCCGGACTATGTGCACGACCATAGTCCGCCTGAACCTACACCGGCGCACCAACTCAGCCGTCGTTCTGGTCGCTTACAATCAGACCAGTAATCGTGCCCCACCCTAGCCTAGTCCCTAGGGTATCGTTGATACATCCCAGAGGGTTACTGCTGAAAAGGACCACGTAACTAGGGTTTCTAACGGGTTAAGTGTGGTTAACCCTATCCAATCATGTATCAAGTTGGTTAAGTGTACCCATGTGGTTCTTGACCTAACCCCATCCAATCACGTATCAAGTTGGTTAAATGTTGCCAAGTGGTTCATGACTTAACCCTAATCATGTGGCATTAATTAATTTAATGCATCCAACCTCTCACATTAGACTCTGTTGTGGTTACTGGATATGCCGGGCGGGTCCGGGCAGCTTTACACCACAACCTAGTCTAACCTCGGGTTTCAAGCGCGATGTGACCAACTTCTCACATTGGGTCCTATTGTTTGTAGCCACTGGATTTGCCGGGCAGTTCCGGGCAGATTTACGCTACAAACTCAACCCAACCTCGAGTTGGCCACTTTATGGTTTTCTACATGTCATGACCATATTCAAGTTTTCAAGCATAATAAAGTTTCAAGTCATGTTTTTCATGTCATTTTCAAGTCATGTTTTCATGTCATTTCAAGTTTGCCTAATCTACCCATAACGTATTCCCATTCGCACGTAAACTCGCATTAACACAAGTGAATCGAGGAACATAAGAATATGACCAAGATGGGCATAAGGTGGTAAAGATTGGTCATAAGTTAAACATGATGATATTTGAGGCAAAGGTGTTCATCACAACTAGCATATAGGATTATTGGCCTCAAAACATGCATGACATCAAACTTAGCAAACAAACTTGTGGGTGACATGTAGTTTAATCATCATAGGCAAAGGTGAAACATGATAATAGTTGACATAGGGTGATAAACTTGTGGGTAGCATGTAGTTCAACATCATATGCAAGTTAACATCAAAGTTATGAGAGGTTCTATGTTGCCTTATGCATAACTACCAAATTCTATGTTGCATTATGCATAACCACCAAATAAAGCTCATAGCTTTCTACCCAAAAATCAAGGTAAATGATACTAGGTTCATGATAGTGCCACAATCATAGATCAAAAGAGTCATAAATAGATCTATGCATACAAATATAGCCCCAAGACAAGTATTATACCCAAAAGTCCCATTTCAACTTGCTACATGTTCATATTAACATCATAGTTTAAATCTAAGAGTAGAGTGGGCTTACAAAGCGTGACTATGAGGACTAGAACCAAATAGAACAAGATAGAGACGTTGTAGAAGCTCTAGGAATGATGTAGCAACACAAATAGCCTTGAGAATAAGTAGATCCTTTGATAGAAAGAAGAAAGCTTGCTCCTTTTTGCCTTAGAAGCTCTCAAGATGAAGATGGAGGCCATGATTAGGGAGCATTTTGGCAGAATTTAGTTGTTAGGATGATTTGTGATGGTTTAGGCTAGGTATTAGGGTGTTTTTATAGGTGTAGAGACTAGTTTAGGCCATAGGATTAACCCTAGTTTAGATCTGAACCATCAAATCCCGTCACAGGCTAAGTAAACAGACCAAAGGAGCAAACTGGTGCACCTAACCAACAGGGTCCGACCAGGGGGGTCGACCCCCAGGTCGACACCCCAGTCGACCTGGGGGGGCCAGGTCGACACCCCAGTCGACCCCCCTGTCGACTTGGGGTAGGGCGGGAAAATTTCCCGCCCAATCTCTTTCTGGCTGAATTTGAATTTCGGACTGAATTTTGAATTTTCTGAAATCTTCTAAGGGCCATAACTTGGTCATACGGACTCCGATTTACGAAATTTCGGACTCGTTTTCAAGCAGAATTTCGAGACGAACGCAATGGCGTAACCCGTTCCCATTGATTCTTAACTTATGATTTAATTCTGCCCTTATTTCTTGTTTTTAACATGTTATAAAAATTCGGGTTGTTACATTCTCCCCACCTGAAAGGATTTCGTCCCCGAAATCTCCAAGTTAGGAAGAACGTATCCTACCATCCATCATCCATCTACTCAAACATCATCCACAAGTAATCATTGTCCTTAAGAGATTTCTAATGTTGTATGAACATATGCAAAAGTGTGTGTATATGCACCTAACTAATGCGAAAATCAGGCGGCTACTGATTCAGTAAACCTCCTTAATGCAGAATATGTTAGTGAAATGAGTCCAAATGTATGCAAATTCCTAACATAATTTATAATCTCTACATGAGTGCACATATCATTCATCCATATGCAACATCCACGTGATAACATAACAAGTTTCATCCATGAATAAGCATAAACACTCATGCATATGCAATATGAAAGTGTGTGAGCCGATCTTAGTGCCTAACGTGTATCATGCATCCACGAGTAACCACTTGCAAACACTTGCAACCATTTGCAACCATCAAGCATAACATGTTTCAAATACATGTTTCGTCCAAAGGGTTTCTACCTAAGGTTCTCATGACAAGATTAACGAGAAAACAAGATAAACATGGATAGTAAAAGAAAGATATGCTGACTAGGAAAAGAGATCGAGAATATACCCTCAAAAAGAAATGGATAAAGCCCACGCATCTTCTCCTCGGTTTCCCAAGTTGCATCTTCGTCGGCTTCACTCCACTGAACCTTTACTAACTTGACTTCTCGATTCCTCAGCTTCTTGATCTCCGTTCCCAAGATACGAATCAGAGCTCGCCTCAGGGTTGCCTCTTTCTCTACCTCCACGTCTTCAAGAATGCTAGGCTCAACTACTTCGGCTGACTCATGTAGGCATTTTCGGAGATGCGAGACATGAAAAACATTATGCACTCCAGCCAGCTTTTCGGGCAATTCCACCCTATAAGCCATTTGCCCAATCTTCTCGATGATAGGGAAGGGTCCAACGAACCTTGGTGCTAGCTTTCCAACTGCTCCAAAACGGACCACATTTCGCAAAGGAGAAACCTTCACAAAGACCATATCTCCGACTTCAAACTCTAAGTCTGTCCTTCGCTTGTCTGCATAGGATTTCTGTCTGTCTTGGGCCGTTTTCATCCGCCTTCGAATCAAATCAACTTTCTCGGATGTGTCCCTTATCATGTCGGGCCCAAGTATAAGCTTATCCGTCGTCTCCTACCAACATGTTGGTGACTTGCACGGCCTCCCATACAAAGTTTCGAATGGTGCCATCCCTATGCTTGCTTGGTAGCTGTTATTATAAGCAAACTCTACGAGAGGAAGGTGGTCTTCCCAAGTTCCACCAAAGTCAAGAATGCATAGCCTCAACAGATCTTCTAGTACCCTATTCACCCTTTCGGTCTGACCATCAGTCTGTGGGTGATAGGCTGTACTTAGATTCAATCGCGTACCCATCGCTTCTTGCAAACTATTCCAAAATTGGCTAGTGAAGATTGGGTCACGGTCGCTAACTATGCTAGAAGGAACTCCATGCAATCGCACTATCTCTCGGAGATAAACAGATGCTAGCCATGATGCGGCCCTCTTGCTCTTTACTGGAATGAAATGAGCGCTCTTCGTGAGTCTATCCACTATGACCCATATGCTAGTATTCTCCTTCCTTGATCTCGGCAATCCATCCACAAAATCCATAGAGATACTTTCCCACTTCTATTACGGGACCTCCAATGGATGCAGTAGCCCACCGGGCTTCTTCGACTCGGCCTTTACTTGTTGGCAAACAATGCATCTAGAAACAAACTCTGCCACATCCTTTTTCATCCCATCCCAAAAGAAAATGCGCTTCATACCCCGGTAAATCTTATCCCCTCCAGGTTGTATGGTCATCCTCGAGTGATGTGCCTCCTCAAGAACTTTATTTACTAAGTCTCCCACTCGTGGGACACATAGTCTTCCATCACGCCTTAGCCATCCCTTGTCGTCAATAGTATATCTAGCGAGGTGACTTGACGTCTCACCCCGAATCAACTTGTCCATGATCTCGACTATCTGCTGGTCTTCCCTCTGTGAAGCCCCAACTTGATCAAGAAGTGTAGGTCTAAGCTCAAGGGATGCAAATGAACCAGTCATCGACTCAACAGCTGGTGTAAAATCAAAGGTTGCCAATAAATCTAGGCTCTTCATCTCAACAAACAAGGGACTCAAAGTCAACCTTCTTCTGCTTAGCGCATCCGCCACAACATTACCCCTGCCAGGGGTATAAGCTATATCGTAGTCATACGATGCCAAGAACTCCATCCACCTCTGCTGCCTTAGATTCAAATCTTTCTACGAGAAGAGGTACTTGAGAGACTTGTGATCAGTATATAACTCAAACCTTTCGCCTAGAAGATAATGGCGCCAAGATTTGAGTGCAAAGACGATCGCCGCCAACTCCAAATCATGAGTGGGATAGTTCTTCTCATGAGCTTTGAGTTGCCTACCCCCAAAGCATATCACTCTCCCCTCCTGCATCAGGACAGCGCCTAATCCCGTGCCACATGAATCTGTGTACACGGTAAACATCTTCCCTCCATCGGGTAATGCTAGAACTGGAGCCGTGGTGAGGGCTCTCTTGAGCCTTTGAAAAGCAATCTCACACTCTAAGTCCCATGCAAAGACTAAGTTCTTCTTCGTTAACTTAGTAAGAGGGGCTGAAATCTTAGCAAAGTCCTTAATGAACTTCCTATAAAATCCTGCCAGACCGAGAAAGCTTCTCACTTCAGTTGCATTCTTCGGAACTTTCCAGTCTTGCACCGCCACTACTTTAGCGGGATCCACAGCTATGCCTTGCTTAGAAACTATATGCCCAAGGAACCGAACTTCCCTTCTCCAGAAATGGCATTTGGAGAACTTGGCTTTTAATTGATGAGCTCTAAGTGTATCCATAACCTCCTTGAGGTGTGTAGCATGCTCTTCCTCGTCCTTAGAGAAGATCAGAATATCATCCACGAAGACAACCACAAACTTGTTAAGGAACTCCCTAAACACCCTACTCATCAAATCAACGAAGTATGCGGGTGCATTAGTCAAACCGAACGGCATAACGAGCCATTCAAAGAATCCATCTGGAGCCCTAAACGCAGTCTTGTCAATACTATCCTCAGCCACTCTAAGCTGATGGAATCCAGTGGCTAGATCGAGCTGAGAGAAAGCAGAAGCACCAACAAGCTGGTCAAAGAGATCATCAATCCTTGGTAACGGGTGCCTATTTTTCTTTGTCGGCTTGTTTAACTCACGATAGTCAACACATAGACGTAGCGAACCATCCTCCTTAGTAGAGAATACCACAGGAGCACCCCATTCAGAAATGCTTCGCCTAATGAAATTTTTCTCAAGCAACTCCTTGATTTGCTTGCTAAGCTCTCTTCTTTTTCGCGGGGCCATGTGCCTAACAGGCAATGAAACTGGCTTGGCATTATCAACAAGATATATACGGAAATCTATCTCGTGTTTAGGGGGTAACCCCTTCACCTCATCAAAAACATCAGGATATTCTCGGACCACCCTCACAGATTGAAGATTGTCAATAGACGAGTCGAGGGATTCAAGATAACATAACATGATGGGATCCAGAGGGTTACAAGTAATCTCTAGGGTATTGCCAAGGCGAGTCATAAGCCTCACTACCCTATGCTCACAATCGAGAATGGCTCCATAACTGGACAACCAATCCATGCCCAAAATCAACCCGTATCCCATGAACCCGGGAACATAAGCATTACATGTGAATTCTACGGTCAAGATAGAAATCCTCAAATCCATACAAATCATAGATAGATGGGCGGAACCCCCCAATTGGATTTGAAACACTAACGGGATCCTCAACTAGACTAGTACTTAGGTGCAAACTTTCAACAATGTCAGAAGAAATAAAGGTATGCGATGCGCCAGAATCAAATAAAGTTCGAACAGGAAAACCAGAAATGTAAACAAGGCTTTCTACAGAAATACTACCTTAGTCCGGAGCTGGAGTAGTGTTGAGAGCATGCATCTGCCCTCCAGAAGGTCCTGCTCGCTGAGTCTGTCCTTGCCCCTATCCTTGCTTCTTCGGGCAATCCTTACTGAAGTGTCCAGACTCTCCGCAATGAAAGCATTCTCCCAACTTCCTTTTCTTCTTCCTACAATCTTTGGCTATGTGTCCAGTGATCCCACAGAAGTTGCACTTCCTTGTCTCCTTTGCCTTGTTGTTGTTGGCCTTGTTGCCCTTGTTGTTCTTGTTGTTCTTATTGTTCTGATTGTTCTGATTGCTCTGATTGTTCTGGTTGCCTCCCCACTTGGAGTCCGCCTTCTTGGTTTGAGTCTCATTAAGCTTAACTTCTTTCTTGCCCGTCTTATCATCTCCTTGAAGCAAGGCCATATCCACTAAGCTCTCAAAAGTGGCCCCCATGGGTATATGAGACATGGCCAACCTTGTAATGGCTCATTCAATCCTCGAGCAAAGCGTAGAGCCTTCTTCTGAGGTGTGTTAACCATGTCTAAACCGAATCGAGCAAGCTGGTTAAACTTATTCACATACTCCCTCACAGTCATGTCCCCCTGCTTTAAAGATATAAACTTCTCCATTTGCAGATTATCCTCAGCAGATGATAGAAACTTAAGCCCAAACCTCATCCTAAAGTCGGCCCAAGTCTCTATAGGCCTAGTAGCGTTGGTGACTTCCCACCAATAAGCAGCTTCCTCTTTCAATAGCCATACTGCCAGCAGAACTTTCCTACGGTCTTCTACATCAAAGATAGCAAAAAGGTCTTCAGTTTCCTTTAACCAGTTTCTTGCCTCCACATAAGTCTCTGTCCCAACAAAATTCTTGCCACCCATTGCCTTAAAGTCTTTGCAAATCTTTGCGAAATCCGCTTGTGGACGCTGAGGAGGAGGAGGAGGAACCTCAGGTACGGGAGGAGGAGTGGGGGTGTTTGCTGGGCCCGCATCATTGGCCCTAGCTTCCAAGTACCTTCGGAACCATCCGGGAATGGGTACTCCCTCGGGAAGGTTAAGATCGGCCATGCTGAAAAAGGAAAATATAGATTTAGAACGAGGAAACGAAGGATAGTGCTAATGGCTTTTGGGGAATAGCCTTTTAAAACAAACTAGACTTTTCTTCGAAAACTACTTAATTGGTTTTGAAAATAGTTTTTCAAAAAGGGTTTTTAAAACTTTTGTCCGGTCTAGTAAAACCTTATGCTCTAATACCAAATGTAACACCCCACCTCCGCCAGGGCCACACTCACGAGTGCTGGCACTAGCTTTGGAGGGGTGTTGTCTAGGTAAACATGCACAGAGATATCACAAGACAGAACATAGATGAATAAATAAGTAAAGCAGCGGTAGAAATTTAAAAACCATGTCTAAACCATTTCAAAACCAAATAGTCAACTTACATCAAAGTACTTAGTCATTATTTTCCAACTACCACAAGTCTAGAAAACATAAACTGAAAATAACATAAAGTAAACTATCCCCAAGATAGATGTGGTGAAGCCATAGCAAGCTCAAGTCCAAACCGTACATGAGCTGTCAAGAAAAGCAAGCCAAGTGTCTAAGCTAAGCACTGGTGTTCCCTCCCTAAGAACCTTCGGGGGTGGGGAAACGGAAGAAAAGAGGCGAAAGAAAAGGGTCAGTCATAAAGACTGGTAAGTCCTACCTACTATTAGTATAAAAACTAATGAAGTTAATTAAACATGATAAACTGAGATGAAACATAAAGGTGGTAACTAACTGGCATGATAAATAGATAATCAAGGTAGATCAAGTGTGGCATCGCATATACAAGGTTTAGTTTTGCACCAATAGTACTAGTAATCCAACCCATGTCAAGTATAAACAAGAAATGATCTCTTGGCCCAATATCATGAGATGACCTAAGTCGGGGTCCAACTACACGGTCTAGTCAATCGGCTCCCTATAAGCCTAACTCGTCAAGTGTCGGTGTCATACGACCCAATCACGAAATGTAGTCAAACTGTGCTAGGTCCACCCTAGGGTGTATCAAGTCCTAGGGTGCCAACCACTGACACGAATCAAGCACGCACAGTCTAAACCTACAGGTGCCCGTGCCTGCTTTTTCAACTCCGGACTATGTGCACGACCATAGTCCGCCTGAACCTACACCGGCGCACCAATTCAGCCGTCGTTCTGGTCGCTTACAATCAGCCCAGTAATCGTGCCCCACCCTAGCCTAGTCCCTGTGGTATCGTTGATACATCCCAGAGGGTTACTGCTGAAAAGGACCACGTAAATAGGGTTTCTAATGGGTTAAGTGTGGTTAACCCTATCCAATCATGTATCAAGTTGGTTAAGTGTACCCATGTGGTTCTTGACTTAACCCCATCCAATCACGTATCAAGTTGGTTAAGTGTTTCCAAGTGGTTCATGACTTAACCCTAATCATGTGGCATTAATTAATTTAATGCACCCAACCTCTCACATTAGACTTTGTTGCGGTTACTGGATATGCCGGGCGGGTCCGGGCAGCTTTACACCACAACCTAGTCTAACCTCGGGTTTCAAGCGCGATGTGACCAACTTCTCACATTGGGTCCTATTGTTTGTAGCCACTGAATTTGCCGGGCGGTTCCGGGCAGATTTACGCTACAAACTCAACCCAACCTCGAGTTGGCCACTTTATGGTTTTCTACATGTCATGACCATATTCAAGTTTTCAAGCATAATAAAGTTTCAAGTCATGTTTTTCATGTCATTTTCAAGTCATGTTTTCATGTCATTTCAAGTTTGCCTAATCTACCCATAACGTATTCCCATTCGCACGTAAACTCGCATTAACACAAGTGAATCGAGGAACATAAGAATATGACCAAGATGGGCATAAGGTGGTAAAGATTGGTCATAAGTTAAACATGATGATATTTGAGGCAAAGGTGTTCATCACAACTAGCATATAGGATTATTGGCCTCAAAACATGCATGACATCAAACTTAGCAAACAAACTTGTGGGTGACATGTAGTTTAATCATCATAGGCAAAGGTGAAACATGATAATAGTTGACATAGGGTGATAAACTTGTGAGTAGCATGTAGTTCAATATCATATGCAAGTTAACATCAAAGTTATGAGAGGTTCTATGTTGCCTTATGCATAACTACCAAGTTCTATGTTGCATTATGCATAACCACCAAATAAAGCTCATAGCTTTCTACCCAAAAATCAAGGTAAATGATACTAGGTTCATGATAGTGCCACAATCATAGATCAAAAGAGTCATAAATAGATCTATGCATACAAATATAGCCCCAAGACAAGTATTATACCCAAAATTCCCATTTCAACTTGTTACATGTTCATATTAACATCATAGTTTAAATCTAAGAGTAGAGTGGGGCTTACAAAGCGTGGCTATGAGGACTAGAACCAAATAGAACAAGATAGAGACGTTGTAGAAGCTTTAGGAATGATGTAGCAACACAAATAGCCTTGAGAATAAGTAGCTCCTTTGATAGAAAGAAGAAAGCTTGCTCCTTTTTGCCTTAGAAGCTCTCAAGATGAAGATGGAGGCCATGATTAGGGAGCATTTTGGCAGAATTTAGTTGTTAGGATGATTTGTGATGGTTTAGGCTAGGTATTAGGGTGTTTTTATAGGTGTAGAGACTAGTTTAGGCCATAGGATTAACCCTAGTTTAGATCTGAACCATCAAATCCCGTCACAGGCTAAGTAGACAGACCAAAGGAGCAAACTGGTGCACCTGACCAACAGGGTCCGACCACGGGGGGTCGACCCCCAGGTCGACACCCCAGTCGACCTGGGGGGGGGGGGTGGGGGGGGGGGGGCAGGTCGACACCCTAGTCGACCCCCCTTTCGACCTGGGGTAGGGCGGGAAAATTTCCCGCCCAATCTCTTTCTGGCTGAATTTGAATTTCGGGCTGAATTTTGAATTTTCTGAAATCTTCTAAGGGCCATAACTTGGTCATACGGACTTCGATTTACGAAATTTCGGACTCGTTTTCAAGCAGAATTTCGAGACGAACGCAATGGCATAACCCATTCCCATTGATTCTTAACTTATGATTTAATTCTTCCCTGGTTTCTTGTTTTTAACATGTTATAAAAATTCGGGTTGTTACAAGGGGGGTCGAGGGTTGGTCGGATTTGAAGAGGGGAGGCGGCGCTGTCGAGTCTGGGTGGTGGCGAGGTCGGGCGTGGGCTGTGGCAATCTGAAATCGCCTGGGAAGGAGGGAGCGACGTGCGTCGTCGATGTCGAAGGGGTTTCTGATGTTTATTTATTTATTTTATGAATGGAGAGATTCTATTGGCCGAGGGTTTTATTAAATTTTAAAATAGAGTTTCTCCACACGGACACCAATTCTAACCCAACGACTGTCGCCCCTAGCTAAATACCCCCATCCCGGACACAATGGGATACGTTTTGTAAGCCAATTCAATCGTTACAGTCAATTATTTTTCAAATTAAAGTATAGAATATTTAATATTCAATTTGAATGTACATTTCAATTTGCTAGGGGCACAAACTGATTCGAAAAATTCCAGAAAAATAAATCTACCTATTTTTTGACTCTACGGTTCCAACAAAACTAGTTTCGTCGAATTCTGAGATCGTTTGAAAAATGGCCTTTTTCTGGCCGATCCAATTTAACAGAAATTGACCAAACACATTTTCTTTTGCCACGCTCACATACTAGC
Organism: Allium sativum; assembly: GCA_030737875.1. Classification (NCBI taxonomy): domain Eukaryota; kingdom Viridiplantae; phylum Streptophyta; class Magnoliopsida; order Asparagales; family Amaryllidaceae; genus Allium; species Allium sativum. Next base: position 399,991,270 of record CM060923.1, on the reverse strand, counting down.
TTCAAAAATTACGAAATTTGAAACCTAGCAATAGTTTGACATCCCGGATCCAACAAAAGTGGTTTCGTCGAATTCCGAGGTCGTTTGCAAAATGTCTATTTTCAAGGGCTATATATTCTATATAACAACCTTTCTGAAAATTCATTTGGCCATAACTTTTGATTCCCGCTATGAAACTTCGATATTTCAGATTCATTAGAAAGATATTCATAAACAGATTTAAATATTTTTGGTTTCACCAAAATCCAGCCAAAATTTGCATTCAGATTTTCAAACTGCCACCCTATTTCTAATTCACTATTTTATTGAAATATTCTATTTCAATTGTTTAAATTCCTTTGAAATAACCAATTTAAAATTTTTTAATTGGCTCGTATTTTCCGGGTTGTTACAATGTATATTGAGTATGTATTATTCCAATCCACATGTTTTCAGTTAACATGTTACTTAATGTGTATAATTAAGTACAACTTATATTATTCCATAAGTTTACCTCATTCTTCCTTATTTGATTATAATTCTTACACTGTCATCACAAACTATTGTTGTTTACTTATTAACTTATTTCTCTTAACTAGGATTTATTAATAAGTTACCTTTTTATTTATTATAACCCATGTCATAATTTCTAGTTTTCCCTAGGACAAGCCTACTTATTATATTGCATTCTCATTAATGTAATTAACAATAATAGGTTATATTCCCGGTTCATCACATTTTCCCTTTTTAACCAAACTTTTACTGTTGTAACTTCCATTTCTTTACCAAATTGTATATTTTAACATTTACCATTTATTTCTGTTAGTTATTATTAATGTCACTTATGAAACTAATGGTCATATTTCTCTAAGACATTAATGAACAATGAAGTAGCCTAATTTTATTATTCTCCAAAATATCTATTTTGTTGTACCCCCAATAGACATTACTAATTTATTTATTTATTGCATGTTGTATGCATATGTTTTTAATATAGGTTTAGGCACCAAACCTCTCATATTAAGTTGACCACTTGTGGATATTGGATTTAATGGACGGTTCCGGGCAGGCTTCTACCACAAGTTGAACTTAATCTCGTGTCTCAATGTGATTACCTACAATTTTCCAATTACCGTAAATTTTACATGCAAACTAGGCATATGTATTCTTTTTCTGTTATTCCCAATTCCACTGTAACTTGATTTATAATATCCAATTTGTCATTAACAATATTTTTTGTAACATATTCACTTTTATTGCAAATTCAACAATTCTGGTATTACTATGATTTTAATCCAATTAACATATTCATAGAATTTGTACAACAATAATGTTCTCAACATAACTAAAATTAACTTACACCACAATTATCACGATTTAAAATGATTTAACATATTAAGAATGACGACGAATGTAAACGGTAAATATACCATTATTTAAAAAGGTATAATTTGAATCCATATACCTAACAACTTTCTAATCCTAGAAACTGATCCAGATTTGTTGTTCCATGGCATCCCTAACTGAATGTATTATTAAAACAACCACGAATTCACTAATCTTGTGCCAAAAGAAGACGTAAAACGAGCAAGAGAAACCCAAATAAATCAGATTCAAGAACTTACCTCACGTTGATCAACAATTTTGGAACCTATGTTGTAGATCTATATCTCTTATCTTCAAACCTTAAGTTAGAATCCCTAAGAACTAACATTTTAATTTTGGAGAGAAAAGAGAATGTCAGAGCCTAGGCAACATCTGAGAAAGTATGAGATTAAAGCTACGCTCTGCTAGTCTATTTATAGGTGTACAAGAAAGTCTAGACCAACGAATTTAATCAAACAAAATCCAAACTGCATGAACCAGAAAACAACGTCACACAAAACATATCTGATTTTGACATTAATTAATAACGTTATTCACTTACTTAATATAATTCTTCTGATTTGTATTATTTCAGCTATAAACAATATTTACTTTTGAATTTCAAATCTACATGAAAATATATACACACAATCTCTTGATTATTTAGTTCATTAATAACTTACCTTTTAATTCCTTGTCTTTAAAAAACCAAAATTTAGTGACCCTAAATTGTATTGAATAACAATTAAATATGTATATATATTTAGGGTGGATAAATCAATAAATCATTTATGTACATGTTGATTGTGTGTGTGTGTGTCTATATATATATATATATATGTGTGTGTGTGTGTGTGTGTGTGTGTGTGTGTGTGTGTGGTTAGATTGTAAACAAATATAGATATCAATTTGTTTATTTTGTGTGTAACTTGAAAGATTATTTCATGTGTTATAAAAGGGGTTAAATTTTATACCTCAAACATGAAAACCTAATGGCAAAGTGGGAATTAGCCAAGATAATAACTCTAGCCGTATGAATCAGTGAAAATAAAAGGAAAAAAGGGTTAGCCACTATTCATTCGATCTCTTTCACAAACAAAATAAAAACAATGGTCGCAGCCCTAGTTAACAAAAATTGGGAAAATTCAGTAATTGATCGTCTCGCATCAGAACGATGGTGGATTCGTGAGGGAGACGGGTTCAAGTGGTGATGCAGCAACGGATTTCAGGGATTCGAAGGGCAAAATCGAGATCTAGAAGTATGAAATTGCGAATAAAATCATAGTGAGTGTACTTCACTTTTTATTTGGCACCAAGACCTCTATAGGCAGCCATATTGTTCTTACACCTTCCAGTATGCTTTGGTTAATGAAATCTATATGTTGAATGTGTGTGATTATATGTTATTTGTGGTTGATTCCCGTGTTTGGATGCTTAACTGTTGTGTATAACATGCTGTTGTAGTTAGTGATGGATGTTGGCCATAATGGTTTTATATTTGTAGTTGGATACGTATAAAAATATACACGTACAGATTTGTTACAAAGTAAGTAGGGGTTTTATAAAATGGTTGCAAGATTTTATTATAAAAACTCATGACCTGCCTTATAATGCTTGTTGTGAAGTAGGGGTTTAAATGTATTATAATGACCCTGACTAGATTACCTCCATTTTTATGAATCCGATGAATAATATTGAATTGGGTGTCCAATCAAACAATATTATAAGTCCAGGAAGATTTATCGAAAGGCTATTGTGATTTATATTATGAAATTCCAGATTTTGCTAAATATTATGATAGGTCAAACTAAATTAAAAAGTATAGTTATACTATTGTACAATGTCTTTAACTGTATAAGTTGCAGGCATAATATAACTGATATATGTTTGGAGCATATTGGTGTGTATGATTGTTTGGATTCATTGAATGATAAATATGAATATATCTAGGCATGAAAATATAGGTATAACTAGGTTAGTCCCCATGCAGTTGCACAGCTGCCATCAACCGAACATCTAAGTAATACTGTGCCAAATAACAACACTTAAATTCTATGTTCTAAATATTTTTGTATGAACAATTCTTATTTCCAAAGATACATTGATGTATTTATTGCCTTACGTGTTCTAGAACACTTGAATCCTACACGATAAAGAAGAGAACCCGCATCCAATACATTCAACCATGGAGCTATGCCCTTTTCCATTTCGATAATTGTGCATCCCAGTGCCCACACATCTGATGACAGTCCTTGTTCTTCTTCTCTGATCACAGGAGCCAATAGCAAGACATGGTAAATAATTGAATTATTAAACAAAATAAATCACGCCAATGGTATTATCGTATGATCACAAGTTACACTATATCGATATACTTAAAAAACCTGAATATCAAGGACTTTCAAATGACATGCTATCTTTTTGATGGTATAAGTAAGCAAAGAACTTTGAGGCGATCTAGAAGAAGAAATTTCTGGCTTTTTTTTGGAAAGGCAGGCATGATTTTTTTTATTACTCAAATAAAAATATTACAATATATATTACATTTCGACTGTATACATTATAGTTCCAAAGGCTAAGTGCTACAATTACAGTTACAAATAACTACAAATGACTTTCACTCAACAGCAACACCAAAATAAATTGCACTCCACTTAGCAAGAAAATAAAATCCACAAGAACACCAAACAACAATGGTACATATAAGCATCACGTGATCTTCACTATAAAGCTTAGGATATCTGCATAGAGCACTCACTAGCTTCAGTTACCACTGTGCATAACCATCACTCCAAATGCAACAATATATATAATAACATATGCAATGTCTTCAAACAAAAGCAGCAAAATAAATGTAAATACCAATTATAATCAAATGCAATGTCTTCAAAATTTTAATCTTTAGATATTACAGTTGCAATATGCATTAATTACGTATATCTAATCAAATAATTTAATCGAAAGAAATGATTTCAGCCCTGCGGTTGAAAGCCAAAAGATACATTAAAAAAGTATGTACTCAATTTAATTAAGAAATCCTTGGATCAAAGTGAATAACAAACTGGCAAACAACTCAGAGAACAAAACATAGGAATTTTACCTTAAAACGAATAATGTGCTTGATCAGGCGAAGCACTTCATTAAATCTTCTGATCAAACCTCAATGTCAGTTGTAAGCATGAAAAATATTATGGTAAATGACCAAACCATTCCCATTCCCTTGCTGGAGAAATCAGAAAAGTCAGATATTCGTTGTTTTTTCTAAATAAAAAGATCTTTAAGATGCAAAAAACAAAATCCAATCTTACACAAAACAATCAAATAGTAAATATAAACAAATATACTTTGAAAAACATCATAGAAAGAATTATTAACTTAGAGAGGATAGATTTTTTTTGACCAAGTGATGTTGATAAGTTTTCAATCGAGCGTCCAAAATCAAGCTTCAATCGAGGAAATCCAATGAGTTAGTTAATGATGCCTAATCCCTATCTTTTACTAAAAAGTGGGTGATTTGGTTTCAGAGATATGTAACCAATCAATTCATGACATGTGCCCAATTTTCTTCTTCTTCAATTTTTTTGTAAATCATAAACTTTCCATTTTCCTAGCGTTTCATCTTCACAACTATACAGGTGTTAGTCTCATTTTTTTATGCGAAGTTACACACTGTGTCATAATAATTAGATTACGAATGTTATGTAAAGTGCTTGACATATAAGGTTTAAAATAAGCGATAACGAAGCATCGTTTAGTAGAAGGCGTAAAAGTGCAAAAATATAGTAATCAATTTTTACGTTGGTTCCTTTATCAGGTCACGGTTACTCTTTTCATGTATCCAAGGGAAGTTAAGTTTACATTTGCACCGCTATAAATAGTAAACAAACTACTTGATAATTGAAATGAAGAGTTCAAAAATCCTGAGAAAAATTCAGATATTTTTACGTTGGTTGCTTCTTTTCAAATTTGTATTTGTACTTGCCATTTGATAAAAGTTACATTATATATTAGAATTCCTAATAGATGTTTATTAGATGTAATTTTCAGTTCAGAAATCCTGAGAAAAATCCTCCAATTTCAAGTTCGATTTTGGTATCTCAAACTCTAATTTTGATATTTCAGTTATACAGAATGCAAAAATACGAAACTTCTTAAAATATTAATTAAGGTAGAGTGTATAATAATGAACGGTGATTTCATAATGAGGATAAAGGCATGCCATAGTAAAACTTATCCCATAAATTTCCAGTGTTTAAACCGAGATAGAGGAATAACGGAAATTTAGTTTGTAACTGAATTGACATCATAAGAAAACAATGTTTATATATTAAAACAAATTCAATTTAGCTTTTATTATCAAGCAATTGTATTTATATATTGTGGTTGAAATGAATTTGAACTTGTACGGACCAAGGCATCGAATCATAAGGCAAATAACATAGAAAAATGAAAATTACCAATTTATAATAAAATAATGAAGTATTCATATATTAGCAATTCAAACATGAAAATGAAAAACCGAAAATCTACATTACCTTGAATGTCTAAAGGTTCTTCCAAATTAGCAAATTCTTTTTACACTATGGGGCTCTACCTTTCTCAAAGTGATGGATTTGACTTGCTAATAAATATTTCTCCTGCATGAAAAACAGTTTCATTTAGATTTTCATGTTGTATCAATTAAAAATAACTTCCTTCCGATGAAGTTGTAGATGACCATTGTATACATCTACTACCTACTTAAGACGAAAGCATTCACCAGGACCATGCGGAATAAATGCATCCTAATAAGATGATTGGCAATAAGTGAGCTTGAAGTGATTTATATTAACTAAAGCCGAAAAAAAGAATTTGTTCAGTAAAAATTCATTCTTGCAATTCTAAAGCGAAGTGAGCAACACCATCCTCTCATGGAATGATGTTTAAGGTTTAAGCAACGTGAGATACCAAGATATTAGAAAAATTGTAAAAGCTGCTTTTATAAATAATGAAAATTTACCATTTCTATATAGTTGATTTCTAGCTTTGAACATATAGGCTCTGACTATTTTTCATTTTGGAAATTCATTGCAGTGGTCTATGGTTCACAAACCTCTGTTCAAAAGTAAATTAAATGAAACATCCAAAAAAATGACAAAGCATATACCTAAATGTGATGACCTTTTAATACTTAGGAGACAAATTGACTGGCGTTTAGAATTGCCTGAATTAGTATCAATATGAATTCTCAAGAAAGAGGATGTATCGGTAAATAAATGTAGGGAGTGGCTCTAAATACTAACACACATGTAACATTTGGACAAAAAACCAAGAAAAAATTGTAAACACCTCTTCGACTATGATGGTCCCAGATAGCAGTTATACCTCCAGGCATTTTAGAATTGTTTTATCCTATCAACATGAGTAGTAGGTTTCATTTTAAAGATAATAATATGTAATAAGTGGAGATAAGACCGATGTGCTTTATAATGGAATGAAACAAATGATTAGCCTAGCGGACACCGCATCCAATATTTGGAAGTTCTTTTAAACTATAATTCTCTTTATATTACCTGCATAAATTACTCTTCAGCCTAGTTTTGCGTTTCAGTCCATTTCACTTGCACTTTAGCTAATACGAACTGCACTTCAGATTTCAAGCAGCTTTCACATACTATCAACTGCCACATGACAGTCTCGTTCAAGCCACGCAGCCACCAATATAGTCCAAAATAGAAAAAAAAACTGAAATTGACGTAACACTAATTTTATCAATAATGTGTTTCATAGCTACTATAATGAATGAATTTCAAAAGCTTTACAACCAATAATATTACTAATTCCCCATCAAAGAGTCGTTCATGAACAGCAAACAATGATATGTTCATTGTTTCATAGTTATATTTATATCCATTGATTCTAAATGAATAATTAGATATCTTGGGCTCAGACCACTAGTCATATATATAATAATAGTAAAATGAAAATACAGAAATGAGTATGAGGAAATAATTGAAAAATAAACCTCACCTGGGTTGAAAAAACGAAGCTTTTATATGCTCAACAACATGCACTTCAAGTATGTCTACCCGTATTAAATTAATTTGAGGGTGTATGCATGAAGTGTGCTCAACATTGTCAAAATAATTTGGTTTTCTCATTAATATTATGTTCTTTAGACCATTATTTCATCCCTACCATATAAATAAAATAATGAGTAATTGCATTTTAGAATTGATGATGTGTGCATATTTCTAATTAGCTAAGATAACTTAAGATAAAATTTGCATCGAATATGACACGATACAAACAAAATAGTGAAGCAGCCAACATGACTTGAAAATCTTGTACATTGTTGCAGTCAATTATCAATATTTTATATAAATAGATGAAGAAATATCCATGATTGTAAAGAACAAAATAATGCATCTTCATACTTTGCAACTGCAAATCAGTTTTATGAGTTTCAGAGAAAAAGGTATTGAAGAAATAGATGAAGAAATATCCATGATTGTAAAGAACAAAATATCCATTGATGCATCTGCTGCAGCTGATAAAGGACTCCACTGAAACCCTGTATTATTGAAATCGACTTAGTAAACGATATGTTTGATTTTAGATTTTAAGCAAAAACTTAATAAACAGAGCATCAACTGCAAATGTACACTATAATTGATGGTAAAAGTGGGGTCTGAGCAAGTACATACTGAAGGAGGAAGGGGTTGGGAAGGTACTCGAACTTGCTTCTCTTGCATATACGGTATTTTGAGAAATTAACATTTTTGAATTTCATTTTTCATAATCCTCCCATATAAGTTTTTCTAAGATGCAGCAATCCCTTGAAATAACAAAGATAAAATAGCGGGAACTAAAAGTGAATCAAATAACCAATACAGTGGAATTAGGGTTCGAGCATACCTTGAATCGTGATCGTGAAATGCTCAGGTACAAAAATAACAGAGTGGTAGATAGAATTCCATCGTAATTTCAGCACCGAAGCCATAAAATCTCAAATTTTGACTGTTGGCTGCCATGGATTCCGGTCTGGGAGAAAAATAGAAAGAGGGGCATCGTTGAGAATAAGCAAGCAGTAAATAATTGGAAGGGATGAGAAAATGGAGAGGAGGAGGAGAAACAAAGAAAGAGGAGCTTAGGTTTAAAGGTAAAAGAGAAATGTGTAGAAGAAGTAAGCAGGAAAATAAAAAAATGTGACGAACTGTGTGGAAGCGGATCATTATTAAAAAATATAAGTGGTTTTGACGGGAAAAGTAGGGAAAGGAATAACGTGGTGCTGCCATGTGGCCTTAGTGGGTTTTGCTTTAGTATATAGTAAGATAGAGCATAAGATGATGGTTAATAAATGAGTTGGTTGTTCAACATGAGATGATCTAAATGCTTTCATACACTTATGTTATGACTGACATGAATTGCAATTTATTGACTAAGCACAAAGGAATATATGTATAGAATATGTATCAATTGTTATGAGATGGGATAAACATAGATTATATTGAAAATACATTCCATGATTTGTTGGCATCCTTTATTCATGTCTAAGTGAATTGATTTGTTCATAGAAATGGGAATTATGTACACATACAAATCTCAGTAATAGACTGTTGCATGGCTCTAAAATTGTTGGGACATATAGGTATCCATGCAAATAAAAATGTGTGTATATTTATATTCATTAACTTGTATATTTATATAAGTGCTCTGGTTATATCTTATCTCTCATGACTGACTTGATAATAAGTTGTTGCTTATTGTAAATAGTTGAATATATGCAAGGTAGTTGTTATGTATAACTGATATTGTTTAGACAGTTAAAACATTGGTGCACTTCATAGGGAATACATGACCACCTACTAGTTAATACTGTTTCGGCAAGTTTGTATATACATATTGTATGATGATACATGACCACCTGCAATATATTTGTTTAGACAAGTGAATTCATATGCATATCTTGTAATGAATACATGATTTGTTATGCATTTGTTCAGTTAATTTTGTTAGAGATGATAATAAAAATATGTTGCCTTTTATTTAGATTGCAATAATTATGAGTTATATTAGGATTGTATTAATTTGGTCTATATTTAGTATAGACCCAAATATGCTCTAGAATGCTCCTTTCTAATCTATAAGTAGAGCCAATGTTTAGCATTGTAATTAATAAAAAAGCAATAAAAGTAATATCCAATATTTTCTCTGTCTTCTCTTTTCTATTCTATTTCATGTGGTCAATAAAATTATCATGGTACCAGAGAGGGTTGTTATCACGGATCTGTTATTTTCGTTCAGATAAAGTTATCGATTTTTCCTTTTTACCGTATTTTGCCATTTCTTCTTGGTTAGTTTTGAGATCTGTTATTTGTTGGTGGTGATTGTAATAGAAGATTGTTGTTGGTGATTCAAGGATCTGTTATTTGTTGTTGTTGATTGTAATAGATGAGCGTTGTTGGTGATCTTGAGATATGTTATTTGCTGTTGGTGATTTTTAGATCTGCTATTTTAATAATTCTTGAATCTAGTTATGGGAATATCAACATCAAATCCCAATAATTTGGCTAAGAGTTTCAGAAGTTTCTCGCCTTACAGCCTTAAGCCATATCTGTCACTTCCTCTATAGGTCAGTTGCCTCAAAAATCTTTAGGTATGTCATCTACTTTATGGATCTTAGATTCTGGTGCTTCACATCATATGACACCAGATTCATCATCTTTGGTTTCTTTGACCCTTCATCTTCTATTAATGTTATGACCGCTGATGGCACTCCGATGCTTTCAGATGGTGTTGGATCTATAACAAATTCTAAATTGTCACTTCCAAATGTTTACCATGTTACAAATCTTACATTAAATCTTGCATCTATTGGTCAATTATGTGATAATGGTCATACAGTCACTTTCACATCTTCTTCATGTTTTGTGCAGGATTTGCAGTCACAGAAGCTGATTGGAATAGGCTATAGAAAAGGGGCACTTTATGTTTTGAATAAGTTGAAAGCATCTGATACTACTGCTGCTACAAGTGTTGATTTGTCTTCTTTTCGTTTAGGTCCTTCTTCTTCTTCCACTACTGCTGCTACTAATGTTAATTTGTGTTCTTTTCGTTTAGGTCCTTATTTTTCTTCTACTACAGTTGCTACTAATGTTGATTTGTCTTCTTTTCGTTTAGGCCCTTCTTCTTCTAGTTTTTATTTATGGCATTCATGTCTTAGTCATGTTTCTTTGTCTCGTTTAAGATTTTTAGCATCCACAAGGGCATTAGGAAATTTGAAAATTCATGATATTTCTAATTGTAGTGGTTGTAAACTTGCTAAGTTTTCTGCATTACCTTTTAATAAAAGTACTTCCGTTCCTTATTCTCTTTTTGATTTAATTCATTCTGATGTATGGGGTCCATCCTTTATTTCCACAAAAGGAGGGTCTCGCTAATATGTTTCTTTTATTGATGATCATACACGTTATTGTTGCATATATTTAATGAAACAACGTTCAGAATTTTTTGAAATTTATACTTCTTTTCGAGCTCTTGTCAAAACTCAACACTCAACTGTCATTAAACATTTTAGATGTGATTTAGGTGTGTAATACACATCTAAGAAATTTCAAGAATTACTTACCTTAGATGGAACTATTTACCAAATTTCATGCACAGACACTCCTCAACAAAATGGTGTTGCAGAAAGAAAACATAGACACATTCTTGAAACTGCTAGTTCTATGTTATTATCCTCTTCTATTCCTAATGAATTTTGGGAGGGAGTCTGTTCTTACAGCCGTGATTGTAATTAATACAATTCCATCTTCTCATATTTCGAGTATTTCTCCTTTTGAAAAACTGTATGGTTTTGCTCCTGATTATTCATTCTTCAAAGTTTTTGGATGTGCTTTCTTTGTTCTTCGTCCTCATACTGAACGCAATAAATTGTCATCTCATTCAACTATGTGTGTCTTTTTAGGATATGGTGCTGGACAAAAAAGGTATAGATGTTTTGATCCAATTACTAACAAACTCTATCTCTCTCGCCATGTTGTGTTTCTTGAACACATCCCTTTCTTCTTTATTCCAACTAAGGCTCATGACATAACTAGATCTGATCTTCTTCATATCGATCCTTTTTTAGATGATATTGATGCTAATAATGTTGCAGATAATAACATGCTTTCAGAAAATGATAACAATGAAGCTCCCCCTTCTCTCATGCCTCCTCAAGCAACTTCTGCGACTGCAGATCTTCCACCATCGCCATCACCACCATCACCCCCCTCCTCCTCCACTACATTTACATCATTCCACATGCAATCATAAGTCCACAAAATTACCAGATTTTGCATATTCTTGTTATTCTTCATCTTTTACCTCCTTTTTCTCTTCGATCCATAGTTTTTATGAACCTTCTTCATATAAAGAGGCAATTCTTGATCCCTGTTGGCAGGAGGCGATGGACGAGGAACTTTCCGCTTTGCATAAGACAAATACTTGGGATTTGGTTCCTCTACCTTCTGGTAAGAGAGCTGTTGGTTGTCGTTGGGTATATAAGGTTAAAACTAATTCTGGTGGATCTATTGAAAGATACAAAGCTAGATTTGTCGCAAAAGGGTATTCTCAAAAGTATGGTGTGGATTATGAGGAAACATTTGCTCCTGTTGCTAAGATGACAACTGTTTGCACTTTAATTGTTGTAGCTTCAGTTCATCAGTGGTCTATCTCTCAACTTGATGTTCAGAAAGCTTTCTTAAATGTAGATCTTCAAGAAAAAGTTTATACGGAACCTCCTCCTGGTGTTCCACATGATTCTGGATATGTTTGTAGAATAAAGAAAGCATTGTATGGTCTAAAACAAGCTCCGCGAGCATGATTTGAGAAATTTTCAATTGTTATACCTTCTCTTGGTTTTATCTCTAGTCATCATGATCCTGCTCTCTTTGTTAAATGCACTAATGATGGACATATAATCTTATCATTATATGTTGATGATATGATTATTACTGGTGATGATGTACATGGAATTTCTGGATTAAAGACAGAGTTAGCTAGACGATTTGAAATGAAAGATTTGGGTCCATTAAGATATTTCTTGGGTATTGAGGTAGCACATTCACCCAAAGGATATCTTCTTTCTTAGTCAAAATATATCACAGATATTCTTGATCGAGCTAGACTCACGGATAATAAGACTGTTGATACCCCCATTGAGATTAACGCGAAGTTTTCTCCTTCTGATGGAAGTCCTTTATCTGATACTACTTTGTATTGTATGATTGTTGGAAGTTTTGGTGTATCTTACTATCACAAGTCCAGATATTTCATATGTTGTTCATATTGTTAGTCATTTTGTAGTTTGTCCCACTACAGTTCATTGGGCCGCTGTTCTTCGCATATTGAGATATCTTAGAGGTACTATTTTCCATAGTATGGTAATTTCTTCTACTTCCTCCTTGGAGTTGCATGCATATTCTGATGTCGATTATGGTAGTAATCCAACTGATCGTAAATCAGTTGCTGGTTATTGTATTTTTTTGGGAGCTTCTCTTATATCGTGGAAGAGTAAGAAACAATCTATTGTTTCTCATTCTTCAACTGAAGCAGAATATCGTGCTATGGCATCTACTACTAAAGAGAATGTTTGGTTACATTGGTTACTTGAGGATATGGGAGTATTTCTTTCTTTGCCAACTCCTATGTATTGTGATAATAAAAGTGCAATTCAAATAGCTCGCAATTCAGTATTTCATGAACCAAGCATATTTAAATTGATTGTCACCTTACTCGGCATCATCTTGAGAAGTGCACCATCACTTTACCTTTTGTACCATCTTCTTTGCAGATTGCAGATTGCAGATTCCTTTACCAAGTCACATTCAGTTTTTCGTTTTCGTTTTCTAGTTAGCAAACTCTTGATGCTCATAACAATTGCATCGTGAGTTTGAGGGGGGATGTTACAGATAATAATAAAATATGTTGCCTTTTATTTAGATTGCATTAATTATGAGTTATATTAGGATTGTATTAATTTGGTCTATATTTGGTATAGACCTAAATATGCTTTAGAATATTCTATTCTAGAATGCTCCTTCTCATCTATAAGTAGAGCCAATGTTTAGCATTATAATTAATAAAAAAAGTAATATCCAATATTTTCTCTGTCTTCTTATCTTTTCTATTCTGTTTCATGTGATCAATAAAATTATCAAATTTCACATATATGCAGATTATAGAGCGAACACTTAACCTGTTATAATATTGTGTAGACAGTTTTAACATGCTTTTAAAATGGTAGGAAGTAAACTGTAAAACATTAGCAGTACACACTGAACACCATACGCTATGAAATACAGTCATACCAAACAATTTTGTCTGAACCCTTTATGTGCTTTTATGTATCTCGTGGGTGTCTCATTTTTATAATGAGGCAGCCTCAAGAAGCTTACGGGCGATATACGAAGTTTATAAAAGCATGAAGATTGGAATATATACATATGTTCTTAGGAGCTATTAACCGAATTGCAGTGTTTTGTGTATTTAAAGATTCTGCTTATATGTTGTGTCACTCATAATGTTTAAATCAATGTAAACTGGTTTGTATGCATTTATATGTTTAGTGTAATTTGATGAAAGAATATTAGAATCTGTACATTGTAAGACTTATTGAAAGAAATATATTGTTGGCAGGTATACTTTGTATACCGGAAGTATTTCTTTCACTACATGTATTAATTTAATGGCAGTGCAATGGACTGAATGTGTATATTTTGGGAAAGAAATACCATTCTGTCATTTTACGTATTAGTTTTGTATTTCAAAGCATATGGATTTCTAGTTAAACGTTGATACATTACTGTGTAAATGAAGAGGGCCTATCATTCAAGTAAATGAATGCATGGCTAGCTTATTACACACAAGTCTTATTTTTGCAGTTTGAAACTAAAGTGTGCCATGTATATAGATATAAGTACCTTGAGTTAAGGCGTTTAATGTTATGCTTAAGAGGTTGAACTGTTAGAGGCTATGAGGTGTTGACTGACTATCCTGGTGTTTACATTTGAGATCTGTAACGACCCGCATTCTACATATCGAAGGATCGTAGAATATTTATTTTATTTTCATACGAAGTCGTATGGTCGTGTAACTTTGGGAAATGACTATTGGGGTCATTTCACATGTTCATGATTTTTGCCGAATTTTAAATGACCATTTTAACCTTGGAAAATCTTGTTTTGTCTATAACTTTTTGATTGTTAAGGAGTTTTGACCTGAAACCACTTCCATTGGATTCAGATGATGGTTTAACTTTCCGTAGAGTAGTCACATCAATCAAACATACTTACCATTTGGGAGATATGGCTAAAATAAGATTTGGAAGATGAAAAACAACATAATTGGGCTTAACGGGGTGACTAACGACTAGGTCCATAACCCATTTCGGGATTAGGATTATGGGAGGGCTAAAAGGGATTGGAGAAACATTCCTTTTCATTTTCTAAGCTGCCATAAACATTTTTTGAACCCTATTAATGGCCTCCATCCCCTAAATCTCACCTTGATTGCTTAATAATCACTAAATAACCAAAACTACACCAAATCAAGACAAATTAGCACCAAATCAAGGTTGGAGCTGCTGAAATACATAGAAATCTATGCCATAACAGTACAGTTTCAGATATAAAATTTCATTTGTGGCTAAGGTGAGTGATTTTCATTTTTATTCACTAATTACGCTAATTAGGGGTGATTAGTGATAATTAGAGAAATTATGCATCATAAAAACTGGAGAAATATGTAGAAATTCTAAAATATTATTTTATGTCACTTGTGAAAATTTAGGTCAAATTGGGTTAAGTTTGCCAATCCTATTGTTAAAACATGGTTAAGGGGATTAAGGGGAAAATCATGCTTTTTGGGTATGTTTGATCTAAAATATTTCATGTGATTGATGTTTTAATATTTTTGATTGATTCTATATGTTGTTACTACTGGTTGGTATGCTTTGCGATGTCATAGGAAGGTTAGAATGGTTGAAAACGCGTCGTTTGGCAAAATTAGCTTGTTGGAAAAACTGCAGGATTTTGGTTCCTGAAGGGGGTATGCTTCACGAACCGCCCAGGAGGACTTCGGTTCCTGAAGGGGGTATGTTTCATGAACTGCTCCAAGATTATGGTCATGAACCGCTCTAAGATCATGGTCATGAACCGCTCTAAGATGATAACCGCTCCAAAATGATGGTCGTGAACCGCTCCAATATGAGGAATCACGAGCTCGGGGTGTCACGAACCGGGGGGGTCACGAGCCGGGGGAGGGTCATGAACCAGGGGGTGTCACGAACTGGGGGGATCAAGAACCCGAGGGTGTCACAAGCTAAGGGGGGTCACGAACCGACCTGGTGGAGGACCACGACCCGAACCGAGATGATGACTCTGAACCAAACCAGATTCAAACTTCTACCACGCGACGACAACTGTGAGCTCTTCTATAGATCAACTACAATCTAACCAAAACCCGAGATGCAAAGGAAGACCAAACCCAAATTTATTACTCATGATCCATACGGGAACCAACGAGTTAACTTCTAGCGTTGGGCTTTGCTGCGAGACGTATGCAAAGGGGTTACCGATATCCATAACTTCGGTTCACCGTTGAGAGAGGGGGCATATAGACGAACCAGAGCCAGATGATGTATGGACTGGGAAGGATTATTGGCTATAGACCAGAAGGGAATGGTCATGGAAATTAGTTGTGCGGAGTCCAGAATGGCATGGACCCGTCATGGCCGCAAATGGATTTGGTGAGCAAAGCGGTGGATATCGTATGCTTTACGCACTGAGTGAGAGATGTGAGGATGATTGCTATGTTTGATGTTGCCGTCACCATGACACACACACTCCCATTTTACATTCTATGTTAGTGTGTACCTTTAAGTACTGTACATCTTGTTGTGCTAACTCTTTGGTTGCAGGTCCAGGTTCAGGTATGATTATTTATACCTGCTACTACTTTATTTTGTTGTTATCGCTCATACTAGATTTTTTCTGACCTAGATTTTTATGTCTCTTCTTATTACTCTGGGTGTTCCTCAACGAGCAGACTAGAGACAGGTTAGGTGGTTATGCACGAGTAGCTGTCCGGAGACGAGCAGGAGGCTTCCACATACTATTTACATATATTCTCCTTGTGTTGTTACTGGTCACTGCTTTGGGCATTAGTAGTGTACCTTTTCTACTTTGCTTTAGAGACAGTATTTTGATGTTGTAATAATGACGGTTTGGATCAGAAGCTGTATTTTTGATTCCACTGCTAAGATGGTTTAGTTTTCAGCTTATGCACTGTCTTGCCTGTTTTATGTCAAGTTATGTTATTATTATATTTTATTCCATGCGTTGTGAGATATACTACCGGTTCATTGGTGATTCATAGTTTCAAATCCTTTTCTTTTGACGACCGTTCCGTGCTAGTCGGGCATTGGCACAACACATTTCGGGGAAATGTCGGTTGTTTCGGGGTGGGCCGTCACAAGATCAGTGTTGATTCAATGGTGTCGCTGGTATATTATTTGATCCTGTTGTACACTAAGCTAAAGGTTCATATGTATATGGTTGGTTTAATGGATTTAATTTAGTTCGGTTTCTTTTATTTGTATTTGGAGCTGAAATCAGTGTTAAACTATATAATTGATATATAGTTGTGGCAGATGTTTTCATTTCTATGTCGACAAAGTGTGTATAACATATAAATTAATATATGTTGATGCCATGTTTTATGTAAACTTTGTACAAGATGTATATATAATATGATTCATTACGTATGAAATGATTTGATTTTACTATATTTCAAGAAATTAGAAAGAGGAATTAAACTAAGCATTTAGCTTGGTATTAGTTTAATAGTAGGTTGAAGTATCAGTATATAATGTAACGTTAGCCATATATTTAGAAAGAAAAAATGATTTTTGGAAAGAACAAGTTTAATTATTTTAATCTTGTTAAGCTGTGTGTGCTTAATTATTATTTATAGTTAATCTACTATCTTTTACTAATTAATTAACTCTGATATAAGTTGAGGAGACTTGTATATCTTCATATATACAAGTTATAAATTTGAAGTATACTGATATTTTTATATTGGTGTTAAGTGATCCTGGAAGTGATTGTTTGTAAGAAGAAGTTGACCCTATGGTTTATAAAAATTATAAAAAAAAAATGATTTTAGACTGGTGAAATTTTTTGGGTCGCTTCAGTTGGTATCAGAGTTGTGGTTATAAAATACACAGCTCTAGTAAATAAATTTTTATGATTATTAATAGATCGTATGATTTAAAATGTGTTTGAACATTGAGCGATTGGTTGATTTTATTCATTTGTTTAAGTAAAACAAAAAAAAATTAATGGACTGCATTGATTTTATCATAACTACCCCTAAAAATTTGTTGTAAGCCAAGACTTGAATATTGTTATTTAGGCATTTGGGTGTTATGGTTGATAAAATACACGAGATTAAAATGCGAAATTAATGAAATAACTAGGATAATAGTCCCAAGTTATAGATAAAAACAGTTTTAAACCAGTTGTGTGTTTATTTGCCTGGTTGTTTGCATTTTGTTTTAATGCATGGATTGTTTGTTTTGCTAATCTCTAATTAGCTATGATGTTTAAGGTTAAACACTTTAATGGTTTATATGCAAGTGGTTGTGAATGTAGTAGTATAACCATCTTTAAAAATAGCATTAAAATGGGTATAGGAGGATTATTACTGAAATTCAATTGTGAATCGTTTTATTTTGGATTCAACATAACCAATGGAAAAGAAGAAAAAATGCATAGAAAAATTCAGGGATGAATTAGAACTGCAGTAATTACTTTATTGTTATGATTTTGAATCATATTTTGTGATTTATTGAATATGCATAGTTATAGCAACCTTTGTATAAGTATATGCATATAATTTTAGAACATTGATAACAAAATGTGGTCTGAAAAATGTTGGGTACAAGGCAATGACATATGTTTATGTTGCTTATGTCTAGTATTGAATAGAAAAATTTTCCTTAAATATAAACTGTGATTTTACTACGCTTGTCAAATAATTTAGCATAAGTTAAAGCATAGTGGTTTGAAATGAAGGCTTTAGGGTGTGCCAATTTAAACACTCATGGCCATAGGATGTTAGCAATGAGAAAGAGGTTAAAATATACCCATGTTAGCACTGTGAGTTGCCTAGTTGAAAAAAGATCTGACTATTGTTTATGCTAAATTCATGGTATGAAATACACATGTTATATGAAAAATAAACCTAGGAGATAATTATAATGAAATGTGTTAGTAAAAGTCATGAATGTTTGATTTGCTTGATTTAAGAAAATATATGCATGGATGTGTTGTGTGTGAAATGGTTGTTTTCACTAGTTTGAACACTAAGGTCATGATATAATGCACATCATTATAGATGGGGATTTATGCATATAAATTGGGTGCATGGGTATAGAGTTGGGTAAAACAGATTTGAGACTTAACTAATAACCAAATAAAAAGGGATAGGAAAGTTACATATGTCTATCTAGTATCAGGTAAGATGTTAGGTGTGTGCACGGCTTGTTAAAATTCTATAGGCCTTTGTGTGTTGGGTTAACAGATAGGGGTTCCCACATAGTGTGCACCAATGTGTTCAATGTATGATGATGATATGTGTTGTATATAACGGTGTTGTATACACAATTATATGATTTTTGTTTGATGATAACAACCAAATATATTTCTATTATAAATGTGTTTGGTACTGTACTGTTATATATATACATCACAGCAATGAATATAATATTTATATTTAAATAAAATACGACTGTACAGAAATTCAAATATTAACACAGTATTTTATTTAAATAGAATATTCTATTTCAATATTCAAACAGTACAAATTTTATACTCCGCTGTTTATACATTTCACTTATATTCACTGATATTCACTACATCACAATACATTCACAGACTCATGTACAGATTTTTTTTATACAGCTCCTTCAGTACAGTGCATTTTCAGTCACTCAGTAATTTCATATTTATACATACACTTATTCACTGACACTTTTCTGTCTTCTGTCTTCACAGCTCTCTGTCAGTCCAGTCATCGTCTGCTTACCTGTCACAATGAAGCACACGCACAGTACACTGCAATAGAATTTAAGCTGAATATACGCAAATATAAATTTTATTTTAAAAATTTTATTTGCCTCAGATTTCGGTGTATTTCTCATCATTTTTCATGACTTGATCTGTTATATGAATATAGCATGAGCACGATACATGTATACACATACATGTGTATGTATATACACATATTACAGTGCAGGGACAGGAAAACTTGACTGATGGCTGCATATACACACGTGTACAAATATACACGTGTGCACTGCCTCGCCAATCAGCGCGCAACTGAGGAGTAGCCACTTGGACCTGCTCGACTCAGTGCATTCATGAAAAACAACTCAATGCAAACAAATTTCAGCCCAAACAGCAAAGAAAAACATCAATGAATTCAAGTCAGCATATCAACATCAATGGCCGAGTACGAGCACAAGGGGTAGCACAACTTAGCATGAAGAAAACAGTGTTCAACAGGTTCAAAATGGTATGTATCAAGTTCGAGAAAATGTCAAGCATGGGCGCATGCACAAGTTGTAAAACAACATCAAGTCAAAACAGCAAATGCATGGTTCTCAAATATGAAGTACAGCAGTATGGCAGCATAATGGTCAAGCAGGAAGTACATAGTTGAGCTACAACAATTTCGAAGCAGGAAGATGATCTTGGTCAAACTAGAGTGGTTCAAGGCAGTATACATTTTCAATGTGTACTTCAAGTGATCAATGCAAGCATGCACAGTTCTGATCTAGAATGCATACAGCATGAACGTGCAGCAATATAAGTCGAGCAAGGCCAAAGCAACTCAATTTAGACTCAAAACAAAATCCACAAGTTAATGTGTCAATGCAAATCTGTTTGCAATGTTTCAGGTACATGTAAACAATGGTGGAACCAGTCCAAACACAATGGAGCAGCTAGGTTAAAGCACAGGTTCAAGAATGATTTCTCAAAATGGTACAAGCATCAAGTCAAGTGTGGTGCAAATAAATGGTGCTGATTTCATTTCAGCTATAAATGGTCGAGCAACACAACAATGAGACAGTATGGTGAAATGGAGTGCTCAAGTGGACAAATGACTAAGGAATACAACTCAGCTTCAAAGAGTACAGCACTTGCATGTGCATGGGTGATATACACATAAGCAAACTCATACATAAAGCATGGTTCAAGTTGGCAAATCATCACAAACTAGTCAAAGTAAAACAAGCTAGCTACACATGGTGTCACATTTATTAGTATGGAAGAACACATGAAAGCATGCACAGGTAATATGCAAAAATGGCACAGCAAGCATATGTATCAGGTGCAAGCATGGTCAGTAAAATGTTTTCAGAAATAATGTTTTCAGCATGATCAAAACTGAAGCCATTCAAATAATTTTCCAGAAATGAACAAGTCGTTAAAAGAATATTTCACGACTTTAATTCATTCAATCAAGGATGGACTCATAACACTATTAATTAGTTTCCAGAAATGAATGCACTTTGGAAACTAATCTTTTTTTTTTGCACAAATCATTTTTGCCAAGAAAATGTTTTCTGATTTTTCAAATGATCGAACTTGGCAAGAAGAAATTGTTTTCCAGAAATGGATAAGTGCTAGAGCATGTGCAAACATTTCAACAAAGCATATTTGGCAAGGATACTAAAGAGTGACAGAAATCAACAGAACGTTTTTTGGCAAGTTATCACAAATTTGTTTCCAGAATTTTGATCACTATCTTGTGATAAAACAAAAATTAAAAGAGTTTAAAGGCGGATTAAAATTCTTGACAAATTCGAAACCAGCAGGGGTGATAAATCCAGGAACAAATATGGCAAGCTAAAATATATTTCCAGAATTAATCAAGGACAGATTGGCAAATATTTTGGAATTCAAAGACCGAGCAAATCAGTGGAAAATATTCACAGCAACTTGTTTAAGTTGATTCGTTCACAATCAAGACCAAGAAACAAAAGGCAACATTTTTCACGCAACGCAAATCAGGGGACAAAATCAAACCGAGCCACATAATGAAATCAGAGAGGGGTTTAAGGGTTTTCCATTTTTTTTACCCTATATAACCTACGCCATATCATCATCGGCAAGATATAGAAAACGAACCCAACATTTTCAGATCGAAATTATTCAACCAATATTCAAAGCAGCAAAAAAAAAAAAATTCTTTTTATACACTCACAGTTTCGATCGAAGCCAGAGATAAACATCTCAAATCGAAGAACCAGAAAGCCGTAGAGACTAGAGCATCAGAGATTTGATTTCGACAGCAACCGAATCGATTTGGGGCAAAGGAAGAAAACCCTAGAAAATCATTCTCGGTCGCCATTTATTTTTCCCAGAGCAAAAAGAAAAGGGATCGGGTCTAGCAAATGAAAAGGGAATGGGCCGGCCAAGTGTTTCATTGACCAAGCCTAATGTGAAAAAGGGATGACCCCCTTATTTTTAACTCTTCCTTACATCTAGGGTTTTAAAGCTTCTTCTGTTTTTGTTTTTAATTTTGTATTTTAAAATCAAACGATTCAAACAGTTGTCTAGAGTCTGTAAAAAATCTAGATTCAGTCAGTGTGTTGGCTGTGAGTTTCAGAGTCTGTAAAATTCTGGATTACTGGTTACAGGGTCGTAAACAGGGAAATCTGATCGAGGGGATATCGATCAGTCTACGGTTTTGAGCGTAGGGTTAGAATAGGAGCAGGGTTTGCGAGTGTACATGGTCTTGTATGCGGGATCCATTCTATCACCTAGTAGAAACCTTAGAAATGCAGCAGTAGGCAGGGTTTTGCCGAAGCTGGGTATATCTGTGTGTGATTTATTTTCTGCATTTCTGTTTCTGCTATAATCTGTGACCTATTTATTATTTTAATATCTCGTTAGAATTTTAATTCAGTTAAAAACTGTGATAAACCCTATTCACCCCCCCCCCCTCTAGGGTTAATCTAGTTCCCACATAGTGTGCACCAATGTGTTCAATGTATGATGATGATATGAGCACTAAAAAACTCATAAACAATCAAGTGCTAGGTGGTGTTGTAGACTTATTATAATCTAGGTCGAGGAACAAACCATCTAGGGGAAGGGACTGGGAATTGGACGATAGTATCTGAAAATTATTTGATTTTTACTTATGTAAAAAAATAGCTACTTTGGTATATCATTAATGGGTGCTTAGTATATGTATATATACACACACACACATACACTGGTTGCTATATTGTATGAATATCTAGCTGTTATATATATATATATATATGTGTGTGTGTGTGTGTGTGTGTGTGTGTGTGTGTGTGTTATTTGCATGTTTAATGTGAATGAATGAGCTTGCTTGAAGTATTTAATTCATTATTGAGGGTTGTAGGAACTCAGGGGAACATAATGAGTTAAATAAGTGGATAAGCAAGGGAAACACTTAGTAATAAACTAAGGACTGATCAGGTTAGGGAAAGATTATCTTGAGCAGCTTGGCATGGACCACAATGCAAGCTTGTACACGGCTTGTTTAAGCACAGAGGCCTGAGTGTTTGGAAATAGTAAGGGGGTTCCAAATAGTGTGCACCTTATGGTTCAAGTGTAATATAACCTAGTTAGAAATGGAAAATAAATAAATGAATTTATAAAGGACATAGGCCCACTAGATTACATTAGAGAATGTTGGGAAGGGTGGGATATGTGTGTATACATTTGTTTGATGATTTAATTATTTCACATGAATGATTGCATATTGGACATACATGATGGATTTCATATTTGATAATTTGCTTGGATGATTATTGTGTTGATTTTTGTGATTGAACCAGTGATCAACCATGATCAAGTAATCACAAATATAGCAAGTAAATTAATTTGAAGCACCTTGATAAGTATGCACATATAATTCCAGTACAATGATATTTGCACACACTAGTATATGTATATATGTATATGTATATATGTACATGTATATGTATATATATATATGTATATATATGTATGTATGTATGTATGTACAAGTGCGTTTGGTTAGACTGTAAACAAATATATGTATCAATTTGTTTATTTTGTGTGTAACTTAAAGGTTTTGTTTAAGTGTTATAAAAGGGGTTATATGTTATAACTCAAACATGAAAACCTAAGGGCAAAGTGGGAATTAGCCAAGATAATAACTTTAGCCGTAAGAATCAGTGAAAACAAGAGGAAAAAAGGGTCAGCCGCGACTCATTCTATCTCGTTCACAAAAAATCAAAATAATGGTCGTAACCTTAGTTAACAAAAATTAGGAAAAATAAGTAATCGATCATCTCGCATCAAAACGATGGTGGATTCGTGAGGGAGACGGGTTCTAGCAGTGATGCAGCAATGGGTTTAAGGGTTTCGAAGGCCAAAATCAAGATCTGGAAGTATGAAATTGCGAATAAAATCACGGTGAGTGTACTTCACTTTTTATTTATCATTAAGACCTCTACATGCAGCCGTATTGTTCTTACACCTTCCAGTATGCTTTGGTTAATGAAATCCATATGCTGAATGCATGTGATTATATGTTATTTGTGGTTGACTCCCATGTTTGGATGTTTGACTATTGTGAATAACATGTTGTTGTAGTTAGTGATGGATGCTGACCCCAATCGTTTTCT
Source organism: Allium sativum (assembly GCA_030737875.1). Taxonomy (NCBI): domain Eukaryota; kingdom Viridiplantae; phylum Streptophyta; class Magnoliopsida; order Asparagales; family Amaryllidaceae; genus Allium; species Allium sativum. The sequence goes on along the minus strand of CM060923.1, from coordinate 399,967,197 downwards.
GTTTGTAGTTGGATACGTATGAAAATATATACGTACAGATCTATTACAAAGTAAACAGGGGTTTTATAAAATGGTTGCAAGATTTTATTATAAAATCTCATGATCCACTTAATAATGTTTGTTGTGAAGTAGGGGTTACACGTATTATAATGACCCTGATTAGATTACCTCCTTTTTTACGAATCTGATGAATAATATTAAAGCGGATGTCCAATCAAATAGTATTATAAGTCCAGCAAGATTTATGGAAAGGCTACTGTGATTTATATTACAAAATTCCAGATTTAAGTAAATATTATAATAGATCAGACTAAACTAAAAAGTATAGTCTTACTGTTGTACGATGTCTTTAACTGTATAATTTGCTGGCATAATATAATTGATATATGTTTGGAACATATTGGTGTGTATGATTTTTTGGATTCATTGAATGGTAAATATGAATATATCTAGACATGAAAATATAGGTGTAACAGAGTATAAGATGCTGGTTAAGAAATGAGTTGGTTGTTCAACATGAGTTGATCTAAATGCTTGCATACACTTATGTTATGACTGGCGTGGATTGCAATTCATTGACTAAACACATAGGAATATATGTGTAGAATACGTATCAGCTGTTATGAGATGGGACAAACATAGATTATATTGAAAATACATTCCACGATTTGTTGGCTTCCTTTATTCATGTCTAAGTGAATTGTTTTGTTCATAGAAATGGGAATTATGTACACTTACATATCTCAATAATAGATTATTGCATGGTTCTGAAATTGTTGGGACATATAGGTATACGTGCATATAAAAATGTGTGTATATTTATATTCATTAACTTGTATATTTATATAAGTGCTCTGGTTATATTTCCATAAGAAATCATCATTTCCAAAATATACTTCATTTTATTTTATTTTCCTACAAAACTCAATATGTGCTTTTCAAATATGTTCCTTACATATTTTTTTTCAAATTTAAAAATACCTCCTTTTTGTTTCAAAAATTGTTTCTACACAATTTAGCTAGTACATATTTTAAAATTGTAACTTTTTAATGTCAAAAACTTGAAAAACACCATAAACTATCGCCCATAAGCTTTAACTTTTCAAGTTCTCAAAAGTCAACTATGGGGCTAGACTCAAAGTGGGTTTTAACATACTTAAGCCTTCCTAAATATTCTCACAAAGTCATTTCCCCGTTATATATATATATATATATATATATATATATATATATATATATGTATGTATGTATGTATATATCATCCATTTTCCGTTTTACTCATTCCTAATTTATAAAGCTCTACTGCCAAACAACTAATTTGAAATATTAACATTTCAGATACTAAAATATGGCATACACTTTTTTATTACAGAATACATTGCGCACTTTTTACCTAAACCTCCTAAGAGTCTCTTATTCTCAAATTCCCATAACCATTTCTTTAGTGTATGCAACTGATATCCCAATTCTATCCATAGGCCTCTCCTCCTATTTAGTGGGTTCTGTTATGGATCTAGGTGTATATATAATAATTTTATATTTCTTAAAAATACAAATACATTCACTCACTATCAATACAGGAATCCTAAACCTAAGCTCTGATACCATATGCAACAACCCGAATTCCGACAGACTGGTTTTTTTCAAAAATCCCAATCTATCAAAGCTTGGATTGGCTTGACTGGTATCTAGTAGAAAAGAAAGAGATAATAAATAATACATCAGAGCTCAGAAAATATCTCACACCGAAATGGATAAAATATAATATAATCAAATATAGCCTTACCGAAGTAAAAATATTGTATAACCAGTATCCAAAGCAATCATATCTCGACCACAAACCTAACCTGCGAGTGTATTATGAGGGTTCAGAACACAAAATTTCTGGTGACTGGACAAATTGTACATTCTTAAATAATCCTACATATACCGTTCTGCTATATTTTCTTATTTATTAGGTTGTTTGGGTTAACAATACTCAAGGGTCTATGCTCACATCGTACCCATCTACATCTCAGTAGATTAACCTAATATAGTATATATATAGCTACCCCTAACATACCAATGTACTTCCCTTGGTACCCTGCTAGCACCGTCTCCATCGTCATGCCATGGAAGCGTATCCTATGTCGAACGACGTACAGAAATCTAAATCATAACGCCACGTTACAGCAAAGAACCCTTTGCGCTATGCCACGTAAGCGTACGAAGTAATGCACCAACGTCTATGGTACACCTCCTAGTGCGTGTACCTAGACCTTCACACATACATATTGTCTACTGTAACACAAGTCCCATAATACGGTTGCATCCGATGCACGGAACTCGATCGGGAGCTTTTCCATATATGTATAGGCCCGCCTTTAAGGACCTACAATACAGATATCAAGTATGGTCTGATTTTCACGGTGGTTATGGCCCCACCTAAGTCCTTGCATTAACTAGTGAAAGACTTCATCATGAGCTAATGACGTGCCCCTAATAACCAATCTAGCATCCAACTTGGCGTGTCCCTCAACCATGCCTCGGTTGTGAAAGGACAATGGAATCTTGGTTTAGCTTTAGTCCTTCCGCATCCCACTGAATGATGATGATAGGTATCTGACGATTACTATCCTTAATTTGGTGATGACCAACCTCCCTCCACGAGCAAGACAAACCGCTGAATCACCTCAATGCCATTACGCCATAGTCTTCTGACTGCCAAGCTACTATTGTAGTCAAGGTATACCCACTACGTGGTATCGCGCAGATCCTCACCTCTACGTGTACATCCCGAGCGTGTACCGCAACGGAGGACCACCACAGAATATCCTACCCGTCCCTCCGAAGTCGCCTGCTTTCATCCAGTCCCACCGAGAAATTAAGCTACATGTCAGGCAGAGTAATAAAGTGGATGTGCTCCTCCCATGTCTCTAGACACCCCGATGATCTACCCCGTTGGATTATTCGCCTTTGTTTGTACAGACTGGTCCAAACGCATCACGTAAACGTTTTATTAGACCATATGTCTAATCTTTTAATTGCGCTTTCTCTAACGACAGTAATCTACACTCTTTTACCACAGATTGTAATTAACGAAAGTAATCTACAACCCCTTTTTATTACCATGTCATTAACTGTCAATTACATGTTTACAAGTTTCAATAGCATGTTCTACTTAATGTATATTAAGTATATATTATTCCAATCCACATGTTTTCTATTAACATGTTGCTTAATGTATATAATTAAGTACAACTTACATTATTCCATAAGTTTACCTCATTCTTCCTTACTTGATTATAATTCTTACACCATCATCACAATCTATTGTTGTTTACTTAGTAACTTAGTTCTCTTAACTAAGGTTTATTAATATGTTATCTTTTTTATTTATTATAACCCATGTTATAATTTCCAATTGTCCCTAGGACAAACCTACCTATTATATTGCATTCTCATTAATGTAATTAATTATAATATGTTGTATTCCCCATTCATCACATTTTCCCTTTTTAACCAAAATTTTACTATTATAACTTCCATTTCTTTAGTGCCTTGTATATTTTCACATTTACCAATTATTTTATGTTGGTTACTATTAATGTCACTTATGAACCTAACAGTCATATTTTCCTAAGACATCAATGGACAATGAAGTATCCTTATTTTATTATTCCCCAAAATATCTATTTTGTTGTACCCCCAACAGACATTACTAATTTACACATTTATTTATTTATTGCCTGCTGTGTACATATATTTTTAATATATGTTCAGGTACCAGACCTCTCACAGTAAGTTGACCACTTATGGATGCTGGATTTATCGGGCGTTTCCAGGCAGGCTTCCACCAAAGGTTAAACTTAACCTCTTGTCTCAGTGCGGTTATCTACAATTTCCCAATTACCATAAATTTTAGACGCAAATTAGGTATATCAATTCTTTTTCTGTTATTCCCAATTAAATTATAACTTGATTTACAATATCCAATTTGACATTAAAAATATTTTCTGTAACATATTCGGTTTTGTTGTAAATTCCACAATTCCATTATTTCATTTGCCAAATTCATTCTTCTTATCAACATCTTGTACAAGTGGCATTAATATCATGCGAGCTCAGGATTTCCGATTTCAGCTAGGACAACATTGAAATGACTGAGAAAAGCCCTCACTGTCTCTCCCCGGTTTTGCTCCAATCCTGATAATGACATGATGTCCTTCACCTTCGAAGTATACAACCTAAACTGCTCCCTGAATATCTTTGCCAAGTTGGCGAATTGGTCTACAGATCTGGGTAGCTACTTTTTGAACCATAGCGATGCCATACCCTCCAAATAGAGAGGAAAGTACAAACACTTGATTTCATTCATTGCCTTTGCAACATTAATGTGTGACTCACACTTGAACAAAAATAGATTTGGATCAGTAGTTCCGTTGTAAGCAGACATTGTTGGAGCAACAAACTTCTTTAGGAATTCAACTTTATGGATCTTCTTAGTGAATAAAATTTTACTTGGAGAAAAATCCTTTTTTGTTTCGTCATCGTTCCTGGCCATGCTTTACTTCATGATTTGTTTAATCGTCTCCGAAATATACTCCTCATCATTGTGTTATTCCATAGAGAGGATGTCAGTTCCATTACCGGATGCTTGTCTCGGCAAGCGATCGCGGTTAGAGAATCGAGGCACTTGACCTCCACCTTGGGGAGGCACCCTGGTGGGACTAGCAACTTTACTAGTATACCTTCCAGAATGATTCAAACATTTGTCTTTGAATCCATGATATCGACGCCACCTTTACTGCCTGATAAGTTGTCGGCTTCCTCTACATAATACTCACTATTGTGATCTGTAGCCGAGGAGTACGCATTCCCATCTAAATCAATATAAACTATACGAGGTGGAAGATTAGCTTGAGCAGTGAGGAGAGCATCTAGCTTATCCATTAAAGCTTTATATGAGCTTTCCATCCGTTGATTCAATCAAGCCACAGCTACATCCAGTTCATCTTTGGTTACTCCAGTTCCAGCTCCCGAAGTTTGAGCAACATTGGGATTATTAGTTGAGGAGTGGTTACAGGATCACTAGCAATGTTTTCTGATCCTCTTGCAGACTTACTACTTTCTTCATTAGTGTCATAATTTCAGACAACTTTCCAAACTGCGTTGGAATCCTTTCACTGGGCCTGACTTTTAGACCATGCAGATCTATCGTAAAAGAGCATACTTCCAATCTCCACAATCCACCAAGGCTCTTAACCTTGTGGTCGTGGATTCTAGTCCCACGGTGGGCACCAAAAATGTGGAACCCCATGTCTGTTAATGTCACTTATTGAGAGAATGCATTAAGTTTCGTGAAGCGTTATAGGTAAACAGAAACATAAATATTACAAGATAGATATAAAATAGAATTTAAAACTTTTATTAAGCAGAAAACATCGTGGTTCAAAACATAGTTACATCATAAGTCTGAAATACATAAAACCTAGTACATCAACTTAAAATTTCTGTCTTGTACTAAAATCATCAGAGTACAATAAACATGTAAAGAGCATAATCCCCAAAAGCATACCTATAGTAGCAAAGGTACGAAATCAAGCAGTACATCTAAGCAGCTCCAAGCAGAAGGAAAGAAGAATCTTGATCAAGCTTGAGTATTCCCACCCTGAGAACTGGGGGGGTACGGAAGAGAAAGAAGAGGAAACAAAATAACATAAGTCTGGCAAGTCCAGTTACATTTAGCATATAAACAAGTAAAAGCATCATGACCGACATATAAACTGGATAAGAGAGATAATAGCATATAAGGCAGGTACGACAAGGTAAACAGGATAAACTGAATAGAATGTATATGTATAGCGCTTCTCTAATACTTTTCTCTTTCTCCATGCACCAATGCAAGTATCACTAGAACAAGATGATCCCTAACAAGTATAAGATGGTAGACTTAGGCATACTTTTAGTGAGAGGTTTAACCCCATACAATAACAGGCAACCCAACTGAACATAGTGGAGTTACCCCTAAGGATAATAACGGGCTCCTAAACATACCAGAGTCTAGATGTACCCTAATTACTACCCCAATCGATCGGCTCCCTACTCTGTAGATGCCTTGTGCCGGCCCAACAGTAGGATGTATCACTTCCGAAAGTGGCAACCCTTCGTTTTTAGGGTGTGCACAACCATATCTACCGATGTCACAATGTCTTAGCCTCCTCTTTTCTAGACCCATGCGCGCATATGACCCCATCGGAATGTGCCGCCAACACCGTCCCCTCTTTTGGATCTCTTACAATTAGCCCAATAAGTGTGTCCCGATTCCGACCTCATTCGGAGTACTCGTTTGATACATATATATGGGTTACTGACTAAAACGGGTCCCACACATAAGATGATACAAGCTTCCCCCTACGCTTGTATTCCCACTACTAGGATTTCCATAGGTTATGCCCTACCAGTGTAACAAGATTGCATAACCCCAACGGATTAAGTTTGTGGGCTTATATATAAATATTACCCACCACTCCAAGATATACTTTACCCTCCCACAGTTTCAAGCTAATTTACTTAACCACTACTCAAGTTAACATGTTCATGTAATCCCTATGGATTTAACCAGGTTAAGTATTCAAGTGCATTAACATATATTCATTTATGATTATAACGCGCTAGACCTCCCACATTAAGCCTACAACTTGTGGACGCTGGATATCCCGTTCCGGGCAGACTTCTTCAACAAAACGGACTTAACCTCGTGTCTTAGCATGTTACGTATTTATGCACTTAGACCCCTCACATTAGATTCACCATTTTTGGTCGTTGGATATGTCGGTCGGGTCCGTGCAGGCTTCTATCACAAGTGTAATCCAACCTCGTGTCTAAGCACGGTTACAGTTTCTAATTAGTGTAATTCTAGGCATTTTCACTATTTAACAATTATCCCTATTTCATTATAGGTTTTCTGTGATGACCCCAAACCCTCGTAAGACGATGGCAAGGGTAATCTTTGGAATATAACACATAAACAAATAACAGCAGAACAGAAATAAATAAATACACCAGATAATGTACAATAGAATACACTGGATAAACATAATCATCAGAGTTACACAGTATACAGGATTGTACTTAGAATAAAATACATTTTAGCTATACATAAATGTCTACAGTGGAAAACAAAACATAATATGTACAATAGGAGCTGAACAGCATAAAAAGAGATAAATGATAGAATCCATCTTCAGCTCCAGCTATCCAGAAACAGCCTGCTAAAACCTAAATATAAGGCTGCCCGTATAGAAATAGGGGCACCCGAGTTTGCAAGTAAAACAAACTACGAGTCGGTTATGGGACTGGTATGAGAAATCTACTTAACATATTATATAATATGGCCAACCACAGGACCACGCCAATTTCACGGAACGGGTTTACTCCATTGGATTGCCAGTGCTTTAAAACAAGTAAACCTTTTAAACATCGCAATGCTTTTTATAAAAATGAAGCCATTATAAGACTCAATTCCCATCACACAATGCAACGCAAACCGGAGGATAGAGTTTTACCTTATAATGGGCAAAATATGCTTGATACGAATAATACGAAAGAATTTGATATTATTACTAGTGTTTATATGTTTCAAAAACAATTTCAATCATAACTATCAATCATAGACGACATGGGTACCATATATCATGTCGCCATATATAGGTATACAATCAAAACCGCATGGTGTCGTGTTTGGAAATTGGGTTTCCGTCATGAACCAAGGCAAAAGATAGTCCTTACCGAATTCGAGACTGTCTAGCCCGAGTCTTAGGCAAGTACTCAATCAAGCCTTTGGATCGTCAGGGCCAGTCCACCGATGTGGATTAAAATGCCTGAACACTGCGTTTTCCCGCCCTTTGTGGCGTAAATGAGCCAAATGACTCCATCGGCTCCACATAGTCACCGATATATCCGAGGCGCCTTGCAACAGCAACAACCACACAGGTGAAAATAATATAAATGTCAGGGCCGGTAGGTCACTACTACCACCCTAGCTAGAAAGAAACGCATGCCCTCCCTGATGTCCTCTCCCGTTTCTGGTTCATACCAGGGTGTGAGGCTCGCGAATCAACGTCATACACAAAGTTATGCCATACAGGCGGTGCTTTGATCATCAACCACAAGACTTTGCTTTTCAAAAAAAGCCTTGATCATTTGCCACTTAGGCGTGCCACATAGGTAGTTCACTCCATGTGACTGATTTCTATGGATATATAACCTCTGGGCTCGTACGTCTCAGAGAAGGGCGTTAAGCAAGAGAATAAATTCTCCGCCGCCAAACAGATATATATTTAATAGAGATCAATCAGCACAGAACCAAATCCAATGTCAGACACACAGTCCATTTACAAGTTCGTTCTGGGTCTGAACGAAACCGGAGGCACCTTATACCTTGCACATCCATCGATCTCCAAGTACGTCTGGACGATCACCACTTATTATCTATATTTTGGGATGCCTCCCAATCAAGACATCAGTTATCATCCAACCGAGGTGAAGATCTCCGGTCTTCAACCACCATCTTCATCATCGACTTATTATCGTCGATCAATTATTTGAAATGAGATTTAACTCGGCCTTTTCAAATAATTCACGTATATTTAGAATTTAAATCAATTCATTTCATTGGTTAAATTATTCGACATCAATAATTCTGTTCTTAAATGTAATTTTCACGCCAAACACATTCAGCCACCAAATATCCAATAAACCGGGTAAATTTGGTTTATTTTCCATTCCATATCGTTTATAATATTTTATAACGATTTATCGCTATTTTTATTTATTTGAAAATAGCCAATTCATTCAAATGACGCTTCAGGCCATAACGCGGCCGTGGCGCTATTTTTCTTCAGATTTGATTTACACATATCTGAAAATCTAACCGTTGGATCTTCACAAATTTTATATCGTTAGAAAGATCTTTTCAAAATGAATCCAAAGGTTTCGGTTTTGGGAAAATATGACGGTCGGATCTCCCACACTAATCGTTTGAAGTTACGATTTTAAAATACGAACTGCAGCATCGTTATTCGATTTAATTTAATTATATTTATATATATATATATATATAAATATAATCGATTCTGGTGTTGTTTTTCTTCAGATTTGAATTAAACATTCCAGACAATCCAATTGTTGGATCTTTACAAAGTTGGTGTCGTTGGAAAGATATTTCCAAAGCGAACCCAACGGTTTCGGTTTCGGGAAAATCCGACGGTCGGATCTGCCGCACTAATCGTTTGAAATCACGGTTTCAAAATACGAACTGCAGCTTCATTATTCGATTTATTTTAATTATATATATATAATTCATTCTTCGAATCTAAAACCATATTCATTTCACACATTTGATAAAAACGATATTTTTATCCAACAGCTATTTATTTCAACACATCACTTATTTTTAACAGTTCATATATCATAAAAATGTGATTTTTATTGTAAAACAATTTATTTCAAAACATGATTATTCTATATAGTTCATATATATCATAAAAATGTGATTTTTATAGTAAAACAATCTAATTCAAAACACGATTATTTTATATAGTTCACATATATCATAAAAATGTGATTTTTATTGTAAAACAATCTATTTCAAAACACGATTATTTTATATAGTTCATATATACCATAAAAATGTGATTTTTATTGTAAAACAATTTATTTCAAAAACGATTATTTTATATACTTCATATATCATAAAAATGTGATTTTTAATGTAAAACAATTTATTTCAAAACACTAATATTTTATATAGTTCATATATATCATAAAAATGTGATTTTTATTGTAAAACAATTTATTTCAAAACACTAATATTTATATAGTTCATATATATCATAAAAATGTGATTTTTATTGTAAAACAATTTATTCAATACATGAACTTCATTCAACACATGAATTTTATTCAACACATGAATTTCTATTCAACACATGAATTTTATCAACACATGAATTTTATTTCAACACATGAATTTTATTTCAACACATGAATTTTATTCAACGCATGAATATAAATCAAATACATGAATATTTCTGAAAATTTCAGCAGCATAACGGCAGGGTAGTTAAAACCGACACCGTCCCTAGTACGGCTCCTCGCTCTACCTTAAAGCCTCGCAGCTTTTGACAATGGGGATTTTCAATATCCAATTCGTACCTAGGCGAATTTTCCATTATACTAATCCTGTTGGGATTTCAACCACAATCAATCATTTCAAATCAACCATTCATGATATTCACCAAATTTTCACATCAACCAATAATCCAAACAATATCACAACCAATATATATCGTCCATGGTATGTGGACGAGGGGAGTATACATGTATATATAGATATACGCATATAACTATATTTCAATTTCATTTCAATATCATTTCAATTTATTTCAATGCATATATCATTTTTACAATGCATATATAACTTATACATCGAACATACAATTTATACAACGCTTATACATGAGGTGCACAACGCTTATATAACTCATACATCGGCTATATAATTTATACATCGTCATTTCCATATCGTTTATAATTCAAAAATCTCACATTGGTTTCCACTCCTCCAAAAATTGTAGAAAGCTCAGAAAAAATATCCGGTCTCTTCTAGAATGTAGAAGACGTCCGCACGAGTCCATTGTCTCTTTTTTCACTGGATTTCGACAAAATAGCAAAAAGATATGATTTTTAGAAGTTCGCTACGCTTTTAAATATGGAAATCAGTTTGAATAATTAAACCCGTACCTCTCAGCAAAAGGTTCAAAACTAGGTTTTGATTTTGCGATCAAACGGTGTAACGGTTTGAGGATCGGATTGCACGAGGTCGAAGAGCGTGGAGAGGCGCACGTGCACAAAGGAGGGGGCCCACTTCAGTAGCTCCTAGCGGCGGCAGCGGCGGATTGAAGACGGCGACTTCCTGGAGGTGATTCGAACGCTACAGGCCGCGAAAAAATCCAATCTTTATATGGATGTGAAGATCGTTAGGAGCACTACAAAATTCTTCAAAGAGCCATGGGTTTTTGTTGAGTGGATTAAGAGAAAAAGAAGAGAGAAGGTGGGGCTTCATTTCCGTCGTGCGCCTGAAGCTACCGGGGAGAGAGAAATGGGGCTGTCGATTTGTGATTGGCTGATATATTTTTTTATATATTTTTAAAATCTCTAAAATGCCCCTCCTCACATACTAACTCCAATCCAAACCCAACGACTTTCGTCCCTAGCAAAATACCTTCATTCTGAACCCAATGGGATATGTTTCGTAGGCCCGTTCGACTATTTCAGTCAGTTTCTCTTCAAATTAAAATATAAAACATTCAATATTTGATTTGAACGTACATTTCAATTTGCTGGGGCCACAAACTGATCCCAAAAGTTCCAGAAAAATTAATCTAGCTATTTTTGATGATATGGTCCTAACAAAACTAGTTTCATCGAATTCTGAGACCATTTGAAAAATGGCCATTTTCTGGTCGATCCAATTTAACAAAAATCAACCAAACACATTTTTCTTCGCCACGCTCACATATTAACTTCAAAAATTATGGAATTTGAAACCTAATAATAATTTGACATTCTGGATCCAACAAAAGTGGTTTCGTCGAATTCTGAGGTTGTTTGCAAAATGTCTATTTTCAAGGGCTATATATTCTCTATAGCAACCTTTCTGAAAATTCATTTGGCCGTAACTTTTGACTCCCGCTACAAAACTTCGATTTTTCAGATTCGTTAGAAAGATATTCATAAACAGATTTAAATATTTTTGTTTTCATTAAAATCCGTTTTATTTTGCACTCGGTATGGTCAGTCAAAGTTCGAATTTAAATTTTGAAACTGCCGCGCCATTTCAGGCCTTGTTTATAATTAAAAATAATTATATTTATTTCCAAACATCGATTCAAACATACTTTTCATCGTTATTATTTAAAATAGTTTATTTTAAATATTTAAAATCCACTAAAATAGCCAAATCAAAATTTTTAAACTGGTTCAGATTTTCTGGGTTGTTACAATCTCCCCCACTTAAAATCTTTTCGTCCTCGAAAAGGAACGAAGTCGAAAGTTGTTTTATTAACCAAATCAACTTTCATTCTGGCTTCCATTCTTCAACTTTTCAGTTTCTAAGAATTTTCCAATTCTTCAAAAATTTGGCTCACCCTAAATTTTTGAAAAATTTCGCCATAACCTCCTTTGTACGGGGAGGGGTTTGGAAATTTATTGGGCCGTATTAGGTACCCAATAAATCCTAATAAGCATGCACATATTTATAGTGATATATTCTGGTGTCCACAGGGGAGTGTGTATAGATCATAACTCCAGAGAATAAATTCTCGTCACCCTATAAATGGTTTTTTGTGCCTTAATGACCAGAGAGACGTGTTTATTGTCATCTCCAGACCCGTGTGGGGGTTTTATTAATCTTGCAATTTACCGTTACATTTTATATGGTCCATATCAGTCATCAGTTCAACCTGTAATATATAGTCATCGCCATACAGGCCTCTCGCTCGTATGGTAAATCTTCAACCTCGTCACACAAGCCCCAAATGCTTATGTGATATATAATGAAATATGCCTATCTTCAAGAATTATGCCATGTAGTGTAGTTCAAAATTAATTATTACTATCATATGGCAACATTTATTATTACACATAGAACAACCAGCACTCCGCATCCAATGGCATTCACAGGAGTTGATATAATAAATAAAATTGCGCATCCAACTCATTAAGGTTTACCTATTTGTCGGGCACGTAAATAAATTCTTTACTCAACAGCTAATCCATTTACCTGTTCAAACATATATAATGCACTTGTATATATTTCTATCTATTTTTAAATCAGTTTAATACTTGATTTAATTGCACAAATTTACCGTCATTCTCTTATTGACTAAATTAACTATCGTTCTAATAATTTGGTTAATCAAATTCACAATCACACAACACGAACCACAATCAATTTGTTTTTAACTTTTCAAAAATATACTAATTAATTCATATACTCTTTTAAAATCATTTAGACTATATAATTAAAAGTTTACATCCATGAAAAGAAAACAACAATAAAGTAGAGAACAAAATGGTAATGCAAAGTATGGTAAATGTACCTTGAACCAGAGTCAATCACAGATATCCACCCTGCACTTAGGATAGGCTTTCTTAATGCTATCCTCAGTTTCCCAAGTACAATCTCGCAGATCTCCACTCCATTGCACTTTGACTAAGTGAACCTTCTTGTTCCTCAGTTCTTTGGTTTCTTTGCCAATAATCTTGATCGGTTCTCTTCTCACAGCCAGTTCTGGAGTAATTTCTATATCCCATTGCGTTGCTTCTTCCACGATCAAGACTGGATCATGAACATGCTTTGGAAGTTGAGATACATGAAATACATTACGTACTCCAGGCAACCAATCTGGCAATTGAACTCTATAAGCGAGAGTTCCAATCTGTTCAAGTGTAGGGAACGGACCAATAAATTTGGGCGCTAACTTCCCAGTTTTGCCAGATCGAATTAATCCTCTCATTGGAGAAACCCTTAGATACACATAGTCACCAACAGCGAATGACAAATCCCTCCTTCTCGAGTCTGCATAGCTCTTCTGTCGGCTTTGAGCTGCTAGCAATCATTTCTTAATGAAATCGACTTTATCCGCAGCTTCGCGAATCATATCTGTTCCTAATACAAGTCTATTGCCAGGTTCAAACCAACAAGCACGAGATCGGCACGGTCTACCATACAATGCTTTGAATGGTGACATTGTCAGGCTCGCTTGGTAGCTGTTGTTGTATGAGTACTCAATCAAATGCAAATGGTCTTCCCATGATCCACCAAAATCAAGAACACAAGCTCGCAATAAATCTTTAGAATATGATTCACCCTCTCAGTTTGACCATCTGTCTGAGGATGATATGCGGTGCTCATGTTCAGTTTGGTTCCCAGTTCTACTTGAAATGCCTCCCAGAATTTGTTAGTAAATATTGGATCTCTATCACTAACTATACTGATCGGTACTCCATGTGGCTTAACAATTTCTTTGAAATAAACCTATGCAAACTCTGAGCAGTTCTATTGGATCTGACAGGTATAAAATGGGCGGTCTTCATGAAGCGATCAACGATCACCCAAATACTGTCATTTCCTTTCTTGGTTTTGGGAAAACCATCTATGAAGTCCATGGAAATATGTTCCCACTTCCAACCTGGAATGTCCAGCGGTTGCAACAATCCGGCAAGTTTCTGTTGGTCGCTTTTGACTAATTGGCAAGTAGAGTACCTGCTAACATATAAGGAAATGTCTCTCTTCATCGGTCTCCACCAGAATGTACGCTTAATATCATTATATATTTTGCTCACTCCTGGATGGATACTAAGCTTTGACTTGTGGCATTCATCCAGTACTTCCCTCCGGAGCTCAGAAATGATATGAACACAAATTCGACCTTTTAGCCTTAGAACCCCTTGGTTATCAATCTGGAAACTCAAGGGTTCGCCTTTCTGTATTCTTTCTCTTATCCTCTGAATGAAGTGATCGTCCTTCTGAAGAGCAGATATTTTATCAATCAATGAAGCCGCAATAATAAAACTGGCGATTATTACATTCTTTCTACTTAGCGCATCAACCACAACATTGGCTTTCCCTAGAGTGTACAAAATTTCAAAATCGTATGCTGCAAGAAATTCTAGCCAACACTGCTATCTCAGATTCAAGTCTTTATGGGTGAACAAATACTTCAATGACTGATGGTCTATATACAGTTCGAATTTCTCACCCAAAAGATAATGCCTCCAGATTTTCAAAACAAATATGATGGCTAACAACTCAAGATCATGAGTAACGTATTTTTTCTCATGCGGTTTCAGCTGCCGGCCAGCATAAGCAACCACTTGACCTCTTTGCATTAATACTGCACCAAGGCCTACTCTAGAGGCATCTGTCCAGACTTTCAAGTCTTGATTGCCATCGATAATCGTTAACACTGGAGCAGTTGTTAATCTTAATTTTAGCTTCTGAAAAGGCTCCTCACATTCGGGAGTCCACTTGAATCTTGCGTGCTTCTTTGTAAGCTTTGTTAAGGAACTAGATATCTTCGAAAAATCTTTAACGAACTTCCGATAATAACTATCCAATCCAAGAAAAATTCGGACCTCTGTGGGAGTACTAGGCTGCTTCCAATTTTGAATAGCGGTGATTTTACCGGGATCCACAGAAATTCCTTCTTTTGACACGACGTGGCCAAGAAATTTGACTTCTTCTTGCCAGAATATACATTTGGAAAGTTTGGCCTTCAAGACATTCTTTCTGAGAATTTCTAACACTTGTTCCATATGTTTCGCGTGCTCGCTCTCCGACTTAGAGAAGATCAATATGTCATCAATGAAAACCAGAACAAATTTATTTAAGACATCGCGGAATACTCGATTCATTAAATCCACAAAATAGGCAGGAGTGTTACATAAGTTGAACCGCATTACTAACCACTCATAGAATAAATCGGGACCTCTGAATGCTGTCATAGGAACACACTCTTCGGCGATACGAAGCTGATGGAAGCCTGTAGCTAGGTCCATCCTTGAAAACACTTGTGCGCCATTCAATCGATCTAACAAGTAATCAATCCCCGACAATGGGTATTTATTCTTTAATGTTTGCTTGTTCAAGTCATGATAATCCACACATAGTCGAAGAGTACCGCCTGACTTTGGGACGAACACCACTGCTGCTCCCCAATCTGAGAAACTAGGCCTGATCAGACCCTTCCATACAAGCTGTCGAGTTTGATTGTCTAATTCTTCTTTCTCCTTTAGAGTCATTCTCCGAATAGCGTGCACTGCTGCCCTTGCATTCGGAATTAAAGCGATCTTGAAATCAATTTCTCTCTTCGGAGGTAAGCTAACAACTTCTTCGAACACATCCGCATAATTCTTGACGGCAGGAATATCTTTTATGAGGTCCGGAATATTCTCTGTGACTATAGGGATATTTTCTATTTGAGCAGGAGAAACATCAAGAGCTGACCAAAAGTCTTTTCTATCTGAATTCGGACCTTCGCACGGTATGGTTATATAAATCCCTGATTTAATCTTTGCCCTAACCACGCTCTCGGCGCATTTAACCTCTGCTTCATATCTGGTTAACCAATCCAACCCCAAAATAAGATCGAATTCAATAAAATTCATGACAATAGAGATGGTAGGGAACTTATAACAGGAAAAAAGACAGGCACCGCCACAAACCCAACTAAGATTGAGGGAACCCCCAACTGGATTATGGACAGTAATGGGTTCTTTGAGGTTTTTCAGTTTCAAATCCAATTTCTTAATTGCATTCTTTGCAATAAAGCTTCGTGACGCGCTTGTATCAAACAGTACTTTAACTGGAATGTTTTTGACCGTAAGCGTGTCTTCCAAAACATTAGACCTTCCCTGACTAGCTGAGGGTGCTGAAGTTTCTGCCACTTCATTCACATGTACTGCTTCAGATTTCTTTGATAGCTAGCACTCCCTTGCAACATGACCTACTTGGTGACACTTATGCCATTTCCTTTCACCATGTGGATTCTTGGATTTAAATTCATTCCTCTTTCGCTTCTTCGAGGATTTACAATTCCTGGTCAAATGCCCTTGCTTATTGCAGTTAGAGCAAGCGGCCGTCGTTATGGGTCCTTTCTCGGATTTAACCCTTTTCCTCTTGGCTTTGGGCTTCTTACTCACCTTAGGTATCGTACTAGCCTCAGGACTATCAGTCTCAGACGCCCCTTTGTTGCTAGAACTGACTTCCTCTTCGTCGTTTAAAAGACCTTTCTTATGGAGATCTTCGCACTGATAAGCCATGTATATCATTTCAGAAAAAGGAAGCTTCACATGCCCTATTACACTACTTTGGTACTTTCTTTGAAGCCCGTTAATAAACCTCAGATTCTTCCTCTTCGGATTTTGAATTAGATGAGGGGCAAAATGAGAAAGTTCATTGAATTTCTTATGATATTCTGGAATGGTCATATCTTCTTGTATCAGATAACAGAATTCATCACATAATTGCTCAGTTGCTTCTGGGGGAATAAACATTTCACTGAAAATCTCTTTAAATCTATCCTGGGTAATATTACCTTCTGGATTATTCATAATAGTTGTTTCCCACCAGATTAAAGCTTCATCTTTGAGTGCCCAAGATGCCACTATTCTTTTCTGATCATCTCTCAACTGGAAACTTTCAAAAATTCTTTTAGCAGAACACATCCCAGCCTGAGTTTGAATAATGGATTCATTTCCCGAGAATGGTACTCCACCCAGATTTTGATATCTCTTTAATAGAGCTTCTATATTTGTTCCTGGCTGTGGGAGCACGATTGGCTCATTATATGGTTAAACCATAGGATTTCTTCTTCTGTTTCTATCACTCATTTTTTCTACGTCTGCAAATGGCAGACAAAGTGTCAGGTCAACAGAAAAGATAATATAAAACATAGAGACATATACTTGAGTGTAAATGTGTCTATTGGGGTGTATTTCATTCTGCTTCACTCATTCTAGGATATTACTAAACCTATCTGAAACGAGCGATCCGTCTTAGAACACTACTGGTTCTATTTCCGAGGAGTTTGTTAATATGTTATATTCTAGATCTAAGCTTAACCAAAGTTCTGATACCACGTGTGACGACCCCAAACCCCCGTACGACGGTGGCAAGGGTAATCTTTGGAATATAACACATAAACAGATAACAGAAGAACGGAAATAAATAAATACACCAGATAATGTACAATAGAATACACTGGATAAACATAATCATCAGAGTTACACAGTATACAGGATCATACTTAGTATAAAATACAGTTTAGCTATACATAAATGTCTACAGCGGAAAACAAAACATAATATGTACAATAGGAGCTGAACAACATAAAAAGAGATAAATGATAGAATCCATCTTCAGCTCAAGCTATCCAGAAACAGCCTACTAAAACCTGATTATAAGGCTGCCTGTGTAGAAATAGGGGCACCCGAGTTTGCAAGTGAAACAAACTACGAGTCAGTCATGAGACTGGTATGAGAAATCTACTTAATATATTTTATAATATGGCCAATCACAGGACCGTGCCACTTACGTGGAACGGGTTTACTCCATTGGATTGCCAGTGCTTTAAAATAAGTAAACCTTTTAAACATCGCAATGCTTTTTATAAAAATGAAGCCATTATAAGACTCAGTTCCCATCACACAATGCAACGCAAACCGAAGGATAGAGTTTTACCTTATAATGGCCAAAATATGCTTGATACGAATAAAACAAAAGCATTTGATATTATTACTAGTGTTTATATGTTTCAAAAACAATTTCAATCATAACTATCAATCTTAGACGGCATAGGTACCATATATCATGTTGCCATAGGTATACAATCAATACCGCACGGTGTCGTATTTGGAAATTGGGTTTCCGTCATGAACCAAGGCAAAAGATAGTCCTTACCGAATTTGAGACTGTCTAGCCCGAGTCTTAGGCAAGTACTAAGTCAAGCCTTTGGATCGTCGGGGCCGGTCCACCAATGTAGTTTAAAATGCCTAAACACTGCGTTTCCCCGTCCTTTGGGGCGTAAATGTGCCAAATGACTCCATCGGCGTCACATAGTCACCGATATATCCAAGGCGCCTTGCAACAGCAACAACCACATAGGTGAAAATAATATAAATGTCAGGGCTGGTAGGTCACTGACACCACCCTAGCTAGAAAGAAACGCATGCCCTCCCTGATGTCCTCTCCCGTTTCTGGTTCATACCGGGATGTGAGGCTCGCGAATCAACGTCATGAACAAAGCTATGCCACACAGGAGGTGCTTTGATCATCAACCACAGGACTTTGCTTTTCAACAAAAGCCTTAATCATTTGCCACTAAGGCGTACCACACAGGCTGTTCACTCCATGTGACTGATTTCTATCGATATATAACCTCTAAGCTCGTACATCTCAGAGAAGGGCGTTAAGCAAGAGAATAAATTCTCCGCCGCCAAACAGATTTATATTTAATAGAGATCAATCGGTATAGAACAAAATCCAATGTCAGACACACAGTCCATTGACAAGTTTGTTCTAGGTCTGAACAAAACTGGAGGCACCTTATACCTCGCACATCCATCGATTTCCAAGTACGTCTAGACGATCACCACTTATTATCTATATTTTGGGATGCCTCCCAATCAAGACATCAGTTATCATCCAACCAAGGTGAAGATCTCTGGTCTTCAACCACCGTCTTCATCATCGACTTCTTATCACCGACCAATTATTTGAAATGAGATTTAACTCGGCCTTTTCAAATAACTCACGTATATTTAGAATTTAAATCAATTCATTTCAATGGTTAAATTATTCGACATCAATAATTCTGTTCTTAAATGTAATTTTCACGCCAAACACATTCAGCCATCAAATATCCAACAAACCAGGGAAATTTTGGTTTATTTTCCATTCCATATCGTTTATAATATTTTATAACGATTTATCGCTATTTTTATTCATTTAAAAATAGCCAATTCATGCAAACGATGCTTCAGGCCATAACGCGGCCGTGGCGCTGTTTTTTTTTTAGATTTGATTTATACATATCTGAAAACCTAACCATTGGATCTTCACAAATTTTATATCGTTAGAAAGATCTTTTCAAAACGAATCCAACGGTTCAGTTTTGGGAAAATCCGACGGTTGGATCTCCCGCACTAACCGTTTGAAGTTACGATTTCAAAATACGAACTACAGCGTCGTTATTCGATTTAATTTAATTATATATATATATATATATATAAATATAATCGATTCTAGTGCTGTTTTTCTTCGGATTTGAATTAAACATTCCGGACAATCCAACCATTGGATCTATACAAAGTTGGTGTCGTTGGAAAGATATTTCCAAAGCGAACCCAAGGTTTCGGTTTCGGGAAAATCCGACGGTCGGATCTCCCGCACTAATCGTTTGAAATCACGGTTTCAAAATACGAACTGCAACTTCGTTATTCGATTTATTTTAATTATATATATATAATTCATTCTTCGATTCTAAAACCATATTCATTTCACACATTTGATAAAAACGATATTTTTATCCAATAGCTATTTATTTCAACACATCACTTATTTTTAACAGTTCATATATATATCATAAAAATGTGATTTTTATTGTAAAACAATTTATTTCAAAACACGATAATTTTATATAGTTCATATATATCATAAAAATGTAATTTTTATTGTAAAACAATTTATTTCAAAACACGATTATTTTATATAGTTCATATATATCATAAAAATGTGATTTTTATTGTAAAACAATTTATTTCAAAACACTAATATTTTATATAGTTCATATATATCATAAAATTGTGATTTTTATTGTTAAACAATTTATTTCAAAACATTAATATTTTATATAGTTCATATATATATCATAAAAATGCGATTTTTATTGTAAAACAATTTATTCAATACATGAACTTCATTCAACACATGAATTTTATTCAACACATCTATTCAACACATGAATTTTATTCAACACATGAATTTTATTTCAACACATGAATTTTATTCAACACATGAATATAAATCAAACACAAGAATATTTCAGAAAATTTCGGCAGCATAACGGCAGGGTAGTTAGAACCGGCACCGTCCCTAGTACGACTCCTTGCTCTACCTTAAAGCCTCGCAGCTTTTGACAATGGGGTTTTTCAATATCTAGTTCGTACGCAGACGAATTTTCCCATATACTAATCCTATTTGGATTTCAACCATAAGCAATCATTTCAAATCAACCATTCATGATATTCACCAAAATTTCACATCAACCAATAATCCAAACAATGTCACAACCAATATATATCGTCCATGGTATGTGGATGAGGGGAGTGTGTGTATATATATATATATACGCGTATAACTATATTTTGATTTCATTTCAATATCATTTCAATTTATTTCAACGCATATATCATTTTTACAACGCATATATAACTTATACATCGAACATACAACTTATACAACGCTTATACATTAGGTTTACAACGCTAATATAACTCATACATCGACTATATAATTCATACATCGTCATTTCTATATCGTTTAAAATTCAGAAATCTCACATTGGGTTCCACTCCTCCAAAAATTGTAGAAGGCTCAAAAAAATATCCGGCCTCTTTTAAAATGTAGAAGACGTCCGCACGAGTCCACTGTCACTTTTTTCACTGGATTTCGACAACATAGCAAAAAGATATGATTTTTAGAAGTTTGCTACGCTTTTAAATGTGGAAATCGGTTTGAATAATTAAACCCATACCTCTTAGCAAAAAGTTCAAAACTAGGTTTTTATTTTGCGATCAAACGGTATAACGGTTTGAGGATCGGATTGCACGAGGTCGAAGAGCGTGGAGAGGCGCACGTGCACCAGGGAGGGGGCCCACTTCGGTGGCTCCTAGCGGCGGCGGCGGCGGATTGGAGATGGCGACTTCCTGGAGGTGATTCGAACGCTACAAGCCACGAAAAAATCCAATCTTTATATGGATGTGAAGATCGTGAGGAGCACTACAAAATTCTCCAAAGGGCCATGGGTTTTTGTTGAGTGGATTAAGAGAAAAAGAAGAGAGAAGGTGGGGCTTCATTTCGGTCATACGCCTGAAGCTATCGGGGAGAGAGAAATGGGGTTGTCGATTTGTGATTGGCTGATTTTTATTTATTCATATATTTTTAAAATCTCTAAAATACCCCTCCTCACATACTAACTCCAATCCAAACACAACGACTGTTGTCCCTAGCTAAATACCTCCATTCCGAACCCAATGGGATATGTTTCATAGGCCCATTCAACTGTTTCAGTCAGTTTCTTTTCAAATTAAAATATAAAACATTCAATATTTGATTTGAACGTATATTTCAATTTGCCGGGGCCACAAACCGATCCCAAAAATTCCAGAAAAATAAATCTAGCTATATTTTGATGATACGGTCCCAACAAAACTAGTTTCGTCGAATTCTGAGACCGTTTGAAAAATGGCCATTTTCTGGTCGATCCAATTTAACAGAAATCAACCAAACATATTTTCCTTCGCCACGCTCACATATTAACTTCAAAAATTATGGAATTTGAAACCTAGCAATAATTTGACATCCCGGATCCAACAAAAGTGGTTTCGTCGAATTCTGAGGTCGTTTGCAAAATGTCTATTTTCAAGGGCTATATATTCTCTTTAGCGACCTTTCTGAAAATTCATTTGGCCATAACTTTTGACTCCTGCTATGAAACTTTGATTTTTCATATTAGTTAGAAAGATATTCATAAACAAATTTAAATATTTTTGGTTTCACTAAAATCCGTTTTATTTTGCACCCGGTACAGTCAATCAAAGTTCGAATTCAAATTTTGAAACAGCCGCGCCATTTCAGGCCTTGTTTATAATTAAAAATAATTATATTTATTTCCAAACATCGATTCAAACATACTTTTCATCGTAATTATTTAAAATAATTTATTTTAAATATTTAAAATCCACTAAAATATCCAAATCAAAATTTTAAACTGGTTCAGATTTTCCGGGTTGTTACATTTTCATGCCCCTTTTCCAAGTCATATTCACCATGTACCATATGCCCAAATTAAGATCTAAATCATAATTTGATTTATGCCTCAAACCCATATTCATGTATTTAATTCAATTTATGCTCAAATTTGCTAATACAAGTTATGCCCCATTTTTCACATATTCCCCTCGTTCCTAATTTCACGCGTTCGCATATTTCAGCGGTATGCCTAGGCACGAAGGTAGCCTGGCTATAAAATAAATAGGGAAAATAAGAAGGGAATAGAATATAAATAAACATAATAACAAGATTTACATATGATGGCAGTAATAGGCATAGCAACTAATAAGCATATAGTGATAGAATTGGGCATAATGACAAGATAGGCATATAGGAGCAGATCTGATGAACATGTGATAATAGAATTGATTCTTACATAACAAGGACATCATAAACAGGCATGATGAGATCTAAACAGTGAATTAGATTTACAAATAATGGCAGATCTGACATGATAAATAGGCATAGGCTTAGATCCAATTCATAGTCATGTCAAAGTAACTTAGATACACAGGTTATGACGGATCTGATGTGATTCAATTAGTCACTGGTTTAGATCCAATTCATAGACATGTCAAAAATAATTTTTAAATTTTTATATCTAAAAATAACGTAGACTCACAGAGAATGGATCTAAGAAAACTGAGGAAAGCGTGTTGATATTGAAGCACAGATATGTGAATTTGCCTAACTCTTATTATAGAAGAAAAATGGGGTCAACGAATATAGCCAAGAATTCAGTCCACGTACGCAGAAATGGTTTTTGCCCAGATCTAGGGGTGTCGACATCGACCCATGGGTCGACACCCCTAGGGTATGTCAATCCCCAATGGGTCCATTTCCCTACCAGACTTCATGCTTCTGATTTTGTATTATTTTGAACGGTTTTGATTTGTTTATGTGTGTGTGTGTGTGTATATATACGAGTGGAAACCCGTGCGTTGCACGGAAGCATAGACTACCGGTGTGATAATTTGCACGAAACCATTTCTCCACCTCTCACCATTGCTTTCTTCCACCTTTACTATGCCACTCCAACTCCTCACTACAATTGCTATTTCGTCCAAAAACTTTATCTGGATGCCACCAAATAAGCTACTATTTCAGAAAATTAAAATGTAATCCACAACAAACTCGTTTCCATAATCGAAGACATGATTTATGCACCACCAAAAAACATGCATAAGTACACAAATGAATCGGAATGTGAAGATGATCCCTCCTGATGAAGCAATACCTGATGAAGCAACGGTAAGCACAATATGTCCTAGACTTCGACATTTGTCTGCAATTGTATTATATAAGTATCTTTTTCCAGTCCCAACTCCTCCATTTAAAAAAAAATTCCGTCTTGATTTTGAATAGACGAAAATATTAATTCGTATGATGTCAGTTGATCATCGTTGAAAGTAAGAATATTTTTTTTGGCCTTCGCATCTTGTCCTTCATATTGTACTTGTCTGTGTTCCGCTATAAGTCTGTTTTGCACAATAATTTCCCAGTTTTTAGTTGGTAGAGGCATTGGTGGAAAATCATGTAGACTTTTTCTGATTCTTGGAGTAATTTGTTAAGAATATGTAAACCATAATCTTGGATTTCATATTCAGTAGGATTAGTAATGTGGAACAAATTTCTGATAGTGTGCCCTAAATCATCACAAATGTGTAGCAAATTTTGTCCAAAGGTTATGTAGTCGTAAAGGTAGCACTGAGTGAGAATAATGGAGAAAAGTCTTCTAAGTTGATATCCAGTGTTCTAATTGATGCCTCTTCCAAACATGTGACCCATTCTTCGTCATCTTCAAGCATACCTTTAGCAACACATGCATCTTTAAATGTTTCATGAACTTTGCCATTAATTGTTCGTAAATCCTCAAAAGTTGTTGGACCTATACAAATGGTAAGTAGTAGTTGTAGAAAAAATCGCTCACTAGAGTTCGGATTTGCAAAATACATTCTCCCTATAGCTCTGGAACTTGCACTTCGTGGGGACCATATATGTGTCTCTTTATTCCATGTATAAAACTCTGGAAATTGTTGATATGTATATATTGGTGCTTCTGGATGTGCTGCATAGAATTTGAAGTACTCAAATAATGTGGAAGTTTGGTTTTCTGCCCTTAATTTGATTGCATCCACAGATTCTGTCGGATCGAAGGTGACCTGGTGTAGATGAATTTGTAGACGAATAATTGCTGGTTTTTCCTCATGCATACGGTAACCAAAAATATGCCATGCAGCTTCAAGAGGGCTTATGTATCTAGAGTCAAGATACTACTTTATTTCATCTTCTTCACCCACTACAACAGTAGTTCGATCGTGACCCTTATATATATACTTATGTATATTTTATAGCCCGTACACTCGCACATCCTTCAACATTTATATGACAATTAAACATTTCAGAAAGTTTTGGATTATAAGGAACTACGTCCCTATTATCCACATAAATACCCCTTATTTCAAAAGATTTACCATCATTGCGCTGACGATATATTGGATATCTGTCTTTATCCATTGATGTATTATTAGCCTACTCCCTTGGATAACACTTCGAACATTTTCCATTTTCCATACATGGAGCGTGCATATTTCCCTTGCATGGTCCATGTATCATACACCTTCTAATGGTTTCAAAAAGTAATGCATATTTCTACTTGATTCACTATTCTTAATTTGTCTGCGAGTTGTAGAAAAAAAGTACATGCATATGCGGCAATCCCATTTTTTTGGAACTCTATAGTGCACACATGTGCAACAACTGAAACAAAAATATGATTTTTATAAATTTCATCCATCAAACTTATGCGTTTCAATTCAAATACCCTAGCGATAATGTCTAGACGATCATTGGGTCTTTGGTTTGATTTCAAAGCTTGCTCAATTTCTGGCCAATCTGGATTCGCAGTCATTGTTAAGAAGATATTTGGATGATTGTTATATCTTGTAATTGCTAGGGAGTCTTGATATATTTCATACATATGTCTAGGAGTACCAATATAAGAGGACGGTAAGACAAATCGCTTACCAATTTGATATGCTTGTAAGACGTCCGATTCTACATCAGTAATTCCACAGTACAGATCCCTATGAAGCTCGGTTTGATGAGTCCTAGCACAATATAACCGATTTTGTTCGGTACATGCCCAAGCATCTACAACGAATTCTTGAAATAATTTACGTGCACATAAAATTGTGGAATATTCACCCTCTCTTTCAAAGAGCCGATAACTATAATATGGTTGTTGTGTTAGTCTTTTGGTACAGGAATGTTTAAAGGGGGATTCCATTTCATATAGTTAATATCCCAACCAAGATCACCATAGGGAAATAAAAGGACATAATGAAGGGGTAAGTACGCTGAATGACATTCACTGATACGTTCTAAATGTGAACCTCCTTTTAAGTGTATTACAATATCTCTAGTTCCACAAATTTGAGATCAAACTCCAGGTAAGATAATAGCTATTTCATCGGTTGTTGGCATGTTATAGACACGTTTGTCATTTGTCTGATTGTAATGAAGACGCAAGGGAAGATTTTGGGCTATGTCAATCGATTTTTTCAAAATATCATAAGCCTGACGATATAATTTAGTGAATTCATTGTCCCACAAAAGAACACATTGTATTATTTCCAAAACTTGTCTATTAAGATGTTGGTTTCTTTCATGTCTAAATGTCAATGCAGCAGTAGGATCATATATATATATATATATATATATATATGTATGTATGTATATATATATATATATATAGTTGAGAATATACAGGGGGATTGCCAATATCGGGCAGCAAAGCACCAATTCTATTCGCAGTTCTCCATGTATTGTGAACGACTTTATCCCACGTTTACTGAGAGTTCTATCATCTAATTTGCAGCCAAGACTTGTGAAGGCATTTGTAGAATTATACTCACGAATATGTTGCAAAAAAGAAGCAGATAATGAGTCGTTTCCATCATACAACTGTCGTAATTCCGTTGGAGGTTGTGATAGTGGAGGTAACTTTACTTTTCCAGACTTACAACATGTTCCAAAAATGGGATTACATAAAGGAGTACCTGACAAACGTTCGTCGATCCAATGAAGTGCTCTACAAAATGGACATGGTATGTCCATTAAGACAAGGGAATGATGTTCAGTGTGTTGCGCCCGGTAAATCCTTTCTTGTTCCCTGCGTAGCTTATGAGCAATGAAGCGATTTGATAACGGTGTAACCAAGCCATCTTCAGTGAACCTAACGTAGATGAATATATTAGGAGTGAAGGGACAGTTGCGTGTATGTAGATTTTATGGTTGGGACATGGTATAGGGACAAATTGATTGACTGCAAACAATAGTATACTTACATTTGAGTGTTAAGTTGAGTAGATGAGGAGGGAAGAAGTGTTTGATCTTCGCTGGAGTTATCTTCTACACCACTGACCCCTTGTGAAGATTGGGTTACACCATTACTTTACATCATGGAAGATGAAGAGGGAAGATTGGGTACTGAGCTTTGAGATTCCGTTCCCGAAGTTGCTGCATTTTTTGTTAGTCTTTCTTTTTGTCTACGCAAAGTTTGAGCAATTGAGCACTTTGATGGCCTAATTGCAGCAAAGATTAATTTTGCATGTATTAGAAGAAAATAAAATCAAAGATAAATATGTACCATGTTAATCTGGTAGATTTAGTAAATAAATATGACAGAAAGTTTATTTCATGGGCAAATACAGAAATTATGAGTAGAGTGTGCACGCACATGTCGGGTGTAGTGCTAATAGAGGTCTCAGCCTCAGTGCTATCAGCATCAATCAGCAAAGTGGTGTGAGTACTCTACAGAACGGAACAAACGTGGTTAATGATTTGCATCGAATGTACGTATAAGATATATGTTTACCAAACCTTGTGACGCTTTCGATGTCCTGCAGATGTAGTAGGGGTACGATTGGTTATATCTACCAAAATACATTTGTCCGCGTTTGCCATATCAACTACTGTAAGTTGCCCAATAAATTTGTGGTTAGTTATAATGAGTTAGTGTTGAAGGTGAAACAAATTTGAATCGGTGAACAATAATGTCAAATCAAATTTTAAACCTGTATAGACAACTGATTTAACAAAATGCTTAATATGCATAGCCTTTTTCAGTTCCTAACATAAAGAAGCATGTGAAGGGAAATATGTATATTAAAAATTGTACTATTAATGAGCACCAGCTTTTCAGCAGTAGGAAATAGGTTTAAACCAATGAAATATATAAGCAATAGTTGTATAAGCAATCAGTGAGGAAGAATACAAAGGCAGACGGAAATGAATCCAGAGAAAAAAATTTGAAGTTCAAATAACTAAATAAAAGTGTAACCTGAGTTGGAAGTTAACTTTAGTGGATACACTGGTGATGGAGAATGGGAGCAGTAAAATATCAGGTCGACATAGTGGAAAGGAGAAAATACACAGGGCTTATGTATCTTGTGGGAGAGTATTGATTGAAAATGAATAGTTTATTTTGGCAGTTAGGGAAGAAGAAAGCATGTAGTTGTGTATAGGAGTGAACGGTGGGAGAAAGTATTGGTAAATGGAAGACGTGGACCACAAAATATAATGTGGCTGCTGGTATGATAAAATTTGACGTCTGCAAGTATGATAAATAATAATTTATTTAGGTACGACACTATAAAAATGGGTGCTTCTTTTAGAAGATATAAGGTCACTTAAAAGTATTTCATATTTAATAAAAGTGAGTCTTTTCATTTATGATATTATTCAGCTAACGTGCAGGTATTAGTGGTACCATATATGTTCAATTTTATGACTCTAACTTAGTATATATTGAAGGAGTAATTAAAGTAATTTCCATAAATGCATTTATTTGTAAAACTGAAATTATATTTGATTTCCGAAAATGAACAGGTCTAAAGGCTACAAACGTGCAATGCCAGTATTATTAACAATTAATGCTAAATTATATCACCAATAATATATCAAAAATGGCAATAGATTTTGATATTTACGGAGCATAAGATACTGTTAATATGTCAATAACAGGATATATATATATATATCAGTAATGAATACTGTTGGATATATTTCCAATTTTAACATATGTTGGATATATAGTAGTAAATGTCCAAATTTACTGAATAAATGGCCATACAGACTATATATTAACAAAATAATTTAAAAGCAGGTAACATGGTACCTATGCAACATAGAAACATCATCTTATCAAAGATAATTGGTCGATAAACAGGATGTTAACATAAAAGCAAGCAAGTTGTCCATGCCAGGTGGTAATCAATATACAAAGGCGTATGTGAAATATTTGTTATGTCAACCAAGAACAGTAGGAAGAAACAAATGTTCATCATTAAGTTTTTATAGGTGGCCAGCCAAAAAAAGACCCAAGATACAATGGCAAAGTAAACAAACAGTTATTATATAGAACAAAAGGTAGAATGTACAAAAAAATAAGCGGCAATGACAAATAGTGAAACAACAAAAAGTGAAAAAAATTGACAGTAAACATTAAACTCGATAAGTACATCATGGGAAATAAAAGTGTGCACAGGAAGTTAGAAACAAAAATTAAATATGAGTCGATAACATGAGCCAGTGCACAAAGAAAACACTAAAACACAATTTCCATAAACATTTGTTCAAGTACATGAAAAAACGTGTAGCAGAACACAAAACCTGCATGGGTGCATTTATGTATAAGAGTTATATAAGGGAAATGGGTACAAAGAGAAATACAGCTAGGTGTTTATACTGGAAATGCAAATTAGAAACAAACGTAATTTATTAGTGTAGAATACAAACGGAATTGATAAATGCAAGAAAAAAAGAAATGTGGTTATATGGTGGAAGCAGCTTGGTTAATTAGTTGAACGTGACGCTAGATACTCTGCCTCGATCCTGTCACAGTCCGCAAACTGCAGTTTAAAAAAAATTGGTTAGGAAAGGAATACGTATGATAAATATAGTTATATGAATGGTTGGAAAAAATTTGTATCAAACCACTGCATTCCAATAAGCTTCATCTTCGTTATCCGTATGTTGTGAAGTAGTAGGCGGAAGACTGTGAGCTTGATTTTCGTTATGAAAATTGTTGGGTTGAACTTGAGGAGCAACAAGAGGTAGGACATCGGTCACGGTTGTGGTGGTTTCATAGCTGATTGATTCATTGGTTATAGTTAGACGTGCACTTTTACGTTTATGTTTTTGTACTGAAGGAGGTAATGGAGACTGTTTGGTTGGCACAGAAAGCTTGGACTGCACAATCTAATGTTAAATGAGTTGAGCAGATGTAAAAAAAGTAGCAGTTAAGTTAGAAGAAAAGAAAAACCTTAGTCATGATGTGTTTGGAAGAGAACAAAACTGAGGAGTAAAATAGTGAGGATGAATGTGGAAGGAAGAGTATGGTTAAAGAAAGAAGGTGTTTCGATATTTATAGTGATCAAACATTACGTAGTAAAGCAGTATAGCTGCATGCGTGTAGTTAATTGTAGAAGTAGTATTGGAGAATAGTAGGGGTTGAATAGATGACTTGGTATAAGATGTAGATTTAAAAGGACAAAAAATGTGATGAAGTAATAATGGACTGCGTTTTAGTAGGGAAAGTGATCACGTGGCATGGTAACATTGCGGCAGTATAGTAGATGTATGTACATGTTGACAAAAAAATTGTATGATAAAATTGTGGCAGTATAGTAGTATTTGGTTGTACTTTGTATAAGTTAAAGGAGATATGAAAATCAAGTGCATTTACGCACATCATGTACCCTGGTATGCTAACAGAACAGGGAAACAAATATGAATCTTATAATCATATATGGTGGCTATTCATCGTACTGTTAATGAATTGTTAAAATACATGATGCAAAGATGATGGGTATTATCTTATAGAAGTTTATACACTTGCATTGATTTAATTAGCTGGAATGGTATGATCCTAATGCCAATATCTAAAGTCATATATTCATAAACTAAAATATAAAAAAGTGAACGGATTGACAGAACTATCAACGTATTAGTTTATACGTTATCAGTTTTATAGATCATGTTATTATAGGATTAAAAAAATAGACGTACTGTGTTCTATGCTTTGCTTCACACATCAAGTCATTGCTATGTTCGTTTTAAAATGAATTTGATATACTTTGATTTTGTGTACTAATTTCTGTAGCATCAACCAAAAACTGAAACATTCATTACAATTAATCTTTGTTTATCTTTATGGTACATCATAGTTGTTCCTTATTATCTTATAG
Source organism: Allium sativum (assembly GCA_030737875.1). Lineage (NCBI taxonomy): Eukaryota > Viridiplantae > Streptophyta > Magnoliopsida > Asparagales > Amaryllidaceae > Allium > Allium sativum. The sequence continues at coordinate 399,936,285 of CM060923.1, read as the reverse complement.
TTCGGTTGCTTTTTACACGCATTTGAAGAAAATGGGTGCTTCTTTTAGAAGAGATAAGGTCACTTAAAAGTATTTCATAATTAATTAAAGTGAGTCTTTTAATTTATGATATTATTCATGTAACCTACAGGTATTAGCGGTACCATGTATGTTTAATTTGATGACTCTAACTTAGTATATATTGAAGGAGTAATTAAAGTAATTTCCATAACTGCATTTATTTGTAAAACCGAAATTATATTTGAATTCCAAAATATGAACAGGTGTAAAGGCTACAAACATGCAATGCGAGTATTATTAACATCTGATGCTAAATTATATCACCAATAATATATTAACTTATAGATAAAGACCCTGTAAGATGTAAATATATAGAACCTTTCCGATTATCTACAAATCTTTTGAAATGCAATTTCAGTCCATTGTAATGGAATATAAACAATTTCACTCCATTTTTATATGGCAATCCTTTGATATAGCTTTTTTAAAATTTCAAATATATTTTTAAGACTATCTGCTCCCAACCCATTTAGTGCTAATTTCATTGTTTAAATTGGGTATCATTAGAATATTGATAGTAATTGGCTCTTATATAGAATGAAATGCATTTGCGCACTTTTATCTTTTCATTTAAGCTATTTATTGCTTGCATGAGATGCTAGGAATGTGTAACAGCAAACAAAATTTAATTCATACAGCACATAAAATTTTCCTTTTACTGTATTATATTCATACTGCGAAGCGTAATAATGTTTATAACATAAGGCAAGCTTCAGGAGGCATTCACAGCATTTAAATTGAGATAACCACATCAGACGAAATATTATTTCTCATAGAAAGCAAATGCAGAGAGGACAAAAATAAATATGACAAATTTTGATACAGGATACGTATATTAAAACTTATTATCAACATTTGAACATATTTTTAAGTACACGTAAAAAAGTGTAATTATCGATCACCACGTCCTCACTCCAATGTGTTGAGTGCAAGTTAAGCTGCAAATAAGAGTAAATACGCAGTCGGTTAAAATGAAAATGTGCTTATTTTAGTATTTAAAATATAAGCAGCAGATTGTCTTACCGTAATTCTTTTTAATGGCCATTTAGCAGTTTTCCGATTATTCATCATATCCTCTTTATAGGACAGTATTGCACTATCCCAAATCTATAATGTGATATGAACAATGTAATTTGAATTGATAATTAAATTAAGGAGTATACGAACACATGAGCAGTGGTCATACTTCACTTCCTACACTTGTTCTCTGTCTTGGCCATGTGCTTCTCCGAATTTGCATAGGCTGGTCCGGGTAAACATGTCGACCCTTCAAGATATGGGTAGATGTTATGTACTGATAATCTTAAATTAGTTATATATAAGCATATAATTTAAAGATAAACACTTACCTGATTATCAAACACAATGACATTAACCTCATATTCATGTAGCAAACAAACAATTTTCGAAACAATATAATCTCCATCCGCCCAAAGATTTCCGTGAATGATGAGATTATTAAATATTTTTGCTGCCTGTCGTCGCGCATCGTGTATAGAGGATATAATCATGTTTGCGCATAATAGGTAATGTACCATTGAAACGATAACTAAATCGGTAAGTGGAAAAATGTTGAGCAGCGAGATTAGAATGCGTGAAATGGGTGGAGATGGGATTAAATGAGAAGAGAAGGTCAAGTTGCAAGAAGAGAAGACATAAGAGGTTATCTAGAAATGTATAAAAAGGGTTGGTGGAACAGAGACAGAATTTATAGCGGAGTGGAGGAAGGAGTGGGGGAGAATGTGGGAATGTGAAAGTGGGAAAGGAAAGTTACCGATCCACGTGAAAACAAAATAGACCGGCAGATGGAGATGAGTGGCAATCAAATATCAGGGGAAGTGTTTAAATTAGGATTGTTGATTTGTTTTTGTGGGATTAAATCAGGGACGTTGTTTGTCCGGGGAGGGGGGGGGCGATTTATTATATAGATATGTATGTATCTTATGCGTATACAAACTTCAAACCTTAATATCATCTTCATATGATGCCCGTTTCATGCAAACTCGGAGTCTATCTTAAGAAGAATTCCGAGACAAACGCAATGGCCCAGTTCATTTTACTTAATTCGCAATATCTAATTAAGTATTCTTTAGTTTGATATGCTATAAAATTATGGGGTGTTACATTCTTCCTTACTTAAAGGATTTCATCCCCGAAATCTCCAAGCTAAGAAGAATGTATATCCTAACATCGATCATCCATCTACTCATCCACCAATCATAGGCATCCAATGTCCTTAAAAGTTCTCTAATGCTTATATGAACATATGCAACAGTGTGTGTATATGTCCCTATACTAATGCGAAAGATCAGGTGGTCAACTGATTCTCTCAACCTCCTTAATGCAATGTATGTTAGTGCCATGAATCCAACATGTATGCAAATAATCCTATTATATCATGTAAGTTCTATATGTGTGCACAATCATTCATCCAAATGCACGATTCATATGATGACACACCCGCTTTCATCGACGAAAAGAAGAAAATGCACATATATCAATATGCAGTATGAGAGTTATTGAGCAGATCTAGTGCCTAATGTGTGTGTGTGTATGCATCCACGAGCAACCACTAGTAAACACTTGCATCCACTTGCATCCATCAAACATAACATGTCCCAAACACATTTTTACATCCGTGGGATTCCTACCTAAAGGTCGAAGATTCGATTGATAGGATATACTTAAATGATAGAAACAAGCATAAATAAAAGCTCTGGTAAAAGAAGTTAAGAGCATACCCTTGAAAAGAAAAGGGTACGAAGCGCAAATCTTGTTTTTGGTCTCCCAAGTTGCATCCTCTTGGTTATCTCCCCACTGAACTTTCATCAACTTGATCTCTCGGTTGCGTAGCTTCTTAACCTCTGATCCAAGAATACAGGTAAGAACTCGTCTAACTGTCGCCTCACATTCCACCTCTACTTCCTCAAGCATACTCGTCCCAACTACTTCTGCGGTATCATGCAAGCACTTCCGCAAATGAAAAAAGTGGAAAACATCATGAATGTCAAACAGTCTCTCTGGTAGATTTACTCTATATGCCAATTGGCCAATCCTTTCTGTTATGGGAAAGTGCCCCACAAATCTTGGTGTTAATTTCCCTACAGATCCAAAGCGAGCCTCATTCCTTAATGGTGATACCTTAATGAAAACCATGTCTCCCACCTCAAATTCAATGTCAGTCCTTCTCTTATCTGCGTAGGACTTCTGCCTATCCTAAGCTGTCTTCATTCTCCATCTAATAAGATCTATCTTTTCGGAAGTTTCTCTAACCATATCTGGTCCAAGTGGAACTCTTTCTGTAGATTCCCACTAACAAGTTGGTGATCTACAGGGTCGTCCGTATAATGCTTCAAAGGTTTCCATGCTAATACTAGCTTGATAACTGTGGTTGTAGGTGAACTCTACCAAAGGAAGATGCTCTTCCCAAGTCCCTCCGAAGTCTAGGATACACAGCCTTAAAAGATCCTCAAGAACTCTATTCACTCTTTCCGTCTGTTCAACAGTCTTGCGGGTGATAAGTGGTGCTCAAACACGACTGTGTATCTAATGCTTCTTGCAAGCTCTTTCAAAACTCATTGGTGAAAATGGGCTCACAATCACTTACGATACTGGAAGGTACTCCATGAAGACGGACTATCTCACGAACGTAAACTGCTGCCAACCATGTTGCCATCCTCTTGCTCTTAACCGGAATGAAATGAGCGCTCTTAATAAGTCTGTCTACTATAACCCAAATACTAGTGTTGTCTTTCCTCGATCTAGGAAAAACATCAATGAAATCCATCGACAAGCTCTCCTACTTCCACTGTGGGACCTCCAAAAGATGAAGTAAACCACTGGGCTTCTTTTGCTCAGCCTTGACTTACTGGCAAATCAAACATTGAGAAACAAACTCCGCCACATCTTTCTTCATACCATCCCAAAATAAAACCCTCTTCATATCTCTATACATCTTATCACCGCCTAGACGAATAGTCATCTTAGAATGATGGGCTTCCTCTAGGACTATCTTCAACAAACTCCCAACTCGGGGAACACAAAGCCTTCCATCTCGTCGTAACTACCCTCTATCGTCTATGGAATATCTACTGAGGTGACTAGAAGTTTCCCCTCTACTAAGCCTATCCAAGATGTCTGAAATCTATGGATCCTCTCGTTGTGAAGCTCCTATCTGATCCATAAGAGTAGGTCGCACCTCTAGTGATGCCAATAAACCAGGTATAAACTCGGCGGAGGGTCTAAAATCAAAAGTCGATATAAACTCCAAGCTTTTCCTCTCCACGAACAGAGGACTTAAGGCCACCCTCTGCTACTCAATGTGTCTGCCACCACATTACCCTTGCCCGGGTATAAGCAATCTCAAAGTCATAGGATGCTAGGAACTCCATCCACCTTTGTTGCCTTAAATTAAGATCCTTCTGTGAGAACAAGTACTTGAGAGATTTATGATTGGTATACAACTCAAACTTCTCTCCAAGCAAATAATGGAGCTATGTATTAAGCGCAAATACTATGGCAGCTAGCTCTATGTCATGGGTAGGGTAGTTCGTCTCATGAACTCATAGCTGCTTACCTCCATAACATATTACCCTTGCCTCTTGCATCAGAACCGCACCAAGCCCTGTACCACATGCATCAGTGTATAATGTGAACACTTTATTCCCATCGGGAAAGGTCAAGACAAGGGTTGTTGTCAGAGCCCTCTTCAATCGCTGAAAAGCATCGTCACAATCTACAGATTCTTCTTCGTTAGCCTAGTGAATGGGGCTGATATCTTTGCGAAATTCTTAATGAACTTCCCATAATAGCCTGCTAACCCCGGGAAACTTCTCACCTCTATTGCATTCTTTGGGATCTTCCAATCTTGAACTGCAACTACCTTTGCGGTATCTACTGTTATCCCATCTATAGAAACTACATGCTCTAGAAATCTCACTTCTTTTCTATAAAAATGACATTTAGAGAACTTCTCCTTAAGTTGATGCGCACAGAGAGTTTTCAAAACCTCCCATAAATGTAAGGCATGCTCTTCCTCGCACTTCGATAAAATCAAGATGTCATTAACAAAGACCACGACAAACATATTTAGAAATTCCCGAAACACCCTACTCATCAGATCAACAAAATAGGCGGGTGCATTCGTCAACCCAAAAGGCATAACGAGCCACTTAAAGAAACCATCTGGAGTTCTAAAAGCGGTCTTGTCTATACTGTCCTCAGCCACTCTCAACTGATGAAACACCGTGGCCAAGTCTAACTGAGAGAAAACAGATGCACCAACAATCTGGTCAAATAGATCCTATTTCCTCGGAAGTGGGTGCCTGTTCTTTTAGTGAGTTTATTCAACTCTCTATAATCCAAGCATAAGCGAACCGAACCATCTGCCTTAGTTGCGAATACCACCAGAGCACCCCATTCAGATATGCTTCGCCTAATAAACCCTTTCCCAAGTAGCTCCCCTACTTGCTTGTTGAGCTCCCTCATTTATCTTGGAGCCATGTGGCGCACAGGTAATGCAACTGGCTTTGCATTGCTCACCAAGTATATACGAAAATCGATCTCGTGCCTCGTAGGTAAGCCCTGAACCTCCTCAAAAACATCAGGATACTCACAGACTACTGGTACAGATAACAGATCATCGATAGATGCATCAAGTGACTCTAGGAAACTAAGCATGACAGACCCTTTAGGGTCACAAGAAATCTCGAGGGCCCTCCTATGGCAAGTCAAAAGTCTAATGACCCTCATCTCACAGTCCAGAATGGCACCATACATGGCTAGCCAATCCATCCCTAGATTCAAACCATATCCCATGAAACCAAGCACACATCCATCGCACTCAAACTCGACGCCTAAGAGATATATTCTCAAACCCCAACAAATCACGGACAAATGAGTCGTACCACCAATGGGGTTTGATACAACAACGAGATCCAAAACCATACTAGTACTAAGGTGCAATGACTCAACCATAGAATCAGATATAAAAGAATGCAAAGCATCGGAATCAAAAAGAGTTCTAACTGGATGATTGGAAAGAGAAATCAAACCTTCAACGGAAACTTTCCTAACTCTGTCTGGCGCACTAGCCACAGGAGCATGCACCTTCCCTCCCGAAGTTCCTACCCTTTGACCTTGTCCTTGCTTCTTCAGGCACTCCTTAGAAAAGTGTCTGACCTCTCCATAATTGAAACAAGCGTTCTTCCTTCTTTTGCAGTCCTTGATCAAGTGACCCTCGCATCCGCAATTATGACACTTCCTCTTATCTTTAGCCTTTTCATTCTTTCCGCCTTTATTTTGATGTTGTTTTCCTTTCTTGGGCCACACTTTCTATTTTTGTGTTTCCTCTACTTTAACTTCTTTCTTTTCACCTTTATCTTCCTCATGCATCAATGCCATATCAGTGAGCCTTTCAAAAGTTGCTCCCATCGGAATATGAGACATAGCTAACCCACTGAGGGGTTCATTCAATCCTCTAGCAAACCGCAAAGTTTTCTTATTTGGGGTTTCTGCTATCTCCAAACCAAACCTCGCCAGTTAGTTGATCTTGTTAACATACTCTTTGACAGTCATGACTCCTTGATTGAGTGCCAGAAACCTTTCCATTTGCATACTTTTCTCAACTTGAGAAAGAAACTTTATTTCAAACCTCTGCCGAAAATCATCCCAAGTCTCCACTGGACGCCGTGCTTGCGATACTTCCTACCAGAATGAAGCCTCATCTTTCAATAGCCAAGCGAACAACTAAATCTTCCTATGATTGTCAACTTCGAAAATTCCAAACAAATCCTCCATCTCTTTGAGCCAATTCCTTGCTTCTACGAAAGTTTCAAAATGGCTTTCCTCCCATAGCACAGAAATCTTTGCAGACCTTAGAGAAATTATCTGCTCGTGGGGGAGGAGGATGAGGAACAGGGGGTGCAGCTGGGGGAGGAATGTTTGCTTGACCACCAGCAGGCGCCGTGGCCTCTAGATACCTACGGAACCAACCCGATATCATAACGCCCTCAAGAATGTTAGGTTTTCCAGATATGCTAAAAAGAAAAGGAAAAAGAAATTCAAACAGAGAATCGAAAGATATTACATATGGCTTCGGGGAATATATTTTTCAAAACAAAAAACCTTTTGAAAATAATATTCAAAACCTTTTATCTAATAGGGTAACCGTTAGCTCTGATACCAACTGTGACACCACACGTTCGTTAATGTCACTCATTAAGTGAATGCATTAAGTTTCGTGAAGCGTTATAAGTAAACAGAAACAGAAGTATTACAAGACAGATATAAAATAGCAACGGAATTTAAAACTTGTATTTAGCAGAAAACATCGTGGTTCAAAACATAGTTACATCATAAGTCTGAAATACATAAATCCCAGTAAATCAACTTAAAATTTCTGTCTTGTAGTAATCATCAGAGTACAATAAATATGAAAAGAGAATAATCCCCAAAAGCATAGCCATAGTAGCAAAGGTACGAAATCAAGCAGTACATCCAAGTAGCTCCAAGCAGAAGGAAAGAAGAATTCTGATTAAGCTTAAGTATTCTCACCCTGAGAACCTGGGGGAACGGAAGATAAAGAAGAGGAAACAAAATAGGCCAGACATAAATCTGGCGAGTCCAGTTACTTTTAGCATATAAATAAGTAAAAGCATCATGACAGGCATATAAACAGGATAAGAGGGATAACAACATATAAGGCAAGTATGACATGGTAAACATGGATAAACAGAATAGAACATATATGTATAGCGCTTCCCTGATACTTTTATCTTTCTCTCTGCACCAATACTAGTATCACTAGAACAAGATGATCCCCAACAAGTATAAGATGGTAGACTTAGGCATACTTCTAGGGAGAGGTTTAACCACATGCAATAAAAAGCAGCCCAACGGAATATCGGAGTTACCCCAAAGGATAATAACGGGCTTCTAAACATATAAGATTCTAGATGTACAATAATTACTACCCCAATTGATCGGCTCTCTACTCTGTAGATACCTTGTGCTGGCACCACAGTAGAATGTATCACTTCCTAAAGTGGCAACCCTTCGTTTTCAGGATGTGCACAACCATATCTACCGATGTCACGGCGTCTTAGCCTCCTCTTGTCCGGACCCATGCACGCACATAACCCCATCGGAATACGCCACCCACACCATCCCGTATTTTCGATCTCTTACAATCAGCCCAGTAAGCATGTCCCGACTCCGACCTAGTTCGGAGTACTCGTTTTATACCTATATATGGGTTACTGACTAAAACTGGTCCCACACACAAGATGATACAAGCTTCCCCCTACGCTTGTATCCCCACTACTAGGATTTCCATAGGTTTATGTCCTATAGTGTAACAAAATTGCATGCCAACAGGTTAAGTTTATGGGCCTATATATAAATATTACCCACCAACTCAAGATATACTTAACCCTCCCACAGTTTCAAACAAGTTTACTTAACCCCTACTCAAGTTAACATGTTGTAACACCCCACCTCCGCTAGGGTCACTCACAAAGGGAATGCACTAGGTTTGGTGAAGCATTATCGAGGTAAACATGCACAGAAATATTACAAGACAGAACATATATAAAACAGCGGAAGTAAAACAAATTTCATTACCTTATAAAATAAGGTCTAAAGCCTTTTACATCAGAATACATCAAAACCTGTCTTGCAATAATAAAGAAGCATAAAACCATTTCATAAATTATTCCCCAAGTAAAACAGTAAAGTAGCCATAGCCAAGAAAAGTCCAAGCCATACATGATGACCTTCAAACAGGAGAAGTCCGAACTAACAATAGCATTTCCTCCCTGTAACCTGGGGGGAAACGGAAGACAAAGAGGCGAAACAAAACGGGGTCAGTCATAAAGACTGGTAAGCCCTATCTACTATCAGTATATAAACTAGTAAAGTTAACTGGCATGAGGAACTGAGATGAACATAAGTATGATGACAAGATAGATAAGCTAAACCAAAATAACAGGATGAACTACTGTACCAAGATAAACGAGTGTGACATGATAAACTACGGTGTCAAGATAAATCAAGGTGTCACATTGTCAGGTTTCTATCAAGTATACTATCCTAAGGTATCTATCATTTATAACATCCTAAGGTATTTATCATGTATATTTGCTCTGCACCTCTCGTACTAGTATCCCAACCCACGTTATGTGTTTACTATGAATGTCCCTTGCCCAATGTCATGTAATGGTCCATGTCAACCTAATATATAGCATAAGTAGGTTTTCCCAACTCGTCTGTTTCTTTCCATGTATAAGTTTAGTCCTTTGCCGTAGGCCGTACGGGCTTTCCCATGCAAACGTTTTATCCTTGAGATTATTTTGGACTGCTACCCTTGATCTGGTTATGTTTTCTTACCATGAACTATCGCGCGTTCACTTAGGATTTATGCCACCTAGGACCACTAGGGATTATGCTACCTAATGAACGTTTCTGTGTCTCGGTTTGGGTTTTTGCCACCTAGGGCTACTAGGGATTATGCTACCCGTCAACCGCGCCCTTTTATCCCACGTATGTATCGTGAATCGTTTTCCATGTCTAGACGCACATGTATCTCAATGTGCCATCCGAGTTCCGTGCCAGGGCAAATCAAGAAATACGGAACTCGGTCGGGAGTTTTAAGTCATCCGTTGGTGCAGATATCAAGGTCTGTTTTTGTATCCGTGGCTATGGTCCCACGTGACCCCTCCCTCAACTATTGAAAGGCAAAACAAGAAAAGTCATGTATGAGAACTACGCTACAGCCATCGCTCCCCTCATTCCGGACGGCTAACCTCACCCATACCTAGATAGCCAGTATGGTTTGTTGGGTGTTCTCTGCCTTTCCGTACGTACACGATTGACTTAAGATGGTAGGTGGCCGACGAATGTGCTATCCAGGGCTACCGTGAAAATATCGCCGACCCCACGCTAATCCACCCCAGTCTTTAGGTTGCTCGCACAGCAACCAAGGCATACCCTTGGCTCTTCTACCGCAGACCTTAACCTCTGTGAGGCCTGGTTTCATGGACCATCCGCAACCTCACAGAGGGATACCAAGAGTATCCTCACGTTTCCCCGAAGCTACCGCTTCGTCACCCAGTTCGTTGGAGCCTTTATCTAAATCAGATATTGCTCCTCCTCGTGTGTTTAAGCGATGACCTACCGTATCGGGTTACTCATCTATCTGTGAACTGGTCTAAATTCCTTGACTAAGAATTATTACTCAATTATCCAAAACTGAGGTTCACCACTTAGTCTCTTTTCCCGTTATCCTTGTTAATCCCGGTTTTCCACCTAGTCCCCTGAACTAGGGTTTTGTCTAATGGGTTAAGTATTGCCATTTAAGTTCATGACTTAACTTGTCTACGAATCATGTCAAGATTTGGCTAAGTATCCAAGCCCAAGACCTAGCCCTACAAGTTGGTTAAGTATACCAAGAAGCTCATGACTTATCCTTATTCAATCATCATGTTAAATTGGTTAAGTATTTGTTTATCTTAACCCTATCAGATTATCGTGTTAGATTGGTTAAGCATAGATTATCTTAACCTCATCGGATTATCGAGTCGGATTGGTTAAGTATAGGTTAGCTTAACCCCATCCACTAATCGTATTAGAATGGTTATTTAAACGGTCTTGTGACTTAACCCTATCTAGTTCTCACATTAGATTGGTTAAGTATGGTTACTTAACCTCATCAAATCATCATGTATAACTGATTAAGTATAAGTTACTTAACCCCATTAAATTATCATGTTAAGTTGGTTAAGTATTGGTTAATTAACCACATTGAATTACCAAGTTTAGATTGGTTAAGTGTTTAACTTAACCCCATCGAATTACCGTGTTTAGATTAGTTAAGTGTAGGTTACTCAACCCCATCTAATTACCGTGTTTAGATTAGTTAAGTGTAGGTTACTCAACCCCATCTAATTACCGTGTTTAGATTAGTTAAGTGTAGGTTACTCAACCCCATCTAATTACCATGTTTAGATTAGTTAAGTGTAAATTACTTAACCCCATCCCCTAATTGTCTTATATGGTTAAGTGTCATTAAGAAATCAAGCCCGGTCCCACTTAACCTACCCATTCGTGTCATATCGGTTAAGTGTCATTAAGAAATCAAGCCCGGTCCCACTTAGCCTACCCATTCGTCTCATATCGGTTAAGTGTCATCAGTCAAACTTACCTAACCTTATCATGTGGCATTAATTAGATTAATGCACCCCAACCTCTCACATTAGACTTTGTTGTGGTTACTAGTTAAGCCGGGCGGGTCCGGGTAGATTTACACCACAACCTAGTCTAACCTCGGGTTTTGAGTGCCATATGACCAACTACTCACATTGGGTCCTATTGTTTGTAGCCACTAGTTAAGCCGGGCGGGTCCGGGTAGATTTATGATACAAACTCAACCCAACCTCGAGTTGGCCACTTTCATGTTTGGTCTAGTGTCTTATTACACTTACAACCCATACGTGTCAAGTTTTCAAGTCCCATGCTCATAGCCAAAGTTACATGTTGTCATGTTTATACCCATTTACCCAAATCATGTTTCATGTCATTAAAGTTTACCCATAACGTGACCCCAATGCTTTTAAACTCGCATATACATTCGCAACAACGCATAATGGATTAAAAGAAGGAACTTGGCAAAGGTATGACAAAAGGGGTATAAGGCCGCAAGTTAAACATGGTGGCATATGAGACATAATGTGTTCACAAACTTGCATGTTACATTGTTAAGCCCCAAAAACATGCACAACCCCAAAACTTAGCATATAGGTGAATCATGGTGATAGATGACATAGAAAAATGGCTAGAAGTTCGCATATAGCATTCTATGCAAGTTAACTTAAGGGATAAGAGAGTTCTTATGTTGCATAATGCAACATTCAACATAAAGCCTATAGTTTTTAGCCCACAAGATCAAGATAATGTCTTTACAAACATGATGGGATACATAACATGATAGCATGTATGATACTTAATGTCCAAACCCAACTTGCAACATGAACATTTAACTTCATAGTTAATATCTAAGAGTAGGAGGGGGCTTACAATGCTATGAAGTCACAAATCAATATATAAAAAGATTGAGACGAAGCCACACTAGCAAAAAACCCAAATCAATAAGCTCCAATAAAACCCTTGAGAAAATAATAAGAAAGATCCTTGCTTTGATGAAGATTTGCCTTGGAATCAAGTTTAGAAGCTCTCATATGAACATAGAGACTCTCATACACTCATATGATCATGTAATCTCTCAAGGGAATGAAGATAGAATTTATGACAAGAGGATGGAGGCTTAGGGTTTTGAGTGGAGGCCATGATCATTAGAAATTTTGGCATAGTTTAGTTGTAGGATCAATTTATGAGGGTTTAGGCTAGGTTAGGGGTCATTTTATAGATATTAGAAGTAGTTTAGGCCGTAGGATAAACCTTAGGATAGATCTGAACCCTCAAAAATCCTCACAAGCCTCCAAAACAAGACCCAGGAGCCAAAACAGGTGCACTAGAAAAACTGGTCCGACAGGGGGGGTCGACCCCAGGGTCGACATGGGTGTCAACCCCTGGGTCGACATGGGTGTCGACCCATTGGGGGGGTCGACACAGGTGTCGACCCCTGTGTCGACCCTGCCTGGGCGGGATTTTTCCCGCCTGCTCCGATTGCTGTGTTTTTGAAATCTGTTTTGAATTCTGATTTTTCGTGAAACTTCCGAAGGCCATATCTCGGCCATACGGACTCCGATTTACGAAATTTCGGACTCTATTTCGCGTATTTTTCTGAGACGAACGCAATGGCGCAACCCGTTTATCCTGATTCAGATTTTATAATTTAATTCTTCCTTGATTCTTGTCTTAACACGTTGCAAAAATTCGGGTTGTTACACATGTCCATGTAATCCTTATGGATTTAACTAGGTTAAGTATTCAAGTTCATTACCATATATTCATTTATGGTTATAATGCGCTAGACCTCCCACATTAAGCCTACAACTTGTGGACGCTGGATATGCCGGGCGGTTCCGGGCAAACTTCTTCCACAAGTCGGACTTAACCTCGTGTCTTAGCACATTACGTGTTTATGTACTTAGACCTCTCACATTAGATTCACCACTTGTGGTCGCTGGATATGTTGGCGAGTCCGGGCAGACTTCTACCACAAGTGTAATCTAACCTCGTGTCTAAGCGCGGTTACAGTTTCTAATTACTTTACATCTAGTCATTTTCACTATTTAACAATTATCCTCATTTCATTGTAGGTTTTCATTCCCCTTTTCCAAGTCATATTCGTCATGTACCATATGCCCAAATTAAGATCTAAATCACAGTTTGATTTATGCCCCAAATCCATATTCATGTATTTAATTCAAGTTATGCCCAAATTTCCCAATACAAGTTATGCCCTAATTTTAACGTTTTCCCCTCGTTCCCAATTTCACGTGTTCGCATATTTCAGCGGCATGCCTGGGCTCGAATGTAGCATGGCTATAAAATAAAAGGGAAAAGAAGAAGGGAAGAGAACAAAAATAAACATAATAACAAGATTGACATATGATGGAAGAAATAGGCATATCAACTTATAAGTATATAGTGACAGAATTGGGCATAATGACAAGATAGGCATATAGGAACAGATCTGATGAACATGTGATAATAGAACTGATTCTAATATAATAGGGACATTATAGACAAGCATAATAAGATCTAAATAGTGAATTAGATCTACAAATAATGACAGATCTGATCTGATAAATAGTCATAGGCTTAGATCCAATTCATAGTCATGTCAAAATAACTTAGATACACAGGTTATGGCAGATCTAATATGATTCAATTAGTCACATGCTTAGATCCGATTCACAAACATGTCAAAAATAACTTTTAAGTGTTTATATCTAAAAAAACGTAGACTCACAGAGAATGGATCTAAGAAAACTGAGAAAAGCATGCTGATATTGAAGCATATATCTCTGAATTTGTCTAACCCTTGTTGTAGAAGAAAAATAGGCTATTTTAATCTAGGCAGAGGCAGCATCTAGTTCTCCATTGTTTTTGAATGAATAAAACAATGAGAATGAGGTCTTATTTATAGCATAGGTCAATGAATATGGCCAAGAATTCAGTCCACGTACATAGGAATGAATTTGAACTATTTCGATTTTGAATTATTTTGAATTATTTTGACTTGGTTATGTATGTATGTATATGCGTGTGTGTATATATATATCTTATGTGTATACAAACTTCAAACCTTAATATATTCTTCATACGATGTTTGTTTCACGTAAAATCGAAGTCTATCTTAAGCAGAATTTCGAGATGAACGCAATGGAATAGTCCGTTTTACTTAGTTTCCAATATTTAATTAAGTATTCTTTAGTTTAATGTGTTATAAAATTACGGGGTGTTACAAAAAATGTTAATAACCAAAATGGATGCTAACACCTTAAGAGGTGTATTAACACTTCATAACTATGAAAAACAAGGTTAAGAACAGATATGTAAAGAAAATAACAAAAATAAAGAGTGTTTATAGTGGTTCAGCCTTAGTTTTGGCCTACGTCCACTTCGAATGGCGATTTCATTATCATCTTCGTTACAAGATACATGATCAATCCCATTTTGTGCATTTTCTATCTCTTTTACAACAATTCTCTTTTTTCTCTCTACAACTTCTGAATAATTCTCTATCTCTTTCGATTTCTTCAGAGAAATGCTTGAAATCACGCTTGTAACGGTGACTATTGAAGTATATCTTCAATAATCCTGCACGACGATGATGTCGGATGAATTCTCGATGAAGATGTTGATGCTTAAATTAAGCTTGAAGATGCTTTAATGGTGTTTGAGAAGTTAGAGCAATGTCGGAGATTGAAAATGGATGCCCTTCAGAGAGAAAATTCAATCCCTTTAATGTGTGAGAAGGTGTGGTATTTATAGGCGAAGTTATGGGGGTGGAGTGACAGTTTTAAAATAGTGTGTGCATGTCACATGGATTGGCCAAAGATCCATTATGGATCATATGTGATCCATGACCATTGGGGCCAGTGTTAGGGCGAGCGATCCATAAAAGAAGTTAGCGATCTAAATGCAGATCTCCTAGTGATCCATGCCGCCTAAACTTTTCTCGATCCATCTTTTCAGCATAAAAGCGCCTGCCGATCCATTAATGGATCATGGGTCACTGATCCATCGGAATAATATAGAGCCAACCCATCAAAACGTTGTGCTACCAATCCATCACAAGAAACGCAACTGATCCATCACTTTAAGATCCAAACGCTTTAATGTAAATGCCACCGATCCATCACATTATTTTTATAACCGATCCATAATCTCTTGATAATCCAATAAATAACCTTTGAACCGCATTTCAGTAGCAGGGTAAACACGAAGAATCCTTTAGTGGATACTCTTGAGATAGTACTTAAGCTAAAAAGGAAAGAGAACAACAAAGTTTCTTAGTATAGTTGCGTATGCTTATTGCGGTATATGTATAGTTTGAAAACTTTTTCCAAAATAGAAATACACCTCTCATATGTATATTTTCCCTATAATCGGGTAGTCTAGGCTCCGATACCAAATGTAACAGCCAGCCTGTAGTGGGCCTAAATTTAGACTCAGAAAAGGCCCATCGAAACTTAGAGCCACTGTAAACTGGTCGTCGGTTCCTATAAGGAATTATATTTGCATAGAATAATAGAATAATATATCAAGATGAAATCTCACACAGCAGAATGTGAAAGTTTAATAATAAAGTAAGATGTACCATTTATTCAAAAACCACTGATCCAAATACAAAATGCCAAATCCATATGTTTATAATGGTACATCATTATTATTCATCATCAAGAGTTTCTAACAATAAATAACATAGCTAATAGCGTAATACTAATCTTGTTTCCTACTTCAGGCTCCATCATCGTCTCTTCTATCATGTCAACGCTCCACTTACTAGCATGTTGGACATGTTAAAGAGAGAGGTCAGAATATAAACTTCTGATGAGTGAAAATAATATGTGTTTAAAGACTATACTCTAAATTTAGGAGGTTAAATATTTCAAAGTGCCTATGAAACACATAGGCACACACATACAAAGGAATATTTTAATTAATGAGGGGCTATCCGAGTCAATTTCTTAAGACCTTCATTAATTCATTTAGGGTGGATCAGCGATCACTTAAGACCCAACGAGGTGGATATTCTTGGTCAATTATGGCCCATTCTAGTATATTTATTAAGGGTGGATTCTTATGACCCTAAGGCGGACCCTAGCCACTTAAGACCATGTCCTAGCACGTCAACGTCCTAATTAGATATATATTCCCACAAGTAATACGAGAAGTAGTACCTCGCCGGTTAGTACCAATTTAGGGTAGGCCCGTGTATAACCTTTTAAGACCACTTCGGTGGATGCCTCGTGTCACTACTTAACAAGTATTATGGTAGTAGACCTATGCCGCTTAAGACTACCCTTAGATGGTTGGCCAATTAAATTTCGTGCTATGTGTTAACCTCCCTTTTGGTCTGGTTCCCAAAAGTACACCAGGCCCGCTCGACTCCACATATCGTGGGGCATCAAAGCCCGAAGCATTGCCAAAACTCTAAGGAATCAAGTTCGAAAGAAGTCGCGCAAGAAAAAGTTTATACCGCCTCTAAAAGATAAATTTCGAATCCCTCAGTATACTTTGAACCCCTCTGTGTTCAAGTTCCACAGCATGAGCTTCCAGGGGTTCAGATCCTTTATCACCAGAAACTTTGTACCCCTCTACCTTGCACCAAAAATTTCATATCCCTTAGTCACAGCCCATTTCATATCCCTCGGCCTCCATATCCTTAGGCTCCCTCACTTCTAATATTTCGGGTCCCCAATAAAGAAATTTCATACCTCTTGACCTCAGTGACTTTCGACTACCCCCACCGTGATTCTGCATATTGTATCCAACGTATCCCATAGGGGATATGAACCAACTGTATCCCTGAGGGGATGCATTATCTTGTAACCCAAGGGAGATGAATTTTGTAACCCTTCGGATATGAAATTCGAAACCCTCAAAAGGGATACGAGTTTCCCATGCGCCTTAAGGGGGTTCGAAATTCTAAATGGTTACTTCTCTGGGATAAAAAATTCTATTGTGTGGTCCCCAAATCCTACCTACTCCCACCTAATCCTTCAACTATAAATACCCAAAGGCTTGGCATTCAAAAGAATGGTTGGATTTTGGCTGATTTGACTCCTCTTAGAGCTCTAGGGGCTTATTATTGGCAGCCCAGTTTTGAGGAATAAGAAGCTCTGGCTACTTTTTTCCGAGATTGACAAATATGACTTAGGAATATATGAATGGACTTGTAAATGAATCCCTAAATGATGTTCAATTCTTTTGACCGAGTTATGTGAATAAAAGATCAACGAAATCCTTCAAAGTGGACGTAGGCCCCTCACAGACCGAACCACTATAAATCCACTGTGTTATTTACTGCTTTCCGCACGTATTTTCCCATATGAAACATAATTCTCTAGTTACAGTGAATCTTTGGGTGTTACAACATTTTTTGTTGTCAACATTTTGGTGCTTTCATTAAGAGCCTAACTCACTTCTTTTCGCGCATTTCCATCTCAACTTCGACGCACTACTCAGGTTTCATCCTAACCTACTGCTTGAGTCCTCTTACGATGGTTAAGCGATCAAAGATTCCCCTTGTCGGAACCTCAACAGTAGCCGAGGCTGCTACTCCTCGGCAACTTCAATGGGCGGCAAACCCGGCCGATGCAGACATCCTTCTTCCTACATATCTCGATGCTCTTACAACTCAAGCACAGGTTTACACGCTTAACAAGAGGTTAGAAAACAGATTTGTAGAGCTTAACAAGGATTTGAAAAACAACACTGGTCATATGCATCGAGTCCAGGAAAGTCAATGTCTCGTCACTCGACTCCAGCTTGCCCAGAACAACACTCACCCGTAGCACAATTCCTCGAAAAGTACCTTTTCTGAAACTCGGTGCTGAAACCAAAGAAAGAGGTTTACTCTTAACACAAATTCCACTACCCACACTAATCCCAACGTGAATGACAACGGAAATGGTAATAGAACAACCAAAACGGTCAGCGAGGAAATGCGTCAACGCGACTACCCTCAGTTGGTTTTAAATGGTGAACCAGGTCTAAGTAGCCAACCCCCTCCTTGGCCAAACCCAGTTGTCATCGCTCTGAACTTGGGGCCTATGCTTACAACAACTCAATAGGCCTAAGATCCACCTAATAAGAATCTAAATTAACCTGCTCAACCTCACTAACCACACAAGAATCAGGTCGACAATGCGGATGACATGGATGAGCAAGAGCCCGATGTTTATCCTTGAAGACGTTCATGGCCCAGGACCACCGAGGCGAACAACGACCGCTGGATTTCACTAGCGGATCTTTATCCTGCATATCTCCCTAACATGGTCTGCAAAATCATGAGAAATATGCGAGGGAACATCAACAATGTGTATGAAACCCACTTAAGACGTAACTCCTTCACTAGGGCCGTGCACGAAGCCGAGTGGCCCCAACGCTTTAACATGCCACAATGAGTGTTCTACGGAGGAATAACCAACATCTGTGCTTTCCTAAACCGCTACGAGTCTCACATGGATTCTAATAGGGCCACCGATGTTGTCAAGTGTAAATGCTTTCTCATCTTCCTGGAAGTCATAGCCTTGCTCTGGCTCACCCGCCTTCCGCTCCAATCTATCAGTAACTTTTACCAGTTGGCAAACGAGATGGTCAGACAGTTCAGGATGCATGTTCCTACACCGAAGAACTCTCTCACCCTCTCCAACCTCTACTAGGTCCCGACGGAAAGCCTAAAAAATTACCTTGAGCGCTTCAACACCACTCTCATAGAGGTCGATGATCAGGAACCCTGCACAGTCCTTGTCTAGCTCGCCAAAGGTATCCTCAAAAACTCTGAATTTATGGCGTGGATGTAGGAAAGCAGTCCAAAACTCTGGAGGCCTTCTACAAAAAGGTCGTACAATTCATGTGCCAAGAGGAAGCTCGGTGCAATAGAGATACCCAAGGCAGCCACCTCAACAACCAATATACTGGCATAGTCGAAGATAGTGTCAAAGGAAAACAAGTCGGAGAATCTTCGGACAAGGGTAAGGGGACGACCCTGTACATGCCCAAGCCAAACAACGGCGGCGGTCAAAACAACAATCAGGCACCAGGAGATCCTAAGAAGCAAAATCGCTACCCCCAATAACAAGAATTATACTCCGCTCAACCAAGAGTAGGAGGCCATCTACTTAGAGACCTGTAATACTCATCAGTTTAAGAAGCCCTCCACTAGGGAATCTACCAACCATGAGAAAATTTTTGGAAAATATTGTAGATTCCATGACATGTTCAGGCACAACATCAAAGACTATTTCCACCTCAACGACACGATCGAAAAACTCATCCACGTGAAATGTTTTGGACGGTACATTCAAAATCATTCTACTCCTGAAGAAGTCACGAGCCCTTCAACGCCCGGTCTTCTTCCGCCCAATGCGGCCCCCAGGCTGTCCAATCAGAGACAGCGTGGCATCGTCATCAACACCATCTACAGGGGACCTCATCCCTCTCATGACAGCTTCCATAAAATAGAGGAATACGCCAACTCCTTAAAACATGCCACCTACGATGCTTGCTCCGCTCTGGATGAATTCTTCCCCGCCAAGCTCTAGAAGACATTGCGGGACAATAACGTCTTCCGCGAGAGAGAGTCTACGAGAATTAAAATCCAAACCATAGACCCTCCCATCATCTCTGCACAAATTGGCCAAGCTTTTGTCAGAAGGATTCTCATTGACTCAGGAAGCTCGGTAAATATAATTTTCAAGGCAGCTTACGACCAAATGAGACTAAAGGCCAAATACTTAAAGCCCTGCTATGCCACAATCCACTATTTTAACGGTTCTTCCGATCAGCTCGTGGGCATAGTCGACCTATCAGTAGAACTCAGAAAAGGGGACCGAAGTCGGGTCTGAATCCTCACCTTTGTAGTCATCGACGTCATCTCTCTATAAAACATCTTCTTTGGGCATCCCCACCTTGCAGAATTCTGAGTCTGCATATCATTGTGGTCCTTTTTAATGAAATTTCCGATAAATTATAGGTTCAGCGCAATCAAGGGCATCCAAGCAACCGCGAGAGCCTGCTATCCCACTGAGTGGAAGACGGCCCGCAACAAGGTGAAAGGCAAGATAGTGACTCCACCTTCTTGCGCTAAGGCCATCTCTACATAGCAGTCAAAGGTGTCCAAGTCCTGGCTCATACGCCATTGTTGTCTTTCCGACGATCTCAATCCAAGGGAGGACAAAGAGCCCTACTTCGACAGGACTCCCCTGGTTGTTACAACAGTGGATGTTCCCATCAACCCCGAGGACCTGACAAAGGTCTTGAAACCAATAATAAAGGAAGAGCTTATGGAATTTCTAAAGGATAACCACAACGTATTCGCTTGGACCCACTCCGACATGTACGACACTGACCCAGGAATAGCTTGGTACATGCTCAGCATTGACCCAAAACATCTTCCAGTCAAGCCAAAGTGTCGAATCTTAGGAACTGAGAGATCGACCGCAATCAAAGAATAGGTGGATAGGCTACTTGATAATGCCTTCAATAGCGATGTCGTCTACCCTGAATGGGTCTCCAACCCAGCCCTGGTTAAGAAAGCAAACAAGAAGTGGCGAACGTGTGTCGACTACTTAGAGTTGAACAAGGCATGCCCTAAATACAGCTTTCTACTTCGACAGATCGACAAACTTGTTGATTCAACTGTCGGGTACCAGCTCTTGTCCTTTATGGATGCGTACTCGGGCTACAATCAGATTCCAATGTAAGTTCTAGACCACGATCGTACTTCTTTCATTACTGACTTCGGGATCTACTACTATGTCGTAATACCCTTTGATCTCAAGAATGTCAGAGCCACCTATCAGTGACTGGTAAACCTCATGTTCAACGACTAGATCGGGAGATTGATAGAGGCTTAGGTGGATGATATGCTCGTGAAAACAAGGGTATCGAATGACCATGTCAATGACTTCGCCAAGATGTTTGGTGTCCTTCGCAAGTATGGCATGAAACTCAATCCCTTGAAATGCTTCTTCGGCACTGTGTCGGGAAATTTTCTGGGTTTCATATTAACTCACAGCCATTGAACCTAATCTACAAAAATTCAGGCTATCCGAGACATCCAAGCTCCGTGCAGCATCAAAGATGTTCAAAGCTTAAATGGAAAGGTGGTCGCCCTTAGTCGATTCATCTCCTAGGCAACTAACAAATGCATTCCCATTTTCGACTTTCCCCGAAAAGGGGAGCGGGGACTTCACATGGACATCGGAATGTGTTGTCGCATTCCAGGACCTCTGGAATCGCCTGGAACAACCACCTATCCTATCCAAACCCATGGATCACGGAAACTTATATATCTATTTGGTTGTTTCTTTCCAGGCAATTAGCTCGGCGCTTGTGCGCATCGGAGATTGTGTCCAATGGCCCGATTACTACATTAGCAAGAGGTTGACGGGAACAGAAAAGAATTACCCAAAGATCGAGAAGCTAGCCTATTGTTTGTTGATCTCCTACCAGAAGCTACGGCCACACTTTCAATCTCACCTGATCAAAGTCTACACTGACCAGTCGCTACGACATGTCCTACAACGACCTGAGGCGTCTGGACGACTCTTGAAGTGGAACATAGAGCTGAGCCAGTTCGATATCTTGTTCATGCCTCGTTGGGCCATCCTCGGATAAGCCCTCGCGGATTTCATAGCTTCACGATTCCCAAAGATCCTCCTTTGGAAGACGGTGAAGCTCCAAACATTCAGTGGAGGTTGTTCATGGATGGGTCTTCCAACAATTAGTGTTCTGGCGCAGAACTCGTGCTTGTTACTCCTAAGGAATGCTACATTTGTTTTGTTGTGAAGCTCGACTTCCTTGCTACCAACAATGATGAAGAATACAGAGCCTTGATTGTCGGACTCAGAATCGTAGTTGAACTCAACATCAAGGCTATCCATATTTACTCCGACTTACAGCTCAAACGACAGGCGCAGGGTGAATATCAGGCCAAAAGGGCACAACTAGCCCTTTTACTTGATCGAGTCCGCAGACTGCTTACCAACTTCGACCACTACGCCATTACGAAATCCCCCGAGAAAAAAATGAGAAAGATGATTCCTTAACAAGCTGGAAAGCTTTGGGATGTACAACTCATGACGTTAGCCTCAGTCGAAGCACTCGACTCTTTGATCATCTACCAAATGCAGACTGATTCGGTTGCAGTGACGGAGGTCGAGCCCGGGCCTTAATCTTGGATGACACAAATAAAGAATTACTTACAATATGGAACCCTCCCTGGACGCTACCACGAAAGACGAGCACTCACCCGCAAATCTTCTCGCTTTATCATCCTAGATGGAGTGCTCTACTGGAAGGGATTCTCTATTCCGTTGCTCCGGTGTGCAGCCCACAATGACGCCGACCATGTGCTGTTGGAAGTGCAAAAAGGCAAGTGCGGTGACCACACTAGGGGAAAACTCTGGCAAAAAAGATTCTTAGACAAGGTTACTTCTGGCCCACACTCGATTAAGATGTCGTGGATTACGCCTGTAAGTGCAACAAATGCTAGAGGTTTTCCAAAATTCCAAGAGCCCCGCCTACTGAGCTAACACAAATGGTTAGTCCTTGGTCATTCTATATGTGGGGAATGGATATCATCGAAGCTCTTCCGATGGCCAGAGGTGGCGCACGTTATGTTATCATCGTAGTTTATTACTTCACCAAGTGGGTTGAAGCCGAGTCCCTTACTACAATCACTACCAAAAAGGTAATCAACTTTGTCATCTGCAACATAATTACCTGATACGTTGTCCTCCAGGCTATCATTTCCAACAACGAGACCCAGTTCGAGAGCGCTGAGTTCAAGACTTTCTAGCGACTGCACAACATTGAAAAGATGTTCTAAGCAATGGCTCATCCATAAGCTAATGGGCAAGGAGAGGCTCTTAAAAAAGGAATTAAGTACATCATCAAGAAGCACTTGGAAAAGGTCGGAGGCTTATGAGTAGATAAGATCCCTCTGGCCCTGTGGGCCTACTGGACTACCCATAAGTCAGCGATTGGCCATACTTCTTTCACTCTCACGTATGGATCTGAAGCCTTCAATCCCATTGAGCTCAAACTCCAATCTCACCGAGTCACTTATTACGATCCAAAGACTAACCAAGATCTCCTCTTGGAATCACTAGACCTACTCGAAGAGAAAAGGGATGAAGATGAACTCAGAGCTTCCGCCCTGGGCCAATGATTCGCCTGATACTTCAACTCAAAATTCTGCCTCAAGGAACTCAGGAATGGCGACCTCATCCTCAAGCAGATCTTTCCCACACCGACTTGCTTCAGTCCTCCCTGGGAAGGTCCGTACGTCATACAATGGAGGCTTGGAGATGGAACATTCGAGCTAACGACCGTTGATGGCGGTGAACTTCCCAGAGCATGGTATAATGAACATCTCCGTAGCTACTTCACATAACTGAGTGTATAGTTTTTATTGTTTTCCAACATTGTTTGTTTTCTTCAAATTCAAGGAATTACAAAGTAAAGGCCATTACTGCCAAAGTTATTAGTGAAGATAGTGCTCATTTCTTTATGTTCTTGACATCTTTACTTTCTGCATAGTATGTTTGGGCAACTGTTACAACCAACTCACATATACGAGCGCACAACACTGGATCGGCACCTCAAAGCCAGGAGTGGTCCCATGACTCGAGTCTCGAATCAATGACGAGACCGAGTATATATAACTCGACTCAAGTCTCGAATCAACAAGGAGACCGAGTATAATGACACGACTCGAGTCTCGAATCAACGACGGGACCGAGTATAAATAACTCGACTCGAGTCTTAAATCAATGACGAGAACAAGTATAAATAACATGACCTGAGTCTCGAATCAATTATGGCACCGGGTATAATTAACTTGACTCGAGTTTTAAATCAACGACATGACCGAGTATACATAACTTGACTCGAGTCTCGAACCAGCGACGAGACCGAGTATAAATAACTCGACCTAAGCGTCGAATCAACGATGAGACCAAGTATAAGTAACATGACTCGAGTCTCGAATCAATGATGAGACTTAGTATAAATAACTCCACTCGAGTCTTGAATCAACGACGAGAACGACTGTAGATAACTCGGATCCCAAGTCTCCGGACTTGGGGGTAGCCCATTAACCAGGATTGACCACTTGCTTAGTTTTATCTAACCCGAAGGTCATGGATCCTAGCAATACTTAGCAAGGCCATAGATAATGTTTGCTTAAGTGTAACTACAAGTATGTTTATGCAAGTACAGGAAAGTGGAAAGCATTGACGAACATTTAAACACTTAAATACGAAGCGTGATATAAGAAAAGTCAAGTAGTACTTTCATTTACAACTCAAAAGAAAACTACATTTAAATATCTTTCTATCTAACGACATGGTGTACATGAAAACAACACCATGCCTCCAAAAGTGAGGGTTATACTCGTGTATACTATCGGTCCGCATAACCAAAATACCTAGGATAAGCTATATCTATCACTGGCTGGACCTGTCCTTCTTCTTCTTTTTGATGGATTCAACGTTGGGAGGGTCATCACCAATCTTCGTCCTCTTCCTTCTGGAGCTACCTTCGCCTCTTCCTCCCTTACACTTAGCTAGGGAAACAGGATCATGAGACAACGACTTGAGCTTCCCGCTATCATCCTCACCGCCCGTGATTACTATAATTTTTCTGGCGGAACCATCTGCAGTGGCTTCGAGGGGATGTCAGTGGCCAGGGAAAGCACAGACTCAGTCCCTCCTTAAGCCTTCTTGTCTTCCAAGTTCGCCTTCTTCTTCGCATCCCATTCAGTTAGCTTCCAGGCCTTAAGTTTTGCATCCGCAACCACCTTAAGTTTTCTGTATACCTCCTCACCCCTTCTTTTGGAATCCTCATCAGCTTGCTTCTTCTTAGCCTCATCATTGTCCCTCTTATTCTCTACCTCATCATAAGCTCTCTTTCTCGCTATCTCGACATCATCCTTCTCCTCAGCATCCTGCTTAGCCTTCGCTTGATCCTCCTGCCATCCTCATCGACCTTTCTCTTCTCTTCCTACTCCTCAGACTTTGCTATCTTGCATTGTCTACACACTCGCATCGACTGGGCCTATCACCTGGATATTGTGTCCATCATCATATCCCCTTCCTCGAGAAGATACTTATAAACACTGGCTGTTAGGTCCAAATCCGAGAATGTATCCATCGGACTGCCTACCTCTCTGAACTGTATTCCTGGCAATCCCAGTCCAGACTCGGGTAATTAGGGAAATGTCGGGGCAAAGCATGTTGTCATCTCCGCTCCGAAGGGGGCTGCATAACGAGGAAGACGACTGTTTAGACTCTTTTAACTTAGTGCTTATATCTTCTTCGAGTGTTCAAGATAGAGACTTTGCCTTAGGAATGTGTGGCGTAGGGATAATGGGCATAACAGTCATCGTTGTTGCAAGAGAGGAGCCTTCTAGTCCTAACTCCAGATAGTCGAGTTGATACTCGGTAGAAACGAGAGCTGGGAACTTATGACTGATGGCTATGGCAGACCATGTAACTTGTGGTTAGTAGGAACTCCCTTCCGCAAGTTTGTGGGTGACAACCATGCTTTCGATCGGCACGAACTTTCCTTTCTCATCGGCAAGTTCCTCTAACCTCGCTCATTCGTTGTCCTCCAGTAGCAGTTTCCTCTCTTCCTCCAACACCCTACGCTCAGGCTTAGTCAAGTGAGTCTCCATGAGATGATTCCCAACCATAGCTTCTACCTTCAACCTTTGAGCCTCATACTGCACCAACCTCTCGCTTGTCCCAGCCAGCACCCAAGAATTGTCATTTACCCATGAGATTCCAAGGAATCTCTACGCTTTGACATATATACCCCAGATGGGCTCCTCCAAAGATGCCTCCACCCTTGCCTTAGTATCCTCGATTTCTTCTTTGAGCCTCTCTACATCTCTCTAATGCTCGGCCCTAAGCCCTTCAATGAGCTCATCACATCCCTGTTGCTGGCCTCAGCGGCGTCTTTATCCTTTTTTGCCTTCTCCAATAGCCTCTTAACTCTGTACTATCGTTCATAAGCCTCTGGGTCTCAACATTCTCATCTTTCATCTTCTCGTTCTCTTTTAGCATAGCCTCATTGTCCATTTGGAGTTGGTGCACCATTTCATTCTCTTTAAACAAATGAACATTCTCCTCCATCACATCATAGTGATCCTTTTTCAACTTCGTTTTGTCCGTCGTCACTGAGGTCGCTGTGTTTTTGAAAATCGTAACTGCCTCCTGTGACTCTTTTTCCAGCTTTGTGTACTTCTCCCCAAGCTCCGTTGTGTAAGAGACAAATGATTAACACATAAATTTGATTTTGCACACAAGGAATTGGTCATGATCCCAGGATCTGTCTTACCTATCTCCTTGTCCTGATTCCGGACACTGGTCCGCTCACACTCCAAATATTGCCCCAGGTTTGCAGTCTCCACATTTTTATTTCGAATAAGCTCGAAGAGATTCCCAGAATACCTCTTAAACTCCTCAACCTAGTAATAAGCTTGAACTTTCATCCATACCTCCTCGGTGCCTGCTCGGGGAATCGTGTTGATATCGGGAAGCCACTTCATCTCATCGAAGTAATGCGTAGGAAACTTCTCCCTCTTGACCAACGGATGATGATGAAGAGGACGACATTGGGGAATCTGGTTGTTGCTCCTCTTCTTCGATGCTACCTTCGTTCTTTTGTCGATAGGCTCCATCTCCTTCCCTTTGGAAGTGAAAGCGGGTACCGAGGGTGGAATGAAAGGAGGGACTGTCACTGAGGCTACCTAGAGCACGCTGCGACATATCTTGCATATGTCCCGGATGATCGGGTGAAAGGTGGAGGAGACTCGGAACACCAGGACTGTTCTTTATGGCCGTACTCACTGTCATGATCGCGAAGGGGCAGGGTCTCATCAAAAAACTGGTATCTCTCCTAAACTCTCTTATGAACCCACTCCTCACCGGTCAGTGATTCCCGGATCCTTGGCCTCGGCCCCTTCCTCCTCGAGCCATTTCACCTGCAAAAATGACAGATTTGATATTAGACTCGAACACTCTATACCCACAAACAAATGTTGTGTCATGTAGTGTTTATGAGTATGTGTCTATTACAACAAAATTCAACACCGATGCCGGTTGTTGGTGAAGGGGCATCGGACCACAACCAGCGTAGAAGAATGATCAGAAAGTGTGGAACCAGCTTTAGGCTAAAGTCGAAAGCACAAAAGAAGCATTTAGGACAACAGGCTATCGGCACCATCGTATAAGAGGAAAGCTTAGTACCAATACAAAAAGGGACACTGGTAAGGCAATAATGACACGGAAAGAAACTAACATGAATCCAAGTCCAAAGGCAGATCACTTAAGACCGGAAGCTAAATAAAAGGAAACGAAAGGGCTATCGGCACTAATTAACTTAGTGTCAATAAAAAAGGAGGTAAAGATATCAAAAAAATAAAAAGTCGAATCACAACAAAAACATCCCGAAAGCTAGCTATCGGTGTCAAAGCTTGTCAGCTACTGAAGGAATCATCAGGAGATATACCGAAAGTATATTGTCGGAAGACCGAAACCAACCCCATAGATTCATCGAAAGCAAGACAAAGCTTATAAAAAGAAGAGTTATCCACACTAAATCACTTAGTTTTGATTCCGAAATGTGTGAGGGTTCCAAGAACATAGGAAACTGAAGCACGAAAGCAAATATTATGAACATTTGAAGGCGAAACCGAAGCTTATTGCAGAAAGACGAAATCCATTCCCAAAGCTATCCATATCAACTAGCTTGATATTGATACGGAAGGTAGAAGCAACATCAAATAGAAGCTCCTAAGACCGGAACCAGTTTTCCGAAAGCCAAGACTGACACACTAAAGGCCAAGTTGTATCCAATAACAATGTTAGAGAGGCATCCAAAACCAAGGCAACCGGAACCAAAGGGTATAAAGCTGTCGACACCATGCTGCAGTATCCGAAAGCGGAATCTGCTGAGCCAATGACAAAAAAGGGGTCGATTTTGTCTATAAATAAGACCCCAAGGGTCACATTTTGGGGGACATTTCTCTTTCCCAAATCTTGTACACATTTCTTATAGATAAAACCCTAATTTCAAAATTAATTTGGGGATTTCCTTTGTAAACACTTATGTACTCAAATCTATGAGCAATAAAGGGCGAATCGACACTTAGCATAATTTCCGTGAGTTATCTAATTACTTCTTTTGCATACTATCTTATGCTTTCTTTATGGCAAGGATTTCCTACACAACCCTAAACCTTTCGTTGAGATTACTGAAATACCCTTCTACCAATCGTTTAGCTTTATAACTTATGTTGTGCTAAGAAAAGCCTTATCCCAAGGTAAACTGTTGGTTGTTGAGTCTCGTAAGCGTGATACTCACCCCTCGAGGGAAGAGTAAATAATCTTCAGGCTTAAGGCCTTGATATGTAGGGAACGGTGAATTAACTCAAGCTTGTGGGAACTAAATAACCTCATTCCATCCTTAGGTCCACTTCCTTAGACCTATCTCCGGTGTTAACGAAAAATGTCGTTAACATTATGGTGCTAGAAGGAGGGCCTGAAACTCTGACCTTATGGTTAAAAGCCACGTTTCTAGCTAATTTGTTCTGTCCTGGATTGGACTAAGCTTTAAAGAAGCAAGACTATGGATAAAGGGTCCCAACAAGAATCTTTCAGATCTCAAATGGTTATGTCAGATAATACTGACCCGAGGGTGATGGAAGAACAAAGGCTACAGATGGAAGCCTGGCGAATCATCAATTGGAAGAAGGAAGTTGAACAATACGATCTTGATTATTGGAACAACAACACTTTCCATATGGGATGAATCCCAACCTTGGCTCTAAGTGGTTATACATCAAGGGAGGTATAACCCATTCTCTCACATAAGAGAGGTCATCCATGAGCAAATTAAAGGGACAATATTCGAACAAGGAATAACAAGAGACTTCAATCGTTTTACTTCCAAATGGACTAAAATAATAACCCTTGGATCTCAATACGTATTGAAAAAAGGATCGAAGATATGGATGAAGTAATGAAGCCAAGTAAGAAAAGGGTTTAGTTGCAAAGACAAAGAGAACAATCGTGTCAAAGCTACCGAAAGAATGTCACCTTACCACTTCAGTGGAAAATATCCACTTTATTTCCAAACAAAAGCTTAATTTCTAGCCATCTACAAAGAAGAAGCCCAAATACAAAAGAAAATTAGGAGGGACTTAATGTCATTATCGTATGATGAATAGACATGGAACCAACCACTGTAGAGTTCTCGAAGGAATGATTACGAAGTTCTTTAATCAAGGGCAATTACAAGATTTTGTAAAGGAATCAAGCTAAGTCCAACGAGGGTCATCTCAAAGAAGGATTGTTTACATGGCCAAGGGTATGGAAACTCTCTCAAAATTTGGAATAACCCAAGACGTGTCAAACTAAAATGGATAAAATCTATATAAGATAATGTTGTTCTTTAATCCTATTGCAAATCTATATAAGAGAGTCTTATAAATTTTGAATCACATATATAAATCACAGAAATTCCAAAATGAATTCTAAATAGATATAGATTAGAAATGAAATAGATTAGAGATAGAAGAAGAAATCTATTTAAACTAATTTTTGGAATATTAGCAGCAAAATGGGGGCATAGAGAGTGACCCTGGTTTAGAGAATTATGAGGCGAGCTAGGTGGTATTTATAGGTGTGTAAATGAATAGTAACTGTTAGATTAACATAGATTAAATCTAAGCTATCATTTTTCTGTAAAACCAGCCTAAACACCAACCCAAACCACTCCCACCAGCCCTGGACCGCACTAGGCGGTCGACACCCCTTGAAGGACGGTTGTCCCTTAGATGTCGACCGCTTAGGGGAGAAAATGCCCAATGGACCTAGTGACGTGTGTTTTTAATTAATTGTATTATTATTTCCTTATATTACCAATTGTTTTCCTTATGTGATATATTATATGTCCCCTAGTTCTTATCTATTAGTTTGAAATTCATATTTGCCTAAGGGAATGTTATTATTATCCAAATTACGCCGTTGTATCCCTTATATATATATATATATATATATTAATTCAAACACATATACATACACATTTACTGTATGACTTCATTAAATTATTATTTTTTCATATGGACTCCATTTTCAATATATTACATATGAAAACGTATCATAATTTCATCACAAACCCAAATATAATAGTTCCATGACCAAATTCTTTTTTGTCCAAAAAAATCCCATTTTTCCACCATTTAATATTTATTGTTTATATGATTTATTAAATCTCTTAGTTTATTTAGTATATTTTTACTGGGTGTTACAGTACACTCTAAGTCTAAACGACTCGAGAACGTACGACAAGCAATCTAATCCATGATTCGATATCGTCTTCGAAGTCCAACACATGTAGTTGTAGACCAACGCCGCATCACTGCTCATATTTTATTTTTAAACTTCGATTGCACCACGCAAAACCACGTGAAAACGTGTGAGCGTACACGCGATGCCATGTCGACAACAACTCGTTTGCATTTCGACATAAATGAGGGACGCAAATAATGTTTTGTTTCACGAGTAGAAAAAATAGATGTTTAAAAAAGCTATTGAAAGATCAAGATTCTCAACATACTCAACAGAATGATCATGATCGAGCATTAAACAACTTGGAGATCTTATTTGCTCCTAGAGACGGCTATTTAAACGCAAAGCACATCATGTCGAGACATGACGTACCTCAGGAGGCAAGTGTTAATCGAATTTTTGGTCTAGTTACCAAAAGACTAATAGGCCCACTAGACTCGACCGTCGCATGGTGCCAAATCCCGAAGTGTCGCTAGAATACTGAGGGTCCAAGCCCAAAGGGAATCCTGCGAGCATTGGCCTCACAACACCTCAGAACGCAACTTTCGTATCCATGGATTCAAGCCCAAGGAATTATGCATCCCCCTTGCCTAGCATCCCAACTTTTGCATTACCCAGTGTCTCTTCTCCACACCCCTCAGAAGCATTATATTGCTTCCCTTAGGATGCGATGTAGTCGCATCCCTCATGACGTGGAATATCACATCCCCTAAGGTGCGATATATTGCATCCATCGAATGCGATGCAGTCACATTCCCTCCTAAAAACCATAGACTGCATCCCTCTGGGATGCGAATTTCGCCAGCCCACCAAAGGGATGTGAAATTCTACTATCGCGGAGGGAGGGATGCGATTTTCTTGGTACTGCTCCTCTGGGATGAGAATTTCTATTGTGTAATCCCCAAATCTCACATACTCCCACCTAATCTACTACCTATAAATACCCGCTTCCTCACACTTCATAAGGGCTGAATTTTTGTTGATTTAACAACTCTACAAGCTCCTAGAACACCATTAATGGTAACATAGCTCCCGAGGAAGAAGAAGATTGCACACCTTTCCCTAAGACTTGGCATATGAAATATATGAATCCCGAACACTAAGAACAATTTGTAAACAAATGTCATGATGACGTTCAATGCTTGTAACTCTCATACGTGAATAAAGATCAATAAAAGGCTTCAAAGTGGACGTAGGTTCCTCGCGGACTGAACCACTATAAATCTCTGTGTTGTTTCTACTTTATGCGTTTTAATTTCCCCTATGCGAAACGCGAATTCTAGAGCTTAGAGAGTCTTTGGGTGTGAGACCATTTTTGCCGTCAACAATCTACCCACTTGCCCCCGGCCTTTTTCAAACGCATCTTGATAATGGATCTGATGACTTTGTTTGTAGCTTTGACTCGCCTTTTGGCTTAAGGATGAGCTACTATCGAGAATTATTTCTCAGCATAGTGACGATGGCAGAATTCTTTGAACTCGGAGCTCCTAAATTGGATCTTGCTATTGGAAACAATTGTCTTGGGAACCCCAAAACAACATATAATATTGCAGAAAACAAGGTTGATTACTTTTTTGGTCATGGTGGTTGTAAGATCCACATCTTTGCCCCCATTTGGTGAAGTAATCAACTTAGATGATACGATATCGAGCACCGCCTTTTGCCATCAGAAGGGTTCTGATAATATCGATTCCCCACATTGCGAATAGCCAAAGACTGACCATTTGAGCAAGCTATATAGGAGGGGCTCGAGGTATCTTGAAAAATCTCTGGCACTTGTCACATTTGCAGGGTAATATGTTGCATCCCACTCGAGGATTGGCCAAAAGTAGTCATATCAGAGTATCTTCTAAACTAGAGTTTTTCCCCAAGTGTGGTCACCGCACTTGCCTTCGTGTACATCCAGTAATACACATTTGGCATCGTTGTGGCCTACACACTGGTGTAAGGGAATAGAGAATCCTCTTCGGTAGAGCACTAATTCTTAAATGATATATCGCGACGTGAGCGCTCGCTTTTCGTTGCGAGAGTCAGAGAGGATTCCATGTTGCAAGTGGCCTTTGATCGGAGTCATCCAGGACTCGAGTTCGGGCTCGATCTCCATCATGGATATCAGATCAGTATTTATCTGATCAATACTTGGGGAGTCAAGGTCTCCGATAGGGATGAGTCCTAAGTGTTTCACATCCCCAGAGATTTCTAGTTTAGCCAACGAATCATCTTTCTCATTTTGTTCTTGAGGGATGTAAGTTATGACGTAGTGGTCAAATTAAGTAAGCAGTTCTCGAACTCGATCTCGATAAGGGAGATTTGTAACACCCCGAATTTCAGTTAACACTAATATTCACTAATTACAGAATTAATAATCTCAGATGTGAGAATCAGGGGAAGCGGGTTACGTCATTGTGTTCGTCTCGGAAAAATACGCGAAATAGAGTCCGAAATTTTGTAAATCGGAGTCCGTATGACCCGGTTAAGGCCCAAAGAAGTTTTCGGGAAATTTGAATTTCGAAACATGCGGAAATGGGGGTCAGGCGGGAAAATTCCCGCCCAGCCAAGTCGACTTGGCTGTCGACAGGGCTGTCGACTTGCCTGTCGACATGCCTGTCGACTTGGCAGTCGACAGGGCTGTCGACTTGCCCTGTCGACTGATTCTGGCCTGGGTGCACCTGGTTGAGTTTTGGGCTGGGTTGGAGGGCTTGGGACGAAATCTGACGGACCTAAACTAACCTAGGGTTAATCTAAGGGTCTAAAACACAACCTAATCCTATAAATACACCCTAAGACTACCCTAATCCATGCTAAAAATGGAATCTATGCCATCATGCCGCCAAAATGCAACTTAGAAGGAACCTCCACTAATTAGAGAAGAGGGTTGCAAGCTAATCAACTACTAATCCACCTCTACTTCAACTCTAGCAACTATCTAAGGAGCTAATCTTGGAGTTTGTGAGTTTCTATCACTTTAATAACCAATTGTTAAACTAAGTAGATGAGATGTGATGAGATCATATGGTTTTGCTTGCGGATCAATGGGTTTTAGGTCATATGTTATGATGCTAGTTTGCTAATCACTATGTTTAACACTTATTCATGATGACACTATGTTTATGCAAGTTAAGTGTTTGGGTTTATGCATGTTAAGTGGTGGGTTTTATGCATGCTAAGTATTTGGTTTTATGCATGCTAAGTATTTGGTTTTATGCATGCTAAGTGTTTGGTTTTATGCAAGTTATGATGCAAGTTCATATGCAAGTTATGATGCAAGTTCATATGCAAGTTATGATGCAAGTTCATATGCAAGTTATGATGCAAGTTCATATGCAAGTTATGATGCAAGTTCATATGCAAGTTTGTCTCTTTTTATGATATGCATAATATATGCAAGTTTGCCTCTAAGTATGGCATGTTATGCAAGTTCATATGCAAGTTATGATGCAAGTTCATATGCAAGTTATGATGCAAGTTCATATGCAAGTTATGATGCAAGTTCATATGCAAGTTTTTCTCTTTTATGATATGCATAATATATGCAAGTTTGCCTCTATGTATGACATAAGTACATGTGCAAGTTCATCCCTTTTAGACCTATGACATGTGTGCAAGTTGACATCTTTATGATAGGTCTATGACATGAACATTTAAGCAAGTTACCATCTTTATGACATATGTGATTCATGCAAGTTTGGGTTGGTTATTTATGCAAGTTGGGTTTATGGTCATATATGCAAGTTGACACTTTTTAAACCCATGATAATGCTAATGATATGCTAAGTTGAACCCATTGTGTGTATGATGAATCTTCTCTTTTGAAGTATGTCATGTTAACGTATTTACGTGGGGACGATGGGGTAAAAATTAATGAACACATAAAATTGTGTGAAGTGGGTATGATTAAACATACCATAAAGTGGATGGACATAATTGGGAATTTACCTATTAAGTTAGGTCTACCCATATTATGGAATTGGGAATTTACCTATTGAGTTAGGTCTACCCATATTCTTAAATATTTGTAATTAATTAGGGACAATTAATACAAATTATGGGGGTGATTAATTAGGTGTAATTAATCAACTAAGACACGAGGTTGGACCCTTTTGTAGCATAAGACTGCCCGGAACCGACCGGCAAATCCAGCGGCCATAAATGATTGGCCCAATGTGAGAGGTCTTGGTCATAAACTAAATACGTGACAAGTGTAAAGACACGAGGTTAGACTCTGTTATGGTGTAAGGCTGCCCGGAACCAACCAGCATATCCAGCTGCCATAAAAGACAGTCTAATGTGAGAGGTCTTTACAAAGGTTACGATCTTAATTAATTAAGAAACACTTAACCAAATTAGCATGTAGTGAGGCATGAGGGGTTAAGTGGGTGCCTTGGGTGGCATGTAGTAACTAGTGGGGGTGCCTTGGGTGGCATGAGGAAACTAGTGGGTTGCCTTGGGTGGCAATAGAAAATACGATTAGAATACTTAACCAAAGTGGAACATGTAATTAAACATGATTAAAGGGTTAAGTAAGTGCCTTGGGTGGCATGTGGGAATCAAGTAAGTGCCTTGGGTGGCATGTGGAAATCTAGTGGGTGCCTTGTGTGGCAATTAAAGTATGATCAAATGACTTAACCAAAATTTATAACATGTAAGTGGACATGGTTAAAGGGTTAAGTGGGATTCACTAGAAATGACAAGCTGAGGTGGGTAGCTTGTGGGGGCCCATTTCAACCAATATCCCAAACGTATCTTTGTGGGCTCGACCCAAGTCGAGGACGGGACACGCATATTGGGCTTGACTATAAGAGGCCAAAACGGGGTAGCGGTGGCAACGCGAGTCCAACGGGTTTCATATGCGTGTGTGGACCCGGGATGGTAGGTAAGACGTTGTTGCATCGTGTAGATATAAGCCGTGCACTATTTGTTGTATCGGGTTGCCACTTTGGGGAGTGATACACCCCATTGTGGGGCCAACACGGGTATCTACGGTAGGGAGCCGATCGCTTGGGAGTAGTGGGTACACCTAGTGGAGATAGGGGCAGACGGCACCTATGTAGTCAGCTAGGGGTACACGAAACTACTGGGTAAATTTTCTAAGTCCTTGGGAGGGATCAACCTTTAAGTAGGAATGACTGGTGTGGTGTAGTGTAGTAATTATCCTTGGGTGGGTAGATGCGTCTTTACGGTTATCTTAGTTCATCCTAAGTCTAGTTGGCTGCTTAGTGTAGCCATTTATCCCCAGTCGTTACTGTATATCAAGCTTACGTCTTACTCTGGTTACTTTAATGATTGTATTGTTAAAGTTATAGGACTCGCTCAGACTTATGTCTGACCCCGTTGTTTTTATCTTTTTCCCAACCCTCAGGTTATCAGAGTGGGCCTAGCACTAGTGGGCTTTGATCAGACTGCTTTATTTATCTTTTGGAGCTTGGACCGTGGATGTAAAGCTCAGTTTATCTTTTCTATTATGGCTATTAAGTTATGTAGTGGGATTATGTACTTTTTTTTATCAGGATGGATATTATGTACTTGACTCTTGTTTATGGTTTTGGTGTAACCAAACATGTTTTACTTTCCGATGCAATGAAATGATGTTTTAAATTCTCAAGTATTACTTATATCTGTCTTGTTGTAATTTTTCTGTTCTATATTCACTTAAAATACTCCACCGATGTTATGGCATTCCCTTAGTGAGTGACCGTAGCGGGTGTGGGGTGTTACACGTGGTATCAGAGCTTAAGGTTACCAGAACAGATAAATTTTTTAGAAAAACTATTTTCTAAGAATATTTTTGAAAGGAGTATTTTCAAAAACATGTCTTTTAAGAGAAAAGTTTTTGAAAGAAAAGCATAATCCCCAATAGCCATATCCATATCTTTCAAATTCTCCGTTTTGAATCTCTTCCTCTCTCGTTTTGAGTTTCCCCTCCGCGTATAGATGATCTTTCTAAGATAGATAAGAATGGAAAACCACTTCAAGGGACTTAGACATTAGTCGGACTAGAAGTTGGTTCAAGAAGGAGGAGGACTTGTAGGTACCTATTGGATAGACGATGGGAGGAAGGCTCAAATAGTTGTTTGGTTAATGAAGAGCGAAACCTCATTTTGATGGGAGGTTACGAGTGGAGAATGGGAAGAAGAGGGCTAGTAGTTATCCTTTTGGGAGGAATAGGACACCTTATTAGGATTGTCCAAAGAGGCAAGGGCAAGGTACGGAATCTCCTGGAGGGTAGTTGTATTCCCTCACGGCTAGTGTACCAGATGGGGATAGGACCGTCTAGGTTGGAATTTGGATTTCTTTATTATCCGGTTCGAACTTTATTTGATTCTGACACATTGAGTTCGTTTATCTCATCATTGTTAGTTGAGTCACTGCACTTAGACACCAGTTTAGTAGATGATCCCTTAGTTGTTTCGAATCCAATTGGGGCTCCATGATGTGTTTGGGTTTGATAGTTTCTATACTTAGCGTTGAGTTTAAATGTGATGCTTTTTGGGCTTCACGGGCTATGGGTTAGTTTTGGGCATGGACTGGTTATCCAGTAGTGGTGTCGTTCTTGATTTTGAAGGGAGAGTTGTTAGGCTTATGACCCGCTTGGGTAACACTCTCGAGATCTCTTGTAATCCCATGGAATCTGTTATGCTAAGTTATCTAGAATCGCTTGACACGTCGGTCGAGAGTTTGCGATCTGTTAGAGTGGTCCGGGAATACTCGGATGTGTTTGAGGAGGTGAAGGGCTTACCTCCGGAGTGGGAGAATGACTTCCGAATATATCTGGTAGACAATGCCAAACCAGTATCTTGGCCAGTGTGCCACATGGCTCCTCGTGAGAGGAGGGAACTCCATAAGCAAGTAGGCGATTTGCTTGAGAAGGGGTTCATAAGACGAAGTATATCGGAGTGGGTTGCTCCAGTAGTTTTTGCCATGAAGGCGGATGGGTCCCTCAGACTTTGTGTAGGCTAAAGAGAACTAAATAAACTCACAAGGAAGAATAGACACCAATTGCCGAGGATTGATGATCTCTTTGATCAGTTAGTTGGCGCCTCAGTATTTTCGCAGTTGGACTTAGCCACGGGGTTTCGTCAGTTGAGAGTGGCTGAGGATAGTATAGAGAAGACTGCCTTTAGGACTCTAGATGGTTTTTATGAGTGGCTGGTGATGCCATTTGGTTTGACGAACGCCCCCTCATACTTTATTGATTTGATGAGAAGGGTGTTCAGGGAGTACCTAAATAAGTTCGTGATGGTCTTTGTAAATGACATCTTGGTCTTTTCTAGGAGCGAAATAAGTTTTCGTATGTGCTCAATAGGTTGAGCAAAGCCAGTTATGGGATAAACGGTGGTTTTGGAGCGAGACTGGCGAGGACATCCAGAGTTGGACAAGGGCTTAATTATTTAGCCGTTTTTACTAGTATCATCTCACGTAGGTCGTCTGAATTCGAAGGAGGTATCCCTTGGGTGTTTGTCTGATATTGGTTTAGGCCTTTGGGGCTTGCATTTGGGGGATGTCGAGTTCGACTAGGGTGGTCTGCGGATGGACAGTTATGATGATTTTGGATGGGGTAATATCCTGGTTTTCTCTAAAAGTGGAGAAGAGCATGCCCTACATCTTAGGGAAGTGTTGGAGACTCTTCGAGCGCATAGTCTTAGGACAGCAAAAGTGGATGGGATTCTTAGCATCCTATGAGTTTGAGATAGCGTATACCCATGGCAAGGGTAACGTGGTAGCGGATGCCTTAAGTAGAAAAAGGTTGTCCTTGAGTTCGTTGTTCGTTGAACGACGGAGCTTAGAGTTTATTTCTATGTTTGACTTTAGACCTTCCGTTGACTTTGTACCCGGTTTGCTAGCCTCCTTGGAGGTTAGGCCTACTCTTTTGGGGCGGATTGGCGGAGCACAGCGAGACGACCCACAGTTGGTTGAGTTAGTAGAGAAGCTCATGAGGAGGGGGAGTCGTCCAGCCATTTGAGTAGGTACACCCTAGATGGTAAGGGGTGGTTGCGTAGAGACGGTAGACTTTGTGTACCGCAAGACGAGGGTTTGAGGAAGGCTATACTTGATGATGCACATCGTTCGAAGATGACCATTCATCCCGGTAGGGACAAGATGTACCAAGACATGGAGCGAGTTTTCTTTTGGGTCGGTATGAAGAAAGACGCGGCCGAGTATGTCGCTAGATGCTTGGTGTGCCAACAAGTAAAAGCGGAGCAAAAGAAACCCGGTGGGTTGCTTCACCCATTGGAGGTTCCGCTATGGAAGTGGGATAGTGTCTCGATGGATTTCGTCAATGGATTACCAAGATCGAGGAAGGGTAATACGGGAATTTGGGTTGGGGTAGACAAACTTACTAAGAGTGCCCATTTTATACCCGTGAAGAGTAAGAGGACTGCTCAATGGCTAGCTTCAATCTACATTCGAGAGATTGTTAGATTGCATGGTGTACCTTCCAGCATAGTGAGTGATCGAGATCCTATCTTCACTAGCGAGTTTTGGAAGAGTTTGAAAGAGGCGGTAGGGACTCAGTTGTGTTTGAGCACCGCAAATCATCCTCAGACGGACGGCCAGACCGGGAGGGTGAATCGCATTTTAGAAGACCTTTTGAGGCTATGTATCTTAGATTTTGGAGGTACATGAGAAGAGCATCTTCCATTGGTGGAGTTCGCATATAATAACAGCTTTCAGTCTAGTATTGGCATGGCTCCTTTCGAAGCTTTTTATGGAAGGCCTTGTCGATCACCTACATGTTGGTGGGAATCTACGGATAAGATTTTGCTTGGGCCCGATATGGTTAGGAAGACTTCGGAAAAGATTGATTTGATTCGAAGAAGGATGAAAGCGGCGCAAGACAGACAGAAATCTTATGCGGACAAGAAGAGAACAGAGCTTGAGTTTGATGTTGGGGACATGGTCTTTGTCAAAGTATCTCCGTTACGGAATGTGGTTCGCTTTGGATCTGTTGGGAAGTTAGCACCAAGGTTTGTTGGACCGTTTCCTATTAAGAAAAGGATTGGACAGATGGCCTATAGAGTGGAGTTGCCCGACAGACTTAGTGGTGTACATGATGTATTCCATGTGTCACATTTGAGGAAGTGCCTACATGAGACCGCAGAGGTGGTAGAGCCAAGCTTGCTTAGAGAAGTAGAGATAGAGCGTGATGCGACTATTCGACGAGCTCCTACACGCATCCTTGGGTCAGAGATTAAGAGGTTGAGAAACAGGGAGGTTCAACTAGTCAAAGTGCAATGGGGAGAAGATGAGAGCAACGCTACTTGGGAGACGGAAGCGAAAATGCGTTCATTATGCCCATTCCTTTTTGAGGGTATGTCTTTTAACTTCTCCTTTATCGTTTGTCTAGTACTTATCTTATCTTTAGTATGTCCTCTTGTTAGTGCCTTTGACCTTTAGATAGGGTAAACCTATGGTTGAAACATGTGTTTGAGACATGTTATGATTGATGGATGCATGTGGATGCAAGTGTTTGCTAGTGGTTGCTCGTGGATGCATATACACACACTCTAGACACTAGATCGGCTCAATCACTTCATATTGCATATTGCATATAATTGTGTGTAGGTAGCTATATTTATGGATGTATAATGGTTGTGTTATCATATGGATGATGCATTTTGGTGAATGATTGTGCACTCATGTAGATATAGTATGTGTCGATAGGGTTCTTTCGCATACATATTGGATGCATGGCACTATCACGGTTTGCATATGTTCATACATTAGATAGGGAACATATACACACACTTTTTGCATATGCTCATACATCAGTAGAAATTGTTTTAAGGACAATGGATGCCCGTGTTTGATGGATTGAGTAGATGGTTGCTTGGATGGTAGGATATGCATTCTCCTTAACTTGGAGATTTCGGGGACGAAATCCTTTAAGTAGGGGAGAATGTAACACCCCGAATTTCAGTTAACACTGATATTCACTAATTACAGAATTAGTAATCTCAGATGTGAGAATCAGGGGAAGCGGGTTATGTCATTGTGTTCGTCTCGGAAAAATACGCGAAATAGAGTCCGAAATTTTGTAAATCGGAGTCTGTATGACCCGGTTAAGGCCCAAAGAAGTTTTCGGGAAATTTGAATTTCGAAACATGCGGAAATGGGGGCTAGGCGGGAAAATTCCCGCCCAGCCAAGTCGACTTGGCTGTCGACAGGGCTGTCGACTTGCCTGTCGACATGCCTGTCGACTTGGCAGTCGACAGGGCTGTCGACTTGCCCTGTCGACTGATTCTGGCCTGGGTGCACCTGGTTGAGTTTTGGGCTGGGTTGGAGGGCTTGGGACGAAATCTGACGGACCTAAACTAATCTAGGGTTAATCTAAGGGTCTAAAACACAACCTAATCCTATAAATACACCCTAAGACTACCCTAACCCATACTAAAAATGGAATCTATGCCATCATGCCGCCAAAATGCAACTTAGAAGGAGCCTCCACTAATTAGAGAAGAGGGTTGCAAGCTAATCAACTACTAATCCACCTCTACTTCAACTCTAGCAACTATCTAAGGAGCTAATCTTGGAGTTTGTGAGTTTCTATCACTTTAATAACCAATTGTTAAACTAAGTAGATGAGATGTGATGAGATCATATGGTTTTGCTTGCGGATCAATG
Organism: Allium sativum; assembly: GCA_030737875.1. NCBI lineage: Eukaryota > Viridiplantae > Streptophyta > Magnoliopsida > Asparagales > Amaryllidaceae > Allium > Allium sativum. The sequence goes on along the minus strand of CM060923.1, from coordinate 399,895,042 downwards.
GGTTTTAGGTCATATGTTATGATGCTAGTTTGCTAATCACTATGTTTAACACTTATTCATGATGACACTATGTTTATGCAAGTTAAGTGTTTGGGTTTATGCATGTTAAGTGGTGGGTTTTATGCATGCTAAGTATTTGGTTTTATGCATGCTAAGTATTTGGTTTTATGCATGCTAAGTGTTTGGTTTTATGCAAGTTATGATGCAAGTTCATATGCAAGTTATGATGCAAGTCCATATGCAAGTTATGATGCAAGTTCATATGCAAGTTATGATGCAAGTTCATATGCAAGTTATGATGCAAGTTCATATGCAAGTTTGTCTCTTTTTATGATATGCATAATATATGCAAGTTTGCCTCTAAGTATGGCATGTTATGCAAGTTCATATGCAAGTTATGATGCAAGTTCATATGCAAGTTATGATGCAAGTTCATATGCAAGTTATGATGCATGTTCATATGCAAGTTTGTCTCTTTTATGATATGCATAATATATGCAAGTTTGCCTCTATGTATGACATAAGTACATGTGCAAGTTCATCCCTTTTAGACCTATGACATGTGTGCAAGTTGACATCTTTATGATAGGTCTATGACATGAACATTTAAGCAAGTTACCATCTTTATGACATATGTGATTCATGCAAGTTTGGGTTGGTTATTTATGCAAGTTGGGTTTATGGTCATATATGCAAGTTGACACTTTTTAAACCCATGATAATGCTAATGATATGCTAAGTTGAACCCATTGTGTGTATGATGAATCTTCTCTTTTGAAGTATGTCATGTTAACGTATTTACGTGGGGACGATGGGGTAAAAATTAATGAACACATAAAATTGTGTGAAGTGGGTATGATTAAACATACCATAAAGTGGATGGACATAATTGGGAATTTACCTATTAAGTTAGGTCTACCCATATTATGGAATTGGGAATTTACCTATTGAGTTAGGTCTACCCATATTCTTAAATATTTGTAATTAATCAGGGACAATTAATACAAATTATGGGGGTGATTAATTAGGTGTAATTAATCAACTAAGACACGAGGTTGGACCCTTTTGTAGCATAAGACTGCCCGGAACCGACCGACAAATCCAGCGGCTACAAATGATTGGCCCAATGTGAGAGGTCTTAGTCATAAACTAAATACGTTACAAGTGTAAAGACACGAGGTTAGACTCTGTTATGGTGTAAGGCTGCCCGGAACCAACCGGCATATCCAGCTGCCATAAAAGACAGTCTAATGTGAGAGGTCTTTACAAAGGTTACGATCTTAATTAATTAAGAAAGACTTAACCAAATTAGCATGTAGTGAGGCATGAGGGGTTAAGTGGGTGCCTTGGGTGGCATGTAGTAACTAGTGGGGGTGCCTTGGGTGGCATGAGGAAACTAGTGGGTTGCCTTGGGTGGCAATAGAAAATACGATTAGAATACTTAACCAAAGTGGAACATGTAATTAAACATGATTAAAGGGTTAAGTAAGTGCCTTGGGTGGCATGTGGGAATCAAGTAAGTGCCTTGGGTGGCATGTGGAAATCTAGTGGGTGCCTTGTGTGGCAATTAAAGTATGATTAAATGACTTAACCAAAATTTATAACATGTAAGTGGACATGGTTAAAGGGTTAAGTGGGATTCACTAGAAATGACAAGCTGAGGTGGGTAGCTTATAGGGGCCCATTTCAACCAATATCCCAAACGTATCTTTGTGGGCTCGACCCAAGTCGAGGACGGGACACGCATATTAGGCTTGACTATAAGAGGCCAAAACGGGGTAGCGGTGGCAACGCGAGTCCAACGGGTTTCATATGCGTGTGTGGACCCGGGTTGGTAGGTAAGACGTTGTTGCATCGTGTAGATATAAGCCGTGCACCATTTGTTGTATCGGGTTGCCACTTTGGGGAGTGATACACCCCATTGTGGGGCCAGCACGGGTATCTACGGTAGGGAGCCGATCGCTTGGGAGTAGTGGGTACACCTAGTGGAGATAGGGGCAGACGACACCTATGTAGTCAGCTAGGGGTACACGAAACTACTGGGTAAATTTTCTAAGTCCTTGGGAGGGATCAACTTTTAAGTAGGAATGACTGGTGTGGTGTAGTGTAGTAATTATCCTTGGGTGGGTAGATGCGTCTTTACGGTTATCTTAGTTCATCCTAAGTCTAGTTGGTTGCTTAGTGTAGCCATTTATCCCCAGTCGTTACCGTATATCAAGCTTACGTCTTAGTCTGGTTACTTTAATGATTGTATTGTTAAAGTTATAGGACTCGCTCAGACTTATGTCTGACCCTGTTGTTTTTATCTTTTTCCCAAACCTCAGGTTATCAGAGTGGGCCTAGCACTAGTGGGCTTTGATCAGACTGCTTTATTTATCTTTTGGAGCTTGGACCGTGGATGTAAAGCTCAGTTTATCTTTTCTATTATGGCTATTAAGTTATGTAGTGGGATTATGTACTTTTGTTTTATCAGGATGGATATTATGTACTTGACTCTTGTTTATGGTTTTGGTGTAACCAAACATGTTTTACTTTCCGCTGCAATGAAATGATGTTTTAAATTCTCAAGTATTACTTATATCTGTCTTGTTGTAATTTTTCTGTTCTATATTCACTTAAAATACTCCACCGATGTTATGGCATTCCCTTAGTGAGTGACCGTAGCGGGTGTGGGGTGTTACACGATTCATGCCCCCTTTGCTTGATATTCCCCGTGGACTTGGCAGACAATGACTTGTGAGTCTGAGAAGATTTGTAGAGCCTTGATGCTAAGTTCAATGGCAATTCTGAGTTCGGCAATCAAGGCTTAGTATTCTACATCATTGTTGGTTGCACATGTAAAAACTCGAATTTTTTTTCCAAAAATTGTTATGTATCGAAGCTAGAGTCGGCTTGTCTGGTTTCCTATAGAAAAGACAGAGATAATAAATATATTAGATCTTGATAAACATCTCATAGCGAAATGGATAAAATATACACTACAAGAAAAATACACTATTGCAACTAGCTATTTGCAACAGGCCTCAAATATCAGTTGCACTAAATGATATTTAGCAACAGACCTTTTGTAGTTGTTGCAACAGATAAGATTTAACAACAGGCTTTTCCTTCCAGTTGCAAAAAGCATATTTTTTGCAACAGCGCTTTCATGCCTGTTACGAAAACATACTTCTAGCAATTTCTCTTTCATTCTTGTTGCAATAGACATAGTATTTGCACCTACACTTTCAAACCAGTTGCAAAAATTATATATATTTAGCAACTGCTTTCACCAGTTGCGAGAACTATAATTTTTTTGCAACAGGTAAAGCCACTTGCAAAAAACGTACTTTTAAAAATTATTTTCCCCTAAGTAATATTCGGTTATAATATAATAAGTATAAGCATTATAGCTAATATATATACATATATATACACACACACATATAATTAATAACTGGAAAAAATAATTAATATTATATCATTAAAAATTATATTATTTAGTAATTACTATTAGCATTTAATGTTAAACAACTACTATATATATATATATATATATATATATATATATTTAGTACTCAATTAAATAGTGAATAATTATGAAATTATTAAAAATAAGTGTTCTAAATTAACTTACACTACACCAGAAATGCTATTTTGCAACGGATTTGAGCCATTGCAAAATCATTTAGCAACGGCTATTAGCCGTTGCAAAATTAGGGGTGGCAAAAAATTAAGTCGTTGCTAAATTATATTTTGCAATGGCTTAAAGCCGTTGCGAAATTTGATCTTACAACGGCTCAAAGCCGTTGCTATTTTTGATATAGCAACGGTTTAAAGCCGTTGCGAATTCACGTATCTCTTTTTATAAAATTATGTATTTTTTGGGCTCTCCTATAATACCGAATGCATTTAATTTTCATACTCAATACAAAAATTTACAAATTTAACATAATATTATAGAACAAAGATCATTAAAGAAAACATTTTTTATAAATTCAACACAATAACCAAACTTAACAACATGTTTTGAAATTACAACGTTCAACAACGGTATGTCACACTTCAAATTTCTATAGCAATAGCAATAAAAATATTACATAATACAATACATACTTCACAAGCATATTAATCTGTACATAGTTCAGAAAACATACTAAGTACATAGTACAATGCAGAGATCTATCCTTAATCGGTATATAGTTCACTATCTTGAAGCCTTCCTTCAGTTTGCTCTTGCTTTCATCACTTCTTTTGCATCAGCTACTTTAAATGAGTTTATCAAAGTCTACTCATAGACTTATTACTATATACTAGTTATAATCTCAAACTTACTTCTAACTGGTTTCAAAAACACCTACGACTTTGCCGATTTTGTAGTGCAAACTCGTGTCAAACTATTGCTTTGGTCAATCCTAAAATATACTGCCACTAAGGCTAGTAATCGATCCAATCAAATCACCATAGACAATTCTTTTCAGTATATCTCATACACTTCTCCTTGTTGCTGAGACTTCTTGTACGTCAACGACTAAAACCATACTCTCTACAATTACAGGTGTTTCTGGTATAGGAACAATAAGATTGTTTTCTACATGCCTATTTGCCAATAGAGGTTGTGTGATACTATCACCTGCGATAGGTTTCATTGGGCAGGTCTATTTTTATTTATTTTTTATATTTTAAAAGACCATAAAAACAAACAATAAATTACCGTAAAACCAAAGAAAAAGAAAGAAAATATACCATATCAACCTAATTCTCTTCTCACAGTCTGAAAGATTTATAACAATAAAGCCCTAGTGTTCATCCTTGTACCACAGTCACAGCCGATACTTAATGTTTACACAGTTTAATAACCCACTATGTATTAAGAGTCGGTATTAAACCAAACGCGACCGTGTGTGTTATCGTGAGGTAGGCTACTAGGATACAAAATAAAAACCACAAAACAAACGTTAGCTTTAATAAGCTGAAAATAGTGAATACAACTATACAAATGATGCTATTAGTACTAATAATAATCCAGCTTCATCAATAACAACTAATCATCCTTAGAGGTTCATAATTCAACAAAGAATATTAATATTTAATAAATAATCTCTCAAATCGTGATGGTCAAACTGTGAATTGTAGCGCAGAAGTGAATAGCCACCTCACCCATGTAGCTCCAACTAGGGTGATTCAATCTTTTGTAGTCTATGCCTGAAGTGAATAAACCAGATGTAACTATGCCTATCCTCAATCTAATAATCTAGTATCTAATATCTCACAAGCCTTCATATTTCAGCATCATAATTTGTAGACTTAATTCCATTTCTTATATCAGGATCAGAAACTACCTGAAGAGGGGAGCTACTACTATGTTAAGGTCAACCCATAAAATCGGCAAAACGAACGTTTTGAGAAGAAACCTTTTTTCATATTACATCTCTAATATTAATTTTAAATTATTGCCATCATCATGAACATGTGATTTAGCTACAGGTCCAGTTGGTATGCTGGCACCGTTTGCATATATCAAGTAACGAGAAATGATTTGGTGTTCCATACAGGAGTTATTAGTTGAAACTTAAAACCATCCCCAAGACGATTCAATTTTGAATTGTTAGATACCTATCATGCTGTCTTTATTGTTGTTTGAATTTGATCCAAAAAGAAAGGAAATGCAGTTCACTTTCTTACCAGATACAGTATATGAACTGGGCAAATTACCGTTTCCATCACTTTTCCATAAGATGGGGAAAATATGAAATCCTCCTCCTATTTAACACAATATTCAATTATACAATCTGTTTAAATGGAAGAAAAATGTAGTAGCATATATATATTTCAGTAGAAAACAGTTACATTGGAGATATGAAAAATGTTGCAATATCCGACTATGCGTTGTAAATAATTGTGGATCTATACTTTAACCTCTTAAATTCGGGTGCAGCTTTTAGATTTAAGGTCTTGATTCTTTCCGCAGCATTTCGGGTGTTAATTCTTTGACTAAAGTAGAATTACCGAATTAATATTAACTGTTTGGAAACGTGGCTGCTCTCTCTTAGTCTAGATAAAATAATACAAATGGCTTTCCACCTACCAAACATCAAAAAAATTAGTGTTCTACTAGTAACTACAATTTAGGATGTTGGTAATCAACAGGCATGAATGTAGGAGCAATCTGAAGGAATCAACCTACAACGGAAGGATGAGGCAAATAGTCAGTTCTGTCAAATATTGAGTATCTAAGAATATTGAGAATGAGGTTCCAGCTTACATTGCTTGAGTCAGATAAATTTCAAGGCTCTAAAAACATTAACACAATGAATTCTTTTTGTTTTACACCTTCAGTAACTAATAACCATACACCTTAAAGTCTTGCAAAGACGAGGAAATAAACCAACAGTCATGATATAATAAGTTGAACTTGAAATGAAGAATGATTACATACCAGAAATTTAAAAATGCTAAGTTATGACAATAAAAACATAAACCTAAGGCATCAAACTTTAGGACGCCGTGACATTACACAACATGTAGCACAAGATCAACATACTGGAGTCAACAATTGAGTAAAAAAGAAATATAATAAAAACAAACATGCACTGTGTACACTTCATTTTTTTGTCGATATCATATAATGCCATCAGTATCAAAATACCACAAATACTACAAAGATGCAACCGGCTCGATCCATAAAATATACAGACATCACTATTCAAGTTTATTATGCCATCATTCCATATTTCTTCTCCTTCAGACTCTATTTTGATTAACAATTAACAATGAAGTAACCTCACATGTAACCATTACAAAAAAAGTTCCATGATCAATGTTACATGTGGTTGTTTTGTTCAACAGCTCTTAGAAATCAAATTGTACTCATATGAACAACCTATATCTTTATTTTCATATGTAAAAGCTGCTTGCAAATCCTTGCACTTAATTTTGGTAGTAAGTTTTAGCTTTCAATCATCGTGACTGTGGAAAATAGCATTAAAAACCATATTGTACGAAGTGGAAATGTTAAGAAATACCTTAGTTTGATAAAGAAGATAAGTCAATACCTGAGTTGGGCACATACAAAGGTAATCATAAATTAGATACAAAAACCAAGAGTACTTGGGCGAGCTTACTCTAGCACAAACAAAACAGCTCTAATAGAAAAGTGGAAACTAAGTAAAAAAATCAAAGGGAACAAAGCAGATAAAGTTCAACTAAAAAATGGTGGTCCTATACATGCTACAAATGTAAATATAGCCAATAAAGGAAGCATAAGTGCAAATATAAAAAATGAAGCAGATAAAGTTCAACTAAAAAATGGTGGTCCTATACATGCTACAAATGTAAATATAGCCAATAAAGGAAGCATAAGTGCAAATATAAAAAATGAAGCATAAGTGCAAACTAAGTACATAGTACAATGCAGAGATCTATCCTTAATCGGTATATAGTTCACTATCTTGAAGCCTTCCTTCAGTTTGCTCTTGCTTTCATCACTTCTTTTGCATCAGCTACTTTAAATGAGTTTATCAAAGTCTACTCATAGACTTATTACTATATACTAGTTATAATCTCAAACTTACTTCTAACTGGTTTCAAAAACACCTACGACTTTGCCGATTTTGTAGTGCAAACTCGTGTCAAACTATTGCTTTGGTCAATCCTAAAATATACTGCCACTAAGGCTAGTAATCGATCCAATCAAATCACCATAGACAATTCTTTTCAGTATATCTCATACACTTCTCCTTGTTGCTGAGACTTCTTGTACGTCAACGACTAAAACCATACTCTCTACAATTACAGGTGTTTCTGGTATAGGAACAATAAGATTGTTTTCTACATGCCTATTTGCCAATAGAGGTTGTGTGATACTATCACCTGCGATAGGTTTCATTGGGCAGGTCTATTTTTATTTATTTTTTATATTTTAAAAGACCATAAAAACAAACAATAAATTACCGTAAAACCAAAGAAAAAGAAAGAAAATATACCATATCAACCTAATTCTCTTCTCACAGTCTGAAAGATTTATAACAATAAAGCCCTAGTGTTCATCCTTGTACCACAGTCACAGCCGATACTTAATGTTTACACAGTTTAATAACCCACTATGTATTAAGAGTCGGTATTAAACCAAACGCGACCGTGTGTGTTATCGTGAGGTAGGCTACTAGGATACAAAATAAAAACCACAAAACAAACGTTAGCTTTAATAAGCTGAAAATAGTGAATACAACTATACAAATGATGCTATTAGTACTAATAATAATCCAGCTTCATCAATAACAACTAATCATCCTTAGAGGTTCATAATTCAACAAAGAATATTAATATTTAATAAATAATCTCTCAAATCGTGATGGTCAAACTGTGAATTGTAGCGCAGAAGTGAATAGCCACCTCACCCATGTAGCTCCAACTAGGGTGATTCAATCTTTTGTAGTCTATGCCTGAAGTGAATAAACCAGATGTAACTATGCCTATCCTCAATCTAATAATCTAGTATCTAATATCTCACAAGCCTTCATATTTCAGCATCATAATTTGTAGACTTAATTCCATTTCTTATATCAGGATCAGAAACTACCTGAAGAGGGGAGCTACTACTATGTTAAGGTCAACCCATAAAATCGGCAAAACGAACGTTTTGAGAAGAAACCTTTTTTCATATTACATCTCTAATATTAATTTTAAATTATTGCCATCATCATGAACATGTGATTTAGCTACAGGTCCAGTTGGTATGCTGGCACCGTTTGCATATATCAAGTAACGAGAAATGATTTGGTGTTCCATACAGGAGTTATTAGTTGAAACTTAAAACCATCCCCAAGACGATTCAATTTTGAATTGTTAGATACCTATCATGCTGTCTTTATTGTTGTTTGAATTTGATCCAAAAAGAAAGGAAATGCAGTTCACTTTCTTACCAGATACAGTATATGAACTGGGCAAATTACCGTTTCCATCACTTTTCCATAAGATGGGGAAAATATGAAATCCTCCTCCTATTTAACACAATATTCAATTATACAATCTGTTTAAATGGAAGAAAAATGTAGTAGCATATATATATTTCAGTAGAAAACAGTTACATTGGAGATATGAAAAATGTTGCAATATCCGACTATGCGTTGTAAATAATTGTGGATCTATACTTTAACCTCTTAAATTCGGGTGCAGCTTTTAGATTTAAGGTCTTGATTCTTTCCGCAGCATTTCGGGTGTTAATTCTTTGACTAAAGTAGAATTACCGAATTAATATTAACTGTTTGGAAACGTGGCTGCTCTCTCTTAGTCTAGATAAAATAATACAAATGGCTTTCCACCTACCAAACATCAAAAAAATTAGTGTTCTACTAGTAACTACAATTTAGGATGTTGGTAATCAACAGGCATGAATGTAGGAGCAATCTGAAGGAATCAACCTACAACGGAAGGATGAGGCAAATAGTCAGTTCTGTCAAATATTGAGTATCTAAGAATATTGAGAATGAGGTTCCAGCTTACATTGCTTGAGTCAGATAAATTTCAAGGCTCTAAAAACATTAACACAATGAATTCTTTTTGTTTTACACCTTCAGTAACTAATAACCATACACCTTAAAGTCTTGCAAAGACGAGGAAATAAACCAACAGTCATGATATAATAAGTTGAACTTGAAATGAAGAATGATTACATACCAGAAATTTAAAAATGCTAAGTTATGACAATAAAAACATAAACCTAAGGCATCAAACTTTAGGACGCCGTGACATTACACAACATGTAGCACAAGATCAACATACTGGAGTCAACAATTGAGTAAAAAAGAAATATAATAAAAACAAACATGCACTGTGTACACTTCATTTTTTTGTCGATATCATATAATGCCATCAGTATCAAAATACCACAAATACTACAAAGATGCAACCGGCTCGATCCATAAAATATACAGACATCACTATTCAAGTTTATTATGCCATCATTCCATATTTCTTCTCCTTCAGACTCTATTTTGATTAACAATTAACAATGAAGTAACCTCACATGTAACCATTACAAAAAAAGTTCCATGATCAATGTTACATGTGGTTGTTTTGTTCAACAGCTCTTAGAAATCAAATTGTACTCATATGAACAACCTATATCTTTATTTTCATATGTAAAAGCTGCTTGCAAATCCTTGCACTTAATTTTGGTAGTAAGTTTTAGCTTTCAATCATCGTGACTGTGGAAAATAGCATTAAAAACCATATTGTACGAAGTGGAAATGTTAAGAAATACCTTAGTTTGATAAAGAAGATAAGTCAATACCTGAGTTGGGCACATACAAAGGTAATCATAAATTAGATACAAAAACCAAGAGTACTTGGGCGAGCTTACTCTAGCACAAACAAAACAGCTCTAATAGAAAAGTGGAAACTAAGTAAAAAAATCAAAGGGAACAAAGCAGATAAAGTTCAACTAAAAAATGGTGGTCCTATACATGCTACAAATGTAAATATAGCCAATAAAGGAAGCATAAGTGCAAATATAAAAAATGAAGCATGAGTTAAGTGAAAAAGGGTGGCAAGATTACCATTTTAACAGATCCATGGATTGCTTCTACAAATGGAAAGTGGATTGGTTTTTAGAAGGAAATCAAAGAAGGGCTTTCTAAATTAGTTGTCAAACTCAACATCGGCCATTTTCGAACCTAACAAATCTTAGTTTATTATGTTATTTGATGTAAAATCCTAAATGGTAAAAAACTCCTCCAGACAAAAAGTGCTAACATATTTGGCTTAATGCATTGGTGGAGAATATAGTGCCAATGCCACTTCCAAGGAAGTCATTCTTCACTATTATCATACAAAAGACAAATGTTCAACCTCCAATTAGTTTGGTACTTCATCATAACTCCATAAACTGCTATATGCCAAAACTTATGGTTGCATGCATCATTTGTGATTCTCATATATATAAGTAAACCAGCCACTGTTCTTGAAACATTATAAGATCGCACATTAATATATAGGGCACCCCAACATCAATCTATTAATTCCTTCCAAATAGTGTGTTACCAGTTATCCTGTCCTATAGAAACAGAAATTGGAGAATGAAATACTTAGGAAATCACACCAGAAAGCATTTTGACAATGGAGGGAGAAACCACGCAGTAGATAACGAAATGAACATTGGTGATTGGTGCCTTTTTAGCTTATAGACAATGGTAATGCCTCTATATCCATATTTAGGTTCTGAATCGGCAGGTTCTGCATTTTTTTTGTTTCATTTGAAGGGTAGTCTGAATCTTATCAAGTCAGCATTTGAGTTTCGAAAAAACAATCAAAATTATAATTCTATTTAAAAAAATTAATGAAATCGAGCACAGAAACAATAAACATGATGAATAAAAAACACAGCAGATCTAACCTTGGTTGACAATCAATCAATTTTTGGTCATCAGATCAATTGACTTTGTTAGATGAAAGTACTTCCTTGATTTCCTTCTAAAATCCCTAAAGTTGATCGACTTCGATTTCGAGATCTTAGCAAGTTTTCAATTTAGAAAAATGGATCTTAGGAATTTTCATCGAGATAATTAGGGAATGGTAATTTTTTCTTTCTGCACAAAAATGAAAGTGGGAAAATAGGAGCATACACTATATTGAGAAGGTGGACGCATGGAAGAGCGTATTTAATTCTACAACGGTTTTGAGCCGTTGCACAAATGAGAATGGGTGATGACCGTGGTATAAAAATTTGCAATGGTCCATAGCCATTGATATTTCGCAACGGAGCCAAGTTGTTGCAATTCTTCTGCACTTGGGGGTTACAAAATAGCCTGTATGGTGTAGTGTTAGTTCAAAAATTATTAACAATTTTAGTTTATTGAAGTTAAATTAGTAATTAATATTCATAAAATTTGAAAAATAAAACGATACACATCTTAAAATAATCTCAAAATTTATATAATATATAAACTCCATAAAATCTAAAAGTATCTAAAATAAAAAAAGCTTGTGTAGACAAAAATTATTGCAACTTTATGTATTACACGAATAGCTATTTTCGTATACATTTAAAATTTTACTGCGTGATACTTTTTGCAGGTTTCTATTCTAGTTTCATCTGAAAAATTAGCTCCAAACCTTAATTTTTTTGGCTCCATCGCGAAAATTTTGAACATAAATAGAAAGAGACGATATTTCCAGAACATTAATAACATTCTAACTCTCATCCTCCTATTGTAAACCAATTCCCAAATGGTCGAATACCCTAAATCGGATGAAATTAAATGTAAGATGTCAAACCTTAAGTCGATTGCGATTTCCCCTAGTAAATCTCCAATTCGGTCTTACCTTCCTCATCTCACCTTTTGGGCTTCAACGCTTGTTGTCAGTTTAGATCTAATCTCTTTAAAGTATTCGCTGTTTCTTGTTTTTTCTTCTTGCGCTTCTTATTATGTATGTAGGAAAAAGGAAGAAAGGGGGATCTGCAAATTATTACGAGAATTTGAAACCACGGCATCAAAGTGGATCTTAAAAGAATTGAAGGATTTGCAGAAAGATCCGCCTTCTTATAGCGCAAGCCCTGTAGTTGAAGATATGTTCCAGTGGCAGGCTACTATCATGGGTCCGTAAGACAATCCATATGCAGGAGGAGTTTCCTAATTACTATTCACTTTCCTTCGGACTATCGATTCAAACCACCTAAGGTATCGACAATTTGATTACAGGCATCTACATTTTTTCCCTTTTTCCATTTTTGAATGTAATGATTTGTTACCATAGTTTAGCACTATATAGATTTCATAGTTCTTTTGTGTACTAATTATACTGATGGATTCATCTATAAATTTAGTTTAAGAAAAAAAGTTTAGATCAAATCGCAGATTTGAGGAATATTTGGCTTCAGATTAATTGCATGATGGAACGAGGAGCTTGTTGAATTGAGGAGCTTCGATGAGGAGATTTTTGAATATATTTCTTCCTCTATTATTTTATTTTCCTCCATCCTGTTATTGTTTTCCCTTTTTTATTTTCAAGGTTTCCTTCTTCCAATTTTTCATGCTTCCGTTTCTCGTGTTCTATTGGTTTTTGTTCTTTCGGTCGTTTATGTGGTTTATCTACCTGGTTGCATTGTTTTGCTTGGAAGAGGAGGTTAGTTATAACAGGTTTCTACCTTTTAGGATCAGATTTGCTAAACTGCTTTTTCGATAAGGTGGGTTCTCATATTGTTCTTTAAGAGCTTACTGTTTAACGTACAAAATATGCAGATAAAGTGGCACTTGTAGAAGTTTCTACGGGGAAATCATACACGTATGGAGAAGTTGTGAGAGATACCAGGAAGTTTGCCAAAGGACTGAGATCATTAGGCATCAGGAAAGGAGATGTTTTTGTGGTAATAATAACAGGTAAAGTGGAACTTGTAGGAAAGTACTTAGAACAACATCAATGTTAGTATATGCATTTTTGTTATTCCATTTTTAGTTGATTCATTGAATCTTAAAGCAGTATTTTGATTTTAGTTTCTTATATCTTCCAGTATTTGTCAGTAGGGCATCCGCCTTACTCTAAAGGTTTGGATTTTATATATATGAAGATCACGGTGAGGTAATATATAATTTCTACCAGTTATCCACTTATTACCATTTATGTGTAAATTGCAAAGTGTAATTGAGTGCAGGTTTTAGATATAAGAATATTTGAAATAAGAGAATATGCACTTCTAAGCAATTATCTTCTGTATATTTTACTATTTTCTTCCATTTTATAAATTTATATTACATGTATATTTCTTTTATTACATGCATTCATTTTCAAAAGAGAGAATAATGCGGAAAGTGGCAGGGTTTAGAATAAAGTAATCATTTGTATTGTATATGTCATGTATCACGAGCATATTGAACTGTAATCGACCTTACATGTTGTTATCTTTGGACTGAAAAGCTCAATAAGTATTACATGTTACCTTTGAATTGTAATCAACCTTGCAGGCTATTATGTCTAAAAAAAAGCAATCTCTTCAGTTGCTAATGTAATAAAATTCTCAATGATAACTATTCACACGATCATTGCTGATGGATTTGAATCTTCTTCCACGGACATTCATCTTGCAGAAAAGTACTTCATGCTTAAAGGCCACTGTAGGATAATTTTATGGGTGCACATGAATTGGTATTGGAAGTGGATCCATGCTTTGTGAAGGATGCTGGATCATTGCTTAAAACGGGCATGGAGAATGCAGGATCACTTACAAGTACCATAAACAAATTCTAAGAAAACTCTCCTATCATCTTCTTTAAGACTACTTTCATTTTTTTTATCATTCAGTTCCACTGCACGTCAAATTGATGGTTGGAAAACCTGGGGGTCATCAGAACCCTTTCAGTTAGAATCTTGGTCTTTTTGCAAAGAAAATTTACTCATTTAACAAAATATCTAATGAACTTGTTATAAGAAAAAGACACTACAACCAATGACAATAGTTGTTTAGGCCTTAGTGAAACTATTGTAGAAAAGCATTTTAGGCTTCTGTTGGATTTGTTCCTCAAAGGAAAGATTAGCCATTCATGGAAGTTCATTAAATATTTTGTAAAACATTTAAAGCTACAATAACTTAGCAGAAAACAGGCATCTTAACCCATGGATTGTCCTGCTTTTCTAGTTGATGAGTTTGTCATGCCAGTACGAGCTCTTAAAGCTTGGAAACTCTTGGAAATTAGCAATTCAATAAGCAAGCAATGGAAAATGCAGATCAAATATTTTTTTTTTTCGAAAAGAATTAAATTATAGTATTGCAATTTTTCCATTGCCTCATTTTTGTTGAAGTGATCAGATAAATCCAGCGTAGCTGCAGGAACTTGTTATTTGGATATAAACAATGTTAGCATCCTCGACCAAAAAAAAGATGATGATACTAAAGGATTCAAGGGAAACGAGTACATTTAATATGTAGTATCTATAAGCTGTAATTTTTACGATCACTTTATTTAACTTTTATCAGCATGAAATATTTGAACTTGTTTGACTTCCTTTTGTAGAGAGCTGTTTGGCTGGTTTTAATAGTTCGATCTTTGCCTATGGACAGGTATTTTTTATTTTCATAGAGTAAATGCAAATATGTTTTTGTTTTTGTTTAACTACATATGTTTAATCATTAGATATGTTTTTGTTTTTGTTTAACTACATATGTTTAATCAAGGTGCGCTCATATTCTGAAGCATTGCTTGGAGGTTTGCTGGTGCTTCTGCAAAGTGCGCATTCTTTATGAAAATGATGATCATTTTGGTTAGAAGTAGCATTCTTCTACAGAAAAATGATGATCGTTATACATGAATGGTGTATGAAAATTGTAGAAATTTTTGTTGCAATTGTTTGTACTATTAAAACTTTGTTGAAATAAATTTTTTAATTATTTATTTCATTCTGTGACATACAGTATTACTAAAACGAATCCATTTAATATGTAGTATCTATAAGCTGTATTTATTTTACAGATTTATAAATCTACTGCAATGGGCATGTACTATTGCAAAAGGATCTGTTGCAACAACAAAAGCCTGTTGCAAAAAAGTCTACCGCAACAGGAAATAAACGTTGCAAAAAGTATCTATTGCAACGACAAAAGCATGTTGCAAAAAAGTATACTGCAACATCTTATTGTAACAGCCAGAAAATGTTGCGAACCTTTTACAACTCCAGCTATACCAACATATGTGGGTCTGTTGCAATTGGTCCATTGCAACGGTTATTGCCAACTGCGAAAAGTGTTTTTTGTTGTAGTGATAATATGACCAAATGTAGTCGTACCAAAGTAATAATATTGTCTAACTAGTATCCAAAGCTATCTAATCATTTTCATAAACCAAACCTACGAGTATGTTATGAGGAGGGGGTCAAAACACAAAGTTCTGGTATTTGGACAAATTATACATTCTGAAATAACCCTACATACACCGTTCAGTTATGTTTTCTTATTTATTAGGTTATTTGGGTTAACAACACTCAAGGCTCTACACTCACGTCGTACCTATCTACTTCCCAGTAGATTAACCTATCATAGTATATGTTAGAACTTTTGTAATTACACAACTGTATTACAAACAGACAGCAACAACAATCACTGTTAATCAATTATGTCACAATTGTCATGTCAGACTATGTTTATAATAATCATAGAAAGCGTAACCGATTTGTGCATAAAATCAAAGATAAACAGAAAGTATTCTGTTTAAATAATGTCCGAGTCCAGAACTTTTCTGTTTCCTTGAAACAATATTGCTGTCGTATACACCAATCGACGTAGTTGCAATTTGTTTCCCAGGATAAAACGGACCAACTCCGTAGCTTAGTGCCAGCAAACGGAGCTCCGACGAACTGAAGTTGGTTATAGAAACTAGGTCAGAGAATTACGTTGAAGAAGAAGGAATAATTCAGCAGAAAAAGTAAGTTCTGTCTTTGTTTTGGGCAGTGTATATATAGGCAAGGAGGAGTGCCTGTTCGCATGCATCAGTAACCGTCAGAATAGGAAAGGTTGCGACCCTTTAACCGCTCTGTTATTAATATGCATATGCTGAGAATTCAAATGGTTGTACTCGTTCAGTTAACAGACATTCCTTTCGAATTCTGAACTGAACAGACACACCATTTAAAATTCTGAGAAAAAAATATTCTCATGTCAGTGCACTAGCCCAATCAGCAACGTCGGCCATATCCAATCAGGAGACCCCAAGAGCCCCAAGGCCCAAGGCCCTTATCTTTGACTTTTTTAATGTATTTAATATGGCCAAGTCCACATCCTTTTTATCATCCCTCTCTTTTTTATTTTACATAAGCCTTTTTGGCTTCTAATATATAAGGAGAGATTGTGCTAATATTTCTATGATGTGGGACTTTAAATGTTGCTACCCCTATCTCTTCTTCTTCCCACTTTTCTCTTTCTTTGCTCATTCATTTTCCAACAATCCCCCACATGAATGAGCAATCGATCTTAGTTTCACGAACCATTTATCGCATCGGTTAAAGTAGCACAAGGGCTTTGAACTTTCCTAGTGATTACCTATTTGAATCACCGGCGAATCAGTAGACATAGACTGTCCTTGAACTGTAAGCCTTTTGTGTAATTCTAAAGTAGATAACACACGATAAATGTTTCTTATAACCCTTCGTTCTCTGTATGTGTTCGTTTTTGCCTTGAACACCTGCCTGGTCTCATAAGTGCTTAGAGAATTTGGCCTCATAATTCTCTTTGAAGCGGCGCCTTCGCACTTACGTAGGTGATTCTGTAAAGGGTATTCTTTAATTCCTCAAATACAGACATCATTAAAAGTACTAATACTTATCCTTATTCAACATATAATGCACTGACTTATCATAGGAATGGTTTGTGTATAACAGTGCCATCAAGTTTCTCTAAAACTTCGTTGTCCCTTTGAACCTAGATCTTGGGATCTCCAGTCAACTAGGTGGGGTTTCCATTTCAGAAAAACCTTTAGTCTATAGGCCTTAGCCCCATTCCCTTCGATAAGGTTTGAACTTTCTCTCTTGGCAAGCCTTTTGTAAGTGGATCCGCTAAGTTATCTTTAGATCGAATGTAATCTATTGTGATAACCCCATTAGAGAGAAGTTGTCTTATCGTTTTATGTCTACGACGAATATGCCTAGATTTTCCATTGTATAGTGTACTATTAGCTCTTCCAATAGCTGATTGACTATCACAATGTATACATATTGGAGGCATAGGTTTGCTCCAATTAGGAATGTCTTCTAAGAAGCTTCGAATCCATTCTGCTTCTTCTGCAGTCTTATCTAGTGCAATAAACTCTGATTCCATCGTAGATCTAGCGATACAAGTCTGTTTGGATGATTTCCATGAAATTGCTCCATTTCCTAATGTGAACACGTATCCACTTGTAGACTTTGTATCATTTGATCCAGTGATCCAATTTGCATCACTGTATCCTTCCACTATTGAAGGATAGTTTGTATAGTATAGACCATAACTCTGTGTATACTTTAGATATCCTAGAACTCTGATTATCGCTTTCCAGTGATGTTTACCAGGATTGCTGGTAAATCTACTTAGTTTGCTTACAGCATATGCGATATCAGGCCTAGTACAGTTCATAACATACATGATACTTCCTAGTATACGAGAGTATTCCAATTGGTAAATACCGTCACCAGTGTTCTTTACCCAATTTTGGTTCATATCTACTGGTGATTTTGCAATAGTTACATTATATTGCTTGAATTTCTCAAGTATTTTGGTGATGTAATGTGATTGGGATAATGCATATCCCTGTGGTGTTCTCAGAATTTTTACACCCAATATTACATCAGCCAGTCCTAGGTCTTTCATATCGAATCTAGAGGATAACATATCCTTTGTAGATGTTATTATGGCCTTGTTGTTTCCTAGGATCAATAGGTCATCAACATAAAGACAAACAATGACATATCCAATGTGTGTATGTTTTATGTACACACATTTATCTGATTCATTTATCGTGAATCCATTTGATAACATAGTATTGTCAAACTTCTCATGCCACTGTTTTGGAGCTTGCTTAAGGCCATAAAGTGATTTTATCAGTTTGCAAACTTTATGCTCATTTTCTGAGCTTAGAAATCCTTCAGGTTGTTTCATATAGATTTCCTCCTCTAGTTCACCATTCAAGAATGCAGTTTTAACATCCATTTGATGTATTTCCAAGTCATGTACGGATGCAATTGCAATGAGCATTCTAATTGACGTTATCCTCGTTACAGGTGAATATGTATCGAAATAGTCCAGGTCTTCCTTTTGTCTAAATCCTTGGACTACCAGACGAGCTTTGTACTTGTCTATTGAACCATCAGGTTTCAATTTCTTTTTAAATATCCATTTATTACCTAAGGCCTTACATCCTTGAGGTAAATCAACCAATTCCCATGTATGATTCGACATAATGGATTCAATTTCATTGTTAATTGCCTCCTTCCAATAAGGGGCATCGTTGGAAGACATAGCTTGTTTGTATGTCAATGGATCATCTTCTAACATAAATGTATAGAAGTCCGGTCCAAAGGTTTTTAAAGTCCTTGACCTTTTACTTTTTCTTGGTTCCTCCACTTGCTGCTCAACACTACTTTGCTGAGTGTTATTTTGTTCAGCGTCCTCAATGGAGTAAGGAACTTCAATTTCCCTTGGTCTCTTAGGTGCATGATTTTCAGTACCATGTTTCAAGGGAAATACATGTTCGAAAAATCTAGCATTTCTCGACTCAATGATGGTATTTTCATGAATATCATCAATTTCAGATTTGTGTACCAAAAATCGATATGCAGCACTGTTTTGTGCATATCCAATGAATACACAATCAATTGTTTTTGGTCCAATTTTGACCTTCTTTGGTTTTGGTACCTCTACTTTGGCAAGACACCCCCACACTTTTAGGTATTTGTAGGATGGTGGTCTGTTTTTCCAAAGTTCATGAGGAGATTTAGATATTTTCTTTCGGGGTATTTTATTTAAAATATGATTTGCCGAAAGAATAGCTTCTCCCCAATAGTTATCTGGCAAGCCAGAGCTAATTAGTAAGGCATTCATCATTTCTTTAAGAGTTCTATTTTTCCGTTCGGCTACACCGTTGGATTGAGGTGAATACGGGGCTGTAGTTTGATGTATAATTCCATGTTCAGCACAGAATTCCTCAAATGGAGACTCGTATTCTCCTCCTCTATCACTTCTTAAAGATTTTATTTTCTTGTTGAGTTGATTCTCAACTTCTGCCTTATACTGTTTAAACATTTCGAATGCTTCGTCCTTACTTCTAAGGAGATACACATGACAGTATCTGGTACAATCATCAATGAATGTAATAAAGTACCTTTTTCCACCTCTAGTTTGACACATTTTCAAATCGCATACATCAGTATGTATTAAGTCTAGAGGTTCTGTCACTCGTTCAACATGATGAAACAAGGTTCTTGTCAATTTTGCTTCTGCACAAACTTGACATTTATAGTTGGAATCTATATTGCATTTTGGTATAAATTCTAGATTAATCAATTTTCGCAATGTATCAAAGTTTACATGCCCTAATCTAGAATGCCATATGTTAGAAGATTCAACAATATAAGCAGAAGATTCACTTTTATTCATTTCAGTGCGTGGTACAATAGTGGTTACATTTGCTTTAAATAAACCATCACACACATAACCTCTTCCAACATACACCCCATTCTTGGAAAGAACAAATTTGTCAGCTTCAAAGATCAATTTGAAGCCATGCTTGCTCAGCAACGATCCTGAAATCAGGTTCTTGCGAATTTCTGGAACATGGAGAACATCATTTAAAGTCAGTTCCTTTCCAGAAGTCAGTTTCAGCACAACTTTTCCTTTGCCTTCGACCTTGGAAGTGGAAGAATTGCCCATAAAAAGTTGTTCAGCATCAGTTGCAGTTTTATAGGTTGTAAACATCCACTTGTTAGCACATATGTGTCGAGTGGCTCCAGTGTCTACAAACCATTCCTTTGAGTTGCCAATAAGGTTGCATTCTGATATTACTGCACATAAATCAAGATCAGAAATGCCTTTCGAAACATCAGCCGTATTTGCTTCCAACTTCTTCTTTTTAGGCGCACGACATTCGGCTGCTTTGTGCCCCTTCTTTCCACAGTTGTGGCAAGAACCCAGAAATTTCTTTGACTTCTTAGGAGCATTCTCCCTTTTCCTTTTATTAGTTTTGTCTGACTCAACAACATTTGCTTTGGCAGCAATATTCTGAGAAATCTTTTTCTCAGAATTTCTGTTATCTTCCTCAATGCGAAGCCGAACTATGAGATCTTCCATTGTCATTTCCTTACGCTTGTGCTTAAGGTAATTTTTAAAGTCCTTCCAAGAAGGAGGCAATTTCTCAATAGTTGCAGCAACTTGAAAAGTCTCGCTAAGAGTCATCTTTTCATCTTCTAATTGACGGATGATAAGTTGCAGTTCTTGAGCTTGACTTATCACCGTCTTTGAGTCAACCATTTTGAAGTCTAGAAATTTTCCAGCAATGAATTTCTTCATGCCTGCATCTTCAGTTTTGTACTTCTTTTCCAGAGCCAACCAGAGTTGTTTGGACGTTGCAAAAGTACAATAGACATTGTAGAGGCTATCATCCAGACCATTCAGAATATAGTTTTTGCACATGAAATCTGAATTTGTCCAGATATTAACTGCCTCTACTTTAGTAGCGTCAGGTTCGAGTTCGTCTACCACAGGAGCCTCTTCAGTCAGAAACTTTGCAAGGCTTAGTGTTGTTAAATAAAACAACATTTTCTGTTGCCAGCGCTTGAAATTGATTCCATTGAACTTCTCTGGCCTTTCGCCATGAGACAGAGCCATTGTCGGAAGCACAGGCGCTGGCTGAGCAGTTTTCACCGTCTGAATCGGTGCAGAATCAGTGCTGCTGTTTTTCGTCATCTGCAACAAAATATTGTTTCAAGAATGTTAGAACTTTTGTAATTACACAACTGTATTACAAACAGACAGCAACAACAATCACTGTTAATCAATTATGTCACAATTGTCACGTCAGACTATGTTTATAATAATCATAGAAAGCGTAACCGATTTGTGCATAAAATCAAAGATAAACAGAAAGTATTCTGTTTAAATAATGTCCGAGTCCAGAACTTTTCTGTTTCCTTGAAACAATATTGCTGTCGTATACACCAATCGACGTAGTTGCAATTTGTTTCCCAGGATAAAACGGACCAACTCCGTAGCTTAGTGCCAGCAAACGGAGCTCCGACGAACTGAAGTTGGTTATAGAAACTAGGTCAGAGAATTACGTTGAAGAAGAAGGAATAATTCAGCAGAAAAAGTAAGTTCTGTCTTTGTTTTGGGCAGTGTATATATAGGCAAGGAAGAGTGCCTGTTCGCATGCATCAGTAACCGTCAGAATAGGAAAGGTTGCGACCCTTTAACCGCTCTGTTATTAATATGCATATGCTGAGAATTCAAATGGTTGTACTCGTTCAGTTAACAGACATTCCTTTCGAATTCTGAACTGAACAGACACACCATTTAAAATTCTGAGAAAAATATATTCTCATGTCAGTGCACTAGCCCAATCAGCAACGTCGGCCATATCCAATCAGGAGACCCCAAGAGCCCCAAGGCCCAAGGCCCTTATCTTTGACTTTTTTAATGTATTTAATATGGCCAAGTCCACATCCTTTTTATCATCCCTCTCTTTTTTATTTTACATAAGCCTTTTTGGCTTCTAATATATAAGGAGAGATTGTGCTAATATTTCTATGATGTGGGACTTTAAATGTTGCTACCCCTATCTCTTCTTCTTCCCACTTTTCTCTTTCTTTGCTCATTCATTTTCCAACAGTATATATGTAGTTATACCCCACATCTTAAGGTAATCCTTATAGTACTCTCCTCACATGGTCTCCACCGTCATGCCACGGAGGCGTATCCTATGTCGAATGACGTATAGAAATTCAAATCATTATGCCACGTAATCACATAGAATCATAGTTGTTATACCACCTAAGCGTACGGATCATCCCTATACAATACACCACCCAGTGCATGTATCTAGACCCTCACACGAACTTACTGTCTACTGTACCCCGAGTCCCGTAATAGGGCTGCATCCAATGCACATAATTCGGTCGGGAGCTTTCTATATTTGTAAAGGCCCACCCCCATTTGGCTTACAGTACAGATATTCAATGTATGGTCTGCATTTTCACGGTGACTATGGTCCCACCCTTACCCCTGCCTTAACTATTGAAACATTACATCAAAAGCTAAGTGACGTGCCTCTAGTAAATAACTTAACATCTAATTTGGTGTGTTCCGCAACCAACGTCTCGATTGTGAAAGATCGATGGTCTCTAAGTTTAGCTCTTGTATTTCTGCATCCCACTGACCACCGATGATAGGTACCCGACGATTACTATCCTACATAGTCCTGACCCACCTTTCCCGAGGCAAATTGCCGAATCACTCAATGTCATCCGCCACAGCCTTCGGACTGCCAAACTATAATTGCAATCAAGGTATACTCATCGGGTGGTCCTGTGCAGACCAAACCCATACGAGTACAACTTGATCACGCATCGCATAGAGGACTACCACGGAGTATCCTACCACGTCCCTCAGAAGCCGCGTGGTTCCCTCCAGTCCTGCCAGGCAATCAGACAAAATAACCAAGCAGAAAAATCAAATAGATGTGTTCCTCTCGTATCTACAGACACCATGATAATCTACCCCATTAGGTTCTTGACCTTGGTACTACTGGTCCAAGCGCATCACACTAGCGTTTTATTGGATCTTACATCTAGTCTTTTAATCACGTGCTTGACTTATCTTATCAGGTTGCCAATTAACTTGATTATACACATATTAACTTTTTATTCAAGTTATCGGGTTTTCTCTGAGCAACTTATATCTTCAAGGAATAAACCCTCCTCGCTTATTAATCCAGTGATTTAACTTAACCCATTTTAAGTTCATTAATAAGCCAGTGGCATAACATGTTACTTCTTATATTGTAATTAATGGAAGTCATCTACACACCTTTTTCCTCAGATTGTAATTAACGAAAGTTATCGACAACGCCTTTTTTTGGCCATGTCATTTATTATCCAATTGCATGTTAACAAGTTACAATAACATGCTTTACTTAATGTAATTAAGTATATACTTCCCCAATTCTCATGTTTTCTTATGATATGTCAAGTTAATACATAATTAAGTGCAACTTATTTCATCTCATAAATCTACCAATAATAAGCCTACTTTACTCTTTTTTTAACCATGACCTCGTCTTACACTGTTATCACAACTTGTTGTTGTTTGCTCATTAACTTAGTTCTCTTAACTAAGGTTTATTAATAAGTTGTCCACTTTTTCATTTATTATAGTCCATGTTATAATTCCTCTTGTCCCTAGGACAAGCCTACCTATTATATTGCATTCTCCTTCACATAATTAATTATATTCTCTGTTTATCACGTTTTCCCATAGTTCCTTAACATCAACCAAACTTTTATTGTTGTAACATCCGTTTATTTACCGCTTTGTATATTCTCATGATTTTAGGAAAACATTTCACATACCTCATTAGATTGATAAGTCGAAAGATGTAAAGATCTATTTTCGTAACACACATCAATCAAGATCCGTAGTTGCAAAGTGTTTCTATTATTTTCATCGTGGACGTACATATATCTTTTATTTGATTAGTGTGCAATACGGTAAAAGAATCGCTATTTCACACAAATCCCTTTTCCCTTTCTTTTCTTACAACTATGTTTACAATAATTTTGTCATTATTGAAATGTATCCATTTGCCCCCAAATCCAACCAACTCGGTCTATTACGAATTTCCTCTTTGTATTTTCTGAGTTAGATGTTAATTATTATTTTCATTTACTGATTCCAAATCATTGCAGATGTTGCATACAAATTGGGCATATTTATTCTTTTGGTATTATTCCCAATTCCACTGTAATTCTATTTACAACATATCCAATTTTTCAATAAATAACAATTTTGGGAACATGTTCATGTTTATTGTAAATTCCACAATTTTAGTATTATAGTAATTCTTAATCCAAACAAAAGAATAATAGAAAAGATTTGTATAACAACAATATTCTTAACGTTTTTGAACATAAGTTATGTCACAATTACCACATATTACAGTTATTTAACATGTTAAGAGTAATGCGGAATGTAAACGGTAAATATATTGTTACCTAAAAGGTATAATTCTAAATCCACTCACCCAACGGCTTTACAATCCTTGAATCTGATTCAGATATGTGACTCCGTGGTCTTTCTAGCTAAATCTTGTCTTTAGATAACCCCAGATTTACAAATCCGATACTGAAAGAAGAGGGAAAGAAAGGAAGAAACCTAAATAATCAGATTCACATGACTTACCCATGTTCATAAGAAATTTGAACACCTATGTTGTAGATTTACAATCTTTATCTTCAAATCTTGAATCAGAACCCCTAAAAGCTAATATTTTAATTTCTGAAAGATTCGGAGAAGAAAGAAAATGGTAGAGCCTTGGCATCATCTCAGAAAATATGAGTTGAAGACTAAGCCATGCTAGTCTATTTATAGGTCTATAGGAGATTCTAGTCTATCAGATATAGTAATATATAATCCAAACTATTTAAATCAGAAAAAAAAAACGTCACTCACAAAAGCGGATCCGGGCTCGGATGGGATAACCCATGTGTTGACCCACCTCATAGGTATGTCGACCCTATGGTCGACCCCTGGGTCGAACCATGTATAAACTGGGTTGACCCAAAGCCTAGGCCTGAACGTGAGTTCAATGGCTATTAATTTTTATTTTAACGTTATGTTTAACATTTGGTTTTATTCCTAATATTACTTATTATTTTCCACTTATAACACTTATTTAATTTAATTTCATGCTTATGCATACATATACACATACAACCTTTTAAATCTTCATTTGTAAAAAACTTTCACATACGGACTTCGTTTGGGGTGAGTCATATAGCAGAACGAATCAGAAAATTGCCACGAACACAATGGTATATGTTTCGGGGCTAAACTCGAGAACCATAAATTATTGATATTTGCGTTTAATATTTATATGAAATACGGGGTGTTACATTATCCCCTCCTTAGGTAATTTCATCCCCAACATTTGATAAGGATGGAGTAAGGTTCTCCCACGTATAAATTGCAACCATTATGTGTACATCCAATATTCAATCATCTGTGCACTTGTGCAAAGTGTAATACAACACAATAATACATGAATGTAATGAATGCCTAAGCGGTGCCTCCTATATGAATGCAAATTTCTTGAAAATCTTTTGAAAACATGATGCACATATCCTAAATATACTGGCTATTTCAATATAAATGCAATATTTTGATAATCAAAATACTTTTTCATCCAAATTTTCCTATACTCTTACAGAGCAGACTGTAGTTCATCCAATTTTTTAATCTAAAACTCCACCAATCAACTTTAAATTTTTTGAATTTTTAGCAAAGTCTAATTTTCTGAATTCGATTTCTTATGTTACAAAAATGTGGAAACAAAATACTTCACAACTTCCATTTTCTTCTATGTACCTTTCTTTCTATACTTGGATTTTATGCAACTATTATATAAAGATTCCCAATCTTTCTATCCAAGAACAGTTTACATAAGAAAAATTTCTTTGTTATAGATTTTCTTTTCCAATTTACTTTAGAAAAATCCATTTTTTCCTCTATTTCTTGAAATTTTCCAATTTTCTCAGTTGTCGTATTTGTTAATTTATTGGATTTGTTATTTCTTTTAGTTATGTCATCACCTTTTTCCTTAGCTTATTAACTTAATCCACAGATCTAAGCTTAATTTCAAACAAGCCTTCTTATTCTTTCAAAACTAAAATAGGTAAACAAGAACACTACACAGCTACTACCAAGGGCTAAGAATCCTAGGACCATGTCCCCGCTGACAAAGAAAAGTCCAAACCATAGGATCTAAACAACTTGCTTGCCCTCTATCGTCCACTTATCACAACTAGTCCTTGCTGCATACTAACAGTCTTTTCCAAGCAATAAACTAGGCTCAATAGTGCTTACACATTCTATGGGAATTTACTGTTATTCCAAAATATCTCTTACTATTTATTTTATAGCCTCAAAAAGTTTCCCCGTTTTTCCTAGGTACTGATCCCTACCTACTCCATGATTTAAAAACGTGGTTTGGTTTCATCATTTCATTTTCCTTCCAAAACCAAAAGCTTCAAAACTTTATATTTCTTCAATAAAACTTATTTTTAACAAACCATAAAATGACATCTCATCATAAAAAAAGGCAAAACTTTTTACTTTACTTTTTTTCAAATCATAAAAGCTGGAGTAGACAAGGACAACTATTTCTCAATTGATTTCACAACCATTCAGGTACACAATGCTAGTTCAGTTACTTACATTTAGGTGCTAATTTCTAAACTTATCCCAAAATATCTACTCTATTCTAAATTTTTAACAATTTATTTTGTCCACCCCTCCAAAATTTATGTCAAAAATTTATTGTCAAAAGAATAGAGATTTTCAAAATTTCCCTTATTGAAAATTTAGCTTTTTAACAAAATGCAATCATTCCTATGTTTTGTTATTTAATTATTTCATACTTTATAGCTTAAACCATTGAGTTATACATACTCTATTATGTAAATATATTTTTGAAATAATTCATTTAGATAAAAATTTCATACGAAATCACCATTTCCAAAATATACCACATTTTATACATTTTCTCAGAACTCAATATGTACTTTTCAAATATGTTTCTTACACATTTTAAAATTGTAAATTTTGAAGGTCAAAACTGGAAAAACACCCTAAACTATCACCCAAAAGCTTTTAAAATTTCAAGTTCTTAAAAGTTAACAATGGAGATAGATTCAAAGTGGGTTTCTAACTTATTTAGACTTCCCTAAATTTTTTCCCCCAAAGTCATTCTTCTCAAAAAAAAAATCCTAATCCATTTCCTTTTTACTCTTTCCCAATTTATAAGGCTTTGCTACCAAACTCACTAATCCAAAATATTAACATTTCAGATACTAATATATGGGATTCATCTTTCTCTATTACGAAGCACATTGTATACTTTTCACCCAAACCACCAGAGCGTTCTCAAATTTCCAAAATCATTTCTTTAGTGTATGCAACTGATACCCCCAACTCTTTGCATATGTTGTTCTTTCTATTTAGTGGGGTTCCTTTATGGATCTAGGTGTATACATATTTGAAAAATACAAATACGTTCACTCACTATCAATGCAGTTTTCCTAAATCTAAGCTCCGATACCAGATGTAACAACCTGAATTTCAGTAAACCAAATTTTGTTTCCAAAAATCCCAGTCTATCGAAGCTTGAGTCAGCTTGTCTGGTATCCTGTAGAAAAGACAGATATAATAAATATACTAGAGCTCTATAAACGTCTCACAGCAGAATGGATAAAATATAATATGATCAAATATAGCCTTACTAAAGTAATAATGATGTCTAACCAGCAGCCAAAGCTGTCAATTCTATGCAATAAGCCTAATCTGCGAGTATCTTATGAGGATGGGTCAAAACACAAAGTTATGCTGACTGGACAAATTATATATTCTGAAATAATCCTACATATACCATTTAGTTATGTTTTCTTATTTATTAGGTTATTTGGGTTAACATCACTCATGGGTCTACACTCATGTCGTACCTATCTACTTCCTAGTAGAATAACCTAATATAGTATATATGTAGCTATACCCCCACATCTCAAGGTACTCCACATAGTACTCTCCTCGCACAGTCCCCACTGTCATGCCAATAGGAAGCATATCCTATGCTGGACGACGTAAGTAAATCCAAATTATTATGCCATATAATCACTTAGAATTATCATTGCTATACTGGTAAGTGTATGGATCACCGTATCCGAACTCCGCGCTCGAATCAAGTTTAAACACAGAGTAATGCCCCATTGTATATAATCCACCACCCAGTGCGTATATCAAGACCCTCACACGAACGTACTGTCTATTGTGCCCCAGTCCTATAATAGGGCTACATCCAATGCGCGGAACATGGTCGGTATCTTTCCATATCTATAAAGACCCGCCTCATTAGGATTACAATATAGATATCCAGAATACGGTTTTCATCTTTACAGTGGCTATGTTCCCATCCTGACCCAAAGACTGCATCAAGAGCTAAGTGGCGTGCCCCTGGCAAACAATTTAACATCCAATTTGGCGTGTCTCGCTACCAACGTCTCGATAGTGAAAGATCGATGGTATCTAGGTCTAGCTCTAGTCTTTCCGCGTCCCACTGACTGTCGTTGATCCACCAGAGCCTTTTGACTGCTAAACTATAGTTGCAGTCAAGGTATACTCACCGGGTGATACCGCATAGACCAAACCTCTATGAGTACGGCCTGTGTATGCACTGCACAGAGGACCACCATAGAGTACCCTACCACATCCCTCGGAAGCCACGTGCTTCCCTCCAGTCTCGAAGAGCAATCAGACAGAATAACCAAGAAGTATAATTAGATTGTCGTGCTCCTCTCGTGTCTGCAGACACCATGATGATCTGCCTCATTGGGTTCTTCACCTTAGTACGTGTAGACTGGTCCAAGCACATCACACTAACATTTTATTAGATCTTACGTATAATCTTTTAAACATGTGCTTGTCTTATCTTATCAGATTGCTAATAACTTGATTATCTACATATTAGCTTTTTATTCAAGTTATCAAGCTTTCCGTGCCCCTTATATCTTAAAGGAATGGTCCTCTCTCGCTTATTAATCCAGTGATTTAACTAACCTGTTTTTAAGTTCATCAGTAAGCCCAATAACATAACATGTTATTTCTTATATTGTAATTAAGGAAAGTAATCTACACACTTTTTCCCTCGGATTGTAATTAACAAAAGTAATCTACAACCCCTTTTTTCACCATGTCATATATTATCCAATTACATGTTTACGGGTTACAATAACATGCACTTAATGTATAATTAAGTATATCCTTCCGCAATTCCCATGTTTTCTTATGACATGTCTACTTAATACATAATTAAGTGCAACATATTTCAACTCATAAGTCTACCAATAATAAACCTACTTTATTCTTTTTTTTTTAACCATAACCTCGTCTTACACTGTTATAACAACTTGTTGTTGTTTACTTATTAACTTAGTTCTCTTAACTAAGATTTATTAATAAGTTTTCCCTTTTTTTCATTTATTATAGTCCATGTTATAATTCCGCTTGTCCCTAGGACAAGCGTGCCGATTGTATTGCAATCTCCTTCATATAATTAACTATAATAGTTTATATTCCACGTTCATCACATTTTCCCTTGGTTCCTTAACATTAACCAAACTTTACTGTTGCAACATCCATTTATTTATCATCTTGTATATTCTCATTATTTCAGGAAAATAGTTCACATACCTCATTAGATTAAATAGTGGAAAGATGTAAAAATCCATTTTCATAAAGCATGTCAATTAAGATCCGTAGTTGCTAGGTATTTCTTTTATTTTCATCGTGGATGTGTGTGTGTGTGTGTGTGTGTGTGTGTATATATATATATATATATATCTTCATTAGATTAGTGTGCAATAAGATAAAAGAATCCCTATTTCACACTAATCCCTTTTCCCTTTCTTTTCTCGCAACTACGTTTACAATAATTTTGCCGTTGTGGAAATGTATCCATTTATTCCCAAAATCCAACCAACTAGGTCTATTATGAATTTCTCCTTTTTATTTTCTGAGTTAGATGTTAATTACTATTTTCATTTATTGATTCCAAATCACTGTAGATTTTCCATACAAATTAGGCATGTCTATTATCTTTATATTATTCCCAATTTTGCTGTAATTTTATTTACAATATATCCAATTTGTCATTAAATAACAATTTCAGGAAAATATTCATGTTTATTATAAATTCCACAATTTCAGTACTGTAGGAATTCTTAATCCAAACAGAAGATTAATAGAATAGATTTGTAAAACAACAACATTTTAACATACTTGAAAATAAATTATATCATAATTACCATAAATTACAGTTATTTAACATGTTAAGAATAACGGGGAATGTAAACGGTAAATATACAATTATGCAAAAGGTATAATTCTAAATCCACTTACCTGACAACTATCCAATCCTTGAATCTGGTTCAGATCTGTGACTCCGTGGTCTTTCTAGCAGAATATAATATTAAGATAACCATGGATTTATAAATTAGATGCTAAAAGAAGAGGGAAAAAAAGGAAGAAACCTAAATAAATCGGATCCACAAGACTTACCATATGTCGATCAAAACTCTGAACACCAATGTTTTAGAACTACACTCTTTATCCTCAAATCTTGAACCAAAACCCTTAAAAGATAATATTCTAATTTCTGAAAGACTTGAAAAAGAAAGAAAATGACAGAGCCTTGGCATTGTCTCATAAAATATAAGTTGAAGACTAGGCCCTACTAGTCTATTTATAAGTCTATAAGAGATTCTGGTATGTCCGATTCAATAATATAAAATTCGAACTATTTAAATCAGAAAAACACGTCACTCAAAAATGCAGGTCTGGACCTGGGTGGGTCGACCCATGTGTTGGCCAACCTTATAAGTGTGTTGAATCTATGGTCGACCCATGTATGATTTGGGTCGACCCAAAGCCTGGGTCTGAACATGATTTCAACGGCTAGTAATGTTTATTTTAACGTTATGTTTAACATTCGTTTTAATTCCTAATATTACTTAGGTAAATTATTATTTTCCACTTATAACACTTATGTAATTTCATATTTCATGCTTATGTGCATATATACGCGTACAATCTTTTAAATCTTTATTCGGTAATACCTCTCCCATACAGACTCCGTTTGGGAGCAAGTCATATATCAAAACGAATCAGAAAATTGCCACGAACATAATGGTATATATTTCGGGGCTAAATTCAAAAATCATAATTTATCGATATTTTCATTTAATACGTATATTAAACACAGGGTGTTACAGCTAGGAAGTTAAGCTTCAAAGCTTGACAAATCAAGCATTCCTTAGGAGTAATAAGTACAATCCGGGTGCCGAAACATTGATTGTTTAAGGAACCATTCATGTACAGCTTCCATTGAATGTTGAAAGGCTCACTATCTTCTGGTGGATCTTCGGGAGTAGCGAACTCTACAATGAAGTCTGCAAATAGCTTATCTGAGAATGGCTCTTCGAGGAATGAAGATGAGCTCGAATTGACTCAGCTCGATGTTCCACTTCAAAAATCGCCTAGATGCCTCGGGTTAATAAAGGACCTATCATAGCGGTTGGCCAATGTAGACTTTGGTTAAATGAGACTGGGAATAGGGTCGAAGATTTCGGGAAGAGATCAATAGACAGTAAGCGGCTGATCCAGCTTTGGGCTCCTGTAAATCTCTTGCTAATGTAATAAATTGGCCTTTGGACACGATCTTCTTCGTGCACAGGCACCCAACTAATTGTGTGCGCAGAAACAACCAAATAAATATATAAGTCTTCGTGGTCCATAGGCTTCGATAGGATAAGTGGTCGCTTTAAGTGATTTAGGATGTCTTGGAACACGGCGTTGCACTCCACTATCCATGCAAAGTTGCACTTTTCTTTCTTCATCAAGTCAAAGAAAAGAATGCACTTGTCAATTTCTTTTGAAATAAATCGACTTAGGGCGGCAGCTTTCTCGTATAAGCTTTGAACATCCTTGATATTTTTTGGAGCTAGGATGCCCGGAATAACTTCAATCTTCTCTAGATTTGCTTCGATTCCTCGTGAACTAACAACAAAATCAAAAAAAATTCTCGATGCAATGTCAAAAAAGCATATCAAGGGATTGATTTTCATATCGTACTGATGGAGAACACTGAATATCGCTGTAACATCATTGAAGTGGTCATTCGACAATTTTGTTTTCACGAGTATGTCATTTACGTAAACTTGCATGGATCTTCCAATTTGGTCCTTGAATAACTTGATGACGAGTCGGTGATAGGTGGCTCCAGCATTCTTGAGACCGTAGGGCATGACAATATAGCAATACGGCCCAAGGTCGGTGATGAATGAAGCATGCTCCTGAACTGGAAATGTACATCGGAATTTGATTGTAACCAGAGTAGGAGTCCAAGAAGGAGAGAAACCTGTAGTTGAATCAAAGAGTCGGCTAATCTTCGGAAGTAGGAAGCTAACGTTCATGCATGCTTTATTCAAGTCAGAATAATCGACGTATGTCCGCTATTTCCCGTTCGATTTCTTGACTAAGATCGGGTAGTAGACCCATTTTGGATAGAGGGAGTCACAGATAAAGCCATTGTAGAGTAGCCTATCCACCTCCTCTCTGAGTGTTGCTGATCTTTCGAAATCTAAGATTCAACGCTTCTATTTGACAGGAAGATGCTTCGAGTCGATATCAAGCATGTGGCAAGTGATTCCTGGGTCAATGCCATGCATTTCGGAGTAGGTCCAAGAAAATACATCATGATTGGCCTGTAAGAATTCCACAAGCTCTTCCCTGACTGTTGGGTGAAGCTGCAATCCATCTTTCAAGAACCAAGATGGGTCAACGGGGACAATCGTGAGACCGATGGGTGGTTCTGCTGGAGAAGCTTGCTCGTATTTGGGCTCTTCGTCCTTCCAAGGTCATGATCGTATGAAAAAAGATTTTGGCGTTTGAGCCAAAACTCAGATTTCGTTGGCTGCTATGCACTGAGGGCTTTGGTGTATGGTGCAGTCTCCGCACCTTTGTTTTTTCCTAGTTGATTGCCTCTTTCCACTCAATAAGGTAGCAAGCTCATGCCATAACTTAGTCGACTCGGATAAGTCCGACTCCATTATCTGTCGAGAACTTCATAAGAAAGCACCAAGGCACCATGAATATGCAGAACTCAGCCAGTGCCAATTGATCGAGGAAAACATTGTAGAAGGAGGGGAGATTGATGACGACGAAGGTGAGGATCCTGACTCGACTTCGATCTCCTTCCCCAAGTTGTACCGATAGCTCTGCTAAACTGACTAGCCGGTTGGAAGCACTATTTGAATCCATGAACGGTGGCTTTCCATGGCTTTTAGTCTCTATCCTCCAACTTCATCTGGTTGTAAGCCGATTTAAAGATTATGCTGACAAAACTCCCCGAGTCTACGAGGACTTTCTTGATATAGGCTAAGCCGATGTAGGTTGATATAACGAGCGAATCTATGGTGGGAATGTTTATTCCCATATCATCCTTCTCTCGAAAACTAAATCATCTCCGTCATAGTCTTCTCTGGCTTCGTCGAGAAAGATTCTTCCGCGATGATGGAGCATGCTTCGTGATCGTCGTTCTTAATAAAACTGGCATACCCTTGCATACTCTATACACCCTCATTCACGAGGTGAAGTCCGACAAAAATGGTATTAATCATGATTCCTGTTTGGGGACATCTCGGATTGGAAGGCCCAAGCGCTGCTTGGTTCCGAGGAGTAGCGGGCGTTAAAGGGCATGCGACTGCTTCTTTCGAAGTATGGTTCTTGACATTTTGCTCGAGTTGTTTCTCACAAATAAGTTTCATGATAGCATCCCTGAAATGTCGGCAATCAGTTATATTATGGTCGAACATGTCATGAAATCTGCAGTACTTGTCATAGTTTTTCTCTCGGTCGGTTGAATCTTGAGATGTAGGCTTCTTATACTACATGGTGTTGGAGGCCTCTAAATAGAATGTCTCCAACTCGAAGTTGAGTAGAGTGTAGACCTAGTAAGTTGGGAAGTGGTCGCGCTTCTTGGAGTCCTCTTTCAGATTGTTGGGACTCCCTAGTTTTCCATTGTCCGACTTGGGTTTGAACCGAGCTTTTCCCTTTTCAAAGCTTTCTCTGACTTGCTGGCCTATGATGTTGTCTTGTGCAGAAGGCCGGTAAAGGTTGTTGGGGTGATCGAGTAGCCCTGTTCCTGCGTGCTTCTTCTCGGTACAGGAAATGATTTGCCTTTTCATGGAAAGCTTCTAGAGTCTTTGATTGCTTTCTATCGATCCAACCCCAAGCACAGAATTTCGCAGTACGCTTTTGGCAAGTTATATAAAGATGGTGAGGGCATTACGCCATAAACGGGCTAATGCAACAGAATTTTTTTTGGCACAGGCCCAAAAAATGTTGGCATAGGTCTTTGGCAACATTTTTCGGGTGATTCAATTTTCACCGTTGCTGCAGACCTCAAAGGAAACATTTTGACTATCGACGACAACATAACAAATATTATTACAATAGACCCCCATTTAGGTCTATAGCAACATCCTTAAGTGTCTGTAGCAACATTCCAAAAATGTTGCTAGAGATAGTTATTTTTTTAATATATATATATATATAAATAAAACAAAAAGGAGAATTAAATGCTACTACACAGAATTAAATATTCAAACAGTATTTTTATTCAAATAAATATTTTATTTCAACATTTGAAATAGTACATATTTCTAACTTCACTATTTACAATTCACTGTTAATAACATAGTCAATCAAATATACAGATGTTCCTCGCTACATCACTCAGTTCACTCATTACATACACATTTTCAATTTATACAGACACCAATATTTATAAATATATGGCGAATCGAAGGCAAGGCAAGTTCCGAGCCGAAGGCGAGCCGAGCTGAGAAGCGGGTCTGGGCGCAGTGCCGGTGGGGGTCTGGGGACCCACAGTCCCGATTATGTATTCCATGTTTCCCATTTCCAAAAGGGCAGATTCATAGATAGAAACATGGATTATAGTGTTACTAGAAGAAGAGGTACCGGTGTCATCTTCAGATATTGTATTATGTCTTATCTCACAATTTTGGCACTCCAAATCTGGAATTAATCCAGCTTTTCCAAACCATCTCTTCTAAACCATTGGTTGGCATTTTTATTTGTATTAACAAATATCTTACATTCATTGAAAACCAATGTGGATAATGTTAAAAGATAAAATCAAAAACTATATGTATAATAATGATACTACACTTGTATTCAGACACATTTTGTAGTTAGAATAGGATAACATAGGAGCTAACTTATTAGAACCAAAATAAAATACTTATCATACTTAATGAAATATAATTTTTCGAGTATTTCAGGGAACTTACAAATGAACAAGTTAAGGCCGAGATCAATATGACTTAACTAGAGAAATATCCAAATAATTCAATAAGTCTGAGAACTCATAAATGAATAAGTCCTGGCCAAGATCATATATTATTCAACTAGAGAAATATTAAAGCTAGAAATGCATCGATAAATTCAAAAAATAATACATAGGAAAACACAAAAAGCAGAAAT
This sequence comes from Allium sativum, assembly GCA_030737875.1. Lineage (NCBI taxonomy): Eukaryota > Viridiplantae > Streptophyta > Magnoliopsida > Asparagales > Amaryllidaceae > Allium > Allium sativum. Next base: position 399,859,221 of record CM060923.1, on the reverse strand, counting down.
CAAAATTTAATTTCTCAAATCGAGAATATTGGAAAGCAACTTCTATTAAAACCCATCTCAATGTCTGTTTACTTTAGGGTTATATAATTAACATTTTAATTGCAATGTTAAATTTCAACTGCACTATGAAATGAAATAGATTAATTTGTAAACACATGGAAAACATATGACTGTGCACATGATATATGTAACACTCATTGACATTTTCACAAAAACAAACATTGCAATCAATACTTTTGGGATTATCATTAAATATACTAACTTTGGTATTTACACAAACTTCATCTGGTTGAGAGTTTTTTTTTCACTTTATCATTCAATAATCCTTCAATCATTCCAATCAAGACATCACACTAGTGATTCATTCTAGAATCTAGAAGATTAGATAGGGAATATGTACCTTTAGAGAACTAACAGTGAGAGATGGAATATCCATAGCAGTTATTAGGTAGGACATTGAAAAATTCAACACTAAAGTCGGAGGCAAATTCGAAAAAAAAACACGGAGACAACTATCGATATAGAAAGAGAAAAAAACACGCTGAAGTATATTTTATATATATTGATAATATATACTTACATTTACTGCTGAGCTAAGACAAGAAATCACTTGAGGGATACATGGTTCTACCTTGTCGATTTCTATCACCTTTAGTAGTTAGGAAAAGTAACCAACAATTTCACCCACATTTAAGAATGATTTGGATGTGTGATTAAAGTTCTGCCCTTTCGTAGATGGTATCTTCAATGATCAACTTCTCCATGGATTTATTTTCATCCTTGCGCCATTTTTGAATTTAGAAATGACAAATTTGAAATTGAGAGGAAAATTAGGGATCCTGAGAAAAGAGGAAGTTCTTGCCGAGGAAGTTGATTTTTTATTGGCGGTATTGAATTTTAACAGATTAGTGAGGTGTTAACTATAGATGTTGTTTTTAAAAGGTAAATTAACGGATAGATATACATGTTTTTACTGGTGCAGATTGCTGACATGGCAAATTCCATATTCTGTGGCAACACTATACCAAATGTTGCATCCTGTCACACTTGTTTATCTAGAGCAACACATTTTTACGGCTAAGGTAACACAAAAAATAGGATGTTACAGTAGGACCAAAATAGTATAGCTATCGTCATATTTTGGTTGGCAACACCTTGCAAATTCGTTGCATTAGGTCGTTTATTGCGTAGTGGGGGTTGGGGGTCTTCAACCTAGGCCAAGGCATTGTTAAAGCGTTCAAGGTAGCTCTTAAGCAATTCCTCGATGCCTTGATATATCTTGGAGAGAGACAGATTGACCTACAGACTCGTGACGTGCATCCAGAACTGCTTCACCCATTATGGAGCTAGTTGGTTGAAGGTTGCAATGGTTCTTGGCGGGAGACGAGAGAACTAAACTAGGGCCATACCTTTAAGGAAGATGGGAAGCACTTGCATTTGACCGCGTCAGTGGCACGACTTGAATCCAAGTGTTATTTGTACCGGTTGAGAAGTTTCGAGGGTCGGTCTTCCCTGAGTAAGCAGTTAGTTGTGGCATATTGAAGCATCGACGCCACTTGGCGTTGATAACTATCGAAGTAAAAGGGTTATGCCTCATATTGGTTTCCCATATGTCGGTGGCATGACCCTATGTTTTTCTCATTGAGAACCGCAGGTTGGATCTCCGTTGGATTCCAGTGGTCGTGGTCCACTTCAGGAGTTCATGGCCTCTGACATCTTCTTGGATGAATATCAGCATCATCCTCGAGTAAGCCATCAACCTTGATTGCTTGGTTCTTTAGAGGTTGATTAGTCGTAACTTGAGCTTGGTTTACAACTGGTTGTGCAGGTGCCAAGTTTTAAACAAAGATAGGCGGAGGCTGCCTTGCAAAGGGCTGGGCGCTAGTTCCTAGATCGAGGCTAGGACCCAACCGTATGTGGTTGGAATGACAAGCTCCCTCCTTGATGGTAATCGTTATAACGCCGTTACCATTAATGTTGTTGTTAACTCTCCTCATTTGACGAAGGTTACTGTGGTAGGTGTCGAAGGAAGAGCTTTTTGAAAGGCACTCAGCGGGAGGAGGTGTCGTATTAGCTTGCGGCGTGTGATATCCCATTGGTATTCTGATGCAACCTCTGCATCAAAATCAATATTATGCTTAATCTGCTCATTTAGCCGTCGTTGAGCTTCCTCCAACTTTTAGGTTAGCTCGAAAAGTTGCACTTGTGTAACCGATGCATTGTGGTTAGGGGAAGTCGATGTATCCATAACGTTCGGGCCTTTGGAAGTTTTATATTGTCGAGAACTTCCGATTCGACGGTCGAAGGTCTAATAAGAATGCTTTTCCCTTTGTTCGCCATTATGAGCAAACTCGGGAGGTAAGTCTAGGATGACTTAAGTAACACTTCCAAGTTTCGAATGAGGATGTTAGGAAGGACGAAGTCTCGTTCTCAGTGAAAGCACTAGGACATTGATGAGAAAAATTAGTAAAACAACCAAATATTTCCAAATTAACGAAAATAAAGTCTCATATAAGGAAATTTATGTAGGAAATAGTAAACACAATATTTATAATGGTTCGGTTCGAAATGAACGTACGTCTACTTTGTAATCTATGCTAATTTTATTCACTCTTGTCAAAGTACAATGGTGGGCACCATGATTACAAGTTATAACAAAGGCAATGATGGAAAGTAAGTACAATTGTGTCCAAAAAATGGAGTTAAGTTCTTCTTCCTGAAATCTCTGTGCTGTTCGAGAGTTGAAATCCTTAAGAAGGGGGCATATTTCTTCTTCCGAAAGTTACAAGGTGTTCAATGGTGTCCAAGAAGTAAGAATTCTTCCTTAGAGTATCAAATCAGCAAGTTGCCAGCCTTTTTTACGAAGCAAGTCGAGGGGTATTTATAGGTAGTGGAGCAGTTGAGAGCAGATAGGAGTGTAGGGCCCATACCCAACTTCGGTACCCCGAGATCAGTGTCGTTCCCAGGATGGATACTTATCCTGGGGATTGCATTTCCTTGTGTTGGTGCTTCGAAGTCCTTTATATCTGCTTCTTTGCTTTATTTTATATCTAGGTACTTGGCCAATTTCTAGAGTGTTTCTCATTTTTATATCCAAAGTCTTCATATCCTAGAGTACCAATTCGGGGACTTAATTGTTTTTTGGAGTGTTGGGGACTCGGTGGGCTTGGACAGGAAATATGATGGCACGTAGGTATACGAAAAGCATGGGAAAAGCGAGATACGAAAACGGTTGGCAAAGTGGCATACGAAATTGGACTTGGAGGATTTTTTGGAATCGCGAGGCTTGGGATACAATTTGTAGCGTGGGTTTATACCGATCCCAAGTGTTGAGCAGTTTTTGAGTAGTTTCGAGGAGTCGTGTAACAACCCAGAAAATCAGAACCAATTTATAATTTTTATTTTGGCAATTTTAATGAATTTTTAATATTTAAAATGATTTATTTTAAATAATAACGACTAGAAATTTATTTTGAATAGAATTAGAACGTAAAAATTTATTTAAATCGAAATTAAAATATAAATAATTATTTTAATTATAAAAGGAATTGGAAATGGCGCTGTAGTTTGAAAATTCAATTTCAAATTTCAAATGAATGTACAGGATTCAAAATAAACCAGATTTTAGTGAAACTAGAAATATTTGAATCTGTTTGAAAATATCTTTCCAACGAATGTGAAAAATCCAGATTTCATAACGGGAATAAAAAGTTATGCCCAGTTGAAAATTCAGAATAATTGCTATGGAATTTATATAAAATATAGCCCTTAAAAATAGTGATTTTGCAAATGACCTCCGTTTTCAATGAGACTACTTTTGTTGGATCCGAAATGTCAAGTTATTTCTAGATTCCAATTTTTAGAATTTTTGGAATTAATATGTGAGCGTGGCGGATTTAAACGCGTTTGGTCAATTCAGTTTGAATTTAATCGACTGGAAAATAACCATTTTTCAAAAGGTCTCCAGATTCAACAAAATTAGTTTTGTTAGGATCATATCGTCAAAACATAGCTAGATTTATTTTACGGGAATTTTTGGAGTCCGTATGTGGCCCCAATAAATTGAAATGTACGTATAAATTAAATATATAATGATTTATATTGTAATTTAAATGAAAACTGATCGAAACAGTTGAATTGGCTTACGATACATACCTCATTGTGTTCGAAATGGGGATAATTAGCTAGGTACGACAGTCGTTGGGTCTCGTTTGGAGTTCAAAAGAAAAGTCAACATTTTTGGAAATATATAATAAATAAAATAAATTATATATACATTTAACACCCCCTTTCCTTCAAAATGCTCAAATCGAAATAAAAAATAACCCGTCCCATCAGGTCGTTGCTCGATCCCGCGTCTCCTCCCCCCCTCCCCCCGCCCCACGTCGACCGCCGATACGCCCATCGCCACCCTCCCCCTCAATCGCGCCACCCCCCCTTTCTCTCCTCTTCTCGACCCTCTCTCTCCCTTCGATTTAAGCCCTCCCCCGCATCCAAAACAGCCACCGCCGCCTCAGGCCCTGACTGCTCCACCGCTACCTCCTCCTGGCGCCGCCACAGGTCCCCTCCGACGAATAGTAGCCCCCGCCCCCCCACTCCCGATTCAAACTGTAAGTCCTTTTATTTTGTTTGTCTTCATTTTTTTAATGTTTTCAGATTATAAAACACATGATTTTTAATGTAGAAAACAATTGATTTCTTATTTAGAAAGAAAATTATATTTTTATAATGTAAATAGAAAGTTTGGATTTTTTTTATAGAAAAGAATTGATCTTAAAATATAAAAAGTTAGATATTTAAAATATAAAAAGATTAGATTTTTAAAATATAAAAAGATTAGATTTTTTATAATATAAAAAATTAGATTTTTAAAATATAAAATGATTAGATTTTTAAAATATAAAAAGATTTGATTTTTAAAAATATAAAGAAGTGATTTTTAAAAATATAAAGATGTGATTTTTATCTACCTAGGGTTGACAAAAGAGTGAGATTTATATATATATATATATATATATATAAAAACGATATAAAAATATGATTTTTATATTTATAGAAGCAATATAAAAATATAATTTTTATATATATAGTAGTGATATAAGAATATGATTTTTAGTCATATAAAATATGATTTATATATATATCATTTTAGAATAAAATTTTTATTTTTTTATATATATAGCGATATAAAGATGTGATCATTTTTATACATATAGCGAAATAAAAATGGGATTTTTAAAAATATATAAACATCAGAATAAAAATGTGATTTTTATTATCATGTAACGAAGTAAAAATATGATTTTTGTTTAAATAACTTCATTTTAAAATTTTGATTTTGATCCATTTAGCGTTGTTATAAAAATATGATTTTTATATATGTAGAGAATATAAAAATATGATTTTTATATATATATAACGATAGAATAAAAATGTGATTTTTATTTATATAATAACATAATAAAAATGTGTTTTTTAATAAAAAAATCGTGTGAAACATATTGCGGTGGAACTGGTGGAAAACAAATTCAAATCCGAACCGTTCAGAAATAAAGAATGGAGGAGTGGATCACAAAGGCGAGAACTTCTCAATTTAATTTAGTTTCTAGTTAAATATATATATACTAGGATGCATAAGGTGGTTAGAAGCACCCGACACCTTTGTTTGAAACCATATTTGTTTGGTTAATTGGATTATTTGGTGGAATTTGGTTTGGGAAATGAAATGAATTGATTAGGATTTGGTTTGTATATGGCGCGAGCAATTATTAGGCGAGGGATAAGCCTAGACCTTATTCCGGTTCTAGTATCGTGCCGTTATGCTGCCGAAATTTTCTAAAAATATTAGAATAATAAAAATGTCATTTTTATTGTATAAATAAGCTGTATAAAATATTCATGAGATGAAATAAATATTTTATAGTTAAAAATAAATTTTTAACGTGTATATGAATAAAATAAATATTTATTTACAAATCAGACGATTTGTTTATGTACACACGTTTAACTGATATTAATTGGAACGATATATTTTACACATCGCCCAACTGCACAAATAATAATCAGTGTTTGTTGTATGAAAACCCAACGCGGGTACTGGGATTATATTGAACATACGCTAATCCCAATATTTAGTTATATGTCAATCGATGGGTTGACAGACTGTTGTAAGCGATAATTATTTATATTTAACGCTTATGCAGTTGTGTAATGCACTCTGGATGATGGTTGACTGTGTTTGATTATTGTCGTGTGCATGTGTGTATGAAATCCATATAAATAAAATTATATGTTAATTGACTGTGTCTGATTCCAATTCGGAAAGAACGAATATTTTAAATTAAATAATATTTTAAAATGACGGGTAATGAATATTTTAAAATAACTAATATTTTAAAATAATATTCAGTAATGGATCAAAATATGATTTTGATGTCCGATTTGGGATGGACACGAAAATATTTAAATATATAAAGCCGTGTTGATTAGATTAACGTCATTTTGACGTGAATGCTATTTATATCGATTTTATTCATTTTTAAAATGAATATCGAAAAGTAAGTGATTTCAAAGTCTAATGTTTTGAAATTATTATCATTTATATATTAATGATATGGAATATTCAATTTTGATTTAAAATTGAATATGAAGTTGAAAACGTTTTGAAAACGAACTTAAAACGATTTATAACATACGTTTTAAATGGAAATCAATGAAATATATATAATATATTTATTATATATATTTAATGGCCTGAATAGAATGCACCGCGCCGCGGCAGTTCGCGAATTTCAACCATTGACTTTGAATTGACATTACGGGAGATCTGACCGTCAGATTCTCCTAAAACCAGAACCGTTGGGTTCGTATCGAAAAGAGCTTTCCAACAGATATAATAGATTTGAAATCTAACGGTTGTATTTCAAATTGTGTCCAAATCAAATTTGGAAAAGGTCGCTGTAAGTGCATTTCGATGACCGGTTATGGAAACCGACTGTACGGGCCTTGATAAAATTATTAAAAATACTAATAATTTGTGTAAAATCATAATAAATGGTTTGGGAAGAATTTGGTTGAAAAATTCCACGTTGTAAAGATAAAAATATATTTTTACCAGAATGAACCAGTTATGAACTGGAATTATAATCCAATATTTTTAAATCAATAAATTGGATTTGAAATGGTTTTGAAAACGACTGGAATTTCCAATATATGAATTTGAATGGATTTGAATCGAAATCATCTTCGGAATATTTCAATATTGGATTTCGTGATTATACGGATATTGTTATGGAAATTTGGAAGATATATTTATAGCATTATTTCTAATACGATATTGGTTGGTTTCAGAATTTGATATTGAATATAAGCCGATACAATTTCTATTCAGAGCTTTGTATTTAATATCAAATGGGATTTTGGGTTTGTCGTGAATGGTGTCTTTATTAACACTGTTCTTAAACCCAGTTGAGAAAAGAATAAATCTTTAATTAAGATTTAGTGAAGTCTTTCCAATTAGTTAATATTTAATTGGAATCGAATAAAAGAATTGGATTTTGGGTTTATCGTGAATGGTGTCTTAAATAACACTGTTCTTAAACCCCATGTGAAAAGAATAGAAAATGGAAAGTGAACTGGGTTTATTATGAACTGTGTTTTTAATGAAATTCGTTCTTTAACCCGATTTACAGTGAAATGTGATTTGCAATTTATAAATCTTTTTATTAAGATTTAACTGGAAAATTTCCAAAGTAAAGTTTTCCAATTTAATATATTAAATTGGAATTGAATGGAATTCGATTTGGTAATAATCGAAGTGAGCTTCTGTGGAGGAAGACTGTTAATATGTATGGAATTCAAAAGGCTTTGTCGTTATTTCATTTATATTATTAGTCGGATATGGAAATTGATATCGATTATATATTGATCTATTTTCCATGAAGATACCATAATTAATGGAATGTGATTTGGGTTTATCGTGAACTGTGTTTTAAACGACATTAGTTCATTAACCCAGTTAAAGACATGATTACATGTCTTACATTGTATTTCGAACTGTATGGTTGATCTCTGCTAAATATATATCCGTTTGGTGGCGGAGAATTTATTCTCTTGCTTAACACCCTTCTCTAAGACATATGAGCTTAGAGGTTATATATCGGCAGAAATCAATTGTACGGTGTAGATTGTCGATGCGACATGTTGGTGTTTCCAAAGTTAAATAATCATTAATATTGATTTTTGGAAAGATTAAAACTAAGTGGAGTTTTAATGAATCTTTAATTAGATTGAAAAGTGAATGGAGCAACACCAATTTTGCTCCAAGCGATAGTTAAATCTTTAATTAGATTTGAACGGGAAATGGTAATTAATTTTACCAATAACACCATGGTGTTAGTTATGGAGTAATACCAGTTTTGCTCCATGGGATGAATAGGTTGGGACTGGGAAATTAAATAAATGATTACTTCAGTAAGGTGTGTTAATCCCGACTAGTTTGGAAAACCTTAATATGGCTTGAATGATACCCAAAGGAAGATTAAAGAATAAATTTTAAAGAATTTATCTTTGATAAAATTAATGAGAACATATCCCTAAAGATGTGAATATTTGAATAAAAGAATATTCTGAATTGGAATGAGGCGTATGGTGTGTTTTTATAGCACTGTTTATCATATACGCGAGTTATTCAGAAAGGTCGGGTTTATACCCATTATGAATAACTAATTCGACGATAGGTCGATGATGAAAACGGTGGTTCAAGACCAAAGGTCTTCACATCGTTTGGATGATTACTGATGTCTTGATTGGGCCGTACACCAAAGACAAGGTAATAAGTGGTGATCGTCCAGACGTACTTGGAGATCGACCGGACATGCGAGGACCTCTCTCCTGTATTGGACATATGGGACGAGAAATAAGGTGCCTCTGGTTTCGTTCAGACCAGAACGAACTAGTAAATGGATGTGTGTCTGACATTGGATTTTATTCTATGTTGATTGATCTCTATTAAATATATATCTATTTGGCGGTGGATAATTTATTCTCTTGCTTAACGCCCTTCTCTGAGACGTACGAGCTCAGAGGTTATATATTGATAGACATTACTTGCATGGTGTGAATTGCCTGTGCGACATATTGAGATGCAAATGATCAAAGCTTCTGTTGAAAAGCAGAGTCTTGTGGTTGATGATCAAAGCACAACTTTAATATAGCATAGCTTTGTGTATAACGTTAATTCGCGAGCCTCACACCTCGGTATGAGTCACAAACGGGATAAGGGACCCAAGGAGGACATGACGTTTCTTTCTAGCTATGGGTGGTGTCATGGTATGGAGCCCAGACATTTATTTATTTTTACCTATGTGGATAATGGATTGCGAGGCGGCTCAGATATATCGTTTACTACGGAGCCGATGGATAGGTCCAATAGGACCGGAAAACGTGTGTTCAGGAATTGCCAATCCTCAAGCGTAAAGGAGGACCGACCTTGGAGGATCCAAGGGTCTTCTACGGGAGATCCTGAGGCATTTGCTAGAGTGTCACGAAGCCGGCGAGGAGTACATCCCTTGCCTCCGCTCATGACGGAAATCCAATTTCCAATACATGACATTTCGGTTTTGATTGTAGAGCCTAGTATTGGCTACATGATATATGGTAGACATGCCATCTATGATTGATACATTTATATTTGAAGTTGTTTTATATAGTATGAACTTATAATAGTGTCAAATGATTTGTTTTAAACGTACCAAGCATGTTTGACTATTATAAGGGAAAACCCTATCCTGCGACTTGCGTTGCATTGTGTGATGGGACCTGGGTCTTATAATAGCTTCATTTTTCCAAAAAGCATTGCGTTGTTTGTTTTATGCCCTGGTATTCTTGGGAGGAAACCGATTCCGTGTTATACAGCGTGGTCCTTTGATTTACTCCATTTTAAAGTACAGTTTTAAATAACTGTTTTAGTTCACATACCAGTCACATGACTGACCTGGAGTTTATTGTTTTAACCTAAACTCTGGGTGCCCCTATTTTCCACATGGGCAACTAGTAGTTTTGATTTTGCAGATATTATATTCACATGATCCTGGATTTACAACTGGAACTATATTCGGAAAGCTCTATATCCGTGTATTCCTTTCAGTTGTGTTATGTATTATTTTCCACTGCATTGTAATTTGTAAATCTCTGATATTTATCAAATGTATATTATTTGTTCATACTATGTACATTCTTGTACTCTGATGTAAATTATTGTAATAGGCAATGAAATGTTCTTCTGTTTATGTTCTGATTTATCGTGTTCTCAAAAAATCCGTTCTTTCTCTTCTGTTCGGAAACCGGGGAAGTTTGGATCGTCATAACGTGGTATCAAAGCTTTGGTTTACAGAGCTCGAGAACAAGACACGTTAGAACCAGACGAAAGAATTCATCAGAGATTGTATCAATAATATCTAATGAGAATGACTCGTTATAGATAGGATCAGTAGTATCCTAGAACGTGTGTGAAGAGTAGTGTTTTTAAAATAAAAATGGAAACAAATTTTGTTTTGAAAATTTAAACCATTTCATACGTATTTGAATATTTATTTGATATTGAATTTGGACAATCGAGTATATAAAGATTTTGCACATACGCCTTGCAAACATATATTCGAAGTTTTATTATACTGGATAGATATAGAATCACATTCTAGTCGCTCGGAGATGATTCTGATGATCGGTATACCATCATCAGCATTTATGTTCGAGTTTCGAAAGTGGGATTTCTATATATTTCCAATTGACTAGTGTGAGAACCAAAACATAGATAGGGTCTATTGTTGTGACTTGGCATCAAAAATGGATTTTTATATATGTAAAAGTTATGTGTTTGAAACGATAATCAACTAATTAATTGTTGATCGTGTTGTTTGATTAATTAAAATTTTGAACCATTAAGCCAAATTGAGTCAAATATTGAACTGAATTGAAAATTATTGGAAATTGCATACATGTAAATGCATATGTATTGGATAGGTCATAGTAAGGAGGCTAAAGAAGAGGAACAAAATTGTATGCCCAACAAATAGGTACATGTTTACTAATTTATTGGGTTTGGATGATTTTATGAGCCGATTGGCTTTTTCTTTTTCTTTTTGGATGATGAGGGCCCTGCGTGGCTAGTTGAGGTTTTAAATGTCTCCCCATACAAAGGAGGTTATGGCGAAATTTTTCAAAAATTTAGGGTGTTAGCCAAATTTTTGAAGAATTGGATAATTCTAAGAAACTGAAAAGTTGAAGAATGAAAGCCAAACTGAAAGTTGAGTTGGTTAGTTAAACAACTTTCAGCTCCGTTCCTTTTCGGGGATGAAAAGATTTAAGTGGGGGAGATTGTAAAAACCCGGAAAATCAGAACCAATTTAAATTTTTTATTTTGGCAATTTTAATGAATTTTGAATATTTAAAATGATTTATTTTAAAAAATAACAAGTAGAAATTTATTTTGAATAGAACTAGAATGTATAAATTTATTTAAATCGAAATTAGAATATAAATATTTATTTTAATTATAAAAGGAATTGGAAATGGCGCGGTAGTTTGAAAATTCGATTTCAAATTTCAAATGAATGAACAGGATTCAAAATAAACCGAATTTTAGTGAAACCAAAAATATTTGAATCTATTTGAAAATATCTTTCCAACGAATGTGAAAAATCCAGATTTCATAACGGGAATAAAAATTTATGCCCAGTTGAAAATTCAGAATAGTCGCTATGGAATTTATATAAAATATAGCCCTTAAAAATAGCGATTTTGCAAACGACCTTCGTTTTGACGAGACCACTTTTGTTGGATCCGGATTGTCAAGTTATTGTTAGATTCCAATTTTCAGAGTTTGTGGAATTAATACGTGAGCGTGGCAGATTTAAACGCGTTTGGTCAATTCAGTTTGAATTTAATCAACTGGAAAATGACCGTTTTTTTAAACGGTCTCCAAATTCGACGAAATTAGTTTTGTTAGGACCGTATCGTCATAATATAGGTAGATTTATTTTATGGGAATTTTTGGAGTCCGTATGTGGCCCCAATAAATTGAAATGTACATTTAAATTAAATATATATTGATTTATATTGTAAGTTAAATGGAAACTGATTGAAACAGCCAAACTGACTTACAATACATATCTCATTGTGTTCGGAATGGGGGTAATTAGCTAGGGACGACAGCTGTCGGGTCTCGTTTGGAATTCAAAAGAAAAGTCAACATTTTTGGAAATATATAATAAATAAAATAAATTATATATACACTTAACACCCCCTTCCTTCAGAATTCTCAAATCGAAATAAAAAAATAACCCCCCGGTCATTGCTCGATCCCGCGCCTCCCCCCCTCCACGTCGACCGCTGTCGCGCCCATCGCCATCCCCCCCTCAATCGCGCCACCACCCCTTTCCCTCCTCTTCTCGACTCTCTCTCCTCCCCACTCTCTCTCCCTTCGATTTAAACCCTCCCCCATGCCCAAAACAACCACCATCGCCTCAGGCCCTGACTACACCACCACCTCCTCCTCCTGGTGCCGCCGCAGGTCCCCTCCAGCGAATAGCAGCCCCCCCACTCCTGATTCAAACTGTAAGTCATTTTATTTTATTTGTCTTCATTTATTTAATGTTTTTAGATTTTAAAACACATGATTTTTAATATAGAAAACATTTGATTATTAATTTAGAAAGAAAATTGGATTTTTATAATGTAAATAAAAAGTATGGATTTTTTTGTAGAAAATAATTGATTTTTAAAATATAAAAAGACTAGATTTTTAAAATATAAAAAGATTAGATTTTTAAAATATAAAAAGATTAGGTTTTTTAAAATATAAAAATATTAGATTTTTAAAATATAAAAATACTTGATTTTCAAAAATATAAAGAAGTGATTTTTAAAAATATAAAGATGTGATTTTTATCTAACTAGGGTTGACAAAAGAATGATATTTATATACATATATACATATATATATAAACGATATAAAAAAATGATTTTTATACTTATAGAAGCTATATAAAAATAAAATTTTTATATATATAGTAGTGATATAAAAATATCATTTTTAGTCATATAAAAATATGATTTTTATATATATCATTTTAGAATAAAAATTTGATTTTTGTTATATATATAGCGATATAAAGATGTGATCTTTTTTATACATATAGCGAAATGAAAATGGGATTTTTAAAAATATATAAACATCAGAATAAAAATGTGATTTTTATTATCATGTAGCGAAGTAAAAATATGATTTTTATTTAAATAACTCCGTTTTAAAAATGTGATTCTTATCCATTTAGCATTATTATAAAAATATGTTTTTTATATATGTAGAGAATATAAAAGTATGATTTTTATATATATAACATTAGAATAAAATGTGATTTTTATTTATATAATAACGGAATAAAAATATGTTTTTTAATATAAAATCGTGTGAAACATATTGCGATGGAACTGCTAGAAAACAAATCCAAATCCGAACCGTTGAGAAATAAAAAATGGAGGAGTGGATCCCAAAGGCGAGAACTTCTCACTTTAATTTAGTTTCTAGTTAAAAATATATACTAGGATGCAGACGGTGCTTAGAAGCACCCGACACCTTTGTTTGAAACCATGTTCGTTTGGTTGATTGGATTATTTTGTTGAATTTGGTTTGGGAAATGAAATGAATTAATTAGAATTTGGTTTGTATATGGCGCGGGCCATTATTAGGCGAGGGATATGGCTAGGCCTTATTTCGGTTCTAGTATCGCGCCGTTATGCTGTCGGAATTTTCTAAAAATATTAGAACAATAAAAATGTCATGAGATAAAATAAATATTTTATAGTTAAAAATATAATTTTTAACGTGTATATGAATAAAATAAATATTCATTTACAAATCGGACGACTTGTTTATGTACACACATTTAACTGATATTGATTGGGGCGATATATTTTACACATCGCCCAACTGCACAAATAATAATAAGTGTTTGTTGTTTGAAAACCCCACACGGGTATTAGGGTTATATTGGACATAAACTAAACCCAATATTTAGTTGTATGTCAATCGATGGGTTGACAGACTGTTGTAAGCGGTAATTATTTATATTTAATGCTTATGTAGTTGTGTAATGCACTTTGGATGATGGTTGACTGTATTTGATTATTGTTGTATACTTGTGTGTATGAAATCCATATAAATAAAATTATATGGTAATTGACTGTGTCTGATTCCAGTTTGGAAAGAACGAATATTTTAAATTAAAGAATATTTTAAAATGACGCGTAATGAATATTTTAAAATAACTAATATTTTAAAATAATATTCAGTGATGGATCAAAATATGATTTTGATGTCTGATTTGGGATGGACACAAAAATATTTAAATATATAAAGTCGTGTTGATTAGATTAACGCCATTTTGACGTGAATGCTATTTATATTGATTTTATCCATTGTTAAAATGAATATCGAAAAGGAAGCGATTTCAAAATCTAATGTTTTGAAAATATTATCATTTATATATTAATGATATGGAATATTCAATTTTGATTTAAAATTGAATATGAAGTTGAAATCGTTTTGAAAAAGAATTTAAAACGATTTATAAAATATGTTTTAAATGGAAATTGACAATATATATATATATATATATTATATTTAATGGCCTGAATAGAACGCGCCGCGCCACGACAGTTCGCGAATTTCGAGCATTAACTTCGAATTGACATTACATGAGATCCGACCGTCGGATTCTCCTAAAATCGGAACCGTTGGGTTCGAATCGAAAATAGCTTTCCGACAGATATAAGAGATTTGAAATTTAACGGTTGGATTTGGAATTATGTCCAAATCAAATTTGGAAAAGGTCGCTGTAAGTGCTGTTCGATGACCGGTTGTGGAAACCGACTGTACGGGCATTGGTAAAATTATTAAAAATACTAATAATTTGTGTACAATCATAATAAATGACTTGGAAAGAATTTGGATGAAAAATTTGACGTTTTTAGAGATAAAAATATATTTTCATCAGAATGAACTAACTATGAACTAGAATTATAATCCAATATTTTTAAATAAGTAAATTGGATTTGAAATGGTTTTAAAAATAATTGGGATTTCCAATATATGAATTGGAATGGATTTGAATCGAAATCATCTTCGGAATATTTCAATATTAGATTTCGTGATTATACAGATATTGTTATGGAAATTTGGAAGATATATTTATATCGTTATTTCCAATACGATATTGGTTTTTTTTCAGAATTTGATATTGAATATAAGCCAATACAATTTCTATTCAGAGCCTTGTATTTAATATTAAATGCGATTTTGGGTTTGTCGTGAATGATGTCTTTATTAACACTGTTTTTAAACCCAGTTGAGAAAAGAATAAATCTTTAATTAAGATTTAGTGAAGTCTTTCCAATTAATTAATATTTAATTGGAATTGAATAAAAGAATTGGATTTTGGGTTTATCGTGAATGATGTCTTAAATAACACTGTTCTTAAACCCCGTGTGAAAAGAATAGAAAATGGAAAGTGAATTGGGTTTATTGTGAACTGTGTTCTTAATGACATTCGTTCTTTAACCCGATTTACAGTGAAATGTGATTTGGAATTTATAAATCTTTTTATTAAGATTTATCTGGAAATTTTCCAAAGTAAAGTTTTCTAATTAATATATTAAATTGGAATTGAGTGGAATTCGATTTGGTAATAATCGAAGTGAGCTTCTGTGGAGGAATACTGTTAATATGTATGGAATTTAAAAGGCTTTTTCATTATTCCATTTATACTATTAGTCAGATATAGAAATTGATATCGATTATATATTGATCTATTTTCCGTGAAGATTCCATAATTAATGGAATTTGATTTGGGTTTATCATGAACTGTGTTTTAAATGACATTAGTTCTTTAACCAGTTAAAGACATGATTACATGTCTTACATTGTATTTCGAACTGTATAGTCGATCTCTGCTAAATATATATTTGTTTGGTGGCGGAAAATTTATTCTCTTGCTTAACACCCTTTTCTAAGTCGTACGAGCTTAGAGGTTATATATCGACAGAAATCAATAGTACGGTGTAGATTGTCGATGCAACATGTTGGTGTTTCCAAAGTTAATAACTAAGTGGAGTTTTAACGAATCTTTAATTAGATTTAAAAGTGAATGGAGTAGCACCAGTTTTGCTCCAAGCGATAGTTAAATCTTTAATTAAATTTGAATGGGAAATGGTAGTTAATTTTGCCGATAACACCGTGGTGTTAGTTATAGAGTAATACCAGTTTTGCTCCATGGGATGAATAGGTTGGGATTGGGAAGTTAAATAAATGATTACTTCGGTAAGGTGCGTTAATCCCGACTAGTTTGGAAAACCTTAATATGGTTTGAATGATATCCAAAGGAAGTTTAAAGAGTTTATCTTTGATAAAATTAATGGGAACATATCCCTAAAGATGTGAATATTTGAATAAAATAATATTCTGAATTGGAATGAGGCGTATGTTGTGTTTTATAGCACTTGTTTATTATATACACGAGTTATTCAGAAAGGCTGGGTTTATACCCATTCTGAATAACTGATTCGACGATCGGTCAACGATGAAGATGGTGGTTGAAGACCGGAGGTCTTCACATCGTTTGGATGATTACTGAGGTCTTGATTGGGCTATACATCCAAGACAAGGTAATAAGTGGCGATCGTCCAGACGTACTTGGAGATCGACTGGACATGCGAGGACCTCTCTCATGTATTGGACATATGGGACGAGGAATAAGGTGCCTCCGATTTCGTTCAGACCCAGAACGAACTAGTAAATGGATGTGTGTCTGACGTTGGATTTTATTCTGTGTTGATTGATCTCTATTAAATATATATCTGTTTGGCGACGGAGAATTTATTCTCTTGCTTAACGCCCTTCTCTGAGACGTACGAGCTATATCGATAGACATCAGTTGCATGGCGTGAATTTCCTGTGTGGCATACTGAGATGCAAATGATCAAGGCTTCTATTGAAAAGCAGAGTCTTGTGGTTGATGATCAAAGCACAGCTTTAATATAACATAACTTTGTGTGTAGCGTTAATTCGCGAGCCTCACACCTCGGTATGAGTCACAAACGGGATAAGGGACCAAGGATGACATGACGTTTCTGTCTAGTTATGGGTGGTGTCATGGTATGGAGCCCATACATTTATTTATTTTTACCTATGTGGATGATGGATTGCGAGGCGCCTCAGATATATCGGTTACTACAGAGCCGATGGATAGGTCCTATAGGACCGGAAAACGTGTGTTCAGGAGTTGCCAATCCTCAAACGTAAGGAAGGACCGGCCTTGGAGGATCCAAGGATCTTCTGCGGGAGATCCTGAGGCATTTGCTAGAGTGTCTCGAAGCCGACGAGGAGTACATCCCTTGCCTCGACTCATGACGAAAATCCAATTTTCAATACGTGACATTTCTGTTTTGATTGTAGAGCCTAGTATTGGTGACATGATATATGGTACCCATGCCATTATGATTGATACATTTACATTTGAAGTTGTTTTATACACTATGCACTTATAATAGTATCAAATGATTTGTTTTAAACGTACCAAGCATGTTTGGCTATTATAAGGGAAAACCCTATCCTCCGGCTTGCGTTGCATTGTGTGATGGGACCTGGGTCTTATAGTAGCTTCATTTTTCCAAAAAGCACTGCGTTGTTTGTTTTATGCCCTGATATTCTTGGGTGGAAACCCGTTCCGTATTATACGACATGGTCCCTTGATTTACTCCATTTTAAGGTAAAGTTTTAAATAACTGTTTTAATTCTTACACCAGCCACATGACTGACCTGGAGTTTATTGTTTTAACCTAAACTCTGGGTGCCCCTATTTTCCACACGGGCAGCTAGAAGTTTTGGTTTTGCAGATATTATATTCACAGGATCCTGGATTTACAACTGGAACTATATTCAGAAAGTTTTGTATCCGTGTATTCCTTTCACTTGTGTTATGTGTTATTTTTCGCTGCATTGTAATTTGTAAATCTTTGATATTTATCAATGTATATTAGTTATTCATACTCTGTTTATTCTTGTACTCTGATGTAAATTGTTGTAATAAGCAATGAAATGTTTTTCTGTTTGTGTTCTGATTTGTTGTGTTCTCCGACAATCCGTTCTTTCTTTTTCCTTCGGAGACCGGGGAAGTTCGGGTCATTATAAGTCGTGACGACCACGCTTGTGCGACTTTGTGTGGGCTTGGTTCTTGAGTATCTTGACGATACTTCGGGCTGTTTAGCCACGTGATGGACCGAGTCGTGTGGGTTTGGATTGCTTTTGTGGATCGGGCCGAAAAGCCGATTAATAGATCTTTTCTTATCTTTCTATTCATGTAATATCTTCTTCCCCTAACCTCTACAAAACTGCATTGTAAATCCAATATTCGTTAGATTGCAGTTGGATCTTTTATAATTCGTTGTAGTCCACGAAGAAAACAATCAATAATAAAAGTTAAAGTAGACCTATGTTGGAGAATTCACTGAACCAATATATAAGTGTTTTGTGATCTTATTTTCTTTTTGCTTTTTCCTACCTAACTTGGATTTCCACAATTTTGGTGCTTTCGATCAGTTCTGTGGTGTATGTGCAATTTTGGTTTAAACATAATAGATCTTATTTTAATTGATATCAAGATGAGATAGTATTTGTAGAGGTTGTATTGAATTTGTAAAAGACCTTTATTTTTTAAATTATATTTTAAAGTGATATTAAGACTTGATAACGTTTACAGATGGACTTTTTGAGATTGTTAAAAAAGAAAATTAATTATTAAATCCTATTTTTAAATAATAGTAAGATTTGGTATTATGACTGCTTTTGATAGTCCACACCGATAGGAATGGCAATAGGGCGGGTTTCTCGTGCCCTACACTCGACCTAGACTTTTTAAACCTCGCCTCAAACCCGCCCTGTAGACCCGGCGCGAGTCTGAAATTTCGTCCCTTACCCGAAACCCGTACGGTTCAGGGTAGACCCGACCCACCTCACGACCCGACTCCCCCCACGATTCGGTGATATTATGTTCTAATGTACACAAATTTATATACTTATATTTTTTATCACTAAATGATAAATTATATACATATTATAAATGTTCACAATGATAAGAGAATACAATAAAATGAGTTGTAAGATAATAGTTCAAAATGTATGCATTTATTATTGTATGATTATCATCGATGGAACTTAATACTATGAAAAATTTATAGTTGTTGATTGAAAGAATATAATATTCAAGTTATAACCATGTATATCTAGGAAGATTAACAAGTAATAATTATAGTTATAAAGCGTTTTAATGATGTTTCAATCATGCGGGTCGAGTTGGGGTGGGTTAGCCGTGCCACAAACCCGACCCTAGACCCGGACCTCCAAAAGCGGGTCGCGGGTCTACCCGCCCCGAAGATCCTATGGGGCGGGTCTAAATGGATCAAAACAAGGGCGGATCAAGCGGGTTTGGAGCCTAGACCCGCCCAATTGCCATCTCTACACACCCACCAAAAAAACATGACATCAAAGACATTACAACTATTATTAAATGTATCACCTCTTTAAAAGATGAGGATATTTGAAATTTTTTAATTAGTATTTGGTTTGAAAATAAGTTTTTTGTTTTGCATTTTTTATAATTATGTACGTGTGAATATAGAAGTTGAAATGTCTTAATCAATCCACCAATGGAAAGAAGAGACGGGACAAGATAATTTTTGATATTTTTCAAAAGGCGGAAAACTCGAAAAAGTCATTTTTAACTTATAGGTGAAAACCATTTTCCAAATCGATCGTTTTTCATCCGTTTTCATTTTTTTCGTGTATATTTAAGCACACTTTAAAAACGTAGGACACAGAACTTAAGTTTTAATCTAAAGACTGCTTTGATCTTCCCAAAGTAAATTTCAACATCGAGTATTAAATCATTTATTTTTCTGTTAGGTGTAACATCAAATCTGTTATGTTAATATATGTATATTTTCAAGTGAGCTAAATTTTTGTTAGCTTCATTAATGTGAATGTATCTTTTAAAAATGTAAAGAATTTAACCGACTCAACTTTTCCCTATTAGTCTAGCATTTTTGAATGAAATGAAATGGCATGGGACTCAAGTCATTGTCGATTTAAGCCTGACAGTAGATTCCAAATGCTGCCTTAAGAAATACGTCTGTTTTGTAAAATCCACAATTTCCTTTCCCATGTTTATAAGATTCCGTGGCAATAATATAGTGCCAATCTTAGTTCATACTCTATATTCATTTATACTTTATTAAAAAAGTCATCATAAAGAATAAAAACCAGAGAAAATAAGAGCAAAAGGAATAATCTAAACCTGAATGACGATTCCGAGCGATCAAGAAACCCTAACTCTCCGCCGCCGGAATCCTGTCATCGCCGACACAAGCTCCGGCGACGACTCAATTCTCGAAGAGAAAGAAAAGAGGAAGAAGTGCAGGATGGGGACCAGTAACGGCGAGGCTAGAGATGCTGCTGATCTGAAGTTCGTGTATCGCGCATCCACTCCTGCTCATAGGAGAGTTAAAGAAAGTCCTTTGAGTTCTGATGCCATTTTTAAACAGGTTTCTGAATTTTTGTTTTTTGTTGCTTATCAAATTATCGATTTATTAAGTATGGATGAAATGCAGTAAACATGATGACATTTATAATTTTGATTGAATTCAATCTGTACTCGCTGACCTTTTTCATGATTGAGACTCAATTTGCATGGTTGACTTGTAAATTGCGGCAGTCTTTATGAATATTTTTCAGTGTGTTATTGACCATGTGATTTACATGATCAAATCTTTCAATGCAATGCAATTGTCTTTGAACAATTTTAGGCAGTCTCTTTTCCCCGCTAGGTGGCCATTTTATTTCGCCACAATTAAGAGCCACATAAAATTGAATCTTTAACCCCTCTACATTTTTCCAAACTATCTTGTCAGAAGAACTATCTAAGCTTTATTAGACTATGCGGAAGCTTGATTTTCAGCTTTAGTCCCTTAAGTTGTAGACATAGTTTCTAAAGTGCCAGGTTTATTCACCATTATGGATAGTGAAAGAGATAATTTTCAAAATGAGAAATCAAATTTTTTTCCCAATAGTGGATCTTGGATAATTTAGCACAACATGAGTGCAAAGCCTATGATTATAGTTGGATAGAGTATAAAGGGTGGCGAAAGATACAACAAACATAGTTGTTAAAGCGCACCTAAGGTTTAGGCGCAGACTTTGCGCCTCGCTGGCCTTCGAGGCGCCTTGGCTAACTGAGGCGCAAATAAAGCGTGCCTTTGGCGCTTTTTATCGAGACGTCGAGGCTCAAATAAGCGCTCCTCGAAAAATAATTGATTTTATGCCAAGCCCATTTTCATTTGGAACCGATCCGACGCTCAGCTCTCAAATTACAACAGTTTTGTTTGATTTTTAGGGTTTTCCCTTTCGTTTAGACACTACAAAAAAGGTGTTGCTGCATCTGCCACTGCTGCTTCTTTGTATGTGTGTGTATATATCCGCCGCCGCTTCTGCATCCGCAGAAAAGCCCAAGACTCAAGGCTTGCACCTTTTTGTAGTTTGAGGCGCTTTTTTTTTGTGCTAAATTTAAAATTTTGTTTATAAATAGTTAAATAAATTATAAAATATGGTTTAAAATTTAGATCTTATTAATAAAATATGTAGATAATTGAATGAAATATAAAATATGGTTTAAAAATTAATTTGTAGTTAGTAAAATAGCAGATCAAACTCATATAAAAGGCACACAAAAAAGCCCCAGGCTCAAAAAAGCCCCAGGCTCAATGCTTGCGCCTTAGCGCCTTGACTACTATGATGTGGGGATATTTAATATATATATATATATATATATCAAATATCAGCAACAGTTATTTTAAATTGTTTTTCATTTAAATTAATTAGTTTAAAGGTTTAAACTTTAATCTAAACTTGTTAGTTAATTTATCGAGTTATTTTTTAAATTGTAAATTAAAATTTTGATATGTTTTAAAATTTATTGAGTTATGTTTTAATTTTGAAGTTTATAGAGTTATGTTTTAAATAATTAAATTTATTGAATTTGTGATTGTTTTAGTTCCGAAATTGCATTTGTGACTTCATACCTACTAAGTACTAATCTACATTTTGTTTATCACTAAATTTATCATTTTTAGTAGCATTTTGCGGTGCAGCAGGTATTTTCTAGCAAAAAAGCCCATACTTGTATAAAAGCCCAGGGCTAAAAAAAAAAGTCAGGGCTCAAGCCTTGCGCCTTTTTGTGCCTTAACTACTATGACAATAAATCTCACAAATTACCGAGTTCATGTGTTACGTGACCTAAAATTATGAACTTGAGCTCCAATAATGGCGTGGATTAATTTCAATGAATGTTCCTTAAGCATTGTTGTTTATTCAATGCGTCCATACACCCTCGGATTTTATAGGAAATGTTTCTTTTGGTATTCTGAAAAGTATTATATGAAAATATTTGATTCCAAACAAAGAAAGAAAAGCCAGAAATTTTAAGGTGGCAAAAATCTATGCATATATATCCACAATTTGTTACCTTTTTGTGATCTTTCGTTTGGCAAAGGTAAAGCTATCTACCTAATATGGCGTGGAATGATTTTATCTCAGCAAAATAATAAAGGACAATTACAGGGATATTTGCATATTTTTGCCTCGTCGTAATAAAAATATGTTGGAAAGGCTTTTCTATTAAACAAAAAAGAATGCGTAGAGTCTTGATATACTGTTTGATTTACTTCTGAGAACCATCAAAGTAGATTGGCTTGTGTTAGATAATTTATTTTGGCATTTGGGCACTGTTTCGCTTTTTTTATTAATATTTTTTTATAGTTTTTATGGAGAAAATGTGTACAATAAAAGGAATATGACAATGAAACTTCTAAATTCTAATTACTTTAGAAGCCAACCAGCTTTATTTAGTGTTACGAAAAGTGCCATGGTGCGATGCAACAATTATGATTTCTCTTATATCGCGACCAACTAGAGAAGACAAATCAAATGATGCACATGGTGCATGGGGAAAAAAAGATAAATACGATGCAGCTTCGTTATCCATCCATTTTTTTTAGTTCTTTTTCAATATACGAAAACACGTAAAATTAGAATTTCATGACTATGATGATGTAGATTTTGGTTTTGAGAGCTTAATCGATGAATTGAATTCTTAGTTTACGAGCAAAATTTTCTGCTTAACTTGTATTTGAAACTCGATGCGTATATCTCTTGAAATGATGTTCTTTTATGTTGAATATATTTTGGAAGTAAAAATATAAATTTTATCTGTCTTGTTTAATAAAATATCATGTATAACTTTTTTAATGCATGTGCAGTAAGGTAGAAAGGCACATGCCATTTGCTACACCACATATCGATGCTCTAGAAAAGCTTGGGTCTGTATATACCATGCATCAGAAGTAACTTTTATAATCAAAACAACCTAGTAGTTTTATTGAATTTTTGTAAGTGAGTGTGATGATTGTAATTCTAATTGTCCATTAGCAAGAAAGATGCAACAATTTGTTGGGGAATGTGAGGTTTTCATAATGGGATTTCATATATATGCTGTCTCTAGTCAAATTATGACCATGCATTGTATTTTATTTGTTTATTTCTGTTCATTTTAATAACCAGTGATACATTGTATATTCTGAAATTGCAAGGACAAAATTTATGTGCTATAGTGGACAAAGTATGTTTTGTTGATAACAATATTTATTACATGCAAATTCAGTGTCTATAAAGTGCACGATTATACAAATACCTTTGAGGATACAACCACATTGCAATTGAGATGGACACTGTTCGCCTTCTGAATTCATAAAAAAATGGCAAGTCCTTTTGCTTTCCTTTTGATGGTAAATAGAGGAAACAAAGTTGGTGAAGAAGAAAGATGTGTAATCTTCCATTTAAAGCGCATGATCAAATATGTTTGAGGTTAGGGCCACTTTACAATTGAGACGGACATGTGCTTGCTTTTGGTATTCATAAGAAGTTAACGGGAATGTTTTTGGTGCTAAATAATGGAAACAAAGGAGAAGGAGAAATATGTGTGACGTTTCATTTAAAGAGCATGATAAAAAATATGTGTGATGTTTCATTTAAAGAGCATGATCAAACATCATCGAGATCAGATTACGTTGCAATTGAGATCAACAAGTGCTCACATTTGGAATTCATAGAAAAGTGGAAGAGGTTTTTTTTCTGTGGTAAATGAAAGAAACAAAGGCGATGCAGGCGAAAGATGTGTAGTGGTTCATTTATAATGCATGATCAAATGCTTTGTTTAACAATTTACATTTAGTTCCTTGTTGTAATTTCTGTTCACTTTTATTACTTATGATATAATTATCTTTTTTATTTCATTTTAGTTTTCGGATAAGTCTTAAGTTGAGGTTTCCATCTGAACATTGAATTCAATTACAACCAATACCAGTAGGAAGCCACTGAAAAAAGAAAACCATTTTGGATAATAATATGGAAATAAAATCTTATATTTACCTTAGTGACAAATATGTAATAATAATTCATATTCACACGATATAAATTAATTAACTTCACCAAAATCATATTTCTCCAAAAAAATTGAATAAAATCAACTATATAAACGAAGTCGCTCCTACAATTAGCTCTGTGTCATTGTAACAGAACACTTGATTGAAATCACTCTTACCGTTAGCTCTTTGTCATCGTAGAAAAATACTTGATTTAATGGAGCATCATTTCTTAATTTGACGATTTGAAGCTCTAATTTGATGGAGCCAAAACCCTGATATTTCCATAGCTCAGAAAATCTCCTTTTTTTTTATTTGCTGCAGTTGAAAAAAGGAATGGAGAAGTTATGGTTATAAAATTTATTGATCAAATGGGATTGCTTTGGTTTGTTGATTCATTTTTAAAAATTAAATTCAACGTTCCTATTTTCATTAATAATTGCGTTGAGAATACAATGGAGAATTTAATAATTTTATACTATGTATTTCTCTTTAGTATGAGTTTCAAAATTATAAAGTAAAACCAAGAACAATTGTTTTTCCGGGAAATTTCTATAGTTCCAACAGGTTTAAATCAAATCCAAAACACCAATCCTTGTGATCGAGATCCTTAACGTTCATACATCCTAATATTCACACCTCAATATTATACCATTGCTTTACATATGAAATTTTTATAATGGTGAACTAGCATTTTTTTTCTCCTCAAGAGGTACAAAAGACATTAGGTTAAAATCTCCAATAACTTGACAAAGACCAAATAAATATTTCAAATAATAAATTTTGTATGCTTTGTCTACTCCTGTAATGCATATGATAATATGTAGATATATGTCATAATAGTGCATCGTGATCATATATTCCATGTTTGTCCTCTTACTATTGAAGTTTTAATTGTATACATTGTTTAATTTTTTTTGATAGCACGTTGAAGTCAAAACAGTAAAAATTAAAAAGAAAACTTTGGAGTCGCCTTCCAAGAAATTTCTATATGCATGTCTCCCCATATCGGCTGTCACTAATTACCATCACATAAAATAACAATAACAATAAGTATGGTTTTGCTTGCGACATTAGTTGCATGTATTATGTGTATGTTCCTCATTCTCAATGCTCCTTTTGGCTTTATGAGCCGACCAATTCATTGTGGCATAATACTCTCTTAACAAGCATTATGCTTAAATATTTTGTTTCGATCTTTCTTCGAAGGATTCATGAAACATCATGATTGTACAAATAATTACATCTATATATTATCCTTACACCATAAAACTAAGGGATGGCAACTTACCTCACTCGACTTAATTGGTTAATCATGGTTTTCCCTTCCTATTGGTACACCCATACTCTTGTTGAAGTGCCCGCACATTTTCCTTGGGTAAAAGCTATATTCTAAGATTGATCAAATAGTCCGCAGCATTAGCCCAATGGTTAAGTGCTTTGCGTCTGGTGACAACAGTGCATGTTCGAAACCCAGAAAAGCATGCTAACAACTTACCATGTGCATACGCCAAGGTCAGCTTTGCGGTTCGGACTAGGTGCAGCAGGAAGGTTTTACGACTCTGGTCGATTTCCTTTGAACAAATTCTCCTCCCCCCCCCCTCCCCAACCCAACAAAAAAAAAACTATGATTAAAGATGCAAAATAAAAACAGAGAAAAGGTAGAAAGTAGTTGTTTCCATTTACTATGATAATGAATAAATTAAGAACTTATTATGATAGAATGCAAAATTATGCGACTTCCATAGAATTATATAATCATACAATAATTGACGGAGTTAGTACCATGCATACGATCTATGTTATTAACTAAAAAAACTACTAACGTGCATTGCAAGGTTTTAATTATCGGATTTCGGTCATGTTTCGAATGAATAATTTAAAAAGTTTATGTCGTATTGGTGGAGATATCAGATGAGATGAATAAATCACGGTCGTCCACATTGGATTTACATCTCAAATATCAAAGTTCATCGCGGAAACATCTCGTAGTATATGTGATGCTTAAATTTGATTTGCATGTGCAACCTACCATAATTTTTTAAACTTGATTTGTATAATTTCACTCTTACCATCAATTGATCAAGAGAACATCCATACAGTACTTTTACTTATGCATATTATCCTAAAATCGCTCCAATTATTTTGCATATCCTAAAACTGCATTCACCACGTATACTAAAATTATATGCTTATATGACTGCATATTCATAAAACTAAAATTTTGAAGCTACATATGCATAAAAAGTTGCTTATTTATTTACTGTATACTTGTAACACTAGATATTTAATAAATTGCATATTCGTTTAGTGCATATTCATAACACTACATAATCATAAACTTTATTTACATATACTAAAACTGTATCTATTGTAGTGCTAGTGCACATGTACTCAATTTTATTTACTACTTACTAATAATGTTCAATGATACAATGAATATTTTCTAAGCATGTAACTTAAGAAAATTTAGAATGTAAAAAGCTTAAGAATATGAAAGTGCGTAACTTGAGCAGCATTTTGTAGGATTGAAGGGTAAAATAGAAAAAAGAAAGCGAACTAGCAAAGATGAACTAAGTCAGTAGATGAACCAGTAAAGGTGAACTAGTGGTCAATACAAACCCTTAAGGAGCCTAAATAAATTATGAGAAAAACATATGATAATAAATGAACTAACATTAAATAAATGAAAAAAATTCTCAAAACAAACAAACTTATCAAAAAATGCAATATCGGTTAAGATATTGTAAATTCGCTTCGGCCGACATTTACATATCTCGGCCAATATATTCGAGAGATTTCCTCTGATTTTTGTAGTTTCATTTTGTGGGGAGACTAAACCAAGATATTGGTCATGATTTCTGATATTTGAAACGATGATGTTTTGATATGGAAACCGGCTTTCACTTTTTGCTATATAAGCTTTACATTTGCATTGATTTGAAAAACCAACTTATCAGTGAATTTTGTTCCATGTTACGTTTCTTTTCTTCTGTCAAACTTTGTAATTACCCCTTTTGTTGCGACATGACTAATGAAATAACATATAAAACTATTTCTGAGGTTTCTAATTTTCCAAAATGTCTGACCATTTTCAAGAGTCGATTACAAATATTAAATAGGAACATTCGTACAATTCCTGCACTTATATACCACTGAGATTTTCCAGTATGCTTTAATGAAATGTTGTGTCAAATTGACTAAAAGTATTTAATAGGTGAAGCTACCTGCTTTTATCATATTCTTAGACTGAAAGAATGCACTTGGTACTCTAATTGAGAGAGAGGAGTCTGTGTTCCGTTCGCTTTCTTACTTCTGTAATGAATGAAATTGGACTTCATTCCCTTCATTTGCCTGTTGAACAGCTAGTTAGCTGTACATATAACACAGATTCATCTCCGTCTTTTATAAATAGGAATACATCTGAGTATGTCCAGAGCAGACTGGTTCACTCACACGCACGCACACGCGCACACACAAGGAGTGTTCCGGGACACCCCTGTTTTGCAGCACCCCTTTAGAACCTCTATCCTACCGTGAGCTACATTAATCTAAATCTAATAAGATTTTGTAGATGTTCAATTCACATATATATCATTTATCCAAAATTTAAGCTTATTCCGACATTCGTAGAATAATATATTTGATGTTTGAAATTATCTATTCAAATAAATGTCTGAATGGTGAATAATTGAGCTAAAATTTTGAAAATATTATAAATGTCGGAACAAACTCAAATTTTGGATAGACGATAATATATATGTGGATCGAACATCTACAAAATCCTGTTGGATTCAGGGTAAGGTGGGAGTGCTCTGGAACGCTTCATATATATATATATATACACACACACACACACACCCCTACTTTCGAGCATCGCAGTTGCCGTTAAATTTGGGCCACTCATTTATATTTAAATAAGTAGTGGAGGTGAGAGAGTTAGTGGAAAAAAAGAGACATGGGAATGTATGGTGGAAATCAGGGAGCTATAGGGGTGTTGGACTGTTTGAGGTGCTCTTAATCCTATCTCATATGTGTGTATATATATATATATATATGTATATATAATATGGGAAAGTCTAAAAGAACACAAAATGTTGACACAAAATTAAACACACAAAATCTGAACCATTGGATCTGCCCATGAATTACACCTCACACATAAAGACAAACAAATCTTGTGGTCTAGATTTCGTGTACATAAATTTGTGTGTAATTTTGTGTCTCAATAGCCGCTCCCATTATATATATATATATATATATATATATATATATAATATCAGAATTAGTAGATAATAATGCTTGCTGCAACTTGAACAACAGGGATTTTTATTTTTATTTCTCAATTTTTTTGGCGAAGACTATACGATATACTTATGTATAGGTTCTCGTGTTCTATTCGCGAGAATGGGATTTTATTTATCCTTACTGTACAGCCTATAATTTAGTATAATAGACAGATAAACAAGTTTTATAGGTATGCACTTCGTGAGTAGGCAAGGCTTTACCTGAGATACTTTATTATATTTTACTTTTATATAGTGGAACTTTTAGAATGATATCATGTGTTTACTTGATTATGCCAGGATGTCGGTGTTACTAGTTGATGGTAACCCGTTTCCACTTAATTCTGTCATATGTTTGAATGCCCATCCCTCTTTTATCGACTAATTTTAAAATACCATGCAGAGTCATGCAGGGCTATTCAACCTTTGTATAGTAGTGCTTATTGCAGTGAACAGCAGACTTATTATTGAAAATTTGATGAAGGTTTGAGTTTAATTATTTCTACTCATTTGCGAGTATTTTCTTACACTAATACTCTTGTATCCTGTTATAGTATGGCCTGCTAATACAAGCTGGTTTCTGGTTCAGCTCAAAATCATTAAGAGATTGGCCATTGCTTATGTGTTGGTAGTTGTCATATGAAGTTTGCTCGATTATCAAATTTTCATCTTTTGTGTACTTAATTTTCTCAACAGCCTAATTATCGTTCTTTTGTCTTGCAATATGCAGCCTCAGTTTGCCTGTTTTTGCTTTCTGTGCTTTTTTGGTTGAAAAATTGGCATGGCGCAAGTTGATTTCCAACAAGGTAAGTTTGTAGTGTTTAATCACTCAAAAGGCTTGCTTTTTAATCAGAAATGATTTAGCATGTTTCTTTAAGAAATCTTCTGCTCTATGATGTGCTTAGAACTTTAGTCATCACCAAACTGAATGCGTGTGCACCCCCATGCATGCATGCCTTATACATATGTTAAATGTTTAAGGTACTTATACTTGTGAATTTCAATCATCAGTCCTTTTTTAGTTGTGGAACATTTTAGTTCTATAATTTTAACTTGAAGTGATGAATTTTGAAGACATATTAGTTGCAGCACAAGTTCAAAATTTCATATGTTATGTTCATTGTACCCCACTCTTCTTCATTAATATTTGTCAGTTTATTTTCTTTGTTTTTTAATGACATACCAAGATCCATTCGTAGTAAGCAGTTCTTCATTTGCGACTTGCTTAATCTATAACACTTGCCATTTATTTCTTTTCTTGATTGTATTTCTTTATTATTATTTTCTTCAAAATATGTGGTGCAGTAGGTTAAGATGTCATCCGTCATTAAATTCTTATTCCAAGATTGTGTACACGGTTGCATCAAAAAAGTGAACATAAAAAAAAAATGTCTATTATGTATCAATCAAGTTTTCTTCAGTTCATTAATTTCTGTCACAAAGTTTGTTATATAGTCATTGCGCCTTGTTTCATCTTTCTCAGTTCATTTATTTCTTATTGAATTGTTTTTTCAACTCAATTCTCTTTTGTTGAGTTAACCACCTTCCCCCATATCATAAACAACTCCTCTCTAGGAGCTTCACGCGCACACACACACACACACACACACACACACACACACACAATACAGATACATACATACATATATTTTTATAGGGAAAGTCTATTTAGACACAAAACAATGACACTAATTTAGAAACAATCAATCTCAACCATCAGATCTCTCCATGAAGTCCACCTTCCGCATAAAGACAAACAAATCCAATGACTCAGAATTTGTATATTTAATTTGTGTCACCTCCCAATAGCAACTCCCCCCCTCCCCCCCAAACACCCCCACCATTTCAATATGTTAGTCAAATATATTATTCTCTAGTATGTTATCGATGTGTCTGTTTTATCACTTATCCAATTAAATATGAAATATGATCCATATATGGTTTAATTCTTCAACAAATATATCAAACTTCTCTCAAATCCGCTCACAAATTCTGCTTAAACATACCAGTTCACAAGGTTTTCGACAAGGACAATGTGCCTGTTGTCAACATTAATATGCCCTCTTGATACTACAAAGAGGGTGTAGTGTCAAAACATGTCACCTGCTGCTGGCACAAGTGCTCAGCTTTGATTTTTTTTTCCTCCCTCGTTTCTGTCAATAGCATATCATAAATTTAACACATATAGCTGGGTTAAGAGCGAAACTTTCCATGATCAGCGTCGAATACAATATATAAATTCATTAGTTGTAGCCTATTTCTTTAAATGACTCTCGTTATCCATTATATAGATTTATAATCAGATATATGATCTTCCCAATTAATTAGCATTCTAAGAGCATCTCTAATAACTTATAGCGATTTTGATTACAGATTATTAATATTAAGGTTGCAATTGGTTATCCCGTACAGTGAGTACAGAGATAAGCGGGGTGCATGTTAAACAGGCTGTTGGCAATTACAAATTTTCCACTCAGTGAGATTACGAATTTACAATTCGTATCCTCAATTTTCGTAAGCTGGAATCAATTTTGTGATCTAAATCAGAAAACTGTAATATGTATACTCAAATTCTGAATTATATCGTAAGATAGTTGAAATTAATTTTGGAGCTGCTCGGATTGTGAATTATATGTTCAACTGGTTTCCCGTGAACTCAATAACACAAATGTTGGGGATAATTAGGTTTTTTTGGCAGGGTTTTGAAGAATATGGGTACTACTGCATATATATTATTTATGCTATAACAAATTATTCCGAGAACAGTCTAAAATGTTACCCTGTCTGCTATAGTAAGGTACTAAAGTTTGACCAAGCAAATTTATTGACTAGTTTACTTTACTGAACATTTTCGATTCAAGTTTCAAAGAGGGGGAAAATAAAAAACAGTAAAAAAGATAGAGATGGAAGAATTGTACTGATGAGAATATGGTATAGTTAACTCAATTAATCTTAGTTATGTGCGCATCTTCTTCTCTATTCTTTTTCCTTTTTCTATTTTTGCCGTAAGTTGTTCATGTTGCTGAAGATTCAGATTGATGTTTTTGTAATGAAGCTTTTGCTGTCATTTAGATTTCTATAAAGCTGTTGTCATTATTTCACACCAATTCAATGCTTCTGTTTCTAGAAAATGGCAATTTATTTTCCGGTTTCAAAGAAAACAAACTTTTGGTAATTTGCAGTAGTTAGTTCATAATCAAGAGAGATTGAATTCCGATCCGAAAAATAAATACTGATATTCTCTATTTGTAAGTGAACCGTACGATCTCTTCAATGTGTGAATCAAAATTAATTTGAGCCAATCCGAATCCTGTTTCAAATTGTACGATCTTAGAATTTTTGATATCATTATGTTTACTTATAGCCCTTATATATGTCGATGCATACATGACAAAGGGTCTTTCCATTCATGTATTTTTGATTGGATTTTAACCCATCATCATTCAACATCATTGCCTACTCTGTGCCCAAGGTTCTCACCTGAGTGGGGTTTAGGCGGGTAAGTTTTTTGCAGTCTTACCTCCATTACTGGGGAGACTATTTCATAGTCATGGTTGTTAAACCAAGCATTTACAGAAACCAAATTTGATGATGTGTAAGTAACACTTACAGTATGTTTACATATTTAAAGCAAATGTTTCGCATGAGACATGAGTTCAAAAATAAATTCTTTATTTATTTAATATCAGATGAGGCTTCATAGTGGTTATTTGCTGCACTGTACTTTATGGAGCTGTGGTTCGTTGAGTATTGAGTGCATAGTTTTGTACATCACACGCTGTGGCTGCAGTATTTCTTAGGAGCTGCAACTCGCACTATGCTAACTCTCGGCTAGTTATCTCATTTTATGTTAGCAGTGTTCATATTTTACAAAGTTGTGCTGCAGTATATAACTGAAGTGCTTCGACGCATTTTATATTCGTTAGAAAATGGTTTGTTTCTTTGCCTGAGAAAATTATTGTCATAAGTCGTAGCTGCATATTTGAACCCAACCACCCCCTTCCCCTATGTGCCCGTGATTGGGGTAGTAAATGTAAATTACTTTTGGATGTTTTTATATTTCTTCGAGCTCTCACGGTATTAATTATATATTTCAAAATCACAATTGGCCTGATTTGTTTGAAAGTTATTTAGCCCGTCAAACTGTCAAGGTGTTAAATCATTTTTTGAATGGGTGTTAGCCTATTGTAAATGCTTGACCTATGTTGAAACTTTTGTTTGCAGACTGTGGTATCACTCCATATAATTATTACTACAACCGAGCTCTTATACCCAGTTTTCGTGATTCTTCGGTAAGTTTGCTTCTCTGTCAACTTAGTTTAGAATATTAATTTACGTCTACAGCATTATATAAATCTTACATGACTAGTTTTAATACTT